>LR990867.1:2640352-5522481 GCA_905163395.2 Endotricha flammealis
TTCTGATTGGCCTCGGGTCTTGGATGTTTATCTATATATGTATTTGTTATAAAATATAATATCGTTGAGTTAGTAATCCCATAACACAAGTCTCGAACTTACTTTGGGGCTAGCTCAATCTGTATGAATTGTCCCTATATATTTATTTATTATTTAATATTATTTATATTTAAAGGCATGTTCAAACGGTGTTGTTTACTATGGAACCCTAAAAAGAAAAAGCTTATTAATTGTGACTTAATGGAATTAACATTAAAATGTATTTATGCAACTGGCTGTCAGTGTAACTATACTCTTAATGTGTCTAGCAACTTGAAATTCAGCATTAAGGTTTCTCTCAAACATTCATTAAGAAAATAGAATACTTCAGAATTATTTTTAGATGGCTTTGAAATTAACTTAAGTATAATTTCATTAGTAGAGAAACACGAATGTGCTAGAAGAGCACTCTTTGATACTAGAAATGTCGTAAATGTTTTTATTATACAAAGGTGGCAAACAAGCATACTGCCCGCCTGATGGTAAGCTTCACCGTAGCCTATAGACGCTTGCAAGAATTACCGGGGGTATCACGCAAACCCTCCCAACCCCCCCGAGTGGTGCTCTGAAGACCTTACTCACCTTAGGAACACAATATGGCCGAGACCAATGCTATTTGGCTACGATTCTCTGTAAGGTGGAGTTCCTTCCCCAGATGCACTGCTCCGATTTGAGCGGAATATCCGCTGTGCCCGACCTCTCTACCTCAAATCGGAGCAGCCCGTCTGGGGAAGGACCTTCACCTTACAGAAGATCGTAGCCAAATAGCATTGGTCTCGGCCATGTTCAGCCATGTTGTGTTCCTACGGAGACTAAGGTCTCCAGAGCTCCACTTGGGGGGTTGCGAGGGTTGTCAACGCGTGAGTGATACCTCCGGTATTGCAAGCGTCTATAGGCTGCGGCGATGCTTACCATCAGGCAGGCCGTATGCTTGTTTAGCATAAAAAAGAACAGTGACAACTATATTTTAAATCGTCATTAACATAATGCGACTCAGAAACTGGCTGTACATTGTACAACCTTCTTGAATCTTCCCATCTCTTTCATTCAAAAAGGTCTTGACAAAGTATCGTGGTCATATATCACCTTTTTCAGGAGACAGAATATTTCCTGTTCCGATAACGATTGGACGTGATGCTTACGAAATTCAGTTGGCAAAATATAAAGCGTAAGCATATTAAAGCTGAGGTTTTTTTATGATATTAAAGTTAAAGGTTTGATAATTACTTATTTAGATTTTTCTTTAATATTTATTTATTACTAGCTTTTCCCCGCGGCTTCGCTCGCGTTAATTTTATGACATAGATCTCGTTTGACAACAACACAACCCATAGCGCGACTTGTGGCGCCATCTATTAGCCGATAGCCCACCCCATACAGCGCCCTCTATAGTAGAAAAAGTATTTTCCCATTGGAATGACATACTTTCACGGGATAAAAAGTAGCCTATGTTGGGCTCTGTACCTCTGACAATATGTATACAAATTTTCATAATGATCGGCTGCTTAGCCAAGCCGTGAAGGAATAACAAACAAACAAACAAACTCACTTTCTCATTTATAATATTAGTATGAGTATGATAAATTAAACATATTAGGATAGGATTTTTTTTTTACTTTTCGCAAATAGGTATACATATATAACTTCAATTCATCAATTGTTTTGCTATAAGCTAATTACTACATAAATGCTGCTATATGCTAATTATTGTAAGTCCCTCGTATTTTTGTTAGTTTTGTCTGGACAAATTGACCCACATGGTGTGTTAGATTTTTTATGAAATGTGTTTCGTTCGGTGTGTGAGATATCCGAGCTCAACTCTTCTCTCTCCCTAATGCCATGTTGTTTTAGTGTCCCCAATTTTGCTAATGTTCAAAAGTGGCGGTCACCATTTTCTATCAAGTGGTCCGCTTGTTAATCAGACGTTTGACATAAAATAAGTGACATCCTAATAAAACTAAACACTTCTATCATTTCCTAATCGAAGATATTAATATCCGGAGACATGAAAGAAATAGAGGCGTCTCCTATATCCCTTAATAGGGCTGTCAGGGCTGACGGACCCTCCGTATCGACACGCGGCAAATTGACATCTCGATCGATGTCAAGCATGACAACCCTACCCACATCAAATGCCCACTATAATAAAAAAACGGGCAAGTGCGTGTCGCGCCGCGGTTAGTATAGGGTTGCGTATTTGATATGCTTTGCCTCCTTCCTCTCTCTCTCTGGAGTCGGTCCCTCATGTCTGTAGATCGTGGTCAGCATCAGGATTGCACCTGGGGAGAAAATGATCTGCCTCCACCGGCATCTGTTCATCCTGCTTACAAATGAGTATATAATATTATTTTCCATTTGTACGTTTACATCAACAAAAAAAATATTTCTTTTTCATGATTTTGTTCTACTTGGTTATCATAAATTGCAAGATGCAAAACTTATAGCTTTCTAGTATCAAACGTCCAAGCGCTAGACCACGGACGGACGGGCATGCATGACGATACTAAGGTTCCTTCTTTTTTTACTACGGAGCCCTAAAAAAAGTGATTTTGAGGGTGTTTTTTAACACTTATTATAATAATAACAAAAACCGGACAAGTGCGTGACGAGATACGCACTAAAATATTTTTTTATGTCATACGGGAGGCAAACAAGCATGCGGGCCACATGATGGAAAGTGGAATAAATAAATTAAACACTCTGAACAAAAATATACACAGAGAAAAACCCCACTAAAAGGCTTTTAAATATAAACAAACGTTGAATGTGTTTCACTTTTATACATATTTAAAAAGAAACGTAACCATTGTGAAAAAAGACGCACGCATCTGTCTGTCAGGTTATCTGATATCTACTAAACCTCGTAACTGATTCAAATTTTAATGTTATTGAAAAAAAATAATCTCTCTGATTTTTTTTTATGCCACAAATGTGGCTGGTATACACAAGCATACGGCCTGTCTGATGGTAAGCATCACCGTAGCCTAGGTATAGACGCTTGCAATACCGGGGGTATCACTCACGCGTTACCAATTATTATTTTATACAAATATTTATCAGCAATCAAGTACCCATAGTACAAGCTTAGTTGCTTAGTTTGTGGCTAGATGGCGTTGTGTGATTTGTCCAAGAATATTATTATTATTATAATGACTATCAGCCATCGAAGCACGCAGAAGCTCGAGGTTACGAAACTCGTTCGTTTAATTAGAGTGTGATACTCTGTGACGTCATCAAGCAAACACTTAGATAAAGATCTCTATTTTTTATAGCCAAACTAGACATAACATTTTTGTTGATTAATTCAGCAAAATACGAGCAAGATTAATACGAGGGAACAATAAAAGATATTATCAGCGGTTGAAGATATAGGTACTTACTTACCAGCGAGATCCGCCCTTTGCCCTAAAAGCGTTAAGGATGTATGTACGTAAAGCACTGTATACATTATGAGGATTTTTATACCGATAATGTAAACAGTGCAGTATTACAGCAAAAAAAAATTGAATCATATTCAAATATATTTTTTCAGTTTCAATATAACAAAAAGTTTTAGGTAGGCCTAACCTAATTAAATTTCATAAAATGCAATAAAAACGAAACTGCGCCATGACAGAATTTGTGACATTAGGTTCCCTAAATACTTTTCTAAACTTATAACTTTCCATGTTTCCAATCATTACAGTACTTTTAATTTTTGGCAAATAAATTCTAATTGTTGCCAAGTATTATATTAAATGGCAGGTGTCAAATTAAACGACAAGTATTATATTAAACGACATGACGAATAATATTACAAGGCATAAAAAAACTTTAAAAATTTTCTTAAATACAGGTACTTTATAAGAAGAAACATCATCATAATCGTTTTCTTTCTTTTATAAACAACTGAATAGCATTCGAAAAATAATAATAAAATTCCATGTTACTACTTATTTTTTTAATCAGTTATTTTATTCAGTTAAACTATTAATCCGTAAGTGTACCCTAAGCTCAGCTACATATCTTTGACGGCACAAAAGAGGTCTCGCTCTTACAATAGAATAAAATATGTGCATTTCGGCGTTGATACATCGGCTTCACTTTGTATGGACCGAATTATTTATAGCTATGCATATATATGTGACCACTCGCTTTAATATTATGAATTACATTAGAAAATCTAATTTCTTGAGTAATAAAAATGTTTCTTTAAAAAAAAACTCAAATAGTTTATATAAAACATACTGACATCGGAATCTCAACCTGTTAGGTTCATAATATGTACCACTATTATGAATCATGATCATCTCATCCACAAGAACGACGACATCGGTGGCGTTATGGTTACCACGCTAGACCGCCACCCAGGAGGTCCTGGGTTTGGATCCGGTCGGATCATGATAAAAAAAAAATCTGATTGGGTCTTGGATGTTTATCTATATAATGTATTTGTTATAAAGTATAGTATCGTTGAGTTAGTATCCCATAACACAAGCTCGAACTTACTTTGGGGCTAGCTCAATCAATGTGATTTGTCCCTATAAAATTTTTTTTTTTAATATTTAGCCGCTAGTTATGTATCTCACTAGCCGAAAGAAACTTATTGATGGTTCATAACATTCCGTGAGAGACCACTCCAAAATCTCAGCCTGGCCGTTTCCAATAACCGATGTGTGTAACATGACATGTGACACAAGTTTGTTCACCCAAACCTACTATAGGCACCAGCCCATCTTACATCGGTACAACTAAGAAAACCTACTTAAATAATTTTAATCCATAGTAAGCAAACCTTGTTTTGAGGAAAATAAATTATTATTTAAACCACATTGGCTGTTACATTATACGACACAAAATGTTTGATCTACGCATATTTTAGGCAATTGAACAAGCAGTTTCCGGCACCGGAGATTGCATTTACAACATTAATTAACATTAAATTCATAATTTAACAAAAACCGGTCAAGTGCGAGTCGGGCTCGCGCACCGATATCTTTTGATTGCGTTGGCTTAGAAGTTTGATTTTTTCACAGCTCCTAGGGACAGTAGACTTGAGTATTTGATATGAATTTAATCTTGATACTCCATGCGTGTCAGAGAAAAACTTGACAAGCAGACGGACAGACGGACGGACTACAAAGTGGTCTTATAAGGGTTCCGTTTTTTTCCTTTTGAGGTACGGAACCCAAAAAAACACCATTGTGCGGCAAACGACATATCGCAAGTTGGCAGTCACAGTTCTGCTGACGATTGACGATATGCATTATAATACTATTAAAAACCCCGCACTTCATTTGCGTGTATCCCGTATGTTCTCGTGAAAACTTCACACCCTCCAAATTTCAGATCTCTAAGATCAGCGGTTTTAGAAGGTACTTTGGTGCATATATATATATATATATATATTTATGTTGTTCGGCAGACAAACAGGCATGCGGACCACCTGACAGTAAGTGGTCACCGCCGCCTATGGACATGAGCAATACCAGGGGCATTACCAATGCGTTGCCCACCTCTGACGAGACCTCTAATGTAACTCTTCAATAGTCCCATGTCATAGTCCGAAGGAAACACAGTCTATAAGGTTGTCAAATTACAATCATATTATCCTTCTAGAATAATTAGTGTAATGAGAATTAACTCGTACGCAATAAAGATTCTAGGGTTGCCTCAAGGGAGATAACTCAAATGTCTGGTAGATAAATTAACAGGCGTTAGGGCTGACAAGGTCCCAAGTGGCGTGTACTGATTTAGATACGATAGAAAACTTTGGTAAAAAAAAAATACAACTGAATTTGTTCTTATTAGTAAGAGAAACAGCAATTAGTATAGTTAAGTATAATAAATAATTCGTAAGGTGTGGATACTACTATTTTTATACGGATTAGTATTCTTATTCATGCGTAAGTAATTTTTTATGTTAATAACTAACTACTCAGTGGTAAGAGCACTTGGCCGGATATCGAGAGGTCGTGGGTTCGAAATAGTTCGAATCCCACCTGCCCCCTTACTCTTGAAGATAATTCCGCACGATCGCCATTTGATTGTTAATTTTAGGTACTCTTTACAGCTAAATTAGCGCTAACTAAATACTAAACTAAATGAAATCGGATTGTATGCTAACCAAATATGTAGTTAGTAAAGTATAAAATTTCAATGGTACGAATTAGGATTTGAATTAAGATTAGAATTTTGCATTTGAAATTATACAGAATTGAAATTAAAATCGCGATTGCTATGCAGAGTAACCTAGCTGGGGCGGGGGGGAGGTAAAATTTTTCTATCAAATATTTTTCAAAATATAGTTGACTCGAAACAACAATAAAAACAATCAAAAAATAATAGGACACTAACAGGCGTTAGGGCTGACAAGGTCCCAAATAGACACAAATTTAAAATTATTTTCAAATTCGATTCAGTAGATCCAGACGTTACTCCACCTACAACCTTACAAACCTTAAAATTTTATAATATTATGATGATCATATAAAGTTTTTATTTATGATTACGTAGTCAATTCGCCATAATTTTAAATTATTTTCCTCTTTATCTATACTAATATTATAAAGAGGAAAGATTCGATTGTTTGTTTGTTTGTTTGAATTGAATAGGCTCTGAAACTAGAATTCGATATTCGATATATTAGAAACTAGCTTTTTTGCCCGCGACTTCGTCCGCGTGAAGTTCCGGATCCGTTCCCGTGGGAACCACATTGAATTTCGGGAAAAGCTATAGCCTATGTCACTCCCTCATAATGTAGCTTTCTACTGGTGAAAGAATTTTTGAAATCGGTCCAGTAGTTTCAGAGCCTATTCAATGCAAACAAACAAACAAACAATCAAATCTTTCCTCTTTATAAAATTAGTATAGATGCCTATTCAATTTAATTAGTGTTGAAACCTCTTGTGACTTAGACCACTCAGTTTGCTGTTGCAATGGTTACAGTGAGCACTAGATGACATCTAAATCCCAAATTGCTAGTTTGCAGTCGCATACCAAGAGGCTAAACGTTTCTCTGAGTAATACGATGCAACTGAGCTAAGGAAATATAAAAATACATTTTCTTTTTTGAAAATTATAAAATTTTCTTGAGAAACTGCATTCGAGCATAATCTACGGTCATTGATTTGAATAACAACTGTCATTCGAAAACAGTCGATTAGTTTGAGATTTTTAAACTAATCCAAATGCTGGCTATAAGGCACAAACACTTTTGTGTCATGTGTCAGATACAAGCTACCGATGAATATTTGATTTGGAACCAGTATGAAATCATCACTCCCTGCGCATACGTAAACATTGTTTGTGTCCAGTTGCTTCCACTTTCACATTCTCATGACGATCAGAGTGTTCGGTGTCGCTAACAGGGAACTAAAACTGTCTACGATTGCGCAACGCAACGTCTTCATTCAAGTTGTGCAAACTTGCAAAACGACACCATAGGGTTCCTCAATTTTCAGCATTTATGGCTATTTACGTCTTAGCCATATACTTACCTGCGTTGAATCAAGCTTTCCTTTATTCAGAACTAGCTGTTGACTGCGGCTTCGCCCGCGTGAGCGTCTTCCGGTTTATAATATCAGTGCCTCCAGTCAAAAGCGGTCTAAGACGAGTTATGCCCTTTTGTTTTTATTTGCCCGTTGGAATCAGCTCGTCGAGTTACATAACATATCAAAAGGACATATCTCTAACTTATTCCTAACCCAATTTTTAGATTACACTAAGGACATATTTCACGCTTTAAAATGACACAAACACAGTTACCGGATTTTAATTTTCGACTCTAAAGACATAACTATGATAGGTTCGTATTTGTTTGAGTTCAAAATGGCATTGTTTTAGTTAACTTTGTTATTATAGACATTACGACATTTGTACCTTCATGGCGCAGAATCAAATTTCAAATTTATAGAAACAGAAGCAGTTGTTCCCTTTAATGCACACTTTTAATAAGTGCTATAATTAGGTATTCTCCGACTTGTTACCTTCTCGCATCGGTTTGACTTGCTGCTAGTGGGAATGAGTCAAATCATTCCTTTGAAAAGTAAATACTATAATATGAACTGTTCCACATTATAAAAATAATTATAATGTTCTTTGTGCCTTATTTTACGTTTTTCTTATTGTTTTTGTGATAAAATAAAGTACCTATTTAGCTATCTATTGTAGGTTATTCAGTTGTAGACATTTTTTGACAAGTCGATTTTAACTTCGATACTTTTTCAGCTGTTTATGTTACCGCATATTATTACAAAATATTTTTATGTTTTTCATAGGGCGAAGAATTGATTACTCCGCAAGATTTAGGCATAACTGAGAATACGAACGAGATTTTCAGGGCAACAACTAAATCTAAATCCATTAGTGACAGGGTTTGTACTACTTGACTTTTTAATGTTTTGAGATGTAATTATAACTAACTTCGTGCTTTTCTGTTACTAGTTTTGAAACTTCTATTTTTATTTTTCTAGGTTCAGCTATATTCAAAAACTATAAATGTCGATTATAATGAGTGTTAATCATAACGAGACTGCTCCTGTACTAGTAAGTACCTACCTATACCCATTTTAAAATTCTGTTGATCGGCGAGTTGTGTATTTTACTTTTTTTCTTCTTAATAGCCTATACTGTGTTTCGTTAACCTAGCTATAATATACAATAATATTTTTCCAATCAGACTAGTTCCAGAGATTATCGCGTTTAAAGATATAAAAAAAATCTCTTTTGCTTTATTACATTAGGTATAGATTTATCTTGTAACAGTTTATTTTCAATAGCAACGTCTTCTGTTATTTTTACAGAGCGAGCCAATTAATGCCAAAAGAACAGTACCTGAAAGGTCAAAGTAATGATAATTAATAATATTATGACTGAGGCTTTTGAAGAACCTAGTAATGTAAGTAATAACTTACGCTCTTCGTTCGCGTAGACCCTGGTTTTCTGTTAATAGTTTAAAAACATCTGATTTTTTTCTAGGTGCAGCTAGTAGACGAACAATAAATTTGATTTATTTTTCTTCTATGTCTTCATCATTGGGTATCATAATGTTATTAATTAATTATTACTACGACTCTTTGTACTTCATTGTGTATGATATTTTTCAATAAAAATTTTATTCTTTGACTTTACCTTTGATTTACCTGCATGTCTTTTGAATTACATTATTTTGCGACACAAAGAGAAAAATATAATTCGTATTATTTCTTTAAAGTGACATAGAAACAATCGCTTAAGACACGTTATGCCATAAAATAATGGTTAACAAAGGCATAATTCGTATTATTTCTTTTAAGTGACATAGAGACAGTCGCTTAAGACACGTTATGCCATAAAATAATGGTTAACAAAGGCATAATTCGTATTATTTCTTTTAAGTGACATAGAGACAGTCGCTTAAGACACGTTATGCCATAAAATAATGGTTAACAAAGGCATAATTCGAAAAAAAACTTAAAAATATATATTAAACGAGCGTGAATTTAAACCATTTTTCATATACACAAAGTCCATAATATTGTCTACGAAATTGTGTATTTCAATTCCTGGTTAAAACATAAGTCAATGAGAATTTCCAAAAGTTTGGTTTTTTGGCTCTCCTGAAAAGTTGATAAAATCGAGTTATTCCCTTTTTAACTGGAGGCACTGATATAGACAATGACACTCACAACGTGACTTTTGGTAAAAGAATTTTCAAAATCAGTTCTGTAAATTCAGAGATTCCCCAAACAACCACACAAACTCACAAACTTTACATTAGTATAGACTAGATGGCGCTGATTTATACAGATTATACATTATATATTAACCAGGGTCAACAACCTCATAAGTTCTAGATATCTATGTCCACATTGAGCTATTTCAGTCGCGGGCCATGAAGCTAACTCGTTTCGTGAGCCAAGCCATTCCACCGCCGCCCACCGAACGCCACTTCGCTTTAACGACACTATTCTTCTGACCTCGTCCCTTGGGCATAGTGTAAATTAACAGTATGCAAAGTTTATTATGATATTAAATAATTATGTAACTAGGTTTTAGTGTCTGGTTTTCCCAGAAATGTAGGCGTAGAAATTAATAGACATCCAATTAAAGACGGTCTCTTGAGAAAATTTTAAATATTAAAATTACAATTATTTAGGGACGCGCCTTTACTGTTGTCAGTAACACACAAAAACTGTCAGGTATTCTACCTTGGTCATCAAAATAGTGACCTGAAATCTTTAGAGAACGATAATTACTATTTAATAGACATTTAACGTCACGACATTGGTAATTTTTGTCTGTAATAAAACTGTGCAAACTATAATAAAGAAGGACAGTTTTGACATAACACACAGTGCTGGTTTACAGGTACGTAAGTACTTCATTATTTTTCGGTTAAACAATCTATGCTAATATTATAAAAAGATTAAGTTTGAGAGGTTGTAAAGGTAGTTTCTGGATGTTATAAGCTATATTTAACCAAAGAAATCATCCGTAGCCTGATCTAAAAAGCGTAAGGGAATCTTACGCTTTTTCGATCAGGCTGGAACCATTCCAAAATATTCAAAAATGCACAACGTTGATGTTTAAGTTTTCACTTCTGCCGGCACACCTGGAGCAACCTGTCCTTTTTTTATCGAGAACCTGACAATCTAATAATTAAAGCGATTTTTCTAAATATATTTTTTTTTAGTTCAACTGTATTATTCTAATCTGTGTCCCTAAACGAGCTATTTGCCTGTGGTGGCTTCCTTAATGCTTTGTCGCGGTCTTCACAAAATTACTTTCTAATGAGCACTGGCGAGGTTGCTATCGCCGCAAAGGGGGTTTCTCTAATCTTAAACTGCTTTTTAACAATTTAAAAGTATTTTGTTTGTCATCAGTATAATAATTGACTTAATTTCGGTGGATACCCAGAGGAATTTTGATTGTTATAGAATAAAACTAAATTGTATACAAATTATTAAGGTAAAAATAAATGTTCAGAAAGAAAATTAGAAATAAAACATCTTCCAGGATATCACATATAAGCTTAACTGTGATGTTATAAGTTGATTAATTTATATGTGTTCATCATCTTGTATTACCTATTATCATCTCAGCCAAAAAAAGTCTACTGCTGGACTGCGTCCTGCATACAGCGAAGGTTCTGGAATGGCGACCACGTACCGGAAAGCGAAGCGGGACGGCTGTCCAGACAAGGTAGTCAGACGACCGCAGGAAATTACCTACTTTATATGAATATTTACATACTTACATTCAAAAAAACATCATCAATCGTTGTCCAACGACTCTTCTTTCAAACGGATATTAGACCTGGGAATTGTTTGCCATTAGACAACTAAGGAACTGTTTGGTATTCCATTGAGTAAATATGCATACATTCTAACCAAAGAAAAGCCATAGAGATTGTGTGAAAGAACATATGCGTGGGAAGAATGCAAACGTGGAAGTGACGCATGAGGGCGGGTGAAAAAAGAATATTTCGTCGACTAATAGAGGATTTAAACAGGTGAGGTTAATCGTTTCACAAAACGCCTCCAGAGAATCGCTTTCCCATTTGTACACACTTCGGAACAAACCCACCACACATTCCCACCGTTGTGTCTCCCGTATAGCCAGGATCAACAACGGCGACCTCAGATTGATAATAAGCAATAAGGCTTATTGGAATCCCGGGGAAGAAACTACAACTGACTTGAACTCACAACGAATTTAATCAGAAAGAAATTAGAAAGAATATGAAGTATTGTTCACAGTTAATTTAAATGCGCGAAACACACCTTCACACTGCAGACGATCGCATGCAACTGACCATTTTACAAGAACGAATTTAGTCACCAGCTGCATAGTCGCCGCGAATGTAACTCTACTTTGGGGCTTACGTCATAAGTCATTTGCGACCTAACCGAATTGCCATTTAGACAGTCGATTTCCGCCATGAAGCCTTCTCTTATTTAAAGTCAAATTCAAGTTTTGATTTCAATCGCCATCTTGCTCATACTAAAAGTGTTTTGTTACGAGAAAATGTGCGACCCGTGTAAACTCGACATAAACAAAAACAGAGCAAAAGAAGCGAGTGATGATGACTTTAAGTATTTTTTATGGAATATTATTGTTGGTTTTTGCCGATATCAAGATTATGTGAACGGGAAAAAAAGAAAAAAAGTATTATTTAGTGAAAGCATAAATCCTTCATAAAAGACAAAGACAAAAATCGTTTTACTGTTGTGGCGACGTCGATAAATTCCCGTCGGTTTCTGCTACACTGGGCCTGACCCTGGCGACAGACATATAACTTAATAGATGACGTATTACCATGAGTACTGTCAAGAACTCGAGAGTCGAGAGAAAGAAGAGAGTCAAAATTTTGTTTAGATCCGACAACGAATTTAATGACTGTTTAACACTGTGCCAAACATTGTTGTGTTTTGTTTTCTTTAGACAAAGTTAATAAAATTATTCCAACTGTTCATTTTAAATTAATTTTAGTTTTTCTAAAGACTAGTTGTTTTATAAATATGATTTATAAAGAAAACCTAATGTAAATTATATATAGCACAAAAGAAGTAAAGAAAGATATGTGAGCAAACGTCCACAAGTCCACATCTTTCACATGTTGGTCCAGATTTATAAAATACCCTGTTTATTTATTCTAGCAAACCCATAAAACTGATTTTTTTTCTGGAAGAGTACCTAACAAACGTCCACATTTCAATATAAGTGGGATCTGTTGCGATCTCTATTACCATTTATGTCTGTGTATACATCTGACCTTTCACCCATCATCTTAAGCAATCTCTATATCAAGTTGTTTCTGATATTTCATTCCAGCTAGATAAGAAATGATATCTAATATATTCTTATATTTTGTGTTAACCTACAAAAAATATTAACGTGAAAATCAAAGTTATTATAATACTAGCTTTTTGCCCGCGACTTCGTCCGCTTGAAGTTCCGCACCCGTTCCCGTGGGAATCACATTGAATTTCGAGTAAGCCTATGTCACTCGCTGATTTAGCTGCAGCAGCTTTCTACTGATGAAAGAATTTTTGAAATCGATCCAGTAGTTTCGGAGCCTATTCAAAACAACCTGTAGTTTTTAGTCGTAAAATTTATGCAATATAATATTTTATTCCAACATATTTGGCACAAAAGCTTCAAACACTAATCTGATTTAAAATATAATTTGGCACAAACATGAATAGATTACTAATCACTTTGTTGCGATAAACACAATATATTGTTACCACAAAAAGGTATGACAAGCTAATGCAAACACTATCGTTGCATTTCACTGGAATTCTATAATATATTGGAACGTAATATTCGCTTACAAATTGATAACACGGGCTGAATAATAAATAGGCATTACCTAACTAAATGTAATTAATTAATTATAATACAATTAAATGTTGAATCAAAAACAGCGGAGAATTTAATTACTATCAATAAGCGACTTTAAAGTGAAAACCAATGAATGCGGTTCGCCAAAATTCCTATAAATATAATTTCCATTTCATAATTCATTCCAGTACCAGGATTCGGGTCTCCCTTACAGGGGATTATACCGTAGTTTGCCATGCTGCTTCAATGCGGATTGGTCACGAAGCCATTGACTTCATCCATCGACAACAGTCAAGAAAGACGGCTCAATGTATCCTCCGAAGCACGAAGAAGCTCGAGACAGCTGAACCTGTTCAAACACCAGTTAGAGACGTGCACCATTACTTATTCTGTGGCAGTGCTACGTGTTCTTAACTGCGACACACAGCGACGGCATCGAGCTTTTTTTTATACCAATAAGGTGGTAAGAAATGGACGATGGATAGCAAAAACAATGGACGTTTGAAACACCGGGGGTATCGGGCGTTGCCGGCAAGGAGGAACAGAGCATGGCCGACACCAAAATTCTACTATTGAATTTGGCTACGATCTTCTGTGAGGTGGAGCTTTTAAATATAATTAAATTTGTCACAAAACTCGAGTTTCCTCATTCGTCTACTTATCAAGATATTATTAGTCCATTGTCTGCCATCATTATAGACACGCCTCCCTTAAAACACTTGAAACTTTGCACCCCAAACTTCGTTTCAAGTAATATTCAAAGCCATTTCAAACTATGTGAAAATTAGGGCAGTTAAAGAGTTATTAACGATTCTGTAAACCACTACTTATCACGTGGTTTCTCTTAAATGAAATTTTTTAGCTCTCATAACAACAACCATAAAGAGGTTTGGTATTTAAAATGTTATTCTGTTATTCTCATCACAGATAAAAGAAACTAATAGATACGCAATGTGGATATGATCTCTCTGTTCATAACATTGACGAATCTGTACAAGTACATATTATGTGCTAAATAAAACGTCTTATTAGTAAACTTTCACTTTGGCTTGACATTTCTGTAATTACATATTTAAAAATACACTGTCAATCAAAGGATTCGGTTCTTTGAGGGCGTGATTCTTTGACTTACAAACATAGTTCGCATATAATTTGTAGCGAAGCACATTTCTACTGAGAAGTAAAACTTCGCGTTTCATTGTTCTGTGATTCTCATATTATACGAGTATGCATATCAATATTCCTAAATTCACTTTGTGAAACTTTTTATCTCCTTTTTCATTTGAAAGTAATGAAAAACGAAAGAAACCTAACACAATGATTGAATTGGAAAGTTTTCTTTTTGAATTACGTCAAAACAATACATCTGTATCGGGATATTGATTACTGGGAGTCGTAACAGGCCTGGGGGACTCCAACTTTGCACCGAGGTCGTTTGTTCGAGTTAAAAAAAAAACGAATTTAGAAATAACCCGGTATTTTTTTATTTTTTTTTGAAGTTGTAGAATAATAATTCGATTATTTATACCACTA
Organism: Endotricha flammealis; assembly: GCA_905163395.2. Taxonomy (NCBI): domain Eukaryota; kingdom Metazoa; phylum Arthropoda; class Insecta; order Lepidoptera; family Pyralidae; genus Endotricha; species Endotricha flammealis. Next base: position 2,655,233 of record LR990867.1, read on the forward strand.
AGGTGGCAAACAGGCCTCGGCCCGTCTGCTGGTAAGCAGTCAACGTAACCATGGACGCGTGCAACATCGGGAGTGTCGCGCGTTGCCGACGACAATATAAAAAGTGGAGTTCTGGAGACCTTACTCACTGTAAGAACTAAGAACACAACATGGTCTCTATCGTAAGATTTTCTCGATCTTCTGTAAGGTGGAAGTCAAGGTGAAGTGTAAGGAAGATGAGGAATTTATGCCATCGTCAGCCAACGACCAAGGAACGGGCCTGAGTTTTGGTCCAAATTGCGATCCTCTTTTCTTTATCTCCATACTGCAGGAACTTAACATCACACAACCTCAGTCCGCCATAGTCCAGGCAAGTATCCTCGCCTTTTTTGGTCACGTGTCTCGTCGCGACGGAACATCAATAGAGCGCCTGGTGTTCCAGGGAAAAGTGGAGGGCACTCGAGCTGGCGGCAGATCGCCGTTAAGATGGACGGACCAGATAAAGGCAGCAGCAGACTGCCCTCTGCACGTGTGCACCAGGAAGGCGGGAGCTAGAGACGAGTGGCGACGAATTGTTAAGCGGGTCACTTCAACTAAGTGACGACCATGACCACATTGTCAAGAGTGCAGCGACGAAGAAGAAGACGTATTGGGAGCAAAAATGTGGGACTTTTTTTTTATTAAAGAAATAGTTTGTACATAGATCAAATTCTGGTCTGAAATTGTCAAAATCAAAATTCGATCTCAGCGCTATCTCGCTCAAATAAAATATGAAGTGAGCGAGACAACGACTTAGTATTGAGTCTAGATTTATGCTGTTTTTGTTACAAGAATAGACACGTAGATTTTTGCCGAAACTCTTTCACTGTACCTAGTCGGCAGAGCAATAAATATAATCAGAACCATCCGATATTGCCTGTGACCTGTGCAACACTGGTGAGCCGCAGACGATGGGTCCTATCCTGCTCGGCTTGCCCAACTGACTGTGCCGTGGATGGCTACGAATAATGCCATGTTACTGGCTGAAAGTCTTTCCAGTAAGGTGTAAGAATTTTGTTTTATTTTTTTTTAAGTCATTGACACGAAAAAAACAAGAATAAATATAAAAAATATGTGTACGGCGTATTTATTTTTATATAGAAGCAGAACTTCGTGAACAAAGTAAGTAACAGTTTAAAACTTCTAAACCTGAAAATTGTTCAAGAATCTTTTATATTCTTTCTTTGGAAGTTGAAGACGTGTCAATACCAAGAAAATAAACTATTCGCCGGCTAAATGTTATTTACGCTCAATGAGCCGCTATGGACAGAAACAGAACAGGCATGTTCTTGGGAAGTTTACTTACGATTGACTAAATAAAGCTCTTTATGATATAAAAGAATTAACGCAGTTATATAATAGAATCAATTTGTTTGTCTATACTAAAGAGGAGAGGTTTTGATTGTTTGTTTGCATTGAATAGGCTCCGAAAGTACTGGACCGATTTGAATAATTCTTTCACCATTAGGAATATACACTATCCCCGAGTGATATATGATATATTATATTTTTCAAAAAATAGGGATTCTTACTAAAATTCGTACGAAGCCGGAGGGCTAATTATGGATATACATTCGATTATACTTAACCTATTGCGAAAATTCTTTGACGTCCTGGCTATCCACATGAGAGCAGCGAAGAGTACGCTCTAATCTCTTCGATTGAAGAGAGATCCCTGCAGTGGGATGATTATGGGATGACTAAAATAAATAAAATAAAAAACGTGTGGCACTCGGGGACTGCCGCGGTAAAGCTATTGCATAGTGGCGGGCTCGAACTCACTCGTGGACGCGGCCAGAAAGCACGCTGTCTCTTCTAGCATCGTGTCTAAAAGAGATAGAATCAGTTATGAGCAGTTAGCAGCTAGTCTACACGCATACGTCTAGTCGCACGCATACAAACACCGTGCCGAAGTCTGCCGAACCAAAACGACGTTAGACGATGCACGGTTTTCAACCCGTGCGGAGTGGGGGTATTAGGTTTTATTATCGTTACGGAATTTCTTGATTCGGTCGCCGCGCTCAAAGCCCGCGATAAAAGCTATGCAATAGCTTCGAATTCCTACACAATACTCTCAAGATGTTCAGCCAGTAAGATGGCATTACTTGTACCCAAATCTGTTAATGCACAGTCATTTGGACAACCCGGGTAGAATAGGAGGCCCATAGTCTGCGGCGTACAGTCAACAAAGGAATTGACTGACCCCCCCTTGTATATATGATTAAAGATTTCTAAATATTGCGTGAAGGGATTTACTTGAAAATTTGTAATTACATAGTACAATATGAATACTATTGATAAATAAATTTTTAAGTCAATCCTTTCACGCAATATTTAGAAATCTTTAATCATATTTACAAGGGGGGGGGTCAGTCAATTCCTTTGTTGACTGTACCAGTGTTACACAAGTCACATCCAATGTCGGATGATTCTCCTATGAAGCGCCCATTATGGGATGACATGATATGACATAATATAGCTTATATTTAACCAGGTTATACAATATTTATGATATCATAACAGTAAATACATTAACATCTATGACAATGCAAACCTTGGCTACATCTCAAGTCAATTATAATTTGTCGTCATGCCAAAAGCTCTGAATACATATTAAACAGTAACTAAGTCCAAAATGTTTGTGGGCAAATTATACAAGATCAAGGATTCTTCTTTATCGTGTGCTTCCTGGAGGGGATGGTGTCAGTGTCTTCAAACCACCTCACGGTCACTAACTTAACGGATCTGATCTTCGTCCACTAGGATTCGCAGAAGTACATGTTCATTCCAGAATAGGATGTGGATCTATCTATACAGTAGGTTATAATCGACTGAAGGTGTCCTAACTGACTGGACTCTGTGTCCCATAGGTGTCTGTGACGATTTACCATGGGTGTTTATGATATTATGCAAATATCTTCCATAAAAATAAAAATAAAATACGTGGTACACTCAGCCGATGAAAGAGGAGAGGAGGGCCATAAATATGATACAAATTTTCTAAATATTGCGTGAAGGGATTTATTTGATATTTATTTTTCAATAGTATTTATTATTATATTATGTAATTGCAAAGTTTCAGCCTCCTCCTCGCCCCCTGGTGAAGTGACAATTTTTGTTTCACGATGTCCCTCCATCGACATAAGTCTTTAGCACAATGGAGTGCGTCATGTAGCTTTGTGCCAAGCTTTGAACGGATTTGATCCGACCATTTAGGGCTGCGGTCTCAGAGTTACATATCGATGTTTATATTATAAGCATAATAATTTTCTACCCTAGTGGTGTCTTGTGTATTTTATTGGTTCACTATATATTCCCTCACCATGTTTTGAAAGAGGCTTGTTTATGAACAAGGCCTTGTCATTGCGCCCTTATTTCCATTCCACAATTTCAAACAACTGTTGTAACATCAACAATGATTAATGACGTGAGCCTTTAATTAACCTCCTCAATTAAGTGGGCTGCAGTAATGATGTGTGAAATCAACTTTGGCTATTTGTTAAATTGAGCTTTTTATAATTATTCAGAACTAGCGAATTTTTTGCGTGTTTACCACTTTCCCGTGGGAATTTTTATTTTTTTATCTAAGTAAGAACCATCCTCGTACCTCAAGAAATATTCTAAAAAAAGAATTAGCGAAATCAGTTCAGCGGTTGTCGACATTTGCGCTTAGCAACACATTTAGTGATTCATTTTTATATTATAGAATAACAACCCAAATCAATACCTGTGTAACTGGCTGGCCGAATCTATACTAATATTATAAAGAGGAAAGTTTTTTTATTTTTTTATTGTTTGTTTGCATTGAATAGGCTCCGAAACTACTGGACCGATTTCAAAAATTATTTCACTAGTAGAAAGCTACATTATCAGGGAGTGACATAGGCTATAGCTTTTCCTGAAATTCAATGTGGTTCCCACGAGAACGGGTCTGGAACTTCACGCGGAAGAAGTCGCGGGTAAAAAAGCTAGTCATTTATAAAATATGTTTGTCATAACATATTTGAAACGTCTTCTCGTGCATTTAGTTTGGGTCGATTTTCTGTGATTCAATTTACATAAATATACCACATTCTATGGACGCTTGCAACACCAGGAATATCACTCGTTGCAGATCCTGCAAAAATATTTCCCCTTTAATCTTTTTTTATTACGCCAAATAGCGACAGCAAAAAAAAATACTGTCTAAAAATTCCATGCACCATACGAAACGTAAAAAACTCAATAGTCTGAAACCACTGAATACCTATAAAGGTACGTACGTATAATAAAATCTTTTTAGTGCGTACTAAACGCCCGGACCCTCGTCAAAGGTTCGACGTCGGTTCATTGGCGGAGACTGTTAAATTGGACCTTTCTTTGTCTTTTCTAATGTATATGCCTCTCATTATTCTGCAGTTATTTATAGAGGAGAAATTGTTAAAGATCTGTTGAGATAATGAAACGGTTTCATGTTTTATGAATGTACTAGCATCCCGCCCAAGCTTCGCTAGTTGCAGTAAGAATCACACTTTTTTTGAACATAAGTATAGCAAGCGTCACCCGAGGATTACTTCCTAACGGTGAAATAATTTTTCAATTCGGTCCAGTAGTTCGTAGTCGAAGCATATTAAATGTAAACAAACAATCTTAATTCATCATATCAACCCATAATCATCCCACTGCTGGGATACGGGTCTCCCTTCAATAGAAGGTGATTAGAGCATACTCTGCCACGCTGCTCCAATGCGGATTGGCAGAGGCCGGTGTTTTCAAACCACCCTAAGGCTTGGCTTAACGACTGTCATCCATCGACAACAGCCAGGACCGACGGCTTAACATGCCCTCCGAAGCACGGAGAAGCTCGGGATAACGAATCCCATCCAAAAGCTGGCTAGGGTCAACGTCGCTTAACTTGCGTGTTCATATTAGAGTGCGACACACAGCGACACCATCGAGCTCCTCAATAATATAGATTTAATATAATAATATTATGTTTGGTTTGTGTAGTGTTAAAAAGTAGGCTGTTTCCAAAAGGCGTGTTCATCAAATTACACGGGTCAGTATTGCAATACTGCCTTTGACGGGGGCTGCAAACTTCTGAGTTCCCACTTCTAATGACGGTAAAATAATAATTAATGTTGTAATATTATAAGTGACAGCCAGTTACTGATACGCATTTCAATTTTAACTCGACATTAAATCTCAAGCTATCTCTTTTTTCAAGCCACCTGAAGGCCACCGACTTGACAACGACAGACATCCATCAACAACAACCCTCCTATTCTCGTAACAAAAACAGTTACAATCTGATGTCAATCTCAAACCATACAAAATAGGAATTGAGCGAGATAGTACGGAAGCTTGAGATGAGATTGACACTGCTGTTACGAGACTACCGTCAGGTCGTACGGCAGGACCGTCGGGTTAACGTGCCCTCAGAAGCACGGAGAAACTCGAGATAATGAAATCCATCCCAACGCTGGATCACTGGAACACTCTAAATGAACTGGACTGGAACACTCTAAAGTTCTAAACGAACTAGACTGGAACACTCTATAGTTCTAAACGAACTGGACTGGAACACTCTAAACGAACAGGACTGGAACACTCTAAACGAACTGTAGAGCTATGCAATTGCATGCAATTTTGGCATCTCACCGCGAATTCCGCTTTCGAGTTAATAAATGATGCTTAGAGAATACTGACCCTGGACTGGAACACTCTAAACGAACTGGACTGGAACACTCTCAACGAACACGCAGCGTTGATTGCGTGTCCGTTTAGAGTGCGACATACAGCAACGCCATCGAGCTCCTAAAAAGAGATAAGACAAAAATAGCTAAGACAAATAAACAAAAATTCAAAGTAGCTCACATAGACTTTCTCTCGTCATAGCAACACAAAGGATAATTTATTCAATCTAAGGATTAATTATACTTATTCTCATTACTGTTAGGTAACGTGCTATGATTACAGAAACGACGGCAACGAACATCGTCCATCACATCCTTAATACGACCAAGTAAACAAAATGACGCCTTTATAAAAAATATTAAAACGTAGTAGCGTTGTCATAAACAACACTTGCGGAGGAAAGCCAAGTTGGCACGTAATTTTCCAAGGAAATCATTAATCAGGTAAATATAAGGAGTTTTTGTACCTGCCGCTTTTTTCTGAGAAGCAAATTAGTATTTCAGACGCGTAAATACTAATATATAGAATTGTGTTAGTTGAGATAGGAATAAACAAATTCTCGACCTATTTCTTAGTAACCTTATAACTAGGGTATAGAACCGGGAAATCCCGGTACCGAAAATCCCGGGAATTCCCGGTTCTTTTATAGCTGTAAAAGAACCGGGAATTGAAATACAAGAACCGGGATTTTCGGTACTTTCGGGATTTTTTTCTTTATTCAATTATATGGCAATTGTCAACACTGACGACGTGCGATCGAATATATTTTGATGGTCAACAAACGATCGAGTATGTTTTCAAGAAAAGAAAAAAAAATATCTAAAATATGCCTTTTTTGCAATTTTGCCAAAGAAAGTGTTGTCTTTAAAAACACCTATGTTTACAATGGTTCTGAAACGGTTTTTATGCTTCGAATCAAGATCACGAAGTCTCAATTTTCCCAAGAATTGTCTCAAGTCGTGTTAAGATGCAAAAAAATTGCTCTTCAGTCTCAATGTTTGTGGAGGAAGCATGTTCTATGCGTTCTTTTTGGAATTTTGGTCTGGTGATTGCGCAGGCCAGTCTAAGACCGAAATGTCGTGCGTGCTCCTGAAGCCAGCTGGTCACTACTCGCACAGTCTGCGTACGGACATTAACACCACAATCCTTCAGTCAGTTGCGAGCGAGCGACAGAAGCAGTGGTGTCCAATGACAATTTTTATTTAACACAAACAACTGGTGCTCTGACGAGAGCATTTGAAGAAACAGCATTGCCGTAACATTTGGCTGTTTTTTCGCATCAGTTAGCAAAAATCGGTCTTCGTGCGTATGGTCCTTGCGCTTCTGGCCATGGCATTCTTTCACTTACTTCCCCAGTAGCATGATAACGTTACTTTAACCTTGATTACCGCAAGCCTTGCGACAAGAGCAACTTTTTAGCATGGACTTGGGTAATGTCGCCAGATTTTATTTATGACATGAAAAATCGATGCAGAACCATTGTATGAATCATAGGATATTTTATTGATATTTGATATTTGGCATAATTGCAAAAAACTGCATTAGTAATTTTTTAATTTTTCTTTGTAACGACCGTATTAAACAAATTCAACAAATACGGTCGTTACTTGTATCATTATTTCACTTTTAAAAAAATATTACATACATGTACCTAGTCCAATAAATGAGCTTTCTAAAAATAAGTATGTCTAACAAAAAATGTGTAAATTAAGCAAAATCAAAACATCCCTAGGCGGTGTTGATGTATTGAAAAAAAATCCCGACGGTACCGAAATTCCCGGGAAATCCCGGTTCCAGCATAGTCCGGTACCGAAAATCCCGGTTCCTTGAGATAGTACCGGTTCTCTATACCCTACTTATAACATAGGTACTAGCTGTTGCTCGCGGCTTCGCCCGCGTGGTCCTTTATCTTTTCCCGTGAGAATAAGATGTTTTTCCGAGATAAAAAATAGCCACACTCTCTTCTCCAGATCTTAACCTATTACAAAAAATCAATGTCATTTCGTTCGTTATTTTCGACGTGAAAGAAGGATATAAACACACTTATAACATTAAAACATTTATATTATATATAGGTATTATTACATTTATATTTTATTTATATTATAACATTTATAATATTAGTATAGATAAACACCCAGTTTCTAAAACGCATTTTAATTCCACACTAAAGTCTCAGGCTTCTTCTTCTTGCGTTCCGCCATCTTTTCTTATCTTCTGCCGCGTGTACCGCTTCAGCAATGCCAGTGTTGATTGTGGTGCGGATCAGGATCGGTACAACGCATCGGACTCCTCCCTTTTTTCTTTTACCGGTGGCCATTTTGCTTGTGTCCGAAATGGTGGTAGTATATAACGTAGTTTATTTTCTTTATACACATATACAAATTGTAAATGACAAGGAAAAGTGCCTGTGAAGGTCTAATTTCTGAAATAAACGATTTCATTTCATTTCGATCTTTTGCCCTCTATTTTTCCAGTGACGATCAGTTTTTGGAGGTTGTCACCGGACTTGCGCTAAGTCTCAGGCTCAATACCCCAAATAAGCCAATATGCCACGTCGGAGTAACCACGAACGGGTTGTTGTACATTCGTCACTAATTCAGTCAGACACATCAGTAATTTGTTTTACACAAAATTAATTATTCGTCACAAAAGAGGTGATCCAAAAGAAACTCAGGCTCCGGCGCAAAAATAATGTATTCGAGATTTAGAGGATATTTATAAATACTATTCTAAACTATCACTATCTGTCTATCGGGTGCCTAACACTTTTTTTTTTTGCTCATGAAGGTTTGTAGGCGTTCATCCAAATCTTATCTCTACTATGAAAGTGTCCATCCGAAACAACGAAACACATAGTCCTGTCAAAAAAGACATTACTAGTTCAAAACGTCAGTCCGTATTTTCGGAATTTCCTTTCATAGTTGCCCCGATTATTGTGGGTTTTCTTGATAAGGGACTTGTATCACTTCCTTTTCAGTGTTGTACGTCACAGTGTACGTGATGAATTAACTTTGTGACGAATCTACTACAACCCTACGAACGCTGCGGACCGCACTGCGGTTGTCTACTTACTACAGGCAGAAATGTTGCCTGCTGCTGTGGTTGTGATCAGGGGCAGCTGTACCTTAAGTGCGCTCGTGCACTGAACTACCAGATTTTAATAGGTTCAGAAAAAAAAAATGCTTTAAAATCCGATTGACTATCTATTCAATATTAACTAAATTGTTACAAAACAATTTCAAGTCTTGGCTAAAGTATAAAGTCTTATTTTCGCTTGTAAAGACAATTCGCCGTGCGCTAGGCCGTGCGCTAGGCCACGCGCACTGCGAATACTCATACAACGTCTATGAAATACGAGCTAAAACGCCTGGCGCGTGAGACAGAGATAGTGCAATAGAAAATGTATGGCAAAATTAGACAGCTCGCGTGCGCCGCACGCACGAGCCGGAGTTTACCGAGGGCCGGCGAACGAAAACCGACCGCGTCGCGCGTTTGTTTTTGTTATTGTTTACATTGTGATTTGTGATAGAATTATAAATTATAATAAACTAACTTATCGTTTTGTGTGTGGGACAGTTGTGTGACTAAATAGCTGTTAAAATGAGCATTAACTTTAACATTGACTTTATTAAAAGCAATAATAAAACTTTTCAACAAAAGATCGATTTAAAATCAGCTGGACCGCCCAGGCCATTTCTTAACTTGAAACAAGAGTGTAAATCGAAAAATAAATCATTTACGCGAAGTTTTAAAAGTGAAATGTATAATAGAAAGAAATGGCTGTGTGGATGTGAGCGTCTCAATACATTATTTTGTTTTGGGCTTTGTAAAGACAAAATGTTGTTTTATTGCAATTTCGAATTGTACTCAGTGAGCTGATAAAGTGCACCACCAGTGCCATGACCCACCAGCCGCCACTGGTTGTGATATCATAATATTTATAACTACTACAATGTACATACTTTCTACCACCTTGAAATAACAGACGTGAATATAAATTGTAAATGCAAACGAAATAACCATGAAAAGTGTGCTGGCAGATCTCAAACCAATTAGAAATACGGAGGATAATCATAAAAATTCAATTGAGCCACCAACATTAATTTTGTTTTAGGTGGCGACAGGACTGCGATAAATTTGGACGAAATAGACATTACATTATACAAAAACCGCAGGAGAAAATGAAAAAAATCTGCTCCATTACGTTACATCATCATTACATCAGTATAACAGGACGGTGGTGGCGTTGGTGCAACCTTCGGAACCAGAGAGCGCGAGTTCGATTCCTGAGGCAAACCTTTGTGAGAAGGCAAATGTGTTTCTTCACAAGTTTGAGTGTTTTCTGTGCATTTATATATTTACAATAATATATCCGGTATGTGACAAGTAGTCGCGGCCTTGTGTGCGGAAATAAGAGAATTGTATGAAAGCTACTCACGAGCAACTCGGATAACCAGGATCAAATCTCTTGTGAATTGCATCGCGTGCGAACGGTCTTAGCCTAATTCATTTCCTGTTCTATCATGTTATTATTTCAGTTATCCACTTTCAAACGATCGAACGCGTGATCACGCCATTAAGGCAGAGCGTTACTCTGACTTAATGGCATGACGGAAATGTTCCACTTAATTTCAATAAAATAGCGAGCTTGATTTATTGCAAATATAAATTTTCTACCAAAAGATAAATGCACAGATCTACATAACTATATTTCTTGTGTATATCCATTAGCTATTCAAGCTAAATCCTTTGAAATGTAGGCAGAGACGATAAAGATAATATAACGTTAATATTATAGAGACGCTAAAGTTTGTATGAAGTAACATATGGATAATCGACTTTTTGACGCAAATACTGTTTGACAGCATTTCTTTTTTTTACATAATTATACCTAAGGAAAGGAGCAAACAGCAGAGAGAGATAGTTAGAGAAGCAGATGACAGGCTTTTGCCCAGCAGTGGGATATAAACGACCAAAAAAAATAGAAATAAGATGTTTTACGATAAAATTACATAAAATATATAAAATTTTAAGACCTTAATTTCTTCAATAGGAATGTATTGAACTTTACCATTTTTTACGTAAAATCGATGTCTGAAACAGACACGTTAATGAGATTCGTTAGGAAAGCGTAAAAAGTTACATAGAATAAATTATACTTTTGTATTTAAAGATGAAAAGATTCTGTGTACATACTTAATATCTAATTAAGGCGATCCATGAATGGTAATGTCATGGTAAACAGTGTTATTTAAACGCTTGATTTGAGATTTTTATCTTTACATAATATGAAATGATGTCTCAGCCGCGGCTGTCAGTTAGGTTTTTAACTATTCGGGACAACCACCACACATTCTGACCATATCTTCTGTAGAGCCAGGACCAACAATGGCAACCGCAGATTGACAGTAAGCAATGAAGCTTATTGACGTCCCGGGGGAGATACTTCAGCTGTCTTGGAAATAACAACGAATTTAATCAGAAAGATTAGATGTACTTAGTAGGAATACCTTCAGAGTCTCCAACTATCTCTCTCTGCCGTTTCCTCCTTCCCTAAGACGCGGGACATATACAAACGCGGGCGCGGTTGCCCCGTCGCTTGTATACGAATCTGCGCCCGCGCCACGCCCGCGCCACGCCCGCGCCACGCCGCTTGTATATGTCCCGCGCATAAGGCATGTAAAAAAAAGAAAGACTGTCTGTAAGGTTATAAAAGTGTTCTGGGCAGAAGAGTAGGTAAATGAAAGTTGGTTTTAAGTTCACTGTTTATTCCTAACCTTCAAAAGTTAATTACATAAAAACACTTAATATATGTTTCGCAGGCGTTTTGCGTAATTCGTCGTAATACAAAACAGCTAGCCGTTTTAAAAAGCATGGCCGTTTTATATTACGGCGTGCAACGATAAGCCGGATTGCATTACGACTGAATGATTATCCGCCGCATTGTATACAACGCTTCGTGTTCTTCAATACGGCTAGCCGTAATGTATTACAGCGGCTGGATAGCCGCCTCTTTGGCAGTTTTTAGTACTAATTTTCAACACTCGCGGCGCTACCTGCCATACCAACAACAATGGCGTCGATTATATAGAACTTGCGGGCCAAAAATTAAATATGTTAATAATTACAATAAAGAAAGAGTGTCAAATGTGTGTGAAAATAGGTAGTAACATTAAGGACAACAATTTAATGTGCAACTAAATGACTTCTGTGCGTACGCATTTCATAAACCTATTATAACAAAACAAACCACTACAAATACTACATACTGTGTCTTATTATAAGTACAATGTCTTTTTTGTCTAAATACATTTTACTTTTACAAACACTGCTTTAATTTGGTATGGTCTCTGAACAATTAGAATTTAATACAATGCGGCTAGACGTCTACCGACAAATTTTAGAACGTATAGTAATGACAATCCGGCTTATCGTAGCACGCCGTAATTCAAAACGGCCCTGCTTTTGTAAACGGCTAGCAGTTTTGTATAACGGCGAATTAAGCAAAACGCCTGCAACATATATACTGATGCTAACTGGGGAACCTAACACGAGCGGGCGACAGGGGACGACTGAAGCGTGCGTGCGCGTGGCAACCGGCTCGCTATGCCGAAAGTGCCAAGCATGAACCTATCGTACCGTGTCAGCCCGCTACACTGTCAAACAGTATGCTTTCATTATCAACATTATTAAATTCAATACACATTGAGAATCTTTTTATTCAAAGCAGCACCTGTCTCCACTACAAGACTCCATTCCAGATGTCTTCAGATAAAGTGATGCTATTTCTATAGACTCGGCAAATTGCGCTTCCATTGGACACGCTATCAATTCCTATTTCAATTATAGAGTTTTTCTGTAGAGCTTTTGACTGGAATATTGAAACGTTTTAATGGGGTCTAATAAATTGTTGACTTGTTAGCTTATTATATTTATTTAACTTTATTGACCATAATACACAAGTCCTGATACAATAGGCGGACATAATGGTAGATTACATTATCTACCACTACATGACTTTACCAATAAATATATATTGTATTAGTAAAATATTCGCAACTTCGTTTGCGTATTTCTCGCTTTCCCGTAGGAATTATGAAAATCCTTTCTTAGTACACCCCTAGACGTCGTAAGGATTACCCTATATTAGGCCTACATTCCAAACTTGGAATCTCTAGACCCGCGGTTTGGACTGTGCGTTGATATATAGTTAAATCAGTCAGTCATAACTTTGAATTTTGTATATAAGGTCCTAATTTATTAATGAACTTCCTTTAAACACATGACTATATAGGTTACATATGATCGTTTAAGAAAATAAATATTGGTATAGTATTCAGTAAAAAAAAATTATTGTATTGTAAGTAGGTAGAAAAATTTGCTTACTACATAAATTTATCCATATTCAACCATTTTGATATGTGAGACACGTTGACGCCCTTCGCACTGCACCCCTAAACCTTTTCTTTCTACTGACGAATGGCTGCTACAAGAAAGGCGCATTTTACCGAGTATTTCTAAATGTAATGCCTTTTTTTAACTGAATACACCATTATTTCCTTTCTTAAACTATCATATGTAACCTATATAGTCATGTGTTAAAAGGAAGTTCATTAATAAATTAGGACCTTATATATACCTAGATGTTGTATAAAATAATTATGTATAACGTCTAGGGCTCGTTGAAATGAGAAACCTTATCCCCCAAATGAAGTAAGAAACTTTTCTCATGTTATTCTCAGTATTAAACGAATAATAATAAAAATGTACATTTTGATTACGTCTAGTATTCGATAAAATTTCGTTGAAATCTAAATTAGAGATACCTAAACAAATTGAATTGTTACTTTGAGGGTCAGTTGTCTCTGAAGCTCACTTTACGCTGCGCTTATAGACGGGTGGGGAAGACTCACACCGTGTATTGTTCTATAACACTGTCAGTACAACACAATAAATAATACGACTTTAAATCGCGGCGGGCGACGTCAGCCGGGCTAACATGACAAACGCGACAAAATTTTCTCGCTCCGCTCTGCCAATAGCGTATTTCGGTTATATCTACAGTAGACAAAACAGGCATTGCTATTGGCGAAGAAGCTTTGTCGCGTACGAGAAACTATCTCGAGTGTAAGCATGTTAGGCCCGCAGGTTAGCGTTCTGACTCGCGCTAAGTACGCGCCGCATGTTTGTCAAAGCCTAAAGCGCTAAAGCGCTAATACCTTAGAAAACATATTGAAATTTAATCGTACGTCCATTTCCATTCCATTGTGGTCAACTCACACAATCTCCTCAGTAATTTTGGATTTAACTATGTCGATCGAGTCGACGCCGCCAACACAATATACAAACAGTAGGACATATTCATACCAACTCTTTATTAAACTGTCATTTAAGATTCCGGTTCAAGGTTTTGGTACGGGAAAAATTAAAAAAGCTTATTCTATTAGGTACAGGCAGGGCAAGACTGTAAATATGATTCGAGTTTTCCATTCATCAACTAGTGAAAGCCGCGTAACTTCGTTTGCGTGTTATTATTTATCTACATTAGACTTTTGATCAAATCTTATGCGAATCGCGTACTTTTCAGGATAAAAAGTACCCTACGTGTTAATCCAAGGTATCAGCTACCTACATACCCTAATATCATAAATATTTGCCCAGCCATTTGAGCGTGAAAAAGTAATAAATAACATACACATAACTTTCGCCTGTTTAATATTAGTGATAGAATTCAACACAACAGTCAACATGAGAGAAATTACCAAGGAAAAAAATTAAGAACGATGAACATGTTAATTGCTAATTTTTATTATTATTTAATCTAAATTCTAATTTTTCAATTTCATTCAATTTTAATTTATAATGTTGTATTTTATTTTAGTAATGTCTGATTTTATTTGATTAATTGTTATTTATTTTATTATTTCCACAAATTTTAATTTTGTGAATATGGGTCTATGCTATCCGAAATAAATGAATTTTAATTTTAATTTTTTATTTTTTAATAATGTAAGCAGCGTTATGAAACTTTGGCAAATGAGAAAGTGAGTTTGTTTGTATGTTTGTTTGTTATTCCTTCACGGCTTGACTAAACAGACGAACATTATGAAAACGCATACATATTGTTAAGGGTACAGAGCATAACATAGGCTACTTTTTATCCCGTGAAAGTATGTCATTCCGATGGGAAAATGATTTTTCTACTATAGAGGGCGCTGTATCGGCCAACAGATGGCGCCACAAGTCGCGCTATGGGTTGTTTTGTTGTGAAACGAGATCTTTGACTTAAAATTAACGCGAGCGAAGCCGCGGGTTCTGGATATGATAGCTAATAGGTTCGACTGTCCCTACATCCGGCATTGTTGTAAAAACACACCCCACAATGCCAATGCATGCATGGAGAGATTTTTATAGTAATAAAAAAATTTAAAAAAAATTATATTGTAATATTGGATAATAATAATAATTTAATTTGTAAAATATGGGTGTATGTAATTTCCTGAAATATATACCTATATTTTTTTAATTTATTATAGTACCATATTATGAATACTATTAATAAAATAAACATTTGTATAAAATGTGTACAGTGTCGGCAAAGCGCGAGTGATACTCTATAGACTATGGTACGGTGGTTGCTTACCATCAGGTGGGCCTTATGCATGTTTGCCACCATAGTGGTATAAAAAAAATGCATTCGACTTGCGTAAATTAAGCGTCCGTCTGTATAAATATCCCCTACTGAATTTTATACTGTGCTGATAGCCAGACAGTGACATTCAGTTAATAGAATTCTGTTCGAGACTTAATTCCAATCTGAAAGACAATAAAGTGATCGATTGACAAGCCCATAATGTATAATTTAAAGAATAAAATGAGATTTTTGATAAAGTAAAATAAAAACAAAAGTCGGTCTAACTTAATCTTATTTTTGACTTTATCTTGACATATAATACTTGAATGTAATCGCAAAAATTTAAAACAGCGTATTTATGTTGTCTCGACTCAGTATTCTATACAGTTTCTGAGTCAATACGAAGAAGAATAATAATAATAATATATGATTTATTTCTCTCAAAAATCTTAAGTGTACAATATAGACAATTGTGATTACTATACCGGACGCCAACGCTCCTGGCTACGTGCGCGTGCCAGAAGCGTTGGCGTTCAGTATAGTATTGAATTGAGGAGCACGATGGCGCACTATAATATGAACACGCAAGTTAAGCGACATCGACTCTAGCCAGCGTTCGGATGGGTTTCGTTATCTCGAGCTTCTCCGTGCTTCGGAGGGCCGTCGCGTCGGTCCCGGTTGTTGTCGATGGATGACAGTCGTTAAGCCACGTCGGTGGCCTTAGGGCGGTTTGAAAACACCGGTCTCTGCCAATCCGCATTGGAACAGCGTGGCAGAGTACGCTCTAATCACTTTCAATTGAAGGGAGACCCGTATCCCAGCAGTGGGATGATTATGAGTTGATATGATGAGATGCGATAGCATTAAATTTGTTTGAAATTCATATCTGACAACCTCCGTGGCGTAATGGTTACCACGCCAGACCGCCACCCAGGAGGTCCCGGGTTCGATCCCCGGTCGGGTCATGATGAAAAACGAACTTTTTCTGATTGGCCTCGGGTCTTGGATGTTTATCTATATATGTATTTGTTATAAAATATAATATCGTTGAGTTAGTATCCCATAACACAAGTTTCGAACTTACTTTGGGGCTAGCTCAATCTGTATGAATTGTCCCTATATTTATTTATTTATTATTTATTTATATTAATTTTGAGAATTATGTTTGAGAGGTACTAAATGAGCAGTCATAAAACAATTTAGCGCGTGCCAGGAGCGTTGGCGTCATACCCTAAGTTAACCCTCATTACGAAACATCTTCCATGAAAATATATAACTTTAGTACCGTCTGTTTTACGTTCGACTATATGTGTATAAACCATTAGAAGTTAGTCTATAAAAATATATCCTCAACTTCTGATGATTTCGGTACCTAGTAACCACAAAATTACTTTTTAGGATTCTTAGATTACGAAAATGTTATGACAACACGAAAAGGTTGCATAAAGAGCAACGAAGCATGAAATTAGGTTATGACAATAAAAAATAAGTTGTGACTTCTTTATCTTTAAATTATGTTCCTGTCTAGCAATGTCCATATTTTTAAGATATTGCATAGCTTTTATCGGGGGCTTTGAGCGCGGCGACTGAATCAAGAAATTCAAAGAAAAAAACCTAACATAACACCGATAAAATTAATAAACAGAATTCAACCTTAATCGAACGAAATAACACTCAAAATTATTATTCTATTCCCTCATAGGGGACTCCGTTAACCAGTGTTATATTTAACCATTTAATTTTAATAATTATAATTGCATAAGTTGATAAAAAAAATGCTATGCAATAGCTTTACCGCGGCAGTCCCCGAGAGACGTATTTTTTAAAGCAATCTGTTTCTTCGTATCAGTGAGAGGAGGTCGATGACGTCGATATGTGTCGCACTCTTATATGGACACGCAATTAAGCAGCGTCAACCTTAGCGAGTTACGTAATCGGCATCTGCCGCAATGAGGATTGGCAGAGGTCAGAATTTTCAAGCCGCGAGACGGCCACCGACTCGGCATAATGGCTGTCATACATCGAAAACAGCCGATACAGACGCTTAGCGTTCCCTCTGAAACATACTGAAGCTCGTGATAACGAAACTCATCTAAACACTAGCTAATGACGACGTTAACTTGACACACAGTTACGCCATCGAGTTCCTTACGATATTACTTACGCGGACATAACCATGGTATTTACTTTACGACTCACATAAGTTCTAGTTCAATTAAACTTAATGTTATTCCTCCAGCAGACAGTAATTCTATTCTGTTAGTTACTATTCCTCTTCAGGAGCTTAGACATTCATGCTTAATTAATTTAGTTTGGCCAATGTGTCAATCGATTTGCCTTAAGTGACTGTCAAAGCTTCTCTTAGTGCATCTATAATGTAGGTATCATAATTTGAATACTCGAACAATTCCTAAAATTTAAAAGTCTGTTAACAGCTTTCTATATGTCCAAATCCTTGTTTTTGGTATGTCTATGACATATAAAATTATCGATTTTTAAAAACCGTATTTTAATCGATATTTTTATACGTCACCAACGCGGCAACGTACCAAAAACAAGGATTTAGATATAGGTAAAGCTGTCAGGCGACTATAAAATTTTTGAAATTTTGGGGGAAAAGGGGCATAATGATTTAAACTAATTTAAATAAAATTTATCTTAGAAACCAGTCTCTTTAAGTATTTTCATTTGTCTATCATAATTGTCAGATAAATTCAGATTTTCTATTAGCTGTTTCGCTCGTTATTACTTACTTCCCATGGTTAAAGAACCGCCGCATTTTACATGTTAAAAAGTAGTATTAGCCAGTTTTAGAAACCCATTTTTAAATAAAAGTATTTAAGTATATTTATCAGCAATCTAGTACCCATGGTACAAGCTTAGTTGCTTAGTATGAGACTATAGATGGCGTTGTGTGATTCGTCCAAGAATATTAATATTAAATTTAATTACACATTGAATAACGAAACGAATTATTATTATTCCTTCATTCACATAGTCCCCTTGGTAGTTCCATAAAAGGGACTAGTGGAACTTTTTTGTACCACTAGTCCATTTGAAAATTCTAAAGCTGTTACTGTCAAACTATAGAAAAAAATAGATAGCCTGAAACCAAATACTATAGACGAGTAATACGCACAGCTTCGGAAGAATTCGGGCAAGACGCGACACTAGCGCCCCTACGGCATGAGGGCGGCATGAGGTGAACGATTTAAAAACTTTTATATGCAAAATGTTATAGCGCCCCTAGCGGCATGAGGTGAACTGTGCGTTTTGTATGCAAAATGTTATAGCGCCCCTAGCGGCATGAGGTGAACGGAGGTTGCCAAGTCATTGTATGAGAAACGTCAAGAGCTGTGCGTATTACTCGTCTATAGTATTTGCTGAAACATAATGGATTCGAGATCGCCGCCTTGTCAACGAAGGGCGACAAGATGGCGACCTCGGATCCTCACCGTACCACGTTGCCTTTATAAAGTGTACTTTTTTGTTAAAGAGTGTTTAAAATTTAAAATACTCGATATTGACGAAATTGTCTATGTGTCGTTAAGACACGACAGGTAACTAAGACAAAAAAAAGAAACTTAATGCGGAGTCAACATTGAAATGTGTTTCAGAAACTATTTGTCAGTCAAACGTACCATCATCGTCAGCCTTCATGGACCCACTGCTGGGCGTATGCCTGTTTTCATTTACGGCATCCTTCCCTATCAAATTCATCCAGCCGAGATTGATAGAGTAAAACAAACTTTACAAATAAGAAAAGATAAAACAAGGATTTTTTTATACCACACAGGTGGCAGACAAGCATACGGTCGGCCTGATGGTAGCCGTCACCGTAGCCTATAGACTCTATAAGGTGGAGGTCCTTCCCCAGACGGGCTGCTCCGATTTGAGCGGATTATCCGCTATGCCCTACCTCTAGGATTTACCTTTTTTGTCACTGTCATGCTTAAAGATAATAAAATGAAGTGGAAAAGTGACAAAACAAGCTTTTTTTTTTTTATACCACAAAGGTGGCAAACAAGCTTACGGTCCGCCTGATGGTGAGCGGTCACCGTAGCCTATGGACGCTTGCAACACCAGGAGTATCACTCGCGCGTTGCCGACCCTGTAAAAATCTTTTAATGCCCCTTTTGAAGAACCCCATGTTATAATCTAAAGGAAAGACCTCGGCGGGGATCTCATTCCACAGCCTCAACATTCGCGGGAGGAAACTCCTCTGAAACCGCGCTGTACGCGACCATTTTGGTTCTAGTGTGTGAGGTTGGATTCCCCGCCGGTGACGAGCAGTTCGATGGTAGAAAGTGGCCGTAGGCATCAAGTCAAACAATTCCTCGGAACAAACCCCATTATTCAAGCGGTAGAACACGCACAGGGAGGCGAAGTCTCTCCGCAGACTGAGGGGCTCGATACCGCTTGTTAGCTTGGGATCGTCGACAATCCTCATAGCACGTCTTTGAGTCGAGTCGAGAGGTCCAAGTTGGTACGCCGGCGCTCCGGCCCATAGGTGAGAGCAGTACTCCATGTGGGGTCGGACTTGAGATTTATACAGTATAAGTCTCTGCCCCGGATTGGAGTACCGCTTCGCCCTATTCAGCACACCGAGCTTTCTCGACGCCAACTTGACCTTGTCTTCTATGTGACTGCGAAACTGGACGTTGCTAGAGATCTCGACTCCAAGGATCCCTAAGCTGCCGGTAGTTATTAAGGGTGTCCCTTGGAATTGTGGGGCCACTGAAAATGGGGATTTCTTCGCGGTGAACGCACACACTTGTGTCTTGGTGGGGTTAAATTGGACTAAGTTACGTCGTCCCCAATCGCTCACCCTAGCTAGGGTGTCTTCGATTTCAGACACAAGTCGTTCGCGTTTCTCCTCCACTACGGAACGAGGGATGTTAGGCCGGCCCGTGTAATAGGTATCCCCGGTACTGTCGTCTGCATAACAATGAATATTATCTACAGACAACATATCATTGATATGCAGCAGAAAGAGGGTCGGGGACAGAACGGAGCCTTGTGGCACGCCAGCATTAATGTCCATGCGGTCCGAGCAGCTGCCATCAACTATGGCACTTATGCTTCTGTTGGACAGAAAGCTGGCTACCCATTTGCACAGTCCCTCGGGCAGTCCGTACGATGGCAGCTTCGATAGAAGACCCCTGTGCCAGACCCGATCGAATGCCTTAGCTATATCTAGGCTGACTGCCAATGCCTCACCTTGACTCTCAACGGCTTGAGCCCATCGGTGCGTGAGATACACTAGAAGGTCTCCTGTAGAGCGACCATGGCGGAAACCATATTGTCGGTCGCTGATGAGGTTATTTCCTTCTAGGTATCTCAGCAGCTGTGTGTTAATCACACGCTCCATTACCTTAGAGAGAAGGGAGGTTATAGCTATTGGCCTGTAGTTCGACGGATCTGATCTGTCGCCCTTTTTGGGTACAGGGTGCACAAGGGCAGTCTTCCACGAAGACGGGACCTGCCTAGCGGAGTAGGAGAGCGCGAACAGCCGCATCAATATCGGACACAACTCAGGAGCGCACCGCTTAAGCACCACTGCTGGTATGCCGTCAGGCCCACTCGACTTATGAATGTCTAGAGACAACAACTCACGCCGGACTTCCCGCTGGGTAATTGTTATTTCCGGCATGGAGTCTCCGCACCACGTGAGGATAGGCGGTTCAGTGTCTCTATCATCCATAGTCGAGTTCGAGGCGAAGAGAGAACCCAATAAATTGGCCTTCTCATTCGCGCTGTGGGCCAGGTCACCATCGGGCTTACGGAGCGGTGGCAGCGACGACTGACAGAAATTTCCCTCGGCAGCTTTGGCAAGCGACCAAAAAGCACGGCTACCCGAAGGGTACTTCGCAAGTCGCTCACCAATTCTGCCGATGAAATCGAACTTTGCTCTGGCGGTCACTCTCTTACTAGACCTCGAGGCAGCATTGAATAATCGCTTCGAATCAGCGACACCTGGTTCTTTATTAGCTCTGGCCGTGGTCCAAGCCTTGTATGCAAAGCTTTAAGATAGCTTAACTTCACATTATATTATACGACTAGCTGTTGCCCACGGCTTCGCCATGACACTCACAAATAACGTGAGTTTCAAGAATAAGAATTTTCAGACCCACAAATTAGTAAATCTGTTACCAAATAAAAACTTTTCATCATGTTGTAAACCGAGTTTCTTAAGTGTTATTAAAATCACTTTTCAAGTTTGCCTGAAGGTTGTAGAAATAATAGTATTATTAAGGCTCATTTATATTCGAGAATGTAGAATGTAGTCTACATTAAAACCAGGTCATCAGGAGCTTTATTATCCTAATCTAACCTGGACCTAACCCAGTGGGATGAATACTGATGATATATTGACGTTCGTAACAATAAAATTTACCATAAACAAAACTTTACTAACGAACACTTGGGAATTTGACTAGTTAATGTTGATGTAAGGCAAGAATAATTTACCGTTTCTTTACTAGCAAAAGAAGTTAATCAGGTACAAATTTAATTTAAGTACTCAACAGTTGGTAAACTTTGTTGTTTTCTATACTAATATTATAAAGAGGAAAGATTTGATTGTTTGTTTGTTTGTTTGTTTGCATTGAATAGGCTCCGAAACTACTAGACCGATTTTAAAAATTCTTTCACCAGTAGAAAGCTTCATTATCAGGGAGTGACATAGGCAATAGCTTTTCCCGAAATTCAATGTGGTTCCCACGGGAACGGGTTCGGAACTTCACGCGGACGAAGTCGCGGGCAAAAATGCTAGTTCTAAAACTCAACAGCTGGTTGATTCCCACTTGATATTTTTCTTAATTCTTTCTTTTATTATAGATAGATAGTAGTATATTTAATACTTCAGTACACATTATATATCTGTACTGTACATAGTCTATCTATAATATAATAAAAGTGTAAAAAAAGTATGTCTGTACATTGAATATATTTCCAAAAAAAAATTTTAGGGCGATGAAGAATAAGCAATAGAACAAGAATTTCGTAAAATTTTGTCCGTCTGTTTGTATGTTTGTATGTATGTTTGTACACGCTAATCTCAGAAACGGCTAAACCGATTTGGATGCGGTTTTCACTAATATGTGGCGATTTGCTCAACTTAACATTTAGTGTATGTTTCTTTTCAAAATTCCCACGGGAATCCGAGATATACGCAAACGAAGTTGCGAGGGTATATCAACGCACAGCCCAAACCGCTGGGTCTAGAGATTCCAAATTTGGAATGTAGGTTCCTTACGACGTCTAGGGATGTACTAAGAAAGGATTTTTCAAAATCCCACGGGAAAGCGAGATATGCGCAAACGTAGTTGCGAGAGGGCGCACTGCCCAAACCGCTGGGTTTAGAGATGCCAAATTTGTCATGTAGGGTCTTTATGACCGGACCGGAACCGACCGGACCGGACCGGACCGGAACCGACCGGACCGGACCGGAACGGATCAGACCTGATCGGTCCGGAAGAAACCGCACCGTACCGGCCCGTGCCGGACCGGACCGGTTTTTTTTTTGTAGAAAAATATGCTAATTGGCATGTAGGCTCCATACCAGACCGACCGGACCAGACCGGACCGACCGGACCGGATGGAACCGTACCGTACCGGGCCGTGCAGAACCGGAATTTGTGTCTGAAGAAAAATATGCTAATTGTTACTAGGCCACGCGGGCGACGCCGCGGGCAGAAGCTAGTATAAAATAAAATCGCTCCTCTGTCTGTCTGTCCCAATGTATGCTTAGATCTTTAAAACTACGCAACGGATTTCGATGCAGTTTTTTTTTTTAATAGAAAGAGCGATTCAAGGTTTATATGTGTAATACATTCCGAAATTCTCACGGGAAAGCGGGATATATGCAAGCGAAGTTGCGCGCGTTTCGATAAGAATTTATCAACAAAATACAATGGTTGAAAACAAACCTTAACAAATAAAGAACAGAAAACGCTGTGACCATCAGCGATAACGTAAACTTAATGTAAAATATAAGTTGCAGTAAACCAAAGAGTATTTTAACCGTTTTGGAATTAATTTTTAATTTTCCTGTTTTACACTAAATCTTCAATGTAAAGTAAAAATTCAAAAACTGTTTTATGTAAAGCACTGAATGAAGGATTCTTGTAAAAGCCTTTCCACTCAACCTCAAGGACCCCTTACGCCGTAAGGCTTATTCACACGTGTAGACGGAAGGCTGACGGTCTACACGTGTGAATAAGCCTTTGGAGCAGTTGTATTTCCCCAGCGGCTAAGTGAAAACTGCACGCCATTTCATATTTAATTTAAAAGAGTTGCATGAAGCAAATAGCTACTTGTGTTAATAAAGTTGGTAGAGGACTGTTTTCTTTAGAAATATTCCCCTTTTCTTATGTCAGTGTTGGTAGTTTGAATTATGTTCAGCGTCTTTTTTAAAGCTCCTTGTAATGAATTCTTGCTGCAATATCTGTAGAATTGTAGTAGACGCGACTGCTTTTTTTTCACTTTTTACAGACACCAAACATGTGCGTTGATATACCCTCGCAACTTTGTTTGCGTATATCTCGCTTTCCCGTGGGAATTTTGAAAAATCCTTTCTTAGTACACCCCTAGACGTCGTCGTAAGAAACCTACATTCCAAATTTGAAATCTCTAGACTCAGCGGATCTTATACCACAAAGGTGGCAAACAAGCTTACGGTCCGCCTGTAACCCTCGCAACTTCGTTCGCATATATCTCGCTTCCCCGTGGAAATTTTGAAAAATCCTTTCTTAGTACACCCCTAGACGTCAAAAGGAACCTACATTTCTAATTTGGAATCTCTAGACTTAGCGGTTTGGGCTGTGCGTTGATATATAGTTAAGTCAGTCAGTCAGTCAGTCAGGACTTTGAATTTAATATATATAGATATTAGATACATAGATAAAGTCTTATATCGCGTTAGTTAAGTTTGTGTTTGTTGTAGTGGAGTAAATGTACTGATTTTTAATACTGTGCCGTTTTAAATTCGTCCCTCGTACTAGGTACGAGTCAAGCCCGACATAGAATAAATTATTCTTAAATACAAACATAACAAAATAAACAATATGAAAGTAATGTCATTTGTCTACAAAACAAAGGTTCGTCGACTTTTGAATAAAAGATATCAATTTACAAAACTTGTCGAAACTGTTTTACCCTTGTAACAATATATCAAGTACGGTATAAAACAAGTGGCTATGTTTAAAGTTACACGGTTATGATATTCATGAAACAGCCAACAAATTGTTTCACATTTTATGAGGTTTTGTTTAAATTTTCGTTTTTGGTGACAAAACCCTTTATTGCCCGTGGTCCCTGTGATAGTCCCTGGAAGGTACCACGGGAAATATTTTACCCGTGGTCCCTGAATTTAGTATAAGCCAACTAATTTAAAAAGGTATGGCCTACAATTTTTTTTTTTTTACAATGTTTTTATGATGTATTAGAAATTCCTTTAGGATTATTTTCGAATGTTTTTGGGATGGATTAGGATTGACTTTAGAATTATTTTGGGATGGATTAGGATTGACTTTATGATTATTTTGGGATGAATTAGGATTGACTTTATGATTATTTTGGGATAAATTAGGATTGACTTTAGAATTATTTTGGGATGGATTAGAATTGACTTTATGATTATTTTGGAAGGTTTTTAGGATGGATTAGGATTGACTTTAGAATGATTTTAGGATGGATTAGGATTGACTTTATGATTATTTTGGAAGGTTTTTAGGATGGATTAGGATTGACTTTAGAATTATTTTAGGATGGATTAGGATTGACTTTATGATTATTTTGGAAGGTTTTTAGGATGGATTAGGATTGACTTTAGAATTATTTTGGGATGGATTAGGATTGACTTTAAGATTATTCTGGGATGGATTAGGTTTGACTTTATGATTATTTTGGGATGAATTAGGATTGACTTTATGATTATTTTGGGATAAATTAGGATTGACTTTAGAATTATTTTGGGATGGATTAGGATTGACTTTATGATTATTTTGGAATGTTTTTGGGATGGATTAAGATTGACTTTAGGATTGTTTTGGAATGTTTTTGGGATGGATTAGGAATAACTTTAGGACTACTTTGGAATGTTTTTGATTGATATATTTGTTTTCGGAGATAGGGGGGGGGGGGCTCTTCATGGTAATTCATGGTAGTAGTCCATATAGTGAACCTACAAGGAAAACGGTTAAGTAGGCACTAATAGTTACCGAGTAATATCCGACGAACTTATGAAGTAAAATTTCTTTGACGAAAACGTACAAATGTCATAGAATATGGAATTGTACTCATCTGTAAGCAAGAAATGCGTAGCCAATACGGAACCCTACATTGTGCGTGGCCCGACACGTACTTGCCCGGTTTTTTCTTATGAGGGATGGCTGCTACAAAAGAGGCGCATTTTACCGAGTATTTCTAAATTTAATGCCTTTTTTTAACTAACTAATATAAAAAGGTATAATAACTTAATTGTATATTATTAAAGACAACAACAAAATAAAACAAAAGTACATACATATAGTCTATGCGTTTGTGCTCTATTATAATAACAGAACTAACAACATAAATATAGTCCTTTAGTTCGTTCCAAATGCAATTCTTCTTTTGGTTTACCGCAGTTTATCAAGAGCATGGCCATGTCTATGTCGCCATTAATGAGCTCTAAAATAACATGGCGAATAACATCGTCATTCATTGAATGTCGAAAAAAAAAATATCGAAAATAATCATTCCTAATTCATCCTAAAAACATTGCTAAATAATCCTAAAAGCATTCCTAATCTATCCTAAAAACATTGCTAAATAATCCTAAAAGCATTCCTAATCCATCCTAAAAACATTTCTTAATAATCCTAAAGGCATTCCTAATCCATCCCATACACATTGCTAAATCAAATATGTAATAAAGTCAATCCTAATTTATCCCAAAATAATCATAAAGTCAATCCTAATTCATCCCAAAATAATCATAAAGTCAAACCTAATCCATCCCAGAATAATCTTAAAGTCAATCCTAATCCATCCCAAAATAATTCTAAAGTCAATCCTAATCCATCCTAAAAACCTTCCAAAATAATCATAAAGTCAATCCTAATCCATCCTAAAATAATTCTAAAGTCAATCCTAATCCATCCTAAAAACCTTCCAAAATAATCATAAAGTCAATCCTAATCCATCCTAAAATAATTCTAAAGTCAATCCTAATCCATCCTAAAAACCTTCCAAAATAATCATAAAGTCAATTCTAATCCATCCCAAAATAATTCTAAAGTCAATCCTAATTTATCCCAAAATAATCATAAAGTCAATCCTAATTCATCCCAAAATAATCATAAAGTCAATCCTAATCCATCCCAAAATAATTCTAAAGTCAATCCTAATCCATCCCAAAAACATTCGAAAATAATCCTAAAGGAATTTCTAATACATCATAAAAACATTGTAAAAAAAAAAAAATTGTAGGCCATACCTTTTTAAATTAGTTGGCTTATACTAAATTCAGGGACCACGGGTAAAATATTTCCCGTGGTACCTTCCAGGGACTATCACAGGGACCACGGGCAATAAAGGGACAAAACACAACGCTAACTTTTGTAAACGCAGGTTACAATCTATTTATCGATCGTCTATCAGCGGTATATCTCGCGAATTACTATTGCCCCCATTCCCGTCGGAATTCCGAAAATGATATGAAATAAATTTTGGAGATTTTTTCTTAATCTAACGACGTAGTGTCGAAAATTATATATTTTTGTTATGTATAACGTTTTAGGTACACAGGGTGACTTTTCAAGGGGTTGCCATTTTTTGAGGAGGGACTAAGAATCAGGAGCTTAATTCAAAAAAATTCAAAATTCAAAACTTTTATTCAGAGAATAGGTTTTCACAAACACGTTCTCTTGTCAGAGTATACAGTAATAAATGATTTGTATAAATTAATCTACTCTATAAACTACTACCATTTCGGAAACAAAAGCAAAATGACCACTGGTAAAAAGAAATGGCGAAAGAAAACCAGTTACGGCCTTTTTTGTCATTTAAAAATATATCGTACTTTTCTTTTTTCATTTTTTTTTCAACATAGAATTTAAAACTAGGTACATACATACAACATTACGTACGCGGAATGTCAATAAATAGTGCCATTAATTTGTCTCAACATAAAATTAAATCTAAAATATAAAATGCTAAATCGGTGTTAAAGATAGGAGCAGACCGCTCGCAAGGCAGCAACCGTTCTCGTGTATTTTCGAGTTGACGTGAGAGTCGGCCTTCCAGCCTCCATTACTGGGCAATCAATTGGCATAATAGCAAAAGTTTTTTTTTAAATATTATATATTATTGCGTATTTTAGTAGGGCAAGCCCAGCTTTTCGGCTTTATTGAAAGGACCGCCACTGTTTTCAAGTTAATGTTGTTCAAAAAATACTACGATTAAATACAATTACGATAAAGTCATATTTTTATATTGTTTTTTTAAGAGCTTATTATAAAAAAAAGGCAACCCCTTGAAATTACCCTGTATTGATTTTATTTATTTATTCGTGTAGGTGTAAGCTACAAAACAGACTTACGACAAAATAGACTTACATTTTTGCAGCATTAGATCATGTTGTAAGACCTCAAAATTATTTCTATCATAACATACCTAACTAAATAAATGAAATATAAAAAACATCGTACAAAATAACTTAATACCAATTTAGTGCAAATACATTGTATAAAGTTACTCGTGGGTGCATTTGTCGAGGCCCCTTTACAATTCACGTGAAGAGAACGTAACGAGTTTAATAAAACTGAGCCGTTATCGCATACTGATCGATTATGCAGTGAAAGATTGAGAAGCGATTTGTTAAAAACTTAAGAAAATTAGAATTTTAAAGGCTGTGCGAATCGAACCACCTGTCACTTATAAATGCTGGAGCTACATTAGCGGGCGAAGATTCGTGTCGCGTTGGCGCGTTAAAAACATCGTGTATGCATACGCGATGTCTTTACCCTCAAGTGTTACAAAAGTTCGAGCGAGTAACAATGCAGAGATCTACCCGGCCACAAAATCGCGTTAACACGAATATTCGCCTTAATGTAGCCCCAGAATATTAATTCACACAAAAAAATCTACGTCTTTTGTCTAGTTTTCAACCATGACGGACACATAGGTTTGTGTGCATATCTTGTGCGCTAATGTGTAGTTAAATCAGCCTTTCGTTTTACATGATATTTAAAAATAACGTGGTAAATAATTGATTAAATTGGTTCAATAAAATTAATTTAACATTTGGTTTCGTATCTTCTATTATATTTATTAGCACCTCATGTACCTCATGGTAAATAATTTGTAGACTGACATGTTTCTAAATACTGTTTAAATTAAAAACTAAAATTCCGTGACATGTAAATTGACTTCCGACGTCGACGTTCCTTTCAACCTCCTTGTGGTGCTATGTACTTAGCTCGCTATCTGTCGATGCCCCGAGAAATGGGGGCAATACGGCAATATAGATAAATTATATTAACTCAAATTATATGAAATATATTTTTTATCAGCTATATACGTACCATTACTGGACAAAAGCTTCCCCTTTGTCCAGTAATGGTACGTATTCCTTTCCCACATACGACTTCACCGTTCCATTGTTTCTATTCTCGGATCAGTACATAAGATTTTAAACTTGTCTTTTCAGAAATTTTATGTCCACGGTTTATCTCATCCTTTTAGTGTTACAAGGCTTTAGTTTGAAATGTTTACACATTAACTACACTAACAAAGGGCTGGAACAAAATCATGAAAAATGTTTTATGACTGCCTTCCCGACACGTTAAATGCTGTGTGCTATGACGGACTAAGCCTGGTCCCGAACCCTTAATATACAGGCTGTTTAAATATATTACCACTAACTGTTACCCGCGGCTCCGCCCGCGTGGTCAAGGGAAATAGTCAATATTTTTTCCCATGGGAATCTCTTATCCCGTGGGAAAAAAATTGTCTTATGTCACTCTCCAGACCCCGTTAAGTAATTATGAAAAAAATATGTTTTACTTTTTTTTCCCGTGGAAATGAGATGTTTTTCCGGGATAAAAAGTAGCCTATGTCACTCTCCAGACCTTAATTCATCTCTGTTAAAAATATCATGTCGGTAAATAATTTAAACTATGGGAATATCTTTATCCCGTGGGAAAAAAGTAGTCTTATGTCACTCTCCAGACCTTAAATTATCCCCGTTAACTAATTATGAAAAAATTATGTTTTACTTTATTTTAACGTGGGAATGAGATGTTTTTCCGGGATAAAAAGTAGCCTATGTTACTCTCCAGACCTTAAATCATCTCTGTTAAAAGTATCATGTCGGTACATAGGTTCCTTTCGACGTGAAAGAAGAACAAAAAATTATATACTTTATTTTTTCCTGTGGGAATAATATTTTTCCGGGATAAAAAGTAGCCTATGTCACTCTCCAGATCTTAAACTATCCCCAATAAAAAAATCATATCAATCCGTTCATTACTTTCGACGTTAAGAGATGACAAACAAACAAACAAACACACTTTCACATTTATAATATTAGTATGGATGTTTAATATAAAAATCTTTATATACTGGGAATTAACGCGATCATACCTAGATATTGGCTGACATATCGACGTTGCACCGGCCGTGGTCACAGACGAGTTAATGTGGCCACGGCTATACATGTGTCACGACGAAAATGCTGATTTTCAGTGACACTATTTTGACGGGATGAGATCAATTTGAAATAGTGTTTAGGTTTTGTTTTTATGTGATGTGGTTTTGAGTTTCAAGCTTGATTGAGCAACAAATACTGAAAGCTCCAACCAACAAAACTTTTATAATATTAAAGCTATAAAAGTTTAGGGTAAAGATGTTAAGTCCAATTCCATTATGAACAATTTCGATTACAAACTTACGCCATTATCAGTTACAGCCCCTTGTAAACTGCAAACAATTTCATAATTCATTTAAATTAAACGTTAAAAGATAACGTAGACTTTGTAACTTTTCAATTTTACTTCCAATTTACAATTTTAAGTGTGTTTCCTTTAATCAAAAAAAGGCCTGTTCCTACACGCTCCTTCACTTTTACTTCCTTTCGGAAGTAAATATTTGACAGTTCTATAAAAAATTATAGGTTTCATAAGAAAACGTAACTATTTATGTTACGGAGAGCCTTGAGAATTCTACAGATTTTGTAAAAGCGAAGATATGAACACGCTGCATCATTAATTCTATAAGAGCGGATCATTTTTGCTTAAGTGGAATGTATCTGTATTTTTTGCTGAATAAATATTATTATTATTAATCATACCGAAATGAAACAGATTTTTTACAAGGTTCCGTATTTAAGTCTGGTTAAATTGACTCCCAAAGAATTGTAGCTTTTCTTTCCCTCAGAAACAACATATACAGAAAACACAGTGATAAAATTGTGTCGTAGGCTATGGCACTCTTACCCCGGCTCTACACTACACGCGAAAATAACGGAGGTAAGGCAAATATCAGATCGTGGTAAGAGCACTTCGCCTTAACTAAGAGTGTAGAAAGGGAAATTCGCGAATCCTATTATTTTCATAATATATATTTTTTTTAAATAGTTTATTAGTTAACGATGATGATGAATCATCTACAAAGTTTATTAACGTAAATATTAAGTCTAGGAGCAAAATACACGGACCAATAGAGAATAATACAAAACAAAAGTACTCAACAGAAACAAGAAAAGGTCCACCTCTATCCTGGTTTAAATTTCAATTAAGTAAACAAATCAGTTTTGTTTTATTAAAACCCCTTTTTTAGGGATCCGTAATAAACTACAAGGAACCCTTATAGTTTCGCCATGTCCGTCTGTCTGTCTGTCCGTCCGCGGTCTAACGCCTAGACGCTTAATGCTAGAAAGCTGTAATTTGGTATGTATACACATATTGACGATGCTAACAAAGTGGTAGAACAAAATTTTGAAAAATGTTTTTTTTTTGGGTGCCTACTGCCTACATGTAAAGAGGAAACTAATTTTTTTTTGCGCTCACTTCATGTCGTAATTTCGTTAGATAGGTCTCTTCAAAACATTGAGGGTGTGGAAAGATCATTTTTCGATACAATGATCCGTTTCGGAATTATGTACGTTTTGCACGGTGGTCCCCCCCCTCTATCTCCGAAAGTCTTATGTTTAGAAATTTGAAAAAAAAACATGATAGTAGTCAATATGCTGAACCTTCAATGAAAAGTATAACGGTTAGGTAGTTTCTACTAGTTACCGAGTAATAGCCGATGAACTGATAAAATATAATTTCTATGATGAAAACTTACAAAATGTGATAGAGTTTGATATTGGACTCAACTGATGGCAAGCAAAGCACAGCAAATACGGAACCCTACATTGTGCGTGGCCCGACACATACTTGCTCGGTTTTTTTTAATTTCTGTTTGATCGGTAGTAATAACTAAAGTTTGATACTTTAGATGAAAATTACTGGAAGTTAAGTCTAGTTGGAAAAATTAGTTTTTCTTTATACATAGTAATTAGTATTTTATGTATCTAGTCTTGACGTCGAAGTTCGAATAGTCTATGATCTACTCGTCACATCCATCACCCTCATCACGGGTCCCGTGCTACTTGTCCGCGTCCAACTGGTCCGCGTCTCGAACTCGGACCAGGGGCCCGATTCTACTAACACAATTGCACCAATGGACTCTCAATGGTGTCTCACTCGTATCTCAAAAGAATTTCGATAGTGTATCAGTGGAATAGTTTCTGCTAGGTTATTCTTGACACCAATCCTGAGCGATCGATATTGAAATTTTACGTTTAGGTGCTCTTAAGAAACTATACTAGCTTTAACTAAATACTAAACTAAATTAAATCTGATTGTCCACTAACAAATTAGGTAGTAAAGTATAAAGTTTCAAACGAACGAAATAGAATTCGCTGTTAATTTTAAATTATTCAGAAATGAAATTAAAATTGCGATTTCGTAGCAGAGTAACCTAACAGTCCCTATTAAAGAATGATAGTCCTCGTTCCACATTCGTTTATAGACCCAAATGCACTCGAGAGCAATGAATGCGGGTCACCTAAAGAAACCTATAAATCTCGGAAACTAAGAATGCTAGCTTAATAAAATAAACAGTGTTTAATAGACAATATAATACCCCTTAAATGAAAGTAATAATATTTTTAAGCCAGTACATTTTATTTATTAAAATTTACATTTTCCTTTATGTAATTTTTATAAATAAAATGTGGTAGATTTATAGACAGTAAGATTTATAGGTTTCTTTAGGTTGCCCGCATTCATTGCTCTCGAGTGTATGTACTTGATACCAAAAAAGGACGTTTTTACAGCTAATACTAGGGTTAAACGGAGTTTATACCAGCTATGATATGGTGTGTCGCGACAAATAAATATCTGTTTCATAAATTTTGTATAGTTATACCCGTTTTGACCAACACCACCTAGCGGTAAGAATAACCTAATGTCATCAAATCTATCAATCTAATTTAGGTTATTCCTAACGCTAGAAGCCGTTGGTGAACATGTAATGCGTGTTGTGTTGAATCAATTTATTTCAAAATACCAAAAAAAAACAAGAATATTTATAGGTGAAGAGCGTTGACCATTGCGAAAACTTATAAATGATTTATAAGATGTAGATGTATTATGTGGTTTCCTTAATATTTCATATAAAAGAAAATCCTTGAAATATTTAATGGTAGCAAACAAAAAGTTCACCTTTTTCCCCGAAGTTAAACAAACAACAAAGGTTGAATTTCTAAAGGGTGCTTTTTACCCAAAGAATTGTTTGCTTGACCTGATAGATTCGCTTCGGTTTCTGTTAACGGGAACTTTAATATTTTACGTGTAAATCTTGCCTCCCACCATCAGAATTGTGTTGATAATATAGATCGAATTTTGCAAGTTTTTCGTTGTTACCATCGGGCTGAAATTATTATTTTTTTTCTTGCAAGTATTGTCAATCGTAATGTTTGGTGATGGATGTGTCCTAAAAAATAGGGGTCAAACGAAAATCAGTGCTAGACATGTTTTTGATGAGACAAGACTGGCTGATTAATCGAATAGCTAGTAATTGATTCAAATTCGGATTCAAGTCGCGCAAACGACAATTATTACCGAGCAAGACTATTTAACTGTCTGTTCGTCATTTCACGTAGCAACCGAACTACATTCTTAGTCTACCGTACAGTACACCCATTTACGTCATTAGTTTATACCTACAAACTAATCTGTAGCATTCCGTAAAACCAACAA
Organism: Endotricha flammealis; assembly: GCA_905163395.2. NCBI lineage: Eukaryota > Metazoa > Arthropoda > Insecta > Lepidoptera > Pyralidae > Endotricha > Endotricha flammealis. The sequence goes on from LR990867.1 coordinate 2,688,860, forward strand.
GCTGTCTAACATTCCACATGTAACGACGGTTAGCTTAGGACATTAAGGGCCAAAGTTTAGGGCTCTCAAGTTTGTCCTATAGGGCACGATAATGTGGGACAAGTTGGCCGTACGAAGGCCGGTAATCCGGTCTGTCGTCGAGGAAATTAACTCGCCCGGGCAACTCCTTTGAGGGGAATCGCGTAATATGATTAAATTACACCTAAAATGTACAGGTATTACCGAATTCATATAGCTACAGCTGTGGCCTTAGGGATCATCTTCACGAGCGAGAGAATCGCGACGAGTCCGAATGAAATACGCCGCGATGAAATCGCCGTGAGCAGACACGTTGTAATACTTGTAATACAATGTATAGAATTAGGTGGTACGACGATATTATCGTCGCGATTGTCTCGCTCGTGGAGGTGGTTCCTTACTCTTGTAAATAATCTTTTCACCTCACAAGCTCGGAAAGAATCTGTTTGTCATTCGAAATCTGAGCGCAAAAGTGCATTTTGTGCCCTAGCGTGGATAGAATTTTTAAAATTCGAACCTTTCTATTCTATAATTTTTTATACCGCCAATCCTCTGAAAATGCATTAATACTTATTTCATGCCAGTGTGCCAACCTTATTTTTAAAATAATCGAACTGGCCAGCACGACATCGCATAAAAAAATAAACACTTATTTAATATATTATTTGCGTTTTTCTTGCACCAAGCATTTTCCTCGCTGTAGTGAGATAAAAAGTTGTGTGTTTCGCTCGGCAGCAAAGTTATTCTGCGTCTCGTACCTTTGAAACCCTCGCTACGCTCAGGATTCTATATTTGAATCCTAGAATCCTTCGCTAGCTCGGGTTTCAATATAAGTACTCGCGCCAAAAAACAACTTTGTAGCCTTGCATAACAAATAACTATTATAGATCTGCATTGAATTCTTGACAGACCACACTAGCGTTAACTAAATACTAAACTAAACGAAATCTGTAAATCTGGAAATTGTACGCTAACCAAATCTATATTTATAAAAGAAGTGTTAGTTTATAACTCAAGAACGGCTGAAGCGATTTGGCTGAAAATTGGTGGAAGCTTAGACGCAGGAGAAGGACATAGGATACTTTTTATCCCGTCAGAGTAAGGTAGGGGTAGGGTAGGGATCGGCGGGATCACGGAAGTATCTTAGTTCCCGTGGCCCCGCCCATCTAGGCGGATAAGGTGGCAGTGAGTGAGAGTTTTAGTCGGTATACCCTAAGTAGCTTAGAAGGGGAGCCCGACATACCCCCGCCGCTTCCCCAAGCGGCGGGGCATGCAGTAATGCATTTCTCTCACTATAATAAAAATTAAAAAAGGGGTAGGGTAGGGATAGGGGTAGGAGTAGGGGTGGGTAGGGTAGTGCCTCAAAGGCGGAACAAAGTTGGCCGGGTCAGCAAGTAAAGTATAAAACAAGAGTACAATTTAAGTAGAACAAACAGTACAGCAGTCAGCATTTGATATAAATTTTAAATTTTACATTTTTACAAAAAAGGCTAATTGTTGAGTTTCTTGCGGCATTTCTTCACATTCCCGTCGGAAGTGCCAGTAGAATATTGACGTGCGAAATTATTTCCTGTAAATCTACTTGAAAATAAATGTTTTTATTTACAGAACAGAATTAACAATTACTTTAGGATTGATGTATATTTCAAGTAAATTCCTTCGCGCTCTGTCGCGTAACGTCACAAGAGACAAATTCACAATAAAATGATCAACCTTTCACTGTAGAAGTGTACAACATTTACTCTAGACCGATAAAGCGTCAATCCCTCGAGTACACTATCAATACGCGCGACGACTGCCAGCACCGATCCATATTTCAAAAGAATAAAAAATAATAAAATAAGTACTGATGGTCTAGATTCTAGAATCATCGACCAAGGTGGTCCAAACTGTTCCAATCATCTCGACTGGAACATCGAGGATTGAAACCAGAACTGGCAAGCGGGTCTAAATTGACTCTACCATAAGTAGTATTCATTCTAGTCCATAGTTTGTGACTATCATAGGCCACACATATTTTAAGAAATAATATCTAAATTAGTTTCTTGAGGTTTGCAAAAACAGTAGGTCCTTCGAGCCGGATGTGAACGTAAAGAAATAAATTCTGAACAAATCACACAGCTCCACCCGGTTCCAAATCAAGCTTTTTAACCTACTTGTTTTATGGGTACTAGACAACTGATATTATTACTGGCACATTACTGGCAAATTAATGGCACTATTTATTGACATTCCGCGTACGTAATGTTGTATGTATGTACCTAGTTTTAAATTTTATGTTGAAAAAGAAAGGAAAAAGAAAAGTACGATATATTTTTAAATGACAAAAAAGGCCGTAACTGGTTTTCTTTCGCCATTTCTTTTTACCAGTCGTCATTTTGCTTTTGTTTCCGAAATGGTAGTAGTTTATAGAGTAGATTAATTTATACAAATAATTTATTACTGTATACTCTGACAAGAGAACGTGTTTGTGAAAACCTATTCTCTGAATAAAAGTTTTGAATTTTTGAATTTGAATTATTGTAAATATATTTTTAATGCATAGAAAACAACCAGACTCCAGGCAAACACAAGTGCCATCACATGAACGCTTGACACGTGCAGGGATCCAATTCGCGCCCTCTGGTGGTGAAGGTGGGGTACTACCGAGATGTCAAAATAAACAACACTAAAAATAACTTAATTCAGAATTAATTAAACTCTGTATTCAATTTGAACTAAACACCAAGATAGGATTAACCTAAATAGTAAATCCTTTACAATAGATGATCAAATTACAAATTCAGAGATTCAAAGGCAAAACACATACACTTTCTCTACTTATGTGTAATTAGATAGTGTGAGGCTGAATGCTAGGAGCGATTAGGGAATGTTCAGTGGGCCGCGTAGCGATACGGGAAGTGTCCTTTCATTTTATAGAAACAGGAGATGCCATAGAAAATTTTGACATTTTCAATATAATTATTGTATTGTAAAGACTATTTAATTAAAATCGTATTCTTAAAGAAAGGTTAATATTATCATTCCGCAGGCGACACCAGCAGCCGTATTCTCTAAGCATCATTTGTTAACTCGAAAGCGAAGAGATGCCAAAATTGCATGCAATTTCGCCATCTCACCGCGGATTCCGCTTTCGAGTTATCAAATGGTGCTTAGAGAATACGGCTGCAGACAACAAACCACAAGTGACATTTCTGGTTTCCATGCACCGCTGAATGTATGAAATGTATGAAGTTAATTCCGTAGCTGCAGACGCCACTATCGTCAGCCGTGTGTCGACAGCTAAGAAAGAAGATAGGGCTACAAAGTTTTAAGGTAGAGACAAACTGACCCCACGTACGCAACGTATGCAACGCATTATGATATCTGGACGCTTGAATTTGTTTGCTTAGAAACATACTTATCATACGCAACGCTGTCACACGCGTCCCACGCAACGTTCGACCCGTTGATCCAGATCGGCGTGGGAAAGTGGAGGGGATATCAAACGCCATTCCACGCGAAGATCGGTGTGTTTCTAGATCTTACGTATGCCACGCGTCAGTCGTGAATGAAACGTTGACAGAGCACTAGGTATTCATTCAGAGTATGATACCAATATGCGTTGAGCACGTGGGACAAGTATGCACATCAACTCTCCCACGTTGCATTGCATACGTTGCGTACGTGGGGTCAGTTTGTCTCTACCTTTAGTTTCGCACGGTCTGCCGATGGCATCTACGATCTGTCATTAATTACGGAATGTTACTCTTTGAAATTTACTTTCCTAACTGCAGACGTCATTGTCGCCAGCTGCAGACTGCACTGTCGCACGTCACCAGCGGAAATATTTAGGTACCATTCCGCAGCTGAGGACGGACAGCAGACTACTCTATGATACTATTATCGTAGAACAAACACATATACATAGTTTCGTCAATCGTTTTTTCTAGTTAGCTTCGTCATCTACTTATTGGTACATTTTTGTAATTTTTGGAATTGAATGACTCCTGTTATGTATACTCTAAGTTCGTTCACATCCTCAACATTATTTCCAAGTTTAGTTATTGTTTCATACAGCTCCTTAATAATGTTTTATCTCGAACGACTATATCTTACATAATGATTTGATTAAAGCTGTAAATTATTGTGTTATATCTAATTACCTACTTATATAATTCGAAGATTACCCATAATATTTATTAAATGTAACAAATATTCTTTAATTATATTTAATTTGTAATTATGAATTAAATATAATACTATAATTTACTGGCTTTCTATTTAATTACATACTTGAAAGTATAAAAGACTACGTGATAAATCTACTCACAATTCGATCCACACTCACTGCAAAAATATAAGAAAATTTCTTTTTTTTATTATTACTAACAGTATTGATTACATTTCATTTTGACACATGTGAAGTGAAGTGTGTCATCTGTCATATTTTTATAAATTGTGAATAATCAAACAAAATGATTTCATAATGTCGTCGTGCTATTTATTCTGTTTGTGATCTCGGAAAAACAGCTAAAATTCTAAATATGTTTATAACGGACTGAATCATATTCATCGATTCATCGATAATAACAGTCAGTAATTAAATATATTAAATTTTATAATATTTGACAGGGTTCAAGTTAAATTGGTCAATGGTTAAATGGCATATTGATATTGTCTCTTTCTCACATAAACGAAATTTCATTATGTCGACTCGCTCTATTATTTCGTAGTGTTGTTGTAGGGATGGATGGTAGTAGGCTGAGTTTGTAGGTAGGTTGTTGAAATACCGACATTCTTAAACATTTTATTACGGAAGTGGTTGGAAAACAAGTTCAGGAATATGGATCATTTGCTATAAGGTGATTACCGTCGACTATTGGAGCACATAGATTCTAGGGTGCCTGACCCGTTGCCGACCTATAACAGAAAAAACAGGATATAGCGAGAAATAGTATAAGGAAGGAGTTAGATTTTTGTTATACCACAAAGGTGGCAAACAAGAATTTCGGATATTTCACTCTCCGAACGCTACGCATTGCTGCTTCACGTCAATATTCTGTAAAAGGGTGGCACTTCACCGGTCGGGCTAGCCTATTTCATAAACGCCCACTCCAAAGATTGTAATGAGAAGTATAAAAATAGAAAAAAATATACTTAACCATACAAATGACAATTTTTTGGGTGTGTTCTGAAAAGTGTGGTGTATGATGTAGGCAACCGATATGAAAGAATTTTTTGAAATTCCCACGGGAAAGGATAAACGCACACGAAGTTGCGCGGGTTTCTCTAGTATATATACAAAATACAGAGAAAATCATATTGTATTACGTTTTAATACAATTTTAAATATAATTAATTACAGGCCTTCATGGAGGTTCGTGAAGTACGCGTTCTAGATAACGTAATTACCGCAGTTGCCATAGAGGTAGGAACAATTACAACAGACGACCTAAAATAGAATGCCAAGCCACATAAATGTTTTCTCCGAGTGTAAGATCACTACCAGCACACCGCCGGGCTCTAAATCGTGTTCTGCAATAGTCAGGTCTTGCAATGTAAACGTAACGTAGCGGAAATTTGCTAAGCCTGAACGACATCCGTCCTTTGCAAGTTTTACACCTTATACTCAAAGAGTAAAACCCTGTACACATATACACGCGTTGGAGTCGCGTTTTGGGCTACATTAAGCTCTTTGAATGTTAGACCTCACGATGAAATTATTGCAATTCCGCGATGGATAATGTAACGTGAAGAACACGCGGCGAATTAGCCCTTTATGGACAAGGTCAAGCCAAAGCTAGCGTTACCAACTGTTATGTATTTTTGACAGATTTTGATTGACTTAAACCAATTTCTATACTAAATGTTTGTAACTCTATAACAACAAACGACTAAGCGCCTCACGAATGTAATTCGGAACGTTTCATGTGTGAACACGATAGCGCATAGTGCTTGCTATATCATAGTAATAATAGTTAATACTTAATGATACGCAAATATTAGGCGCGTTCAATTAATCCCATAGAATTCAACGTAATAACCATAATTATGTTCTACTACTATTGCAACGTTATGCATAAGGATAGTGAGCATCTAATTAAAAACCTATGCATGTATTCATACAGTTTCTACCAAATACAGCTATGGTAAGGTGCACCCCACGCTTTTTAACTATATTTTTTTTGCTTTTTAGTTAGTTTTCTATAAAAGCGTGTTATTTAGTTTTTTAAACTATAATTTATTTTAATCATGAAAACAAACTATGTATGTAATAGGTACTTTATTGGGTGAAATTACAACAAACTAATAATACATTAAAATTTAACTAAAAACTAAACTAACATTAAAAATTTAACTATGTCAAAACTTTAAACTTATATTAAAAATTAAAAAGGCATGGTCCCTGCGTGGCAGGGTACCTACCCAAAATGCTAGGTTACCTCGCTGAATGGCGATAGAAATCAGTTAAGCGAAGTAACTGCCAGTCTTAGGGTCACCCGTGGTTTGTCGCAATCTTTTGGCGATGTCCTTAATGTTCTCACGTAGGTACCTACATAATATAAAAATATGAAAAAAATAATTTTTAATAATTGTAGTGCTTGAAGAGTCTTATAGTGAATGAATCAGGAGCACAGGAGAGCATGTTCCCGAGTCTCTTAATTTGCTGCTTCCAACTACATACTTGTAAAAAGCACTACAAAATATACGCTTGTGAACTTATAAAAAAGTTCGTTTTTAAAAGAATTTTGTTTTAATAAAAAAAATACAATTACTAAATTAAACATCGATTTAGTAAACTAACAAGGAACCCTGAATAATTTAACCATGTCTATTTGTCCGTCTGTTCGAGACGCCTAATACTAAAACTGTAATTTTTTTATACCTATTTACATACATTATTACATAATAAATAAATAAATAATAAATAAATAAATCTTTATTTCCTCTCACAGCTTAAATTCTAAAATGTACATTTGTTGTTTTTACATTATATGTATATGTGCTATAAAACGTGAGAGGCTGGCGCCTGTTGTAGGTTTTTTGGAAGAAAAACCTGTGTTACAGGTCGTATAATACATTATTTAATAGATAATGTCGACAATGAAACAAAATTTAGAAAAAAAAATGGTGTTGGTATCGGGTGTTATTACATAACTCTTTTAAAAACAATGGGGGTGTAGGAAGATCATTTTATAAAAGTTCATCAGTACATAAATAGATAATAAGGCCTATATACAGAGAAATAAGTGTTATTAAAACTCAGTCTGTGACTAATAGGGTACATGTTTGAATGAAACTTGTTCTTGTACCTACACTTGTACAGCGAGAGGTAACTTTCCAGGATATTTAATATATTAAGCAATATACCTTGTACAAGTTCTTACTAAGTTTGTTTAGCGAAGTAAACATAACTCCATCATGTTAGTAAATATGGCTTAAAGCTATTTTAGGAATAGGTAGTAGTGAAGTTCCCAATGAAGAACCAATAGGTTCTTCATTGGGAACTTAATAGCAATCCATTTATAGGAATACCTGGATAAATGGATTTATTAATATGGTTACATACTATTCCCTTGACAATTTCTTACAAAACCAGAGCCATGTCGATATTATCGATCAAAAAGGATCTGCATGGGAGGTATACAGTTGTCGTTTTCAGCCGAAAATGACAACTTACTAAGAAAATAACAAATTGTCATATTCGGAATTTGTTATTTTTGGAATTTGTCATTTTCGTTAATTGTCATTTCTGGAAATTGTCTATTTTGTAATAGACGTTTTAGAAAGGTGTCGTTTTTTAGAGGAGAGCTCGGCAGACCGTCGTCGTCGGCGTCGCATCGCTTCCGAAACCGGCGAGACATGCACTAATGCATTTTCCTGTCTATGAACAAAAAAGGCCTTATTGGTTGAGGCTTAGCGGTTTGTGGGTTTCAAAAATGTCTAATAAGTTCCGGTTAATTTATTTATCAGATGTAAAATTATCTATCATGTAAAAGTGTAACACTATTTCATTTGAATATGGGACAAACCGATCCCAAAATAGGTATAACAAACCATATATCTCCCTTCACATTGTTTGTCCACTGTTTATATTAACTTGTGAAACAAACTTTTTACTTTGAATAGACTCGCGACGAAGTGGTTATAAACAAATTTAAGTTGTATCTCCGAGATCGTAAATCGTCTGTTTAACGATTGTGTGTAACTGTCGTAATACCCTTAAGTAATTTGACAAACTTAAGTTTTGATGTGGCCAATAAAATTTGATAATAGTGGAAGTATATATTTGACGACCTCCGTGGCGTAATGGTTACCACGCCAGACCGCCACCCAGGAGGTCCCGGGTTCGATCCCCAGTCGGGTCATGATGGAAAACGAACTTTTTCTGATTGGCCTCGGGTCTTGGATGTTTATCTATGTATGTATTTGTTATAAAATATAATATCGTTGAGTTAGTATCCCATAACACAAGTTTCGAACTTACTTTGGGGCTAGCTCAATCTGTATGAATTGTCCCTATATATTTATTTATTTATTTATATGCTTAAAAATTATATAATTTGGAGTGGTAGATCATATTATTATATGAAATGTGCTAGCTCCTTCCACAAAAATTGAAGTAGCTTGTCTGTCTGTCCCCCCCTACCATATGTATGCTTAAATCTTTACGGATTTTGTTTTAATAGATAGAGTTTTTCAAGAGGAAGGTTTTTAGCCATAATACATTCCGAAATACCCACGGGAAAGCAGGTTACACGCGAACAAAGTTGCGCGGGTTCAGCTAGTCTATAATAAAAATTATCTACGAATGCAATGCGTCCAATACGTAAGATGCGAATATGTATTCCTCGCACTATCTTGCGACTTGGCACCATTCAATTTTACCAAATTTTTTTGTCGTTAACTCGCACGGCATCCGCATTGGAGCAGCGTGGCAGATTACGGTCTAATCTTTTGATGAGAGACCCGTAGCCCTGCAGTGGAATGATTATAGGTTGGTATGGATAACATAAAAATGGCCATTGTAAAAATGTATACACACAACAACAGACCATTTAATCCAACAAAAAACAAACTCGATACTGTAAGTATTTGTCAAGTGGCCGCTTTAAGTCGCTAATATTTCACTTCGCCCCCCCACCATCGGCTTAAGAGCATTTAGAGTTATGGCTGTAGCTTTTTATATGTAACGTACCAAATCACAAAATTACAGTTCTTATGTTGCTATATTTTGACTTGAGTAAATCCGTATCTTTTCTGTGTGCGAGCTTGATGACTGATGAGAAAAGTGACATTGTAGAATCAGCAACAGAAGTAGATTAACACTAATAATAAAGAGATCATACCTTGATTATGCCCGATGCCGCGATGTTTCGACCAGGTTGTACCTACTGGCCGTGTTCACAGGCGAACTCAGTCACAGGCACAACGTCAGGCAATAACAAGGTATTTGGAGTAATAGAGCAATTATTATGAAATGGGCTAGCTCGACCGGGGAAATACCACCCTCTCACAGAATATCGACGTGAAGCAGCAATGCGTTTCGTTCGGTGAGTGAGAGATCCGGAAGCCCAATTCCTTCCCTATTCCGTCTTTCCCCCTCTTTCTTTCCCTTCCCGTCTTCCTTCCTTTCCTCCAATCTCCTTGGTGGACAACGCATTGGTAGCGTCCCTGGTGTTACTGATGTCCATAGGCGGCGGTGACCGCTTTCCATCAGGTGGCCCGTTTGCTTGTTTGTCTACTGTATGACATGAAAAAAGGTATGATCGCGTTAATTACCGGTTTCTTATTAGTGTTTTAAAGTTTGGACGTTTGTAATGGTTACTAGGTATGGTACTAGTGTATTAATATAGGTAGGTACTACTGTTGCCGACCGTACGTGTACTAAGACGACTCACAGATATGTTTCTATTCTATCAATTTTGCGATAATTACTTTTATGGTTGCAAAAAAAGTGTTACATTACAAAATTCTTTATAAACATTTGTGCCTAATTTTGTATTTGCAAATGTGCAACTGTGAATAAATTTAACTAAATACTAAACGAATAAGTAAACTGTAAATGGCGGAAAACTATTTCGTAAAAGACGTACGCAGTGGGTTCTGTGTAGCACAAATAAAGTCGGTTTTAACACGGTCCATCGAGCTAAGCCCTCCCGATACCTACTATTAGGATGTGCGTCGTACAATCCTCGTTTCTCGTACTAATCGTACAAATTGATTTTATTAATGTAAATTTTTACTACTATAATTTTATCTTTTATTTTTAGCAGTCTATAATTCTAGCTTTTATCAGCCTTAGTAGGTACTCCTCGTCGCGTCATGAGGAACATTACTGAGGGTCGTGACTCCCCTGCAGAATCCTTCCTTTCCTTACTACCTTCTCTGACTCAGTCGTACAATCCATTCATTGAAGGGTTTTCTTTGAGACAAGGTAAGTACTATTATAGCAAATATTGTGGATTTTTTTAATTGTTTTTTTCTAAGTAAATCTCTAGAGAAGTTGAACGAAACAAAGTGAAGTTAGGCACGAAGTTAGAAAACAAAGGAAAAGTGAAGGCAAATTAGGACGAAGAGACACTCTTTTTTCGCTATAGGTACTTTGCAGAGAGTTAAAAATACATGTTTTTGTTTGTCTAGCACAAGCTAATATTTTAATATGACATTAAATTGCAGTTGCCAATATTTTTGGTACCAAAAACAAGGTTTGGACGGCTGTGAATATCGTGTTGAAACTCTAAAACCACTATAGAGAAATTGGTTTTATTTTAGGGTTAAATACAGAAAAGTTTCTACCGTAGTATATTTGTATTGAGGAACGGATTATGTGAGTGCAGACAGGGGATCAGTATAAAATAGAGATGGCAAATCAATTTCCCGGTTATCCGACCGCCAGTTAAACTAAGTTCAGAATAGCTCACATAGTTGCGCCAGTTTTGACAGATGATAGTTATGGCTCGATAAATTTAGGATGTAATTTTACCGCGGCGCATGTTATGCACGAACACGCAATTCATTTTAGATGCGTGAGTTCATTTGTTGGATAAAGTTGGTCAAAGTTTTCACTGCAACACACACCATCAATATAATCAACCTATAATCATACCTCTGCAGATACCAGTCTCCCTTCAATCGAAGGAGATTCAAGCGTACTCAGCCACGCTGCTCCAATGAAGAGTGACGGAGACCAGTCTTTTCAAACCGCCTGAAGGTGACTTTAGATTAACGACTGTCATCTATCTACAACAGCCACCAGCAATATTTTATATTAGCTTTTCCCCGCGGCTTTGCTCGCGGTTAATTTTATGACATAGATCTCGTTAGACAAGAAACCAAACCCATAGCGCGACTTGTGGCGCCATCTGTTGGCCGACATCGCAATTGCAGCGTCACCTATAGTCGAAAAAATGGAATGACATACTTTCACGGGATAAAATGTTTACAAATTTTCATAATGATCGGCTGCTTAGTCAAGCCGTGAAGGAATAACAAACAAACTCATTTTCTCATATAAAATATTAGTGTTAGTATGATTATACCACAGGTAAACAAGTAAGCAGGTCACCTAAAAGTACCGCCACCTATGAATATGAGTCCCGCTACAAGGAAAGAAATAGGGAGCGAGAAAATAAGGATAGGAAGGGTGGTAATTCCCCGGTCACGCTAGTTCTTTTCATATGTGCTCTACCACTTCAAAATATTTAATGGAAATTTTTTGAATTTTAGTTAGAGTGACAATCAACAAGAGTATCATCAAATACTATAGAAACTCTACCGAATTAATACGCACAGCTCTTGACGTTTCTCATACAATGACTTGGCAACCTCCGTTCACCTCATGCCGCTAGGGGCGCTATAACATTTTGCATACAAAACGCACAAAAGTTTTGAAATCGTTCACCTCATGCCGCCCTCATGCCGCCCTCATGCCGTAGGGGCGCTAGTGTCGCCGTCTTGCCCGAATTCTTCCGAAGCTGTGCGTATTAACTCGGTAGAGTTTCTATAGTATTTGGTATCATAGACAACTACAAGAACCAATAATTTAATTCAAACATGGAATGTGGATGGCCATCGTTATCTTCCAACAGAAATAAAGGCGAATAAAACCTTTTATTACCACATAAAAAAAGGCGAATACAATAGACAAAATAAGAGTGAAAGAAAATAGAAAATGAATCCGCTTCACAAATCCCATATCGTGTGTACTACGTGCATCATTTGTATGCACCCAACTGTAACTTTTCGGCGCCTGCAATGCACAGAATGCTTTATTGGAACCCCATGGATGAGCCGGCGCGAACCGTAATGTGAAAACTTCCCGTTCGCTGACCATACCTTAACTTTTTAAATGTAAATTTTTCCAACTTTCCTTCTATCGATATTGGCTCTTAGAATGCAAGCCAATTTATAAACGGATCTGATATTTGGAAACTCTGTGAATACTCACCACTATTTAACAAAATTGTTATGTAACATTATATTATTAGTTATAATACAAATACAGTACAGTTTAGTTTTTAATTTTAATTGTTAGTTTAGTTTTAATTAATTTCATGTTATTTAGTTTTTTTTTTTTTTTTTTTATACCACACAGGTGGCAAACAAGCATACGGTCGGCCTGATGGTAAGCCGTCACCGTAGCCTATAGACGTAAGCAATACCGGGGGTATCACTCACGCGTTGCCAACCCTCCCAACCCACCTAAATGGAGCTCTGGAGACCTTACTCACCGTAGGAACACAACATGGCCGAGACCAATGCTATTTGGCTACGATCTTCTGTAAGGTGGAGGTCCTTCCCCAGACGGGCTGCTCCGATTTGAGTTATTAGTTAGTTTATTTATTATTGTACCAATAAATAAAAATATCCTACAAATACATATGAAGATAAACATCCAAAACCCAGGCCAATCAGAAAAAGTTCATTTTTCATCATGACCCGACCGGGATTTGAACCCGGGACCTCCTGGGTGGTCTGGCGTGATAACCATTACGCCACGGAGGTCATCATACATATAAAATACTTTGTCCTGACTGACGGATCAACGCTGAAACCTCTGACCGTAGAGACCTGAAACTTTAAAAGGTGTTGTGTTATTCGTATGACGTAGGCATTCCATAAGAAAGGATTTTTCCGAAATTACCACAAAAGCAGGTAAAGCTTGATACACGTAAACGAAGTTGTGCGGGTTTCGCTAGTATTTGTATAGATTTCATAATTCAAAGAAGCAGGAAAGAGGCCTCCCCGCGGCGCACCCTGGTAACAGCTAGATACGGTAACGCAGTATCTAGTCTGGCCAATTCTTTCGCCACGATGACTCAACACTGCTCTATCCAGAAACCTGCTTTATCTGTGATGTCAATTAACATAATTCAAAGGCTTATTTAATTCTTATTATGCCCTATTTACAGGATACTAATTGCACATTTACTTCCATTAAAAAGCAAAATGAATGTTTGAAATGAAATGAAATGAAATGAAATCGTTTATTTCAGAAATTAGACCTTCACAGGCACTTTTTCTTGTCATTTACAATTTGTATATATGTATAAAGAGAATATACTACGTTATATACTACCACCATTTCGGACACAAGCAAAATGGCCACCGGTAAAAGAAATGGCGAAAGAAACCCGGTTACGGCCTTTTTTGTCATTTAGCAATATTTTTTTTCCTTTCACTCTTTTGTTACAATGTATAAGTACATTTATAAGAATAAATAAAATACAGATCCAGGTACATACAGAAATCAAGCTAAAAACGCGGGATGTCGATCCAAATAGCGCTATGGTCAAATCCTAATTAATGCGAGATAGCTGGGTTGAAATTAAATAAAAATGAATAATTTGTAACCATTTTTGTAAAAAGACGCCTCTAGAGTGTTTGAAGTAGTTGGGTAAGTAGAATATAAGTGAAAAATCTTAATTAATCAAATTATTTCAACTTATATTTAACTAGCTGTTTTTCGTGGGCTTGCTCACATGATATTTTGCGGGTTAATATACAGCCTATAACACTTACAAATAGGTAACGTTGTTTCCTATTGTTAAAAGAATTTTAAAAATGGATTCTCCGAAATCTTGCGTTTTATTTGGGTAGTCGAGCATAGCTACTACTATGGATTGGTGTGGTCCGTAACTCGACGGGCAATATCACCCTCTCACAGATTATCGATGTGGAATAGCGGTCACTAGAGCCAGTAGCCCAGTAGTCTAATCTTTCCTGCTGGTTCTTCCTACTTTCTGTTTATTTCCCTCTTCCTTCATACGCGACGTGGGCAACGTATTTAAGATTTAGTTGTGTATATCTTATGGGATGAGGGTTTTTGTTGCCCTCTGCTCTGTTTTTACCATCAGGAATACTCGATCCCATCGGGTAACCCGCTAACTATGTATGTATTTGTACATGCATGTATTATGTACTTATGTGTGTGGTTACATTATTTTAATCATCTCGAATGGTCTTAGTATTATTGTTTCTCTATGCATACACGTTTTAGGATTTTAATGTAAATCTTAAGTAACTATATGTTAAAATTATTCATAACTATTTTAAGCATTTATGGTTAATATCTGTTGTGTTGCTTTGTTAAATAAATAACTTGTTTGTCCTCCTATGTACTATAAAAAAACGATTATTTTATGGAAAAGGTGGGCAAAGGAGCTTGTTCATCACCTGACAGTAGGTAAGTGATCAACCCCGCTCATAGATTCCAGAGATGAGAGAAGAAATAACAAAAATCTGTTGAACTTCGTCGTCGATTCGGAAATAGACCATCAGACATTACGTCTGATTTAGCATTCAAACGATGATGCAGGTATGATAAAACGCCGAACCGACTTTTCAAATCCAATAAAGTCTGGTGAATTTTTTTTTTATGACACAATATCAAATTTCGTTCGCAACTGACATTATCTCGTCTCGCTTTTAGTATCCAATAAGGGGAATCCAGTTATTGCCTTTTCCCAATCTTTCTTTTTTAATCCGAACGAATATTGAGAATCTACGGAAGTGAATTTGTCAGGGACTGATTAAAGAAGAAAAAATCGCGACTTTTAATCGTTTCAAATCCTTCTTTTGCTCTCCATCATCGTGTTCGGTACGATATTGAATTTATTCGATATTTTTTCATGGGGTGTAATCCCCAATTATCAGCAATAATCTTTTAAAGGGGTTAAGCTGATAAAACGTTGTTTTAATTACGAATATTTAAAAAAAGATAAACATTTTCTTCGCCATTTTTTTTACCAGTGACCATTTTACTTTTGTTTCCGAAACGCAGGCGTCCACATATCCGCATCGTACGTATCGGACGCATTGGATCAAACGGATGATAGTATTCTTTGTATAGAAAGCCATACAAGTAAATATATAAATAAATAAATATATAGGGACAATTCATACAGATTGAGCTAGCCCCAAAGTAAGTTCGAGACTTGTGTTATGGGATTACTAACTCAACGATATTATATTTTATAACAAATACATATATACATAAACATCCAAGACCCGAGGCCAATCAGAAAAAGTTCGTTTTTTATCATGACCCGACCGGGGATCGAACCCGGGACCTCCTGGGTGGCGGTCTGGCGTGGTAACCATTACGCCACGGAGGTCGTACAAGTGCGTCCAATGATCCGCATCATATGGATCGCACGAATCTATAATAATCTGCGAATGCGATGCCTGCCTTTATGGAGTAGATTTATTTATACAAATCAATTTGTACAGTTCCACTAGCTAGAGAAAGTGCCTACTGTCTAAATAAATCCATAATGGTAGTAATTTATAGAGTAGATTATTTGACGAGATAAGGAGGAGCTCGATGGCGTCGCTGTGTGTGGCACTCTGAACACGCAAGTTAAGCGAAGTCGAACTTAGCCAGCGTTTGGATGGGTTTCGTTATCTCGAGCTTCTCCGTGCTTCGGAGGGCACGTTAAGCCGTCAGTCCCGCCTGTTGTCGATGGATGACAGTCGTTAAGCCAAGTCGGTTGCCTAAGGGCGGTTTGAAAACACCGGCCTCTGCCAATCTGCATTAGAGCAGCGTGGCAGAGTATGCGTTAATCACCTTTGATTGAAGGGAGACCCGTATCCCAGCAGTGGGATGATTATGGGTTGATATGATGATGATGACGAGAGAAAGTGTCTGCGAAGACCTTTTTTTTTTTGTTTAAAGTCAGGAAAATGCATTACTGCATGTCCCGCCACTTGGGGAAGCGACGGGGGTCTGTCGGGCTCACCTCTCTAGCCAATGAGGGATACCGACTAAAAACCTGACAGTCTGCCATCTTCTCCGCCTTACTCTCTAAATAAAAGATTTGGATCTGTGAATGATTTTTACTTTTATGAGAAAATAAATATTCCGGACGACGCTGTATAATCCCAAACTAAGCCAACATCTTCCAAAAAAGATTTCCTTAACGGGAAGTGAACAAAAGCTATTTTTATAAAGAAAAAGATACCATTTTATTGTAAGCATTGATTTGTAGCAATCAATATCGGATAACAGCCTTTCAATTAAGAATGTCTCGATAAAGTGCTTTAACGGACAGAGAAACCTTTCGGCAAATTGAAAGAGATTGGTCACCTGCGAATGGAGAACTACCGAGTCATGGAATACGGTTATACAAAGCTATTCATGGCCGTTCCACAATGAGGTAAACAATCCAGTTTCTGAAAGGTATTTTAAATTCCACGTTAAAGGATCCTAGGTATTCCATATTAAAATAAAATATGAAAATAAAAATAGCCAGACGCTCTCCAAGTTGCGGCGGTGCCCGTCAGGGTCCAAAATTGCGCTGTACATTTTGATAGCAATAAACGCTTTGAATTTAAATTTCAAGCTATATCATCATCATCATCATCATCATCATAACCCTCTAGTGGGTGTGGTTTCCGCACTTAGTCCTGTTCTGGACCATTGTACGTGATGCCGTGGGGCTGTTATTCCATCCAGCCCACCTCCCTCCAGAAGCGAATTAGTCCTCCCAAACTGCTCAGTGTGTCCGCAAGAGACATTGGTGACCCAAGTATCTCTTTCCGAATTTGGGCGACGCCTGTGCACTCAAGGAGCACGTGCGCCACCGTTTCTTCAGTCTCCATGCATGCTCTGCACAGAGGACTGTCCGTGATACCTATTGTGTGAAAGTGTTTGTTCAGTGAGCAGTGTCCTGTGATGGTTCCTGTTACCAGGCGCAGGCTTTTCCTGTCCAGGCGCAATAGGCGCTTGGGCAGCTTGTTGTCCAGGGATCAAGCTATATCTTTTTTCTTCTTTAGTTTGGACAGTTATAATATAATGTGTCATTAACTTTTAAAATGCGCTGGTTAGAGTCGCGCTGACAGCATGCTGAGCGTCGGCGCTGATAGCCGAAAATGTATAACCTTCTAGGAAGCGTTCTTGAATAACGCGTTGTTGTCAGCGCAGACAGTTCATACATTTTGCTGTCAGCGCTGGTGATCAGCGTGCTGTCAGCGCGACTCTAAAACCAGCCTTTGAGCCATTCTCCGAAAGTTATTTAATTATTGTGGACTGTTTTACTAAGAGACTTCATTTTCATTATATTTTTTTAGTATTACTAAGTATAATAAAAATCTGTAAGACCTAGCATACTCAACATCTAATTGCGGATATTTGGGGATTACCTAACCATAAACTTTTATGTATAATTTCGTCTAAATATTATGCTGATAAAACGTTATTATATTTCATCAATAAAGAAAATATCGCACGTTTGTTATCCTTGCATATGAGGCAATATTCAGAATTTATTACAATAATATCATATTCTCAGAATGTCTTATAAAAATAACAAAGATGGTTATATATTTTTATTGAGATGGGACTAGCTTTCGCCGCGACTTTTGTCGGTAATCGTATCCATTTTCCCTATATTTAGATCTCTATTACACTTTGGATAAGATTCCATTCAATATGTTCAAAATATTGATTTCATAAACTTAAGTTAATTTTGTACATTAGCACCTTTATTAACAAAAAACAAAGATACTAACACCTGTTTTGTTACTGTCATTCACGAAGTGAATTATATAGATGCACAATTTTGACACTAGAGTTATTAAACTCTATTACTAAGGCCCAACACAGACGGTAAAACCTGAAACTTCTAGTTGCCTTTGAGTTTCATAGTCATAGACTCCTTTGACGGACCACACATGACGCAACCCTTTTGAAATCGATTTGAAACGCGTTGCAAACTAGTTTCATTGAAATTGGCATGAAGGAAATTCACAATTTTAATACAGTTTCGTTGCAGTTGCGTTTCACCGTCTGTCTTGGGCCTAATTGTTAATAATGCGGTAACTACATTGGTTGGTAATGTATGCAAGAATTATGTTTTAAGATTCAGTTACATTTGACACGAAAATACAATGTAGGTAAGCTAAATAACAGTTTAAAAAACAATTCATCTACCTACACGTTAATGAAGGCAAAATGGCACTCAATTTTTAATTTAGTTTCCTTGTAACGTGTTATCAATTAACAGGGGAGCTTAATGACGCTAAGAAAAACTGATGAAAATTAATGAGCTGCCCAATAAAACGAGACTCATTTTGGACAAGACTCGACTGATGTAAGACAATTTGTCATTTAGATCCGGCACCCAACGGCTTGAATAATCTTGATTGAAGCTCAGTATAAGTATGGTTTAAAAGTAAAGATTATACAGTGATCATGAGCTTCTAAGGGTTCCGTAGTAAACCACCAAGAAATCCTTCTTATAGTTTCGTCTGTCCGCGGCCTATCTCAGACGCTAACACTAGAAAGCTGTAGTTTGGCACGTATAAACACATTAACATTAACTTTACTAACACAGTGGCAGCAGTGGTAATAAAAACTTGAAAGATATATTTCCCTGTCTCTAATTTCATAGTTTTTTTTTATATGCGTCATTATAAGAGCTTAGCTTAATTTATTTGTGGAGTGCAATTAAATTTTAACTTCGGAATTCAGATATCCGATTTGAATTGTGAAATTCATAATAACGTACTTTACGCACACGTATATTGGAGAAGTTATACAGCAGCCTTTCTCAATACTACACTAATTTTATTAGAATTTCAATCTTACCACACTGAATTAAAGTAGATACTTGCAGTTCCTATTTTCCGAAAACAACGTAAAACAGACTGAATGTGGAACCGAAAATCACTGGCCAGTTTCGAATGTTGACATAGACCAACCAATAAATACGTACCTATGTCCGCGGCCGGTGGGGATGCGGGAGTATCGCAAGTTCCCGGTGGTTCCCGCTACCCCACCACTGTTAAAGGGGAGAAGATGGCAGACAGTCGGGTTTTTATAATGTCATAAAAATTACTTACTTAAATTATGTGCCAAAATAATAATACTGTCATGATGTAACATTTTTTTTTATCCATGTGCCTTTTTGCAGGTTTGATTAGATTATTTGTAAGAAACATGTCATGTGTACAATATGGTTCTTGTTATAATAATAACAATACAATGTTCCTAGAGAGTAAAAATCCGGAGTAAACCACTAGGCTGTCATCAAGTGTTACGAGTTAGCCCGTTTTCCCACGGTGCGGTGCTACCCAAATGATTCGATGCTACTGCGGCGATAACAGTTAATAAAAGGAGGTGATACAATTCCCTTAATTAAAAAAAACCCTACGCTAACCATGAAAGGACCTCCCCGCGCTGGCCCTCACAGCGTAGGGGAGCGTCCCCAAGGTGGCGGATAGGGGAATGGTCGGTAGTACAGCCTAGCTACACTAACCGGCTAAGTCCGATGGACTCGCTGACCAACGACGGGTGTGGTCCTCCAGCATTTCGGGGGTTGTGCGGCGGGTTGACACCTCGCCCACGTAAAACCAATGTTGCTGGTGAAGCGTATCCCGTTAGCGCTTCACTAGCTTGCACAACATTGTCAAAAAAAAAAAAAAACATGAAAGGAAATTCCCAAAATACGTTATAGTAATGTCTTTTTTGACAGGACTACCGTGTTTCGTTGTTTCGGATGGACACTATCATTCATAGTACCTAGCAGCAGTAGCCCCGAAGATTTTAATATGAACGCCTACAAACCTTTATGAGCAAAAAAAGTGTTAGCCACCCGATAGAGAGATAGTGATGATAGTTTAGAATAGTATTTATAAATATACCTACTCTAAAATCTGGAATACAAAATTTTTGCGCCGGAGCCTGGGTTTTTTTTGGATCGTCTCTTTTGTCTACGTGAATAGTTGGTCGTGATTGCAATACATCACTGTCCCATATACACTGATAGGCTGAGTGTGGCTGGATTCCTCTTTCCGTGCTAGTTTTCCAATTTAGGACATTGCGAGTGCCTATTTCACTCTGATCTTGTTGATGACACTACGATTGCATATAGACTGTATGCCATAACGCTTTTAGATTATATACGGTAAAATACGAGGAAAAAATCAAATAAAATTAATTTTTATTTTAAAATTAATTTAAAATTGGTCCCTTTATCCACTCAACATTGTAATTTTTTTTAACCCAAAAGTTTCAATAAAGAGATTACTGTCAGCAATAAGGCCTTGTTGCAAATACACTTATCCGTTTGTTTTGTATCTATATTACAATACTTTTTTTTTAAAAATACTTAACCATTTCTAAAAGATTGAAAAAATAAAAATATCTTTATTTTCAGTATGTACATAGCTACAAGATGTTTATACTGACTGGGTATTATACATTTTGATAAACTAGCAGATATTCAAGTAAGTAAAATTTTAGTAAGTAGGTACTTAATAAATTACATAATTTAACGGTGTGTGTAAGATGATGAAATCTTCGTCTTCGAGTTTCAATGTTTCTCAAAATCTAATGCTTTTACCAAGAAAACTTTTTACAACGAAACGAGACTTTCATTTCTTCACAATTCCGGAATGTAACTCGTTTTTAATAGTTTCGTGCGAACGGAGCCCGGAATCCAGGGATGGGATTATTCAGGTCGTCGTTGGAAAATCAACTGATTACCATAATCCGCCATTTCCTGGCTATTGTTCGCAGTTTAAACTGCAGTAATGCTAAAGAGATGGGATTGACTTGTTTAATATCCTACTTACTAATCCTTTCATACTAATATTATAAAGGCGAAAGTTTACTTCTGCACGCTCCAGCTGGGCCAATATTTAAATTATGATATTTGGTATGTAGGTAGGTAGCTGATACCTTGGTTAGGGTACTTTTTATCCCGAAAAGTACACAATTCCCTAGGTAGGGAAGGGTAGGTAGGATTTTATCAAAAGTCTGACAGTGAATGGCGTTTTATAATAGGTGGCGCTTCTTCTTTAAATTTAAGAGCCGCGCTGTCGTCGGTGTAGCAGTCTTCATTTTTCTCTTTCCTGTGCCAGGTGGCGCTACTGTGCATAAAAACACGCAAACGATGTTGCGCGGGTTTCGCTTGCTCAATCATAGTATAATACTTAAAGCCCACCATTCACACGCAGATTGGTCGCGTGGATTGGTCTAATCCGCCTATGTATGGAAGCGACGAACCGGTACGCCAGACTGTCTAATGGGTTGGCGTCGGGCTCGCAGGTCCGCGCGAGCGCCTGTCGAACCCCACATGCCATACTTCGAGTGGAGGGTTCGTGCAGTGTATGGGCAACGCCCGATTGGTCCGCGGTCGAGTCCGGGTTGCGAGTCGGGTCCGGGTTCGTGTAGTGAATGGTGGGCTTATGGGACTTTGACAGCCCAGTGGTGCGTTGTTGACCCTCCCTTCGCTTTGGCACCAGAAGGCGTGGGTGCGATTGCTACTCGGTGCAAACATTTAGGTATGTGATGTAATTATTGTTAACCGACTTCATTTTTGTCTTGAATCTGGGTGTTTTCTATGTATTAGGCAAGTACAAGTATTACTTACAATAATATATCATAGCAAGTTATGCGTAGCTTACTTTGGGACATGGTGGCTGTTATTATAATACTTACCTACATAGAAGACACCCAGATTCTTATAAATATTAATGTTTTTATACATTATAACTTTACTAATGAGTGGAAGAAAAAATTGCTAAATGACAAAAAAGGATGTAACCGGTTTTCTTTCGCCATTTCTTTTACCGGTGGCCATTTTGCTTGTGTCCGAAATGGTGGTAGTTTATAACGCAGTTTATTTTCTTTATAAACAAGTTGTAAATGACAAGAAAAAGTGCCTGTGAAGGTCTAATTTCTGAAATAAACGATTTCATTTCATTTCAGACTCGTGAACAAACACAAATGTTATCACATAAATGTTTGTCCCGAAAGGAAATCGAACCTACGTCCTCTTGGTATCTAACGCACCACTATAACAGCCCAGTGACGGTGTCATTTCTTAGAAATCCAGGAACACAAATTTAATTAACTAAACGCCCACACTAACATTTGCAGACCCGTCGATAATGAGACCGTGTAATACCAATTAGGTACATATTCAAAGCAAATTGTTATTAACGTCCACATAACCTAGGTGTCGATAGCATTCATAGGCATCAGCTGTGTAATACCACTAATACCTGATTATTAACAGATGACCAAACAAATATGTTGATTGGATTCAGTTGATTAATAATATATTTGGAGCATCAATGCGATATTCAATGTTAAATTACTAACATTCCAAATTAATTTCACTATATCCGCTTCAAGTAATTCTCGATGGCCTCCTATTGATTTTATAGTTTTCTCATTTCATCACTTCATTTTCCACAATTTAATTAACTTTTTAATAAGAACGCTAAGCGTTGTAAACGCCCTCCGTGGCGTAATGGTTACCACGCCAGACCGCCACCCAGGAGGTCCCGGGTTCGAATCCCGGTCGGGTCATGATGAAAAACGACCTTTTTCTGATTGGCCTCGGGTCTTGGATGTTTATCTATATATGAATTTGTTATAAAATAAAGTATCGTTAAGTTAGTATCCCATAACACAAGTTTCAAACTTTGGTGCTAACCCAATCTGTGTGATTTGTCCCTAAAAACAAACAAACAAACGCGCGTATAAACGAACGTTGATGCGCGTATAAGCGCGAGCCGCGAGACACCTCCCCGCGGTTCGAGCGTATAAGCGCGTATACGCGCGGACGGTTTTTCGTAGCGCGTATGCTAAAACCACCGTGCGCGCGTATAATAACGCTAGTTTAAAACCGCTTTGAGTGCCGGTTTCACCAGTCCTGAATCCCTCATTCACAGATTACAGAACATAGGACCTTAATCATCAAATAAATTGACAGCTTTTTGACAGCTCTCGTATGGAGCTGACGTTTCATAATCGCGGTTTATGGATAAAATAAAAAACATATATTATTTTTTAAATGTTTATTAGAGACTATTAACTATAGAGCCTTGCAATATTATGTAATTAAGTACGTAAAATTATAATTTAAAATTAAAATTAAAATGTGCTTAACATACCTAATTTTATTTACTTTAAGATATTAATATCTAACTATATTTCATTTTTAAACCATAATATTACTTTAATAATACGTAAGTTACAAACAAGTAGGTAGGACATTAAAAATAAATCAACTTAGACGAAATAAGTACATGTAGGTACATTAAATTTACAATATACTAATTTTATTTCGTTTTTTTCAGATTTTCCTATGTTCGTTTAACAATAATGATTTTTTGACGTGATGACATGACGTTTGGCACTTAACATTTATTCATACTTAGTAGTACTTAGTGCAGAAATACGTGATTTAGACCAAAACGGACACGTTCGAAAAAAATGTACTTATAACGCCATCTAGTGACAAACTAAGCATAATATCAAACTGTTTATAAGGGTATTTCATCGTTTACGATGACTGCACGACATAAAAATGCATATTTTAAAGCGCGGCGACGTCACGCACGCTCATGTAAAGTCTCACGATTCACAAAGCTTTACTTGATCTTGACTGAAAATGTTTGGAAATAAATTACATAAGACAAACCACATACACCTTCCACTCAACTTTTTGCATTCCACTAAAAATTTTACCAATGAATAATAGAGCAGACCTTAATACATTTTTTTTTTAAACAAATAAGGTGGCAAACGGTCACCGTAGCCTATGGACGCTTGCAACACCGGGAGTATATCTCACGCGTTGCCGCCCCTGTAAAAGTCTTCTATGTGAAATCTTCCAAAGAACTTACTAACTCAAAAGATTCACACCTTTATAAGTCTTATAAAATACACCTTTATAAGTCTTATATCAAAATGTTAAGAATGAAAATATGATAATTAATTGCAGTGTAGCTCCAACGGAACTGCAGGAAGCGGGGTGATAAATTAATGAGCTCTTTTGTTTCACGACTGGCGACACGCTAAAATGTTAAATTATTATAATTTATGTTTCATTGTAAATGGCCTTAATTTAATTAACACTATATTTATAAAAATATAGCCTAGCATCTAGCATTCAACAAAGCCCTTTAGTTGAAAGGGGTAACCAGTGTAAAGAACTTATAGTACGCGCAAAAAATTGCATACGCAGTTTATAAAACAAATTGGAAATCGATTGTCGTTGTGCACTGAATAAGTATGAGTTTCAAACATTGTTTTACGTCTGCGCGAGCCAGCCGTGTTGGCGACTAGTACTTATAAGAATAAAAATATTAATGCTTATAAAATACTAATGATACGCATCGTTGTGAAACTTTGCAATTACATATTACAAATTCGAGTAGGTAAATTCCTTCACACAATCTACACTAATATTATAAAGACGAAAGATTTGTATTTTTGAGTGTATGTTTGTAATAAATTAACACAAAAACTACTGAACCGATTTCAAAAATTCTTTCACCGTTCGGTAGGTACGGGGACAGGCCTACCACACATTCCCACCAATGTGTCTCCTGTGTAGCCCGGATCAACAAAGGCGACCTCAGATAGACAATAAGCAATTAAGCTTATTGACGTCCCGGGGGAGAAAACTACAGCTGTCTTGGAACTCACAACGAATTTAATCAGAAAGAAGATAGTCGGAGTAGGAAGTATTGAAAGGACTTCCCTCCTTAACAACTACGTTCAGAAGGTTAGTTACCCCCGGGCCCCCGGGTAACATATTATGTTTTTTTTTTAAATTTGATGTTAGTAAAACCCGTCGAAGCCGGGGGCGGTTCGCTAGTATTTAATAACTTATCATATTTACGGCACTGATCACCTTTTTCATTGACTGACTGTACCATCGTACCATTAAGTATTCTAAGACACAAACTACGTATTCTAAGATACACTATGCTGTTATTATTCATAAAGTCTAGTATTAAAAAGATCCCATTCAAATATTAATTATTAAAACTAAGATATAAAATTCTTAATTTATAAGTACTTAATTATTGAATATTTCAAAATTACATATATCACAAGCGGTTTAACTCCTTAACAGAATTTAAACTTATGCTATAGAAGTTAATATTATTGTGTTAATTTTGTATTTAAAAATTATAGTCGATAGCCTGTTGCACCACTTATAAATAAACTGACAGTTTTTTTTTATGGATTTCATAATAATGTACGCGCCAAAATGTAGGCTCACAGTATAAAAAACAATTGAAAATCGATTGTTGTTATGCACTGAGTAATAAGTATGATTTTCGATTTTCGTTTTATGACAGCGCGAGTCAGCCGTGTTGGCGACTAAATAGTATAACAGTTTTTGACAGTTTTATATATAGATTTCATCATCATTATGTGTTTTTGTAAAATAAATATCGTAATCTCTAACATCATCTCAGCCACAGAAAGTCCATTGCTGGCCAGTGCTGGAGGGAACTAATAGGAATAACGTGCCACCGTTCCATATAACGTTCATAAATGGATTTTATCATTCCTATTTCGCACCTCGATTCATTGACTATACAAAAGCGTTCGATAGTATATCACATTCGGCGATATGGGAAGCTTTGGAAAGCCAAGGTATCAATCCGATCTACATAGAAATTCTAAAAGAAATATACAAGAGAAGCAAATCCAAAGTCAAACTCGAAAGAAAGGGAAATCTATTCCAAGTACGTCGCGGAGTCAGACAAGGAGATCCGATATCGCCCAACCTATTTACGGCTCTACTAGAAAGCATGTTTAAAAGCTTAAACTGGGACCGCATGGGCATAAATATAAATGGAGAATACCTCAGCCATCTACGTTTTGCGGATGACATTGTAATTTTAAGTGAAAATCATGAAGACCTACAGAAAATGTTAGAAGAGATAGATGAAGTGAGTAGAAAATGCGGACTTGAAATGAACCCGAGCAAAACATGCATAATTACAAATGGAATTAAGAAACCAACAATTGTAAACGGCAATAATATAGAATAGTAGACA
Organism: Endotricha flammealis; assembly: GCA_905163395.2. NCBI lineage: Eukaryota > Metazoa > Arthropoda > Insecta > Lepidoptera > Pyralidae > Endotricha > Endotricha flammealis. Next base: position 2,715,182 of record LR990867.1, read on the forward strand.
AATACACGTACTTGGGACAAAATGTGTGCTTTGCAAGCCAAATAAACGAAGAAGTCGACATTAGAATCAAGAAGGCATGGTCAAGATACTGGTCTCTAAAGCACATATTTAAGTCTAAACTTCCATTGCCCCTGAAAAAGCGTACTTTCGACTCTGTAATATTGCCCACACTATTATACGGAAGCCAAACTTGGGCTCTAACAGAGCGAATCATTTCAAAAATAAATGTCTTCCAAAGATCCGCAGAGAGAAGCATGCTCGGTCTACGACTAAAAGATAGAGTCAGCAACACTATAATAAGAAAAACTACAAAAACTATAGACGCGGCTAAACTATTATGTCGATTAAAATGGAGATGGGCTGGGCACGTTGCTAGAGCTGCGGACGGAAGATGGAGCGAGAGAATCTTGCACTGGCTCCCTAGAGACGCAACGAGACCTCGCGGCCGCCCTCTACGTCGTTGGAGCGACGATATTGTGGCCAGGGCCGGAAATACATGGACGAGAGACGCGCAGGACCGACGCCACTGGAAGGAGTTGGAGGAGGCCTTCACCCAAAAATGGGTGCCCCAATAATAATTATTAATGAGAAGAAATTTTATGTTTTGTATCAAGTATTGGAAATAAATGGCTTTTTATTTTTATTTATTTTATTTATTATTTCGCACCTCAATAGTATAAAGTAGCTGCTGTTTTATTATCGTGGGGCGTAATTATGTGTTCGATTCGCATTCTTCATGTAAGATAGGTGGTTATTGCAAAACCAAGATAAAAAATAAAAAACTCAAAATTTTATCAACTTCATTATGTACTTCTCTATTTATAGATTTCGCTTAAAACTCGCTGTAACTTTGTTAAAATAATAGAAAAATTCTGAAAAATAATCAGATGATGCAATTTAACAACAAGGCTTAACGAAAATTTATTTACAAGTGGTGAAACAGGCATTTAGATTAGCTAGACCTTTCTTAGATAATTTAAAAAAAAATAAAAAAAATATATAAAATAGGTTAGAACATTAAATGAAAACTTACATTTGAATTAAATGAATCTCGCTTCGACGAGACAGCCCGCTACGCATCTCCTGTTATACATCTCTGTGGGTTAGTTAAGGAAACACTTGATTATTTTCATGACATACAGCAGACAAACAAGCAAGTGAAGCGCTGGCGCTGCCAATGTGTTACACAAGCAAGAGCAGTCCCAAACGTGTATGTAATCAAAGACCCACCGTTCGGCGCTGCTCGGCGACGTTCGGCTCCACTTATATATATAAGCGCGTTTCGTCATCACTAAACCTGATTCAATGACAAAGAACTGAACGGACTTTTACTTTTTGGTGTTCATTATGAAAAGGATACGAAAACATCGCTCAGCATGCGATGGATGAGAATATTTCACTATAGCACAACCAGGCGTCGTCATCTGAATGGATAGAACTTGGCCACACTCCGACATCTTGTTGCAAAGGATTGGGAATGTAGTTGACGGTGGCAACTGCAATAATAAATTTTGACTTTCAAATTTTTGACTTAGACTTTTGACTTTCAAATTATAAACCATCTCTCAATTAAACGCTACCTCGTTGGTTTTATATTTTCTATGAATAAGGTAGCGCTCAAAATTGAGACTAGATTTTTACTGTATCTATTACGATAATAGATCCGATGATATTCAAACAACCCAAGGTAAGTTTTTTTTTATACCACAAAGTTGACAAACAAGCATACGGCCCGCCTGATGATAAGCATCACCGTAGCCTATGTAGACGCTTGCAGTACCGGGGGTATCACTCACGCGTTGCAACCCTCCCAACCCTCCAAGTGGAACTCTGGAGACCTTACTCACCGTAGGAACACAACATGGCCGAGACCAATGCTATTTGGCCAATGCTATTTTGCTAAAAATATATACGATCTTCTGTAAGGTGGAGGTCCTTCCCTAGACGGTTGCTCCGATTTGAACGGATTATCCGCTGTGCCCTACCTTAAGTCTAAACTAAAGTAAGAGTAACATCCATATTATACTTACATTCCTAAATTCCAAATTCGGTGTAATTGCATTCATCGGAGCCATAGGTACGTTAGGTCCAAAATTATTAGCATTCCCAGCATTTGGTGTAGAAAGCCTAGGACCAACAGTACCAATAGGACCATTCATAGGATTCATAGGTCTAGGACCTATGTTTCCTGAACAAATAGGTGCTGCTAAAACTGGTATATAATTAGGTGTAGGACGTATATTATTGGACCATTGACCTCTAATGTTTTGTCCACTAGGTCCTTGCATTGAAGACAAATTATTTGAAGCATTAGTTCTGGTAGACCCAACTGAAGGAATTGGTCTCTCATTTACCGATGAACTGTTACTACGATTATTTGAAACTTGAATTTTATTTGATAATTCCATAGAATATGATCCTGTGGAATCAGGTCTATTTGAGGATGGACTGTAGGACGGTTTATCTTTTAGTGCTTGATTAACTGTACTTTTAATGTTGCCAGTGTCACTATCATTGTCACTGCTATCAAAGAAATATTCAACAGATAAATGAGTTTGCTTTATTGATTCTGTATTGTTTACTTCATCTGTAACTTCCCAATCAGAGCCATTATCTCCACTTCTCTGCTCATCATTCTTATACCAATCATTATCTCTCCGTATATCTCGTTCAAAGATATACGGATCAATTTTTGATTTGTTTTTACTCCTAAAGTTTTCATATTCCTTTACAACGTCCCTTAAAGGTTCTTTTCTTATTCCTAAACCGGGACCTAGGTTTTTAAGTCCCTTTGGTAATATGATCGAATCATTGGATGACACACACATTTGCAAATTCAATGGTTGTCCGTAAAATATTTGTTTGTTCAACATTGAAATCGCCTGAAAAAAAGGTTGTTTTTTTTGTGATTTCTTTAAAAAAAATAGGTGTTGTACATTTTTGTACAAATATTTGTATATACCTATATATCAACAAATCTTTATCTAAAAACCTGAAGATAGATCCACACATACCGACGCACGATCGGCAACTTAACAACCATAGCTTGTGCTTGACAGAACACAATAATACCTACATAGTTAGCTAACTACATGACGTTTTGTAATTTTTATTTTATTTATGGCAACTAACAGTCATGTACAGCTTATAAGCATAATCATATTCTTACTCAACACCGTTGGTAAAAATTACTGGATAAACTTTTTTTTTTACCTTTATGCCTTTCTTCCAGAAATATTCCATTCAAACACTTTAATGTAAAGCTTAATATTTCTGTCTTATTAATTAAACTCACATACCTGTACAGCTTCTAAGGGATGACTATACATAACCATAGCATGCTTTTCACGAGTGTGGTTGACGGAACACACTAACACATGGCCAGCCAACTCCAGGATGTCACGTAGTTCTGATTTCTCACATCTAAACTGTTAAAAGTGGCTTGATTCAATATTGAAAATAGATATTGGTGGACCATAGATACCTATTACAGAGAAAGTAGGACCATGAAAAACCTTTAACTTAACTCTAACTAAGACATAATTTATGTTTATTGTAATTCCATAACAATGATTTTATTTCAAATTCCAATTAGAGATTGCAAGCCACATCTACATCTTTTAGACATCCACCGGGCCCGGCCGTTTATACACGAAATTCGGCACGAAAACTGCAGCACGGAAGCTACAACTTGTAGAAAATTGTTTCAAATGTTATAAAATAGTCACATTAGTATTAGTAATTAACTTTAAGCAAGCAGGTCTTTCTCTTTACTCTATTTAGTATTAGTAATTAAATTGCGGGCGACTTCTTAAATAATCTGACTACTTTCCAAACTTTTTCTCGAAATCCTCTAAATCCAGGCATTTCGTCAGCGCGTGGAAGAACATTTCTATCCTAAACATAATTACTGAATACTTATACTTAATTGGTCACACTAATGTTACTATTCCGTTCATAAGTGAAACTAACTAATTTTATTTCTGAAATTGATTTTTAGAAAGAAAAATTTCACCTCCTCCCCCCAGGTGGGATTCGAACCCACGACCCCTCGATATCCGGCCGAGTGCTTTAACCACTGAGGTACCGGGAAGGTTAGTAATGGTGGTGAAATTTCTCATTCCTTTTAAACTGCGTAAGTCGCAGAGCACGCCATCTACCTGATAGTTTTACAACCAAGCAGGTTTAGTAGCCCATTTATTTATTTATTTATTTAATTATCTTTATTGACCACAATACAAAGTACTGATACAACAGGCGGACTTAATGCTAAATGCATTCTCTACCAGTCAACCCTTGGGAGTGCAAAAATTCACGAACGCGGCTTGTTAAGGCGCCATAGGTCCAGCGACCCAAGCGCGAAGTCGACCCCGCCCCGCCCCGGGCCGCGCCTCGCGTCACGTTGCGACAACCGAGCGTCTTTTCTTATCATTGCGCACATAGTGTAAAAATATGCAGTACCGAAACTTTAAGTTTTCTAATTTGTAATAAAATAATAATTGCCTACAATTATTTTTTAATAAATATGAATGAATATAAAATGAAGATTATGAACAACTTTTATTAGGAACCAAATATGAAAAATGAAATAGACATGGTTTTCAGATGGTTTTGGGATGGTTTCGGGATGATTTTCAGATAATTTTTGGATGGTTTTCAGATGGTTTTTGGATGGTTTCGGGATGATTTTCAGATAATTTCTGGATGGTTTTCTGATGGTTTCGGGATGATTTTCAGATAATTTTCAGATTATTTTTGGATGGTTTTCAGATGGTTTTTGGATGGTTTTGAGATGGTTTTCTGATGTCTTTGGGATGGTTTTTCAATAGTTTTTGGATGGTTTTTCAATGGTTTTGTGATGGTCTCAAGATGGTTTTGGGATTATTTTCGAATGTTTTTGGTATGAAACTATCTGAAAATTGTAACTAAATAATGGGATTGTTTACTTATGATTTTAGTTATGGTTATTTATTTAGGTCTAACAGGAAATAATGATTGAAAAATCATTATTTCCTGTTGGACCCACTGCTACGCACAACTAATTTTGGCACAACTAAAAGTATTCCTGTTGGCACAACTATGGCACAACCAGATAAATGTCATTAAATAGTTCCCTTTGGTACCACAATTAAGTACATTCGTGTGCAACACTGTATAAGAGGCATGTTATGGGGTGGCTCAGGAATGGTTTTGGGGTGAGTTAGGAATGGTTTTGGGGTGAGTTCGGAATGGTTTTGGGGTGAGTTTGGAATAGTTTTGGGGTGAGTTTGGAATGCTTTTGGGGTGAGTTTGGGATAGTTTTGGAGTGAGTTCGGAATGCTTTCGCACCAAATGGCACTGATATAGTCGTCACATAGTGCAATCTTCCCACCTTTATTATAAATAATTTCAAAGACATGATGAGCTTAGTAAAATAACAACTTCTTGTCTGTCAAATAATAAATCCGTTTGACATACACAATATCCGCAGTCGTCATTATACTCATCTCTTATTACAAGTATACAGTGATATCAAAGAATATTTTAGTATAAGTACTATTTTTAAAACGTTGCAAACGTAAGTCGTCTTTGTAGATATAGTATCGTCTAATTCGCCACTTCCCTAAAATGTTATTTCGCCTAAAATATACATTATGTAGTTCAAACCCTCAAAGAAACCATCGGATAATAGAAAACTACCCCAAAACTGTGAATACTATCCAAAAACAATTGTAAAGCTATACCTATAAATCGAACCTATAAACCAAAAACATTCGAAAATAATCCTAAAAGAATATCTAATTCATTCTAAAAACATTAGAAAATAATGTTAAAAGAATTCCTAGTTCATCCTAAAACATTCGAAAATAATCCTAAAAGATTTTCTCATTCATACCATAAACCATCCCGAAACAATCCCAAAACCATCTTGATACCATCACAAAACCATTGAAAAACCATCCGAAAACCATTGGAAAAACATCAGAAAACCATCTGAAAGCCATTCAAAAACCATCCCAAAACCAACCAAAAATCATCTGAAGACCATCCCAAAACCATCCAAAAACAATCTGAAAACTATCTAAAAATCATTCGAAAACCATCCAAAAACTATCCGAAAACCATCCAAAAACCATCTGAAAACCATTCGAAAACCATCCAAAAACCATCTGAAAACCATCCGAAAACCATTACGAAACAGCAAAAAAAGTAGTTGTGCCAACAGGAATACTTATTTTGTGCATAATAGTTGGTCCAACAAGAAATGGTTCCACACTGTTTTTCCTTTTTTTATTGCGTTTGTTACCCATTTTCACCAACAATTATTCTACGTAATCGAATTGCGAGCGCGGCGGTGATGGCGGAAAATTTGACACACGTCCGACGTCGATAAGGTCTGCGACCGGACTGAGTAACGTGAACTCACGCTTTGACTCCGTATTTTCGTGTATAAAATATGATATAAAAATGCCATGTAATCTTTCTAAAGTTATTTTGAATGAATTGACTAGTTCAATTAATAACTAAAAGGTTAATTAAGTTTCAAATCTTAAAACGTGTCAGAAGTAAGTTTAAAATAAGTTATTTGTTTTAAAAAAGTGGAATTTTAAATATATTTTTTTATCGAGTGAAGTAATTCTAATTGTGTATTGAAGATATGATTTAACTAGACAAGGTACTCAAGAATACCCATTATTTTTTTGGTTCGATAATTTGAAGAACTTCATTAAAAAAAATGGTTTTTCCTAGACCTCTTCATAGGTATTTTACGAACCGGTAGAGTCTTAAAGTAAAAATAAAAATATTCTAAAATAAATTTAGCATATACCTACATATATAATATAATAGATACAATATAATAAGATACATAGATAATAAATATCGCACATAAGATGCTACATAGACGTAACTTCAAAAATCACGAAAATGACTTAAGAGCGCCATTATATTTTTAAAGTGCGACATTTTAAGAGGAAACAAAGACGCATAATCAATTCCTTCATTTTGCGGAAGATGGCGCGAGTTGTCTCCGTAGCATTACCGTGAATTTGTACTATAATTGGTGCGACGGTGTCTGATCTGTCAGTTGCGCCGGGGGCCCCGTTATGTGTGAACGTCGCTTGGACATAGTTCGTCGTAACTGTAAGTTATGCCATTGTTGTATTTGTTTATTGGAGAAACAATAACGTAACTGTATGTTGAGTTATTGTTGTTCTTCCTGTGTTTTTTTGAGATTGTAAGTGAACTATAAGTCTCACAGACTTTTTTTTGGGCTCAAATAAAAGCTAAATAAACGTACTACAGAATATTTAGTGACCTTTCTTCATAGGGCAAGTAGATTTGCAAATATTTTGAGAAATACGTAAGTAAAACCTAAAATTGCAGTTTTCGAGAAAAATGGGTCACCTTCTAAGTTCTATAGCTTGGCTCCTATGAGGTCAATAGAGCTGCGATTGGGCTCAAATTGTCGTTAATTTTATCTTCTTTAATATGTCATAGATGACTTTTCCGTAGAAAGCATTTTTAGAAGTTATAAGCAAAAAAGTCAAGGTTTTTCGAGCACCACAAAGTTAGCACATTGGGGCAATTCACGTAACAAGAACCGACTCCACTTCGACTCAACGACACTCGCTGTCTCACTCATACAAAACAGGAATTGAACGGGACAGCGAGTGTCGTTGAATCGAACTAGAATCGGTTCTCGTTACGTGAATTGCCCCATTGGTCTTTCGGGGTTGCAAACTTGTTTGTACACTATTGGTATCTATCCTAACAACATGCCAAAAAATCAGAACCTTGCAATTATTTGCGACCTTAAATGCTTAGATGACTGGCCTACAAGGATTTATGCTATAAACTTGTGATCATCGCAGGCTAACAAGTTATTTTTACTTGCGACTGTTATACGGATTAAGTGCAAAAATACGCATTATCCATGCTACAAAGACACATCTGGTGGCAACTCTGAAGTTTGATAAGTTTCTGTTAAATTTTTTCATGCTTTTGTCTTTTGTAGACGAGTACTTTGAAATAAAACCAATAAAAGATAAGAATTGTTTCATTATAATAATTTGAACTCAATTAAAAATATGTATTATTTTCAAGTGTGCTACTTCCCTTTGAAGAAACAGTGACGCAACTGGTGGAGTCTTTAAAAAAAAACGCTTTTTAGTGAGTATGACTAATTTTTTTTTCTGTGATTTTTTTTTTGTTTTAAAAGGATATAATTGAGCTATATAAACCAATTGATCGGAACGTTTTAGCCCTTATAGTTTCCAGCCAATGACTGCAAACGTGTAAAAAAAATCTTAAATTGCATTTTCTGCAAAATGATAAAATGTAAGTTACGTCTATGTAGTATCTTATGTGCGATATATAATACATATAGATGATTCCTATGCAACATAAAACAATTAAAGGAATTACACGAACAAAATGATGACGATTACTTATTAAGCAAATCCAGGAAATGAGCACGTACTTTCTTTTTAAAAATACAGGCATTTTTGGTGTCTCTGATAGGGTCCGGCAGCGCATTCCAGAGTCGTGAAGCATGAAGAGTGAAAGAATTGGACATAAATGCAGAATGACAGAGAGGAGTAAAAAGTTTGAAAGAATTATCAGAACGGAGTTGACGGTCATGAGAGTCAGAAAGAAAACGGAATTTATCTTTCAGATATTCGGGAGAGTTTGGATTAAATAAAATAGAAAAGAGAGTTGTTAATATTCTCTGATGTCTGCGCTGGCGAATAGGCAGCCACCCAAGCTTTGATCGAAAGGACGAAACGTGATCATATTTGCGCAGACAGAAAATGAAACGAATTGCGTTGTTTATTAGCCGATCTAGCTTGTTGAGGAGATCTTCATTGAGATCAGGATAACACACATCACCATAATCAATAAGTAGGAGAATCAGGGACTGAACAAGTGTGACTTTGGTAGCAATGGGTAGAAAATGTCTGAGGCGATTCAGAGTTCGCAGTGCCGAAATAACAGAGCGGCTAACCTCAGCAACTTGCGTAGTCCAACTTAACGTTGCGTCAATGTGTACTCCAAGATTTTTGACACTGGAGCTAAGTGCAATAATTTTGTTTTCAAACGTGAGAGGTGGAATCGATGAATAATCAATTTGGGCAGTTTGTTTGGAGCTACCTACGATTAATGCTTGGCACTTTTTTGGATTTACTGGTATCCCAAATGACTTAGACCAGTCACTGATACAACAAAGATTTGCATTCAGTATGTTGATTGCATTGTCAATTTTATCAACAGGCGACTGTATATATATTTGCAAATCGTCTGCATAGAAATGGTAAGAGCAACTGAGCGAAGAAGACAAAATATTTATAAAAATTGAAAATAATAGAGGGGACAAGATACCACCCTGCGGAACGCCAGCAGACAAGCTATTCCAGTCCGACAATTCACGACCAACTCGCACAGCCTGCTGACGCCCATGAAGATAAGAAGAAAACCAATCCAAAGCAGAGGAGGAAAAATTTAGACGTTTAAGAATGGTAAGGAGTAAATCATGGTCTACCATGTTGAAAGCGTTAGAAAAATCTATGAGAGTGATAATGGTGACCAATTTACATTCCATACCATTACGAATGTCTTCGGTTACTTTTAGAAGAGCAGTGGCAGTGCTATGCCCTGGGCGAAATCCAGACTGAAATGGGGAAAGTAATTTATTGGTAAAAATAAAAGCTGCCATTTGCTTATGGACAACCGCTTCAAGGACTTTAGACAGGAATGGTAAAATGGAAATAGGTCTATAATTATTTAATAACAAAGGAGTGGGAATTTTAGGAAGAGGTAAGACAAGAGCCCTACTCCATAGGTGGGGATAAGTGCCACTCAGGAGAGAAGAATTAACAATATGATTAAGAATGGGAAGAGTAATTTCCATGACAGCGATGACCATGTCTCTACTCACGTCATCGCAACCAACCGCCTTGGATTTAATCGAAATAATGTTCTTACGAATGTCATCCTCAGAAGAAGGAGAAAAATTGAAAGATACATTTGGAGACTGGACCATGGAAGCAATCTTCAAAAAAGTGTTAGATTTTGTAGTGTTATTAAGACAAGGAGCAGAAGAGAAATGGTTATTAAAATCATTTAGAGAGAAGGGTAAACTCTGTGATTCGGTGGGTGACTTACCCAAACCAAGAGAGTGAAGAAACTTCCATATGTTGGTCGAAGATGAGTTACTAATGTTTTCGTGGATATATTTTCGTTTAGCTGCTCTTACCATAGTATTACACCTATTTCGAGCAGTCTTATATAGCTGCCAGTTCATCTCAGACCTCTCACGCTTGAAAACCCGAAATGCCCTATCCCGTCGCGTCATTGCCACACGAATGTCCCTGCAAATCCAAGGAGCAGGAGGCCGCTTTACTTATACCGATTTTAAAGGTGCGTGAGCGTCAAACAAACTTAAAATAGTAGTATTAAAGTGGGAAACTTTTTCATCGATTGTAGACGCTTCAAACACTGCAGAAAAGTTTAGTTTGGCAGCATCCGCCATAAGTTTCTCTTTATCAATTTTTGAAAAATTACGCATCCAAATAGTTTTAGGCTTAAGTTTAGGAGGTTTTAATTTATACTGCAAATATATGAGGTCATGTTTAGAGAAACCAGGAGCAGAGAGTTGTCCATGTCTGGCAACATAGTCAACAGAAGATGTGAGGATTAAATCAAGCCATGTATCAGGTGAAGAAGGGTTGTGGTGTGTAGGCTCTAAAGGCAGAACAGAGAGATTGACCGACTTGATTATATTGAGAAGCTTGAGTGATTGAGTGTTAGTACTCATGAGATCCGTGTTGAAATCACCCATGATTATGTGATGCGTGTAATCCGAACAGAAAGATTCTAGGACAGTTTCCAGATGGGAAAAGTAATCTACAGTGGGTGGACAGTAGACGACTCCGAGAATGGCTTTGGCACCCTTTATTGAAATTTCGAGAAACAGGTATTCGGCAGTACCAGAATACGTGGAAGGAGAAGATACGAGCACTTTATAAGGTATATCACTACGCAGGTAGATGGCGACACCACCACCACCTTTCCCAATACGGTCGTTACGTACCAGCACAAATCCTGGTAGTGAATATGAAAAGGAAGAGAGACTTGGTTTCAGCCAACTTTCAGAAACTAATACAGCGTGAATAGAAGAAGAAGAAGAAAACGTGTCAAGGAGGTCGACAAAATGAGCTGCAATACTTTGTGCGTTGATGTGGCAGGTGTTAAAAAGAAAGGGTGCATTGTTAAGTTTATTATCTAGGAGAGTGCCAAGAGTTTCTGGATCTTCAAAACAATCGTTGCTGGTGTCAATAGCAGAATGGAAAGAGTCATCATCTAACATAATGTATATATAAATATAATAATATGATATGAATAATATAAATATAATTTAAAGTAATACGATCGAATTAAAATGTGTAAATTAATTGTATCCCGCCGGTTTTCACAAACATTATTATTTTATGAAAGAAAAAAAATTAAAACATTATTTAAAAAATAAAAAAAAAGCGTCCCGAATCGTCAGTGCCTGTGGCCTGTTTTTAAACTAAATTATCAACAAAATATGAAAAAACAATCTTAAAATTATGTTGCCCATCGTTACAGATTGAGATTCTACTATTTTTAGATAACGGTCACTTTACAATTTTATGATTTTTATTTATAGTTGTTAGGGCAACTAGCCATTCATATTTCTGAAATTGATTTTTAGAAAGAAAAATTTCACCTCCTTCCCCCAGGTGGGATTCGAACCCACGACCCCTCGATATCCGGCCGAGTGCTCTCTAACTAATTTTGTATTTAAACTCGTGATTTTGAGACTGATTAAGACTGATTATTGTTGGTTTGCTGGTTTGAAATAAATATTATTCCGTAACCTTGAATCATGGTATTTTTCCTCCATTTACTTAAAGCAAATTTTCATAAAATACTTTAAAGGGTTCATTCATTTTAAGGGGTACACATAAACCCGGCCAGGTTGAAAAACATACCAGGTTGCAATCTCTAATTCCAATATAAAATAGTACATTATTTTGAATATCAAGATTCATAAAGTATTCTCTGTATTTTTTGGATCACTACATTTCGTTGCAAGATCAAACAACCAATAGTATATATGTTACTCTTATTCGGTCTGTAAATTTTATTGAGTAACAATAAATTTCTTTAAACCGATGTAATCATAACATTATTTTTGATATCACCTAAAACTTATTGGGCAACCACTCAGTTCACATTACAAAATAATAAAGAAATTATAGTTTACTTACATTTTTAACTAGCACCCAACTACTTAAAGGAGGTGTTATATTTAAACTCTTCAAATACTCAAGTTTCAAACCATACAACTCCATTTTGTCCTGTAAATTTTGCTGGTAGTCTGTTTTCTCTCTATAATATGAATAAAATGAAAAGATATTATTTATTGCATTGCAACAGGTCCGGTGGTCGAGCGGCTACCAATGGTCACTTTATCCCAAGGGCCGCAGTTTCAGACCCTGCACAAGGCAAACATTTGTGTGCATGAACATGTCTGTTTGCCTTGGTCTGGATGTTTTCTATGAATAATAAGTATTTATTTACAAAAAAAAGTATTTACGTATATTTATCAGCAATTTAGTACCCATAGTCCCATACCCAAAGTCAAGCTTAGTTGCTTAGTTTGGGACTAGATGGCGTTGTGTGATTCCTCCAAGAATATTTATTTAAAAATTTCACAATTTAATAGACAAGTTTGTAACGTTTTGACTGAGTGGCAAATTGATCAACACCTAAACAAGACCCATGGAGCTACAGAACACACTTACTAACAGAAATGATTGGTCTAAGATAGGCTGGACTCTGGAATCGTCCAGATTAGGTACTTTTTTAGAAAAATATTTTTTTAAGTATATCTCTTTCTCTTTCTTTTCTTTCCATCTTACTTTTTACTTGAATGTACTACTTACTTTTTAATATTTAGTGTAAGTGATGGATCATCTTTTTGAGCTGATTCCTGATTACAGCCTGCAAGAAATACCAATTTTAACTTTACTGTGCCGCACTAAAAGTAACAATAATGCTGTTTCTGTTTCCGAAGGCTATAAAGTCAATCCCACACCACAAACACTATGATATTTGAGTAAGTTAAGAGTTTTTTATGTCTATTTATCACAAAAATATGTGTTTTAAAAAAAACATGTATACCTATAGATATAATACAACATTCAATCCACTTATAAGTTGTGGTCGGATGGCATTGTAGGAAATGAGGACAACTTATAATAATTCTAAGAAACTTTGTATTTACATTCTGATTTATTTAAAAATATATTTTATTGTTAACATAGGTAAAAATAAGTTTGTAAACAAGTTAGAGTTTTGAGACTTACTCCTTCTTCGTTTCCTTGATTGTTCGTACATTTTTATTAGCTCTTGTTTAACAGAACCCTTTGAATCATCATCTGTATCCCACGTATCCATATTTATTTATTTTAAATAAATCTATGAACAATTTTCTATAATATGAAGGTAAACAAATTTATTATTCTTTCAATAACAGACCTAACTAACCTCAAACAATGACTGCTCTCAAACAACAAACATGTCACTGTCAAGTCAAGTCTGTCATAATAACTTTTTATTTGTTATGGCTTCTACATTCATAGTCTTTAATTTATTTAAAAAATATTGTTTTTACAAAACTCATACAATACAAAGTGTATTTGAAAAAGTGGGAAAATTGATATCGTCGAAATTTATTTAAAAAATATTGTTTTTACAAAACTCATACAATACAAAGTGTATTTGAAAAAGTGGGAAAATTGATATCGTCGATATCGCTGTTTTGCACGTCCCGCCCCGCGCATGCCCCATCCAGTCCGTGTTTCAGCTAATAGCCTGCTCGCCACCCGCCCTGCGAAATTTCACGGCGCGAATTTTTTTATTTATCACATTACATCTAATGAAAGTATACGCACTGCAATTTTTTTTTCGCACTGCGGACATAACTACTTACTGCTTGTAGTGGCTTGTAGCAATACTGATTTGAAACATTCGCGCAGAAATAATTCGCACCGGTGAAATCCCGCATTGAGGACAGGCCTTTACTTCTTTCTTTGTATTTCTTCTTCTTCTTCTTAATTTCCGTCTTCTTCTTCTTCTTCTTCTTCTTTTTGTTCTTGTATTTTTATTGTGTTGTTCTTATTTGTTTGAGGGACGAGGGCAAGCATATTCCTGCTTGCCCTCGTCCCCCAAACACTTTATACAGTATGTTATTTAGGTGCCCGCTTAACTTCCCTCCGATTGGCCTTTAGACATATTACGTTATAGAAGGATACACATACATATAAGCTATAAATATATAAGAATTATAAAAAGAAGAAGTCACATGGCTCTGCTCCGCGAACCTCGTCCGCAGCGAGCCCACAACTGGGCCACTGCGGGCGTTGCTCGCGGCCCACAACCAGCGCTATATATAAATAATATTATAGAATATATAAAGTATTAGATAGCACAATCGGGGGGTAGTGTCGGGCCATTATGTACAACAGAGGTGGGTCGGGGCCAGTCTAGTGCCGTCCCCGGCCCGAACTCTGGAGTATAAGAGGTCAGAAGTGAAGTAACGTGTGGTCTTTTTTTTTTTTTTTGAAGTTTAAAGTAATATTTTTTTTTATATATTTGCTATGATATATATTATTGTGAAAATATAGTTTATTATTATTATTATTATTTTTTTTCCCACACGTTATTACATTGTAAATATAGGGGGGCCTGCCTATACTGTTGCTACAGTTGTAGCAACGGTGTCGCCACACATTCATAGTTGATTTGCATATTATTAGCAAAACCTTACTGAAACCTTGAACCCCATTATTCGTGTAAATTCTCAGATTCATAGGATAATTAAAATAATGCCCAATTGTAAATAATACACCTCAGTATAAAACACCAGAGTTATTAATTTCACAGTTTATTTATTTATCTTTATCAAGTTTATTATCAATATTTATTTATCTTCACTAAATAACCGAAAATACTTAAACACTCAATCATTTATTATCAATATTTATTTATCTTCACTAAATAACCGAAAATACTTAAACACTCAATCAATAACAACACATTTTGCAATTTTCACAAGAATAACGTTCAGTTACATAATTAACATCCAGAATAAACTATATTTAAACGGTTTACACTCAACTTAATGCCAATCAACGTCCGCAGATCGACTACCCTGTCTTTTTCTTTAACCGCCTCTGACCTACTTATTTTTCGATGCCTCCCGCCATAACTCTCGACAAAACTGTATTTTTTTTCGCGTCTTCCCCACAGATACAAAATTAGTCAAATCAAGTCTTTTTATTTTTAATCATTAATCGTTAAGTTATTATAAAAATACACTAATTAAGTTGTTATAACTATTAAAACCTTACACTCGTCCATCCTGACGCGTGTGATGTCCTCACACACGCTACCTTACACCCGGCCGTCGAGACTGATGGCGGAACGCACCAAGTAAACATACATCGACTTATAATAATATACTAATATTTCTAATCGAGTTAAAAAAAATAAAAATAAAACTGAAATTGGCACTATCTAGGACTGCTATAACTAAAATAACATCTGGCTGCAGTATCAGCAGGATCTTACTACCGCAGTATCCGCGGCATCATTCGGCTGCAGTATCCGCAGCATCTTACTACCGCAGTATCCGTGGCATCATTCGGCTGCAGTATCCGCAGCATCTTACTACCGCAGTATCCGCGACATCATTCGGCTGCAGTATCCGCAGCATCTTACTACCGCAGTATCCGCAGCATCTCAATACCGCAGTATCCGCGGTATCATTCAGCTGCAGTATCCGCAGCATAATCATTAAGCATCTATAACAAATATTGTAAGGCCATAATCGTGTTCTTGTGTATTTAGTGATTTTAAAATAAAGCCTAAATTACATTACTGTACCTATCTATGTACTAGTAATTTCCAATAATCCTTAATAAAGAAAGACTCCTCAATTAACATATTTTCAATTATAAATTCCAAATAAGACTAAAATACATAACTACTTCACTTCATAACAACATAATATTTCATAATTCTATTATAATAATCAATAATCTTCATTTATATCTAGGGCGGCTAAATGGATCCATGGCTGCATTCTGTCAGCGGACACAGTGGCATTGTATTT
Organism: Endotricha flammealis; assembly: GCA_905163395.2. Lineage (NCBI taxonomy): Eukaryota > Metazoa > Arthropoda > Insecta > Lepidoptera > Pyralidae > Endotricha > Endotricha flammealis. The sequence goes on from LR990867.1 coordinate 2,731,368, forward strand.
ACGCTTACTTTTTCTTTTAAAACCATCTATGTCCGTAATACGATATCTGTCATTACCCAACACTTTAATCACTCTGAAAGGTCCCATATATTTGTCTAACAACTTCTTACTTTTCCCGTCGTTATGATAACTAACTTTAGTAATTTTTATCAGGTCTCCTTCAGAGTATACCTTAGCTGGTTTTCGCCCCTTGTCAAAATGTTTTTTCTGTTGTAATTGCTTATCCTTTATGCAATTATTTGCCGCCTCGCGAATTTCATTAACATCTAAATTCGCACGCGTGATTTCTAAAATTTCATCAAACCTACCATTTATTTCACAATTCATACCAACTCCGAATAATACCTCAGCAGGGGTTTTTCCGATTGACTTTTGCACCGTGTTGTTCAAACCCCATTGAACGACCCCGACTGATTTATCCCAATCTCTTTCATCTAACTCATGATTTTGCGTGCTAAGTGACTTTAAAATTGTTCTATTGTACCGTTCTACCTGTCCATTGGCCCTAGGGCAGGCTACGGCATTGTAAACCACGTTAACATTTTTTTCTTCACAGAATTCTTTAAAGTGGTGCGAAGTGAAGGAACTACCCCTGTCACAAATTATTCGGTTTGGAATTCGAAACGTATAAAAGATATCATCTAGAATCTTTATCACACCTTTAGTTTTAGTATCTTTTACCGGTTTTAAAAAAACATATTTCGTAAATGAATCCACGATAACTAAAATATATGCATTGCCATTTTTGCTGCGAACGAAGGGGCCAAGATGATCAATATGAATAGTATGGAAAGGTGTAGCAACCTTCTCAATAGAGTGTAAAAATCCTTCATTTGAATGTGCGTTTTCTACATGGTAAGCACAATTCAAACAAGCCCTAACGTATTTCTTAATAAACCGTCTCATTTTAGGAAAGTAATAAGTCTTTTTGATACGATCATAGGTCTTTTCAAAGGCAAAATGGCCTATATCATCATGATTAAGTTTACATATCTGCCATCTTGCCCCCTTAGGCACTACCCATCTCAGTTCTTTATGTTCATCATCAATGTATTTATAAAGTTGATTGTTTTTTATTATGTATTCGCGTTTAATTGACCTAACTTCATCTTCGCTATCCTTGGAAACCAAAATTTGTCTAATACGGTTAAGTTCATCATCTCCTAGTTGTAAAGTTAACAACCAATTATCAACTTCGATATGCATAACGTTAGGGAGGAATTCGCTATCTGCAACTTGAGACCCTGTATCCAACTCACCACCTATATTCCTGCTCAGGGCATCTACATGATTCATTTTCGTGCCTGGTCTATATTCAATCTCATACTGAAACTCTTGCAGTTGTAACCACCACCTAGCGATTCTCGGTATGAGATCTCGCTTTATCAACGTGGTTCTTAATGCTCGACAGTCTGTCACGATTTTAAAACCTATCCCCAATAGATATACGCGGAATTTCTTTAAGGATTCAACAACTGCAAGGGTTTCTAGTTCATACGAGTGAAAATTTTTTTCTTCTGGAGCAGTTTGTCGACTATAATATGCTACGACTCGCAAAAAATCAGTAACATTATCTTTTTGCAGTAAAATACCAGCGACACCATGCTTGCTGGCGTCGGTGTGCACATCGGTTACTTTAGCATGCGGATTATATATAGTTAAAACCGGCCTGCAAATTAGACTGTTTTTTAAATTAGTGAAAGCTTCTTTCTGTTTGTCTGTCCATTGAAAAGGCACGTTTTTCTTAAGCAACATTGTAATAGGGTAAGCTATACTGGCAAAATTCTTAATAAATTTACGAAAATAACTCACTAGACCGTAAAACTGCCGAACATTATGTTGGTTTCGTGGTTCAGGGAAATCTACAACTGCTTTAATTTTTCTCTCTCCGGGCCTAATGCCATCAGCCGAAATTTCATACCCGAGGTAGTCTAATTTTTCGGCCAGAAAGACACACTTCTCTAAATTTAAAGTAAGACCCGCCTGTTTAAAGATTTCGAGTACATTACTTAATTTGTCCAACCCTTCGCTTATTGAAGTAGAGGGTATTAAAACGTCGTCCATGTAAGTCAACGCATCGCTAAATCTGATTGGTCCCAACACACGGTTAATCATTCTTTGAAAAACTGCTGGTGCATTCGCCAGCCCAAACGGCATACGTTTAAATTCGTATTGACCGTCGGGCGTAACGAATGCTGTTAAATGGCGCGAGTCCTGAGATACTGGAATCTGATAGTATCCGCTCGCGAGATCAAGAGCTGTGAAATACCGTTTCCCAGCTAACCTACTGACCTGGTCTTCAATAATTGGCATTGGGTAACGTTCCTTAACAGTTTTATTATTCAGTGCTCTGTAATCTACGCATAATCGGTATTTGCCATTTTTCTTCTTTACTAGTAGCACCGGACTTGCATAATCAGAAATCGACTCTTGAACTACATCAGCGTCAATTAGTTCACCAACCATATCTCTTACAACCTGTCTTTCAGATTGAGACAATCGGTATGGTCGGTAAACCACCGGTCTTTTATCATTAAGCTCGATATTCATTTCGGTGCTCTAAACACATCCCAATTCATTAATATTCATAGCAAAACAAACACGGTAATTATTAAGGAGCGTTACCAACTGAGCCCTGTCGCTATCACTAATACAAGTTTCAATTTTTATAGCGTCATCAGGTAAAGGTGTTACGTTCTCTTGTATGATACGAAAACAACATTTCATTTCATCGTATGGTCTCCCTCTAGCTATTGTAGTATTTTGTGGTAAATAGGGGATATTATCTCCTCTTTGGACTACTACTAAACTACCTAATCCTGTGTCATCAAAAGAGTAAATGCCGTTACCTACTATCAATTCATAATCATGACCGCAAATAACAGTTGATTCAATCATCAAATTTCCACAAAACTTAGGCTCCGTGCAGACTTCCACAAAGTGCTGGTCTTTAATTCGCAAATCATTACAAAGTTTTAACCTTATGCTATTACTGTCTTCGTGTATCTGGGCTGGTAACTCATTGGCAATATTGTAAAAATTCATCTGCGTATTATTTTTCACGATTAAAATATGATTTTGATCAGTGAAATCTTGACCAACTATAATAGAGACATTTATATATTGGTCTTCAACCACTACCGCATTTACATGACCTACAACACCATCTATGGTAATCTGCACCGCAACCTCGCCTAATATTGGCACTATAGTATTTCCAAATGATTTAATAGAACTTATCTTAGATGGAACTACTGGTTCTTTTAGTAAAATAGATTCACTAGCTCTAATAATTGTTATTTCACTGCCAAGATCAATGAATGCCCGAAAATTATTAAAGTTCACCGTTATATTTTTATAATATTTAGAGTCATTATTAATATCATTACCAATAGACATTGTCGATTTTGTTTTTTCTAGTATTGCCTCTTTAACAAAGCAGTTTTCAACCTTATGCCCTACCTTGTTACACCTTGTACATTTAACTAATGGTTTAGGACAATTAGTAAATACGTGACCCCTTTCACGACAGTTAAAACATAGTTGAGAAGTTTTCGATAAATTTTCATTAGCATTCTTAAATCTTGACTCCTGTACTCTAGGAACGTGTGCGTAAAATTCTTTACTACTTGATAAAAATCCCAATAATTGCTCTGGCTTATCACACCTGAGTGATTGTGCCGCGGTACGCAAAGTCCTATCCGAAATACCGTAAATGATGCAGTCGACTGCATTTTTATCCGTTATTTTACACTGGTTTAATAATGACATCTTTTCATAAAAATAATTTTCAACTGATTCACCCAACCTAAATCTTCGTTTTAGCATATCATCTAACAGTTTACCGTAATTCTGTTCCCAAGGAAAAGCCGCTAATAATTTTTCCTGCCACTCTGCCCACGTCGGAAGCATATTTGGTAGGCTGTCATACCAGATCTTCGCATTGCCTGCTAATTTTTGTAACGCAAAATGCATTATCTGTCTACTATCCCAACCATATATAATTGCACATTGATTGACTTTATTAATCCACAAATCAATGCGATGACCTGGTGATGACGGAACAAAAGTGGGTATAACATTTACATGAAAACTTGGCTGTTTATGCAAACCTAAATTACTAATAATCTCATGCATAACATTATTAGGTATCTGCGATACGTCTGACCTGGCTTTTTCGCTCCGATGCGCTGACTGGGACCGCCGGCGCTTACGTTGCAATTCAGGTGTTGCGGGGCTTCTCGATCGCGACCTAGCCTCTGCTGCTTGGCGCTTCGAAGCGCTCGCGTGCGTAGCCGACGACACTCGGCGACTGCGCCCACGCTCTCGCGGATGCGATCTCGAGCGGCTCCTTGTAGTACGTCGCTTCCGTTTTCGCGAACTCGATCTTCTTCTATGGCGCCCCTTCTTGGGCGATTGTGACCCGCTGCTGTCACTATTATCACGTGCTCGCCGACTTTCTTGTCTCCCTCGGACATGATGACGCGGTGGTGTGCCTTGCGACTCACTCCCATCACTTCCTGTATCCGTCACGACTTTTTCCGCAAGGCGTCTTTGCTGTCTCTTATGTCTTCGGCGTGATTTCCTTGTAGTCGGAGAGGAGGATGTACGAATACGAGGCATTGCGTTCAATTTATATCCCACTTCTGAGATGTAAAGAATACACCTCAGTATAAAACACCAGAGTTATTAATTTCACAGTTTATTTATTTATCTTTATCAAGTTTATTATCAATATTTATTTATCTTCACTAAATAACCGAAAATACTTAAACACTCAATCAATAACAACACATTTTGCAATTTTCACAAGAATAACGTTCAGTTACATAATTAACATCCAGAATAAACTATATTTAAACGGTTTACACTCAACTTAATGCCAATCAACGTCCGCAGATCGACTACCCTGTCTTTTTCTTTAACCGCCTCTGACCTACTTATTTTTCGATGCCTCCCGCCATAACTCTCGACAAAACTGTATTTTTTTTCGCGTCTTCCCCACAGATACAAAATTAGTCAAATCAAGTCTTTTTATTTTTAATCATTAATCGTTAAGTTATTATAAAAATACACTAATTAAGTTGTTATAACTATTAAAACCTTACACAATATATTTTTTGAAACACTTAAGTATGTACAATTATTATTTACCCAACTAAAACGTTGTAGAACATACTTATGATGGGTGTACCAGTTCCAAACCGGTTTAGGACAAATTTTGATTTAAAAATGCTCTGAACTGTATTAATATGGTTTTAACGTATAAATGTATGTATAAAGTTATTTATCGTTTATTAACGCTGCAATATTGATAAATTATTTGTTTAAAAATATTTCAGTTTTTTATAGATGTCATGAACAATACCAAAAACGGGAATGTGCCTAAGTTTGACCAGTGCGCTCCAATAAATGTCCACTTGTGCACCAATAGTTGACCACTGAAAAACTAATGAAGAAAAGATAGCTAAATTGAAAATAAAACACTGTTATGTTAAACAAATCGACTTTCATATTTTGACTATAATTTCTTGACATAGATACAATGTTCTCAATGGCACAGCCGTAGGTAGGTACCTAGTATAATAACTTTCTACTTAACTTATCATTATCATCTATAATAACAATAACTACTTAGAATCAGTCTTAGAATAATTATAAATCAGTCTCAACATATTGAGGTAGGCGAATTTTTTCAATATCTTATCTTTTAACCGTAAAATTAATAGAAAATTCTCAAAAACGTAATACCTATTTATATATATACGTAAGTCGTAACTATCTTATGTACGTAACTAACGTAAAGCTTATGCTTTATCTTATATCCATTGCAAAAATTTGGCCATCTCTTCAACCTTGTACGAACCTCTGGTATTTATAGGAACAGGTGCTTTTATAACTTCAACGATGCTGTCACGGTTATACCATATGGTATCCTCTTTTTCAGGCCATTTAAAAGAGGTCGCAGAGGATAACACCATAGTACTAACTTCAGCGTTACATCCATCAATGTTTTTGATTTGCCCAGGGAAGTATTCACCCTCATACTTCACAATTACATAAGATCCCCTGTCTAAGCTATCTTGGCTTGTAGGTTTTGTTGGTACATACAAATTCAATGGAACATCATCATCTGAATCAGATTCTACGAAATCATTTTTCTTAATCCGTTTCCTTTTAGGTTGCTCTTTTTTTTCTTTATCCTTCAAGATTTTCTTCTCTGCGCGAGCCAATCGTTTCTTTTCTTTTTCTTCCTTCTCTTCTTTTTTCTCATTCCAATACTTTACCCACTGAGCCGCACCAATAGCATCTGGTAATCGCTGCTTTGATGACTTTTTCTTACCAGCTTTTTTTATAGGAGACTCGGTAGGCCACAGAATTGCGTTGGAAAATGCTGGGCTTATCGGCATCTTCGACGAGCCGGGTTTAGGATCCTGTTGTTTTGATGGCTCTGATCCAAATCCTGTTAAATGTGTTCCCTCTAATAAATTTGGAGAAATTGGACTCGGTGTTCGTTGCTCTCTTGAACTTGCAGGAGTGCCAGGAATCTCGATTTCAGGAATGTTCTCATGTTCTCCAGTCCGATCATCTGCACCACGTAATGAACCAGTATCATCGGTTTCTTGAACGTTCTTTCTGATTTTACGCCATACGTAGAAAAGTTCTTTTGCCGATTCTTCTCCAGCCCACGGTTCATTAGGATTGACAGCTCGGAACTCTCGAACTAGCCTTTGCGACATAAGAGATTCAAAATACAGTGCGTGTTCTACGCTTATTTCAGCTGGTTTATCTATGGCACTGTGTCTGCTTTCATTACTCATGCATCTAGTGTAATCTATAGCATCAACGTTAAACGGATACAATCCGCATTTGCGAAATCCATTACATATGATTTCAGGAGTTGCAGATTTCATTGCGATTCTTAGTAATGGAGCAAATTGAGCCCTGGTTACAACTCTGTTTCCAGTGTCGGATTTCCATTTCTGGACAATCTTTTTCCATGAATTTTTTAATGGCCTAAAAACAGACACATCCGCTGGCTGTATTATATGAGTCGCATTAGGATGTAGGGCATACAAAATAATTTGATTTTCAGTACAAAGTTGACTGACTTCGTAAGTTATATGCGACTTGTGACCATCGATTAGAAAAAGTACAGGAAATTTGACACTGGATTTCCGTAATGCTGGTAGTAATGTATTGGCGATATAGCCATGAAAAACTCTGGATGTCATCCATCCTTTTGGTGACTTTCCGCTGGCCCAGTCATCTGGTATATTTCGTGCTATTTCAAGAGGAATCCTTTCGTAGGGGTAAAGGATAAGGACGGGCAAGACTTTTCCGGATGCTGAAAAAGTTCCCAAGACAGTGATGCTTTCTTTTTCCTTATCTTGAATTTCGTACAAATTGGCCATTCCTTTAGGACCAAGCACCAAACCTGACGTAGGACAAATATTGAAACCGGATTCATCAGCATTTATAATTCTCTCAGAATCGTCAAGTATATCTTCGGCATGTTCACTTATTAAGAATTCTCTTAAATCAGAGTGCCATTTTCTCAGGCTGGCTTCCGTTACCCGGCTTCGCGCTGAGTTTATAGATTCAGCATGTCGCTGTGTTACATCCGGATGTCTCCTTAGGAAACTGTTAAACCATTTTCGGCCAGGAATCCCGTTATTAAACGGATTTTTTCGGCCGTCCTCTTGTATGATTTGGCTAACTGTTTCCAATAAACGTTCCTTTGTTAAGGGGATTCCCTTTTTAGCGTTAGCGTTAATCCATCTGGTCAATAGTAATTCTTCTTGTGGGGTCAAGATAGTTGGTGGTCCCATTTTGCGCTGTACAGGATGTCTCATTTTCAGTTTGTTTATAACAGTCGGGTGTGGAATACGATATTTTCGACATGTTGGTCTTATTTGAGCGCCTTTACTAATTTCGTCAAGACACTTCAGCAGATCGTCTTCTGTATATTTAAAAAATGTCTTTTTGGGGGGCATCTTCCATCTAAAACAACGGAATACGAAATTAAACTAATCCGGTCATCCATAGGAACACTTCATTTACTTCTATATGTACCAATAACAAACCAGTGGTCAATTACTGGCACACTACAAACTATTGTAATGATAGGTAGGCTTAATGCTCTAATTTGTTCAACCAAACCATCACTGTGAAAAAAAAAGAAAAAAAAAAGAAACACTATAGACATCCAGTTGCAAACCAGTTGGTCAATAATAGGAACCCAGTACAAAGTGTGTTCCAGTAGTTATCCATCTTTATAAATACTTATATAATATATATTTTTTTTAAATTATAGTTCATTCCACCTGCATAAACACTAAATTTTAAAAATAATACAACTTCGTGACATTATTTAAGAAATAATAGGTGATTAACTTAGATTTAACTTACCACGTCAACGGTAATGGCGGCCGGAAGGCAAGTGAACGAGACGCGGTTTGACAAAAAGAGCAAGATAGCGATATTTTTCGTTCACTCTCGCAAAAATTATGTTTAGAAGGTTGGTTAACAAATTGGCCAACCTAATAAAACATTAGATTCTTCAAAAATGCCCGCCATTTCTTAATTTATTCAATTGAACATGCGAGTGGTCAACCACTGGTACCTGGTTCGGGACTGGTACACCCATGTGTAGCGCCCGACCCGGAACCGCGACGACAGCGCCGCCGCATTATCGTAAAGCCGCGCCGCTACGATTGTTAACATAGAAGGAGTGGTTGCCAATAATAAGATTTTGGTGTATTAAGTTGGATTCTAATTGATAATCTTCAAAAATCTGTAACGTTGTTTCTAATTAATAATGTAATCCATGCTAAAATCATTATTACAAGTTTTCCAAGCCAAGAAGCAGTATTATTTCCACTCGCCTCCTCGAAGAACTGAGTCTAGCCGTGTGCTAAACTGGCGTCCCAACTCGTGGCCACAACGACCACCCCGAGGAAGGTAACAACAGCGTGCCCGCCCAGATTGCCGCCATGGCTTCCGCGTCATCGCGTCGGACCCGCAACAACGACCCCGCCGTTCCCAACGACGACGATCAGGTACCGCCGCCGCCGCCTGTGGCTATACTAAGTCAGGAAAGCGTCGACGCCATGATGGCGTCTCTTCTACGCGCCAGACATCCGCATTCCAGCGCCTCCTCGATAATGTCACGTCGTCGGAGCAGCGCTCGTCATCGCGCAACTCAACCGCGGCATCGCTGTCCAGCGACAGTGGAAACTTTTCAAGGTGCAGCGCTCGATACAGCGGCGCCCCTGCAGATTCACTAGAAGGCTTCTTAGACGCAGTGGAAACTTACAAAGAATGTGTCACAATTACAGACGCGAACGCATTACGCGGCTTCGCCATGCTACTCACAGGAGATGCAGCCACTTGGTGGCAAGGCGTGAAATCGACAGTGGTGGACTGGTCCGGCGCCGTAAGGAATATCCGCAGCGCTTTTGGTGACCGCCGCCCCCCGCACCGCATCTACAAAGAGTTATTTCAACAGCCGCAGGCCCCCAGCGAGAAATCTGACATCTTTATCGCCAGAACACGGGCCTTGCTGGCCAAGTTACCTCGAGGCGACCTTACTGAGAAGGTTGAACTGGATATGGTGTATGGCCTTCTTCGCATCGACATCAGGAAGTGGATCCGACATGAAGAAGTCGTCACTTTCACGGAGCTCCTGCAGCGTGTACGTCAGGTTGAAGACGCCGCCGACCCCGAGCCGCGCGCCGCGCCGCTGGCGCCTCGGCCTCGCGCTGACGCCCGCGCGCCGCCCGCTGCGGCCGCGCCCCGGTTTCGCGACGCCCGTGCTTCGCCCGCCGCGTCCGCCGCGACCGTTGCGACGAAAGTGTCATGTGCATCGTCATCGGACTCCGTCGATCTTTCACCGCAGACGTCGAAAGGTGCCGTTTCGAAGAAGTGTGTTTATTGTAAACGTTTCGGTCACACACGCGAGGACTGCCGCCGTTTGAAACATAGTCAAAAGGACAATACTACTGGTGTCATATCGTGTTATGGGTGTGGAGAGAAAGGTGTGATCAGAGCCGAATGCTCTAAATGTAATTCGAACTTTAGTTCCATTTCGTTTGATATAGTAAGTAGCGCACCCTCCCTCTCTGAACCGCGGGTGAGTTTTTCACATTTGCCTGGTATTTGTACTGGTACAGTGACAGTACCCCATTCAGTAAACAAGCCTGTGAAGCATACACATTTCACTCACAATAATAATAATATGACCAACATACAACACACAACAACATACAGTTCTACACAAATTCAGTATTCAAACATTTTTGTACCTACTGATTTTTATGCTGTGTTACCTAAGGATTTCTTTCGGTTAGGTAGTAACTTGATTAATAGGGACACAGATACGATTCCACTGAATCAATTCCTGGGAATATTACCCGAGTGTTTTTATGATAACACTGTTTCAATTCGACAAAAAGATAAGTCGAACATTTCACTAAGTGAATTCTTTGATGTGCTGCCCTTTGACTTTGTTGATAGTAGTACACCTTCTAATCATTCTTTTGATTCAAACAATTCGTGTGCACTGACAAACAAATATGAGTGATCATGTTCATTTCCAGAATAATAACAATACTCAGTCACCTAAAAGTAGGGTGACGATGAATTTTTCGGGACAAACACAGGAACTTTGTGATAAAAGTAGGGTGACCATGTCCATTAATAAAAATTTCGGGACATGTTCTACTATTAATAGGGCGATCATAGAGGATGATATCTGCGACCTCTCTGCTGTGTCCCCTCAACAAAATTACGCATTTAGAGCGCAACCACGGCCTATTTTAGGTATTAAGATTTTAGGTATACAAGGAATAGCACTCATCGACTCCGCTGCTAAAAGGAGTGTTGTAGGTAGTACGTTGTACGCACTACTCCAGGAACGTGGACATCCCAGCGAACCTGCTTCCATGCGCGTCAAACTTGCTGATGGTTCCGCGCAAGCCCGCCAAGTTTTGACTACGACTCTACAGGTAGAGATTAAAGGTAAATTCCTTTCATTAGATTTTGTTATCTTGCCTGATGCTGTCGATAATGACACCTTGTTGGGGATCGATTTCTTGGTAGCAGCAGGAATAGCTTTGAATTTTGCAACGTCCACTTGGCAATTCTCTGGGGAGGAAAACACATTCCCATTGGAATTTGAGTACTCCAATCCCTCAGCGTCCTGTTGTGCTGCTGACATGCTACGAGAAGATGAAGGAAAAAGGTTAACTCTCGGAGAACGGGAAAACTTGTCCTCTCTTCTACAGAAGAATGAAGATATCTTCGGACTTGGGGGAGCCCCGACGCCGTTCGCCGTCCATCGTATTGACACCAGTGACCATGCGCCGACCGCCGTACCTCCTTACCGCGTTACACCTGCAAAAAAAGAAATCATTAGACAGGAATTAGATAAAATGCTGGAAGAAGGGATTATAGAAGAATGCGAGTCTGCATGGGCCTCACCTGTTATACTGGTCCCAAAGAAAGATGGCACCGTCCGCTTTTGTGTGGACTATCGTCGGTTGAACACTATTACTAAAACGGATACTTACCCACTTCCGCTCATTGATGACCTTCTGCAGTCCACGAAGCCTGGATACTTTATGTCCAGCATTGACCTTCGATCAGGATACTGGCAAGTTAGCGTAGCACCCGACGATCGAGACAAAACTGCGTTTGTGACGCCTTTCGGAACTTACCGGTTCAAGTGCATGCCGTTCGGTCTAAAGAACGCACCGGCAACTTTCCAACGTCTCATAGATCGTTTCCGCTCCGGTGCCAGCTTGCAAGATGTCACTCTGCTCGCTTACCTCGATGACCTATTGGTGATTTCCAACAGCTACTCCGCCCATCTGGATGATCTGAAAAAAGTATTTGACAGGTTAAGATATTTTGGTTTACGCGCTAACCGCGATAAATGCTTCTTTGCACGTGACGAAATTACTTACCTCGGACATGTTATCTCACCAGAAGGGATTAAGCCTGACTCCACCAAGGTTTCCGCCGTGTTGCAGATGCCGGAGCCGAAGAACCTAAAACATCTAAAATCGTTTCTTCAGACGTGCTCTTGGTTCCGTAAATTTATTCCCAATTTTTCCCAGGTCGCTCAACCGTTGACCAAGTTGACTCGCAAGAACGAGCCCTGGAGATGGCACGGAGAACAAGAAGAAGCGTTCCAGTCACTGAAAGAGAAACTCACGACCGCTCCTATACTTAATCAGGCTGACTACGAACTGCCTTTTGTCCTGAGAACGGACGCGAGTAGTTATGCCTTAGGAGCTGTGTTGATGCAGGGCGAAGGTATAGAAGAAAGACCCATAGAGTACGCCAGTCGGTTGTTGACAGGAGCCGAAAAGAACTACTCTACCACAGAGCGTGAGGCCCTAGCTGTGGTATGGGCAGTCGACAAATTTCGCGGGTACATAGATGGACACCCCGTCATAATAAAAAGCGACCACCAACCACTTAAATGGTTACTCACCTTAAAGACTCCGAATGGACGACTCGTGCGTTGGGCAATGAAGTTGCAAGCATACGATGTCAGGTATGAGTATGCTCCCGGAAAAACTAACGTTATAGCCGATACTCTCAGCCGCCCCCAGTGCGATGACACCACCCTCGACAGCTGTGACGTCTGCACCGTCGTGGTCGACGTTCCACGTATAAGTTCTAGCGAATTACGCTCAGAACAGCTATAGGATCCCGAGGTTGCAAAGATTATTAATGACCTGGAAAGCCAAGATCCATTAGGGTCTCGTTGGCTAGAAAGAGGATATATCCTAAATAACGGAGTTTTGCACCGTTTTCATCCAGACACCGACAACGAGGAGCCTCAGCTTGTAGCACCGGTTTCCATGCGCGAGCAAATCATGAAAGAACACCATGACGCCCCTACTGCGGGCCACACTGGTGTGGAACGCACGATCATAAGGATCAGTGAGAAGTATTATTTTACTGGAATGCGAAAGTACATCGCTGAGTATCTTAAGGGATGTGAGGAGTGCCAACGTTACAAAGCCCATAACCTGAAGCCTGCTGGTCTGCTGCAGACCCCAGTCTTAAATCAACGCGGGGAAGTTATCGCAGTGGACCTTTTTGGACCTCTCCCCGAGGGGGAGAACGGTGAAAAGTGGATTTTATTAGTGGAGGACACCGCAACGAGGTGGGTGGAACTTTACGCTCTAAAGGTAGCAACTTCTGAGGAGTGCGCCGTCGTATTAATCAATGAGTATTTCTTACGTTATGGTTTCCCCCGCCGAGTAATATCAGACAACGGAGTGCAATTTGTGGCTGCCACTATGCAACAATGCATGTACATTTTAGGGATCAAACACAATCTCATTCCCATGTACCACCCTGAAGCCAATCCGGCTGAACGGAAGAATAGGGAGTTGAAGACACAACTAGCTATTCTCGTGAAGAATGAACACCGCACCTGGCCGAAACACCTGTCACAGGTGAGGTACTCCATGAACAGTGCGCGTTGCAGTACCACCGGTCGTACTCTATCATACCTAATGTTCGCGCGAGAAATGCGTACCCCATTCGACGCCCGGCGGGATACGAGGGCTATTTTGGAAAAAGAAAACTTCGTACCCCAAATCACACCATACCTACGGCAGTTTCTGTCAAACTGGAACCTAATCCGAGAAACCGCCGAAGTACAACAGGAGCGACGAAAAGAGGTAGCCGACAAGAGTCGACGACCAACTCCTCAATTTGAGGTAGGGCAACAGGTGCTTGTAACGACGCATTTGTTAAGCGACGCGTCGAAAGGTAGGACTCGGAAATTCATGCCCAAACGGGATGGGCCATACTCTATCAGCAAGGTCTTAGGTCCCACCACATTACGAAGTAACTTGCACACACACACACACGGTAGTAGGTAGGTTTCACAGCTCAGACCTAACACCTTTTACTAACCAGGCAGGTCACGTTTCTGTACCGGTGCAAACCCGTAGGCAACGTGGTCGCCCACGTCATGAAACCCTAAGGTCTCCGTCGCCGCTACGAGAGGAGTCCAACTCGAGTGCGGGACGCGCCTTCGATTTGGAGGGGGAGAGTGTAGCGCCCGACCCGGAACCGCGACGACAGCGCCGCCGCATTATCGTAAAGCCGCGCCGCTACGATTGTTAACATAGAAGGAGTGGTTGCCAATAATAAGATTTTGGTGTATTAAGTTGGCAACACTGTTTTTGATGACATCGGTGTGTGAAAAATATTCAACTCGATTCGATCTAGCATAATTTACTGTAATCTTCAAAAATCTGTAACGTTGTTTCTAATTAATAATGTAATCCATGCTAAAATCATTATTACAAGTTTTCCAAGCCAAGAAGCAGTATTATTTCCACTCGCCTCCTCGAAGAACTGAGTCTAGCCGTGTGCTAAAACTGCCATTTTGCATTTTCCAAAAACAGTTAAAAGTTAGATAAGAATAATATAATTGTAAAAATGTCTTTAGCGCAAAAGTTTTTTTGTTTACCTAAATTACCAACCCACTCAACCCCAACACCACACATCAGTCTAGTTTCAATCAACACAAAGAGAATTGGAATCTAGAAAAAAATATCAAAGTTTGAGCTTTCCTGCATTACCTACATTTTATAATCTTGAGAGTTCTTTTAATCTCAAGCTGTCAGTCTCGGTGTATCTTTAGGTAGCCTGAAAACGTTGATCACACAGAGGTATCGCATTAGTCAAAATATTAGGTTCTTTGTTACCTACCCCGGCGGGGCAGCGGATGTATCAAAGTTCCCGCCCATCTAGGCGGTCAAGATGGCAATCAGTTATATTTTTAGTCAGGTATGGCCTTCGTATGGCGGAGAGCCCGTCAGATGTCCATGTGGGACATGCAGTAGGTAAGTAATGCATTTTTTCTGACTATAAACAAAAAAAAGGTAGGTACTTACCTACCTACTTACCTATCAAAGTCAACAATTTGCATTTTTCTAAAAACCGGGCCCGCGCCGGGCGAGTTCGAGGGTTAAGATGAGTCAAATTACCTATAACTTTCTGGATCAGCTTCAGTTTTGTGAATGCGACGATTTTATTATTTTATTGTAGGTATTATAGTCTCTCCCTTTATAAATTTTTAAGCGCTGCTCTCTTGTCGATGTAGCAACTTCCTTTCTGTCCTAGTCAGCTCTTTTACTTTTTTTTTATGGCACGAAGCCTGTCTTTTCTTTAACTACATGTGTACACATGTAAACTCTTCAGGACTTGTAGGTACTTCCAATTCTACATTCTATCCTTAAATGACATTTATATTTTTGTTTACGTATGTATCTTCTATTTCTATATCTATACTAGCAAAACCCGCGCAACTTCGTTTGCGTGTATCCCTACCCTACCCTACCCCTACCCCTACCCTACCCCTACCCTACCCCTACCCTACCCTACCCCTACCCCTACCCTACCCCTACCCATCCCCTACCCTACCCCTACCCTACCCCTACCCTACCCCTACCCTACCCCTACCCTACCCTACCCCTACCCCTACCCTACCCCTACCCATCCCCTACCCTACCCCTACCCTACCCCTACCCTACCCCTACCCTACCCCTACCCTACCCCTACCCTACCCCTACCCTACCCCTACCCTACCCCTACCCTACCCCTACCCTACCCCTACCCTACCCCTACCCTACCCCTACCCTACCCCTACCCTACCCCTACCCTACCCCTACCCTACCCCTACCCTACCCCTACCCTACCCCTACCCTACCCCTAATTTTTTTCCGTAAGAACCTTGTACAGAGTATTAGAAAACTACAAAAAAAAAACAACCAAATCGGTCAAGCTGTTTTCATGTTATGTCGTGACAACGGAAAACGGGTTTCATTTTTATACATATACACTGGGCGTCAAAAATAAGTAGTACAGTTTTAAAATTGCAATTACTCTTAAACTATAGAAGTTAGAGTTTTGAAATAAAAGTCATTTTATAGCAAATTTAACAAAGTTTTCTAAAAATAATACTTTATTTAGCATTAGTAAAGTTTTACACTGAAAATTAGGAAAAAACTAAAAAGCTAACCATTTTGAAGGAACTATCAAGAACTTAATTTTTACGTTTTGGGCCTTGTTCCCACTTTAGTAACTTGTGTTGCCGCCTCGGGCTCTGATGACAGCTTGGAGCCGGTTTGGCATGCTGAACACTAAGTTTCGGAGGCGGTGTTGGGGAATATTGATTTGAATGATTCGAAGCTAACGTTTGTGCCCCATGTCGACTCGATTGCTAAAAAGGCACACAGAATGATGGGTTTCCTGTTGAGAAATGCAAAAGTATTTCGCAATAAAAAAACTAAAATTATTTTGTACAACTGTTTAGTTCGAAGTGTGTTAGAATACTGCAGTGTAGTCTGGAGACCACATTATGCGGTACACTCGTTGAGATTAGAACGACTACAGAAGAGATTCTTGTGGCACTTGGCGTTCTCAACAGGAGTATCAAACTCTATAAAATCCTATAGGGACAGACTTAGGCACTTTAATATGCACTCATTGGCAACGAGAAGAGAATTTTTGGATGCCATGTTTATCATTAAGCTCCTGAGAAATTCTATAAATTGCCCACAAATTCTGTCCAAAATAGCATTAAAGGCACCCAACCGGTATCCACGCAGGATCATTACGCCGTTGGTACCACCTCTTAGGGCTACTGTACTGGGTGCAAATTCACCAGTACCTCGGATGTGCAGAATAATAAATAAATACAGTGACCAAATTGATATACACTACGACTCAGTGGCAACCTTGAAATCTAAAATAATGAAATTACTCTCTGACCACACTTTAGTTTAATTTAGTTTATTTTTCAGATCTTACTTTTAATCGTTTTTTTTTGTTCTTATATTTAAGTATAACTGTGCTAGGATAACAACATATAGCGCTGTACCTATGCTATTTCAAACATGTTGTATCTACCTATAATTGGCTTATGCATTCAAAATGTTGTGTTTACATGTGTTTATTATTTTATATTAATGTGTAAGACGTTGGTGGATTAATAAATAAATAAATAAAATAAAATATTCACCCATTCTTCTATCAGGGCCTGTTTTAGAGCCCTGAGGGTGGCGGGGGGTGGTCTGCGTCTTCTGACTAGCCTCCCAAGCTCATCCCAGGCGTGTTCAATCGGGTTAAGATCTGGGCTTCTTGATGGCCAAGCCATCAAGCTGATGCCAACCTCCTGAATGTACTCTTGTACGAGATGAGCGGTGTGTGGCCGGGCGTTATCATGCATTAGTATAGCTCCATCACCCATATTTGCTAAATATGGCCCTGCATACTCGTTAAGGATCTCTAATGCATATCTTTCACCAGTCAGAGTGCCATTTTCTATGACCACTAGCTCTGTGCGACCCTCTGAAGAGATGCCAGCCCATACGTGTACAGAGCCCCCGCCGTATTGAACTCTTTCCGAGATGCAACTTTGAATGTATCGCTCACCAGGTCGCCTGTATACTCTCCGCCTTCCATCGGAAGTGAATAAAGAAAACCGAGACTCATCTGTGAACAAAACTCTTGTCCATTCTTCTTCGCCCCATTGTACGTGTTGACGCAAGTAGCGTATTCTTACTACTCGATGCCCTGTCTCAAGTTTGGGGCCATTTGCTGGCCTGTACGACTTCAGGTTGGCTTCAGCAAGTCTTCTCCTCACTGTACTCTCACTAACGTAGTCTCTTCGGGTCTGAAGAAGCTGTTGCTGGACCTCAACTGCTTTAAGATGACGATTTCTTAACACAGTAGAGACAATTAAGCGGTCTTCTCGGGTACTAGTGCACCTGGGTCTGCCATTACTTGGTCTCCTTAGATGGTTTCCAGTCTCTTCGTATCTTCGCTTTACTTGCTGGATCGTTCTTAGAGTTACACCCACCGTTCTTGCAGTACGACGCATACTGATGCCTACTTCGAGAAAAGTTATGATTCTTGCACATTCTTCTGGTGAAAGAGGCATGATTAGTAAAGTTTACTCGCTGAAGACACATTTGCTTTTGAATTGCAATTGATTTATCAGCAATAAAGAAAACAATAAAAAACAAAAGTACAAGCCAACAGTTTAAAAAAAATAGTGTTTTTATTTATTAAGTTTTTTTTCAGTCAATCTTTAAAAAATGATATTATGCATGAAGTTTTTATTAAATGAAATTAAATTGTCTTTTAACTTTTTTTTATTTCAAAGGTCTAGCTTCTGCAGTTTAGGAGATATTGCAATTTTAAAACTGTACTACTTATTTTTGACGCCCAGTGTAGATATATAAAAGAAAGTCGTGTTTGTTACAACACTTATAACTCGAGAACTGCTGGACCGATTGCCATGGTTTTTGATTTGTTGGATTTGTTTCCGTCCCGAATAGCAGAATACATCTTAAAAACAATGAAAACTCGATTAGGGGTAGGGTAGGGGTAGGGTAGGGGTAGGGTAGGGGTAGGGTAGGGTAGGGGTAGGGTAGGGGTTGGGTAGGGTAGGGTAGGAGTGGGGTAGGGTAGGGTAGGGGTAGGGTAGGGGTAGGGTGGGGTAGGGTAGGGTAGGGTAGGGGTAGGGTAGGGTAGTGCCTCTAAGGCGGAACAAAGTTTGCCAGGTCAGCTAGCAGTTGTTCGTTAGTGTAGCTAAAACTCGAGAACGATTTAGTTAATTTTAGTTTTGAAATATTCGGAAAAGTCCAGCTAGGGAAGGTTTAAAGGGTGATTAGGGTAGGGTAGGGTAGTGACTCTAAATCAGAACAAAGTTCGCCGAGTCAGCTAGTATTTACATAATTATTTTGTAAAAAAATACGATTACCTCTCGTCTTGAGGAAAGTATTTATAGGTATGTACATACTAAATGAATATTTATTTCAGTTCAAAGGGTTTTACTCTTTGTTTCAAAGACAGTGAAATTCCTACGACTCACTAAAGTGTTATTTGTCGCTGATCCTCAAGAAAATTAATTTCCTTTGAAATAAATGTACCTACTTCCAGTTTAAATAATAACTGTATTTTCTGTTTGTAGTAAAAAGATATTTTTATATCTGAAATGTTTACATAATGAAACATTATTTTGTTTATTTCTTCAAAAAACCCTGAGAAGAAATTGTTTTATATACTTACATACTTAAAAAGTTTTTTATAACTAGGTAGTCTCGTAGACATCATAATAACAAAAGAAATGATATCAACAAATTAACAATATAAAAGTAAATCTTGTGAAATCAATAAACTGCCGAAAAATACTTCCGACAAAACGAGAATAAAATGACGTGATTCGCATTTGTGTTGCTCTGCGATATCTTTGACCCGAGTTTGAGTATTTTGGAAACGTCACCGCGTCTTGAAGAGGGTGATAATTCTTTTCAATGCGATAATGAAACCTTTTCAGCAACCTTCGAGCCATTCAAAAATTCCAAAGTGTTGTGAATTAAAACTGAAAACGTAATGAACAGTGTTCTTGAGACGTCTCAAGGGTTGATATCCAAGGCTTCATTGTGTGCTAATAAATGTCAAAGGGCGCTTTAAATAAGTTTTAGAAAACATCTAAGCTATGATAAAGGGACATATACCTAATTATGGATTGGTCTAAATCAGTTTTTGTTTCAGCATACATTTTCCTATTTAGGTATACCTACTAATATAGTTATTTGGCTTATTTTTTATGGATTATTTATTTCATTCTTACAAAAGTTCCAATTGAATTAATTTTTTTTTTTTAAATACCTACTATAGGTAGGTACCTAAGTCACCCAAAGAACGCAACCTGCTTAAAGCAGCGACTTCCTGCGCCTCCTATGATTATTTTGTTACCAATTAACAATTACTCAAATAAAGTGATAACAAGATGTAGGTACGATAAACTATATATGCATGATTTTTTCAACCGAAACAGAAACACTTATCGAGTTCTGATTCCAGAAATGTCAATTCAACGATATTTATGTCATAAAATACCACCCATAAAGATGCGAAAGGCCGGCGGGGAGTGATACAATCTTCTTAAAAGCTTTTTACCGTTCCACGAGCCCACATATTGCCGAATATTAAGGCTTGCACATACTTGTTCACTTGCTGGAAAAATGCGTATTTAGATAGGCACATTTTCCCTACGCTCCCAGCAAAACGAGCTCAATCATTGCAAGCGTTGTCAATTTCGCCATCTTTTTTATGAGGAAGAGATAACTTGGAAAGTAAAAGAACTAATTTAAATGAAGGAATTCAGATTTAGGTATTGCTGTAATAATGATAGACCAAAATATTGTTGTAACTAAAATTGAAATTTTAGCGGTTAGCTTAGTCGGTAGAGCATGAGACGATTAATCTCAGTTTCGTAGATTTGGACCTAAATATTGTTGTAACTAAAATTGATATTTTAGCGCCCGGTTAGCTTAGTCGGTAGAGCATGAGACTCTTAATCTCAGGGTCGTGGATTCGGCCCCAAATATTGTTGTAACTAAAATTGAAAGTTTAGCGCCCGGTTAGCTCAGTCGGTAGAGCATGAGACTCTTTAATCTTAGGGTCGCGGGTTCGGGCCCCACGTTGGGCACCAGTTTAGCACATGGCTATCATGGTGGTGGCTCTGTCGTCGCAGGTTCGGTCATGGGTGCGGACGAAGCAAATATCAACATTTTTACCCTGTTGGTTAGTGGTTTTTCACCACCAGAGGTTTTCATTTTTATAAAATAAATAAAAACATGAACAGGGAACTGGATAAAAATAGTGGTCTTGTCAAAAACTCCACCTTATGGAATGAATTATATCATGGACTAGCTGCTGCCCGCGGTGTCACCCGCGTTTAATTTTATGCACAGCAGCGCCATCTATACCGGATTTTTGACTAAATCCTAATTCGGAATCGCGTACTTTTCGGGATAAAAAGTAACCTATGTGTTAGTCCAAGATATCAGCTACCTAACCTACATATCAAATACAACCAAATATCATTAAAACTGGCCCAGCCATTTGAGCGTGAAGAGGTAACGAACATACACACAAACTTTTGTCTTTATAATATAGTAGGATAACATGTTGGTCGATATTTGCGGAGCACCTAAACAATTTTGACTGTAAATATTCATAGGTAGCATAAATTAACTATTGCTTATAATTATTACCTCACGATGAATATTATGACCAACTCCTTACTACTATTGTGATAATTGATTGCAAAGAATATTCGACGTTTGAGCGTCGAGCGATGTCCTACACTCCAATAAATTTTGGGGCTATTGTGAATAGCCTGAACTAGACGTTTCATTTCTCAACCATTTTGGATTGCTTGTATTCTTGTGTTGGACATAATGACAAGTACAAGACAGTCGAACATCATACATGAACATGACTAGGTACTTTAATCGGTGATTATTTTCAGAAAGGGTGCTACAAGGATAGGATGAATATGAATATTTATCTATATATATAAAATGCTTTGTCCTGACTGACTGACTGACTGACTGACTGACTGACTGACTGACTGACTGACTGACTGAGAATCAACGCACAGCCTAAACCGCTCATCGTAAAAATCTGAAACTTGGAGGGTGGATTGTTTGTATGACGTAGGCGTCCGATAAGAAAGGATTTTTCGAAATTCTAATTCTAAGGGGGTAAAAAAGGGGTGCAAAGTTACTATGGGACAACTTGATTCCTTGGTCCAATCTACTTCAAATTTTGCATAAAAATTGTTTAAGAAAATTGATGGAAGACGTGATTCTTATTTTATTGAAATTCTTGAAAAATATGTATTTTGTGGGTAATTTTCTTCGATTTGATATCAATACTCATACTCCTTAGTGCTTTTGATTTCAATTCAATTACATTTCATTTTGACACATTCGTGAAGTGAAGATGTCATCTGTCATGTAATATTTTTATAAATTGTGAATATTCAAACAAAATGATTTCATAATGTCGTCGTAGGTCATCAAATAGTACTATTTATTCCGTTTGTGATCTCGGAAAAACAGCTAAAATTCTAACTATGTATAAAGCGGACTGAATCATATTCATCGATAATAAACAGTAAGTAATTAAATATTAAATTTTATAATATTTGACAGGGTTCAAGTTAAAAAGTTAAATGGTTAAATGGCATATTGATATTGTCTCTTTCTTACTTATAGGAAATATCATTACGTCGACTCGCTCTATTATTTCGTAGTGTTGTTGTAGGGATGGTTGTAGGCTGAGGTTGTAGGTATTGAAACACCCATATACTTATACATTTTTTTTACGGAAGTGGTTGGAAAACAAGCTCAGGAATATGGATCATTTGATATTAGGTGATTATTGTCGACTATGGAGCACATAGATTCTAGGGTCCCTGACCTGTTGCCGACCTATAATAGGAAAAGACAGGATATATAGCGAGAAATAGTATAAGGAAGGAGATAGATATTTTTTATATACCACAAAGGTGGCAAACAAGAATTTCGGATATTTCACTCTCCGAACGAAACGCATTGCTGCTTCACGTCAATATTCTGTAAAAGGGTGGTACTTCACCGGTCGGGATAGCCTATTTCATAAACGCCCACTCCAAAGATTGTAATGAGAAGTATTTAAATAGAAAAATAATCATGTATACATATGAAAATGTTTGTTCTTGACCGTAGAGACCTGAAATTTGGGTGTGTGATGTAGGCAACCGATAAGAAAGGATTTTTTGAAATTCCCACGGGAAAGCGGGATAAACGCAAACGAAGTTGCGCGGGTTTCTCTAGTATAATATATTATAGTAAGTATAGTGATATGGTATAATATTTGAAGTTATTTATTCATTTTGTTTTAATATTTAGATGATGTCCTAAGTTTCTATCATTTTCTTGTTTAGTATTTATTTTCTTGTCATGCTAGCCCTGCCCACTCCATACAGAAATTCCTTACCTTAAGGTTGCCTTGAAAAGATTGCTTTTTAGCAATAAGGCCGCCTTGTTGCATTTACACTAGTTTTTAAGATTGTTTTTTCTGTACTTTTTCCTGTGTGTAATGCAAATAAAGAGTATTCTATCTATCAATCTATCTATCTATCTACAAGCTTTAATTAGCTTAGGTGGATCCCAGAAAAATGTATATTTAGCACACTAAGGGCCGATTGTTTGATCAGTTGGAAAAACAAACTATTTGTTAAAAATTGCTACGAATTTTAACCATTAGTATACTTAACTACTGATCAAACAATCGGCCCTAAGGCTGTAATAATAAAATAATTATTTATTTATTTAAAGAAAGGGTTCTCGCAGGGTTGCCACATCTAGACGGTAATCGACGGGATCATTTACGAATCTACAACAAAGTTATATTAAAACGATGTAACTGTACCCATTTTTACATTGGTCCACTGGCTTGTTTGTCTGCCAGTTAGCATACAAAAAACGTACCTAAGTGAGTTTTTATTAAAAACCCTCGGAGAACAGTAAATTGCAAAGGGCCAACGTGTATAGGTTTTTTGTAAAATAGGACCTTTGAGTAAGTATTTTTATACGCTTGAAAAGATCCACTCGGTATTTGTAAGACAAGGCTTTTATTGTAAGGCATGTAATGGGACTAAAGGAAGGAATAACATTAAACTTATTTGTTTATACATAAACGGTCATAGGTAGGTAGTTGAGTTTATGTAGGTGTATGTGTTATCATCATAACAATCCATAATCATCCCACTGCAGGGATACGGGTCTTCCTTCAATCAAAGGTGATTAGAGCATACTCTGCCTCGCTGCTCCAATGCGGATTGGCAGAGGCCGGAGTTTTCAAGCCGCCCGAAGGCCACCGACTTGACTTAAACTGTCATCTATCGACAACAGCCGGAACTGGCTTAACGTGCCCTCCGAAGCACGGAGAACTCGAGATAATGAAAACCCATCCAAACGCTGGCTAGGGTAAACGTTGCTTAACATGCGTGTCACAGCGATGCCATCGAGCTCCTCTTATAGAGTCATACAATATCAAAGGCGGCAATGTCCACCCAATGTGAAAATTAAGATTTGAATGCAGTTTTTTTAGTCTGTATTCATATTGTCTATGGCTCAAATAAGTTTGTATCAAAGCCAGCTATAACCCTTTAAAATTACACTTCAAACGTCATCGTTCACAACAAAGTCGGCATTGTCCATGGCTATCAACGTCAAAGATGGCTTCGTCCAATGAAAGAGTGGACCACGTGGTACGAAAGGTCCACAGCAACCAATCAGAGAGCAGCATTCAGTATGGAGTCATATCAAAGATGGCTTTGTCCATACCAAAGATATTGTACTATAACTTTGGTCGTTGGGTACAATATTTTTGGTCCATACCCGTCTTGATCAAAACCGGAAATGTCCACCATTGTAATATCAAACCCGGAAATGTCCAATCTATTTATCCAAATTTGGGCATTACTACTTATAAACCTTAGTATATCCTTCATGCTATCGGTCGAGTTTTCGCACAAATCGTGATCTCACGTGACTTGTCAAACGTCATATTCCCGCCAATGGGGAAGAAAACGCAAAGCAATAGCAGATGTCGCTGCTCTCGCTTGACTCGAAGTAAATATCTGTCACCTGTCAGTTTGTTTAGTTCTTCGCATAAATTACCACATTACCGCGTTTATAATATTTCTTTTCTTGATCAAAGATAACTATGTATTCAACATGGTCTATTCATAGCAGAACTGTCGCCTTTATAATCAGATGCAAGAAAATGTTCTGACCATAACCTCAAATTGTTCGTAGCAGCCTTCTTCCAAAGTCTTCTCATTCGCAAATTCTTAGGAAAAGGATGGTTAACATTATTATTGCACCCAATTACTTAACTATTAATTGTAATAAAAAATATTTTTCACATTCGACGTAAAATTTTGTATGATATTTGCTGAGGATATTTGACGTAATTTGAACGTTGTTTTGAGTCAAGCGATATCAGCCAGCGCTACTAGCGGCTAAACTTGGCAGTTTTCTTCCCCATTGTACCCGCCACATTTATTCTTACCAAATTTTGGGTTTTTTTCCTCTCACGAGAAGTTCCAATCTGTGGACACTTCCGCCTTTGATATTATATATGACTCTTATAAATAATGAAAAGCAATAATGTGTGAGCTGACATAGACGGACTGTTTTAGTCTAGAAGTTAGCCATTGACCGCTCTTATTTTGAGTATTTTAAACCATCTATCAGAGGTAAAATAACTTTGAATGGTCTATAAGCAAGACTTTACCCGTTCTCCTATCAGTGTGGCACTAGGCCGAGGTGCAACTCCCCCCTCTCAGGTAACTTTATTTTCTTAATTTGTGCTACAAACTAATATTTTGAAAATGGCAGGAACATTTTTGAAGAGACAACACGTTTATTCGTTGCTACGAGAAATAAAGAAGAAGAAGAAGTTTTTGACAGTTTTGTTTCGTCACTGACCACACTGACAGACTGAGAATCTGACAAACTGACAAATGACAAATCGAATGCATTGTGATTTTTCAAATTTACTCATTTTTTTTTCAATAAAAAGCGTAAAATTGCATAGTGTAATCATAATAAAAATTAAATTATATTGATTATAAATAAATATGTCAAAATTCGGACTTTTATATATGAAAGGAAAAGATGTAGTAAGTAAATATTTTAAATTAAAATATCTATACAATAATTTTTTTGTTTTATCTTGTAAATATTATTATTTAGCGATATTGGCAACTCGTTAACCATATACTTTATTATATATAGTTCACCCATTGTCTTAGAAGTGGTGACACTGACCCAAGCCTGAATTAGTTATTTACAATTATTTCTTCTCACTCATTTTTACAAACATATTTAAAAGTTATACAATGTTTCATGATAATATTCCAAAATAAGCTACGTTTATTTATCTTGTGTTACTATGTTACACATAATATAGGAGATTGTGGGAAGCTGGTGTCTGAGAGTGGGCTTCTTGAAGCCCAAACTTGTGTTACAGGTCGCCAGGTTGTCACCTCTCATTTATGACAAAGTGACTATGTTTTAGTCGTTAAAAGAACTTGCTATGTGTGTTTGTGTTATAATGGATGTGAATAAGAAGAATTCTGAATACAATATGTATATTTTTTATTTATTAAGCCAAACACAAAATATGTTAACACATGAAATGCACTTGTCCGTTTGGACTCTCACAAGATATCCCTTAGTTCGACGTGCCTTCAGGCAAAGGCCTCCTCCAATTCCTTCCACTGTGCTCTATCTAGAGCTACCCTGCTCCAATGAGGTCCTGCTGTAAGTTTCAGGTCATCCTCCCATCTCTGGTGTTGCTTCGTTTACCATTCCTTGGATACCAGTTCGTTTCTGAATATATATTTATAGAATATTATTTCATGCGTTTGAATGCAAAATATGAAACATTACATTTATGTTATAGTCGGCATCAGAGGAAGAAGGATCTCTTGATAACAATGAATGGGATGATAGGAAACTCAATGCTGCGTACGATAAAGCTTTGAAGATCGCCAACGCTGAGGTTGCAAGACGCATAGCTATGTCCACTAACACATCAACTGTTAAAGCAGGTAAAGTATTGTTCACACATTATTTTTATAGATCTCTCTCTTCTTAGGGCCCATTGTTTGATCAGTAAGTATACTAATGGTTAAAATTCGTAGCAATTTTTAACAAATAGTTAGTTTTTTCAACGAATTTTAACTAATATTATACTTAACTACTGATCAAACAACGGGGCCTTAGTCGTGCACTCTTAGCTAGAGTAAAAAAAAATATCATTTAATTTGCAAGTAGATTTACAGGAAAATTTAATCCTACCAGCACTTTGACGTAAATGGCCTGTTGAGAAGAAGTGCCGCATGAAACCCAAAAAATAGCCTTTTTTGAAAGCCAATATACACACTTAAAAGTATCTTAAAGATTTTTATACATTGCAAAATATGTTTGGTGCAGAAGAGCAAATTACTATGACCACTTTATCTTCTACTTTATAATAACCTTTTTACATCGAGCAACTTTTGATAGTCGACTTAAGTTTATGCAGAAGACTGGTCTAGGTCAGGTCTACGTCAGTGCTTCTCTTATGATGCGACGCCATGTAGCTCTATGCTTGGAGGAGTGAGAGTTCTTGTTTATGCCACTGTGTTTCACAGATTTGATGTGGTCTGTCCATCGTGTTGAGGAGCGTCCGCGAGATCTTTTGCCCTCAACTTCTCCTTTTATAGATAGATAGATAGAATATACTTTATTTGCAATACATACACATACAACAGCAGTAAGAAATATTATATTACATTTATTGTTTTAATTTATCATCATCCTTATTTGCCCCAAAAAGGCGAGTCTTTGGCCATGGTTTACAGAACAGCGGCTCTATGCTCATAACAAAAATCATTCAAATCTCGTGTTAAAAATCATTCAATCTCATTCTCTATCTCACTCATACAAAATAACAATTGAGCAGGATAGCAATTGAAATTGAAACAAGATCGAAAAGATTTTTGTTACGAGAATAGAGATCTATATAGATCTCCAGTATAACTAGATTTCAATTTGCTGAATCAAACAATCCAGTACATGTCTCAAAGATTTATTAGTGTATGGTAAAAAAAAAATTGTATTCGTATAATACCTTTTTATTTGTCTAATTAATCTATTTCAATCAACCTCATCATCATCATCATCATCATCATTTCAGTCACAAGAAGTCCACCGCTGGACATATTCAATCAACCAATCTCTATACTAATTTTATAAAGCGTAAGAGTTTGGTTGTGCATGCTAATCTCAGAAACTACTGGTTCGAATTGAAAAATTCTTTTAATGTTATAATGAAACTGGCTATTAACATCATGCTACAAAGATGTTGTGATCGATTAGTATATATTTTAAATTATATTTTACAGAAGGTTGCAAAACATCAAAGGAGAAGAAAGAACCAAAACAAAAAAGTAAAGTTACAAAAAAAGATAACAAATGGAAAGTAGGGATGACTTGCCGAGCTGTCTATGACCAAGATGGTGTCGAATATGAGGCCAACATACAAACCATACTAAATGAAGAGGAGTGCGTCGTCAAATATATAGGTAGTTTTTTATAGCTGAAACGCATCTGAAACGCATTGGAATCGACATTTTTGTATTCTGCTAACTCTTTGGTTGAAACGGAGCCGATACTCATTGTTTGGGCAGCCGGAATGCTTTGGTTGTTGTATTCCGCTAATGAACACAGAACGGTTTGTAATCCGTTCAACTATCGTTTGGTATTCTGCAATTTTTTTGACAGTTGAGACGGCTGAAACACTACGGCTCTGCGTTGGTTGAACTGTCAAAAGTTGCGGTTTTGCATCGGCAGTGAAAGAGTGACTTTTGTAACCAACCGTTTGCGTTTCAGCTGTAAACATAATGTTAATGGAATACCGTTTTGGTTTACAACCGCAAATGCAACCAAGCCGAAACGCTGCCGATCTGTTTTGGTTAAAAAATAGCAGAATAGGGGGGGCAGGTGGGATTCAATCCACGTCCTCTCGATATCCGGCAGAGTGCTCTTACCACTGAGCGTCTGAAAGTGTTAGTAATGGTGTTCAAAAACAGTACACCCCAGTTGGGTAACCCCACAATCCCCCGAGGCATGATGCCTCAAGGCATTTTACCATTGTGAGAGCGAGTTTTGATGACGCGAAAATTTTTGAAATTAGTTATTGACTTGTCCATGACGTACAAATTCTTCAGTTACCTAACTGCGCGGCGACTGCGTGTCTCCCTCGCATCGCCCGCGCGACGTTGACACGTTTAAATAAAGATTATTTTGGTATTGCTGCGGCTACATTAGCACGATGTACGCGATGCACATCGCACCATCATCGGCAAACGAAACGAACGACGCCCCATCCCTTTCTCACGTATGACAAACAAGCACGGTAGACAAGGACGCCTATCATCTTTACTTCTCACTCTGTTCAGCACCGTTGCGCGCAACGTGGTGCGACAACGCGATGTAGCGACAGTGTGGCCGCAGGATATGAATGAAAACAAAAACGAGGCGCCCGCGCGAAAATGGTCGCGTCGTCAAAACGCGCCCTTAAAAATAGGATCCAATCTCGAGGCCTTTTGACAAAGAGGCCGCTTGATTTACATTTTATTTAAACTGCAATTAATATTTTCAGGATATGAAAACTCAGAAGTGGTCAACATATCATCTCTTCGTTCGTCTCATGGCAAGGAAGCTCAAATAGCACAAATGGAGCAGGCAATTTTAGATGGTGCCGAAGGTTCAGTGGATAATGCACTCCCTGACATGGATTTTGATGGTCACAATAAGAGTGTTAATACTAGCCTACAAGGTGATGATGGAGCTGCAAGCCCTAGTAGTCATACAGGTTAGTATCTAGCATCAAGTATGGATCTCGGACTGCCTAGCCTAGGTCTGCGGGAAATATCGTCAATCCATTTCGTTAAACACAAAAGACTCGAGAGACACAGTGTTCCCAACCTGACAGATAGATACAACACAAAGGAATGATACATTTAAGCTGTATAGTGCCCATCCAGGTTTATGACATGAATGCAGATCCAGGATCTGACATAAAAAAAATCGCTCAAATCGGAGCAGCCCGTCTGGGGAAGGACCTCCACCTTACAGAAGATCGTAGCCAAATAACATTGGTCTCGGCCATGTTGTGTTCCTACGGTGAGTAAGGGCTCCAGAGCTCCACTTGGGGGGATTGGGAGGGTTGGCAACGCGTGAGTGATACCCCCGGTATTGCAAGCGTCTATAGCGTCCCGACCGTATGCTTGTTTGCCACCTGTGTTGTATAAAAAAATGGCTCATTGTCGCAAGACAGAACGCCGTGTCACAGAAAAAAAAATCCGTTTCGTTTAATGAGTGAGTTAACAACTACAAATGTATTCGACTATAAATAAATAAATTGTTTTTCACATTTCAGATAGATCGTTCACAAAAAGAACGAAATTTTCGAAAAAGAAGAAAAAGAACCAGAGTTCAAAGCAAATGAATGGCTTTGAATTACCTTCCAACATGCCAATGCCCAACTTAGCTATGTTAATGAATGTATGTATATTTTTATCGGCTTCTGACAAGTTCTATAGTTATTTCTTTTTTACAAACGAGTTTCGAACATTTTTACTGCAATATGCTTTATTCAGTACTCGTATCTTAAAGAAACAGACTGTTGTCGTACCTGTCAAATAAATACGGATTTTGTGCCTATTCCGAGACCTATATGAGGCCTGCGCAATGGTGATACGCAGGAGATAGCAATGGTTCGATTTGTTTTGACGCGCATTACGTGTGTATCACATATATATTTTATTAGCTTTTCCCCGCGGCTTCGCTCGCGTTAATTTTATGACATAGATCTCGTTTGACAACAAAACAACCCATAACACGACTTGTGGCGCCATCTGTTGGCCGATACAGCGCCCTCTATAGTAGAAAATTTATTTTCCCATTGGAACGACATACTTTCACGGGATAAAAAGTAGCCTATGTTGGTCTCTGTACCCCTAACAATATGTATGCAAATTTTCATAATGATCGGTTGCTTAGTCAAACCGTGAAGGAATAACAAACAAACAAACTCACTTTCTCATTTATAATATTAGTAAGGATAATACGTTCTATTTCCAAAAGTTTTCGTGATAGTTTTGTAGCCCGGTGGTTGGCTTTTTTACCCAAAAATTCTAAGGGTCGTGGATTCGAATCCCACAGGTGTGATATGTTTAATATGCAATTATTTAATAGAAACTTAAGTACTTAATATTTTTTTACAATTGCATTTTTTGTTATACTAGTCGCCAACAGGGCTGGCTCGCGCAGACGTAAACAGTAGTTCGAAACTCATACTAAAATATAAATTATTACTCAGTGCAAAACGATAATTGATTTTCAGTTTGTTTTATAAACTGTGAGCCCAAATTTATTCGTACTATAATTTGGTACTATGACGTTGTGAAATTCGTTTAGGAATATACAATCTATGAAATCTAAAATAGTCATAAACATTTCCAGGGTCCCGGAGACATGCCACTGCCTCCGCCTCCGCCCCTGGGCTTCACATCATCACACACTGTAGACTCCGAAGATCAGGCGGTGTCGTCCATGCTGCTTAGTTGGTACATGAGTGGCTACTACACTGGTTTATATCAAGGACTGAAAAGGTAATTCGGACTCATATCACATGCTTTTTAGAATCGTCTTTTCTTATCCACCAGTTCAGACGTTAAGTAAGCTTAGTACAGCCAGCCAATGAAAGAAGTGAGCAGGGTAAAGAACTAAAAATACATCAGCATATAGTCACGGTACAAGCTCTGCTTAATGTGCAACTAGATGGCGTTGATTTATGTTTTTTGTTTGTTTCCAGAGGCCGAGAGAACAGAAGACATTGAAGTGTGAATGTTCTAAATGAAAACATAGCAAAACCTTTTTTAATCATAATAAAAAATGAATAAAAATAAAATAAGTAAGTAGTTTTTGTATTAATGTCATTGTGTAATATGCAAAATATACATTTTACATTAAAAAAAAACTATTTTTACTGGTTATAATATAGTCATCGAAACCTGTAGTACAAAACATAAAATACAGTAAAGGATAACGTATGTGGACACCTGTAATACATGTGGTATATACCTATCACGGGCACCAGTTCTCTCCAAGTAGGCTTTAATCCTAAATCAAACCCATGCGAAGCGACGGGGCGCTAGTATAAAAATATTTTCATTATGCGGGCGCTACATCAAGCTGCAAATATTTGAACATTTAAGAAAGAAAGAAAATACATTTATTCTGTACAGCACATGAGACACAAGACAACCACAGCATTTTACACATACAAACAGACAGAAAAATTCACACAAAACAGTTACACATTAAAACAAAATACAAGTACCTAGCCAATGAAAAAAGTCTTTATGTGCCTCACAGCCGCACAGGAAAGGTGTAAAATTCAGCATGATGCCAGATAGCTTCGAAAAATCTATATAGCGCTGATTTTCATTCGACCCCCTTTCCTTCATTTGAATGAAGTTATGTGTGGCACAGGGCTTTAAATCTTTGTTCAAACAAGTGCGCAAAGTAGTGCACTTTGCTAAGCGGTGTCGGTTTTTAGCGTACATCAAAGCGTTCAAAGTCGACAATGTTCAAATGTATGCGTAGCCTGCCACACTTGCGCAGAGTTCAGTTCAGTCGCGCGAGTGTTGCTGTGCGGACGGAGACGTACATTTCACACATCCATTCACGCCTTCTTTTTGGCCGTTTTGATAGATTCATATTTTTGTGCACATATAATAAACGAGCTGTTACCCGCGACTTCATCCGCGTGAAATGTTCAAATAAGGATAACTCCTTTTTCTGTCATGCGATTTAAATGAAACAAAGCCTATATTATGCTCCAAGCCGAGCTCTATCTCCCTGTGAAAACAGCATTAAAATCCGTTCAGTAACTTAGAAGATGTGCGCGTTCACACAGACAGACAGACAAAATAATAAAAATAAATTTTATGCTTTTATTATCTTTCTCTAACTGTTCCCTCTCCATTTTTGGCAAATATATTCAAAGTACAGACACATCGGGGTCTACTACTATCGGAGGTTTATTGTATGCATAGATAATGACATGCACTCAAATAGTATAAGCACACCACATCCACAAAATCGTCGTCCATCTTGTTTGTGGTTGGTCAACGTACCTGTGGAGAAATGGCTTTGCAAAGCAGTGTGGCAGGTTGCTTCAATAAGTGTGCAAAGTCGTCATTTAAATGTTCAAATGTTTGCTTGATGTAGCGCCCGCTTTATAATAATTTTATTTATAACGAGGGTAACCCGAATAAATCAAAACACAATGTATAGAACTCGTATTTTAATAACACTGCGTTAAGACGAACGTAGGTACATGAAATATATTATATTTCTATGTTAAATAGTTTAGCTAAACATGGCAAATGTATCAGGCAACACGTTTTTTTTAGTCTAAATAACAATATTTACAATTATCATAATATACAAAAAGAACAATGTATGAATTCATATAAAAACCATACAATTTACACAAATAAACCATACCGTTTTGACACATATTATATTATCGGGAATTCAATAGCACGTTTTAGTTGTTTTGAAGTATTCCAGACAGCGAAAGTACCTAATCCAAAATATGTTTACTTAATTTATTTATTTTACGTTTTAAATCCCCCAATGATGGGTAAAATTGGTCACTGGGCTTGTTATTATTTTTGTGTGTTTTTCGAGAGGAAAAAATCGACAGTTTTTTCACAGTTCTTAGGGCTGAAACTGAGTCCCTGCGGGGCCGTCGCAGGTTCATTCACAAATATGTACACCGCGCGGTGCACGCGACAGGCGTTATAATTGTAAATGAATTATAATAGTTTTAACGTTTCTTATTTGACAAATCGCTTCTTTGAGACTTTATTGTTTGAGTTGAACATATTAATACAAAAATGCTACTACAAGCTAGGTGATTACCTCAGTGACAAACTTTAAGTTATGATTTGTTGACGGGTTCATTTCAATCTCGATTTTATTTTATGTATTGTATTGTAATTCACAGATCTATATTCAACACTTATAAAATTTGTACGCCATGGTGTTGGTAGGATACAGAGTGCCATATAGTATTGTTTTAACTTTGATTTACCTGTACTCACAAATAAAGATATTTGATTTGATTTGAATCAAGTCTTCATAGGACCACGGCAGGATACTTTGTCGAACTGACTAGTCACAGTCTTGTGTCTGACAAGTAATTTTGTACGCGCGTTAAAATCCCGTTTAATATAATACATCATACAAAATATTAAGTAGGTACACAAAATTCATAAAGAACTAGTTTCATATTTTTCCACATAAACTCCGTAAAGGCTTGTAAAATTATTTTACACTAATTTTGACAGAATTAAAAATTAGATCAGATTTATACAAACGCACTTATACACAACCATTATAAGGCGTAAAACATACAGAAAAGGCATACGGTGAGGGCATGGGACAGGCGACCAATCAGCATACGGCATGCCTGCGCCGCGCCGCGTCGCTTCAGTATAATTTACATCGTTTTTGATAACGTTTTGAAGCTACTTCGTGCCTACCGCGCCTTCACCGTACGCCGTTTCTGTATAATTCAGGCCTAAAGTTCTAATTCGGCGACACATCGCGGATCAGACCAGTGTGCTGAGCTCGTGAGTGTCGTGACTTAGGTCGATGGTGGCGGCGGGGACGCCCGGAGTCGCCGCGCCTTCGCCAGGTGGGGTGCTGGTTGGTGGCCTGAAACATGCATGGTTAAGTTATCCTGTTGCCAGTAAATCTTCACAGCCGGTATGTGAATGAAATTAGGAAATTACTTATAAAGACCGCACTATTCCGTTTTGGAAAAATCTAAACTTTTAGTTTATGAAAATCGAGATTGCTTTGTTCTGTTGGCCCTTAGTCATATCTTTCTCAATATTTACCAGCATTTCGGAATGACCATTGACGAGAAAAAATGAATAAGTCAATGAAAATCTTGATTCCGATTAATAAACATAACTTGCATTGTTTGATTTTTACTCTATGGTCGCCGCTGTCAATCTTGGCTATAGGTGCTATAGGGAGAGATATATTCAGAAGGTCGGAAAATGTGATGGGCTTGTTTAAAAAAAAGGTGATTTCTATAGCATAGTTATTTAGTATAATAAAATAAAAAATAAACGTTTATTTTTCTTCATAAAGGACAATGGCAGACTTAAATATACTTAGTTCTAGGTTACATACATGCAATGTGCAGGCTATATTTAAACATAATAATCATTTTTGACGACCTCCGTGGCGTAATGGTTACCACGCCAGACCCCCACCCAGGAGGTCCCGGGTTCGATCCCGGTCGGGTCATGATGAAAAACGATATTTTTCTGATTGGCCTCGGGTCTTGGATGTTTATTTATATATGAATTTGTTATAAAATATAATATCGTTGAGTTAGTATCCCATAACACAAGTTTCGAACTTACTTTGGGGCTAGCTCAATCTGTATGAATTGTCCCTATATATATTTTATATATTTGTCCCTGTGAGGGACTGGTGCCTGAAGATGGGATAAACATGATCTGAAAACGCCATTAGCCTTAATAAATTAGATTGTACATCTAGTTTTAACATCTCACCTAATAATATAAGGCCCTCCTTGCTGCAGTAAGGTAATGGGGTGAGTGAAGGGCGCTCCAGTCACGCTGTGAAAGCTAAGATTACCGCCGATTCCCGTGTTGTTTAAGTGTCCATTCCCAAGAATAACACCATTCGATGTGTTAAGGTTAGGCGAAGGCGTATTCGCGTCATTGCTCCTATAAAAAATAAAACATAAAATAAGTAATTTATTTTGTAAATATGAAAGCAAAAAATGTGCTGAAGCTTGGAATAAGAGACCCGTCGAGGTCTTTCCTGTAGACTACAATATGAGGTTCTTCAAAAGAAACATTAAAAGATTTTTACTGGGTCGGCAACGCGCGACTGGTACTCCCGGTGTTGCAAGCGTCCATTGGCTACGATTAGGGGTCACAAAACCGCAGGTATATTAGAAAACCGGGTTTTCGGTTTCAATTCAGTGGCAAACCCGGTTTTCCGGTTTTTTCGGTGATTTCGATTTTATTTTTATCTTTAAATAAAAGTAGATTTTAAGTACTGTACTTTAATATTCAGTCGATGTAATCAGCCTTATTGTAAACAGGAACATAGGAACCTATACATTACAATCACAACAATGCTTACTTAGGTTAGGAAATAATTAATAAAATAATATGAAACAAAACACTTTCCCTTCTGGAGATAAACTAATAATAATAATAAGTATGTATAACTTTTTTGGCTCTGGATTCTGGTCATTTTAAACCAGTCGTATAAAAAGTGCTAAGTAAGTTAAGAAAACCATAATTTTACCCCTCAAATGGTATTATGATATAAAACCGAAAACCCCGGTTTCACCTAATTTTAAACCCGGTTTTAAAAATGGCTTTTAAACCCGGTTTACCCGGTATTTTCGGTTTCGGTGAAACCGGCTTTGTGACCCCTAGCTACGATGACCGCTTACCATAAGGCGGGCCGTAAGTTTGTTTGCCACCTTAGTGGTATATTTTTTTTAATAATCCTTACTAATATTATAAATGAGAAAGTGAGTTTGTTTGTTTGTTATTCCTTCACGGCTTGACTAAGCAGCCGATCATTATGAAAATTTGCATACATATTGTTAGGGATACAGAGAGAGACCAACATAGGCTACTTTTTATCCCGTGAAAGTATGTCGTTCCAATGGGAAAATATTTTTTCTACTATAGAGGGCGCTGTATCGGTCAACAGATGGCGCCACAAGTCGTGCTATGGGTTGTTTTGTCGTCAAACGAGATCTATACAGTCATAAAATTTACGCGAGCGAAGCCGCGGGGACAAGCTAGTTAGTTATAAAAAGAAAGAAAAAAAAAGCAGAGGAGTGACCACAAATTTTACAAGGTTACGCATACCTAAACGCCTTTACAAGGTTAGTCTTCTCCTTCTGCCATACGAAAACGTTGTGGACCATTGCGCACCCGCAGAACACTATTCCAACTCCAATGAACACTGACGTCACGATCGCCGGCGTCGAATGGAATTGTATAAACGTATAAAGTATTATACCTGGAATAAAAAAAAACATGATTATTGAAAAAAATAGGTAGTGGTGGGTTAACCCTACTGTCCAGTTGGCTGGGGTCTAAAATGACTGGATATTAGGCCATGTTTACATGTTAGTGTAAAGACAGGTCTGGTGGTTGATTGGCTAGATAAGGTCATTTTATCCAGATGGCTGCGGATTCGAATCCTACACAAGGCAAACATTTGTGTGCATGAACATGTCTGTTTGCCTTGGTCTGGATGTTTTCTATGAATAATAAGTATTCATTTACAATATATATATATAATACGCGGAATCTAAGTAGATGGCGTTGTGTTTTCGTCCAAGCATATTGATTTACAATTTAATATTTAATGTGTTAAAAAATATTTCACAATGAAATCTGTGAACTCAGTATGCATTTCAAATCGTTAAATGCGCCCATTCTTTGTACATGGTAGGCCAGCCTTGGCATCCTTTTCCTTGCTTATCAAGATATACGCTTAACAACGCGATCCCCACATACAACGTAGAAATATACAAGCAAAACACCCTCCTTTAAGTTGTTATCTCATTTCCTATTACGATTTTTATTATCCTGTGAAGTAGTAAACAAGAAACCCATATGGCGCGTTTTGACAACGCGAAAATGTGCAAGCGACCGCCGCCGCCGCCCCGGCCGCCGTGTCGAGCCATATGGGGGCTGTACGGGAACCGCATGGCGACTGCGCGAAAATGCTTTTAAGTTTAATTTGCTACGAACGAAAATTTTTTTTATTATAATTTAATTGACAAAAAGGGAACCCCTAACATGTGCCTGGGGCCCTTGTGAGTTTAGGTCTGAAAATATGCTGTTTGAAAATCAGGATATTGTCTTACCTGTTAAAAACACTGGTATTGATATAAAGAAGCCTCCCACGGCGCACACCCTCGTTATCGCCGACTTTTGCAGATATTTGTTTGTTCTGAAAGTAACAAAAAAAATGTTAGTCCTTTTAGCCGGATAATTTATTTTACTACAGTAGCATAATGTACAATCACGTGCACGTTGAGCTTTACCCTTGCAGTATGCAATTTTGGCTCTTATGACATAGAACTCAAGAATGGTACGAAGTCGATATGTTAAGGTCGACCTGCTCTTGACTCATATTCAAATAAACGGGATTGAGCAGGTAATATCTATCGCGGATACCCGCTGAACGGATTTGGGTGGATGACAGATAGTTTGACATCCAGAAAAGTACATAAGTTCTTCTCTAGCTTTTACACCAAGTCTAATAAAAAATGGCGTCAAATCTAAAGAATACTTGTATTAGTCTTTAAAAGTTCTTAAGGATTTACCGTAATAAAACCAAAAATGTTCAGAAGCTCTTATAATTATTAATGGATTACATTACTTTAATCGATAATATTAAAGTACTCATATAACTTGTTTAAACGGAACGCACCTAACGGATCGCACACCTGTTCGTCAAGTATAACCTTGGTATATCTAAGTGCGCACCAATTTAGAAGAGTGTCTCCTACTGTTACGACTACACAACTTGGTCGGTTAAACTCTTGTATCAGATCAAGGTATAATGATGTGAAATGGAACGCAATATCGGTTTCAAAGAGTTTGTACTGGTGAAAGGGTGATATAATTTGGTCGGGTAATGCCGTTATATGGTTGAAAGTCACTGACACTGAACGTGTTGGATGCCAATTGATTACATTTCTGTTATCACGGTAACATCCGTCTTTTAAGCGCCATCGGATATTATTTAACACTTCATTAAATAATTTTAAATTCTCCCTGCGTCGGACGGAACTAGCCCACCATACAATTCCCATGGATGTGTCAAGCAAGCAAGGGTTAACAACGATAGAATGGTACCTTTAATGATTATATACCATTCCGTGGTTATTGGACCGAATCATAAATTCTACTAAAGTAGGTGAGGTGGGGTAAGACTGTCACAGCTTCCCGTTCTATTTTCATACATAGGTAAAAAAAAAGATAAATATCTTTATTTAAAAACAGAAGTCGCTATTGCCAGAAATTATATATTATGACCACCACAACCACAACGAAAATAAAAACTGACATTACAAAAATCAATAATGCAAGTATAAGCTAGCTACATTAAGGTACAGTCAAGAGCAGGACGACCTTTACATATTGGACTTTGTACCATTCTTAAGTTCTATGTCATAAGAGCCAAAATTGCACTGCAAGTGTAAAACTCGACGTGCACTTGACTGTACCTATATGAAGGTATATTTTTTGTCTTGTTTTGTTTGGGACTAGATGTATTGACAAAAATCCTAATCCCAACTAATATTATTAAATGAGAAAGTGAGTTTGTTTGTTATTCCTTCACGGCTTGACTAATCAGCCGATCATTATGAAAATTTGTATAAGTAGTTACATATTGTCAGGGGTACAGAGCCCAACATAGACTATTTAGCTTTTTATCCCGTGAAAGTATGTCATTCCAATGGGAAAATATTTTGTTCTACTATCGCGCGCTGCTGCAATTTTGATGTCGGCCAAGTCGCGGCACGGGTTGTTTTGTTGTCAAACGAGATCTATGTCATAAAATTAACCGCTAGCAAAGCCGCGGGGAAAATCTAGTATTATCATAATTTAGTGTAAGTCTAAATAGTTTCTATTAAAAAATGACATAATATTTTGAAAAATATCCCACGACTGATGCTTCCATACCGAGCTTTTAGTACATGTGTATATGTTATAATTGGGTATTTTTATTTAATAATAGTTGCAGGTATGCGTATCAAATATTATAGCGTTAAGGAGGTAGTTTTAGATGGACGGCTGTTGCATCAGTCGAATAAAGGAACCTATGAAATACGGTCGTGTTATTTCGACTCCCACTCCTCTCAGATATAACAGTATATAATACTCTTTATTCTATTCGACCTTATTTGATCAATAAAAATGCAACCCTAATTACTCACGACCAACGACTTTTCCATTTGTCTTTTTCAACGGTTGTTCACGCACCACCGATTTCGGGGAAGTCGACAGGTCGTAGGGTAATGATAGTGTAAACTTGCACTTATAATAAAATGTCAGGTAACATGGTTAAAACAAGTGTGAAGGTGCTCCCACACCACCGGTCTTGTAGAACGTTATTTAACTTTGTAAAAACAACATTGTATTTTCTGCTTCCCGCACTGAATGTTACCTACTTTTTGTTCAATGATGTTATTTATCACCGGCGTGTGATAGCATCTTATTAGTTAGTACAGTGGAAAAGCAATTCGACAAAATCAGCTTGGAAATTAGTTGAAACAAATATACGAACAGCTAGCTAACTCTTCAATAAAATCGCGATTTTAATTTCAATTCTGTTTAATTTAAATTTAAAATCAAGGGCAACTCCTAATTCGTACCTACTTTTGGCATTTTATACTAATTGATTACAGGTACTTTTTTTCCCGAAAAGTGCGATTCCCGTAGGATTTGGTCAAAAGATGATATTTGAATATGTACTTACTGTGCATATATATATATATATATATACACGCAAACGAAGTTGCGCGGGTTTCACTAGTTTTTAGAGTTCCGGGGGTACAAGGAACCCTTATAGTTTCGCCATGTCCGTCTGTCTGTCTGTCTGTCTGTCCGCGGTCTAGCGCCTAGACGCTTGATGCTAGAGAGCTGTAATTTGGTATGTCTATACATATTAACAATGTTAACAAAGTGCTGGAAAAAAAATTCGAAAAATATTTTTTTTTGGGGTGCCTCCCCTACATGTAAAGTGGAAATGAATTTTTTTTCGCGCCCACCCCATTTTGTGGGGTATCGTTAGATAGGTCTCTTCAAAACATTGAAGGTGTGGGAAGATTTTTCGATACAATGATTCGTTACGGAATTATTTACATTTATCGTGTCAATTTTCGTTTTGCACGGTGGTCCACTCCCCCCCTCTATCTCCGAAAGTCTTACGTTTAGAAGTTTTAAAAAAATCATGGTAGTAGTACATATGCTGAACCTTCAATGAAAACTATAACGGTTAAGTAGGCTCTACTAGTTACCGAGTAATAGCCGACGAACTTATAAAACAAAATTTCCATGATGAAAACTTACAAATGTGATAGAATTTGATATTGGACTCAACTGAAGGCAAGCAAAGCACTAAATACGGAACCCTACATTGTGCGTGGCCAGACACGTACTTGCCCGGTTTTATTATATATTTGTATTGACTAGGGGACGCCCACGACATCGCCCGCGCATTCCCATTGTTTCCTTTAGCTTTGTTCGAAAAATTCATTAGATATAAATTCTGCTATAAGTAATCCCGTATAGTCGGATTCACACCAGACCTCGCAAGGCAAGTCCACATCAAACGCTCCATTGGATCAAGATACTGCCAGAGCTGCTGCGAGCTGAGTGTGGATCCAGCTAATGAGCCAATCAAAAACTTGTTAATTGTCGAATGGTCCATTTTCCTATTTTGGACATTCGAGAAAGAAACCTTTCTTTTAAATACATAAATATACTCAAACCCAAGACAGAATGTTCACCTAAACATTTGTCCTATATTAATCGAACCTACACCCTTTATCATCAGAATGACAATCGCTACCAACTAAGCCACTGGGTCGATAACTTGATAGGTTGGTTTTGTCCTTCCCAAGTATGGATATGGCCTAGAAACCATATATTAACATATCTTTTAGGCAAATTGTAAAGCCATGATATAATTTCCTACATAAAAACTACTTATGTGGGAGAACTAGTTCTTGATATCAGTTAACAACCGATAGTGTTAATAAGTACAATGTCGAGCAATATATGTGTCACTATTATTTTATACATCGGTGCGAAAGTCCTAATAAAACTGTTATTATGGCTCTACGTTTTTGCGAAGTTGACTGGAATGAAATTAAGTTAACACGAAGTGAGAATAAAAAGGAAAATTAAAGGCGAACGTAACGTTAGCTAGGCTTCTTCTATTGTGGGTACCAGACAACGAAAAATATATCGTTAATATTGTCAATATAACTATTTAATTAAATAATAAATAGAGTATGTAATATTTAATACAGAATAATCTGGGGGCACGGTAGTGCCCCCGCCAAGACGAGCCAAGCGGAGCGCAAGGGCACCTTTTCTCGAAACGTTTCGTCGTTTTTTAGAACTCTCATAACTTTGGTTTAGATGATGCTAAATAGTTAAAAATTTCAAGATATAACAGTACAATCATTATGGTTTTGCTACCGTTACGAAGATTTCATAGGCATTCGTTCATCGTGTGTAAAATAAAACGGCCAAGCCACACGTTTTGACTAAAATGTAGAGTATGTGAAGTTAGGCCTGGTAAAGTAAGGGCGCATAGATCAAGAATCTTGGCTCTACATGAGATCTGACCACTTTTTCATAGATTTTGATTAAGGTAGACGTCGTCTTGGCAACATTTTTACATGAAAATGTTTTTGGTGGGATTACATTTACTACTTACATGACGGGCAGTTAGACACGTCATTTACAATGAGAGGGTAGGCCTTCACAGGCCCAGAGTATGGGCCTCAATGGAAATGACGTGTCTAAGTGCCCGCGAGGGCCCCACAGAATATACGAATTTTTTACTTTGACTAAACTAATATAATATGGAGAAAACACCCAAATTCCAGACATAAATGTTTGCCCCGTGCGGGGATTGACTGGGATCACCTTATTCACTAGTGACTCTACGTTCTGTACCAAAGGGTGCAGGTTCGATCCCAGCCAATCCCCGCACGAGGCAAACATTTATGTCTGGAGTCTGGGTGTTTTCTCTATATAAAAGTAGAGTCACTAGTGACTCTACGTTCAGTAGGTACCAAAGGGTGCAGGTTTGATCCCAGCCAATCCCCGCACGGGCAATTCACTACCAACACGCTACCGCACCGGGCCATCATTTGATAAAATTCCTACTCCTTTCAAAATTGTAAGAATTATCTGTGTCAAATTGCAACCTGCTACCCATCCGATACAGCTACTCAACGGCAATTATACTTAAATATAAACAATACGATTAAACACTCAGGATAAGATTGTGTTATCACTGCCCGCCGTGTCCCAATCTCGACGCCATTTTCGTTTGTCAGCTGACTGAACCGGTTCTGTACACAAATTCCAGACAGAGAGGTAAGTATAGGTATACACATTATACTAGCAATCGTGAGCATTCCACGTTTTGAATCGTGGGATTATTATTTCGTTTTGTTTGCATTTACGAAATGGCGGGAAGTTTTGCCGCCATTTTTACGTTCGGAAATATAAAACTTTTATCTATGATTCTAGGAATAAGACTAGTGATTTGAAAAACTTTGTTTTTATGTTTATCGTACCTACCTATTACCCTTTTTTTGTAAGAGGTTGGCAAACGAGTGTACGGGTCATCTGATGTTAAGTGATCACCGCCACCCAAAGAGCACAGGGACACCGGGGCCGCGGGGTCCCGTGAAGTGAACCGTTGCGTTGCCGGCCTACACTCGCATCGCACTCGCTTCTTTTCTTGAACCGCTGCGGCCTGCGCTGCGCTGGTGGCGGGAGGAACTCCATTCAAGTAATTATTATTTCAAGTAATTGTAACTGTTATATTAGTTCATACTGTGAACCGATTTATTTGAAAGATAGGAAGATGGTTTGATATTTTAATTCGCAAATCTATATATATAAAAATGAAACCCGTTTTCCGTTGTCACGACATAACATGAAAACGGCTTGACCGATTTGGCTGATTTTTTTTTGTAGTTTTCTAATACTCTGTACAAGGTTCTTACGGAAAAAAATTAGGGGTAGGGTAGGGGTAGGGTAGGGGTAGGGTAGGGATACACGCAAACGAAGTTGCGCGGGTTTCGCTAGTCATCAATAAAACGGTAACGAGAAAATTTACAAAAATATTACACAAACGACTACATGTTTTAAAAAGTAATGAATTATCAAGTTTGATTGTTTTTTTTAAATAGCCGATCGTATTATACTTTTGAGTGGTAAGCAAAAGATCTAATTACAAGACAAATGCATAAATTACTTTAACACTACACATAAGAAAATAAGGGCCACACGTAATAAACCACAACTTCTATTTAACGCTTACAATAACATTATAATGTTATGTTACAGGTAAGTATCTGTAATGTTTCTTTTTAGTGTGAAATTGATTTAAAAGGATCCACAAAAAAAAAACGTTTTATTTTATTAGTATCTAATTACCTATAACGTAAAATTTTATTTCGATCCGATTAGGTACCTATTTCAAAATATAGTCAACTTAGCTTTAAAAACCATGGTCGCGTCTTTATATAAGTTTTTTATACGTGTGTAAAACAAAATTAATACATAGAGTATTAAAATTCTATATTTTTTATCCAATTTTTTTTCTCACAATTCTGACGTATGCAAACACAATAAAACAAAGATGTCTTTAACCAGGAACTTCGCAAATAAATGTATTATCTGTCAACCACGAGCATTTCGAGATTCCTAACACTTTTGTTGCGAAGAGCAAATAATCTTGTATAGGTAATCGCCGTTATAAATCACCTGAGATTCCTTTGGCTTTGTCCGAACCACAGACCAGAGAGCAAAGCGCTATGCCGTGTACACTTAAACGTTAAATTTCAAAGTTATCAGTCCTATAGCACAATAACGCATGGGCCAATTGTAAAGAGGAGCAAGCAGCGTTATATGTCCCAAAATGATAAGCCATCATGTGCCACTATACCCTCTACACTTCATCCATCACTAAGCCATCAAACGCTACTATTAAGTCTCTACTCTCTACACTATGATCGATTATAGTGGACCGTTGCATTACATACTCCCCTATGCGATGCGACGGTTAGACAGGATAAAACTTATTCAAATTCAAATCATCATCATATCAGCCACAAGA
Source organism: Endotricha flammealis (assembly GCA_905163395.2). Lineage (NCBI taxonomy): Eukaryota > Metazoa > Arthropoda > Insecta > Lepidoptera > Pyralidae > Endotricha > Endotricha flammealis. The sequence goes on from LR990867.1 coordinate 2,775,857, forward strand.
AGTCCACTAATGTCAAATAAATAAAAAATAAGTTTGCTGATAAGATTTTTACATTATTTATTGGATAAATTGTCATTTGTATAATTTTACATCATTATCTATCAGAAAGTCTAAACGAAACTTAACAGTGGCTCTATGTATATCTAATTGTCAAACTCTCAATAGAAGTATATTTGCACATTATTGTCACACACAAGTCATACTGTTGCGTGTATTGTTGTTTGAATCGTTAGAATAATATTAAACCAAACGCAGAGTTACTATATACTTCTACAGTTATTGACGGCAGCATTCATTTAACTCAGGGTTTTCAACGAACAACATCACTAGTTGATAACATCCGTCTAGTTCTGCAGAGCCAAAGTTCATTGATCTGTGATCTTATCCCTCTACCTGGCCCTTTCATTCAAGGCCGTTTACCGGCGTCACTTTTTTCCACATAATGACATAACGTTTCGAATAAGACTCCTTTGAGTCGCAAATTTTGACTCTACACCGACTTTGATGGACTTTTGGAATGTATGAAAAAGCGACAATGTTACAATCTGACATTATACTTGTCGTATTCAGATATGATCTCTCCAATATACGCGTCGATCTTAACCAATGTTTGAATGGGTTTTGTTATTCTCAGAGGGCACGCTAAGCCGCCTCCGGATGCAGTTGTTAGGCCAAGAAATGAATAACAGTCGTTAAGACAAGTTGGTGACTTCACGCTACCCCTTCGATTGTAGGGAGACCCGTATTCCTGCAAAGGGATGATTATATGGGTTGATCTAATGATATTACCTGACTATTCCAACTCACACAACATACGATACTTTATAACCTAAGTTATTATGAAATTTCCATGATTATGGCGTAGTGGGTGTTTTCATTAAGATATTGATCTCAACACCAAACACGAGGCAAAAAGTAACAGTAAAACACAACTTTGTATACAAAGTAAAACATGCGTCTTTTTCTCACATTCAATGAGCGAAAAGGAAAGAAAAAATTATGTAATTACGCATTTTTTTATTGCGGCTTTTTATTTATTTACTAGCTGACCCGGCGAACTTCGTATCGCCTAAAGAACCTTCATGCTGAATTTCATTCGAATAACTTCAAAACGGCAAAGTTTCATACTAACTTTGCACCCCCGTTTAACCCCCTAAAGGATAATTTTTGAGAAAAATATTTTCCTCGTGTTTCATGCTTTTCAATATAAAAACGCTAATGCTGAATTTTATTTAAATAACTTCAAAAACGGCAAAGTTTCATACGAAATTTGCGCCCCCGTTTAACCCCCTAAGGGATGATTTTTGAGAAAAATATTTGACTCGTGTTTCATGCCCTTTATTACAGAACCTTCATGCTGAATTTCATTAGAATAACTTCAAAAACGGCAATGTTTCATACTAACTTTGCACCCCCGTGTAACCCCCTAAGGGATGATTTTTGAGAAAAATATTTTACTCGTGTTTCATGCCTTTTTGAATAACTTCTAAAACGGCAAAGTTTCATACTAACTTTGCACCCCCGTTTAACCCCCTAAGTGATGATTTTTGAGAAAAATATTTTACTCATGTTTCATGCTTTTCAGTAAAGAACCTTAATGCTGAATTTCATTTGAATAACTTTAAAAACGGCAAAGTTTCATACTTACTTTGCGCCCCCGTTTAACCCCATAGGGGATGTTTTTTGAGAAAAATATTTTACTTGTGTTTCATGCCTTTCAATAAAGAACCTTCATGCTGAATTTCATTCGAGTAACTTTAAAAACGGCAAAGTTTCATACTATTTTTGCACCCCCGTTTAACCCCCTAAGGGATGAATTTAAAAAAAAAATTTTACTCATGCTTCATGCTTTTCAGTAAAGAACCTTCTTGCTGAATTTCATTCGAATAACTTCAAAAACGGCAAAGTTTCATACTAACGTTGCACCCCCGTTTTACCCCCTTAGGGGATGAATTTCCAAAAATCCTTTCTTAGTGAGCACCTACGCCCCAAAAGGAACCCCCATGCAAAATTTGAGACTCCTGGCACTTGTGGTTTCGGAGATTTCGTGATGAATCAGTCAGTGATTTTCTCTTTTATAGATATAGATTTATTTACTAGCTTTTCCCCGCGGCTTTGCTCGCGTTAATTTTAAAACAACCCATAGCGCGACTGTTGGCCGATAGCCCATCCCATACAGCGCTCTCTATAGTAGAAAAAATATTTTTCCATTGGAATGACATACTTTCACGAGATAAATAGTAGCCCATGTTGAGCTCTGTACCCCTGACAATATGTATACAAATTTTCATAATGATCGGCTGCTTAGTCAAACGTGAAGAAATAACAAACAAACAAACTCAATGGTTCTAATTCTGTTGTACATTTAACTAGACTAAACTAATTTTGACAGGACTAGAAGTGTTGCTATCCTTGTCACTAATTGTAAACCAAGGAAGGACAACAACACCTTTGGTCCTGTCAAAATTAGTTTAATCTAGTTAAATGTACAACAGAATTAGCATCACTTTCTCATCTATACTTCTATACTAATATTATAGAGAGGTAAAGTTTGTGTATTTGTTAAATTGTAAGGGGTAATCTCGGGATCTACTGAACCGATTTTAAAAATTCTTTCACCAATAGAAAGCCACATTATTGCTGAGTGTCATAGGTTATATAAAAAAGCAAAAAATAAGGCTTTTAACATTATGCCCAACGGAGTGGGCACGGGTCAGCTAGTTTATAATATAGCATGATGTAGACTAGCGGACCACCCCAACTTCGCACGGGTTTAGCCTATGTTAAACGGGTGTAATGTACCTTTTCAACTGTGAAAGAATTGTTGAAATCGTATCAATAGTTTTTGAGTTTAAAAACAATTACAAATCTTTGCTCTTTATAATATTACTATCTCCATACCAAATTTCATCAAAATCGGTTCAGCTGTTTTAACGTGAAAAGTAACAGACAGACAGAGTTACTTTCGCATTTATAATATTAGTATGGATTTTATACTACTTACGTAAAGATAAACAAATATAATTCGATTTTAACTATGCAAGTATTGTATGTACCTAGCCAATGTCACTTCTATGATTTCTTTACCACAGAGCCAATGACGTCTTGACTTAAATAAAACCCTATAACTAGCATTATAAGGTTATCTTTCGTCTAAAAAATATGTTTTCCGCTATTGCTTTTCTTTGCCGTATTATTTGTGGTTTTCTCTATGGCTTCTTTAGTCTAATTCCATATTTTTATAACATGTGTGTATAACATTATAATAAAGCTGGTTTGTGTCTTTGTCCGTCTGTCTGTCTTTATCCACTCTCGTCATAGTCGTTATACAGACATTTTGACAGCGATTTTTATTGTCGATCAGATATTTTTCCCAGAAACATTTTGTGTGAACATGTCCGTTTACCTTAGTCTGGACATTTTCTATGTTAGTATAATAAGTATTTATTTACAAAAAAAAGTATTTTTTTATATTATTATTATTACTTACCAGCAATCTAGTAACCAATAATACAAGCTTGCTTCGTTTGGAACGTAGTAACACTAGTAACTATTTAGTAATCTGTGGTTTTGGGACTAGAAGGCGTTGTGTGGTTCGTCCAAAAATACCTATATAAAGGCGTGTATTCACTTTGATTAGTGCGAGTGCAGATAGTAATGGTTACCATGCCAGACCGCCAACCAGGAGGTCCCGGGGTTCGAATCCCGGTCGGGTCATGATGAAAAATTAAATTTTTCTGATTGGCTTGGGTCTTGGATGTTTAAATACATTGAGAATTACATGAGAAAACCTAATTCTTACTTCGTTAGGTGGTCAGGTTTCTCAAGGTACATAAAATTCGCTTTCGACTGTTCGATCCTAATTGATATTGATACGATTGTATCAATCAAAGTATTTATAGTAATACTGATTGAACCCATACCGATATCACAAATGACCGCGTGGGCAGAATAGCCCACGTTGACCCCGCATACCACCCGTGGCCGCCTACGCGTGGGCTAATGTCACTGGGTGTCATCAGCATCACCTTTACCTCGTTTTGTTGGATGCGACAATTTTTTACTAGTGAATCATGAATGACATTGATTTTTAATATGTTTTTTATGGGGCTTTATAAAGGCCGTCCGTATAATAATTTTATCTACTTACTATACCCTACTCTACATGGTTTAAAACATTGGTTGGAAGAGATTCAAAACTGATTTCATACCAAATTACTTATAAAATAAAAATAAAAAAATAACAACGATATTATATTTTATAACAAATACATATATAGATAAACATCCAAGACCCGAGGCCAATCAGAAAAAGTTCGTTTTTCATCATGACCCGACCGGGGATCGAACACGGGACCTCCTGGGTGGCGGTCTGGCGTGGTAACCATTACGCCACGGAGGTCGTCAAACTTCAGTACTTGAAACCATTGTTTTGTATAGTCAAATATAATAAGCTTGGTGTGTACTTAACATAAACAAGGCATATCGTCTTTCACCGTGACGTTTCCATTTCTAAAGATTGTCACTATTGTCACTCGACTTTTGTTCTAAGTTCCGCTCCAAATAATAATTATATTACGTTTAGAAACTATTAAGTTTAAAAATCCGTATGAACATGGTATGAACAGCCAGTTTCTGAATTCTGAAACGCATTTTAATTGTAATTCCACTGTCTCTTTTTCAGGGTTCCGTAGTAAACTACAAGGAACCCTTATAGTTTCGCCATGTCCGTCTGTCCGTCTGTCCGTCCTCGGTCCAGCGCCTAGACGCTTCATTTTGACGTATCTTTAGATAGGTCTCTTAAAATCGTCGAGGGTGTGGGAAGATCATTTTCCGATGCAATGATCCGTTTGCGAACTATTTACATTTGACGTGCCAATTTTCGTTTTGCACGGTGGTGCCCCCCCCCCCCCCCCCCCTCTATCTCCGAAAGTCTTGTGATAGTAGTAGGCTCTACTAGTTTACCGAGTAATAGCCGACAAACTTATGAAGTACAATTTCTTTAACGAAAACGTAAAAATGACGTAAAATATGGCATTGTACTCATCTGCAAGCAAGAAATGCGTAGTCAATACGGAACCCTGCATTGTGCGTGGCCCGACACGTACTTGCCCGGTTTTTCTTCTCTATTTTGACAGTGACAGCCATAATATAATGTGTGCAGAAACTTGTTTAGAGAATTTTACGTAAAAACATTTTTTATGTCATACAGTAGACAAACAAGCAAGCGGGCCACCAGATGGAAAGCGGTCACCGCCGCCTATGGACATCAGTAACACCAGGGGCGCTACCACAGATTTGTACATATCTGTGGGCGCTACCAATGCGTTGTCCACCAAGGAGGTTGAAGGAAGGGTAGGAGGAAGGGAAGGGAAAGAAGGAGGAGTGATAGGGATGGAATTGGGTTTCCGGATCTCTCACTCACCGAACGAAACGCATTGTGCTTCACGTCGATATTCTGTGAGAGGGTGGTACTTCCCCGGTCAAGCCCATTTCATAATAATTGCTATATCACTCCAAAAAAACAACTATCCAACATTTTTATTGTAATTTACACTAGTGATGTAATGTTATTTTACTTACTGTAAAACCTTGTAATACATAAATGTAATAAGGTGTTGCCTATGGCTTGTAACTTAAAATAAAAGTCACTTCAAAAAATCTTGAAAATGAAAAAATACTGAAAAGAGTTTTAAATAATCCTGGTTATTTCTTACTTACTGTGCCCGCGACTTCGTTCGCGTGATTGTCAAAAACACTATCGCGCTATGAATCATTTTCCCCGTTTTTGCTACATTTTTCACTGATGCTTCTCTCCTATTGGTCGCAGCGTAATGTATAGCCTAAAGCCTTCCTCGATAAATGGACTATCCAACAAAAATAATTTTTCAATTCGAACCAGTAGTTCCTGAGATTAGCGCATTCAAACAAACAACGTAAACAAACTCTTCAGCTTTATAATATTAGTATAGATAAGTATAGATTACTAATTTTACGTAAACAAAGTCATATAACTATAATAGAACATAACAGTATCTTAAGTAAGTTATGATTAGACCTACTTAGAGATAATGAATAATCTCATCAACAATGGGCACTGAACCCACATACCACGTGGTGAGAGTATGTATTTATAAACCAAGCTAATGAGTCACTCAACCAATGTTTCAATAAGTAGTGAAAACATTCAAAACCAAATGTGAAAAAGTTCTTATTAAATGAAGTGGTAGAGCATTTGTGAGATGGGCTAGCTCGGGGAAGTACCATCCTCTCACAGAATATCGCCGTGAAGCTGTTATCCTTTTCGTTCGGAAAGCGAGAAAGACGCTTTTACCTTTTAAAGGTCGAATAACAACTAAGGACTAAACCTGGTGCCTCTATGTTCCATGGACGGGACCCTAGGTAGGTGACCCATGGATACATGCTTGTTTGCCAATCTCTTCAATAAAAAAAATTAATACGGTTGTGTTGTTTACATTTTGTCTCTACATATTTTGAATAAACTATAATTTATACCTAAGTAGGTAATTTAATTATTTTTTTCGTGCATCGATCCAATTTCACCTTGGTTGCACTCGCATTTTCAAGGTGAATGCAACCGCAAGTGTCATTTAATCCTGTGATCGGATTCTTAATGATAGACCAGGAGACCTGACCAGCCCTCTATCGTAACAAATAAAAATTTGTATATGTAGAAAAACAAATAGGTAGGGTCTGTACCGGTATGAATATTAAATACTTACTAGGTACTTATTTAAAGGAATGTAAACAAGAGATAATATATAATACAAAAAAAATACAATTAAATATAAGTAGGTTTCAGAATACCTATTAATTTACTTTCCAAAAGTTCAACTAAACAGTTCAAATTAAAATTATGTCAATGGCTAAATATTAATGCAATATTTGTTGCTGAATATCTAAAAAGTTGACATGGATGGAATGGAATTACATGATAAAACTTGGGGTGGTTGGGAGGGTTGGCAACGCGAGTGACACCACCGGTATTACTAGCGTCTATAGGCTACGGTGACGGCTTACCATCAGGCCGGCCGTATGCTTATTTGCCACCTTTATGGTATTAAAAAAAATAGTTAATCTTTGAAAACTTTGCTTGCGTATGGAAAAGTGTAAAGTTGTATTCTCTCCCCTGGCACAGAAAGCAATCAAACAAGTGTTCGGCTTTAGAAATAATCACAGAAGATAAATATTACATTCAGCTCCAGTACTAACATAGAAAGAGAAACAAGAGGCAAATGTCGCGTGTAAAAGGGAGTGCGCTATTTATAAAATGAGTACAGCAATTATTAAGAATGCGAAACTAATCCTGTCTGTTACCAAACCGTTGTATAGATGAAAGGTGTGTAAAATAGTTTGATGGTTTCAAGGAGGATATCATTTCGTAGTTTAAAAGAGAATTCTTATGTTTTACCAGACGGAGTGGAAGATATACTTAATTTATTGTTTTGTTTGGTTTTGGATTACATAAATTCCTGGTTCCTATTCACTCTTCTAAATTCTTTAACCATTGTTTTACCAGGGAATTGAGAGTCTCCACGCAGATGGAGTCGCATATCTTTTTTTCTGATTAAATTCGTTGTGAGTTCCAAGACAGCTGTAGTTTTCTCCCCCGGGGTCCGGGACGTCAATAAGCTTCATTGCTTTATTGTCTATCATGTGAATGTGTGGTGGGCTTGTCCCGAATAGATGGAGTCGTAGGCAGAGATAGTTACTAATAAATATAACTAAATTAAAAAATGTCTAGGGGAGTCCAATGTTATAGGTCTATCTATCCTATAACAGTGGACTTCTAGGCTGATAATGATGAAATATAAAAATGAAACCATACCAAATGAATGCACAATTGCAAACCGAATATTCCATTTTAAATCGTATTATAATATTGTTTTATTGCGTTTAACGTTGTATTTTTATCGTCATAAACGAAGTCTGCATTAAGTATTTCGAAGCCCAAGGATATCCACTTTTGAAAGCCATTACGCAGGATCGCAATGATGACATTTTACAACAATTTTACGAGAAAAGTAATAAAAATTAAAGAATTAGGTAAGTATAAGATATTTGTTACGTATTTACTGGCGCTTAATCCATAATATTTGTTATCCTATTAATATTATAAATGCGAAAGATGTGTGTTTGTTAGTTCTTTACGCTCAAATGGCTGGGCCAATAATTATGATATTTGGTATGTAGGTAGCTGATAGCTTGGATTAACACGTAGGGTACTTTCATCCTGAAAAGTACGCGATTCCCGTAGGATTTGATCAAAAGTCTAATATAGATGGCGCTGCTGTGCATAAATAAATACACGCAAACGAAGTTGCCCGGTTTTTACTAGTCGTTTTATACTAGCCTCATTTCGCAGATTTGTTCCTGAATTTATAAAATACTACTAGCGAAACTAGCACAACGAGTTATTTGTCATCTTTACATTAAGATATTGTATTATACATATACTAGCTTTTGCCCGCGGCTTCGCTCGCGTTAATTTTATGACATAGCATAGGTCTCGTTTGACAACAGAACGACCCATAGCGCGGCTTGTGGCGCCATCTGTTGGCCGATACAGCGCCTTCTATAGTAGAAAAATTATTTTCCCATTGGAACGACATACTTTCACGGGATTTTATAAGTAGCCTATGTTGGGCTCTGTACCCCTAACAATATGTATGCAAATTCTCATAATGATCGGCTGCTTAGTCAAGCCGTGAAGGAATAACAAACAAACAAACAAACTCACTTTCTCATTTATAATATTAGTAAGGATTATGAGTCAATGCATATTTACGACTCGGAACCATTCGATTTTCTTTTACGTGTATCCCGCTTATGCGTGGTGAAAAATCCTTCCAAGTACAAAATAAACCTTCCTCATAAATCACTCCATTGCTGAAAACTGCAAAAATACCACCGAGATTTTATTATGCGACTAGTGAAACCCGCGCAACTTCGCTTGGCGTATGCCGCTTTCCCATGGGAATTGTGGAATGTATTATACTTAAAAACCTTCCCCTTCAATCACTCTATCTATTAAAAAGAAACGCAATCAAAATCCGTTGCGTAGTTTTTAAAGCATACATAGGTAAACATAGACGCACAGACAGACGGCAAAAGCGACTTCATTTTATCTATGATACTAATCTATACTCTATCTATACAAATAATAAAACAGTAGACCCCGATATGTCTGTACATTGGGCATATTTGGCAAAAATGGAGAGGGAACAGTTAGAGTAATGTAATAAAAGAAAAATTTTATTTTTTTATTTTTTTGTCTGTCTGTTTGAACGCGCACATCTTCTAAGTTACTGAACGGATTTTAATGCTGTTTTCACAGGAAGATAGAGCTCGGGATGGAGCAGAATATATTTGTTTCATTTAAATCGCATGTCAGGAAAAGGAGTTATCCTTATTTTAACATTTCACGCGGGAGGGTTGGCAACGCGAGTGACACCACCGGTATTACTAGCGTCTATAGGCTACGGTGACGGCTTACCATCAGGCCGGCCGTATGCTTATTTGCCACCTTTATGGTATTAAAAAAAATAGTTAATCTTTGAAAACTTTGCTTGCGTATGGAAAAGTGTAAAGTTGTATTCTCTCCCCTGGCACAGAAAGCAATCAAACAAGTGTTCGGCTTTAGAAATAATCACAGAAGATAAATATTACATTCAGCTCCAGTACTAACATAGAAAGAGAAACAAGAGGCAAATGTCGCGTGTAAAAGGGAGTGCGCTATTTATAAAATGAGTACAGCAATTATTAAGAATGCGAAACTAATCCTGTCTGTTACCAAACCGTTGTATAGATGAAAGGTGTGTAAAATAGTTTGATGGTTTCAAGGAGGATATCATTTCGTAGTTTAAAAGAGAATTCTTATGTTTTACCAGACGGAGTGGAAGATATACTTAATTTATTGTTTTGTTTGGTTTTGGATTACATAAATTCCTGGTTCCTATTCACTCTTCTAAATTCTTTAACCATTGTTTTACCAGGGAATTGAGAGTCTCCACGCAGATGGAGTCGCATATCTTTTTTTCTGATTAAATTCGTTGTGAGTTCCAAGACAGCTGTAGTTTTCTCCCCCGGGGTCCGGGACGTCAATAAGCTTCATTGCTTTATTGTCTATCATGTGAATGTGTGGTGGGCTTGTCCCGAATAGATGGAGTCGTAGGCAGAGATAGTTACTAATAAATATAACTAAATTAAAAAATGTCTAGGGGAGTCCAATGTTATAGGTCTATCTATCCTATAACAGTGGACTTCTAGGCTGATAATGATGAAATATAAAAATGAAACCATACCAAATGAATGCACAATTGCAAACCGAATATTCCATTTTAAATCGTATTATAATATTGTTTTATTGCGTTTAACGTTGTATTTTTATCGTCATAAACGAAGTCTGCATTAAGTATTTCGAAGCCCAAGGATATCCACTTTTGAAAGCCATTACGCAGGATCGCAATGATGACATTTTACAACAATTTTACGAGAAAAGTAATAAAAATTAAAGAATTAGGTAAGTATAAGATATTTGTTACGTATTTACTGGCGCTTAATCCATAATATTTGTTATCCTATTAATATTATAAATGCGAAAGATGTGTGTTTGTTAGTTCTTTACGCTCAAATGGCTGGGCCAATAATTATGATATTTGGTATGTAGGTAGCTGATAGCTTGGATTAACACGTAGGGTACTTTCATCCTGAAAAGTACGCGATTCCCGTAGGATTTGATCAAAAGTCTAATATAGATGGCGCTGCTGTGCATAAATAAATACACGCAAACGAAGTTGCCCGGTTTTTACTAGTCGTTTTATACTAGCCTCATTTCGCAGATTTGTTCCTGAATTTATAAAATACTACTAGCGAAACTAGCACAACGAGTTATTTGTCATCTTTACATTAAGATATTGTATTATACATATACTAGCTTTTGCCCGCGGCTTCGCTCGCGTTAATTTTATGACATAGCATAGGTCTCGTTTGACAACAGAACGACCCATAGCGCGGCTTGTGGCGCCATCTGTTGGCCGATACAGCGCCTTCTATAGTAGAAAAATTATTTTCCCATTGGAACGACATACTTTCACGGGATTTTATAAGTAGCCTATGTTGGGCTCTGTACCCCTAACAATATGTATGCAAATTCTCATAATGATCGGCTGCTTAGTCAAGCCGTGAAGGAATAACAAACAAACAAACAAACTCACTTTCTCATTTATAATATTAGTAAGGATTATGAGTCAATGCATATTTACGACTCGGAACCATTCGATTTTCTTTTACGTGTATCCCGCTTATGCGTGGTGAAAAATCCTTCCAAGTACAAAATAAACCTTCCTCATAAATCACTCCATTGCTGAAAACTGCAAAAATACCACCGAGATTTTATTATGCGACTAGTGAAACCCGCGCAACTTCGCTTGGCGTATGCCGCTTTCCCATGGGAATTGTGGAATGTATTATACTTAAAAACCTTCCCCTTCAATCACTCTATCTATTAAAAAGAAACGCAATCAAAATCCGTTGCGTAGTTTTTAAAGCATACATAGGTAAACATAGACGCACAGACAGACGGCAAAAGCGACTTCATTTTATCTATGATACTAATCTATACTCTATCTATACAAATAATAAAACAGTAGACCCCGATATGTCTGTACATTGGGCATATTTGGCAAAAATGGAGAGGGAACAGTTAGAGTAATGTAATAAAAGAAAAATTTTATTTTTTTATTTTTTTGTCTGTCTGTTTGAACGCGCACATCTTCTAAGTTACTGAACGGATTTTAATGCTGTTTTCACAGGAAGATAGAGCTCGGGATGGAGCAGAATATATTTGTTTCATTTAAATCGCATGTCAGGAAAAGGAGTTATCCTTATTTTAACATTTCACGCGGGAGGGTTGGCAACGCGAGTGACACCACCGGTATTACTAGCGTCTATAGGCTACGGTGACGGCTTACCATCAGGCCGGCCGTATGCTTATTTGCCACCTTTATGGTATTAAAAAAAATAGTTAATCTTTGAAAACTTTGCTTGCGTATGGAAAAGTGTAAAGTTGTATTCTCTCCCCTGGCACAGAAAGCAATCAAACAAGTGTTCGGCTTTAGAAATAATCACAGAAGATAAATATTACATTCAGCTCCAGTACTAACATAGAAAGAGAAACAAGAGGCAAATGTCGCGTGTAAAAGGGAGTGCGCTATTTATAAAATGAGTACAGCAATTATTAAGAATGCGAAACTAATCCTGTCTGTTACCAAACCGTTGTATAGATGAAAGGTGTGTAAAATAGTTTGATGGTTTCAAGGAGGATATCATTTCGTAGTTTAAAAGAGAATTCTTATGTTTTACCAGACGGAGTGGAAGATATACTTAATTTATTGTTTTGTTTGGTTTTGGATTACATAAATTCCTGGTTCCTATTCACTCTTCTAAATTCTTTAACCATTGTTTTACCAGGGAATTGAGAGTCTCCACGCAGATGGAGTCGCATATCTTTTTTTCTGATTAAATTCGTTGTGAGTTCCAAGACAGCTGTAGTTTTCTCCCCCGGGGTCCGGGACGTCAATAAGCTTCATTGCTTTATTGTCTATCATGTGAATGTGTGGTGGGCTTGTCCCGAATAGATGGAGTCGTAGGCAGAGATAGTTGCTAATAAATCTATCTAAATTAAAAAATGTCTAGGGGAGTCCAATGTTATAGGTCTATCTATACTATAACAGTGGACTTCTAGGCTGATAATGATGAAATATAAAAATGAAACCATACCAAATGAATGCACAATTGCAAACCGAATATTCCATTTTAAATCGTATTATAATATTGATTTATTGCGTTTAACGTTGTATTTTTATCGTCATAAACGAAGTCTGCATTAAGTATTTCGAAGCCCAAGGATATCCACTTTTGAAAGCCATTACGCAGGATCGCAATGATGACATTTTACAACAATTTTACGAGAAAAGTAATAAAAATTAAAGAATTAGGTAAGTATAAGATATTTGTTACGTATTTACTGGCGCTTAATCCATAATATTTGTTATCCTATTAATATTATAAATGCGAAAGATTTGTGTTTGTTAGTTCTTCACGCTCAAATGGCTGGGCCAATAATTATGATATTTGGTATGTAGGTAGCTGATAGCTTGGATTAACACACTTTTCATCCTGAAAAGTACGCGATTCCCGTAGGATTTGATCAAAAGTCTAATATAGATGGCGTATATAGATGTGCATAAATAAATACACGCAAACGAAGTTGCGCGGGTTTCACTAGTCGTTTTATACTAGCCTCATTTCGCAGATTTGTTCCTGAATTTATAAAATACTACTAGCGAAACTAGCACAAGTTATTTGTCATCTTTACATTAAGATATTGTATTATACATATACTAGCTTTTGCCCGCGGCTTCCCTCGCGTTAATTTTATGACATAGCATAGGTCTCGTTTGACAACAGAACGACCCATAGCTCGACTTGTGGCGCCATCTGTTGGCCGATACAGCGCCTTCTATAGTAGAAAAATTATTTTCCCATTGGAACGACATACTTTCACGGGATTTTATAAGTAGCCTATGTTGGGCTCTGTACCCCTAACAATATGTATGCAATTCTCATAATGATCGGCTGCTTAGTCAAGCCGTGAAGGAATAACAAACAAACAAACAAACTCACTTTCTCATTTATAATATTAGTAAGGATTATGAGTCAATGCATATTTACGACTCGGAACCATTCGATTTTCTTTTACGTGTATCCCGCTTATGCGTGGTGAAAAATCCTTCCAAGTACAAAATAAACCTTCCTCATAAATCACTCCATTGCTGAAAACTGCAAAAATACCACAGAGATTTTATTATGCGACTAGTGAAACCCGCGCAACTTCGCTTGGCGTATGCCGCTTTCCCATGGGAATTGTGGAATGTATTATACTTAAAAACCTTCCCCTATTAAAAAAAAAAACGCAATCAAAATTCGTTACGTAGTTTTTAAAGCAAACATAGGTACACATAGACGCACAGACAGACAGCAAAAACGACTTCATTTTATCTATGACTAGCGAAACCCGCGCAACTTCGTTTGCGTGTATCCCGCTTTCCTGTGGGAATTTTGGAATGTATTATACTTAAAAACCTTCCTCTTGAATCACTCTATCTATTAAAAAAAACCGCACCGCATCATAATCCGTTGCGTAGTTTCAAAGATTTAAGCATACAAAGGGACATAGGGACAGAGAAAGCGACTTTGTTTTATACTATGTAGTGATACTAATCTATACTCTATCTATACAAATAATAAAACAGTAGACCCCGATATGTCTGTACATTGGGCAGACATATCGGGGTCTATATATTTGGCAAAAATGGAGAGAAAACAGTTAGAGTAATGTAATAAAAGCAAAAAATTTTTTTTTTTGTCTGTCTGTCTGTTTGGAACGCGCACATCTTCTAAGTTGCTGAACGGATTTCAATGCTGTTTTCACAGGAAGATAGAGCTCGGGATGGAGCAGAATATAGGCTTTGTTTCATTTAAATCGCATGTCAGAAAAGGAGTTATCCTTATTTTAACATTTCACGCGGACGAAGTCGCTCGAACTTAATAATATTATAAAGAGGAAAGATTTGATTGTTTGTTTGTTTGCATTGAATAGGCTCCGAAACTACTGGACCGATTTCAAAAATTCATTCACCAAAACCATTTATTCTATGCCAAAGCTACATTAACAGGGAGTGACATAGGCTAGCTTTTCCCGAAATTCAATGTGGTTCCCACGGGAACGGGTCCGGAACTTCACGCGGACGAAGTCGCGGGCAAAAAAGCTAGTACAGTGCAAAAATGAGATAAGTAACCATTTTTGCACAGTAGGTAAGTGCAAAAATGGTTACTTATCTCATTTTTGCACTGTACTTATGTAAAGATAAAGAATCTCTGTGTACACACCTAAGCGAATAAACGGCGGAAATGACTGCGTTTTATACTATGTAAAGGATGATATTCTGATGAGATTCAAGATATAATACATATAAAGGTTTTCTTGAGATTTGTTTTAATTGTAACTGCGATAGTGTTACGATTTATCTGAATACTAAATTAAAAAAACACGGATCAACCCGCGGGCATTCTGTATATCAGCTATAAATATAACTTAAAATTATTAAATGCGTACAACTTTTTTTCCAATCAAAACTTCCAACAATGAATTTTGAACTTAAACCCATTGTACAAAAGTCCAATATCAACTATTATTTATTATCATAGAAAACATTCCCAAAATATTTCTAAGAACCTATCAGATCAGATACGACCGGAAATAATTTGAGGTATTCACGGTGGCCTTACAAGGACTCATTTTTTCGACCTCAACTTTTTTTAACTACTGTTCGTTTTCAACATATTCTCACGTTTTTTTAAAGAATTTTGGTAGACAGCAAGGAATCCTAGTTTGTATTGGAATATTTGATACCTTTATAAGTATTTAAATGTAAAACAAGAATTTTAATGAAAAACTTAATTTTTACTGTTTATACAAAAAAAAAACTACTTTTTCATCTCATTAACGCTTTAAGATTCTGTTAATAACATTGACCTTTAAAACTGTAAATAAAATCTGAATCCATAAAGAACATACATTAGCATTTTTGCTAACTTAAAATAAAATCTAGACATTTTTTAATGACTAAAAAAAGTTGATCTACAATATTATTTTGGCACAAAAAAGTGCCAGGTGTGACCACTTTTTATAAATAACGGACTTTGTCATTCTATTATTGCAATATATTGCCATGCTCACAACTATAGTCTCCATATAGGCTAAAAACGGTAGACGTTGAAAACAATAAAATAAGACATTACATTAAACATAAGTTACTTACATCTAACGAAATTATTCTTGAGTAGTAAAAAAAAGACAATTACAAGTTCTCACTGCACAATAATTGGACTGGACAATTACAAAATCTTTTTGTGACTACTGTTAAGTGATACCCATATTATCTGTGCTTTCTACAAATTATTTTATTTCACTACATTTAATTTCAAAACTCGGTCAGTACAAATCGCCTTAAACTTTTTATAACTTTTATATAAATTTTATAAGTGTAAAATTAAAAATATCTTGCCCAACGGTTAAGTCATAAAAGTAATCAAAATTACATCATATCTGATGGTCCTTTAGTGCCCCATTAAAGATATTAAATGAGGTAATATAATTTTGAAATTATTAAGAATGTCCATTTAACGATATTTGTGGCAAACCGAACTCTTTATAAAAACCTTATTGTAAATAGTTATGTTTCTTTATGGTTTTTATATTCTATTTTACTGTCACCTTCACTTCACTTTTTCACCTCTTTTCCTAATCTTTCCATCCTTAATAATATTATTAGTCCATTTATTGGTAAAAAATATTAATCACAGTTGGAGTTATAAATTACACAACGTAAACTACATTAATTGACTGACGACTATTTAATAAAAGTCAAAAACACGATTTCATTATTTGCAATTAGGTAAATTAAGCGCCAAAATTTTGACAGTATAATACAATGAGGTTTTATATATTCTTCTAAGACAAGAGAAGTAACGCCATACAAAGCATTCGTAAAAAGCCGCAACCACTTCAGAGTGTTAAAGACGTAGCTTTGAAACCGATACATATTCCTAGCATATGCCAAAGTAAAATATGTTTGTCTCTTTTTTTCTAGCGTCAAACTAATTATGTCAAAATGAGACAAAAGCATTACTCCCAGAAAAATGGTCAGAGTTGCCAGCTCATGAATAATTTTCCCATTGAATGAATGTTATATGAGTCTTTTTTTAAAATAAAAAAAAGTTTTTATTTATTTATTTATTTATTTATTTCAGGCAACAAAATTTTACAAATTATTGGCCCATATAATATATACCTTACAGACTAACATATATACAATAATAATAAAATCACTAACACTAGAAAAATAATTAAAATCGCTTTGGCGATGTGAAGCGTGCGGTTTATACTATATTATTGTTTCATAAGTGACAGAAGAAATAAAGATAGGAAGAAATAAATATATAGATGCGTAAATATTGGTACATACATATTATATTTCAAGAATGAATCATGGCGGAATGGAGAAGTTTCCATTTTTTAGTCATTGATGAATCTAACCGATGCAGACCTACTACTATTATCTATTCTGTGCTACTACTAACTTTATATGACAGCTGGCAAAATAATAATATATAGATTCTAATAGCAGATACTAATAGCAAAAAAAAACTAAGTAAAAAAATATATTTAATTACTTAAACACCACTGTGTAACATCAGTTTGTTATATACTTGTCGTTTATTTTCTTTTTTTACATTTATTGTAAACATTTTACTCTCATGGTACAATCTGATTTTTATATATTTTTGAATAATTAGATTGATTAATAAAAGATAATGATCTATCTGCAATGATGAAACATCTTCCGCTGAATGGATTGCGAATCCCTTTAACGACACATTATCTTTTATTTTTTTAAGTGTTTTGGTGGCTAAAAACATAGGACCATATTTAGGGTGCAATGACTTTTCATCAGACATGGCTATGCTCAATCTAATGACGGTTGTAGGTTTACTTCTACTGTGTTACTAATGATACATAAAGGCGTATGAGTTCGTCATTGACTAAACTCCCAACATTTGGGAAACTTAAAATCGTTTTTACTGGCAACACTGTTGGCAAAAACAATGCGTAATATATTAATTTCGATTTTAATACTATTTTGGTATAATTTTAACATAATTAAGCATTCTTATTTGTGTTCAATTTACCAAATGAACATGAAGAACGCAACGCTGCAATTCTTTATCTAGCACAACTCACCTGCTGCGCTGCACTTTACATACATGAGACACATACAAATAGATTGCAAATATTATACACACATAGATAAATATTTATTGTATAAATAATTAGATAAATTATTAATAAAGTCTCTTCACTTTGGATTGCTGTTTCAATCAACACCTAACCTGGTGTACCTCTCGCTAAATCGTACTGAAGGCCAAGACACCCTTAGCCGTCAGTACGATCGGTTGCATGAGTCTGTGCAACTGGCAGTGAGAGGACACTATGGTAGCTCAGTAAGGTCGTCAGGGGAAACCCTGCGACTTTATACATGGTCCTTCGAGCAACTTTGAACTGGTGACAGGACCCTGCGGTTTTAATCATGGTCCTTCGAGCACAAGAAGACAACCTGGGACACATGGTCCTTCGAGCACAAGAAGACAACCTGGGATACCATGGTCCTCAGAACAATCTTGAACCACCAGCACCATCACGGAAGAACATAGACGAATGAAAAGCAACATGGACAGCAATCAAGACTACAACAACAAGACGACTACCGGTGATAGGACCCTGCGATTCTATGCATGGTTCATCGAGCAACTATGAACCACCAGGAAGACACCACAGGACGACGACGACAACACGCAGTCTGGAAGGGGACCTACAATCCCTGACCTGATAAGATCTCGACGACAAGAAGACAATCTGGTAAGGGACTTACAATCCCTGACCAGATAAGAAGACGACGACAACAAGAAGACACTCTAGTATGGGGAACTTACAAATCCCTGACCAGATAAGAAGAAGACGACAACACGAATACAAACTACTACTACACTACTACTACTACTACTACACTACTACTACTATACTACTACTACTGTACTACTACTACTATACTACTACACTACTACTACTATGGGGAACTCACGATCGTAAGTTCCCCGGTCAGGGAGTCCTGATCAAATAAGAAGAACTGGTAGGGAACTTACAATTCTTGACCAGAACAAAAACAAGAAGACAAACTGGTAGGGAACTTACAATCCTTGACCAGGACAAAATTACGAAGACAAACCGGTATGGGGAACTTACAATCCCTGACCAAATAAGAAGACAACGACGACGAAAACAAGAAGACACTCTGGGACGGAACTTACAATCTCTAACCAGGATTCTTGAGAAACAATTTCAAGATATACATATTTCTTCATATACTTTCCTGTGGGGGTAAAAACTATGCAATTCTCTACAAATTGCATAGTTAGACTATAGACTATTATTTTACAACGAAGATTTCCAAACAACTTTAGACAACACAATTTGGAGTAATATTATCACACAAACATATCTGATGCAGCAACTAAGTGGATTGATTACAACAACCAGCAGACAACGATCCCGACGAACAGCACTCCTCCGGCGATCAGTCTGACCCCAGGCGACCAACAGTACCAACATCACTACCCATCTACGAACAATCGACTTGATACAGTTTCTGAGAGGCGCCAGTATGTTCAATTTACCAAATGAACATGAAGAACGCAACGCTGCAATTCTTTATCTAGCACAACTCACCTGCTGCGCTGCACTTTACATACATGAGACACATACAAATAGATTGCAAATATTATACACACATAGATAAATATTTATTGTATAAATAATTAGATAAATTATTAATAAAGTCTCTTCACTTTGGATTGCTGTTTCAATCAACACCTAACCTGGTGTACCTCTCGCTGTGGCCAAGACACCCTTAGCCGTCAGTACGATCGGTTGCATGAGTCTGTGCAACTGGCAGTGAGAGGACACTATGGTAGCTCAGTAAGGTCGTCAGGGGAAACCCTGCGACTTTATACAATTTGTGAAAAGTGATACCACTTGCTTTATAATAATTAATAATTATGTTTATTTTTTGTATTTAAATAAAATGTGTTGTTTCTTTGTAAGATTTTTGTAAAATAGTTTATGCGTCTAATTGGTAAAAGTCACAAGGAAATCAAAACTCTCTTGTTTTGGAGACGTCCAAGTTATGTATCGTCGTGTCGTAAGGCCGTGGACACAGGACACCATTCCTGGAACCGGTCTCAAATATTTGCTGAGTGACCTCGTTGGGTTCATTCAGTAAAAGACAGGCGGAATCAGATGTATGTTAGACAAGGTTTATTTAGTGCTTGCTGGTTGACGCCTCCCGAAGAATATATAAAACCTCATTGCCTCCCTGTATGTACATTGAGCAAATCCTTACTTGTATACTAATATTATAGAGGTAAAGTTTGTGTATTTGTTAAATTGTAACGGGTAATCTCGGGATCTACTGAACCGATTTTAAAAATTCTTTCACCAATAGAAAGCCACATTATTGCTGAGTGTCATAGGTTATATAAAAAACCAAAAAATAAAAAGGCTTTTAACATTATGCCCAACGAAGTGGGCACGGGTCAGCTAGTATATTATAAAGACGAAAGGTTGTGACGTTGTATGTATGGATGTTTGTTATTTTCACGCAAAAATGGCTGGATAGATATGCTAGAAAGGTAAATACAGGTAGTTTATAACCTGGATTAACACATAGGATAGTTTTTATCCCGGATATCAGAATCGTAACATCAATATCGAACATATCGGCTATTGAGCACAAAGTAAATACACTACTATAGAAGTTAGAGTTTTGAAATAAAAATCAATCTTTAAAAGACAATATTATGCATAAAGTTTTTATTAACTGAAATGAAATTGACTTTTAATTTTTTTTTATTTCAAAGGTCTAGCTTCTGTAGTTTAAGAGATATTGCAATTTTAAAACTGTACTACTTATTTTTGACGCCCAGTGTAGTTAGTGAGTCTATAAATTCTCCTTCTCTTCCCATGGGTGTCGTAAAAGGCGACTTAGGGATTATAGTAAGAAAAGAATGGGCAGCAGCATTCTTCTTCAATTGGACTGGACTACCAACTTAACTGCGCTCGCCAACCCGCCTGCAAAGCGTGGCGAGTATTGGCAAAACCCCCCCAAAATGTGTGGCTGAGATGATGATGATGAGTCTATAAATATAAAGTAAAATTTGAAAGTCTATCAATCTATCATATTACATATATGTTACATGGACTTGTCTCATTGTCTGTTAGGTAGATGTAGATACAATTTTTATCCATAGACTACCTGATCTGACACATGCAACTCTGTCGTCTACTTCGTCTACGTTTATAACATTTTTAATTGATGCGCCGCGCCATTCCTATAAACTCCTATTCCCAACTCTATTAAAATTTCAGTGATTCCTGAGATTAGCGTGCTCTACCTAACACACAAACACTATAAAATTTAGTATAGATAGATTATGTGTTGTGTAACAATCTATTGCTCAACACAAAACGCTCATCATCATCATCAGTTCTCATCGGCATCGACATCAATAAGGCTGATACTCAGCAGTGCCCACTGCACTGCTGAGTATCAGCCTTATTATACAAAACAAGTTTTTAAAAGTGTAAAATTAAATAAATATTTTCAAACGGTAGTCATAAAATCAAATCGCTCTTTAAGTTAAATACTTATGACCTGTTCTGCAATTCGGAAAATTCTGTAGGTACATTTACCCAAAATGATGTTTTAAGCTATTTTAACTTTCTGTCATTCGTTGAATTATGTTTATAATTACAAAACAGTCGGTCAGTCTGTCTGTCTAAATCGTGTTATGTTTACAAAATGTTATTTTGGTACCATTCCGCGTGTGCGTTAGATTTAATTGATATCCATTTGCACAATGCATTTCGCAGTAGTGGGATTCTGAATTCTAGTTTTAGTTAGAACAATGTTTTTGCTTTTGATGCTTACAATAAAATTTTAGGATTTTGGCGCCAACTCGATAGCGTCCGCTTGAGCTCGAATTTAAATTCTGTGTGTTTCAAGGTTTGATTCATAGTATTGATAGTGTAATGTGAAGCAAACATTGGTTAACAGCATTACGTCGATATTCTGTGAGAGGGTGGACTAGTACTTTCCGACCGACTTAGTCCATAGAAATCATAAATGGTCTACCACATCAAAAACTAAGTTAAAATTACGTTTAATAAGTTACCTACGTTTATACACCAATATAATCCAGCTCTGTGTCACGGAGTGACGAATTGATTCTGTTTACAACGCACAAATACACTTTAAAAGTTATATGAAGTCCATTCCGTTTACAATCAACTATGCAATCGATGTTTACTTCAGTTTCTACTTTATTTCCATATATTACTTTTATCATTTATTTAATTCGTAACGCGTACGAGTTTAACGAACTTTCAAGACGTCTTAACATCTACCAAGATATTTTTATACTATAATCACGTCGATGCTATGCTTACATTGCTTGTTTTTTTCATATTCAGTTTTTAAACCGTTGTTATAAAACCTCGATGGTATCAAAATGCATTCTTTCTCGTCTATAAAATAAGCTGCGATTAGAGATGTGCCGCGGGAAGAAATTCGGGAAGGTTAAAATGGGAAGGAAAGGGAAGGAAGGGAAAAAATTAATAAATTCCCATTTATTCCGGCATATTTTATATACTCCCAGGAAGAAATAAGTATGGTTAAATTTACTACAATAATAATAGTAAAATATCGTTTGGATATAAAATAAAACGATGTTTAATAAAAATTATCTATAAATATAAAATTCAAAGTCCAGACTGACTGACTGACTGACTGACTGACTGTCTTAACTATATATCAACGCACAGCCCAAACCGCTGGGTCTAGAGATTCAAAATTTGGTATGTAGTTTCCTTATAAAGACCGGACCGACCGGACCGAACCGACCGGACCGGAACGGATTGGACCTGATCGGACCGGATGGGACCGTACCGTACCGGGACGTGCCGGACCGGACCGAAGTGGACCGGACCGGAATTTGTTTTTGAAGAAAAATATGCTAATTGTTAGTTAGGCCACACGGGCGAAGCCGCGGGTAGAAGCGTTGTTTACATCTATTTATACATCGAGAAAAATAAGTAATCAAAACAAGTGTGACAAACAAGTGAGAAGTGCAAGCGACATTGAATTTAGTGCTTGTACAATAAGGTGCAAAATGACTTACACATTGGAAGTTATTTGTTGACCTTGAAGTTGTTTTGATCGAAGTTATTTGTAAACAAGTCACAAAAAAGGTCATAGCCGTCGGCCGGTAGCCGACACAGTCAGTTCATTCTGAACATTCGGTGCGATAAATGCGAAGACTAATCAAGAGTGACTTAACCTGCCACCTTTGCGATACCAACGCACTTCGGACGACTCTGCGATTGGGCGAATACTGTGATTGGACCAACAACTTCGACGATCTACGGACTTCGATTCTTCGTGTGATTTGGCTACATTGATTGTATCTGTGACATGTTCATCGCTCAATAAATTCTTCTAACGAGTCAACGGTGTTTAATCCAAATTCCGATTCCCACGTTGCTAACATTTGGTGTCAGAAGTGGGATTTGCAGCGACTCCGAGGGAAGAAACTGCCGGCGTCAGAACGACGGCACAAGAAGAAGCGGAAGCCATGGCTATTGCCCGATCAGCGGACACGCCTACCGGCTCCATCGACCAAGCCACATCCATCGACTAAGCCACACATATCCACCAGGACCAGGCGACATCAACCATGCAGGCCCCGTCCACTAGCTCCACCCATCGGACCTTGGCTCCAGCTCAAGAGGCTAGAGCATCTGCATTTGACTTCAATAGATTAATGCAGATAATGGATTGCATGCGCTAGGAAATATGCGAGAAACAGGAAAAAATGCGCCAAGGAAAGGAGGAAATGCGCTTGAAACAAGACGAAATGCGACAGGAAATGAGCTATAAACAGGAGGAAAGGCGACAAGGGCAGGAGGAAGCGCGTCAAGACAATAAGAGCGAGAGACCTTACTGAAGAATGTGGACCAAGTAGAAGAAAGGGTTACTAATCTGGACGACAACGTGCACACCATAAAAAAAGGTTTTGATGGGCTGCAGAAAAAGATGCTGCGAATTGAGACTGCAGGACCCGCCACGTCCAGTGGCTTTGCTCCGTGCAGCCGGGCGCCTCGAGTGGAAGTACCATTGTGCGACGGAATTAAATCCTGCCGGCAGCAGTTCCAGACGGTTGCCAACGCCAACGCTAACGGATGGACGGAGGAACAGAGCTTGACAGCTCTCATAGTGACACTTCGGGGATAGGCTCTTTAATTTATTTCAGTTGTACATACTGTTTCTGAGTAGGCGGTAGATAGATACACGTTAACACGATGGATTTAATACTAATCTATGAGTAAATAAACCAACTGCGAAAAATGGCGCACTGGGACTGACGAGTGAATCCCCCTCCCCGCCCGCCGCCGCCGCCACTCGTAGGTAGTACACAGCACGCTAATGTCATTCTATTTTATCGCGTTTATTTAAAACTACTAGCTTCTGCCCGCGGCTTCCCCCTCGTGGCCTACTAACAATTAGCATATTTTTCTTCAGAAACAAAAATTATAAATAATAGATTCCGGTGCGGTTCGGTCCGGTTCGGTACGGCCCAGTACGGTATGTCCGGTCCGATCCGTTCCGGTCCGGTCCGGTCGGTCTGGTCTGCTTTATCGCATATAAACTCTCAACCCCAATAGTCAGGACTTTGAATTTTATATATATTATATATTTTATTATATTTTATAGATTACTTTAGTCAAATATTAAATTAAATATAAAAAATGCGCTTGTTAGCAATGAAATTTTTTCAAATTTAACGAATTCAATTTCTTCCGGGAAGTAATTCAAATTGGGTGGGAAGAAATGGGTATAAATGGAAATATTTCCAGAGGTTGGGTTTTTACCGGGAAAGCGCCCATCTCTAGCTGCGATGCACCTGCCTATAGGTTTGCTATAAATTGTTGTATGGCTAGTTTGGCTTGTTTAGAAAACGGGTTTTGTTGTAATTTGTTTTTATTAAAGTTATTTATATGTCTCTGTGTTGATACTTGATTGCGTAGGATCATTCTTCATGTCATAAAAGATTATTCTAATGAATGAAATATAGACACTAGAACGCAGTTACGCAATTTACACAGCACCACCCTGGTCCCAAAGTATGTGTTATGGGTACCAGACAGGTATTATTGTAAATAAAAATTATATTTATAATACATAAATAAATAAAAATAAAATTCACTTATTTTGGATAGCATAGATCCATATTCACTAAATTTAAATTTGTAGAAATAATAAAATGAAGTTAACAATTAATCAAATAAAATCAAACATTACTAAAATAAAATAGGTACATTATACTTATTATACCTACCATTATACCTATTTTTTTAAATAATGAAATTGAAATTAAATTTGAAATTACATAATAATATAAAATGTCATAAAATAAGGGCAACTCATTTTTTTCATTTGTAAATTAGACTAAAAATGACAGATATAGCCCATTAAAGTTACGTGTGAAGTCACGCCGTGTGGCATTTTTTTTTTCGCACGGTGTGACGTCAAAGGCCCCCACTCTTAAATTTTTATGCCTTGTATCTTTGTTATTTTTTGTTTAATCGAAAAAAGAAAAAATACGTGTTATATTTTTTTTTATAATCTAAAATATAATGTAATTATTTTGACCCTGGAAACAACCCTATTATGGCAAGTCATAAAAACGCGAGCATGTCAATATCTCCTCAGCGACACAGACATAGAAAACACCCTCGTGCGTGAACAAATACAAATCGAACCCATGCGCTCTAGGATCACTACCAATGTACGTACATACCACCGGGCTGTATTATGTTCTATGCGTGTAACTAACCACAGAACCAATATTTTACTGTTACGAATCCCATGGGAACTAAAACGATCCGCTATTAATAACGCTCCCATGGGAACAGAAACCGTTAAAATAACATGAAAGCTAGAAATTATCATAATAATTTATTATTTTTCATACAATAAACTATTTTCATTAATATTATGCGAAAGTAAATCTGTTTAAGATTTGTCTGGCTGTTACTTTTTAAGTTAAAACGGCTGAAGAAATAATTTCATACTAGAAGTTTTTTTTAACCATAACTGCAAAGCTACAGAGCAGCAAAAATACAGAGACAGACAGAATTCGTAGAAGCTGATTTTGTTTATTAATTTCCAAAAACATAGGTACAGTCAAGAGCAGGTCGACCTTTACATATTGAACTTTGTACCATTCTTAAGTTCTATGTCATAAGAGCCAAAATTGTACTGCAAATGTAAAGCTCGTCGACTGTACATAACACCAAACATGATGTTGCCAAACTATTACTAGTTTATCGGCAACAGTTCTAACGCTAACACTCTCATTAACAAACTCATAATGGCAACCTAATACTCTACAATTTGTATTTATTCCCACTAGTCTAGTACGAGACCACTAGTAAGAGAGGTAGGGCACAGCGGATAATCCGCTCAAATCGGAGCAGCCCGTCTGGGGAAGGTCTACCTTACAGAATATCGTAGCCAAATAGCATTGGTCTCGGCCATGTTGTGTTCCTACGGTGAGTAAGGTCGCCAGAGCTCCACTTGGGGGCTATAGGCTACGGTGATGCTTACCATCAGGCGGGCCGTATGCTTGTTTGCCAACTTTGTGGTATAAAATATTCCTTTGGATTCGCTGGGTGCGAAGTATTATCCTTGTGTACGAAGGGGCTGTGATGGTTCCATTTAAGCAAAAACAATGTTTGTGTCAGCCGCTCTTCCATGGTTCAATATACAATTTTAATAATATAAAATAAAAATATTTGAAAATTCCTATGAAACCTGAAACAATCCAGACCATAGGTCAGACAATAAGCATATTATACGCATTATCCATTGACAAGTCCAATTTGCAAAATATTTTAAAGGTCAGCACAGTCACTGCGGAAGACCTTACCGGGACCGGTTACAGTGAATTAGAATCTAACCGACCGGTATTTTAACATTTCAATAGAATGTATGTACGTTTAGGTGTCTTCAAAACCTTGTTACTAAAATAATCTCATCGTTTCCAGCTGTTAGGAGCTCTATGGCTACGTTGTACCTGTGCCGAACTCTGAAATCGGTTTTAATTTAAGATTTTTTTGATGGTGTACATGTGAGTTGAGATTTTTTCTTTTTTCACGTCCATCCTATAGTGTGACATGTCATTGGATAGCTCTCTAATTTATTCAAAATAATTGCCATTAATCAGAGCTTCGGAGGGCAATCAAAGCAGAGCTTCATTACGTCGCTGTGTGTCGTAGACGTACTCTATAACGAACACGTTACCCAGTACTCCAGCCAAATTGTGTTTTACTAGGAAAGTTTGGGGTAGTTCTGATTTCTTTCATTCTTTATGTATGTTGGGGTGGTTTGCGGACAAAATTTCGTAACGCAACATTGAAAAAATCGCAAAACAAGCAAAAAAAAACTGTTTTTTTTTTTGCCTAAAACTCGAAAACTATTAAATTTTAGTAAATGATTTGTTCACAGAAATTAAAGTAGCTACAAATTCTTTAGAAACTATTATCTATTTAGTTTCTTTTTCAGACCAACCGTTCGGTCTCGAATGCGTCGTCGATCGGGCTGTTTTCGATGGATGACGGTCGCGAAGTTTTTATGCCAAATATAAATGGAACGTTAACCGTCACCTTATCCTAACGTCATCCCTTTTCCAGCAGTTAATAACCGGAATTTCATTATAACGTCAAAATGTTTACTCATCCATTACCAGAGTCAGCTAATTAAAGTTTTGGACGAAGCTACCGATTTTGACATAAGTAGTCACTTTATTTAAAAATCGAGGGTATAGGGTTTGGAGTAGGTATAAACGGTACATTTTTGTTTTAAGAATACAATCAGCGATTTGATATTATGTAAAGCACCTAGTATGTTGAAAACTCGAATTGATTTTGTATTATTAACCATAATTTTTTTTAGAATAGAATCTGCATAGATACAAGCTCAGACCAAATAAGATATTTGGTCTGAGGATACAAGTATAAATTACAATACGTATGTTTTTTAAAAAGGCTATTTCAAAATCACAAGTTTAAAACCATCAAAGCATAATGAACACAAACTAAATACCGGAACGAGCATGTATGTAATAACGGGTCTTAGATCTTCTCATGAGACTGAAAATGATATGTTAATGCAAATCTAAAAAACTCGAGATAACAATAACTCGAGCGGCGCGTGCGAGCGAATTATCAACCGTTGGATAACACTTTTTATACAATCATTCACAAATAACCGCCACTCGGAACCGTTACCACCTGCCTCCTGCCAACGATAAGCAAACTATGCCTGATAGACATCGAATAATATTTATATGCATCATCTTGATGTGGAAACGCCGAGAATACCGGCATAAACAGTTATGACTAACGAACTAGTATTAATTATGAAAAAGAACTCGGAAATTCAAGTTTACTTACAGTTATGCGTTGTGTAAGAGATAACCTGAATTGAGATAAGACTGTTTGAACGTAAAACTTTCGTCACCGTAGAGCAAGCCTTCAACGAACGAGTAGATGCTAACCTTAAAGATATAGATATTTTTGTATACACAAACTAGTCTTCACGTTTAAAGAAATCTGTAAACCTGTTTCAAGGCATTCTTAACGGTGAAGGCGCACCCATGGGGCTCAAAAACCGCAAAGTGATTGATGATTGTACGGGAACATTGTAGAGTAAGGCTTTCATTCAAAAAAATGTTTAACTCACCGACCATTTGGTGCCGAAGGGGAGTGTACCAACTTCACAGCGAAGAGGAACTGTATTGCACACACGAGAAGACAGCAAAGATTCAGTGATAGTGTCAACGCACACAATGCTAACGTCACTTCGTACACCACTGCAAACTCCTCCGGGGCACTGGTAGCCGGTGCGGATATCTTCAGTAAGAACAGCAGAGCCAACAGCGCCAGGAGGAGACTCACGAGACACAATAAAGCTAAAGAAGTTAAAGCTTCCTCCGTCGCCGCTCGGTTACTCCTAGACCTCGACGACGATGATCGAGGGGCGGGCATCCCAGTAGCAATTCCATTTGCTATCTTTGGAGGTGAAATAATTGGAATCGGCGCAACTACGGAGACGGGTGCGACCGTTGCGTTGGGAGGTTGCGCTCCAGGGCTGACGCTGGCCGAGGTTCCCCCAACGGAATGCTTCGAGGAGTCGAGGGTTGACACGTTGAGGGAGAGGTGGTGGTGCGGCCGCCGCGGCATATTTTGGTAGCGGTGGTCGGCATCGTTAGCCGCCGGCGGCCGCTGCGCATGCTTCAACATAGCGCGGCTCTCACGCCGTGACCTGCCATCCCGCCGACTGGTTCTCCGGCATTCGGGCCGGTTTCGTTATGACGTTCAATGTAAAACGCGTCGCGGCCGCACAGCCGACGGACGCCAGTCGACTGATTCGAGTGGAGCCCCCCTCGAGCCTTGTACCTGCGTCTGAGCGTAATTATGTCAATCAGACCGGTGCAGGGTGCATACTGTACTGAGCCGCGAGGGTACGCTCTACCTAACCTACCCCGACAATGGCATGACTAACACTGCCAATAATAATATCAGCGTATCATTGTTAGAAAAAGTAAATTCCATATTATGTTTTATAAACAAATTATTGTATTTTGTTTAAACAGAAGATACACAATTGCTGGCTAATAGCTACTTTGTAAATATTTATTAAATTTTTATATGAATCAATATCTACTATAATAAAACTATACAACTACATATTTGTAGCTACGTACGACCATACACCTGTACTATTGATAATTTTTGTATCACCAAAGTTTTTTTTTTTTATTCGGGCCTATTAAAATCTCTTTCGAATCGTCGCTCTTTTTTACCACCAGTTCAGACAGTAATTAGTTTATCTTAAAATTGAAAATAATTTGAGAGAATTCAAAAGAAAACATTGAAAAGATGGAAAACATTTTGATGAGTGACGTCTCATCTCATAGTCTCTATATTTTGTTTATTTATAGACTATTTCCGATGAATAATTTTAAAAGGACAAGACGACCTCACAGTCCTGCAACCTGCCACCCAGGCACGTGTATAAACCACCTGGAAAGCAGGTGCGCGAATATATCAAGTTACGTAAAAAATATATTGAAGCGCCTTACAAAGTCTTCTTGTCTTGTAAAGTCTGTTAGTACTTATTTCCTATACTCCTAAACAAGGGATATTATTTATATCTTGGATTGAGAATTAGTTAATTTCCACTGGATTATGATATGATTAATCCCTTGACCTGAAAATCAGTTTATATTACTACTGTGTAATTTTATATTACTGAAATGAAAGTAGTAAACGACAGCTCGCAACGTTAGGATAAAATAGTAATGTTAGTAGACCGTGGTGCTCGCAAAATCTAACTTCACTTTATTTGCCATCTCTCTAGGCTGTCTCTCACTAAGGAGGGAAGTCCTTTCAATACTTCCTCCTCTGTCTAATTTATGATCAAATTCATCGTGAGTACGAGCTGTTTCTCCCCCGGCAGGACGTCAATAAGTGTCATTACTTAGCTATTGTCAATCTGAGGTCTCCGCTGTTGTTCGGTTTACAAAAGACACAAGGTTTTGGTTACCAATAAACCTGTAGGGAATATATTATAAGCCTCTAAAATATCATTCATACCTACGTATCCCTGTGATATTTTTTGTTAAGTCTTCGTTAAACCGCATATATACAAGTAACGGAACAAGCTATCTTGTTACAAGGATTTCCGTGGAAACCGCATAATTTGATACCTACAGCAAAATACCAGTCAAATGCTTGTTTTACTCAACGCCTCCTAGCGTAGGAATAATCTTATGTCATTGGTACAATTTGTTTCAGCTAGGTTATTCCTAACGCTAGGATGCGTTGTTGAAAACGGACATGTTTTCTAAAGAAATTAATTTTGTACAGTCAAGAGCAGGTCGACCTTTACATATTGGACTTTGTACCATTCTTAAGTTCTATGTCATAAGAGCCAAAATTGTACTGCAAGGGTAAAGCTCGACGTGCACCTGACTGTACCTAGATGGTGAAAAATCGTAATTCTTACGTTATATTTATGTAACTGATAGTTAACTACAAAAAAAATATTTTTTTAAGCCAAATCTTATTTATGTCATTTAATTATTGCATTTGAGTTTGTCTCGAATCTGTTTAGATGTATTACTAGCTTTTTGCCCGCGCCTTCGTCCGCGTGAAGTTCCGTACCCGTTCCCGTGGGAACCACATTGAATTTCGGGAAAAACTATAGCCTATGTCACTCCCTGATAATGTAGCTTTGATTGAACTAATGAAAGAATTTTTGAAATCGGTTCAGTAGTTTCGGAGCCTATTCAATGCAAACAAACAAACAATCAAATCTTTCCTCTTTATAATATTAGTATAGATAAAGCTTAGTATAAAGTCATAAGTAAGTATATTTACAAAAATATATCCGTTGTGTACCAATAATACAAT
Source organism: Endotricha flammealis (assembly GCA_905163395.2). Lineage (NCBI taxonomy): Eukaryota > Metazoa > Arthropoda > Insecta > Lepidoptera > Pyralidae > Endotricha > Endotricha flammealis. Next base: position 2,807,154 of record LR990867.1, read on the forward strand.
CAGGTATAAGCCTAGTTTACTTTGGTATCAGGTAACGCTGTTTGAATAGTGTACAATTTATTTACTATTAAAAAAATAGTATTAAAGAATGGTCAGCAATTCAACGTCAGCCCCAAAAAATGATGATGACTGGAGACCTATGTCCAGCTGTGGACTTTTTGTGGCTGAGATGATGATGATTTATGAAAGTAGTGTCCCAGTAGAGTTGCCGTCGACACGTGCACGAGGACTCTAGTACGACCAAATTGTGATCAAAATGCGTTCAAATATCACAGGTGTATGAGCACGTATTATCATTAGTAGTAGCTGATTGTACACACACATTATTCCAATCTAAACGAAACCTGCGTAGGTCAGTGATTATCTCTTACATAAGAAAACATCATTGACAGGGCGTTGTCCGGGAGACGGCAAAAACTTGCGTTTATTGTACGGTGACCATTATTTCTAATCTCTCACATTTCTTCATTTATCTACTAGCTGTAGCCTGTAGCTTGTAGATTTATTTGGGTTATTATAGCCTATGACACTCACAAATAAAATGGCTTCAATTGGTAAAAGAATTTACAAAATCGGTTCAGAGATTACCCGAAAATCTCACAAACTTTAGTTCTAAACTCTCACGAAGTTGAGCTAAGTGAAGTGTAGTTAGGCACGAAGTTAGAAGACAATGGAAAGGTGAAGACAAAGACCACTTCCACACTCACGTTTTATTTCCCGAGAGTTAAGCTTATAAGCTAGCGTAACGATTTGATCATACATAATAGATACTTAATGCGTTTATTGGCGTAAACTGGCTGTTAATGACATAAATTACCTGATTGTTAAAAAACACGGGTCAGGAGTCAGGACAGATATACAGAGGAGCGGACCTACCACACACTCTCCCTCTGTGTCTCCTGTATGTATGGTGGACTAGTCCCGCTTTTAAAATTGTGATCGTTTGGTCACCATAACAACAACGCGAGCCCGTTGCGTGTATGGTGAGGACGCGGCGGCTCTAAGAATGTTGAAAGTCTAGTCCCGAGCTCATTACGGTGGAAGGAAAAACATAGTGCCTCTTGGGAAACTCATTTACATCGTCATTATATAATGACATAAGCGAAATGAATCAATGAAAATGATTAATTGATTTATTTACTAGCTTCCCAAACTATTTGCCATGAGACGAAGAATATTCAGGTTTACGTTCATACAAATAGCGTATCTGAATCGCATTTTAATTCTAACTTCACATTACAGATTAATTATATATTGAATTCATTGTATGACGTGTCTAAATGGCCACGATGTCCTACAGAATAAAATATTTTTGATTTTGACATTAAGTCTCAAGCTATCACTTTTTGCAGCTTTTATAACTGGATATTGGAAGCCGAGAAACGTACTAAATAGCCGGATCCACACCGGACGATCCAACGCGATCCAAATGCGCACGGCAGGATCTCGATCCAATGCAGCGTTTGATGTGCATGTGGACGTGCCTCGCGCGAAGAGGCTCGCACGCTCCAATCATGGACTACTACATGTTAATGATGATGATTCACCAGATGATAAATATCAATATTAGTTAATAGAATATTGTAGAGACTGTTTGAGAAGTCTTGCATTAATCTACAGGCGCCTAGCGTCTGTAATATCCCCAGGTCGTAAAAAATACGCACACCGATACAATCTTACACGTAATCTTCAATACCTAGTCATTTGTTATTGACCTACTTTACCGTTTATATTAGGTATGTAATCCGCACTTTTAAAATTCCTTAAGTGACCATCTCTTCGACAGAGAGAATCACGCACGATGATGATAGTATCGTTGTTGTCTGTCGTGCCACCAACCAAATTCTATAGGTACAATAATATATAGTGCTAATTCTGTTGTTCATTTAACTAGACTAAACTAATTTTGACAGGACTAGAAGTGTTGCTATTCTTGTCACTAATAGTAAACCAAGGAAGGACAACAACACCTTTGGTCCTGTCAAAATTAGTTTAGTCTAGATACATCTTAGAGTTAAAAGTACAACAGAATTAGCACAATTGTCTTTGAAGGTGTCTTCACACGGCGATTACATCACAGCGATGAAATCTATACAAAAACAATAACTATAATCGCGATTCTTTCGCTCGTCAAGATAAGTCAGGTCAGGTCCCTTAGTTAGAGATAATCCTAGTCCTAGAATAGTCCTTTGAGATCTTCGATCACTAATAATTGAGTTTTTTTTTTTTTTGGCATTGAAGTGGCGATGGCTTTTTCGATTTTATGTTTAGCATAAGCATATCAACTTAATTTATGCTTATTTTTCCATTTGTTCCTCAAGGAACAGGCTAATGTTAAAGGTCATGCTAGCGTCGTCAGTCATAAATCCATTTCTAAGTAATATTTCCATATCCTTGAATTTTAAGCAACAAGATTTGAATGCATTTTGTAGAGAACCTTATACTTACAAAATGTGGCGGGAACAATATTTATTTTTTATTTTTAGATGTTTTTGTTTTGAAACCGGCCAGGATCATCAGTAGACAAACGCCCCGAGCCCCGAGCGGAAATCAAACCCGCGCCCTCTGGTGAAAAAAAAATCACTACCGACTAGTACCGACAGTACCAACGCACCACCCCGAGCCGTTCTGTAAATGCCCAATGTACTTAAATGCTCGTAATCTAACCATCTTTAGTGCATACTTCGCCTTAAGTTACTGTACCTATTATCTCTACACTGTGGGTCAAATGTGATCCGATAAAGATACAAACGAATCAGTTTTATTCGACTGTTGCACGTTCACTGTGCCCGCTGTTATTTTTGGAGTGTTATATTTTTCCATAACTGTGGCGTAAGTTTTTTTATTTTTTTATTTTTATCTTTATTTTTTAGGAGCTTTTGTGTTTTAGACATGGCAGCTCCATCATCACAAAAAACATCTATATCTAACACAACACATAACGATAAATATACAGTCAAAGCTCCACTAAACTGCACAAGCTCAAGGCAGCATCAGAGAGGGGGTTGGTCAGAATGCTCTGAACAATCCCCACATCCAGCCTATTAATCTCATAATCTTGGAAAATTATTTGTCTCTTAGTTTGGTTCCGCTCACACTCCATTAGGAGATGAAAGACGTCCTCGATTTGTCCACATATTTCACAATTAGGTGTAGTTTAAGTTGTTATTAATTTTTATTTACCTGTTGTACTTAACTACTCCTTTACTAGGGGCTTAAAAAATTCGCCGCTCGTGCGTCGACATTATACTTACGTTGTCGACGTACAAACAGCGACGAATTCTATCAAACGAGTTGTTTACCAAAAACTGTCGACGCACGACCAGCGACCAATTCGGCATATATACAACTTTTTGCGTGCAACCGCTATCTCTCGTAGGGTTGCAAATCTACTTACTATAAAATAAATTCATATTGTAAACTTTGCAAGTACTCGAGTACGATAATATATCATCTTTCAATGTTTCACCATCATCATCATTTGAACTCATAATCATTTCACTGCGGGTCTGTTTGCGAATTATTTACATCCAAACGGTAATCAGAGGATCATAGTAATCATCCCTCCTCCGCTACTTTCGAAACTGTTGTGCTTAGAAATTTGGAAAAAATCATGCTAGTAGTCAGGATCTAGCTACTAGTTAACGAGTAATAGGCTGACTTGACGCTGCGTCCCTCCTATACATATTTTAAATTACTTGCCAATATTCCTTACCAACATAACACCTTATCATTTCGTTTTATCAGAAAATTACTTAATTTGTAAAAGAATAGGTACGTTTAAACAAATACTAACACTTATACAACAACAAAATAATGACTATTATTTAATGTATGTTTGAGATAACTCCTTGTGTGAACTGTTACGTAGATATCTATGTATTTTTTAGGCCTGTAAATGAATGTTCAGAATGTGACGTCATATTGTTAATTTTAATGAATAACCTTCTGTTACTTCATTTGGCGTTTATTCTGTGTATAAACTCAAAGACAGTCTTAATTATTGTTCAATTTATATGTTAAATTAGAATAAATTAAAGAAGAATATAATAAACCGAAAAAATCGTTCTTGGTTGAAGTGTCACACACAGCCATAAACTTCATAGGTTTCAGAAATCGAGTAAGTAGACTTACACCCATATTAACCAATGCTGATCCCCTGCAGGGATACTGGTCTCCTTTCATACGAAAGAGATTAGAGCATACTCTGCCACGCTGCTCCAATGCCGCCTGGCTCCTCGAGATTTAGGGACTTTTATATGGTTGCAAGAATTCGTAGCGTGTTATTCTATTACACAGTTCTAGAAACGTATTTTAATTTTAATTTAAGTATCTCTTTTTTTCATCCTAACTATTGTATGATAACTTAAAATCTCTGTGATAGCCATCATTAGCATCACCATCTTTTCTTTCGTCTTCTAACATCGCCTCGTTCAACTTCGCAAGTAAAACTGGTATTAAAATTCACACTTTTTTTTTCAGTCAATTAATGGATGTAATTGTGATCGGGTGCGGCGCGTCTGGCGTCGCGGCGCTCCGGCGACTACACGACGCCGGTCTCAAAGTGGTTGGCCTAGAAGCTGCTGATAGAATCGGTGGCAGAATATGCACAGTGCCTTATGGTGACAGCTCTATTGACATTGGTGCTGCTTGGTACGTCATCACTTTCTGTAGATCATCGTCATCAACAATAGTCGTATTGTATTTGTTTTGTCAAGCATGATAAAAAAGCAAGCAGGTCAATATGAAATGGGCTTGCTAGTCTGTTAATAAGTTGACTACTTTCTTAACCATATCTTGTAGCGGAGAACGCATTGGTAACACCTCTGATGATGCCGTCACAGTCCATCAGGTGTGAACCGCTTGTTTGCCTGCCATATCCCAAAAAAAAACGATAGTTGGTATTGCTATTTGAATTATTAATACTTATAATCAGATATCAATGGCAAGAAACAAAGAGATTGCGCGAATTACGTCTCCACAAATAAAATAAAAAGAAACTAGAATTTCTTTTGTTTATACGGTCACAGATGAATAAACAGTTTCATACGGTCTTCAAAGTAAAAAAAACTATAATTTCTTCTATGCTTTTATATTTAGAACGCAAACTATGCTTCACTTGTTTTTAGAATCTCATTAATTCATTAACGATGAAACCAATTTAATGTGGGAATGCAACATTACAATAATTCCCATTCGCAAATTTTAATCAATCGCTTTTGATCGAGGCTTTGCTAAGTTTTTTTTTCTGGCCAATTACAAATCGGTCGTTTTTCTATTCCTGTTAAATACCTGTTTATACAATATTTTTGTTACTTAGATGTAAATAATTGTATAGTCTTTCATTTGGTTTGTACCTACTCAGACACTTATAAGTCAGAATTGTGGATTTATTATAATAAATCCGCAATTCCAGGGTTCAGTTTTGTTAACGGTTTAAAAACTTAACGACATGTTTTTACATAAATGAACTGCAAATAATAGTGTATGCTGTAAACGGCTCCTTTCTGTATGGTTTTTAAAACGCAGAAAATAACGTCATTTAAAAATATATCATTTTAGGTAGATTCCTAGTCATGGGACATGTAAGCGGATCTTTACCTATTGGACTTTGTACCGTTGCGTTCTTAGGTCTATGTCATAAGAGCTAGAATTGTACAGCAAGTGTATAGCTCGACGTGCACCTGACTGTACATGTTAATGCTAGAGATACAGTTTTAGCAATTTTGATGGAATTTATATATTTCTAAGATTATTATTGTTAATCACAATTCCATCCTACCTAGTTCTTATAAAATCCGAAAGAAAGAAATTCCACCAATAAGCATGTACAGTCAGGAGCACGTTGAGCTTGCAGTACAATTTTGGCTCTTATGACAGAGAACTTAAGAATGGTACGAAGTCCGATATGTAAAGGTCGACCTGCTCTTGACTCTACCAGGACTAAGCATTTAGGTCTTATATGAACGTTATTCCCTTTATTCCAGGTGTCATGGTGAAGAAAACAACATTGTTTACGAGCTTGCAAACAAATACGACCTCCTTGGAAGACCATCGGGGCCCAATGAAGATTTTTATGTGTTGTCAAATGGTATGCAGATTGAAAGGAAGAAGGGAGTCAGTATAGTCAAGATCCTTGATCAAGAAGTGGCCAAAGCTGATAAAGATAATGCAAAATCTATTTCGGAGTATGTAAGGGATGTGTAAGTTTAAATAAGATTGTTTTAAAATCGTTTGACAGGCCCGGTAGTCGAGTGGCAAGCAATGGTCACTTTATCTCAAGGAACGCAGGTTCGAATCCTGCGCAAGGCAAACATTTGTGTGCATGAACATGTCTATTTACCTTGGCCTGGGTGTAGGTACGTATAATAAGTATTTATTTACAAAAAAAAATAATTATGTATATTTATCAGCAATCTTAGCAGGTCATTATGGGTATAATACGAGCTTAGTTGCTTAGTTTAGGACTTGATGGCGTTGTGTGATTCGTCCAAAAATATTTATTTATTTTTGTAAAACATAAAAATAAATTCTCCACGATTCATACCGCACCACCCAAAATAAGCTAAGTTTAATTTACTTGTGTTATAAGCACGTAACTACCAGAGAACAGAAGATATATTATCGTAAACTTAAACTTATAATAACTACATTTTTTTTATACTACTAGGGTTGCAATACAAGCATACGGCCCGCCTGATGGTAAGCATCACCGTAGCCTATAGACGCTTGCAATACCGAGGGTATCACACGCGCGTTGCCAACCCTCCCCAACCTCCCAAATGGAGCTCTGGAGACCTTACTCACCGTAGGTACACGACATGGCCGAGACCAATGCTATTTGGCTACGATCTTCTGTAAGGTGGAGGTCCTTCCCCAGACGGGCTGCTCCGATTTGAGCGGATTATCCGCATTGCCCCCTCTCTTAGACTTACATAGAAAACATTCAGACTCGAGACAAACCCAAATGCCATCTCAAAAATGTTTGCCCCGAATGGAGAATCGAGCCCGACCCCTCAGTTGCAACGGTAGAATACAATACATTTCTAATTTTAATAAAACATTTTCTATTCTATTCAAAATCGTTGACGCATCATATCATCATCATCATGATTTTAGGGAGGCCTATGGCCACTGCTGGACATAGGCCTCCCCAAAAAGTTTCCAGCGCGATCGGTTAGCAGCGGCCTGCGTCCAGCGGCTTCCATAAAAAAATCTGAAATTTATTCTTCAAATTACTGTCATCATCTGATGATGATGAATCATGTGACATCGCAGAAGAGGTGTTCCCCAAAAATAATATTAAAACTTATATTATGGTAAATCTGTATCTGTTATTTTAATGATTTTAGAGCGTCATCTGATGAAATACTCGGCGATAATCCATTAACTGGATTCTTCGTGGAGTGGTACGAGAGAAACAGTCATTTAGGTGGTCAGAGCGACCCGAAGAAGGGCAAGTCTTTGAAAGGATTACTGGAGAACTGGCCCTGTGGTGGGGAGCCCATGCTCAATTGGAAGGGAAAGGGTTACAAGACTATATTAGACGTTTTACTGGTTTGTATATTTTATATTAATTGTTATTAATAATGTAAATTGTGCACTCAAGAAATTGTCGCTGCACGTGAGAACACTATCCTCTCTATTTAAGATCTGTCTTAAATCGTCTGTCTCATATCTAGTTATATCTGTAAACTCGTGACAGAAACCTTGTCCTGAGAAAAAAAATAATTATAAGTATCTAATTTAGCGCAGGCGTTCGGAAGGTATGCGCGTACACATATTATTATTTTAGCTATTGTTAGATAAATACTAACGAAACCTGTGCAACTTCGTTTGCGTGTATCGTACTTTCCCGTAGGAATTTCGAAAAATTCTTTCTTATCTGATGTCTACGTCATATATTTTTTTTTTATTAATCCATCAACGTCTTACACATTAATATAACATAATAAACACATGTAAACACAACATTTTGAATGCATAAGCCAATTATAGGTAGATACAACATGTTTGAAATAGCATAGGTACAGCGCTTTATGTTGTTATCCTAGCACAGTTATACTTAAATATAAGAACAAAAAAAAAACAGATTAAAAGTAAGATCTGAAAAATAAACTAAATTAACTAAATATTAAAAACTAAATTAAACTAGTGTGGTCAGAGAGTAATTTCATTATTTTAGATTTCAAGGTTGCCACTGAGTCATAGTGTATATCAATTTGGTCACTGTATTTATTTATTATTCTGCACATCCGAGGTACTGGTGAATTTGCACCCAGTACAGTAGCCCTAAGAGGTGGTACCAACGGCGTAATGATCCTGCGTGGATACCGGTTGGGTGCCTTTAATGCTATTTTGGACAGAATTTGTGGGCAATTTATAGAATTTCTCAGGAGCTTAATGATAAACATGGCATCCAAAAATTCTCTTCTCGTTGCCAATAAGTGCATATTAAAGTGCCTAAGTCTGTCCCTATAGGATTTTATAGAGCTTGATACTGTTGAGAACGCCAAGTGCCACAAGAATCTCTTCTGTAGTCGTTCTAATCTCAACGAGTGTACCGCATAATGTGGTCTCCAGACTACACTGCAGTATTCTAACACACTTCGAACTAAACAGTTGTACAAAATAATTTTAGTTTTTTTATTGCGAAATACTTTTGCATTTCTCAACAGGAAACCCATCATTCTGTGTGCCTTTTTAGCAATCGAGTCGACATGGGGCACAAACGTTAGCGTCGAATCAAGTATAACCCCTAGGTCCCTAATTGTATTTACTTCCTCAAGAGTGGTTTGCTCAATGTAATAAGCTGTAGGAAGTGGGTGTAGTTTGCGTGTGAACTTTATGTGATAGCATTTGCTTGTGTTTATTTTCATATAATTCAGCTCACACCACAACACAAGATTGTTCAAGTCTGTCTGTAGTAAGGCAGAGTCTTCAATACTCTCAATAATTCTACAAATTTTAAGGTCGTCTGCAAACAAATATGGAGTCGAGTTACAAATATAGTCAGGCAAATCATTAATGAAAATATTGAACATAATTGGTCCCAGATGAGAACCCTGTGGTATTCCAGAATTAATATTATATTTATGCGATTTGTAACCTCTAACAACTACATAAAAAGTCATACAAAGAACACCCTCCAAGTTTCTTAATGTTTTTTTTATTTTTTATTCCAGAATAAATATCCAGATGCCTCTAAAGAGGTTCCAGTACAGATTCTGTTGAATAAGGAAGTGGAGACTATCAGATGGGGGAGCAGTCAAGGGGACCCCGGCAATCCGTTAGTGCAAGTGCGGTGTAAAGACGGTAGTTTATATTCAGCGAAGAGTGTTATTGTTACTGTTTCTATCGGAGTTTTGAAAGAAAGGTAATTTGTCTACAAGTAAACGTATAACAGTTTGTACAACTAAATAGTGGGTGCTTTTTTTCGGAACGAAAGATACACGGTGTCCATGAATAAGTAAAATTATTAATGGTTGAGTAACGCAAGTTAAGGCTCGAAAATGTAAAGCTGCAATTCCTCGCAGAAAAACTCGAAAGAAAAAGCGGACAGAAATGACATACCTACATTGTTTTGTAATGGATTTTTTTTTTTTTTTTAAACTCCCACATATTGTAGGAAAGGTATCGCGTACTTTCTCCCTTTTCTTGAATTAAGAAAGAAGGTTCTTTCCGAGCAGGTGTAATATAATAGTACTTACTTTATTCACCAAGGGCAGAAAATGACCGTTTTCCGACGAGGGAGTCGCGAAGGGCCGCAATACTCCCGAGGTGGTGGATATTCCCACCTGCAAGGAAAGGACGGAGAGGCGAGAGAAAAGAGGACTTTTTAAACCCCATCAAAATACTGACTGTGGTCAACGTTAATCATTGAGTTTTGATTCACGCAACATCGATATAATCGAAAAAAAGTTACAGAAAGTAGTGAACTACTTTCTGTAATTGACGATGTCATCGTCGACCACCGTAGGTACCCGGGAGGAAAAAATATATGAAAATACTTTTTCACTTCTCATGCTCAGAAAATGCTTATTTGCGCAGGATATAGGCTGCACAAAATCGAATTTTGTGCACAAGGGCAAAAACGTATCTACTCATAAATGTATCTATATTAAGGCAAAGGAAATAAGCCATACAGCCAAACACAACAAAAAGTTCAGAGATAGAATTTGTTATTTTATAACATTTACTTTAATTTATTTGCCTTATGTGTTTTTTAAGTCATAAAAGATATTAAAATTTAAATTAAAGTACGGTAGGTTATTTAATTAATTTAAGAAAATTATTTTATTACAAAATTAATTTAATAGTAGGCTGTATAGGTCTGCAGCCCAAGCCTAATTTCAATGTCGTAAGATTTAAAAAAAAAAGCGGCGGGAAAGGCAAACAGGTCTTGTTTTTCGTGCGTTTATTTATTTATTTCCTCGCAATCGAAGTGAAAAGCAGAGTTTATAACTCGTCCACAAAACCATTTCTATCCTCGACATTACTATCATTGTCGTATCATACTCGACATTGGTAAAAGTCTCAGATAGAAATGATTCGTTTTGTGCACTTGTTGTAAAATCTACTATTCTTCCCTCATACGGAGGTATAAAAGGAGATATAAAATACATTTTTTTAATTTGCAGGCAGCAAACCCTATTCAACCCTCCATTACCGTCCGACAAAGTAAACACTATAAACAACTTACAACTATGTATTCTCGACAAAATATACATAGAATTCGAAAAGCCTTGGTACCCTAAAAACTCTAACTTCACTATCCTCTGGAGGAATGAGGATAAAGCCAAGTTTTCTGATGATGAGAAATGGATAACTGAAATTCATGGTTTGATGACTGTTGAGCATCATCCTAACGTACTGTTGGCTTGGATTTATGGTAACGGTGCCGAAATGATGGAAAAAGTCAGCTTGGAAGGTGTTAGAGCTGGAGTCGACAAGTTTATAAGCAATGTGTTGAAACAATTTAGTGTTTCACCTGTGAAGTCTATTTTGAGGTATGCTGCTTCAACAATCCATTATATACGTTTCACTTTATAATAATAATATTCATTTATTTCAGACCAGAATCCATATTTTGTTAGTATTACAAATTGACTTTAAAAACTAGGGTTAGCATACATACACATATTTATAACATTATTACCTAATCTAAACTACGTACAACACACTTAGTCCACTGCTTTATGATGTGACAGTCGACACATGTGGCAAGTGTGGCAACAGTGTTCAGAACGCTGTTAGTGCTGCCACGCATCCGATGCATCAGAGAAGCTATTCGCTTTCGCATAATAGCCTGAAAGCCATCAGTGCTTCTCCTCGTAAACATATCCGACGCACTACAGTGCCTGGGCAGTCCTAACAGCGCCCTGAAGCCATTGTTGTACTGTATACGTAAGGCGTTGTATGCCTTCTGCGTATAATTGACCCACAGGGCACTAGAGTAAAAAGACTGGCAGTATGTCTTAAATAGTGTTATCTTTACTTTATCCGTACACTTAGCGAACCTTAGCCTTATGTGAAGCCCATAGCCATTTATAGAAATGCAATTTTCACCACTTGCTATAAAGTCCCGAATATGCTATTTGCCAATTAAGAATCATCAAACTCATACTATGGTCTAAAACCATGGACTTAATATAATTAAACAGACAAGTTTTTTTTTTACTGCGTTACTATTGGTCCACGTAATCAATGCTATTGGTCGGTCGCGTTGCTATTGGTTGATACTATTAGCTATCTCACTCTGTCAATATGGGAAATGTGAGAGGGACATACTCAGTACTCGTTTTTTTTAAAACTTCTATCTGTCTGTGCAGAGAAACAAATACACATGTTAACTGTAATGTGAATGCGAATAATTAATTTTCAGATCCCAATGGGCATCGAACCCCCTAATAAAGGGGTCTTATTCATACCGGAGCGTGTCGTTAGAGGAGAATGGTGGCAGCGCTGTAATTCTCAGTGAACCATTGTCCCGTGGGAATGGTTTCCCAGTAGTATGCTTCGCTGGGGAAGCTACTTCGCACCATCGGCATAATGCCGTCCACGGCGCCGTCGAAGCTGGATTTAGGGAAGCGGATAGACTTGTATCAAGTTTTAAGAAATTTGGATATTAAATATAATTAAGTCTATTTTCGATCGACAATTTTATGACAGCGTTTTTGATCACAAATTCACAATAATATATTTGTATTTTAATATTGAATTTTAAGTTGCAATATGTCTATATTGCAACTTCATGGTAGGTTTTGATTTTGAATACTGACAAAAGAAAGAACGCGTATCGTTTTCGGGTCCCATTTTGGAACGAAATGTATTTCATGGTTAGAATTCAACAATACTTCGGTTCGAATTTTCGGAATTTCGTTTCGTGGTTGACCAGCTGACCTAATTCTGTACTGTGCTTATACTAAACGCTCTATATAAATTGGTCCTTTAAAAAACATAAATTATGTAACGTTATTGAACAAATTGTAACATTCAGTGTGGGAGCAAAAATCATGTTTTAAAATGTTAGCTAATGTTACAATTTGTTCAATAACGTTATAATACCTTTTCACGCAAAGGCAAACATATTTAGAAATACAAAATAATATTGTTGTAGTTGATTTTAAAGATATAATGATATTTCCTGATATGTGTATGTATTGTAAAATGTTGTGATTAAAATAAAATTATTTTTTATAAGATATTTTTATTATTATTAATAATTATAATTAATAGTTACCAAAAACATATGAAATAAAGGAACTAATGTAAAGGAAAAGTTTTCTTAATAATATAATAAAAATAATAAAAAGTGATAGTATGAAATATTTTACTTACGTTACTATTAATAAGAATAATTTTATAATAGTTAATAATAATTAAAGAAAGTAAAAAAGGAATAAAGCCCGCAACACACTTGTGTCGTATCTAGGGTTGCCAGGTCGCCAAAACTAATAGTCGGACAGACCAGCCAGTTTGGCCGGACATTTGGGTAAAAAGGCCGGATATTATTGAGGATTTTGTGTCGCACTATTAATAGGTAGGTACGACGAAAATTTTTAAGTAAAATCAACCTTTTTTTATTACCAATTTTTGTTAAATTCTAATTAATATAAATAAAATCGAATTCCAAATCAGTCTAAGTACTTTATTATTAATCAGTGAAATAAAGTCATCAGTCAAAATTCAATTCTAGTTAAAAAAAAATCAACATTTTAAAATTCTTCTTAAAGTCGGCTCTCGTTCGTTTGCGAAATGTAAAAAGCCTAACAAAAGCCGGACAAGCCGGACACCGTTTATTTTGGCCGGACACGCAATCAAAAAGCCTAACTATGTCCGGCTTTATCCGGACGCCTGGCAACCCTAGTCGTATCGTAACATGTCCATTACGTGCTGGGCTGCGACACATAACAATATAATGCCGACGATGTAAAGTAACCTTTACAAGAGGCCCACGGATCTTGAGATCTATCCAATCACTGGCTAAGTGACAGTATACAAACCCAATATACAAAAAAAATCTTTATTTTCAAAATCATAAGATTTCATTAAAACAATTAATTCAATTCATACATAATGGCTATTGGCTAAGTGACAATACTATAACAGATCCAATATACAGAAAAAAACGTTATTTTGCAAAAATCTTAGGAGATGGGCAACGCTTTGGTTATGCCAAAGCAAAGTGGCAGGAAAGTGGTCACCGCTGCCTATGGAGTCCATAGGCAGCGGTGACCACTTTCCATCAGGTGACTTGCTTGCCCGTTTGTCTGCCATATACCATAAAAATCTTAAAATGTTATTAAAAACTAATAATTTCAATTTATACATATAATGTAATGATATACTGAAGTTTGAAGGGAAAATATTAAATTTTATGGTCATTCTTAGTTCTTTACTTAAAACTACGTAATAACATCAGACTTAATAATTTCCGAACTAATAATGTTACCCTCCTCATCAACATCACACATCATAATTTCAACCTCATTCTCGTCATAGCAAGGTTCCTTTTTCTCCGTTTTAACAGGTTTATTTGTATCAGAACTTCTTAATGTTATCTCAAACTTCTTTGGAGTAGTTAGAGTGGCCTCGGCTGTCTGTTTTAGGTCGAACTCAAAAGTGTTCTTAAGAGATTCCTTGGGTCCGCTATAGCCATCAACAATCTTCTCGGAGACATCTAAGAATTCAATTCTCGTTGTTTGCAACCTATACATACCATCTTCGCTTATTTGGTATCTGAAATTATGCAAATAGAGAGAGATGAGAGAGAGAGAGAGATATAATATTCTTTAGAAGAGATAAAAATACAGAAACAGACTTACAAACTAATAGTTTTTTTTCAAGCGACTTGATCATCTTCATGTTCATAATAATGATATAAGTTGTCATTGATAACACTAAGGCTTAAAGCAGACGGTGAAACCCAAATGTGACGCAACTGCAACTTGTATATACTTAGCATTTGAGTTTCTGTCATAGACTCCTTTGACAGACCACACATGATGCAACCATAAAACTAGTTTACTTGCCTAAAGTGTGTTATGGTTATTGTTAAATTTGATCCTTTGTTAATGTTATTCTTAATAATCATTTCGTAATATTGTATTATATGATTTAATTTGTAACAGTCAATAGAGGAAGAGCGGGATCTTCTAACACAGGTATTATATACTTAAAATTAGATCCCTGCAACTATGTGCACCTAACCGATTTGATGAATAAAGATTATTAATATTATTAGTTTGCAACGCGTTTCAAACCGATTTCAAAAGGGTCGCGTCACATTTGGGTTTCACCGTCTGGGCCTAAGAGCAAACATTGAAATGGGCAAGCTCGACAGGGATAGTATTACACTCTCGCGAAATACTAGTGTGAAGCAGTACTCTCTCGCGAAATACTAGTGTGAAGCAGTAATTCGATTCGTTCTTTAAGTTAATAGCTACTTGTCTCTCTGTATATGAAACAACTGATGTAAGTGGGACACAACGCAAAAGATTCACAAGGGTCGAAGTGTTCCGTCCGGGGTAGGCCCCATACTAAGATAAGATAAATATATACGGACAATTCATACAGATTGAGCTAGCCCCAAAGTAAGTTCGAAACTTGTGTTATGGGATACTCACTCAATGATATTATATTTTATAACAAATACATATATAGATAAACATCCAAGACCCGAGGCCAATCAGAAAAAGTTAGTTTTTCATCATGACCCGACCGGGGATCGAACCCGGGACCTCCTGGGTGGCGGTCTCGCGTGGTAACCATTACGCCACGGAGGTCGTCAGGATAGGTATTGATAGAGAGCACAGCGGATAACACGATCAAATCGGAGCAGCCGGTCTGGGGAAGGACCTCCACCTTACAGAAGATCGTAGCCAAATACCATTGATCTCGGCCATGTTGTGTTCCTACGGTGAGTAAGGTCTCCTCTCCAGAGCTCCACTTTCTACAGGGTCGGCAACGCGCGAGTGTTACCCCCATTATTGCAAGCGTCTATAGGTTGCGGTGACTGCTTACCATCAGGCGGGCCGTATGCTTGTTTGCCACCTTAGTGGTATAAAAAAAGATAAGAAAAAGAACTTGTATCTCACCTAAATCGACTGTGCCCAAAAGGCCACTGCGCCCCGTGCACTTTGACCAAATGTGTGGTCAATCCACTGCCTCTCGCGAACACTTTGGTACTTTTCTCCGGGCACATGTGACATGCGTACTTCTTAACAGGTTTCTTGGGCTTGACCAGTCCATCGTCAGAATCTGACTTATCATCATCTGACGGCTCCCTGTCACTGCTCTCGGATTTTTCGCCTTTCAACTTCTTCCTTTTCTTCTTCTTCTTGCGAAAATGCGTTTCTATGTGCTTCTTTAGATCCCATTTTGTTACAGCTCTATAAGAAAATACATTTTCGTGAAATTTAATTAAGACAAATATGAATAAACCACCATTACTTTAGAAGCTGATTATGTTTCTCACACGTAATAATGATATCTTTCAACGATTTTGTTGAGCCAGTCAAAAAATCCGCTTTTCCAACATTTGGTTAGATAAATAGTTAAATTATATTATTCATATCTCTAAGACACATATAAGTAAACAGTTAGTGCTGATAGACGATCGAATTTGATACGACACTACCGAACTGTGCATGGAGTCGTCGTCAGCGCATTATTTTCATGGCAAGCAAATCACTGATTTTCAGTCACCAACTTTGCCATTAATCTACAATAATATTATAAAGAGGAAAGATTTGTACTTTTGTGTGCCTCAAAAACTACTAGACCGATTTCAAAAATTCTCTCACCGTTGGGCCCTTAAGTACCTACTATGTACTAATGTACATTACCCCCGGGTAACATAGGCTATATTATATATTTTTTAAATTAGGGTTCCTTAGTAAAACGTTTGCGAGGCCGGGGCGGTCCGCTAGTATTGAATAAAAAGAGTACCAGAAGTAAATCTACTTCGTGTAACATTAACTTTATGTCTGTCCCTATGCATGTTTAGATCTTTTTTGAATAGTTGGAGAGTCAAGATTATGTAAAATACATTTAAAAATCCTATGGGATAGCGGGCTACACGCCAACGAAGTTGTGCGGTTTTCGCTGGTATTGAATAAAAAAAGTTTAGAGCAAATCTACTTCGTGTAAATGTCAATTATAATTAAACTACAAACCTGTATGAGCAGTGCGGACATGCATGTGCACGCGTAGCTGGCAGGTGTCGGTACCTCACGTGCTGCGCGAGCGCCGCGGCCGACGGCGCAGACATGTCGCACATCGCGCACGCGAACGCGCAAATATGCTGGCGAGCATGATGGCGTAGCAGATAGTCTGTCGCGCACGACACACCGCACACTGAACATGTGTAGCCCGAGTTCGGGTATACATTCTGATAAAAAATATTATAATTAGATAGAATATGCTTTATTTCCGTGCATCCACACCGCTTTGTAGAGCAAAGTTTCAGTGTTAGTGGGCAACATCTGATAACAAAAAGTTATTGAATCCTTATATTATAGTGTTTCATTCTGTTGCTCCACAAAAGGTAACTGCGGTGTGTAAACACGACAACTTACAGACCAGTGAATAGGCAACAAGGCGGCCATTACTACTAAAATCGTTTAAGGCAACCTTAGGGTAACAATTTTTTGTATTGAATTAAGTTTTGAATTAGTTATTTTGGTTTCTTAACTACTTCAATAAACATCAACTGCAGATTGTTAGAAACATCTCCATGCTTCGGAAGGCACTGACATTTGATAATCAAGCTCAAGTTATTTTTAGACCCATCCATATACTGGCAGGGCATGTCATTGCTTGCGTCTTTATTCTTATTCGACATGTGCAACAACGCTAATGCGCTGTTTAAGTGAGAACCAAAAGCGGAGAGTCACTTTCCTTCCTCCATCTTTCCTTATTTATTCCTACATAGGTGGACCCACTTGTTCCTACTACGCATCCAAGATCTTGTAGTTGTGGATATCCATGGGCAGCGATGATTGCTTACCATCAGGTGACCTAGTTCGTTTGTCCTCCTCTGCCATAAAAAAGAATAATATGTGGTTACCTGTCTCCTCAAATGGTCACACAGCTTCCTATTACAGGCGAAGTGTTGCCCGCAGTGATAACACGCTATTATTCGTTCTCTTGTATGGGAACGTACGTGCATCGTGAGTAGAACTCTACGTGGGAAAGTCGCGCCGCACCCGGCCCAAGAGCATAAGTACTTTTCTGAGTAAGTTATATGAGCTTTGACATGGTCTAAGAACAGCTGAAAATTAAAAAAATGTAACAAAAATTATATAATACAATACAAAAACTCTTTGTTGCAATGTGAGAATTAATAATAATGTACAAAACGCTGTATCGCAAAAGCAATATCTTTCAAACAACATAGCTGATGAAGAAAAAAAGATTATAAGCACAGATATATCGTGATTATAAGGCATATTTTTGATGGAAAATTGAGATGAAATCATAGTAAAAAACATTATATTTCCCGACTTAAAAAGGACAGGTATTAAGTTAGTCTCTGTCTGTATCTGTAATTCTGTCCATAGCATCGTCGCATCCAAACGCATGGTTTGATTTTTATGTGTTTTTTTACAATTAAGATTGAGAAAAAAAAATTGCGTTTTAAAAATTATTTATTTTTATTTTATTTATTAAGAAAACTAACAGCGTTACATATAATGTAATACATATAATTTCAAACAAACAATAAGGCCAAGTTTTGAATTATTAATGTTAAGGTATACTTCACACTAGGTAGAACTCCACACAAGGATTTGCCTTATGGTCAGATTTCTGGTTAAGGTTTATTTAATAAACTGAACATGGCACATTCCAATACCTGAAGTAAAGTCAACAAAAAACAAACCTGCATAGAGTCGAAGGCTTCTTCACATCCAACCCACATACAGATATGTGGAGCAAGTAATAGTGGTAGATTGTTGCGTTTACTTGAATCCTTTCTACACCTCTGTAACTTCAATGTAGCCCGTCCATTAAAACCAATTGCCAATAAACGAGCATGGTACGCATGATAATTAATATGACGGACCATTTCCATGAAGTCTGATGATTTGTGACCGCACACATCCCAAAGACATACAAGCTCAACTGGAAAAAAAAAATGTAACTTTTAGATTGTGTCAAAATGGGCACAAAAATAGATTAGAGCGAGAATCACTAAGACATACAGTCAGTTTCTAAAACACATTTTTAAAGTTAATGACACTATCCAACAATAATAGCTGTCACTCTCAAACTAAAGAAGAAAAAAAGAGATAGCTTGAGACTTTCACATTAAGTCTCAGTCTCAGTTACAATTTAAAAGTTTCAGAATCTGAATAGGTTTTAAGCTTAGCTTACTTTGGGACCAGCCCCCTTACTCTTGAAGATAATTCCGCTCGATCGCCATTGGATTGTTACTTTTAGGTACTCTTTACAGCTAGACTAGCGCTAACTAAATACTAAACTAAATGAAATCGGACTGTATGCTAACCAAATAGTTAGTAAAGTATAAAATTTCAAGGATACGAATTAGGATTTGCTGTTAATTTTGCATTTGAAATTATACAGAATTGAAATTAAAATCGCGATTGCTATGCAGAGTAAGCTAACTGATAGTGTATATATATTATAATGTGTATATTGTAATGTGTACCTATTGAGGGAATACTAAATTGTCCTTCTGATACGGAGGGTTATTTTCGGCACTCCTTATCTACAAAAAAAGCTTACGGCTCGCCTGGTGGTAAGTGGTCACCATAGCCTATGGACGCTTGCAACACCGGGAGTATCACTTGCAAATATATTCAAAAAAATAAGATTGTTATGACCTTGGTATGACTGTTTTACAATCTTTACATAATATAAAATGAAGAATAAAGTCACTTCCCGCTCTCTGTCTGTCCCTATGAATGCTAAAGTATGCTTATATCTTTAAAACTATGAAACGCATTTTAATGCGTTTTTAGGGTTTCGTAGCCAAATGGCAAAAAACGGAACCCTTATGGATTCGTCATGTCTGTCTGTCTGTCCGTCCGTATGTCACAGCCACTTTTTTCCGAAACCACAAGAACTATACCGTAAAGTGGGGCTAATTGGACCATTTTTTTAACAAAACAGGTGTTTACAAAAACGACAGCTACTTTATCAACATAGACCAATTTTTTTTGTGTAGTTCTCACAATTTCCTCTTAAAACCTACTATAACTGTACATTTTCTGTGAATAAATCTATAGATATAAATTTTTTAAAGTGTCATTCCAAATATCGCACAATGGGGTTATTTGGTATCTGACTGTTTTGCTTTGAGTTTTTATCATTTTTTGAAGCTGTTTCGAAAAGAAACTATTGATCGATATTTGGAATAGTCAAAAGGAAAGATGATGTATTGAGTTTATCTCAATTTCACTTCTTTCCGACACTAAATAGGTGGAAAAACACTATAAATTATTCAATCGTAATTATGGTCTATCGCTAAATTGGGGTTATTTGGAATTTAACGTTAAATATCAAGTGTGTTGTTAATAAGGATGAAGCAATATTTGGAATATTTAAGGCGAAGTCTATTTTAAGCTATTTTGCTTGAAAGTTATTTTTACCTGATTGCGTGGCGCAAAGGAAGGTAATGTGTTTATCATATTCCTTTTGGTTAATAAAAATTAAATGGTTGGTTTACCAGATAAAAGACCTTAGAGAAAATTTTAAGGTAAGGCAATAATAAATAAATATGATCAACGTTTTGATCTGAAATAAATTAATGGGTAATTTAAAATAAAACTACTTCTAAATTACATTTTAATAATTTTATTCAATCACAATAATTATTCTTTATGTTATTTTTCTAGTTATTTTTCAAAGGTATGTAATTAATCCACTTTAAATTCATTTTCATATTGTTTAACCTTCACATATGACAATCAACTGAACAAAACATATTGTTGTTTTTATTAAATATAGATATATAGATTGTACTATGGATTAAACAAATTATTTTGTATGGTGCCCAGAAACATCTTCCCCTTAATGGAGTTAAAATGAGCAATCGGGGCTATTTGAAACAATGAATAAAACACATAGCACTATTTGACTAACTATAAAGGGGCTATTTGAAAAAAAGTTTCAATTAGCCCCAAAACAGATACCAAAAAGCCCCATTTAGAAAAACCGAAAAAATATGGCAAGCCGTAAGAGATAGAAAAAAGCAAATTGAATCACTGAAATGCGCATGAAACACACTATTTCGCAGTCTATTTCACTTTATACATACCTTTACAAATATAGGGTTACAGGTGAAAGTTTTCGTACCACAAAATACACCAATATTTTTTGAAATTTTAAATAACGTATTTCGCCGATGTTTTTTTTTCAAAACCTAAAAATGTCTAGTTAGACATTGACATTAAATGTTATAGTATTGCCAGGTGCTAAAATAAATTTTCTACTATACTCGGATAAAAAAATATACATGACCAAATCTTTTATTTTGAAAATTCCAAATAACCTCGTGGTTTGCAAATAGCCCCATTTTACGGTACTGTTGAAACTTGGTAAGTAGATGTATTATGTTAACGGCATTAAGATTTTCACACAAAAATAGGAAAAAAACGAAAAATTTTTGGGGTTATACATACTTAGGTCTTCAAAAATGATATTGAGGTGTCTAATATCATTTTTTTCTAAACTGTATGGTTTGCGCGAGAGACACTTCCAAAGTGGTAAAATGTCCCCCCCCCCCCCCCTGTAACTTCTAAAATAATAGAATAATAAAACTAATAAAATAGATAAGAGTGATTAAAGAGGAAGGTTTATGTATAATACATTCCGAAATTCCCACGAGAAAGCGAGTTTCCCTTGACAAAATAAAAAAAAGATATATATTTACATATTATAACGTCAAAATATAACCTACCAATATCTTCTTTATCAATAACATGTAAATCTGTTGTATGCGTCTTCACATGTTTCTGGAATGTTTCATAGTCGTCGGAGCAAAATTCACACGACTGCCATTCACACTCCATATGGAGGCTTTCCACACGCAGGCGATGTAAGGGCTAAAACAAGTATACATTTTTATTTCTTCTATATGTATATTGTAACTTTTATCAGTACCATTTTAAAAGAGCAAGTGCTAAGTTTCTTGTCAGGTCTTCTTAGTACAAATCTGCCGTCTGAACTGCTGGTATGAAAAATATGATGATTCGAAAGAGCTTGTAATAAGCCAATTTGAATAAAAATATTTGACTTTGGCTTTATTATTTGTCTTTATTGATACATGAACGGCAAGAGAACTGTCGGTCCACTATGGCAATCAACTGCAGGGGAAAAAAACAGAGGGAAGAAGCCAAGAAGACATATAGGGAGGACTCTGCAACAGTTAATTTAAATCTATATTATTTTTTCATTTTATGTGTACTCTTTATATATATTTTTTAAATGTAAGAGTACTGGTCAACTGATATTAAGTAATCACCGCCACCCATAGAGCACAGAGACTTTGGGGGAGTCCATGAGCCGCTGCCGGCCTTTTAAGTGCATGCATGCTCGCTTCTTGAAGGTTCCCTTGATTACTTCAAAACTAAAATGTAAAATCAATCCAGTTCAAAATATACCATTCCCTTATGCCTCCAGTCTGGTATTTGGAATTGACTTAGATCTTTCTTGGCTTGGTAATTTCCACCAGTATCTTGGATGACCAACCAGGCATTCCCTACCCTTAGGTACTCTACTTCTGTTGGTTTTTCTAAATCCACTCTATGGTGTAACCGTGGTATATTTTATTGTGTTTAGTTCAATTAAATTTTACAGATTGCTGGTGCTAAATAAAATTTAAAAAGAGAATACATACCACAGTCTTAGGCTCCAGAACAGGTTCATTAATACCAGCTGGTATCGTAGCATCCTCTTCCACCACAGACAACAAAAAATTCTTTCTATCCGCATTAGATTGTATTATAAATTGTATATCATTTGTATTCTGCAATGACTGCTTTTTTGGCTCTAAACTATTCTGTTTCTGTAGCCAGTCGGCACAACGCAAATGTCTCGCTTTTTTACCACTTGTACCTTCTTCAACGTTTCCCTCCATTGTTTATTTATTTTATTCTACTTCTACGAAAACAAATATGTACATTATAAAGACGAGTAATATCATTATACCAGGATTTTTAATCACGAATGCACGCACGACACTGTTTATAAATTAAATTTCCACAACAACAAAATAAATAACAAAATCACACACAAGAGAAACTGCGAACGAAATTGACTTGACTTGATTGATTTGACTTGACGACTGAGTACTGACGGACGTCAAATAATATAGAAACTCTACCGAGTACCGAGTTAGTACGCACAGCTTCGGAAGAATTCAGGCAAGACCGCGACACTAGCGCCCCTACGGCATGAGGGCGGCATGAGGTGAATGATTTCAAAACTTTTGTATGCAAAATGTTATAGCGCCCCTAGCGGCATGAGGTGAACTGTGCGTTTTGTATGCAAAATGTAATAGCGCCTCTAGCGGCATGAGGTGAACGGAGGTTGCCAAGTCATTGTATGAGAAACGTCAAGAGCTGTGCGTTAATTATTAGTCTTTTAATGAGGTTAAAAACTGCCTTTTGCTCACTTCAGATGTCGCTTTGTTGACTGTTCCAAACATTTGACAGCTAGCTGTCATTTTCCATACTATTTTTGTAAACATCATATTTGTTTTATAAATAATTCCGAAATATGACTCATTGTGCAGCTATCGATTGTAAAAATGTTCCAATCTATTTATTTTCCAAAGAAATAAAACGAAGAAAACTGGGAAAAGGCTCTTCGAAGGAAAAATTGTAAATCCAGGAAATGGTCGAGGTTATGTGCTGCCCAATTTAGATCTGAAGATTATAATATTAAAAGTAATTAACAGACAATGAAAATTTATACCGAACATTAAAGAAAAGTGCTGTGCCCTCTATATTAAATCAAATCTGTTAACCTACTAGCACAAGAACGCTCAGATCGATTGCTAAAAAGAAGTTGCATGAAACGGTGTATTGAAACGTCTCGTGGTGATCCAATTCCAGGACCTAACCGGATCCAAACTCAAAATGAATGTGATGCTAATGAAACTTCTTTTACTGATCCTCCTGGGTCTAGTGGGGTCCAAACTCAAAATAACTTCAAAAACATGCTGTAATTTTAGAGTGTATTATGTAATACTCATAAGTATAAGAAAATAAAACTATTTAATAGGTATTAATTTTGTTTTATTACACTGTCATAATCAAAAATCATAATTTTTATACAGATATTTGTTAAAAGTAGTGGTTTAAAAATAGGTTTAACAAAAACTTTACAAAGGTAATACTCATACATAAGTATAAGAAAATATTTCCAAGTAATCATGGTCCATTTTAATAGCATATGGATTGGCAGCTTTGATTACTTGGAGATAAGCCATTTTACTACTAGTAGTACAGGAGAAACTGCTAGGATTTTGACATATCCTTCATAATTGTCCATTATATTTTCCTGGTAAAACGGGATTGCATCGGGGAATTATAGAATACTTTATTCGGTTTTTTAAATGTCATCAATTGTTCTGTGCACATTTTGTACAAAATTATAGTTTTAGTAGGCACTATATCTTCTATGCCATGGAGAACTGTAAAAACATGCTTACAGTGTGCTTCTACTCCTTTTCCAGTTGCACATTTGCAGTGACTCCACTATCATGCCACTATTATCCATTTTTAACAGAATGATATTTAACCCATTAAGCGCCAAAATGAAACTGCCAGTACTTTTATGAGTAGCTATTTATTTTCGAAACCACATAAACATAAATAAACACAAAGTCAGGAAAAAAAATTTTTTTAATTTTTTTTTTAAATTAGGGGGGTGTACTCGCGCGAGTACAACGGTCACTTAAAGGTGATATCTTTCGAAACATTCTCTTTCTATGCACAATTTTTCTAAACACGTCTTGCATTGCCAGCGAACTCTTGCATGACAACCTGCACAACGTAACTGCTTCTCAAGTTTTTGAGGATAGTGTCCCGAACCATCTTGCGCCAATCCTTGCACCGTAGAAGACGAAGGGCGGGTTTTGGTTGGTTTTGTTTGACGTAAATAAAATCTTGCAATACTACGTCTTAACAATAGCTGATCCATGTGGTTCTCGTGGCTTACAACATGCAAACGCCAGGAGTTTGCTATTGCCATGTCTACCATATAGGTAAAAAGGACCCACCACCATTTCTTTCCGTGAATAGCAATCCTGTAGAGGGATATAGACTGGTCAAGTTCGTCTACTCCACCCATTCCTTTTTTATAATTCTGGAACAACCTTGGAATACCAACGTCGACTTTTTCGCGCTTTACAGGACACCATCTCTTTACTGTACCGAGTGGTTCGATGGAATCATAATTTGTCACCATTGTACAAACGCTGTTATCTTTCCATCTAACTAGCAACAATTCGTTTGTTTTGTCAAACCGATAATCATAAGCAGCTCGATTCTCTTTTTTCATTTCTTTCACGTTCTTTAGAGGACACTTCTTCGTCCTGTTATCGCGTACTGTACCAGTTGCATTATATCCTAGTCTTCGCAAATCCACCAAAAGTCCGGAAGTCCCTACAGGTGCTGAGGAATAAATTGGATCACACTTACGCCAAGTTGGGATGCCTTCTTGCTGATGACGTCGAAGTCGCTTTGTTGCTAGCGGTTCGTCATCGCTACTATCGTCATCACTGGTTTGGGATTGATGTACAAATATCTCGATAGTTCCGGGTACGTCTGGTGGTAGCGAGGCAGAAACCAAGTCTTCATCAGCACCTTCCTCTTCATCCGTCACGGCGCTTGGCGGTGGTGGTATGATAGCTATGTCATAGTCAGCATCATCATCACTATTTTCAAGCACAGCGTGGATAGCTTCTTCTAATTCCGTATAGTTGTTTACAGCCTCAAATCGTTTGGCAGCCATTGTTAGTAAACTGAAACAAAACACAGATTATTTACTTACATATGTTGCCGCTGTACTCAAACAAGTACAGTAAAAGTTACGATGTATTATTATGCAAAGTATAAGCGTTTTACTTACATTTAAAATTTTATATCATCAAATAACATCCAATATACACAAATAATAGCAAATAATATAATTCAAATGCAATTTAGTTAACAATAATAATAATAATGTACACTTACTTGTAGAACCGTTTTGTACTGCGTACTTGCGATGATCCCACTGATGTAATTTTTGATCTACCCTCAAATTTTTTTGTATTTATTTAAGACAGATTATGTTAAATTTCAAATCACTCCACTAAACACTTACTTGACATATAAAATATTTGACTTAGAACGTAAAAAAATTCTGTACTCGAATGAGCACGGCAGCGCTAAATGGGTTAAAGAAGCTTCTTCATTTGGGCTTTGCATTGCGCATGGAAATAAATATAACTTTCCTCAAAGGCAACTCTCACGGTTATTAAGCTTCTACTTTCATACAGTAGTGTATCTCCCGTTCAGTGTTGCTTGAAATCTGAAACAACATGTATGTCATTAAATGTCTAATTCTATCTGAAACATTAAAATAACAAGGAACAATAAGGAAATCATGAATGTATGGTTTGTTACCTGTCTGCAAACTCTTGAATGTGTAGTTTATAGAGTGGTGGAAGATTATTGCTGGAATTAATATCTCTGAACTTATCCATAGTAGAAATTTCAGGAATATCATCCTCAAGTTCGTCTTCAACTTCGATGAGGTAATTTCCATCGTACGCCTCCAGTCTACAAAAAGAAATTGAAATAAATAAAAAGAACACAGCAAAACCTACAATTCACAATAATGCCTGTAAATTATTTACCTTTCGATTTATAAGGCTTTTTTGCTAGTGGTCTTGGCTTTCCGTTTCCGCAGTTCCTCCTTCAATCGTAATTACACTCCAGGTCGCTTACATTTCTATGATTTTTAGCAATTACTCTCACATCAAACTTAAACAATGAACCAATATGGCGGGTCTTGGAACAGTCAACAGTGACGCCACCTACGATGAGCTTTGAGTTTTTAACCTCATTGTATTTGCTGACGTTGACTGATGCGAATCCGCGTCATTCCGCGATGCGAGCGAATTTGGTTTTCTTGACGGCTGACATTGACATTTTCGTTTTCTTCTTATTTTATTGTCAACCATTTCCGCCATTTCCACTTTGATGTACTTTGTAGTTGAGGGTTTTTAATTTTTTTCCCAAAATTACAATAATTTTAGAATTCATCAACAAAGGAATTTAAAACATAATAAACTCATACAATTTGCTTTTTCCTTAGATTTGACCGTATTTATATTAATAATGTGAACTACATTGCCAAAAGAAAAATAAATTAAAATTAGTCTGTGGATTAATTGCAGACAAATTTGATTGACATTTCGTAAAATTCAATTCAATAAAAACGTGCGACTTGGAGCGCGTGAAGTGCGGTGCGTATATAAGGCATAGCACAACGAACCCCACGTTGCCCCAGCATCTCGTTATCTTCAATATACACTAATAAATAGTTGATCTTGTTATTCCCAACGAGCAGTTGACAGGTTACGGTCGAGAGGTCGTTTCGTGTCGATCTTTCGTGCGGATGAAATCAACAGTAACTCTAGAAGAAGTAGTGAATAAATTAGACAACCTCGCCCTACCGCTAACTACCAGGATGCCGAACATCAAAGTTTTCAGTGGAAGCTCGCACCCGGATCTGGCGCAAAAGATCGTGGACCGCCTGGGCATTGATTTGGGAAAAGTGGTGACAAAAAAATTCAGCAACATGGAAACATGCGTCGAAATCGGCGAATCAGTAAGAGGCGAAGATGTTTACATCGTCCAAAGTGGCAGCGGTGAAATCAATGACAATTTAATGGAGTTGCTTATTATGATCAACGCGTGTAAAATTGCATCGGCCTCGCGCGTCACCGCTGTCATTCCGTGCTTCCCGTACGCGCGGCAGGACAAGAAGGACAAGAGTCGGGCGCCGATCACCGCGAAGCTGGTCGCTAACATCTTGTCGGTGTCCGGTGCCGACCACATCATCACGATGGATCTTCACGCGTCACAAATACAAGGATTTTTCGATATACCCGTCGATAACCTCTTTGCGGAGCCTGCCGTTTTGAAGTGGATCAAAGAAAATATTCCAGATTGGAAAACCAGCATTGTCGTGTCGCCTGACGCCGGCGGCGCCAAGAGGGTCACCTCCATTGCTGACAGGCTAAATGTGGAGTTCGCTCTCATCCACAAGGAGAGAAAAAAGGCCAATGAAGTAGCATCTATGGTGTTAGTTGGTGATGTGAAAGACCGCATAGCAATCCTGGTGGATGACATGGCAGACACTTGCGGCACCATCTGTCATGCAGCTGAGAAATTGATTGAGGCTGGTGCAATAAAAGTTTATGCTATATTAACTCATGGTATTTTTTCTGGGCCAGCAATATCGAGGATCAATAATGCGTGTTTAGAGGCAGTTGTCGTAACTAACACCATACCACAAGAGAGACACATGCAGGACTGTCCCAAGATCCAGTGTATTGATGTGTCCATGATGCTAGCAGAGGCCGTCCGACGTACGCACAACGGGGAGTCTGTCTCATATCTATTCTCTAATGTTCCATATTAGTTTTTTTTATATTCTTAGCATAAGTTCTTAGAATATTTGAAGCAGTTAAAATCATTGAAAGCTAAATGTAATTTTTGTTAACTAAAGTTTTTTATGAGTTGATGTGATTTATTATTATCACTAAAAATGGTGATATTTTTAATTTAAAACTTCTTATGGAGAGTTGATGTTGGAACATTTAAGTTTAGTATAATGTTAGAATAGAGATTGGATCTATTCTGCATGGTATAATCTCAGATCTGTTTTATGGTCATTTTAGCATTATGGCAAAAAATGACCACATGGTCATTTAATGTTTTATGACAATAAATGACCATCTTTGGTATTGAATACCATTGTTAGTTGTAGTAAGAAATTATAAATGAAATTAACTATAAAAACATTTTCTCTAAGCCATTTTTCATTAGAAATTGTCATTATTTTTGTACCTATCCAATGAAAGTTTGCATTTATTTGTCCCAGGACATCATTTAAGTTTTATATTTTATTTTTTAAAGCAAAAATAAATTTCTGACATAAATTGTTAATTTAGAATGTTAAATTCAAAAAATTTGACGTTTCAAATTGTCAATTTTAAAGTAGTGGAACTTTTAGTTATACTTATATACTCATTGTGATTTAAATTGTTGCCAACTTTGTGTAATTTAGATAATAATTTTATCCAGTTAGGTCATGTACGGAGGGGTCAATACATTATGTTGTTTATAGGTTATTTTGTTTTCCTCTAACATTAATGTGATTTGATATACTTTAAAAGACAACTTTATAGATAATAGGGGGTCATACTTAAATTTCATCACACAAATGTCATTTTTGTCACAACTTGTTATGATTATCGAAAAACTTAAAATGAGTATTCAAACTAAGTTTACTCAAACATTACAACCTTAACTCCTAAATAATTAATGTAAATTGAACTCTATATGTTGCAGAGATATGCTTTAAAATTAATTTGGTTATCTCTGATTTGAGGGGTAGTGTCGTCATTTATGTATGACTCCTGTAAACTAACAAACTATTATGTAGGTACCCAGTTTAATACATTTACCATAGAAAATTTATAATTTTGTCCTTGAAAAATAATGCTCTAAAGTTCTAAGAAACTATGTCAATATTAAAAGTATTTCTATATTTGAAAGGCACTACTTATTTTTTATACATGTTAATTAAACACATTAGGTATGTTCATATATGAACACTAATTTCTATGTTGAATAGATGTAATGTAGGTATCAATTGCATATAAATGTGGCCTTTATACAGCAGAATAGAGTATTTACTTTTAAGAAAATGTAATTTTCAAAGGCGTCTATGGTTTTATTTTTTTTCTTTTTTGTTTACTTAACACTGGCTATGAACTGCATAATTTTACTTGTCTCAAATGTATTATGTTATACCTCAAGGCAAT
The DNA here is from genome assembly GCA_905163395.2 of Endotricha flammealis. NCBI lineage: Eukaryota > Metazoa > Arthropoda > Insecta > Lepidoptera > Pyralidae > Endotricha > Endotricha flammealis. The sequence goes on from LR990867.1 coordinate 2,836,732, forward strand.
ACTGAATGAAAATGTGAATTCATTTCAAAATTTATAAAACTATTATGTATATTTGGTCTTTATGCCTACTACTTATTATTAAGCATTAATAAAAAAAATATTGGTAGATTTCTTTTGTTATTTATTAATGTACGGAACACACATTTGGTGGCATGGGCTTTTTATAAAAATAAAAGTACCTAAGTCCTGGTTACGATTGACGAATAAAATCGTTTATATACCGGTAATACCATATCAAAATAGCTCTATTTAAGAAACTATGTCAATATTAAAAGTATTTCTATATTTGAAAGGCACTACTTATTTTTTATACATGTTAATTAAACACATTAGGTATGTTCATATATGAACACTAATTTCTATGTTGAATAGATGTAATGTAGGTATCAATTGCATATAAATGTGGCCTTTATACAGCAGAATAGAGTATTTACTTTTAAGAAAATGTAATTTTCAAAGGCGTCTATGGTTTTATTTTTTTTCTTTTTTGTTTACTTAACACTGGCTATGAACTGCATAATTTTACTTGTCTCAAATGTATTATGTTATACCTCAAGGCAATACTGAATGAAAATGTGAATTCATTTCAAAATTTATAAAACTATTATGTATATTTGGTCTTTATGCCTACTACTTATTATTAAGCATTAATAAAAAAAATATTGGTAGATTTCTTTTGTTATTTATTAATGTACGGAACACACATTTGGTGGCATGGGCTTTTTATAAAAATAAAAGTACCTAAGTCCTGGTTACGATTGACGAATAAAATCGTTTATATACCGGTAATACCATATCAAAATAGCTCTAAGCATATGAATGCATTGAATACAGTGAAAACTTAAAACATACGGACTTACGATATTAGATATGCCCCGAAACTTACGCGTATAGATATCGAAACGTAATCATATTTTCCTTTCATTCTCATTTAACTCTTGTGATCCTTTTTTTATGAGAAAGTAGAACTAACTAGATAATAATATCGAGTCATCATGATGGTAAGCAATAATCGCTGCCTATGAACATCCACGACTACATGAATCTTTTATGCGATGCCCACCTATGAAGGAAGGAAACAGCTGGACAGGTATTAGGCTTCGGGATCTCTCGCTCGTTGTATGAAACATTATCACCGCTATTTTACGCTGATATTCCGTAAAGCGCAGGCCACACCATCACACGCCGCTGCCAGCGGGCGGGCGCGGGCGAGCGAGCTAGGCGGGCGAACTTCACATACCAAACTAAAGAGGTGAAACTATGTTCGCCCGCCCGCTATAAGAGTGTGGTACAGTCCAACAAAGAAAGAAGCATCGTTATTTAGTTTAAAAATTGTTCTAAAAAATCGCACAAGAAAACTTGAATCATATTTACGAGCAGGTACGTCCCTGGTTAGCTCTTTCATTTGTTGACTGTATTGTATCATTTTTACGAGATTTATGATGTATTTGCGATTTTTTACGCTTTAGGTAGGTACATAATAATGTAATGTAGCTATAACAAACAGTTTACATCATAATACGAAGCAACTCGCGGGTCATGTAATTGATAAATGATGTAACTTGGTCTAGATTAAAGACGGCCTTAATGATAAATATTTACAAGGAGATTGGACGTAAATAACAAATTAATATAACAATATTTATTATTGTGTAATTACATATTTACATCTATATATATAAAATGCTTTGTCCTGACTGACTGACTGAGAATTAACGCACAGGCGCACAGCCTAAACCGCTCATCGTAAAAATCTGAAATTTGGCAGGTAGAACTATTATAAGACGTAGTCCGCTAAGAAAGGATTTTTCGAACTCTAAGGGGGTAAAATTACTATGGGACAACTTGATTCCTTGGTCCAATCTACTTCAAATTTTGCATAAAAATTGTTTAGAGAATAAAATTGACGGAAGATGTGATTCTTATTTTATTGAAATTCTTGAAAAAAATGTATTTTGTGGGTAATTTTCTTCCGAGTTGATATCAATGCTCATACTCCTTAGTGCTTTTGATTTCAATTACTTACCTATATTTCATTTTAACAAATCCGTGAAGTGAAGTGTATCTTCTGTCATGTAATTATAAATTGTGAATATTCAATCATAATGTCGTCTATTTATTCTGTTTGTGATAATATCGGAAAAACAGCTAAAATTCTAACTAGGTATGTCTAAAGCGGACTGAATCATATTCATCGATAATAAATAGGTAGGTAGGTAGTAAGTAATTAAATATTAAATATAATATTTGACAGGGTTCAACAATGAGATTTTATATATTTTATGACAAGAGAAGTAACGTCATACAAAGCATTCGTAAAAAGCCGCAACCACTTTAGAGTGTTAAAGACGTAGCTTTGAAACCGATACATATTCCGAGCATATGCCAAAGTAAAATATGTTTGTCTCTTTTTTTCTAGAGTCAAACTAATTATGTCAAAATGAGACAAAAGCATTACTCCCAGAAAAATGGTCAGAGTTGCCAGCTCATGAATAATTTTCCCATTGAATGAATGTTATGAGTCTTTTTTTAAAAAAAAAAGTTTTTATACCATATTATTGTTTCTTAGGTGACAGAAGAATTAAAGATAGGAAGAAATAAATATATAGATGCGTAAATATTGGTACATACATATTATATTTCAAGAATGAATCATGGCGGAATGGAGAAGTTTCCATTTTTTAGTCATTGATGAATCTAACCGATGCAGACCTACTAAGTACTATTATCTATTCTGTGCTACTACTAACTTTTAGCAGAGATTTTTTTTTGTTTTCTTCACCCATTCTGGGTAGGCAAAGGGAACTATGCCCACACAGCCAAGTCTTCAGGTAGATTTTTTTTATTGTTAAGAAATGAAAATGAAATTTAAATAAAATAAAATAATAAATTTAAATAATTTGAATAAAATACAACATAAAACAAAAAAAACTATTGTACTCAATCGAACATTTGATAATTGCAGAAACAATTTAAATTAAACACCGTTACCACAATGAAAAAGATGAAATTGTTACTTCACTGTCATAGTAATAATATCATTATGTCAAATGTCAGTTAAAAGCCATATCAAAACAAGATCGCCGCCTTGTCAACGAAGGTCGTCAAGATGGCGACCTCGGATCCTCACCGTACCACGTTGCCTTTTTAAAGTGTACTTTTTGGTTAAAAAGTGTTCATTTAAAATACTCGACATTGGCGAAATTGTCTAGACACGACAGAAACGCCATTAATTAAGTAAAGAAGAAGAAGAAGAAGAAGGAAAATGATTTGTTTTTTCTTGTCTTGACGTGCGTAGCACTAGCGATTGATTTTAGTATCAATCAATTCTAAGTAAATAATTAATTCTAGTTTGAGCCTGGTTGTAGGTTTTTTTTATTTTTTTTATTTGAGTGCGTTTGACCACAATCCTGCCTGGTGTTAAGCAGTGATGAGGTCTAGGGTGGTACACGCAAACTCAAAAAATGCCTGTTCACTCTTGCCTTGAAAATCCCTAAATTGTACGAATCGGGAAACATAGACGCGGGGAGGGAGTTCCATACCTTGGCGGTTCGTATTATAAAAGTGGAGGCAAATCGACAGGTGCGGTGAGCAGGAATATCGACCACATACGGATGGAATCGCTCCCCACGCCGTGTCGTCCGATTTCGAAATGGTGCAGGGGGAATTAAATGATGTAATTCCTGAGCACACTCCCCGAAGTGTAGCCTGTAGAAAACACACAAACTCGCTATCAGTCGGCGGTGTTCGAGGCTCTGAAGTCTGGTCGAAAGTGTGTCCTCACCAATGAGTCTCCTGGCACGCCTGTCGATAGCTTCCAAGGCCTCGAGCTGATAACGGGCAGATCCATCCCACAAATGGGAGCAGTACTCCATACATGAACGGACTTGGGCTGTATAAAGATTCAGCAACTGACACGAGGTAAAATATCGTTGAACCTTGGAGAGGATACCCAGTTTTTTGGAAGCAGTCTTAGCCCTGGTCTCGATATAGCTACCGAAGTTAAGGTTGGACGAGAGGTCGATACCAAGAAGCTCGAGATGGTCGGTCACAGGAACAGGCACACCACGAAAAGTAGGAGCCAAGTTGAACGGGCTCTTTTTTGCACTGAACAGACATGCCTGAGTCTTAGAGGCATTGAAGCTGACACGGTTGGCATCACCCCAATCGGAGACGGCCTGCAAGGCACGATTGGTACGGTGCACCATTGCCTCTCTGAGATCGTCGATTTCCGGTTTTTTAGCCCTTGAACTTGAAAAATATCTTTCAGCAACTGTGCTATCATCAGCATACCCAAAGGTACCGGGTTTAAGCAGATCATCTATTTGAAGCAGAAAAAGAGTTGCTGAAAGAACAGATTCCTGAGGTACGCCAGCATTAATTGCTAATAGGTCAGACGAGCAGCCGTCAACAACTACTCGAATAGACCGTTCCCTCAGGAAATCGGCAATCCAATTACAAAGGCCAATGGGGATACCGTACGCGGGAAGCTTCGCCAAAAGACCATCATGCCAAACTCTGTCAAAGGCCTTTGAAATGTCAAGTGAGACACCAAGTGCTTCACCGAACCTCTCAAGAGCCTCACCCCAAATATGCGTGGCATACACAAGAAGATCCCCAGTAGACCGACGCTGGCGAAATCCGTATTGTCGGTCACTGAGGAGATCATTGTCTTCAAGGTACGCCAGCAGTCTCTTGTTAATAACACGTTCCATCACTTTACAGAGTATGGAAGTGATCGCGATTGGGCGGTAGTTTTTAGGGTCGGCACGACTACCCTTCTTGGGTACAGGTTGTACATTGGCAAGCTTCCACGCTTTGGGTACGATTCCGGACCGAAAAGACAGACGATACAGACGCGTCAGAACAGGAGACAGCTCAGCTGCGCAATTCCGTAGGACAATCGCAGGAATATCGTCAGGACCACTGGCTTTATTGACATCAAGGTTGCGTAGAGTTTTGAGAACCTCCTTTTGGTGAATGCGAACTTCATGCATTTTACATCCACGAGGAGATAACTGAGGTGGTGTTTGAGAGCTCGCATCCAGACGTGAGTTTTCAGCAAATAGAGAAGCAAGTAAATTGGCTTTTTCTATTGCTGTATGCGCCAGTGTTCCATCTGGTTTCTGCAAAGGGGGAAGTGAGGAGCGGCAGAAGTTTGCTTCAACGCTCTTGGCCAGAGACCAAAAGGCTTTACTACCAGTTGGGTACGAAGCAAGTTTGGTCCCCACTCGGCCTATGTGGTCGAAGCGAGCCTTCTTAATCACCTTTTTGCAGGACTTGGCCGCAGAGTTAAAAGCTTTCTTCTTTATGCGCGTATCCGGAGCTTTGCGACTACGAGCGTCAGCCCACGCCTGGTATGCTGACTGTTTGATAGCTTCAGCTTTCAAACAGTCAGCATTGAACCATGGCTCAGACTTGATGCCAGAGGTTCGGTTTGAAAACGGAATATAATATTCCATCGCTACACCGATGACCTCAGCAATAGCGTTTGCACAGCTCGACGGATCGCCAGAGGAGAAGCATACTTGCAGCCAGGGGAAAGACGCAAAAAAGTGTCGCATCTCATCCCAATCTGCTGATTTGTACCTCCATACCCGTCTAGTGCCTCTGGGGCTGGGGTCGGACGGAGGACAAGTCAGGACAGACCTCACCAGACAGTGGTCAGAGCTTCCCAGAGGGGCTGAAACAGACACATGATACCGGTCTGGTTCGGTCGTCAGCAGAAGGTCCAGGCAATTGGCTGTGTGCTTTTCAACGTCGGGAACCCGAGTAGCCTGGTCAACCAACTGGGAGAGGTTCAAGGACAAGGCAAACTTGTACGCCTCTCTACCAGCGTGGTCCGTATCTCTAAACGGAAACAACCACTGCTCATGGTGAGCATTAAAGTCACCCATAAAAACAATTTGCGCAGTAGGGTACCTTTGTTGAGCCACATCAGCCGCCTCACTTAGATGTTGAAACAGCCGCGAGGTCTCCCGGTCACCGCTATGCGAACGGTAAACACCAGCATAGACCGTCTGCTCAGTGCCAGAGTTCACATACACCCAGATTGTGGAAAAAGAGGGATTTTCCAAGTTACGGATGCGCTTACAGCAGATGTCATCACGCACATAGAGACAAACACCTGCCTTTGGGCGGAAATTGTGCTCCAGGACATATCCTGGGTAGTGTAGGTAAGATGTATCAGCGGGGGTTGTAATTTGGGTCTCCGTAAGCAAGAGGAGATGCGGCCTAGCAGTCTCAAGATGGTGGTGGACTGGGACGAGATTTGAGTGCAATCCTCGAATATTAGTGAGGTGCACTTTGAGCGAGAGGCCGTGCATCCGCTGTTGATTCCTCAACTTTCTATTTCTTTTATTCATGGTAATTTTTATAAGGCAAGAAGGAAGAACAGGCAAAGAATGGCAGTTACGCGAGGCACCAGCCAGCCCCATCAGAAGTCACAGTGCCGCTGCGCGGTAGGAAAAACTAGCGCGGAGACTGCGGGGACGCCCGGACCCCCCTAAGGCCGCCTGTCGAGGCCTATCGTCCGGTCGCCAACCGGCCCGACAGGAGCAACCTCAGGATTATGCGCGCGATGGCGGAGCAGCCTTTCGCAGATGGCTAATCTGCAATTGGGCTCCCAACTATCGGCGGGCGGCCAGCGAAAAACCGTTGCTCCGGATCCCGCTACCCTCCGAAACTAGGCACCGCGCGCAGCAACACTGTGAGTCTGAGAACGGTACGCCGACGGACGCAACTGCGTAGACCCACTCTTCAAACGGCTACTCAGTGCATGCAGGGTGGAACGCGCGAACGCTTGGCATCCTGATTAGGTCACTGAGGGTGGTCACCAGCCACGGCAAAAGCCTACCACCGGTAAGGTTGTCACTCATTAGCACCACCCAGGGTTCACGTGTAGGGTCTCGAGGGTAAAGCCTACGGACGCGAGTGACAGTCGAACCCCAAGGTTTACTTCTACTGTGTTACTAATGATACATAAAGGCGTATGAGTTCGTCATTGACTAAACTCCCAACATTTGGGAAACTTAAAATCGTTTTTACTGGCAACACTGTTGGCAAAAACAATGCGTAATATATTAATTTCGATTTTAATACTATTTTGGTATAATTTTAACATAATTAAGCATTCTTATTTGTGAAAAGTGATACCACTTGCTTTGTTATTAGTTTGGGATCACGACATACATGTTTTAACAGTGCATTTAACCATTTTTGTGATATTATTGTGAGATACGCATTCACTGAACGTCAAACTACAACTAAGTCGGAAGAAATTCAACTAAGGCTGTGGCCTCAGTCGACGTGGCAGCGGGTATGTGTCAAACATTACGAATCTATAGTAAATAACAGATCACTGGGGTTCAAGTTCAAGTTAAATTGGTCAATGGTTATGTGGCATACATTTTGATATTGTCTCTTTCTCACTTAGAGGAAATCTCATTACGTCGACTCGCTCTATTATTTCGTAGTTTTGTTGTAGGCTGAGGTTGTAGGTATTGAATTAGGTACCGATATACTTATACATTTTTTTTACGGAAGTGGTTAGAAAACAAGCTCAGGAATATGGATCATTTGATATTAGATGATTACCGTCGACTATGGAGCACATAGATTCTAGGGTCCCTAACCCGTTGCCGACCTATAACAGGAAAAAACAGGATAGGTAGGTATAGCGAGAAATAGTATAAGGAATGAGTTAGATTTTTTTAATACCACAAAGGTGACAAACAAGAATTTCGGATATTTCAGTCCCCGAACGAAACGCATTGCTGCTTCACGTCAATATTTTGTAAAAGGGTGGCTCTTCACTGGTCAGGCTAGCTAGCCTATTTCATAAAGATCCACTCCAAAGATTGTAATGAGAAGTATAAAAATAGAAAAAAAAAATCTATACATAGGTATGTCAATTTTTTGGGTGTTTTCCGAAAAGTGTGGTGTATGATGTAGGCAACCGATATGAAAGGATTTTTTGAAATTCCCACGGGAAAGGATAAACGCACACGGGTTTCTCTAGTAGTAAAATATAATATGCCCTTTCGGGCAACAACGCATTGAATAATGAAATGAATGTAGCGCCTCTGGTTTTACTGATGTTCATATCATAGGCGGCGGTAGGTAACCACTTTCCATCAGATAGACCATTTGCTTGTTTGCCTTGCCTTGTTTGTATGATAGGTAATTATTTATACTTAGCTACATATTTTTTTGCCATAATATGAACGAAAAAAATACTTAGACAGATCAAAAACACAACACCTATAGTCACTCGTGAACGACGCGGGACATGGTTATTCTTACTATTATTACCCATACCTAGGTACTTATTGTCATTTTTGTAGGTTTAGATTGGGTAATAAGTATTGTGTCAGATTTGACCCTGGCCGAGAACCATAGATGAATAGCCTAGAGCAAGGCTAAGAGGCGAAAAGATACTGAATCAATTTGACCTCTGTACAATTTCAAATGCTGTGAATGGAATTATTACGACAGTTTTTTATTATTTAGAGCTTCTGTATATTGTTCGTTGCAATTACTCAGTTTCATGTAAGTAATAATAGATAGGTACCTAATAGGTAGCTGGGTAGGTACCTACATTATGAATACATTCAAACCAAGTTGACTCTATCGAGTTGGCGCCAAAATCCTTACGACACAGTTTAATGTAGGCAAATACTATAGAAACTCTTAGGTACGCACACTCTTGACGTTTCTCATACAATGACTTGGCAACTATTGGCAAGTTGGCAACCTCCGTTCACCTCATGCCGCTAGGGGCGCTATAACATTTTGCATACAAAACGCACAAAAGTTTTGAAATCGTTCACCTCATGCCGCCCTCATGCCGTAGGAGCGCTAGTGTCGCCGTCTTGCCCGAATTCTTCCGAAGCTGTGCGTATTAACTCGGTAGAGTTTCTATAGTATTTTTTGTAGGGTACCCAATAAAAAAAAATAGGTACTCGAATTGGCATGCCCCCAATTCGTGCAAAAAGCTGATCCTGAGTAAGTATTAATGAAAAACAATGTTTCTTGCCAAAATTACGACGCCTAGCAACTGAAAGACGCGCTGTTCATTACATAATTTTATTGTCTATTATGTTACTTAATTAAAGGCGTGTCATTATCATTAGGTAGGTACATACATATACCTATTAACATGTACCTACCTACCCAGATGTTGATTAGATTATTTTCTGTCTAGTAAGTATTTCTTAATAGGTAGGTAGTTAGTTCTTTTTTAAATAAATTATTAGACAATGATACTAAAAACTCAAATCACTACGTATGATACCTACACTACGGAAATAAACACCTGGGCATGGAAATATAAGAATGGAACTAACGTACCTACGTTAGTAGGTACCTATATCTCGTAAGTACTTACTTAGTAGATAAGTACTTATAATATCTGGGTAGACTTTTATTAACACCTAACTAGATACTTATTTTTAGACCGTAACGTAACTATGACGAATAATGTAAACAAAATTGCAATAGAAATAACTATTTATTTGGGTTCTCTCGATTGTGTTTCTATCTTATCAGAATGTCAATCCCAACTGATTAAATATTGTGGGATCATTCGGAATAATGATAAGAATTTCGTGTAAGTCATCAGCTGTTAGCAGCCAAGTTTCTACAAGTTTTAAAGTTAATGACACATTAAATATAGCTGTCAATTGTCAAACTCAAGAAAAAAGAGAAAGCGTAAGACATAACTAATGTGGAATTAAAATTCGTTTCAGAAACTGGCTGTAAGTCTAAGTATGGTATATGTTAACACATTATTACAGAAATTCAGTCGATTTATGTATACTATCACAGTGAAGAATATGCTTCATAAGCTGTGGCCTTTTTTCTGTGCGCCCCCTAAGAAAAATCGTTGACAATATGCCCCTGGTATTGCAAACGTCCATAGACGGCGGTGACTGCTTGCCATCAGATGGCCGTATGCTTGTCTGAGACCTTAGCGGTAAGTACCTATAGTATAAAAATACTTTTGCCCGCGGAGCCGTCTGTGAGGACTAGCCATTAAGCCAAGATAGTTACCTACTGGAAAAAATCAAATGAGGTTAGTAAGTACTTATGTAGGTACTTTAATCAACCCGTAGTGTAGTAACCTTGAGGAGTCTGCTCCAGACCCACTTCCATTGATGGGAGATGTAAGGGTGCGTCCAGATCTGACGATGCGCAGCTCGCGAGCCGCTCGCGAACTGAGAGCGTTACTGCAACTTCCCATTCGTGAACTGAGCGGGTGAGGCTGTACTGCGGGGCTCGATGCGCGGGCGGGTGGATGTTGGTAATGCGCCGGTCGCGCTCCGCTCGGGTACGGCGCTATGTTGCGGTTGAGAAGCGCGCGCATAGCGCAGCTGCGGCATGCCTAGTTGAAATCTTAGAGAAAGGATGAATAGAGGCGACACGGTAGGAGTGAGCGAGATGAGTAAATACAATATTCCCAAGGCCAAAAAGAGCTAGAGAAACATTTTTTGTCCTTATCGACGTATACTATTTTTTTGCTGGGCACAGTCGCTAACTGTGCCCAGCAAACGAAAGCAGTTTTCTTTATTTCTCAAAATCTGAACTTTCAGGGTGAAAACAAGGCGAAAACTAGATTCTGTGGTTGAGTTGATGTGTTTTTGCGTTCATAGACTGTAGTGCATTGTAGTGTTTTAGGCTGGAATAGCCGCAGTGAACGTAAAATCGACAACATAACCTTTCATTCGTAAGTACACTATTTAGACTTTATTTCGGCCATAATTGATAAAAATGAATACAGATTATATTTATTAAGACTCAAATGACGACTTCAATGTACAGAAATAAAGAAATAAAACGTAAATGGTCAAGAAAATAATCGTATTTTGTAGTATTATGCACCCAAATTAAGTAGGTAAGTAAAATGAAGCCAGGCGGCCCGTTCCTGTGTCTCCTGAATTTAGTCGGGTACCACGCGTATTGGGGATACCAGCAATTTACTTGAATTTACCCATGCAATATTACCCACAATTGAGGTAAAATAGTGACAACCTAAATTAAAAATAATATCTATTTAATGATGATGAGGATGTTCGCTACATCTGCGTCACTTCGGCGACTCAGAAATTTCTTGCCAACTGCCACCAAGGTTGCTCTTGCACAATCCCTTCTTCTCCCTATCCTTGATTATGCTGACACATCGTACCCGGACCTTAACGTAGATTTGCTAAATAAATTAGATCGGTTGCAGAACTTTTGTATTAGGTTCATTTATGGTCTACGCAAATACGATCACGTGTCTGAATACCGGACACAGTTGAAGTGGCTATCCATTCGCCAACGTAGGGACATGCACATCCTTTCCTTTCTCTACACCATACTTTTTAATCCTTGTACTCCCTCCTATCTTAAAGAATTCTTCACCTTTTCCTCCTCATCCCATAGCCTGTCACTCCGCTCCACTGATAATCTCACACTCCTTATTCCTATTCATTCCTCCAAATTCTTCGACCAATCCTTTTCTATCCAGGCTATGAGACTATGGAACAATTTGCCTGTAGCCATTAGAACTGCAAAATCCATCGATTTATTCAAACGACAAGTGAAAAATTATTTCTTAGATTTGAGTCTTTGATTCCTTTGTTTGCCTTTAAGTACAACGACATTTTTATTTATTTTATTATTAGGTATATATGTATGTATTGTATAATATAATATAATTATGTATTTATGGTAGGATGAATATGAATATTTATATAATATATTATAGTAAGTATAGTGATATGGTATAATATTTGAAGTTATTTATTCATTTTGTTTTAATATTTAGTTGATGTCCTACGTTTCTATCATTTTCTTGTTTACCTAGTATTTATTCTCTTGTCTTGCTAGCCCTGCCCACTCCATACAGAAATTCGTTACCTTAAGGTTGCCTTGAAAAGATTGCTTTTTAGCAATAAGGCCGCCTTGTTGCATTTACACTAGTTTTTAAGATTGTTTTTTTTTGTACTTTTTCCTGTGTGTAATGCAATTATAGAGTATTCTATCTATCTATCTTAATACAAGCTGAGAGAGATCTGTAGTCACACCAACCTTCCCATACTAATAGGAGACAATAGGACTTAGCGGAGATACAGACAAACAGGCGCGGACAGCGACTTCGATTTATTTATACAAGTATAAATCGATCCCAATATATTCAAATTTTTCAAATTATTTATTTGCATTAAATAGAGTTTACAAAGTTGGTCGTGGTAAGAAATATAAATTAAGTCGCTTAATCCTATTTAGCCATAATCTATAGCATGCAAAAATTTAAACATTATATAAATAAAAAATAAAAAATGTCATATACGAACTACAGAAACACATGTTACGTGTGTGAAAACATAATTGATAAAAACTTAAATTACTTAAATATAAAAAATATTCACATAATAATTTATTTTATTAAAATTTCTCTAGCTATTATTATTAATATACAAATTCAAATTCTTAATATAATTAAAACAAAAGATATTAAAATCACAAGATATTATGTAGGTATCTTAAATTACAATTTTTTTTTTTTTTTAACAAAAAAGTTAATAAATGATTCTCTTTTCAATAAAAAGTAAGTTGGTATAGGCACGTGGCCATACTTAGGAATCATGACAGTCAATAGGGATTACAACCTTTTTATTTATCATTTAAGTATTCCTGGATTGAATAATATGCCTTAGATATGAGAAATTTCTTCAATGACGCTCTAAAAACATTCATAACTCTGTTCTCCTTGATATAGCTAGGTACCTTGTTGTATATCTGGACAGACAAGCAAAACACACTTTTATTATATTTGGAGGTTCTACTTTTTTGTGCTTTTAGTTTTTTGTTTAGTCTCGCACTACGCAGTGTATCAAAATCGTCGATGTTTCTCAGTACGAGTGATGCAGCTTCCAAAATATATAATGACGGTAAGGTTAAAATGCAGTACTGTTGAAAATAGGGTTTACAGGAAACAGTCTGCAGTATTCCACCGATGGACCGAATACATTTCTTTTGAGCTTTAAATCCGTAGCATTTGCCCAGAAAAGAACTCCAAACCTAAGTATAGATCCAACTTGAGCATGGTAAGCACTTAGTACAGTGGAAAGATTTGATACCTTCTTGAGCATGTGCAGGGCGTAAGAAAATCTATTTAACCTAGTACAGATATAGTTAATTTGTTCAGTCCAGTTTAATTTAGAATCAACGAAAATTCCCAGAAATTTTGTGCAGTCTACTTTTAATATTTGCTCGCTTTGATAATTAATGTCAAGTTGATAATTTTGAGAATTTATATTCGTAAATGTCATATAGTTTGTTTTATTTAGATTAATTTTAAGATTATTAGCTTTGAACCAGTCAATTATACTTTCAAATGATTTATTAATATTCGATTCAAATAAGATGGGATCATTTTCTTTAAAAATTACTGTGCTATCATCAGCAAAAACTACAAGATCTTCGTCTACTACATTCGGTAGGTCATTTATGTATATAATAAACAACAGTGGCCCCAATATAGAACCTTGTGGTACACCGAATTTAACCTTCATTTTATCAGAGGCAAACGTTTGTTCGACCAAAGAAGTTTTCATTATACGAGTTATTTCTGTGTAGTGTACTCTATCAGACAAATATGATTTAATTAACTCTAAAGAATTTCCTCTCACACCATATTTCTCTAGCTTTTGGATCAGAATGTTGTGGTCAACGTAATCAAAAGCTTTTGTTAGGTCCATGTATAGAGCAACCACCCTCTTCTTTTCTTCTAGTGCAACGTACACTTTCTTCAAAAAATGATACAATGCCATATCGATCGATTTGTTGTTCCTAAAACCGAACTGGGAATCATTGAAGATGTTTTTGCTTTCGAAATAATGACTTAACCTAATATGTAAAACCTTTTCAAATATTTTAGCAAAAACTGGTATTAATGCTATAGGTCTATAGAAGTTCATGTTGGTTTTATCTTCTTTTTTAAATATTGGTTTTATGACTGAGATTTTTAATTTTGAAGGGAAGACACCCTTTTCTATGCAGTTGTTTATTATATGCCTAATTATGTGAGATATATATTTGGATACCTTTTTAATTATTTTCGTTTCTATGCCATCATATCCCGTACTGTGAGTGTTTCTAAGATTGTTGATAATTTTATGGACCTCTTGATCGTTTGTAGGATTCATGAAAAAAGAATTAAGAGAATTGTATTTAACATCTAAGAAATTTCTGTCACTTGAGACTGTGGGTTTAACTTCATTTATAAAATAGTTGTTAAATTCAGTAGCTATCGCTTTAGGTTCTGTTACGAATTGATTTCCTACTTTGACTTTATTTATTCCTTCTCGCGGTGGTACGGATTTGATACCATTTATAATTTTCCAAGTAGCCTTTCCTTTATTTGTAGCATTTTGTATTAGGAAATTGTTCTGGGCCTGCTTTGTATAATTAATAATTTTCCGTAATCTTTTAGAGTATGTTTTATATGAAATTTTATTTTCAAACGTTTTATTAAGCCTATACTTCCACAGCATCTCTCTTTTTCGTTTGGAGCACAATTTTAATCCTTTGCTAATCCATTTTGGTCGCCTTATCAGGGCTATACGTATCTTTTTTATAGGAAAACATAAATCATATAGTAATTTAAACAAGTCATGGAAATAATCAAAAGCCTCATCAGGATTTTCAGTACATAAAGATTCATTAAATGTCAATTCTTTTATGCGATTACAAAATGTGGCAATATTTTCTTCACTATAGTCCCTTACATATTTATAGAAGTGAGATATAAGGTAGCTTTTTTTTGTTGGAAATTTTAGGATCTGTGCTGTATGATCCGAAAGAGAAAGCTCCAGAACTGTGCTTTTAGAAGCACGAATATTATGTGCAATATTATCGATGCAAGTCATGCTGTCTAGACGTGTGGGCTGATTTATGCTTAATTGTAAATTAAAGCCAATCAACAATTGCTTAAACTTATGCACCTGTAGGTCAGACTTCAAAATATTTATGTTGAAATCACCACAAACGATTAGCTTCTTGTTTTTAAATGCAACATCACTCAATAATGCATTTAATTGTGATAAAAATAAGTCCAAATCTGTTAATTTCCTTTTTGGTGGTCTATAAATACATATTATAATGACGTTATGTTCTATCAGTTCGATACCGCTGCACTCAATGATACCTGATACACTGAAACGTTCAACAGCAGATACTTTTTTATACTTATGATGTTTTTTCACTAATATGCATGATCCTCCCTTTCTGTTAGATCTTGTGAAGTAAGACGCTAGGACAAAGTTGGAGATTGAAAGATGTTCAGTGTCATCAAGCACCATATTGTGCTCTGTTATACATAAGACGTCAAGCGTATCTGCTTTATATTCTGTAGTGGATAGTTGTAGAACCAATTCATCTGATTTATTTATTAATCCGTTAAAGTTCAAATGAAATACGGAGAGATTGTTAAGTACGAAAAAAATCACTCGCATTTTCCACATTGCTATCATTCGATTCAACTAGAGATTGTTGATTACATGCATTAGTTTCTTTTATTACTGGAAAGTATTGGAAGTCAAATTTTAAATTATTTATCAAACCTTGATTAACAGTGTGTAGTCCTTTATTATTTACTCTTCCCGTTTTAATGGAGAACATCTCAAAATCGAGACACGCATTCGTGTCAAAGAAATAAGCGCACTTATGGTTTTGAAGCTCCATGTATAATAGACTATTAAACAGTTCTACCCTGTAGTTAAATATAGGTAAACCAAGCATGTATGTAGGAGCACAGATAATGATGTTTGTATGTTTTAATTCCACAATAGAGTCCCTAAGGCATTTCACTAATTCAATATAATTCTTATTACTTTTAAAGTCTATTTCTCCTAAAAAAATTATACAATAATCATCCATATCGAAGTTTAAGAGTTTATTTTTTAAGCTGGTAACTAATTTTTTAATGTTGCAGTTGGGTAGTGAATACCGACAAAGATTAAAATATTTAGAAAATAATTGTTCAACATTATGTAATGGTGCATTATTGATTCTATTACTTAGTATGCAAAGTTTTCGTTTTTTTGGAATGTCAGTGTGGTCTTGAGACTCTGCAACATTGTGGCTGGTAGTCCCAGATGTCCCCGGTTTTGATGGTTGGTTGTTTGGGGGACTAGCTGATTTTTCTTCTTCTGTAGGTAGATCTGTCATCTCTGCAGCTGTTTCTCTTTGAGGTGTAGAGAATGGTATCCGGCGATCACAACTAGATTTGATCTGCGTTTTTTTGAGAGACTTCATTTTATTTTTATTTTTGGTCGATGTAGGTGTTGCCAGAAGTTTGTAAGTATCTATTGTTTTGTGCGTTCTATCCAAATCCGACTTTAGTTTACGATTCTCTATGTTTAATATATCAATTTCATTGTGGGCTATTTGTAAATCGTCCTTTAGTTTTTGTACCTGAATCGCAAGATCTATGGTATTACTGTCGTTTAGTGATGTATTTGGGTAACTCTTCATACTCAAATCAAATGTTGTATTTACTTCATTTGAGACATCATTACTGGATAGAATATTTTCGACCGACCGAGATCTGCGTAGCCGCCGTCGTCGCTGTGTTACGAAATCTACATTTAGTGGCTCCATCTTTTGGCTCAGTTAAGCAATTTTTACGTGATATTATCGAATAGAAGCATTAACAAAGCGATTTTGCACTCAATTTATAATTTGTTTTAGAAAAATCCAACACAAAAAGTGAAGGCATGTGCTGGGATACGAACTCTGATTAGCCGCAGTTACAGTGAGGACCTTAACCATTAGGCTGTAGAGTCATTAAGCAGATTGTCGAAATTTGTACTTGTATTGTGCAAGGTTATTCCGTTTTACACTGTGATGTGATGTCCGTTATCAAGTACCTTCCAATGATGTTACACTATACCCTCGGAAGAAATAACACAATGAGGTTAAAAACTGCCTTTTGCTCACTTCAGATGTCGCTTTGTTGACTGTTCCAAACATTTGACAGCTAGCTGTCATTTTCCATACTATTTTTGTAAACATCATATTTGTTTTCTAAATAATTCCGAAATATGACTCATTGTGCAGCTATCGATTGTAAAAATGTTCCAATCTATTTATTTTCCAAAGAAATAAAACGAAGAAAACTGTGGGAAAAGGCTCTTCGAAGGAAAAATTGGAAATCCAGTAAATGGTCGAGGTTATGTGCTGCCCAATTTAGATCTGAAGATTATAATATTAAAAGTAATTAACAGACAATGAAAATTTATACCGAACATTAAAGAAAAGTGCTGTGCCCTCTATATTAAATCAAATCTGTTAACCTACTAGCACAAGAACGCTCAGATCGATTGCTAAAAAGAAGTTGCATGAAACGGTGTATTGAAACGTCTCGTGGTGATCCAATTCCAGGACCTAACCGGATCCAAACTCAAAATGAATGTGATGCTAATGAAACTTCTTTTACTGATCCTCCTGGGTCTAGCGGGGTCCAAACTCAAAATAAATGTGATGCTGCTTACAGAAATTCATAGTACACTTCTGGCTTCAAAAACATGTTTTGTGTCATATATGCTGTAATTTTAGAGTGTATTATGTAATACTCATAGGTTTAAGAAAATAAAACTATTTAATAGGTATTAATTTTGTTTTATTACACTGTCATAATCAAAAATCATAATTTTTATACAGATATTTGTTAAAATTAGTGGTTTAAAAATAGGTTTAACAAAAACTTTACAAAGGTAATACTCATAAGTATAAGAAAAAATTTCCAAGTAATCATGGTCCATTTCAATAGCATATGGATTGGCAGGTTTGATTACTTGGAGATAAGCCATTTTACTACTAGTAGTACAGGAGAAACTGCTAGGATTTTGACATATCCTTCATAATTGTCCATTATATTTTCCTGGTAAAACGGGATTGCATCGGGGAATTATAGAATACTTTATTCGGTTTTTTAAATGTCATCAATTGTTCTGTGCACATTTTGTACAAAATTATAGTTTTAGTAGGCACTATATCTTCTATGCCATGGAGAACTGTAAAAACATGCTTACAGTGTGCTTCTACTCCTTTTCCAGTTGCACATTCGCAGTGACTCCACTATCATGCCACTATTATCCATTTTTAACAGAATGATATTTATAGAAGCTTCTTCATTTGGGCTTTGCATTGTGCATGGAAATAAATATAACTTTCCTCAAAGGCAACTCTCACGGTTATTAAGCTTCTACTTTCATACAGTAGTGTATCTCCCGTTCAGTGTTGCTTGAAATCTGAAACAACATGTATGTCATTAAATGTCTAATTCTATCTGAAACATTAAAATAACAAGGAACAATAAGGAAATCATGAATGTATGGTTTGTTACCTGTCTGCAAACTCTTGAATGTGTAGTTTATAGAGTGGTGGAAGATTATTGCTGGAATTAATATCTCTGAACTTATCCATGGTAGAAATTTCAGGAATATCATCCTCAAGTTCGTCTTCAACTTCGATGAGGTAATTTCCATCGTACGCCTCCAGTCTACAAAAAGAAATTGAAATAAATAAAAAGAACACAGCAAAACCTACAATTCACAATAATGCCTGTAAATTATTTACCTTTCGATTTATAAGGCTTTTTTGCTAGTGGTCTTGGCTTTCCGTTTCCGCAGTTCCTCCTTCAATCGTAATTACACTCCAGGTCGCTTACATTTCTATGATTTTTAGCAATTACTCTCACATCAAACATAAACAATGAACCAATATGGCGGGTCTTGGAACAGTCAACAGTGACGCCACCTACGATGAGCTTTGAGTTTTTAACCTCATTGTAAATGAATAAAATGTATTGTTTTTAATTTATATTTGTTTTTAGCAGTAGTGTTCAATAATTTTTTGCTTTTTAATTGGATATTTTACGTTTTATTGGTTATTTAGATCGCTTTATTACATTTCACAGCAATTTTTGTGTTCACTTTTTTGTTGTCACTTTGTAGATTTTAATATTATTCATTTTAGTTATTTCTAGGTACTATTCCTGTTTATAAACACTACCACTTTATCATTGTCACTTGGTGCACACTTTTTACACTAATAAATATAAACATTGACGATTTGATATTTTTTTAAATTAAAATATACGGAGCTACTTATGCAATGCCCGACAACGAGGGGCAGTATGTATTGATGATTATTATATGAAAAAATACATCGCAAATCATCAATAGTCGTATTAGTTTATCGTATATAAAAATATAATGGGGTAAATCATGGGGTAATATTCTCTTTTCTGGTAACACTGCGTAATCAATGTACTTTGTTTCTCTCCCTTACGGGTATACGCCAAATGACAACTCTATTCATCCTTTCTATAAGGTTGAAATGAACGCGGGCAGCGCGCGAGCGGTAGGCGAGCAGCGCGCGATTGGCGCATTCGTCAGATCTGGACGCACCCTTAGAAGGCCAATCAAAAAGGCTCGGTGGATCACGTATGGTTCAAAGGCTGAATTAGCTGGATAGAAAACCAATTCTTGCTAGTTAAGTATCTAACTAGGTACCTTTAGTTTATTATTTGCTACTATAGTATTCTTATCAATATCGGGTTATCAACACAACCTTTCAGACCCCCTTACTGCCCGTCATTGATAATGTTTGAACAAACCTTTTCGATGAGACTAAACCACATGTAACTTTGTTTATGATTGCGTGTGTATCCAAAGCTAAATTCATTATCGTAATTTGTACCCGAATGTTGCATTGGTAAGACTGCTGTTAAAGCCGCCTTGTTGCGAAAACACTAGTCTGCGAGTTAAGTTTATATCTACTCTATTTTTGTCGGGTGCATCCCTGTAGTTCTATAGAACTGTTGAGGCCTCATATTAGTGTTTAGTATCCCATCTGTACTATATAGTACCTACTAAGCATTATGAATATCCCAACAGTTCTATCGAACTACGGTATGGGGTACTATTGGGATGCATCCTTTTTGTCTATGTACTTATTGCAAAAAGGTCTGCTAGACATAGATCAAAATTCAGATCTTAACTATCTGTTCAAATCTGAAACGATTCTAGACTATCCACAACTTACTTTTTGTCACTGAAATAGAACCTAGTACCTATGCAATTTAGATAGATAGATAGAATACGCTTTATTTGCAAAACACAAACAAGTGATACAGTAAACAGTAACAGTTGGCCTTATTGCTGAAAGCAATTTATATGCAGTAACGCACAAAAATCCTACAATAAATTCGTGTAATACCAATACGCAGTAGGTAACGAAGACGAGTCTGCCATTTCATTTTGCACGTATAAATGTGTTGACACGACGGAGTTTTCGCCATGCCGACAACGATGTAGACATTGCTGCGTTGTTAAAGTATATCAAATAAAAAACATTAATAACAATTAATTAGTTTATTATGTTCACTTAGTGTGAGTGGTGGCGTGGTGTGCCTGCGCGGCAGCCTTCCTCATCTGTGATAAGACGTTGCTTAGCTCCTCACGCTTCCTCTTGGCACGGATGTGTGTGCCGAGACGGCGCTTCAGGAATTTCAGGGCGCGCTTATCCTTCGACACCTGAAAGATAACAATTAATTTCAATTACGGAAATATATTTGATTGGTAGTGGCTCTACTCTCTCGTAGTTGGCCTAATTCAATTGGCCTTTACACTTGGCTCTTTACACTTTCTCACTTCTTAGTATTGCACCATCTCTTTTGTTACACTCAGAATTTAGCCAAGTGTAGAATGGCCATTTAGTTATAAGACTAAGGAAAAGTTAATACAAAGTCAGACTAATTAAGGCGGTTTAAAACACCGGTCTATGGCAACTCTGGCAGAGTACACTCTAATCGCCCCCTTCAATTGAAGGGTGACCCGTATCCCTGTTGTTGCAATAAATGCTTTGATTTAACACTCATGTCACAAAATTTAAGAACTATTTGGAGTTATTATTTCTGCCACACAGTGAATCCACGGTATGCTGAGTAATTTGTCACTGTCTCTATTTCCAATGAATGAAATGAATGAAAATAACAATCAACCTAATTATCTCAGTACATTCAGTAAATCCCCAAACGGATGTATTAGACCATGTGTCCGTACTCGACTTTAAGTAATACAATCAAGTCATATTTTATTTGCACGAATACATGTTTTTTATTAGTATAAGTATTCAGCCTGCAAGCAGGCGTGCAAATATTATAATACCTAAGTAATTAAATTTTTGACACAAAAATCCAGATATTTAATTTTCCATTAACCAATTGCATAATTCATTTTTAAATTTAATTCCATTTAATATTTTAAGTTTATTAGGTGATTTGTTATAAATTTTATCTCCTAGAGGTCTCATGTAATTTTACATTACATTAATTTACAATCTTCTAAGGTGGGCTTCCTAATCAAATCACATTTGAAAGCCAACATAATTGGATTCTCCGGAATCTCAGACAGAATAGCTCTACTAAAAATCAACTTAGATGGGTATAAAAAACCATGGTCCATCGTCCAAGTGTACGCACCAACTGAGCAAGCGGATAATAGCCAAAAAGAATCTTTCTACAGCGATTTGTCGGAAGTAGTAAAATCACAGACAGAAAACAATACTATAGTCATGGGTGATTTTAATGCGCAAGTAGGAGCTGCAACATGCAACGATGAACTAGTACTTGGTAAATATGGCCATGGAAAAAGAAGTATGAACGGAGAAACTTTAGTAAATTTTCTATTTGAGAATAATTTAAAGCTACTAAATAGTTTCTTCAAGAAAAACCCAAAAAGCAAATGGACGTGGATCTCCCCAGATGGGAAGTACAAAAATGAAATAGATTACATCATAACCAACAACACGAAGGCGTTTACCAACACTGAAGTTATCCAAAATTTAAATTTCAATACAAACCACCGTATGGTCAGAAGCACAATTATTACCAAGCCACCGAAATTATCACGCAAACATATCAAACCAACCGGTATCAACGAAAACATAGACTTTTCTGCTTTCTCATCTTTAAATTACAACCAAAGTCTTGCTATTGACAAATACAGCGAATTAGTACAACATCTAACAAAAACAAATACTATCAGTAAGTCCAAAAAAACAAAATGCGAGCTAAGTGAAGCAACCCTAGAACTCATTAAGGAGAGGAAATTAACATTGCAAAGCCATAGAAAGGAAAATTCTATGAAAACAATCGCAGAACTCAGTAAAAAAATAAGAGAAAGTATTAGACACGATAGGAAACAATACAGAAGACATAAGTTGGAAAGTTACATTGAGAAGGCAGGTAGAGTAAAAAAGGCACTGAAAGAGCTAAAAGAAACCGGAAAGGAATGGATACCAAAACTAAAGAAACAAGGAAAGAACAAAACAAACAGAATAGATATTAATAAAATAGCTTCAGAATATTTCGAAAAACTGTACTCAAACAAAGACACAGAACTGCCCAATTCTCCAACTGATTCAATTAGAGAGCTCGAGACAGAGCCATCAATACTAAAGAGGGAGGTGGAAAATGCATTAAAAAACCTAAAATCTGAAAAAGCACCAGGTCCAGACCACATCCCAAACGAAGTATTGAAAGGATCAATTGAAGAACTTACCCCAATACTCACAAAAATGTTTAACGAGCTCCTGACTACTGGCAAGGTGCCACCACAGTGGACACTGTCGCATATAATACTATTACACAAAAAAGGTGCGAAAGAAGACATAACCAACTACAGACCTATTAGTCTCATGTCTAGCGTCTATAAAGTCTTTGCGAAAATCATTCTTGATAGAATAGCTAACAAGCTTGATGAAAGTCAGCCTGTGGAACAAGCTGGGTTTAGAAGAAATTTCTCAACTTTAGACCATATACACACTCTGAAGCAAATCCTGGAGAAATATAGGGAATACAACAAGTCTTTATTTATTGCTTTTGTGGACTATGCAAAGGCATTTGACAGCTTACACCACAATAAAATTTGGGAAAGTTTGAGGAACCAAGGGATAAGTGAACAATACACATGCATACTAAAGAACATCTACAGACACAGCAAAGCAAGAATCCGATTAGAAACTACAGGTAGAGAATTTCCAATAGAAAGGGGCGTAAGGCAGGGGGACCCTCTGTCTCCTAAACTATTCTCAGCGGTGTTGGAAAATGTCTTTCAGCAACTGAATTGGGTTGGTTTGAACATCAACGGCAAATATATCAACCATCTGAGATTTGCAGACGATCTGGTTCTCCTGGAGGAATCCCCCGAAAAACTGGAATGCATGCTGCAGTCACTGAATTCAGAAAGCAAGAAGGTAGGACTGACTATGAACACCAGTAAAACAAAGGTCATGTCGAACTCCCTGTCAAAACCAATTATATATGTCGATGGCTTGCCTTTGGAGTGTGTAACAGAGTACTCCTACTTGGGATGTATGATATCTCCAACAGACCAATCGGACAAAGAACTAGAAGCCAGAATCGCAAGTGGATGGAAAAAGTTCTGGGCTCTGAAGGAGATAATGAAAAATAAGGCCCTGCTGCTATCTCTAAGAGCAAAGACCTTCAATTTGTGCATATTACCAACTTTAACTTACGGTTGTGAAACATGGTCTCTAAGCAAAACCTGCAGAAATAAATTAAAATCATGTCAGAGAGCGATGGAACGTAGCATGCTGGGCGTACACAGGAAGGATAGAATAAGGAGCGATATAATAAGGGCAAAAACGAAAGTAGTTGACGTACTGGGAAAAATTGATCAAGCCAAGTGGAGATGGACTGGGCATATGCTAAGGAGTCAACAGGAAAAATGGAGTATCGCAGTCACCAACTGGTATCCAAGGGATGGTAAACGAAGCCCAGGGAGACAACACCAGAGATGGGAAGATGACTTGAAACTAACAGCAGGACCCCATTGGCGCAGGGTAGCTCTAGATAGAGCACAATGGAAGGAATTGGAGGAGGCCTTTGCCCGAAGGCACGTCGAACTTAGAGATCTTTTGTGATAGTCTAAACGGACAAGTGTTATTAAATATGTGTTCGACAATATAAGGCTTAATAAATAAATAAATAAATTTACAATCTAGTGAAATATATCTTTTTTAATTTACCTTCAACAACTCCATAGCCCTCTTCTCATATTGAGCATGGCCGACGACCTCTCGCACAAGATCACGGACAAACTTTGAGTGTTTTGTTTGCAGCTGAAATTAACCAGAAAAGATAAGTTACATATTTTGTATTTTTATGATCATCATAAATGACAACTTTGAGAAACCTTTGCTAAACATAGGAAAATGTAACTGGCTAAATATAAAAAAATCATTAAATTGTGTTATGCGGTCCCTAGACAATAAAAAATGCTTGACAAGCGCATGAATTTTCCGTGCTTGTCAAGCATTTACATGATTGACAATGTTTGATGAAAAGTTAAATTTTTGCAATGCTTGTCAAACATGCTTGATCGTATATGGACCGCATTAAGTCTATCCTTGTGAGCAGTAAATAAATAAATGAATTTATTTATTTGAATTTGTTTATTTATATTATTACTATTATAGTGTGGGATGCCTGCGGATCACAGGCGGGTGTTCAAGTCGCTTGTTGGACTCATTACACTATTCCCATGTGGGTATGGTTGTTACTGTGGCCTCAATGACCTCCCCCCAGAATTTGTTTATTTACTTAAAGCTTACAATATTTACATAATATAATATACCAAAACAGAATTTATCAACCAACTACTGGGCCTTCTATCTGCCGATTAATTTTTACTTCAAATACCAGGGTCCATTATTTTTAATTCAAATTGTTTATGGCATTTTTTCTCAATAAAAAGAGTGGAGTAGGTTTACTCTAATTCACAATTTATTTCAGTTACTTGTCTGGCAAGTCAGTTATTTAAAAAGATTATTATCCCTGCTGCTAAGGACACTCTCAAACCAATCTGATTCATGTAGAGTAGGTTACATTACGTAGTAATAATATGAATATAGGACCAAGATGGTTGTAAAGGTTCTAAACAAATGGAGCAATGTATGCGATTTACTTCTTGTTACCAGGCACTCACTACTATTCATCATTACTACTTCTCAACAGAATATAGAAGCCTTGAATGATAGTGATAGTAGTAATGAAGCCAATACATTTGGTTTGCATTGGATATAAACATAACCTCAAACAAAAAGTGTTTAATAAATAATACTTACACCCTTTAGCCTTGCTGGTCTGATTTTGATTGCTTTGTCTGTAATACCTTTTCTACCAGCGGAAATTTTGGTAGTTTTGTGGCCTTTCCGCATACCAACGGCCATCTCGAATCGCGGCGCCACCATGCTGAAAATAAGTATTCACTAAGTAACACTAAATAATTATCCAAGTAACACAATCAATAAATAACTGCACTTTTAAAACAATATAACTGTGAATTTCTTTTAGGATTATATGGATATTTAAGAATTTATTTTCATAAAATTATTTACGTACTTTGCAGATTGACAGATCCGTTCAAAGAGAATATAATTTTATTTTAAAAAATGAAAGATGGCAAATTTGGCAACCCAATGTTTTGTCTATGATAGGTAGAAGCAAAGTTTTTTGCAAAGTGCCTGATTATTTCTGCGAACTGGGCGCGCCCAGTTCGCGGAAATAATCAGGCACGGGTCGCGACCCGTGAATGTCAGTTTCGCATGGGAGTTTCGTGAAACGATCGTTCTTTCGCACGCGAATTAAAATATATAATGTATACGTTAATTTATTCATGTAAAATAATTCTTCGTCCATGTTTCTGAATCCAAGTAGACAATAAACAACTGTAGTCTCTATCGCAGAACTGGCCCTTACTTATATTTTAACTCGCTCTAATGTGGACGCATTACAAAACTGACCGATAACTTAACTCGCTACTGTACTTGTTAAAATGTAAATCAGGCTGAGACCGAGTTTATCGCCATGATACGGTGCTTAACAAAATTGCAAAGAATAAGAATGCAGTAGCCAAAACAAAAAAAACACACGTCAAATTTGACAGTGACATGAATGACTATTTTGACAAATTTGACATCTACTTTAGGCGAGTGTTCTGTTTACCATGTTTTCAGAATAAAATTCAGGTTAAAAAAGGAAAATATTAATAATTGGGCGTTTATGAAAAACTACTAATTGTTGATTTGTTAATGTGTATTGTAAATATATATCAAAGTGGCCATGTTAGGACTTTTTATTTGTAACCTAACCTTACTTTTGTGATCATTTTATTTTATTTTAAATAAAAATGGAAGTAGGAGCAGTTAAGCAAGCCTTTAATAACGAGGTAAGTATCCTTACAAATACCTAATATTAAATATTAACGGAAAGTTCCGTCAATATTTAACAATTTGTATCTTGTCTTCATTACAGGTTATTTTATTGAAAAAAAGTTTAAATCAAGCAAAAATACAGACTATACATAAACTAACTAGAAAGGCAAAAACATTTACTGAGAAAAAATGTCCCGAGAAGATCAAGGAAAAGTTAAAAAGGAAAGCTGAGTCTGCTATTAATGAAGTTCTACTTATAAAGGTATTTGTTTTCTTTACCTCCATATAATTGTAATTATCCAATCCTCAAAGTCGCGAGTTTAGTCTTCCCATCTCTTCTTATTCCATCTTTTTTCCTTTTGATGAGTAATCATTAATCATACTTGAGTCTGTTATAAATCCATTTATGTATAGTCATAATATATTGTCCTAATTTAATTTTTATTGCCTAATATTGTATCTTTGTTGCTCTATTTATGGTATATATCTCTATAGATTATTAAAAAGAATATATTTTTATTTCCAGAAAATAAAACCAAAAGATATAGCAAAGTTTATAGTAACTCATAAAGGAGAATTGAACAGTTACTTAAATAAGCCGATAGTTGATCAAGATAAAGCATGCGCAAGATTATTACTCCACAAGTCATTACAAGAGAAATATAAAGTTATGAGAGCTACATATTCTAATATTAAAATAGACGATCTTCTTATGTCTAGACAAGAAAGAAGGAAAATTAAGAAGGAAGCGAAAGATAAACAAAAAGAGAAAAAAGAAAAGAAAAATAGTAAAGTTGATGATGCAGGTGCGGGTTGGAAAGTTGAGGATGTTGAAAAGAATGATGAAGAGTGTAAACAGCAAGATGATAGTAGTGATGAGCAATCAGATAAGGAAGAAGTTTCAGGTGATGATTATGATGTGGATGTTGATTTAGACGTACAAGATGATAAATTTAATAGGAATTCTAAAAAAGCAAAATTAACAGAAGATAATGAAGTACCAATAGGTGATGAAGAATTTTCAGATGATGGAGATGTTTCTGGTGATGATAATGATTCTGATGAACAAGATGATAATTTTAATAGAAAAACTAAAAAGGTAGAATCAAAAGCTGATAGTAGTGATGAAAATGAAAGCGTGGGTGATTTGTCAGAAAATTATGATAATAATGATGAAAATAGTGAAGATTCTAATGATAAAGGTGAAATAGGTAAATTTGTTAGGTTAACTCCAAGTAAAACGAGTAATCTAGTACCAAGAAAAGAGTTACCAGTTAAAGCTAATATAAATAAATCAGAAGTTGTCAAAATAGAAAAGAAAGTAAAGGATACTAAGAAAAATAAGAACTTTAATGAAAAAATATTATTGAGGAAGTTTAAAAAAGAAACAGACAATTTACCTGTGCCTGATGCAAAAATAGTTGATCCATTTTTTATAACAGCCACTGGAGAGAATTATATGTCTGTAGCAGAGCCTAGGCAGCCTGATGAGGTGAAAGAAATACATAAACAAGGGAATAGGAAGCTTCGAAGAGCAGTCATGTTCGGTCATGTACCTATTAAACCCAGACAAGATTATAGCTATAATTCTAACCGAAATGAAAAGTTTAATGAAAAAACGGATAATAAATGGTCTCAGAATAGTGATAGAAGTCAGTCAGGTAAAAGAAAACATGACTTTAATGACACAAATCCCAATTTTAATGACAAAAAATCCAATTTTAATGACAGAAAAGCTAAATTTAGAGTACAGGATGAACCAGAAAAATTACATCCTTCATGGGAAGCTAAGAAAAAGCAATCTGGTATATTACCGTTTCAAGGTAAAAAGATTGTATTTAATGACAGTTGATATTGTATTAGGGATATCATTATTAATAAAAATCATTGTTTTTAGTTCTAATTGTATTATTAAACTTCCCGTGTGATATATTTTGATTTTCAAACTTGGAGGATGTGTTCTTTGTGTGGATAAGAAAGGATTTCTCGATATTCTCACGAGAAAGCAGGATACGTGCAAACGAAGTTGCGCGGGTTTCGCTAGTAGGTAACAAATAGGTAACAATCAATCAAGAGGAGGTCGACCTTTACATATTGGACTTTGTACAGTTCTCAAGTTCTATGTCATAAGAGCCAAAATTGTATGCAAGTGTAAAGCTCTACGTGCACCCGACTGTACCTAACTTATAAATAAATAAATTCAAATTAGCTAGTCGCTATACGCTAGTCTTGAAATAAATCCTGAGCGATTGGTATTGGATTGTTTTCGGTTAAGGTACTCTTGAGAGACATACATTAGCTTTAACTAAATAATAAAATTTTACACTAACATATTAGTAAAGTACATATAAAGTTTGAAGAGAACGAATTAGGATTTGCTGTTAATTTTAAATTGAAATTATACCTACAGAACTAGCTTTTCCCTAGCGACTTGTGGCGCCGTTTATTGACCGGTAATTGCGAATTGCAGCGCCCTCTATAGTAGAAAAAGGATTTTCTCATTGGAATGACATACTTTCACGGGATAAAAAGTTGTTGGGCTCTGTACCCCTGACAATGTTTACAAATTTTCATAATGATTGGCTGCTAAGTCAAGCCGTGAAGGAATAACAAACAAACTCACTTTCTCATTTATAATATTAGTATGAGTGTGAAGTATGATTTAAATTAAAAACGCGATTTCGTTGCTGGTCCCAAAATAAGCTGGGTTTATTGCTTGTATTGTGGGTACCAGACGATAACCATAACGCATACCTATACAATACAAATACCAACACATAAATGTTTGCCTGGAGCGGGGATCGAACCTGAGCCTTCTTTTCCCGAAATTAGTATCACTACCAATGTTCCACCGAACTGTTAACTCTTATATCTAAAACCTGAGGGGCAACCATGAAAGTTTCATCCGAAACAACGAAACACGTAATCCTGTCAAAAAAAACAGTTTCAACGAAACGTCAGTCCGTATTTTCTGAATTTAATTTTATGGTTATGTCATTGGTTACTACGTCGGTTATTTCGTCAGTACATTAAGCACTTGTCCAGCATAATTTAACACAGCCCACGATTTTATTAGTGCAGATAACATTATCGTAGCACGGCTCGCATATCGTCAATCTGAATGGGACCACAACGACCGCGATATCGTCCCTTGCACTATTGCACCGGAGACTCGTAATGAAGCATACTTCATGTTTAGTGATGGTACGATACAATATTCAAGTAGGGTACGGTGAAACTGAAACCGGCTAATTATACCCATACCCTTATAGCAAGTGGATTGCCAAAAAAACAAATTATAACTAAAATTCAAGGTACAAATGGTGACATCTATGGCTCTATAACCAATGAATCTTAATGTTTCAAACTACTAAGTATTTCAAACATATACCTAACTTCCTACTCAAATTTTTTCTGATTAAATTCGTTGTGAGTTCCAAGACAGTTGTAGTTTCTCTCCCGGGGCGTCAATGAGCTTCATTGCTGTCAATCTGAGGTCGCCGTTGTTGATGACAAAACAAAACAGTTGGAACAAAAACTGTTTGAAGCTGTTATAAATTTCGGTGTGGAACAAAGAGCTTACAAATTTCCTTAATCATTGGTATAAGCACCTTCAGACAAATTGAAGCTTTTTTGCTCGTCTTGACGATGAACGAAAACACTGAACACAATCAGGTGTCTTGAAAACTCTAATTAATACCAGCTAAACCTTAACATAAAATACAATAAAAATATCTTTGCTACATTGCATCAATAAAAACAGACAATGTATTAAAAGTACAAGAGGCGACGTTTTCGCTCAGCAATTTCGTCTAGACAACATCTGTGTTACTTAGCCGCAATAAATTACGATTATTAAGAACTAAGAACATATTATGTACTAAACTAAAATCTTTATTTAATTAGTTGTACATTTTCGTAGGATTTTAGAGTATACTCCACCACGCACGGTGCTCTACCACGGTTTCACTAAATCTTCGTTGAATGATTTTTTATGTTATACCTACCGCACTCAAACAAGCAAGCGGATCTGATGAAGAGTGGTTACTTACATAAGTAAATGATAGACCACTACATAATGTGAATCATTGTCTCCCAGTTTCCCTTTGGGACATTTTATTATGTCGATAATGTAGAAATTACCGAATAGTCTCAAATAATATTTCAACAGTCACATCACTAGCGCATGCGAGTCGATTTATCGCAGTCCACGTCTAAATTGCGACGTCGCATGAACACATGACCCTCCGGCTGCCAGGAGACGTTTTGCAAATATCCGTGTAACACCTGCAAACAACTGCTTACTATGACGAATTTTAGTTCCTCAAGGAATTTAGTTAGAGTACGTGTAACGTGTAACTTGTTACGATAAAGATGACGTATTTCAGAAATTATACAGATTATCTCATATTCCAATATGACTTTCTAGGCTAGGGGTGTTTACAAATCCAATTGCACGCGAACAAAGCCGTGGTTACAGCTAGTACAGTAATAAATGATTTGTATAAATTAATCTACTCTATAGTCTCTCGGCTCCTACTACTACCATTTCGGAAATAAAAGCAAAATTATCACTAGTAAAAAATATGGCGAACGAAAACAAGCCTAGGCCTAAGCAGGGATTGGCCAAGATACTTACTGATTTTTACATAGTGCAGTGCAAATACAATCATACATCTAAAATCAAATTAACTTAAGTTATAAATATTGACGATTAAAAACAGAATTGTTTGGCCACAAACAACAAGCGAATTTACAAAGAAATTAATGTCAGGATATTAAATTTTTGGGACTTGAATGGACCTGGTAAAGTTTAATTAAAATGGCGACCAATTTTTGTAAATTGAAAATGTACCGAAACGTATTATTGGAAAGGTAATGGCTTTGTTTTTAATGTCAATCATCGATGTTGCAAAAATATTATTTTCAGTTGGTTGTAATTTAATTCGCATGTAAGTATATCCATCATTTTCCTCGAGGATATAAAAAGAAAAGGTGTGAAAAGAAGAAAGATTTTTAAATTAGAATGACATCTCGATTGATCATAGCTTGAGCAAATTAAGCCAAATATAGTCAATCAGGGAAAATAATTCGTGTAGTTTTTGAAAATTGGGAATCGAATTTGCTTTGTGACAAAATGCACAAAAGGTTTCATTTTATTGATATTAGTAGATTAGTATACACCACAACACAGACAGAACACTCCCCAACATATAACAGATAACATACATTCACACAACATTATTTTTTTGTTGTTTGTTTTATCATTGTTTACCCAATATGTTTTTTTTGTTATAGTAAGGTATGAAAGTATTCTAATTGTCCGATAGGAAGGAGCCTGACTCCCACAAAAACGGGGAAACCTCCTCCAAATCCTTCTAACTGAACAAATTAATTTAATTTAGATAAATATAGTAGATAGATGGTGTAGCAAAAGATACTTGCGTACAAGTTTAGTAACACTGATGCATTTTCAGCAGAATACGATCGCTATTCGTATTTTACTATCGATATTGATTAATATGCACGTTCTCCCGACCGATTTCATTGCTGATATCGACTCGATTTATGAACCAACACACTCTGTATAATCCCCGTCGTATAAATTATCCAGCTATGAATCAACGGGAGTTAGAGGTTATAGTTGTTTAGAAAGATTTATTGTGAAAGAAATGCTTAAACAAATGACTATCATTTACTACCTACTACTAGGTAGGCTAGGTTGTTAATGTAGAATGGAACTCTGGATGTATGTTCTTTCCCTAGCGAAAGAAATTGGTGAAGAGAAGATACAGATTTTTACATTGGTAAGTACTTTTTAAGTTCTGCCATAGGAAACTAATGATTTAAAAAAAAATCAAATAACTATGTGTATGTAAGCTCTTTTGAGTCGTCATTTTTTCTTACCACCAGTTCACATTGATGGTAGACGTATGAGATGATTGATCGCTGACAAAGCCCTCACCGGAAGAAGCAGCACAGCCACTGGGCGCAGTTAGTATTCTGATAAGAGATGGGCCGGAGTAGTTAAATAAAAAATCAAGACAATGCTTCTAGCTACGGCCATGTATTCGCTTTCATAGACATCTTAGAAGGTTATCTTGAACATAAACTTTTGAATCAGGGCAGGTCAGCGGAAGGCGCAGTGGACGCGCGAGTCGAACAAAATGTTTTTTGTATTGAATCTCTTCAAAGCCATTACCAATACCAATATTCTTGTAATGGATCTTATGAGCTATGATAGCTCTATGCTGGTAATACTATCCATAATCCAGGTGTCAGCCTTGCCATTTGTTGGTTTGCATACGGAATTTGTAATTTCGACAACGAACGGCGACATTGCTACCAATTAATTGGGCAGCCTTGATTCAACACAGGAATGCCTAATTGCATACCGACACTGCACTTAACAGATGACTTGGTGGCGATTTATGGCGACCATATTGGATTCGGTGACGAATGGCCCGATTATGCGAGTGATAAGTCGCTTTGCTAATTCATCACGGAAAGCTTGTACGTGTCACAAGGAATTTGATAATGATTCTGTAATTAATAGGTAAACAATAAAGCAGACAATTTCTTTTAAAGGTGAACTGTGTCAGGGATGTCGACTGACTTACCCTCTCCATTAGAATAGGCTTGTGTCAACTAACAATGAAATCAATGGATGAATGTTTCTAGACGTAAATTGTAATATTTAAACAGGGAAAACCGAAATAATTCCACATAAAAATTTATGATTATTGTTATTTTTACAAATTAAAATCAAATAAATACCCCCCCTGGCTCCTCCGCTGTGCGACGATCAGAACGACAATCAGAACGTATTATGTCACATAGTGGTATGCCGCCATTATTGTTTTGACGATTGTTGAATTTATTCGGAGTTTTTATACTTGTATTTATACACTGGGGCACTATACAGTTTTTAAAATACGAGATTTCCATTTTTATTTCAACAAAACAAACTTTTGCCGTAAGTGAACACAATCGTTTGCCACTATGTGACGTCATTCACGACGCCATGACACTTTCTTGTGCTTTTAAGCCAGATTAAAAATATTTTCTTAAAACTTAAAATATGTGTTTTAAATATAATTTTTATCATGAAATATTATTTTTTTGGGGTAATACAGGTACTAAACTAACGAAATAAGCCATTTTTGAAATTTACGACACAGGCCTATTACCTGTTTGCTGAAAGACAATTTTTAGTTGGATGACGTGAAAACACTCAGTCTCTCTCAGCGAAAGAAGCCCTCCCTGAAGTGAACGCTCGCCTCGCTAGGTCCATAATTAACTTAACTAAACAAAAACTAAGATTAATAACCAGCGCCCTGACAGGTCATGGCAGCTTTAACAAACATCTTTTCACCATAGGTGTTACAGACAGTCCCCTGTGCAGAGCTTGCATGTCTGTTTTAAGAAAATATTTTTAATTTTCTAGAAAAAAAAAAAGAAAATTAAAAATATTTTCTTAAAACTTAAAATATGTGTTTTAAATATAATTTTTATCATGAAATATTATTTTTTTGGGGTAATACAGGTACTAAACTAACGAAATAAGCCATTTTTGAAATTTACGACACAGGCCTATTACCTGTTTGCTGAAAGACAATTTTTAGTTGGATGACGTGAAAACACTCAGTCTCTCTCAGCGAAAGAAGCCCTCCCTGAAGTGAACGCTCGCCTCGCTAGGTCCATAATTAACTTAACTAAACAAAAACTAAGATTAATAACCAGCGCCCTGACAGGTCATGGCAGCTTTAACAAACATCTTTTCACCATAGGTGTTACAGACAGTCCCCTGTGCAGAGCTTGCATGTCGGCAGAAGAAACTGCGGTACACGTCCTGCTGGAATGCAGTGAGGTGTCAGCATACCGGGCAATCCACCTGGGAACACCAGGCAGTCTCCGAGAAGTCCTCAGCGACGTCAAGTCCCTGGCCGGCTTCCTGGAGGAATTAGGATGGCTGGAGTGATCCAGCTCCCACTCTTCGCACGCACAAAGGGCACATAGGCTGCCTAATTGCGGAGAAGGCCCGCAAGACAACAAGTACAAGTACAAGTACAAGTACAACACTCAGTCTCAGTACTCACCTAGATTTTCGAAAAACAATTCAGCACCTCAAAGTCGATTGACGG
Organism: Endotricha flammealis; assembly: GCA_905163395.2. NCBI lineage: Eukaryota > Metazoa > Arthropoda > Insecta > Lepidoptera > Pyralidae > Endotricha > Endotricha flammealis. The sequence goes on from LR990867.1 coordinate 2,871,168, forward strand.
TCCGATACACATTAAGGAAATATTCCATGAATGACACGCTGGTGTGAAGAATTTATTGATTTATAGCGAAACGCACGTAGTCAAATGAGACTGAAGCGAAAGTCATCCGAAAAATTTGAACATACTACTCGTATATCTCGATGGACATATATAAAAAATAAAAGGACATTTATTTACTTTATATTATACAAATACTTATGTTTTAATTTAAAGAAACGTCCATTATTCAGCAACCTGCCATTGAACTGGGAATAACTTACTACTAAGGATAGGATAAATTTAATTTAAAACTAAACAGGTGATTTAAAATTGTTATTGACACCGTGGCACTATATTGTTATGCTAGTAAGTACTTAGTAAGGAGATTACATATTGTATACCTACAGTCGTCGTAAGAAGGCTTGGCCAATACTAAACTATGTGGTAATCTAGCTTAGAACGTAAAAGTAAAACTACTTACTAGTAATTCTCTATATTCTAAACCATAGTAAACTAATAAACAAAGATTAGCCATACTAGAACACACCACCTGTTTCATTTGCTGTCATTCTTGAAGAGAATTAATAGAAATGACAAAACAAGTTTTGTTAAGACTGTCTTTGTTCTAAAGGGTCTAAAGTTGTAATAGAGGCACGTCGTTTCTTAGATTTAAAAATAGAATTGTTCTATCTATGGGACCCTGACAATCTGTTTTTGTTACTGGCTTGTAACAAAATAAAACAAAATTGCATAAAAATGAAACGATCAGACTTCCACATGGTATGTTTTTGTTCAAAAAGAGTATCTTTTTTATTAACGGCCAGCATTCGCACAAAAATCTGGGTGATGGTACAAAAAGGTTATAGTTAAAGCAGTTTTTGGCGGTCCTCTGTCTCGCACCGGTTTCCTCGGCTTTCTCGGAATACTTGCTCATTTCACCGAGTGACATTTTTCCGCAGTCCGACGCGGGCCGTATTAAATGCAAATAACTGTCACCACGCTCCCCCGGGATTCTCACACTCTGCTTAGCTCTTTGTAAGTTTTTCCAACTTTTTATTTAGTTAAATATATAGGTAGGAGAATGTTTTTTTATTGTTTGGATATTATAATGAAGTCAAAATTAGTTTACTATGATAGATTAACATTATTGTTGAATAATTTTATTACATTCTTATAAACTAAGTTTCTATCGTATCTACTAGTCATTTACAGATTGATTCATTAAATATTATTCTAGTAAGTATAAAATGAATTTATACGTTTGCCAGCGGCTCCCACCATTTAAGAAAGAAACCAAAATGGCCACCAGGCCAGCACCCGTAAGAAACAGCGAAACAAAATCCGTTATGGATTTTTTTGTTTATTAACTTTATGAACATTTACCTCCTCCTTGCTTCGTTGTCCTTATGAGGGTCGTGACCTCATGGCCTCAGTTTTGCACGGATGATACTTCGCTACTTGTTCCTATTTTGATCAAAGGTAGCGGAATTGAAAAGCGACCAGTTCAGCTTTAACTCTTTTATTCAAACTACATTGACAATGAACATACAACACTTCTCCCACTATATTATTTAACTTCTCAATAATCAGCTTTTCGAACATCAGCACAAGTGCCCAACAATTGCCGGTATTTTTCCTGTCATTGCTGATTTGACACCCAATCACGAGTGTTGCCAGTTACACCACAAGTGTTGCTAGTTTTAAAAAGTCAAATCAACAATGTTAACAATATCAAATATTTATTATTTATAATTAAATCAGTAACAACTTAATAAGTATGTTTATAAATTCTAATTATTATTCATTTATTTCTCATTGCTCATTTGACAAACTGTACCGACATCATAACTGGTTTTAATTAAAATTGAGTGTCAAATCAGCAATGAGAATACACAATATTTTTAAAGATCAATTAGATAAGCATTTATTCTATTAATAGTACATATATATTTAACCACATTTGCTTAGATTCTAACAGTCGGCCTTTCCTGATAATTTCACGCCTCGTGAAAGACTACAATTTCTCAGTTATACTAATATCACTGTCTGAAAAATATATCATTTATAAATGCGTGGAAGAACATATTATTATTGTGATACTAAATAAACTTTTAACTGTAAAAACATAATAATTACATTAAGTATCTCTTTTACTTTTCGGTTATATTCGAACGCCTTAATCGTGGTAGTCCCTCCATGTCAACAATAATAAGTAATGAGTATTGAAGCCCCATACATGTCTTCAATGCGTCTCTAGCAGAATCAATAATTTATTTTCATGTAAGTCGCCGCATTCTCGTTTATGATCACATTTATTACGTTATAATCATTATTATCTCTATCATATTAACTATAGTTACTTACATAACTGTCAAGTGTCATAAGTCTCGTTTCATTAAATGAATATTGCATGTGATAAAATTAAATAACTTATATATAATTGTCGTAGTCCCCTTCACGTCTACGACAATATCACATAGAAGCCCCCTTCATGTCTCCAAATGTGTCATTTTATTAAATTAATACTGCATGTAATAAATAACTTATAATAATTGTCGTAGCCCCCTTCATGTCTACGACAATATCACATAGAAGCCCCCTTCATGTCTCCAAATGTGTCATTTTATTAAATTAATACTGCATGTAATAAATAACTTATAATAATTGTCGTAGCCCCCTTCACGTCTACGACAATATCACATAGAAGCCCCCTTCATGTCTCCAAATGTGTCATTTTATTAAATTAATACTGCATGTAATAAATAACTTATAATAATTGTCGTAGCCCCCTTCATGTCTACGACAATATCACATAGAAGCCCCCTTCATGTCTCCAAATGTGTCATTTTATTAAATTAATACTGCATGTAATAAATAACTTATAATAATTGTCGTAGCCCCCTTCATGTCTACGACAATATCACATAGAAGCCCCCTTCATGTCTCCAAATGTGTCATTTTATTAAATTAATACTGTATGTAATAAATAACTTATAATTGCCGTAGCCCCCTTCACGTCTACGACAATATCACATAGAAGTCCCTTTCATGTCTCCAAATGTGTCATTTCAATAAATTAATATTATTCATATTTTAGCACTTTAGCAACAATCTTATTTCTTTTAATCAAAATTATAATAACTATCAATTGAATTAATTACAATTATCACAAAACACGTTCTATTTTCCATAGATCGATTTGAAACATAAAAATATACAATATAATAGTTATAAATATCAAAAAACGCTACCAATCAAAAGACCCGGCTAATCATCCTCCTCTTCTGTATTAGAACTTGAATTATCTATAGTCCTATCAAATACAAGCCACGGGTGTATTTTATCTACAGAGAAGATACCACTAAACTTTTTATTTCCTTTCCGTGATAGGGGAGTATCCGCAACTACATACCTATCTTTATCCAGAACTTCTGTAATACGATAGGGTCCTCTAAGTTTTGGGATTAGTTTACGACTTCCACCAGTAGATGGAATCTCTCTTTCTATGCGTACTAAATCGCCTATGTTATAATGCACTATTTTTCTGGTTTTATCGAAATTTTCTTTTTGTATAGCCTGCGTCTTAGATATATGCTCCGTTATTTCATGTCTGATAGTTTCTAAGTTATTTTGTGAGTTATCAACATTGGTACTTAGTTGTAATAAGGAATCCGTGGCACCCATTAAATTTATCCCAAATAGAGCTTGTGCTGGTGTTTTTCCTATGCCTTTATTTAGAGTATTATTCAAACCCCATTGAACTTCTGGAATACATTCGTCCCATAAACGTTCGGGTTTCCCATGATTACTAGCGGTAAGGGCAGCTAAGACTGTGCGGTTGTAACGTTCAACTTGCCCGTTAGCTCGAGGAGTTGCTACAGCATTTTTAATATGCTTAATTCCTAGTGAACTCATATATTCCTGAAACCGTTTAGCTGTGAATGACGTACCTCTATCAGAGATTAAGCGTTTAGGTACGCCAAAAGTGTGGAAATAATTTTTCATAGCTCTTTTGGAGTGGATACTTTTAGTACTCTTAACAGGATTTAAAATAATAAACTTTGTAAATGCGTCGATTATAAGAAGCAAATAACAATTTTTATTTTTGCTACGCACAAAGGGGCCTAAGTGGTCGATGTGTATTGTATGGAATGGTTGATCGACCTTTACGATTGGATGTAATTCACCAGCTTTACGACCCGCAGGAACTTTCGCATATGCACATTCTAAGCAGGAAGAAACATATTTTTTTATAAAACGTCTCATTTTAGCAAACCAGTAATTACCTTTAATTTTGTCATAAGTTTTATCGAACCCAAAATGTCCTATCTCATCGTGGTTAGCCTTTAATACTTGCCACCTAACCCCTTTTGGCACCACCCATCGTTCACCGTCAGCCGTCTTCCTATAGAGTAGTCCTTTCTTTATAACGAAATTATTTTTAATATCTATAATTTGATTGGTTTCTGTGTCATTTAATATATTCACAATACGTTGTAACTCAGTATCACTCTGCTGAACAGTAGCTATCCAATCTGTATCTATATTGCGAACTTCAACTAGATTTGTAACAGCCTCTACAGGATTTCGGCTGAGGGCATCAACGTGCGCCATGGTCGTGCCTGGTTTATAAACAATTTTAAAATCATATTCCTGCATGGCGCTCCACCAACGAGCCACTCTAGGCAACATATCCCTTTTCTCAAATGTAGCTCGCAAGGAGTTACAATCGGTCACTATTGTAAATGGTATTCCTAACAAGTATACACGAAATCTCTGTAACGATGTGACTACAGCTAATGTTTCTAAATCGTAGGAACTAAACCGTGATTCTTCAGGCGATGTTTGCCTACTGTAATAAGCTACTGCATTGAAAGGTAACTCCTTGTTGGCCCTCTGTACTAAAATACCTGCTATCCCCATCTTAGAAGCATCAGTATGAAGTTGTGTTTCGAAACTAGGATTGTAAAAAGCTAAAATAGGTCGTTTAGTTAAATGTTCTTTGAGATCGTTAAATGCAGACTCCTCTAATGTTGACCATTGCCACTTGGAATCTTTTTTTAGTAATTGTGTCAGCGGTCTGGCGATATTCGAAAATCCCCTAACAAATCTACGGAAAAAACTAGCAAGACCTAAAAATTGTCTTACATTATGTTGGTCTGTAGGTCTAGGGAAGTTTCTAACGGCATCAGTCTTTTTTGTACCAGGTCTAATTCCGTCTTCGCAAATTTCGAAACCAAGATATTCTATAGATTCCATAAAGAAGTTGCATTTTTGTAATTTAAGTGTTAAACCAGCAGAGCGAAATAATTGAAGTGTTTCTCGCAGTTTCTGGAAGCCTTCGTCTATCGTTTTTGACGGAATAATAACATCGTCCATATAAGCAAAGGCTTCCTTAAATCTCGCATTACCAAGGATATTATTAATGATTCGTTGGAAAGTTGAAGGCGCGTTCGCTAGTCCAAACGGCATACGATTAAATTCGTAATGTCCGTCTGGAGTAACGAACGCTGTTAAATGTTTAGACGCTTCAGATAAAGGAATTTGATAATAACCGGACGCTAGGTCCAGCGCTGTATAGTATTTAAAACCAGCTAGGTTATCCAATTGATCGTCTATCCTTGGTAATGGATAGTGTTCTTTTATAGACTTTTTGTTCAAAGACCGGAAGTCTATGCATAGCCGATAGTCTCCCGTTTTCTTTCGGACTAATAGAATTGGTGACGCATACTCAGATTTAGACGGCCTAACAATGCCATTGTCCTCAAGTTCCTGTACCATATTACGTACGACCTCTCGCTCAGAGTGTGAGAGTCGATAGGGGCGGTATACGACCGGAGAAGGATCATTGAGGTTTATGCTCATTTCGGGTCCATTTACGCATCCTAATTCTGTTATAGTAAAAGCAAAACAATCTCTGAATTCATTTAATAATTCTGTTAACTTATTTAACTCAAGCTCACTAATATTCTCATTAGCTTTTATCTTCTCTTTATCAATCATCGGAAGTGGTGTTGTGTCTGACTCCACTCTATTAATATTATAGAACGAGAGTTCATGTAAAGGGAGTGCCCGCGCTATGAATTTATTTTGATCTAAAGAAAAGTTAGTCTTACCTAAACCTTTGATGTAAATTTTACCGTTACCATCAGATAAACTAATAATACTTTGTATTATTTCATATTCCATTTGAGGCTTTTGGGACAGACTAAGTTCCAGAAACAAGTCACCAGAAAATTCGGGTTCTGAACGAACATTTACTTCAGTAAGACCTTTTATAGTTACTGCTTCAGAAGTAAAGAGTTTAACATGACAGTTTTGATTTGGGGTGTGTGATGTTAACTTTAACTTATCATTCGTTTTAACTACTAATACGTGATCCTGTTCGGTAAACGTTTGACCTACCATCAGTGAAACACGCAAAAGATGATCGGGTACTATGAGTGTATCCACTACCGCTATAACAGAATCTATTTCAATTTGGATCTTGCATTTGCCCAGACAATTTACAACCGAATCACCAAAGCCTCTTAGTACTGGTAAATTTGTGTCTGACCATGACTGTACTAATCGTCGAGCCACCGACTCCTTCATCAACGTGCACTGGCTTCCAAAATCGATAAAACTATCTACCTCATATCCATTAATTTTAGCTGATTTAAAATATTTGAGATCGTTATCCTGTTCCCGGGATATTCTTAAAACAGTCTTACTAGTATTCGGGGTAAGCTCTTTGAAATTACAACCATCACTAGCTAAGTGGCCTATTCTATGGCATTTGTCGCATCGTTTGATTGGTTGCTTACATTTAAAATAAGGATGCCCCTCTTCACCACAATTGTAACATTTTGTATTTACTCTCGATCTAGGATCATAATCTAAACGATTAGTCTTTGCTAATTTGTTACGTCTATTTTCAGAATTGCCTGCTTGTATGTGTTCCCTATTTTCAGGTCTCTTCGTTATTTTAACATTTCGCAAGTAAACTAGTAATTCATCGGGGTCTGAAAATCGCACTGCTTCTGCACTAGTCCTAACGGACCTATCATCTATACCAAATAGGATACAATCTGTTGCATTTTTACCAGAAATATTACATCGATTCAATAGTATAATCTTTTCATAGAAGTATTCCTCTAAAGATTCTCCAAATCGGACCCTACAAGCAAGCATTTCTGTTAATAGTTTCCCATAATTTTCATCGCTAGGAAAAGCTGCTTTCAACTTAGCTTGCCATTCCTCCCAAGAAAACAACAATGTTGGTAAACCTTGATACCATCTCTGAGCTAAACCCATCAATTTAGGAAGAGCATAGTGAACGGTCTGACGCTCCGTCCAATTATAAATAGATGCGCATTCGTTTACTTTTAAAATCCACGTATCAATAGTCTGATTCCTTTTAGATGGGTCAAACTCAGGAATAACATTCATAATCGGAAAGCGTTCGCTGTTATTATTTGAATTCATGCCTTGTAAAATTTCCTTGAACACATTTATTAATTCTAATGAGCTGCTCGATGACGTACTCACAGCAGGTACTGTGACTGGTGCAACTATTGGAGACAGTACTCCTTCAGAAGCCGGAGCCACTCCTGGTGCTGCTAACTGCTGTTTATTAATCCTACATCCTCGTCGCACTGATGGAGTACGTATTCTGTGGTCACTGTCCGTTTGCTCACTCTGCGAACTGTGCCTGGATGTACTACGTCCTGCTCGTGACCTTTTCCTTCGTGAGTCAGTACTATGATGCTTCGACCGAGAGCGTGACATATGTACACTCCTTGTGTCTGGACTTAGGGAGTCCTCGTGTTGTCGCTTTCGCTTATATCTCTTTGACTTTCCCATTTCTCCTTTACTGTAAAACAAATATACTACAAAAGTAATCGCCTATATTATATTGTGTGCTTGTGAGTTTATTTTTGCATTAAAAGATAAATGTAATAGCGCAAAGAGAAAAAAAGAGAGAGAAAAAAAAGTTAAACAATAAATTGACATAATCTGTTCTAAAATAAGTACATAAATAATAATCATGACCACTGATTCAATGTAGATTTAACACCAATACATATATTTAGTATACTATAGGTGTAAACAATAATTTTTTTATGTCAAAATCTAGTTTCCATTTCCACTTCTTTTGTTTAATTACTATTAAAACTCGTATAACAAGTGAACTGTAAAGTTTTTAATATGAGTAATTATAGAATTGTATCATAGTAATTCGTTATAATCAATTGTCAAATAGATACTAATACAATCTTATACTTTGAAATACTACGATAACTCTAATTACCTATTATGTTTTACGAACCTTTAAATACCTTTAGGGCGTTGATTCCTGCGCCAAAACCAAAACGGCTTCGATGCAATCCCACTTACTGACCTTTGATCAAAGGTAGCGGAATTGAAAAGCGACCAGTTCAGCTTTAACTCTTTTATTCAAACTACATTGACAATGAACATACAACACTTCTCCCACTATATTATTTAACTTCTCAATAATCAGCTTTTCGAACATCAGCACAAGTGCCCAACAATTGCCGGTATTTTTCCTGTCATTGCTGATTTGACACCCAATCACGAGTGTTGCCAGTTACACCACAAGTGTTGCTAGTTTTAAAAAGTCAAATCAACAATGTTAACAATATCAAATATTTATTATTTATAATTAAATCAGTAACAACTTAATAAGTATGTTTATAAATTCTAATTATTATTCATTTATTTCTCATTGCTCATTTGACAAACTGTACCGACATCATAACTGGTTTTAATTAAAATTGAGTGTCAAATCAGCAATGAGAATACACAATATTTTTAAAGATCAATTAGATAAGCATTTATTCTATTAATAGTACATATATATTTAACCACATTTGCTTAGATTCTAACACTATCTTCTGCGGCATGAACATGCATTGCATCATGGAAGCTGGTGTTGAGAGCAGTGCTCTTATTAAGTACTAGTTTATTTAGTACCGCCCCGGCTTTGCACGGGTTTTTTCTAAGGATCCCTAATCATTTTGAAAATATAATATAGCTTATGTTACCCGGTTTAACGTACCTTCCCAACGGCGAAAGAATTTTTGAAATCGGTCTAGTATTTTTTGAGTTTATTCATTACAAACATGACCACACAGACACACACACAAAAATACAAATCTTTCCTCTTTATAATATTAGTGTAGATTATTTGAAGCCTCCTGAGGCCCCTTGAAGACATTGGACTCCGGCATTCCGCATCGGAGCAGCGTGGCGGAATATCTCCTTCGATTGAAGAGACCCGTAACGCTGTAGTGCGGTGGGATGATTGGTTGATACGATATAAAATATGATGAGCATTAGACTTTAAATTAACTGTGAAGGGTAATTTAAAACCTAATAAAAAGGTTAAATCTAAACCTATTCATGTATTCAGTGAAATGCCCAAGAGCTACGGGCGAAACTTACAAATTGTTTTTGTCCAAATAACATTGGCCCTTTGACCGGCGCGCCACGTTTTCGGTTCTCCCGCGGCGTAAAGCGGAACGCGCAAACTTTTCAATGTCGGGGTTTATTGCAATTGTTTTTTGTTCTAAATGACATTTATGAACTTGGTGTTACGAACTAGCCATGGCTGGAAGTAAATACTTTTTAAAACATTATTATTTTTTATAATTTTTAAATTTTGATAAAATAAGACAACTATATTGTCTATTCTGTTTTTCTACTGTCTATTGATTTTCTGCCTTTGTAGTATCCTTTATTTTTTTTAAATTAAATTTTCCTATTTTACATTGTGCTCCTCTTTTCTTCCACTACTCTCTCTTATTTCCTTTATGCGAGTTGCAGATCACGAGCTAAGCTAAGTTAGTTTCCTTAGTTTTACATACATTACGCGTCGTGGTCTGCACCTATAAGTATGAAAAATCATATCAGCTATGCAGACTAAGCTAAACTAAGTTAGCAATGACTTAGCTTAGCTCTTGGCCTGCAACCCGCTTAACACTTGGCTTGGTTTATAAATTACGGTATATTTTGTGACCAGAGATCGCTGCACGTAGTCGGTAGTCGACAGTCGCTGTGAGTCTATGCGAAATAGTCGCGCAACATGTCGGCTGTTTCCAGAGTTCTCGGACTGATATTCGAGCAAATATTTATGTGATGGCGTTCATGTTTGTTCTCAAGTCTCGGTGTTTTCATACTAATATTATAAATGAGAAAGTGAGTTTGTTTGTTGGTTTGTTATTCCTTCACGGCTTGACTAAGCTGCCGATCATTATAATTTGTATACATATTGTCAGGGGTACAGAGTCCAACACTGGCTAATTTTTACGATGGCGAAGCCGCGGGTAACAGCTAGTAATTATTACAATAATTATCCTTTGTCTGGTACCCATAACACAAGCAGGTTAACAGTATGAATTTGTGTGGTGGTGCTGTATGAATTTGTGTAGAATTAATTATTTATTTATTATTGATGAAATTTGGTGAAATTCGGTACATTTTATTCTACACCACCGACGTTAACGACCATGTCCACGCGTACAATATTGCCAGTACCAATCGTGTCTAATTAATCATGCATGCTCATCAGAATTAACGATATTTCACTCAAAATAATCTGATAACAGTACACATAGGTACGTAGAATATTTTATTAAACAGTAGGTCCACTTTGGTCACGTCCGTTGAAATGGAATCACGTTCAAAACGCATAATTACAATCGCAAACGCTTTTGCGCGAAAGGGGGAGGGAGCTCCGCCTTTTTTAAATAATACATCAGCATATAATCCAGGTTTCAAATTAAAGTGCCTACGTGACTTTCTGTTATCATTATCATGATACTTTTTTGATGGATGTTCGCGATTGTGTTTTGTTTTAAGAATAATTAACTAGGTATCTGTTTTAACTCTGATGCTGGGGCTACATTATAGCGGGCGAATTTGTGTTCGAAAAACATCGTGTATACGTGCATACGCGATGATCTTGTCGTTACCCACAAATGTTGCTAACGATCTACCCGGCGGCGTCATTCAGCGTTAACACGAATATTCGCCGTAGCTCATTAGGTACTGTAAAAAATTTGAGTTAGGTACCTAGTAAATTATTTTTAAACCAAAACACATAGCATGAGAGGGAATGATGGAATTAGACACTTGTCTCCGAAGTTTTCTGCATTTCTTATTCCCTCTATCAGAGTTCAAACGGACAGTATACGTACTCTGACAGAATAGGGTTCCCCTTCTACTCTTCTAGTAGCTTTTTGAAGCTTGAGACAGTCACAAAACAAGACAGAATCGATCGCTAAACCATCCATCGATCGCCGCTGCGAAAAGTAACGTGACTGATTCAACCTTTAGAATTTGGAAATATCCAGAATGATCGGGACAAACTTGGAATAAACTGTGATACAATCGATTGATTGTTTGGAAATAGTTTAGATATCCAGTGCGTTTATAGCACAGAGATCAATACCTTCCTTAGTTACTTACTAGACCTCTTATGTGACCTAGTGCAGGGTGTGTTTGTAGAGAATACGTTGTAAGATTTTTTTTTGTTATCTCTTTTGGGGAAATTTTATTGCTGAATCTGATGGCGCTCGTCTCGCACCAGCTTAATCTGAAAGAAATACGAGAGACATATTTATAAATTAATAATATACCGGGAATTAACGCGATCATACCTTGATATTGCCTGACGTTTCGACCAGGTTGCACCGGCCGTGGTCACAGGCGAACTCTGTCACGGCCGGTGCAATCTGGTCGAAACGTCAGGCAATATCAAGGTATGATCGCGTTAATTCCCGGTATATTATTAATTTATAATAATGCAACGCGAAAGTTTAAAAGTTATGAGAGACATATTTATTGCACGAGGATTCGTTGTGACTTTCAAGACAGCTGTTGTTGAACCTGGATATACAGGAGACACAGTACTGGGAATGTGTGATGGGCTTGTCCCGATTATTGCATGAGGTGAAATCGCCCATAGACACCTGCAAAGAGAAAGAGTCAAACCGTTTTTGTGAAAGATTCCTAAGTTGTACCGGTAATTCAATATTGCTGTTGCTGGCTGATTCTGTTGAAGAATTTTTATTTGAATTGTATGTATCTGGCTATTTAAAAGGAATTGTGACACTGGCTGGTTTTGTAATTAAGTTTTGATTTGAGTTTTTTGAAAATTGGAATGTTGTAGAATATTGAGAGGATATTCATTGTAATTTAGAAGTTCTAATGAAGTATTATGTTTTAGAAGTTTATATGGGAGAGTAAAATAATAATGTTGTAAAGATAAAGAAGAGTTTGGATATCTAGGGGGTTTAAAACTGTGAACAGTATGTAGCATTTTTTAAGAATTTAACAGTGTTAATAATCAATATATCGATGTAACATGGTGTTTGTTAATTGATCTCCAACCTACATCACATCAACAACAGATTCCACAAGATCGGGGAAGGCAGACAGTTCAATGAAATACGAACAATCGACCGTAGATTGGCAAAGTGGTGAGGATGGACGGTCCTAATGTGTGAAAAAAATTATTTACATAACATATTATAGATTTCAAGTTACATATTGTTGTAGCTTAGTTCAATATTGTAGTTTATGGTGGGAAAATGGTCTCGTATTGTACAAGAATTAGCAAAACAAAAGAGGTTAATATCTAAAGATAAATATTTAATAACTAATGGACAAAATTATGATACGCTTGCTGTAAAAATTATAATAATTATTTATCTACAGTGTGTCTAAAGGCCTGTTCACCACTTATAGATAGCCTAATCGCCTGATAATCTTTTTTGACATTCTGCCATAGTTTTGTCAGTCTGTAGGTTGTTGTTGACGTTATTTGGTTTAAAAAACTAATTTTATGAGTTCACGGTAAATTTTTATCAGCCGATTAGGCTAATCGAAACATTATCCGTAAGTGGTGCAACAGGACCTAAACAAATTTTTATTGCAACAAACATTAGCTTCAACTTATTGTTGTAATATTTTTGTTATGGCTATAAATATTGTAGCCACACATAGCAATAAAATTATTATTTGAACGTATGTATGTTTATAATAATTAACCAGATCTTTTTCAGATTTACAAAATCCTTTATTAGGGTTGTTACTCACTCATCCTATAACGATTCATGGTTCTTTTCACCCCTGCATATTATATAAATTTAAGAATTTTAATTATGACATGTGAGGTGAATGTGGAATAAAGTATATTTGATTTTTCTTTCTCATTACTTTCTAAATCAATCCTTTCCTTCGAAACTTACATTATATTAGTACCACTTAAAAGCAAGTGGTGTTTGAGATTCTTGTCAGTTCTTTTTAGTACGTACATAGAATCTGCCATCGGCATATACATATAGGAAAAATAGAGCCGATTGCAAAGAGCTTGTAATTGACAAAATTAATAAAAAAAATAGCCTGACAATACTTATTCACCAAAATTATATCATATCAACCCATAATCATCCAACTGCAGGGATACAGGTCTCCCTTCAATCGAAGGTGTGCTGTTCTCAAGCCGCCCAAAGGCCACCGACTTGACTTAACGACTGTTATCTTTCGTCAACAGCCGGGACCGACGGCTTAACGTCTCCTCCGAAGCACGGAGAAGCTCGAGATAACGAAACCCATCCAAACGCTGGCTTGGGTCGACTTCGCTTGACTTGCGTGTTCATATTACAGTGCGACACTCAGCGACGCCATCGCGCTCCTCGACCACCAAAATTATAATCCGTTTTAATTTATAAAATTTGGGGTAACAAGGAATAGAAATAGGGTGAATCGTTACAGGGTGAATGAGGAAATTAGAATTAAAAATTAATTGTACTTTTATATTTAATCGTATACTCTTTGGCTGATAGCATTATTGATGCTACCAATTTACTAATACTATTTATTAATTAGTAATAACTGCAATGATTCACAAAAATATTATTCGATAAGTGTAAAAAATTTCAGCCAGTAAGTATCTGAAAAGCATTTTCATTTTAATTCTACATTATCTCAAGCTATCTCTTTTCTTCTTCTTTAGTTCGACAGTGACAGCTATATTGCATGTGTCATTAACTTTAGAAAATAGTTTCAGAAGTTGGCTGTTTAATATTATGAAACTAATCGAATTTACTATTATGAAACTAATAGACTTGTTGTGTTACTCGTTCAATCGCATAGTTCTTTTAAGAATTAAAAATACATAATTAACATGTAAACAGTGATGCAATCAAAATGTCGTTTTGATGTTATCTTGACATTACAGACAATTTCGTATTATGCTCTCCGAAGTACCATATAAAATCCATGTCAACTTGGGATCTACATCACATTGACAACAAAACGACATCATCTTTTGTAAGCATAAATTATTATTACGCCACAGATCTGTGAATTAAATATTTGCTTTTAATTGTTATACTTTACATTTGTATTTAATCAGACATTTCTAGACCAATATCATATGAGAGAATATTTTAAGACAGGTAGGGCACAGCGCAGAATTCGCTCAAATCGGAGCAGCCCGTCTGGGGAAGGACAGAGGACCACCTTACAGAAGATCGTAGCCAAATAGCATTGGTCTCGGCCATAGATTTAGTATATACTAGCGTGCTATAGATCGGCTTTGGTTTAATTAAGGCGAGACCAAAAACAAAATACAGTGGTGTGCGTGTAATGTACATGTGTGCAAGCAAGATATATAATTTTGCGGATTTTCCTTTTTGTTTGAGTTACATCCAGGCACTGCACAGGTAACCATATTTAATCACGTCGAATTAACACCAAAACTACACTTAAAAACCATAAATTTTGTAAATATAAGTGGGATTTGTTTTTAACACGACTGACGTCAGGCCGATACAGTCCGATAGCGTGTATAGGAAAGTGGTCTCGCCTATCTATCTCTCTCTAATCAACGTGTATGCTATGATCTATCTCTTTTGCATTGCCAATCTTACGCTAGTATATAATAAATCTATGGTCTCGGCCATGTTGTGTTCCTACGGTGAGTAAGGTCTCCAGAGCTCCACTTGGGGGGGGTTGGCAACGCGCGAGTGATACGCCCGGTATTGCAAGCGTCTATAGGCTACGGTGATGCTTACCATCAGGCGGGCCGTATGCTTGTTTGCCAACTTTGTGGTATAAAAAAAATGGTAAAATCACTTTACGTTTCCTGCACAGCTTGTTTCCTGCAAGAAAATGGCCGTTTCAGGTGGCCGTGAGACAATGAAAATGTCCCTTAAAATAGTTTTTGAAACGCATTTTTACTTGCCACGCAAAGTTAATGATACATTAATTATAGCTGCCACATAAATAACATGAGTCTTAATGTAAAATTAGACCGTTTCAGACACTGGCTGTAAATATGAAATCTTTTAGATCGTTTTCTGAAGATGAAATTTGGAAGTTTACATTTCAGCTAATTAATTTGTCTACTTTTCCTTAGTTTACAAATTGCAAATGCTACTTAAAAATGAACGGAGTGTAACTATTGAAATTTTTGGAGCATAAGTATTCATGGGGACAATGAGATTGCGCGAGTAATACCACTTGAGTCTTCTAGTTTTTTGTAAAAATTATTTTATCTACATAAAAAGTTTACACTAGTTTACAGTTCGCACCGACATTTGTGTGAACTGACCTTTAAATATTAATATAATATTATGTCTTTATTTTAAATAATTACTGTCACAAGCCTTATTTATCTATAATATCATTATTATTTTGTATTCGCATGTTCATTTTAATTAAACAAAAGCTATTATTTAATATATAATACGAACACACAGTTATTGTATAATTATGAGAAATACATGTAAACAGACTACAATACTATCTCTCCAAAGACCCAAACTAACGTAACGTAACGCAATATTTAGAAAAGTTTGAATCATATTTAGCACCTTGCTCCTATCTTTCAATCGCTGTACATAGATTGTGTTGTTTTTAGATGTTTGTTTTTAGTTCCTTGTGTGTTCCACGCGGTGTTTTTAGTTCCTTGTGTGTTTCGTTGTCCTAAAAGCAAAAAGTCCTGCCTGTTAAGTTCGAATATCAAGTCTGTTAAGTTGGAATATCAATTCTGTTAAGTTTGAATATTATGGATTTCTCATATCTATTCAAATGCCTGCATTTCAAAATAGGTCACAACACATTTTACCTATAGACTAATTGTACATAAAACTTATAAACTAGTTTTTAAGTCACCACTTTTGTCTCTTAAGTTTCTATCACTGTCTTGGTCTTCAGCTTCGTGCAAAGAGTCAGGTAGTTTCATATTATTTGTTTCTGGTAATGTTAGTACTAGAAGTGCCGATAATCCAGCCATTATGCCGAACACCATAGTCGGTAAATATTCGTAGAATCTTGCCTGAAAAAGAAAGGTCACAATTATAATTTTAAGCAATATTTGCATTCTTTTAAATAAAAATAGGATTTAGAAGAACAAGGCTAATGTCCGTTTTCACCAACTCCTTCTAGCGTAGGTCGGCTCCTGACTCATAGAAACTTGTTGCAGTTAGGTTATCCTACGCTAGGAGGCGTTGGTGGAAACGAGCATAAGAGTCAAAACAACTAGTCATAAAGATGTACACTTTAAAAAGATTTTAATATGGACTGAGTTTGAGACCCAGGTAAGGATAAAACGGCTAGTATGTTAAAATAGTTATAAAAATATACTTCAGATATTCAGATGAGGGATATCTAGATGACGAGATTTTATATAATTATCAATGGTGTTAAAAATAGAAAGTCAAAGAAGAATAGACATGAATCTGTTTCACTTTTCGAATTTGAAATCAACAAAGACTATAATGAAAGGATTATTACCAATAAAGGAGTCTGCGGAGCCACAGTAGATCCTATTCTTCCAATAGTAGAACACGCAGCAAGCAGGGTTGTTCTATAGTTTGTAGGAAATACTTCTGCAGCGAACACGTATAATGAATTGTATGCGAGGGTAATGAAGAATTTACCACCCAAATACATCACTAAGGACCATATGCCAGCTGAAAAAGAAATTATTTTCTTTAAATAAATATAACTTTTTGTCTACATTGTCTGTTAACACTTGAAAAGATCTTTAGAAGCTTTACCAGACTGGACAATGTTCAGTCCATTCAGCAAGATAATCACTAAAGAAATCGTTTACGAAAAGATTACAAAACCAGTGGCTTTTGTTTCCAAAATGCTAGAAGCTTATAGAGTAGATTAATTACACAAAATAATTTATTACTGTATGTAAAGACTTACTTTCTCACGTCAAAGACAACTACTTTCTAAATAAGAGTTTTGGATCTTTTGAATTAACATAATATTTAAAAAATGCTAATTTGAGTGCGAGAATAAAAAACATTGAGTGCTAAACTGAAACCAATGAAGGCAAAACCAATACATGTCACTCTTTTTCGCATAAAAGCGAAATTATTTGCTAATTGACAAGAAGCAGCTATAAAAAAATCTGTTAGTTTGACAATTGGTTCAAATAAAGTATCTACTAGTAATGTGACTGTGTAAGTGAATGTTTGCCTAAATTGATATGTAAACAAAAAACATTGGTCTATTATAGAGTGCAATGGGGAAAGTCTCACCTGGTACAAATCCATA
Organism: Endotricha flammealis; assembly: GCA_905163395.2. NCBI lineage: Eukaryota > Metazoa > Arthropoda > Insecta > Lepidoptera > Pyralidae > Endotricha > Endotricha flammealis. The sequence goes on from LR990867.1 coordinate 2,888,736, forward strand.
GTTGATAAGTATGACTGCTGTCAATAAGAATGCTATTGCAATGACTTTTTTTCTCCCATATCTGTCCAAGAATATCAACTTGCAGACATTAGCTGGTGCTTCTATTACTATAATCACTATATAATTCAAATAACTATTTCCAGAAAGTTCTATGGCATTTATTGAAAGACCATAATAGACCAGAGTAGAGGTTATCCATAAGAAAGAGCAGGTCATTAATCTTTTCCAGATCATTGTCGATGTGAGGAGTTGTTTGAAGGATGATTGGTTTGAGGCTAGGCTTTCGCATTTCCGAGCGTCTCGTTGCTGAGTGGCATGTTTTTCTACTTGATCGTAATAGTCTTTCGGTACGGAGACATTGTTAAACTTCTCCGATTTGCTGAGTACTTTTTTACCTTCCTCATAGCGTCCTTTGCTGAAGTACCATCGGAAACTTTCAGTTAATGTCCAAATATAGACAAAAGTAAAGACGGCTGGAGTGTAAATGATGAATACGAGGTATCTCCAGTTCTCGAGATGCCACGCTAGCAATGTTACGCTCACACCGCCCAATATGAACATCGTGTTGAATAGTAAACTGACGAACACTCTGCCCTTTGGTCCGACCAGTTCCAAGGCTGTAACAAAATAAATAAATAAATTACACAAAGTTCACACAACGCCAACACAAATACCAGCAAAAAATATCTAAAGTAAAAGACAAAGTTGGGGGGGACGTAAAGCCTTCTTTTGTTTGGGGAAGCGACGGGGGTCTATCGGGGTCTTCTTTTTTGCCAATGGGATACCGACCCCACCATTGTTAAGACGGAAAAGGTGACAGACAGTCTGAAAATACTTCTGCAACAAAGCGGAATAGAGCGGGGCATAAACCCTGAAGGAAAACATTTCGCGTCATGATCTACCATGGACAGAATCATAAGAAAGTGACTAAAACAAAGTAACGGAAATGAGTGTTGGTTAACAAAAAGTATAATTAGTTAGATCTAAATTAGCTAAGGGTAATGAGCCATGCAAGGTTATTTGGGTGAACCGATGAAATAGTAATTCATGTCCTGCTAATAAAAATTACTTTTTTACCTTGATTTCAAACAATAGTAAGTTTTTGCATCACAGAAGATTGACAAATTAAAGGGTTGCATCATCATTACAATGTGAATGAGGGTTTTTAGACTTTTTAGTAACATAAAAAATAATTTCGTGGTATTTTATTACAGGGTCCGCAACACGCGTTACCTCCGGTCCGGTGTTGCAAGCGTCTATAGACTAGCTACCGTGACCGCTTGCTTACCATCAGGCGGCCTGTATGCTTGTTTGCCACATTAGTGGTATAAAAATCATATTGTCCGGGATCATCGGCTAAAGTGTAGAATATTATTTTTGCTTCTGTTGTTTTTTTAAATTTTTCTTATTTTTTAAAATACATGAGGTTCACAAAAAAGTATAAATGTATGCCTAAATGTATGAGCGCTACATCGGTAGATGTGGCCCTGGCAAGCCTATTCTCACATACTTAACATATTTCTAACAATTCGCAGTATTGAAAATAATAAAAAAATGTATGCGTAAATGTATGTTGTATTTAAAAAAAACACTCTTAAAAAAATGTTCTTTTCCAATACCAATATATTTATTGTGAATTACGTACGTTAGTACTTAAAATGAACAGGTGGACAGAAAATATTTGACGTGCAACTCTGCTCCGCCGCATTGGCATATCATATTATTTATTCAAATATTATTGGAAAATGGCGCAGCGCCATCTTTTTTGCCCTATTAGAAGGACCACGAGAGAGAACTATTGTGTTGCTACTATTTATAGAAGCAAAAAATGAACCTACTATTAGGTCAAAAAATACCACGAAAAAAACGGGGGGAAAATAAAAAATAAAGTGCATCGCAATTAAAATTTTCAGAAGTATCATGGAATTTTGTCTGTTTAAATAACTCGACAATGGTTTTCCTTATTTTTTTTGTATTCTAGTTACAATTGACAGAGTTTTTTTGTTAGGCATTGACAAAAAGTAGTAATAGACTAGACTATTAACCGTTTCCGAGGTCAAGAAACTCTGTTAACTGTTAACGATACAAGTTATAAAAGTAAGAAGAAATAATTAATAAAAATAATGTTTGAGGAAGTTCTCTTTGTAATTTCTATGGCAGACTTAGCCAATTAAAATTAATACTAAAAGTACGTAACTTTTTATTCTGTGTTATTATAGAACCAGGGTTATTGTCATGTCATATCAGTCTGAAATAAATAAATAAATTTGAATTATAAAAGCGAAGAAAAGTTTATTTAATTTAGTTTTTAGTATATTTTTTTAAGAACTTTTAATTATGTTACTTAAATGGATAAAATAATACATAAATAATATATTTAATTAGAAAATGATAATTAAAATATAATAAAAGAATTATTTATGAACCAAATAATTACTACGACACTAGTTAGGCTAGTTAGTGCGTTGTGTAAATTCGTCCAAGAAGGTTTAAGATAATCTGAAAGCTGAAATCGGAGCAGCCCGTCTGGAGTAGGACCTCCACCTTACAGAAGATCGTAGCCTAAATAGCATTTGTCTTGGCCATGTTGTGTTTCTACGGTAAGTAAGGTCTCCAGAGCTCCACTTTTACAGGGTCGGCAACGCGCGATTGAGTGACTGCTTACCATCAGGCGGGCCGTACGTTTGTTTGCCACATTAGTAGTATAAAAAAATATTAAATATAAATGTTGCTGCTAACTTCAAAATATTTACGTCATTTCATTACAATTGGTTCATAATACTTGTGTAATTAAACGATATTTCATGTATTACTTATTAGGAAATATTTTCATTTTCCATTGACTCGATTACGAAGTTGGCTAGATACGATTATCGAGAATTCATTGGTGCACGCGGTTGCGCTTTTTATCGAATCTATTATGATATTAATAATGGCAGATAGCTAGAATAAGGTTATTAAACGAAAATTTACTTTTTTGCCTCACCAACCACTTATTAATATCAAATACCAATAATCCTTAGGTTCAGATTTACAGAAAATAATATTATTTTACTTAAGATTACAATTCAATTCAATAGTTTATTTTTCTATAAATTCTTTGATAATATTTACCTTTTTATAGTTAGAAAAATGTATTAGGTACTGCATGTCCTGCCTGCCATTTGGGGAAGCGACGGGGGTCTGTCGGGCTCACCTCTCTAGCCTGGTAATATTTACCTAGTTTTTTATCATTGGCACTAGTATGATTTGAAAGTAATCCTTTTTTGTTTTATATCCAAGATATTTCTAGTGCGAGGCCAACATTTTTCCTTGGAAATAAATTCATTGTTCGCAAAAGATGAAAGTAATGAAAAATATTTTGTACCTAACTTCGACGCCGTTATCTAGGTTATCTTTTTGTTTCGTACTATTGTACAGAGAGATATTTGTTTGTTTTTTTATGATATCGGCAGGCAAACAAGAAATATGGCAGAAGTGTGGGATAGTTGTTACCGTAGTTTTTTAACAATACTCGAGGCTCTACCAATGAAAGGAATCCGCTACAAGGAAGCTCGTATTATAGAAAATATGCATAGCAAAGAATTTGGGCTCCGATAAATGAGCGAAATGCATATACCTACTTAGATGCATTGCATCTCACCGATGAAATAGCACCTGGTATTTCCCCGGTCGATTTAGCCCATTTCATAAACGATTTTCCATCGAGTAATCCGCATGATCGTTTACGTAAACTTCTTCCATAAAAAAATACATTAAAATACTGGATTAGTATTAAAAAATTCGTCTCTTTGATTTAGCAGGTATCGGGACTAGCATTCCTACCGCTGCGCTGCTGTTTCTCTTGTACCAACAATGGCCGATCTCAGTTTGTCAATAAGCAATGAAGCTTATTGACGTCCGGGGGAGAAACTACAGCTGTCTTGGAACTCACAACGAATTTTATCAAAAAGAAAACAGCCGGAGTTGGAAATATACTTCATACTTCTATTGATGTAGCAATTGAATCTATAATTAAACAGAAAATAATGTAATTAATTAATTATTTAAGATCGTAACGTATCATTGACCATACACTTATTAGAACGGTCCCTTCCTTAGCCTTCATTGACAGAGTGAATGCACCTCTCACAAATCTATTCAAGGAAATATTATCTTTTTGTTAGGGTTACAAAACAGTAATTTGACGTGTGTATTACACAAAGTAACTTAATAATATGTTGAATAATTAAAACATAAAACTTTAATAATTTTGAAGTAAATAATTTTTGATACATCATTATTCTCATATTTTTATCTGTCATTATTATGTCTTTTTAAAAGCTTTTATTTTTTTTCTTGTCTTGAATTTTTCCTTTGCCCTCGTTATTAATTTTTCTTCCTATGAGCAAGGCGTCTACATGGGAATTCTGTTACATTACAGCAGTCTGTACCCGGCATAACATAAAATTACTTGCCAAAATTGGTAAATTAAACTGACAGCCCTGACTATTTACCGTTATAAAACGCACCGTAAATAATGAATGACCTTCATTTTCATTTTGTGATTTTAGGAAACTAAGCTTTGTCGGAAGCCACTTAAAGCAGGAAATATAGCGTAGCCAATCAACAATTACTGTATAATATTGTTGATTACTCCTCGAACGAATGGTATGGGATTGTGTTTTGAAGTTTGCGTACGTGGGATCGATATAAACTGAGTGTTTCGGAGGGCGCGTTAAGCCGGCGCGGCGTAAGCGGCTGTTAAGTCAAGCTCGTGGTCTTCAGGCGCAGGTGGCTTGAAAACACCGGTCTCCGCCAATCCGCATCGGAGAAGCGTGGCTGAATACGCTCCAATTCCCTTTGATCGAAGGGAAACCCGTGTCCCTGTAGTACGATGATTATGGGTTGGTATGATGATAATGGTATGGTAATAGTTAGGTATGATAAGAACTTACCAAGTACAAAGCAAGCAGTATAAACTCCACCTCCAAACGCTGGCTCCAAGAATTCAAAGACGATAAACATCTCATAGTTGACTGATAGGGCCCGGATGACCCCGAAGACACCATTGGCCACTGCAGCAAAGATTAAAGCCACTCGACGACCAAATTTGTCAGAGAGCAATCCAGTCAGTGGAATTGAGATGAAGAACCCAGCGTTGTGGACCGTGCCGACCAGGGAGCGCTTCCAATCTTGACAGCCGAGGTCGAACTGAAAATTAATAGGGTTAAATTAATAGCAAGTAAATATTACAACAACTTGATGCTGTGATCTGCGTGTGAACTTAATCTTTTAAACGCGTTCAGTGCCAGTGAGTTTCTTTGAAAAATTTGTGAAATGTATGATAATACTATACGGAAGAAACATCATGAAAATTGGGGTAATTCGGCGACTGACACCACGAAGGATTGGAAACATGGTGTCAATCGCGGAAGGACTCTTTTTGAATTGACTGATTGACACCATGGTGTCAATCGAGTATCAATCACGGCAGGCGTTTTTTGACTTGCTCGATTGGAACCAAGTAGGTACATTTTATTGCAACTAAACAGTTATGTAAAATAGTGCTAACATTTGTAGGAGTGGCATTTAATAAATTTTATGTGTTTAGGAAACAGGATCGATGAAGACTTTTGTCAATATTTGTAATGACCTATCCATAAATCCAGTTTATCTGAAATTAATGCAAGGCAAACAATATTTTAAATGGAGTATTTTAGTCGCTAGGGTTGTGAAAAGTAAGCAGTAAGTGTTATTTCGTTATTAACTGGTCACACATTTTGTGTCATTATGCGAAGACTGCGGAAAAACACATTATAATTTCACGTGTGAAAAAATGTGGAAAACGTGACATTCACATATGTATGTGTGGCGACTTATGTGTGTTCGAGACTGTGAAATCGCGATTATCGTCGGGAATCGATTGAAGGCGAGTTGTATTCGAAAATCGATGATACGCCTTTTTTGCGCAACTATTGATGAATAAATAAATTTTTCATATTAATAAATAAATGAAACATGGATCAAGTAAAAGAAAAACGCGTGAAAAGTTGAAAGGACTTGTATAAGACAACGAGCCAGCTCTTATATTTAGAAGAGAATAAATAAAAAATGTAGTGTCCGTTACAAAACCGAGCAGAATAGCATGAATGCTGTCGTAAGAATGAGATGTTTTTTCCGGGATAAAAATCGCCTATGTCACTTTCTTGACCTTAAACTACCATGGATCATGTGTATGAAAATAAATGTTTTATATTTTTATAATTTTGTATTTATTTGTTTCGACGTGATCAACTTTCGACGTGAAAGAAGGACAAACAAACAAAGTCACCTTTACATTTATAATATTAATACTTATTTACATAAAGGCTTATTATTTCTATAAAAAAGTAAATATTTTGTATTTTTATGACAACAAACCGTGACTAATTTCCATCTTTAACAAAAAAAATTGTTTCAATTAACAAATTACTTACTTACAACAAATGTTTAAATACATAGATAATATATAAAATATAAATAATAACTTTATTGAAATTATAAAAACACAAAGAACGCAGTCAGTCGATGTAGTAAGATTCGTCGAAAATAACGAGTATATTTTTATATCATGTTAATGAAACACACTTATAACAAATTAATGTTTTATTATTTTATAATCTTAGGGCGTTTTTTGTGAAGGGCGAAGGGCGAGGTGGATATGGATGTGAGCTGGACATGTCTGCTGTATATACAGCCGAAAAGATGGGCAAAAGTAACAACTTTTTGGGTTCCGAACGAGCGACGAGGTAGAGGAAGACTGAGGAGGCGATGGCGGGATGATCTGGACGCCTTTTTAGACGATTGGACAGAAGTAGCTTTGGACCGTGACGAGTGGAGAAAGGGATTGAAGACCTTCGCCCAACAGTGGGACACAAGACCTTCAGGCTAGGGAAAAAAGAGCGTTTTTCATGAACAAAGAAATCTTTGTTCAGGAAAAACGCCCTTTACCTCACCTCACCCTTTACTACACATATATTACTACTATAATTATGGATAAATTTATTTAAAACACACTCATATCAACCCATAATCATCCCACTGCAGGAATGCGGGTCACCCTTCAATCGAAGATTTACTTTGCCATGCTGTGCTGCTCCATGCGGATTGGTAGAGGCCAGTTGACAAACTTATAAAACACGTTCTTTGTCAAATTATTTTTTTTTTTTTAATAGGTACAATTCATACAGATTGAGCTAGCCCCAAAGTAAGTTCGAGACTTGTGTTATGGGATACTAACTCAACGATATTATATTTTATAACAAATACATATATAGATAAACATCCAAGACCCGAGGCCAATCGGAAAAAGTTTGTTTTTCATCATGACCCGACCGGGGATCGAACCCGGGACCTCCTGGGTGGCGGTCTGGCGTGGTAACCATTACGCCACGGAGGTCGTCAAATCAAATCAAATATATCGTCCACACATGGTTAATATTTGAATAATTTTTAGAGTGGCCTGGCTTACGATGAACTGATAGTGGTGCTAATTCTGTTGTACATTTAACTATTTTAGACTAAACTTATTTTGACAGGACTAGAAGTGCTGCTATCCTTGTCACTAATTGTAAACCAAGGCAAGGAAGGACAACAACACCTTTGGTCCTGTCAAAATTGGTTTAGTCTAGTTAAATGTACAACAGAATTAGCACCATATTGGCAGCTATATAGGTTACTCTGCATATCGCGATTTTAATTTCTATTCTGTATAATTTCAAATGCAAAATTACAGGAAATCCAAATTCGTACCCTTGAAATTTTATAATTTACTATTACTATTATATTTTACCTTCCTTCCTCCGTCCTTCCTTCATAGGTGGGAAACGCATCTAAAATCTGGGAGTCGTGGATGTCCATCCATGGGCAGTGGTGATTGCTTATCATCAGGTGATCGGCTAGTTCATTTGTCATCCGCGCTTTTAAAAAAAAAACTTCAAAACGATTATCAGTTATTTTATAGGAGAACAACGGAATTGTGAAATTATGTGGAGGCAGTTAAAAATCCATTTTATATAATAAATCATTTAAAACATTCATTAGACGAACAAATTACTACTTATGTTTATTTTAACGAACATAATAACACATAAATAAATACATTATAATAATCACAATGTCCATTAATTTTTATTCAGCTGACACTTTAATAATATGCTCTATTATAAACGAAATAAGCTTTACATTTCAATTGTGTACGTGTCAAGAATCGAGATGGACACAATGTGGCACGGAGGCTGTGATTTCCGTCAAAGTAAAGGCGGTTTCCTATTGAGCGAGACAGAAATTTATTGTGCATTGTGATTTGTGATACACAGGTGTGTGCACAGATGGCAACCACGCAAAGAAAAGATACAGCCTGGTGACAGATAGATAGACGGACTGACAGAGGAGCCTTAATAATAGAGTTCCGTTGGCATCCTTTGGTACGGAACTAAAAGAGTGCTTAGTACGAGTTGGTTCGTACGTACATTCGAACGTTAAAGTTTACAAGCCGACCAAATCTCATTGTTAATTTACTAGACGCGTGTTACATATCCAAATTAGTCGGTGTTTTCACTTCAAAATGTGAGCAAGTAAGGCACATAATTTTGATATGATACATGGTACAAACTAGTTCATTTATAGTGCGCATTCAACCCATGGTACAATAAAAATACGACTGATAAGAAAAAATCGAGTGAATCTCTTTACGCAATATTCAGAAAACTTGATTCATATTTACGGCTCTGCTCATCTCTTTCATTGGCTGACTGTACGCGTCTTTACACATCATGGAAACCCACCTTTATGCTGCATTATTATATTCTACACACATTAGTGTGCATGCAAGCGGAGCAAAACCTTTTAAGTTGACAGATAAAAAATGATTAATAATTTTGCGGCGATTCGCTCCATTTACTTATTCAACATTTAAGTTTTGCGTTACCTATGACTGTAGCAGTAGTAATATTTTTCTATTTCATCGGGACTAGCCCAGACATATTTCCACCACTGTGTTTCTTATATATCAACAACGGCCTACAACGGCGACCTCAGATTGACTAAAAGCAATAAAGCTTAGACGTCCCGGGGTGAAATTATAGAAATATATCTTGAAACTCACAACGAATTTAATCAGAAAAAAAAAAACAGTTTTTTTTATGTCATATGGGAGACAAACAAGCAAGCGGAAAATGGTTAGGAAGGGAATAAAGAAGAGGAAGGGAGGAAAGAAGTAAAAGCTTTCGGCTTTAAATTCGTTTCAGAAACTCCCAGTCATAATAAGCGAAAAATGGTGACTACTTTGAAAAAAAAACCGGGAAAGTACGTGTCGGCCACGCACAATGTAGGGTTCCGTATTGGCTGCGCATTTCTTGCTTGCAGATGAGTACAATGCCATTGATATTTGTACGTTTTCGTCAAATAAATTTTACTTCATAAGTTTGTCAGCTATTACTCGGTAACTAGTAGCGCCTACTTAACCATTATATTTTTCTTTGTAAGTTCACTATATGGACTACTACCATGAATTTTTTCAAATTTCTAAACACAAGACTTTCGGAGATAGAGGGGGGGGGACCACCGTGCAAAACGAAAATTGACACGTTTAATGCAAATAATTCGCAAACGGATCATTGTATCGAAAAACGATCTTCACACCCTCAATGTATTGAAGAGACCTATCTAACGATACCCCACAACATGGGTGGGCGCGAAAAAAAAACCATTTCTACAAAATGTAGGGGAGGCACCCCAAAAAATTTTTTTTTTCAAAATTTTGTTCCAACACTTTGTTGTGTACACATACCAAATAACAGCTTTCTAGCATTAAGAGTCTAGGCGCTAGACCGCGGACAGACGGACATGGCGAAACTATAAGGATTCCTTGTAGTTTACTACGGAACCCTAAAAAGGAATTCTGTGTTAAATCTGTGGACCCTTTAATTGATCAATAGTATTCATAATGTACTATGTAATTACAAATTTTCTAGTATTGTACCTATATACTTACTTACGCAATATTAGATTGGATCTATGCAATATTTAGAAATCTTTAACCATATTTACGGCGCGGGTCAGCTTTTCCTTTGTAGACTGTACATATTTCATTGGTATTGAAACTTAACCCTGTAGCATAAAATTCAAACTTATGGCTACTTACTATCCATAGAAACGTTTAAAACTAAACATAGAATTTGCTATTTTTATAAAATCATTAGAGGATTATCATCATTGTTATTGTTATTTAGGTTTATGGCCATTAAATAAATCGAATGACATCACGACATCGCGTGCAAGAAAGGTGTCACCAACTTCAAGGAATTTTGCACTTTTTTTTATATTAAACTAACCGAAGACCGCGATTCTAATTCCACTCGCAAAATCCCGTTCTTCTCGTTCCCGAACTGATATACAAAATAAAAACTATCCTATGTGTTAATCCAGATTATAAACTAATTGTGTACCAAATTTTAACAAACTACTTCTTCACAAATGGTGGTAGTTTAAAACATAGTTTAATTTTCTTTATACATATATACAAGTTGTAAATGACAAGAAAAAGTGCTGGTGAAGGTCTAATTTCTGAAATAAACTATTTCATTTCGCATTTATAATAATTAGTAGGATTTCTTAACCCGCTCAACGCCATATGTATCGTTTTCGATACACATAATATGTATCTTTTTCGACGTGAACTTGGCGCTGAGCGTGTAAAGTCGTTGCCACTATTAAAAGAAGTAAAAGTAACCCGTCACAATGCCTACATTGTTTTCCCAGGCTGGAATCTCACTGGCATGGTCCAACAAACACTTTACCGGTTTTTGAAATTTAAAAACTAGTCTGTGAGCCGTCTGGAGCAAAAAATATGAAATTATTTTTGCTCCAGCGAACCTTTTAGGGTCGTTCACCTCATGTTATTATCGTAAAATGCCCACCATCCCTTTACTCGACTGCGCAAGTTGAATTTCATTTACATGAGTAATATAAAATATTGGATATTATATTGCGATTTTTCTGATAAAAATAAGAAAAATTGTTTGTGATGAAAATATATTACATATTTGAATATAATTTAATGTCTGTTTTTTTAAATAATATGAATTAAGTTTTTAATAGCCAATTTTAAGGGCCATGAGACTAGATAATACTTATTTTTCAAAAAAAAAAAAAAATATTCTAGGAAAAAAAATTAATAACTTGTCATTACATTATGATGATTTAACCTATAATACAATAGGTTAAGGTGAACATCCATTATAGTAATGCACGTGGTAATCATACAATAATTGATATTATTAGCTTAATCAAAGATTTATAAACTTAAGATTGCGATGAGATTTTTTTGCCATTCATAACAACATGACATGTTGCATAATAGGTCAGTAGTAATAATATTTAGGCAGAAGATAGTCATTATACATTGAGTTGGGTTCGACTGGGAAAGTAATATATTCATTACTTTCCCAGTAGAATAGCAAGTGTTCTCCTACTTCTCATGCGATTCGAATTTATAGCGAAACTTTGTATGCATTCCGCCTTCTCGTGGCACTTTTGAAAATTCCTTTCTGAATAACATAACACCGAACTTCACCGAAGCTGGTGCTTGATCTGAGGTTTGTATGTACTGTATGGTGCGGTATGGGAACGTAGTAAGGTTTAAAATCAAACCACGTTCTTGATCTATTGAACTGGTTTGAATTGACCGTAAAATACAAAGTACTCTGTGGAGTAAACTTATTTATTTGTCAAAAGTAAAATATGATGATATAAAATTCCCAAAAACGAAACCATAGCGCGATTCAGGATTGCTTCAATCCCGAACCGCGCCATCTCTGAACTAAAAACATAACTAAATTTATACATATTAAATTATGGACACTTAGGTCTTAAACACTTTCTTACCAGATACAAAGAACACACACTCCAAGGTTCAGATCTCTACTATCAGCGGTTTACGCTGTGAGTTGATCTGTCAGTCATTCAGAATAAAGCATTCCTGTAGTTCCTGTTATGTACCATGTATTACAAAGGAATGTATGTGTAACGTTATGTTAACAAAAATATAGCCGAAAAGAAAATACGGCAATAGATAAAGTGATTCAAAACGAAAGTTAATTATGTATAACACGCAAAAAGATTTTCCGAATTTCCTACGCAAATGGAGTTGCGCGGGTATTGCTAGTAGTAAAATAATGAGACATGATTTTACGAAAATAACGTGGTTGTCATAAAACAACCACCCACACAACAGACATAAGACAAGATAAAATAACTTTATCATTAAGAAATAACTTACCTCTTTAACAATAGAATGCTGCTCCAAATAATCATAAGACTCGCATCCAATTTCAGTGGATGTGTCGAAATGGTGTGGCGAACATGTACCATTGATGTAAGAGGCGTTACTGAAGGGCGCATATCGTACACATTTGCTGGGAATACCCTCTGAATTGTGTGGTATAGTGAAGTTCAGGTTTCCAGAATCACCATCACATTCCGGTATGTGACATCTGAAATGTTTAAATATCTTAAGTCAAAGTAATTTTCTTTTTAATAAATAGGCCTTATACAAGCACTTTCGAATCGTCTCATTTTTCCTACCACCAGTTCGGACGGCAGATTTGTGCTAAGAAGAACTGGCAAGAACGTAGCACTTGCTCTTTTAAAATGATATTATTAAAAGTTACAATTTACGATCGACTGAAACACAAAAAAAACTGTAATTTTAGATCATGAAACTTTTTTTATTAAAAAATAAAAAGAATCGTATTACCGTATCTGTATAATCACATTCTTTTTGTTAGAATTTTCAAATTTTAGTGGAAGTAATTCGTAAACGGATTGAAAACATTGGTCTCTGCCAATCCGCATTGGAACAGCGTGGCAGAGTACGCTTTGTTTGCCTTGTGGACTATTGTATGTAAGGCTTCGATTAACTTTTATATGTGATCGAAGATGTAAGGAATCAATGTATTTTTTTTCATTTTGTTGAACGTTTATCTCCAAATATAAAATTCAAAGTCCTGACTGATTTAAAATATATATCAACGCACAGCCCAAACCGCTATGTTTATAGATTCCAAATTTGAAATGTAGGTTCCTTACGACGACGTCTAGGGGTGTACTAAGAAAGGATTTTTAAAAATTCCCACGGGAAAGCGAACGCGAAATACGCAAACGAAGTTGCGAGTATTTTACTGGTTGCAAATAAAGCATATTGTATCCAGTTTAACAATAATCTTATTCAATTTATACTTACTCGTTAAATCTTATGCATTATAATACCATAGTTAAACTGTGGTAAAACGATACAACTTGAAATAGTACATTACCGAGCAATGAATGCAATTCACGCGTTGATTACGACTACGACGGATAATGTTTTACAACTCTTTAAATTATTTACATAAATTAAAGTGCACGTTAATTATAGTATGATCAGCAACAGAAGTAGCATTCAAGTATCATGTCATATCCTTTGTTGCGTGTTATATCAGTTCTTTGAATCTTTAAAGTGACTATTAACATTTATTGTTGACTGGATTATCAAATGTAATTACTATAGTCATCATACAGGTAAATAGCCACGTTTGTAAATTAAAATTTAGTATTTATTTCGGGTCTATTTAAAGCCATGTTTGTAAATTAACATTTAGTATTTTTTTCGGGTCTATTTTCTATTAAGCGTGACCGGGTGCGGATCAGGAGCGGCGCGGGAGCATCTATATTCTATATATTATTTGCGAAAAAACCATGGTTTTTTTCATGCTATTTTTATAACCGTATGTATGTATATTACAAAAAAATAGCACCTTTAAGAAGTGATGAAAAAATTTACAGCAGGGCAATCCTCATTTCTTTCTGTCAACGGCGAGAGGAAAGATCATCGACGTTGACAGAGAAAGAGGAAGAAGGCTGCCGCCCTCAAGCAAGCTTTTACAGGTTCATAATAAAAGAGTTATTCTTCTCACAGAAGAGATGGATGCTAAAAGTTTGTAGAAAAAGAAATGGTTATAATTTATCAATTATGTAAATGGAAAGCTAAAGTTACCTCTCACAGATATATTTTGCTTGCAAGGTGACCTTAATATTACTGGTCCTTTATTTTGTATCTGTTTTATGGTACCATAAACAAGCAGGTTTGATAAACTTGTGATAAATAATAAATAATAATAAATGTTTATTTATTGCCACAAACAGTGTTAACACTTAAAAGCTAATTACAGTAGGTTATATTTATTATGTCTGTGATGATGCCGCTGTGTATGTATTATGTACAATTGTGTTAGTCCGGCCACACCACGGACGCCGTCCGGTACCGCACCTGCATACTTGATAAATATCCGTGCGCGACATGACCGCACCATATGTAGACTTGGTTCGATCGTCTATTAGCACTTTAATTCGCGTGAGAAAGTAAGGAGTCTTTTGAGGCGTTTTACTGTCACGCGGTTGTGTCATGCGGGTCTCTGCACGCAGTTTTGAATCACATGCGGTCCGTCTACATTTTATAATTTCACACATTTTTCTGTCACGTGGATAGTACGCACGCACGCGGTCTGGAGTATAATATCGCCCGCACGCGGATTAAATCCCACATAATATTAAATAGCTAAAATGCGCGTGACAGGAAAATAGCCCTCCGTGCTCAGTGTCATCGTGAAACGCATTGAATTTCCATCCTACTTAGTATGAAATGACAAAATCCTTTTCCTTTCAATCACTAGCTAATCATAGTTTAATGACATAATCGATTTTAGTGCTATTTCATGAATTCGATTGAGTTATTACAATGGAAGGTAAAGTCATTTCTTTGTAACCTTCACCTAGATTACAAATCCGACTTCCTTTTTATGATTTAAGTAATAATTCGAACATGAAAATAAAATTAAGAGAATTTTCCTTGAGCTTCTTCCTATCAGATTAGGAGTTTTCAATGTGTAACAAACAGGGGCCTACAAAAGGGCAGTTCGCACTAGTTTGGTTATCGGGTTTGCGGGTTTGTGTCCTACCAAAAAGAAAGGTGTATAATTAAGAAAAAAAAATCTTTATTTTGGATTAGGAGTTTTCTCTTTATCAGGGATTATATTCAATGCATCCTTTCAGAGGCCTTCCTGCATCTGCAGTTGGCTATTAGTATGGTTATGGAATACATTACTTCGTCCGTGTCTTACGAAAATGGAAACTGACAAATTAGTGTTACAATTTTAAATTGAGCTGGTCGCTTATTCCGCACCACTTGGAAACGGGAAAAGAAGTCAAATTATATTTTTTTAATTCGAAGAGCCCATAATATTACTAGTTCTTTTGAATCGTCACATTTTTTCCTACCACCAGATAGAAAGTTATAAAAGAAGGAAGATAAAATACCTAAATCTTTATTGATACTTTGCTAATTCATAGTTATATCAATTTTCCTTATAGAAAATGCTAGAAATGAATAACTTACGAGTAACTAAGAAAGTTGTCCTATTAACTATGTAGGTATAATGATCGTAGGAACTTGCTCCTGTCTATGAGGTAATTGATGTAAAGTACCAATCTCTCGTGCACATTGTAATAAATTACCGCCAAGCACTTGAATTTATATGCAAAAATGTGAATTTAGTTTAGAAGATTTAATGGCCGTTTTCAACAGCAATTCCTAAAATTTTATAGTCTCAGCTTTCTTTTTGTCCAAATCCTTGTTTTTGGTACGTGTATGACATAAAACGATTGATTATTAAAAACCGTATTTTTATCGATTATTTCATATATTATATCACACGCGTACCAAAAACAAGGATTTGGACATAGAAAAAGATAAAAAAAAATATATATATTCTTGGACGAATCACACAACGCCATCTAGTTTTAAACTAAGCAACTAAGCTTGTACTGTGGGTACTAGATTGCTGATAAATATACTTAAATACTTTTTTTTGTAAATAAATACTTATTATACATACAAAACATCCAGACCAAGGCATACATGTTCATGCACACAAATGTTTGCCTTGCGCAGGATTCGAACCTGCCGCGGTCCTTGGGATAAAGTGACCATTGCTAGCCGACCACCGGACCTGTCCTGACCTGACAATGTTAGGAGACTTTTACATTTTAGGAACTGTCGGTAAAAAAGGGCCTAAGAACCTTATTCTTCTAATATTTGACATGCAATGGTTATTTTGATTAACTTTCCAGTAAGGTGTGGTTTAATTCGTCAAGAAATTTCAGGTTTTATCGAAACCGAAATAAACTTAAAAACGATATTTTACCAAACTTAACATTTTTATAATTCAATCTTATATTTTTTCCAACTTCAAGTTTACACGAATCATTAGTTCAACATAATCACAGAATAAACAATGCATTTAGTTTGGTGAATCGAAAGAAGCCCAACTTCTTCTCTATCCATTCACACTCAGACGGCTCAGAGCTTCCTTTGGTATCTCTCTGCCAGGCAGATAAACCAGGTTCTTGTTTGCCAAGCTCTTAAAAAAATGTTAGCGTGCGTCAGCACGTATACCCGTTCATGTTTTAGCGGACGTCTAAACTTTTCGTATTGGATAATTTATGGAGGTATGGTGAAGGTTGAACGTTCGTTTTATCATTTTTTATTTCCTTCGATATTTAGAACTTGATCCTCCACCTTCCTACGTCATGAAACATGACACGATTATCTGCCTGTTCAAAGCTTGTTTTGATTTTAACCATTCAGTTGTCCAGGGTCATATAATTCTAGATTTGCATTTTGGTTCTATTGATTATATTAGAGTTAGATCTGCCGTCTGAACTGGTGGTAGGAAAAAATTGTGACGATTCGAAAGAGCTTATATTAGGTCTATTTGAATAAAAATATTTTGAATTTGAATTGAATTTGAATTTATGCTTATTACTATCATACTTTTATTTGTAACACACAGACTATTAACATTACAATACAAACAAACATAATATGGAGAACACAAATAGCTACGACAGATTTAATAGTAACGGTAAACAGATATTAGAAATTTTGTTTTTCTTTGTATTTCGTTCTTGCAATCGAGCCTTCTGTACACTTCGACCCTTGGTTTTCTTGCTTCGTAAAGGGAAAAGAGAAAATCAAGTGGAAATACAGATATCCAATCGAAATAAAAAAAAAACTATTTTGATTAATCGTTGGTGGAATCATAACATTTTTTTTTACAAATCAATGTTGATTACTCACGTAGCTTTTCCTGCACTACTTATCACTTACGTAGCTTTTCCTGCACTACAGTATTTTTAAGCTTTATTTGGACTAATGAAAACGGTCGCAGAGTTTTATCACTAAGCTTTGTTTTTATTCACCACTTAGTATCCTCTTACATTTTCAATCGATTAATTCTTTCAAGGATTTGGTATAGCAAAGGTTTCGCACCTTCGTGGCATCGTGAGTTACTGTTTGGCGTGTGGGTTCTTGCATTTCATATAAGTTTTTTTATTTAATACGACAGACAAACAGGCAAGGCAGGCTATTTTAAATTAGGCAACCAACTATTGCCATACCACCATATATTGTCATTATATTTCCATAGTGCCAAATTTGGTATTCTGCTAAAACTTCAGGCCAACTGATGGAAAGTGATCACCGCCGCCTATGGATATCAGCAACACCAGGGGCACTGCCAATGCGTTGCCCACCTCTGACAAGACCTCTAATGTACCTCTCAAATGGTCCCATGTCATAGTCCGAAGAAAACACAGAGGCAGAGACCGTTTTATACATGCGTCTTGAACTTGATCGCTTGTGATAAAGACGATATCTAGACGATAGACACTAATGCTTACTCGTAACGAAATAGGATGCCGATATGTGTATGAATTTCTATACCTACTGAATACCGAGTAAAGCTAATGCTCCATGTTTTTTCAACACGTATTGATTGTACGAAAACATTTGAGTTTTTACATGATACCTGATACCGGTTTAATGTTTACAACTTTTTTTTATTAACATTAAATCATACCTTATTTAGTATTATGTATATAAATATCAAAGTTGAAAATAAGAACTTCCGAGCATCGTGTGTTGACTATTGGTTATGAGACGTATGGTCCTTTACTATGGGTCTCATAAGACCCTCTCAAGGTCACAAGATATATAGTATTCCGGAGCTTCTCTCTGTGATTATTTAGTTAGTAGTACAAGCACCCTAAGGTACTTTTCGGCTACGACCTAATACTTAAGTTAAGTCGTAAGTTCTGATTGTCATCGTTTAGCCAAGTGGTTAGTGACTGTTACGGACTTTTTGGTCTGACAGGCTGGCCAGCAACGACAACTCTGGCTTGACAGGACTTTTTATTCAATTATTGCTATAATAACGGACAATTTGTCTGAATAAGTTAGACATTTTCAATTTCTAGTTTAATTAATAATATTTTTATGATGACGAATAATTCGACTTATTACAGTGACCATAGGTGATTTGACCAGTGGCCAGCCTTAGTTGATCAGCACAGTGTGTAGTAAGATGAGGGTTGATTATGAGAATATTTAACTTTCGTCTCCTGATCATAACGTTGGCAACTTGGCATGATCAGATAGCGGTGTTACTTACAATCACATAAAGAACATCTCAAATCCTTACTCATTCACTTACCTGACGTATTAAAACTATCAACATATTTTTATTCAGACGGCAGATGTACATTACATTTTTAATGCTAATTATGTAAGAATCGCTATGAAACTTGTGAATAATATGATTCTTAAATTGAGGAGCTCGATGACGTTACTCTCTCTACTCTAATATGAACACGCAAGTTAAGCGACGTCGACCCCAGCGTTTGGATGGGTTTCGTTATCTCGAGCTTCTCCGTGCTTCGGATGGCACGTTGAGCCGTCGGCGTCGGTCCCGGTTGTTGTCGATGGCTGACAGCCGTTAAGCCAAGTCGGTGGTCTTCAAAAGCATTAGAGCAGCGTGGCAGAGTACGCTCTAATCATCTTCGATTGAAGGAAGACCCGTATCCCTGCAGTGGGATGATGATGGGTTGGTATGATTTATTTATTATACATATTTATCAATATTGATTAAAGTTTTTTTATATAAATCCCTTCACGCAATATTTAGACAACTTGGATTATATTTAGGGTCCTGTTTACCACTTTCATAGGCTGACTGTACTAAGAACTGATAAAAACTAGTAAGAAAATTAGCGTAATATATCTATATTCATACGATTACAGTATATCGTTGTATGTATGGCGAATAAGCCTTTGTTAATACACAATTGGTCCAGGCCCAGAACTAATTATTTCGTAATGGTTTATATAAAATGCTATTATTAAATCATTTACTAAAATAAACTTGCTATATCATATTGTTCAACTGTATGCTATTGAAGGACTGTTTTTAGGGTTCCGTAGTAAACTACAAGGAACACTTATAAAATTCAAAACTTTTATTCAGAGAATAGGTTTTCACAAACACGTTCTCTTGTCAGAGTATACAGTAATAAATGATTTGTATAAATTAATCTACTCTATAAACTACTACCATTTCGGAAACAAAAGCAAAATGACCACTGGTAAAAAGAAATGGCGAAAGAAAACCAGTTACGGCCTTTTTTGTCATTTAAAAATATATCGTAATTTTCTTTTTTCTTTTCTTTTTCAACATAGAATTTAAAACTAGGTACATACATACAACATTACGTACGCGGAATGTCAATAAATAGTGCCATTAATTATAGTTTCGCCATGTCCGTCTGTCTGTCTGTCTGTCTGTCCGCGGTCTAGCGCCTAAACGTTTGATGCTAGAGAGCTGTAATTTGGTATGTATACACATATTAACAATGTTAACAAAGTGCTGGAAGAAAATTTCGAAAAAAAAATTTTTTTGGGGTGCCTCCCCTATATGTAATGTGAAAAAATAACGTTTTTTCGCGCCCACCCCATGATGTGGGGTATCGTTAGATAGGTCTCTTCAAAACATTGAGGGTGTGGGAAGATAATTTTTCGATACAATGATTCGTTTTGGAATTATTTACATTTATCGTGTCAATTTTCGTTTTGCACGGTGGTCCCCCCCGCCCCCCCCTCTATCTCCGAAAGTCTTACTTTACTTTAGTCGTTTAGAAATTTGAAAAAAATCATGGTAGTAGTACATATGCTGAACCTTCAATGAAAACGGTTAAGTAGGCTCTATTAGTTACCGAGTAATAGTAATATTAATTTCTTTGATGAAAACTTACAAATGTGATAGAATTTGATATTGGACTCAACTGAAGGCAAGCAAAGCACTCTATATACGGAACCCTACATTGTGCGTGGCCAGACACGTACTTGCCCGGTTTTTATTTATTATTATTTATGTGTATATAAGAGTATTTATATTTTTTACTATTTTTAACTTAAAAATATGTAAGCCGCGGCTCCACCCGTTCGGAAAATGTTAATAATTTTTCCCATGGAAATCTCTTTATCCCGTGGGAAAAAGTCTATGTCTCACTCCAGTCTTTAAACTATCCCCAATAAAAAAAAACATATCAATCCGTTCATTACTTTCGACGTAAAGAGGGACAAACAAAGAAACAAACACACTTTCACATTCTTATAATATTAGTATGGATATTAATTCCGTCTACCAGCTGACAATGCGCGATTATGGACATTAATTCCGTCTACCAGCTGACAATGCGCGATTATGGATATTAATTCCGTCTACCAGCTGACAATGCGCGATTATGGATATTAATTCCGTCTACCAGCTGACAATGCGCGATTATGGATATTAATTCCGTCTACCAGCTGACAATGCGCGATTATGGATATTAATTCCGTCTACCAGCTGACAATGCGCGATTATGGATATTGATTCCGTCTACCAGCTGACAATGCGCGATTATGGATATTGATTCCGTCTACCAGCTGACAATGCGCGATTATGGATATTAATTCCGTCTACCAGCTGACAATGCGCGATTATGGATATTAATTCCGTCTACCAGCTGACAATGCGCGATTATGGATATTAATTCCGTCTACCAGCTGACAATGCGCGATTATGGATATTAATTCCGTCTACCAGCTGACAATGCGCGATTATGGATATTAATTCCGTCTACCAGCTGACAATGCGCGATTATGGATATTAATTCCGTCTACCAGCTGACAATGCGCGATTATGGATATTAATTCCGTCTACCAGCTGACAATGCGCGATTATGGATATTAATTCCGTCTACCAGCTGACAATGCGCGATTATGGATATTAATTCCGTCTACCAGCTGACAATGCGCGATTATGGATATTAATTCCGTCTACCAGCTGACAATGCGCGATTATGGATATTAATTCCGTCTACCAGCTGACAATGCGCGATTATGGATATTAATTCCGTCTACCAGCTGACAATGCGCGATTATGGATATT
Organism: Endotricha flammealis; assembly: GCA_905163395.2. NCBI lineage: Eukaryota > Metazoa > Arthropoda > Insecta > Lepidoptera > Pyralidae > Endotricha > Endotricha flammealis. The sequence continues at coordinate 2,910,122 of LR990867.1, forward strand.
AATTCCGTCTACCAGCTGACAATGCGCGATTATGGATATTAATTCCGTCTACCAGCTGACAATGCGCGGTTATGGATATTAATTCCGTCTACCAGCTGACAATGCGCGATTATGGATATTAATTCCGTCTACCAGCTGACAATGCGCGATTATGGATATTAATTCCGTCTACCAGCTGACAATGCGCGATTATGGATATTAATTCCGTCTACCAGCTGACAATGCGCGATTATGGATATTAATTCCGTCTACCAGCTGACAATGCGCGATTATGGATATTAATTCCGTCTACCAGCTGACAATGCGCGATTATGGATATTAGTTCCGTCTACCAGCTGTCAATGCGCGATTCAATAGTGTTTAGTGTATTCAAGTGTTTATTCAACAAGTATATTATTACTAGTAAAACCCTCGCAACTTCGTTTGCGCTTTCCCGTGGGAATTTAAAAAAATCCTTTCTTAAACAAAACTCTTTCACCTGCATAAAATTATATATTTTTTTCATTTTGGTATACTTAGTGAACTGGAAACTGGGGTTACGGGCACCTGCATAAAATTATATATTTTTTTCATTTTGGTATACTTAGTGAACTGGAAACTGGGGTTACGGGTCAATAATTTATGTAAGTATTGTTATAATATATTGTAGATGCTAAATATTTATTCAACAAATCGTGATAAAGTTCAATATTAGAGTAACGTAGTAAATATTGACTACGTTTGTAGGGCTCTCTAATAACCTCTAAACATCAAGTCAATAATATGATAAATAATAATTTATTAATATAATGTTCCAGTAAAACTTAAATATCGGCTTTGACTTTGACAAAGTAATTTCGACCGAAATTTTTAAACAGTGTCCTAAATACAATATGACGGAAAGCGCGACGGAATTTTCGCCGCTGATTTTACGGTTCTACGTATTCGGGACGAGCCCACCACACATTCTCACCGCTGTGTCTCCTATAATAGCCAGGATCAACAACCTCAGATTGCCAATAAGCAATGAAGCTTATTGACGTCCGGGGGGAGAAACTACAGCTGTCTTGGAACTCACAACGTATATAATCAGAAATAAAATAGACGTAGTAGAGTTCCTACGTGTTCGGCCGATATGATATACCATAATGCGTGGACATTATACAAAAAATCGGTTGCGCAACGTTGTATGAATCCAGAAGTTACGTTCAATCGAAGTTCGGATATACGCCGAGATGTAATTTCGGCAAATGTGTTGTTAGTATTTCAAACAGCTGGCGTTAGTGTCGAACTTACACATCGTTAGATTCATTTAGTACTACTAATATCAAACTAGGAATTATTTATTTATTTATTTAAACTTTATTGCACACAATACATAATGTGTATACAAAAGGCGAACTTAATGCTAAAAGCATTGTCTCCCAGTTTACCTTTGGGACATCTGAATCGGTAATAAGGGGTGCAGCATAAAAATAAAATAAAAAATATTGAAAATACATTAATAATCTAGATTAAATTTTAACATACATATCCAATTACACATAAATAAATACTTACATACATATATAAATACTTACATAACATACATATACGCGTAAACAATACATACAATTGAATAGTGCAGCCAATGTAGATTTTAACAAAATACTGTCTATTCCAGCTCCAAAAAATGTTGATGTACCTGCTTTTTAAATGAGACTCGAGACTGTGCTCGCCTAATGGTGTCGGGGAGGGCGTTCCATAGTCGTACAGCCGAAACAGCGAAAGAATTGGAGAAATAACCAGTACGGTGCGAAGGAAAAGAGAGGACCAAACTATTAGACGATCGTAAATTTCTATCGTGATTTGAACCAAGTTGGTGAAATTGAGACTTGAGATAATCCGGAGAAGATGGACTGTTAAGAACCATGTATAATTGGCAAAGGACATGGAGATTTCTGCGGTGCCTGATATTAAGCCATTTAAGCTGTGTACGATAGTGGGAAATGCGATCATATTTGCGCAAACAAAATATGAACCTGATACAGTTGTTCAAAAGTCGTTCCATTTTGTTGAGAAGGTCTTCAGTTAAATCCAAATAACACACATCAGCATAATCAATGATGGGGAGTATAAGGGTTTGTACCAGCATTATTTTAGTTGTGAGGGGAAGAAAATTTTTTAATTGGTTCAGGTAATGCAAGGTGCTATAAACTTTTCGGCTGATCTCAGAAATATGTGCATCCCAATTCAATTTATTGTCTATGTAAAGACCAAGATCCTTGACTGTTTCTGATATTTTTATAGGTATTCTGTTATATATAACCGACGGCAAGGAGTTATTGTTAATTTGGGACACTTGTCGACCTCCGCCTATAATTATTGATTGGCATTTGTTAGGGTTTACGACTATACCGTAGCTATTTGACCATAAATTAATACGATGTAGATTTCTATTAAGTTCTTCTATGGCATAGTCTATCCTTCCTATGTCCGTGTCTACATAAAGCTGCAGGTCATCGGCATAAAAATGATACGAACATGAAATTATTTGAGAAAGAGTACTAATAAAGATTGAAAACTATATAAATAACTAGATAAACTCGCGCTTCGTTCGCGTGTATCTCGCTTTCCCGTGGGAATTTTGAAAAATCCTTTCTAATCGGATGCCTACGTCATGCAAAGAATCCACCCTCTAAGTTTCAAGTTCAGTTCTACAATCGTAGTTTAAGCTGTGTGGGCTGTGCGTAGATCCATCATTTCGGACAAAGCATTTAAAAGATTATACTTCGATAGATTATATCATACTAATATTATAAATGAGAAAGTGATTTTGTTTGTTTGTTATTCCTTCACGGCTTGACTAATCAGCCGATCATTATCATTTTTTTAATATATATTGTCAGAGGTACAGAGTCCAACATAGGCTACTTTTTATCCCGTGAAAGTATGTCATTCCAATGGGAAAATATTTTTTCTACTATAGAGGGCGCTGTATGGGATAGGCTATGGGCCAACAGATGGCGCCACAAGTCACGCTATAGGTTGTTTTGTTGTCAAACGAGATCTATGTCATAAATTTACGCGAGCGAAGCCGCGGGGAAAAGCTAGTAGAATTATAATAATGTCAAAATACACTTCAGTTGACGCTATTTTGACATTATTAATACTAACGTTTAGGACCGTGAAATCTACCATGAAAAGCTAACCAATCTACTTTAAACCTAAAATTTCTTCAATCTAATGTCATAAACTAACTTTCAATGATTGATTAACATCAGCCATGAACCTAGCCCCCACCATGAAACGAATTCCGCAAATACAGACTGACGTGTCGTTGAATTCTAACTTGAATTTTTTTAAACTTTACATTTTTATTCTAACTAGTAATGTAATGTCTTTTTTGACAGGACTGCGTGTTTCATTGTTTCAGAACTCAAAAGCAACTTTTGTCTGGTTACAAATTTTGACTGTGGCATAAAATAAGTGTTACAAATATAACTGCCCCTTACTGGGTATAATCTGTTGGTAAACAGAGATATCTAGATCTGGAGCTCAAAATTCATTAGAGGGGTGAGTGACAGTTCAAATCGAGGTGTATGCGTACTTTTCCAATATAGTACCTAAACTGTTTAGCAGCGTTAGGTTCCAATCGTAATGTAACAATAGACCGTGGTACTCGGCAATCGAGCGTGACTCAATTAGCCATCTCTTTAGGCTATGATGCCCATGATGCCTTTTGGCTCAAATTGCTGTATTAAAAGTTAAAGTTACTAGTAGTCTCTCACTTAGTTTTTAAGGAGAGAAGTCCTTTCAATAGTTCCTATTCGTCTAAATTATCTCTGATTAAAATCGTTATGAGTTCCAAAATAGCTATAGTTTCTCCCCCGGGATGTCAATGAGCTTCATTGCTTATTGTCAATCTGAGATCGCCGTTGTTGATCCTGGCTATACAGGAGACACAGAGCGATGAGAATGTGGGGTGGGTGTGAAATCGAAGTATTAAACTGACTCTGTTGGTTGACCACTCTGTTGTAGCAGTGAAATGATATTAATAATGATGATAATTAACATTATTATAACTATAGTTATAATAAATCATTATTATTGGTTTAATTACTATAGACACGGTTCGCTATTTATTATTCTCTAATTACTTATTTATAAAAAAATATTAATATTTTTATTTAATAATAATAATAGATAATAATCATTGCTTAAAATTACGAGAGACGCCCGGTTGGAAAAATGTTTCTTTATGGATATTATTATCATTATTTTTTAAATACAATAGATATCGCATCGCATTATTTCTCATTTTATTTTTAATCTTATTAATTTAATTTGGATTCACAGCATTTGTAAAATGAACCAGCTGGACCGGGGAAGTACTACCCTCTCACAGAATATTTCTTTCTTTATCCATTCTCTCTATTCCCTTTCTTATAGCATTGTTTATGTATATTTTATGTATTTGTTATAAAATATAGTATGTTTGAGTTAGTATCTCATAACACAAGTCTCGAACTTACTTTGGGGCTAGCTCAATCTGTGTGATTTGTCCCTATATATTTTTTTATTTTATTTATAGCAGCCAACGCATTGGTAGTCGTGCCTCTGGTATTGCTGATGGTAATAGCCGGTAACCACTTTCCATCGAGTTGTCAACTTGTTTGTTTTCATGCATATCATTAAAAAATTATATATTTCTTACCTGTAATTAAGGTCCATACTTTCAAAATTATAAACCGAAGAATACATCCCGGCGAGGTATACAGGTATTAAAATTAATATAAAGTTAAAAACATTAAATCTACCAAAAGGTCCTAATATATGTAAAATATCATCAGCTGTAACTTCGTCACTTTTCTTCTCGGGATCCATCTTGACACACACACACACAATAATTAACAAATGATTAATTAATTTACGGTTAAATGTTTTTAATTAACGTTTAAATGTTTTTATTAACGATTAAATGTAAATGTTATTATGAACGCGACACGACCGTAAGTCCCGAGCGGTTGATGGAACGTGCGCGCGCGACGTTCGATTTAGCGTTTTTATTGTTGATGAAAATTAATGAAGTTATCGCGGGGAAATTGCTCCCTTTAAGATAACATACCTATGGTTAACATAGAAATTAATTGGGAGCACAAATACTAGGTGGTAACCGTATTTATTTACGCGACGAATGTCAAGATTAAAGAGAAATTTTACAAATTTCTAACCTGTTTTTTTTTAACACAAGCTTTTGCGCTTTTGCCCAGTCGATTTTAATTTAAAACGCTTTATTATAGAATGGTAGAAAACTTATGAGATGGGGGTAGCTCGACCGGGGAAGTCACAGTTGAATAACACCGAACTTCACCGAAGTTGGTGCTTGATCTAAGGGTTCTACTTTATGAGAATGTAGTAACTTTAAAGTCAAACTACACCTTGATCTGTTGAGCTGGTCGAGTGAACATTTTTATCTGTCAAAAGTAAAATATGATATAAAATCCCCAAAAACTAAACCATAGCGCGATTCAGGATAGCTTCAATATCCAACCGCGCCATCTCTGAACTAAAATATAATTAAATGAATACATATATTATGGCACTTTGGTCTTTAACAAACAGTCAACCAAATTAAAAAGGGGAGCAGAGTAAAGAACTAAGAATAAAGATATCATCATCGTCATGAAACTTTGAATTTATATGAATACTTTGATCATTTAAAAGTATTAAAACCCTTTACGCAATATTTGGAAATCTTTAATCATATAAATTTACGGTTCTTGTCAACCCTTTCATTAGTTGACTGTAACACCCTCTCACAGAATATCGGCGTAAAGCGCAATCAGTTTTCGTGAGCAAAAGTTACAGAAGACAAACGCCTTTCCTTCTCTCCCTACTCCTTGTAGCAACGTCCAAGGGTCAAGGTGTTACTGCTGCTCTTGGGCGGCGATAACCACCTCCTATCAGGTGCTTGCTTTACGGCCCGCCTGATGGTAAGCATTACCGTAGCCTATAGACGCTTGCAATACCCGGGGTATCACTCACGCGTTGCTAACCCTCCCAACCCACCCAAGTGGAGCTCCGGAGACTCACCGTAAGAACACAACATGGCCGAGACCAATGCAATTTGGCTACGATCTTGTGTAAGGTGGAGGTCCTTCCCCAGACGGGCTGCTCCGATTTGAGCGGATTATCCGCTGTGCCCTACTTCTCTTATTGCTTGTTTTTAAAAACAAAACACTGTTTGTAAAGGATAGGGGAGAGAAGTGGAAACAGAGAGCTCAAAGTAAAATAAAATATAATCAAATAAATATTATAATGCACAGAGGCGAGCCAAAACCGAAGCCGACCGAGGCGCAATGACAACTGTCAAAGGCAAACAAAAAAGAATAAAATTTAATAAGTAATTAAAAAAGTATTTACATCTCCAGCCTGACGGCTAGTCCGCAACACTGTTAATTATATTATGAATGACATTAATGCAATTTTGTTTTAAAATTTATTTATTTTCTTTAATTGTAATTTTGCACAATTAGTTCATTATCGCTATTGTTAAGAATTTTTTTCTAATTTCATCCTTATTTAAAAAAAGAAAAATATCACAGTAACAAAAAATATTAATTTAATACTCTGTTAAATCGATTAAAATATCTCAAATGTTTTATTCATGATGAAAGAAAAACTATTGTTTCGTCTTACTGTAAATAATTTTTAAATAAATATTTAATCTAAGTATATTTATTTATTACACTTTACATTTTTTTTTATTATTAAATAAATAATAAATTTTAGGGTTAAATCACCAGATTGAGCTAGCCCCAAAGTATCTTCGAGACTTGTGTTATCAGGGATACTAACTCAACGATACTATCAGAAAATTATAAATGAAGTAGCCAGTATTATAAATTAAGCCACGAAATATCGGCAACTTACTGGCTTCTTACAACTTACTAGGCCCGTGGGGTTCCAGTGCATTGTCCTTTTTTAAGGACATCAAACGCCTGCGTGAAACCACAGGCGACCCAAAGGCTGGCAGTTACTTCGCTCTACGCATTTCTTGATTTCTATTGCCATTCAGTGAGGTGACGCTCGTTTTAGTTTTGATGTACTATATTTTTCAACCGACTTCAAAAAAAGGAGGAGGTTCTCAATTCGACCCGTATGTTTTTTTTTTTTTCTATGTTTGTTAGCGATAACTCCGCCAATTATGAACCGATTTGAACAAATCTTTTTTCGGCTTATAGGTAATACCTCAAGGGTGGTCCCATTTAAATTAAATAATATTTGAAGTCGTTTTTTTTTTAAAAGTTAATTATTTATGTTAGTTTCCGTTTTTTATTTACTCTGTTTAGCATGTTTTCTAACTCAATTATTGTCATACGTGCGTCTATTTCGTGTGTTTCATGCTCAAACGGTAAATATGTGATACCCACGGTACTACGGTCTAAAGGCGGTGATGCTTACCATCAGGCGGGCCGTATGCTTGTTTGCCAATTATGTGGTATAAAAAAAAAACTTAAATTATAGCTTCACTGTCAAAGATAGTTTGACATTTAAAGTGGAATAAAAAAAATAATACGTTTCAAAAACTAGCTGTAAATTTTATTGAAATTACAAATTAAGAAAAGCTTACACTTGCAGTCTGAATTGTAATGTAAATTGTGCATATTTTTAGATTGTAGAAGACAAAGACGGCAAGTTCAATGTCAAAATTTGGCATGGATTTTTGTACTATTGTTATTTTGTTACTGACCCATTACTATCGTTTATTTTGTATAAGAATATAATATGATTTTTCGTCAACCACTACTCATCTGACTTCAAAAGAGTTTCACATTACCGTATATTGAAAAAGCTCAGTATTATCAAACCAAAATTTACATAATACAACATAGGTTCCTCGGTGTGGCGCCGTGTCGGAGACAGCTCCAACAGCCTTCTGGCAGGGATAGCGAGCTCTTATTGTTGTCCTATTGTTAGGCATTGGAATTGGAACCATTTTTTTTTTTATATTATCGTCAGAAAAATGCTTTGCAGCAGCCCCACCGCCCGGGGAATATGCGGTGGGGACTGTGGGACTTACCACTAAAAAACTGACGGGATGCCACTAGCCCCCTAAGTGACGGGGCCACGGGTACTGTGATACATCCGCGACCCCGCCAGGGCCGTCCGGCCAAAGTTAAACTGGCCGGACCCGCTCTCCCCGGAACGCCCCGTCAGCAGCACACCGCATCCAGGTGCACTGCCGACACCGAGGACCATTGCCCCCTCAAGACGACGGGCCTTCCCCGGCTCGCCGTCTCGGCTGGGCAAGGGTCCCCTCCATCTCTGCGGTCGCAACAACGTGCGACCGCTGGCCGGGCTCAGCGAGCCGCCGGCCCCTCTTCTTCAATTTTTTAACGAGGTTTTCTTCCTCCACCGCGCCTCCTGCGCCACTCCAAGTGCCACAGCGTCCACTACGTACTTAGTGGACTCTGTGACACTTTGCGCCACCGCGCACTCCCTCTTCCAGGGTGGTCTCATTCGCCCATGTGACCCAACCCTTAACGCCCCCCGCAGTGTCTGGGTTGGCGAGACCCAGTGTCTGCAGGGCCTCCGCGTTCCACCATACGGAGGTCGCCCCCGGTATCAACGGGTGGAGTAGGCCCGGACACCAGTCGGGGCGAAGACGCTTTTGGGGAGGATCAGCGAGCGAACGAGTCCACCACCGCTCATCATACAGCCGGCCGAGCCAAGCGCGGCCGGCTCCACCTCTTGTTTTTTAACGAGGTTGTCTCCTCAGTCGCTCCACCCCCAGCACCAGTACGGATGCAAGGGGGAGCGGATTTGTCCGCATCCCACGTACTCCATCCAAGGTAGGAGCACGGGGAGCAGACCCACCGCGTCGGGAATTTGGCCGTCGGCAAGTAATTCCAGAGTTGGGTCCAGAAACTAAGGAATTACTCGCCGACGTTACCAGGGTGGACCGCGTGGAGGTATCCCAACTCCCCACCCCTATTGGAATTGGAACCAGACCCATGTTGGTTCAAGACCACCTATGGTGAACATAGTTTTTAAGTTCATTGTTTAACTAACCTAAATATGGAATTTAATTCTGAAATAAATTTTATAATAATTATAGGGAACTCCAACTCTATAGCCACAGAATAGATAATAGTACTACGTACTATAGCGTCAACTTGAGCTCGTGATTAGAAATTTAATTTCTGTGTGTTTTAAGGTTTGATTCACAGTATTGATAGTGTAATGTGTGATGCAAACGTTCGTTATAGTGCATAGTGATTGGAATTATGATATATTATCGTGTCAACTTTAAAATCCTACTTTAAAACTATTCTGAAATTTTGCTATCATCTTTCTCCTGGGCGTCTTAACTGAGGACTGTATACTGAGCTGAGGCAGCATGAATTCGCTGCTTTGAATGAATACGTATTTCCATATGAATACGTTGCAATTTTTTTACTTGATACTGGGTAATTGCAACGAAAAAAAATAAATGCAAAAGACATTTAAAAAAAAAACTTGACATGAGACGTCAATTCTAAAGAATATAATTTTTGACGTCAGTGAGATCAAGACGGAATCAGTATTGAATACTTACACCCCTTCCACACGGCCTGATCTAATTGGCCAATTTATATACCTGTCATTTTCTTTAGATATCACCAAATACTATAGAAACTCTACCGAGTTAATACGCACAGCTTCGGAAGAATTCGGGCAAGACGCGCGACACTAGCGCTACTATAGAAATAGGGCGGCATGAGGTGAACGATTTCAAAACTTTTGTGCGTTTTATATGCAAAATGTTAACGCGACACTAGCGCCCCTAGCGGCATGAGGTGAACAGGAGGTTGCCAAGTCATTGTATGAGAAACGTCAAGAGCTGTGCGTATTATATTTCTATAGTATTTGATATCACCAAGGACAGGACAATAGATCAAATTGGCCCAAAAATTGGGTGCGTGTGGACAGGGTGTTATCTATCTTTCCTTTATCTATCGCGATGACGTTCAACCTTCGTTCAACACTTTGAGGCGTTCACAGCTAGTTTCTGCATCTTAATTTTAATTTTGGGTAAATTACACAGATTGAGCTAGTCCTAAGTAAGTTCGAAACTTGTGTTATGGGATACTAAACTCAACGATACTATATGTTAAATACATAAACAAACATCCAAGACCCAGGCCAATCAGATTAAGTTCGTTTTTCATCATGATCCGACCGGGATTCGAACCCGGGACCCCATGGGTGGCGGCGGTCTGGCAAGGTAATCATTACGCCACGGAGGTCGTCAATTGTACATTAATATTAGGTCTTTACCAATGAAATTGCTGTTTTGTGTGAAAAAATTTAAACGATTCTTTTTTACGTATTTTTTATTTGTATTAATCGAAGTAATCACCCATGCAGTCAATGCATCTTTGCCAACGCAGTGGCAGTTTATTGATGCCTTTCTTAAAGAAATCAGCTGGACGGGAGGCAACAAATTCTTCAAAGGCATTTTGTACTGCCTCTCGGGTATTGAATTTTTTTCCCGCCAAAAAGTTATCCAAATTCTGGAAAAAGTAGTAGTCTGTAGGCGCAAGGTCGGGTGAGTAGGGCGGATGACGGAGAGCTTCCAACCCCAGTTCTTGCAACTTGGAGACCGTCTGCTGTGCAGTATGAGGTCGCGCGTTGTCGTGTAGGAGCAGCGGAGACGAGCGATTGACCAATGCTGGTTGGAGATGTGCCAGCTTCTCCATCATTGTGTTCAGTTCTTCACAGTACACATCTGCAGTAATGCTCACCCCGTTTTGTAAGAAGCTGTGATGAATCACACCGGCGCTAGACCACCAAACAGTGCCCATCACTTTCCTAGGGGTAAGTTTTCGTTTAGGGCATTGTGTAGGTGCTGAACCAGGATCCAACCAACTTGCTGAGCGCTTGCGGTTATCAAACAGAATCCATTTTTCATCGCAGGTAACAATGCGGTTCAAAATTCCTTCATTTGTGTGTCTGTTGAGCAGTGCAAGGCACGTCTCGACGCGTACTTCGCGCTGGCGATCATTGAGTTCGTGGGGCACCCATTTGTCAAGCTTTTTTTCCTTGCCGATTTGACGCAAATGGACCAATATTGTTTTGACGCTAACGTCGAAAGCTGCTGCTAATTCAGCCGTAGATTGTGTATCATCAGCTTCCACAATCGCCTTTAATTCGTCATTGTCGACCAAAGTCTTCGGACGACCGCGAGGTTCATTTTTCAGGTCGAAATTTCCAGAACGGAAGCGAGCAAACCAATAACAGGTGGTGCGTTGGTTTCTAGTGTTAGCTCCGTAAACGTCGTTGATGTTGCGTGCCGCTTGTGCCGCGTTGCTGCCACGACGGTACTCATATTCCATAATTACTCGAATTTTTAACGTATCCATGATGACGAAAAAGATTGAAATGCGATGAAAATGTAACACTAATCAATAAACAAATGACTACTTTTGGAAAAAGAATTCCATGTTTTTAAAATAAAATTAATTTGAAATTAGAATTCTTTAGCCAAACAAAAATTATTTTGATTTGAAATGGCCAGTACTGCAGAACGGCAATTTCATAGGTAAAGACCTATTAGTATTCAATCTATCTTTATTCTTTTTTTTTAGTTTGAGAATGGTGCTAATTCTATTGTACATTTAACTAAACTAATTTTGACAGGACTAGACGTGTTGCTATCCTTGTCACTAATTGTAAACCAAGGAAGGACAACAACACCTTTGGTCCTGTCAAAATTGTCTAGTTAAATGTACAACAGAATTATTAGCACCAATGCCAACTATTTAACGTGTTATTAAAAATGCGTTTCATAAATTAATTGGGTGTCAGTGCGTTGTTTTATTACAAATATTTAAAACTAGCTTATTCCCGCGGCTTCGCTCGCGTTAAATTTTATGATGACAACAAAACTCATAGCGCGACTTGTGGCGCCATCTGTTGGCCGGCAATTGCGAATTACAGCGCCATCTATAGTGGTAAAAATATTTTCTCATTGGAATCACATACTTTCACGGGATAAAAAGTAGCCTATGTTGGGCTCTGTACCCCTGACAATATGTGTACAAATTTTCATAAGGATCGGCTCCTTAGTCAAGCCGTGAAGGAATAACAAACAAACAAACAAACTCACTTTTTCATTTATAATATTAGTTACTAGCTGACCCGTGCCCACTTCATTGGGCATAATGTTAATAATCCTTTTTTGGTACAGGCGTTCGTAAGGACCGTTTTTTCTCCGATTCACTTTGCAAAGCCGACTACCAACGTAAAAGCATTTTTATTTTTCGGTTTTTTATATAACCTATGACACTCAGCAATAATGTGGCTTTCTATTGGTGAAAGAATTTTTAAAATCGGCTCAGTAGATCCCGAGATTACCCCTTACAATTTAACAAATATACAAACACACAAACTTTACTTCTTTAAAATATTAGTATAGATAGATTAAAATTTAAAACCATATTTTTTACCACTTAGAAGTAACTCGCCGTCATGTTCAAGTGTTTCTTGTGAGAACACCTATTTAAAGTATCACAACATCGCATTAATGCGACGTAGAGCCGGATCGCGAGTCTATTTTAAGGCTTACCTGCCATAAGTGTCCACTTAGTTAGGATCTCGCTGGATGTGTCCATTCCTCAGTTTTATAAAAACATAAACTGACTTGCACTTCTGGATTCCGTACTCAAGGATTACATTATTATTTTACTGGATTTCTTAGTTCTACTTGTATTGATTTCTCGTTTATTTCATTAGAATAATACGACGCTCTTATTTATAACCATCGAGGTCGTATTCTTTTTATGATATTCCGTGTATTTAAACTCCTTTTTTAAAGTTATGACTTACTAGCTTTTCCCCGCGGCTTCGCTCGCGTTAATTTTAAAACAACCCATAGCGCGACTTGTGGCGACATCTGTTGGGCGATAGCCTATCCCATACAGCGCCCTCTATAGTAGAAAAAATATTTTCCCATTGGAATGACATACTTTCACGGGATAAAATAGTAGCCTATGTTGGGCTCTGTACCCTTGACAATATGTATACAAATTTTCATAATGATCGTCTGCTTAGACAAGCCGTGAAGGAATAACAAACAAACAAACTCACTTTCTCATTTATAATATTAGTATGATGAATCGTTCGTTGTAATTAGCCAGTGTCAGATAACATGATAATATATCATTCAAAGCAGCGGATTCATGTTTTACTCAGCAAACAGTCTCTGAGTCAAGAGACGCCCCGAAGAAAGATGATAGCTTTCTTCAGAGAATTCAGAGAAGGCGGATTTTTAAGTCTTTGTCTAATGACATAAAAATTTCTATCAATTTTCTCAAACTTACGATTGTTTACTACGAAACCCTAAAAGGTTACAGTTAAGTTCTACGGAACACTGTTCATTTATAGGGCCCCGATAGGCCGGTTTCGACATCGTCGCCTTAAACTTGTACTCAAAATCATGCGTAGTATCATTAATTGAGTTAACCGGTTTAAAATATTTAACTGCGTTTCGTGAAAATAGTTTTCTCAGTTTATTAGTGTCAACAAGACTGACCTTTAAAATTAATAATGAGTTTATTTCATAATAAACCGTAAAATAAAGTTATAATACTATTAAAAACTACTGAGTTTCTACGGGAAGTCGATTATTCGTAAGTAGGTAGGTATATAAGTAAAATATTTAAATACATTCTACACCATTCATACAGCGCCATCTAGTCAGTAGTAGACCATAGCGCTATTTGGATCGACTTCCCGCGTTTAGTGCTTGATTTCTGTATGTACCTGGATCTGTATTTTATTTATTCTTATAAATGTACTCATACATTGTAACAAAGGAGTGAAAGAAAAAAATTGCTAAATGACAAAAAAGGCCGTAACCGGGTTTCTTTCGCCATTTCTTTTACCGGTGGCCATTTTGCTTGTGTCCGAAATGGTGGTAGTATATAACGTAGTTTATTTTCTTTATACATATACTAGCGAAACCCGCGCAACTTTGTTTGCGTGTATCCCGCTTTCCCGTGGGAATTTTGGAATGTATGATACTTTAAAACCTTCCCCTTGAATCACTCTATCAATTAAAAAAAACCGCATCAAAATCCGTTGCGTAGTTTTAAAGATTAAGGCATACAAAGGGACAAAGGGACATAGGGACATAGGGACAGAAAAAGCGACTTTGTTTTATACTATGTAGTGATACAAATTGTAAATGACAAGAAAAAGTGCCTGTGAAGGTCTAATTTCTGAAATAAACGATTTCGATTTCATTTCATAGTCCTAATGTAAGCTAGGTAAACTACTTGTGTTTTATGACATTTGTTTTATGTACCAGAGAAGTTGAGCAACCCCCTGGGACATCAATTAGTTTAATTCCTTATTGTCAATCTGAGGTCACCGTTTTGATCCTGAGTCTACATCCACAGGAGACAACAGCGGTGAGAATGTGGTGGGCTTGTCTCGAAAGGTAACTAGTTAATACAAATGCCGTTGGAGAATGCAAGTTTCAAATCAACTGTTGCAATCTATTGCGATAATATAGCTGGTCTCACCACAGCAATTTATTTCTAATTTATCCACAAAGCAAGCCGCATAATTTACATAAGGAAACATAGTTGATGTATTTACACAGTATGACGGAGTTTACATGAACAAATGCTTATTGCGGTTAATGTTACGTTAAGTTTAATTTAAGTTTACACATAGTGTAGTCGTTAAATGTATGTGCCCCGGTAATAAAATATAGATATACCTAATTGAATCTCAATTTCTATGACTTCGACTGAAGATTATTTTTTTATGTTTTTATTTAATTTTAATTTTTATGTCATACAGTAGACAAACAAGCAAGCGGGCCCCCTGATGGAAAGACGTCACCGCCGCCTATGGACATCAGCAACACCAGGGGCGCCACCAATTCGTCGTCCACCAAGGAAGTTGGAGGAAAGGAAGGAGGACGGCAAGGGAAAGAAGGAGGGGGAAACAGGGGATAGGAAAGGAGTTAGGCTTCCGGATCTCTCACTCACCGAACGAAACGCATTGCTGCTTCACGTCGATATTCTGTGAGAGGGTGGTACTTCCCCGGTCGAGCTAGCCCATTTCATAATCATTGCTCTACCACTCCAAAAAAGTTATAATTTTTGCATTCATATGCATTGCTTAACTTAACGGATTTTAATGTAGTTTACAGCAATAGATAAGGAACGTTTGTATTAATGATGCATACAAGAATTTTCCGAAATTCCCACAGGAACGTGAGATACACGCAAACGAGGCGCGGGTCTCACTTGTCTTTAAAATACATACAAAAACGACGACGAAAAACAATTTAAAATTTTAATTTTTTACACAATTATTAAAAATAAAATAAAAGATGTGATGTATCATTTTATTTGGCATTTAATATTCTTTAATTTAGTCTTTACTTCATAAAGCTACTGGTATGTTTGATGATATCGAAGATTTTCTAACCGACGCTCTTTCTTTACGGTCCAGATCGTGATCATGATCGTCCACAGACCACAAATAATTAGTTGGTACGAAATAAATCACTTTATAACTTTTTTAAACTTGCTCTTTCGCGCGAGAGTTTAAAATAAAAAAAAAAAATTCAGGAGATACGTAGACGTCACATTGACGTTTGTTATCGCAACCGTGATAGTAACCAAAGACAATTATCGAATGAACATGTAGAATGAGCGATCGCTAAGTTTACGTACGTTTGGCTACCAAAATAATATCGACCACGCTAAGGCGTTAGCGTTTTTAGTTATAGAATCGCTACGAAACGATTGCCACTTGTCTAAGCCTGCAGTGTAGTTATCTTTCGATTTAAAAATTTCTTCTTTCATGAGTACATACTTTTATGAGTAGATGATATTCTTAAAGTCTCTTTATATTCACTATGTGGTCTTTTTACTTTCTCGACTGTATATGGGAATAAATGCATTATAGTAAAGTACATTGCAATTCTCATTCCTGTCCATGCCGCACTATTCCCTGAGATTTCCGTGTTTTATTCCGTTGACGTGCACATAGTATTGGATGTTGCACTTCCGGACACTAGTGGTGCTAAAAATATCGATAACTATTTTATCGATATATATCGGGACAAGCCCACCTTTGTGTCTCCTGTATAGCCAGGATCAACGAAGGCGACCTCAGATTGACAATAAGCGATGAAGCTTATTGACGTCCCGGGGGAGAAACTACAGCTGTTTATCGATATATAAAATTCAATTATTTAGAGACGAGATTAAGTTTAAATCAAGGAGACTCTACAATTTCCATGGTGCCTCTGTCCCATATAGCATGTTTGTTTACCTACCGCTTACATAAAATGGATTAGCATTTTTCAACTTTCCAGTTAACTTTTTAGATAGTTTGACTTTTTTAATGAAATATTCTTTACCTACCTTTTTTTAAAATTTCTTTTATAATTTTTATGAGTATCGGGGGGACTGAATTTTTGGATTAATGTTTATCTAATCATTGTACAGTCAGAAGCACGTTGAGCTTTACACTTGCAGTGTGATTTGTTCAAAAATATTTATTTGTTTTTATAAACTGGTTATATGAACACGAGAACCCGATTTTAAATGAAATAAGTAGTTTCAAAAATATTTTTTTAAATTATTTAAATTAAAATTGTCCAATAAACTATCGACAAAAATGATCGCATCTCTAACATTCTCTATCTTGTGGGAAGAGCTCTTTGTGGGATTGAAACTTTTTGACTCTGAGGGATTGTTATCCGGGAAGTAGCTCAAATGTATGCGATTCCGAGAAGAGTTGAAAACTACGGGTTAAATGTTATTAAGAAATGGAATGGATCAGGTTTTTGTAAGAGTATTGCGATGCGAGAGAGAGAGACAACGATATGATGAAATTTTAATACCTAAGTTGGTATTCAATTAGATTCCATATCATTCTTAGAGTGAAGTGACTTAATAAAAAATAAAAAAGTTATAAACTATAAGTTAAAGTTTGTGAAAAGAAAAATGTGAATCATGAGATAGGCCACTTTCATAAAAAATAAAAGTTTTTTTTTTGAGGAAAACAAAAGAAGAACACATTTGGAATAGGATACAGGTACAATCAATACAGACCATAGATTTATTATAACTTACAAGCATGAAGATTGGCAATGAAAAGAGATAGATCATAGCAGCGTTTGTTAGAGCGAGATAGATAGACGAGACCATTTTTCCTATACACGCTATGGGCTTGTATCGCCCTAACGTCAGTCATGTTAAAACAAATCCCACTTATTTTTACAAAATTTATGGTTTTTAAGTGTAGTTTTGGTGTTAATTCGAGGTGATAAAATATGGTTACCTGTGCAGTGCCTGGATGTAAGTCAAACTAAAAGGAAAATCCACAAAATTATATCTTGCTTGCACGCATGTACATTCCACGCACACTAGTGTATTTTGTTTTTGGTCTCGCCACAATCAATTATAGCCGATCTATAGGTACGCTAGTATATACTAAATCTATGATACAGACAGACCCTATTCGAAATGACGTGTTTTTCTTTTGTTTTTACTTTTTTGTACTCGATATTTTGAATAGACCAATATTCTTCTTTAAATAGCGGCCTAGCGGCCAGTTCTCTATGAACCGAATAAGCGTCTTTCTCTATAACTAATAAAAAACTTCTTTTTTTTTGCAAACTTTAACCATTATTTCACGCTTACGTCATAGTATTTGTTCGAAATATTACCACGTATTTTTTAGCGCCAACTAAGCCAAGAATTTCTCTCCTTAATACCGTTAGTGAATCACGCATCAGATTTTTGTAAGGCTTTTTTAGGCACGTTTGACTTTTATGGTTTCATATAGATAAATTATATTGTAATAGTACTGTAACTTGTAATAAACTAACTTCTTAGGCGCTTTTCTATGGCATAAATATATAAAAAAAAAATAGTACGTTTTGGAGCTCAATGGCGTCGTCGTGTGTCGGACTCTAAAACGAACACGCAAGTTAATCAACGTCGACCCTAGCCAGCGTTTGGATGGGTTTCGTTAAATCTCGGTAAACTGCAAATTATGGGTAATACATTAAGATTTTAAACTTTTTTTAATAATAAACGTGGGATAAAGACCATTTTATGTCCACTTTTGACTAAAATATGCTTTAAGATAGCGTAATGGTCCCAAAAGGCTATAAATATGTGTGAGCTAAGTGCGTATTCATGTATATTATAAACACGTATCTAATTTGTGTAACTAAGGGTTGTATGTTATACACTCCAGTAGTCTCTTAACCCCTTAAGTGGTCAATAAAATTCAATAAAAATACTAGTGAAACCCGTGCAAAATGAAGTTTAATTTTAACCTCCTTTTTTGATTAGAATTTTAAAAATACATTTAAGTTCAAATACTTATAGATAAAGATCAATATTAAGTTATGACTTCTGCATTCTTAAAAGAAAGGAAAATTGATTATTTGGTACACAGGAAATAAAATAAATTAATAACAAAATCAATCTTAAGATTAATTTTTATACCAAAAAGGTCTCCGTTCAGCATGTGCTGTGGTATGGTGTTACCCACGGCGTTGGTATTCTGCAGATCGGATGCCATTAAAAAAAATGTAAAAAAAAAACTTGTTCGTTACAATCAGCCATGTAATTATAATAATAATAATATATCATTCGTATTCATGTTGTGTCAACTCAAGTCTAGACGCTCTGAAGAATGATGATAGGAAAATTTCTTCAGTGAAGGAGGATTTTGAAGTCAACACGATAATGTACTTTCAATAGTTCCTGATCATAAACTCTATTCTCAATGCACTATAACCAATGTTTGCTTCATATTGCACTATCAATACAATGAATTTAAACCTTGAAACAGCTTGAAACACAGTTTCTTTTTTTATCACGAGTTCAAGTTGACGCTATGAAGTTGACGCTAAAATCCGATAGTATATTGTTTTTTTTTCAGGTCTGCTAACGTAAAGCACTAGGTATAAGAAAATTACATAACAAGGAGGAGGTGTAGTAGGAGAAGACCCAAATTATTTGCATATTATTTAAAAAGAGACTTGTTTTTTTTAAATAATATTAATATAATGTATATTATGAAAATACAACACAAAATCAATAATTGCTGTACCTATGTATACTTGTATAGCGTATAGTGATGCTCAGATAAGGAATTTTCAATTAGAATGCAATGTGTGTAGGACAAACACGATTTATTGACTCACTGATTCGTATTATTTTTTTGTTTGCATTCAACCAAACATACAAATATAATACAAAAGCGAAGCTTCTTGTAGAGGATGATCAGTTAGTAAACATACGGAAATATTTTGAAGTATTTGTTTGTTATGCCAAAATGACAGACTTTTTTTAATAACGTGTTATTATGCAAAATCTATTGATTTTTATCTGATAGTAATATTATAAAGAGAAAACATTGTCTGTAACGAATAAACTCAAAAACGACAAGGTACATTACTCCCGGGTAATATAAGCTATATTATATTTCAAAAACATTATCCTTAGTATAACCCGTGGTAAGCCGGGGCGGTCCACTAGTGACTTCACTACATAGTATAAAACAAAGTCGCTTTCTCTGTCCCTATGTCCCTTTGTATGCTTAAATCTTTGAAACTACGCAACGGATTATGATGCGGTTTTTTTAAATAGATAGAGTGATTCAAGAGGAAGGTTTTTAAGTAAAATACATTCCAAAATTCCCACGGGAAAGCGGGATACACGCAAACGAAGTTGCGCGGGTTTCGCTAGTATATTATAATGTTTGACGATCATTTTCGGATATCAGTCAACTTCCGCTTACCGGTGCTTACGCCCACCGATGCAGGGTGAAGCTCGGGATAACGAAACCCATCCAAACACTGGCTAGGGTCAACGTTCTTAACTTGCGTGTTTTGTTTTAGTGCGACGCCACGCCATTCCATCCTTATTATATACCAAAACAAAATTTTTCGTAAAAATATTTTTTTAAATTTTAATGTTCACATCAAAACAATTCAGAGAAACCCTTAATCATGGAGGTGGTCATCAACCCGAGTGATGTGTTAGGTCGCAATCAGGAAACCCGCTGAGCTCTTCAATCACACAAAGAGGCTTTATGCACCAAGAGCGGAACTAGTGCTGTGAAAAAGTATTATCGATAAACTTTGGATCCATACTAATAATATAAATGTGAAAGTGTGTTTGTTTGTCCTTCCTTCACGTCGATAGTAATGAATGGATTGTTATGATTTTTTTATTGGGGATTGTTTAAGGTCTGGAGAGTGACATAGGCTACTTTTTATCCTAGAAAAACATCTTATTAGGAAAAAATTAAGTACCTATTTAATTTTTTGTTCTTCTTTCACGTCTAAAGGAACCTAAGTACCGACATGATTTTTTTTAACAGAGATTATCTAAAGTCTGGAGAGTGACATAGGCTACTTTTTATCCCGGAAAAACATCTCATTCCCTCGGGAAAAAAAGTATAAAATTATTTTTTCATAATTTTTAACGGGGATAATTTAAGGTCTCAAGAGTGACTAAAGGCCACTTTTTTCCCACGGGATAAAGAGATTCCCATGGGAAAATTTATTGACATTTTCCCTTGACTACGCGGACGGAGCCGCGAGTGACAGTAAATAATAAAATTTTAAACTTTTGTTAAATCTTATAATTTATTCCGGGGTTTTATTTCTGTGTCCGTTATTTAACATGAAACATAATGTTTACCTTTTACCGTGAAGAAAGTGGATATAACTTGTAATCATAAAGACAAGGTAAACAGTAAGTCTCTGGAACAACTAGAATTATCGTATTTGACAGTAGCCGTATCAGTAGCAAAAGCTAAACAAATGAACAAACATTTTGTTTCATTTTGATCAGATATGAAAATATAATTAAAATACATGGAACCAAACGCTTTTTGAGTCACGTTCGTCTAAAAACCGAATTAAGTGTAAATTGGGTAGGTAACTTGAACGGCGCAGCTCTAAAAATTAAGCTTATTAAAGTCAAGAAAACTCAAGGCAGCAATTTTTTGTAGCTTGATAGGTATTAATATAGGTATGTAACGCAGAAGAGCCCTTAATTTACTATACATTCTAGATTCTAGACGATATGTTTATTAATAATAGTGGGTTTTTAAATAAACAACTCTGCTGAATTGCTAAAATCAATATCTAAACCAAAATAACACGAAAATATATCGACAAAACATCGATATTTCTTAAGTTTAACGTTTCACGTCCACATTTCGACGATTTAGAAAAGTGCAATATTTTCGGCCCTCGCTCGACCCGAGTGTTGTCACGAACAAAAGGACGAGTGCCTCGGAACTTGCGGCTTTGTTGCATCCTCTGATACCTTCCCTCGACCTACATCACTATAAGAATGCATTTGGATATGACATGGAGTTTTTATATCTTTTTATTGTATCCAAAGTGGCAGAACAAGATTTTTGCGGCTAAGTAAGCAGACACAACACTGGCTTTCGTTAAAATGTACGAGCATGCAGTGCTGAAGTCTTTATAGTATGAGCACAGATAATATAATACTTAACAGTAGTATGAGAGAGGTAGGGCACAGCGGATAATCCGCTCAAATCGGGGCAGCCCGTCTGGTAAAGGACCTCCACCTTACAGAAGACTGTAGCCAAATAGAATTGGTCTCGGCCATGCTGTGTTCCTACGGTGAATACCTCAGGTCTCCGGCTCCACTTTTTACAGGGTCGGCAACGCGCGAGTAGTATTGCACCCTAGTATTGCAAGCGTCTATAGGCCGCGGTAACTGCTTACCATCAGGCGGGCCGTATGCTTGTCTGCCATCTTAGTTGTTAAAAAAATTACGACGACGACGGTCGTGTTGTGGTCTCGCCTCATCCTTAGGCCCAGTACACAGTTCGCGCGTTGGCATCGCGTTTCGTGCTACATTGAGCTCTTTGTATGTTAGACCTCACCATGAAATCATTGCAACTCCGCAATGGATAATAAAACCCGTCGAAAATACGCGTCGGATTCGCCTTGGACAAGGTCTCGTCGTTTAGATTTAGGACAAGAATCTTTATACCTGAATGATGTATTGTGTCCGAGGGTAAATTAACCTTGGTTAAACCCAAGCAAGTTTGGAATCGATAAAAACACTTCTCAATAATTTACACTGTGATGCAGTATAATTGGCGTACCGTTGTAACTTAACAATAATATTATAAAAAATAAAAAAAATTGCACGTCTAAAGGGTCCATGTTTTCGGCATAAGTTTTAGATTTACTACCACGAGAGCCTACCTTAGAGCCAATGGATAGTGTGTCGCAGTTTTTGGTGGGCCATTTTATCATATCGAGTTTTAATATTTGAAATAATTATATAAAAAGGCATTTTTTCAATAACTTTTTCTAATGAAATAGTGATTATGATCGCGCAATTTAAAACAAGATGATCTTAATTAGATTTGATATAATGATCTATTTTAATGATCGCCAGTGTATAAGGAAATTTCAAAGAAATATCAACAAAATATTTTCATTGCGGTTTACCTGTTTTTTTAAATATTATTTTCAAGCATTGCTAGTATTGGTACGTCATATTTAACTAAAACTTAAGTTAATAAACAACTTTTTAATTCTTCTAATAAACAACTTTTTAATTCTTCTAATAAAAAACAGTTAAAATCTAGTCTTAACTTCAGGCGTTGTCTCGCTCTTTTTATAGTTCGCGTGGTTGTCGAAAACACTATCGCGGTATGAATAATTTCCCCCGTAGTTGCCAGTTTCATATACAAAAGGAGAAGCTGATTGACTGCCTGACTGACTGACATATCAACGCAGGGCCTAAACTATAAGGGTTAGAAACTTGAAATTTTGCACAGGGGTAACTTTTATAACGTAGGGGAGCACTAAGAAAGGATTTTTTAAAATTCCCACGGGAAAGCGAGATATACGCAAACGAAGTTGCGAGGGATTTACTAGTTAATAATAAACTGGGAATTAACGCGAACATACCTTGATATTGCCTAGTATAACTACATATTATTGGACCGATTTCAAAAATTCTTTCACCGTTGGAAAGGTGGTATATTACCCCTGGGTGACATAGGCTATTAAATATTTTCAAAAATTAGGGATCCCTGGTAAAACATGTGCCTGGTAAAGCCGGGGCAGCCCGCTAAGTTAAGAATAAAGTAAATAAAAACATTATTAGTCTTGTATGTTTTGCTGTGTATAAAAAAATACTGAATAATGGTGTTTGTACATCATTAAAAACATGTGTTTTTTAATTCATTGTCGTGTCATTATTTGTGCACCATCATTATATTAATTCTAAGAAGAATTTTTTATCTAGATTCTAATAAAGTGTATGTGTAATTTACTGAAATAATAACTACGGGAATTTCCTTATTTTTTTATTAATTTTGTAATAATAACACAGTTGATAAAATAATTGTTTAAATATCATTACATTCGATGAGATAGTTCATTTTGAAGGATTAGGCAAGTCTAAGCTTAAAGTAAACTATTGTCAAGCGTATAGGAAGGCGCAGCGTAGGACGGCCGCCAACAAGGTGGTCAGACGACCTATGGAAAGTCGCTGGAAGCCGTTGCTAACCGGTCGTGCTGGAAACGTTTGAGGGTCATGCCCAGCAGTGGACTTCTTGTGGCTGAGATGATGACAAAACTTTTCAAAGTCATTCGCGTAGCGCCATCTAGCTCAAACGAAATATTAAACGAGTGAAACAGTGAGTTAGTTTAAAACTAGATTTTAACTGATTTTGTTAAGAGAATAGGCCCAAAGAATTCTGCTCCAGTCTTATTGTAACAGTGTTTGAGTTTTGTGAATCTTGCTGCCTACCCTCTCGGTGTTTACAAGCGTAACGATAAAGAGTACAGAAAACTTTTATTCAGTAAATAATCTCATGAATAATTCAAGAAATGGGAATTAAAATGAAACTGTCTTCGCTATTAACTCGTTAAGAATTCATGGTTTCAAAAACTTTTATCTCAAAACTGGAGTTACACTTAAGTACAAATGTTTTCTTTCTTTTCTTTCATAATCACACGTATAATAAAAAGAAAAAAGATTTTCCAGAACTTATATTTGACGACCTCCTTGGGTCATGATGAAAAACGATTTTTTTATTCTTAATTGTTTATCTATATGTACATGTATTTGGTATAAAATATAGTATCGTTGAGTTAGTATCCCGTAACGTTTTAAGAGAGGTAGGGCACAGCGGATTATCCGCTCAAATCAGAGCAGCCCGTCTGGGGAAGGACCTCCACCTTACAGAAGATCGTAGCCAAATAGCATTGGTTTCGGCCATGTTGTGTTCCTACGGTCAGTAAGGTCTCCAGAGCTCCACTTGGGGATTGGGAGGTTGGGAGGGTTGGCAACGCGCGAGTGATACCCCTGTTATTGCAAGCGTCTATAGGCTACGGTGATGCTTACCATCAGGCGGGCCGTATGCTTGTTTGCCACCTTTGTGGCATTAATAAAAAGCCGTTTTGCCTGAAAGACTGATACACATCCATACATCCTCACAAATTTCGCATTTATAATAGTAAGGATTTTCTAAAACAAAACTGTTTCCTGGCGGTCTTATCCGCTTGCTTTTTTAATTCCCTGGCGCGAGTGTGGGCATCTTTCACACTCCAAAAAATATCTTTAGAGCGTGTGGCTTTAAATGAGACCGCTAAATGATACCTACATTATGTAGGAAGAAAAATCTTGCAGTAGGTACACATTTTGAGCTTGCAATTAACCAGTGGCCCGATTCTACTAACACAAATGCACCAATGGACTCTCAATGGTGTCTCAAAAGAATGCCGATAGTGTATCAGTGGAATAGCTTTTTACATTTGTTATGGACTTAAACATTATGTTATTGTTTAGATCCATAACAAATGTCAAAAACTCGGTTAGTAAAATCAGACCCCTGTATTATTTAAGCTTTTTGTATTAGCTTTTAATTTTAAGCTTGTCTTGTAATTGCTCTTTTATTTTAATGTCTACAAGAAACTTATATTGTGTCTATGTATATTTCTTCTCTGTCTGTGCATTGCAAATAAAGCATAGTCTATCTATCTATCTAATAACAAACTTCGAGACCGGGCTCATATAAATCTATACATTTATACACTCACACAATTCACACAGCCCCGGATTGTATGCTAACCAAATGGTTAGTAAAGTATAAAATTTCAATTGTACGAAGGATTTGCTGTTAATTTTGCATTTGAAATTATACAGAACTAGCTGACCCGTGCCCACTTCGTTGGGCATAATGTTAATAATCCTTTTTTAGAACACCTTTTTTTCTCCGATTCACTTTGCAAAACCGACTACCACGTAAAAACCTTTTTATTCTCCAGTTTTTTATATAGCCTATGACACTCAGCAATACTGTGGCGTTCTATTGGTGAAAGAATTGTTAAAATCGGTTCAGTAGATCCCGAGATTACCCCTTACAATTTGACAAATATACAAACACACAAACTTTACTTCTTTATAATATTAGTATAGATTGAAATTAAAATCGTGATTGCTATGCAGAGTAACCTAGCTGGTCCCAAAGTAAGATAGGCTTGACATGCTTGTGTTATGGGCACCAGACACCTGATATAATATAGTAAATATACTTATACTAATGAAACCGTAACTTCGTTTGCGTAAATTTATTTATACACAGCGGTCTTATTATTCCCGTTCCCGTGGGAGTTTCGGGATAAAAAGTACCCTATGTGTTATTCCAAGTTATAGTCTACGTATGTACCAATTAAAATCCGTTTAGTACTTTTTGCGTGAAAGAGGAACAAACATCCATACATCCATCAAAAACTTTCGCCTTTATAATATTAGTAGGAAGGAAGTAACTAGCTTTTCCACTCGGCTTTGTTCGCGGTTAATTTTATGACATAGATCTCGTTTGACAACAAAACAACCCATAGCGCGACTTGTGGCGCCATCTATTGGCCAATAGCCCATCCCATACAGCGCCCTCTATAGTAGAAAAATATTTTCCCATTGGAATTAGCCTATGTTGGGCTCTGTACCGGCTGATCTGATCAGCTGATTAGTCAAGCCGTGAAGGAATAACAAACAAACAAACTCACTTTCTCATTCATAACATTAGTATGATTGTGAATTGTGATACATAGAGAAGACATGAATGTTTGCCCCGAGCGGGAATCAAACCCGGTCGCTAGGTCGTAAAGCGTTACTTAATATTGTATACAATGTTATCGATATCTATCACTTTGTTTCGAAGCAATAAAGCTATAAAGCTAAGATCACATCAACCTAACTGAAATAATTACTTAAGTCTTGTTAAATATTAACACAACAGTAAACAGTACCTACCAGATGTGACGACCGCGACGCTATAACCAAGTATAAAGTTTATAAAACGTAGTAATGTAGTTTATTTTCTTTATACATATAAATTGTAAATTTCTGAAATAAACGATTTCATTTCATTTCATTATTTTCGTATTTGATAAGATACGATATAAAGTTGTCATTATGTGTGTAATGCATAATGTGATTGCATACAAGTTTTTTATACCACACAGGTGACAAACAAGAATCCGGTCGGCCTGATGGTAAGCCGTCACCGTAACCTATAGACGCTTGCAATACCAGGGGTATCACTCACGCGTTGCCAACCCTCCCAAACCCCCCAAGTGGAGCTCTGGAGACCTTACTCACCGTAGGAACACAACATGGCCGAGACCAATACTATTTGGCTACGATCTTCTGTAAGGTGGAGGTCCTTCCCCAGACGGGCTGCTCCGATTTGAGCGGATTATCCGCTGTGCCCCAACTCTCTTAAAAATTTGTAGAGATAAAAATATTCTTTAACAAACAATATTCTAGGTGTATACAGTGTCACAAACTTATCTGACCCGGTGGCCAAAACTACAACTAATGAATACGCCTTCAATACCTTGACAAATTACCTTCAATTAGCGCCCTCGTCATCGGTTCACATATGTATGTGGCACTGTACTATCCAATCCATTCAAAATAAAGAATCGAGAAGAGGGATGTGAAAATACAAATACCTAGCAGTTTTACTTCATATCAACCCATAATCACCCCACTGCAGGGATACAGGGGCCCGATTCCACTAACACAAATGCACCAATGGACTCTCAATGGTGTCTCAATCGTGTCTCAAAAGAATGCCGATAGTGTATCAGTGGAATAGTGATTTGACACGATTGAGAGACCATTCAGAGTCCATTGGTGCATTTGTGTTAGTAGAATCAGGTCCCAGGTCTCTCTTCAATCGATGGAGATTAGAATGTACTCTGCTACGTTGCTACTCCAATAGGGACAAGCGTCTATAGGCTACGGTGATGCTTACCATCAGGCGGGCCGTATGCTTGTTTGCCAACTTTGTGGTATAAAAAAGCCCACCACAAATTCCCATCGAGATGTCTCCTTAGTTGCCAGGATCAACAACGGCGACCTCAGGTTGACAATAAGCGATGAAGCTTATTGACGTCCCGGGGGAGAAAACTACAGCTGTCTTGGAATTCACAACGAATTTAATCAGAAAGAAGATAGTCGGAGTAGGAAGTATTGAAAGGACTGCACGCTGTAGGAGACTAGCCAATGCAAATTAGCTAAGGCCAGTATTTTCAAGCGTCCTGAAGGTCACCGACTTGGCTTTACGCCTACCATACATCGACAACAGCCGGAACCGAAGCACGGATGTGATAACGAAATCCATCCAAACACTGACTATTGTCGATGTTCCTTAACTTGCGTGTTCGTTTTAGAGTGCGGGTTAGGTTAAAGAAAAACATATTTAGTATTGCAAAGTTTATTTTCAATATTATGAAATCGAATAATGCATTTTATTTGTACTAAATAACACAAAATAATTAAAAGTTAAATAAATACAATTTGTATTGAAATGCAACAATGTCTTTACCATCTATTTAATAATTGACGTATGCCAAACATTGAATTTGTTAGGCTTGCAACACACATATTTTGGCCAGCACGTTAGGCAGTATTTCCCGAACAAATAGACCCGAAGTACTCCAATCGATTTGTACCGATCTAGAGTAGTTAGTAGCTATATGTGCCGCAAAGCAGTGGCTTTTTTCCCGGAATATTCAAATGCTGTGCCGATTAATACCGATCCGAATATTTGTGTAGCAAGCTTTATAATCATGAAAATTATGAAACAGAATTATTATTTTAATTTCTATCTGAGATTGGTAGAGTCTGTATATTTAATTAAATGACAATTATATTAATGATACAATTAATACTTTTTATTGTATGCAGTACACAAAGGGTTAAAAATAGCTCTACCGCTGTAATATAAACTAATAACGGCAAAACACTGCCAGCGGCCGTTGTAGGGAGCGGCGCGAGAGCCTTTGTGTTCTATAATACTTGTATGAATGACATCACACTAAACGCGGCGCGTGTCAGTAGCGGCGCGTCTGTCATTACGACTACAGACACTGTGCGTCACTCGCGCCTGTCCCACCGCCGCTGTTGCCAGTGTGTTTTATAAGCGACTACAATCCGCGCCACGAGAGATGAGACCTGTGAGGCAACCATGAAAGGAAATTCCGAATATAAGGACTGACATATCGTTGAATTCTAACCAGTTCTTTAACTTTATTCTAACTAGTAATGTTTTTTTTTGACAGAACAACGTCTTTCGTCCTTTCGGATGGACACTTCAATGGTTGCCATTGTGATTGATTGCTGATTTGACTTGCGCAGTAGACGATCCTTACTAATATTGTAAATGAGAAAGTGAGTTTGTTTGTTTGTTTGTTATTCCTTCACGGCTTGACTAAGCAGCCGATCATTATGAAAATTTGCATACATATTGTTAGGGGTATAAAGCCCAACATAGGCTACTTTTTATCCCGTGAAAGTATGTCGTTCCAATGGGTAAATATTTTTTCTACTATAGAGGGCGCTGTATCGGCCAACAGATGGCGCCACAAGACGCGCTATGGGTTGTTTTGTAGTCAAACGAGATCTCATATTATGTCATAAAATTAACGCGAGCGATGCCGCGGCGAAAAGCAAGTTTCTAATAAAATGGTATATAAACCGGCTACTGCGCAAGTCGAAACACGTGACACGCCAAGTCTCACCGGCGTGGATTGTACTTTTTACGTATTTTTTGGCAAATTAACAAAAAAATGACTGACATTTTGGCATCTGCTTTCATTAAATTGGTCCCATTTTGGCTTCAATTTTAATAGTGTTTAAGTACACAAAAACGTGCTTATTAATTATTATTAAATAACTAAAATACTGCTAATTTATAAATAAAGGCAATAATTATAGCTAAGTATTTTTTTTTCTAATAAATTGTGAAAGTGACAAATGTTTTAATAGAAAAACATGCGAACAGAAAAATATAAATAATACAAAAATTGTAAAAAAATAATAAGTACTAAAAATATAACAAGAGCATAGATTAGTTTTGTAATTATTCATTTTAAGTACCTAACATTTGTTTATACAATGTATGGTTTTTTATGGAAGAGGTTGGCAAACAAGCATACGATCACCTAATGATATGTGATGTGATTGATCACCGCCGCCCAGAGAGCAGAGAGACACCAGAGGTGTTTCTGAGACATTGCCAACCTTTAAAATGAAGGTGTAAATAAGGAAAAAGGTGGAGATGACTGGACTTCCAGACCTCTCACTCACCGAACGAAACTCATTGCTTACGCCGATATTCTGCGAGAGAGTGGTACTTCCCCGGTGGAGCCAGCCCATTTTAGAAAATGTTCTACTACTCCCAAAAAATGTAGGATAATTTGTAAGTTTAATATTTGCATATTCTCAGTGTATACTTTTGATTCGTGGATTTTACTCTGTTATACTAAACGTTATTAATAACAATAACAGATTAAAACCTAACCTTACACATTGTAACTTAAATCGATTCCTCTATTTTATTGTGAGTTGTGTTATAGGTACGGTGGCTTCGAAGATAGGAGGACCATTTTGGAATAAAATCGCTTGCACATCTTGTAAGCGGATCTTTTGTCAGCTCCGTCCTTTTCTTTGTTACCAAACAGGGTTTTTGTTTATTAGAGCCACATCTGTCCTAGGATGTTGGATGTTGCAACCAAAAATCATCTTAAAGATGGTCCTGCTATCCTCGAGGCGACTGTTACATGAAGTTAAGTAGAGTTTATTGTAAGTTGTAACCCGCTCAACGCCATGTGTTTCGTTTTCGATACACAAATGTATAGTTTTCGATCTCAACATGGCGCTGAGCGTGTTAACAATGTTTTTAACTTGTAAACTTTGTTTTGAAGTAATTAGATAATATTTAGTTTAGAAGATTAACCCTTCAGCCGCCACACTTTGCTTCACTTCGGACAACTTTGTGTGTCTGTAGAGCCGGTGTAGAGCCAGCAGCCTTCTTTGGATCGCCGAAAACTATAAAAAAATATATAATAAGATTTTGAAGTTCACCCGACTAATAAATAACATTATTAAAATAAATATATTTTTATAAATTAATAATAAAAACAGTAAAATGAAACAAAAAAAATGTTTTTTTTTGATACAAAAGTATGCCTGAGAAGCAACGATATGCTTACTGTGCATACTGAATTAAAAGCATTGGTGTGCATATCTCGCAGGCGTTTTGTGTAATTTGCCATAATACAAAACAGCTAGCCGTTTTAAAAAGCAGGGCCGGATTGCATTACGGTTAAATGATAGTCCGCCGCATTGTATACGACGCTTCATGTTCTTCATACGGCTAGCCGTAATGTATAACGAATTCGAATTTAATATAATGCTGCTAGGACGTAATGATAATCCGACTTATCGTTGACCGCCATAATACAAAACGACCTTGCTTTTTAAACCGGCTAGCTGTTTTGTATCACAGCGAATTACGCAAAACGCCTGTGACATATACATAAAATATGACGATGTATGTATAATGTAGCGGTCAAAGTATGTTTTTAAATGTAATTAAAAACTTATTTGAAATTTTAAACAAAAAAAATCATTCGTAGTTGAATATGTTTGTTTTGATTACAGTTTTTATTTTATGTAATAATTTATATCTGGCTGTGATTCTCACATTTTAAGACACATTAAGTCTCAAGCTATCTCTTTTTCTCTTCTTTAGTTTGACAGTGACAGTTATAATTTAATGTGTTATTATCTTTAAAAATATGTTTCAGAAACTGGCTGTTAGTGAAAGAAATGATTCAATTTGTTATACGGGGAATACAATTATTTATAATCTAAATATTTAAGTAAGTAAATATTTTCTAAAATATATTATTACGTAATGATTTACAATATAACGAGAAACTAATTAATTTATAATAACAAAAATGTAAAAATAAGTAAACACTTTAAACTGTTACCCAAGCTGAGTAAATATTATTATGTTCGTTTATTCATGCCACCTAAGCTATACGTATGTTATATTAATCATCGAAAAAGTTAATATTTTTTAGGTGTGAATAACCTAGTACTGTAACCTAGTACTTTTAAGCCCACCATTCACACGCAGATTGGTCCGGCGGATTGGTCGGCCATCGGACTAATCCGCCTGTGTATGGAAGCGACGAACCGGTCCGCCAGACTGTCAAATGGGTTGGCGTCGGGCTCGCAGGTCCGCGGTTGCGAGCCGCGAGCGCCTGTCGAACCCCACATGCCATACTTCGAGTGGAGGGTTCGTGGAGGGTTCGTGCAGTGTATGGGCAACGCCGGATTGGTCCGCGGTCGGGTCCGGGTTGCGAGTCGGGTCCGGGTTCGTGTAGTGAATGGTGGGCTTTAAAGGCCTATTCAGACCTACCTAAGCGGTATTCGCTACCATTTGCGGCAGAGAAAACGCAGTGGGTATGCGGTACAGTTTACACCAAAATGCGCGCGCGGAATGTACCTCTACTCAAAAGTGCCAGCGGATACCGCTACATTTCATACTCTGATTTTTATAACTCAATGAAAAGTTACAAAAATATTTTTTTTAAAGAGATTTGACTCTTTTTAAACGCGATTTGGCTATTCATAGTAAAATTTTATACAGAATTCAAATGTAAAGAAAAAATTAATTTTCCAAAAGGGTTATATTTACACTAAGTATAGTATATCTACTTAAATAAAATGATATCATGTAGAAAATTACTGGTAATCTGGGAGTAAAATTCGAAAATTCGAAAAGTCGAGACGAAAACAATTTTTCGTATTCCAAAATAGTAAATCTTCAAATTCTTTTGAAGATTTATCTCTATTTATGTGGCGACCTTAGATCATGTGGCGACTTAGAAACGAGATCGGGTGCGACATGTGCGTAGGTACGTATCCGTCACGGACGTGTTTTAAAGTGCTGAAAGACGACGAATTTGGTACGGCCGCACCACCTGTCGCCGTCCGGTACCGCATAATATTGGATCAAGTAGCACACGGTACACCGCACATTATAAAGAATCGCTTAACGAATATGGTGCGGAATTTTTTCGATCGTCTATTAGCACTTTTATTTTTAACCAAGACACAAATCGACACCTGCAAAGAACATAGTAACTCCCAAGTCAAATTAAAAGCAGTTGTTGTCTTGCTTGATGTAGGTGTTGCGCAGTTACTGTCTTGTTCATTGCGTGTGTCGAAATAATACGGACAGCTCCACATCACACTGAACGATCCTGTACAAACTTATAACCATCCGTCACGGACATACGTGTCGTATTGAAAGCGGCTTTTAATTTTTCATGAACAGTGCAATATAAAACCTCTGTGAACCAAACATAATGATTGGATCTTGTGTTATGATAAGTCGAGTCCAAAGTCCGACTTACATCGATTTTATGTTACGGCAAAGTAAACTGATGCTTCGGTGTAGTAATTAAAGTTAATATTTGAATGAAACCCAAGGTTTGATGCCGGTCAGTTCTCGCGTATTTCATCGGGAGCAAGCGTACGTCACTCACACCAGAATCTTACGAGCACCATAAGGGCACATTTAGGTCTTGCGAAAATTTGCGCTCGGCCGGCGTTCGCCGTTTCGACGTCGTCGTCAAAATGCGCCTTAGATGTTGACGGAAGACGAGTTGAATGCAAAGAAATGAGAGAGTTCCTTAAAAATTCTATTATAATGCATTGGTTGACACTTCCTTACGTGCACATTAATATTTTCGTCGACATTTTATGAACAAAGATCGATAGTTTTTTATCTCAAATTATTTTACTGATTTTGGAAGACGAACTTAATTTTTAAAGTCACGGTGTGTACATTTATAATATTGAAATAAATTGTTGTAGTATATTATAAATATGTATTGTAGTAGGTATATTAAACGAAATTACTGATTCATAAATTACAGGTAGGTATTACATTATAACAATGTATCCTATTCATGCACTGTAGGCATATAGAATAATCTAGACACATTTTACCCCACTGTGTCTACAGTATAATGTTTACTAGATTGACGTGGCCAAATAGTTTCCTCGGTAAATATAACAGTTTTCATACTTATGCACGTGTCATCGTATTGTTGTTCTTATTTACATTGTTATTTTGTTCCAAATAAAGAATTATTATTATCATTAAAAAAAAAAAAAAAATGTTCTGCTGCAAGGGACTTTTAAATAACAAAGAAAATATTTACGGTCTATTAAAGTGGTTACTCACTAGTATTTACGGCCTATTAAAGTGTTTACTCACAAATATTTACGGCCTATTAAAGTGTTAACTCACAATATTCTATTTTTCAGTATTCCTCTTGGATATTTGTTCTGCTTCTTCTATTGTGTCTGGCAACCTCATGTTCCTTGTTTCAGGGAGTAAGAAGACTAACGAGCACGAGATGATACACATTATTCCGAAGATCACAGTTGGCATTGATTTGTGGTAGAGAGACTGTAAAATAAGTATATATTAAGCTAGAAGATAAGCTAAAGTTTAAGGTAAAATTAGAGGATCTATTTATGTAGGACTGGCGAAACCCGCGCAACTTCGTTTGCGTGTATCCCGCTTTCCCGTGGGAATTTTGGAATGTATTATACATAAAAACCTTCCTCTTGAATCACTCTATCTATTTAAAAAAACCGCATCAAAATCCGTTGCGTAATTTTAAAGATTTAAGCATACAAAGGGACATAGGGACATAGGGACAGAGAAAGCGACTTTGTTTTATACTATGTAGTGATAATAAAATCCTAAAATAATGTGAAGTAGTAAAAGTTAGTAATAAAATAAGTGATACTCGAACATATAGACGCGAGACCTTGTCTACACATACGCGCGTTACGTACTAATACATAATGTCCACAAGCATAACGCGAATTCGCGATGAATTTGCGTTTTGTGGATATCTTAGAGTCGGTTGTCCAAATTTCTTTCACACCTCCTTTCATTCAAATGTGAAGAAAACGGATACATGCCGGTGTTCTGTTATAGGGTGGTAGTTTCGAACTATCCCATTTCAAAAATCTACCATTTCAAAGATTGAACCTAGCTCATTATGCAAAAAAATATTTATATCTACAGGTGTAACATAAAATAGTGGTCTTACCAGTAAAGGCGTCATGGGCGCGATGAGAGAGCCAATCCTTCCAGCAGTCGAACAGACACTGATCAGCGTGACCCGCATGTTCGTTGGAAATACTTCGGACACGTATATGTAGACCGTACTGTATGCCACAGTGACACTCCATTTGCCCATCAGGTACAGGGGGACCGACCACCAGTCCGCTGTGCACACCAAACGGAATCTGTTTAGAAAAATTACCTTTTGTTCGTATACGCCGGATTGGCAATACATTTGAAGAATATAGGAAGGAACTTGTAAATTTTTGTGACAAAATTACTTAACATTCAGTGGCAGATTTATATTATAGTTTTTTCCGCTTTAGGTCGTGTAGTATCAGCCACCCATTTTGCCTAGAATGGTATATTTTAAGCTGCCCCTAATATCTGGCCGCCTAACACTAATGTAGCATTATAAGATCTTAAAGTAAAGTGTATTCTAGCAAATAAGTTATGATTATTATTCTTAGAAGAACAGATTTTGAATAATTATAAACAACAATACAAGTAAAGTCGTTATTACCATGAATCTTTGTTATTCCTGGAAATTGTGAACATAGGTAGGTACTTTGCGACTTGGCTCTACAAGCAACTTGACTGTCATAGATTTGGCTTAGCAATTTTCATCTATCGATAACAGTCGAGTACAATACTTTAATGTATCCTCCGAAGAAAATATTAGTATCATTACAAAAAATATATGTTAATTATTATGTAAAAATTATAATCAATAATTCTTTCTACGGTAATTCGTTTATACTGTAGATTCTACAACGATGAAGAACATTATGGGATACTTAATGTAAAAATATTTTTAAGCAGTGAACATATAAATTAAGTTTAAAACGTTAGCGCAACTCATAGTAAGTCAAAAGAATGAAACTCCAACATGTGCGAACATAAATCATGACTCATTCGTAATACGACAATTCTATTAATAGAGCGTGTTCATTGCATATCTGCATAAATTAAATTCTATTACGTATCTTAGAGAAGGTCAGAACCTGAGATAACACATATACAAATAAGTCAAAACATGTTTCATTCGAATGAGACACAAAAATTGTGACGCGAATTCGCGACGTAGAATACTGAGGCACGAATCTCTGCTATGCGAATTCACGACGTAAAATACTGTGATGCAAATATGAAGCGAATTCGTCGGTCGAGGCCTTTCTACGGATCGGGTCTTAAAAACTTACGAATCAAGACAAACTTAGGCCGCGTATTCTAAGATAGTGTATCGTTGCCAAAATAAATATAGATATATGTAAAACCGGTCCTCTAAATCAGCGGCGCGATACGCTCGTGGGAAAAGCCGAGAAAGAAAATAATTTTTCGCGACTAACAGACAAAGTTGTAGTAAAAGTTTTGTTCAGAACAAAATAGTCATTGTTATGCTTAGATTGCAAATGTTAACTTTATTTTAATAATAAACAAACTTGCATTAATGTAGGTGAAATATGACACAGCGTAATTAACACGTGTTAATGGATGGTGGATTACGTGTTAAATATATAAATAGGTATTCGGAGCCTACACAAGCCTTGACCTGTAGTATTATTGCGATTTTATAATAAACATAATAACATTTAAAGAAATAGAAAGTAAGTAAAAGAATAAATAAAGAAAAGAAGTTGAAAGAGAGGTTGAGAGTAGACATTTTGACTTCGAGACTATGTTTTATCTAGTAGCATCCAAGACTCTCCTCGAGGTATGAGACACAAATTAAAAGGACTAGATGCATACTGGCACAATATAAAATATAACTTGTAACAAAGTTTTCAATTACTATTCTTTTTATAAGTAGGTACTTCTTCATGAGATACATTTAGATTTAGACCACTAAAAAGTGAAAAAGTGACGAAGCTACCTAATATAAAGCATGGCAGTGTCAATTGGTTAAAAGGTTATATCTTTGTGATTCATGGTTTTGCATCTGTGGTTTTACGCAATCTGTACAATTCAGCAAAGTAAAATTAATATTGTTGACTATTTAAAAAAAAAGACTATTCGAAATAAAGTTACAGAGTTACGTAATATTATCTATACTCTGTGGTAATGCTTCCAGTGTACATTTTACGCCAAAGCATAAAGAGACAAACTACTATTGTTCGATGTATGGTAATATTGTTGAACGAGCCAAGGTCGTATGCATTAATGTTTTATTTATGTCATGAAATAAAGGAGAATTGTAACATTCGTGTGACCGAACCGAAGAAGGAATTGGTATTTTTTTGGGACATGGAAGATTTTTGTCCACACCATACAGAAAGTTACTCTAAGGTTGCTTATTTGCATATTAGTCCGCAAGTGTTTGTCCGTCTATTGTATATTATTATTGATTAAATAGGTACTTAATGCAAACAATCTTTCAGTCTAAATAAAATAGAGGTAACATTTATATATCACTCTATTGAATATTATTACAGGTGCCAAATTCTAAGTTGACATGGCAGCAGTGGACTTCTTGTGGCTGAGATGATGATGATGATTACGGCATGACCTCACACAAAATCTGTTATCTGTGTAAATCTTAAATTGAAATATACCTACCACAACTTTTGAGAGGTATTCGTGAAAGAACTTTTCTCATTTCTAACTTACATTTAACATGCTATAAAATTATGAATATAATGGTATACTTACATCTCGGCAAGAATGCGAAGAGCAAACTCATCAACGCACACGTGGAGTATGTGCAAATCAAAGTTCTTTTCCTCCCGAACCTGTCTAACACAATCACCACAACTATGTACGCCGGTATTTCAACTAATGTCACTAACATGAAGCTCACGTATCTATTACTGCTCAACGACACAGAGTTTATTGAGAATCCATAGTAAACTAATGAGCAGGTAAGCCACAGGAACGAGCAAATGAACAGTCTCTTCCATATTATTACTGATCTTAATGCCTTAGACAATTGTGATGTTTTATCTTTACTCTGATTTTGAGTCTTCAGTAATGGATCTCCAAGATTATCAAGATCCAACTTTCTAGGGTCTAATCGATTAATTTTAGCGGCTTTCTTAAGTACAATTATCGCTTGATCTCTTTTCCCTTTGCTGAGTAGCCATCTTGCGCTCTCATTTGTAAACCAGATGTAGACCACTGTTAAAATGGCGGGACCGTAAAGCAGGATGATGTAAGTTCGCCAGTTGTCCACGAACATTGCCAGGAGGGCGATCAACACAACTCCTAAAACGAAAGTCATGTTGCACATGGACGAGACCATGACACGTTGCTTAAGACCAACCAATTCGATAACTGAAAAAGAAATTGAACGTTATGTATGTAAAAGAGAGGCTGACTTGTCTGTCAGCACACAGTTAAAAGATTGAAATGTTTGTAAAGATCACTTTTTGTTTGATGTAAGCACGAATGGAATTTTAGTATTTCTATAGAAACGGAGTTTTTTTATATGGAAAATGTGGATTACCCTTCCCGATTTTTTTTTAAACAACGCACTTGAGTTATACAGCAATAGTTCGCTATTGAAAAGTAATAAACTATCATTAATATCATTATGCAATGTTTCGTTTTAAAGTAAATTATAATAATATCTAGATAGAGAGGGTATTAAGACTTCTGCTCGAATGCCTTTGTAATTTGCTTTTGTTTTGTTCTACCTCTGTTTATGTATTATAGAATCCGTTAACTCTTCACTCCTATTGCTTTATAATGCCTTTATAATATAAACGTATTAAGGTTCATTAAATTTTCGAAAATTGATACCGATGAGACATTGATAACTAAATTCATTGGAAACTGATCAATAAATACGAGTCTTTATACCGTTTCTAAATGAAGTGATTTTATCTGTTTATTACAAGAAGCTTTGCAAATGACAAATTAGATATTTTGCCAAATTAATAACACATAAAGACTTAAAACCCACGCTGATTTTCTGTGTATAAATCAACCTCTTTCAGAGTACTAACGGTATTCATTTTAAATGAACGTCTGTTTATTGAGGACGTTTTCTTTATAAAATATAATAAATTATACTTTTTTAAAGTGTAAGATAAGTTATCTCATTTTATACATTCTTATTAAAGAATTTATACAAAATGATGAATGGCGGCATTACTCCAAGGTTATAAAACTAGTAATACGGAACCACTAAATTCATGTTTTATCATGCCTGTAAAGGCAATCAACGAAAGAGGTCACCAGGGCCGTAAGAATAAATACTATTAAAGTTTTCTAAATATCATCTACATCTCAAACTACTGGCGTAGAGGAAATTCCAATGGAAATGGACTAGAAAATAAAGTTAAATTGAAACAAGAATATTAAATAAAACGAAAAAGTAACCATAATATTAGCATTAACTGACAATTTTATATAAATTTTAACATTAATAAGCTATAAAGTTGAGAGCAAAATCCTTATTTTATCTTTATGAGAGGCATTACTAAGCCTGCACGAGATACTATTAATAAAATAATGTAAACCAATGCAATAGAAATTAATTGAATAAATATGATTAATATTGAAACGGACTGGTGAAGAAACTGATACAACTTCTATGAGAAGCGCAGTGTCATTATCATTACGACACGTGCAATTTCGTTATTCTTATTATAGGAAATTATTTAGATCTTATTAAAGGATATCTATTTTAATGGGTAAAAGTTTTGATTTTGGGATTATCCAGACTAGCTACTTTTATGAGCTAAATGTAACGAAAAGATGATAGAATTTCTATAAAACACCGATCGCCGCTACTAAAAGTAGCTAGACTGCATAAGTCTTTAAATAATTTCTGCCAAATTTAGTCTTATGACGAAGTATCAATATTACAGAGAATTTGCTGGTAAGATGATTATGACGCGTTAACAACCTTATTATTATAGTGACAAATTACAAATTACGTTATTAGTAACACAGTTCATACACCTTATACAGATATAAGATTATAACTATTGGTAAGTACATATATCGCACACACAATATATGTAAAGTGATACAACTGAAAATGAAAACAACATTTCAATACTACTTTTTTTTAACTGTGCTTTTTTAAAATTTAGATCTAAGTAAAATTAGACAACTGATTATTCTTTCTTAAATTTGAGATCTTAGTTTATTCATTGTTATATTATTATGAATAAAAATTCCTGAACGAATTACACAACGCCATGTAGTCCTAATCTAGGCAAAGCTTTTTCTATGGTTATACAGCTAAATTTACGTATATAAGACAAAATGCTATGTTCAACTGGATCTACGTGTGCGATATAATGCTTTAACGATATGTAAGCTGTCGGAATTAACTATTTGTTCAAAACAAAGGCAATGTATGCAGAATAGAGGATTAAGAACAAAGGTTTTTATGCTAATAAATATTAGCATTGTTATAAAAACTTTGTAATTACATTAGAACAGGAAAAATTGAATAAATCCTTTTTTGCAGTATTTAGAAAAAATAAAAATCTGCGGCCCTGGTAACCTATTTCTTTGTTGATTGTACTTGCACATTTCTATCTTTTGTGTATTCAGGATTAACAATGGCAATTACAAAATGACAATGAGTAACGACTCATTAAGATGTTGAGGAAAAATCTATCACTATCTTGAAATTGATAAATCAGAAAGAACTTAGTAACACGAAAAATATATTATTCTTTATAGCAAACCTGAAAGACATAGTAAATAAAAACAAGCATATCTAGGTGTGTGTAATAAGTGTGGTGCACAAAAAAAATCTAATGACATTGACTAAGGAAAGGATACATAGGAACATTAAGTATCATCTAATTAGAAAAGAAAAAAAGAGAAAGCTTTTGGAAATAAGTGAAAAATGCCTTTGCGAATCGCTC
Organism: Endotricha flammealis; assembly: GCA_905163395.2. Classification (NCBI taxonomy): domain Eukaryota; kingdom Metazoa; phylum Arthropoda; class Insecta; order Lepidoptera; family Pyralidae; genus Endotricha; species Endotricha flammealis. The sequence goes on from LR990867.1 coordinate 2,950,480, forward strand.
TCTGTGTGAAATAGAAAATCAATAGAAACTGAGTTGTAACTACATTTTTGTGACAAAGAGTTCAGAGTAGCAGTTTATGATAGTGGGCACAGATTTTGAAAACTGTATAGCTTCATAAAAAGAAGTCCAAATAAATGAAAATATTTAGCGATGCGACTAGGTGAGTGGCTTGGCTCATTTGTAAAATGACGGTTTAAAACTTTATTGAGATGTTAAAAAGAGTAAAGAAGAATATAATGAATACTTACTAAATACATATGCCGACGGATAGAGTCCTCCTCCTAAACCAGCTTCCAAGAAGTGCATCACTAAATACATAATGTAGCTGGTGGAAAATGCTCTGGTTAATCCAAATATTAAACTGGCACACGATGAGAAACCAATAGCGACTCTTCTTCCAAATCTGTCTGAGATTGCTCCAGTAAACAACATGGCCATGAACATACCAGAATTGTGGATCGTACCTACTAATGTTCTCTTCCATTCCTGACATCCTAAATTGAACTGCAAAATAAGAAGTCTAGGATAGCTTGCTTTTTAAATGTTACGACTGCTCGAGGAGGTATTTGCGACAGGGGAGCGATGAAAGGGAGTTCTGTATGGAGGTCCTAAAAATTTACCATCATCATCCACCTTCCTCGACATTATGGCGCAAAAGTAACTAGTTTTGTTTTTTTGGAAGAAAAACAGGTTGATTCCTTTCTTCCTTCTTAAATCTTGAAACCTTAGTTTCTTTATTATTTAAAAAACCAAACATTAATTGTTAAGTCCAATGCGATTCATAATGGCGACTTAGATTTTATAGCAGAAACCTTCCTACTTTTCTCTTCCCTGCCATTTCTATCAGTGTAAGCTGTTGTATACACTTTATGCACAATTAATTCAATTTATCAAAATAAACAGATTGTGTTATTAATAAATGAATACGTGCATAAAGTAGACCAAACGAACCGTTAAACTTTAACATAACCTTAAACGAAGTAGTAACACTAGATTGTTACAAATTAATATAACTTAAATAACAAACCTCTTTAACGAAGGAATGTCCTTCTTCATAGATGAAGCTCTCACAGGGTATGGTTTTGTTTGTGGAGAATTCTTCAGGTATACATTGGAGTACTTGATCTATGGGGGCATACCGTTGGCAGCTTTCGGGTCTCTCCTTCTCATAATTGGTAGGTACTGCGTATTTCAGCCATGAAGTGTCATTGAAACGTTGCTCGCAGCCATATACTTCGCATCTAATAAAAAAAATAGGATAAATCAGATCTTAATACCTTTAATCAAGGTTGTTTGTCAAATTAAAGGTAAGTAAGATTAATCCTTTTTCCTTAATTCGTCTATTGTTAGTAATCACTGTAGATTTTTATTGTGAACTAGTGAAACCCGCGCAACTTCGTTTGCGTGTATTTATTTATGCACAGCAACGCCATCTATATCAGTCTTTTGATCAAATCTTACGGGAATCGCGAACTTTTCGGGATAATAAGTGCCCTATGTATTAATCCATGGTAGAAGCAAATATCACAAATATTGACCAAGTCATTTGAACGTGGAAAAGAAATAAACATACACACCAACTTTTGCCTTTATAATACAATGGGCGTCAAAAATAAGTAGTACAGAAGCTAGACCTTTGAAATAAAGAAAAGTTAAAGGACAATTTCATTTCATTTAATAAAAACTTTATGCATAATATCGTCATTTAAAGATTGATTTTTATTTCAAAACTCTAACTTCTATAGTTTAATAGTAAAGGCGCGGTCCCACTGCTGCGCACGCTGTGCACGAACACGTGGGCCACGTGGCACATTACAGCTGCGTGGATGACTACGTGGGTCTACGTTTCCACAGCGTGCGCAGCGATGTGCACGCTTTGTGGAACAAGCTGTGTACCGCATTCACTGCGTGCATGGCGTTGACAGCGTTGAGCTATGTTGAGCAAGCCACGCGTGTATCAATGACGTCACTTGATGGTTAACGTGTCCGTGGGTTGCAGTGGAAACACGTACGTACATCCTCTTGCAAAGCAAAGCTTAACACACTTGCGTAGCCTCTTCGTGCGCAACAGTGGGATAGCGCCTTTATTGCAATTTTAAAACTGTACTACTTATTTTTGACGCCCAGTGTATTAGTAGACTTTATAAATCTTCCTCGTGAAGCACTTCACTACATAGTATAAAACAAAGTCGCTTTTTCTGTCCCTATGTCCCTATGTCCCTTTGTCCCTTTGTATGCTTAAATCTTTAAAACTACGCAACGGATTTTGATGCGGTTTTTTTTAATTGAGAGAGTGATTCAAGGGGAAGGTTTTAAAGTATCATACATTCCAAAATTCCCACGGGAAAGCGGGATACACGCAAACGAAGTTGCGCGGGTTTCGCTAGTTATCTATAAAAAAATCGCATCAAAATTCGTTGCGTAGTTTTAAAGATATAAGCATACATGTGGACAGACAGACAGACAGCGAGAAGCGACATTACACTATGTAAATATTAGTAAAAATATAAAATGAGTATAATTTTTTTATAGAATATTTAATTATTTAATCTATTTTTATAACAGATAATTGATAAGTACGTGTCTGTAGTAAATATTTAAGATCGAGTTATGTAAACAAAAATGACTAAGAAATCTTCGACCGATAACATTTGTTGATAAGTGGGTGGTGAAACTGTCTTGACTTGATAAATAGAATATACTTTATTAAATGCGTATAAATCCTGGATTTGTCTTTTGTATAACTAAGCCAGTTTCAAAGTTGTGCATATTAAGTTGCAGATAACCTATATATCGGATAAATTAATACTGTTTACAGGGATCCGTACCAAAGCAACAAAAGAACTTTCTTTACTAAGCCTCTATTGTTCATCTGTCTCTCTGAGTGTAGGCTTATCATCGCCACAATAACAATAATGGCATAAACGAGTCGGACTCGCACATACTTTAAAAGGTTTTAAGCAATATTTCACTTTAAATTGTATTATTTACAAGCCCCGTCCCTGATTCGCACAGGTCAAAAAATATTAGCCCATGTCACCCGCGTATATTGTAGCTTCCCAAGGGTAAAAGAATTTTTAAAATCGGTCCAGTAGGTTTTTATTTTATTCGATAAAACAAAACTACAAATTTTTCCTCTTTATAATAGTACTAGCTGACCCGTGCCCACTTCGTTGGGCATAATGTAAAAGCCTTTCTATTTTTTGGCTTTTTATATAACCTATGACACTCAGCAATAATGTGGCTTTCTATTGGTGAAAGAATTTTTAAAATCGGTTCAGTATATCCCGAGATTAACCGGTGTGAAGTTAGCGGCCAAAGTTAGCAGCCGCCAATAACCCGACCAAATTGAGAAGTCATTTTTTTCTTTTAAACAAATTGACTCAGAAAACCGCTAAAACAGCTACGGACGCCTAGGTTCACAAACAAAACATGTCTAACATAATAACAAATCGACTACAAACGTTAATTTAGTTCGGCCGCGGTACTCAGGAGTCAAATCACTTTTGGGCACAAAAGCTAAGATCTCGTAATGAGATTGAGCCAGCAAGGAGATTTGGAAATATTGCTTGTATTGCTAGATATACCTGCTACATAGCTGCAGTGAGCAAAAGGTACCACCCGTTGTTCAACGGGGTGAAACGGGGTGAACAAGTCATGTTCAAGGCGATTTTCAGAAAACTAGCAATTTTCACACATTTTCAACCAGAAAGACGGCAAGCAAGGGGTTTTGGACTTCAGAATTATTTAACCAGTCCTTTATGCAATATCAAGACACAAGTTGTCAGTTGGCACTCAATCTTTTAGACTATGCAAATCTAGTCCAAATAAAAAAAAACAGGATTTGGCTGCTGACTTCTCACCGGTGCAGAACGGCAAGCAAGGAGGTTTCGAACCATGGTTTGTATTGCTAAATAGACCTGCTACATGGCCGCAGTGAGCAAGTAGTGGCACCCGATCTTTTAGACTATGCAAATCAAGTCCAAACAAAAAATTCAAAATTTTCTTCTAAATATTCATTCTTGCTTGAAACTCGCCATGTAGAACGGCAAGCAAGGAGGTTTCGAACCATGGCTTGTATTGCTGAATACACCTGCTACATGGCCGCAGTGAGCAAGTAGTGGCACCCGATCTTTTAGACTATGCAAATCAAGTCCAAACAAAAAATTCAAAATTTTCTTCTAAATATTCATTCTTGCTTGAAACTCGCCATGTAGAACGGAAAGCAAGGAGGTTTCGAACCATGGCTTGTATTGCTGAATACACCTGCTACATGGCCGCAGTGAGCAAGTAGTGGCACCCGATCTTTTAGACTATGCAAATCAAGTCCAAACAAAAAATTCAAAATTTTCTTCTAAATATTCATTCTTGCTTGAAACTCGCCATGTAGAACGGCAAGCAAGGAGGTTTCGAACCATGGCTTGTATTGCTGAATACACCTGCTACATGGCCGCAGTGAGCAAGTAGTGGCACCCGATCTTTAAGACTATGCAAATCGAGTCCAAATAAAAGACTCTAGATTTTCCGCAATATATTCATTCTTGCTTGATAAGCGCTATGTAGAACCACAAGCAAGGAGGTTTCGAACAATGGCTTGTATTGCTGAATACACCTGCTACATGGCCGCAGTGAGCAAGTAGTGGCACCCGATCTTTTAGACTATGCAAATCGAGTCCAACTAAAAAATTCATAATTTTCTTCAAAGTATTCATTCTTGCTTGAAAAGCGCCATGTAGAACGGCAAGCAAGGAAGTTTCGAACCATGGCTTGTATTGCTGAATAGACCTGCTACATGGCCGCAGTGAGCAAGTAGTGGCACCAGATCTTTTAGACTATGCAAATCAAGTCCAAATAAAAAATTCAAAATTTTCTTCTAAATATTCATTCTTGCTAGAAACACGCCATGTAGAACGGCAAGCAAGGAGGTCTCGAACCATGGCTTGTATTGCTGAATACACCTGCTACATGGCCGCAGTGAGCAAGTAGTGGCACCCGATCTTTTAGACTATGCAAATCGAGTCCAAATAAAAAATTCAAGATTTTCTTCAAAATATTCATTCTTGCTTGAAAAATGCCATGTAGAACGGCAAGCAAGGAGGTTTCGAACCATGGTTTATATTGCTGAATACACCTGTTACATGGCCGCAGTGAGCAAGTAGTGGCACCCGATCTTTTAGACTATGCAAATCGAGTCCAAATAAAAAATTCAAGATTTTCTTCAAAATATTCATTCTTGCTTGAAAAATGCCATGTAGAACGGCAAGCAAGGAGGTTTCGAACCATGGCTTGTATTGCTGAATACACCTGCTACATGGCCGCAGTGAGCAAGTAGTGGCACCAGATCTTTTAGACTATGCAAATCAAGTCCAAATAAAAAATTCAAAATTTTCTTCTAAATATTCATTCTTGCTAGAAACACGCCATGTAGAACGGCAAGCAAGGAGGTTTCGAACCATGGCTTGTATTACTGAATACACCTGCTACATCGCCGCAGTGAGCAAGTAATGGCACCCGATCTTTTAGACTATGCAAATCTAGTCCAAGTAAAAAAAAAACAAGATTTGGCTGCTGACTTCCCACCGGTGCAGAACGGCAAGCAAGGAGGTTTCGAACCATGGCTTGTATTGCTGAATACACCTGCTACATGGCCGCAGTGAGCAAGTAGTGGCACCCAATCTTTTAGACTATGCAAATCGAGTCCAAATAAAAAATTCAAGATTTTCTTCAAAATATTCGTTCTTGCTTGAAAAATGCCATGTAGAACGGCAAGCAAGGAGGTTTCGAACCATGGCTTGTATTACTGAATACATCTGCTACATCGCCGCAGTGAGCAAGTAATGGCACCCGATCTTTTAGACTATGCAAATCTAGTCCAAGTAAAAAAAAACAAGATTTGGCTGCCGACTTCTCACCGGTGCAGAACGGCAAGCAAGGAGGTTTCGAACCATGGTTTGTATTGCTACATAGACCTGCTACATGGCCGCAGTGAGCAGGTAGTGGCACCCGATCTTTTAGACTATGCAAATCAAGTCCAAACAAAAAATTCAAAATTTTCTTCTAAATATTCATTCTTGCTTGAAACTCGCCATGTAGAACAAACAGCAAGCAAGGAGGTTTCGAACCATGGCTTGTATTGCTGAATACACCTGCTACATGGCCGCAGTGAGCAAGTAGTGGCACCCGATCTTTAAGACTATGCAAATCGAGTCCAAATAAAAGACTCTAGATTTTCCACAATATATTCATTCTTGCTTGAAAAGCGCCATGTAGAACCACAAGCAAGGAGGTTTCTAACCATGGCTTGTATTGCTGAATACACCTGCTACATGGCCGCAGTGAGCAAGTAGTGGCACCCGATATCTTTTAGACTATGCAAATCGAGTCCAACTAAAAAATTCATAATTTTCTTCAAAGTATTCATTCTTGCTTGAAAAGCGCCATGTAGAACGGCAAGCAAGGAAGTTTCGAACCATGGCTTGTATTGCTGAATAGACCTGCTACATGGCCGCAGTGAGCAAGTAGTGGCACCAGATCTCTTAGACTATGCAAATCAAGTCCAAATAAAAAATTCAAAATTTTCTTCCAAATATTCATTCTTGCTAGAAACACGCCATGTAGAACGGCAAGCAAGGAGGTCTCGAACCATGGCTTGTATTGCTGAATACACCTGCTACATGGCCGCAGTGAGCAAGTAGTGGCACCCGATCTTTTAGACTATGCAAATCGAGTCCAACTAAAAAATTCATAATTTTCTTCAAAGTATTCATTCTTGCTAGAAACACGCCATGTAGAACGGCAAGCAAGGAGGTTTCGAACCATGGCTTGTATTACTGAATACACCTGCTACATCGCCGCAGTGAGCAAGTAATGGCACCCGATCTTTTAGACTATGCAAATCTAGTCCAAGTAAAAAAAAAACAAGATTTGGCTGCTGACTTCCCACCGGTGCAGAACGGCAAGCAAGGAGGTTTCGAACCATGGCTTGTATTGCTGAATACACCTGCTACATGGCCGCAGTGAGCAAGTAGTGGCACCCAATCTTTTAGACTATGCAAATCGAGTCCAAATAAAAAATTCAAGATTTTCTTCAAAATATTCGTTCTTGCTTGAAAAATGCCATGTAGAACGGCAAGCAAGGAGGTTTCGAACCATGGCTTGTATTACTGAATACATCTGCTACATCGCCGCAGTGAGCAAGTAATGGCACCCGATCTTTTAGACTATGCAAATCTAGTCCAAGTAAAAAAAAACAAGATTTGGCTGCCGACTTCTCACCGGTGCAGAACGGCAAGCAAGGAGGTTTCGAACCATGGTTTGTATTGCTACATAGACCTGCTACATGGCCGCAGTGAGCAGGTAGTGGCACCCGATCTTTTAGACTATGCAAATCAAGTCCAAACAAAAAATTCAAAATTTTCTTCTAAATATTCATTCTTGCTTGAAACTCGCCATGTAGAACAAACAGCAAGCAAGGAGGTTTCGAACCATGGCTTGTATTGCTGAATACACCTGCTACATGGCCGCAGTGAGCAAGTAGTGGCACCCGATCTTTAAGACTATGCAAATCGAGTCCAAATAAAAGACTCTAGATTTTCCACAATATATTCATTCTTGCTTGAAAAGCGCCATGTAGAACCACAAGCAAGGAGGTTTCTAACCATGGCTTGTATTGCTGAATACACCTGCTACATGGCCGCAGTGAGCAAGTAGTGGCACCCGATCTTTTAGACTATGCAAATCGAGTCCAACTAAAAAATTCATAATTTTCTTCAAAGTATTCATTCTTGCTTGAAAAGCGCCATGTAGAACGGCAAGCAAGGAAGTTTCGAACCATGGCTTGTATTGCTGAATAGACCTGCTACATGGCCGCAGTGAGCAAGTAGTGGCACCAGATCTCTTAGACTATGCAAATCAAGTCCAAATAAAAAATTCAAAATTTTCTTTCAAATATTCATTCTTGCTAGAAACACGCCATGTAGAACGGCAAGCAAGGAGGTCTCGAACCATGGCTTGTATTGCTGAATACACCTGCTACATGGCCGCAGTGAGCAAGTAGTGGCACCCGATCTTTTAGACTATGCAAATCGAGTCCAACTAAAAAATTCATAATTTTCTTCAAAGTATTCATTCTTGCTTGAAAAGCGCCATGTAGAACGGCAAGCAAGGAAGTTTCGAACCATGGGTTGTATTGCTGAATAGACCTGCTACATGGCCGCAGTGAGCAAGTAGTGGCACCAGATCTTTTAGACTATGCAAATCAAGTCCAAATAAAAAATTCAAAATTTTCTTCTAAATATTCATTCTTGCTAGATACACGCCATGTAGAACGGCAAGCAAGGAGGTCTCGAACCATGGCTTGTATTGCTGAATACACCTGCTACATGGCCGCAGTGAGCAAGTAGTGGCACCCGATCTTTTAGACTATGCAAATCGAGTCCAAATAAAAAAATCAAGATTTTCTTCAAAATATTCATTCTTGCTTGAAAAATGCCATGTAGAACGGCAAGCAAGGAGGTTTCGAACCATGGTTTATATTGCTGAATACACCTGTTACATGGCCGCAGTGAGCAAGTAGTGGCACCCGATCTTTTAGACTATGCAAATCGAGTCCAAATAAAAAATGCAAGATTTTCTTCAAAATATACATTCTTGCTTGAAAAATGCCATGTAGAACGGCAAGCAAGGAGGTTTCGAACCATGGCTTGTATTGCTGAATACACCTGCTACATGGCCGCAGTGAGCAAGTAATGGCACCCGATCTTTTAGACTATGCAAATCTAGTCCAAGTAAAAAAAAACAAGATTTGGCTGCTGACTTCCCACCGGTACAGAACGGCAAGCAAGGAGGTTTCGAACCATGGTTTGTATTGCTGAATAGTGCTGCTACATGGCTGCAGTGAGCAAGTAGTGGCACCCGATCTTTTAGACTATGCAAATCGAGTCCAAATATAAAATGCAAGATTTTCTTCAAAATATTCATTCTTGCTTGAAAAATGCCATGTAGAACGGCAAGCAAGGAGGTTTCGAACCATGGCTTGTATTGCTGAATACACCTGCTACATGGCCGCAGTGAGCAAGTAATGGCACCCGATCTTTTAGACTATGCAAATCTAGTCCAAGTAAAAAAAAACAAGATTTGGCTGCTGACTTCCCACCGGTACAGAACGGCAAGCAAGGAGGTTTCGAACAGTGGTTTGTATTGCTGAATAGAGCTGCTACATGGCCGCAGTGAGCAAGTAGTGGCACCCGATCTTTAAGACTATGCAAATCGAGTCCAAATAAAAGACTAGATTTTCCTCAATATATTCATTCTTGCTTGAAAAGCGCCATGTAGAACGGCAAGCAAGGAGGTTTCGAACCATGGCTTGTATTACTGAATACACCTGCTACATCGCCGCAGTGAGCAAGTAGTGGCACCCGATCTTTTAGACTATGCAAATCGAGTCCAAATAAAAAATGCAAGATTTTCTTCAAAATACTCATTCTTGCTTGAAAAGCGCCATGTAGAACGGCAAGCAAGGAGGTTTCGAACCATGGCTTGTATTGCTGAATACACCTGCTACATGGCTGCAGTGAGCAAGTAATGGCACCCGATCTTTTAGACTATGCAAATCTAGTCCAAGTAAAAAAAAACAAGATTTGGCTGCTGACTTCCCACTGGTGCAGAACGGCAAGCAAGGAGGTTTCGAACCATGGTTTGTATTGCTGAATAGAGCTGCTACATGGCCGCAGTGAGCAAGTAGTGGCACCCGATCTTTTAGACTATGCAAATCGAGTCCAACTAAAAAATTCATAATTTTCTTCAAAGTATTCATTCTTGCTTGAAAAGCGCCATGTAGAACGGCAAGCAAGGAAGTTTCGAACCATGGCTTGTATTGCTGAATAGACCTGCTACATGGCCGCAGTGAGCAAGTAGTGGCACCAGATCTTTTAGACTATGCAAATCAAGTCCAAATAAAAAATTCAAAATTTTCTTCTAAATATTCATTCTTGCTAGAAACACGCCATGTAGAACGGCAAGCAAGGAGGTCTCGAACCATGGCTTGTATTGCTGAATACACCTGCTACATGGCCGCAGTGAGCAAGTAGTGGCACCCGATCTTTTAGACTATGCAAATCGAGTCCAAATAAAAAATTCAAGATTTTCTTCAAAATATTCATTCTTGCTTGAAAAATGCCATGTAGAACGGCAAGCAAGGAGGTTTCGAACCATGGTTTATATTGCTGAATACACCTGTTACATGGCCGCAGTGAGCAAGTAGTGGCACCCGATCTTTTAGACTATGCAAATCGAGTCCAAATAAAAAATTCAAGATTTTCTTCAAAATATTCATTCTTGCTAGAAAAATGCCATGTAGAACGGCAAGCAAGGAGGTTTCGAACCATGGCTTGTATTGCTGAATACACCTGCTACATGGCCGCAGTGAGCAAGTAGTGGCACCAGATCTTTTAGACTATGCAAATCAAGTCCAAATAAAAAATTCAAAATTTTCTTCTAAATATTCATTCTTGCTAGAAACACGCCATGTAGAACGGCAAGCAAGGAGGTTTCGAACCATGGCTTGTATTACTGAATACACCTGCTACATCGCCGCAGTGAGCAAGTAATGGCACCCGATCTTTTAGACTATGCAAATCTAGTCCAAGTAAAAAAAAAACAAGATTTGGCTGCTGACTTCCCACCGGTGCAGAACGGCAAGCAAGGAGGTTTCGAACCATGGCTTGTATTGCTGAATACACCTGCTACATGGCCGCAGTGAGCAAGTAGTGGCACCCAATCTTTTAGACTATGCAAATCGAGTCCAAATAAAAAATTCAAGATTTTCTTCAAAATATTCGTTCTTGCTTGAAAAATGCCATGTAGAACGGCAAGCAAGGAGGTTTCGAACCATGGCTTGTATTACTGAATACATCTGCTACATCGCCGCAGTGAGCAAGTAATGGCACCCGATCTTTTAGACTATGCAAATCTAGTCCAAGTAAAAAAAAACAAGATTTGGCTGCCGACTTCTCACCGGTGCAGAACGGCAAGCAAGGAGGTTTCGAACCATGGTTTGTATTGCTACATAGACCTGCTACATGGCCGCAGTGAGCAGGTAGTGGCACCCGATCTTTTAGACTATGCAAATCAAGTCCAAACAAAAAATTCAAAATTTTCTTCTAAATATTCATTCTTGCTTGAAACTCGCCATGTAGAACGGCAAGCAAGGAGGTTTCGAACCATGGCTTGTATTGCTGAATACACCTGCTACATGGCCGCAGTGAGCAAGTAGTGGCACCCGATCTTTTAGACTATGCAAATCGAGTCCAACTAAAAAATTCATAATTTTCTTCAAAGTATTCATTCTTGCTAGATACACGCCATGTAGAACGGCAAGCAAGGAGGTCTCGAACCATGGCTTGTATTGCTGAATACACCTGCTACATGGCCGCAGTGAGCAAGTAGTGGCACCCGATCTTTTAGACTATGCAAATCGAGTCCAAATAAAAAATTCAAGATTTTCTTCAAAATATTCATTCTTGCTTGAAAAATGCCATGTAGAACGGCAAGCAAGGAGGTTTCGAACCATGGTTTATATTGCTGAATACACCTGTTACATGGCCGCAGTGAGCAAGTAGTGGCACCCGATCTTTTAGACTATGCAAATCGAGTCCAAATAAAAAATGCAAGATTTTCTTCAAAATATACATTCTTGCTTGAAAAATGCCATGTAGAACGGCAAGCAAGGAGGTTTCGAACCATGGCTTGTATTGCTGAATACACCTGCTACATGGCCGCAGTGAGCAAGTAATGGCACCCGATCTTTTAGACTATGCAAATCTAGTCCAAGTAAAAAAAAACAAGATTTGGCTGCTGACTTCCCACCGGTACAGAACGGCAAGCAAGGAGGTTTCGAACCATGGTTTGTATTGCTGAATAGAGCTGCTACATGGCTGCAGTGAGCAAGTAGTGGCACCCGATCTTTTAGACTATGCAAATCGAGTCCAAATATAAAATGCAAGATTTTCTTCAAAATATTCATTCTTGCTTGAAAAATGCCATGTAGAACGGCAAGCAAGGAGGTTTCGAACCATGGCTTGTATTGCTGAATACACCTGCTACATGGCCGCAGTGAGCAAGTAATGGCACCCGATCTTTTAGACTATGCAAATCTAGTCCAAGTAAAAAAAAACAAGATTTGGCTGCTGACTTCCCACCGGTACAGAACGGCAAGCAAGGAGGTTTCGAACCATGGTTTGTATTGCTGAATAGAGCTGCTACATGGCCGCAGTGAGCAAGTAGTGGCACCCGATCTTTAAGACTATGCAAATCGAGTCCAAATAAAAGACTAGATTTTCCTCAATATATTCATTCTTGCTTGAAAAGCGCCATGTAGAACGGCAAGCAAGGAGGTTTCGAACCATGGCTTGTATTACTGAATACACCTGCTACATCGCCGCAGTGAGCAAGTAGTGGCACCCGATCTTTTAGACTATGCAAATCGAGTCCAAATAAAAAATGCAAGATTTTCTTCAAAATACTCATTCTTGCTTGAAAAGCGCCATGTAGAACGGCAAGCAAGGAGGTTTCGAACCATGGCTTGTATTGCTGAATACACCTGCTACATGGCTGCAGTGAGCAAGTAATGGCACCCGATCTTTTAGACTATGCAAATCTAGTCCAAGTAAAAAAAAACAAGATTTGGCTGCTGACTTCCCACTGGTGCAGAACGGCAAGCAAGGAGGTTTCGAACCATGGTTTGTATTGCTGAATAGAGCTGCTACATGGCCGCAGTGAGCAAGTAGTGGCACCCGATCTTTTAGACTATGCAAATCGAGTCCAAATAAAAAATTCAAGATTTTCTTCAAAATATTCGTTCTTGCTTGAAAAATGCCATGTAGAACGGCAAGCAAGGAGGTTTCGAACCATGGCTTGTATTGCTGAATACACCTGCTACATGGCCGCAGTGAGCAAGTAGTGGCACCCGATCTTTAAGACTATCCAAATCGAGTCCAAATAAAAGACTCTAGATTTTTTTGCTTGCCGTTCTGTACCGGTGGGAAGTCAGCAGCCAAATCTTGTTTTTTTTTACTTGGACTAGATTTGCATAGTCTAAAAGATCGGGTGCCATTACTCGCTCACTGCGGCCATGTAGCAGGTGTATTCAGCAATACAAGCCATGGTTCGAAACCTCCTTGCTTGCCGTTCTACATGGCGCTTTTCAAGCAAGAATGAATATATTGAGGAAAATCTAGAGTCTTTTATTTGGACTCGATTTGCATAGTCTTAAAGATCGGGTGCCACTACTTGCTCACTGCGGCCATGTAGCAGGTGTATTCAGCAATACAAGCCATGGTTCGAAACCTCCTTGCTTGCCGTTCTACATGGCATTTTTCAAGCAAGAACGAATATTTTGAAGAAAATCTTGAATTATTTATTTGTACTCGATTTGCATTGTCTAAAAGATCGGGTGCCACTACTTGGTCACTGCGGCCATGTAGCAGCTCTATTCAGCAATACAAACCATGGTTCGAAACCTCCTTGCTTGCCGTTCTGCACCGGTGGGAAGTCAGCAGCCAAATCTTGTTTTTTTTTACTTGGACTAGATTTGCATAGTCTAAAAGATCGGGTGCCATTACTTGCTCACTGCGGCCATGTAGCAGGTGTATTCAGCAATACAAGCAATGGTTTGAAACCTCCTTGCTTGCCGTTCTACATGGCATTTTTCAAGCAAGAATGAATATTTTGAAGAAAATCTTGCATTTTTTATTTGGACTCGATTTGCATAGTCTAAAAGATCAGGTGCCACTACTTGCTCACTGCGGCCATGTAGCAGCTCTATTCAGCAATACAAGCCATGGTTCGAAACCTCCTTGCTTGTCGTTCTACATGGCACTTTTCAAGCAAGAATGAATATATTGAGGAAAATCTAGAGTCTTTTATTTGGACTCGATTTGCATAGTCTTAAAGATCGGGTGCCACTACTTGCTCACTGCGGCCATGTAGCAGCTCTATTCAGCAATACAAACCATGGTTCGAAACCTCCTTGCTTGCCGTTCTGTACCGGTGGGAAGTCAGCAGCCAAATCTTGTTTTTTTTTACTTGGACTAGATTTGCATAGTCTAAAAGATCGGGTGCCATTACTTGCTCACTGCGGCCATGTAGCAGGTGTATTCAGCAATACAAGCCATGGTTCGAAACCTCCTTGCTTGCCGTTCTACATGGCATTTTTCAAGCAAGAATGAATATTTTGAAGAAAATCTTGCATTTTATATTTGGACTCGATTTGCATAGTCTAAAAGATCGGGTGCCACTACTTGCTCACTGCAGCCATGTAGCAGCTCTATTCAGCAATACAAACCATGGTTCGAAACCTCCTTGCTTGCCGTTCTGTACCGGTGGGAAGTCAGCAGCCAAATCTTGTTTTTTTTTACTTGGACTAGATTTGCATAGTCTAAAAGATCGGGTGCCATTACTTGCTCACTGCGGCCATGTAGCAGGTGTATTCAGCAATACAAGCCATGGTTCGAAACCTCCTTGCTTGCCGTTCTACATGGCATTTTTCAAGCAAGAATGTATATTTTGAAGAAAATCTTGCATTTTTTATTTGGACTTGATTTGCATAGTCTAAAAGATCTGGTGCCACTACTTGCTCACTGCGGCCATGTAACAGGTGTATTCAGCAATATAAACCATGGTTTGAAACCTCCTTGCTTGCCGTTCTACATGGCATGTTTCAAGCAAGAATGAATATTTAGAAGAAAATTTTGAATTTTTTATTTGGACTTGATTTGCATAGTCTAAAAGATCTGGTGCCACTACTTGCTCACTGCGGCCATGTAGCAGGTCTATTCAGCAATACAAGCCATGGTTCGAGACCTCCTTGCTTGCCGTTCTACATGGCGTGTATCTAGCAAGAATGAATATTTAGAAGAAAACTTTGAATTTTTTATTTGGACTTGATTTGCATAGTCTAAAAGATCTGGTGCCACTACTTGCTCACTGCGGCCATGTAGCAGGTCTATTCAGCAATACAAGCCATGGTTCGAAACTTCCTTGCTTGCCGTTCTACATGGCGCTTTTCAAGCAAGAATGAATACTTTGAAGAAAATTATGAATTTTTTAGTTGGACTCGATTTGCATAGTCTAAAAGATCGGGTGCCACTACTTGCTCACTGCGGCCATGTAGCAGGTGTATTCAGCAATACAAGCCATGGTTCGAGACCTCCTTGCTTGCCGTTCTACATGGCGAGTTTCAAGCAAGAATGAATATTTAGAAGAAAATTATGAATTTTTTAGTTGGACTCGATTTGCATAGTCTAAAAGATCGGGTGCCACTACTTGCTCACTGCGGCCATGTAGCAGGTGTATTCAGCAATACAAGCCATGGTTCGAAATCTCCTTGCTTGTGGTTCTACATGGCGCTTTTCAAGCAAGAATGAATATATTGCGGAAAATCTAGAGTCTTTTATTTGGACTCGATTTGCATAGTCTTAAAGATCGGGTGCCACTACTTGCTCACTGCGGCCATGTAGCAGGTGTATTCAGCAATACAAGCCATGGTTCGAAACCTCCTTGCTTGCCGTTCTACATGGCGAGTTTCAAGCAAGAATGAATATTTAGAAGAAAATTTTGAATTTTTTGTTTGGACTTGATTTGCATAGTCTAAAAGATCGGGTGCCACTACTTGCTCACTGCGGCCATGTAGCAGGTGTATTCAGCAATACAAGCCATGGTTCGAAACCTCCTTGCTTGCCGTTCTACATGGCGAGTTTCAAGCAAGAATGAATATTTAGAAGAAAATTTTGAATTTTTTGTTTGGACTTGATTTGCATAGTCTAAAAGATCGGGTGCCACTACCTGCTCACTGCGGCCATGTAGCAGGTCTATGTAGCAATACAAACCATGGTTCGAAACCTCCTTGCTTGCCGTTCTGTACCGGTGGGAAGTCAGCAGCCAAATCTTGTTTTTTTTTACTTGGACTAGATTTGCATAGTCTAAAAGATCGGGTGCCATTACTTGCTCACTGCGGCCATGTAGCAGGTGTATTCAGCAATACAATCCATGGTTCGAAACCTCCTTGCTTGCCGTTCTACATGGCATTTTTCAAGCAAGAATGAATATTTTGAAGAAAATCTTGCATTTTATATTTGGACTCGATTTGCATAGTCTAAAAGATCGGGTGCCACTACTTGCTCACTGCAGCCATGTAGCAGCTCTATTCAGCAATACAAACCATGGTTCGAAACCTCCTTGCTTGCCGTTCTGTACCGGTGGGAAGTCAGCAGCCAAATCTTGTTTTTTTTTACTTGGACTAGATTTGCATAGTCTAAAAGATCGGGTGCCATTACTTGCTCACTGCGGCCATGTAGCAGGTGTATTCAGCAATACAAGCCATGGTTCGAAACCTCCTTGCTTGCCGTTCTACATGGCATTTTTCAAGCAAGAATGTATACAGGGTGCCCTGAGGGCGACCGACACTCCCGAAATTTCTTAAGAGGTTTATACATCTGCTTTATGCTGGTGAAAGATCTTTTGTCTAAGTCTGATAGTTTCGGAGTAATTGACTAACAAACATTAGTTGTAAAACTGTGTGATTTCATCCCTAAAATCAGCTGTGAACGCAGCAACGGGGATGTATTAAGGTCGTTTTTTTTAAATCGGTCATTGACCTGACCACGATTATTTTTAACCATAAGTAAACATAACCATAACATTGATTTCATAACTTTTTAATCTTAGATGTTGGTAGCGTAGCCTAATAACGACCTTTAAGGCTTTTCATTCCTTTATGCCGTAGTGATTGGAATAAAACATGTGTTTTTTGTTAATTGTACCGCCAGCAACTCATACTATCATTCCTTAGTGATAACGTATTTATTATTTTATTTGTTTTAGTAGGTACTCCTTAATGGCCTTTCTGACACTAAAAAAAGGTATGTACGTCTTGAATTTCGAACTCGATTCGAATTTTTTTTGTTACGAAGAAATGCTTTTTTTCTACAATTGTCACGGTAATCATAGTGTTGTCAACAGTGACGTGTAGCAAAAAAACTAAATGTCGTTACAAGCGCGAGATTATTTAAACTTAATAATGCTGTACGTAGAGTCCGAGTACAACGCAAGGGCAGCTTTGCGGTTGTACCGAGAGCGTTTTCCTCCGCCGCATCCGGTAAATCCTCGCGTAGTTACCAACGCCCTTTACCGGGTACAGGAGAATCGTCCGATCGTTCCACGGACATCGATGGATGACCATCGTGGTGGCGGGTCTAGACGTGTGCCTGTGCGGCTTGAGGAGAACATTTTAAGGTTCTTTGACCAGAACCCCCGAGCAAGTTCTCGACAGGCCGGGCGCCGTTTCGGCGTTGGCCACATGTTGGTTTTGGACGTTTTAAAACTAAACAGGCGCCATCCATACCGCATCCAAAAAGTGCAGGCAATGCTGCCGAGGGATTTGGCGGTGCGAGCAGCATACTGCCGTTGGCTGGACGACGGCATCCGCGAGAATCCTCGTTTCGTGCAGCAAATCATTTGGAGCGACGAGGCGACATTTACGCGGAATGGTTTATGGAACCGTCGAAACGAGCACGTTTGGGCGGAGGAAAATCCCCGCATTTTCCGACAGACAGCGCACCAACAGAGGTGGTCGATTAACGTGTGGGCCGCGATTCATGGCGACACCATAATTGGACCAATTTTTTTACCACCCACTTTGAATCGACATGGATACCATGAGCTACTTAGAAACGTGGTGTCGCCATACCTGGACCAATTACCGTCAGAGGAACGACGTGCTGCGTGGTTTCAACAGGATGGGGCTCCAGCTCATTCGGTTGTGGAAGTGCGCGAAGCTTTAAACGAACTATTCGGCCAACAATGGATCGGGCGATACGGGCCGAACAGATGGCCGCCGCGCTCACCAGACCTCACGCCTCTCGACTTTTTTTTGTGGGGCACTCTCAAAGACCGAGTGTACCGGGATGAATACGAAACGCGAGAGCAAATGGTGCACAGAATTGAACAGGCGTTTGCTGAACTCCGCCAGCAAAATGTGGAGACACAGTTGCTTGCGCGTGTGCACCGTCATACCAAGCAGCGTATCCGACTGTGTCGCATAAGACGCGGCGGACACATTGAGCATCGGCTGTAAGGGGGTGAGCGCTAGGTACCTACGGCCTAATAAAAACTATTCGTAATTACTTATTCTTTTTAGCGAAGAGAGTACCTATGTTAAAACAAATACGCCAATAATCAGACTTACCGAATCCAGCCCTGAATTAATTGAATGAACGGATGAATGAATGAAAAGTTTATTTGCCTTTGGTACATGGTAATTGTCACGGTTACCATAGTGATACAAAAATATCCTATTGTCAATAGGTACATGCTAGAAGTAAATTGTGAAAGTTTCTATTATTTATTAAATGGTATTGGTGTTTTAAGTGATGTTTAGTGTTTTAAATGTTGTTTAGTGGTTTTGAGTGTTGTGTCGCATGAGTCGCATGAGAGAGATGCGCTCAGATACATCGAGCATCGTGTTTTGTAGGTAAGTTCCTGGCGTACCTACTTCATGTTTGCTAGATTTTTTAAATGATAATCAGAACTACTATTAATAGGTAGGTATGTGTGTATCGTGGGCTAGGCAAGGGCTAAGCTAGGTACCTACAGCCTGTCCGTAGCGTAGTAACTAGTACCCGTCCGTGTAGTTATCTTATCAAATGCACTGTTGTTCTGGAATTAGGGTTATCGGCACGTAGGAAATTTTCAAATCTGTGCCTTTTTTTTAAATAAACTATTTTTAAATGAAACCTATCTAAAACGCATGTCTGTAAGGTACATATCATCAAACTTTCGGCTGTGTTCGTCGCCTTTTTCCTCCCTGTATTTTGAAGAAAATCTTGCATTTTTTATTTGGACTTGATTTGCATAGTCTAAAAGATCTGGTGCCACTACTTGCTCACTGCGGCCATGTAACAGGTGTATTCAGCAATATAAACCATGGTTTGAAACCTCCTTGCTTGCCGTTCTACATGGCATGTTTCAAGCAAGAATGAATATTTAGAAGAAAATTTTGAATTTTTTATTTGGACTTGATTTGCATAGTCTAAAAGATCTGGTGCCACTACTTGCTCACTGCGGCCATGTAGCAGGTCTATTCAGCAATACAAGCCATGGTTCGAAACCTCCTTGCTTGCCGTTCTGTACCGGTGGGAAGTCAGCAGCCAAATCTTGTTTTTTTTTACTTGGACTAGATTTGCATAGTCTAAAAGATCGGGTGCCATTACTTGCTCACTGCGGCCATGTAGCAGGTGTATTCAGCAATACAAGCCATGGTTCGAAACCTCCTTGCTTGCCGTTCTACATGGCATTTTTCAAGCAAGAATGTATATTTTGAAGAAAATCTTGCATTTTTTATTTGGACTCGATTTGCATAGTCTAAAAGATCGGGTGCCACTACTTGCTCACTGCGGCCATGTAACAGGTGTATTCAGCAATATAAACCATGGTTCGAAACCTCCTTGCTTGCCGTTCTACATGGCATTTTTCAAGCAAGAATGAATATTTTGAAGAAAATCTTGAATTTTTTATTTGGACTCGATTTGCATAGTCTAAAAGATCGGGTGCCACTACTTGCTCACTGCGGCCATGTAGCAGGTGTATTCAGCAATACAAGCCATGGTTCGAGACCTCCTTGCTTGCCGTTCTACATGGCGTGTATCTAGCAAGAATGAATATTTAGAAGAAAATTTTGAATTTTTTATTTGGACTTGATTTGCATAGTCTTAAAGATCTGGTGCCACTACTTGCTCACTGCGGCCATGTAGCAGGTCTATTCAGCAATACAAGCCATGGTTCGAAACTTCCTTGCTTGCCGTTCTACATGGCGCTTTTCAAGCAAGAATGAATACTTTGAAGAAAATTATGAATTTTTTAGTTGGACTCGATTTGCATAGTCTAAAAGATCGGGTGCCACTACTTGCTCACTGCGGCCATGTAGCAGGTGTATTCAGCAATACAAGCCATGGTTCGAGACCTCCTTGCTTGCCGTTCTACATGGCGTGTTTCTAGCAAGAATGAATATTTAGAAGAAAATTTTGAATTTTTTATTTGGACTTGATTTGCATAGTCTAAAAGATCTGGTGCCACTACTTGCTCACTGCGACCATGTAGCAGGTCTATTCAGCAATACAAGCCATGGTTCGAAACTACCTTGCTTGCCGTTCTACATGGCGCTTTTCAAGCAAGAATGAATACTTTGAAGAAAATTATGAATTTTTTAGTTTTACTCGATTTGCATAGTCTAAAAGATCGGGTGCCACTACTTGCTCACTGCGGCCATGTAGCAGGTGTATTCAGCAATACAAGCCATGGTTCGAAATCTCCTTGCTTGTGGTTCTACATGGCGCTTTTCAAGCAAGAATGAATATATTGCGGAAAATCTAGAGTCTTTTATTTGGACTCGATTTGCATAGTCTTAAAGATCGGGTGCCACTACTTGCTCACTGCGGCCATGTAGCAGGTGTATTCAGCAATACAAGCCATGGTTCGAAACCTCCTTGCTTGCCGTTCTACATGGCGAGTTTCAAGCAAGAATGAATATTTAGAAGAAAATTTTGAATTTTTTGTTTGGACTTGATTTGCATAGTCTAAAAGATCGGGTGCCACTACTTGCTCACTGCGGCCATGTAGCAGGTGTATTCAGCAATACAAGCCATGGTTCGAAACCTCCTTGCTTGCCGTTCTACATGGCGAGTTTCAAGCAAGAATGAATATTTAGAAGAAAATTTTGAATTTTTTGTTTGGACTTGATTTGCATAGTCTAAAAGATCGGGTGCCACTACCTGCTCACTGCGGCCATGTAGCAGGTCTATGTAGCAATACAAACCATGGTTCGAAACCTCCTTGCTTGCCGTTCTGCACCGGTGAGAAGTCAGCAGCCAAATCCTGTTTTTTTTTATTTGGACTAGATTTGCATAGTCTAAAAGATTGAGTGCCAACTGACAACTTGTGTCTTGATATTGCATAAAGGACTGGTTAAATAATTCTGAAGTCCAAAACCCCTTGCTTGCCGTCTTTCTGGTTGAAAATGTGTGAAAATTGCTAGTTTTCTGAAAATCGCCTTGAACATGACTTGTTCACCCCGTTTCACCCCGTTGAACAACGGGTGGTACCTTTTGCTCACTGCAGCTATGTAGCAGGTATATCTAGCAATACAAGCAATATTTCCAAATCTCCTTGCTGGCTCAATCTCATTACGAGATCTTAGCTTTTGTGCCCAAAAGTGATTTGACTCCTGAGTACCGCGGCCGAACTAAATTAATGTTTGTAGTCGATTTGTTATTATGTTAGACATGTTTTGTTTGTGAACCTAGGCGTCCGTAGCTGTTTTAGCGGTTTTCTGAGTCAATTTGTTTAAAAGAAAAAAATGACTTCTCAATTTGGTCGGGTTATTGGCGGCTGCTAACTTTGGCCGCTAACTTCACACCGGTCCGAGATTACCCCTTACAATTTAACAAATACACAAACTTTACCTCTTTATAATATTAGTATAGAAGTATAGATACTATAGATAGACTAGATTATTAAATACTATCTTACAAACTAGTGTATATGCAACAAGGCGGCCTTATTGCTAAAAACAATCTTTTCAAGGCAACCATAATGTAACGAATTTCTGTTATGCGGTCCCTAGACGATCAAGACAAGCATTGCAAAAATTTAACTTTTCATCAAGCATTGTCAAGCACGTAAATGCTTGTCAAGCACACCAAGCTTCGTTCTAAACGGTCAAAATTCCTTGACAAGCACGTAAAATTCATGTGCTTGTCAAGCATTTTTGATCGTCTAAGGACCGCATAAGATGTGAGTGGTTTTTGTGCGACTCGCACTTTAACACGAGTCGTTGTACAATTCAAATAACCTTGATGATTTATCAAAGATGTATCGTTTATGGTCCCAAATTAGAAACCGCAAAAAACTTAATGGATCCTTTAAAGAATTACAATATCAAAATAACTTTTATAGCGAGGTAACTAAAACGTGTTGTCTATTTTATATTAATTCTCCTCAGGGACACAATAGTTTTATTATAGGAAATCTAACAGATTTAATAATGAGGCTACGAATAATTATTGTGTCTCACGACATAATTATATGCTATTCAATTCGCATACATTTTAAATATGTTAACTTTTCCCCAGTTGCATACAGTTAGACAGAATAAATTGAAGAAAGGTAATGAAACCAATTTGGCACATTCGCAATTTTCACATAACGCCATGTTGCATTAAAATTTTAATTAGTGTCATCATAATGACAAGAAATTATTAAAGGGACAATAAAGAAGCCAGATTAAGACAATGACGTCAATACAGTGATGAAACATGTCTCAGACACACAGACGATGGGAGTTCGGACGTGATGTATTCCGTTATTTGCAAGTATGCCAATTATTGTGGCTAATTATTATCATTTGTTGCTTTGGGCTGGTCTTTTGTGGTGCCCTTTATTTAAATTTCCGGTTGCTTTTAAAAACTTCCAGATGTGCTGGGCAGAGAGCTGTTGTATCGATTATTGTGGCTATCGGTGAATTTAGATTTTAAATTCAGAATGGGTTCAGAGGGAACAAACGTACGCGAGACTCAGTGCGATCCCACGACACAGTGCTCTGTGTCGTGGGATCGCACACCGCCGACGCCGCTCTGCTCTGCTCGCAGACGTATTCTGAACCGGAACAATAACCAAATCCAGATCATTTGCTGTTCTGAATAGCGGTAGGGTTTCATGCAGTTTCTGTGAATTCATGCTCGTAAACCCTGCCGTACTTCAGACCTACCGAGGTTCTGCTGGAAGGGTTTCCATATAAGTGATACCACCGTTGCTTGCCGCTAAAGTCGTGGCTTAGCTTAAGGCCGTGGTCTTCTACTGTAGAAGGCTTTCGGTTTATATGGCTGTTAAGACATGGTCTGTATTTGTATATTTGCTTTCGACTCATGCCCGACTCGCTTCTGTTCTTTGTATGTGTTGGGCGTTATTAAATCAGTATGATATTAATTGATCATCTAAAAGAACTGTTTGAAGTCTGTTGCTTTGCAATTTGGGCTTTTCTTCTAGCCATCAGGTAAAACGAAACATATTAAGCCCTATATTGAGTTGCTGTAAGGTTCTGTTTATCAAATTTGTATTAAGAGTAAGCACTTACCTGTAAATTTGTTCTTGCGCCTCAAAAATAAAACCGATTTCAAAGAAACTACTCAGCAGTATTGGGTAAAGTAACAGAGCGAAATTCAATAAGTTATATCGTCCATAGGGTCCAAGGCTTTCCAATACCGAGTCCAAATTGATTTCTTTCGTGCCATCTTCCATCTTGTTCGTTTAGTATTGTAGATTTAGTTCAAACGCAGCACCAAAGTTCCTCTTTCAAATGCTCCCTGAAAATGGAAAGAAAGTTTTAACTTTTAATCTTGGGACATTAAACGGAGCGTTACTTTTGATTGCTGGGAGGAGAGAAAGTATTGTGATTTTTATTTCTTGCAGGGTCATTTGTTACTTAGGTTAAATACGTCGTAAAACTACGGACAATTAAGGAGTGCTGCGAAAAGTTCATACGGTCATTTTCCTGATTATATTGAAATAACTGAGACACTTGCTTGCATGCATCATACATAATTTTGGCTGTAAATTAGATTAATTTATTTGAATCTGATTTACAACCAAAATTAATAATCGATGCAAATAGACTTTTTGCTATCTAAGATTAAAAATTCAATATATTTTTTGACTAAAGTGTCATTTTTTATACGAAAATATCCGAGATTGAATACACCGATAGATTATTAATTTAATACAGGAATGAGAATATCTAGAATTTCACGAAATCGTTGGGGATACTACGAAATCCCGGCAGATGTCGAATATTCTTGTTAATTACGTCGAATGCCTACAGCGTTTCACGAAGAGCATTTGTCTATGCATGTTGTAACGTTCACATGCATATTGTCAATGTGTGCGTAACCTCGGAAACGTTCGTAAAATCGGTCACGCGCTCGTCAACATTGTGCATGCTTATGTGTGCGTGACCCTTACAACATTCAAAGCCGATCGCTCTTTGTCAAATAGAATTTCTGTAAGAATATTCAGCGATATGTCGTTTTACTAAATTAATGTAGTGTACACTAGGGAATAAAACGTGCAGTACATAAAGGCGTGTACGCACGACCGAACACGAACATGGTGAACATCGAACACGAACACTTTGTTCGCACGTGCGTACCACTAACGAACATCAAACAATTTGTTCGTCAAAAATGTTCGTGTCGATCCAATGTGGTTGTTCTGTGTGGACGATGTTCTCAGCACGACCCAGCAAGAACATTGTTAACACGAACATTAAACCAAAAGAGTAAGGCATGGTAGCCTCTTTTGTTCGACACCATGTTCCTGTTGGGTCGTGAGTGGTTGCGCGCGAACACAAGTAGAACAATGTTTTTAGGTTGTTCATGTTCGCTTTGCTAATTTACGTCCACACGTGCGAACCAAACGTTCCATGTTCGTGTTCGATGTTCACCATGTTCGTGTTCGATCGTGCGTACACGCCTTACCATTTCTGCAGTAATATTTTCCTACATATAAAGAAAAAAAAAACCCAGTCATACGAAGAAAAAATAAACGTACAATCGCACTTATGTTTATAAGGATGTAAGTGTATTAGTATAGATACCAATACTTACATCCTTTTTACTTTTTGTGTTAAGAGCAATTGTACGTTTATTTGTCGGGACCATTGAAGTTTTCTGTATTACACATAAAGAAAGTTGTGTGCGCTGTGTCGTCTAGCTTTGTGTACGTCACTGCTGCATTTTCTCAAAGATGTTGGAGCTTTCCCAGTTTTATTACAGGTATTTTGTTAACATTGCCAACTCTCACAACTTGGATTAGAACTCTTGATCTCTTTGCTGATTGAATTTATTTATATAGTAGATTTTTCTTGGGACATTGTGTAGAATGTTGACTATAACTTTTATTCTAATTATTTAAGTTTGGATTTTATTTAATTAGATTAAATTTTATTGTATGTTTGTTAACGTATACAGTCATTTTGGCATGATGACATAGAACTTAAGAATGGTATAAGGGTATAAAGTCCGATATGTAAAGGTTGACCTGCTCTTGACTGTACAAAATTTCCTTCATTTTCTGCTCATTAGAAACTATTAAAAACTTGAGACCGTAGTTTTTCCCGTAACCATTAAGAAGAGAAGTTTTTTTACTTGTCATTTTTTATTTAGCCACTGATGAAATACATACAACTTTATAATTAACACTAGGAAAGCCCGAGCAACTTGGGTTTGCATGAATCCTGTAATTTTCTGTCGCTCAGAAATGCCATTGCAAGAAAAACTGAGAACACCATTCATTCCAGCTATGTTCCAGATAGCCTCTTAACAAAAGAATATTTAGGGTAATATAACTCACAGTGAAATTATTATTATTATTATGTGTATCATAAAAAAATATCTAAAGAAATCACGCAAAGAACAATAGAAAAATATGTTAAAATACTAATATAATTTTCACTAAGTAATGATCAGAAAATATGACCATAGATTTTACTAAGGTGAGAACAGCTTTGTTTTAAAATACATTATATTATTTTTATTTATAGGCAGTGAATAATTGGAATTATCCCGTTACTTATTGTGTTGGCACAGAAACATTTTAATGGGCTTATCGCAGTAAATGAAACGTGTCCGATTTTACCCGGAAAAAATCGTGAATTCGCATTTAAACGAACGCATTTTGTGATAACAAAAATGCAATGCAACTTGGAACTACCTATAAAAACAGGTTTTTTTAATCATTGTATAGTGGAAATAAAATTCAGTTCAAAGATCTTTATTCTCATTTAGACTACAAGTCACATGTGAGAACTGAATGAGCAAGCACTGCTAGAATTAACAATAATAATTTTTTTATCAAATGCAATCAGCAATGTAATGTAATAAAATTTGGGATTTTTTTGTACCACAAAGGTGGCAAACTAGCATACGGTCGGCCTGATGGTAAGCCGTCACGGTAGCCTATAGACGCCTGTGTTAGATACTTCCCTAATATGACAATATTACCATCCCAACACAATACCGGGGGTATCACTCACGCGTTGCCTTGCCATCCCTCCCAACCCCCCCAAGTGAAGCTCTGCAGACCTGACTCACCGTAGGAACACAACATGGCCGAGTCCAATGATATTAGGCTACGATCTTCTGTAAGGTAGTACTTCCCCAGATTATCCGCTGTGCCCTACCTCTCTTACTTGTAGACTGAAGTAAAAAACAAAATGCTCTAGTGCAGATGTCTGCGTTTTAAATTGGTGCAGATTCAATATTAGTGACAAGAGTCTCAGTTTTAACCCTATAAATCTATCTAAACGTATGAATTAATTCACATCCATTACACATAATTACTTAGTTAATTCCCAATTGACCCCTTAATTAGAGATGAAGTGGATAGGAATCAACTAGAGTTAATTAGTACTTCAATTATTTTATGTACTATTCTTAGGACCTTTTCACTTGCTGACGTCCTATCTGTTACATAAAAACGTTTTTCTACATAGACTATTTTATTACGTTTATAAAAGACTAGTAAATACCTCGCAACTTCGTTTGCGTATATCTCGCTTTCCCGTGGGAATTTTGAAAAATCCTTTCTTAGTGCTCCCCTACGTTATAAAAGGAACCCATGTGCAAAATTTCAAGTTTCTTATATTAAGTCCCTTATAGTTTAGGCCCTGCGTTGATATGTCAGTCAGTCAGTCAGCTTCTCCTTTTATGTATATAGATAAGTATTATTATTACATTTCTATAATAACAAATTTTGATCTAAAATAAGATAGGTTTGCATTCCCCTCTGTATGTGTGTCTCTGTATTTGGGTGTGTGTCTGTTTGTGTGTGTCGTGGTGGTCTGATGGCAAGTAAAAATCAATATTCGTCTATACTTTGGGATTAGGTAGCAGACACTACCACCCCGTGTCCACGGCAGATGCATCCCTGTCGAAACGTCGGGTGTACAAAAAAGGGAGTTTATGTGCGCTTTTAAACTCCATTAAAATATTCTTATAATCCCATTAATATATTATTATATTCTTACAATACTCTGATTCTGACAGAATTTTCATATATTATGACAAATTTATGGGAAAGTTTCGTTAGTCACAAAAAGTTTATTCGTTAAATAAAGTGACAGTTTTTTGACAACATTTGACGTTTATTAGTTGGAAAAATAGTTTATTTGGGACTTTATTAGCAAGTGTCGAAACCAGCAAGTGTATCATAATTAAAGAGTCACGATTTTAGACCATTATCGGATGCTCGCTTTATTACATTTACGTTTTTCAACATACTTTAGTCAAAATAAATAAATATATAGGGACAATTTACACAGATTGAGCTTGCCCCAAAGTGAGTTCGAAACTTGTGTTATGGGATAACTCAACGATATTATATTTTATAACATATACATATATAGATAAACATCCAAGACCCGAGGCCAATAAGAAAAAGTTCGTTTTTCATCATGACCCGACCGGGATTCGAACTCGGGACCTCCTGCGTGGCGGTCTGGCGTGGTAACCATTACGCCACGGAGGTAGTCAAAATACTAGCCTACTAATATTATAAAAGCGAAAGTTATGTGTATGTTTGTTACTTCTTTACGCTCAAATGGCTGGGCCAATATATATTATATTTGGTATGTAGGTAGCTGATATCTTGCATTAACACATGGGTATTTTTTATCACGAAAAGTACGCGATTCTCGTAGGATTTCATCAAAAATTTGATATAGATGGCGCTACTGTGCATAAATAAATGCACGCAAACGAAGTTGCGCGGGTTTCACTAGTATATTATATAACAGAACGTGCGAATCACACCTAAACCCGTTGGATTGCGTAAAGTTAGCAAATAAACAGAAAAAGCTCTTAAATTACAGAGATTTGTGTTCCTACCATAGATTTAGTATATACTAGCGTACCTATAGATCGGCTTTGGTTTGATTAAGGCAAGACCAAAAACAAAATACACTATAGTAGCGGCATGCTATGATGGCCGTTTTGACATATTACAATAGTGATGTGAAATGTCAATTTATTCTCGAAAAATATAAAATCAAATCTATAAGTTTTTGTTGCAACTAGTATGTATCTGATTAAAAAGGTCTAATAAAACAAAAATATAAATGTTCACTTAATATATTTGAACGAACTGAATATTGGAATGAAAATAAATACATGCACACTTTGAATTTCGAAAAAAAAATGCAAATAAATAAATTGTGTCCTAAAATCATACATTCGATAAATTGTATGACACTGAACGTCACTATTGACAATAAAAAACAGCAATTTGCTCCTTCAAATGTAATTATTAATTAATACGAAACTTCATGAGTGGACAAATGTCAAAACGGCCATCATAGCGTGCCGCTACTATAGTGTGCGTGGAATGTACATGTGTGCAAGCAAGATATATAATTTTGTGGATTTTCCTTTTAGTTTGAGTTACATCCAGGCACTGCACAGGTAACAATATTTAATCACGTCTAATTAACATCAAAACTACACTTAAAAACCATAAATTTTGTAAAAATAAGTAGGATTTGTTTTTAACACGACTGACGTCAGGCCGATACAGTCCGATAGCGTGTATAGGAAAATGGTCTCGCCTATCTATCTCGCTCTAACCAACGTGTATGCTATGATCTATCTCTTTTGCATTGCCAATCTTACTCTAGTATGTAATAAATCTATGGTTCCTACACTTGCTACATTTTATTTTTACACTTCGTGGATTTGTTTGTTTGGTTTATTAAATTACAAAGTATCTGACTTAGAATGGAACATTTGCTGACTTATTAAATCGATTGGTAAGTAATTTTGTTTATAAAGTGTTTGCTTAACATTTCTCCGACAAATAGATAGATATTGTGGCCATAAAGAAATAATGTGTTAAGATACATAAATAAAGTAATGTATATGTTGCAGGCGTTTTGCGTAATTCGCCGTAATACAAAACAGCTAGCCGGTTTCAAAAACCGTTTCGTGCAACGATAAGCCGGATTGTCATAACTGATACGTTCTACAATATGTCGGCTGACGTTTAGCCGATTGAAATAAATTCGAATTGTTCAGTGACCATACCAAAATAAAGCAGTGTTTGTAATATAAAAAATGTATTAAGACGAAAAAGACATTGTACTTATAATTATACACAGTATGTATTTGCAGTAGTTTGTATTTTTTTATAATAAAAATGCGTACGCACAGAAGTCATTTCACACACATGCGACTCGTTTTCTTTATTGTAATCATTAATAATTGCACTTTTTCGTAACACAAATTCTATATAATCGACGCCATTGTTGTTGTTATGGCAGATAGCGAGTAATGAAAATTGGTACTAAAAACTGCCAATGAGGCGGTTATCGAGCCGCGCGCCGCCGCCGTAATACATTACGTAGGGCCGTATAGAAGAACACGAAGCGTTTTAAGCGTTTTATAGGTACAATGCGGCGGACTATCATTCAGCCGTAATGCAATTATCGTTGCACGCCGTAATACAAAACGTCCCTGCTTTTAAAACGGCTAGCTGTTTTATATTACGGCGAATTATGCAAAACGCCTGCGACATATATGTAATTGATTGATCGGGCAACGATGCGTGCTTCCTTGGTATGTGGTCGACGCAAGGTCGTATCGAATTGCGAGCAGACCGCATTGTAAACACAGCACTGCGATTGTGTCGATTGAATAGGTAATACACAGGAATGGAACTAATTGACTTTTTGATAGATGTCTAAATCACCCCTTGTTATCTAGATCAAAACATTCAATCAAAAACTCAAACTCACATGTTTTTATTCAAATAGGCCTTTCAAATTTATCTCACCAGTTCAGAAGGCAGATTTGTACTAAGAAGATTTATACTTATTTACTAGGGTCAAAAAGACATCTCCGTGTTAAAATGTCTTTTTGACCTACTGCGACTATGAAGGGTAACACAGACAAGAACACGCCTCTAAATTTTTTTGCCGAATGACCTAATGTCTTTTTCACACAACCATGAACACATCGGCATAAAAAAAACCTAGACAGACCTACTTAACCTAGAAAATGTACTGAACTACACTTCACCTTGTTATAAATTAATGCTAAATTATGTAGACACATAAGAAAGGTCGAAGAACAATACTTTTGTGACGTATCAATTATCAGGTGATTCTGTGACAATTATGGAAGGTTTTGAAATAGGCCAATAATTCACAGTGTAAGTTCGAGTACAAATTAAAATATAAGGGCAGTATAGACATCATTTCAACATTTTCAGCCCATAATCTGCAGGAACACGGGTCTTTCTTCAAACGAAGGAGATTAGAGCCTACTCTGCCAAGTGCTCCAATCCAGATTGGCAGAGGCCAGTAAGAGAGGTAGGGCACAGCGGATAATACGCTCAAATCGAAACAGTCTGGGGAAGGACCTCCACCTTACAGAAGATCGTAGCCAAATAGCATTGTGTGTCAGCCATGTTGTGTTCCTGCGAGTAGGGTCTCCACTTGGCAGGGTTGGCAACGCGTGAGTGATACACCCGGTATTGCAAGCGTCTGTGGGCTACGGTGATACTTACCACCAGGCCGGCACGGTGAAGCTAACGAGATAACGAAACCCGTCCAAACACTGGCTAGGGTCAACGTTGCTTAACTTGCGTGTTGGTTCTAGACACACGACACATAGCCACGCCATTGAGCTTCTCAGTATATATATTCAATATAGAAACAGTAAACAAAATGTTGGAAGAAAACAATGGTGTCAATAGGGAATATCTTAATAATTATGCCATTGATGTATAAAATATTAAATCATATTAATTAGGTACATATAACATTATGTTGCCTTGATGTCAATCAAAGGGTTTTTGTAACTCAACGCAAGTAAGATTGTAATGATGAATGTTTTTTTAATGTTTACTGTAACATAATTAACGAGCCATCTAGTACTGCGTATTGCAATGCGGAACAAATTCTAAGGCAAATTGAAGTATGGTATATTAGTCACAGCACACCAGCGTTAACTGGCAAAATTGCTTTTTTAAAACTAAAACGAATCAAATAAAATTATTATTTGGACCGGAGTAAATGCGGCGACTTGTCTGATCACTGTCTAATCACGCACGGTCATGGTCACTGACAGATGACAGATACATTTTCAACCGACTTCTGTACAGATGTGAAACTCAGTAGAATATATATAAAAATACATAGGGTCAAATCACACAGATTGAGCTAGTCCCAAAGTAAGTTCCATCGATACTTGTGTAATGGGATACTAACTAAACGATACTATATTTTATAACAAATACATATAAACATCCAAGACCAGAGGCCAATCAGAAAAAGTTCGTTTTTCATCATGACCTGATCGGGATTCGAACCCGGGACCTCTTGGGTGGCGGTCTGGCGTAGTAACCATTACGTCCAGTAGACTCTTAGTCAGTAGACTCTTTATAGTAAAAATGAAAATAGGGTTTCCAAACGAAGAAATGTACTGGTTGAATTCAGAGTTATAAAAATGAAAAATAGATGTTTGCCTCCAACTACGATGGAGTAAAACCCACACCTTCTGGTGCCGAAGGTAGGATCACTAGCTACGAATTTTATTTTCAACCCTCTATTATTCACCCATTGTTGATATTTTAGTAATAATATATTTGATTTATGACACAATACTTAATGAGTTTTGCAAAATATTGTTGTATTTAGTCACGCACGGCCACGCTTACACAAAACACTAAAATGTTGCCAGGAAGAGAAACGTTGAAGTGAACGTGTAACAATAAACACCATTTTACTATGGTAAATATTTCGTTTTGAACAATTTGGGGTCAATAAGGAATTTATGAAAATATTTAGGTAGTTCTGGAAACTGCATCTTATGCCCGTTTTTATCAACGCTTCCTAGCATTAGAAATAACCTAACTGGAAATATTTGTATGACATTTTATGACATAAGGTTATTCCTACCGCTAGGAGGCGTTGTGAAAACGAGGTGACTTTATTTTTTGGGGTGAATAAGACATTTTAGAATACATTTTGTTCATAAATTGTATAGGTAGGATACGACCTCAATTTTTAATTGCAAAAATTCAATGATATTAGTTAAGTTTTCACATGTCATTAGTTTGATGATATTTTCACACAATTATCACTTGGCTCGTGCATGGGAAATTAAAGACACGTCAGAGGCCTTGGTTTACAATGAAGGTGGCCTAGAAACTTGACAATAGAGGGCATCGCCCTCATAATAGTAGACAAGATTTTTATTAAGTGCTTTCTGTAGGTCAACATATTATATTAAGGTCCTATTATATTAGTGAACTTTTAACATATTATGACTAAATAGATTACATACGATCGTTTAAGCAAGGAAACTGTGGTCTAGAATTCAGTTAAAAAAAAATTGTAAGTAGCAGAAAAATGTTGCTTTGTTGCTTACTACATAAAGCTATCCATATTTGACAGTTTAAAAATTATATATTTACTTTCGCTTTTCGTACTTAGATATTATTTACAATAATTTATATAATTAAATTATTTATTTATTTATTGACCATCATGGGCGGACGGTCGATCGCAACCGCAACCAATAGCAGTGATTACGTAGACCGATGAGAATATAGCAAAGCAGTAAAAAATTACGGTACTTATTGGTTATGAAAATAGACTTTAAGTAACTAAATATTTTTTTAAATATAGGTACATTAGGTTCAGTCAGCGCATAAATATGTAGTCATTTTAGTGCCGTGTCATTATAATTTTGTTGGCATAAGCGTATTCAAGTCTTTAGCAATGAGGGTTTTCTGAAATGACACCCACTAGGCGGCAGCACTGAGACTTATTCTTATTCTTCTTATTCTTCCTTAATTAATGGCGTTTCTGTCGTGTCTTAACGACACATAGACAATTTCGCCAATGTCGAGTATTTTAAATGAACACTTTTTGACTAAAAAGTACACTTTAAAAAGGCAACGTGGTACGGTGAGGATCCGAGGTCGCCATCTTGACGACCTTCGTTGACAAGGCGGCGATCTCGAATCCAGCACTGAGACGTCAGGTCCAGAAACCTGTCAAGTGTCATAGCGCCCCTATAAATTCGTAACAGGTTTTTTTGACATGACAGATTTTTGACGTTGACGCTTTGGACAGCGCGGATTATTATGGGATGGGACCTCTTGCCAAAGTGGCGCCAACTAGTGGCGTTTTTCGTGAAAACCCTCATTCAAAAGTAACAAAGTACTAAAGGAGACTATATTTTATGATGCTGACCGTACTTATGTTTATCAACTGTCAGCATTCTTTATAACACACGCATCATAAGATAATCCTATAAAACTAGGATTAGCATTATCTCGATTAGTTCTAACTAGTGAAAGCCGTGCAACTTCGTTTGCGTGTATTTATTTACGCACAACAGCGCCATCTATATCAGACTTTTAATCAAAACGGAATCGCGTACTTTTCGGGGTAAAAAGTACCCTATGTGTTAATACAAGGTATCAGCTACCTACATACCAAATATCATAAATATTGGTCCAGCCATTTTAGCGTGAACAAGTAACAAACATACACACAACTTTCGCCATTTTAATAATAGTAGGATTAACATTTTACAAGTACCCTGACTTTATCAATAGTGCAAATATTTGAATTAGATTTCTTATAAGCGTAAACAATAGATTTAGTACTATTTATTTTACATTTTTATCATATAGTATTTATGTCAAGGCTAATACTATTTTATCATAATCATACCAATATTATAAATGAGAAAGTGAGTTTGTTTGTTTGTTATTCCTTCACGGCTTGACTAATCAGCCGATCATTATAAATTTTTATAGATATATTGTCAGGGGTACAGAGCCCAACATAGGCTACTTTCAAAGTATGTCATTCCAATGGCAAAATATTTATTCTATTCTAGTAGAAAGCTACATTAACAGGGAGTGACATAGGCTATAGCTTTTCCCGAAATTCAATGTCGTTCCCACGGGAACGGGTCCGGAACTTCACGCGGACGAAGCCGCGGACAAAAAGCTAGTAACGAATAAATTCATAGCGACCGGACCGATTTAAAAAATTGCTTCACCTTTGGGAAGCTACACTAGCTCTGAGTGACATAGGCTATATTATTTTTAAAATAGGGGGATCCTTACCACTCCTTACTAAATCCCTTGCGAAGCCGGGGCGCTGCCTTACCTACTTGTTTATTTTACAGTTATATCACAGAGGCGCGAGAACAGTCTCGAGACAGGACAGCTCTCCATCGACCTCTGTCTTTGGCAATTTTTGCGATCTGATATATGGTTGATGGTTTTTGAGCATCTTTTACTTTTGCCTTCTGTGTTGCCAACGATGATTAGCTTCTCAAGACGGTACAGTCTCGAGAGCTAATCATCGCCAAAGTCAGAGGTCGATGGAGAGAATTCATCCATTCCCGAATGGAATCCCACCATGACCACGATATTCAGACATGAAGGACCGACCATAAAGAGAGATATATTCACAACAACGGTTTATCATGTTATTATAATAAAATACATTGTATTGCATGTTAATCAAAGTTATTAATTTCGACTCGAGTAAATTATCACTAAGGCTATAAGCCTTGTTTCCAAAAAACAAGACTTATCCTCAACATAAGAAATTGTATCTGTTCTGTTGGTGTTTGAATAACTTGGTTCTATTTTATATTCCTTTAAATTGACGAGTCAACTAAAAAAAATATGATTTTTTAATTTTTATATACCACTTCACATTCGCATCATCTGAACGAGCCCTAGCACGTTCACTATCCAAGCAGATTTTAATTATCATTCCGAAACGTCCAATAATGTTTTTTGATTTTTGTTTCACCTAATTCCTGACCCACACGTCCGCGAAAAATTAAGAATCTCAACTCATACGTTCAGTTCGTAATAGCCCTATTAGGTGGTGTGGGCTAGTGCACTACATGTAGTGCACAGACGTCACAGCTAGGATGACAATGCCCTACATATAGTGCACGGACAGTGAACGTGCTAGGCTGCAGTTTGGCTCTAGCAAGCGAGCAAGGAAAAGATGGATTGTCTTTGCTGGTGGAAACAACTTTATAAAGCTTTAATGTTTATTCAGTGGAGCTAATTTTAAAACATCGGTCATTATGGCATACCTACATAATTATTATGTATATAGGATAGTACTTGAATGTATAACGGTATATGATGAATAATATCGTCTGTTACCTATCAGATTAACTATTTTTTAGATAGTTACTAATTGTAGCCCGCTCGCGTTACTTATGTACGTAAACGAGACATCTAATTTGTAAATAAATTGAATTCAGTCATCATGGCTTAGGCGAAAAAGTGAACAACCAAGAAAAATTACTTTTTAATTTTTTAAATACACATTTAAATTCAAATACTATGAACGAATTATTTTTTATTCGTACAGTTAAAAGAACAATAGGAAGTAACCATACGTATCGATTCAGGTTTGGTTTGAGTTGCTTATAAAGAGCATTATGTTTGTTCATGCTACTTATACATACATACATACTACTACTACCTGACCATATTCGAATCCCTGTTTATTCTTCCAAATTCTTCGATCAATCCTTCACCGTCCGAGCTATCAGACTATGGAACAGTTTACCAGTGACTATTAGAACTGCCAAGTCTATCGTTATATTTAAACGACAAGTAAAAAATCATTTTCTTGCGTCTTGATTGCTATCAATTCACCGACAATATGTATAATTATTATATTGTATTTATATTATGTATGTGTAATTATATATTATATATACAGTATATTATGAATACTGACTTATATATTTTTTTATTTTTTTATTTTATTATTATTATTATTTAGCAATAATTTAGCTTTAGTACCTTTGTGTTATTGCATCTTGTTGACCCTGCCCACTCCATTCAGAAATTTTGTACCCTAAGGTTGCCTTGAAAAGATTGCTTTTAGCAATAAGGCCGCCTTGTTGCACATATACTAGTCTATAAGCTTTCCGTATGTTGTATTATATAAAGATGTATTGTATATTGCAAATAAAGTATATTCTCTCTCTCTCTCTCTCTCTCATATTCGAAAGAGGCGACTTGTCGTTGACGTGTTCGTTATCGACTGTCGAGTTGCCGTCCGAGCCGAAGAACGGACGATCAAATATCTCCTACGTCTTACGTAGAATTGCTTTAAAAAAAACGCATTAAAATGAATGTTGGAGCTATTAATGTCTAGCTAAAGAAGAGAAAAAGAGATAGCTAAATGTGGAAGAGAGAGATTAAGAGATTAAAATGCTTTTCCTCGAATAGCTCTTGTTTTTTTTATCCGTACACATAATCAATATTATCATGTTCATAATCGTGTCTAATACACGTGTACAACGAGAGCAATTAGAAGCACGTACATTTTCAAGTGACGTAATATACGAAATGAAGTTGCAGCTATTCATAACAAATATTTATTTTATAGAAAGGCATTGAGGCGATGACGTCGCTGTATCTTGCACTCTTAAATAAACACACAAGTTAGGCAACAGCCATGGACGGTGGACCCCTAGCCAGTGTTTGGATGGGTTTTATTATCTTGAGCTTCTCCGACACCGGTACAGGGGCCCGATTCGTATAATAAGTTAAACATTATGTTATTGTTTAAGTCCATAACAAATGTCAAAACTATTCCACTGATACACTATCGGCATTCTTTTGAGACACGATTAAGACACCATTTAGAGTCCATTGGTGCATTTGTGTTAGAAGAATCGGGTCCCTGGTGTTGTGGATGAGTGATAGTCGTTAAGCCAACCCGGAATCCTTCAAGCGGCTGGTCTACGCCTGTCCGCGTTGGACTAGCGTGGCAGGGTATGATTATGGGATGGTTCGATGTGAAAGGCGTAGTGACGTGTTGATGGGATTAATTATATTTTAACTTTATTGTGTTTAGATACTCGTTTGCTGGCTGACTAATCAATTGCAATTAAAAACGTGTATGCTTGTGTAAACAAATAAATTACTAGCGTCTAGCGCGTCTAGATGTCGCCGACGTAACTTTGAGCAGATGTTTTGCTAAACTAGAATGCATCGAAAATTCGTAATTGAAGAAAACTTTTGAGATATTTTATATTGGCTTTCAAAAAGGCTATCTGAACAGGCTCTCTTCTCAACAGGCTAAAGAAGTGCTGGTAGGATTAAAAAAATTGATATGCAACAGTATTTTCTGTAAATCCACTTGCAATTTATGTTTATCATACTTCGATTAGTCCAATAGTACATTTTTTATGAAATTAATATTATACTAATTTATAGGCTAATAGTAATAATATGTACAGATCAAAAAACTTCTTTTCTTTGAGTAAAGACAAGCTAACACGCGTAAAGTATGTCGATCATTCCGGCGCGGCGCCGCACCGCCCAACACCCACATTTTCAACCCTATTGTCAGATTGTCGCCGACCGCGAACAGGTAAAAATTCTTGCAACCGGTTGTAAAAAAAAAGTTAAGTCTGTTAACCACCTGCTGACTTTTTATTTAAGTTTGTAAATACACAAAAATGTTTATAACATTACGCTACGTTCATACCAAATCTAATTTACACCGCGCATGCGTTCTATCTTACACTGACATTTCATCTGTCATAAAAATATATTTGTTTATGTATAGAAATAAATAAAATAAAAACTTAATTAAGTGTTAAAATGTAAGTAACAAAAAAAAATTAAAATATACTTACGTTTCAATGCACCATGACCTATTTACAAGACCATACTGTACGGAATGTGCAATTTGGTTTCAGTCTTAACACCAACGCGTAACACTGGTATAAGTACACTTTTACAATTTATATTTTACAAAAAAGTCCTATATGGGTTATAAACACAGATATTATAGGTAAATGTTGGCAATAATGTGTTACGTTTAGGTTATGCGCGGCCGATACAACGTGTTACCGGCTTGCGGGCGGGACGAAGTCTAGTCGACGAGCGCTCGCGGCGGCTGCGTTGCCCATACCCAAAGACAAGGCGCAATCTGAATCGTCAATTTTATCGTACGAGCCGCATACGCCGGATTTACACAACGTTTTGAGATCTTTTAGGTTATCTACAATGCGTGGTACATCTCCACTATTATCACTAAACACATCACTGATATTTACATCCGCGCGGCAATGTAATGTATTTTCATAAATAACTGCATTGAAATTATTTTGTGAATTTGAAACTTAGTAATGTATGCAGTCTGGATGATCGAAATGCAGTAAAAATATGATTGAATGTCTCCTGGTTAGCGAGAGAAAGGGTAACGACCGATCTGAAGTTTAATTATGAAGATCATTATAATTTTTATGATATTACAGGCCTTGATAACCTCGGTTGAGTTTTACGCGAGTCAATGACACATACACTGTCTTATTCGTTTTAGATACGTTTTTGGGCTTGTGAATTCTTTTAACTTACTTTTTGTTCAATGATGGGCGCCGGCGGCGGCGGCGGCGGCGCCGAGCGTTACAGTGCAATAAGCGTATAACCCAAAAAATATCACTTTTAAGATTGTCACTATTTTAAATTAATTTGCATTTTTTTCTGTACTCGCAGTGGCTCAAGCAATGATTTTAACGTCGTAAAATAAACTTTACTATCGTAATAAATACAAAAATCAAAACCTATCGATCTTTTTATCAAAATAAACGAACCACTTTATAGTTTAGCAACGTAAAGATGTATATTTTATTTTACGATAATATTTATTTTTATTGCAAAGTTTTGATATCTGCCGAAAAGTCTTAGAAAAACTTGAAAACTATCAAGTTTAGTTCAAGTTGACTTTGACCTTGTGTTCATATTGTTTTGACCTTTGCATGTCTTTTTGTTTGAGATTTGAGGCCATGATATATTTTTAAAAATTAAATACATAAATTGATTGGGACACGGTTCTAGTTAGATGGTAAATTGCTTATTGACTATGCACTGGACACGCGTGGTAGGTTTTCACGTCCAAACACCTTAATATCCACCTTTATATTATCTATGAAGTTAAGGAACTCATAGGAGGCCTCTGTCCAGTAGTGGGACATAAATGGCTAGTAAAAAAACGTTACCTCAAGGAGTAGTGAAAACAGCATCAAAATAAGTTCAGTAACTCGGAGATGTGCACAAAAAGAATTAAAAAAAAATTGTTATTGTGTTTTCTCTCTAATTTTGCCAAATTTTGTTCAATGTCACACGTCTATACTAATATTATAAAGCTGAAAAGTTTGTTTGTTAATTTGAACGCGCTAATCTCAGGAACTACTATTTCGAATTGAAAAATTCTTTTTGTGTTGGATACTTATTCCATTTGTCGAGGAAGGCTTTAAGCTATATAACATCACGCTGCGACCAATAGGAGCGAAGCATCAGTGAAAAATGTTGCCAAAATTAGGTGGAAAATTATTCATATCGCGATAGTGTTTTCGACAACCACGCGAACGAAGTCGCGGGCACAGCTACAAATATATAATAAATAACAATCTAAACCCGTGCAACTTCGTTTGCATGTATTAAGCTTTCCCGTATTCGGAAAATCCTTCTTAACGAATGTCTACGTCATACATACACATAGTAACTATTTAGTAATCTGTGGTCATACTAAGAACACACACTTCAAGTTATGTGGGTCTACGCTAGACGAGCCGAGCACGAGCGGAGCACGAGCCGAGCCAAAATTCGTGTAGTGAGGACTTACGAGCCTCGAACCACACTTGTCACCGCGAGCAGAGCGGCTCGGCTTGCGCTCAGCTTGTGCTCGGCTCGTCTAGCGTAGACCCTTTTTTTTATTATAGCGAGAGAAATGCATTACTGCATGCCCCGCCGCCCGCTTGGGGAAGCGGCGGGGGTATGTCGGGCCCCCCCTCTAATGCCACTTAGGGTATACCGACTAAAACTCTCACTCACTACCACCTTATCCGCCTAGATGGGCAGGGCCACGGGAACTAAGATACTTCCGTGACTGTCTAGCGTAGACCCACCTTTAGATCTTTACGATCAACTGTTTATTCTGTCCTTTGATCGGTCAGTCAGTTATTCAAGACAAACCATTTTATATCATTACCAGTATAAAATGAAGTTTTTGCTGACTGTCTGTGCGTCTGTGTGTTCCTATGTAGGCTTAAATAATTAAAACTACGCAACCGATTTTCATGCGTTTTTTTTAATAGATGGAATGATTCAAATGGAAGGTTTTCAGGTATAATACATTCAGAAATTCCCACGGGAAAGCGGGATACACGCAAACGAAGTTGCGGGGTTTCGCTAGTACAGTCAGGAGCAGGTCGACCTTTACATATTGGACTTTGTACCATTCTTAGGTTCTATGTCATAAGAGCCAAAATTGTAAATTGCAAGTGTAAAGGCGCTGTCCCACTGCTGCGCACGAAGAGGCTACGCACGTGTGTTAAGCTTTGCTTTGCAAGAGGATGTACGTGATTGTGTCCACTGCAACCCACGGACACGTTAACCATCAAGTGACGTAATTGATACACGCGTGGCTTGCTCAACATAGCTCAACGCTGTCAACGCGATGCACGCAGTGAATGCGGTACACAGCTTGTTCCACAAAGCGTGCACATCGCTGCGCACGCTGTGGAAACGTAGACCCACGTAGTCATCCACGCAGCTGTAATGTGCCACGCCACGTGGCTCACGTGTTAGTGCGCAGCAGTGGGACCGCGCCTTAAAGCTCGACGTGTACCTGACTGTACATATAAGATAAAAGACAGGCGTTTTTTGGAGTTCACTTTAATGACCTTGGGACGAACTGACTCATATCACGCGATAGCTTATCACTGACCACTCTAAACTAATGAACGATACCCAGTGGGAGTTTAGCGGACGTAATCATCATTTTGACATAATTAAAAATATCAAGGCAAAGATGCCATTAATTTTATTTTATACCGTTTTAGGGTCGGCAATACTCGGCAACGCGCGAGTGATACCCCCGGTATGGCAAGCGTCCATAGTCTGCCGGTGACAGCTTACTGAGCTTACCATCAGGCGAGCCGTACACTAAACTTGTATTTTGATTCTTTTTTGTCATACCTGTTCTCGCTCGTTTTCATCTCGTACTTTCATTCCACATACTTTTATTTCTTACATTCATCATCTTTCTTTCCTGATTGTTACTGCCTAGCCTTATCTAAACGGTGTTAGATGATTCTTTATTAAAATAAAGAATGCATCAGTTTCATTTTCCTTATCAGATTACAGTTTGTACTTATTACTATGTTCTTAAATACTGTACATTTTTATTTTTTTATTATCTGTTCCACTAAACTAGTTTGCCAATGTAGTGGTATTAAAAAAATGACAGATTTCTAGTGAAATTCAACGATTGTGTCTGAATACCATAATGTTATATATGCTCTTATCACAATACAGTGATTTTCATGGTTTATTTCACATTGATTTATATATTTTTTTAAATTATTATTTCAAGCTTTTGTGAAGACAGAGTTACTTTCGTTTTTAATAACACTAGCCGATTGCCCACGGTTTTACTCGCGAAATTCCGTTGATCCCGTTCTCGACTAATAAAATTTAATATTTAATTAATAATAATTTTATTAAATTATTGCTATATAAGTTACAAACTACCCGTTCACCAAACAAGCAAATTCATTAAGCCGTTTTGCATGAAAGAGTAACAATACAAATATAAATAAATAAATATATAGGGACAAATCACACAGATTGAGCTAGCCCCAAAGTAAGTTCGAAACTTGTGTTATGGGATACTAATTCAACGATACTATATTTTATAACAAATACCTACATATTTTAAATAGAAATATAGATAAACATCCAAGACCCGTAGCCAATCAGAAAAAAGTTCGTTTTTCATAATGACCCGACCGGGATTCGAACCCGGGATGGATGGCGGGCAGGCATGGTACCTAACCATTGCGCCACGGAGGTCGTCAACATACTTACAAACTCGCATTTATAATATTAGTAAACATTTGCGTGCGTATTCCAATAAAAGTATTTTCTTTGTGTCAGAAAGCGAACCTATATGTACGGTGCATAAATATTTCAAATTGCGATGAGTGGATATCGGATTACGTGCAGAAAGCTCGCGTGTCTAAGAACTAGGTTCTGTTGTGTTACGATTTCTGGCTACCCATATGTTGCAGGGAAAGTCTGATGAATAATAAAAACCCGGTTGAATTACGCAAAGATATCTAGTTACAGAGACTGATCTAATAATTTGACGACCTCCGTGACGTAATGGTTACCATGCCAGACCGCCACCCAGGAGCTCCCGGGTATGAATTCCGGTTGAGCCATGATGAAAAACGAACTTTTTCTGATTGGCCTCGGGTCTTGGATGTTTATATATACCTATAAGGTCCTAATTTATTAATGAACTTCCTTTTAACACATGATTATATAGGTTACATAATAATCGTTTAAGCAAAGAAATAATGGTCTAGTGTTCAGTAAAAAAAAAGGCATTAAATTTAGAAATACTCGGTAAAATGCGCCTCTCTTGTAGCAGCCATCCGTCAGTAGAAAAAAAAAGGTTTAGGGGTGCGGTGCGAAGGGCGTGTCAACGCGTCTCACATATCAAAATGGTTGAATATGGATGAAATTATGTACCTAGTATTAAGCAAATTTTTCTAACTTCTTACAATACAATCTAATTTTTTTTACTGAATACCTACTAGACCATTATTTCCTTGCTTAAACGATTATATTATGTAACCTATATAGTCATGTGTTAAAAGGAAGTTCATTAATAAATTAGGACCTTATAAATGTATTTGATAAAAAATATAGTATCGTTGAGTAAGTTCGAAACTTGTGTTAAGGAATACTAACATTTTTTCGAACTTACTTTGGGGCTAGCTCAATCTGTGTGATTTGTCCCTACCTATTTATTTAATACTGATCTAGAAACTAAATGCATATAGGTAAGTTCTCTGAAATGGTAAATTAACTACTTTAACTTTTGCCCATCAATTTGATCAAAAACGGTTCTTACACGTTCTGTAAACACGCCATAAGAGTAAAATCAAAGTACTACCTAATTTAGAATGAAAGCATGGTTATTATAAATAGAAAAAAACGTATG
Organism: Endotricha flammealis; assembly: GCA_905163395.2. NCBI lineage: Eukaryota > Metazoa > Arthropoda > Insecta > Lepidoptera > Pyralidae > Endotricha > Endotricha flammealis. The sequence goes on from LR990867.1 coordinate 2,993,675, forward strand.
CCCCTCGCCAAACAACCGGGAGCACTCTAATCAATCACACATAAGCAAATATTCGAACTGGCAAACATTTGTATTGATTGGCAAACAAAAAACCGAGCTAATACCTCTATGAATCGACTACGCGGAAATAATAATAACATAAAAATATTAGATAAAACAATTCTACGTAAAATGTACTTACATACATTTTTCTATTCCAAATACTTAACATAATAAACTAAATACGAGAGTCAAACTGAAAGTTCTTAGAAAATCAAAAACTGGGCAAAAATAAAAGTTATTAGCTTTATTATATCTTTTCAAAATAGTGTCCCTTCACATCAATTCAATGCATCGTTGCATCCGATGAAACCACTGAGCAAAGCCAGTTCTCCCACTCGTCTTTAGGGGTTTTTTCGATGGAGTTTTAGGGCATCAGTCAAATTATGAGGTATCCACCGGGCACAAAGCTTCCTAATCGCTAACTGTTCTTGGAGGATTCTGTGCGCTTGATTCATACCGATGCCTAAGCTTGTCCGAATTTGCTTATAGGTCACTCGTTCGTCATTCTCTATCATACGCCGCACAACACAACTTCAGTCGTCGCCGTAGAAAGTTGTCCCTCACGCAGATCATCGGTAAGAATAGTGCGACCACGTTTGAACTCATTATACCAGTTGTAAATTGTGGCACGGGATGGAGCTTCATCATGAAAGGCCATTCGAAGTCTATTGTAACATTCTTGTTGACTTAAATGACATCAAAAGTCATAAAAAATCATGGCACAAAAATTTACTCGCGTTATATTCATGCTGACGTGATTTGGGCAATTTTCAATTTGCCGCCAAAACGTAAAACAAAGAAAAATAAATAAATTAAAAGTAAAAAAAAATATATTTAAAAACAAGCTTTTATTTAATTGCGCTAAAAAGAATAAAATAAACTTTTCTTTTAAAACTTTAACTATCAACTTATAACGTCATTACACAATTTATATGACTTTTATGCTTGTCGCGAGATTTAATTACTAACATTTATTCGTAGTACGAGTAAATGTTAGTTCGATAACTATGTTTTCTTATACAGGTAAATCTCGCGACAAGCTTTTATGTCATATAAATTGTGTAATGACGTTATAAGTTGATAGTTAAAGTTTTAAAAGAAAAGTTTATTTTATTCTTTTTAGCGCAATTAAATAAAAGCTTGTTTTTAAATATATTTTTTTTACTTTTAATTTATTTTTTACTTTTTAGTTATCACTGGTCAGGTTTCGCAGTGCCATCTATTGTCGAAAGGCGGTACTAGTCTAATAAATTTATTTGTTATAACTAGCACCAGCAATTAGAATACCTATATAATTTCCTGATTTTACTACAGTCACCCTGCGACAAACTAAACGGGTGTATGTACCCATCAAAAATAAAATACCGACCAAGGGCAAGTAGAACTCGCGCATGAGGGTTCCTTCCCATAATCATACTAGTCATACTATCATACTAATATTATAAATGAGAAAGTGAGTTTGTTTGTTATTCCTTCACGGCTTGACTAATCAGTTGATCATTATGAAAATTTGTATATATATTGTCAGGGGTACAGAGCCCAACATACCTTTTTACCCGTGAAAGTATGTCAATCCAAAGGGAAAGTATTTTTTCTACTATAGAGGGCGCTGTATGGGATGCTATCGGCCAACAGATGGCGCCACAAGTCGCGCTATGGATTGTTTTGTTGTCAAACGAGATCTATGTCATAAAATTAACACGAGCGAAGCCGCGAGGAAAAGCTAGTAGTAGCTAAAATACATTTTAATTCAAAACCGGTATAAAAAGAGCCATATACCAATGTAAAATGTACCAAGGGTAGGATCACATTATATTGGTTGTTTAAAGAAGAAGAAGTAACTACAAATTTACAATTTTCAGATTTATTCCTGTACTTGTGCTACATTATCTTGCTTCTTGCCAAATTTCATGATTCTAGGACAACCGGAAGTACCCTATAGGTTTTTGGTCGGAACGGTTTTGTACGAAAAACGGAACACAAACGGCTGTATCGTAATTTTGTTATCATAATATTGTATTGTCATCTGATCTACAGTTTTAAGCAAAATTTCAGCTCAATCGGTCTTCGGGAAGTGGTTCAAATTTTCGTTCCAAGATTCCGCCCTTACATACATTCATACATACATACAAGTCAAGTTAAATAAAAGCTTTTAAAAGAGCAAGGCAAGGCAAAGTTCTATTTTCAAAATTTAAACTTTTTTTAAATTACCTATATTGTTTACAAGTGGCAGTTCTAAAAACTTTCAGTGTCGAACTCGAATCAGTAATAGTTAGGGTTATAAAAGAAAACTATGATACTACATTTACACTCTCGCCTCGTACCTCGTCTCGTGCTACGTCTCGCGCCTCGCGTGATCGATGGTTTTTGAGTTGTCTGTTCACACCTCGTTCACACTCTCGTGTTGTGTTCGAGCTAGCCAGAATGGAGGACGTCGAAGTGTTAGAGGCAACATAGTCTTTTTTAACGCGGCACAAGGTTTAAACTCGAATGAAGCGAGAGCGCGAGTGTGAACACCGCGCTCGCATCCCACGCGAACCCCTTTGACTCGTGCCCAAAAAACCGCTCCGGACGCGAGCGCTGCGAGGCGCGAGGCGAGACGCGAGGCGAGCCGCGAGTGCGCGTTTACATTCGCGTCTCGCGGCTCGTCTCGCGGCTCGCCTCGTGGCTCGCGCGAGAGTGTAAATGAGGTATGAATATATTGAAGTTTTAAAACGCCTGATCAAAATCTTATAGCAACAGATGATATTATTTAGATAGATAGAAATATGCTGTATTGGCAATAATTCATCACATACTAAAACAATTGAAGAGCTCGATGGCGTCGCTGTGTGTCGCACTCTACTAAGAACACGCAAGTTAAGCGACGTCGACCCTAGCCAGCGTTTGGATGGGTTTCGTTATCTCGAGCTTCTCCGTGCTTCGGAGGGCACGTTAAGCCGTCGCTCCCGGCTGTTGTCGATCGATGACTGTCGTTAAGCTAAGTCAACTGGCCTCTGCCAATCCGCATTGGAGGAGCGTGGCAAAGTACCTACGCTCTAATCACCTTCGATTGAAGGGAGGCCCGGTATCCCAGCAGTGGGATGATTATGGGTTGATATGATGATGATGATGGATGATAAAACAATTTGAAAATTAAATTACATTAAACATGAATAGGTACGTAATCTAAAAGAAATCTTTGCTTAGCAAATATTGATTTATACGCAACTAAACGCCTGATCAAAAACGTTAAAATAAATAATTAAATAACTTAAAACATCTTTGCTAATGGTTTAAAAGTAGGTACCTACACATTTTGTGATTTATTTTGATTATCACAGATGTCAGGACTATTTAAAAAAATATAAACCTAGGATTAACTAATACTTGTTTAGTCATTGTCATTCATGAAATCATCCAGACCAAAATAAACAGTCATGTTTATGAACATAAAAATGGTAGTCTTGTGCGGGATTCGGACCTACGACTTTTACTAATTATAAAACGAGATATACCTATTACATACTAATTAATCTTAGGTAAAGAAATAAAATTGATATTTTGAGCAATATTATTTATTTAAAAAAAAATTAAATACGTCATACATACATTTTGTACTGAAGCTTATACATACTCTGTGTTACAAATAAACGTTGTAACGAGTTTAAAAGTTATACAATGTTTTGTCACCTTCACAGTTCATTTAATTCTCATCAAGACAGACATTGACATAACATTGAATAACTTATATAATCGTTATACTACGTTTATTTGTAACACAGACTATGTAATTAATATGTATATAAACTTAGAGGTGGTTTACACAATTATTTCATATAGATTTCACTAAGTCGTTTCATCACTTGCGGATAAGTTGCAAATCACTTACTTGTAGGATAAAAATTGTCAAAAGACTGTCAAAACATACAAGAATTATCAAAAAACTGTCAACTTATTTGACGGTTACCAGCGAGTGGTGAAGTTGGACTTAAATCAGTCAAGTTTAAATTTTCCATCATTGAGCCTATGTCCAGCTGTGGTCTTCTTGTGACTGAGATGATGATGATGAGTATAAAATAATTAATTACATTTTTTTTTAATCAGAACATTTAATGGAATGTTTAATCATCAAATCTTTGGAATTATAACTATCAGTACTAGCTTACGATTATGGCCAAAAAACCCTAAAATATACAAGTTTAAATTATTGCTTATAAGCATATTTTTTTTTGTACTTAAATATTAAATTCACATCTTTTTACATTTAAAATTCACACACACAAGTACAATCGGCCTGAAATAATTAACTTTTCAAATAAAAAAAAAGGGTTTACAATGTCAAACTGTAGTCAATACGGAATAAAGATCGAAGGTGTCATTTTAAAATATTATTTTCAACAGAAAATTAGAGAGAGAAATAAGTGATCAGGGCCGCTACCATGACCGCTTAAAACAAAACAAGAACGGCCGAGGAAGGGAGACAGCGCAATACATAGTGTGAGGTGACGTCTCGTTTACACAATCGTTTAAGGATAGTTATAAAAAGTCGTGGTACGGGCCCAGGGAAGAGAACTATGACCAAAGATTAATGTAAGCATCGTTATGAAACTTCGTAATTGCATAGACATTACTTGAAAATTTGTAATTACAAAGTACAATATGAATACTATTGATAAATAAATTTTAAAGTAAATCCCTTCACACAATATTTAGAAATCTTTAATCGTATGTACAGGGGGGGGGGAAAGGGGGGGGGGGGCTCAGGCAACTCCTTTGTTGACTGTACAATATGATTACTATTGATAAATTCATTTTCAAGTAAATCTATTCACGCAATATTGAAAACTTGAATCATAGTACGATCCTCACATCTTTCATTGGCTGACTGTACATTATAAATATTTCTGAAAATAATTGTACCTATTAGAAATACTTGATTTTAGAATTTGCTTCACAGGCCAACTGTACAACAACCACAATCAAACACAGTTTAAAAACACATTATTTAAGACTATAATTTGTAACATTGCTCAGTCCACTCTGATTTATCTTTATGGAAGAATCATCATTATATTTAATGGAACCATCCGGAATTATAATAATAAACAAATTTTCATATTTGTTACATACATGGCATGATTTGTGCTAAGGCCGGTCCTGGACAAGTCTCGGACACGACACAGTATAGTCAAACTATTTAATAATCTGTGGTATAGTAGCTTAGAGGAACAACGACACAGAATAGTAGCAATCACCAGCCAAAGTGTTAAAGACAGGTTAAGTCGAATGCAATGTGACGAATTTACGGAAAACACCTTTGAAGAGGAGGGAAAATATTGAAGTTTTCTAAAAAAAAGCTTTTCTTTATGACTTTTTTAAAATACTTTCCAAACTTGACCCTACATTTCTAAGATCACAGAAATAAGGAAATCTCAGATACGCATTTGTGATAGCTTAAAACATCCTTGGAATGCCGATATTGCTTACTCTGACCGTTACTTGTGAGAGAAAAAGGTTTACGTGACTATTTTTATCTTCATGCAAAAACAGTACTTATTTTCTAATCGCATCCAAAAACCTCTTTGAAATGCCTGCCAATTCTGCCGGTACAGTTAGCGAGATAAATATGTTATCACTTTAGTACTTTGTCACTACAACATTGTTGACATGTTCTTCAGTAATCAAAAAGATAATAATGGTAAAGTGACATCCATATTTATGCCGCTGACTACAAATTATTGCTTTTACAGACAATATCACATAGCTCTTTTTTATAACAGAGGGCTTATTCTCGTAACAAAAACAGGAGGGCTACTACCTACGAAACGTAAATCCGATACTTCAGCCGAAGTATCGGTAATTTCAACCAAGAATTACAAAGAATTTTATGGTTATAATTCAACGAACTACTAAAATAACCGTAACGTACAAGGTATTTCATGGATATAATTCAAGGAATTAATAAAATAACCATGAAATACCTACCTTGTAATTCATGGTAGAAATTCCTCCGATTCTTCGGCCGCAGTATCGGATTTACGTTTCGTAGTAGCCCTCCTGTAAAAATATTAATCGCACACGCTACTTTACTCATACAAAATATAAAACTGACACTTGAGATTGAGACTAAGATTTTAACTGGTTTTATTGCGAGAATGGACCACCCAAAAATAATCACTACCATCTACATAGTTACCCGTTGATCGCTTTTGTAGAAATTATAGAAAAAGAGCAAGAACCATTTTGAAGTGAACAAACTTGGTCACAGTAGTAATGTCCTTGTTCCATGATCCGCAGATTTATCATAAATTGCGTATTCATTCGTGCATGTCTGAGCGGAATAGGACAAAATTTCTATCTAGACTAAGGCACAGTATCCACTAAACAAGAGTTATGCTGAGACATAAAAAATAACTCGAAATCCACATTACATTCCACTATAATTGACACAAAAGCTTTAAACAATTTGTGTGATTTAAAGTATAAATCGATTTAAATAAACATGAATTGATTACAAATCACATTAACATTAAGGTGGGTCTACACTAGACGAGCCGAGTACAAGCTGAGCGCAAGCCGATCCGCTCTGCTCGCGGTGACAAGTGTGGTTCGAGGCTCGTAAGTCGGTCCACACTACACGAATTTTGGCTCGGCTCGTGCTCTGCTCGTGCTCGGCTTGTCTAGCGTAGGTAACATTCTTCAACTTTTGCGAATTTCCAATAACTTTTTCTTATCGGATGTTGCTCACTAACACTTGGAAATATTGCTCCACACAAAGTAACGTCGCGGTTCGGAAGATAATCGATGAATTTAATTAGAAATTGAAATGGAATACCACATGTCCTCTCCTCTCCTCTCTCCACATCTTCGCTTTGGTAGATACTGGGCCTAATATTTTAGTTTTACGCTTCACTCTTATCCTTTCTTCTGGACAGCATCTCAGCTTCTTCTATAGTGTCAGGTAGTTTGGTATTGATAGTCTCTGGTAGTGTAAAGACCAGGACACTGGCGACTAAAGCTAGACTCCCGAAGAAGATAGCTGGCAGGTTGTCGTAATATAATGCCTGTTAAAAAAAAGTATTATTTTCATAAGGATGGTCAGGGAACTCTCGACCAATTCCAGGGTGCTTAGTACGAATTTTTTGTCACATTTGAACGTGTTAACGTTTTTAACACTTTTTAATTTATTTGCTAAAAGGAAGTAAATTGTATGTATTAGATACGATGGGACTGACATTATCAATTCGTGACAAAAGTCCCTAAAAAAAGATAAAAAAGTAAGATTAAAAAAAGAAAATTTACCAGACGCGAGTTACATATCTAAATTACTCACTTCAAAATGTGAGCAAGCAAGCAACATAATTTTGATATGTAACACGCATAAATTCGCAACATGTGAGAGTTCTTCTCTATTTGGTCGATTTGTTTACGTCGAAATAATCGAAGGCGAACAAAAAACTCGTACTAAGCACTCGGTCTACTAAAGTTAGCTGACATGTTGTCGTAATTATAATTTTTATTAAAAAATATATTTTATTATGGATTATGCCTTATAGCATGTATCATTATCTATTATAACTCATCTCTATTCAAATGTCAGATTGTGGATGATATAATGTTATGCATTTCCATTGACTGGATCGTTGGGTATCTAAAAGATTTATTACAAATTACGTGATACCTTTAAGGACTGTATAAATGTCGCTACGTCTGTGACAAACTCAAAATTCTAGAAGGTTGTCGATCGACTGTCGGTAAGTAAGCAGTGAATCAGATGGCTAAAGCTAAAACACGATCAAGTGGCGTGATTCTAAAATCACTTTGGTTGGAGGGATATTTTTTATATGACAACAGATAATTACAGATGTTTTTTGGAAAAATATATAAAACAATTTACATATTGATTCAATAAAATTTGTATTAACACTAGTGACGAATATTCCCTATTGTTATTGTTCATATTTTAGCAATCGATCCAGCTTCTGGAAATTGGACAATGGAGGAACGAGCACCCGTCCATGCTATGATAAAGGGCCAGTAAGGAGACATTGGCAATGTTCTATTGTCAGATATTCCTGTGCACTAAGGTGACTATAGATTAGAATGTTACGGTGAACGTACCAGTCTGTGAATTGAAATGTGACTAGATTTCTTTACTTTTTTTAATTGAAAATGGTTGCCAGTTCATCAGCTTCCAGGAATGTGTCTGTTAACCCAATTACCTATATCTCGGAAACCGCTGTGGGGTGAGGGGTGGGGGGGGGGGGGGTAATTGTGACCACTAATATGAATACTTTTAAAGAAATGAACCCTTTACCTGTCATCCTGTAGATACAATCATTATAGATTTTATTAGACACATAGTTCGGGAAGAAGTAAATAATAATGTCAAAATGAAACATGTAAATAAAAACAATATTAATAAAGAAACAACGTCAAATTTAATATTAAAACTTTTGTAATACTCACAAGAAGGGGTGTCAATGGTGCTAAAGTTGATCCAACTCTACCTAACGATGAACATATAGCCAACAGTGACTGTCTTACATTTGTAGGGAACACCTCTGATACGTAAATATATACAGTACTGTAGGAGATAGTGATTGAGAATTTTCCAGATAAATATAATATTAATGACCACCATTTTTGTTCTGAAACAAACAAGAGTCGCTTAATGATGTGAAAATTTGTCAAAGAACGCCAATCTCATAAACATCAAAGAATACAGTTGACATTTTGCGTTATAAGCCGAAAATAATAATTCAAGATCGAGTAATTTTTTTGACTAATAATATAATAATTTGAATACCTAAATTTAGATTAAGATAAGGCATAAGGATACATTTTATCTCAAAATTTCCAAGTTGACGAGATTCATGCGGACGCGGTTGGAATCGTGAACAGAATTTTTAATAAAAGTCAAGATTGAGATATAAAAAGCATAGAAGAACTGCTGCGACAATACACGTTCTTTTTATATATTGTCCCTTTTTTGCTTTTAACGTATGTCGCTCAGGATAGATTCCCATTGGTTCATTTCCTGTAAAACCAGGATTAAATTAATTTATGAATCGTACACAATTCACACAGTGTTTCCTCTTACCATGGTAAGCTAGGCATGAAAATGGAACATGCTGGGTACAATCAACGGAAAGTTTTTTGTAATTATAATAATTGAGACACATAGAAAACGTCTAAAGAAAATGTTCATAACATAATATTGTTGGTCCTGTGTGGGAATCACACCCCAATTATCTGGTTTTGGTTGAAAGCTACCTACCGAACTAGGCTATGGTGACCACAGATTACGTCCCCGTCCCCGACTACTACTAAACTCACAATGAATTTTTTCAAAGAATCTTAAAACGTATAAAATTCAGACTACAAAAACAACATGAAATATTAATTTGCCAATGCGATTCTTTAAATCGGAATCCATCGAAGCGTCGCTTCATTCATTTATTCATCCAATGTTTATTAAAACAACCATGGAGACATCCAGATTTACCAGAGTTACAAAACTTTTCCAGAAGCTCGAAAATTATTTACGTTTTAGCTATCGACTGAGGCAAATTGAAACAGTGGATGGTACCACAGAATCGGCTTAACTTAAATATTCCATTAATTCAGTCTGTTGGGCAAACAGTGATCACTGAATAAACGGAGCTGTCTCAAGTCCAAACTTGAACGTCGCGAAGTCAACGAAAATTGTTTTCGGATTATCAAACTCGCCTTTTGTGAACGCAAAATTATGTTTGGATGTAAGATTACGCCATTTATACAAGTTTTCAGTCTGTTTTCGACGTTCTCCGTCATTAATCTTAGGATTGAGAGATTTTACTTTCAAGATTTTATTTTATTAGAAGATCTTGATTTATTATTTACTCAGATTCCCACCTTTTAAAGTATACCTTATGATTATTCAATTTATAAATTAATGAATAGGCACGTAAAGCAGGCATTAAAAAAAGTAAATATTACATATACGTACATACATAAGAATATTTATATATTTTCATTCACTACTTATTAATATTTCAAAAAGAAATGAACTTTTAGACTTACCTTTTGGTAAAAATGATAAGCTGATACACAGACAGGCGCTAATCACATACGTTATGATTAGAATTCTTTTCCTTCCAAATCTATCTAATACTATTAAACATACAAAATTTGCTGGAATCTCAACAAAAGCTACCAGCATGAAATTGACATATTTATTTCCAGCTAAAGAAACAGAATTGATTGATAGACCATAATATACAAATGTACACGTAATCCACAAAAACGAGCATACTGCTACTCTTTTCCTAATAATACTAGATTTGATAACTTGTACAAAAGTAGATGTTTGTTTCTCTGTTGCTTCTCTAACTTCTTCATTATCATCATTCTTTTGTTTTACCTCATGTTGAGGTGATGCCTTTTCTAATTCATATAATGGGACTAGTAATTCTTCAGATATAACAACTTTGTTCATTTTAGCGGCCTTTTTTAGTATAGCCACTGCTTCTTCATGACGGCCTTTGCTTAACAGCCATCTGACGCTTTCGTTTAATATCCAAATGTATGAGAAGACGAATATTGCTGGTGTGTATACCACTCGAAGGACGGTACGCCAACTTTGTAGGTACCAGGACAGTCCTGACAATGTCATCAGACCAAACACGTAAAGAACATTTATGATTGTATTTCCGAATACTCTGCCTTTTGGACCGACCAATTCAATGGCTGAAAAAAAAGATCAAGTGAAGAGTACCAATCACATGTAAAGAAAGATAAATGTTTAGTGTAGATGATGATTATGATGATGTAACATGTTGTAGATACACAGAGTTTAAGATACTCATTATTTTGTAATTTTTTAACTTATCAAGACTCACTGTTGGGGAAAAGACCGCTTATGGTCTCCGAGATTATCAATCGCTTGTCAGTCAAAATCTATAGCAAAAGTCATCCAAATGTTTGGTCTTGCCTAAAATTTCTTTTCATCTGTTACTGTCCAAGATATGAAGTCTTGGTAACATCAAAAAATATTTCAATGTGCAAGCCTTATGGTGCCTACAGGCTACTGTAACTTAATTTGCAATGTCACAAAACTCCTATAGTGTGAACGCCTTGCGCGAACGAACCGTGCACACTACGCGCACGAACAGAGCATTAAGTGTACGGGAAATTCTTTTATTGTGTGTTACATTGCATGTTACGTCACAGCAGTCTGTACCCAGCATTAACAGTCTATATTAAATATAATCTTGTTCACTTACCCAAAACAAAAGCTGTACTATAGGCACCAGCACCTAACGCTGGTTCTAAAAACTCAAAAATTAGGAACATTTCGTAGTTGACAGCAAAAGACCGTATTAAACCAAAGATACCATTGAATAGTGACGTCACAGCTAATGCTTTCTTTCTGCCATATTTGTCAGACATGATGCCTGTTAGTGGTAGAGAGATGAAGAGTGCGCAGTTGTGGATTGTCCCGACCAATGTTCTTTTCCAATTTTGACATCCCAGGTCAAACTGAAACAAAAATATGAACTTTTAATAATTTTAGATTGTTATGTTTACTGTAATTATCATAATATAAATATCGAGAGATAAATATTGGCGAACCGGATTTAGTCAACAGAGGGCATCAAAACAATTTTTAATTACTTTATTAATGAAAAATTTAGTACAGTTTCATATTAATCATCGCAGCATTGTGCTTACAAACTTGCATTCGCAAGATGAGATAATATTTCTCAAGAAAACTTATCTATCCTAAGAGTTGCAGAAAAAGCTATCTGAATATATCAACAGAATGATTTGACATTGATTCTTTGTATCTTGACGGATGTTTAGTCTCTGAATTTTCAATTAGTACTACGTAGTACTATTTATTATTCTGTGTTAGTACTAACAGTAAAACAAACTTCAGCTTTATAATAATACTAGCAGCTGCTGCTGGTGTTACCCGCGTTTAATTTTTGAGCACAGCAGCGCTATCTATATCAGACTTTTGATCAAATCCTACTGGAATCGCGTACTTTTCGGCATAAAAAGTACCCTATGTGTTAATCCATTGAGCAAGAGAAACAAACATACATACTACTTCGCCTTTATAATATTAGTAGGATAGTAGGATTTATTATTAGCCTACATTATCCCTCTACTGGGCGTAGGACTCTCTACCCCAATTCCACGAATTCCTGTTACTCATGGATATGAATAAAAAAATATAAAATAGATTTTTATCTCAACCCAACTAAAACTACAGTACAAAAGGTTACTAAGTTTTATTTTCGTTTCTTTTTTTGTTAATCCATCAATACGATCAGCGGATTTAGGAAAACCATACCTCGATTTCGGGTCGGTAATCGGCCGAGTATTACTCGGTTCATTTAACGTGACCATTTAAAGACTAAATTGATTCAATCATAAGTGTCTTCTTGGGAGGCCGTATCCGTATTGTTTACGAAACAGATAATGTGTAGGACCGTTAAATATCAATATGTTCCTTTTAAAAATTGAATCTTCAGCCTCAAAATTTCTGAATATTCACACTAACTTGCAGAATTATATGGTTTTTCAGTGGGCAATTCACGTAACAAGAACCGATTCTAGTTCGATTCAACGACACTCGCTGTCTCACTCATACAAAATAGGAATTGAACGGGACAGCGAGTGTCGTTGAATCGAACTAGAATCGGTTCTGGTTACGTGAATTGGCCCACTGATGTGATTTCTCTCGCCAGCGGGTTTTTTTTTATTATTTAGCCAAACAGGTTGACTCCACTCCAGATGTTGAGCAGTAGTGGAGTCCAAAAGTGAGACCCATCAGCACCGCGGACAGGAAGCGCAGTCACCGATCAGTCTCAACTTGTCGGCCTGAAAAACTTTTTCACGCACCGTTTGAAACCCAAAACTGCATGATTTTAAAAACTCTAGCGTTCAAAATAATATGACTAATGACCATAAAATAATGATAAGGTATAAAAAATGGACTTTAGACCATGGCCTATTATGACATGCATGACATTGTGTGACAGACAATTTATCGGTTATTAACACGAGGCGAATGGAATTGATATATTATCAATGATTTCGTAACGGAACTCGTTGTGACAATTTAAATAAATAAAATACTATTATAGTTTTATATTAATAGTATTTTGAGCACATGTAGTCTATTGTAGTCTCTAAGTCAAGACGTCCCGAAGTAAGATGATAGCAATATTTTTTCAGAGAAGGCGAATTTTGAAATCAACACGATGATGTAAGTACTCTTAATAGTTCCTGATCATAAACTCCAATCACAATGCACTTTGACACATGGTATTGATGGTGTAAAATGTGAAGCAAACATTGGTAAAATCTTCGAACATAAAGAAATATTTTTTTTAATCACTAGCTCAACATAGCTATCAATTTGGCGCCAAAACTCCCAGCTTGGTAATTACTAATTAGAGTTTCTTGTGGGGTTTTAGGTTTTGAATTTTTTGCATGAAAATATGTTGGTACACGAGCTAGCTAGTCCCCTGGTGGTAAGAGATCACCGCCACCCATTGAGAACAGAGACAGGGTACCTAGTTCCCGAGCTGTTGTCGAACATTAAATGTTACTTGTTTTGAAATAAAAATCAAATATCATTAAGTCGTTTACCTTGTCATAAAGTTACAATGAATCAAATATTTGTTAAGTGTGTTTATAATGACCTATTTTTTTATTTACACCGATGATGTGTTAATACTAAGATTACTGTTTATATATTGTACAATCGTAAAACATCTTATGGGCTAATTGACACGTTTATCTCGAATGATAAGACATCGCGCGAGCATCGGAACATGTGGGAGGCGATTCTCGGTTCTTGCAAGATATCTCTATTTCGAGATAATGTCGAATTTTAAATGTCTGCTGAAAATGTCACCAAAATCTCTATAATTTCATTTTGACCTATTCTCGGTGCCAATAGAGTTATATGTCGCCAAAATGTCATACTTTTTTGGTGTTACGTTCCGTTTTTTCGATTGTGTTGAATCACAATCGAGCTAAACGAATTTGGAACTAGAATAGTCTTTAATATATCATAAAACTAATATAATACTAAACAACATAAATGCTATAATACATTACAACACAAAAGTATCATAAAATAGGTTCTCAAAGAAGGAAATGAAATATTTTGTCTAATATAGCTGCGTGAAAAGTAACGTAATTTTTCTTTTCGCGATTTCGAATTGACAACACAACTTTGACAAGTCGAATAAACGCCGTTTGTTTTCCTTTAATTCTATTTAGTGTTATTTTTTATTTCTATTTTTTTTTAAATCTACTATATTATCATTAATAAAAAACGACATAAAATCGTCTCCAGACATATACACATTAATTAGACATGACAATTGAGATTTCGACTGACATAATGTGTGAAATATCCAATGTCTACTGCTGTCGACCACTCGTTGCTTGTCGAACGCTGGGGCACGACATATGTCTACCGTGAGATGCTGAGAATACGGAAATCTGTTTGCAATCGACATCCGCCATGTTTTTTCGAGATATCTCGATGTCGACATTATGTCACGCGCCCGAGAATCGCCTCCGTGGTCGTCACGAGATATAAGTGTGTTGTTTGGTAACCAGGGCAACCCGAGAGAAGCGATAAATATGTACTAATATCTTAAATATTTATATCTATTACACAAGTCATCTAGTGTTGAAATAGATTGGATCCACTGTGCTGGATCGATGTATGGATGACCGTGAGAGTTTTTTGGAGGGTAGAGCATTTTATAAAATAGTCTTGTTCGACAGATCGATCGATCCCTATTCTTACCTTCCTTGTAGTGGGCAACGGATTGTCTTCCCTTTTCTCGTAACAAACAGTTAACAGTTTCAATCTCATCTCAAAATTGAGCGAAACAATGCGCGAGTGTTTCGCTCAATTTCTATTTTGTAGGAGTGAGACAACACTTGAGATTGACATGATATTGTAACATGATTATTTATATATTAACGACAAAATTGTCATTCCGTCTTACTTTATTTATACATTTATGTTATAAACAAATTATAATGAACCTAAAACTAAAAACCTAAAGGTTAGTTGACATCACAGGAGACCGAAGAGCTGGCAGCTACCACGGACAAAGAATTAGTCTAGCTATTCAAAGGGGGAACGCTGCCAGTATCTTCGGAACCTTGCCTAAAGGGACTCCTTTTAATAATATATTTTAGTTATTTTATTATATTGTAACTGTGTTTCAATATCATGTCGATCTTAGGGGGGCTTTCCGTCAGGTGGTCCGCTTGCTTGTTTCCTTTTCGTATGATATAAACAACGACGCTGCATTTCATTAAGTAATAGTCCAATAAAAAGTTTTTCAGTAGCTGAGATGGTCAGTAACAATAATGCCCGGACAATATGCATAATACCTAATTAATAACTTTTCCCATAAAATAGATGGATAGGATATGTGCTCCTTTCAATACTTCCTACTCCACCTATTTTTTTCTTTCTAATTAAATTAGTTGTGAGTACTGAGTTCCAAGGCAGTTGTAGTTTCTCCCACAGGACAACAATAAGCTTCATTGCTTATTGCCCATCTGAGGTCGTGGTTATTGATCCTGGCTATACAGGAGACACAGCAGCGGTGGGAATGTTTGGTAGGCTTGTCCGGGTATAACGTGATCGGAATAGAATGGAAGAAAACTCGGGCATAGTAAAGGCGCTCATTATTAGTATCTGATAACATAACCAGATTAAAATGTGGACCAAGGTACGCCAATGAACTCGTGAAAGACATGAGATGAGTGTTAATATTAGCCGTATGTCGCGTGAGTGTGGCGTGATCGGTTATAGTCCGAAATTTTACAGATTGGAAATTTGCCAAATATAACACGTGTAATAAGTGTATCAAAATCACAATTTTGAAAGACGTATTTTTATAAGTACTGACCGTTACCTGCGGCTTCGATCGCGTGGTCAATAATAATAAACTTTATTTTCTCTCGTGGGAATAAAATGTTTTTCCGGAATAAAAAGTATATCACTCTCCAGACCTTAACCTATCCCAAAAAAAATCATGTCAATCCGTTTGTTACTTTTAACGTGATAGGACATTGGTTGTCCTTCTTTCACGTTACACACTTTCGCATTAATAATATTAATGAAGAATGGATTAATATTAGCTACTATTTAAACTACCTATCTTTTATACTATAAATTTGAGGTAAAAGGAAAGATATTTATTATTGTCGTCTCCCTGACGTCATTGCGATAACCCAGTAAGAGTATCGGTGTCCGCTACAAAAGACAAAGGGTTTGACGAAGATACTGATTTTGACATGAACCCTTTACTAACATCCAAAACTCAAAGGGAAACCAAACCTTTCTCAGTTTATGTGTACACCGTCTTACGAAATAATATTATTTTCATATTGGTATAATTTATGCGTATACATTTTCTACCTGATTAGATCATCGAAATCATCCTTTATCGAAAGATATACCTAGCGTAAGTAGTTTTATAGTAAGAATTTTGAAATTGATCTGAATTGATGGGGTCATAGAGGAGCTCGATGGCGGCGTCGTTGTGTCCCGCACTCTAAGCGAACACCCAAGTTAAGCAACGTCAACCTTAGCCAGTGTTTGGTTAGGTTTCATTATCTAGATCTTCTCCGTGCTTGGGAAGGCACGTTAAGCCGGTGGTCACGGTTGTTATCGATGGATGAGCCAAGTCTAAAGTATAAAAAAAAAAATCTTCAATTTTTTATAACTTGACAGTGTTGGACTGTAAAATAGGAAAATGAACGATACTTACATCTTTCACAACAGAATCCTCTTCACTGTATACATAGGAATGGCACACTTCTTCTTTGTTGGTAAATTCTTCTGCTGTACACATCATCTCACTAACATTTACGTTATCTCGTATAGAAAATCTTTTACATTTAGAAAATTCACCTTTAACCTTTGGTATGGCATGCTCAAGCCATAAACTATCATTTTTAATGTCTTCACATTCGCCTATTTTACATCTGAAACAAGGAAACATATTGATATTATTAACTTGATTTAATGCAAAATTAGGATTTTTATAGTTTGTTTGCTATTGGTTTAACTTAAACGTAAAGTTCGCCTTTTGTACCCAAATATTGTGGTCAATAAAGTTTTAAACAAATAAATATAACAACTAAAATCCAGACTTGGAAATATTTTATGAAAATAATTTGTTTGCATTTGCAAAAATGAGATTTTGGTCTGTAGCAAACGTGTTTAGAAGAATTCCTCAACTGAAGATATTGCTAGACTAATAAGAGACTAATACCACAGAATTAATACATAGCACAGTCAAAAATATTTTACGATACACTTTATCCAAAGTTGTGTTCAAACTTCTGTTGTAGTCAAAATTTTTATTCATGAAACTTACGGAGATGGTAATTGTGTCGCTATTCCAGTGGAGTTACTAATTATGGAAACCTTAAATTCCAACATAAACCGTCACGATACAATAAACGCATCCAAAAGAGATACATAATAGTTAGACTTTATCTATGTTTCAAATATTGTTCTATAACTCCACTTTATAGATTAGAGTCAAATTATACTTATCTATAGCCTGGAGTTGTTCTGTTTATCTTTGGAGAAGTATAAAGTAGGTCGTGACCTACTTTGTAATGTACTGCTGATGAAGTAATTTTGATTTTGGCAAAAGAGAACTATAATTTTGTGCATAAAATACCAAAAAAAACAAAATGGTATGTGAAATTGAGTACAATATGAATTCAAAATAATATTAAAGAAGAAAAAATACAATTTTACCGTTTTGTAGAAGTAGAAAAAGACAAAATCAAATTCTTTATTTTGTGGGCCCTCGTGGGCACTTACATCTTTTACAATGTTACATAATATATTTTTTAATTTACCAGCATTTAGGAATTATCATTGATGAGAAGAAATGCCAGAAAAGAATTTCCTTCGGTTCCAGACATTTTACTAAATAAAACTACCTATTCATAAAGGTGAAAGTAATTTTTTGGCGGTCAACATGATGATATAAAGACACATATTATTAGAAGACGATGATTGTAATTGAAGAACTTAACTATCAATCGACAGTTAATAGAAATCAAGATAGAATATCCCCACTAGACGTGTAAAACTTCATCGAAATAACAATGAGGCACAAAGTTCCACATCACGTTAGTGTTTAAGCAAAATAGATTAGAGGTATAGAACCTAGCCTGTAACTATGCAAATCGCAGCATCGTCTTACACCTGGTGTTGGTGAAAGGGATTGAATACAGGGCGAAGCTAAAGTCTTGCAAGGATTAGATGACAGCGATGCTATTATGTATGCGAATAGAGTAGCTTAAAGAGCCTAACATCTAAATAATGATTAAGGTTTAATCTACATAATAAGATTTGAGGATCTCCATGGCGCCGCTATATGTGTTCTAAAACGAACACGCAAATTAAGAAATGCAATCCTAGCCAGAGTTTGGATGGGTTAATCTCGATCGCTACTCCGTGCTTTGGTAAGTAGTTGTTCCCTGCTGTTGTCGATGGATAACAGTCGTTATAACCATGTCGGAGGCCTTCACGTGGTTTGAAAGAGTTGCCCATCCGCATTAGAGCAACGTGGCAGAATACTTTAATACCCTTCGATCAACGGGAGACCCGTAGTGGGATGATTATGGGTCGATGATGAATAATTTACTTCTTCCTGTAAATGATTGAAAATTCTTTTGTTAAGTAACAAAAGAAGCTGAATGAGAAAACCTTTAAAATTTCTCAAAATCTTAAGAATTTCATGACGATTTATCACTATCATTGTTTCATAAACAATAATAATGAAAAAATATGTGAATTGTGCGTAAAATAAAAAGTGTTGTAAAATTCTGCAGATTTTATTGGCATTAACTAGTATACTTAGTGCACGTTACGCTTCACAAATAGGTCCTATTATACTATTTTTCTACACTATGGAGTATATCTAAATGGTACTGTGTGAAAATTTACGTACACATTGTATACATTTCTAAATTTAATATTATTTATATTAGTAAAGTAGAGCGTGGCAGTGATTGCTGATCTGCAAGAGATGGAAGCTGTAGTCTGGCGGGACATCACGCAAAACTCTGGCGTTCTCTAGTTTCAGAGACCAAGATCCATTTCGAGTCACTGAGCCAACGGAGTAAGTAAGGAGAGTAAAAAAATGATCAAAGGAAAAGTTGGTTAGATTCTAGAAAAAGTTTTTATAGCAAAAGAATCATGTTTAGAAATCAGGGAAATCACTTTTTTTTATATCAACAGTAAATACTAGGTATATTAATACCAAAAATATCTTCTATTGATATAATCGGATCGTAATATAATTAATATCAGTCGCTGAGTCTGCCCATGATTGATTGCCGGGGGGTTAGCCCGGCTGTTGGTGATAGCGGCAGCTGTCAACCCTATTGATAAGATTTTAGCGATAACAAATATATATATATCTACATAAACTCGAGTAAGATTATAGATATAATAATAATAGACATAAGATTTAGATATACTGGAGAAGCAGTAGATCAATTACAAAAATTGTCTAAGAAAACCCCTAAAAGACTAAACGCCGATTTTGACAGTCAGATACATTGTCGAAAAAACAAACAAAACGTTTTGGAATGATTTATGAAAAAGGCCAGCTCGATCGTGAAATCTCAGCCTCTCATAAAATACCGGCGTGAAGCAGCAATGCCATACGTTTGTTAAGAATTCCAGAAGCTCGACTTCTCCCTATTCCCTTTCTCCTTTCTTTGAAAACGGCTCAAGGACTTCCATCCATGCGTGTATCTGAGCTCCATTAGTGGCGGACACCATTTATCATCAGGCGTCACATGCTCGTTTGCCGTTTTGCCATAATAAAATCTATTATATCTATCGAATTTTATCGGAGATAAGCCAAATGAAATTTAGAAACCTGTGGATTGTTACTAAGAGACAAAATATAACATACGCTTGTTACTAGTGTTTTATACCACACAATAAGATTAATAAAGTCTGAATAACGCTCAAGTGGTTTGTTATTAAGTATCTAGTTAGAAATTACTATTCAAAATGATAAACGGTAGATAATAGATTTATCTCGAAACTACTTACATTTTAGGCCAAAAAGAAAAATGGGCGAGTGTATCTAGTTCTATCCCTGCATGACTCTCTGCTATCATGTCATACAATAAAAAATGATGATGATGAAAAGAAATGATGTTCTCATTAAGATTTTTCAATTGATATATTTTGTTAAGTAATATAATCCTAGATTTGTTTATTTTCTCATAACATACTTTTGTATAATTCAAAGACTCATAATTATTTCCCTGAACGGTTCACGGTGTTGATGCCATACATTAAAATAATGATCTTCAGTAGACCTTTCAATGACATATGCCTCAACTTGATACACTCTGGGCACCGAGCCAATAGTAAAACCCCCAATCTCTACGAATGACAAAACAGCTATTAACGTGACCATTTCTGACTAAAAACATTACGAACTACATGGTAAAGATGGAAGAATCGTAAAAAACAGCCACATTGCAAGTGCAGGATTCAAATACGCACGCTTGATTGGGCCGCAAGATAGTCTTCAGAAAGACGTCTGGATTATTAACAGTGTCTTTGATGTCTTTCATCGTCTACGTTTGTGTTCGTGGTTCACGTTAAAAAAAAATCTATGAAGTTTCAAAGGGTGTACAGACGCCTGATGATAAGCAACTAATAAAATCTATGGACGTTTTCAATAACCTGAGTATTATTAACACGCCGAACATTATTTTTCTATTGAATTGCAGACTTTTATCAAGAGCTGTTAAATTTTAATACATACATAGTTTTAAACAAAACTTTAAACTTCAATGTGAGTTTGTTTATTATGACTTTTATTCGATCGATCAAAATTTTGCATAAATTATCTGGAATATAGAAAAGGGTAAATTTTCAGTGATAGAAAAAGAGCCAACTCGAGCAAACTCCATGAGGGATTATCCAAGCGCTGATAAATTTGTGTGCGAACTTTATCGAATGATAAGGAAAGTGCACTAATGTCAAGGACTTCAATACAATGCAAAATATTTTTTATTGAAATAGGCCTATTAGAAGCTTTTCGAATTGTCTTTTCATATCCACTTTACACCACTTACCACCAGTTCAGATTTGTACTAAGAAGAACCGGTAAGAAACTTAGTACTTGCTCTTTTAAAAATGGTACATCTGATTCCAGTTAGAGAAAACATAGCAGATATAATATGACATGTATCCAAACACAAGTTTACTTTAAGTCGTACTAAATAATGAAAAATTCCATACGTACGTAACATAACAACACGTGATGGATGGATGATCACGAGGATCAATTTTATTAAGTAGTAATAAATTGATTTTTCATGACGCGAACGTGATCCACAGACATAATAATAAGAAAATAAAAACAAAAATTAAAATAATATAATGGAGCAGCGTGGTACGCTGTAATCCCCCATCTATGGAAGGGAGACCCGTATCCTTGCAGTGAGATTATTATGGGTTGATATGATGAATCTAGTCAAACATTAAACCCTTATGAATTAACAACTAGCGATTTTGTAAACTATCGGATTTATTCATTGATCTGCGACATTATTACGTCACGAACACGAGCACCCGTGCTACAAACATTGCTATGCAACGCCTGCACTAAGACGGGAAACAATAACCTGGCTGGGATCTCCGCCCACGTGTCTGTTCTGCATAACTCCTGCTCCGGAATTTCAATTTAACCGTACTAGGCGTGTTAATCTCTTACCATTAATTAGAGCAATTGTTCTCCTAGTATGTATAATGACTAAATTAGTATCATTGTTGTTTAAAACGGAATTGTGAAATTAGATAAATTGCGTACCATCCGTTTTATCTATTGGCGGGTAAGATTTTGTTTTTTTTACGTTAGAGCATGGCAAAGGAGCTGGGTTTTTTAAATTTACATACTATTTAGTCCTTTTTGAGTTACAAATTAAAAATTTGTCATATATCGATGTGCCCTTTGAGCATAGCTGGTTACTCGATATCAAGAAATGTTGCTGCTCAAGTACATCGACAAACCAGGTTTTTGGTGTAGAAATCGACTCGTCGATCGACTCGTTGAAGACTCGTTAGAAAGTTGTGTATTTTTTTTTTATAGGAAATTCTGTTTTTTTTAGGAAGGAAGAATAACCTAAAGAAATAATAATAATAATACCGAAATTCTCAAAAAATTCTCCTGATCCGGGAACACTAGTCTAGTGCAGATCCATATTATTATTATTTTTTAAATGTGTGACAAATAAATATTATTCTTTCTCTGTCTATAACAAACAAAATATGATGTGGGCAAACCTACAGTTAGGGATTCGGATACTGCGATGCAAATTCATGCAAATATGAGCATCTGGTGCGTCGAATAGCACGTTATGGGTGAGAATGTACCTTTCGGTTTGCTTTGCCGATTAAATTTGTGGATTGCCGCTGGGGAATGAGAAATCGGAGGTCTACATTCATACATATACATTCTGATTACTGTGACTACTGTTTGGTCATTGACATATATCCCAGGAGAAAAAACTACTTATTAATCTTGGAACTTACAAGGAATTTGGTTATAACATGAAGTTTGAATTTGAAATCATTTTAGTTGTAAGTGCTCGTTAAAAACAGGCTTTAACAAACATACAATTAGACGGAAATGGTTTAAAATTTTGAAAAAAGTTATTAAAAATTTTAACGTTATTATTACTTCTATGTAAAAAATTATTTTTTTTAGACTGTCATAAAGTCATTGACATTACAGACAATAACAATTTTATTTGTAAACATATCCTTAAGATAACCTTAGTTTATCATAACAGTACCATGAGAACAACATTCGTAGTAGTAAGGACACTTCCTCTCTGTATAAGTAGATATGTATAAGACTGACGATATTAAGGACATGGTGTTCTATGGAATACAAATTGTGGGCTACTCCAATTACCTGATGTTAACGTAAAAAAATGTTGCTGCCCAGGTACGTAATTTTTATAGGAGTGAATTTGGCATGAGTTTTGCTGTGTTGCTGGTCTTAAATGACAAAAAAGGCCTTATCTGGGTTTCTTTCGCTAATTCTTTTACCACCGACCATTTTGTTTGTAGTTGTTAATAGAGTAGGTTTACGTAAATCAATATTAATTATACACTTCCACAAGAAAAAGTGGTTGTGAGGTCCTAGTAATGATTTTATCTTAAACAGGCCAAAACAACAAAGATCAGACGAGATTTAACAAAAACATGTTATGCCACTGTCATTCTTAAAAATAAAAAAAATTAACTCTGATAGTGATAAAATATTTTTTAGATGGACATTGTCTGATTTACGTTTATTAGAATACTTGCTTTTCCCCGCGGCTTCGTTCGCGTTAATTTTATGACATAGATCTCGTTTGACAATAAAACAACCCATAGCGCGACCTGTGGCGTCATCTGTTGGCCGATACAGCGCCCTCTATAGTAGAAAAATTATTTTCCCATTGGAACGACATACTTTCACGGGATAAAAAGTAGGCTATGTTGGGCTCTGTACCCCTAACAATATGTATGCAAATTTTCATAATGATCGGCTGCTTAGTCAAGCCGTGAAGGAATAACAAACAAACGAACAAACTCACTTTCTCATTTATAATATTAGTAAGGATTGATTTGACAAACGTACATTAAATTTAAATTTATTTTATAGATAGTATAACTTACCTGTAACCAATTTCTGGAGCTTCAAAGATATATAAACACGAGTATGCACCCGTTAAAAAAACAATCCACGATATATATGTAAAATTCACTAAATTGTGTTTGCCAAAAGCGCCCAATTTTTGCAAAATCACGTCTAAACCGTCTCTGTATTCGGTCATTTTAGTTACTTGTATATTTTAACTGCTGGGCAAAGATCTATCTTCCTTTACTTTCTAAATTCACTGCAATCTGACTTCTTGAATTCGTAACTTCGACTTTTTCTGCTAACTGTACTGTAACTTCATGTTATTTTATAATTATTATATTTCAATATACCCAATTATTATTTATACACAGTACGTTAATTTGAACAGTTTTTGTACGTATTAAGACAAGATAATTATATCTTATTAATAATCTTGTAAATTGTCTTATAATAGTCTTATATCACTTATGAAAGAAAATAACAGTAATATGTTTATTTCGTCATTTTCACAATTATTTAATTAGGTACATAATTTAACACTTTATTAACTTGAACACAATTACGTCTTACGATTTCACATTATCTACTTCCAATAAATACACTTAACATTTTACTATTAGATAAAAAACAAATTTACTTTAAATAGTTTTATATCGTGTCTAATTGACTTTACGGAATATATTAAATACCTTTGTTATTACACATTATATTTTGTAAAACACTCAGTACTTCTACGAAGTTTGCAATAACTCTCGCGTTTTTGAGAAGATAATTAAATTACTATAAGTTACTCTATTATGTATTCGTTATATTTAAATCGTTATTTTAACAGCACAAATGAGACGTGTAGATTTATTGACCACAAAAAAAGAATGAAAACATTCATGGAACATAAGAACACCTTTATGTCAGATAACTAGCATGAAGGTTTTCATACGTAGTTTGAATAAACAGACATATATATGAGCTCGTGATTGGAAATTTAATTTCTGTTTCAAGGTTTGATTCATAGTATTGATAGTGTTATGTGAAGTAATCAAGTCCAATTGGAGTTTATAATCAGGAACTATTAAGTGCATTATGGTGTTAATATCAAAATCTGTCATCGCCGAAAATTTTTTTGCTATCATCTTCGGGGCGTCTTGGACACTTTGGGAAAACTTTCCGCTGAGTGAACACTAGGTGGCGCTTTATCGTTCCCATCGTACTCGTACGACGCACACAGTTGGAAAACTTGGGAGCTATAGGAAAAAAAATCCGTATCTTTATTAACATCGTTTCAATTACTTGTGTAAAAATTTCAATCGATTCCATCGATTTCTTAAAGCAATAAGACATAAAATATATTGTTTAAAAATATTTCTATACTATTCGAACAGAACAAATTTTTTAATGTCACCCAGAATGACAACATAATGCAAACAAAAACAAACTCATTATAATAAATAAATATTAAATACGTTTATTTCTCCCACAAAAGTAATAAATATCGAGTCTTATGTCTAGAAAATAAAACAATGGTACCATTTGTTATGCATAAAAAGCAACTTAAATTATTATAAGTCTGTTTTCAAGACATAAAAGATATTTAGCGTGTAGATTATTATGCAGTTAGCTGAATCTTACTGTGTTAGCGTTATTAATCACGTTTTGTCTAAACAAATTTATTTTCGGGAACTTATTTTACTTATTTGACGACCGTGGCGTAATGGTTACCACGCCAGACCGCCACCCAGGAGGTCCCGGGTTCGAACCCCGGTCGGGTCATGATGAAAAACGGACGTTTTCTGATTGCCCTTGGGTCTTGGATGTTTGTCTATATATGTATTTGTTATAAAATATACTTTCGTTGCGTTAGTATCCCATAACACAAGTCTCGAACTTACTTTGGGGCTAGCTCAATCTGTATGAATTGTCCCTATATATTTATTTATTAATTATAAGTACTGGTGCCTAAGCTAGGCGAGGCCTGTATTTCAGGACACCAAGACTCCACCCTAACTCACTCCAAAAGAAAATCGAATTTTTCAAAGTCACGCAAATGATTAATATATTTTCATGTATTAGAAAATAATCGATTTACGATCATGATTTGGTAAAATAATCATCACAATTGGATTTGATTTATAATAATTTGCAATAATTCTAAATATAAATCGATTATGTTAGGCATACACGTGAGTCCAGATACGTCATGCGTGTTCACTAGTCACGCATTTTACTGTTTATAACAGTTGTGTGTTAAATAAATATACATTTAAAATATTATAATATTTTTATCGTTATTCGTATAATGGATTTTACAAATTCTTAACAAAAGCAATGGTGTCCTTACAAAAACCAGCTCACATTATTCCTGTTTTATAAGTGGACTAAGTAACGACCCCTGTGACACCCCTGTGAATTTTGGACGAGAATTCACGCATGCGCTTTGGAGATGGAGTGGCGTGATTATTTGGCAAAAACATAACCTCAAAAATTATTACTATTCTGTAATTGTGGCATTTTTATGAGGATAAATTAAAATATTTTATGAACTACCGTATAAAAAGCTTATTGAAAAACTTATTTCCTAGTTTTTAAAACTGCTTTTCAATACAATATAAAATTATTTACAATTTTCCACTTACCTATAACTTAAATCAGGCGCCTCAAAAACATAAATAGATCCGTATATCCCCGCCAAAAAAACGGGAAACAACAGGAATGCATAATTCACAATATTATATCTGCCAAATGCACCCAACTCCACTAATATTGCGTCTATACCGGTCACTGAATTTTGTTTGGTCATTTTATACACTTATATTATTTTCGCCTCCACTATACAATTAATTATCATTAATCACTTTACACCATTTAGCTACACTTATTAATATTTTAATAAAATTTTAGTAAAATAACACAGGTACATCTGTACACGCTTTTCGTTGCTAACTTTGACGTAGCATCGCGCATGCGCTCTCACCACTGTGCATTTGCGTGCAACAAGTTTATAATTACACCGATTTGTTTAAAAACACAGTGTTCCAGAGCGTGTGGACCATGTGTGCCCGAACACAAAAATAAATGT
This sequence comes from Endotricha flammealis, assembly GCA_905163395.2. NCBI lineage: Eukaryota > Metazoa > Arthropoda > Insecta > Lepidoptera > Pyralidae > Endotricha > Endotricha flammealis. The sequence continues at coordinate 3,020,510 of LR990867.1, forward strand.
TCGTAAGATAAGTATATCCGACTAATATCAGTAGACAGCTCGGTGTGTTATCGAGACTGGTTTGTGACTTGTGGGAAAGAGATGAAATGAGTTTTATGTGTGTGTTCGATAGAGACAATGGTTTAATACACTTGCAGACAATATTGAAGCGGTTAATCCCGGTGTTGTAATTCGTATTGTAAACAATTAGTACGTGATTTTTAAACTCACAATAATGGATAAATTAGTAAGAGATCAAATTTTAATAATATCTGCTGTAATGTCCCTTTGCAGGGTGAAACCTCTTTACTTTATAAAAGACCTATGCTAGCTTTGCAACACTAAAAAAGTCGCTGGATATTCGTACTTGTTTTGGTATTCTTACTTATGCTTTTTTTTATTACACACTTCAGACGTTATTAAAGTTGCTAAACTTTGCTGGTTTGAGATTTTCCAAGATTTGAAGAGACATTCAAATATTAACAATATAAAACAGGTGTAGCCCGTTTCATATGGTATGGTACAGGAAAAGAGTGTATTTTTATAATCAGTATTTTTTTTTTGTAAAATAAGATTAGCCTAGTTGGAATATTTATTTATTTATAATAAAATAAGAACAGTATAGTTTTGAATACAAATTGAACACGTGTAGATAAGACAATAGACAATGCAGTTTCTTATGCAAATGAAACAATGCAAGCAATGCTACCGACCTTATGGCCTTACAATACATTAAGTTATAGAAATTACGTAACACTCCTACGTAAGTAGCCGTTGCTAAGAGGAATATCATTAAAATTGATTATTAGTTAGAAATTCTGTGTGCTTGTAAGCAAATTACCAGAATCCTTTATAAGTAAAGAATTATGGCTATTGCAGAACAAAAATTGATCTAAGAAAAACAAAGCTAAGTCAGATTAGAATAAAATTGTTCGCATATAAATGAGTGTAGAACGAATATTGTTGTTAAACTAACCGTAAACTTAGTTAATCTGCAACTTAATGATTTCATTTTTTGTCTTTTGTTAATTTGCATCCTAATCAAATCAAATATTTTATTCAAATAATGCTCTATATTCTGAAATTAAAGGCGAAATGAAAATAAAGTTAAAAAAATAATTAGAACTAAAGTTAAAAATGAATGATAGAAGAGACAGATAATGCACCAGTAAATAATAGCGGATGAGCTGATGATGCCCATGAAATAATGAAAGATTTGATTTTCGGTTATTTGTAATTTTTTTGTATTAGCTAAATCTTGCTTATTTTATATTTCTTACTAAACTTAACTGTTACTTAGTTGTTCAATTACTTCAAACAATTCAATTAGTAATTGGAAAAAAAAGATTCTACCATCTTAAGGGATTAAGGCGTGAATGATAATGGCAGGAAGTTAAATAAGGAAGTTTTAACACGAAATAGGATTATCCTTGTGCTAAAAGGATAAACGGAGTTTTATTAAGTACAGCAATCATGATAAACACTTGATAGTTTTGTCACGCGTACAATTACACGAGGTTAATAATTTCTTTTTGTTTTATACTACATAGATACTGATGTTTTCTGTGACAATCAAATTTTTATTCGTTACACAATATCGATTGTAATTATTGTACCTTGGGTTTGTGGAGTTTGATCGATAATATTCCAACTTTGTGACGATAAATAGTCAGCCGGAGATAGTGTAGCTTCCGAACAGTGAAAGAATTTCTGAAATTGATTTTTAGAAAGAAAAATTTCAGAAATATGAATGGCTAGTTGCCTAACAAAACTGCATAAACCACTATGGAATAAGACATAAAGCTTTGGAATTGTTCAAATCTTATCTTGAAAGCAGAAAAATGTTCGTTCAGATTAAATGCTTGGATGAGAACATGTATCAGAAAGAATATAGATCTAGACTGCTTGATGTTAAAACGGGAGTACCACAGGGCAGCATATTAGGACCGGTCTTTTTTACAGTTTTCATTAATGACATGGTGGACTATATTAACAGCAATCTTCCTAATGCAATAAAATTAGTGGTTTATGCAGACGACACTAATGCAATTTTGACAGCGGATGATATTGTATCTCTTAACATTTATGTTGAAAAAGCCTTGAATTTGTTCAATGAATGGTTTGAAGTTAACGGACTCAAAATAAATGCATCAAAAACGAACGTAATGTTGTTTAGAACTACCGTAAGAAATAATGAAAACCTAAGTATTGTTCTAAATAACCAGAAAATATCCCTAGTGGAAACTGTTAAGTTCTTGGGCGTCCACATCGATAGCCTACTAAATTGGAAAAATGAACTTGAAGATGTAGAAAACAAAATAAGCTCCGCATGCTATGTGCTACGAAGTCTAAGGGATGAAATAGATACGGCCCACCTAAAGATGGTATACCATGCATTAATAGAATCAAAGCTACGCTATAGCATCATGTTCTGGGGTAGAAGCTATGACTATAACATAAAGAAGGCCTTCATACTACAGAAAAGAGCAATACGGACCATAGTTCGCATCCGACAACAGGAATCTTGTCGAGAACATTTCAAAACTCTTGGCATAATGACCGTACCGTGTTTGTACATCTTAGTACTGCTGTGTCACTTATCGAAGCATATGCATGAAATCGAAACCGATGCTGAACGAAAATATAGAGAAAGTACAAGAAGGAAAGACTTGGTATCAAAAATGTCACCTAATTTAAATGTTGCAAGACACAGCACGCTTTTTCAATCAGTAAAATTATTTAACAAATTACCCATGGAATTGAAATCTATTGTCTACTGTATTAAATTTAATAGTAAATTAAAACATTTTTTGATAACAAAGTGCTACTACTCCGTCAATGAATTTTTAGATGACACTGCTGGCATGCCTTTGATTTCAACTTAGTATATTATTTTACATTGTTGACATTTATATCTTATTATTTTTGGATTTTACTTTATTGACATTTATATTTTATTATTATTGAATTTCACATTATTGACATTATTTTATATTTTATTATTATTGTATTTCAACTTTTCAACACAATGTATATTGTTTGTGAAATAAATAAATGAAAAAAAAAAAAAACAACTATAAATAAAAATCATTAAAAAAAAAAGTGAAAGAATTTTTCAAATCAATCCAGTAGCTTCGAAGCCTATTCAATGAAAACAAGCAATCAAATCTTTCTTCTTTAATATCATAATAGATATTTATTATAAACTTAATCTTTATCAGTCCCATCTTATATTTTATTCGTTGTTCTAATAACTATATAATTATGGACAATGTAAGTATGTTTTAAAATCTTATGACTATTCACTTTCAGCGCAGTCTACCTGTATTTTGTCTGTAAATTATTGCCTATATTAGCATGTCGCATATTATTGAATACACTAATCGTTTGTTATGTAACACTACATGAATTCTATTTGCCATTACTGTCGGTTCATCGCCCGCATCGCACGCCATGTTTGCCAGCAAATAGTGCTCATGGCTCTCTGTATATTTACTTGATGATTTATCAGTTTGTGCACTATTGAAGTATAAGTTGATGCCGCCATCTTTTTTTATATATTATCATTCACGTATTTTTATCTATTCGACTAGCCTACCAAATATTCAAATTAATCATCCCATTCAATTCAATCCCATTGTTTAGGCGGGGAATGCATTATGCACGATACTTTCAGATGGACGAAAAGGCCAAGCAACGTCGAACCTCGCTAGTGATAGGATGGTTTTTGTTATTTCGAGCTTCTTTGTGTTTGTGGGTAGGTCAGGTCCCGGCTGTCGATGGGTTACAATCATTAAGCCAAGTCGGTGACCTTCAGGTGGCTTAAAAACACTGGCCTCTGCCAATCCACATTGGAGCAACATGGCAGAGTACGCTCTAATCCACTTCGATTGAAGAGACCCGAATCCTGGCAGCGGGATCATGGGTTATGGGTTGATATGTTGATATGTGGTTGATATGAAATGTTAACAAACACTTTTCCTATTTATAATTTTAAAAGAAAGCAAAGGAACTTTAGTACAAATAAAGATATATCTTTGAGCTGATTGCCAATCTCCAATGATTGGAGATATCAAAATAATGATGAGTATTTTATGATCATATTGGTATTCATGAAGCTTGTTATCGAGCTTGTTACCCGCAAACCATAATGAGCTATTTGTATGTTGCAGTGTATAAAAGCCACGACAGAGATATACATCTAAATAGACTCTGCAAAAATTGTGACGCAAGTGTAATTTCATAAAAAAATCGGCAAAATTCGCGCCCTGCCTCGACGCCATGCATTTATTCTTTCATACAAAATTTAGGTAAGCGACGTGGTGCAAAACAGATAAAAAAGGTCTGTTGATGGCGTGCCATATGTGCACCGCGCCCTCGCCATTTATTTCTGACTTGCGCCGTTTCGTTTAAAGAAAAGATTAAGATAATTGTTTAAACTTAATGCACGACATAGATGGCTCGTTCTACAATATACAATACATGAAAATCATTAGAGATCATTAGAGCGTGAAGAAGTAACAAACATATCTTCAAACTTTCGCCTTTATAATATTAGTGGGTTAAAGACAGTTCAGTGAGGAGCTCGATGGCGTCGCTGTGTGTCGCACTCTAATATGAACACGCAAGTTAAGCGACGTCTGCCCTGGCCAGCGTTTGGATGGGTTTCGTTATCTCGAACTTCTCCGTGCTTCGGAGGGCACGTTAAAAGCCGTCCGCATTGGAGCAGCGTGGCAGAGTAAGCTCTAATCACCTTCGATTAAAGGGAGACCCGTATCCCAGCAGTGAGATGATTATGGGTTGATATGATGATGATGATGAAACACAGTTCACTTTTACGTATTTTGCTGTATCTACACAGATTTATACCAGAGTATAAATCTGTGTAGATACAGCAAAATACGTAAAATCCAAACTCTATCCATACTCTATCTTTTACTCAAATTAATTAAACCGTGACTCAGAAGTCACGGTTTAATGTTAGAATAGACTCCGTTAATATAACAAGAATTTTTATAATGCTAAGGTGAAAATCAGAATAGTCTGCTCTCGAAAATCACAACTGCAATGCAACTGAAATTCTATGAAAATATCAGTAAATCAGTGTATTTTAACAAAAATTGATAATCATATTTTCATGGGTAGATTAGGTCAAACAAAATTGACTAAACCTTAATCTAGACCGAGTTTCGTGCTAACATAATCTGATGGAATATTTAATATCATAATACCTACATATAGATCAATGCATAATACTTAGACTTGTGCTTTCATGTGAGTTTAAAAATAAGTATTTAAGCTTGCGTATTAGTAGGTGCGGTGATGGCAAAAAAGGTGGGCATCGAAGGACCAAAATTCTACTTTTTCAGTTCCTGACTCAAGTAATAAACCGTCGGTTTGCAGGGTCGAGACTTGAGAACTAGACATTTAATGTGGAATTAAAATTAATCTACGTTTCAGAAACTAGTTTTTAATGTTGTATTATTTTTTTTTTTACTCAAATTAATTACGCCTAATGAACTATTATCGGCAATTCACCCGGAACGCAGGCAGGTATGATGTCAAATGTGATTATGCAGGCGTAATGCATAATATCAATGTCGTTCATCATTAATTCAGTACAGTATTGAGAACAAAAATTGTAATAATAATTAACTTATTTTATTATTATTTTAATATTTTTTTTTGTTATTATCTTCTTAGTCTAAGAATATTATTTGTGTTACATTAATAGAGAAAAAAAAGTTAATTTATTATTATTTAATACAACAGAGTGCAATAGTTTTACTGTACCTAAATTGCGATACCCTACCAGGGCTTATGTTACAAAATAATGTACCTATAGATTGTAAGTATATTATGTAACATTGTGCAATTATACATAAATAAATAATATTAACCGCTGAGGTCCTTTCTTGAGACTAAAATGTGGGGTTCTTTTTTACATGGTCGGCAACGCGCCAGTGATGTCCACGGTGTTGCAGGCGTCCATGGTACGTCGTAAGGAACCTACGTTCCAAATTTGGAATCTCTAGACCCAGCGGATCAGCAAAACCCTCGCAACTTCGTTTGCGTATATCTCGCTTTCCCGTGGTAATTTTGAAAAATCCTTTCTTAGTACACCCCTAGACGTCATCGTAAGGAATCTACATTCCAAATTTGGAATCTCTAAACCCAGCGGTTTGGGCTGTGCGTTAATAAATAGTTAAGTTTTAAGAGAGGTAGGGCACAGCAGATAATCTGCTCAAATCGAAGCAGCCTGTCTGGGGAAGGAACGCCACCTTACAGAACATAGTAGCCAAATAGCACTGGTCTCGGCCATGTTGTGCGGTGAGTAAGGTCTCCAGATCTCCACTTGGGGGGGGTTGAGAGGGTTGGCAACGCGTGAGTGATACACCCGGTATTGCAAGCGTCTATAGGCAACGGTGACGGATTACCATCAGGCCGGCCGTGTGCTTGTTTGCCACCTTTGTGGTAATAAAAAAGTTAGTCAGTCAGTCAGTCAGTACTTAGATTTTATATATATAGGTAGATTAACAACTACTATTATGTTGTACAATATCATTATTAATTACTATTGAACATAATTATATGACAGTAATTACGAGCGTTATCACTGAGTTACACGCGCTTGGATGTAGATAATGTCGGATTATATTAATATGCAGTTTGTAATTAAATGGATCTACATCCATTTGGTATAGCAAGAGAGAGAAATTCGTCGGTGGTGCGTTGGTGATTCCACCTTCGGCACAAGAGTGCGCGGATTCTATTTTCGATGATGATGGCGTTTGTGTTATGTTCTCGAGTCTGGAGGGCTACGACGAAACGTAAATCCGATACGAGTACTTCGGCCGAAGTATCGGAAGAATTTTAACCATGAGATATAAGATATTTCATGGTTATAATTCAACGAACTGCTAAAATAACGATAAAGTACAAGGTATTTTATGAATAGAATTCAAGGAAAAATTATTAAAATAATAAATTCTTCAGATACTTCGGAACTTCGGCCCAAATTCGGATTTACATTTCGTAGTCGCCCTATACCTATAGTAGAAAACCTCCTTAAATTTTGTCGATTGAATTCAAAGTCATCCTGTATAGAAAGAGACCTTAGGAAAGCCCAATTGCCAGAACCGACAACCCAGGAGAGACTCGCCTGGCGCCGTAGAGTGAGGAGACCCGACCCCAAATAAAGGTAACAGGGAATCATAGGCTTAGGTGGTAATTTAACAAGAATTATAATACAGTTATGAGACAGGGAGAGACTAGAGCCTGAACTAAGCCGAGGCCTGTATCTCAGAGCACCAGGACCCCCCACCTCGAAAAAAGATAATACATAAAAAGTAGTACTTATTGTTAGATGGCAAGTACATAACCAAGTACGTTTATATTAACGCTACTTAGAGAGTATTTATTTTAATTTTGATAAACAATAAGTTAAACTAATAAACAAAACCAAAGAAATAAAAAGTAAAATATTCCATACGTGAGCCCATACTATTAATAGCCCATATTATAGTAACGTTTCCTATTAGACGTGTAGGCATAGCTTGACGTCCACCTTCCTTTACAGAATCACCGTTGTATGAAGCTCTATACAGGTTTATACGTACCTCGACACCCGGGCATAGAATCGCCATAGAACGGGATTGCGTTAGGTATTAGTTCTGCTTGAGGGCCTTTATTACTATAGAATCTACGTAATCTACTGTACGGGCATAAGACCACATTAATTGTGGAGTTGAGCCCCAATAGATAATGGAAATGAATGCGATTTATTCACAAAATAACCTTAGGCAATAACAATATGCTACCGTTTTAAAGTTAATTATTCTAAACTGATTGGCTAATTTAATTTTATAACAGATATTATAATATTAATATGTGCATTATACAATACATGTCAAGCTCAAAGTTCCTTTCAATACTTATCCTACTCCGACTATCTTCTTAGTTTTAGTAGTTTTTTTTAGTACCAAGACTGTAGTTTTCTCCCCCGGGACGTCAATAAGCTTCATTGCTTATTGTCAATTTTGCTGTTTTGCCGTATTTTGCCATATTGCCGTTGTTGATCCTGGCTACACAGATGTGAATATGTGGTGGGCTTGTCCCGAAGCTCAAAGTTTAGTGGGTCAATTACATAAGGACCCTAGAATCAGTGGCCAGAGAAGAAAGAAAGAAGAGAAAAGAGAGAGCAGATGGCAGGGGAGAGAGAAGTTTGATAGGAGAGAGCAGGGGGGTAAGGGATATTATTATGGAATATCAATGAAAATTAAAAAAATGGGAAATACAGCCAACTAGTAAGTTTATGATAAAAATACCAAAGTATGTAGCAGACAAAAAGCAGCTTATGCCCAACAGCGGGTAACTGAAGCCTGATGATGAGAATTTTACTAACAAATTAATGATAAGTTCAAACTCACAGTAGTATTTGCAGTTCAATAGCAGTATTGAAGATGACGATTATTGAACGCAACGTATGCTGTGACGGACCGAACTGAATTGATTTATTAGTAGGTATTGACAATCACATATATTGTTCAGCGAAATCCCACACCCATACGATAGCAAGGTGGTGAAGTAACCTCATTGAATCTCTTTTCATGTTTATTCGTAACATCTGCTTTTTCTGGTGGTTACGGTTAAATTATAATTGAAATATGTCAAATTTTAATCTTTTGCGTTGAATTATACCTATAACTGCAAGCGGACTGTAGACTTGCACCTACTAAATTGTCAAAGTGAAAATGTCATGTGTGCAGCCGAGACTGTAACCTAATATATCATCCTAGAGTTTATCCTGTTGTGGAGGTCTTATGGCTCGATGTAATTATCAGTAATATTTGTAATATAATTTGCCCTGAAAATTACAATGAAAAACGGTTTAAGAAGTGAATAAAAATGAACTGTAATAGAGAGGAAGGAGTATGAAGAGCCCTGACAATTACAATAGAAAACGGTTAAAGAAATGAATAAAAAAAACCGGGTAAGTACGTGTCGGGCCACGCACAATGTAGGGTTCCGTATTTGCTGTGCTTTGCTTGCCTTCAGTTGAGTTCAAAATCACATTTCATCATAGAAAATTTATTTTATCAGTTCGTCGGCTATTGTTCGATAACTAGTAGAGCCTACTTAACCGATACAGTTTTCATTGAAGGTTCAGCATATGGACTACTACCATGATTTATTTCAAATTTATAAACACAATACTTTCGGAGATAGAGGGGGGGGGGGGACCACCGTGCAAAAAGAAAATTAACACGATAAATGTAAATAATTCCGAAACGGATCATTGTTTCGAAAAATGATCTTTCGACTCCCTCAGCGTTTTGAAGAGACCTATCTAACGATACCCCACAACTGGGGTAGGCGAAAAAAAAAACATTTCCACTTTACATGTAGGCGAGGCACCCCAAAAAATTTTTTTTTTTAATTTTGTCCCAGCACTTTGTTAGCATTGTTAATATGTGTATACATACCAAATTAAAGCTTTCTAGCATTAAGCGTCTAGGCGCTAGACCGCGGACAGACAGACGGACATGGCGACACTATCAGGTTCATTTACGGTCTGCGAAAATTCGATCATGTGTCTGAATACCGAGCGAAACTAAAATGGCTTCCCATTCGCCAGCGTAGGGACATGCACATCCTTTCCTTCCTCTACACTATTCTTTTCAATCCTTGGACCCCCTCCTATCTTAAAGAATACTTCACATACACTTCTTCATCCCATAGCCTATCACTCCGATCCACTGACAATCTCACTCTTTTAATTCCTGTCCATTCTTCCAAATTTCTCGACCAATCCTTCTCTATCCAGGCCATGAGACTATGGAACAACTTACCTGTGACAATCAGAACTGCGAAATCACTAGCTATATTTAAGCGAGAAGTAAAAAACTATTTCCTTTCACACTGATTCCTTGTTTTTAACGACATTTTATTTTATTTTAAGTATTGTACTATACAAGTATACACCATAATAATGTAAACTAAGTACCTATTGTTTTAGTTTTTAAATTTATATATATATGTATATATATAAGTATATATGTAATATTGTACCTTATACTTATTATGTATTATATAAATACCTTATGGTATTTAGACTATTTATTTATTAGATATGTATATTGATATGTCCTGCTGTTTACTGTGTTTTGCTAGCCCTGCCCACTCCATTACAGAATTTCGTTACCCTAAGGTTGCCTTGAAAAGATTGCTTTGAGCAATAAGGCTCCTTGTTGCATATACACATGTTTTGTTTGTTACTTTTACTGTTTATTGTATCACTGTGTGTTTTGCAAATAAAGCTTATTCTATCTATCTATCTATCTATAAGGGTTCCTTGTAGTTTACTACGGAACCCTAAAAATGAACTGTAATACAGAGGTAGAAATATGATGGGAAGGATAGTGAAAGAGTTGAACTTTGCGGGTTCACACTGAGAGAATGTAAAAACGTAAAGTAATATGATGCTTATTTAGACGAACCAGTCAAAAAATAACCATCCTAATAAATATCTACATGACCATTCTTACAAATAATATTGTCTTTGATTGTGATCAATATAAATATCTACGTAAAAGTATTCGGACAGTGTAATAAAGTAAATTGTGCGTAAAATTAAGCCAGCTTGAAATATAGCTGCCTCGGAAAGTAAGGACGCGCGAGACTGAGGGTTTTCTAAAATCGTTCCGCTTTGAAATATTGTGTTCTGAGATAGCATTTTTTTAAGAAAAAGATATATAAATTACTTTTATAACATTTACAATAAAATTATATTAATGCCAGAATATAAAATATACAACAATTATGAAATTAAACCCATAATATAAACGAAAACCATTAGTTAATATAATAAATGTGTTAACTGGAATTCATTTGCAAGCAGTGAAACTATTGTGAGTAAACCACTCACTTTGGAAATTATTGTTTTTCAGTTTACGTTAATAGTTTTGAAATTGTTTACCATTGAAGACACAAAAATTATAAAAAAACTACGGCATCTAAAACATCTCTATAACACCTAGAAAACAGAAAGTTCACGGAACATAAAATAATGTAAAACGAAAACAAACTTCCTTGTCCCATCATTATATTTTATTCTCTTTTCGCGTTAATATCCACAATTAATTTATTCGAGTTAAACGTCATATTTGAAACCAGAAAATGAATATTATATCCGTGAGTTGCGCTTTAACTTATTAAAATTCGCTACAAGAAAACTTTTCTAAATGCTAATAACCCAACTCCCTGTGCAACTCTCAGCTCTGAACATTCCAAAATGCATTAAAGAAGCGCATCAAATTACAATTTTCACGAAACTAGAGGTTATATTGAATTTTTACTAGAGTACAACGAAATTGATACGAGGGTCAGGCGACAGGCAAATTCTGCTGAAGTTGAACCGACTGGGCGTCAGCAAAGTTGAATTTAATGCTCGACTTAACTCGGTGGTCAAAGTGAAATAGAGAACCATATGCACTGATTTAGATAATAACGTTTTTTTTTTATTTTTTTTATTTTTTTTTATTTTTATATATAAATATTAATATATAAATATTAAGGGACAATTCATACAGATTGAGCTAGCCCCAAAGTAAGTTCGAAACTTGTGTTATGGGATACTAACTCAACGATATTATATTTTATAACAAATACATATATAGATAAACATCCAAGACCCAAAGCCAATCAGAAAAAGTTCGTTTTTCATCATGACCCGACCGGGGATCGAACCCGGGACCTCCTGGGTGGCGGTCTGGCGTGGTAACCATTACGCCTCGGAGGTCGTCAAAATATTATTAAGTATTGAATGATAGTAATGGATTTTTTTATTTTTTTATTAATTGAAAATTTCAGTTTGAGTGTACTAACACCCTCTTCTGAGACACCGGACTGTTGCGGGAGCGTAGGGCTCTCACCGCCAAAAATTTTACAGTGTCGATAGTAATGGAATGATTGGACTAGAAGTATTTGTAGTATCTGAAATCACGTTAGTAAAGTGGTATGGTCATTAAGGATGGAGAGATTAGGAAAAGAGGAAGGGATGAAGAAAAATTATATTAAAGAAAAATGTTGAAAAAAATGGTTGAATGGCGAGAGGGTGAAAAGTGAAGTGACAGTAAAATATAAAATAGACGAAGGTACAAAACATAGACAATATGATGACATGAATATAATGTTTATAAAAAGAGTTCGATTTGTAACAGAGGTAATATTCACAAAAAAAATATTTGGATAAAGGAAGGATGAAGCAGAAAGTACTTGGTCTGCTAATAATATTAAGTACAAATATTTTTTTTTTATAAAATCACCATTTCGATTTGAATATTACCTTATTTTCACCAATTTTTTTGTGTGTCATTACCATATTGTGTATCACTCTACTAGAAGATGTTTACCTGCTTTAATAAACATCGAATGTCACATTAATTATTTGAGTTCCAGTATTTTTGTTAGTTTATTTTCATTTAATAAGTAAACCAAACATTAAAAAAAATAAAAATTTCAAGGTAAAGCTTAAGTCAAAAATGTGAGATAGAACACATGAAAGAAAAAGTTTGTTAAGGATTACCGGTAAAATTTAATAAATTGTCTTCATGTATAAACTCCTTTTGGTGCGGTAGGTCCAAAGCTAGCGCATCGGTTAACGTCATGTTCGTTCGATTTATTGAAATAACGAGATGTGCTATGGCACACTATGGAGTATGGACATCTGTCTATAAATGAAATTGCATGCTAGTTTATTTAAGACTAGCTTCTCTGCCCGCGACTTCGTCCGCGTGTAGTTCCGGACCCGTTCCCGTGGGAACCACATTTAATTTCGGTAAAAACTATAGCCTATGTCACTCCCTGATAATGTAGCTTTCTACTGGTGAAATATTTTTTGAAATCGGTCCAGTAGTTTTGGAGCCTATTCAATGCAAACAAACAAACAAACCAACAATCAAATCGTTCCTCTTTATAATATTAGTCTAGAAAACTAAGGATACAGAATGAAATTTACACTCGAATGGTAATAGTCTGGGTAGTCGAGGATATTCCACATCTGCAACCAAGTGTCGCGGCGGTGGAAACGAGTGACAGTCGAGGTATACACTAAATGTCTAGTATGTGGTGTCATGTACCATATAATAACAGTGTGATATATTATTATACAGAAACTGCGTTTCATTTGGAAAGCATCAAATGGAAGGAAGCCCCAATATTCTTCTGAAGTCACGGATATATGTAATCATTTAATCAACTTAATTATTATATGCGACATATGAAGATACATACGAAAAGGAAATGCTACTCGAAGAAATTACTCTGTTTCCGAATTAATTTCGTTGACTTCACCTTGATTTTACATTCGAATGATGACTTTACCATTTAAATGTAACGTATCTATAACAGGAACACTGAATCCTGAGTGTAAAGGAATTTCTTGATATACCAGTTAGTACTACTAATAACTCGATGTAAAAATCAGCGATGAGTTTACGTTTATATTCGTTTTAAATCTTCCCTTTTCGTCGTCTCCTACAAACAACCTGCCCAATTTCAGAATCCCGGGTCTGATTAGAGAGAACTTTTTTGAGATTTCATGCATTAGTTAGCCAATATCCCTTTGTTTTTATATTCTTCTATCTATTCTTCTATTGGTAATCTTCGAGCGATATTCATGATAAAACTATTTTGTTATGCTAAATGTCTTCGGCACAATTTTTTATGACAGAAAAGGGCAAAAGAGCCAGGTCACCTGGTGATAAGGAATCACCGCCGCCCATTGACGTCCACAACTCCTAGAATCTTGGATGCGGTGTCCACCTATAACCAATAAAAAAGGAAGGAAGGGGAAAGAAACAGAAAATAGGAAGCAGGACGGGTATGTTGTGTTCCTACGGTGAGTAAGGTCTCCAGAGCTCCACTTGAGGGACGGGTTGGGAGGGTTGGCAATGCGTGAGTGATACCCCGGGTATTGCAAGCGTCTATAGGCTACGGTGATGCTTACCATCAGGCGGGCCGTATGCTTGTTTGCTATCTTATAATGGTATAAAAAAAATTGTCTTCCGGCTCTCTCACTCATCGCATGAAATGTAGCGGCATATCACTGTTATTTCCTACAATTTCATAGTAGTAGCTATGCTCTACCACTCAAAATCTTTCCAATTTTCGATGGTCTTCATGTTATGTTCTAGTACTTAACTATCTCGTTCGTTAATATCTAAAGTATCCTATATTTTTTAACCACGTAACCTACCTGTAATTAAGAGCAAAGCTTTTTGTTTGAAACATTAACAAAAATACATCTTCCCAACTCATCTTTATAATGGCAGTACGATTTTATCTTCCAATGTAATATCTCTTAGTTTGATTGCTATTAATATCCACAAGTTAAAGTAATCATTTCTATTTGCTTTATTATGTAACACAACATACAGTTCTAATGTAGTACATGACCTTTACTGAGCTAAACTCACATAAACATTAATTAACAAGCACTTAGTAGGGGCTCCGATAAACTTGGGAACTCATTCCAAAACTAACTTTCTCCGAATAAATGTACCAGAAACCTTTGAAGGTTTAATCGAAATTCGGGAGCCTGAGTCCGTGCCTCTAAAAGATAAAACCAAATTTTAAACAAGTGAGAGAATATGATTATATTGAAGAATATAACAAGATTATTCAAAATTTTGGATTAAAAGTTATAAAGTTACGACGTTTGATGATAACGAAACATTTTGGTGTAACTTTTTAAGTTTTATGTTTTTTTTAATTTAACCAATTCACTCTACTTGATGTTGAGAAGTAGTGGAGTCCAGAAGTGATACGCATCGGCACCGCGGATAGGAAGCTCAGTCACCAATCAGTCATAACTTGTCGAGTTAAATGTTAACCTCTTATTAATAAATAAAGATCAGCCTAGATTTAACTGAAACCTGTTTCTTCACTGTCTTTCTTGAGGATTTTATTAGGAACAACATTTTTTTTTTACAAAAAAAAGGAGAAGATTAAAGACCAAAATGTAATACGTTTCGCTTGTCAATTGATCTCTTTCTTTAACCATTAAGTAAAAACAAAAACAGTGACAACATAATTATGAAAAGTTCGGCCACAAAAAAACGAATGTATTTGCGAATGGTATGATCAGCGAAAACGCTACCGCTAGTGGCGTCCTCGTGCCGATTTCAAAATGTACTCCAAACTGAACTACGGGCAGCTAACGAACCTCTTTGTTACACCTGCGTTACGTGAATGTAGAATGTATTGGATAAGTCATTGTTTAAAAGACAAAAGAAATATTAAAACTAAAGTAAGTATGTACTGAATCCATAACTTTATCACATTTTTTTATGTTATAACTACACACTTCAATTTTATTCATGAGAGAATCACACACAATGTCCAACTGAACAATATTACGATAGAAAAAATTTGTTGTATTATTTGTCATTAAACAGTTTATCATCATCATCACAGCCACAAGAAATGCACTGCTGGCAATAAGCCTCTCCTAAATGCTCCCAGTCTATATTTCATTTGGGACGTTTTTTTTCTATAAATTCTTATACATCAGCTTTCATCATCGTCATCTCAGTCACAAGAAGTTTACTGCCGGCTATCTCTCGTCCCTCAAGCGCTTCCAGTACGACTGGTAAATATATAAAAAAAAAAAACTTATAAAATTGTATATGCAGGCAGTGTTATTGTCGCACACTCAATCGCTAATTTCGCAGCCCAACATTATCAAAACACTAGAAATGTCATCTCCACAATTTTCTAAATTCACAACACAAAAGTCAGTCTGAGCCATTATTTTAGGCTTTGCTGACCATTCGACTCGTTACCTGCACGGATTTATAAAAGGCCCAGGTAAAACTGCTACGGCATTTTAGTCACACGATTTTGCTATATTTCAACAAATTCGCAGCTGATAGTGGGGATTTAGTTATTTAAAGTATTTCGCTGGGAAACATTTGTGTGCTGTAAATTTTTATTCATTGTTACGTGTTTGTTTTGTGAATGCGGAATGACAAAAGCTTTTTGAATAGTAACACTGGTTTAATGGTGTTTTTTTAGTCTTCCTCATGTTTTCGTGTCATCATCATATCAACCCATAATCATCCCACTGCAGGAGTATCGCACCGCAATCGAAGGGGATTAGGTCATACTCTGCCACGCTGCTACAATGTGGATTGGCCACCATGGTTGTCAATTGAAAGCAGTAGTTAAATCTGTATTCCATGGACAACAACCGGGACTGAAGGCGAAATACAAAGCGAGAGTATAACCGCATTACTTGAAGCGACGACTGGCTGACTATCAAATTTCCACGAAGATACCTTTTTTTTACCACAAAGTTGGCAAACAAGCATACGGCCCGCATGATGGTAAGCATCACAATAGGCTATAGACGCTTACAGTACCGTGGGTATCACACACGCGTTGCCAACCCTCCCCCCCCCCCCCCCCCAAGTGGAGCTCTGGAGACCTTACTCACCGTAGGAACACAACATGGCCGTGACCAATGCTATTTGGCTACGATCTTCTGTAAGTTGGAGGTCCTTTCTACCTAAAAAAGTGTTAACGATAGATGCCAATTTGTTGCCTGTTACAAGGAATTAATACATGTTACATTTCTATGCCTGTTTAATCTTTGGCGCCTGCATAATACATTCTCTTTCCTAACACAAAGTGAAATAACGTTAAGTTATAGAACAAAGTGTAGTTTAAAATTACATCACTATTACAAAGCTTGAGGCCAAAGTTGTTTTGCAAAATGCCAATTTAGTTTAGTTTGCTGACTGTTGTTCCGTTTGGCCAATTCCAGATTTTGTAGAAAGGTTTGTATTGTAAATAAAATATATTTTTTTACAAAGGTTTTTTTTATACCACTAAGGTGGCAAACAAGCTTACGGCCCGCCTGATGGTGGTGTGGTCACCGTAGCCTATGGACGCTTGCAACGGGAGTATCACTCGCGCGTTGCCAAAGGTAAGGTAATAAATATATAGACCGAGAGTGCTGGAAAAAGGGTAGGGAGGCCTTTATCTTGCAGTGGGACATCATGGGCATCTAATAATAATGAGGTAATATTAATGAGTTTGAAATATGTATTTGGATGAACAGGCACAATTTTATTTTGAGGAAATTGTAAAAAAGTAAGATAAGATCATATTTGAAAGTTTTTTTTTATTGAAATTACCTTAGAAACGAGAAAAAGTAGCAAGTAAAACCAAGGGCGTAATATATTTTTTACACAATAATAATTTAATACGAAGTAGCTTCAAAGGAAATCTTTCTTTTAGATCTTTTAAAAAGTAAAAAATGCATAGCTCGGATTACAAAAGAGTGTCCTAACAACAGAGTTTTTTCACCTTTACCGACCTCACTCGCAATTACAAGTCGTATTTTCTCTATTATTACATACAAAAAGCAAGCAGGAAATTTTCACAGAAACCTTTGCTGGTTAAAGAGGTGTTTTAATAAGGTGTCTTCTTGGTAAAGTCGATTTTAATGACACTATTTATGTACAGAGGTTTTAATACGAAATTAACAGGTAGTGTAAGTAATGTTCCGAGAGCGGATATCCTCCTTTAGGAGTTGGTCTCAGAAACTAGTAGGTCTATTCTCATATTTATCTGGAACACAGGAACGAACTGCTATCATATCGAGACTAGATTTTAATTATAGACAGAAAATTGGTATTATCATCTTAACCCAAAATTACGATATCATCTCGATTTAATCGCGATTCGATCTTATGTTTTTCAATTGTGACGATTTTACGATCTCTTAGTACGAAATGTCTTGTCTGCACAGGAAGCCAGTCGCCTAGGACATATTTGGTAAAAAACTGTATCACCTTTTACCTTATACCAAACATTATGGGAAAATATTTCATAATGTTCACAAAATGTTACCATGTTTGAACTGTCACCAACGCGGTCTCAATCAAACGCTAATATTCTCGTCGTACATCTTAAATTTCTATCGATATTACAAGACATTTTGAATGACTGCTCATCATAAGTATTATACGTTTTAACTTTTATGAAGTAACTAGGGAAACCCGGGCAACTTCGTTTGCGTGTGTCCCGTTTTCCCGTGGGAATTTTGGAATGTATTATACTCAAAAACCTTCCCCTTGAATCACTCTATTTATAAAAAAACTGCATTAAGATCCGTTGGGTAGTTTTAAAGATACACAGTCACACAGACAGACAGCAAAAGCGACTTCATTTTATACTATGTAAGTAAAGATAAAAGAAACTTCAAAGCTTTTAATTAAAAAGAAATATAACAATAAGAATAAGAAATTATATTGCTTCAAAAATAGTTGTTTTTTTTTGTTTTTTTTTTTAAATTATTAATTGATATGTTCAGGTTCGGGTGTACTAATACCCTCTTCTGATACACCAGACAGTTGCGGGAGCGTAGGGCTCTCACCGCCAATGGCCCCATGGTGTCAATCACGGACTCCTTTTCAATTGGCTGAATGACACCATGGTGTAGATCGACTAGCATATATTTGGGACGTGGTCGATTGATACCCACGGGAATGTTTTACAAAATGAACGGGCTACACTGGGTTTCAGAGGAGGACGAACGAGCTAGTGGGTCACCTGAAGGTAAGCAATTATCACTGCACATGGACATTCACATTCTTGGATGCGTTGCCCACCTATGAAGGAATGAAAAAGAAAGAACGAGGTAAGGAAATAGGACAGAAAACTCGATATAACGATACCCATTCGAACTCTTGCACTGGCTAGGGTCAACGTTGTTTAACGTGTTCGTTTTTGAGTGCGACACACAGCAGGGACACCATCGAGCTCCTCATGTGATAATATTTTTTAAATATTCTTGGACGAATCACCAAACGCCATCTAGGCCTAAACTAAGCTACAAAATTGCCGCTAAATATACATAAACACTTTTTTTTTGTAAATAATTACTTATTATACGTAGAAAACACCTAGACCAAGGCAAACAGACATGTTCATTCACACAAATTGCGCAGGATTCGAGCCCGCGGCCCTCAAGATGAAGTGACCATTGCTTGCCACTCGACCACCAAGCATGTCAAATTTTAATATCAGCATGTCAAATTAAAAGTGATTGTATAAAAGGTTTCATTTAATTAATTTTAAACAGTGATTTTAAGATCTTTTTCACACACGTCTGTAAAGTTGGGATTATCGGCAACGTATCAGTCCCGGCGGTCCCATCTCTAAACTTGGGCACATTATGTTATCTCGTTGTACCATCTAAACTTTAAACTTTGATAAAACCTTTGCTGTGTTATAAGCGAAACTTGGATTTTGTACAATTATCATGCAAATGTGTTATAGTTTAAAAGCGACACAATTTTATATAATTATGTAGGTATAATGAGAAAAGAATTCTCAAGTCAAGGGAAAATAATTGTTTTGTTTAGATCCCATTTAAAATGTAAGCATCCGAAAATTCATTAAAAAATACGGCATCTTAAATATAATGTTCTGTTTATACCAAAACAAGGATAAATGTAGATCGTAGCCAAATAGCATTGGTCTCGGCCATGTTGTGTTTCTACGGTGAGTAAGGTCTCCAGAAGAGCTCCAATTGGGGTTGGGGAGGGTTGGCAACGCGTGAACGATACCTACCTACGGTATTGCAATTGCGTCTATAGGCTATGGTGACGGCTTACCATCAGGCCGGTCGTATGCCTGTATGCCACCTATGTGGTATAAAAAAAAGGTTCATAGAATTGTATTTTTTTTCTGTTAATTAATTTATCAATTATAGTCTGGCTAAATTAAATTTTATTTATTTATTTCATGTCAAACTGTCATGTTTCACTGTAGGGCAAATGCCTCCAACTTTCTACACTGTTTCCGATCAATCGTCTTTGTTTCGAAATCTATCGAAAAGGCGATCAGTCTTTCAAAAGTGATAAAATAATATTACAATTATAATTTTAGTCCTCCCTAACCCTAAACAAATTATGATCTAGTCTATTTAAAAAAAAAATACTAAAACGATTCGCGTTGGTGAAGTTCTGTTTACAGTATATTGTATCCCTAAAAGGAAATGATGCCAAAATTATTTATGGGGGGTTATAACATAATATTCCAGAATATGGTAGAAAAAACGAAGCCAATATTAACGATATAGTCGGTAGATTTTATCTTAGCACTTTTCTTACCGATCTTGCACCACTTGATACAAAGAAAAGCTAACCGATTCCTGCAATGGCTCAATAGATGGCGCTACTTGTATAAAAACGAAATATTATAAAACAGAAATTACATTAAAACGAGCAATAAACAACAATGCAGTCACATTAATCGTTCGTCATAAATCAACATAGTGAATGAAATGAACAAAACATAGTATGTTACGACTGACTGAAGTGTATTCAGTCTGCTACGACGCGTCGTAGCGTATAGGCGGCTTTACGGCCGGGCTACGCGATTTTTCCCGATCAAAACAATATGAAAATACCGGTGTATGTAATATGAAATTATTTATCTAACTTAGTTTCACAGTGAAAAGGTTGTGATTTGAACAGTGTATCGTAAAACAATTGATTAAAAAAAAAACAATAGAAAGCTTTCTTGGATTAGACTATTTGTGTCTTTTGTGCCAGTATTCCGGTAAAAGGTAAGTAATTTCTTATTCTCTTATAAATACTTCAAAGATTTCCTTTCATAAGAATCCTATTGTACCTAGTTCGATACTAGAAGAAATATAATTTTTGATAAAAGTAGGCAAAAAGAAACCCATAATAATAAGAATAACAACAAAACAGTATAAAATTGTACACACAAATTATTTTTTTATACTTTTTTGTCAATTTTTTGCTACATATTAATTCTATTCTCATTTCAAAGATTCAGGAACGTGTACTCTAATGTACAGTCAAGTGCAGGTCGACCTTTACATATCGGACTTTGTACCATCTTAAGTTCTATGTCATAAGAGCCAAAATTGTACTGCGGGTGTTAAGTTCAACGTGCTCCTGACTGTACATGCATTAATAAATGATTTTTGTAACCGATCTTCTCTATGAACTACTACCATTTCGGAAACAAAAGCAAAATGAGCAACTGGTAAAAGAAACGGCATAGATAGTACTAATGTTTCTGTATGGTTGTATGTGTAAAATGCTGTTGTTGTCTTATGTCTCATGTGCTGTACAGAATAAATGTATTTTCTTTCTTTCTTTCTTTCTAAATGTAATTACGAATTGTAAAAAAAAAATCTGTGGTCAAGTATAAAAAAATATTAGACGTCCATTTTTAATGAAAACATTAAAATGGTAATGTAGTTAATTTAAATTCCATTTTCTGAAAATAGAGTCCGTATAGTAAACAAGTACAGTCAACTAATGAAAGAAGTTAGCAAGGCTATAAATATTATTGGAGTTTCTAAATATTACGTACTAGCTTTTTTGCCCGCGACTTCGTCCGCGTGATGTTTCGGACCCGTTCCCGTGGGAACCACATTGAATTTCGGGAAAAGCTATAGCCTATGTCACTCCCTGATAATGCTACTACTAGTGAAATAATTTTTGAAATCGGTCCAGTAGTTTCGGAGCCTTTCGAATCGAATCTTTCCTCTTTATAATATTAGTATACATAAAGGTAAAAGTATACGCGAATTTTTATTTTTCTGCTGCTGCCCGCGGTGTTACCCGCGTTTAATTTTATCACACAGCGCCATCTACATCAGATTTTTGACCAAATCCTACGGGAATCGCGGACTTTTCGGGATAAAAAGAACTCTATATGTTAATCCAAGGTATCAGCTACATACATACCAAATATCATAAGAATCGGTCCAGCCACTTGACCGTGAAAGTAACAAACATACACACAAAAATTCACCCTTACAATTTTAGTATGGTAGTATTTATATTGTATGTACCTACCATGAAATTATAAATTTTCATAATGATGCTTACATTATTAGCGTCAAGATCTTTGTTCTTATTTCTCTACCCTGGTCACCTCTTGTTGGTTACCACGCCAGACCGCCGCGTCACCCAGGAAGTCCCGGGTTCCAATCCCGGTCGGGTCATGATAAAAAACAAACTTTTTCTGCTTGGCTTCGGGTCTTGGATAAGTATGTATTGAGTTAGTATCCATAACACAAGTTTCGAACTTACTTTGGGGCTAGTTCAATCTGTTTGATTTGATTTCAAAAATAACACTAAAATAATCTGAACTGTTTGTTTGGTTTAATCTCTGAAACTATCAGTTGGTTTGTTTTTTGAGTGCAATTAGTAAGTAGAAAGGTTATCACGATACGATCACGAGACACGAGAGACTAGGTATATTGTTGTAAATTAGTTTTATATATATGCAATTCTGTTATTATCATTTCATAAGAATTTCAAAAACCTTTTCATCATATCAACCCAGAATCAACCCACTGCAGGAATACGAGTCTCCTTTCAATCGAAGAGGATTGGCAAAGGTTAGTATTTTCAAGCCATAGGGCCACTGATTTGGCTTAACGACTGTCATCCATCGACATTAACGTGACCTCCGAAGCACGGAGAAGCTCGAGATAACAGGGAGGCTACTACGAAACGTAAATCCGATATTTCGGCCGAAGTATCGGAAGAATTTTAACCGTGAAATACAAGGTATTTCATGGTTATTTTAGTAATTCCTTGAATTCTATCCATGAAATACCTTGTACTTTATGGTTATTGTAGTAGTTCATTGAATTATAATCATGAAATAACTTGTATTTCACGGTTAAAATTCATCCGATACTTCGGCCGAAGTATCGCATTTACGTTTCGTAGTAGCCCTCCAGAACCAATCCAAACACTGGCTAAGATCGTAGTTGCTTAACTTACACGTTCCTCGATTTATCGAGTACCTTTAATTTAGATTATAATTATTAGGATTACTACATCATGTAGAAACAGAAAAAACAACAAACTGTCAAACACATTATGTTGCGGACGCTTATTTAATGTTACTCTTTGTTTATATGTTAGTTGAGGCCCAGTGCCCTATTCCCGTTGGGGTGGGAGTCCTGGATCCTCCAAGGGTGATATTAGAAATAATAGACTGTATGAATTTATATACTGTAATAATGAGACATGAAAATACAAATTAATAACTAAGTACGGCGCGGCCGATGCGAGCGCCTCGTGGTTGGCTAGTGTGCCGGCGCTTGAGTCGATGACGCGGCCTGTTCTTGCGCCCGTCCCGCGCGCACCTCAGACGGCGTTGATTTGTGGTAGACATAATTATGTTGTTTGTATATTTTTGTTGTGGTTATTGTATCACTTCTTTTTATGTAATGTGTGCTTTAGCTGATACAATAAAAAAATCTAACTATCTATTTAGGTAAGTACTTTTATAATTCGACCTAAATCTAAGGAGATAAAGTAAAAGTTTTTCCATATACTTTCTCAAATAGGTGACCCAATCGATTTGAACTTGAGGTATAAATCACATGGCACCCTACTTTCGTTCGCCCTCAGTCATGTCATCCCTTATGACCTATACACGACACGGTTTCATTCCCAGAAGAATGTTAAATAAGGGTATATTTTATAAAAGAAATATTAAAAAGGTTGAGTATGATTTTTTTATATATATTTGTATGTAATCTTATTGTTCCCGACAAAATGAAATTTCGAAAATAAATTTTTTTCGCCGTAAAAATCTTTTATTTGCCGACATGTCGCAGAGTTATCAGTATTGTATGGATCACTGTGGAAGCTTGTTGACATGCACGACGCATACGCAGTTTATACTAATAAATAACCGTGGCTACACACGGTGAAAATACGTGCGTGGATAAAAGACCTCAAATAACTACGCGGTTGGCGGTGTTGTCCAACATTGAGGGCTCATTCAGGCGGTTGCACATGGTTGACGGCAGATACAACTGCAGCCCCTGACGCATTGAGGGCTGCCGTCGACGAAATGCGGCTCGTCTGAATATAAATATAAAGGGCCAAATCAAACAGATTGAGCTAGGCCCAAAGTAAGTTCGAAACTTGTGTTAGGGGATACTAACTCAACGATACTATATTTTATAACAAATACATATTATAGATAACCATCCAAGACGCAGGTTAATCGAAAAAGTTTGTTTTTCATCATGACCCGACCGGGATTCAAACTCGGGACCTCCTAGGTGGTGGTCTGGCGTGGTAACTATTACGCCATGGTGGTCGTATCGTATCTGCCGTCTACCAAGTGCCGCTCGTGCGAATGAGCCCAAAGGGCAAGTTTAGACGTCGAGAAAATGTACACGCGTCGGATTTTCGCGTCATCAAAACGCGCCCTAAGGCGTTTCTGAAACTGTAAGCAATATTAATTGTTAAACGTATTACGCGTCCTCATTTTCCTCTCCATTATTTTTTCCATAGGTCCGGATAAGGGTCAGCAATATATCTTTTCACCTCACAAGCTCGGAAAGAATCTGTTTGTCATTCGAAATCTGAGCGCAAAAGTGCATTTTGTGCCCTAGCGTGGAAAGAATTTTTAAAATTCGAACCTTTCTATTCTATTGTAGATTTTACAACAAGTGCACAAAACGAACCTTTTTATTCGAGACTTTTAGCAGCCCGAGCCGAAGGCGAGGGCAGATAGTAATGTCGAGGATAAAAATGGTTTTGTGGACGAGTTACTCTGCTTTTCACTTCGATTGCGAGGAAATAAATTAATAAACGCACGAAAAAACAAGACCTGTTTCCCGCCGCTTTTTTTCTTAATCTTACGACATTGAAATTAGGCTTGGGCTGCAGATCTATACAGCCTACTATTAAATTAATTTTGTAATAAAATAATTTTCTTAAATTAATTAAATAACCTACCGTACTTTAATTTAAATTTTAATATCTTTTATGACTTAAAAAACACACAATGCAAATAAATTAAAGTAAATATTATAAAATAACAAATTCTATCTCTGAACTTTTTATTGTGTTTGGCTGTATGGCTCATTTCCTTTGCCTTAATATAGATACATTTATGAGTAGATACGTTTTTGCCCTTGTGCACAAAATTCGATTTTGTGCAGCCTATATCCTGCGCAAATAAGCATTTTCTGAGCATGAGAAGTGAAAAAATTGTTTATACCGCCAGTCCTCTGAAAATGCATTAATACTTATTTCATGCCAGTGCGCCAAACTTATTTTTAGAATAATCGAACTGGCCAGCACGACACCGCTTGAAAAAAAATAAAAACACTTAAGTATTTAATATAATATTTGCGTTTTTCTTGCAACTAGCATTTTCCTCGCTGTAGGGACGTGAAAAGTTGTGTGTTTCGCTCGGCAGCAAAGATATTCTGCGTCTCGTACCTTTGAAACCCTCGCGACGCTCAGGATTCAATATAAGTACTTGCGCCAAAAAACAACTTTGCAGACTTGCATAACAAATAACTATTGTGTTATTATGTTTTAAACTAGTGTCGACTACACGGCTGTATCGCAATTTTTAAAACGAAGTCCGAAACTCATACATACTTAGTCAGTGTATAAAAAAAACGATTTTCAATTGTTTTATAAACTGTGAGCCCAAATTTTGGCGCGTACTTTAGTTACACCAAAAAATTAAAATATCAATTATTTTTGCTTAAAAAAATACACGTGAAGACTTAATTACAAATAATTATGTTGTTTCGAATTACATACGTTACTGTGTTTATTAATTCTTCCAGTGGAATCTCATGAGGATCCAGTTCGTGTAAGTTGAGGGTTTATCATGTGAGCATAATGCAATTATAAGGGTTGTAACTTGATGTAACCCCTAACAATGTACCGAAAATGTATGTATATGCATATACCTATACAGTTATAATGCTTTGTGAGTCTTGTTTATTGGAACACACTTCAAAGAGAGTATGTAATGCGTGAGTGTGCGTGACAGGTACTTTATGAAACAAATTTTAAAATTTAATAGAAAATACTTATGCCTCTTTTATTTATCTTGAGATTCCAATATAATTAATATTCCTTCCAGGTAGTATATCCTCGACTCCTTATTAATAACTAACGCAAAAGTGTGGATGTTTGTTCATTCACGTAAAAACTGTCGGACATAGGTATTTGAAATTTAGTACAAAGGTAATTTATGACACGAATTTTTATACCACAAAGTTGGGAAACAAGCATACGGCCCGTCTGATGGTAAGCATCACCGTAGCCTTTAGACGCTTGCAATACTGGGGGTATATCACTCACGAGTTGCTAACCCTCCCATCCCCTCTAAGAGGAGCTCTGGAAACCTTACTCATGGTAGGAACACAACATTGCCGAGACCAATGACACGAATTATCACATAAGTTTTTATTTAATAAAGTTTTTATACAAAAGGATTCGGTCAATCATTCCTGTGTCGAACCATTGAACGATGGAACAAGCTGCCCGACGATGTGTTTCCTGCACCACACGTTACGACATGGGGTCTTTCAAGCGGAGCGTGAAGAGACAACTTCTAGACCTTTTAGTAGAAGCGACGTGACACCTTAAAGGATGTCTCGTCGCTCCTATTCCTGGACCCCAGTGACCTGCCCATCTCGCAGGCGCTGCGCTGGCGTCACATGCCGTGTCCCAATAAAAGCCTCAAGAATCAGCTATTAAAACATAAAAGTCTGTTTTTGTTACTCCACGCACCAGATGGCGCTAAGAGTTTTCTCGTTGTACCCATCTATTACAAATAGGTTATACCAATATTCCCCCTCTATCTCCATCACTGACTCTTGGGAATCATTGGAGCATGCATTTCATTTCTCGATAGCTTTCAAGTCAGCCGTGTTGATGGTTATTCGTTCCTTTTGTTAGCTATTCGAGTGGCAGGGCTCACAATGCAATTAATAGTCTAACGGTGTTCAACTATTTTTAAAGTTTAGAAACAAAGAAAGAAAATGGTTTAATTATAATTAATTATAAGTTCTGATATACAAGACAATAATTATTGTAAAAATAAATTATTGTTACATTGTTATTTTAAGAATTAGCTATGACAACAAATAGGGTTTGTGACATAATTATAATGGCCATCACTGTCAAACTAAAAAAGAAAAGAGATAGCTTGAGACGTGGAACTCTGCTTCAAGTTGATATTATATCACATGAGATTTTTTATACTCTTGATGGAGCTATCCCATTTCACAATTCCATACCTAAATGCTCTTTCAAAGCTATAATTTTTTGTTATAAATGAAGAACATAATATTTTTTCATCTTTTTTCCAAGAAACTACACAATTATTATACATTCTCATTATATTTCCGAGCTTCCTTACAACTCCGTCGACCTTATAATTTCACTTTACAAAATTTTCCGAGTATGAAAATGTTAATCTATTCTGTCATAAATGTAAAGATTTAATAATTAACTAATCCTGATTTTGGAGCAGACTCAAATGTATGTACGTAACACGAGTACAATTTCTAAACCACAAAAAGGTCTTCTATTTAAAATTAAAGGTCAAATATCAAATAAGTATAAGCGAGTCCTCTCACGACGCATCATACTAGTCGCTTGAGAGTAGTTCTCAAACAAATTCTACTATCTCCGCACACAACGCAACTCTAGTCTCGCGCGATCGGAGTTGCATACGAATAACATATAGAAAAAGAGATCTACAAATTATCCCCAAACATTTTTAGGTACTACGTACGAAAAAAATGGTTGGAAACAATTTGTAGATGGCGTCGTTTCAATTCGATTTGCACAAAGCCTCGAGTGCATTCTCTTAAGGTCGAGCCGAGCACAAGCCGAGCGCAAGCCGAGCCGCTCTGCTCGCGGTGACAAGCGTCGTTCGAATTTTGGCTCGGCTCGTGCTCCGCTCATGCTCGGCTCGTCTAGCGTAGAATATTTTACTCGAACACAGGCATATGACGTATGCGACTTCAGTCGAGTCGCAGTCGATTCGTGTGACTTGGATAGCGTAGTGGGAGGACTGTATAAGTGACTTGTCTTGTGAGAGGTGTGATTGTGGAAAGTCACACACACATAATCATACTTTCTAAGAGTTCCGGTGTTGCGTTAGTAGTGAACTTTTGGCACTAGAGGGCGCTAGTTCGATGCATACTCAGGGCAAACATTTATAAATAAATATAAAGGGACAATTCATACAGATTGAGCTAGCCCCAAAGTAAGTTCGAAACTTGTGTTATGGGATACTAACTCAACGATATTATATTTTATAACAAATACATATATAGATAAACATCCAAGACCCGAGGCCAATCTGAAAAAGTTCGTTTTTCATCATGACCCAACCGGGGATCGAACCCGGGACCTCCTGGGTGGCGGTCTGGCGTGGTAACCATTACGCCACGGAGGTCGTCATGTATCGATTTATGTAATGACATTTTATTTGTTCTCGAGTCTGGTAAATCTGGTAATAACACAAACAGGTTAAGCCTAGCTTACTTTGGGACCTGGGGCCATACCATGACCGCTTAAAACAAAACAAGAACGGCTGAATAAGGAAGACAGCGCAATACATGATGTAAGGCGACGTCTCGTTTACACAATATAAAAGGTCGTGGTACGGGCCCAGATGACGCTGTGTAAATAGTGTAAAATTTATTTAATTACTCGTAAAATACTCGCATCTTCGTTAGCGTATATCTTGCTTTCACGTGCTAATTTTGAAAAATCCTTCTTTAGTACACCCGTATACGTGTCGTAAGGAACCTACATTCCAAATTTGGAATCTCTAGACCCAGCGGTTTTTTTTTTGACGATGTTGTGCAAGCTACTGAAGCGCTAACGGGATACGCCTCACCAGCAACATTGGTTTTACGTGGGCGAGGTGTCAACCCGCCGCACAACCCCCGAAATGCTGGAGGACCACACCCGTCGTTGGTCAGCGAGTCCATCGGACTTAGCCGGTTAGTGTAGCTAGGCTGTACTACCGACCATTCCCCTATCCGCCACCTTGGGGACGCTCCCCTACGTTGTGAGGGCCAGCGTTTGGACTGTGCATTGATATATAGTTAGTCAGAACTTTGAAATTTATATAATTTTATAGATATAGATTATTGAATTAAAATAGACTAAGTTGTTTTAATTTGATTATAGATCTTTATTACCTCATCATATCATCATATCAACCCATAATCATCCCACTGCTGGGATACGGGTCTCCCTTCAACCGAAGGGGATTAGAGCGTACTCTGCCACGCTGCTCCAATGCGGATTGGCAGAGGCCGGTGTTTTCAAACTGCTAAGGCCACCGACTGTCATTTATCGACAACAGCCGGGACCGATGGCTTAACGTGCCCTCCGAAGCACGGACTTTATTACTACCTTTATTACCGATCTGATTATAATTATTTTTCAAACATCTCAATCAGTTTTGTCGTTTTGACATGAAAAATTACTGACAGATATAATTACTTTCGCATCGTCGATGTTTGCAAGGATGTCATACAAAGCAAAAGTCGCTAGCTATATTTTACATATAGTATTGTTAACATAATTATAAAGATTTGATTAAAATGTTGACTTAGGACCAAAGAATGGAGGAGCCCTTTTATAAAGCATTTTCCATTGCACGAAATTAAGGCTTTTTCACGGAAAAAAACCTCTTCCGATGTAATTACTCTATTGGGCCGAATGAAAAGGGACTCCTTTTTGGACCCTTAGACTTACCAGTGGTGAAAAAAGGATGTATTTGTGTCGTTGTTACTCAAGTGTATACTGGGCTTATTTTAAAAATCCGTACAGGGCTTTTTGGGCGGGATTGGGGTAAAAGTACCTGAATACGTGTGTTTATGTCTAGTAATGGAAGACTATGTGTATCTTGCATTAATGTTTTTTAGTAAACAATTGTAAACAAGGTACTCTTATGGTTTCGTCATGTCTGCACGCGGTCTAGCTCTGAGTCGCTTAGTAACTATGTTAACAAAGTAGTAGATTTTTTTTTAGATTTGCCCTCATGTTAAGTGCATAATAAAATACGAATATGTACATGGCAAACCGATCTCCTTTGTATTTTTGAACTCTCTATATTTTTTTGTCATATTTTCTCGCCCTATCTCCTCTTACATTATAATATACTTACCTATTAAAAAAAAAAAAATCATTTAAAATTTTCACCATCCTTGAAAACATTTTTTTTTTTAAACTGGAATCATATCTACAGCCCTGTATACCACTTTTATTGTTGACTGTATCACTCAATTGACGTTGTTTCTCATCTATGTATATAATATTCACAGTCCTGACTGACTGACTGACTGGCACAAATTATCAACGCACAGCCCAAACCGCTGGGTCTAGAGATTCCAAATTTGGAATGTAGGTTCCTTACGACGTCTAGGGGTGTACAAAAAAAAATGCTAATTGTTAGTAGGCCACGCGGGCAAAGCCGCGGGCAAAATCTAGTTATGAATATTACTCAACAAAGTTTCTATACAATCGAAGTGCATATAGTAGAAATACGTATTATATTAATAACGGACAGCGCTCGAACTGCAGGCAAATCCTTAAACCATACTTGGGCTTAATGGAGGCTTGTGGGCTAACTGGAACTTTCAGTACGACCGTTTAATCCTTATTAAGTCAGTAAATCCCTTTGTGCATTATTAATTTTGTATTAACTTTTGCAAATACAAACAGATGACCAGAGATTACTGTCCAGCTCATCCACACTAATATTATAAAGAGAAATCATTTGTATTTTTGTATGTGTGTATAATAATAATAATAAGTTTATTTACCATAATAGTTATACAATAGGTTTACAGGCTTATTTAGTAAATAGATGCACTTACAATTTAAAACGCCGTTTTTGTTACCCTGGATTCCACGATTCCACACTAGGATACCCTGTGTCGTGGAAACCAGGGGGGCTACTACGAAACGTTAATCCGATATTTCGGCCGAAGTATCGGAAGAATTTTAACCGTGAAATACAAGGTATTTCATGGTTATTTCAGTAATTCCTTGAATTCTATCCATGAAATACCTTGTACTTTATGGTTATTTTAGTAGTTCATTGCATTATAATCATAAAATAACTTGTATTTCACGGTTAAAATTCTTCCGATACTTCGGCCGAAGTATCGGATTTACGTTTCGTAGTAGCCCTCCTGGTTCCTTCCCAAAGTATACATAAAAAATAAAAAAAATAAAAATAAGTGTGTATGTAAATAAATACGCTGTGTATGTGGATTTGTGTGTGTGTGTGTGTGATAGAGAGATAAACTATTTTGTACATGTGTGAGAATTATTATTAAATTCATTTAACTAATACCAAATAATAGTCAAATATCTAGTAAAAAGTATTTTAGTAGCTAGTTTAGTATGTTTGTAATGAACAAATTCAAAAACTACTAGAAGGATTTCAAAAATTCTTTCACCATTGGGAAGGTACCAAGGGAAGGTACATTACCCCAGGGTAACATAGGCTATAATATATTTTAAAAAAAAATTGGAATTCTTAGTTAAAACGGTGCGAAGACGGGGCGGTTTTCTAGTCTATACTAATATTATAAAGAGGAAAGATTTTATTGTTTGTTTGTTTGCATTGAATAGGTACATGACACCACATACTAGACATTCAGTGTATACCTCGATCGACTGTCACTCGTCTCCACTGCCGCGACACTTGGTTGCAGATGTGGAATATTCTCAACTACCCAGACTATTATCATTCGAGTGTAAATTTCATTCTGTATCCTTAGTTTTCTATACTAATATTATAAAGAGGAAAGATTTGATTGTTTGTTTGTTTGTTGGTTTGTTTGTTTGTTTGCATTGAATAGGCTCCGAAATTAGTGGACCTATTTCAAAAATTTTTTCACCAGTATAAAGCTACATTATCAGGGAGTGACATAGGCTATAGCTTTTCCCGAAATTCAATATGGTTCCCACGGGAACAGGGAACGGGACCTTCACGCGGACGAAGTCGCGGGCAAAAAAGCTAGTAATTAATAATTTTGTAACGTTAAGCGCGTTTAATTTTTGTACAAGACAAAATTATGTAATGTTTTGTTTGTGTTTAAAGTCTTCAATGTTTTATATGAAACGTTGAAAACATTAAACACAAATTATTATGTATAATTTATATTTATAAAAAACCGGGATAGAGTGTGACAGGCCACGGTGCAGGGTTCCGTATTTGTTACGCTTTACTTGTATGCTAGATGATTGTAATGTAACATTCTATTTCTATGACATTATATAAATGTTTGCCCCATTCGAGGATCCAACCTTAGCTCTCTAATGCAGATGGACCAACGCGCCACCGGTATGTAACATTAACATGGATTATGATTCTGTTACTTTCGACCCCTTATCTCACCCCTAGAAGAGTGACAAAAAAATATAATGAATACGAAAGTAGATCTTTGCGAGGATTTTTTATAATTTCACGACAGAAATTTGTCGGAGATAAATGGCTCGCACGTGATATGCTGAAATTGCGAGACAGCTGAAAAATTACACCATTATAAATATTGTAATTCCAACGAAACGAGGCTAACTAGTGTTTTAGATGGTAGGCATGATTGAATCGGTTGTGGTTCAAATTCTATATCACATCTACAAAAGAGTTTTTATACACACATGGACGAAAATTTGAACACTCAAAAGGCTATAACTGATATTCTAAGCTGTCGGCCAGAGCTATCGGCCATAGCTGTCAGCAATTTCTCATAGCAATTTAAACTCGGCCAATATTGACATTTCAGAACAACATTTGATGAAAATAATACCAAAAGGTAGTATGAAATGGCTTGGATTATTCGAGCTACTAATATACGTCAATAGGCGTGACGAAAGGTTTTGAAAACCTCTTCCGTAATGTGGGTACACACTTACTATTTATGAAAAAAACTTTATTTCGGTAATAAACTTTAGTTTAACGAAGTTTAAAACCATTTTTCAAATCATTTTCAAATAGTGCGCCAAAACAGCGGCAGGTGTCATGGCGTCAGCTCTGACGTCACGTCTTGGTAAAAATGTCATTGTGTCTTTGGCGTAACGAAGAAGTTGTAGTAATGTTTACCGAGACGTGACGTCAGAACCGACGCCATGACACCTGCTAGTGTTTCAATCAAAATGGCCGATTGAGGTATTTTAATGTTTTATTTTATTGAAAATCTTAATAATCTGATTTTTTTAAACAAAACTAAAGCAGTGGTTTTTTTATTTTTTATTTGAATATTCACTTACAAACATTAAATTGACGATTTTTTGATACTGTCGTCATGCCTATTTAGGCGTAAATACACGAATTTATAAGCCACTAGCAACAAACAGCAGCATGAAAGGCGAGGCGGTATCGACGTGCCGAGAGTTACGCAAATACGTTTAGTGATCCGATTAGGGGAGACGAAATTGGTGGAGTCAGGTTAGCGGATAGGTGAGGAATATTGTCCGTTGTATTAACTTATGTACACGTATCTCATAGATTTTATATGCCATAACATATATTTCCATTCTAAACACATTGTTACATCAACGTACTGAAGTACGAGATTCAGGGACAAGCTCACCACATATTCCCACAGCTGTGTCTTCTGTATAGCCAGGATCAACAATGGCGACCACAGACTGACAATAAGCAATGAAGCTTATTGACGTCCCGGGGAAGAAACACAGCTATTTTGGAACTCACAACGAATTTAATCAGAAAGAAGTTAGATGGTGTAGGAAGTATTGAAAGGCAAAGTACGAGATGTCGAAAACGTGATCATGAAGTGGAACTAGACAGGACACCTAGCCCGTCGTAATGGTAGATGGAGTAAAGCCTTGACCGAACGGTGGCCCAAAACTGAGAAAAGAGGTGTCGGACATCCAGTAGCGAGATAAATCGACGATATAATTGAAATCGCAGGTCGTACACATACGATACAGACATGTGGATGAAAATAGCACAGGTCAGAGAAGGCTGGCGTACAAAAATATTTTAATTGACAATTTTAATATTAATTGTCAGATTCGGAAAATATGGACATAGTCTGAAATAAATGTTTTTAAAAGCTTTTATTTAACTTGAGCTGTATGTATCTGCAGAATCGGGCTGAGATGATGGTGATGATATTATATTATACATATTAGCTCTTTGTCATATTACGTGTCAC
Organism: Endotricha flammealis; assembly: GCA_905163395.2. Lineage (NCBI taxonomy): Eukaryota > Metazoa > Arthropoda > Insecta > Lepidoptera > Pyralidae > Endotricha > Endotricha flammealis. The sequence continues at coordinate 3,054,558 of LR990867.1, forward strand.
TAGAACTTCCACTATCATGTGAAACCTCGAGTCATCTACAAATAAAGCCTATTTTATTTACCTACAACAATATAAAAACATGCAGGAAACCGTAGTCACGATATGTGTATTCCGAATAATATCTGATGCCATATCTATCGGTTACACGGTAAACACTCTCATCGAGCTTTCACTGCCATTTTTACGCACCACATCGAGCTTTCCGTGTGTAGGTATTTGGTAAGTTCAATAAATGAAAACATACAACATTGAATTTGGTTATAAAAACGTCGCGTTTATGCTTCATTCACTTTACAACCTAGAAGCATAAACAATGTTTTTTTATGAGGTGAAGAGACCTGGACTTAAACAATAACATAATGTTTAAGTTATTGTTTAGGTCTATAACAAATGTCAAAAACTATTCCACTGATACACTATCGGCATTCTTTTGAGACACCATTGAGAGTCCATTAGTGCATTTGTGTTAGTAGAATCGGCCCCTGGTCACTTGATTGTAAGCAATCAGCGCTTCCCATGGACATCCACGATAGCCCGCCGTATGACAAAAAACATTTAAAAAAATTTTTTGTTATAAAATGCGATGTATGTGATTGATACACGTACAGCCGCCAATGAAAGAAGTGCGCAGGCCGTAAATACGATTCAAGTTTTCTTAATATCGCGTAAAGTGATTTACTCGATTTCTTATCCATCAATAGTATTCATAATATGTGATTTAAAATCTTAATTCTTATATCTACCCTGTCCATGTCTTTCATTGATTGACTGTACGTACAAGACGATACTGTAAAGCGAGCTATCTTTTAAAATAAACTGTAAAATCGCACGTCACACACAGCAACTTCCATATTGTTATTCCGTATTTTCTAAAGTAATTTTGTAGCTTACGTTTTTGATACTACTAACTTAGTTTATAGAGATAGGCCATTACCTTACAAGATGATCGGAAGGGGTATCTTGGCATTTATTTATAGTACTTTTATGGCGTATGATAAAATATAGTGGTATAATAAAATAAGAAAATATTTTCGATACAAATAAATACAAAAATATTGTATTATTTAATAGACGAAATCTCCTACCGTCAAATTGTTGTCGTTCCCATGAGAATTTCGATAAGTAGCCTAAACATTAAATCAAAATTTATCTCAAACTTATTTTTACCCATTTAAAAAAGAATGAAGGTTCTCAATTGCACCTGAAGCCTGTAGCACAGTTTAAACTAACACAGAGCTTCAGAGCTGTCAACTAAATTGTTAACAAGTGCATTTTTGAGTAAAGTACTATTTATTAATTTGAGTGTATATTTTTTTGTAAGTTTGTTACCTCAGCACTTCGTCATGATTGAATCGATTTGCATGATTTTTAAATTCATCTTAAATCAGCTAATATTGTGAAATTTTGTTTTTTGTCGTATTTAGTGGTGGCGGAGTTAGAGTATCGATGGCTTCTACTCATCCACCAACCAGCACAGGACGAGCGTGGTGGATTTTCACATCCAAACCCCTCCCTCATATAAGAAACTCATGGTTTGGAGGTCTTCGCCCAGCAGTGGGACAACTAAGGCTAATATTTTTGTTGCCACTAATAACAAAAAGATTGGAATTTCATTAATTTTACGAATCTAAAATCATAATAATACATTATAACAATTAGCAATAACCACGTTTAAATACGTTGCGAATTCGCAATTTCGATCACAATACCAAAAGAGCGACATTTTGCAACTAGACAGGGCTACCATATTTCACGTTTGCGTATGATTTATGCCCAACTGTCCTGCGTTAGAATCGGTAAACAAATTGATTCAATATTTCTTTGTGAACTATTTGCTATGCATAACAATTATGATGGGAACGGGGTTTATTGTAAGAAGTATTTTTTGGGGATGTTTATGACGTGGTTGTGCCAGACGGAACTCTAAAGGTATACACTGTGAGTTTGATGTTAAGTTCCTAATGTATGCTATGCGTATAAAAGTTAATAAAATGTGTGTGTAATAAACTTGCATTTCGGTCTTCTAAATTCAGAGAAGTAGTTTTATACAGTAGTTTAATTAGACAAATTATTTATTACTGTGTGTTTCTGACAAGAGAACGTATTTGTAAAATAATATATTATAATCAGGGAAACCTGTCTAAAAATGTATGTATTTATTATTTGTAACGCTTTTGGTTTTCTCAATAAATAAATAAATAAATAAAACCTATTCTCTGATCTGAATAAAAAATTTGAATCTTTTGAGAAAACCGCAAAGAGAAATTCGTAAGTAAAGTTCTATGTAAGACGTCAAATATTAAATATTCCATGATATACTCTGATTAAATTTAAAAAGTTAAAATTTCGATCTTTTTTTTTACAAAACTCATTCGTTTTGAATAGGCTAAACTTGAGCTATCGTTTCCAAATTTCCTCAAACTACCCAAAGTAGATAAAACCGTGATGGATTATGAAAATTCCCTTAATAACACAAGACGAGGAATGCCCAACTTTGCTATCGAGTGAAAACGGAAATGAAATTCACTTTGCCTAATGAAAATTCTTTAACGCAGCCATCGGCCACCGAATTTTCCAACTTAAATATTTGAGAATTTTCCTTAACTATCAAGGTTTTTTAAGGGATTTATAACATCATTTTCTAACCACTTATGTTACACGATTCTCGGTTAAAAGTGCTTAATTCTAAAGACCAGGCTACGAACTCGCTGTGAGCAGAATCATAGTACCGGGCGGCGCGCGATTGTAATAAAATGTATTAAAATGTTTTATGACGCTCTCTGACGCCATACACGGCGGCAACGCGCGAGTGGTACCCCCGGTGTTGCAAGCGTCCATAGGCTACGGTGACTGTTTACCATCAGGCGGACCGCATGCTTGTTTGCCACTGTAGTGGTATAAAAAACGTACGCACGCGCGACTCGATGATAATCTATTCTATGCTATGAGAGCCACCATCGCTCTGTTCGAAGACCGCGTCGCCGCCGTGCCGCTTGCCACTGCCTAAAGTTGTGGCCAGGCCATTTTTTTAGCGCGGGGCGGCGAGCGGTAAGAATCATTATACTAAAAAGTTGAATGACGCTACGAGACATAGTACTCGGCGGTAGCGCGAGCGTTTTTCGAAGGATACACGGTGCGGTGCGGGTCGCATAGAGCTTTTTCCTTATCCCTTCTCCCCCTTTTTCGTTCCTTGTAGCAGGCTAGGCATTGGTAGCGCCTCTATTACTTATGTTGATAGGCGGCAGTAGCGACATTCAGACAGTGACCAGTTGCTCATCAGGTGACATGCTTGCTTGTTTGCCCGCAACATGATATAAAAAAGGTAAATAAATATTTATCGTGACCTACGTATAACACACCACGGCCGTCCAATGCCCCGAAATGTGACCTCGCCTGTCCGTTTCCTAAATAGTTGACGGGGTTGTGTAGATAAGATAGTGAGGGTTGCTATTTTTGTTTGACCTGATAAGAATTTCGACACTAGAATGCAGTTAAATTCATGGCCTTGCTGTATTCTGTATCTTTCTTTCTGACTTGCAAAGAATTTCCTGTGAATCTACTTTATATTATTAAATAAAGAGTATTCTGTACTGCTAATCGCAAAAGGGTGTAACTCGAACTCAACTCAAAGTCAAAATTGAATAAAATGTCAGGTAAAAAATTTTGGGCCTAAAATTTTATAAACAATGGCTTTGTTTAGTATAACCCAAATAATGAAGATTGTAAATCGGTTTCAGACATTGTCGATGTTTATGCGATGTTGACATTCCAATTATTAAATTGCGATTCCCTGTTTGCTCGATCCCGTTACGGACAGGAGAATGAGAAACATCCAAAGAATAATTGGTTTGGTACTGAATAGGTACTTACTTATACCGTATCTGTTTTTGTCGTCAACTCGTAATACTATTTTTAAGTCGCTCGATAACTTACGTTCGCTCAATGTTTAATAATTTTCGCTCGACTTCAGAAATTTTATATTTCACAATATTCTTGTGTTTCTTCAATTTCACTTTATTAACCACTCATTCGCCACTCTCGGTAAAACCCTGTCTGAAAGAATCCTCCATACTCAATCATCTTCCTCAATTTCCTCAAACTCATCTACTTCTCGTCAACATTTACAATCCTTTTCTCCCCCTTACTCATTTGTGTTAACCGAAACCTCTGCTGACGAGGTTAGGGCCTTAATAGAAACCTTAAAGGATGACTGCGCTGTGGGTTGGGACGGCATATCTTCCAGGATTATAAAGCTACACGCAAAAGTACTCACCCCACTCATCACACACATCTGCAACATCAGCATATCGTCCGGTGAATTTCCTGTTGCATTTAAGAAGGCTATTGTTCACCCTATTTTCAAGTCTGGGGATCGAGACGATGTGAACAATTATCGCCCAATATCTATTCTTCCTGCTATGTCCAAAATCTTAGAGCGCCTGCTTAACAGGAGGCTTACCAGATACCTCGAATCAAAAGGTTTACTATCTCCCTGTCAATACGGCTTTAGAACGGCTCGGTCCACGGCAGATGCTGTCCATGACCTCACGGACCATGTGTGCAAGCTTCTCGACAAGAGACAAAAATGTTTGGGCATATTTTTAGATCTCGCTAAAGCCTTTGACACCGTCTCTATCCCTTTACTCCTAAACAAGCTGGAGTCCATGGGTATTCGTGGTGCTCAGCTTTCTTTGTTCGCAAGTTACCTCAAGGCTCGGTCCCAAAGCGTGGTGATCGACGGGTGTGCTAGTTCCTTCCTCCCAATAGGTTATGGCGTGCCGCAGGGCAGTATTTTGGGTCCTACATTATTTTTAGTGTATGTGAATGATCTCTGTTCCTTCAGCATTCCTCACTGCAAAATTATCTCATATGCAGATGATACAGCCTTACTTTTCCATGGGGATACCTGGGAAGAAACATTCATTCATGCACAGTACGGTTTCAACTGTGTGGCCGATTGGCTTCGTCATAACCTCCTTACTCTCAATATACAAAAAACCCAGTACCTTACTTTCTCGATTTACAAAACTTCTGTCAGCCAACTATCTAAACACTCTATCGTCGCCCATACACACTCCGTAAATGATATCGCCACCCCCTGCACTTGTCCCACTCTTACATCCTCCGAAACGACCAAATATTTAGGTGTTGTGGTCGACAATAAGTTGACTTTTCACCACCATATTGACATTATGTCCGGCAGAATTCGTAGGCTTATCTACGTCTTTAAGCGGCTGCGTCATGTTGCAGAACCTAGAATTGTCAAATCCGTATACATGGCCCTCTGCCAGTCTGTAGTCACTTATTGCATAACATCCTGGGGCGGGGCTGGCAAAACATCTATCCTAAAGCTGGAGAGAGCCCAAAGAGCCGTCCTTAAAGTAAGTTGCTTCAAGCCCATTCTTTTCCCCACCCACGACCTCTACCAATACTGCGATGTACTAACCATAAGACAGCTCTTTATTTTACATACAGTCTTGAAACAACATGCCATCACCGACCCGAATCACACTATCCGCTCATTACGCAATCCCATGGTAGCAAATTCTTTTCTCTTTAGGACGGCCTTCTCCAATAGTTTCTTCTGCTTCCTGGGACCTTTCCTCTACAACCGATTAAATAAAGCATTAAATATTGTGAATTGCACCAAATTTGACTGTAAGGGAAGGGTCACTGCCTACTTAAAATCGCAAAACTATGATAGTACCGAGAAGCTACTGATCCCGCTATCATAACACTTACTCGATGTTCCTCCTTTTCTATTGTTGAATAAGCACATAGTTCTATTTAGATATTGATAATATAATATATACATATTCATATGAGTTTTTTTATATATATTTGGCTAGTTTTTTCTTCAGAAATATATATGTATTAAATACGTGGATGAATATTTTGATATATACGGTATATAAATTCTCTAAAGTACAGGTATCTTACATTACACGCACATAGCAACTGGTTGCATTACCATTAATCATGCACATCTTTTATGTTTATATTTATTTCTTTATTAGCTACTATTTTCAAAATTTATTGTTATCATTCTAGGTATTAAACGAATGTTCATGTTTCCGTTGGGGAGAGGTCTGGTGTACTGTACCACAAGCTTTGCTTACCACAGTCGCCAGTCTCTCACAATCTAATTATTTAACCCTAATTTAAGAACAAAACATTGTAACCATAGATTGTAAGAGAGAACAATAAACGATTTGATTTGATTTGATTCGAAGGAAATATGAATTTTGAACTCTTTTACCGTAAATCCTAAAAATTCTAAACGTTTCAGGTAATTTCTCTTATAACGGTCTATATTTTAATTGTTTTTTTTTTATCCGTAAAAATTATAAAAAAATTGCATCTCAAATTGTGTTCTGTCTATTGCATACCTTAACAGGCTCAAAAAGCGCAGATTTTTTTCAATAAATGAAAATAGAACTGATCTTTGGCAAGGCGGACAAGGTGACAGACGGTCAGGGATTAGTCGTTATCCACCTCATTGGCTAAGAAGAACACGACAGACCCTCGTCGCTTCCCGCAAGCGGTAGCGGTAGTACTTCAGTAACGCATTTTCCTGACTATAAACCAATAAAGGACTTCTGACTAGCGTTCGGTCTTCTTCTTTTTCAGGGTTCCGTGTCTCAAAAGGAAAAACGGAACTCTTATAAGATCACTTTGTTGTCCGTCTGTCTGCCCATCTGTCTGTCTGTCAGGACCCTTTTTTCATATCAAATACTCAGGTATACTATCCCTAGAAGCTGTGGAAAAATCAAAAGATAGATCTGTTTATGCCGCATTTTCGACTCTCGCAAGGGAATCAAAACCTACAGGGTACTCACGTATACTCAGAAACTTGAAATAAGGTACAAAGCAACGTCTTGTAGTACAGATAAAGGAAAAATTGCGATAGACATAAATTTTTGGTTACATCATAAAATAAAATAATTTTTCATATCTATGTCTCTACGTGTTCATGAGGTAAGGAGTAGTAAACTCCTTTCCTCATGAACACGTAGGGGTTTTAAATTGAAATTCACATCAAATACTCAGGTCGTAACAAAATCAAACTTCTATGTCAACGCTATATACATACAGGTTTGTACGGAACCCTCGGTACGCACGTCCGACTAGCACTTGGACGTTTTTTTTTGTCAATGACTCAATTTAAATTCTCACACACTACTAGCAAGATGTTCAGCCAGAAAGATGGTAATATCCGTGGCCTTGCACAAATCTGAAGAGAAATAAATACATATACCTATAGGTACAAATCACACAGATTGAGCTAGCCCCAAAGTAAGTTCGGGACTTGTGTTATTGTATACTAAATCAACGATACTATATTTTTATAACAAATACATTTTTATTATATAGATTAGCGACATTGCTCGACGACAGTCCGACAATCTGGATAAGCTATTGGTTGTAGGTAAAATAGAGAGGAAAAGACCACGCGGACGATCACCTAGGTCCTAGTCGATGGTCGGAATACTTGGTCCGATAACGGCGGTTAAACAAATGCAGCTGCCCTGCGAGAAGCTGAGGTTAGTGCGAAATGGAGAAATATCGTAAGAGACGCAACGGAAACTTTTCAAGGACACTACCTTTAGAAAGGTGGTGAGAGAGAGATAAATATCCAAGATATTACGTCAAAATACGAACAATTCCATAATAGCACCCATGAATCGTTGTTGTGATTGTTTCATTTGTTTGGTATCTATAACAGTAGCGCTGTTACCTGGAAGATTTTAAGTCACTTGCATTTCTACTTTCCTTATTTTCTAGAAGAGTTATTCTTTATCATTGAAACTGCGCGAGACAGTGTAACCGCAGTTGATAGCTTTTTGTTATGAAAATGTCGTAATGAAGGTGATTTACTACCTATAACATTTTATGTTGTTTTTCTATATTTTAATAGGCTTGTTGCCGTAAAAAATGTAATTAGTCCGTCTTTCAGATTATTCAAAAATAAGGAACACTCATTTTTTCATTTGTAAATTAGACCAAAAATGACAAAGATATAGCGCATTAAAGTTACACGTGACGTCACGCCGTGTGGCATTTTTCGCACGGGGTGACGTCAAAGGCCCCCACTCCTAAATTTTTATGCCTTGTATCATTGTTATTTTTTGTTTAATCGAAAAAAGAAAAAAATACGTGTCCAATATTTTTTTATAATCTAATATACGGACTAAATACAATGTAATTATTTTGACCCTTGAAACAACCCTATTCCTATACCTTGGACTACTCCAAAATCACTCCTAGCTATGTAAACTTATAGATACAGAAGGAATGATTTTAGCGTGGTAGTGGTAGTAATCTTCATATTCATATCGCCTTTATACACAAACATGTATATTACATTCCATTTATTATTTCTGGGTACAAAGAGCTATAGACAATTTATTTAAGGAAATCGTTTGATAATATTACTCGATATGATAGAAACATGAATCGAATAAAATTATATTTTTCTTTATATTTTTAACAGGAAAGCGGAATATGCGTAAACGAACTTGCGTGGATTTTGCTAGTACTGGGCCCCTACCATGACCGCTTAAAACAAAACAAGAACGACTGAGTAAGAAAGACAGCGCTATACATGATGTAAGGCGACGTCTCGTTTACACCATCGTTTAAGGATAGTTAAAAAAGGTCGTGGTACGGCCCCAGAATACATATATACCCTTCTATCAACACGACACACCACACTTTAACTATGTATTTCTGTCTTTAAATGTTGTCATTAACCTTCCTTGTACATAAATAAAAAATCCAAACTATTTAATACTAGCTTTTCCCCGCGGCTTCCCTCGCGTTTAATTTTATGAATCGATATCGTTTGACAACATAACAATCCATAGCGCGACTTGTGGCGCCATCTGTTGACCGATAGACCTCCCACAGCGCCCTCTATAGTAGAAAAAATATTTTCCCATTGGAATGACATGCTTTCACGTGATAAAAAGTAGCCTATGTTGGGCTCTGTATATGTATATAAATTTTCATAATGATCGGCTGCTTAGTCAAGCCGTGAAGGAATAACAAACAAACAAACAAACTCACTTTCTCATTTATAATATTAGTATGAAGTATGATACATCCATAAAATATTTATTTATAGATATATCGATAATTCATGTCCAGCTATTTATTGTGTCTTGCTAGCTCTGCATACAGAAATTTGTTAACGTAAGGTTGCCTTAAAAAGATTGCTTTTAGCAATAAGGCCGCCTTGTTGCCTATACACTAGTCAGTAACTTTTACTTACTGTTTACTGTAGCACTTTAGTCTTGTTTGTCTTTTGTTTTTCACTATTCCATATAAAAATAAAAGTTTTAAAACTAAAATCAAAATACAAGGCATTTCAGAGGCTTTCGGTAGCAGAAGCATACCTATTTCAAACACTTCGCTGCAACCCATTATACGGTTACAGCTGCAAGCATAACTGCAGTTGTTTGTTATTGTAAAACAGTATCTATTTCCTCGTAATAGAGTCAACTGGGAGTGCAAGTTGCGGTGGCAAGAGCGCCAATCTATTTCGCGAGGCAGGACAGCCAATTTCGTCGTCGTGTCTAAGCGTTTGAACGGCATTCAATACGTCTCGGTTGGCCTGTGTGGCGCATTTCGTTAGAAATCTTATAAAATTTACTATAATGCTTTAGTTATTTTGTAAAAATACTAGATATCAATTAATATTAAACTCGCTATTTCTGTCCTTGTCGGGATTTCGCAAAGCTTTTTTCTTACTAAGGGCCGATTGTTTGATCATTAGTTAAGTCTAGTTAAGTATACTAATGGTTAAAATTCGTTGAAAAAACTAACTATTTGTTAAAAATTGCTACCAATTTTAACCGTTAGTATACTCGTACTTAACTACTGATCAAACAATCGGCCCTAAAAGGTTCAATTGCTTAAAGGGTAAGTTTGTGAGGAATCACTGTATCACTGAACCGATTTTATAAACTCTTTTACCAATAGAAAGCAAAAAAAACTCACACGGTTGCGCGTAACATATATTTAGGTACTTTCTGTAAAATCATCAGACGTTTTATGCTTTGGCTGGAGTAAAAACAGGAAGACCATTTGACTTTGTTTTTTTATAGGTTTGGGATTTTTCTTGAAGGCAAAATACATTATATAGGGTGTTCTGAAATTATATGTTGCATAATGAAGTGGGACATAGTATCCGTTTCATAGATCACACTAAATTAGTGTTTATTAAAAAAGTGTGTTAAGTGCAAGAAAAATATTACAAAAAAAGCACCCGGCCTTGAGTGTAGCAGATGTGACAAGATTGTCCACGCGGATCCAACCTGTACTAAGCTGTCCAACAAGCAAATAAATACCCTACGTAATTCACCAGGAATTGAATGGAGTTGTGAAGATTGTTTGAAAACCATATCCAGGAGATCAATAATAATTCCTGACGATGAGGAAGACGAAGATTCAGACTTAGAGGGTACTAATATCATCCAAACCTTAGATACACAGAAACTTGTCCAAGATATCTCAAGAGAATTAAGGAAATCATTCCGAGAGGAGATAGGTCAGCTAGAGAGCTCCATGGAGTTTGTCAGCGAACAGGTTGGCTTAATGGATCAATCCATTAAAGGTCTTAATAATATTATTAGGGATTTGAAGAAAGAAAATCAAGATCTTCATAATAAAAATAAAAATCTAGAATTGAGGGTAACTGTGTTGGAACAATCTGTGAAACAGTACGAGCAAAACACACTCTCTTCTTCTGTTGAGGTAGCGGGCCTGCCAGATATCAATGCGAAGGAAGTGGACAAAGTAGTCGAAACAATAGCTTTAAAAATGCAGGTCGATAATGAGGATGTATTGTCAACGCAGCGCCTGCCAGGAACAAAAGGCAAACCTGGCCCACTCCTTGTCCACATGAAGACAAAAGCAGCCCAAAGGCAGTGGATTGACGCCGGAAGGAAGACTTCCTTAGCCGCCGGGAGCCTGATGCCCAACGTCCCGAAGGAGCAAGCGGAGAATAAAATATTTGTTCGTGAAGCCTTAACTAAACACACAAAAACACTATTGTATACCGCCAAAACTCAATTAAATAAATCATTCCAATTCATCTGGTGCCGTGACGGCAAGGTATGTGCTAGAAAAAGTAGCAATAGTAAAATCTATTATATTAGGTCTATGGAAGATATAAAGTTCATAGAAAATCACCTTAACAACGATAATATTAAAGTGTAATTGTCAGGCTGTCCTACCTACAGCATATTTTCTTAAATTACCACATTTGTATTTTTTTCTTTATTTCATATATAATAACTAATTACAAAATAATAATATGATGGAAATATTTAACTGTACTTCTATAAATGGTTTTTTCCAAGAAATACCCATCGACGACTTATTTGCATTTTCTTGCATTCACATTAATATTAGATCCATGATTAAAAACTTTGACAAGTTATTACAGATTATTCACCAATGTAAATATCCATTAGATATTATCATAGTCTCAGAAGCTTCAATCACAGACAATATATCTCAGTTATTTAATATACCTGGATATAATATGTACCCACAACTACGTCGTAATAAAAAAGGAGGTGGAATTATTATCTACGTTAAAAACTATCTTAAATTTACACCTTTTCAATATAAAACTACAACGTTTGAAAACCTAACAGGTACAATAAAAATAAACTCAAAATTAGACCTAGTTGTGTGTGCCGCGTATAGACCACCATCCACAAATAAAAATATATTTATAAGGGAACTAGATAAATACTTAGAGATGTTCGAGTCCAAACAAAATCTTCTTTTAATCGGCGATATTAATATTGACCTGAAATCATTTTCATCATATAAGGACACATACTTGGAAACACTAAGTGGGCACGGACTAATGTGTGGAATAACAGACTATACAAGAATCGAAAAAAAATTAAATGTTATCACTAAATCTTGCATTGATCACATTTTTGCACGAATCCCCACATTGCGTCCGTACTCAGCGGTGTTAGATGTTGCACTGGCCGACCACCGAGCTGTTTCTTTTACCTGCGTCGACGTATCTAAGCCCCGGTGCACACAGGATGTAACAAAACAAACAATAAACTACAATATATTGTACCGTGAATTGAAAAACGTAGATTGGAAATTGACAGAGGATATGCACTCACCCGATGACATTTATAACTATATTTGTAATTCATTTCAGAAAGCCACTAATATTGCAGTCTCTAATAAAACTTATACACAAAGTATACGTACGTTTAAAGTACCCTGGATGAATGAAAATATAAACTGTTTATGTGAAAAACGGGATAGATTGTTTGCTTCGTGGAAAAAAAATTCTTTTGATCCAAAAATTAGGTTAGAATATAACAAAGTACGCAATAAAATTCATAAAATTTTAGAAAACAAAAGAAATAATTATTATATGAAAAAACTTAATGAAAACTTTAGAAATATAAAAAATACGTATAAAATTATTAATCAAATGCTGGGTAAAAGTTCACTATCGTTAGATGAAGTCGTAGAAAAAGCATTTAAAAAGCAAGGAATAACTACTAAAACAATTGTAGATAATTTTGCAACAAATTTCCATAAAACTGTTCAAGACATAATTCCGAATTGTAATAAAAAACTAATAAGAGATAAAGTTCATTCAAATCCTAAAAACTATTCTATGTTATTTCAAAAAGCAACTAACGATAAAATTTATAAAATAATAACAAATTTAAAATCCAACAAAGCTCCAGGTCTTGATAATATTAAAGTTAACGATGTCAAAGCTATTAGCAAAGAAATGTCAGGAGCCATTGCTAAACTAATTAATCAGAGTGTCAAAAGTGGACTTTATCCAGACAAGTTAAAAGAAGGGTGTGTTAGACCTATTTATAAAAAAGGAAAACATGACAATTACTCACATTACCGTCCTATCACACTACTTCCCATAATAAATAAAATCGTAGAAAAATACATTGGAAACCAAGTCCACAAGTTTTACCAGGTTAATGATGTAATATCCCAAAATCAATTTGGCTTTCAAACTGGTAAAAGCACAAATGAATTACTGGCCAAATTCACCGACGAAGTAAATGAATATTTAAATGAAAAGAAATACGTGTTAGTTTTATTCATTGATTTCTCGCGCGCTTTTGACACTTTAAAACATAAACAGCTGGTAAATAAGTTAGATGACTGTGGAATTCGCGGACCCTTACTCAAATGGTGTGAAAATTATTTAAAAAATCGCAAGTATGTAGTAAGGATCAACAAGACAATCAGTGAAGCCGTTTCAGTTACAGAAGGTACAGCTCAAGGTTCGGTATTAGGCCCGATTCACTTTCTATCTTATGTAAACGAAATGAGTAGTTGCGTAAAGCACTCTAGTTGTTATCAGTTTGCGGATGATACATGCCTTGTTATTGCTGGTAAAAACCTAGAACATGCCTGCAACATGTTGCAAGCTGATTTAGACGTATTAATGAAATGGTGTCACGACGTAGGTCTAGTAGTAAATGCTGATAAAACTAAATTAATGTTAATAAAATCACCTTATATAAAGGAAAGCCCGTTAAAAAACATTGTGGTCCACGACCATGCATGTCTTCACACACGTAATAACTGTTCTTGTTCAAATATTGAAGTAGTTGAATCGTATAAGTATTTAGGTCTAATTGTGGATTCGAAATTTAATTGGGGCAAACATATTGAATATGTGTGCAATAAACTAAGACAATTTTTATCCAATATAGTTATCTTAAAAAAACGTATCCCATTCAGGGTTAAATTAATGTTATATAACTCCCTTGCTGAATCGTATTTACAATATGGTTTGACAAGTTACGGACGCACTCACAAAACCTATATTAAACAAGTAGCTAAATTGCAAATAAGAATATTAAAAAATATAGTTCCTACTTCAGTAAAAAACGAGAACATAGATAACAACAGCGAATTATTTAAATACTGTAAAGTTCTACCAGTTCATATTCAATGTATATACTCATTAATGAAACAGTATTTTTTTGAGGATAGGTTCTGGAAAAAAGTTGACCATCCAATGTGTACTCGGGCTATGACACAAAACTTGTTATTAACAACTCGAGTGAATAACATGTACGGCGAGCGGACATCGACTTATTTGATGCCTCGACTAATTAATAAACTACCTCACGATTTACGAGATCAAATTAAACCTACCAACATTAAAGTTAAACTGAAGAAATTTTATTTGGACTCCCTAATAACATAAGCACAAACCTGCGTGGTTTTTATATGTTATAATAAGTTAAAAAAAATTGTATATATACTTTTTAATGGTAAAAAAGAAAAAAAAAAAAAAAAAAAAAAAAAAAAAAAAAAAAAAAAAAAAAAAGCAATTATGCATTTTTAAGCTCATGCAATTTTCCATACACACAAAAATAATATTCGTGTTCTGCCTCTAAAGAACATAACTTTTAAGCGGCATTCACATTATGACCGGAGCACGCCGCGTCTTAGCCGTAATTCAAAAACCGCGCGAGAACCGTTGTACTGTTTAGCATTATTAGGCTCGCGTGGCTTTTGAATACAGACAAAAGTTCGCTTCGCTTGTAAATTTAACTTTAAGTGGTAGAAAACATGGCTGCAGGTACTAAATCTGGCATTAAAACAGGCTAAAAACGGGCGGATTTCCGCCGACAAACAGCGTCATATGTAGATGCATCTTTACGGCATAGCCACATCTATGTTTCTCTGTCACTCATTCGATCTCTGTCTTTCATTCAATAAAATGTAAAGTTATGAATGAAGCGGGGAAACGACTTACCTATTATAATATGCTATTTACTTACCTTTACCTACTAATTACTATCAATCAAGCTAAATTTAACAAAAAATAAATCGAAATGTTCACAGCTGATAGTATTAGTAGATAGATAAGTACCTACTAGATTTCAAATAACTATCGTACAGTAATTTCGCGTTTAAAAGTTCATTAGATACATTTACAAAATGGTACCTAGGCATAAAATGTCAAGGTTACTTACAAAAAAAGTATCTTCCTCCGTTGTTCTTCACCGAACACGCCGACTTAACGTGCCAACAAGCACTCACTGCACTCACTATGACCACTGCTGTCAAGTCAAGAGCGCCCATCAGTCCATCGACTACACTCGTCACGCAAAGCCTTTATCCACAGATATCACAATACAAGAGATATGGTTTGTGGGCGGGGCACATGACGCCATTTTCTGCACAAATGTGCAGGAACTTGATTGTTCTAAGTCATTCACAAAACAACGCTTCCGCGAACACACGTCCGTGAATGTCAACAAAAATGCCGGCTTGTGCTTTAATTACGTGCAAAAATCGCAGTGATACGGTAAATTCAAGTAATAGTGGTGTTACTTATCATAGGTAAGTCATTTATTTAATATTTTTCTATATAAATGACAAATTAACGAAATATTTTTGAGGCATAGAAATCATTAAACAATATACGGCATAGTCGATACTTCCGTTAAAAATATTGTCCATTGCTTGTTTTGGATACGCGTTTTTCAATGTTTTGCGGTATGCACGTACAATGGAATGCAAACGTAACGATAATTACAATGTTGTGAAAATATCGTGGTACCGCCGCTTGTAGCTTCCGCGATCTGTCAAAGTGATAATGGCCGTCGCACAAGCCATGTAGTGCTGCCAAAAGTAGAATATTTTAGTATCGATAATTTTGTATTTCTAATTTTTGAAAGTATAATAATTTGAAACTTTTACTACAGTGCATTCCTTGTACAGGGTGTCCTAGTCCCATAAGTATTGGATCAAACTCAAGGGGAAAGTAGCTCACGTAAAAACTCATTTGATTAGTTTTAAAAAAATCGCTTGTTATTATGTACTAATTTTTTTAAAGTTCTTTCTTTTAATCATCTATATATATAAAATGCTTTGTCCTGACTGACTGACTGACTGACTGACTGACTGACTGAGAATCAACGCACAGCCTAAACCGCTCATCGTAAAAATCTGAAACTTGGCAGGTGGAACTATTATAAGACGTAGGCGTCCGATAAGAAAGGATTTTTCGAAATTCGAACTCTAAGGGGGTAAAGTTACTATGGGACAACTTGATTCCTTGGTCCAATCTACTTCAAATTTTGCATTAAAATTGTTTAAGAGAATTGATGGAAGATGTGATTCTTATTTTATTGAAATTCTTGAAAAAAATGTATTTTGTGGGTAATTTTCTTCGAGTTGATATCAATACTCATACTCCTTAGTGCTTTTGATTTCAATTATATTTCATTTTGACACATCCGTGAAGTGAAGTGTCATCTGTCATGTAAATTATAAATTGTGAATATTCAATCATAATGTCGTCTATTTATTCTGTTTGTGATATCGGGAAAACAGCTTAAATTCTAACTATGTATAAAGCGGACTGAATCACATTCATCGATAATAAATAGTAAGTAATTAAATATAAAATTTTATAATAATTGACAGGGTTCAAGTTAAATTGGTCAATGGTTAAATGGCATACCTATTGATATTGTCTCTTTCTCACTTATAGGAAATCTCATTACGTCGACTCGCTCTATTATGTCGTAGTGTTGTTGTAGGCTGAGGTTGTAGGTATTGAATTACCGATATACTTATACATTTTTTTTACGGAAGTGGTTGGAAAACAAGCTCAGGAATATGGATCATTTAATATTAGGTGATTATATACCGTCGACTATGGAGCACATAGATTCTAGGGTCCCTAACCCGTTGCCGACCTATAATAGGAAAAAACAGGATATAGCGAGAAATAGTATAAGGAATGAGTTAGATTTTTTTATACCACAAAGGGGACAAACAATAATTTCGGATATTTCACTCCCCGAACGAAACGCATTGCTGCTTCACGTCAATATTCTGTATAAGGGTGGCTCTTCACCGGTTGAGCTAGCCTATTTCATAAACGCCCACTCCAAAGATTGTAATGAGAAGTATAAAAATATAAAAATAAAAAAAACTAAATATATGACAACTTTTTGGGTGTGTTCTGAAAAGTGTGGTGTATGATGTAGACAACCGATATGAAATTCCCACGGGGAAGCAGGATAAACGCACACGAAGTTGCGCGGGTTTCTCTAGTTGGTTGTATAAAAATTACTATTTTCCAAAAATAAAATAAATAAAAACTAAAAACTTTGGTAATTTTTTTTTCTTTTTTAATTATTTAAAATTAAATAGGTATTATAGTTCATAGTTGTAGTCCGTAATAAATTGTTATTGTAAAATATCGAGAGGTAGTTATCGATAATGCTTGTCGCCCTTTTTCATTAGGTGCCCGTCACTATAATACACTTATTACATCTGTGTTCGTAATCGAACTGCAAATCACGGGCTTACGATTTGTGTGAGTGTGACTGTCGGAGATTATTCTATGAATGTGTTAAAATGTAACTGTGTGTGTAAGTGGCGACATCGGTTCCGGTACAAAAACTGTCTTATTACATTTCTCTTCTTTCTGTGTTCTGAGCCTTTATCACTCCATCCTCAGTGCTCGCATTCTCTCAAAGAAATCCAGCAAATCCTAAATCCAACTGTAGGTATTCGAAAGCGGGAGTTCTCCGCGTCTCCAGTGACCCAATGCCGCTCCAAGAATACTCTCTGTACACAACATTGCCACTATGTTCAAACACTCATCATTCATTTGTTTACGTACGGCAAGATGATAAATGACCACAACACAACACAACCGTTTACTCTGTCTGACGTAAGTAAGAACGAGAGAAAAAAGCAAAAAGAATGAAATAATATTTTTTGCGAAAAATCGTTGTCGCCGCGGTCAAAGGTGCCGCTCGTTTGAGTTGAGTTTGACCACGCCGCCGCGCCGCCGCCACCGCCCTCGTCCCGCCCGCGACCCCGCGTGCTGCCCGCGACGCCCGCGCAGCGCCGCCGTCCGGCAGCCGGCGCGGCGGCCGCCCGTGCCGCGCCCTGCAACCCCCGCGCAGCCCCTTTCCCTTATTACTAAGTAAGTGTTACCTATTTAGACCAGTCAATCGCGTGATTCGGTTCGGTTAAAATACAAGTTAAATAAAAGCTTTTAATAATGCTATTTCGATACACAAATCAGTACCTGCACTACGAGGCAAGCAGTGTTTATGTCCAACTAGTTACATCAATGTAACTAGGTAAAATAGAGGTGAAGAACGGGCCTCTTTTTCTCTTTTAGTTAGACTTTGGGAGCCCTGTTTTAAGGTGCCATTATTACTTTAAAATGTGTTCGTGCAACTCACAATAAGAGATTGTTTTGATAATGTAATAGTGAAATTTGTAATACCTGTAATTGGTGTACACGTGAGAATAATACTGTATCATTAATTTAATGTACGTAATTGTGATGTGTACGTACACTGTTTATTGGTATGTCTGAATGAATAAAATAAAAATCTAAGTATGCATTTCTTTGTCGAGTCTGATCAAAGAGTAACGCGACCCGACCGTGGTGACGGCATCAAATACAGGCTACGTACGTACGCAGTTGTAAAATCATCTATCAAATCAACCATCATCCCACTGCATGGATATGGGTCTTCCTTCAATAGAATAAGAGCTTACTCTGCCACGCCCTTTCACTACGGATTGGCAGAGGTCAGTGACCGTGTTTGATATACGCCATCGCGGGTGCGCGGGCGCGGGCGGCGGTGCGGGGTATCAGGCGCGGGAACGCCGCCGCCCGCCGGCCGCCCTCGACGCCGACACAGACAAGGACGGGGCGTATAGCTCGCGTAGTAACAGCTGTTATAATGAATGAACGCGGTGCCCCCACGCGGCACCCCGGGTTTGTTACAAAGGCAGAACATGAATATTATTTTTGTGTGTATGGAAAATTGTATGAGCTTAAAAATTGATAATTGCTGGATAAATAAAATCTATGAAACGGATACTATGTCCCACTTCATTATGCAACATATAATTTCAGAACACCCTATATATTACGATATAACAATAAAAACCAATAAAAAATTAGCAATAATAACATCGATGTGGTCGCGCCTTAAAAGGTGACAAATCAATTCGTATTTTTTTATATGTGCCAAAAAGACTATCAATTAAATTGAGGCCTATTTAAGACCACATGACGTCCATGACATGAGTTTTTACTTTTAACCAGTTAGGACCAAAACATTAGTTAAAAAGTTCATAGTGTAAAAAATGCGGTATACAAAATAAGAAAGTTATAAACGAATAATGGATGATAAATATTCTTGTTTTTTTTTTTATATTTAAAAAATAAATCTTACTTTTTTAAACCACAAAGTTGGCAAACAAGCATACGTACCATCATACCATAGACGCTTGCAATACTGGGGGTATCACTCGCGCGTTGCCAACCCTCCCAACCCTCGATATCAACCCCCGCTTGTTCCGATTTGAGCGGATTATCCGCAGTGTGCCCTACCCCTATTTCTCTTAAGAGGGCGCACACAGGCGTTAGCTCAGTTTAGCGAAAACTGAACTTTTCGAAGCTCTTAATATCTATAAAAAGCTTTTCTAACAGACTTATGAATTACACAAAATGTTAGACAATATTGTTGCCTAAATAGTTAGTAGAAAACATTTTGTCATGTAATGGAATATTTATGAATGCTATCGTGATAACCGAACAGTGTTTTCTCGATTTCACGTTCAGTGCCAACTTCGGATGTCAAAATATCCCCGTAATGCTGCCAATTGTAAGAAATAAATTATAAAATCTAACGGCAAATATACTTAAGCATATAGTTAGTAGAACATTTTTGTAATTTTTTGTTACATAAATAAGATATTAACATCCAAACTAAGTGAAATTACGAAGAAAGTCAAGTCGTTGTTATGTTTGTTTTCACCATTAAATCTTAGTTATTTTGTGTCAATATTATCATCATCTAAGAGATAAACGTATTCCCTAAAATCGAGGCGCCAAAATTTATGTAAAATGTTTACCATTATTTTTCTACCAATTTTTTAATATAGCTATAAAACCACTATAAAACCGCGCGCGTCTTTTGTTACGACTCACTCGAGCCGCCGGCTCTGCGGAGAGTGGTCACGTCGCTCCGGCGCAGGACCTGACCGCACGTAACCTTTGTGCCCATACGCAGTGCAAACCGTGTAGCGCGACCGACAATCTAGATACTTTGGTAAGTAAAATATGACTTTTTGTTGATAATGACGACGAACTATTTACTTTTTTAGTGACAACAACATAATATGTTTCAGAGTATGGGGAACAAAAAAAAGCAGTTTTTATCGAAAAAAAGAAAAAGACGAAATGTTGAAAATTTAAATAAAGCAAGGCCTAAAAGGCTGGTGGTACCTATAATTAATATAATGGTTATAAATTATAATATATGACAAGTTCTACTAAGGAGGTCGATTATTGCGAAATCGTAAAAAAAAATTGCTGTTTCATATGTTTCAGTCCGTATGATGAAGGAGGACACGAAGAGGAAGAAAAACAAGAGTCCGTACTTTTTCATCTTCTTCAAAATGAAAACCATCCTGGTGATGGAATTGAATCCCAATCCCAACCAAAGAATTATTTCTCTTTATAACCCATTTCATTTTTCGTCTTTTTGAGATTGTGGGTGAACCGCTAGTCTCACAAACTTGGCTATGAGGTCTAATAAAAGCTAGTTAAATCTACTACAAAGTATTTCCAGTATAAATGTACTACAGAATATTTAGTGACCTTTCTTCATAGGGCAAATAGTTTTGCAAATATTTTGCGAAATACGTAAGTAAAACCTAAAAATTGCATTTTTCGAGATTAATGGGTCACATTCGAAGTTCTATAGCTTGGCTTCTATAAGGTCAATACAGTTGCAATTACACCAGCAATACAGCGGAAATTGGGTTCAAATTGTAGGTAATTTAACAGTCTATAAGTCTACGAAACATCATTCGCAAAAAACGCATAGTTTTGGCTTTGGAGAGCAAATAACGAAAAAAGTCCCAAAATTACGAAGTTTTCTCGGTTTTCTCAATTTCCAGAAGTTTTTCGAAGTTGCAAATTGGAATTCACACTACTACTCTTACAAACCCATACAACTTTCCAAAAATGGAGAACTACATCACGTTTTGTTAATTAAATATCTAATTCTACTAAGCTATTCGGCTTGTAACCCCCTTTCTGTAACATCCTGTTTAATTACTAATTATGTTTCAGTGATAAGCAACTGTGTCTATTTGCGGTATGGACTGGGCCCCAATTTCGTCTGAAGACTGCCAGAATTAAAAGAGATGACGAATTTTGGTCATCAAAGATGGAATCGAAATTGGTGAAATTTTACAAGAAATGTATTTTACCAGAATTGGTAGATAGATGGTAGAGTCTATGTATGCCAATTAGAAACACATGTTTCAAATACAAATAATTATATGTACCTATATCTATTACGAGTACTTTATTGTTATACTTCTCCATAATCCATAGGTACACGAGTAAAGATACATTATTTGTATTTATTTCCAAACGAGACATGAAGAATGCCGAAAAAAATTTTTAATTACATAATAACAATACTTATGTTCTACATAGAAATAGGTCTGTAGCTAAAATCACATGAACTTCGAGTCTACTATTATATCAAATAGTGAAGTCTTATCATAAAAGTATCAAAATCATTTGTCTTCGCCGGCGCACGCTCATGTTCGTGGCTCAGTAGTTTCGTAAAATAACACGCTTCGATTTTGAGTTGCGTTGATTTGGGTGCGCGCTCTTAACTTCTAATATTTCATTTCATTCATTTCATTTTATTTATTTCATAAAATAATTTACATTGTATCGAAATTTAAGTATACATAGCACAATAAATTAAAAATAATATTAAATAATTTATCATAATCAATCAAAATTTGTAAAAAATAAAATATTCATAAACATGAAACTTTTGATATTTGGATATAATTATTTTACTTATTCACAATATCCATCAAAGAAAAGCGAATTTAAAATGACTTTGATTGTAGAGCATTTATGAAATGGGAAAGTCCTCCTTATTACAGCTCTCACAGAATTTTGGCTTGAAGCGTACGTTCCTTTCGGTGAACAAGAGTTCCGACAACTTAACCACAGATTAGTTAATAGCGATAACTTCGTGACCTAACTTCTTTTAATCCTTTTCTCCTTATTTTCACCTTCACTGTATAGGACAACTTTAATGGTAGAAGCCCTGGTGTGTCTACCACAATAACACTAATAAGCCAAGCTGCAGGAACAACGAATGTAGAAAGAAAATAAAGTACATACATTATGCATAAATATCATAAAGGCCAGTTAAAAGGTTATTTCTTGCCTAAAGCCTTCGCAAGTTTACTTAGGTTACCATTTAAATAGTGTTTCTGTTCATTTTAATTTTAAATTAACGTGTTATTTCAAATCAAGCCAAACCTGTTCATAAATTAAATGTAATATTTTTAGATTTTGCAATTAAATTACGTTTTAATAAGTATTATTATGTGTAAAAGATGAAATGATAGAACACAACTATGTATAACTGCATAGAGTACTTTAATGAAATATTTACATTATTTAATTACAAGTACTAGCTTTACCCCACGACTTCGCTAGTGGTTAATTTTATGACATAGATCTCGTTTGACAACAAAACAACCCATACGGCCGATTGCCCATCCCATACAGCGCTCTCTATAGTAGAAAAAAAATATTTTCCCATTGAAATGACATACTTTCACGTGATATAGCCTATGTTGGGCTCTGTACCCCTGACAATATGTATACAAATTTGATAATGATCGGTTGATTAGTCAAACCGTGAAGGTAGGAAAGTAACAAACAAACAAACTCACTTTCTCATTTATATATTTTTTAAATTTCTCTTTTAATTTTCAATTTTTAAATTTAATTCTTCAAATGTTATTGTATTTTTTTCTTAATGTTATTCTGATTGTTTCATAGAGTATAAAATAAATAAGACAAGGATTGTTTGCTGTGCGTGATGTCTTCACCTGTAACTGTTGTGGCACTCGACGAGATATATTTGTATTGTTTTTTTTAAATGTTGTAATAATGTACACTATGTTGGTGAACTTAATAAATACATAAATAAATAATATTAGATAGAGATTCCCACCTTCCTTGTAGCGGACAATGCAAGGCTTGGTATTGGTCTTGTTTAAGTGTGACGACGTTTTTTGGACGTCACCTGATTTGGCCGAGAAAACAAACAAGCCGGCCACCTTGCTTGTTTGTCTTCTGTATGTCATAGTTTTTTTTTAATAAAAAACATAGCCACTCTCATTATTTACCTTACCTAATACACTCAAAAATATAAAATACAAAAAAAATCATAATGTGTCACAATGCATGTTCTGTGTTTCTTTACACTGTGGTCGTGAGGACCCTCCAAAAGCCAATTACAGGCACGCGACTCCCCATTTGCGTTAATCCATGTGATTAACCTTTTTCAGGGGCCAATGGTCATATTTTTTTGCGAGCCGTGCATCATATTATTTAATGGTTACTGGCTCTATTAATAAAAAAAATCTTCACATATTTATATTTTTTCTTAATCTAATGTTGTATCTTCTGGGAAAAGGGTAATTGTAGACTGTGATTAGATAATAAAGAACAAGCTTTCAAGCTTTATTTGAAATACACAGACAAAAATCAGTATCAACAGATAGGTAGCTTACTGACTAGTATTTTCGCAACAAGGCCGTCGGTGATAACGGCATTTAAAAAAAACAATATTTTTGTTTTGTTTTAAAACATTATTTTAAAAGCTAGTGACCGTCGCGCGTCGCGTCGTCGGTATGGGAGCAGAAAATGAAATGTTTTAAAACATCACTAAACATTCCAAGTACGCATGGTAACATTTTGTTGCCTACTATATTTTCTTATTTCAAACAATTACAACTTATTTCTTAGTTTAAAAAAGTATAAGGTTTAATAAGTTTTTTTTTAAAGAGGACAAACAACGGGGCCATTGGTAGTAAGCAATTTTCGCTGCCCATTTAATCATGTGGTTAAATCTTTATTATAACATCATCGGGCAGAAATATAACATACTAGATATTCCCCGCTGCTTCGCTCGCGGTTAATTTTATGACATAGATCTCGTTTGACAACAAAACAACCCATAGCACGACTTGTGGAGCTATCTGTGGGCCGACATCGCAATTGAAGCGCCATCTATAGTAGAAAAAATATTTTCCCGTTGGAATGACATACTTTCACTTCACGGTATAAAAAGTAGCCTATGTTGGGCTCTGTACCCCTGACAATATGTATACAAATTTTCATAATGATCGGCTGGTTAGTCAAGCCGTGAAGGAATAACAAACAAGCGAACTCATTTTCTCATTTATAATATTACTAGCTTTTCCCCGCGGCTTCGCTCGCTTTAATTTTATGACAACAACACAACCCATAGCGCGACTTGTGGCGCCATCTGTTGGCCGATACAGCGCCCTCTATAGTAGAAAAATTATTTTCCCATTGGAACGACATACTTTCACGGGATAAAAAGTAGCCTATGTTGGGCTCTGTACCCCTAACAATATGTATGCAAATTTTCATAATGATCGACTGCTTAGTCAAGCCGTGAAGGAATAACAAACAAACAAACTCACTTTCTCATTTATAATATTAGTAAGGATAGTATATAGTATAGTATGATTACAGATATGTAAAATGTTACATAACCTGTTAACAATGTTACTCAATCAGAATCCCACCTTTAGGGATTTTAATTTATAACTTACACCCGAAATTACTGTTAACGGTACCTACATACGTTCGCTCCATAAAATCCGTCTTGTTCCCGCGTGACACGGTGCTAAATTGTTTAGGTTTGGGTGCGAGACACCGCAGATTGTGTTGTTACCCACGCGTATTTCGTCGTTTACATTTTCAGTAAAGATTTATGTTTTTGATTTTTTTTGGGTAATGCTGAATAGTTTTAAAAAATGTTTTGGATTTATTGATATTTTTAGAACCGTAATTAAGTGAATCAAAAAAATATTAAAATGCAGCGTTGTAAATTACGACGCTCTTTGATACAGAAAATAGGGTCACTGGTGCTAATTCTGTTCTTAGTTAAGTGTACAATCGAATTAGCACCACTCCACTACCAACTACGCCACCAGTCTCTCAAAGTATCAGTTCATTAGTTGGGGATTTCTCGAAATTTCGACGGCAGTTTTAAAAAAAATGTATTCTTTAATATTTATAAAAATTGAGGTAGGGCACAGCCCGTCTGGGGCAGGACCTCCACCTTACAGAAGTTCGTAGCCAAATAACATTGGTCTCGGCCATGTTGTGTTTTATGGTGATTAAGGTCTCCAGAGCTCCACTTTTTACCGGATCGGCAACGCCTAAGTGATACCCCTGGTATTGCAAGCGTCCATAGGCTACGGTGACTGCTTAGCATACTTATTTGCCACCGTATACTTGTTTGCCACCTTTGTGGTATAAAAAAAATACTACATTGTTTTTCCCCTTAGTACGGCAGCACCAAATACGTCTAAAACTCGTCCACAAAGATATCATTCAGGGTGTTGTACGTATATAATAATAAAAAAATATTTCAATTTACAACATTCCCGTCTCGCTTTCACGCCCTCAATGTACCAAAAGATTTATGTTATCAAATAAATGCTGTATAACGGGTGATAGGGGATGATTTATATATGAAGTATATTATGTATATTCTTGTAATCTCTGTTTTATATATAATGTTTGTAAACTGCCTTTACGTTGCCAATGAAGTAATTTTGTTTCTTACCACGTTTTGTTCTGTTATTATTATATTGTGTGTGTTGTCGAAAGATGACAGTCGTTAAATCAAATCAGTGGCCTTCGGGCAGCTTGAAAACATCGGCAGAGTACGCTCTAACCACCTTCGATTAAAGGGATACCCGTATCCCTGCAGTGGGATGATTATGGGTTGATATGATGATGATTATGATAAATATATTTGTTATGTAGATTTAGTGTCATAGTTTTATTCATATTTTATCGAGTTAGTATCATATCGGTGCATTTGTAACTCGCCTTTGTTGTAGCTCGCCTATGTAGCAACGTCTACAAATGAAATCGGTGCATTTGAAGCTCGCCTAGGTAGCAGCTGGTCTACTGCAAGCCCTTTTTTTGTTTAAAGTCAGGAAAATGCATTACTGCATGACCCGCCACTTGGGGAGGCGACGGGGTTCTGTCGGGGTCACCTCTCTAGCCAATGAGGGATACCGACTAAAAACCTGACTGTCTGCCACCTTCTCCGCCTTCACTGATGATACTTCCGCAACCCCGCCGGCGGGTGTCCGTGTACCCATCCCATTTGGGCACGGCTCTACAGCAACGTGCGCGAATAGGCACGCTGCTCCACTCGGGGATCTTGCAAGCCCCGCCCAGTTGTAACCAGTAACCAGAATTTGTTAGGTTGCCTAGAAAATATTAAAATAACAGTTAAAATCTAACCTCAATCGCCATTTCGCTAGTTTTATATTTTGTATGAGCAAGATAACGCTTTTTTATGCCACAAAGTTGGCAAACAAGCATACGGTCCGCCTGATGGTAAGCATCACCGTAGCCTATAGACGCTTGCAATACCGGGTATCACTCACGCGTTGCCAACCCTCAAACCCCCCAAGTGGAGCTCAGGAGACCTTACTCACCGTAGGAACATAACATGGCCAAGATCAATGCTATTTGGCTACGATCTTCTGTAAGGTGGAGATCCTTCCCCAGACGGCTGCTCCGATTTGAGTGGACTATCCGCTGTGCCCTACCTCTCATATACGCTTGATTTTGAGACTAAAATAGACCCGCTCTTTGTATTATAGGTAAAAGATAACGCACAAGTACGGTGATACCTGACAAAAAACTAAATAGAGCCATCATTTTATACTTAAAGATACTCGTTTTGATACCAGAAGCGACTAATTTAACACTTGGTGACCTCTGAGTGAAAACACCGTCAGTGATTCTCCCCAGGAAATTATTTTGAAAGAAAGTGTATTTAACCCGAGAAAGGTTTTACTACTCTGCCTTGGAAGTGTAATGGCTCAATCAGAATAAAAATACTTCACTTTGGATTTTTTTCATTGTACACAGTTCACACCTCTTGGCCACTAAGTAGGTTATGCTTAAAGCTGCTAAAATGATGACTATCACATAAAAATATTTGTCATATGCGGAGATCGAACGTGCGCTTAAATCCAAGTTTGCATTTAGAGTATTAATACAATAGTTTTGTAGTAACTAACGTTCATCTATATTTTTTTTACATATCACAGGCATGCAATTCAAACATGGATGCGGGCCATCTAGGCCAGTCATATCTTACAAATAAAATTACAATAATTGCGGTAAACTTGCTCTTTTGGTATGTTGTTTGGGTTCCACCTAGATACTATTTATCCAGATTTGCAGCAATCTAAAATTTTCGCGCGCTGAGTAGTTGCTGAAAAACCATCATTTTTTTTCTCTGATGGAAAGTGATTACCGCCGCCAGTAAACATCAGTAATACAAATGGGCTACGAATACGTTGCCTGTTACAAGTAAGGGAAAGGGAAGAGAAGAAGGAGTTGGGGAAGAAATTGAGTTTGTCTCACTCATCCTGTGAAAGGGTATTTACTTGGTCGAGCTAGTCCATTCCATAAATTCTCTACTACTCTGAAATGTCCGAGCAAACGCTTAGTTTTGAAGGACGAGGATTGAACCCGTGTCCTTCAAAACTAAGCGTTTGTAAACAACATTATTGAAAAATCAAGACGGTATAGCATTGTGTTCACTTGGCAAGGCAAACGGTAAAGGAATTAATCACATATAACAAATAGGGGATTTGCGTGTGCCGGTAACTAACACTTACCGTCGCTTGCTAAGTGGAAATGTCTATTTTTACCACAGACCGTGAGCTTATAACAGTATTGTTATAATTAAACATGTTTTTAGCGCGAAAAAGAGTTTGATAGTACAGTCAGCGGCATCAAATATGTTTTAATTTAGTACAGTCAAGAGCATGTCAACCTTTACATAATTGCCTTTGTTTCACTCTTAAGTTCTATGTCATAAGAGCCAAAATTGTATTGCAAGTGTAAAGATCAGGTTGCACCTGACTGTACCTCGTAACTTTTGTATTATGATTTAACTAGCTTTTGCACGCGGCTTCGCTCGTGGTTAATTTTATGATTCACGTATAGCGCGACTTGTGGCGCCATCTGTTGGCTGGCAATTGCAAATTGCAGCGCCCTCTATAGTAAAAAAAGTATTTTCCCATTGGAATGACATACTTTCACGGGATAAAAAGTAGCCTATGTTAGGGTACCCCTGACAATATGTATACAAATTTTCATAATGATCGGATGATTAGTTAAGCCGTGAAGGAATAACAAACAAACAAACTAACTCACTTTCTCATTTATAATATTAGTTAGGATTACTGAAGACTTGCACGATCACGATATGTAATAATGACATGGTGCTAAAGTACTACTTGTCAAAAAAGTTTTTTTTTATTTGGCTAATCTACAAAATCTTAAAAAGTTCTTTTCCATTTTTTATTGCAAGGCAAGTGGTTTCAACATCAGATTTCAAAAAAATTATATAAAAAAAAAATTGAATATTGTAAAGATATCTGTTATTTATTTTAAGCGTACAAATACATGAAAAACCTCATTTTTTTCTTGGTTTTAAAAATATAAAACATTTTAAGCAGAGCAGTTTCACGTCTATTTCCAACGACCGCAAAACAGTTTACGCATTTGAAATTCTACTGGAATTTCTAAAATTAAAACGGCGCTTCGCGTATAATAAGAATAATTAATGACACTACTCAGTCCTTCTTTATTTTTAATTACGACGAAAGAAATTATACCATAAAGAAAACATCTAGATTCCCCCTTCATTTGAGTACAATGGAATGGTATCTTTCATTACCGTCACCCTTCCGACCCTTACTGAAGATGTAATTATTAAATACTTCTGTAACATTTGTCTGGCTGGCAATTTACAACAGCTTTACATACTCTTTCGTTCTTTGATGTATTACGAAAATACTTGTAGCCGATTTCACGGGATAAAAAGTAGCCTATGTTGGGCTCTATCTAAGTATGCAAATTTTCATAATGATCGGCTGCTTAGTCAAGCTAAAGGTAGGAAGTAAGGAATAACAAACAAACTAACTTTCTCATTTATAATATTAGTAACTATTTTTTCTTTGGTTTGAAAGTGACAGCCGTAATTTAATGTGTTAATTTACTGTAAATATAGTTTTGAGAATTGAATATTCGAGATAAAAACTCAGTTAAGTTTCGTATCCATGTTTTCTTAGTGTTTAGCGTCCTACTCTTCGGGAGAAAAGGTACTATTTTTTATACCACAAAGTTGGCAAACAAGTATACGGCCGGCGTGATGGTAAGCATCACCGTAGCCGTAGTTTTGCCAAACATTTTTATCATTTTATTTACAACCTATGATATTACGACGGTTTTTTTTTTCATCATATTATCCTGGGTCTTTGGGGAAGAACTATCGACTACAGAACCTGTCTGCCATCTTTCCGTCTGGAGTTGTGGGTCTATGCGCATTATAATACTACCATTTTACCCCGTTCGGTAACGATCAACACAGAAATGATAACTCACAGACCAACTAAAAGAACAATAACAACTTGTAAAAGATACCCTATTTAATTTGTAATTTCTAGTTACACTAAACGTATCACGATTGTGTTTCACCTTATATACTTTATTTATATAGGAATAAAGACGAAATTTAAACGTTTAATACATAATCGATTGGTTAACCGCACGCAATCCGCTTTCCGGGGTGTGATTGCTGAATTGTACAGAATGAAGTTACATTTTTAATTCGGCTTTAACAAAGAGATAATCTGTATCAGAATTATTCGCTTGATTTAGTTTACATGATTACCTACGTTTTTTTATATTAATAAATTAAAATTTTAAATTAAGGTACGGATTCGAACGTTTTGAACCTACGATCTCTCGAAATCGAAACAGGTTTTAAATAGTTGGTTTAATTTTTGTTCATTAATAAAGTGATTAAAACTAACTACG
The DNA here is from genome assembly GCA_905163395.2 of Endotricha flammealis. Classification (NCBI taxonomy): domain Eukaryota; kingdom Metazoa; phylum Arthropoda; class Insecta; order Lepidoptera; family Pyralidae; genus Endotricha; species Endotricha flammealis. The sequence continues at coordinate 3,084,610 of LR990867.1, forward strand.
ACTTAACGCAGTTTATAGAAATAAAAAAATTTCGCCACCATTAATAACCTACTCGGTAGCTCAGTTGGAAGATCTCGAGAGGACGTGGGCTCGAACCTCACTAGGTGAATTTTTTTTTCTCAAAAATGTTTCCAAAAATAAAACATGTTTTATTTATTTTTTTGTTGCAGATGTGGTTGTGGCGAACAGTGCTGAGTATAATTATAAAATTATAAAGCAATAATGTGGAATAAGAGTTTAAAAAAAATATGGAGATAAATAAGAAATTATTCTGGGCCGTACTCCAAGGATTTGTTTTGCTGCCGACAATAGCTTTGCGAGGTGAGAAACCTTTATTTTATTTTATTTGGGTAGGTAATTTATTCCGTGTCTTATTTGAGCATACTGAAAACTAAAAAAGAGACAAATAACTTTAATGTCCTTTTTTATTTATTTGGGTAATTTATTCTGTGTCTTACTTGAGTATTTTAGGTATTCAGTATAATACTGAATACTTTACCTAAAAAAATACAAATAACACTAATGACTATTTGCTTTTATTTTAAGTTATTTACGTAATTAAAATAAAATGGTACATAATTTACAGTACCGGTTGGATCTATTAAATATAGTTACGGATTTATTGGTAAAACTAAATAGGATACATAAGTATATCTACTTTTAAAAAAAACCTATGTCCTCAGAACATACATCTTTTTAACTAGTAGTTTTCAACATATACATAATAATAACTGTTGCGACATAAAACTATTAAGATGTATATTTTACTAGCCCGCGGTGTTACCCGCGTTTAATTTTATGCACAGCAGCGCCATCTATATAAGATTATTTACCAAATCCTACGGGAATCGCGTACTTTTCCGGATAACAAGTACCCTATGTGTTAATCCAAAATATCAGCTACGTACATACCAAATATATAAACATTGGCCTATTTGGGCGTGATGAGGTAACAAACATTTGCATTTATAATATTAGTAGGATTAAAAATATATATTTTATAGTTATATGCATAGAATAGAATCGGATAAAAAATATTATTACAATAACGCTATTAATACATTTTTTTTAAAGAACACGACACGTTACAGCCTATCAACAAAAAGCTGCAGCCATCCAAAAAAGTCATAAGCTCAGTGTAATCTTTACTCACAGTTCCAATGGGAGCAAAGGTATTCTGTCTGACCATGAGGTTACTCTGCATAGCAATCGCGATTTCAATTTCAATTCCGTATAATTTCAAATGCAAATTAACAGCAAATCCTAATTCGTACCCTTGAAATTTTATACTTTACTAACTATTTGGTTAGCATACAATCTGATTTCATATAATTTAGTATTTAGTTAGCGCTAGTTTAGCTGTAAAGAGTACCTAAAAGTAACAATCCAATGGCGATCGAGCGGAATTATCTTCAAGATTAAGGGGGCTGGTTATGATAATTTGACAGTAAACTAACAATCCTAACATTTAAAATGAAATATGCAAATTGAACGGTACATAGGTATATACTTAGGGTTAAACATTTTTCTAATAATCACCAAAGAGACGATACAGTTCATCTAATTTACACCTTTCGCTCAATAAACTTAAGTTATAAATTCGTTTAAGCGTGCAGGTATTGCTACTAAATTATGTAGAGCCAAGGAAGGCACTACAATTTTCCTAAGCGTCCATAGCAATTTTCCTCAGGAGCAAAACGATAACGTAAAATGGAATGATTGACGCAAAGCTTCGCGTTTTCAGCGACTGAAAGCTGTATTCAGATAATAATTTTATGTTTATAACTATGTTACTAAAGAGATCTTGTTTGTTTTACGAATTTAATGTGTAATATTTGAAATAGCTTGTTATTTTATTTAAAAAAATACTTATTATCAATATTATCAGACGAATCGAGGGGCTAGAAATTGCTACTTTATCCAAAAAACCGCACTTTCAAATCCGACCATGGAAGATTTTGACAAAAAAAAGTATAGATTCCAAAATCTATTGTCCTAATTTGTGAGTTGCATACGCCATTATACAATGGTTCTCATTATAAAACAAAATTAAATGTATGAGTTTAAATTTTCTATACACATGACAGTTTAGACACTGTAGTGCCACCTAAGTAATATTGATTGACACAGAGTCATCACTGCACAAACTGCTCTCGACAACGTCAGCTATCCTGGAGTTATGCCAGGGCAAAGACTAAATATTTGAACAGAGTGTACGCTGAAAATGTTGAGTACCCCTGCAATATCATAGTAGTTTAGTTTATAGAGTAGTGGTAGTTTAAGAAGTAGCTTATTTGTTTAATATTTAATACAGAATAATAATAATATGTAATTTATGACGAGAGAAAATGACTGTGAAGGCCTACTTTATAAAAAGAACGATTCTTTTTCATAAATTCCTTATCGTGATCTAAATATATCTTGATTAGAGGCTCGATGGCGTCGCTGTGTGTTGCACTCTAAGTGAACAAGTTAAGTCACATCGACCCTAGCCTATTTGGGACTAATTTATCAAGTAAACAGTCCGGCTCTAAATATTTTTGACACTGAAGACCTTAAGGCATACCTTAGTGTATTAGTTATAACGATGAATCGTAAACTAATAGAAAATAAATGTTAGAGAGAATCCCCTCAAGGAGGCCGTACTTTTACTGGCCGGTGAGAATCCATAGAATTCTTTTGTTTTCACTATTTTAGTTTTTTTACACTCATATGTTTTCTCTTATAAACATATTTACGGATTTTGGCGCCAACGCGATAGTGTCAACTTGAGCTCGTGATTAGAAATTTAATTTCTGTATGTTTCAGCGTTTGATTCACACGATTGATAGTGTAATGTGAAGCAAATATTGATCAAAGTGCTTAGTGATTGGAATTTGTGACCAGGAACCCATTAAAGTGCATTATCGTGTTGACTTCAAAATCCACCTTCAGATAAGAAATTTTGCTATCATCTTTCTTCGGGGCGTCTGGACTCAGAGACTGTATACCGAGTCGAGACAGCATGAATCGCTGCTTTGAATGATACATTATCATATTACATGACACTGGCTAATTAAAACGAACAAGATTACAGAAGCCACAACTTGAAGAAAAAAAACATAATTTACAAAATGAAGTAATGATTTTATTTTATAAAAAAGAAATAAGGGCATGGCACTTAGCAAGAAGATTATTTATAATTAATAAGTGATGCTTACTAATTACAATTTCTATGTTTGTTTGTTAGAACAAATGGTTTTAATTTAAGAAAAAAATATTCAACTTAAATTACCAACTTAATTTGAGCTCATATTTTTATACAAGTACAGTTATAAATGAAAATCTTTTTGTTTCGCGTTTCTTCTGTTTGCTCAAAGCAATTATCGCCCGTTTCAGTGTTATACTGCGAAACTTTTGCGATTTCAAATTTGTGTTTTTGATAATAACTTACAAACCTTATTTAACTTTTTAAATAATCATTTTATTTTAAAACGGCAATTAAATTAATGAGTGTTTTTTTATTGTGTAATAGCTTTGTTTATTACGACTTTTACATTAACGACGCTGATTATAAATAGGCGTAGGTTATTCAACCTATACCTACTAGTCGCCAACACTCCTGGCTCGCGCAGACGTGTAAAACGAAGTTCAAAACTCATACTTTTTACTCAGTGCATAAATCGATTTTCAATTGTTTGATAAACTGTGACCCCAAGTTTTGGCTCGTACTATAGATATTAAAACGAATGCACCAGTCAACAAATTCTCTACGATTTATGGGATGACAGACAGTTGGACAGACCTTTCGCCACGAATAATACCGGCGTAAAGCAGCATTGAGCATCATTCGAAGAGTGAGATATTTATCATCTTCGTTTCCTAATCTCTTCTCTCCGACCTTTCCTTATAACTTGCTTGTTTGCCTGTGATATACTCCCAAAATTTTTAACAATCTATTAATAAACATTAGGCCCGTGGGGTTCCAGTGCGTGGTTCCAGTGCGTTGTCCTTTTTCACCACTGGTGAGTGGCAAAGACTAGCAGTTACTTCGCTCAGCGGATCTCTATCGCCGTTCAGCGAGGTAACGCTGTTAGCATTTTGGGCACCCTGCCACAGGGACCATGCTTTTTTAATTCTTAATGTTAGTTTAGTTTTAATTAATTTCATATTATTATCTAGTTATGTACTCATATTGTAGGTACCATTAATAAAGAAAAGTTATAAAAACAAAATAAACAAACAAAAGTGTTATTGTTAAATCTTGGGTTTAAGTTAAACCGCGTTTTGCTTTACCGCCGGTCATTTCCGCATTGCAACTTAATTTGCCAAGTGAAAAAGCCGGCGGCTTCCTTCATTTCTAATCTGGAGAAATCTGCTTAAAATAAATTAGAACGAGCACGCTTCGCGCAAAACTTTGTTTTAATTTCCTTGAAAAAATATAAAAAGAATTCCGGGTTCGATTTTAGTGTTCGAGAATAGCGTTTCCTATGTAAATTATTAATGACAAGTACGTCCCCGTGCGAATAAATGCCACACGGCGTGACGTCACACGTAACTTTAATGGGCTATATCTTTGTCATTTTTGGTCTAATTTACAAATGAAAAAATGAGCGTTATTTTTGAATAATCTAAAAGACGGACTAATTACATTTTTTTACGGCAATAAGCCTATAACAAAGTTTCATAACGATGCTTACATTATTGGCATAAAATCTTTGTTTTTAGTTCTCAATCCTGATCGCCTCCTGATTCCATTTCTTTAAACACTGCAGTATAGTCCCAGTGTGGCGTCATGCTAGCATACATAACCCTTTCCAATCGATATAATAATATGCGTGACGTGACAATTACGAAATCTTCAACATGTTTTGGCACGTTAAAAAAACGCCATCGCTTCCAATTATGACAATGGCCTTACGTTTAATTAATTACGACATTTTATCTAAAGAAATTCTCAATCAAGCGCCTAATGAGCATTTCTTTTTGTATTTTTTTATTGTTGATTAGAATTTGTATTTATGACTGGATATGTCGATAAGATGAAAAAAGGGCGGATAAATATAATACGAAATAAGTTGTAGGTACACAATTTACACGACGCATTCGGGACAAGCCTACCACACATTCCCACCACTGTGTCTCCTGTATAGCCAGGATCAACAACGGCGACCTCAGATAGACAATAAGCAATGAAGCTTATTGACGTCCCGGGGAAGAATTCCCTCCTTAACAACTACGTAAGAAACAGCAATTTGAAGCAAAAGGCATTATACCCTAGAGAGATGGCAAATCAAGTGAGGCTCGCTTACACGATGCATTCGAAATGTGGTGCTGAAGAAGAATGATCCGAATATTTTGGATAGAGCACCGCACAAAGAATCCTCTGACTTCTTAGGATCTTCAACCATCCATATCCGAAGCCTACGTCATACAAAATAATATCCTCCAAGTCAGCGTATACACGTATGTAAGTATTACAAACTAGCTTTTCCCCGCGGCTTCGCTCGCGTTAAGTTTATGTCATAGATCTCGTTTGACAACAAAACACCCCATAGCGCGACTTGTGGCGCCATCTGTTGGCTGATAGCCCATCCCATACAGCGCCCTCTATAGTAGAAAAAATATTTTCCCATTGGAATGACATAGTTTCACGGGATAAAAAGTAGCCTATGTTGGACTCTGTACCCTGACAATATGTATACAAATTTTCATAATGATCGGCTGCCTAGTCAAGCCGTGAAGGAATAAAAAACAAACTCACTTTCTCATTTATAATACTAGTATGATAAATAAATCATCTGAATTCTCAGGGTCTTCAACCATCCATATCAGATGCCTACGTCATACAAAACAATCCTACAAGTCAAAATCCGTTACGTAGTTTTAAAGATCTAAGTATGCTTAAAGACAGACAGAGCGACTTCATTTTACTATGAAAAGATAGTCACATAAAAGCTTCTCTATTTAGTCTAGTGGTTTAAGTAGGTATATATCGGGAACATGTTCCCAAATTGCGTTACAAGTTAGTGGCGTACAGCCAAAGGTTCCGTACAGCTGTTAAGCGGCACACTTCATATTTATTGTGTTACATTTATTGAATTATTATGTTTCATTCTAGTTCATACTGACGCTCTCGTACAAGTCCCAGCCTAATATAGGAATATACGAATAACATTGTTTTAGTATTATACCAAGTACATACATTATTTAGTTCAGAATATGACAAGAGAACGTTCCTGTGACAGCCTATTCTCTATATAAAATAAAGATATTCATTTCATAATAAACCGGTCGAAAATGTACCTATCAATGTGTGGAGGACCGGACCACTCCACATATGATGCTATCTGTAGACTTGATGCCTACCTATCCGGAGACCCAGCTCTGATAAGAGCTAATCGTGATAAACGACTTGGATGCTCCCTCGGTCACTTGTTTTGCGTCTATTACGCGTGTGGACTGTATACTAGGTGTTTATTGAAGAATATGTGACTCTACGTTAAATACTTGGAAAATAAAAACTGACTCTAATACTTAAATAAAAACTGACTCTAAACTTCTAAGTAAAATAAAACTTTTTCTTTGTTCTTGGTAAGAGCGCTTGTGCTTCGGGCGGGATACTTGTTCCTTATCGGTGGCTATTCGGCGACTGACTACCGTATTAAATTTGGCCTGATATTTATACTATTTTCGCCCGAAGCACGAAAACACAAAATTCATTTATTCTTAATAAAATTACGTTCACAACAGAGTTCTATAGTCTACGTTTATAGAACAACAAACATTTTCCTTATATTCTTAGTAGAAGTACCTTTTTTGACCTCTTGAAGTTGGCACGTGTAAGGAACCGGTTCAAACCGGTTTTTTCCTACACGTGCCGTATAAATACAAATTTATTTTAGCTTTTATTGAACATTCTTATTGGAAATGGACACCTTACTTCCCAACCATTACGTATCACGCAATTAATGTTCAATTCAATAGCGGATTATCGGAATAAACGTGTATTTACTTTTGGTTCGCACGGGCCCAGCCAGTCGCAGCGCTGCCAGGCGCGTGCGAGCGAGACAACCTATCGATATACTCGATTCACAACTTATTTTTAATATTTACATAATAGGCCGTTACGTTACATAGTGCTTATGTACTAAGCCGTCGTGTACATTCTCCCGCCGTCGCTTCGCGATCTCCTGTTGGCAACACGACGATCTTCTTGGTCGGGCGGCGCAACACGTTGCCGTTGCTGGTGGTGACGTCGACGACTCGTACCTCGCCGTCTGCACCGGGGAAGAGCCGCGTCACTCGTCCGCGCGGCCATGTCCCACGGGGCAAGTTGTTGTCGCAAATGATCACGACGTCGCCCTCCTTCGGTGTTGTCCCGCGGGTGTGCGTCTCCCGCCGGTGTTGGAGCAGCGGAAGGTACTCGCGCAGCCACCGGCGCCAGAATTCGTCGGCCAGGTACTGCGCGCGCCGCCAGTGTTGGCGCGCCGTTAGGTCGCCGGCATCGAAGACGCCAGGCGATGGTGAGTGCGAGTTTGCGCCCAACAGAATGTGGTTGGGCGTGATGGCCTCAGCGTCGTCGGGTCCCACCGCGACATGTGTCAGCGGGCGGGAGTTCACGGTGTGCTCAGCCTCGGCGAGCAGGGTGGCGAGCGTCTCGTCGCTCGGGTACTTCACGTGCAGGGTGTGGCGCAGTGCTGTCTTCACCGTGCGCACCAGCCTCTCCCACACGCCGCACATGAACGGGGCGGCGGGGGGCTGAAAGCGCCACGTGATGCGTCGTGCTGTTGCTGCCTCGCGGAGCGCGGCCACCGCTTGCATTGCGGCGGCCGCTGCCTCGCTGAGCTCCTTGTTGGCAGCCTTGAAGCACGTCGCGTTGTCGCTCCAGATTTCAGTCGGGTGGCCGCGGCGCGCAAAGAAGCGGCGCAGGGCGGCCACAGCTGAGTCTGCGCTGAGCGATGCGACGACCTCCAGATGTACGGCGCGTGATGTCATGCAGGTGAAGAGCGCGACGTACCTCTTCTCTCGACGTCGCCCCACGGTGACTTCAAATGGCCCGAAATAATCAAGGCCGGTGAATGTGAACGGGCGCGCATGGTGAGCCAGGCGCGCGTGAGGTAGGTCACCCGTGAGAGGTGTTGCGGGTTTCGCCTTCAACAGGCGACAGCGCGGGCAGCTCTTGATGACGTTCTTCACCGCGGGCCGCACTCGCAGAATCCACAGCCGCTGTCGCAGCTCGTTGACGACGATCTCGGTGCCGCCGTGGTGTAGCTCTTCGTGCACGTGTTGTATGTACAGCTTGCTATACGGGTGGTCCCCGCACAACAACATTGGGCTTGCTGCATCCTCGGTGATGTCGGCGGCGGCGCTCACTCTGGACTTCACTCGCACTATTCCGCTTCCGTCGCGGAATGTGGTGAGGGCCGCCAGCCGGCTCGGGTCAGCCAAGCTGTCGCGCTGTACAGCGCACACCCACAGCTGCTCGGCGCGGAGAAGGTGTCGCGCCTCTAGTGGCACGTGGCTCCGCGCAGCAGGTTGGATGTCTCGGGGTGTTGCTGCGGCGTCGGCGCGGGATCGCGCCGCTGTCCATGTGGGGTCACTCGCTGCGTTGGCTCGCGTTCGCTTGCGGCGGGTCGCGGCCACTGTTGCAACATGTGATCTGCAAAGTTCGATGAACTGTAGTACTCGCGCAGTGGCGCGCAACAGGCGCGGCCAACGCGAAAAGCGTCGGACGTCTGGCAAGTGTCCTCCAGGCGGCGTCGCGACGGCGGCGCAGCTTAACTCCTTCTCTTCTCCAGTGTTGATGCGGGCGGCGGGCTTCTCTCGCTCGGCGGGCCACTCTTCTTCCGGCCGGCGTAGAAACGCGGGCCCATGGAACCACCGATGCCCGGCGCCGAAGTCCGCTGGTGTTGCACGGGTGGCGTCGTCGGCTACGTTCTCGGCTGAGGGTAGCCAACGCCACTCGCTTTTCCTTGTGATGTCTTCTATCTCGGCGAGTCGGTGGGCCACGAACGTTTTGAACGTCCGGGGCTCGGCGCGTATCCACGCTAGCGCCGTGCTCGAGTCGCTCCAGTAGACCCGACGCTCCGCCGTGAAGTCGTGCTCGTCAGTGACCGAGCGCGCCAGCCGCGCGCCCAACAGCGCGGCCTGCAGCTCGAGGCGCGGGATCGATGTCGGCTTCAGGGGGGTCACGCGGCTTTTCCCAGCTGCCAGCGCGACCCGCACCGACCCGTCGGCGCGCCGCATCCGCCAGTATACGGCGGCGGCGTAAGCTTCCTCGCTCGCGTCGACGAAGGTGTGTAGCTCGTAGCTCTCTGCGGGCTCGATGTCGTAGCACCGCGGTATGCGCAGCTGTTGATGCTGCCGCAGCACAGCCAGCCAGCTGAGCCAGCTCGCCTGCAGTGTTGGTGGTAGTGGCTCGTCCCACCCGGTGCCGTGTCGCCATGTGTCCTGCAACAACCTCTTTGCCGGTGTGGTGATCGGAGCTACTAGCCCGAGCGGGTCGTATAAAGACATTACGACGCTCAGGGCCTCCCTCTTAGTCGGCGTCCGGGTGCCTGCCAGCACTTCCGGCGTCGCACGCTGTCCGTAGTTGTAGCTCAGCGTGTCCTCTTGCGTGTTCCAGAGCAAGCCGAGTGTTTTCTCAAGCTCGCTCCCGCCGATGGCGATGGTGATATCGGCGCGGCTGGCTGCCAAGGGGGCCACGGCGTCCGAGACATTGGACGCCCACCCGCGCAGCTCGAAGCCCGCGCGCCGATGCACTGTGTCGACTGCTTGCGTTACCTGTTGCGCTGTTGTCACATCGGCGTAGCTTGCGATGTAGTCGTCCATGTAGTGGTTGCGGACGATGGCGGACGCGGCCTCAGGGTACTCCTCACTGTGTTCAGCTGCGTTGCGGTCCTTGATGTAGAGCGCAGTGCATGGTGATGAAGTCGCGCCGAAGATTAGCGACGTCATGCGGAACTCTTCTGGTGGGGCGTCGCCTCGTTTGTCGCCTCGCCACAGGAAGCGCAGCGCGTCGCGGTCCTCTTTTCGCACTTTCACTTGCATGAACATTTCTGCTATATCCGCTGAGATCGCTACACTGTGTTGTCGGAATCTCATCACGACGCCCGGCAGCGATTGCAAGCGGTCGGGGCCCGGCAGCAACATGTCGTTGAGGCTGCGGCCGTGGCTGCTCGCTGCGGCATCGTGCACAACACGTATCTTGGGCTTCGCTGGGTTGACAACGGCAAAGTGCGGCAGGTACCAAGTCCTCTTCGGCGTGGGCGCGGCGGTGACTCGCTCAGCGTACCCGGCCGCTAGCAGATGGTCGATCCTCTCTGTGTACTTCCCATTGAAGTTCCCGTCCCGATCCAGTTTCCTCTCTAAGTTACGAAGCCGTGATAATGCGTTCGCATAGTTGTTCGGGATGACTTCTTCTTCTTGCTTCCACAGGAGTCCTGTTTCAAAGCGGCCATCTGGAAGGCGGCGGCTCGTCGCATCTAGCACTGCGAGGGCGCGCTGCTCTGGATCGCTTCTTGTTTTCCTCGCCGTAATCCCGATGGAATCTAGACTGAAATACTGCTTAATTATTTCGTCCATCGGCTCCGTAATGTACCCACAAAAGGCGACGGGGTGGCAGCGCGAACTTCGGCATCCGTGTATAACCCATCCTAGGTGGGTCAGTGAGGCGACCGGCTGGTCGCGCCGGCCCGCGCGCACCTCGCGGCTGACTATGAGGTCCCAGTTGTCCTGACCGATGAGCAGCTTTGGCGAGGCCTCTCCATAGGTGAGCGGCGGCAGGTGGTCTAAGTGGCAACAGTCCTCTAGCTCGTCCTGGAAAATAGACTGTGTTGTGAATGACAACTTGTCCACTGTGCGCGCGTTTGCGAGTGTGTACTCGCGGTCACTGTGCGCGCCCCGTATCTTCACATTCACAATCCTGCTGTTGGTGTGTTGCGTTTCCTCGCCGCCGACTCCCTGCACGCGCATTGCCTCTTTAGGCCCGTCCAGCGCGAGCGCGTCCGCTATGCCGCCGTCTAGTATGGTCACGGTGCTGCCTTCATCCATCAGCGCGTAGACCTCCGCTGTCGTTCCGTTGCCGCCGGTGAGCACGACGGGCGCTATCTTCAGGTAAGCGCGCCGTCTTCGTTGCGTTGTCCCGGCGGCGTTGGTCTGCTCCACTGCCGGCTGTTCTGTAGCGGCAGGCTTATCCTCGTGCAGCAAACGATGGTGTGGCTGGCGGCACCCGCGCAGCCCGCAGGGCGCGGCTCGGCACCGGAAACGTCGGTGTGTGCTTGCTAAACATCTGAAACACACGTTGTGCTTGCGCGCCAGCTCCCATCGCTGTTGTGTCGTTGCCTTGATCACATTCCTGCAAGTGTAAAACTTGTGATCCGCCTTGCAGAGTGGGCACGACTCCTTCTCCGCCTCTGTGTCGCGCGCCGCATACGCCCGCTCCGTGCGGCGTCTCGCTGCTGGCTGCGCTATGTTGATGTCTCCGGCGCGCTCCGGTGGTGCGTATTCCGTCCGCTTGTCGGCCTCTACTCCCAGGAAGAGGGCCATCCTCTTCATGTCGGGGATGCCATCTTCTTTGACCGCTGCGTAGTCATACCACTTCTCCCGAAGCGCCGGAGTTAACTTCTCCAATATCGTGCGCACCATCGCAGTGTCGTGCAAATGGTGTATGCTCTTCATAGCTTCCATCGTCGCTACGATATTGGTCACTTGCGATGCGAAGATGCAGATGTCCCTCGGTGAGTCTGCTAGTCGTGGCAGCCTTCTGATCTTCTCAGCTTCCAACTCTATGAGGGCACCTGGTCTTCCAAATCGCCTTTCGAGCGCAGTCAGTACTTCCTCGGGTTCGGGTCGACGAATCAACAACCCGCTGACTGCCTCTGCTGCGACGCCCTTCAAGCTGCGTCGGAGTCTCACCACGTTCTCTGATGCGGAGAAGCTTGATGACGTATCCTCGAAGATGGCTCTCCATTCCAACCAATTTCCACTGTTCCCGTTGAAGATAGGTAGGTCCTGGCAGTGGGTAGGCATCCTTGTGGCCCCCTGCTTCATTCCCATGGTGATGGCCTTCGCTAGTTCCCCGAAGTCGAAGGCGCCCTCACCCCTGGCAGGCTTGGCACTGCTGCTACATTCTTCCTTTGTGGTGGCTGGTGGTGGCTGCGTTGCGTCGCCCGGTGGCTGTTGCTGAAGCCACCTGTTCACCTTAGCGACGGACGCGCCGCCGTCGTCCTCTTCATCCGTGTCATTCTCGCTCTCGGCTACGGCCTGGGCGCGCGCCAGTTGTGCCTCAGCCAGCATTACCGCTGCCTGTGACTCCGCTAGGCGCCGCTGAGCCAGCTGCTCCTTCGCCTCCAACTCCGCACGGATCTGTGTGCGTTTGGCTCGGGAACAGCGTGACCGAGCGGCAGCTGTCGCGGGCCTGCTAGGTGCGCGGTCAACGTCGACCGCGGTCCCGCTGGTTTGCGCCGTCTCTGCCGTCGTCGTGGTGTCCGTGGTCGTCGTAGCCATCGTCCCTGTAGACGTTGTCGGTGTGGTCGTCTCTTCCGACGTTTCGTCTGCGCCTCCCCTGTTGCTCCTCGTCACTGGCATTCTTCAACCTTCAAAATTCGGCTCGCGAAGGACAATATAATGTGGAGGACCGGACCACTCCACATATGATGCTATCTGTAGACTTGATGCCTACCTATCCGGAGACCCAGCTCTGATAAGAGCTAATCGTGATAAACGACTTGGATGCTCCCTCGGTCACTTGTTTTGCGTCTATTACGCGTGTGGACTGTATACTAGGTGTTTATTGAAGAATATGTGACTCTACGTTAAATACTTGGAAAATAAAAACTGACTCTAATACTTAAATAAAAACTGACTCTAAACTTCTAAGTAAAATAAAACTTTTTCTTTGTTCTTGGTAAGAGCGCTTGTGCTTCGGGCGGGATACTTGTTCCTTATCGGTGGCTATTCGGCGACTGACTACCGTATTAAATTTGGCCTGATATTTATACTATTTTCGCCCGAAGCACGAAAACACAAAATTCATTTATTCTTAATAAAATTACGTTCACAACAGAGTTCTATAGTCTACGTTTATAGAACAACAAACATTTTCCTTATATTCTTAGTAGAAGTACCTTTTTTGACCTCTTGAAGTTGGCACGTGTAAGGAACCGGTTCAAACCGGTTTTTTCCTACACGTGCCGTATAAATACAAATTTATTTTAGCTTTTATTGAACATTCTTATTGGAAATGGACACCTTACTTCCCAACCATTACGTATCACGCAATTAATGTTCAATTCAATAGCGGATTATCGGAATAAACGTGTATTTACTTTTGGTTCGCACGGGCCCAGCCAGTCGCAGCGCTGCCAGGCGCGTGCGAGCGAGACAACCTATCGATATACTCGATTCACAACTTATTTTTAATATTTACATAATAGGCCGTTACGTTACATAGTGCTTATGTACTAAGCCGTCGTGTACACAATGTATGTAAAAGCGAGCATACATCTAGTCACTTTAAAGGCCGGTTTAGTGACTCCTCCGGTGTCTCTGTGCTCTATGGGTGGCCGTGATCACTTAACATCTGGGTGACTCGCATGCTCTGCCAATCTGATCATACAGGCAACATTTGGTGGAGTCCTATAGTAACCAGCAGTGGACTTTTTGTGGCTAAGACGATAAGTTTTTGACGACTTCAGCTCCTGCGGCAACCATGAAACAAATTCCGAATATACGAAGTTTCGTTGAATTCTAACCAGTTTGAACCTTATTCTAAGTAAGTAATGTCTTTCTTGACAGGTCTGCATGTTTCGTTGTTTCGGATGGACAGTGGACACTTTCACGGTCAGCTGATCTTATCAATGGTCTTCGTCTTTATGCAACCTTTTTATCCAAATCCTGACTAGCTTATATTTTTAACCTTAAGCGGGGGGCATTGATTTGTTGATCTAGAATTCCATTCTATTTAACAAATTGACGTTTAGGTAATTCCGCAAAAAGTTAAAAGGAAGTTTTAAGCCTCGGATTTCCGCTTTGCCCTAATAAAAATCTCTAAAAAATGGCACCGCTGGGAAATAGGTAAGCTTGGAAATAGCTCTTGCTCTGAAACGAGCTGTAAAGGCATCCACTTTTGAATTCAACTGATTCTAAATATGTGAGCACGCAGATTAAATGCTTGTTTTAATTGTTTTTTTTTTAAATGAGTGAAAAGGAACACGTCCAAATAATGTTCCACTGAGATCTAAAACTGTATGCAAATTATTTTAAAAGTATTTCCCTGTTGTCACAGATCATAATATAAAATAAAAAGATTAAAATTTTCAAAGCGTTTATCAGTTTTATTTCAAAGTCAAAGTCATTTTTTTTATTTTAATTGGGCATATTATAAGCTCTTTCGAATCGTCATATTTTTTTCCTACCACCAGCTAGGTTACTCTGCATAGCAATCGCGATTTTAATTTCAATTCTGTATAATTTCAAATGCAAAATTAACAGCAAATCCTAATTCGTACTATTTAAATTTTATACTTTACTAACCATTTGATTAGCATACAATCACAATCCAATTTCATTTATTTATGTATTTAGTTAGCGCTAGTTTAGCTGTAAAGAGTACCCAAAAATAACAATCCAATGGCGATCGTGCGGAATTATCTTCAAGAGTAAGGGGGCTTTTCACATTAGATTTAATTTCACTTTATTCTGTTGAGATGATGATCTCAACAGTAACACTCTTTCTACACCATAATACCCTTAACTTTCACATGTGTCACATGTCACATCTTTTACAATTTTTTTATCACTACGTGATCATATTAACATAATATCCTTTTCAATAATATTTTTCTGTGGTGTTACAAGATTAGTGACAACAATAATTCAATTCAATACATTTACTTGCTTACCACATGGTTACAATAAGATTTTACAACTTGTTGAAGTACAGCAAAATATTAAGGGCATTGCAAATAAATAAATTAATTGATATAGATAGGGATAAATCGCACAGATTGAGTTAGCCCAAAAGTAAATTCAAGACTTGTGCTATGGGATACTCAACGACACCATATTGTATAACAAATACAATATAGATAAACATACAAGACCCAGGTCACCCAGGCAAAATTAGAATAAAGGCCATTGTAGCCTACGATAGAGCTATACAATACTTTTAAACACCTATCCTTGTTTATTGTTGAGTTCCATTAACTAAATCTCATGAAACGTTGAGTCCAATCTTCAATCCGGAAAATAAACAAAACATGATTAAAGTTCTGTTATTTTTGTCGGCTCAGTTGACAATAGCGACGCAGCTCATTTAGCCAAATGAACCGACAGTCGGTAACTTTGGCTCCACTTCGAAACAATCCCGCAACTTCCCGGGAACCTCTAACAAATTTAATTCGGCCTCTTCGACTATCTTTGCAGGAGACTGCATTAAGGAAATTGAAAATTTTTGTGAACAATTTGCATTTTTTATAATAAAGTAAATTAGGATTATTTATGTACGTTCTCGGATATTTCTTTCTTTACTTTTTCTTTTATGCAATTTACAATGCGAATACAGAGTAGTAAATCTGATACAAATAGGTTAAACACTGTCCCAAATGACTGACCTCAAATCTACGACACAGCGATTCTACGGCAAATTACATAGGTGTAACCACACAGTATAACCAAAGCCAAACAGTTGCACCCATCAATGTACTGAATCACCAAAAACCACAGCTGGCGTTGTTTTAATACTAATTTTAGCATACTGTAACAGTTTCAATCTATTTGCAGATGACATTCAGCGCATTTGCAGGCTCATTATTTGGTAATAATGGCACGCTATTTGTACCCTCGAGCACTGTATTCAGTTTACGAGTGGATCTGTAATTTGAACGCGAATAATCTATTTAATGTTTTATTTGATTGAGTCGAAAATTAATTTTAATTTGCTCAACAATATCCGAAAGATTTAAAACGATCGGTAGCTTATTCTAGCCTATTCTTGACGTTATTTGCTAGAATGTATTGTATTAGTGTGTTACTTTTGCCTTTTTTAAATGTCAGCAAGACAACATTTTATCTGGCTCGTCAGACGATATTTAAACGAAACAATTTTTCATTGAGTTTTTTTTCTACACAACGCCATCTAGTCCCAAACTAAGCAATTAAGCTTGTACTATGGGTATATTGCTGATAAATATATAAATACATGGAAAACATCCAGATCAAGGCAAACAGACATGTTCATGCACACAAATGCGTGCCTTGCGCAGGATTCGAACCCGCGGCCCTTGGGATAAAGTGACCATTGCTAGCCACTCGACCACCGGGCCAGTCACCGGTTTGAATCATAGATTTCTTTTTTATGTGAAGTACTTTTTAGAGTTTCGCTGTTCGTTCTAAAGTTCTGGCCTGTAACTTGTACAATTATAACTTCAGTAAAATCTCCAGAGGTGGACTTCGTAGAATCGTCTGCACGGATGGCTCTTTTCAACTTTAGAGAAAGGTTCTTGTTGGCATTGCGTTTTCTACGTATATCTTGTTATGTATTAACTTTTCCAGACAATTTTGTCTACGCAAAATATATCCTCAACAGTATATGCTGAAATAAAACATTTCCTACATGGTATTTCTGCTGAAATTTTATAATAGTGTAATGGACAATTTTTTTTGATCCGAATAAGAAACTTAAAAAAAAATATAAGTTTTTAATATTAGTTTGATGAACGATGGAGCCTGGAGGGCTACTACGAAGCGTAAATCCGATACTTCGGCCGAAGTGTCGGAAGAATTTTAACCGTGAAATACAAGTTATTTCATGATTATAATTCAATGAACTACTAAAATAAGCATAAAGTATTTATAAGGTATTTCATGGATAGAATTCAAGGTATTACTAAAATAACCATGAAATACCTTGTATTTCACGGTTAAAATTCTAGTTTAGTTTAGTTTCCTGATGATGAATCATTGGCATGCTAAGTGATTTGTCTCATATTACATACACTATTAATGAAAACTATTTTATTAAAATCCTTTACAAGATTAGATCCTTCTTATCTGAGGAGCTGCGCGTGCAACTTACTGAGTCGCTAGTATTATCCAAGCTCAACTACGCCGATGTTGTTTATGGTCCTCGGTTACTCGGAAGGACGGAGCGACTCATACAGCGCGTGCAAAACGCTTGTGCACGTTTCTGTTTCGCAGTACCGGCTGGAGGTCACGTGACTCCTTTCATTAATGCGCACTCCATTCTAAAGATGAAGTCTAGGCGGAAACTGCACCTGGCATGTTTATTATTTGGAGTAATAAAATACAAAGACCCCCCTTACTTATTTACTAAACTCAACTGGGTGGCAGAGAAAAGGCAGTGTGAAAGAAGGCAGTGTTCACAACAACTTTTGGTGCAAAAACACAGGTACGCATCGTACAAAGGTACTTTTCGTTACGCAGCCTCAAAGATATGGAATAATATCCCTCCACCTATACGATCGATCAGTTCGCTTGCCAATTTTAAATACCGCTTAAAGCACTTTCTTTTAAACGCACAAAAGGATTTAGGCAGCTACAATATTGACGTATCACATATTTAAGTACCACATTTATATTTTAATTAATCAAATTTTATGTTACAATCGTATATATTTCAATACGCTCAATCTGTAGGTATCATATGGCACATACAAATATATATTTTAACGTTTTTGATTCATTATTAACTTGGGTTTATAGGAATTGCAACGGCGTCGAAGTGTCAAATTAAGGAAAGGGGGTCAAATGAAAATCAGCGCCATATAGTTTTTCGGAGCTATCTGGCATCATGCTGAATTTTACCCCTTTTCTGTGCGGCTGTGAGGCACATAAAGACTTATTTTATTGGCTAGGTACTTGTACTTTGTTTTAATGTGTAACTGTTTTGTGTGAATGTTTCTGTCTCTTTGTATGTGTAAAATGCTGTTGTTGTCTTGTGTCTCATGTGCTGTACAGAATAAATGTATTTTCTTTCTTTCTTTTCTTTCTTTCTATTCCCTATCTGCTGATTTCTCCATTACTTTTCTAAAAATGCTGCTTTTGTCGAATTATACTTTCCCCGTAGTGATTATTGCCTATTAATTTTTATTCTCTATAAAAAAATATATATTATTATTGTCCTACTTTATTAGTGAACTTCCTTTTAACACATGACTATGTAGGTTACATTATGATTGTTTAAGCAAGGAAATAATGGTCTAGTAATCGGAAAAAAAAATTATTACATTGTAAGTAGTTAGAATTTTTTTCCTTACTACATAAATTCATCCATATTCAACCAATTTGATATGTGAGACGCGTTGACGCGCCCCTCGCACTGCACCCCTAAACCTTTTTTTCTACTGACGGATGGCTGCTACAAGAGAGGCGCATTTTACCGAGTATTTCTAAATTTAATGCCTTTTTTTTACTGAATACTAGACCATTATTTCCTTGTTTAAACGATCATAATAATATGTAACCTACATAGTCATGTGTTAGCTGGAAGTTCACTAATACAGTAGGAACTTATATATACCAAACGCATACCGACTACACGGCAGCCTTTTGAAAAAAAGTCAAAACAAATTAAAATAACAAAAGCATAAAACAACCCTCCCAAAAACAAAGCGATCAAAGTCCTCAACAATACCATAATTGAAACATTAAATGTGTCGGTGTAGGGCAATTTATGACAATTCCTTGCACGTATAATGACTTAGGTTTTGTCCATTAAATGTGTCATTAGCGAATATTTAATAGGGACTTAACATTCAGTTCGTAGCATCGTCGGAAAGTTGAACTGTTTTACTGCTTATCAAAATTCAACTATGCTAATTTCAGAGCCGAAACACTATTAAGCTCTCTGAGCGATGGTCGCGCATTTGGGATATTTAATTGCGCGGAATTGTAATATTGTAGATGTTGACAAAACGTTATATTGTGTTATAGAATATCAATGGTCTTTATAGCATCAATAAATAATTTAGTAGCATTATTTCCTCGAACTAATAGACAATAGTCCAAAGAACTAGTAAATGTTGAATTACAAAATGTGAATATAAAAGATAAAAGCGTGGCAAAGATAAACAAAGAACAATGCTATATTATTCAAAGTACAGAAACGGTCGAAGCAGGAAATAATCAATAGAGGATACACTACTACAGTCAAAAGTAAAGTGAAGAGTATAGGGACAAATATTATCAAACCGAAAACTTTACTTGAAGTAAGTTCTTGAACAGTTACTTGAGATCGTTACGTTACGCTTAGAGACTTAGAAACTAAATGGAACAGAAATTTCTAAAAAAGACAATTTCATCAAAAATGTTAAAAAAGTTAAAATGTGACCGAAATCCTCAAAAACCTCCAAAAACAATTGATTTGAATTGTTTCAAATGAGTTATCCGGTATCAAATCATCGCACCGTTAATAAACAAAAACGTTAAGCCACGGGGTAGCTGAAATTTAATTTCCAGCATCACAAACAAGGCTTGTTGGTACTCATAAAACAAAAATCTTGCATGTAACACCCGCTCATTCCACACACCCCCTTTTACAATATTCGTAACGACAGGGCTGCGCCTCTGGGAGTTTCGCCCCGAAATTTTACCGAATTTAATAAATCTTTTCAATGTTTCCTTCTCCTGAATGGGCCGGAAACTCACAAACTCCTGTTTTCATAACAACCGACCGACGTCAAAGGATAAAATGAAATATATTCGAGCGTTTAAACGCCCCAACAGCAGTGTTAAACGGTGCTAAAAATCCAACACGTGATTTTTTTTTTGTTTTTAGTTTTTTCAATATCGTTGGGTGCTCCTGGTTTTTTTTTAATTTCGTAGGTTTTTGTTATTTTAATTATCTAAATATTGGATATAAAATTTTCTAATCTTTAATTGATATCTCCCTAAAACGTTGTATTTTCCAGTTTCCGTACTTCAACATTGACACTATAATGTTAATATATATTGTTCTCATTAAGTTTGTTGTTGTGTCGTCGGCACTTATTTGTTTGGTGTTTGTTACTTTATATTGACATTTTTGGTAAACAACTTTGAGAATTAAATAGTTTACTTACTCCAATTTTCCCAATAACTATTAAAATATTCCATAACCTTGGATATGAAGAGTTTCTTTTCTGTTTCCGAAATATTAAAATGTACACTCAATAAAAGTACCTACACTGGGCGTCAAAAATAAGTAGTACAGTTTTAAAATTGCAATTAAACTTAAACTATAGAAGTTAGAGTTTTTAAATAAAAATCAATCTATAAAAGACGATATTATGCATGAAGTTTTTATTAAATGAAATGAAATTGTCTTTTAACTTTTTTTTATTTCAAAGGTCTAGCTTCTGTAGTTTAGGAGATATTGCAATTTTAAAACTGTACTTCTTATTTCTGACGCCCAGTGTATATGTCTCAACCTGAGAAATCGAATAAAAAACTTGAGTGATTACTTCATTTCAAAATTGCATTTCTATTTATCTCATCTTCTCAGAAATATTAAAAAGTGAAATTGTTCAGTTTTGAAAAGTAAAAAAAGGGGTGTAGAAAGAAACACCCCTTTTTTGTACTTAAGTGCAAAAAATAAACAAATACAGAAGTGGAGTATTTGTTGTCTTTTTTCTACACCCCTTTTTATTTCAAAAAATACCCTTCTAGAGTTTCCAGTGTGATTATCTCAAATAGATGTAATTAATTTGACGTGGCCCGGTTGGCCCTTAATTACGGAGGCCCAAATTAAGACGCCTCCATCCAAATTGTCTCAGACATTTTCACTGTCTACCTAAGATAAGTCGGGAGTATAGACATTGCAATCGAACGATATCTAGATGTAGGTACAATCTATATAATAGACGTGTACCTACGCTTTATACCCATTAGGGAAAGCTTGTAGTCCGTGACCGTCTAGCTCGAAGGCCCGTCGGCCTTAAAGATACAGGAGGTCATCGCTGTTAACACTAATTGCTGGAATCGCGCAAAAAGAAGATGTAGAAGCCAAAAATATTAATTATTTCTTTTTTTCTTCACTTAGCACTTTATTAGGTCAGTAGATTCCTTATGCAGAACCTGCATGGGAGCTATAGAGATCGCCGTAGTATCGATGCAGTGCTGCAAGTGGCAGCCGCCGGAGTACTTATTCTAGCAAACTAATCTAACGGTCAACAAAGTGGAAAAAATATTTATTTATTGTAATGATGAACCAGCGCAGCGGTATATACGATAAGTAATAAATATATACTGTGACAAGGACTGTGAATTTTCAAAAAAATCTTTCATTTTTCATTTCAAAGGAAGGCATGAAAAAAAATTTACATGGCCGCAAAAAGCGAGGATCCCTGGATAGGTATCACACACATCATTCACATCAACAAATCATTATAACATTCGTATATTTGATTGCCCTTGAATTAGTTGTTTATTATTTAACACTAGCTTTTTTGCCGCGACTTCATCCGCGTGAAGTTCCGGACCCGTTCCCGTGGGAACCACATTGAATTTCGGGAAAAGCTATAGCCTATGTCACTCCCTGATAATGTAGCTTTCTACTGGTGAAAGAATTTTTGAAATTGTTCCAGTAGTTTTCCAGCCTATTCAATTCAAACAAACAATCAATTCTTTCCTCTTTATATTATTAAATTAGTATAGATATATGCATGCATAATTACATTACATCATTTACATTTATACGTATTTTATCGAACTCTGCAAAATGGCAGCAATATACTGAACTGGCCACTACATAATGTAATGTGCTCGATGTGAATATTTCACATCAGCACGATGAATGGCGATGCTATTCGTTGTGTATTCAGTTTTACGCGCACTAAGTGTGCTCTCTGTTTCACTCGTAGGCAGAAAACTGTCAAGTATGTAGCATACTACTGGCGAAAAGATAAAATTAATGCGAGGTGTGAACAATAAATATTTACCTGGTATCATTTTATAAAATAGGTAAGCCCAAGCGGTGAAGTACCGCCTCCTCAAAGAATATTAGTTTGAAGCAGCAATGCGTTTCGTTGGGAGGTCCGGAAGCCAAACTTTTCTTAGCCCTCTCTATGATAATAATTTGATTTTATCTGGATCTAGCCACAGATTACTAAATAGTTTAGTCTACTCTATGGTACAGGTAGCCATGCTTGTTTGCCTATCATATGACAAAAAAAAATACAGTTTTGCCCTTCTCATCGCTTGCCATATCATGTCAATTGGTATAGCACTGGTCTATGCCTGCGCACACGGCCGGCGCTAAGTACAATGTGTGGATTTAAAATTCCATTTCCTGGAACGTGATCGCGCCGACTGCGAGCCGGCTCTGGCCGCTGTTTTTGTTTAAGTTGGCGAATGGGCTTAAGTGCAAACCTCTTTGCTCATCCGGGTTTTTCTTATACCTATTTATTGTGGTATCTGTCATGCCTCAGCTTCAGATTGAATATCATTTTTATAAAGCGCAAAGTTTTAGGCGAACTTTTTCTACTACCACTTTGATTTTAGTTTTAATGTCATTTAATTTTGTAAATTTCTTTGTTTTTATTAAAAAATAAGAATACATGTGTATTTATAATTTATAACTTACTAGCCTACGGTTTTACCCGTGAAATATCGTTATTCCCCATCTTAGACTGATATCCATGAAAACTACTCGTGTACCAAATTTCAATCAAATCTATCTTATTTATCAAGCCGTTTTTACGTGAAAGAAATACATCCATACAACATCACAAACTTTCTAATTATTTATTATTTAATTACTGATACAATACTATTTTAGTAAACAACTTTGAATTAACTGTAGTTAGTTTCAAATAAAACGATCGTAAATATTACAATTTGCGTACTTTCTCTGATGCGTTTTCATACAATAGTCATGTTGACAAGGTCATTATACGTGGCCTTTCAACTAAAACGGGCATAGTTTACGCGGTTACCATCACGAGTATCCGCTTGACTCTCATCACTAAGGAAACACTCCCCACAGGGGTGCGACTGGTGATGGGTGTCCCCACAGAAGCCGGGGAAGCATGGGGTGCAGTTCAAATGCTGCACTTCCAGTTGACAAAAGTAGTAGCTAGGCCGCTGGGCGGGAAACCGCAGACCAGCAAAATAGGGAACGACACACCGGAGCAGTCAGGTGCCAGTGCCTGTTCCAACCGTGGTTGGGTGGAAGGAGCTCCTAAAGGAGCGAATACTGCCCGGGCGCAGGGGGAACGGGTAGGGGAAACCACTGCCCCAACAAAAACCACACACCCAACAGAGCGGACGCGGGGGGTGGACCGGGCCACCGAAAGTAACCCCATGGATGAGGGAATCCCTGAGCCGGGGATTGCTCTTGGGGGCCCGACCTAGTCCCCGCGCCTGACAAAACACAAAAACAGCTACACATATGAGAACACACACACAAGCACACAACACACACACAACAAAAACACCAACACAAAAGTCACTAAAGATCTGTCAACTAAATCTGCACCATTGCAAAAATGCGATGGCAAATCTCTGCAAAACAATTGTGGAGAGAAAGATTGATGTTGGTCTGCTTCAAGAACCATACACGATTGGCAACAGGGTCAGTGGCCTTGGTTGCCTAGGGGGAGAGCTGATATACCAGCGCACAGGTGAGTTGACCCCCCGAGCGTGTATATATGTTAGTAACAATATAAAGGCACTAGGCAGTATAAGTGTGGTATGTTCCAGAGACCTAGTAGCGGTCGAACTGACTATCACCCAGGAGGACAGCAACAGGGAGAAGGTGTCCCTCATCTCAAGCTACACACCTAGCGAGATGGACTACAGGCCGCCCTCCTCCGAGCTGGAAGAACTCATCAGAACATACAAAGGTAAGAGAACTTCATTTATAGTAGGATGCGATGCGAACTCACACAATGAAGTGTGGGGCAGCACCGACACAAATGAGAAAGGAGAGAGTTATCTAGACTTCTTATTAAGGTACGATCTCGAAATCTTAAATATCGGTAATGATCCGACGTTTATTACGAGGAATAGGAAAGAAGTGCTGGACATAACATACGCGACCAGGAACTTCTATAGGTACGTTAGGGAATGGAAAGTCAATTCAGAAGATGTGTTCTCAGACCACAGGATGATCACTTTCCGTATAGACGCTAGGTGGGAAAGACTCAAAGTCAGAAATAAAAGGAAAACTGACTGGGACAAGTTCAACTTAGAGATGAGAAACTGGCGACCCACAGCTCTCGAGTTCACGACCCCAGAAGCGCTGAATAAAGGAGCAGAGGAGCTAGAGAGCACACTAATAGCGGCCTTCAACGAGGCTTGCCCACTAAAAGAAATCCGAGACGGCAAAGGACAACCGTGGTGGAACAAAGAACTAACGAAACTTAGGAAGAAATGTAGGAAAACCCAAAGGATCGCTCTATCCAAGAACGACGATCATAGCTGGGAGGCTTACAGAACAACTAGGCGAGAATTCAACAAACTGCGACAGAAAGAAGAGAGAAGCAGTTGGAAGGGATTCTGCGAAGGCATAAATAGATACTCCGATGCGGCACGGTTGATGAAGGTTCTTTCAAAAGATAGCTCCTGCCAACTCGGCTGCATTAAAGTTGATGACAAGCTAACATCCGACCCCAAAGAAGTGATGGAAGCCATGCTGGCATCACATTTCCCAGGGTGCGTGGAATATGTAGATAGAGATAACTCCTCAGTCAATGAACCGGAAGACTGGGACATGGCTCAGGAAACAATAACTTTAGATACGGTAGAATGGGTGGTGAGGACTTTCAGCCCCATGAAGGCTGCAGGACCAGATGGGATATTCCCTATGCTCCTGCAAAAAGCATGGGAACACATAAAGTATTTGCTGTGCAACCTACTAAGAAGCAGCGTGGCTCTAGGATATATCCCCCCTAGATGGAGAAAAGTAAAGGCAGTTTTCATACCAAAACCAGGGAGGAAGTGCTACAAGGAAGTTAAGTCATTCCGATGCATAAGCCTCTCGTCCTTCGTTTTGAAAACTCTAGAGAAGATAATAGATGGTAACATACGATCTCGTATTGCAAAAAGCAACTTCCCACTACACGGAAACCAGCATGCATACGTGGAGGGAAAGTCTACAGAAACAGCCCTACACAACCTTGTTCTAAGGATCGAACGGGCGATTAACAGGGATAAAGCCTATGCGGTGGGATGTTTCTTTGATATTGAGGGCGCATTCGACAAGGCTCATTTCAGTGCGGTGGAGGGCGCCTTACACAGGGTAGACATACCGCTGACACTAGCCAGATGGGCTATCACCATGCTAAAGAATCGTATCATAACAACGACACTAGGAACGGACACTAAAACAGTGGTAGCTAGTAGGGGTTTTCCACAGGGGGGATGCTTATCTCCACTCCTGTGGTGCCTTCTCATAGATGACCTGGTAGGCTCCATCAACAAACAGCATATATACATGCAAGCATACTCAGATGATGGAGCAATCTTAGTCTCTGGAAAGGCGCTAAGCACAGTAAGAACGACAGCAATGAAAGGACTGAGGATGGTCGCGGATTGGTGCCAAGACAAGGGGCTTGGCCTCAACCCAGACAAGACAAAGGTGATCCTCTTCACTAGAAAAAGGAATAGAATGGAGTTGGAACCTATTGAAATAAGAGGTGCAACACTAGAAATCACAGAGGAAATAAAGTATCTGGGAGTAACCCTTGACAGAACTCTGAACTTTAATACGCATATAAGGACTCAGAGCAAAAAGGCCATAATGGCCCTCACTCAATGCAGAAGGGCTGTAGGAAAGATCTGGGGATTAAAACCTAACATCTGCCAGTGGATACACAAAGCAATTATACTTCCAAGACTACTGTACGGGGCAATTGTATGGTGGCATAGAGCCAACATTTCAACGAACCTACGGGAGCTGAGGAAAGTACAAAGGGCTGCTAATCTAATGACCACGGGTACCATGACATCCACACCAACGATGGCACTGGATATGGCCCTAGGACTAAATCCGGTACACACTGAGGTCAAAAGAAGAGCAGCAGAGCAATGGTATAGGATCACTGCCTGCAAAGAATGGAAGGCACGGAACATGGACCTAGGCCATGCAACGATAGAAGACGCATTAGGTAGAGACATGTCACTACTTATGACAAATAACGACCTAATCAAGAAACAAAAGACCTTCAACAAGAAGTATAGAATACACATAGGTAAAAGATCAGACTGGGAAATTGACACATCGAGTTCCCAGCTCATCTGTTATACAGATGGATCCAGAATGAGAAGCACAGGATTAGCTGGAGCAGGGATACATATACCCAGCAATCCGGCTAAAGATGTGGCCATAGCATTGGGTACGTACGCCAGCGTTTTCCAAGCAGAGGTTCTAGCCATAAAGGAATGTGCAGAAATGGTGCTGACTGACTCCAGGTTAGAGACGCAAAGCACCATTATCTATTCAGACAGCCAAGCAGCAATCAGAGCATTGGCCAAGGTAGAGACCGTTTCAGGGCTGGTCAGTGAATGCAAGTCTGCCCTCAATAAACTAGCCGAGGTAACGGCGGTCACTGTAGCATGGGTCCCAGGCCATCAAGGAACATTAGGGAACGAAAGAGCAGACGAGCTCGCAAGAAAAGGTGCCAGCTCGAGACCAATAGGACCGGAGCCCCAGCTCCCGATATCAGCCACCGTCACTAAGGGAGTGATAAGCGAACTTATGAAGCGCGAGGCACAGGACGCTTGGGCAGGGAGTAACAGCTGCAGACAAGCAAAATTGTTTGTAAAAGAAAAGAACCACAAAAGAACCCGGTCACTACTATCATTAAGCCGGGAAAGACTGGGCATAGTCATGGGCATCATCACGGGCCATTGCAGACTTAACCGACATATGTCCCTCATAGACAACAGCATAGATCCCGCTTGTCCCGAATGCGGTGAACCAGAGACCAGCCAGCATTTCCTGGCTGAATGCACACACTACAGCAGGCTCAGGTGGGAAACTTTTGAAGCCGATAGGATCGAAGAAGGAAGACTATGCGACCTAGACACTGGTCGCATTGCGGAGTTCTGCAGAAGGAGTTCAAGGTTTTCGGGGGGGAGGTCATCGGGGCCACAGTAACAACCGTACCCACACGGGAATAGGGTGTAATGAGTCCAACAAGCGATTTGAACACCCGCCTGTGCCCCGCAGGCGTCCCACCCTAAAATAATAATAATAAATCCGCTTGTTCGACAATAAATCTTTTAATCTTGGTAAAGCTATTAATTCATAGTGCGCAATGAACTAAGCCTAACTTAAACTACTCTCAAAACATAATACACGTACTATAGATAATTCTTGGTGACAAATAGTTCAGAGATACGGTAGGGTCAGGCTATCTGGGGATCTCTAAAATTAATGATTCGCGTTCATTGTGCGGAATCTTGTGAATTCTTGAGCCGTTCGTCTTAACGTTGGGCTTATCGAGATCATTTCTTAAATTATTTCAAGTCCGTTCTTAAATGTGGTTGATATTATATTAATTATTTGAATTTCTTACTTGTGTGCCATGGTTTCCTTAATACTTCCTACTTCGTCTAATTTCTTTTTGATTAAATTTGTTGTGTGTTCCAACTGTTCCAAGACAGCTGTAGTTTCTCCCCTGGGACATCAATAAGCTTAATTGCTTATTGTCAATCTGAGGTCGCCTTTGTTGATCCTGGCTATACAGGAGACGCAAAGGTGGGAATGTGTGGTGGGCTTGTCCTGATTGTGTGCCATGGTTGACACAAGATAATTGTCACATTAATGGGATCATAGGCAGTAGTTATAATTATGTAGATCGCGAATTCAAGTTGTAAAGGTAGGTCAAGAACTTGCGAATTGGTTAACAAGTTTTTGGAGTGATTTTTATAAAATGTGCTAGCTCGACCTGAGAAGTTCCTATCATCTCACAGTAAATCTGTGGTCCACTTTGAAAGTTACTCCTTAATTTTGTTAATTTATCTTATTGGCAGCATGAACATGTTAACGACGACGAATAGAAAACTATCCACAGAAATACATTGTGTCACTTAATATTAGAATGATTCGTATCATTGCATCCCCACCGCAGTAACTTTTGTGGATCAACATAATGCAACACGATGACATCACGATAACACTGGGTAACATTTTTAAACTTTTGCAACTTTTCAAATAACTTTGTGTTATCGGATGTTCCCCTTCACTTGGAAACGTTGCTCTACAAAAAGTAACTGCTGTGTGAATGGACCAATGAGAACGACTGTCAAACAAAATCCACCTTTCTTAGAGTTTTCTAGAGTAATAACCCAAAAATTTTCGTCCAAATTTACCGTAATTTACGTCTTAAAGGTACATTTAAACCTATTTACCTCTTTCGTTATAAAAGGCGGCGTACTTTAGAATCCGCAAACGTAATTTGCCTCGTTTTTCTCATTTAACCATTTCTCCGCACTCTTTTCAATTTATCTAATGGAGTGCAATCCTTAAGAGAGTCTACCGTAATCTCGCGTGATTCTGTACCGTATTAAATTTTGCTAATTTGTTTAGACGATTCTCATTTAAGGATGTCTTTTATGCTATTTTTATAGCAAAAAGGGTATTGAATAAGCAATAAGACCGCCTTGAGTATCAGTATCTATTGTATTATTTACTGCTGTATCTCTAAATAAGTAAGACGTTTTTTCTGTTTGCTCGCATTGAAAAAAAATATCTAAGAAGATTAACAGCATCTTAAACAAAAATAAAGATCAAAGATCGCTTATCCACCATTTGCCGTCAACGCATCCTTGCATACTTTGGGCACATTGCAAGACGAGGAGACCGTAACCTCGAAAAGTTGGTCATAGTCGGAAATATGGAAGGGAAGAGGAGCAGAGGCCGATCCCCGACGAGGTGGTCCGACCAACTTGGAGAGAAGCGGTTCCATTTCCTAATGTCCACGACGCGGTTAAAATGGCTACCGATAGATGCCGATGGAGACAATACATCCGGAAGATGACAACAGAGGCGTGTGATCACGATCTTCAGAATTGAAGGACCGACTACAGAGAGATACAAAATATAGAGACAAAAAGCTAGGTAATAACTAATCACTAATCCTTTAAAGATGACATATGAACTCAGCACGGTAAGTATACAACAAAGTAAATACTTACTTAAATTTTCCAATAAACAAAGTCTACACTTTTATAATACTGCAGTATAGTACTCTGCATCTAATTTGTTATAAATGTTAGAGGGCTTGCACAAAATTGCTTGGAATTAAAAAAAAAGTTAAGACATCCATCCATCGTTAGATTTCAAGTTGGTTATTTCCAATTTCACTAATGGTGCAGAGTCCTGACGCGGTAATCGCGTGATTTCACAGAACGAAGTTATTTTGCTAAGCCCCTAAGTTACTCGCTATCTTCGTAAGCGAAAAAGCACTTTCGTGATTTTTTTTAGTGATTTTTAGAAATGTAACTAATCGGCAAAGGTAACTTATGGGAAAATATTCATTTACGATTAACGTGAGTTTTATCATAGAAGTTAGACAAAAATAAAAGCGTTTAATTATAGAAAGGGAGGGGAGGTCTTTGCTCAGCGGTGGGACATAACACCTCCAGGCTCGAATAAAAAAGAAAAGAAGCACCATAATTATATTCTGTCATGTTGTGTTGATCAGTCAGACGTAGTATCAAGCAGATACCACACTGTGATTCTTAAGAGTGTTGTCCACGAGGAATTTTAAAACTCGTAGTAAAATCAGTTTGACTAAAAAGTTTGACCGCGAGGAAGAAAGGCAGAACCCGTCATGATTCCTACTTCTTGTTTCCTTCACCATTTATCATTTTTTAATACGTGGGCAACGCATCCAAGATTCTTGTAGTCATGGATGTTCATGGGCAGCGGTGTTTTTATTTATTTTTTATTATTCCACTAAGGTGGCAAACAAGCATACGGCGCGCCTGATAGTTAGCATCACCGTAGTCTATAGACGCTTGCCTTGCAATACCGGGGGTATCATTCGCGTGTTGCCAACCCTCCCAACCCCTCCGTGGAGCTCTGGAGACCTTACTTACCGTAGGAACACAACATGGCCGAGACCAAGGGCTGCTCCAATTTGAGCGTTATCCGTTGTGCCCTACCTCTCTTTAATTTACTTACTTAACATCGGGTGATTCACTAAAACTAGAAGTTCAAATGCTAGACCATGAAATCGAAAACCATTGAAAAGCGCACAGATTTAGAATTCTGGACATAGGTTTATCATCGAAACGTCGCGTAAAAACAAGCAAGTTTATTTTGTATCCGATAAGCTCCCGATAATATTCTAATAACCGGTCCTAAATGTCATAAATGTGCCTTTCCAGAAATTGTATTCAAATAAATCTTGATTGTAGCAATTGTGGCCGTAGAAATGAAATGTTGGTCTATTAAAAGTTACGTGAGTTATTCCAGAAGTTGTGGAACTTTCTGGCTTGTGGGTGGATAATGCCGACTGGAAATGATAATGGTTAAGGATATTACAAGCAAACTCAAAGTAATATGGTTACCGCGTACAGAATGTACTAATAGGTATGGGCTGAGAACGTTTCTCTCTATGTGTCTGTGTGGAGTTCCCTTTATCTTGTAGAATCTTGTTACTCCGAATTTCATTTGGCAGAACACGCTTTGTAGAAGAAAAATATTAAGAATTATTATTATTTGGCAGAATTTATCATAATTGCTTTTAATGTTAATATTTTGTTTTTAGTTTTAGTATTTAGTAAAGAAATTGTTATTATTCTGAAGATAAATGCCAAATGTGAACATGCCAATCTAATTTCTTCGAATTAGAGACCGGATTATATGCAAATGCATATTTGAATATGCATTTGCATATTTAGATTCTTTTCAGCGATAGTTGCATATTTTAGCAAAAAATTGAAATCTTGCATATTTCAATAGGCAAGATTTCAATTTCAACATATTTCAAACTCGTTCATCGTTCAGATGCCTCACATAGGGTAGACATCCGATCGCTCATAAACTCAAAGAAATGTTCTAAAACATACTGAAAAATAACCCAGGGTTTGAACCCTAATGCCAAATTGATAGCTTCATCGGGGCAGGTGAAATTTTGCCCGATACAATAAGTCCAAACATCGCACCCAAATTTAAATTCTGCCCAGTCACCTCAGTAGACGTAGAACGCTCCTTTTCCACTTACAAGACACAATTTGTCTACAGAATATTTAGAACAGTGCTTATTCATACAAAATAAAAATTATAAAGGTAAATTTCATTGTTAAATACATTTTGTATTTTTATTGATATTTTCGAAAATACGACTTCCTTTATTATTTCATGTTGCACATTTTGGCCCTTTTTATGGATTTTTGTGCATATTTTAGCTATATTTATTGCATATTTGCATGCATGTTTTGGGCTTTTTTTTGTTGCATATAATCCGGTCTCTAGTAATAATATTATGACATAAAAAAATCTGCTATAAAGGATGGTACGCGTCTGTGTGGTTTGAGCCAAATTTGAGTCACATATCAAATACATAATGTATGCGTTCCAAACAACGTCCCACATTTAGTATGGACTTCATTATCCATTATTAGGATGCGGTGTGCAATTGTCATATTCACTTGTAATTACTGGTATAGTCAGCCAATGATAGAGGAAACCTAGGTAGAGTACTATAATGAAGATTTTTACGCTAATAAAGTAAGTATCATTATGAAACTATGTAATTAAATAGTACAATATGAATAAATAAATATATAGGGACAAATCACTTTGACACACATTGAGCTATCCCCAAAGTAAGTTCGAAACTTGTGTTATGGGATACTAACTCAATGATACTATATCTTATAACAAATATATAGATAAACATCCAAGACCCGAGGCCAATCAGAAAAGTTCGTTTTACATCATGACCCGACCGGGATTCGAACCCGGGACCTCTTGGGTGGCGGTCTGGCATGGTAACCTTGACACCACGGAGGTCGTCAATGCTTAAAACTACAATATTTAAAACTTGAATCATATACAGCCCTAATACACCTCTTTCAGCTCACTGTACCTTACAAAAAATTTACTTATACTGTAAAAGTTTTTATTTTTTATTTTTTTATAGGGACAATTCATACAGATTGAGCTAGCCCCAAAGTAAGTTCGAAACTTGTGTTATGGGATACTAACTCAACGATATTATATTTTATAACAAATACATATATAGATAAACATCCAAGACCCGAGGCCAATCAGAAAAAGTACGTTTTTCATCATGACCCGACCGGGGATCGAACCCGGGACCTCCTGGGTGGCGGTCTGGCGTGGTAACCATTACGCCACGGAGGTTGTTCGAATTAAAAATATATTTAAGTGTTGGATAGTCCATTTTATCGAGAAAGGCAAAGGCTAAACGAGATAATATTACGCTACGCAGACGAAGTTGCTAATATTATTATACTAGCGAAACTCGAGTAACTTCCTCCACGTCAATCCTTTAAGAATTCTGAATTTCTTAAAATCCCATTGACTTCCTTATTTACGTCGTAAATTAGATCACCCATTTTTTTTAACTTTTAAAATGTTACTAACAAAATGGAATATAGTCCTAAAATAAAGGTTTATTTAAATTTTAAAACTTTGGACAGTGATTCACATTGTTAAATGTAGAAGAAGCGAGTACTTTTTTTTTTAAAGAAACGAGTACCGAAATTTTACTGCGTTGTTATTGGTGCTATTGATTCACGTTATCATTTTTATTGGTTGAGTTGCGATGGCGAGCGTTGCTATGGATACAATGAACTATCTCACTCTGTCAATATCAGAAATGTGAGAGGGTCATATTCAGTACCTTTAACTACCAACAGGCAAGCGAGCCACCTGATAGAAAGTGGTGGACATCAGCAATACTAGGGGTACCACCATGAAAGAGACTAAGAGTCGCAAATGACGACCTCCGAGGCGTAATGGTTACCATGCAAGACCGCCACTCAGGTCCCGGGTTCGAATCCTGGTCAGGTCATGATGAAAAACGAAATTTTTCTGAATGACCTGGGTCTTGAATGTTTATCTATATATCTATTTGTTATTAAATATAGTAGCATTGAGTTTGTATCCCATAACACAAGTCTCGAACTTACTTTGGGGCTAGCTCAATCTGTGTGATTTGTCCCTATATTTTTATTATTTATTAAATAATTAGTTAAGTAAAAGTATCCTTATCACGTAGGCGGTTGCTGTAAAATTGCGAAACATAATTACAAATACAGGTTTACCTTCCCATCGCTTTTACCTATACACCGTTTAATCCAATTTCCACACAATTTTCGTCACTAAGGATTCCTTGCCTTTAATTGGCTCCGTTAAGTTTGAAGCATTTAGCGGGATTGAAATATATGATACAAAGTTGAAGAAACTTTATATAAATGAATTTATGTAATCAAACTGCAACTCTGGGAGTAGCAAGTTTAAAAGTGGTGTAAAAATAAAATTGTAAACAACATAATCAGTCTATTAAGTTTAAAAGTTGTGGTGATATTTTTACAGTATTGATACTCAAGATATACAACTATGTAAACTTTGATTCCCTTACTAACGTTGCTGTATTATAGTTTTTTTTTATACCACTAAGGTGGCAAACAAGCCTACGGCCCGCCTGATGGTAAGCGGTCACCTATGGACGCTTGCGCAACGACTGTCACTGTAGCATGGGTTCCAGGCCATCAAGGAACATTAGGAAATGAAAGAGCAGACAAGCTCGCAAGAGAAGGTGCCAGCTCGAGACCTATAGGACCGGAGCCCCAGCTCCCGATATCAGCCACCGTCACTATGGGAGTGATAACCGAACTTACGAAACGCGAAGCACAGGACGCTTGGGCAGGGAGCAACAGCTGCAGATAAGCAAAATTGTTTGTAAAAGAAAAGAATCACAAAAGAACCCGGTCACTACTATCACTAAGCCGGGAAAGACTGGGCATAGTCATGGGCATCATCACGGGCCACTGACATATTATTAATATTATCTATATAATAATATAATTAATAATAATTTAGTTTACTCAGTACCAATTAAAAATACACAAAAGATACAATGACGCTGAAACGACAGCGTTCACTCAGCATTTGTCGGGACCTTACGACCCTGGTCTTCCATATTCCTTATCCATCCATTGTCTGGTATTGGTTATCCATAGCTTTGTTGATCTTAGAGATAAGTAGCGCAGTATTAATTATGTAAAAAAGATGAAAGTAAATAGAATAGGATCTCGGATCTAGGGTGAGCTAATGACCTAGTTACGGCCATGAAAAAGAATATTAAGTAACTTTTATAATGAAATCGGGTCATCAATATTATAATTTAATTATCAGTTTCACAAAAGTATTTCAAGGTTAATGACACATTAGCCTGTTTCACTAGTTCCAGTTAACTTTTTTGTAAGCTGCTGGACTACTACGATACGTAAATCCGATACTTCGGCATTTTAACCATGAATTACCGGTTATTTCATGGTTATTTTAGTAATTCCTTGAATTCTATCCACGAAATACCTTGTATTTTATGGTTATTTTAGTAGTTCGTTGAATTATAACCATGAAATACCTTGTAATTCATGGTTGAAATACTTCGTATATTTCGGCAGAACTATCGGATTTACGTTTCGTAGTAGCCCTCCTGAATTGTCAGTTGTACGGTTTTGGAGCAGTAAAACATTTTTGAAATCGACGGAGGAAGTACTTCCCCGTCGAGCGATAGAGATTAAGGAGGTGGTGGTTACTTATCTTTACTAATATTAATCTATACTAATATTATAAAGAAGTAAAGTTTGTGTGTTTGTATATTTGTTAAATTGTAAGGGGTAATCTCGGGATCTACTGAACCGATTTTAAAAATTCTTTCACCAATAGAAAGCCACATTATTGCTGAGTATCATAGGTTATATAAAAAACCGAAAAATAAAAAGGCTTTTACGTGGTAGTCGGTTTTGCAAAGTATATCGGAGAAAAAACGGTCGTATGAAACCGTTTCTTACGAACGCCTGTACTAAAAAAGGATTATGCCCAACGAAGTGGGCACGGGGCAGCTAGTTTATTATAAAGGGAGGTAAAGACAGCGGTAAAAATATGTTGCCACTTTAGTACCTAATCGTTATAAAATTGTTGATATGTTCACCATGTTCACTCTAAAGTCTTCAGTCATTTAAATGGTAATATAGAAAAGT
This sequence comes from Endotricha flammealis, assembly GCA_905163395.2. Taxonomy (NCBI): domain Eukaryota; kingdom Metazoa; phylum Arthropoda; class Insecta; order Lepidoptera; family Pyralidae; genus Endotricha; species Endotricha flammealis. The sequence goes on from LR990867.1 coordinate 3,119,785, forward strand.
TGACAAGATACAAAAATCTTCTTCTTCTTACCCTTATTCCACTTTACGTTGAGTGTGTGAAGGATGATATTTGGAGAAGGAATGCTACGGTCGAGATGACGAATGATAGGGCGAAGTGGAAAATACTAACATGCTGGGGGGCAATTCACGTAACAAAATCCGATTCAAACACACTCACTGTCCCATTCAATTCCTATTTTGTATGAGTGAGCCAGCGATTGAATTTGAATCGGAATAGAATCGGTTTTTGTTACGTGAATAGGGGGACTAATGGTGATCCTCCCTGTTCAAGTAACAATAACAATGACGACCTCCGTGGCGTAATGGTTACCACGCCAGACCGCCACCCAGGAGGTCCCGGGTTCGATCCCCGGTCGGGTCACGATGAAAAACAAACTTTTTTTGATTGGCCTCGGGTCTTGGATGTTTATCTATATATGTATTTGTTATAAAATATAATATCGTTGAGTTAGTATCCCATAACACAAGTTTCGAACTTACTTTGGGGCTAGCTTAATCTGTATGAATTGTCAAAAAAAAAAAAAAAAACAGTATCAATCTTATCTCAAACTCACGCACTATATCTCGCTCACTCCTATTTTGTATAAGTGAGACAGCACCTTGAGATTGACATTAGATTGTAAATGTTTTCGTCACGAGAAAGGGGGCAGGTATTCTCCGGTCTAGCCAGACCATTTAATGAATGTTCTACCACTCCGTAAAATTATTTTTGCGTGATTGATTAACATTCAAAAACCTGATCTGTTGTATTAAAACATTAGCTGTGTTACAAAATAAACGTAGTAAGTATAACGAGTTAAGTTATACATGTTTTGTTACTTTCACACTTCATTTAATTCTCATCAAGAACGACTGTGACACAACAGTAAATAACTTATATACTCGTTATATTACGTTTATTTGTAACACAGTAGGCGTACAATAATATTTGAAATAATAAAATATGTCATTTGGATTGTTTAAAAAAATATTTAATTAAACTTCTGATGAAACCAGTATGAAACTAAAAAGATCATTGTTAAGTACAGTGAGATGAGACTAATTCTGTGCGAGACAAGGATAGATTAAGCATTGTCTCCATCCGTCACAGCCGCTAGGGTTGCCACTTGGGATTGACCTCATTTATTTTAAGTAGAAAGTAGATTTGGCTAGGGGCTTCGTTCGTGAGCCGAAACTCATATGAGGAAAAGTTTCGGCAAATGGTTAATGACTAAATCATTTTTCTATATTTGTATGAGTGTTTTTACGTTGTAATATCTTGTCAAAAATACAATATAAGAATTATTTAAGCAATTTACAAAATCAAATCAAAATAATTTTGAATAGAATTTGTAAATCAATTTAACCAGATATCAAGTAGGTATTGATTTTAAGTAATTTAAAATTATTGTATTTCTTACGATAAATATCTTTTATGATGCTTTGATAAACAATATAACAACATAATTATGAATTTATTTATTAAATTCATATTTTTATTTATTAAATAAATTAATTCATAATTTACTTATTATTTATTTATTTAATTAATTTATTAAATCAATTAATTCATTATATAAAATTAATTCAAATTAGTTTTGTTGTTATTTTGTATCACCTTTTGAAAAAGAACTGACTATTAACATACAGCTCACTTTGCTTTGGAAATTACGGCTTGAACACAATTGTATCTAAGTGTTACGATATAATAAAATAAACCCAATCAATCAATCACACAAATCAATCGATTAAAATCACTATTTGAAGAAATAAAAATCTGGTTGGCAACCCTAAAAACCTCGTATGTTGCCTGGGTGTTGATTCATTAAATTTAATGTCAGTGGTTACAACGAATGAATTGTAGAAGGCAATTAATTGCTACCATAAATTATTACTTAGTGCGAGTGTTGCGTTTCAGATAGTGTTTGCTACATTAATATCTAGTTCATGTTGACATACTAAGTAAAAAACAAAGGGTAATCTAGAAATAATAAATGAGATGTTCTGAATATTTTGATTAAATTCGCTCTACAAAAAATTTCATTGATAGATTTATCTCCATTTGTGATTTAATTAGCTTTGATTGCTATCTAAGTCTCTAAATATTTACCTCTCTCTCATAATTTATGAGCCTCGTTCTTGTCAGTGTAGTAACCTCCATTTCACTATTTCGTGTGCCGCTCCTTCGCCTCTCTTCTTGCGGTTTTCTTCTAAAAAATAAATAATTTGCCCTTTGTATTAAAGACGTAGGTTATCTTTCTTTTTTAGATTTGGGTAAAAATTGTGGAAATTTCAGAGTTATTGTACGGATTTCTTATGTAGAACTAAAAAAAGAACAGAGAAAATTATTCATCCCGATGCCAGTATGGCAAGCGACAGTTCTAAGTGACCAACAGACACGACCGTCTTCAATTAAACAAAACAAGACATAAAACTAAACCGGTCCCAATTCTCAAAGGAACACGTCCAGCGTAACCCAACCACAAAACTCTCCGAGCATTCCAATTCAAATGGGGGTAAATACGAAATACGCGTCTCAAGAGAACAGATCAATCTTGCCATGCACATTAGCGGCGACACATCAACGCAACATCAATCACACGATTTGATCCCAAGAATATTCGGAGAAAACAGAAGGTGAGAGGAAAAAATGTAATACGTATAGAATGACAGATAAAATAGGTAATTTGTCGTCGGAATAGGATGGATGTCTCACGAATAAAAACAAACATGGCGGTTTAGATTCCCCAAATGGACGTGCCTTATCGTTCTGTAGATGGTTTTGATAGGTCCGTGTGCCAGAAATTGAATTTTTCTTTCTCGAATGATGAATGGACGGGAAATCTTTTTGTTGACTTCACTCTGTTTATGTTTAAAGGTGATACACAAAAAAGAAAGATTTTATTTATGACTAGAGAAAACTTTGTTTGCGTGTCCGCTTTCCCGTAAGCATTTCAAAAAATTCTATCTTATCAGATGTCTAAGTTATTTAAAGAATACATCATACAAGTTTCAGGTCTCTCCAATCAGCTGTTTGGGCTGTGCATTGATCCATTAGTCTGTTATTCAGTACAAAGAATTTTATATCTTTGTATAGATACAGATTTTTTTGATAAGGGTATCAATATTTATCATCATGTATCTCAAGTGCGCTTGAATTAATTGCCTATGCGTTACATTCGGGGAGGTATTTTGAAGGTATTTTAATAATGTTTTTATCATAACAAACAGTTTTTGTTTGTTTCTAAGCACCAAAAAGTGTAATATGAATTGTTAATAAAACATGTTTCATATTTTGTTAACAATTCATACTACTCTTTTTAAAAAGAGTGAAGAGCATAAATAAAAAGCATTTTTTGGTTAAAATAATATTTTATAGTGAATAAAATCATCTATATATAGTATAAAATGAAGTCGCTTTTGCTGTCTGTGTGTCCCTATGTATGCTTAAATCTTTAAAACTACGCAACGGATTTTGATGCGGTTTTGTTTAATAGATAGAGTGATTCAAGAGGAAGGTTTTTATGAATTATATATTCCAAAATTCCCACGGGAAAGCGGGATCATTATATAAAATATCAAAACTGTCGGAAGAAAATATATCTCCACGGGTCTATTTAACTGGTCAGTAATCGTCGCTCAGGAACATCCGTCCACTTAAGTCTGACCTCTAATATTGTGGGAGGTCAATGATTATCGCAGGCGCTCAACCTAAAAAGCTGAAATTTACTGTATGCTGTATGTGTGGTATATTATCGCAGGTGCCAGAGTACGCGTGAATACGCCACAGTACGCAAGAGTAAGCCAGCGTACGCAAGTGTACGCAAGAGTACGCAACAGTACGCCAGAGTATGCAAGAGTACGCAAGAATACGTATGAGTACGCTACAGTACGCATGAGTACGTCACAATACGCAAGAGTACGCAAGAGTATGCCAGAGTACGCCAGAGTAAGTCACAGAACGCAAGAATACGCATGTATACGCCACAGTACGCAAAATTACGCCAGAGTACGCAAGAGTACGCCATAATATTATAGAATACGCATGAGTACACAACAGTACGCCAGAGTACGCACAATAAGCAAGAATACTCATGAGTACGCCACAGCACAGTATGCAAGAGTACGCCAGAGTAATTAAGAGTACACAAGACTACTCAAGATTAGTTCTTTACACCCAGGAGTTCTTTACTACACCCAGGCAGTGTGGATGTAATGAACTTTCGCGAGGTGGCAATGACCTTCCACCCAGGGTGGATCTTCCACCACGTAATGTCTCCCTTTCTCTTCCATTTTTAAATATGTATCTCTCAAAGTAACTATATCTGTTATGCCTACACGACTAAACCGCAGAACCGATTTTGATGGATTTTGGTATAAAGATAGATAGGATAGTACCTTGGAAAAGGAAATAAACTACTCAAAAATCCTGAGCAGGCGAAGTCGCGGGTACCGACCCACGCGGACGAAGCCGCGGGTACAACTAGTATTTTAATAATAATGAATTATTTACACGATTCGTGCACGATTATATTAATGTATATTCTAGTCTGGATTATTATTTATAATTGGTAAACTATACCCTACCATTATTGTAATTGCCGATTTAATGCCGAAACAGTAATTTAGGTTCTAATCTAGGTAGGTCTAATCGTTTGCAATTAAAATATCAAAGAGCTGAGTAAAGCAATCAATGTTAAAATTGAAACAGTTTTTTTTATGTATCCCTCCCCTAGGAGGAAAAACAAGCAAGTGATACATCTGTTGACAAGTACCATTGTAAAATATACCCTGCATCGTAAATAAGAAGAAAGGATACATCATATTTTGAGAATCACCCTCTACTGGATGAAAAGATGCCTTGAAAAGATTAATTTTATCAATAAGGCCGCCTTGTAGCGATTTCACTAGTGTGTGATTTAAGCTGTTACCCGCGGCTCCGCCCGCGTGGTCAATCTCTTTATCCCTTGGGAAAAAGTAGCCTATGTCACTCTCCAGACCTTAAACTATCCCCAATAAAAAAATCACATCAATGCGTTCATTACTTTCGACGTGAAGGGAGGACAAACAAACACATTTTCACATTTATAATATTAGTCTGGATACTGTGTCCTACTGTTGTGAATTGCAAATAAAGCATTTCTATCTACGTCTACACATTCCGACCGCTGCGCGCTGTCTACTCTATAAATCAGGATTGACAACAGTAACCTACAGATTGACAATAAGCAGTGAAGCCATTATAACGCCACAACAAAACAATAACTATTTTGGAGAACACAAAGAAAATCAAAAAGATAGAAAAAAAATGTACCCCGGCTCTAGACTCTTGCGAAGTTCAAAAACGAGTACTTTTCCTTTGTTTTCATCTGTAGTCTTCGCGAGAAACTTACCGTGTATTATACACCTATAAATTGTCATTAATTTGGCCAATCTACACATAGGCATAAAATGCATCAACACACAGCCTCAACTAATCGTAGAGACCTGAAACTTGGTAGGTGTATTTTTTGTATGACGTGGGCGTCCGATAAGAAAGGTTTTTTTTTTAAATACCTACGGGAAAACGGTAAGTTCCGCGGGTTTCGTTAGTAAGGAGATAAATATCAAGTGAAGTCATCTAGTTTAGAGGTATTCATTCATTCGAGTTCGCTTTTATCTAGATTGGTGTAAGGCTGGACTTTGCCAATTACTCCTAATTTTCTAGTGAATAATTGAGGGGTCGACCGCGTTCACGGAGGGACGGGATGCGGATGCGGTTAGCTAGATGCGGTAATGAGATTTAGGTTTGTTTTACAATAATAACGGAAATTTTCTCATATAATCTGCGGCTCTATAAATTATTATCACTGTATTTTTAGCATTCCAAATCTACTTATTTGATTAAAAGCATTTATTCAGAGATTGGGCCCTTTCAGGCACTTTCTCTAGACAAAGTGTACAAATCATATTGAGTTGTATAAATAAATCTACTCTCTCTCTCTATACTACCGCCATTTCGGAAACAAGAGCAAAATGGACACTGGTGGAGAAAATAGTACTTTTTCGGCCTTCCCCTTCCTCTATAAAATCTATATCTAAAATACAATTTATTAACATATTTTTATATATTTTAATTTCTGTGTATTGTATAGTACAGATTGGGTATAGTAGTTTTTAGATTTATTTAAGAATTAAATAAGAATTTATATAATGTTAAAAAACTATCTATACTTACTTACTCCGCTGGCTCAGGGACCCAAAGTGAGTCTTGGCCTCCGATATGAGAGCTCGCCACTGTCTACTGTCCCGCGCGACATCTTAAAAAAAAACATCTTTAAAAAGTTCTTTATAATGAAATAAATTAAAAGAAAAAAAATAAGTGAGCCTTTAACATAATTTACTTTCAAGTAAAACTATATCGTTGTAGATGTCCCTGGCTGCAAGCCGTGTGGGCAAAGTTATAAATTCAAGGGGTGGGGAGTTGGGATACCTCCACGCGGTCCACCCTGGTAACGTCGGCGAGTAATTCCTTAGTTTCTGGACCCAACTCTGGAATTACTTGCCGACGGCCAAATTCCCGACGCGGTGGGTCTGCTCCCCGTGCTCCTACCTTGGATGGAGTACGTGGGATGCGGACAAATCCGCTCCCCCTTGCATCCGTACTGGTGCTGGGGGTGGAGCGACTGAGGAGACAACCTCGTTAAAAAACAAGAGGTGGAGCCGGCCGCGCTTGGCTCGGCCGGCTGTATGATGAGCGGTGGTGGACTCGTTCGCTCGCTGATCCTCCCCAAAAGCGTCTTCGCCCCGACTGGTGTCCGGGCCTACTCCACCCGTTGATACCGGGGGCGACCTCCGTATGGTGGAACGCGGAGGCCCTGCAGACACTGGGTCTCGCCAACCCAGACACTGCGGGGGGCGTTAAGGGTTGGGTCACATGGGCGAATGAGACCACCCTGGAAGAGGGAGTGCGCGGTGGCGCAAAGTGTCACAGAGTCCACTAAGTACGTAGTGGACGCTGTGGCACTTGGAGTGGCGCAGGAGGCGCGGTGGAGGAAGAAAACCTCGTTAAAAAATTGAAGAAGAGGGGCCGGCGGCTCGCAGAGCCCGGCCAGCGGTCGCACGTTGTTGCGACCGCAGAGATGGAGGGGACCCTTGCCCAGCCGAGACGGCGAGCCGGAGAAGGCCCGTCGTCTTGAGGGGGCAATGGTCCTCGGTGTCGGCAGTGCACCTGGATGCGGTGTGCTGCTGACGGGGCGTTCCGGGGAGAGCGGGTCCGGCCAGTTTAACTTTGGCCGGACGGCCCTGGCGGGGTCGCGGATGTATCACAGTACCCGTGGCCCCGTCACTTAGGGGGCGAGTGGCATCCCGTCAGTTTTTTAGTGGTAAGTCCCACAGTCCCCACCGCATATTCCCCGGGCGGTGGGGCTGCTGCAAAGCATTTTTCTGACGATAATATAAAAAAAAAAAAAAAAAAAAAAAAAAAAGTTATAAATTCATGCGGTGTCATTGAGCGAAAGTGATTGGAGTTCGCTCCAATATAAAGTTTTTGGCGAAATAAAATTTTGTATAGTTCCATTTAAAATTCTGTTTTAGAAACTCATTTGTTTTTTTTTTTATATTATTTTCTCGTCAAGTTATGGCTTCTGCATTTTTGTTCGTTGCAATTAGCCAGTGTCATGTAATATGATAAATAGAACGCCCAAAATTATAGGATGGCAAAAGAAAATGGAGAAAAATTCACAATCAGTTCTGATTTTTATTATGGAATAGACTTCTTTCAACTAAAACATCTATAATTCTATATTTAAATTAAGCAACTGGTTCAGAAAATCATCATCATCATCATCTCAGCCACAAGAAGTTCACTGCTGGACATAGGCCTCCCCCAAACGTCTCCAGTGCGACCTGCTGGCAGCGGCCTGCATATTTCAAGGATTTTTCAAAATTCCCACGTTGAAGCGAGATATACGCAAACGAAGTTGCGAGTATTTTACTAGTTAGTAAGTACATGTTTTTATCTCTTTTTCTGTCTCTGTTTACGTAACTAACAACATCAGCTTATTTTGTGCCATTCCTCACATTATCGCGAAAATACGGAGAGTAGTGCCCATTAGCTGAGTGTCGGGGGAGGCTCTCAAGTTGTCCGCGAAATACACCCCAGTATTAATTATTATACGGCAGAAGTGGATAATGGTGTTGTTAAAATTTGGTATAATAATGACAGTGTATGAGTAAAGACTGCGGTTACATTCTTCTTTATGCACGGTTTAAACAATGTTTGAACAGTTTGGAACCACCATGTTTTAATGGCACGATCACGAGAAAAAATTTACTCACAAGTCCATCAGCCCTGTGCCAGTGGGATCAAGCTATTTGTTACTTATGAGTCCGGTCCGTGAAAAAACCGCAGATAATTCCAAGGAAAATCGTTCTTTTAGGAATAATACCTTTTATCTGTTATACACAAATATTTTAAAGTACAAATTCGAAATCTAATTCGGACTTGTAAGGTCGGAATTTCGGAATGTATATATGTATTGTATAAAATACATTCCGAAATTCCCAAGGAAAAGTGGGCTATATGCATGCAAAAGTAATGTATTGTATCCAAGTTACTGTAAGTGCACATTGCATAATGAAAACAGAAAATGGCTTGTCCGCCCAGATATATCACGTGCATTGCAATATGGCTAATATGCACACGCACACGTAAATACATACCTACTGTATGTACTAAGAGTAGTTTCAGTATTGTGGCTTAGCCAGTTTATGAAACACATTTTTAAAGTTTACACATTCAATTAAAGCTGTCACTGTCAAACTAAAGAAGAGAAAAAGAGATAGATTGAGACTTTTTTTTTTGATTCGAGATCGCCGCGCCTTGTCAACGAAGGTCGTCAAGATGGCGACCTCGGATCCTCACCGTACCACGTTGCTTTTTTAAAGTGTACTTTTTTGTTAAAAAGTGTTCATTTAAATACTCGACATTGGCGAAATTGTCAGTGTGTCGTTAAGACACGACAGAAACGCCATTAATTAAGAAAAGAAAGAAAGAAAGAAGAAAGACTTTTTTTCATCTTCCGTTTGGCAATCGGAACGTTCCGTTCTACATTAAGATGTGGAATTAAAATAAAAATGCATTTCAGACACTGGCTGTTTAGTCAATGGAAAAAACCTCTTTTATGTCATAAGTCAGGCAAACAAGAAAGCAGGCCACTTGATGGCAATTGGCGAATTTTTCCGCATCCCACGTACTCCAAGGTGAGCGAATTAGTCGCTGTAGACCATGGTATGTAGACCCACCGACGTACTCCAAGGTGAGCAGACCCACCACGTCGGGAATTTGGCCGTCTGTGTGTAATTCCAAAGTACTGTTACTAAGGAAACCCTCCAGTGTGACCAGGATGGACCGCGTGGAGATTAAGCCATGTTCTTGTCAGTCAATTTCTTTAGCTTTTTCGTCAAATTTTTCACTTCTCTCGTAATATACCAATTTTTCATTGCATTAATATTGGCTTTAACAATTCCCTTCATCCGTTACAACGATCATCGTCAGCTCTAATCAACCCACTGCTGGTCATAAGCCTCCTTCTCTATACCATCTGTCCATTAAGAATTACCACAGACAACTTTTTATTGCGTTCGGAAGTCATTTCCATTAAAAATTTATAGATTTTCTTTAGTAAAAAAAAAAAACAAAGTGTATATCTTGTACACATTAAAATTTAGCTAGAACGTATATAATGTGGGTGGGAGTGCTCAGATCTCTCGTTGTTACGTGACGGGGGCATAAACAGTCTGCTTTGACTTGAAATCGATTACGTAATATAGTCTTTATGGGCTGCAACGCCTTGAAGTGGCATAAATTGCTACTATTATACGATTAGTATGCTTATAATCTGATAAGAAACACGGAAATATTCGATGTTTAGGGTAACAAGAGTTAAACTGCATTAATATGTTTACGGAATATTGTTTGGTCATGGAAGTTGTGGTGCTATAAATGCTGTCGGCCGCCTATAGCGGCACACTGTAAACCTTTTTGATTTTGACTCTTTTCAACGACTATGTGAACACACTTTTAAAGTTATTAACATACACAATTTGACGAGTGTTCGATTCCCGTTCGGGGCAAACTTTTTGTGTTTGTTTCCGAATTTGAGTGTTTTCTATTTATTAATTTATCAAACCTTTATATTATAAATGAGAAAGTGAGTTTGTTTGTTTGTTTGTTATGCCTTCACGGCTTGCCGATCATTATGAAAATTTGTATAGGTATATATTGTCAGGGGTACAGAGCCCAACATAGGCTACTTTTTATCCCGTGAAAGATGTCATTCCAATGGGAAAATATTTTTCCTACTATAAGTGGCGCTGCAATTGCGATGCCGGCCAACAGAAGGCGCCACAAGTCGCGCTTTTGGTTGTTTTGTTGTCAAACGAGATGTATGTCATAAAATTTACCGCGAACAAAGCCGCGGGGAAAAGCTAGTAAGTACATATTTACAATAATATATCTGTTGTCTAGTACCCATAACAAAAGCAGATCAAATATAACTTACTTTGGGACCAGGGTCGCTGTGTGAAGTGTGTATAAATATGTTTAGAAAAAATGTTATGTGTCATTGTTGTCACACATTTCATAGTTAAATCGAAAAATGTTCTCTTAAACTTTATAACTAGACGTACCAACCGAAGTTCGTTGCCAATATTAAATTATGTTGTCAAGAAAACTTTGGGCAGGGGAGCTCAACATAAAAATTCTTTTAGAATTATTCAGAAGTACGAAACTTGAAAATCATTCCGTTCTAATAAATTAAAATACCATTATGGAACTGCCTACTTCCTTTTTACGCGTCAAATCACAGTAACATGGAATTTTCAACTTTATTGATTAAAGAATTTTAGATGTCAAAATTTTCAAGTAGGTTAAATTAATTATGCATTTATTATACAATTCTAAAGTACTTTTTCATGCTAACTTCCTTTTGATGGAAGGTGGTAGTGACTTGAGAGTTTTTGTGAAATTAATGTTATCGTAAGCAATTAACAGCTTACGATAACATTAATTTAGCCGATTATTCTCTTCTAGTATGAATATTTCTAAATAGAGCGACTTACTGTCAGTTTTGCGAAACGCATTTATGTTTAATTAGTGAAATCCGCAAAATCGTTTGCGTGTATTTATTTATGCACAGCACCACCATCTATATCAGATTTTTGATCAAATCCTTCGGGAATGTGATGTTAGGCCGCTTACATTGTCTGCTTAATGGGCGCAGTAAACTCTCTCGTAGAAATAAGGTGAGAGTTTACACAACGTGCATTAGGCCGATAATGACATACGCAAGTCCAGTTTTCGCTCACGCCGCGCCCTCTCATATCCACAGGCTGCAAACCATTCAGAATAGGTTTTTGCGCAAAGCCATCGGTGGGCTTTGGTTCGTTAGGAACAAAAACCTCCACATTGACTTAGGTGTGCCGACCATCTCGCAGCACCTAAAGCAATGCTCTGCCAATTCTTCGACTCTCTCAATCATCACCCCAATACGTTGGTGAAAGCCGCAGGGGATTATTCCGCTCCGACTGGCACCAGCAGGTCCAAACGTCGTCCGCGGCACGTCCTCAACGACCCGGACGACTCCATTACAATTACAATTAGATTCCGCGACACTAGACACACACGTCCATCATATCGGCCCCGCCGGCGGGGCCGCGCGTCCCGCCACCCTCTAGTAGGGACTCGGTTTTCGCGGTACCGGCACGTGCCCGGCCGATTCTCTCCAATCCGTTCGCCTTCCCCCAGTGTCGCCATAGGCCGAGGTTCAAGCCCCCCTCCGGGGCGCCCCTAGGCAGACACTGTAAATTTTTGGCGGCGCAACAGTCCGGTGTCTCAGAAGAGGGTGTTAGTACACCCAAACTGCACATATCAATTAATAAAATAAAATAAAATAAAACCAAGGTATCAGCTACCTACATACCACACATACACATTTTTTTCACTTTTGCCATTATAATATTAGTAGGAAGTAGGATATTAAGTCTCAAGCCATATTTTTTCTTTCTTTTAAAATACGTTTCAGTTACTGGTTGTAAGCTCTTTAAGATTAAAAAATATATTGCAAAACATGTTTGCTTTTTAGATTTTACATTATTTTTGACGTGATCTATCATGAGTCCTAATTTACGGCGCTATAGATACCGCTTTAAATTTTTCACTGTACGTATACACGTATACATATACACGTGTACGTATACAGTACTTATATAATTCATTCGACGACCTCCGTGGCGTAATGGTCACCACGCCAGACCGCCACCCAGGAGGTCCCGGGTTCGAATCCCGAATCGAAAAACGAACTTTTATGTATTTACTATAAAATAATCAATGAGTTCTATCCCATAACATAAGTTTCGAACTACTTTGGGGCTAGCTCAATCTGTATGAATTGTCCCTATACATTTATTTATTAAATACTCGGGATGTTAATTACAAATTGATCTATATTCAAGCACAGTATTGGACACGTTTTTGCGGCAGTAAAGGGGTTATTACCACGTCGTACCAATCTCAAATCATGGAGGCTCGTTTACACTCGGGTCACGTATCATCGAGTGCTCGCACCACTCTCATTTCCTACGCCCAGGCAATGAAAAGGCACTCGACGGACCAGTAGTACGGATTAAACAATTACTAAGTTTGTTTAGTACCTATTGAGGTAGTTAATTAACGGGAAATTTTGAGAGCCATATTATGGAGCATGTTACGTTTGAACGTAAATATATGTCGTATACGTATATTAATTTATACAAACAACTACGGGTAGGAAGGCCAAGAAGAGCTAACATCGATCTAATGATAGATACCACGGGTAGTAGAGGCTCGATGGACAATAAAATAATGAAAAGGAAGCAAACAGAAAGTAGGAAGCAGGACTAGAACAGGAGGGCTACTACGAAACGTAAATCCGATACTTACGGAGTGGTAGAGCGATTATTACGAAATGCGCTGGCTCGACCGGGGAAGTACCACCCTCTCACTGAATATCGACGTGAAGCAGCAATGCGTTTCGTTCGGTGAGTGAGAGATCCGGAAGCCCAACTCCTTCCCTATCCCCTCTTTCCCCCTCCTTCTTTCCCTTCCCTTCCTCCAACCTCCTTGGTGGACAAGCATTGGTAGCGCCCCTGGTGTTACTGATGTCCATAGGCGGCGGTGACCGCTTTCCATCAGGTGGCCCGCTTGCTTGTTTGTCTATTGTATGACATAAAAATAAAAATAAAATATAAAAAAAAACTTCGGCCGAAGTATCGGAAGATTTTATATCATGAAATACCTACCTCATATTTCATGGTTATTTTTAATTCCTTGAATTCTATCCATGAAATACCTTGTACTTTATGGTTATTTTAGTAGTTCATTGAATTATAGCCATGAATTAAATTATAATGTTGCCAGAAGGGTATTTCACGGTTAAAATTCTTCCGATACTTCGGCCGAAGTATCGGATTTACGTTTCGTAGTAGCCTCCAGGTTATTAATTAGTAATGTATTATTATTTTTAATCTTACTACTTATGTCGTAGCACGCAACCCGTTTAAAATTTCTTTGTCCATATCTTTTGAGGTTGTCTGGGAGAAACCGCTTAGCGATAAGACTGCATATTGTACTGTTTAGTTTCTATGTTTCATGTATATGTTTTGTTTTGGTGCAATAAAGTGTATTGTATTGTATTGGGCTTTCGATTTTCTCACTAATCGTAAGAAACACAACCGCATCCGCATAACACCGCTATTTCAAGTCGTTTTTTTGTGAGAGGGTCGTACTGTTCATAACAGTAGTTCATTTCAATAAGAAGCAGAACTAGAACTAGGCTTCCGGTTTCCTCAATAGCCTTACCAAACACAACGGCATACCACCGCTATTTCAAGTTCATTTTCTGTGAGACGTTAAACTATTCTTATTAGTAGTTCAGTTAAATAGAATTTCTCAAATTTAACCCTCTCAATTTCAAGTCATTATGCCGTGAAATAACCCTACAATCGCCACTGACCACTCCGTGTTATTACAACAGAAAGATACAGTGTATAATAAACTTTAATATTCTACTAAGATAACTGCATTGTATAAAAAGATAGCAGAATAATATTCAAGCTCCGCTTTTTAAGCACCTAATGAATCTAAACGACAGACAACTATGTTACAGCAACAATATTGTATGTTGATTCTTTGAAACTATAAAAAAATATCATTTTTGTTTCTATTACTCTGGTGTTTCTATGCGAGTCAGGCTATATGATACTAACTCATACTATGTGCTGGCCGTGGCATGTAAATGGACTGACTTGAATGGTGTAGTAAAATGACAAAGTGTCATGGAATCGTCTATGTGAAATAGTGGTTATATGCCGCTGCGTTTACGATGAGTGAGTGCCAGCTGCCCAATACCCGTCCTACATCCTGTTTTCTTCCCACTTCCTTTCTTTTTCATTCCTACACAGGTGGGCAACGCATCCAAGATTCTTGTAGTCATGGACGTGCATGCCCATGCACGTCCATGACGCATGTAGCAATGACTACTGCCCAGTAGTCATTGCTTACGCAAAAGAAATAACCAATGTGTTCCTCTGTACCTGTTACAATCTTTCCTAAATTTAATAAGGCTCTAGTTAGTGTAGTTGCCTCCATTTTGCTCTGTCTTGTGCCAGCCATTTCACCTTTCTATAAAACACGACGGGCGACGCCTGCCATTTCCTTCACTTGAGCCATGTATCCATGTAAGCTCTTCTCGGCTCCACCTTCTCTCCTTTTTTTTATAGTAAGTATATTGATTGCGTTTGACCTCAATCTAGCCTGATGTTTATTGTCTAGCAAAGATGAGATCTAGGGAGATACGCGCAAACTCAAAAAATGCCTAATATTCGCTCTTGCCATGAAAATCCCTAAATTATATGAATAGGGAAACAGCGACGCGGGGAGGGAGTTCCATACCTTCTGATAAAGTCATCGTTTCATAAAAGATGTCCTACCAGTTTCCCCCTTTTAGTATATATTTAAAGTTATTTATTTTCCCGTGACAATACGTACCTATTAAATTTTCATAACGATTAGCATAATCAAGACCTTAAGAAATAACAAACAAACACATAAACAAACAAAAACATGTTTAGCAATAATATTAATACCGAAAACACACTATTGCTGTTTGTCTGCATTGGAAAGTAAACGTTTGATTGCACCCAGCAGTGAATACAGGTTATATCTCAAAGGAATGAGCAGAGACTGGTGCTCCATTTGATAGTATTTGATTAATATTGCAGTTTAACATGCAACCTAGAGAACATTCAGATATATTGATCACGAGAAGTTATGGCGTCGTTGTGTGTAGCATTCTAAAAACGAACAGGTAAGCAAAGTTGACCCTAGCCAGTGTGTGCATGAGTGTCTTGAGCTTGTCCATGCTTCGGAAACATATTGAGCCGTCGTCTGTGGCGAGTGCACTTTCATTTTTACAACTGTTAACTAAAAGGACAAGAGAAATACAAATAATAAAATAAAATATAATAAGGTTTGTTTTGCATAACTGGCTGTAAGTTATCTACGAAGTGAGCCAATTAAAAAATGTAATACTTTTTTTATTTAAAAAAGTATGAAATATTTTTAACAACGCTATCTGGTGTTAATTAATAGATTTTAAACTTTGCGTTAGTGGCTTACAGTTCAAGATTGAAGAAATACTATGTGGTTGTGTAATAGTACTTGCATAATTGGGATAATACATCTTAAGGCTTTCCACAAAGGACGAGTGTGGCGACACCTATCGCCATCGCTCCCGCTACAGTGGTGACCCCGACGTGATTGGAAGCAGCCTTCTCCATCATATCTCCTCATCAGCTCTGACGTCATCACATTCTTCACTCCTCAACTTGAAGCCTCATCATCAGCAGTCTCACAGCACTCCAGCTACGGGGAAAATCAGGTTCATCGCAGCCGACTTACCGAGCTACCTGTTCCTGCGCCCCTTATCCCGACTCACTGGGATAACGCTCATCCCGACTCACTGGGATATTCCTCATCCAGACTCACTTGGATAACCCTCATCCCGACTCACTGGGATATTCCTCATCCAGACTCACTTGGATAACCCTCATCCCGACTCACTGGGATATTCCTCATCCACACTCACTTGGATATTCTGCATCCCGATTCACTGGGACATGCATCATCCCGACTCACTGGGACATCACACATCCCGATTCACTGGGATACATCAAGCACGCACGCTCACGCCCGACTCACTGGGACACTTGGAGCACGCACACTCAAGCCCGACTCACTGGGCAAGCTAACGAGAAGCACAGACTGCTGATCATCATCTCATCGGACCTTCGATCCTGGAGGGGAGTACTGTGGCGACACCTATCGCCATCGCTCCCGCTACACGAGTATTATTTGCTTACGAAATTCCGTATAATAATGTGATAAAGGACCTTTAAAGCGCTTCCTAATCTTTGGGTGCAAACGCGGCAAAAAGATGACAACTCAAACTTATCTTCTTATGTTACGTAGACAACATGTTTTGTTAGTGTTAAAGAAATTAATGTACAAGCTGCAGAGAAATCTGATCCAAAACGAAGTTAGTTTTTTAGGTAAAAATCAGATTTCAAAGAAATTTCATCAAATACTAGACGTAATCATAGAATAAGTAATAACCCGAGGTAGAATGGCCACTGTCCGCCCTCCACCGAATCGCGTACCTCAACCCCAGGCGGGCACCGAGGCGGTCACAGTCGCAAAGGTGTGCGTTTAGTGAACGAATGTGTATACATGTGCGCATACGTGTGCGCGTGTACAGACGACATTGGCCTATGTAGTAGAAATAGGTAATTATTTCACGTGATGACGTGACGTAATCAAGACGTAATTAATTTAAAAGAGGTTGGGCACAGCAATTCATCCGCTCAAATAGGAGCAGCCCGTCTGGAGAAGGTCTCGGCCATGTTGTGTTCCTACGGTGAGTAAGGTCTCCTGAGCTCCACTTGAGGGGGTTGGGAGGGTTGGCAACGCGTGAGTGATACCCCTGGTATTGCAAGCGTCTATAGGCTACGGTGAATGCCTACCATCAGGTGGGCCTTGTCGGTATGCTTGTTTGCCAACTTTGTGGTATAAAAAAAACTATTTTTTGTTGAAATACATTGAATTACCTACATGACAAAACTTAATCCTTACTTCGTATGGGGCGCCAGGTTCTGTACATTGCGGCGATTGTCGAATGAAATAACAGTACTTCTGGTTTTAACGTGACATGAAAGCCAAAGTCGTTACCTTTGTCAAAGATCAAGAGTATTAATTTCATGTTTTGCTGACCCTGCTTAGAATCATGAACAAAGCTGTTTTTTGAGTGGTAAAGCCGACTATTATATTAGTGAGTAGAAAATAGGTTTGACTGGGGCAGTCTCAAAAAATCGACGTTAAATAGCGGTGATTTGCCTGTGTGTTTTGTACGATGAGTAAGAGCCGGGAGCTTAATACCCTCACTCGATTTGCTTTCTCTCTAAGGTATAATGCCTTTTGCTTCAAATTACTGCCTCCCACGTAGTTGTTAAGGAAGTTCTTTCAATAGTTCCTACTCCGACATCTTTTTTCTGATTAAATTCGTTGTGAGTTCCAAGACAGCTGTAGTTCCTCCCCCGGGACGTCAATAAGCTTCATCGCTTTGTCAATCTGCGGTCGCCGTTGTTGATCCTGGCTACACAGGAGACACATCGGTGTGATTGTGTTGTGGGCTTGTACCCCGAGCCTAATACCCGTCGTGCAACGCATCCAATCTTTGTTGTTGATGGATGACAGTCGTTAAGCCAAGTCGGTTTACCTTTGGGCAGTTTGAAAACTCTGGCCACCAATCCGCTTTAAGCAGCGTAGTAGAGTACGCTCATATTCGCTGCGATCATAAATAAATTGATCCAAGGGAGACACGTATGCTGACACTGGGATGATTTGTCATCATTTTATATCATATTCAACTAAAAAGTGACAAGGTACTGAAATGACATGTTTAATTGTTTATGCCGCCGACTGTACTGAACTGTTTTATTAAAGTGTAGCATTATAATACCGTCTTTATTAAACACTAATGAAGACAGAAATATGAAAATTGCCCCCAAACTTCACCAAATAACCAAGTACTTATTAAACAAAAGCGTTATAGTAAATTCTGACGCCCACAATTTCTGAATTGTAAGGTTTTAGTTGTCCGGTAATTACTTAAGTTGAACGTGAGGGCACAAATGGAGGCCATTTAAACTATATTATAGCTTTATTAACATCTTTCTCTCAATGATGATGCATCGATTTAAATTAATTTGCAGCCCACATAGATCTTATTATGAACCATAGGTATACCAAACCATATAAAAATGAACAAAAAATGACAAAAAAAGGTTTACATTAAACATTTAAATACAGCATTGCCGGCCCACCACACAAACACACCGCTGTGTCACCTGTATAGCCAGGATCAACAACGGCGACCTCAGATTGACAATAAGCGATGAAGCTTATTGACGTCCCGGGGGAGATACTACAGCTGTCTTGGTACTCACAACGAGCTTAATCAGAAAGAAGATAGTCTGAATCGAAAGTATTGAAAGGAAGGAGTCTTTAATAACAACATGTGTTAACTACAGTAAAATGTAAAAAGGCCATGGATCAGTGACCACATTGCTCATGGAAGACCAAAACACTGGTTTTCAGCCATTACCTACATAATATGACTCCTCTTTGACCGATATTCCGTTGGTCCACTCCTTACGAGACACCCTATATTAACATTTTCAAGCGCACTCATGCTATTTCAGCACATTAATATTTGATTAATGACCACATTGTCGGCTCAAACAAATTTACATTTTTACAATTTCATGAATTATTCATACAAAAAAATATATCGTATTTTATGATGATTCACGTAAAGTTCGTAGATAGATATATAATTAAGAATTATAATAAGGTTGGCAGATTATATTTTAAATTTTATTATTGTACTACTACACTTTACATAACACGCAGTATTGAATTGAAATGTTATTGTTCCCGTTTCGATGAGAATCTCGAAAATAGTTCCTAATAAACTTATAAGCTACGGTTACTAGATAAAATAAGAATTAACGTAAAACCTTTCACGCAATATTTAGAAAATTTTAATCATATTTACGGGTGCTCACCTCTTTCGTGGGCTGGATGTTCTTACATAAATGTCACAGAATTTTAACCAGGCCGCAGATAAATGAGAGTCCCTGTAGTTGGCGTGACATGCTTGGTTCTACGTGGTTCTACATCATAAAGGGATCTTTTGTGGAAAATTTTAGTTTACTAGGTTCCACTTTGCCAGGGCTTTTCTTGTTTTCTTTTAC
This sequence comes from Endotricha flammealis, assembly GCA_905163395.2. Classification (NCBI taxonomy): domain Eukaryota; kingdom Metazoa; phylum Arthropoda; class Insecta; order Lepidoptera; family Pyralidae; genus Endotricha; species Endotricha flammealis. The sequence goes on from LR990867.1 coordinate 3,139,177, forward strand.
GTAAATAGTTGTCATCATAATTTGAACTCAAAGCAACAAGAATTAGGTTTAAAAACATTTAAGGTATTAACGACTCTTAAAAGGGGACAATTGGGATCTTGGAGTGGGCCATAACATAATCGAAAAATAAAGTTAATTCTCACACAAAACGGCTCATTTATGGACATAAAGACAGATTAATTAGGGTCTGTGTGGAACTATTACAGATAAGCAGAGGCCAGTAGGTAATAATAATTATAGAGGACGGCCGTGCTTCACCCAACATGCCATTGATTTCATTCCTAAGAATTTAAAAAATATAAAACTTACTACTTATAAATACTGCTTAGTAGTAGACTGGCAGCCAGTTTCTGAGACTTAGCTAGAGTCTTAAGCTATCTCTTTTTTAGGGTTCCGTAGTAAACTACAAGAAACCCTTATAGTTTCGCCATGTCCGTCTGTCTGTCTGTCTGTCTGTCCGCGGTCTAGCGCCTAGACGCTTAATGCTAGAAAGCTGTAATTTGGTATGTATACACATATTAACAATGCCAAAAAAGTGCTGGGATAAAATTTTGAAATATATATTTTTTTGGTGTGCCTCCCCTACATGTAAAGTAGAAATGATTTTTTTTTTCGCGCTCACCCCATGTTGTGGGGTATCGTTAGGATAGGTCTCTTCAAATAAGAAGGTGTGGAAAGATCATTTTTCGATACAATGATCCATTTCGGAATTATTTACATTTATCGTGTCAATTTTCGTTTTGCACGGTGGTCCCCTATCTATCTCCGAAAGTCTTATGTTAAGAATTTTGAAAAAAAATCATGGTAGTAGTCCATATGCTGAACCTTCAATGAAAACTATATATAACGGTTAAGTAGGCTCTAATAGTTAGCGAGTAATAGCCGACGAACTGATAAAATAAAATTTATTATATGAAAACTTACAAATGTGATTGAATTTGATATTGGACTCAACTGAAGGCAAGCAAAGCACAGCAAATACGGAACCCTACATTGTGCGTGGCCCGACACGTACTTGCACGGTTTTTTTCTTCTTTAGTTTGACTGTGACAAATATTATTCAATGTGTCATTAGCTTTAAAAATAGGAGTCAGAAACTGGCTTTAGAAGTGACAAATAATCTATTTTGTAATGGTTTGCGTATCGGTTAAGAGCCATTTGACGTAGAAAATAAACGTTACCCGAAAAATTCGTCTCTACCACACGCCGGCGAAGCCTCAAGTCAACTCAAATATAACATTCAAAGTGTCAGTAAAACGAGATTATAAGCTGAAACGCCTTAGAATAGTTACGAAACATTTTCCTTAATAAGCTAGAAGAACGTAGTAGGTAAGCCGCACTTGACCCGGTGTCTCGGTGCAAACCTTATTACCGTGTTTAATCCTCTTAGGACCCGCCTACCCCTCACGAGGGGACTCCATCCTCCATGTCTTTTGTTATAACTGATTCGAAGAAAAATAATGAATAAAATGCTACATGTTATTTTTTTTGTATGGACCCTTATATTTCGAGTGACTCTATCTTCGGAATTAGAGGGCGCAAGTTCAATTCCCTCATGAGATAATCATTTAAGTTTGTTGGTTTTTCATTTATTTTTTTCCGAGTCAATGAATAATATATTGTAAATAATAATGTTATCGAAAATACTTTATCACAATTAGAATTTTAAATTTCGAAATAAAAAACATTGTTTATTGTTATAATTTACACTTACCAATATACATTAATTCTTACAACTAAATCGACATAATGTGCCTACATCAAAATGGCCACCTATCAGAAAAACGTTGTGGGGAAACCAAAAAATTTCTCAATTCAAAAGTCAACTGAAAAAATACCAAATCTATTCTAATATTTGAAGACGAAGGATTTTTATTTTTGTTTGTAACGAAAAAAGTACTGGACCGATTTGAAAGATTTTTTCAACGTTGGGAAGCTGCACTATCCACGGTTGACATAGACTATATTATATTTTCAAACGAATAGGGATCCTCACAAAAACCCGTGCGAAGCTGGGACGCTAGTGTCTTATATTTGGGAAAAGATGGCCATAATGTAATTTATGATTCACTTGAAAGTAACGACATTATCATATCACGACGACCTCCGTGGCGTAATGGTTACCACGCCACACCGCCACCCAGGAGGTCCCGGGTTCGATCCCCGGTCGGGTCATGCTGAAAAACGAACTTTTTCTGATTGGCCTCGGGTTTTGGATGTTTATCTATATATGTATTTGTTATAAAATATAACATCGCTGAGTTAGTATCCCATAACACAAGTTTCGAACTTACTTTGGGGCTAGCTCAATCTGTATGAATTGTTCCTATATATTTATTTTATATATATCAACCCATAATCATTCCACTGCCGAGATACGGGTCTCCCTTCTGTCGAAGGTGATTAGAGCTTACTCTGCCACGCTGCTCCAATGCAGACTGGCAGAGGCCGGTGTTTTCAAACCGCCTTACTAAGGCCACCGACTTGGCTTTACGACTGTCATCCATCGACAGCAGCCGGGACCGACGGCTTAACGTGCGTCCGAAGCACGGAGAAGCTCGAGATAAAATTTTCCGCTCTTTACAAAGTTCACTAACACTCACTGACTTATCTTAACGACTGTCATCATTAGAAAAACACAACCGAAGCTTAGGATATTTTTATGTATTTTTAATGCGGCTAGAAAATAAGTAATTTCTATTGCAGGTAATTAATAAATATAAATAAATAAATGTAACCTAAATTTATATCTGTAAATTCTTACTTACTTAAACCCTGTTTCGTTTGACCAATGTAGTAAACAATCTTAGCATGTCTTTTTATTCAAATATCCATGTGTAAAATCGATAAATTGCCAGAATAATAAGAGTGATGTGGTAGGTAAATGCCATTTCTAACTGTATTATTATTATTTGGGTGTCATGTGAATGATAATTTTATTTACTATTTTCGTTAAAAAGACATGCTAAGATTGTTTACTACATTGGTCAAGTTAAAAGGAGCAGGGTTTACTTCCGATGGCGCTACAAGTGGCTACAACCCTTTGTGGGTCTTGGCCTCTTCCACAGTCTTCCTCCACTTGTCACGGAGCTTGGCTGTCCTTCTCCAGTTGGTGACCCTTCCCATCCTCCTCAAATCTTCCTCCACGCAATCCAGCCAACGTTGTTTGGGTCTGCCTTTTTTACTGACTATAAATTCACACTATGAATATTAATTTACGTTTATAGATAAGAATCCTTAAAAACACGAAATGTCTTTTTAATCCCTCGACATTGTTGGAGTTTTATACACATAAGAAGACACATAAAAAATATTCATTCTTTAAACCCATCCAAATGCTGGCTGCTGTTTTCGTTGCTTAACTATCTAATTAATTCAGTTTTGGAACGCGCAAACTAAGTCATCGGCTTTATAGAGTCATAATTAAATCTTAAAATGAAAGTTCTAATAATTTTCGTCGGCGAAAATTTCTATATCTTATTCAATGCGTTTTAAACTTTAATGCGCTACCTTTGAGTTCATTTTCGATTGTCAATTAAGATACAAAATGAAAGCCGTTGAGAATTTATATGCATTCGGAGAATCAAGAGACGGTACATTTGACGCAATCAGTTCCATATTTATCGGTCCAACGATCTGTAAATAGATAAAGAATATTCAAGATATTTTCGCTTTTTTATATTGTTTTTATAGCTATTTTTGCAACGAGAAACCAAGATTGAATCTCTATAAAACTCTGATCGTCGCAACCTAAAAGTAGCCCGTCTGAATAAGCCCTAAGATCAGGTTTTCAGACTGCTCTACTTTGTTTTGAAAATTTTTGATGAAAATTTCACGTCCCCGCCTCAAGTGGGATTCGAATCCACGTCCTCTCGATATCCGGCGGAGACAACTATAAAAACAATAAAAAAAAATGCTCTACTTGGTATGAAAATGTTAGCGAAAAAGTATATTTACAGAAACATTGCGATGACAGGCCGCAGACGGCTGCAGCAGACGGCAAATGGTTGCATACCGCAAAGTTGCCGGTTGCAGACAGCACTAACGTCAGCTTTGAAAGTAATTTCATAGAGCTGTCAATGTTGCCAGTTACGAAAGTATTTTATAGAGCTACATAGAAATCAATTGTCTGCGGTCTGCCGCTGCCGTCTGCGGTCTGCCACTGCCGTCTGCGGTCTGCCGCTACTGGCTGCGGTCTGTTACTGCGGAATGGTTTATCTGTGTATTTTAAATTTTAATTTGGAAATTCTTAAAGCTATGTAAACCAATCTACAGTATATTATACAACAACATGACTAAAGCTAAGATTAAATTAGGTAAGGATATAAGACTATCCCAAGCCTTCAAGTAAATTGGCTGCGACGGGGGCTTGGCTCGCAGTCAACTCGTTATCAAGCCATACAGTCGCTATCGCCTGTATCGATAAATGTCACTTGGCTCGCTAATGCAATGGAAATTGAACTTTAACGTGTACAGTTATTGCTGTTTATTGCCATGAAATTGGCTGTGGTTTCAACATGTGTTTTCACAATGCTATACGTATATCGCAATGTAAAAATATTGTAAATAGATTTTTTACAAAAAGTAAAGGTATAATAATTATGTGAATAACTAACGATATTATTACAATAATTATTACGTACCAATACTGATGCAATAAACGGACAAAGTGCTTTTTTTACTAGTCAAACATTAGGAAGTGCAGAATTAACGAATGTGGTCTTTGCCTATATCGTATTTGTTAACTCGCCCCAACTCCACTCGAAGCTTTTTTGTAGATTTAATCAAATTCATGATAGCTTTCAGCTTCAGAGATCTATGCGAAATTCATTTATTAAATTAATTATATTATGACGACCTCCGTGGCGTAATGGTTACCATGCCAGACTGCCACCCAGGAGGTCCCGGGATCGATCCCCGGTCGGGTCATGATGAAAAACGAACTTTTTCGGATTGGCCTCTTGGATGTTTATCTATGTATGTATTTGTTATAAAATATAATATCGTTGAGTTAGTATCCCATAACACAAGTTTTGAACTACTTTGGGGCTAGCTCAATCTGTATGAATTGTCCCTATAAACTTATTTATTTATTTATCTTAATTTTCAAGTAAAGTGTGTGTCGGGCCACGCATGGGGTAGATTCCGTATTTGTCATGCTTTGCTTGTAGATAAGGTCAGTTAAAGAGTTACGTTACATTTAACGTTTAATATACAGGTACAACTGAATAATAAGAATAAATACTCTACTCAACTACCTACGTACATACGTCAGGTTCCCAAGAAGGTATAGGTAACCAAGAAATTCATTTCGGAATGTCTACATCAGTAATCACCGGCCAATTACATGCCGTTATAAGCAATTACTGCATTTTGCGGTTGTGGTTTACCAATAGGCGGCATGTTATGATATATTACACCCTCTGTGAGAGTTCTAAGTGAGATTTTTTTATGTTATACCAGAGGCAAACAAGCTAGCGGCTAATGGAAAGTGGTTACAGTCTATGATGAGAGGCGTTGCCTGCTACAAGGAAGAGAATAGGGAGAAAAGGAATAAGATTTAGGGTTTCGGATCTCTCACTCACCTAATGAAATGGATTGCTGTTTCACGCCAATATTCTGTGAGGGTGGTTCTTCTCCGGTCTAGTTAGCCCATTTTATAAGCTCCACCACGCGAAATGAATTTTATTATTCCTGAATAAAATCAGTTTTAATTTCATCTTATACTAATATTATAAAGAGGAAAGATTTGATTGTTTGTTTGTTTGTTTGAATTGAATAGGCTCCGAAACTACTGGGCCGATTTCAACAATTCTTTCACTAGTAGAAAGCTACATTAATCAGGGAGTGACATAGGCTATAGCTTTTCCTGAAATTCAATGTGGTTCCCACGGGAACGGATCCGGAACTTCACGCGGACGAAGTCGCGGGCAAAAAAGCTAGTAATAAATAAGGCGATTTATAAAAAAAAAAAATCCTATCTCGAGTTAGCATAGTAAACATTAGAGGCGTCAAGATTTATAACAATATAGTCATCTACAGGATTTCTACAAAAAGAAATTGGATCAATATTCATAAAATATAATTTGATATCCGTGCCTGCGACAGCCATGCACTAAAATATTCATTACAAAAAGGCACAGTAATGAGTTTGACCTGTCCCCGTAAGAGACGTGGTGAAATTCACGGTTATTAGTTATTTGGACTGACTGAGGAATTATATAACTATTTATTTCCGAAAACTTAGTGACTCAGTTGGAAGGGTCCGTGAATTATTCTTGTTTGTTAATATTTTTTTTTTTTACCACTAAGGTGGTAAATAAGTATACGGCCAGCCTGATGGTAAGCAGTCATCTAGTCTATGGACGCTTGCAATACCGGGGGTATCACCCGACCCTGTCAAAAGTGGAAATCTGGAGACCTTACTCACCGTAGGAACACAACATGGCCGAGACCAATGCTATTTGGCTACGATCTTCTGTAAGGTGGAGGTCCTTCCCCAGACGGACTGCTCCAATTCGAGCGGATTATAGACGGAAGGGCCGAAAAATTATTCTTGTTTAATCCTAGCAAACAAAAATGTTGTTACGGACTAGCCATCAGACTGGAAATAAAATGCTTATTGATAGATTTTTATTTTTTATTATATTTTTATATTTTTGATATCTATCATAAATAATCATAATTACCTTATAATTTAACATAAACAATAAATGATTAAAAACTAATTGTCACGCAGTGTTGGTCGCGTGTCCCTCTGAGCGTCCAATAGCCGACCACGGTCTACTATTGATATAAAAATATAAATAACCACACATACATACAAAACTTTCTATTTATATAATGAGTAAGATGATACAAAAAAAATTCTTGGAATCGAACCTTCGACTCTATATAGTCTAACTATACCTTACAAACCCAACGAAACGGAAACTGTTCCACATTTATTATCTGTGAAAAACTTTTTTATCTGCGCGCGTGGAATGACGTATAATCTTTTTATGAATAAAACTCGCCCGTGACTGCCCGCGGTTTTTTCTGAAACTCCATTTTTTATTATATCTGTTTTACTATTTATGGAAGGAATGATTTATGTCCGAATAGTTTGAAAATATTTATGTTATTTATGTCAAAAAAAAATTACGTAATGGCGTAGAATCTTTCTTATGGCGCTACCAACGATGTCTTTTTGTAGTCAAGCTGTAGGGCGTTATCAATACGTACTTTCTGTTGTTTCTTTTCAATTCGAGCCGAAACAGTATTTTAGTAGATTTATTATATACTAGCGAAAGATTGGCAATGCAAAAGAGATAGATCATAGCATACACGTTGATTAGACCGAGATAGATAGGCGAGACCATTTTCCTATACACGCTATCGGACTGTATCGGCCTGACGTCGGTCGTGTTAAAAACAAACCCCACATAATTTTACAAAATTTATGGTTTTTAAGTGTAGTTTTGGTGTTAATTAGACGTGATTAAATATGGTTACCTGTGCAGTGCCTGGATGTAACTCAAACTAAAAGGAAAATCCACAAAATTATATATCTTGCTTGCACACATGTACATTCCACGCACACTAGTGTATATTGTTTTTGGTCTCGCCTTAATCAAACCAAAGCCGATCTATAGGTACGCTAGTATATACTAAATCTATGGTAGCGATACTAGTGAACCATGCCAGAACCCAATATACGATCTCATTTTATTTTTCCTATGTCAGATTGAAAAAGTCACATTACGAGTCTCATTAACCAATCGATTCGATGCATTGTATTTTTAATCTATGAAAACTAAACTACGAATCAATACTTCCGTCAATCGACTGTGGCGTAATGGTTACCACGCCAGCCCGCCACCCAGTAGGTTCCGGGTTCGAATCCCGGTCTGGTCATGATGAAAAATTAACTTTTTCTGATTAGTCTCGGGTCTTGGATGTTTATCTATATATGTATTTGTTATAAAATATAGGTATCGTTGCGTTAGTATCCCATAACACAAATTTCGAACTTACTTTGGGGCTAGCTCAATCTGTGTGGTTTGTCCCTATATATTTATTTATTTAATCACGATTAATCATCGCATCATTGAGATCGCGTATTGGGTTCGGCCGTTACTCGATTAATCCAGATTGAGATCCGTGATCTCATTCCTGTTTGACCATATAATTACTACGTGATATGAATATCATCCATCACCCTCATTAACACTTCCTTAAACTATTTCGATACTTTCCATCAAGGTCATAACAATTTAAAAGTATATTAATCAAATGGAAAGAACGCAGTTCCACTTCGAGCCGAATTTTAATTTGGAATGAGGGAGGGCAATGTTAATTTCGTTGTACCAATTATTTTCACGAAAGGCTTAGCGAGGTGCTGACTCGTGACAGGTGGCGGCTTCCACGGCCTCGGGTCCATTGTTGAACGGTTAATGTCATTAGGGATTTGGAAAAAAAGCTCAAAAATCCCACGTGCAAGAAACTAATGATAGGACTGTGCTTTTTGTGTGTTTCGAAAAAGCTTCCATTTGGAGACAAGAAATTAATGACCGACGAATGATAGAATTCAATGCATGTTTGTTGCCAGCCCGGTGGCACGTTGGTGTTGGCCCTGCCTTTGCCACCAGAGGGCGCGCGCGGGTTCGATTCTCCCACGTTTCCTTATAGTTCAAAACACCAGCTTCGGTGTGAACAATTAATAAGTAATATATAGCAATACAGTTGTTTTCAATTAATACATAATTATATTAGTCAAAACCAAAATAAAGTTTACCATAATTTTTGTTTTGTGTCCAATTATTTTCATGTTTAATGCGGTTTACTGGTTTTCAGTAATTTTGATTAATATTAAATAAAATTGATTATTTGGAACTAAACTATTCAAAAACAATAAAATCATAAAAACATTTAATATAAATAGAAAAATACGAAATTTCAAGCAAAATAATGTAGCCGTAAAAGTTGTGGTCGTTTATAGTACGAAATTTTAGAGTGCCCCTTATCCATTATTTAGTTTTTTTTATACCACTTCCAAGTGTAGTACTAGTAAAGCTCTGGAGACCTTACTCACCGTAGGAACACAACATGGCTGAGACCAATGCTATTTGGCTACAATCTTCTGTAAGGTGGAGGTCCTTCCCCAGACGGGCTGCTCCGATTTGAGCGGATTATCCGCTGTGCCCTACCTCTCTTAAAAAAGTTTTGACTAGTATACCTTTATACACCGTTATGGTAGTAATGGAAACATACCAAATGATATAGCGTGACTATGTGAACAGTTTCATGATACAAAACATACTTTCGCCTCAATTATTTGTCTAATTTTAATTCGGTCCTAATTGTAATGTTAGCCTTTTGATTGCCTTCACAAAATCGTATTTTGACTTCTGTGGAGTTTTAAATGCTACGATTATAACGCGAATTGGTACTGAAAGTTAAGTTAGTTTACTGTTTAAATATGCCAGTAAACTAAAACTTAAGTTAGTTTTCCTCACATGATTTATGATACTCGTGTGAAGATCACGACGAGTAATGTATTATGTTTATGTTAACTTGGCTGTTTATAACCGACATTGTCCTTTTTGGTGAGTTGTACACTTTTTTTTAAGTTAACTAATATATTATTTTAATATTTTTTGTTGTATAGTTAACAAATGAGTACTGGCCACGTGATGATAAGCAAATTGTGTAAGACACTAAACTAAAGATAAAGAAAAAAGGACGGGTTGCACTCCGGGAGTGCCGACAGAAGTGAAAACTTAAACATCAACATTGTGCATTTTTGAATATTTTGGAATGGTTAGGGAATCTTACGCTTTTTTGATCAGGCTACGGATCTGACGCGAGTTTAACATTTTTACCCTTCTAAAAAAAGTGCCAAGTGCCGCTAAAGAAGTTATCACTACAAAAATTAGCTAGAAACTTAAAGTGACTTAATATTACTTAATAATGGCTGTATGACTTTATTGTTTAATCTGCATTACGAACTCGAAAATAATTCTTACGTTTAAGGCGCGGTCCCACTGCTGCGCACGCTGCGCACGAACACGTGGGCCACGTGGCACATTGCAGCTGCGTGGGTGACTACGTGGGTCTACGTTTCCACAGCGTGCGCAGCGATGTGCACGCTTTGTGGAACAAGCTGTGTACCGCATTCACTGTGTGCATGGCGTTGACAGCGTTGAGCTACGTTGAGCAAGCCACGCGTGTATCAATGACGTCACTTGATGGTTAACGTGTCCGTGGATTGCAGTGGAAACAATCACGTACATCCTCTTGCAAAGCAAAGCTTAACACACGTGCGTAGCCTCTTCGTGCGCAGCAGTGGGACAGCGCCTTTATGAGAACGCCGCAACTGCTACGACACTGCGTAGGCTATGCCCTACGTCTACTGACTGCTACGGTGCTACGGCTGCTACGGATAGCAGACTTATTAGGCGCCGATTGAGAGTTCCGAGTTCTGCGTCCGTCGTACTTTGACCGACTTGGGTTACAGTGAAAGCAGAGCGCAGAACTCGGAAGTCTGACCGCTAGACCGCGAACAGTGGGGTTGGTGCCTTAGAGATTTGCTACGAGACCGCCTTGTAGTTGAGATATAGGAAGGTTTAACAGTATAAATATTTTCATGAATTTTATCTTGTACGGAATTCAAACCTGCTCTTTTGTCATAACTATTATTATCCAATTAACCAACGAGCCTGTCATTAATATTATTTATGTTTATACAAAATACACAGCGGTTGATAATGATGACATAACCCGAACAAATGAAATTACATTCAACGCAGCATCAAATATAAAACAGAATGACAGCCGTTATAAGATCAATAGCGCTATAAAGGGGTGTAATTAAAGTACAGGGCGCAACAGCCCTTAGTAATTACCTGAAAGCGCCTTTGTTTCTGCAGCGAGCACCCTTTCACTTTAAGGGATCACTTGAGTACCCGTTACGCTGTGGGGTGATAAGTTTGTTTTACTAGTTTTAAATTAATTTTGGGCAACGCTCTTTTATTACTCGCTTATTTCATGTATGTTTGGAGTTATTTTAATTGATTGTAAAATATTTTTAGCTGTAATAATTTTAATTTTAACACCTTTACAAACAGTTTCTGGAAATAATTTTAGTCCACATTTAGTCTTCAGCTATCTTTTATCTTCTTTACTTTGACAATGACGGCTTTAATTTAATGTGTCATTAACTTTAAAAACGTGTTTCAGTAACCGCCTGTTAGACTGTGATTCGTCGAAGTATATTATTATTTTTTGTCATTAATTTAATCAGTCAGATACCCTCGATCCTATTCCGCTATGTATGATAGGTACATTTACTATCAAGTATGTATTACATAGAAATTGGTGGAGGCCTATGTCAAAGGACAACCTGACAAAATGGTTGCTAAGACATTTAGATTTTAAACTTAGATTTAAGAAAGAAATGTTTTTATAATTAAGTAGTGCCAAGAGTAGCATGGTCGGCCAGCGAAAAAAGGCTCTTTTGATACATTTACTATCAACTATGTATTACATAGTATCCACTAAACTAAATACTGCTGCTTGTAACTAAGCATTATGTTGTGCTCTTACAAAGAATGTGCCAACTGAATTACTTATACAGCGTGTGGTAAAAGGCGACTAATGGGATCTTTTTGTTATAAGTTCATCATAAACATTATAGCTATTAGTGCCATAAACAATGTTTCCCCCTTTTCACGCTGTTTTTTTTTCTTTTGCACTGAGATATTATTATTTGTTTTAGGACTTGTTCAACATCACCATACGTACAGCTCGCTACAGTACGCGCCAAAATTTGGGCACACTGTTTATAAAACAATTGAAAATCGATTGTCGTTATGTACTGAGTAATAAGTATGAGTTTCGAACTTCGTTTTACGTCTGCGCGAGCCAGCCTTGTTGGCGAGTAGTATAGCCCATTTCATACACACGCTCACCCTCGTGGTCCTACTAATAAGACAAGTAATAGGACCACGAGAAACGGGGGCTCTACCACTCCAAAAAATAGACCACTTGGTAATGCTGGTTTTACCATCTGGTTATAAATTTAATTTGTTTAATTAAAGAGTCATGCTGATCGTCAGCGGTCAGAGGCGCTGACGCCCGGCTAATATGGGCTCTTGGCTCTGATCAGTCTGTCTGACCTGAATCGCTTGTCGACGCTGAAGATCAGCGCGATGATACAGAAATTCGTTACCTTGAAAAAAATACTTTTTAGCAATTAGGCCGCCTTATTGCATATACACTAGTTTGTAAGATATTACTGTGTTTTTCCTGACTGTCTAATGCAAATACAGAATATTCTATCTATCAGCGTGACTGTAAAACCATCTGTGCTGATAGACGATATAATTTGGTCCGGCCGCACCACGGACGCCGTCCGGTACCGCACCATTCTCGATCACGTAGCGCACGGTGCGCCGCACATATTTATCGATGGTCGAATAGTTTGATCGGTTCGCCCTATGTTTCTATACAGTCAGTGGTGCGGTACGCTGGTGTCGTGTCTTCACCGCAACGTTTGAGCCTCGTGGTGATGCGGGCCGGACCAAATTCGATTGTATGTCAGCACTTTAAGTTAAAAATCAAAGGTGTTATTCTTCATTAGACAAAGTCACATTTTGACTATGACCTTATACGTAGCTTGTCACTTTTTAGGTTGTTTTCATAAAAAACTATGTCACGACATTTATGTTGGTAAACGACGCAGTATATTTTCCAGAGTTTTTCATGAAATAATACTATTTCTTTAGTAAAATGAGGTACAAAATGAAAAATCCTATCTACGCTAATGTATTTAGCATAATTTATGCTTTCTGCTCTCAAAGATATTTACTGCAAAATATATTTTTAGAATAAGTGAAAATCTAGTTTGTAGTTATTGGAAATATTTAAAAAAATTTAATCAGTAAATAAATTATATTGTCGCTAAAATATATTTTTAAAAAACATGTAAAATAAATAAGATTTCTTTTTCGTCTTTTCTTATGCAAACACAATGAGTTTATTTTGAATAACAAAGGGCAAAAATATTCAGAATAGTGCCTCGAAAAGTCTTGTGTAAGGAAAATTGGAATTCTAGAATATATTAACTAAAAAACTTGTACAATAATGTTTTTAAGATGTGAAAATTGTTTTAATAATACTCTTGAAATATATGCAACTTTCACATCGCTTTAAAAAACATGACAATTAACTATAACTACTCGTCGTTTACTGATTTGAGTAACAAAGATGAGTCGTCACCTCGAGAATGACGGTGACAAAACAAACCTATGTATTTTCGAGAGGATTATTAGCCGTTCACACGCGTGCAGCTAGTTTTACCAAAATGTATGAAAAATGATCTGAGACAGTTTTCGTTGGCTGTTGTTGGCGGCCCGTATGCCGAACTTTATTGATATATCCTTATAGTCAGGTAAAATTTACCTTTTTTGAAAATGCCGACTATTTTATTATTTTAAAATAAATTCACAAATGATAAAAAATGTTTTTGCCATTTCTTTTTCAATGGTCATTTAGCTTTGTTTCCGAAACAGTAGTAGTTTATAGAGTAGCTTATTAATTATATAATGTTTAAAACATACTGATTACCTACTGAAACAATATGTTAAATTTATAGAACGTGCTTGTGTAGACCTATTCTCTGAATAAAATAATTTAATTTAATATAAAATTTCTTTGAAATCAGTGCAATGATAACGAATAAACAGAATTGAGAACATGAATTGATACTCTCCTCGAATTTCAGATAACTCAATTTATTTGCACAAAATCTAGTTTTAGAACGTGGCCGGCGGTCTCGGTTTTGATATTCGATTTTAGATACAGCATAATGATTATTGAGATCTGAGAGAGACTATTAACTACATATCATTGAGAAAAACACTATCTGAATAAAGTATTTCACATCGAGATCTTCCTCTTCTAAACTTAAAAGCTGCGCTCCTGACGGTGTAAAAGTCTCCATTTTTCTCATGTCTTGTGCCACACCTTTACCTCTCTATATTTTTTTTATACCACAAAGGTGGCAACCCGCCTGTTGGTATGCATCACCGTAACCTATAAGTGTTTCTGATAAAGTCGTCGTGTCTTAGATGTCCTACCAGTTTCTCCTTTCTAGTTTTTATTTCTTTCATCAAATTTCTGTTTTAATTTACTCTCCGCAGCAGAAATCTTCACTAATGTACTATTTTTTCCATTCACACCGCAGCACTGGCACAACCGATGACATTTTATGTTCACGTTTATGGAAATTTAAGTAAACGCTCGTTTTTCCTCAATAAATTTGTAATTATCTATACAAGCTTTACACTAGATTACAAAGTTATCACATCCCTAAAGACAAATTGAACACAACAGCAACAAGAAGTGTTGAGTGTTACAACCTATAAACAAATTAAATATTAATCATATTAAAAGTTTCTATGTAACATTGGTTTTCGGCAGATTACGTTGTAGGAATGTCCAGTGTAAGTTGAGCTACCTCGCCCCTCTGTTCTAATATTAAAATGGAACATCCCGGTGAGGCAACCGTATCATCGGATACTGGTTGACCCATGTAGAAGTCGGTCCTTTGGCAAACAATTAAGGAAAGTTAAACATAGTCCCGAACTCAAACTATGGCCAATTCCTCATTTGGTTTGATGGGCTGTAGATAGATAAGCATTCCTTACTGTATAAACGAAAATTACTTAGAAATAACACAGTCTACTGTGAATTCATTATATTCTATGTATGCGTACGTATTTCTTCATTTGATATTAGATTCTTGGAAGGGTAGGTATGTTACTTTACAGTACCTAATTAAATTACACTTTTGTCAGAATTTCGTTTATGTCTAGCCACGTATTAATTTCATCATCTTGTACAATTTCAATAGAATTCCATCATCTAATATCGTTTTGATTAAATTTATTGTGAGTTTCAAGAGATCTGTAATTTTCATTAGAGACCCATAAAATAAGAGATGTATGAATTTTACCACTTTCTTGTTATCATTATTATGATGTATGGCGGTAATCTAATTCTCATTTTTTTTGCCATCAACACATTTTTTTCCACCACCGATCAGTTTTTAGAGTTCCGTAGTACCCTTATAGTTTCACCATATCCGTTTGTCTGTCTGCGCGCCAGGTCTCGGACCCCATGTAGTGGGGTATCGTTAGATAGGTCTGTTAAAAACATTGAGGGTGTGCGAAAATAATTTTACGATACAATAATCCGTTTCGGAATTATTTACTTTTTGCATGGTGGTTCCCCCCCCCCCCCCTCTATCTCGAAAAGTCTTATGTTTAGAAATTTGAAAAAAATAATATGGTAAGTAGTCCAACATATGCCGAACCTTCAATGAAAACTATTACGGTTAAGTAGGCTCTATTAGTTAACGAGCCATCGAATTTATAAAAAAAAAAAATCTTTGTAGAAAACGTACAAATATGATAGAACAATGACATTGGGCTCATTTGCAAGCAAGCCAAGCACAGCAAATACGGAACCCTACACTGTGCGTGGACCAACACGCACTTGACCGTTTTTTTTATTAAAGAGGTTGGAAAATGATCAAGCAGTTCTGTGGGTGAGTGACTAGCGCCGCCCATGCATTAAAAGACTACAACATCAATAGTTCCCAGAAATAATATCTATACCAATACTTAAATTCAATAAAATCATGGTAGGTAAGTAAAAAAGTTCGCACACAAATTGGAAACTTCGTAATTTTAATGCCCTCCTAATTATATTGTTCGCCACTTGATTGCTTCCACAAAATTATATTGTGGCTACAAACTTTGAGTTCCGACTTTTGAATGTCGGGAATTTGAAAATATTAAATTTTGTTTGCTGTCGGTTTGAAGAGCGTTAATTCAGGAGGTACTGCGAAACGTAAATCCGATACTTCGGCCGAAGTATCAGAAGAATTTTAACCATGAAATACAAGGTATTACTACTGTTAAGTATTAAAATATCTGTGGTATTACTATACATTAATAAGAAACCGGGAATTAACGCGATCATACCTTGATATTGCCTGACGTTTCGACCGCACCGATCGTGGTCACAGGCGAACTGAAGCTATTTACTACTTTCGAAGGCTGGTGGCCTTATTTTATTTTTGGGTTATGAAAAGGTGTTTAGCCTTTTTTAAGGTCTATATCAATTTTTTTTATCCTATTGCTTTTTTGTCATACTATGTCATAAAGAAGCAAGCGAGCCTCTTGATGGATAGTGGTTACTGTATCGCAAAGAGCTGGATACAAATATCCATTTAAAAAAGCCGCGTGCCTCTTAAAAGGCCCTTAATGTGTTCTAATATACCTAATGACATCATGTGGCCTTGTATTTTGTTTGGTAGGACAATTACCAATTTGGCTTTACGCAACAACACACAAGCGTCAAGTCACATTTTATCTTCATCATCATCATCAACTCATAATCATCTCACTGCAGGAATACAGGTCTCCCTACAATCGAAGTGGATTACAACGTACTATGCCTCGCTGGTCCAATCATAATTGGAAGAGGCCAGTGACCTGGCATAACGGCTGTCATGCCTCATCCATCGACAACAGCCAAAATGGACGGTGTAACGTGCTTTCCGAAACACGGAGAAGCTCGAGATAGATACGAAACCCATCCAAACACTGGCACGGGTCGACGTTGCTTAACTTGCGTCCATGTTAGAGTGCGAGACAGATCGACGCTATCGAGCTTCTCTTTCTCACTTATAGAAAACATCAAATCAAATTACATACAAGCCGCAAGCTATAAATACATGAGAAATAATAGCTTTATGTCCATTATCCATTTGGACATTAGTGACGCGTTATAATTTCAACATTATTTATTCAAGATCAATTTGTCAAAAAAGTCTATTTAATGAGAATATTGTGCGGTAAACATTTATTAAGGATTAACATTTTTAATGATGTAAAGATCTTGACGGTTCTAGACAGGGAATTGTGGAGGGAAGAAGGGGAAGCTTTTGCCCAGCAGTGGGACCTGCATAGCTAGTAAAAAATAATAATGCAATATTATAGAAGTAAAAGTAAACAGCAAATATTGATCTTGAATTGACAGACTCGGTAGTCGAGTGGCTAGCAATGGCTATATTCCAAGGGCCTATCTATATATGTATCTGTTATAAAATATAGTATCGTTGAGTTAGTATCCCATAACACAAGTTTCGAACTTACTTTGGGGCTAGCTAGCACAATCTGTGTGATTTGTGCCTATATATATATTTTTTTTTTATAGTATACATAAACACTGCATACACACTAGTGAAATCTCAACAAGGCTATTATATTGCTAAAAAGCAATCTTTTCAAGGCAACCTTAGGATAACGAAATATTTTATGGACAGAGCTAGTAAGATAAGTACTTATGAATAAGAAATAAAATATAAATATGACATAAAAACTACGAATTCATAATAACAATAAATATACATAAATGTTTACCACAATCGGGAATCAAACCCGCCGCGCCCTCTGGTGCAAAAGGTATCAGGTTTATTTTTCTAACTCGTGACTGAACTGTCGTTTGTTATATTTAACTGGACTGTAATAGAAATCGATCGACGTCCTTAAATAGAACAATGCTACCTGCATTCTTGCCATGTTAATTTTTTATCGAACGTACAGCTGTACGTGTAGTTAACTTTTAATCAGATATTCTTCATTTAACATTTATAAATAGATAAAATTATAGGTTTATATTTAAATTAATTATAAATAGATTGGTACAATTTTAAAATTTTGTTTTTATGCCACAAAGTTGGCAAACAAGCATACGGCCCGCCTGATGGTAAGCATCACCGTAACCTATAGACGCTTGCAATACCGGGGGTATCAATCACGCGTTGCCAACCCTTCCAACCCCCCAAGTTGAGCTCTGGAGACCTTACTTACACCGTAGGAACCTTAAACCGTAAGAACACAACATGGCTGAGACCAATGCTATTTGGCTACGATCTTCTGTAAGGTTGAGGGGTCCTTCCCCAGACGGGCTGCTCCGATTTGGGCGGATTATCCGCTGTGCCCTACCTCTCTTAAAAATCTGTGCATCAGGTAGTTTTTAGGGCGTCTTAGTAGTAATCTCTCACTAATATTTTAGGTAGAGAGATTTATTGAAAACTAGCGATACTCGCTCAACTTCGTTCCTGTGGGAATTTCGGGATGCATTATACATATAAAGTTTCTTTTTAAATCACTCTATCTATTTAAAAAACTGCATCCAAATGCCTTGCGTGGTTTAAGCATAGATTTAAGCATACATGGAGACAGACAGACAGCAGTACAGGATGTAAAGATACCTATACTGATTTTTTTATTATCGACAATGCCTTATTGACGTATATCATCATACCAATGCAGGAATGCGATACCTACTCTCTCGAAATTATAGCGTACTCTGCCACGCTGCTTTAAGTAAGACATTGAACAAACCATTTTGTTCCTTTTGTTAGCTATCATGCGCAAACTTTGAATTTTACATTTAAAATATATATTTTTTTGAAAAAAAAAAACATCGATATCAAAATTATGAAATTATTGAAGTTCACATTACCATTCTGAGAAACCCACAACAAAATACACTTAATTAAATGTCCTTACATACCAATATTACGGTTAAATTACAGCCTGTCTTTAATTGACTTCAAATTACAAGTTCGGCCTGCAATGATTACATCGTCCAATGTGAATTAGCTTCGCTAGTGAAATAATGCTAGGTGTAGCGTAATTACTGATGGCTATATAACTGTACAATGTGACAAGGCTATTTCCGAAGTCTGAAGATAATTTTATTTTTAAACTAACTTTAAAGAGAGGTACACACAGCGGATAATCCGTTGAAATTGGAGTAGCCCGTCTGGGGAAGGACCTCCACCTTACAGAAGATCGTAGCCAAATAGCATTGATCTCGGCCATGTTGTGTTCCTACGGTGAGTAAGGTCTCCAGAGCTCCACTTGGGGGGTTGGGAGGGTTGGCAACACGCGAGTGATACCCCCGGTATTGCAAGCGTCTATAGGCTACGATGATGCTTACCATCAGGCGGGCCGTACGCTTGTTTGCCAACTTATACAAAAAAAATAAAAATAATAAAACTGGGAAAACTCGCGCAACTTTGTTTGTGTGTATACCGCTTTCCTGTGGAAATTTCGAAAAATCCTTTCTTATCGGTTGTCTACGTCATATAAATTATTACCTTCTAAGTTTTAGGTCTCTACGATCAGCGGTTTAGTCAGTGCGTTGATCAGTCAGTCATTCAGAACAATGCATTTTATATGTACAGACAAGCTGCCTGCGAATTCGTCCGCGGAAAATGTTTAAATAAGGATAACTCCTTTTCCTGACATGCGATTGAAATGAAACAAAGCCTATATTCTGCTCCAAGACGAGCTCTATCTTCTTATGAAAACAGCATTAAAACCCGTTCAGTAACTTAGAAGATATGCGCGTTCAAACAGACAAACAGACAAAAAAAAACTTTTTTTTTAGCTTTTATTACCTTTCTCTGACTGTTCCCTCTCCATTTTTAAAAGCTTTTATTTAACTTGACTTGTATGTATGTATGTATGAATGTATGTGGGCGGAATCTTGGAACGAAAATTTGAACCACTTCCCGAAGACCGATTGAGCTGAAATTTTGCTTAAAATGACAATACAATATTATGATAACAAAATTACGATACAGCCGTTTGTGTTCCGTTTTTCGTACAAAACCGTTCCGACCAAAAACCTATAGGGTACTTCCGGTTGTCCTAGAATCATGAAATTTGGCAAGAAGCAAGATAATGTAGCACAAGTACAGGAATAAATCTGAAAATTGTAAATTTGTAGTTACTTCTTCTTCTTTAAACAACCAATATAATGTGATCCTACCCTTGGTACATTTTACATTGGTATATGGCTCTTTTTATACCGGTTTTGAATTAAAATGTATTTTAGCTACTACTAGCTTTTCCTCGCGGCTTCGCTCGTGTTAATTTTATGACATAGATCTCGTTTGACAACAAAACAATCCATAGCGCGACTTGTTTCGCCATCTGTTGGCCGATAGCATCCCATACAGCGCCCTCTATAGTAGAAAAAATACTTTCCCTTTGGATTGACATACTTTCACGGGTAAAAAGGTATGTTGGGCTCTGTACCCCTGACAATATATATACAAATTTTCATAATGATCAACTGATTAGTCAAGCCGTGAAGGAATAACAAACAAACTCACTTTCTCATTTATAATATTAGTATGATAGTATGACTAGTATGATTATGGGAAGGAACCCTCATGCGCGAGTTCTACTTGCCCTTGGTCGGTATTTTATTTTTGATGGGTACATACACCCGTTTAGTTTGTCGCAGGGTGACTGTAGTAAAATCAGGAAATTATATAGGTATTCTAATTGCTGGTGCTAGTTATAACAAATAAATTCATTAGACTAGTACCGCCTTTCGACAATAGATGGCACTGCGAAACCTGACCAGTGATAACTAAAAAGTAAAAAATAAATTAAAAGTAAAAAAATATATTTAAAAACAAGCTTTTATTTAATTGCGCTAAAAAGAATAAAATAAACTTTTCTTTTAAAACTTTAACTATCAACTTATAACGTCATTACACAATTTATATGACATAAAAGCTTGTCGCGAGATTTACCTGTATAAGAAAACATAGTTATCGAACTAACATTTACTCGTACTACGAATAAATGTTAGTAATTAAATCTCGCGACAAGCTTATAAGTCATATAAATTGTGTAATGACGTTATAAGTTGATAGTTAAAGTTTTAAAAGAAAAGTTTATTTTATTCTTTTTAGCGCAATTAAATAAAAGCTTGTTTTTAAATATATTTTTTTGCCAAATATGTTCAAAGTGCAGACATATCGGGGTCTACTGTTTTATTATATGTTTAGATTGGCTGTGTCCGACAACCAAACGGAATTTGTGAAATGCAATGATTTTATTTCAGAGACTGTGTAAGATTTATTTTATTATTATTATATCCTAAAAATATACGTTCTTTTTCAGATTCGTATATCATCAAGAAGGTAGATGCACCTCAATTTGAGCGACCTATTGGCAACCACACGTTTCACATTGGGAGAGAAGCAGTTCTTGGTTGTTCCGTCAATAATTTAGGAAAACATAAGGTATGAACTTTTGATATTTATTAATATATTCTTAGATAGATCCAACACGTACTTTAATTGTTTCTTTAATTTATTTTAGAGTTTTTCTAAAAATAAACTTTGAAATAAAGAAACACAGGGCTGCATGTGCAGTAGTGAGTTAGTGCTGCGGATGCACCCCTGTGGTTCTAGCTTATTAATTTGAATGGTTTTTAATTTAGTATTGTTTTTATTTTATTTGATAATAGTGTAGTATTATTGTTTGTTGTACCACGCAACCCGTGTATGATTTCTTGTCCAGTCTTTTAGGTTGTCTGGAAGAAATTGCCTAGCGATAAGACCGCCTATTGTACCGTGTATTACTAAGCTTTATTTGTATTGTTGTATTTGTTCTTTGGTGCAATAAAGTGTTTTGTATTGTGTATTGTATTGTAAACACAAGGAAATCCATCATAACTGGTTACAAAAAGTACAGTCAAAAGCACGTCGACCTTAACATGTCGGACTATGTACCATTCTTGAGTTCTAAGACCAAAGAACAGTCATAAGAGCCAAAATCCTACCTAATCAAATAATAGTTTCTATAAAAACAAATTATCAAAATAAAATAGGAAATAATACCATTATAGATACCTACGATAAACTTATAACCATGAGTATATTAAATGTAAAGATACACCATTGTTACACTTTTGTATAGATTGTAACATTTTCCGCAAAATGTAACATAATGTAACAAGTTGCGGTAACGGAACTCGTTCCAACAAATAACAAGGAGCTAAAACTTTAATTGGCTAACTACGGATGCGGCATTAATTCGCGGACCGTAATTACGCGTTGTTTATTGCTTAGTTACTAGAATTACTGCTCCCATTTGCTTTGACGTAATGTACACCTGTATAGGCGCTATGCGTTATTGCCTTCAGGAAAGAAAAAATCTTGCACATTGATAGTTATTCGTTGTTAAACTGGGTTAGGGGGGCTATCTTCCGCGTCCAAATTGGTCCACATCTCAGTCGAACAATTGATATAATAATCACATGTTTATTATATCAATTGTTCGTCGTTCTAATTAGGAAATTTAATGTCAGAATAATAAATAAATAAACAAAATTAATAAATTCTACACTATTACAATGTGTGTTAAAAATTACCTTTCTTTTGATTTGTGGTATGTCATTACTTTCCAAAAATACGTCCTTAGAAACTACACCAACGATTAATAGATTTTTCAAAATTGTAATGATGCAGTCTTAGGTTTTTCGAAATCACCCTTGAGACTCCTTCCAGTATTTTTGGATATCTCTAATAATGTATATTGGTTTACCACATACAATCCAAACATTCGCTCTGTATTTTACAAATACTTGCTTGGAGGCAATAAATAGAGGCTTTGTCTCTCTTAGAAAGGTTATATAAGTTGCTCATTATAATCATACCTTCAAAATATGAGAACCTTTCCTTAATTATACTGTAGGTTTAATGATAATGTCCTTTTAAAACAACCGCATAACCATTTCCACTTAACCTACCCTTAAAAATATTTCTTCATTGCAATCCCCATAACATCTTACATCCATTCAAAATCCTTTATGCCCCCATATCTCGCGAGAGCTATTTGACAGGCACCATTAATTTGCTCCATAACCACGACGACGTTACACCGCCTTGATAAAGTGTACTGGAGTGAAATGAAGTGTTATTGTACTGGCATATGATGCTTAATATCGACTCACCTAATGGTGCGAGCACAGAATACTACAGAAGGTTGGCTTCAAACAACCGTCCAGAATAGGTATACGCATACAAAGAACGGCGATGTGTGCGTGAGCTCTCACCGACGAGGTCTCGTACGCTCCGACCGCGGTAAGAACTGGTTTGAACCGGCTCAGTTTCCGTATTAACGCCAGGGACGTCGGCCGCTCGCGCGCCGCGTCGCACGTTCTGTGACGTGTACAATGCCAAGTTCGTGTAGTGTTTGTATGGCCAATTCAAGAAAGGACAAGGACATTTCTTTTTTTCGTACCCTAAAAATGATGTGAAGTAAGTAGGTACCTACGATTTACGAAAATTTATTATTTTTGAATATTGTTGTAAGTACCTACTACCTTACTATCACAGCTACTACCTATTTTTAATAAGTAGTATTGTACACTTACCTAAATTACATAGAACCAAATGTTTAAACAATGTTAATAATGTTTATTTTAAATGTTTGTATTATAAACCAGAAATAATAAGGAATTAAAACGAAACAATAAAATAAAATATTTTCGGGTCACTCATTTATAGACAGGCCCGGTACATATTTTTTTTCCGTCTTCGCACGGGTACTTAACAAAATTTAAAATTTTAACACAAACACACTCTATTCACAAACAATCAATCAAAATCTTTCCTCTGTATAATAGTAGTAAAGATAAGTACAGATTTAATTTGTTATAAAAAAAATGATAAAGTTTTTAATTATAATAATTTTTATATTCCTTTATGTTTAAAAAAAAAGAATATTTTGAATGGTTCTACATTGTAAATTTCATTATTAAATAAAACATTTTATTATAAATGTTGTTTTTATTTTTATATTGAATTTAATACCGTGCCAAAGGTGTCAACCCTATGAGAATAGGTATAATTTTTTCATTTAGTCGGGAGTCAACCCTCTGTATTACTCTGTGGTGCGAGTTTGTTTAATGTATGTATATTTTGAACTGTTGCTGAGAGCGCCGAGCCACCTTTCTACGATAATGCACAGCCTCAGTATTCTCGAGAAAGGCCGAACTCCATCCGACGTTTTTAACGAAGGTCAAACCGCTCAGTAGACGTAAAATCTTTTGTTTATAGTTTACTAGTAAAATACTCGCAACTTCGTTTGCGTATATCTCGCTTTCCAGTGGGAATTTTGTGTAATCCTTTCTTAGGAAAAAGGAAAAGGGAACTTACATTCCAAATTTGGAATCTCTAGACCCAGCGGTTTGGGCTGTTCGTAGATATATAGTTAAATCAGTCAGGACTTTAAATTTATATATATATGGATATATTTACAGCCAGTTTCTGAAACGTATTTTTAAAGTTAATGACACGTTAAATTATAGCTGTCACTGGGGCCAGATTCTACTAAACAAATGCACTAATGGACTCTCAATGGCGTCTCAATCGTGTCTCAATAGAATGTCGATAGTGTATCTGTGGAATAGTTTTTGACATTTGTTATGGACTTGAACAATAAGTTAAACATTATGTTATTGTTTAAGTCCATAACAAATGTCGAAAACTGTACACTATCGACATTCTATTGAGACACCATTGAGAGTCCATTGGTGCATTTGTTTAGTAGAATCGGGCCCCGTGAACAGAATTGGTGGTAGTCAAAAATTGTGACGAATGAAAAGAGCTTGTAATAGGCCTATTTGAATAAAGATATTTTCACTTCATTTTCATTTCATTTCACTGTAAGACTAAAGAAGAAAAAAGAGATAGCATGACAAACTAGTTGATAAAATAATGTATTTTAAGAACCATGTAACAATGTCTGTCTGAGAATATAAATTAACAAAAACAATTTTGTTTTGATTCCAGTTTGCATGTAATAAATGAGCGCAAGCGCAATTATTTTGTAGAATTTAATTTATCATTCTAAGGGACGGTGGACGAACGGACGGAAAGTGCGAAAAACAGAAACTGCTTTTTTTCTTATCTAGAACCAATATATTTTTCTAAGAAACCCCTTGGTTGCCTATCCTTCCACTTGGATCCGCTGCATACTCCAGTACCCCTAGGCAACTTTTTTCCCAATCCACCAGTCCCAATTCCACTTCAATCCTAGGAGTTGCTGACCACTGAATTACTCGCAAGAACGTAAAGAAATCTACGTTTGTCTCGGTCAATACATCGTGCAAAAACATCACCCAAATATAACAAATGACGAATGTATCGCAGCGTGAAACTGTTATCTCGTACATTTGTTGCCGTCCCTTTTATTTCTTGTACATTTTATTGCTCCATTGTTGAACAAGTGAATGATGGCCGCTTTGCCTCTTTGTATACAACCTTCACGTCTCGAGGAGCGTTTTCAACGAATTCTGACAGGTATCATTAATTTAATGCGCTGTGGGATGGTACAATATTCCTTTGATAACGTCACTAGAAAATAATTTTTGAGTTATCCTGAGATTACGTTGGACGCTAATCGCTTGGAATTGGTCATTAATATTAATAATATTTTTTATAAATTACTTTTGGTGGTTCAATAAAACCGGAGGAGTAAGGCTTCCTACACATAACTGCGAATTCGCATCGCATCGCAAGAATCACTCAAATTTTCAATATAAAATTTGCCGGCAACGTGAGCTATTACAAAAAGGCGTGGGCGAGCATGCTTGTTCGCTCCGTCCGCCGACATTTTCGCATAACTCCTCCGCTTTTATTGGACAATCGCCTACACTTTTCTTTTGTTTTTAGCTTAGCTTCCATTTCTTTTAATCATAGTCCTTGATTCTTTGATGTTTCTTTTCGCTTTTCTGTCATATAAATTGGGTAAAAGATAAGCAGAAAACACCCACAAGTTACACAGATCACGGATCATGTAAAATGGCAATCTGGTATATGAAAAATTACATAAGAGAGGTAGGGCACAGCGGATAATTCACTCAAATCGGAGCATCTGGGAAAGGACCTCCACCTTACAGAAGATCGTAGCCAAATAATAGCAAAATAGCATTGGTCTCGGCCATGCTGTGTTCGTACGGGGGGGGGAGGGGGTTTGGGAGCGTTGGCAACGCGTGAGTGATACCCTCGGTATGCAAGCGTCTATAGGCTACCGTGATGCTTACCATCAAGCGGGCCATTTGCTTGCTTGCAAACTTTGTGGCATTATTCAAATCTAACAAAAACAGTTTCAATCTCATGTCAATCTTAAGCGCCATCTCACTCATTCAAAATAGGCATTGGGTGAGATAGTGGTGAGTTTGAATCTATTTTTGTTACTAGGAATAGGCTGTTCTGTAACTTCTAATAACTTTATTAAAACTATTTTTAGAACAGACCATTGATTAGTCGTTGTGACCTTTTCAAAAACTAATTACCTAATGCAATGGCTATTATGTCTCTGTTAAACTTCTCAAGCCCCAGAGCTGACAAACTAAAATGTACGCAGAATGAAATTACATTGTGTTTTTTGTTTTCTATCCAGGAATTTAGTGTGACAAGAGCAAAAAATTCTGCCAACTGTGAATTTCACAAAACATTTTTAAAGTTAATCAGATATTAATTTAATTATAAGCAAAAATAAGTATTAACCATAAAAAATCGTTCTATCATAAAATTGGACCAAACGCATTCTGGTGACAAGCATTTCTGTTTGAAGAAAGGTTCAAGTTATCCGGATTATCCCTGATTAATAAATTTATCTTCAACATCTTAACAAAGATCGGTGGGCATATTCTTGCTCATACAAAATATAATACAAACTAGATGGCGCCATATATTGAGACTAAATTTTAACTATTTTTACCACGAGAATAGGTATGTTTTTGGTTTTAAAATATTTCAATTAAAAAAAAGTTTTTTTTAATACTATATTATATCTGTAATCTATATATCGCGTGTTATAGAAATAAATATACCGTCCTGCCCTAAAATGTTTATATATTTATAGCTGGCTTTAATAAGAGTCCTATGCAAACGTATAAAATTATCCTAAAATGTGGGATGGGGGTTTATAACCAAGCATTTGTTTGTTTGTGATGATAATCATATTTTCTCCGGGTTATTAAGGGTTATATGGGGTCATAAAGATATATTAGACGATGTGGAAATATCAAGATACTTTATTAGATAATATTTACGTTTCATTAACGCGTTTAAGGCCGTAGTGTGGTACATGGGTTATTATTATGAAAAATGGGGTAAACGTAACTTTGCTTGGCCTTTGGGTGGTTTGCCCATTAAAAATACATTATTTCCTTAAGTGATTAAGGTTTACTGTTTATAGAGCTTCAATGCATGACAGCCACGGGGCTAATACGTTACTAATAGTTTTAATAATGAATATTTTATCATTGTTATTAGTTTTATGAGTAGGCAAACGAGCTACCTGCTGGAAAGTGGTTACCACCGCCCATGAATATCATTACCACCGCCTATGAAGGATACGGAGAAATCGATAAGAGGAGAAGGACAAGGAGCTGCGAATTTAAAAGGTTATCAGCGCCATCTGTTGGCATAGATATGAATATTAGAATTTGACCATTGCAGCGCCATGCAGTAACGTTTAGGGTAAAAAAAACATCCACGCGTACAGCATCCAAGCTAGCAAAGCTTCTCTACTACTGAATAATAATGCAAAGATTTATTTAAAGAATAGGTATTTAAATACACTTTCTCTTGTCAGAGACTACATAAACAATGTGTGTAATCTACTCTATTAAAATACTACCGTTTCGGAAACTGCAAAATAGCATACAAGTAGCAAATGACCGCAGTTTTAGATGGACAATTTCGTCGTTCCCAAATTAGTTTTAATATAACATCTTACTTATAAAGTTACTTTTCGGGATAAAAACCTATGTGTACCAAGGTATCAGCTACCTACATACCAAACATCATAAAAATTGGCTCAGCCTTTTGAGCGTGAAGAAGTAACAAACATAGATGCAAACTTTCGCCTATATAATATTAGATACTGCCACGTTTTGTATTGATGTTAGAAAGTTCAGTTTAGGTCATCTATACCAATCTATACTAATATTATAAAGAGGAAAGATTTGCTTGTTTGTTTGAATTGAATAGGCTCCGAAACTACTGGATCGATTTCAAAAATTATTTCACCAGTAGAAAGCTACATTATCAGGGAGTGACATATAGCTTTTCCCGAAATTCAATGTAGTTGCCACGGGACGGACGAAGTCGCGGGCAAAAAGGCTAGTTTAATATAACATCCTTATCTAATACAAAATGAAAGTAGAATAGGTATTAAAAATACTGAAAAGGAACAGACGAAGTTATAACAGTTTAATTGCAGTCGCGACGTCCCGGGATACCACTGAATAGCTATGTAAATGAGGAAGAAACTTGCATGATTTACAAGCTTGAGTCACTTTTTTAGGGTTCCTCGAGGTGGAACATTGAATTTGGTTGTTTGTGGCCTTGTGGTAAGACTACGCTTACTGTCTCTTTAATGGCATCACTTGCTTTATAGCATAAGGAAGAAAATGCCTTCTAAATTAGCTTGTGGCATATGATACAGTTCCTAAAATTCATTCAAACCCTCCATTTACTTCACATTTTAAGGGGCTATGTGAAAAAAAGAAGGGTCAAGTAAAAACCAAATATCTTCTAAACTACTAAAAGTTAGACTTTTGGATATGTATATGGATATGTATATTCATCATATAATCGAAATTTTGGAAAGAGCCAAAACACGATTGTGACACATTTCCTCGATAGAACAAAAAAAACCGAAGTAACCTCTGTTTTTTTCAGAACTCTTGTAACTTCTAAACGGTAAATAATAGAAATTTTAACTTCATATAAAAAAAGACATTAAGGTTTTCTAGATATTGTAAAGACAAATATTAAAAAACTCAATTAATGAATTTTAAATAAGCCTAAATGTGTTTTGGCGCTTACGGTGTTAAAAATTCGCCGGGTTCACGGTGTCCCATATCTGTCTCTTGAAGCAGGGATTGATATTATGCGTCGCACGGGCGGGGCGGGCTAAGTCGGCCGCAATTATTTTTCGACGTAGGCCCTTAACTTATGTGTATTACTCGTTTTTTCACCCAATATCCTGTAAATGAAATGTTTAGTACTAATTTGCAATTGCATTGAACAGAGAAGAATAGAGAGAAAGAAGACTATTGCTCAGCAGTTAACAACATTAAGTTTCAAATACCACGTTAATCTTTCGTTCCAGACTGATGTCGATGGACGGTACCTAATCTTTAAGCCAAATCAAGGATAGTTAGGTTTACTGAAAACCCTGACACCGGTTAAATCTATACCAGCAATATAATCTACGCTTGTTTAAAAACCTTCATTAAAATGATTCGTCCAAGAATTTTTCAGACGCAGTAGCATTATAATACTATTGCAAAAGTATGTTGGAATTCTAGCCCTCTTGTTTACAAAATCCTTTAGCCCTTACATAAGCGAGAAAGGAAATGAAGAATTGGTATCACGCGCGTTCCCAAATTGATTTGGTGTTCACAAACAGCTGAATTTAAATTCTCGGCCACGTGCTGTTTTATTGTGAGGCAATGTTACAATGCCGGCGCGAATAGTAATCGCTTTCTGGGCCTAATGTTATGTAATACTTGGGAATTGCTAAGGTTCTATAGGGATTCAGTGGGTCTATGTAAACAACTTTTGGGAGTAGGCAGAGAACAATTTGCAATGATCTCGAAGAATTATAAGAACACTAGCTTTTCCCCGCGCCTTCGCTCGCGTTAATTTTATGACATAGATCTCGTTTGACAACAAAACAATCCATAGCGCGACTTGTGGCCATCTGTTGGCCATCCCATACAGCGCCCTGTATAGTAGAAAAAATATTTTTCCATTGGAATGACATACTTTCACGGGATAAAAAGTAGCCTATGTTGGGCTCTGTACCCCTGACAATATGTATACAAATTTTCATAATGATCGGATGATTAGTTAAGCCGTGAAGGAATACCAACAAACAAACAAACAAACTCACTTTCTCCTTTATAAATATTAGTTAGGATTTAAAATGTAGGTAACTAAAAGTGCAAAATGTTTTTGTTACAATTAAATAGTAGAAAATGTCTGTTACTTGACTCACAGCTCATAACTTTCATTGAGACCAAGAGCCAATGTACGGGTCAAGACCAAGAAAGAAGAAAAAAAAAAAGTTTATTGTCGTAACCATATAAACTAGGAAATAATATGTCCTATACTTTGTGAGAGTGCCTACCTGAGACACACAGGTCACCAGTGGGGCAATTCACGTAACAACAACCGATTCTAGTTCGATTCAACGACACTCAATGTCCCGTTCAATTCCTATTTTGTATGAGTGAGACAGCGAGTGTCGTTGAATCGAACTATAATCGGTTCTTGTTGCGCGAATTGCCCCACTGGGCGTTTCGTAAAAGCACAATGCAAAAAAATATTAAACAGGAAATAGTCGCAAGAGTTTTGTTGAAATGGAATTTACCAATAATATTGAAATAAATTTGTGTTGACTGCCAATTACTTGGCATCTCTCCATTGATAGCATTTAAACCGCTTATAGAATTAATACTGTCACTAACAAAATTAAATGCAATAGCTTGTCAAAGTACTTTAATTAAATTAATGGCGCAAACATTGCTGGCTTTTTGTTAGTCTGTTTTATTAGGTATATTGCAATGTTTTATTTTGATGTTAGAAAGTTTAGTTTAAATCATTAATGGTAAACAGTAAATTTTGATTAGCACCTCAGGCCAAATGTTTAAAGTAACCAATGCCTGCCCATCGTCATCTTAAAACTAAACAAAACAAAACCTTCGTCAAATTAGTTTTATTTTGAAATGCATTATTAAGAATTAGATATTAGCTCGTCTAAAAAAACCGGTGTATCTCAGTAGCCTAATCCTAGGAGTTTTTTTTAAAAATCACCCAGTCCTTGTCACCAGAGGAGTTGCCTCCACTGGTCGGATATACAGAATAAAAAAACTTAAACTCTTCTGCATCTTTTCTCACAAGTACAAAATAGCAGACCGTGCATTGCTGTTTGTACCAATTATTTTCTATATCAACTCCGACATTTACTGGCTGCTAATTTACAGCTTAGGTAATCATTAGTATAAACAGTCTCACAGGAACGCAAATATTCAAAGATTGAAAACTTTAATTTAGAGTATATTTCTCTCCACTTAAATGATTTGTATAATTAATCTTCTTTATAAACTATAACAACCATTTCGGAAACAAAAGCAAAATGGCCACTGGTAAAAGAAATGGCGAAAAAAACCAATTACGGCCTTATTTGTCATTTAAAAATACATCGTACATTTCAGTATAAGATATAAAGCTAGGTACATACAACATTACGTACTATACGCGAAATGACAAATTGAAATCAGAGTTATAGTCTTTTAGCTTTATTATAATTACAAGCTAAACCCGCGCAACTTCGTTTGCGTACATCCAGCTTTCCCGTGAGAATTTTTGTAAGTAATATGGATACATTTTTTAAAGAATAATAATAATAAATACATAGGGACAATTCATACAGATTCAGCTAGCCCCAAAGTAAGTTCGAAACTTGTGTTATGGGATACTAACTCAACGATATTATATTTTTTAACAAATACATATATAGATAAACTTCCAAGACCCGAGGCCAATCAGAAAAAGTTCGTTTTTCATCATGACCCGACCGGGGATCGAACCCGGAACCTCCTGGGTGGCGGTCTGGCGTGGTAACCATTACGCCACGGAGGTCGTCAAAATACATACATACAAACCTGCCCCTTGAATTGCTCTATCTATTAAAAAAAACGCATCAAAATCCATTGCACATGAAGGGATAGACACATAGCGAAAGCGACATCATTTTAAACTATGTAAAGAAGATCAAAGTCTCTGCATCTAGAATTTTCTGTGCAAAAATAACTCATTCAGAGTATAAACTGTGAGACACACGATTCATTGTTAATGCCCCACGCATTATTAAAGCAGGGGCAATTGAGATTAACGCGTGCCCTTTAATTAGAAAAGTTGTACACAACTGGACAACGGTAAATAAAAATAAATGAGAATGGTTTTTCTTATTACAACTTTATGTGAACAGTCATTTGAGGACTTAGATAAATAGTATTGACGGTATTGTCTAAGGTTGATAAAAAGTGAATTAGCGCTTTTTTGACTTGATCTTTATGTTAGCTTTACACTGTCGCGAAGTTGACTGAAGTAAGTATGGATAAATGTAGAAGATAAAGGAAAAGTGTAGGAGTAAGACCAAGACCCCGTCCACTCTCGTTTCCGCTCAACTTCGAGAGAATGTAAAACTAGCACTAGACTCTAAAAAAAGTCTGGTGTTCTGTTATCGCACAATCGAAATTACTAGGTCTATATAGGAAATTTTGCAAATTTTAATCTTTTCTTAATTTCTAAATAAAAAATTGAAAAATCACGGTTGAATCCAGATTGTGATCCGTGATTGTGATGAATGCTCTTGACTTGATCCTTGTAACGTGTGGGGTTGACGGATTGACCCACACGTTCTGCAGTCAATCTGACTTTTTACGATCACGGATCTCAATACCGATTGACTGTGTAATGGCTGCATAACAATTGTTTTCTATTAAATTCTTTTGGAGATGGTATTTTGGTTTTGATGAAAATTTTTGATTTTGGATTTGATTGGCGCGGTCGCCACATTCGCTAATGTAGGTAGCAAAACAATCCCTATTCAGTCATTGAAGCATTATTATTTGAAAATTCAAATATTTTTTGTTTCGTTCACACATTCATGATGGAGAATTATATTTATTGTATCGAAACATAACGGCTGTCTCGGTAGAAATAATGGCGGAAATGGCATTGTCTTCCCCATTTCACACGTCTGGTTAACGCAGGTGTGCTCAGTGGATTTATGACGATGGAAATTTGTGGAATGTTTTGTTTATAATATTCTTTTTTGGTGAAATACAATTTTCTCCTGTTGTTATGTAGTTAGAAGTAACGACTTGTCCACACGGCGCAGTGCGTTAGCGTTGGTTCGACGTAGTGCTGTCGTTGCATGGTTTTGACATAATATATCCATGTTACTACCTATGCGGCGCGCTGCAAGCCACGAGACAGGGCAGAAGGGCTACTGTGTGTCGTGTTAAGGAACCGCATGATACTTATTTTGTGGAGACCATTCACACTGTGCTATAATATATATTACATACCTCACGTCCCCGGATACCACCTCATACCCCTGCATCGCCTTAATTTACATTCATAGCTCAAGATGTAATTTATATTATATCCCATAGTAAAAAAGCGCCATAAATGAAAATTAAAAATAGCTCAACATACATTTTTAATAATTAATAAATATTTTACATGTTTTTGAGCAAAACAAAATTTATTATCGTGTGTAGTTTTGAATTTAATTAAATGATTTCACGTACACTTGATTTATCTTGTTTCAAACAAAAAAGCTTAATTTCGACGGCGCGACTCAATTTGCTAAAGCAAACAAAATTATAATCTCCATCTAAACAGTTCTTTGAACAAATAAACCCGTGATAATTACGCCTTATTCTTATAATATTACGAAAACATGGCAACACAGGACTGTATCTACTAATTTTGTTATAACGTTGTCCCTTTGTTCGTTGAAATTGTAATGATGTTATTAGTGCTATGCTTAACTTAGAGCATTCAATTAACAGGAGTTGCCTTGTGCTTTAATATCTTTATATCTTTGAATTTTGTTCGAAATGATACGATGCAGCGTACTTCAAGTGGCATTGGGCAGGGCACACAACGCGCAGAACCGAAGGTTTTGGAATGGCGACCGCGTACCGAAAAGCGTAGCCTAGGACGGCTTGTGGTCAGACGACTTAAGGAAAGTCGTAGGAAGCCGCTGCTGGATGCAGGCCCGCTGCAACGTTTAGGGGAGGCCTATACCAGCAGTGGGCTTCTTGTGGCTGAGATGATGATGATGCCATACACATAATTTCTGGGCCATATGCTTTACATGTTGATCATAAAGCACACTGTTGGGTGAACCAAAGCCGAAGTTTAAATGTGATTGTCTAAGGCTGATTTTAAAATCATTCAAATATTGATTTGGGTGATCGTTGCTCTGGCGTAGAACTTGCTAGAGGTTATATACGTAAAAGGGTTAAGAAATAAAGAAAAGCTATGGATGTTCATTCTGTAGCTTGGTACTTAGAATACCAGGAAGAACGTAAAGTCAATATAATCATAAATCAACTTAAAAACTTTTATTATGCAGAAAATGTTTAGAGTTGTCCCCCGTGGCTGCAACAACATTTACATCTCATCGCGGCTCTAAGTCGTCGAGTATTTAATTTAAACTCCCCGCAGTCGGCGCTCTTTGAATTTTAAGTAACAAGGTTCTTTTAATATGACCTCGTAAATAGTAACGTTTGCCCCAACTTCTTTTGTACAAATAAGAAGCGATAATAACATAGACCATAGGGGATAGGGAACCTTATATTCCTTTCATTCACATCGTGTTTTAGTCACTATTAAATTCGTGTAAAACATGGCAAGGAAACCAGTCCAAAATATTGTATTTTGAAAGACGTGTGTCCTAATCTAGAAGACTCTGATTTTCTTCTTTGAGTTGAGGAGATGTACGCTGATAGGTCACAGATACTAACAGCAGACAGTATCTACAAGT
Organism: Endotricha flammealis; assembly: GCA_905163395.2. Taxonomy (NCBI): domain Eukaryota; kingdom Metazoa; phylum Arthropoda; class Insecta; order Lepidoptera; family Pyralidae; genus Endotricha; species Endotricha flammealis. The sequence continues at coordinate 3,173,700 of LR990867.1, forward strand.
AAAGAAAAAGTAGAAGTTATGATGATTCTTGTGACACTGACAATCTATTATGTAAAAATAATCGTAAACAAAATGTAACAGCAAATAAATCAAAAAACAAATATGTATGGAAATGGGGCTTTTCGCATTAAAATCAAAATTAAATTAATTGAAACAATACTTGTTACAGATAAAGGCTTCGGCATCAAAAATTAATATCAAGCATCCATTAATTTTCGCAAACAAAGTAGCAATTTCGGTACAAAATTTTCTTAACAATGTACTAGTATTAATGATTATATTAATTAATAGGAAATAATTGTTTGCTCCGATGATTAATTTTACCTCTAAGTGGATAACGTAGAGAAATATGAAATTGATACAAGTATTTTGACAGTCATCTCAAATCTTGAAGATGACCTCGGAAATCAAGTAGCGAGATTAGAGTAAGACAAGTAAGAAGGTCGTTAATTTGTTTCTGTAGATTGCGGCTTCCTTGTAACCGTAAAATTGCCTTTGTATTTGTTCATCATATCGCATAAATCATAATGACTTTACATTTCGCTGCCCCCCGGGAATATTCCCGTATTCAACTATAACCATAGTTTTCACTTTTTGACAGATTCTTTATCTTAAGGTCCCATTACACCTTGTCAATTTTTTTCAGATTTTTTTTATTGATATTGACGGAATTAGGACTTTTCCACACCTATTGTAACGTACATCACAATGACATTCGTTAAAATTTTATGTTCTTTAATGTACCCGAAAAAGGATGTTACATTTGATTACTGATATCTGTAGTTCGAGATTTGTCGGCAGTGTATTATAACCTTACTGTTCGAGACATAAATATTCGTAAATTTTTCGGCAAGCGCAAATACGATATTATTCGAGTAAATATTTTTGTTTTGTGTTTTTGGTAAAGTTCTAATACATTTTATTTAAATGAAAACAACTAACGTATTACTTCGATTCTGTGTGTGATTTGGCTACAGTGATTGTATCTGTGACCTGTTCATCGCTCAACAAATTCTTCTAACAAGTCAACGGTGTTTAAACCAAATCCCGACCCCCACGTTCGTAACATTTGGTGTCAAAAGTAGGATTTGGAGATGCTTGTGACTCCGAGGGAAGAAACTGCCGGGGTCAGAACGAGGGCACAGGAAGTCGCGGAAGTCATGGCTACTGCCCGACAGGACCCATCAACGGACCATCGGGACACGCCTACCGACTCCATCGACCAGGACCAGGCGACATCAACTATGCAGGCCCCGTCCACTAGATCCACCCATCGGACCTCATCGCCAGCTTAAGAGGCTAGAGCATCTGCATTCGACTTTAATAGATTAATGCAGATTATGGACTACATGTGCCAGGGGCAAGCGAAAATGCGCCAAGAGCAGGAGGAATGGCGTCAAAAATTACTGCATGCCGTAGGTTCAGTGGATGATAAGGTGAAAAACCTACAGAAGAATGTAGACCAAGTAGAAGAAAGGGTTATCAATCTGGAGGACAACATGGACATTGGACACCCTAAAAAAAGATGTCGATGGCTGCGGAAGGGGCTTCTGCGAGTGGAGACTACAACAATAAGTTAAACATTATGTTATTGTTTAAGTCCATAACAAATATCAAAAACTATTTCACTGATACACTATCGGCATTCTATTGAGACACGATTGAGACACAATTGAGAGTCCATTGGTGCATTTGTTTAGTAGAATTGGGCCCCTGTCATGTCGAGTGGCTTTGCTATAGGCAGCCGGGCCCCTCTAGTAGAAGTTTCATCCTACGACGGAACTACATCCTGGACCGCCTACCATCAGAAATTTAAGACCGTGGCCAATGCTAATGATTGGATGGAAGAACAAATGTTGACAACTCTGACAGTTGCACCTTGGGGGATCGCCTCTTTCGGTTCTGGAGGCGCTATCGTCCTCGGGGAGCACATTCAAGGAGCTAATGGAGGCACTGGAAGCAAGGTACGGCGAACAACATCTGGAGCATGTCTTCCGTGCTCAATTACGAGACTGAACTCAGCGTTCGGTAGAAGAGCTGCAGCAGTGGCCCTTGGAAATTGAGATGCTTGTCCGCAAGGCCTACCTATCTATACTACAGCGTTTCGTCGATGGGATCAAAGACATGGAGATTAGGGCTGCGGTATGGCTTCGCCATCATGTCTTATTAAAGGAAGCCCTAGCGCAAGCCCTGGAAAAAGGTGAAACCCTGCGACGTGATGTTCGACCAGTTTACAAAGTACGGGAAGTAATGGAAAAAGTGCGGGAGATAAAGACGTCGTTCCAGCCGAAGAAAAAGACCGGACCTAAGTGCTTCACACCTAAGTGTATGTGGAGAAACAGGCCATTTGCAGTTTGAAGAAGGAGCCTCAAACGGCTAAACTTGCTGAGGAGTTGAGCAAGATGCAGAAGCAATTTATGGAAATGGCAAAGAAGATGGATACTTCAGCTTCTGTTGAGAATCAGGAAAACGACTAACAGCCAGGGCTAAGCGACGGGTGCTGGCTGGAACAGAAGAAACCCCGAGAATGATCGTCTCACAAGCTAGCAATGGAAATAGTTTAAGAATACGGCACTCGGTGAACCTGTTCACTGAGCGGCGTATCCTTGAACTAGCGTATCCTTAAACAGTTATCTTGCAGTCTCTCCTGAGAGACTGCAAGATAACTGTGGACACGGGTGACGGGAGCCTCTAGGACAATAATCACGCCGAAACTGCAACTTCATGCAAACCATGAAGAGGCGCAACAATACCACTGATGTCCAACTTATTTCCGCTTACGGCCAGCATATAAAATTTCCCCTAGAACGGGTCTAGGGGAAATTTTGGTCACATTGCAAGTGGGTGAAACATTATACACTCACAACGTTATCGTGGCTGAAATTATGGATGACTGCGTATTGGGCCTCGACTTCATGAGAACTTCTGGCAGCCAGGACAATAGTCAATGGGAACACGACTGCATTTGTAAGTTGAGGGACTTCCATACATTCCGGGCAGTGTTGGGGAAGGTTTGTTAGTCACCATGAAATTTTTGCGGCTTTTAAAGGTTTTCAAGAGATTAAATTGAACGAAGGCGACTAAAAAATTCAGGCAAAGAATACAAAGGATGTCGCTCTAAAAAGAAATTCTAAAAGAGTAATCGTTTTTTGTTATTTTAATATTAAAATAAAGATTTTAACTGAAAAATAGTGTTTTTTTACAATCAATATTTGTTATTTGCTCTAACTGCAAACTGTTATTACATAAAATATCTAATTACCTAGATTCGACGAATAACACGATTACACAACAATACGTCAATGCGTTTGTTTTCACTGATACTCGAATAAAATGGCTTTAATTCGTTACGTTTACCCAGCGCAATATTGAGAATAACGAATAATATCGTAATACTTTATTATTGTGAAGCTAGAATCTTGGAATTTACTCGAATACTATTGTAATGTAGCTTAGCGTCGTAAAATACACTTACAATTTCTGGTAAAATTAATTTTATTAATAATTTAAATACCAATAATAATTAATAATCACAAAATGCATATCTTTATTTCCCAAAAAATTAGCTTTCTTTTGGTATATGAATGGTTTCTTTACCTTGTGTATTTTTAAAGTTATTTAGTAAAAACAGTTTTTTATTTTTCCTGTAAAATTTAGATTTTTCGATAACCATAATATTCGCCGGGGACAGCGATTTATGATAACATGAATTTTGAGTCGTCCAATTCCATCTCGTCAAGGCAAACTAGAATATATAAATTCATTTAGATACTGGAAAGAGCCTGTAACGAGTAACAAACATTATAAAGACATATTTTTCATTATTATTAGTAAATAAAACCAAATGTGGATTAAAAAAACCGGCCATGTGGAGTCGGACTCACGCAACGAGGGTTCCGTACAAACTATAGGTATAAAAGTAAAAAAAATATTTGTATTATTATGATGTAACCAAAAATTTATGCTTTTCGCAATTTTTCTATCAGATGTTGCTTTGTATCAAATTTCAAGATTCTCAGTTTAACGGGAAGTACCTTGTAGGTTTTGATTCCCTTGCGAGTGTCGAAAATGCGGCATAAACGGTTGTATCTTTTGATTGCGTTGAATTAGAAGTTTGATTTTTTCATAAAAAAAAACGATATTTATATGTAAAATCGTCTTCCACAGGTGGGGTGGCTCAGAGCTGAAGACCAAACTGTATTATCTCTGCATGATCGAGTTGTCCTCGGTCCTAGATACTCGGTCAGTTTCGATTCCCCAAACAATTGGCAGCTGAGGATTCGGCCATTGAGAGCGGACGATCGTGGCTGCTACATGTGTCAGATAAATACACAACCTAGTATGAAGTGGCAGATAGGATGTATCGATGTGTATGGTAAGTGACATGATTAATTTATCCCGGTTGAATGGCTGAAAGTAAATGGCAATGAAGGGCAGACCAGATCCCTCTTACGAATGCATGAAAAATATATGATAGCATGATGTTTTGAAGTTGTCTCTGTTATAAACGTTCATGGTAACAGTTTTTGGGAAAAACAAGTCCTAGGACCTATCTTAAATATTATAATAATAATATGTTGAAAACGATTTGATGAAAAACAAATTTGAAACTAGACACGTAAATAAGAAACTATTGTTCTCTTTAGTATTAGGAATAGGCAATTTTACGGGATTCCAATAAATTAGAAGGCAACAAACCAAATTAAAAAGTTTCTAAAGGTGAATTCAACTGTGAACAATTTCAAAAGAAACTCCAAACGAACGATTTCTTTAAACGCATAATAGGTAAAAATAAAAAGAGGGAAAGTCTTTAAGCTTATTAAGGACAGGACCGATCCAAGCTTCAAAACATTTCAAAGTACTTACGTCGAACTTATAACAAAACTCAATATCAATGAAACGTCTCGAATGAAAACGGTAGAAAAGTATTTTCGTCGGGAAAAATAAATCACCCAAGAAGTTAGCGTTACTTCTCCGCGCCATTGGAGGTGGTGCCAACTTTTATCGCTCACTGTTCAAATTAGTTCAGAGGTTATTCTTTTTTTCACTCTCAAGTTTTGAAGTATGGATTTCAATATTGAATTTTCACCATGTCTCTTGGTGCGGGTGAAAGTTTTTTATCGAAGGAATTTATAAGAAATGGCGTTTCGATGTGTTTCACTTTTACGATAAACTAGAACATATTCTTGACGGGGACGAGTATAGTGAATCTTTATACGTTGTACCACAAGTTGGAAGGTTTAATATAACGTAAGCTGTCAGTGATGTAGTGATATCAAGAGGCCACAAAGTTAAAAGCTAATAAAAGCCGGTAGCACTTGCGCCACATCCCCTATACGCTTCGTTTATGTAAATAGAAGTGATCTGTAGCGGGGGCGATACACTTGAGGGGTCGTAAAGCTGAAGACTGAGTCAGCGAGTCAGTAAAATGTTGGAAATATTGTTGGTTATGATACAGTACTGGTATTTTATTTATTGTGTTTAAATTAAGGTCAACAATAAATGTTACGAGGAAGAGCGTAAAGTTGAAGATAATTTCGAAAGTACAGAACTGGAGATATCATACGATCATTACTGTTGAGATAAATTAAGGTATACGCACCAATAAATATACAAAATGTAATTTTGTATCGAAAGTTGTGCTTAGTAAAATTAATAAGTGTATCTAGATATTATAAATGAATTTGTTTATAAAGTAATAGGATGATTTAATGCTATTATGAAAGCTAATTGCTAAAGCTTTTACATTTACATTTAAGACTCAAAGCTTAGTTTTTATTCATCAATTAATCAAACTATACATATATCTAGAAGTCTGGAGGACATTTAGGTCTATTTTACTACTTGCTGTTAAGTTCCAGTTTAATCCGAAAGTCTGATAAAAACGCTCAAAAAGTTTTTTTTCATCATTCAATCAGCTGCCCACGGAGCACAAATACTACCTACGACGTTGCTCACCTTTAGCAGAAAGTATATAATATTTAGATATTCTGTGAGGAGGCGATACCTCCCCGGTAGAACTAGCTCTAAAATTTATACAAAAATTGTTAAAAAAACTCTCAATTTATCTGATGAATACACCATTTCCTGTTGGACCAACTGCAGGGCTGAAATATGTCTGAATGTATTTCAATAAACATATTTTTTTTTCATAGTACCTCCTGATATCCTGAATGAAGAAACATCAGCAGACGTATCAGCTCAAGAATTGGATAATGTCACATTATTATGCAGGGCTAGTGGACATCCACCTCCAAAGATAACATGGAGGAGAGAAGACTATGAACCTATGTTGTTGAAGAAAGTTGGAAGCAGGGATTTTTATAAAGGTACTTTTATTTAAAGATAAAATTTTGTATCACATTATTAGATTAGACAATGATAGTGTAACCGATACTTAGTTTGCAGTAAGTGGAAAGGTATCACTTATTTTTTAACCAAACTCAAAAAGTAGTTTCTACCCCGGACAGTCACAGCAGCGGTGAGAATGTGTGGTGAGCTTATCCCGTATTGTCAAATCATGGAAGAAAAAGGCGTAGCTTGCGACTTAAGTTTCCATTAACTTTAAAATGATTATGTGCAGCTCTCTGAAAGTAATTTAATAAAATAAGTACACATTGATTATTAAAAATACTGTTTTCGTATCAAGTTTTTACAAGTGACCCGGAAAATATTGTTATTGTGGATTGTTCACAGTATATTCTTACATCATATAGAAACCGTGGTTGAGTGTTCAATGGTTTGGAACATTGTGTGCTTGAGATACTGGAGGCAAACGGGTAACAATGGAAATTTACCTTTCAATATAGACATAATTTTTATCGAGTGTTATGCCAGACTTATATAGTCAATGTGTGGTATGTCGCATGGTGCTGGAAGATTTTATACATTTGTTATAATTTGTAATTCTAGCCATACAAAATATATGGAACCGATATTCTTTTGTTCTTTCAATACTTCCTACACCGTCTAATTTCTCTTGGATTTCATTCGTTGTGAGTTCCAAGACAGTTGTAGTTTCCCCCCCCGAGGATGTCAATTAGCTTCATTTCTTATTGTCAATCTGAGGTCGCTGTTGATCCTGGCTATACAGGAGACACAGCAGGTGGGAATTTAAGATGAGCTTGTCTAGAATCCTTTTGTTGTGACACGACACATTATTAATACTATTTTGCTTTTACTCAATAATCTCCTGTACATTTTTTTTTATCAGTCTGTCAGTTTATTTTACTAATAAGTTATTCGGGACTGGTGAAAGCCCTCAGTCACTACACAAATATGAGTAGAAAAACTAACAAAAAAAGCGAGATAGCAAATAAACCATATGAAAGCATATAAAAAGGACAACAAACGAAAGTGGAAAGGCCTGTCATATGACAATGTTTTTTTGTTTCAGTCGATACCTACGTTGGTAGTTCATTGCCATTATGGCGAGTGGATAGAAAACAAATGGGTGCATTTCTCTGCATAGCATCGAATGATGTACCGCCAGCTGTAAGCAAACGGATCACTCTTAATGTTAATTGTAAGTACTTTATAGAAATTGGTTATCCACACCACAGTAACTTTTTGTAGGGCAACATAATGCAACTCCATACCGTTGGGTTGAACTTTTGCGATTTTTCAAATAGCTTTGTTATCGGATGTTGCCATTAATATTTGGAAACATTGGTACACAAACTGTCACTGTGGTATGGATGCAAGGTAAAGAGACTCGAGATCAGTCTGTTTTTATATGTATTGTAAATGCATAATAATAATATGTCCATTGTGATTACTTAATATCTTTGGGACTAGATGAGGCTGTGTGGATTGTGTAAAACTTATGAAAAACGTTTTTTGCAGTTCTAAAGTTTTTGTCATTTGAACTGAAAAGCGACTAAAGCCTCTATCGTCATCATCATAATAACCATTAATCATCCCACTGCAGGGATACGAGTTTTCCATCAATCGAAGGGGATCAGAGCGTACTCTGCCACGCAACTAATGCGGATTGGCAGAAGTAAACGGACAGAATCAGTAAATAAAGTTTGAATCTAATAAACTTGGGTGACATCACCTCTTACGTCAATACAATTAAACGATTATTCCTCTTACGTATAGGCGTATATCTTAGACCGTGGTACAAGTCACGAGTGTTTTCTACATTATTCAATACACAAGTCTTTACAACACATATTAGCAAATACACGGTGCAATAGACGGTCTTTTCGATGAGCGGTTTTCTTCCTGACCCTAAAACCTAAAAGCAGGAAGAAATCATAGACGGGTTGTGAGGTTGGGGACCTTATATATTGTATATAACAATGTTCAGTTTTCTTCTTTAGTTTAATTTAATCATTAAAATATAAATATTGGTCAGAGAGCCGCCTTCAGCTCAGAAAATGCTTATTTGCGCAGGATATAGGCTGCACAAAATCGAATTTTGTGCACAAGGGCAAAAACGTATCTACTCATAAATGTATCTATATTAAGGCAAAGGAAATGAGCCATAAATCCAAACACAATAAAAAGTTCAGAGATAGAATTTGTTATTTTATAATATTTACTTTAATTTATTTGCCTTATGTGTTTTTTAAGTCATGAAAGATATTAAAATTTAAATTAAAGTACGGTAGGTTATTTAATTAATTTAAGAAAATTATTTTTTTACAAAATTAATTTAATAGTAGGCTGTATAGGTCTGCAGCCCAAGCCTAATTTCAATGTCGTAAGATAAAAAAAAAGCGGCGGGAAAGGGGAAACAGGTCTTGTTTTTCGTGCGTTTATTTATTTATTTCCTTGCAATCGAAGTGAAAAGCAGAGTTTATAACTCGTCCACAAAACCATTTCTATCCTCGACATTACTATCAGCCCTCGCCTTCGGCTCGGGCTGCTAAAAGTCTCGTATAGCAATGATTCGTTTTGTGCACTTGTTGTAAAATCTACTATTAATTCAAATTACCAAAAAAATCATTACATTATCAGTTCTATACTAGTAGTTATAACATCTAGTAGAAGAAACTCCGTATAAACTTATTCTAACCTCTCTTATGTGTGTGTTTAAAAGTAATTTATTTCTCATACTAACTTACAATTACTTAGTTCTTTAGACAAACAAGCAAGCGGGCCACCTGATGGAAAGCGGTCACCGCCGCCTATGGACATCAGTAACACCAGCGGCGTCACTAATGCGTTGTCCACCAAGGAGGTTGGAGGAAGGGAAGGGAATGAAGGACGGGCAAAGTGGGGATAGGGAAGGCGTTGGGCTTCCGGGTCTCTCAGTCACCGAACGAAACGCATTACTGCTTCACGTCGATATTCTGTGAGAGAGTGGTACTTCCCCGGTCGAGCAAGCCCATTTCATAATAATTGCTCTACCATTCCAATAACATTACACCCTATTTATCCTCAGGAAAACTATACAATTTTAGACATTTGGACATGTTTCTTGATTATTCTCTCTTACTCTTTTAACTTGTGCCACACACAAACCTGTGATAAAGCCGAATTGATCTGGCTCTTGTAAGCCGCCCTAGCGTATAATTGACTCTTCCCTGTCATTGAGTGAGCCCTAAGCTGGTATAAAGGGCTCATATTGGAATATTTAGTGGTTTATGAGCGTTAGCACAAATTGTTCTGTCAGATAACCTTCATACGTGGATCATTTGGATTCCACTTAAAAAAAACCTAGTATTTATTGGTAACTTTATTAGCAAGAAGTGCCGGTTTCACTCAAAGATTAAAATATTACAGAGAGTCGCTTTTAACACTTTATTAAGAATGAAAAGATTAGGAAAAGAGGAAGGGATGAAGAAAACTGATATTATAGAAAAATATAAATTGATGGCAAGAATGTGAAAAAGTGAAGTGAAGGTGACAGTAAAATAGAATATAAAAACCATAAAGAAAAAGGAAACATAACTATTTACAAAAAGGTTTTTGAAAAGAGTTCGGTTTGCCACACACTTTCTCTTATAATATAGTCTCCAATTCGCTATTTGCCTATTAAAAAACGTCAAGAAAAACAGTCAGTTTAATTGACGAATAAGCAATTTTTGGGTAGTGAAACCGGCCAATAGCGAAAGTAAAAATAACAAGTTATTAATATTTTAGAAAGCGCTTTCGTGTTTTAGTTTTTGTTAATGGTTCATGATAATGCATTATGTCTGCTTGGTAACTAAAAATTCAAGCTTCTAGTTTTATCCACCGAAGTTATATGGGGTCGAAAATGGCCTGAATTGCTTCAAGAAAATATGGTACGGCCGTGCTGCTTTTTTACTCGACTTGGCGGGGGGCACTGCCGTGCCCCCAGATGTAGAACAGGTAGATAGATAGAATACTCTTTATTTGCATTACACGCAGGAAAAAGTACAAAAAACAATCTTATAAACTAGTGTAAATGCAACAAGGCGGCCTTATTGCTAAAAAGCAATCTTTTCAAGGCAACCTTAAGGTAACGAATTTCTGTATGGAGTGGGCAGGTAGGTGAAAATTCACAATAAAACAATAGTAAAGTGTGTTTTAATATATTGTTTTATTATTAATATTTTATTATTTGTTTCAGAACTCATAAAAATTCAATAATAAAAACGTTGTAAAATTTGCGTTAACTTTTCACAAGTAAACTGACTTTTATCTCTCCGGTCAAAAGTATTCAAGTAATTAAATATTATATTATAATTGTAAACTTCTTCGTAATTTTATTACAATATAGTTAATTACTTTTCACAGAATTTCGTTTTATCACAAAGGACTATTTTTTTTTAATATTAAATTTTAATTTAATTTTATACAAATTCATGGACATATTTACTTTAATATTTTTTTATAAAAATAAATAAATAAACAAATCACACAGATTTAGGTAGCCCCAAAGTAAGTTCGATACTTGTATTAACTCAACGATACTTATATAGCAAATACATAATATTATATATATTCTGTGTAATTTGTCCCATATATATATTATAGATAAATATCCAAGACCCGGGGCCAATCAGAAAAAGTATGTTTTTAATCATGACCTGACCGGTATTCGAACCCGGGACGTCCTGGGTGGCGATCTGGCGTGGTAACCATAAGGAGGTTTAGTTTTATCTATAGTGTAAATGCCATTAATTTGGGACAATTTTTTTAGATTTTCATTCCACTATAATTTTGACGACCTCCGTGGCGTAATGGTTGCCACGCCAGACCGCCACCCAGGAGGTCCCGGGTTCGATCCCCGGTCGGGTCATGATGAAAAATGAACTTTTTCTGATTGGCCTCGGGTCTTGGATGTTTATCTATATAATGTATTTGTTATAAAATATAATATCGTTGAGTTAGTATCCCATAACACAAGTTTCGAACTTACTTTGGGGCTAGCTCAATCTGTATGAATTGTCCCTATATATTTATTTATAATTGGAACAAAATCTCCAAACGTTAATCTGGGGGGCAACCAAGAAAGTTCCAACCGAATCAACGAAACATGTAGTCCTGACAAAACAGTCATTACTAGTTAGAATAAGGTTCAAAACTGGTGAGAATTTAACGAAACGTCAGTCCGTATCTTCGGAATTTAGTTTCATGGCACTGGTTTAAAATATCAATCGTTATGAAATAAACGAAATATAATACTCTCATTCTGAAATCAAGACATTGAAAACCAGTTTCAACTGGTTTCTTTCAGTGAATTTTACGGCTGATCGGGCAACTCAGAGCCCAGGATCAAGACGAGTATATCAGAACATTGCCTTGCGTGCACTAACCGCCGCAGAATCCCACATCCGATTGGCCAATTCCACCCAAATCCAGTCGTTTACTTGGAGTATTCCATTTTAATGCATTTAGATTGGTTTTTGATCGGTCCATCATAATTTGTCGCTTTAAAATCCATTTCGTAGGTTTTGCATCGCATACGAAGGCGATATTTTTTAGTTTTAATATGTACTTTTATTTACAGATATTTTCTCCGTAAATTCAAAGGTTTTATACAATGCTTTGTCCTGTACGAGACGACGAGCGTCTGTTTCAGTTTCAGGAATCAAATTACAGAGAAAAATACAAATAACATTTGTATATTTTGACTTTGTGTAGTAAAACATTAATAAGTTATTTTCAAAATAATACAAATGATAAAAAATTAAATGTCTTGTCCTGAATAACTGACTGACGGATCAACGCTGATCAGCTGTTTAGGCTGTGCGTTGATTGACCTGAAACTTAAAGAGTGTATATTTTGTGTGACGTAGGCATTCAGATAAGAAAGGATTTTTCAAAATTTCCCGGGAAAGCATAAAGTTGCGTGCAACTTCGTTTATATTTAAATACGAATCACTGTAATTAAATTGCATACTACACCTAATAATAACGATAGGCCTACAGCTCATGGTCATGGTCCATCTAAAATTTATGTAATACGTGACTTGTAATATGAAAACAAACATAATATATCATAGATTTAATCTCGCTCAAAAAAGCAAACTTTCCAGTGATAATATAAAGTACTTTATGGCTGTGTAAATTATAGTAATATTCTTGAAAATTCACCATTTTTTAAGAAGAGTTAAATTATGACAATGCCAGTAACTGACTAAGAGACTGAAAATACACGCCACTGAAATTCACTTTTAAGTTATAGTGAAGATAAATGGCCCGAATGAAACAGCTGGGGTGTCTAATGTACTTTTGATGGGGTTCATCTTTATTACAGGTATAATAAGCTAACAGTTTAGTACATTAAAAAAATCTACACAGCTTACACAGCGCCACCTGGTGTCAAAGTGAGCTAGGCTTAACCTGTTAACGGATACATAGGGTGACTTTTCAAGGGCTTGCCATTTTTGAAAAATAAGCTCTATAGAACAATATAATAATATGACTTTATCGTAATTATATTTAATCGTAGTATTTTTTGAAAAACTTTAACTTGAAACAAAATCGGTCCTTCCAATAAAGCCGAAAAGCCGGGCTTGCCCTACTAAAATACGCAATATAATATAAAAAAATATGTTATAATGTTTGCTTTTTACGCCAATCGATTAAACTCCTGATTCTTAGTCCCTCCTCAAAAAATGGCAACCTCTTGAAAAGTCACCCTGTATGTATATTAAGGCGCGGTCCCACTGCTGCGCACGCTGCGCACGAACACGTGGGCCACGTGGCACATTACAGCTGCGTGGATGACTACGTGGGTCTACGTTTCCACTGCAGTACAAGCTATACACGAATATAAAACCACGACTACGTACAGCTGTAGCGTGGCCCACCACGGCGCACGGAGAGGCTACGCATTAATTGTCATAGTTTTTGGTTTGTAATGTGCCACGTGGCCCACGTGTTCGTGCACAGCGTGCGCAGCTATGTGCACGCTTTGTGGAACAAGCTGTGTACCGCATTCACTGCGTGCATGGCGTTGACAGCGTTGAGCTATGTTGAGCAAGCCACGCGTGTATCAATGACGTCACTTGATGGTTAACGTGTCCGTGGGTTGCAGTGGAAACAATCACGTACATCCTCTTGCAAAGCAAAGCTTAACACACGTGTGTAGCCTCTTCGTGCGCAGCAGTGGGACAGCGCCTTTAATGTAATAAATTTAATTTTATGACATAGTTCTCGTTTGACAACTAAACAACCCATAGCGCGACTTGTGGCGCCATCTGTTGGCCGATACAGCGCCCTCTATAGTAGATTTTTTTTTTACCATGGGAACGACATACTTTCAACGACATTCAAAAAGTAGCCTATGTTGGGCTCTGTACCCCTAACAATATCATATGTACCTATGCAATTTTTCATAATGATCGGCTGCTTATTCAAGCCGTGAAGTAATAACAAACAAACAAACTCACTTTCTCATTTATAATATTTTTTTTATTTTTTTTTATTAATTGAAAATTTCAGTTTGGGTGTACTAACACCCTCTTCTGAGACACCGGACTGTTGCGGGAGCGTAGGGCTCTCACCGCCAAAAATTTTACAGTGTCTGCCTAGGGGCGCCCCAGAGGGGGGCTCGAACCTCGGCCTATGGCGACACTGGGGGAAGGCGAACGGATTGGAGAGAAGCGGCCGGGCACGTGCCGGTACCGCGAAAACCGAGTCCCTACAGGGAGGTGGCGCGACGCGCGGCCCCGCCGGCGGGGCCGATATGACGGACGTGTGTGTCTAGTTTGTGTCGCGGAATCTAATTGTTTATACGCCTCGATGGCGACTGTAATGGAGTCGTCCGGGTCGTTGAGGACGTGCCGCGGACGACGTTTGGACCTGCTGGTGCCAGCCGGAGCGGAATAATCCCCTGCGGCTTTCATCAACGGATTTGGGTGATGATTGAGCGAGTCGAAGTATTTGACAGAGCATTGCTTTAGGTGGTGCGAGATGGTCGGCACACCTAAGTCAATGTGGAGGTTTTTGTTCCTAACGAACCAAAGCCCACCGATGGCTTTGCGCAAAAACCTATTCTGAATGGTTTGCAGCCTGTGGATATGAGAGGGCGCGGCGTGAGCGAAAACTGGACTTGCGTATGTCATTATCGGCCTAATGCACGTTGTGTAAACTCTCACCTTATTTCTAAGAGAGAGTTTACTGCGCCCATTAAGCAGACAATGTAAGCGGCCTAGCGCGAAAGCAGCGCGGTCGCGGACAATCTTTATATGATGTTCGAAGGTGAGTCCCCTATCGAGTGTGACACCTAAATAACGGACTTTCTTTTCCCAAGGGATCGGTTGTCCGAACATCTTGACTTTAGTGGAGGGATTTGGCGTAGTACCTCTGGAGAAGAGGATAGCGGCGCTTTTATCTGGATTAACTTCTATGCGCCATTTCCTAAACCAGTCGCCAAGGGAGTTGGCGGCGGCTTGGAGGGACTTTACTATGGCAGGTGTACTAGAAGCCGAACAATAGATGGCTGTATCATCTGCGAAAAGGGCAGTATGAGTCACAAGTGGACTGGGTCTAAATTGAGGGAAGTCGCTTGTGTAAAGCGTGTATAGGAGGGGGGTATAATATTAGTAAGGAGGATGTACGGTAAAAATACCATGCATTACTTTTTTTTTTTTTTTCAGATTTTGTTCCATTTTTTATTCCCAAACGTTTTGACATTGAATGAGACTTTTAACAGTCAGATCTTTTGATGAGATAGATATGAGATGGAACGGGTGAAGCCGTGAACATCCGTTAAATATTACATAGAATTATTTTTTAATGTCTCCAGTTGAGTCCCAAGATAAAAGTTGAAGAAAAAACTTGATAAAATATCTACTCAAGAAATAAGCTTAAACTTCATAAAACATAACATAATTTTCGTAATAAAATGCTTGGAAATAATCCTATTACGAATAAGTACAGAATAATATAATAATAATACTGTTAAGATAATAATTTTACTCGAAAATTTTGGTAAAGTAGATTCTTCGAAGATCTTACGCAATGAGCGACATCTTAGAACTAAATTTTAAATCAATATGGGTGAAACGTGCTCAAGGCAGGCGAGGCAATTTAGACTAAGCGCGAATTCGCCGCGAATATTTTCGTGAAAAGTCACACGCGTGTTTGTGACAAAAAAGTACTGAGAACCAATTTATTACGTCAATGCATGCGTTGAGTGTCATGACTCTACCGTCGAGTGTCACGACACACTCGTCTAATGTCACGACAGACTCGTTCAGTGCTATGACAGTTCATTGAGCATTGAATGACAGCATTATAATAATTATGTCACTCCCATCAAGTGTCACGAGACTTTCATTGATTGTCACGCCTGACACCAAACGTGGGTCATGACACTCCCGTCGAGGGTCATGACATCGTATCTTCCAAACGGATGATCCAAATTAAATGCAATTTTTTTGATTCACACACGACAAAACTTGATCGATAGTGATTTTACATTTTTTTTTAACTTTTTAGCCGTTTAAAGATCGTTAGCAATTTTCTTGTTGTCTTCTTTATAAGATTTTAATCGGTTTTTATAGAGTTTATTTATACCTACATATTTTTTGTATATTTGCAGTTCCTCCAACAGTAATAGTGCCAAACCAGTTACTAGGAGCCCCGTTGGGTACAGATGTTATATTGGAGTGTACTGTGGAGGCGTATCCAAATACAATTAACTATTGGCTTAAAAATAGAGGAGAAATGTTATTGGATGGGTAAGTCACTGTTTTATTTGAACGAGATCATATAAAATATTGTTTATAGAAAACATTAAAAGAATAAAAATAGAAACTTAACTTATAAATTAAAAATTAAAAAAAAGAATTAAAAAAAGAAAAGAGTAGGTACCTATCAACTTTTTGCAGCATAGTGCCCAAAATGCTTGCACCGTTGCTACGCTGAGTAGCAATAGAAAAATGTTGTTATATTATATTTTTAATTTTGTTTTCATGTGAAAATAACCTATTGTTGTTTTCCTACGAAATCGAAATATACACATTTTATTGGAGACTTTTCTCTGTAATTTGAACACAACGAGCTTAAGAAGAATATTGTGAATTTACTTCACGCATGTTACCTACATAATATCCAAATTAGCCGGGTAACTCACTTAAAAATGTGTGCGAAAGAGCCACATAATCGCAATATCTAACACGTGTCTTATAAATTCGCAACATGAGAGGTTCTAAGACTATTTGGTCGTTTTGTTTCTATCGGCCTACATCAATTTAGGACTTCGGACTCAAAAACACTGATCCGTGTCCGAGTTAACTACTTTTAAATTTCGATGTAGATCTGTTACCAGGGCCTCCACCTTACAGAAGATCGTAGCCAAATAGCATTGGTCTCGGCCATGTTGTGTTCCTACGGTGAGTAAGGTCTCCATAGCTCCACTCCACTGGGGGGGGGGACGTCTATAGGCTACGGTGACGGCTTACCATCAGGCTGGCTGTATGTTTGATTGCCACCTTTGTAGTTTAAAAAAATTTATCATTTTTTAGCAGTAGACTTATACTTACATCGACATGATCGAACGCGAAGAAAAAACTCTTACTAAGCACTCTGCATTCAGCGGCTTCCTGCGACTTTTTTTCAATTTATTGATTAATATGATATTTTCAGCCCAAAATACATAATAGGTGAAGAGAGGTCGTCCTACAGGGTGTCCATGAAGCTTACCATTAGGCACTTCTCCAAAACTGACATCGGAACTTACAACTGTGTCAGTACTAATTCCCTTGGGAAGAGCGAGGGAACACTTAGGCTTTATGGTAAGACCTTAGAAATATAATTGACTGTTTAGTATTTATTGTAAGTGAAATAACAATTTTATTATTCTTAATGAAAGCAGATACTATTGGGATTGTTTTAATTTATTGAATAACTTATTTATAAGCTACATATATTACTAAGTAGGTGGTATATTTAAATAATTTCATTTACTCGTAGTGTTGCATGCTTCAAACTGTTTCAACACCAATTGAATACGCAAAGTCAAACTTTTTTTTTCAAATAGCCTACTACACTTTCCAGTCGTCACTTTTCTTTTTACCACAAATTCTGGGCTGATTAGCCGGATCCAAACCATACGATCCATATGCGCGCGGCAGGATATCGATCCAATGGAGAGCGCGAGCCTCGATCTCGTCTCAAAGGAATGCCTCGCGCGAGACATGACCGTCCACATCAAACGCTCCATTGTATCGAGATCCCGCCGCGCGCATCTGGACCGCATCAGATCGTCTGGTGTGGATCAGGCTATTCGCCCGTTAGTAAATTGTTTAAAGAGTTAATAAAGGTTTTTTTTCAGAAATTAAGCTGTATCCCAGCTCTCAGTCGGCAGCAGAAGTAAATGTGGGCGGTACGTAAATAATTATCTATACTAATTTGTATGAAGAGGAAAAATTTGTGAGGTTGTAGGGGGTAATCTTTTGATCTACTCAACCGATTTTGAAAATTATTTTAGAAATAAAAAGCCAATTTAAACAATGTCATCTGCCGCGTCTGTCTGCCTGTCTTTTATAATAAGGCAAGATCATTTTGGTGATTATTTAGTCACCGAAACGCATTGCGGCTTCACGCTGATTTTCTGTGGACCGGGTAGACCGGGGTAGGTCGAAGTACCACCTGTACTTCGACCTACCCCGGTCGACACTAACAAATTTCATAATGCTCTATTCATCGTCAGCCTTCATGGACCCACTGCTGGGTATAAGCCTCCATCCGTCTACGGCTCTCCGGCATCCTTTTTTATACTGATCCATCTTGCATTTGCATTATTTTTACTTTTTTTACTTTTTTCAGGTCTCACAGAAGAAGCCGTACAAAAATCAGTGTATAGTGATTCAAATAAATTAAACTGCAGGACTTTATACGTATTATTTTTAACATTATTATCAATATTAAACATTAAAATAATTTTACAGTAAAATGTAAAAACATTTTTTTTGTTTTTTTTTTATTATGTATGTAACAAAGTCGTTTTAGTACGTCTGTCTGTCTAATTTACAATAAACGGAGAGGTGCGAGGGTACAGTACTACAATCAGTAACAGATCTGATGTAGATTAAGCTTTAGTACTATTTTTTAACTGACTTCAAAAAGGAGGACGTTCTATGTTTCATTGTATATTTTTTTATAGTAAAGTTATATAGTTAGATAGTTTGGTATGACCAAAGATCCGAACAATTGACAACCAGCTATCAATAGCAACAACCATATTTGAAATGATACTGAGAGCCACATCACACGGCGTATTTTAAACGCGCAGAGATGACGCGCGTATCGTTATCCAAGGCGGTGTTGCAATCATTCCATCGTGACGTCTAACATACAAAGAACTCAATGTAGCACGAAACGCGCGTCCTCTGCGCGTATAAAATACGCCGTGTGCTGTGGTTCTAAAGTGTTAATCTATTTTTTTTTACTGACCGTACTAGTGTACTACGCTCTAGTTAAAATAAAACAATGTTTATTAGTAATCGAATTACCTATAAGTACTCGTGTTTTTTTCACAAAATTTTGTTTTTTCGCAAAAAAAAATTACCTTTGGTAAAACAATGGCACTATTGAAAAAAATTTTTTTATTTTAAATTCTTTAAAAAATGTATTGCAGCCTCAAAAGATGAAAATATGAATTTTTAAGTTTTTATTTGGATATATTTATGATTGTTTTTTTAAAGGGTTCAACTAAACATTAATTTAAAAATGTTTTGCGCCTTTGTTCTACTGAAACAATAAACATTGGATTGGTAGTAATTCAAAATTGCTCAATAATTATATTATAACAAATTATTAGCGTATTTTATAATGTTATTGTTTTCATAAAGTTTTGTGGGCGAAACACACTGTTAGCGGGTAGGTCGCGGGAGTCTGTGTTGCATATGTATGTGTGAACGATATCACACTAAACGCGGCGTTGGTCGGTGGCGACGACGCGTCATCCCGATACTTTGTTTATCTCCCGCTCCCTACCGGCCATCGGCTGTGGTGTGTTTGCCCATTTAGGCTATGTTAGTTTCGACTGTCAATTAAAATTATTTTAGTAAATACAAAAACAGAAATATGTGTGCTTATTTTGTCTTTATGGGGCTACATTAGCGGGCTACGATGAATCGTGTTAACTCGATGTGGCCGGGAAGATCATTGCAACGCGTAGTATTGCTTACCCCCTCATTTCACTTGGATTCATTATTTGATCCCACTTGACACCCTCGCTCAAAGTTTTGCAGCACTTGAAGGTAAAAACAGGAACGAAAGAAAAGAAGACAAGAATTTTTGTCCGCTGATGTAGCCACAGCGTTAATAAAACTTTAAAATTGTAAAAATTAATGAACAACGATTTATAATAATGTAATTAGATAGTATATGTATAAAAGCTTAAAATTAAATCATATAACTTAAATTTATTTGTTTTATTTCGTTGAACGAATGAATAGGATGTGTTGCACTGACAAATGTTACAAATTCAAACAATTATTGGTATTGTTAATTGTTATCCCATTCCATAAATGCTATACCACTTCAGTACTTAAATTAGGTAAGTAAAATGGTCCAAAAGTTAACCGTAAAATTGATGATATGAAAACATGTGATTTTTATTAATTAAAACCATTAACTTGGATGAAAATTCATTGTTTAATATTTGCTCGTGAAATTCGTTTTTCAGTATTTGAGTTAGAACTTAGAACCGACTCAATCGTATTTGACTTTATCAAATGTAATTTTAAATGTGAGAAAGTAAGTTTATTTGCTTAAACTTTATTTGAAATGATTTCTTTGAAATAAAAGAAAAAGATATGAAATTCTTTGAGTGATTTCAGAATTTTCATATTATATTTTATATATTGTATATTATATATTGTATTTTTACTAAGTATGACAAACAGTTTCCGCGTCAGCAGAATTCTAAACTGGGTCATGATCAATGTTTACAATTTCTACATTTAATTTAATGTTAATATTTTTAGGCTTAGTCAATGTTTTTAGTACATTATTATTTATTTATTTTTTGTCTTTACTACATTTTTAATTTACATTTTCTTTGATAAATAGTATTGTTTATTGTGTTATTTGAATTAGATTAGCCTTTTTACAGCCTGAAACACAGGATCGTTTAGAACCTAGCTCAGGCATCCTAATATTGTATTCCTTTTTATATTTAAAATACCTAAGTTTAAGTTTATACAATAAGTTACATGAATAAAGATTTTATTATTTTTATTTTATATTGAGTTGTGACGAGTCATGAAACACATAGTATGATCTGACGTTGTAACATTCATAAATTGTTAGGAAGGTTTTGGAATGGCGACGACGCAACGCGGCGTAGGCAGGTCAGACGACGTAAGGAAAGTCGCTGGAAGCAGCTAGACGCAGGTCGCTAAAAGCCGTTAGCCGATCAGTGAAAGCGTTCGGGGGAGACTCATAGCTCAGGGCTTATTAATATCTGGACAAGGACAATTCCTACCGTTGTGTCTCCTGTAAAACACAGGATCTGTTATAATCTATTATACCTATAATTCAACATTTGTGAGTCAAAATGTTCGCATTATGACTGGCTGCCCTTTTCGTAAATAATAATGTGACCCAAGTAAAAATAAGAAAGATACTATAAATAAAACATTAATATTCCAAATGAAAAGTAAATAATAAATAATACATATCCCAGATTATATTTACAAAATTAATTACGAAAATAGAATCCAACTTTCCAAGAATTTAGGAATAAAAAAAGACTACATTTCTATAAAAATATTTTTCGATATAAGTTATCAGATTTTTACATTGAAAGCCTTTAGTATAATATTTTTTTACATGTAATCCATTAAATTCGGCAAAGTGTACTTAAGCATGGAGTGATTATGGCATGTTTTTTAATAAACTAGGAGTATGTAAACTAGGAGTTTAAGAGAGACAGGGCACAGCGGATAATCCGCTTAAATCAGAGCAGCCCATCTGGGGAAGACCTTACAGAAGATCCTAGCCCAATAGCATTGGTCACATCACAGCCATGTTGTGTTGAGTAAGGTCTCCAAAGCTCCACTCTTTACAGAGTCAGCAACGTGCGAGTGATACCCCCGGTGTTGCAAACGTCCATAGGATACGGTGACTGCTTGCTTACCATCATGCGGGCCGTATACTTGTTTGCCACCTGGTGTAAAAAAAAATGTGTCTCGCACATTTCCGATATTGACAGAGTGAGATGGGTAATTGTATCAACCATTGTAGATGTATTCTAATTACCAGCGTCGTGCCTTCTGCCGCGACAATAGCTCAGTCTTTTTGGTAGAATTTAGGTCAGTGTTGTTTATTTTTGTCATTTTATTTGTGTGATCCATCTACCAAATAAATATTCTTTCTTTCTTAAAAGTATCTATTAACTTTCTCTAAGATCTTCATTACATTTTACATGGTACCATAAAATGAAAACACAGCTATCACAAAACATCCGTAATCCCTTCTCGTACACTGTTACGTCGGCCTTAAAGTGTGGGGCAGTAAAAATGGCCGTAACATGTTACTAAGTTCTTTATCTTTTTAGATAATTCTTTACTGCTCGTCTAGTATTTTACTGCCTTGTAAAGCCTAACCGGTGAAGTTATAAAAATATCTCATTTCACATTAGGTAATGCAATTTACAGTGGAGCTCGAACACGCAAGTTAAACAACGTCGACCTTAGCCAGTTTGAGTATGGGTATATTAATCTTGAGTTTCTCCGTGCTTCGGAGGTCACGTTAAGCCCTTGGTCTTGGGTATTGTCGATGAATGACAGTCGACTCTTGCAATCCTTAGTGAGGCAATGTGGTGAACCGTTTAGATTCATGAGGGAGATAAAATGTCAGTGGTACGGGGCGAGCATTGACAATAAGCAAGGAAGCTTATTGACGTCCCTGAGGAGATCCTACAGCTGTCTTGGTACTCACAACGAGTTAAATCAGAAAGAAGATAGTCTGAATAGGAAGTATTGAAAGGAAGGCGGATTTAATAACAGCATTGTGTTCGCTGCAGTTAAATGCAAAAGGGCCATGGATCACTAACCACATTGCTCAGTCAATCAATCTTTGTCGTCGTCGCGTCCCAGAGGAGATCCTACAGCTGTCATAAAAATCACAACAAATAAAAAAAAAAATTGACGGAGTAAGATGTATTCAAATTATGACTTCCCTCTTTAGCAACTACCTACGCGAAATTTCATCTCACCCACGGATGCGTAGCGTGTTCGTTGGATTGTAAATGTTATAGCATATCACATATAAGGACAGGCTAATTAATAACTGTTTTGTAATTACGTAATAGAGCATTTCAGTTCAATAACCTTTCTTACTTCAGTAATTAGCTGGCTAATTATAAACCATAATCTAAAAATAGATAAAAACCTTTAAAAAGTTTTTCGTAATGGAAGGAGTAAAACTGACTAATAATTACTTTAGGAGTACTGTTTAACTTAATTAAGGATAATGATTTTCATAAAGGGCACGGTCAAATCGAAGTGTTTTAAACTTAGTTCATCATTTATACATATGAATAGGACCTTGAAAATAAGGAAATCCAGTGATGGTTAAATCTTAATCTTGGTTACGACATATTGTAACAAACGAGTGAAAGAAAAAAAATTGCTAAATGACAAAAAGGCCGTAACCGGGTTTCTTTCGCCATTTCTTTTACCGGTGGCCATTTTGGTTGTGTCCGAAATGGTGGTAGTATATAACGTAGTTTATTTTCTTTATACATATATACAAATTGTAAATGACAAGAAAAAGTGCCTGTGAAGGTCTAATTTCTGAAATAAACGATTTCATTTCATTTCATTTCACATATAAAGTATTTTTAGAAGATGTATTTATTTTAGTTTTTTTAATTTAGCCAAAGCAAAGCAAGCATCCACCCCTGATGTTGAGCTATAGTGTAGTCTAGAAGGAGACCTATCGGCACCGCGGGCAGGGAGCGCAGTCACCGATCAGTCCCACTTTCACGTTAATACATATCAAGATATTCCAAATAGAAAAAGCTAAATTACATGTATTGTTGCATATTTGATTGAGAATCTTTTTTTATATCAGTTTATGTTCCGATGCTGGATAAAACTCAAGTCAAGATGATCAGAGACGACCACGAAAAAGATGAACAGATTTTCCTCAAAATTCGTAAAGCGTGCGTTTGCTTCGGTATTTCGGGTGTCTATAGACGGCGGTGATTGCTTTACTCCAGCCTTATCGTTTTCACACACCAGCACAAAATTAAAAAATAACACAAAATAATAAAAGTGTACCAGTATTGTTCACTTTAAAAATTAAAATTTGGAAAGAAAATTATCCCATTTCCTTCCTCATTAGTAACTGTTTGGGGAAATGAAAAGTAGTTAAGGGAGAGCTTATCGTGCGGCCACGATAATCTAAGAAGCTTACTCGCCCTATTTAGAGGATCCTCCGTCTCATTTTGATTATACTAATCGGAGAGAGATGTACAATTCGTTTTTTTTATATTATTTAGTTTTGGAATATGTTAAAAAAAACATAAGTACCTATTACTCTCTTATCTCTGCTTTATTTTATAAATAGACAATTTTGTGTTTGAGTTTGATAGTTGAGTTTGGCCTATGATAAAAAGCAAGTTATTAAGATTTGTATCTGATTTGTAATCCTGGTCTAATGCCACACAGGTATTCTTCAAAGCCTTACGATACGATCGACAATAAAATTAATAATATTTATACAATATATACCGCCCACTTCTTTCCTAATTGCTATTTCCGAATAAAGTCCATAATGAGTATTTAGAATGTATACAGGACCTTGTGGAATCTCCTCTCTCTTCTCTCAAAGTCACTACTTTTCAACTTTCTCTTACAAACTATTTTTGTTGACATAATTTATTATGTTAACGTTAAACTAGCAGTAGAAATCTAGTAAATATCAGATTGTCTAGTCCTTCAGTGGCTATGGCTAGGCTCCAGTCCTATGGGGAGACTCGGACACTAAAAAACTAATCTGTGTCAAGTTTACTACGTTCAAATTTTGATGTAGGCAACGCGTTTGTAGTTTAAAAACGCGTTTTGACATTGGAAATGTCTTTTCGTTCGCTTCAGTATAGGCTTCGATTTCACGAAAAAGTGCGATCCCCTTATATCTCGGAGAGTTGTGAAGATATGATATTCATAATAGGCTCAAAAGACGCGTATTCACGAGAGCTGTGAGGTGCAAAAATAATTATTTGAGAAAGTCAAAAACGAAAAAAGTTAAAGCCGAAATTGTGAAAATAAAAATCATTTCTTTCCGAATTTTTGATTTTGACGCTCGATATTTTTGAAACGAAGAATGATATCAAAAATTTGAGAAAAACTCGTCTGGACAATTTAGTCAGCTATAATTTGAGCCTTAAACAAAGATGATCGGGTTAAGGGCTTGCCCTGTAGCTTAACCTTTTTGAACAAAGTCAAAAACGTTGTAGTTTTATTTTGTAACCTTTTCCTTATCCCGACTTTATCGTCGCTCATCATCATCATCATATCAACTCATAATCATCCCATTGCTGGGATACGGGTCTCCCTTCAGTCGAAGGTGATTAGAGCGTACTCTGCCACGCTGCTCCAATGAGGATTGGCAGAGGCCGGTGTTTTCAAACCGCCCTAAGGCCACCGACTTGGCCTAACGACTGTCATCCATCGATAACAGCCGGGACCGATGGCTTAACCTTTTATAGGGCATAAGCATCTAGGGTAGATAAAAAAAACTATGTTTTTAGATTGTTTTTTTTTATGTTTTTCAAAAAATTAAAATAAAAACACGGTGGTAAAAATATTCCCTCTGAACGTGTGGCTTGAAGTTCTGAGGTCTGCTGAGTACCAGATACATATATTGAGAAAATTTTCAAATCTTGCTGCCCGCCTAGAATGATCGCGTTGGGATGGGACGATGGAGGACGGAGGGCTAGATGAAAAATCAACAGATGAACTGCTAGGTTCGACTTTCGAGAGGTATTATGCTGCTAGGTGGATCAGGTGTCGGTGCCATAGGCCCGTCATTAGGCTCGTCATAGTTTTTTAGGATCGTTCAATACAGTACGTATTGTATGAACCTCGTCTTCAACAGATTCAAAACCATCATCAGATACATCGGGAAGACAAAATATGTCTTCCAATTCGTTGACTATTTGTAAATCTACATATAATAAAACAGTAGACCCCGATGTCTGAACATAATTTGGCAAAAATGGAGAGGGAACAGTTAGAGGAAAGTAATAAAAGCAAAAAAAAATTTTTAAATTTTTTTGTTTGTCTGTCTCTCTGTTTGAACGCGCACATCTTCTAAATTACTGAATGGATTTTAATGCTGTTTTCACAGGAAGATAGAGTTCGGCTTGGAGCAGAATATAGGCTTTGTCGCATTTAAATAGGATATCAGGAAAATAAGTTATGGTCATTTAAAGGTCTCTACCCTGTCAATGTAAGAAGAAAAATATTTCTCGCACTTACAAACTTGAGACTTGGTACACCATAACTACCGACAACAGACTAGACCGGACCGGACCGAACCGGACCGAACCGAACCGAACCGGACCGGATGTCAGGAATAGAAGTTACCCTCATTTAAATTTTCAACAGCCTAAGAATGTTTAAATTGTCACTCACTGCTGAGTCGGAATCGCCCGATATCTCATAACGACCATTTTTAAATTCAGTAGCACTATGTTTGAAAGTTTTTTTTTTACTTGAGTTAACCATTTAAAATTTTGTTCCTCTAAAATCACTTCACTAGATGGCACTGTTAGATTCTGAATCGCGCTATGAAAGTTTTCTGAGCTGACCATTTCAATTTAAATATAATTTTAATTTTTCATACTGACTTTACATTAGGTATTTTGATTAGGTACGATAAAATTATATAAAACACAGCGGCGAGTAAATAGACAATGAGCAATAAAGAACACTGACGTCTCGGGGAAAAACTATAGCAGTAGTAATAGGAGACTGTTAAATCCGTCTATACTATTATAGTCATAAGCCCAATTCCACTCGGGCGAAGCCGCGGGCACAGCTAGTCGTTAAGTATTTTTCTTAACCTACTCATTTGCCAGATAGTCTGTAATAAGCAAAAAAGGAAATAGGCTTAACGTGGTCCGAGAGTCTCTTCGCGAGTTTTTCAAAAGCACTAATATTCTCACGGTGGCTCACAGTGCATTCTTGACAGCATCATGTTTGTTCGTAAAAACATTCATGACTATAACCAGGTGTGGATATTCATAATTTCAATACGCGTAACAGAAATAAATTAGCTGTTCCTTAATTCAGGCTTAGGAAAGCGGGCAAGTTATTTATGATTCAAAGTTTGCATTATGTATAATAAAATTCCAGAATATATAAAAAAAATTGCCCAATCGATTTAAATTAAATGTCAAAAATTTCTTAACCAGTAAAGCGTACTATACTATCAACGAGTATCTAAATCTTCTTGTTCTTCAAAAAAGGTGACAAAACCCTATTGAAGAACTACAGGCATATCTCACTCTTGACCCATGTATACAAACTTTTCTCAATGGTTATCACAAACCGACTCGCTCGAAGGCTAGATGAGTACCAGCCGCCGGAACAGGCTGGGTTTCGTAAAGGCTACAGCACCGTGGACCACATTCATACACTGCGGCAGATTATACAGAAAACCACAGAGTATAATCTGCCGTTGTGTATAGCATTTGTGGACTACGAAAAAGCCTTCGACTCCATCGAAACATGGTCTGTTCTGGAATCCTTGCAGCGTTGCCAAGTAGACCACCGCTACATCGAAGTGTTGAGATGTCTTTATAACACTGCAACGATGACGGTCCGTGTCCAGGGCCAGCAGTCTAAGCCCATCCAGGTGCAGCGAGGAGTCAGACAGGGGGACGTCATCTCCCCAAAACTGTTCACGGCTGCACTGGAGGACGTATTCAAGACGCTGGACTGGAAAACACACGGCATCAACATAAACGGCGAGTACATCTCACATCTAAGATTTGCCGATGATGTGGTCGTAATGGCGGAATCGTTGGAGGATCTAAGTCGAATGCTAAACGATCTCAATGCCGCTTCTCGATCGGTCGGGCTGGGGATGAATATCGATAAGACGAAAGACATGATAAACGACTTCATCATTCCTAGTCCGGTAATCGTTGAGAATGCGGCAATTGAAGTAGTCCAAGACTATGTCTACCTCGGACAAGTGATACAACTTGGCCGGGGTAACTTCAATAAAGAGATCGAAAGGCGCATTCGACTGGGCTGGGCAGCGTTCGGGAAACTTCGTCACATCCTTGTCTCGCAAATACCGCAATGCTTGAAGACTAAAGTCTTCAACCAGTGCGTCCTCCCCGCTATGACCTACGGCTCAGAGACGTGGAATCTGACCGTCGGGCTGGTCCATAGATTGAAAGTAGCACAGCGGGCGATGGAGAGAGCTATGCTCGGAGTTTCTCTAAGGGACAAGATCCGAAACGAAGAAATTCGACGGAGAACGAAAGTCTTCGATATAGCTCTCAAAGTCAGCAAGCTGAAGTGGCAATGGGCCGGCCATATCTGCCGTGCTAGCGATGGCAGATGGGGGAGGAAGGTCTTGGAGTGGAGGCCGCGCGTGGGGAAGCGAAGTGTAGGGCGCCCATCCAGATGGACAGACGACCTTAAGAAAGCGGCTGGAGGCGGATGGATGCGGAAAGCGGAGGATCGCATTTGGTGGAAGGCATTGGGAAAGGCCTATACCCAGCAGTGGGTAGATACAGGCTGATGATGAGGAATAGTAGTTAGTCATAATACTTCCAAAGCGTCATCACGTCGGGGGACCGCTAAGTTATTAAACTTATAACTGTCAGAGATAAAAAAAATATTATGACGTCCGTTCTTAACTCCTAGATAAAAAATGTTAATATGAAATCCACAATTTGTTGCCATAGGAATATTTTCGATCACTAGTTTCGTTTAAAAAAAAAAAATAATATGCTGGGAAATATATTCCCGCTGCCTTATAAAGAAAGGGTCGTGCCCACGGGTCGTGCCCTCCGAAGCACGGAGAAGCTCAAGATAACAAAACCCATCCAAACGCTGGCTAGGGTCGATGTCGTTTAACTTGCGTGTTCATATTAGAGTGCGACAGACCACACAGCGACGCCATCGAGCTCCTCGTCGCTCAGCGACAATATTTTTTCGAATTCCGTAAATTCATTTCCAATGTGCACGATAGTCGTGTGAGGCACGAAATCTGTGAATTTTTTTTTTGTAATGTGTTCTAGTATGCTTGTATAAATAAAATAAAATAAAATAAAATAATTTATTTTGCAAGTAGATTTACAGGAAATACTTTCGCACGTCAAAAATTTTTTTTTATCCTACCAGCACTTCGACTTGAATGGCCTGTTGAGAAGAAGTGCCGCAAGAAACTCAACAAACAGCCTTTTTTGAAAGCCAATATACATAATTATATAAAAGTAGTTTGAAGTTTTTCATACATTGCAAAATAAGTATTGTTTATAAGATGTATTAGGATTGGCAGAGTAAAAGGGCCTAATACTAGTATAATAATTTATCATACAATACCTAATTTATTTATTAATATTAAAAATTCACAGACCCCCCCCCCCAAAAAACGCAATACACATGAGAAATGTTTGGAACACGTCACGAGAGTGAGTGACAGATCAATCCAAATATATTCCTGTACGGTGAGTGAACTCGGAATATACATTTTTAATAAAAGGAAACGTTGGTTTGTTTTTCAGTTTTTCGTATATTGTTTAAACATTGGAACTATTCACACATTTTATTTTATTTGTAGTCACACATTTTATGCATAGTCGTGGGACATACCTAGTAGAGGCACATCATTTTCTTTTGGATTTTAAAAGAACTAGCATTTTGTAATTAGATTATTAAAGAACTATTCTAACTATTCTATCATCGATCTGCTCGTCATCGGCGGGGGAATCCAACCTCACAAGCTGGAACCAAAATGGTGGCGTATTGCGCGGTTTCAGAGGAGTTTCCTCCCGCGAACGCTGAAGCTGTGGAGTGAGATCCCCGCCGAGGTCTCTCCTAGTGCAATATGGGGTTCTTCAAAAGGGGCATTAAAAGATTTTTACAGGGTCGGCAACGCGCGGATGATACTCCCGGTGTTGCAAGCGTCCATAGGCTATGGTGATCGCTTACCATCAGGCATGATTAGTGGTATAAAAATATATATAATTACAAAATCGCATCCTAGTTAAAGAACTAATTCTAAAAGTAGAATAAGTACAAAAGTAAATTGTGCTATAATAAAAGAGAGTTTTTGAATCTCTCAAACAATTTTCAATTGATAGATATACCCAATGAGATTTTATATATTGATATAGGTACCTATACCGTCCACTTTTATATCGTGCACAAAGTCTATAGAATTTCTAATAATTCATTATTTAATATCCATTACTTATTGTCTCACTCGTTGTAACAATGAAGGTACAGGTGCTTTAAGAACGCCAGATAGCATGATTTAAACAAAATACGATACAACAGTAAGTACAAAACAATTGCCGAAACACAAATAGCAAAACCAATAATAACAAATTTTCGTTCAAAGTGTCACTAAAAACTTTATACGTGTCTACTAACGAACGCGACGTGTAAACACGTACACCGCCTAAACCCGACTTTTTATTGCATTCCCGTCACAAGAGAGCCTTAATTTAATATGGCCTGCTCGATTTGTTTACAAAGGAAAAATTTATTCATGAAATTTGTTTTCCGAGGGTCCAGGGTAAAAATAAACTTTCTTCCCGTAAGTTACTTTCACTCGGTCCTTTATTTCGCTCAACAATATTCCTCATATTTTGTTAGATTCGTCTATCTTTGTAACTATTGGGTTATGTTCCCCTACAAAGTAAGTTTAATAGTCTTTTTATTATATTGTCCAAACTAAACAACTAATATTAAAACTACAGTGAAGTAAATAAAAAATACTTTATACATTTCTTTTTATTTCCATCTTTCTTTAGGTTAAAGGTTGACAACGGTTCAGAGACTGTTATTGCTGCACAAAATTGTAAAGATTTCCGAGAATACAAGTTGGTCACATTCTTCATCTTCCTGTAACTAATAATACTTGTGGTAACGTGGTATAATATTAATAATGGTAGCGTAAAAGTGGTAGCGTGGTCAAAAATGACATAAATAATACCGAGAAGATAACCCACAACCGCATAGTGTGGTACAGGAGTAATAGGAGATCAGACCCCAAATAAATTAGGACTACTTGCCAGGAGAAAGAAGAAGATAAATAGTATTGGTAACAAACTTTGTTATTCTTAATAAATTTCCAAAGAAAGAAATTATTTATGACAACGATATTTATACGATACAATTTGAATTCGAGTTGTTATTTAAATTCATAGTA
Source organism: Endotricha flammealis (assembly GCA_905163395.2). NCBI lineage: Eukaryota > Metazoa > Arthropoda > Insecta > Lepidoptera > Pyralidae > Endotricha > Endotricha flammealis. Next base: position 3,204,492 of record LR990867.1, read on the forward strand.
AGGGACATTATTATGTTTACTATTTTTGGATTACTTTTTAACACAATCTGCTTTTGTGTAGGGTGCGGAACAACAGGTCAAAGATTTTGCACGAGTTTGTGTAATAAATTGTTGTCAACAAAATATACAGGGTTACGACTTGTAATTCGATGTATATCCGGAACATGCGTATTGGGGGACTTAAAAGCAACAAAATGTACCACCCCAATGTATAGGCGAAGTCTAGTGGTTCTCGAGATATTCGGGTTTTACCCAGAAGGATGTTTACCCAGAATTTCACATTTAATTTAAAATTTTAATTTTAAAAATCTGCTTGTCCTATGGCCTTCATTAAACTTTCATATCACTTCAACTTACCATGTTTGTCTTGAGATTGGAACCCGCGGCTCTTGGAATAAAGTAGCCATCGCTAGTCACTCGACCACTGAGCCTACTAATTTATTATTAAAGAGATACAAGATTTAAAATGTTCAATCCATTGAGATAAATATAAAATGTAAAGGAAAAGAAATCAACGAGCTAACAAGTAGGAGCGCCCGCTTACAAAAGCTCTCGCCTCTCATCAAGCATTTCTATTCAGAATTGAAAATAACAAATGTTTTCATAAATTTTCTTTTGGGGATGATCTATAGGCTAGATGTACCTTGGAATCAGAAAGTTGGCCAGGGGTTAAAAATATCTTTAAAGGCGGTAATTCAGCGTGTAATCCAAGAATTTTGATTTAAGGAAAAGAAAATGTCCTACTTATTGTATTTCGATATCAGATTCCACATACAAACCTGATTTGTATGGATATTTTTTACTTTTTTCACGGAAAAAGATTTGACAGATTTCCTTGAAATTTGGTTATACAGGTATTAACTCGTGTATCGGGGATATCAATCCGGGAATGTTAACAATGGTATTTACTGCTTAAACGCGTACTAACTAGTATGATAACATACTAGTTTCGTGTTTCATGATCGTACACAAAAAATATGTTTGCCTTGCGCGGAATTCGAACCCGCGGCCCTAGAGATAAAGTTAACGTTCTAAGCCACTCCATTACAGGGCCTTTCAATCATTAGTCCACTGCTGAACATAAGCCTTCTCTCTAGAATGCTACTCGATTCAATCCTGGAGCCATAGCCTTGAAAATAATTCCGTTCGGTCTAATCCGCCTATGTATGGAAGCGACGAACCTGTACGTCAGACTGTCAAATGGGTTGGCGTCGGGCTCGCAGGTCTGCGGTTGCGAGCCGCGAGCACCTTTCGAACCCCACATGTTATACTTCGAGGGAGTGCAGTGTATGGGCAACGCCGGATTGGTCCGCGGTCGGGTCCGGGTTGCGAGTCGGGTCCGGGTTCGTGTAGTGAATGGTGGGCTTTAGATACTCTTGACAGATTTAACTAGTGCTAACTTAGCACTAAACTAAATGAAATCGGATTGTACACTAACCAATTAATAAGCAAAGTATAAAGTTCAAAAGTACAATTTATAATTGGTATAAATTTTAAATTAAAATTAATTAAATTTTAATTTAAGAGTAAGCTAGCGGACTTGCACCAATTGACGGAAAAATACGTCCTCGCAAAACATTATCTACGTTTCACTGAAATTTGATCTTAAACATTTAGAATAAAAGCTACTATCGTTTTGTTAATCTTTACTCGTACAGTCTGTTGTCTGCCAAATTGCCTGTCTCTGTCGTCTGGCACCCTGGCATAAAGGGATGTTATTTCAACAAACTATTGTGCATTTGCCTTCCTGTTGTTTTATGTTGTTTTAGTTGCCAACGCTCATGTTATTTATTGTGTAAGATATTGTTATCAAGACCATTAAATAGCTAAACTGTATCTCATCTTAACGTTGTAAAGGCTGTATATGATAAAGAGTTTTGTAAAAAACTGTATATTTTAATACAAAGGCAAGCTATTTTAATTAAACTAGGTATATTCTGACATCACAAGGTGAATAAGCATATTTTTTTTAGAATTAAGTATATCGATAGATAGAGTAAGCTTTATTTGCAAACACACAGTGATACAGTAAACATCTGAAATATCTATATCAGATGAAACTAACTTATTGTTCAATAAGCATCAGCAAAACGGTATCATATTCAGATGAATGATTGAATTTTTTAAAACTATATACAGCTAGTTTCACTATAATAATTTAAAAATTAAACATTTATTTTTGATTTATTTTTTCAATAGCCTAAATATATTACAATCCTGGGAAAGGGTTAAAAGTGTTTTAAATTTAAGATTTAATTTTTCTAATATTAATAAACGATTGAATTTAATATAATATTTTTTTTATGTCACAAAGGTGGCAAACAAGCATACAGCCCGCATGATAGTAAGCAACACCGTAACCTATAGACGCTTGCAATACCGAGGGTATCAGTTACGCGTTGCGAACCCTCCCAACCCCCCAAGTGGAGCTCTGGAGAAAGGTCTCCAGAGCTCCAACGCTCCTACGGTGAGTTCCTACTCAATGCTATTTGGCTACGATCTTCTGTAAGGTGGAGGTCCTTCCCCAGACGGGCTGCTCAGATTTGAGCGGATTATCCGCTATGAAATAATACCTACCTCTATTGAAATAATTATTTATTATAAAATGAATCCGGCTGAACATGAGCTTATTACGTTCCAGTTCTCTTGGAACTTATCCTTAAATAAAATAATTCACTTTCATAAAACCTTGTATTACCCATCAATGAGGGTTTTAAACAAAAAACTATATTATAATCTCTAAATCTTTCTTGCCCGACGCATTGTAGTAGGAATGTAATATCCTAGACTTCAGCAGGACGTAGAGAATGTGAGCGTATCTATGTTATTTTTTAAGATATTAGCCACAGTATCAAGACCCGTAAATGTTTTTTTAATACAGTTGCTCAAAAAGTGACGTATTGCAGGGACGTTTAGCGTTCGGAAAGTGGGCTATTACACACGCGTGCTTTTTCTTTACCTTTTCCGCACTCGTGCGTTCTCTTTCCCAACTGTCAAAATTAATGTCTATTAAAAAGAAAAACTCAACCACGAAGTTTTTATAAAAAAAAAAATCATAGAAGATTTTATGACTCATGCAAATATTTATAAAAAGAAGCTACTAATTTGTTTCAATATCAGATTTAATGATTTGATTCAATGAGTTAGGTTAGGTTTCATTTCATTTCATCTCATTAAATTTCATTTTCATTTCATATCAATAAAAATATTCTACTGAAGACTTGGCTGTATTGGCATAGTTCCCTTTGCCTACCCAGAATGGGTAAAGATATCAAAAAAAATCTCTGCTTGTATTCTTTTACGGTTGGCGCCATTTTCCAAAAATTTTCTTTGCGAGTAAATAATAAAATAAGTAAATATCGTCGAAATTACTCATTTTGTAATTTCGACGATATTTTATTTGAATTAACACCACCGGAACTCAGTATAATTGCACAAAATGCTTCGGAGAACACTTTACCGGAAAAATCAAAAAGTCGCTACATATCTACATACGACGAATTCATTGTGTGGAGAGAAGAGAAAAAAGCAAATAGTTTTTCAGAAAATGTTATGTTGGCATACTTTTCCGAACTCTCAGCAAAATTAAAACCTTCTACGTTATGGTCGAGGTTTTCGATGATAAAAAGTATACTGAAAATAAGGAACAACGTGGATATAAGTGAATACCGAAAACTAAAAGCTTTCTTAAAACGACAATCAGACGGTTTTACAACTAAAAAGTCGAAAATATTAACATCGAATGAAGTGGAAAGGTTTTTGAACGAAGCTCCCGATGATCGTTATTTAGTCACAAAGGTAATTTATTAATAAATACTTATATTTTTCTTTAGTATTCAGTTTACGAAATCGCAAAATACAGTCAATATATTATTTTAAAAAATATTTATCAAATCCCTTTTTTTTTTTGTAGGTTGCGCTGATTTTTGGCGTTATTGGAGCTTGCCGCAGAGAGGAGTTAGCCAATATTACTTTAAAAGATATTGAAACCCATGGTAAAATGCTACTAATCAAGATTCCGAATACAAAAAATAAGATACCGAGAAGCTTTGTTGTTGAAGGAGATTTTCTTAGAATAGTGCAAAAATATATGAATCAGCGGTCCCAAAAAACAAAAACCGACCGTTTTTTCCAAAATTATCAAAAAGGGAAGTGTACAGCTCAAGCAATCGGGATAAACAAATTTGGTAATATGCCAAAAGAAATAGCTACGTTTCTTGGTCTGCCGGATGCTGAGTATTATACTGGGCACAGCTTCAGGAGGACCTCTGCTACATTATTGGCAGATTCAGGAGCCAATTTGACGTCCTTAAAGCGACTAGGAGGTTGGAAGTCAGACAAAGTTGCGGAAGGCTATATTGGTGATTCATTAAACAACAAACTAGAAACTGGGAAAAAAATCACACAATCCATTAATTTAAAGTCCAGTCCGTCTCCTTCACATGACAATACTGAAGAGAACGTTCGTCCATCTACCTTCGTTGATAATGATAATTCATCAGATCCAATTCCATCAACTAGCAAACGCCATTGTTTAACACCTTTGACAAATATACATGAACAATCATACGAAATTAATAATAATTTGTCTCAAACAGTAAATACGCAACCTAAAACTTCCTCAGTTAATTTAAAAAACTGTACCAATTTCAATGTATATGTGAATTATAACTATTATAAGAAATAAATGATTAGTTAGTTGAGTTTATTGTGTTTTTATTATTTTATTAAATTGCTTAATTTTTTCGCAACTGTATTAAAAATAGTCGTTCAGTACACGTGCGGAACCGTCATTGCAACTTGTTCCGACTGTCAACCCTCACCTTCGGCTGCGCCTCGGCTCGGGTCGACATTTGTCGGAACTCTTTGCAATGACAGACTTTCCGCACTTGTAATGAAATGTACTATTAAAAACGCTATTCGATGCATTACCTCTGCAAATTAGTTCGAGAAATCGTTACAAATTACTGCATTCTTTCACAAACCAAGCATTCTTTCTGTTACCAGGCAGACAAAAATCTAATTTTGATCACTGAGCCGTCTAAATAAATAATAAATTGTTATGGAGAAATACTAGACGCCTACACGTAAGAAAATGCTATAAGTTCTATTTATAATAATAGTAATGACCAGTAATCAGGTGGTAAAAAAATTCCATATGAACTGTAAAATTGAATGGTCTGACGTAAATTTACATAAGTCATCTATGACGTACGTAAATCAATTCGTCCATAGCGACAATACTACACATATTATTAGTCTGTACGAAGACTAATCCACTTGTATAACTTTCCATGTGAACTGTTAATCGGAAAGGTATAAATATTACCATGACGTTATATTTTTAACATTATGTATTATATTTGAGTTTATATTTTTAACCCACACTATGACGTAAGTATAATTCTATGACAGAAATTATTAAAATGAAGTAATAACCAAAAGTTTCCATGTGAACATTTTTGTATATGTTGACATATTTACATACGTCATAGTTTTTTTTAAAATACTGTGACGAGTACTTTCATAGATTTATTATATATTAGCGTAAGATTGGCAATGCAAAAGAGATAGATCATAGCATACATGTTGGTTAGAGCGAGATAGATAGGCGAGACCATTTTCCTATACACGCTATCGGATTGTATCGGCCTGACGTCAGTCGTGTTAAAAAAAAATCCTACTTATTTATACAAAATTCATGGTTTTTAGTGTAGTTTTGATGTTAATTAGACATGATTAAATATGGTCATAAAAAAGACAAATACTTAGTGGTGTGTCGAAGGTCCGAAATAATGTTTGTCGCTTGCACTATACGGATGTGCAATAAGCTCTCAGCCTCTGTGTTTCCTTCGGACTATTACATGGGGCTATTTAAGAGGTACATTAGAGGTCTCGTCAGAGCTAGCCCCTGGTGCTGATGATGTCCATAGGCGGCGGTGACTACTATCCATCAGGTGACCTGCTTCTCTGTCATAAAAAAAAAACAATTTTAATAAACTCTCACATTTAGAATATTAGTATGACGTACAAAGTATGATTCCATAGTAACAGTAATGACTAAAATTATTTGAGTGGGCTTACCAATTTACCATTGACGGCACTTACCAGCCAACCAATGAACTATGGCCGAAATTGGATCAAAGCCTCAAAGGCCATTTGATATTTTAGTTAAATCGTCTCTATATAATTTTATACTATTAAAAAAAGTAATCATATATTTTAAGAAATGGTTTGACTATAATAATTTTTTATATTTCGCTAGCAACATAAAATAAACTTAGACTTGGGTGGGGTTAACAAATTTGTTAGGAATATGTAGAATTGATTTATACGGAAAGTTAATGATAACACCATTCCCGCTGAGTATTAGTTTGACACTTTATTAAATACTAGCTTCTGCCCGCGGCTTCGCCCGCGTGGCCTAGTAACAATTAGCATATTTTTCTTTAGAAACAAATTCCGGTCCTGCACGGCCCGGTACGGTACGATTCCATCCGGTCCGGTCGGTCCGGTCAGTCCGGGCCGGTCTGGTCGGTCCGGTCCTGATATGGAACCTACATGCCAATTAGCATATTATTCTACAGAAAAAAAAACCGGTCCGGTCCGGCACGCCCCGGTACGGTGCGGTTCCTTCCGGACCGATCAGGTCTGATCCGTTCCGGTCCGGTCCGGTCCTTATATGGACCCTACATGACAAATTTGGCATCTCTAGACCCAGCGGTTTGGGCTGTGCGTCCTCTCGCAACTACGTTTGCGCATACCTCGCTTTCCCGTGGGATTTTGAAAAATCCTTTCTTAGTACATCCCTAGACGTCGTAAGGAACCTACATGCCAAATTTGATATAGCCTCGCAACCTCGTTTGCGTATATCTCGGTTTCCCGTGGGAATTTCGAAAAATCCTTTCTTTGTACACCCCTAGACGTCGCCGTCGTAAGGAACCTACAGTCCAAATTTGGAATCTCTAGACCCACCGGTTTGGGCTGTGCGTTGATATATGTATAGTTATGTCAGTCAGGACTTTGAATTTTATATATATATATATATATATAGTCCGGTCCGATCAGCTAGGTTACTCTGCATAGCAATCGCGATTTTAATTTCAATTTTGTATAATTTCAAATGCAAAATTAACAGCAAATCCTGATTCGTACCATTGAAATTTTATACTTTACTAACTATTTGGTTAGCATATAATCCGATTTCATTTAGTTTAGTATTTAGTTAGCGCTAGTTTAGCTGTAAAGAGTACCTAAAATTAACAATCCAATGGCGATCGTGCCAAATTATCTTCAAGAGTAAGGGGGCAGGTCCAGTCGGTCCGCTCCGGTCCGGTCGGTCCGGTCCTGATAAGGTACCTACATACCAATTAACATATTTCTTCAGAAAAAAAAATCGGTGCGATCCGGTTCGGTCCGGTCCGGCACGGACTCGGTACGGTGCGGTTCCTTCCGGACCGATCAGGTCTGATCCGTTCCGGTCCAGTCCGGTCCGTTCCGGTCCGGTCCGATCCGGTCCGGTCCGGTCGGTCCGGACCTTATAATGACCCTACATGCCAAATTTGGCAATTTCGTTTGCGTATATCTCGCTTTCCCGTGGGAATTTTGAAAAATCCTTTTTTAGTACATCCCTAGACATCGTAAGGAACCTACATGCCAAATTTGGAATCTAGACCCAGCGGTTTGAGCTGTGCGTTGATATACCCTCGCAACTTCGTTTGCGTATATCTCAGATTCCCGTGAGAATTTTGAAAAGAAACATACACTAAATGTTAAGTTGAGCAAATCGCCACATATTAGTGAAAACCGCATCCAAATCGGTTCAGCCGTTTCTGAGATTAGCGTGTGCAAACATACATACAAACATACAAACAGACGGACAAAAAAAACGGTCCGGTCCGGTTCGGTCCGGTCCGGCACTGGCTCGGTACGGTGCGGTTCCTTCCGGACCGATCAGATCTGATCCGTTCCGGTCCGGTCCGGTCCGGTCCGGTCTGGTCCGTTCCGGTCCGGTCCGGTCCGGTCCGGTCGGTCCGGACCTTATAAGGACCCTACATGTCAAATTTCGCATCTCTAGACCCAGCGGTTTGGGCTGTGCGTCCCCTCGCAACTTCGTATGCGTATATCTCGCTTTCCCGTGGGAATTTTGAAAAATCCTTTCTTAGTACATCCCTAGATGTCGTAAGGAACCTACATGCCAAATTTGGAATCTCTAGACCCAGCGGTTTGGGCTGTGCGTTGATATACCCTCGCAACTTCGTTTGCGTATATCTCGGATTCCCGTGGGAATTTTGAAAAGAAACATACACTAAATGTTAAGTTGAGCAAATCGCCACATATTAGTGAAAACCGCATCCAAATCGGTTCAGCCGTTTCCGAGATTAGCGTGTACAAACATACATACAAACATACAAACATCCAAACATACAAACATCCAAACATACAAACATACAAACATACAAACAGACGGACAAAATTTTACGAAATTCTTGTTCTATTGCTTATTCTTCATCGCCCTAAACAATTTTTTTGGAAATATATTCAATGTACAGACAAACTTTTTTTACACTTTTATTATATTATAGATATACTTTTAATACATAGAAAACTCCCAGACTCGAGACAAATGCCATCTCTTACATGTTGGCATTGTGCGAGGATCGAAATCGAAACCGCCTCTATTGCCACTACCAATGTGCCACCGGTCTGTCAGTCATCTTTATAAAGAAGAAGAGAAAAAGAAAGAGTATAGGGATGATGCTAAGATGAATAGAGTAAAGTGTTGTTATTATGAGAAAGGACACACCAAACGCACGACGCTGTATAGCGCTGCGCAGCTACACGTAGTGCGTTTGGTGTGTTCTTTCTCACAATATTGCATAGATTACAACTCCATAAGCTGCAACGCGCTGTGCTGCGCTGCATGCGGTGTGCTCAGCCCTTAAGTAAGCAGAGAGAGTAATTTGGAGTATAGTTTTTGGAAAGATATTTCCTAATAAATCTTTAATTCAAGTTATTTCACAATAATAGAAAAAAACGGACTTCAAAGAAACCACGCCAATAAAAGAATGCTTATCTTACAAATATTTGTTTTGTTATGGGCATCATAATATCAATACGGACCTTTTCCTAAACACACACACATGTATTTTCTTGATGGAAAAAACACAATCGAATACACATGGGATATATTTTTTTAATTTCCTTTTTTTGGTGTGCTATTTTGCGCGCGGACGCATCGCAATAATCTGAATTTTCATAATGACCATTTATAAGTGAAAAGACCGTCGCTGAAGATCGTGCGATGTCGATCTGATCACGGCCCCAAATGGTTTGACGGCATCAGCACCTCGTAACGAGCAACGGGTTTGTTTCACTGGTCTTCGCTTTTGCCCTGATTAGAGATTATGTGGAAAAAGAAAAGGAGGTTTTTGTAGACGTTTTTAGTGGGTCACAAATAGCATTACTTAGAGCTATACAAACCAGAATGTGGTTCCTCTGATGGTGATAACCGCTGCTCATAGGAAGAACACCGAACGGATTCCGAATGTCTCAAACACAGAACGAAATGCATCGCTGCTTCACGCCGGTGTTCTTTGAGAGGGTGGTACTTCCTCGTTCGAACTATTACATTTCGTAAATGCTTTACCATTCCAAAGACGAACTGAATAACGACGATAAATATTCCTTTGTTCATATGTTTTTTTAATGTAATTGAAGAAGTTATTTGATTCAAATCAAAGAAACCTTCCCAAGTGCATTTTCAGCTTCATTACTTTTCAAGAAAAGGTCTTTATATCTCGGGGGAAAGAAAGATTTGACGTAAATATAAGGGACAATGCTTCTTGGACCTTAAGGGCCCTAACTATGATCGTTATCGTCCTACCTTTTGTTATGATCTCGCGGAACCATTTATTGTATGTCCTCGCGATTACTGTTCCACACTTTATACAACGTAAAAAATGTTTTTTTTTGTGTAATATGACTACGAAGTGCAAAGTATATAAATGTATGTATGTAGTATGAAATATAGTATACGTATAACTGTATGTAAGGCTGTTATCTGTTGTACTCTACATGACTATTATAATTATGTTTCGTGTGAAAACTAACTTTTGTTTGATGGGTTTTTTAATTGTTTTTTTTTATATCACTAAGGTAGCAGACAAGCATACGGCCGCCTGATGGTAAGCAGTCACCGCGGTATATGGACATTTGCAATACCAAAAGCACATACTGCTCGTGTCGGTGCGTCGTCAACTATGAAGTCGTATGAAGAGGCTCTCAGAGCCACAGCACACGACGTTTTTTAACAGAGGACGCACGCTTCGTGCTACTACGCGCTACATTGAGCTCTTATGAAATGATTGCAACTCTGCCTTGGATAACGATACGCGCGTCATCTGCGCGTTTAAAATACGTACTTAAACGTTATAGTAAACGAACAATCGTGCGTTGGATAACAAATTGTCAAAAATGAAATTGCTAAAATGCAAAATTTTAACAAGTTACACACATGCACTTTCTAACCCTTTAGGGGCAGTCACGACCTATTTTTGGTGTTATTAACACCTCCGAAGGCTTTCACGGGAATTAAATGACTGCTGCCGATAAACGCTTTTAAGCCTCACACGCAATTTAGTTTGCTTCGTTACGTGAATGTAAAAGAATTTGGTTTTTTTAATAGATTAAAAGGTTTATGACAGTACTCTTTGTATTACTAGTTAGGCATCTGTGTTACCTGTGTATTCGGAATCACCATGTAAATTACTAAAAAGCCCTTCTTATTGTTAACTTCTGTTGACTGATTAGGTACTTTTTATAGCCCAAATCACTGAATCTAATTATGTGTTTAAACTTTGAAATAAAAGAAAATTAAATTTTATTTTATTCTCAATGAATGCGCAAGACAAGCTTCCACCAGAGACAGATGGAGAACGGTAGTGAGACGTTACCGCGAGACACGCGACACGCGTGGCCAAGACTACTCTGTCAAGTGTATACGATACGACTGAGAAGAAGTCTTTTTTTTATGCGGGTTACGTGATGGTAAATGTTCACCGCTACAGACACCAAGGGAATCGGCGCCTGCCGCGGCAATAATTTTCCATCAGGTTCGCTTGCTTGTAGGTAGGTACTCTGTGCTCAAACACTTTACTTAAATTTAAATAAGAGATCCCTGGACTTCACGACACAGAGTATCCTAGTGTGAAGTTTGGCAATCACTTTTCTAAATATAACAACTTCTATTTAGGAATTAAATAAATTATCATTAAAAACGAGAACGATAACATTAATTTTAAATTAATTTGCGTTCACCAGACAGTATTATATTAAATTTGGATATTCTTAGAACATTCTCTTGTGTAGAATCTGAAACGTCGGCATATTTTAATGCTGAGTTGAATTTAGATGCAATTTGGAGATGTCTTTGTTATGTCTATTTGCCTGAGATTATGATGACAAGGCAGTTAGTGTCGTTGCGCGTGTCAGACTGAATGATCTCTGAACTTGATTATAGCATCAAAAATAGGTACTTTTACTCCACTTCTTGTATTGTTTAATAAAAAGATTTTTTGGCCTTTTTTTTAAAATGCTACAGTAAACTCTTGTCAAAAACTACATACAATTTTTATATTCTCAAAATTTTTATTTTATTTTTTATAGATAGTAGTATGACTTTACTGTGCCACGCTACCCGTCTAAGATTTCTTTCTCAATTTCTTTTTTAATGTTGTCTGAAGGAAATCGCTTAGCGATAAAACTGTCGTGTATTTTCTAAGATTAATGTATTTGATTTGTATTGGTGCAATGAAGAGTCTTGTATTGTAACTTAATAACGACACCAGTCAGTTTTATTATAATTAGTCACCCGCTATCCCGTACGAATTTTGGAAAATTTTATCTTATGGGATGCCTACGTTATACAAAGAACACATTCACCCATTTTCAGGTTTCCACGATCAGGAGTGTAGACTGTACAGATAAATAATGCGTATGTACAGACACAATAATGCGAATTCTCTAAAAAAAAAAATACAGTGCGAAACCTCCGTAGTTTGTAACTATGTCTAATCTTGGCACAGAGATCTTTGCAACAATGTGTCCCGTTCACGAAAAGAAAAGCTTAAAATTCCCTCCGTTTTCGTTTGACAAAAGTCGCCCCCGGTCGTTATCACGAAACTTGCTTCTTGGTAATTGTTTTCAATTCGTATCCGTATTTCAGTCCCCTTCGGGATCGCTTTTGTTGGGAGGAAAAATTGTAGAATCATTAAAGTACGCTGATTGTGATAGGTAGCGTTTTTGGACGTATCGAAATTAAATGTGAATTATTTCGCAGTAACAATCTGATTTACATTATATTCATCTGAGACCAATAATGGCAATTATTATAAATTAATAATATACCGGGAATTAACGCGATCATACCTTGATATTGCCTGACGTTTCGACCAGGTTGCACCGGCCGTGGTCACAGGTTCGCCTGTGACCACGGCCGGTGCAACCTGGTCGAAGGTATGATCGCGTTAATTCCCGGTATATTATTAATTTATAATAATGCAACGCGAAAGTTTAAAAGTTATTAATGGCAATTATTGGTCTCAGTCATGTTGTGTTCCTACGATGAGTAAGCTCTCCAGAGCTCCACTTTTTACAGGGTCGGCAACGCACGAGTGATACTGCAAGCGTCCATAGGCTATGACTGCTTACCATCAAGCGGGCCGTATGCTTGTTTGCCGCCTTAGTGGTATAGAAAAAAAAAATTGGTTAAGAAGACGTGAGTTCGTAAATGATTGAAATGAACAGTTAGCGTCATAAATATTTTGTCACATAAGTCCCTTGTCATTTCCAGTCCGTCTACGTTGTGTTTTCTCAACATGGTATGCTAGTGAAGAGTAACTCAATCAAGGTGAAACAAAAATGTTTTAAATCAATCATCCAAAGTAAAATTTACTCGAACATAGATAAATTATGAAATGTTAATCACATCTCGTCATTATTTTCAGGAAGGGTAAACAGACAGTGGACAGTTTAAATTGTATTATATTTTTCCGTATCCGAATATAAAGTGAAAATAATGGAATTAGCATGTGAACTGTCAAAAGATTCCGTACAAAAACGGAGGAACAAAAAATATATGAAAATATTCAGTATAATCGGAAATGAAGGCCATAAATAACAAGTGGGGCGGTTGTGTTCACGCAATAAATTTAATTACAACAATATTCTTATGAATAAACAACGTAGAGGGTCGATAGATGATAAAAAAGTTGATAATGATAGGTACTTTTCGCAAATTCTATTAATTTATAATCAGGACATGCCCACCACACGTTCCCATTGCTGTGTCTCCTGTAAAAAGCAAGATTATAAATGGTGACAATATAGATTGACAATTAACATTGAAGCTTATTTTATCCGGAGGAGTAACTAACCACAGCTGTCTTGGAACTTTCAACGAATTTAATCAGAAAGGTATAAGACGGATGTACAAGCTCTGTACAATAATTTTGATAAATAAATTTGATTATGTAGTAGAAAGTATTGAGAGGTACTTTTCATCAATGTGAGATACAGCAATTAGAATGATGAGGCTTAATTTCGTCTAGAGAGGCTATTAATTTATAATGTGAAAGTCAATAGTGTACGTGGGTAAATGTAGTAGGTAGTCAAAAACTAGAAACAAAACGAACACACGCAGACTCTTTCCTCTCTTTCCTCTCCTAATGTCGTTTTGGGTCGAGGTGCAGGCTCGGCTTCGGACGGCATTCATAGACCTCAGGGAGGTCTGAGGCACTCTTGAGCTGTCTACTCAAATCACAAACCCCTCTGTAAGTTCTAAGCAGTGTGAGTCTTCCGTTCTTGCCACTACCCGGTGTAGTAGCATAAGAGGTCTAGCTAGACATGTCCGTTCAAGAATAATCTGTGACCTATGTACACGACGGCTTAGCATGTAAATAAACTTGTACATTATTATATTGATAGGTTGTCTCGCTCACACGCGCCTGCCATCGGGCAAACTGGCTGGGCCCGTGTGAGCGACAAGAAAATACACTAATTTTCTGGTAATGCGTAGGTAAATTGTACATTATTTACGTAATATGTAGTAATTGGAAAGAAAGGTGTCCATTTCCAATAAGAATTTTTGATTAAATGAATATTTTGTATTTTTATTGGCGCGTGTAAGGAAAACCTGGGGGTTTCCTACTGGAATCTGGTTGGGCTCTCTCTAAGTCGAGGTCCGGCGACATACTACGCCGAGGAGAGCCCAACAGCACGGAAAACAGGTTCTAGTAGGAAACCAAAAACCGGTTTGAACCGGTTCCTTACACGTGCCAACTTCAAGAGGCGAAAACAGGTACTTCCACCAAATACTATAGAAGACTAATACCCACAGCTCTTGACGTTTTTCATACAATGACTTGGCAACCTCCGTTCACCTCATGCCGCTAGGGGCGCTGTAACATTTTGCATACAAAAAACCTCCGTTCACCTCATGCCGCTAGGGGCGCTATAACATTTTGCATACAAAACGCACAAAAGTTTTGAAATCGTTCACCTCATGCTGCCCTCATGCCGTAGGGGCGCTAGTGTCGCGTCTTGCCCGAATTCTTCCGAAGCTGTGGGTATTACTCGTCTATAGTATTTGCTTCCACTGAGAAAGGAAGAAATATTTTTGTTGTTCTGTAAAAGTAAGATGTAGAACTATAATGTGAACATAATTTTATTGAAATAAAATAAAGTTTGTGTTTTTGTGCTTCGGGCGGAAATCATATAAATAGAAGTCAAAACTGAGCACGTTAGTCCTCATATCCACAGGCTGCAAACTATCCAGAATAGGTTTTTGCGCAAAGCCATCGGTGGGCTTTGGTTCATTCGGAACAAAAACCTCCACATTGACTTAGGTGTGCCGACCATCTCGCACCACCTAAAGCAATGCTCAGTCAGATTTTTCGACTCCCCAATCCATTGGTGAAAGCCGCAGGGGATTATCCCGCTATCCGCCGGCTGACACCACTAGGTCCAAACGTCGTCCGCGGCACGTCCTCAACGACCCGGACGACGCCATTACAGTCGCCATCGAGGCGTACAAACAATTAGATTCCGCGACACAAAGTAGACACACACGTCCGTCATATCGGCCCCGCCGGCGGGGCCGCGCGTCGCGCCACCCTGTAGAGACTCGGTTTTCGCGGTACCGGCACGTACCCGGCCGCTTCTCTCCAATCCGTTCGCCTTCCCCCAGTGTCGCCATAGGCCGAGGTTCGAGCCCCCCTCTGGGGCGTCCCTAGGCAGACACTGTAAATTTTAGGCGGTGAGAGCCCTACGCTCCCGCAACAGTCCGGTGTCTCAGTAAAGGGTGTCAGTACACCCAAACTGATTAGTCCACTCCAAAAAAAAAAAAAAAAGAGCACGTTAGTCAGTCGCACAAGAGCCACCGAAAAGCGAACAAGTATCCCGCCCGAAGCACAAGCGCCCTCTATTGGAACAAAGAAGCAGTTTTATTTACCTTGCACAGTTAGAGTCAGTTTTTATTTGCCAGTTATTTAAAGTAGAATCACATTCTTCATTCAACCTAAGTATACATTCCACACGCGTGATAACGACACGCACAACAAGTGACCGAAGGAGTACCCGAACAGTTTCTTACGATTAGCTCTTTTCAGAGCTGGGGCTCCAAATAGGTAGGCGTTCGAAGTCTACAGATAGAATCATATGTGGAGTGATCCGGTCCTCCACAACCTCTGACCAACCTCTCTGTACTGATATTATAAAACTCAAGAGATCGAATGTTTGTGATTGCGCTAATCACAAGAACTTTTAGTTCGATCTGAAAAACTTTTTGATGTTGGAATGCCCATTTATTGGCTATCACGCTACGTAGACGAAGGTGCGTAAGTGAACTTCGTTTGAAATTATCCGTTCTCGCAGTACCTTTTAGTATCTTAAAAACATAATATAATGATTAATGGCGTTTGCTTTAATTGACCGTTTAAACTACTACGGTAGCAGATAGGTAGTCCGGTTTTGAAGAGTAGGTTTGGCCCATTGAGAAATTCTTAGAAGTCGTTACCCGTGTTTATTCACGAACCACCAGTTCTGAAAGAGAGCAAAATGACTACTGAGAAATGAAATGGCAAAAGAAACTTAGTTACGGAGTTTTTTGTCAATCATTATTTGGCGGATCGCTGTTTTGTAGAACACAAAAAAATATAAATAAAATAAAAACAACTCCTCATAAAGTCAATACAATGAAGTTGCAATTTATTCCTGACACGAGCGTCGTATCAATTGGCTCATCAACGTGGCTAATTCGCAATTCATGTGTCAGTGTACAATCCAACATTGCAAAACAAAACATGTTTTTGTTTACTGTACCAGATTTGTGTATGTAATTAATAGAGAACGTAGTACATTTTTATTTTTTACTTTTTGTGCTCTAGCTAGAACATTCATGAAATTGGCTTACTCGACCGTGGAACTAGTGGTAGAGGGTGGCCTTCCATAGAATATGGGCGTAAAGCAGCAATACGTTTCATTCCATGAAACAGAGATCCAGAATCTTAACACTTTTCCCTTCCTTCTCCATAATTCTTTTCTCCCTTGCTTGTAGTAGCCTTTTTTATACCACAAAGTTGGCAAATAAGTATACGGCACGTCTGATGGTAAGCATCACCGCAGCCTATAGACGCTTGCAATACCGGGATTATCAAGTGGAGCTCTGGAGACCTTACTCACCGTAGGAACACAACATGGCCGAGACCAATGTTATTTGGCTACGATCTTCTGTAAGGTTGAGGTCCTTCCCTAGACGGGCTGCTCCGATTTGAGCGGATTACCCGCTGTGCCCTACCTCTCTAGACTACGGCATTACTGATATTTAAAGACGGCGGTAACTACTTCCCAGCTGTGCCTATATTTAGCCAACAGATACCATCATAGTCAGGCTTAAAATGTGGCCCGTTTGCTTGTTTGCCTGCAGTACGACATAAAAAATTATGTTGAACGTCAGTATTTGAATGATGACCATATTCACTTTCTGTGCTAAGCATCATTAGAGAGCGTACGGCATTCCCGCAAGCAATCGGCTGCCTACAGCGTCATGACGCTGTAGGCAGCTGATTGCGTTTTTATGAGGCAAATATTAATTATATGTATGTAAAGAGAATGAATTTCTTTACTGCACTTTTCTCTTTGGTTGGTTCTGGTGACGTTTTGTTATTTGTCAGAAGAAATGTCTGTAACCGAAGAGGCTACGCACGTGTGTTAAGCTTTGCTTTGCAAGAGGATGTACGTGATTGTTTCCACTGCAACCCACGGACACGTTAACCATCAAGTGACGTCATTGATACACGCGTGGCTTGCTCAACATAGCTCAACGCTGTCAACGCCATGCCCGCAGTGAATGCGGTACACAGCTTGTTCCACAAAGCGTGCACATTGCTGCGCACGCTGTGGAAACGTAAATCCACGTAGTCATCCACGCAGCTGTAATGTGCCACGTGGCCCACGTGTTCGTGCACAGCGTGCGCAGCAGTGGGACCGCGCCTTTATTTATAATATTTTAGTTTTCTATATTAAAAAGGGAATCGATAAACTTTTATTATCGTTTCTTTATTTTCAGTTTTGTAATTCCTAATAACGTTTATGTTTAGCTATCTATGTAAATTAGTGTTACCTATGTTAATTAATAAATGTCTTTATTTTCAGAGCAACGTAATAAGTTTTATTTATCGATTATACACTAACATTTTCTTTTATATAAAAAAACGCATACCTACATTTTCGAACGTTCCCTTTTACAATATTAGCAGAACGACAGTCTTTCTCGCTCATTAACTCCACTGAGTGCATCTTGAATAGTAAACTTTGAATGCAATAAAAAGACGTTCAGAGAAGGAAATACAATTTCTTGTAGAATTCATCAACAAGTGAAACTATATTAGAGTTCACGAGGAGGGAGTGCTGATGAAAGTATGTGCAAAAGAGACGAAACACGGATGGCGGCGGGGTTATCTTTTAGCGAGGGGTGTGCGTCACACCGAAGCGAATACATTTCGATTTGAGTATTTTCGAACTTATATTGCGTTAGTAAAAACTAAACCAAAATAACATGAACCATTTTAGTTATTATACACATTACACAAGTATACAAGGGACTTATTAACAATCTTGAAAATTATTTAATTAAGTGCTTGTCGGCATGTGGACTTGTGGTCCCAATGGAGACAAAGAAATAATAGAAAAGAGCGTGTTGTTCGGTTAACGTGTATTTTCGAGTGACTTTACAAAATTGAATATTACAGTCGGTGGCGGACTAGCTACGCCATCTATCGAAATAGTACAGTATCTTAATTTAGATTGCTTGCTAGATATATATAAATACAGATTAATAACTAATTGCTATATAACAAGCCGTACAGTAGGTGGCGCTGTCATTCATATTAACAGTGCTTGATTTTACTTACATTACTTTGTTGAAGTGAATTCGACGTACCTATAAACTTTGATATTTCAGAAATGACTCAATACAAATAAAGCGAGAAAACGTATTGGTTGTAAGTAGGTAGCCAAAACCTTACTTTTCACCAGAGACAAAAAACTTTAGAAAAGTAAAAAAAAACTCTTATCTTACTAATACCAGTGACAGAAACATAATTTTTGCGACACAGTTTTGTTAAAATAGTACACATGAACAGCACTGAAAATATGTTTATTAGAGTAATTAGCAGTAGGTTTTATACTACTTACAGCTTTTAATTTGAGATTAATAGTCAAAAACTATAAAAATTATATAATAATGTTACAATACGGTGTAATAGGCAACCCCATACATTGGATTCCGGAGCGAATCTCGCCCGCTACACTCGGAAACTCGTGAAAACGTTCGAAACTTGTAAAAAGTTGTAAGTAGTGTTAGCGAAAATAAAAGGACATTGGTCTATTTCTGCAAGAAAATAAAAAGGTTTTGGTTTTGTGGGAGAGTAAGTAATTTTTAAACCACTAAATTTTATATGAAATGAAATGAAATGAAATCGTTTATTTCAGAAATTAGACCTTCACAGGCACTTTTTCTTGTCATTTACAACTTGTTTAAATAAAGAAAATAAACTACGTTATATACTACCACCATTTCGGACACAAGCAAAATGGCAACCAGTAAAAAGAAATGGCGAAAGAAAACCGGTTACGGCCTTTTTTTGTCATTTTGTACTTTTTTTTCTCCTTTTTTTTCCACTCTAGATGGCATACTTGGCATAGAGGCGTGGCAGTGACTTGATACAGAGCTGAAAAGGCTTGAAACAATAATTATTTACACATTTTTAATTTAGATTAGTCTCATAGTAAGTGAATGTAAATTCTTTTATAAGAAATAAAGTTCTTAAACCTCATTTATTTAGTTACTTGCGAACCCCGCGTAACTTCGTTTGCGTGTATATATGGACAACAGCGCCATCTACTTTGTGAAGCGCCATTGACTATCAGACTTTTGACTTTTGATCGCGTACTTTTCGGGATAAAAAGTACCCTATGTGGTAATCCATGGTATCAGCTACATGCATACCAAATATCACAAATATTGGCCCAGCCATTTGAGCGTGAAATAGTAACAATACTTACAAACTCGCCTTTATAAAATACACATCCCTTAAAAATAATTACTAATGAATTTAAGTATTACACTGATGCCCGAAATGAGATCCCTTCCTCATAATTTCTTTTTAAAAAATATTGAAAAATGTTCCTTGATACATTATAACTTTAATTTTTCTAATTGTAATTATAATAATTTATTTAGTCTACAAAACATTAGTTGCCTTTCCAATTACGCAGTCGTTTTCCAACATGCAATGTTCAGCGAGCAGTATATTCTTTGTTCATTCTGCAATTAACTAAAATTGTCAAAGACGCAGTCGATTTTTTTTTTACAAAAGGTAAAAGAGCAAAATAGTTCATTTAACATTTGTACTTATATATATCTAATGCATAGCATATTTTGTATGAGCAATCTAAAAACACATGTAGTTTCTAATTATGAGTCATATATAAAATCTACATTTTTTACACTACTTCTATTGGTTTCTGTTCTTGTTCAAGGTTATATTTGCTGGTTGCCAACGCGACTGGCTCGCGCAGTCTTACAACGTTATTACTCAGTGCATAACGACAATCGATTTTCAATTGTTTTATTAATTGTGAACCCAAGTTCCGGCGCCTATTGAATAATTTCTATGATGCGACATGCATAGGTAATAGAAATAATTCAAATTGTATCTCAAGATTTATTTTTTATTTTTCAAAATGTCGTGTCGCCTGTCGCATTTCCACAATGCGAATCCGCATCGTGAAGATTGTCTGCTTTGTGTACAAGGTACAAGCGCTAAGACCGAGCTAGTCTAACGTTACGTTTAATTAAACAGTTTCATATTCTTCTTGAGATCTCTATAAAAAAGATCCTGTTGGCAAAAGATTTAAATAATATAAGAGAAATACATTTTTATCAGAGTTGCGGATAGCATTATAGAAACCGCTGAAAATGAAGGTGTTATGGTTTTTTCGACCTTTAATAAATAAAATATTATTGGATTACGTAGAGTTTTTAAGCTATTGCATAGCTTTTATCGCGGGCTTTAAGCGCGGCGACCGAATCTAGAAATTCCGTAACGAAAAAAATCCGAACACCGATAACATTAATAAACAGAATTCAACCTTAATCGAACGAAATAAGACTCAAATTTCAATACGCAATTTAATGCATACAAAATATAACCGATAAAATTTACCACTATTCCCTCTTAGAGGACTCTGTTAACCAGTGTTTTATTTTAAAATTCAATACACAAATTTTAACAAGATAATACCGCTCTTCCCTCATAGAGGACTCGTTATCCAGTGTTATATGTAACAATTTTAATTTTAATAATTATAATTCCTAGTTGATAAAAAATGCTATGCAATAGCTTTACCGCGGCAGTCCCCGAGTACCACACGTATTTTTTTATTGTTTGATGCATAATCTGATTTAGTATAAAACTTATATAGAACATAAAGCCAAAGCTGTTGCAAAAAATGTTGGTAATATACCCTACATATCAATAACTTATTAGTAAATGAGTAATATCACAAAGAAAACAAAGAGTCATTTTAGTTTAATAGTTAAGTTGTCTTGTGAAATAAATAATCGAGATAAACAGTAATAATTCCTTACCTTTTACTTTGTTTCATGGTATCTGGATTTTCAGATTTTAATAATCTAAAAATTCGGATACGAGCAAATATATATTACTGATATTTTAATAAACACAAAAATAAACAATCAAGAGAAAACAAAATGTGTTTTAAAATATTATATTATTTATTAAATTAGTACCCGAAAATTTTAATATAATTCTGAAATAATTAGTTTGATGTATTAAAATAAGCCTGCCAATGAATGAGAGAGCTTTCAACAGAAATTCAGATCAAAAACATTTAATTATAAGGGATCACAGATCACTGGTCTTTAGCATTTCGATAATTTCCAAAATGTCTCCCCTTCGACCTAATTTGCACAAAATAACGTACAAAAAGCAATGGCACAATGTAAAGATTCAGCAGTAATAACTTCATCATAGAGATCTATGTTATACCACTCTCTTTTAAATGTTGACTTCATCATCATCATCATCGCAGCCACAAGAAGTCCACTGCTGGATATAGGCCTCCACCAAACGCCTCCAATGCGACCTGCTGGCAACGGCCTGCATCCAGCGGCTTCCTGCGACTTTCCTCAAGTCGTCTAACCACCTTGTTGACTTACTTTTTTGATATTTTAGATTGAGGGATTATAGTTATAACTTTATTCTAGTCAGTATTATTTGTATTTAAATAAACACAGTTATAATTTGTGTATATTTATTTATACATGGATAAAACACATTGACCAGGGTAGTGGCTTGGTAGTGGGAGACTCGTACTGTCGTCTGTCGTAGACGTAGCTAAAGTAGACGTTGTTTAACTTCATAATTGGTGTAATATAGTGCTATATACAGCATCAAGCATCTCCGGGGCAACTATGAAACTAAATTCCGAAAATATGGACTGACGTTTCGTTGAATTCAGTTTTGAACCTTATTCTAACTAGTAATGTCTTTTTTGACAGGACTACGGGTTTCGTTGTTTCGGGTGGACACTTTCATGGATGCGCTTACTGTATGAAACGATTATATTGTGCCGCTGTGTAAAATCAGATTGGGCGATCTTATTACGACCGTAGGCATGCTCCAACAATTCTGGGACACACTTGTATTTATCAAATGGACCGTTTTCTTTCCCTTACCCACCCGTTACTTTTTATTATACCTTTTTTTCTGTTTGCCGACGACGTTGATAACGATACTGTAACACAACATTACATCAAGGAAGTTGGTGTAAATAATAATGTTTTTGCTTTTATATGAATGCTTTACTGTTCGTGTTATAATCTGTGTAAATTTTATTTCTTTTTTTAATGTCTGACGCAGCAAACAAGCAAACCAATTGATGGAAAGTGATCACAGCCGCCCATGAAATTAGCAGCCGCATATAAACATTCGTAATACCAATAATAATGAGAGAGGTGCTACTAATGCTTTGCCCGCTACAAGGAAGAATAAAATACTAAGAAAAGGGGCAGGAAAGAAGTTGGGTTTCTGTATGTTACATTCACCAAACGAAACGCTGCTTCATGCCGTTATTCTGTGAGAGGATTGTACTTTACCAATCAAACTAGCCCATTTAATAAATACTCTTTCACTCAAACATTAAATCAAATCAAGTACATCGTCTTTTTGGGGATATATAGTTTATATATTACCTATGCTCTAAGTTTACTGGTAACACACATTAAATATTAATTTAGACGCAGATGTTCAACTAGAATGTGAGAGCAATAAATAAATCTGACGTCATCGCGCTAAAACCCAATATTCCAATGAACGCAGTGAATTTCAACCAAAAATGAACAGTCTGCAACCGTTTCGAACTGTTTATTTTTGAACGAGACTTTTTGTCTTTTGTGTCATATCTGATGAACATGAACTTTGAAAGAATGGAAGAAAAAAATATTATCTAGAACTTGATTTGTATACAGTTTAAACTTAAAATTACTTTTACATGCATTTATGCTGAGCGGATACCGATTAGTTTCACTTGCTTGTGTGTTGCTAATAAAGCTAATTTTATCTATCTACTTTTGAGTAATTTTAAGTTTTTACACTGTTCAAAAATAGTATCTAAACTAAAAAAAATCTCTCTTTCTTTAATAACTTCTGTTTCTTTCTGTTCTGGAATACTTGGAAGTCATGGCGATAAGAAAGAATTAAACGCAATAAGACACTGTCTTGATCTCGTAGTGGTAAGTAAATTGTAAGATAAATATCATAATGGCGGGTTTACTTTTATCCACTAAGTAAATTTATGTTTACTGACACACACACACACACTGAATAACCTTACATCTTTAAATAGTGTAAAATGAAGCTTTGGCTTTCGCTGTTTCTTCGCATATATGTATATCTATCAACGAATTTCTTGCAATTTTCAACAATAGATGGAGTTATTCAAGCAGAAGGTTTACACGGGAACGAGGTTTTGCTAGTATATAAACATTTTATTATAAATTTTCTAAAATCAACAATAACTTCCCTTTGTAGTTTCAATAGCCTTTTATTCGATTATTATTACAGCGATTGTAGCCGACTTTGTTATTATGTTGCCTGCATTTATTACAGGGGGATCACATTGCATGCATTTAACTACACGTCTTTCACTTGTCGAGCTGGTGCACAATATTCAACCATACAGCATGATGTATGTATTACCCAATAAAAATATAACCGTTTGCTCAGAAAATAGACCTTTACAGGCACGTTCTCTTGCCATTTTTTGCATACTGTTAGTTAATTATATATACCTATATATATATAGCCTATGATACTAACAAATAACGTGGTACTATCAGTTCTATTGGTACAAGAATTTTCAAAATCGGTTCAGTACATCCAGCGATTACCATCGTTTTTGTTTGTATAACTTGGGAACCTTCAAGAATCGAGCATACATGCACTTAAAAGGCCGTCAGCGGCTCAGGGACTCCCCCGGTGTCTCAGTGCTCCCGGGTGGCGGTGATCACTTAACATCAGGTGACCCGCATGCTAGTCTGCTAACCTCTTACATAGAAAAAAAACTTTTAGGAACCCACCACTTGGGGAAGTGGCGGGGGTAGCCAATAGAGAGGCATACCGATTAAAAATCTGACTGTCTGCCACCTTCTCCGCTTAACAGTGGCGGGGTCGCGGGAACGTCACAAACTTAACCTCTTTATAATATTAGTAAACATAATTATTTTTCTACCAATGCGCTACAAGGAAGAAAATAGGGATAAAGGGTATATGCTCCCCAAACAAAACGCATTGCTGCTTTACGCCGATATTCTGTGAGTGGGTGATACTTCTCTGATCCGGCTAGCGCATATCATAAAATGCTTTACCACTCTTTTTATTTAAAATAAATAGTTTCATACATTCTTCTTAATCTTTCAAAAGTCATTGAAAATTTGTGATCATAGTTTGAATCAAACGTAACTCCGTTTACTCCCATGGGGTACGATTTATAAGGCAAACCCGACTTGAGCTTACTTTCTTTGTGTCACACTGTATTCTTGGGCTTAAAAAAAGCGGTACAAGTCAAAAGAAAATTACTTGTTTTTTTATTTTTATATATAAATTGTTTTTTTTAAATCACAGACACTGCTGTATGTTGTGTAAAACAAAGAAAAATATGTAAATTCCGAATCGGATAAGTTGCGTATTGTTTGGTATACCAGTTTTGATATTATAGAATTTTTTGAAACATATTTTACTGTGAAATTTTCACAGCTTGAATTACAATAACTGAAATATTTTGTGTATCCTAAAGAGAAAAAAATGTAACCAATTTTTCAGGCCTGTAGCCAATTTCAGAATGATACTTCTGAGATCGAATTACTTATCAGAAATAAGGAAGTCCGTAGCAGAGCGACAAAACCGATATACTTATCTCAAGTTCTCAACGGAGCAGTGCAGTGGTAGTGGCAGAGCACCCATGTCAGTTGCCCGGTGGAAAAAGACCACAGAAGTTCTGGCCACATAGTCCATTAAAAAAAAGTACATTAATATGGCAAACTGAACTCCTTTTTAGGGTTCCGTAATAAACTACAAGGAACTTATAGTTTCGCCATGTCCGTCTGCCTGTTCGCGGTCTAGCGTCTAGACGCTTAATGCTAGACAGCTGTAATTTGGTATGTATATACATATTATCAATGCTAACAAAGTGCTGAAACAATTTTTTTTTCTTGGAGTGCCTCCCCTACGTGTAAAGTGGAAATGAATTTTTTTCGCGCCCACCCCATGTTGTGGTGTATCGTTAGATAGGTCTCTTCAAAACATTGAGGGTGTCGATTCGATACAATGATCCGTTTCGGAATTATTCACATCTCTCCTCCTCTTTTATCTTTGAAAGTCTTATGTTTATAAAGAAAAAGTCATGATAGTAGTCCATTATTTCTGAACCTTAAATGAAAACTATTAACAACTATTATAACTATGTGATAGAATTTGATATTGAACTCAACTGAAGACAAGCAGAACACAGCAAATACGGAACCCTTCGTTGTGAGTGGCCCGACACGTACTTGCCCTTTTTATCTCTATGTTTTTTGTCATATTTTTTTTATTGTCATTCACTTTGTTTTCTCGCTTTGTTTTCACTTATCTTTTATTACACCAAAATTGTCCATTAAATTTATTTTACATAACTTAACGATTTCCACTAAAGTGTAGTGTACCAAACATAATTAAGCTGACAATACGAGTTTACATCGAAATGCAATGTTGATTGACGCATGTAAAAATTTCGACAGGACGCTTCTCATATAATATCTAGTTAGTGAATAAAAACTGAACGAACAATGACTCACTTGAAATATTTGTTAGCTATAACGAATTTAATGGCAGAAAAGAAATTTAGATGACAAAATAAATAAAAGTTTTATTTTCATGCCTCTATTTTCCGGCCATACCAAGCACGCCCCAACCATATCTCATTGTAGTTTTACATTTCTATTTGTGTTATGTCCAAGTTTTTGTTCGTATTATTTAGGTTCGGAACCAGTATTTGTAGCATGGATTCAAACTGTCTGTTGACAGGCCCGGTGGCCGAGTGTCTAGCAATGGCCACTTTATCCCAAGGCCCGCGGGTTCCAATCCTGCGCAAGGCAAACATTTGTGTGCATGCACATGTCTGTTTGCCTTGGTCTGGGTGTTTTCTATGTATAATAAGTAATTATACATAGAAAACACCCAGTAGTAATAGTATTTGACGACCTTCGTGGTGTAATGGTTACCACGCCAAACCACCACCCAGGAGTTTCGATCCCCGGTCGGGTCATGATGAAAAACGAACTTTTTCTGATTGGCCTCGGGTCTTGGATGTTTATCTATATATGTATTTGTTATAAAATATAATATCGTTGAGTTAGTATCCCATAACACAAGTTTCGAACTTACTTTGGGGCTAGCTCAATCTGTATGAATTGTCCCTATATATTTATTTATTATTATTTATAAAAAATAAGTAATATAAAAAAAAGTATTTTAGTATATTTATCAGCAATCTAGTATCCATAGTACAAGCTTAGTTGCTTAGTTTGGGACTAGATGGCGTTGTGTAAATCGTCCAAGAATATTTATTATATTTTGAACTAATTTTGACAAGAGACACCTTTTCCAAAATGAGCTGACCTCAGACCTCTACGGAAAAATTTCTTTAAAAATATTATCTCAAGTTTTTTCCTATTGATACACATAACGCCATCTAGTCTCAAACTGAACATTGCTTGTATTATGGTTACTGGAATGCTGACACATACAATTTTTTGTTAATAATTAGCGTCGACTCCTAAAATCAGCTTTCAAAATCAACCCTATAGATTGGGGATACTCTAAAGTGCAACATTTAAATAAGGTGTCTCCGCTTTTTCTTATGAATAACACCAGTAACAAACTCGGGAATAGTTTAAATTGCTTTTTCAGACACAGCGTCTACTCGTAGTGCAGCAAACTACTAACAATGGTTGCTTCACGATAATGCTTTGAACCTATTTTGTATTTACTGTTAAGTATCTACTATGCTTCAATTGTGGACTTTTTTATCAAAGATGTCAGTCAACATTTGTGTAAAAATTTTGGAGATGGTAACATTCGGATCTCTCGTAATAAAAACAGTTAAAATCTAGTCTCAAAATCAGGCGCCATCTTGTTTGTTTGATGTTTTGCTTGATATTGATTGTCTAAACATAATTATGAGGGCCTATTCTATTAATTAAAATTGTCAAAATCAAGTTTCGATCACCATCGTCATCTCGCTCATACGAAACGTAAATGAGCGAGGCAATGAGAGATTTTTTTTGTTCCGTTTTTCTTATATCTGCGATCAGCGATAAATTTGCGCTATAATCAGATGTGATAAGAGAGTTAGAAACTAGATTTTAACTGTGTTTGTTTCGAGAATTGGCCACAGACCTCGTCATGTTAAGGGTAATATGGAATATGGGGCGAAAAGTAGGGTCGATATGGAAAAAAACTCAATTAGAGTCGTATTACGGCTATAGAGTTTGCCAAGACATGCAAATTCCAGTCATTTTATTAAAAGCGCTGACACGACAAAGTGACAGTGCTTGGCCTCTACGAACTTTCCACAGCATCTTTAGAGTGTATTAATCATCGCGATTAATTAATAATCTTATTTTAGTATATTAAAATTTCTACAGACAAATATCGGTTACATAAACTACTCTTCGTAATAAAAAAAATGGTTTTAAAACTACCTTTAACTAAATAAATAAATATATAGGGACAATTCATACAGATTGAGCTAGCCCCAAAGTAAGTTCGAAACTTGTGTTATGGGATACTAAGTCAACGATATTATATTTTATAACAAATACATATATAGATAAACATCCAAGACCCGAGGCCAATCAGAAAAAGTTCGTTTTCATCATGACCCGACCGGGGATCGAACCCGGGACCTCTTGGGTAGCGGTCTGGCGTGGTAACCATTACGCCACGGAGGTCGTCGAAAACTAATTTCATTACTTTTATAGCTGCAGAAGAACGGATCGTAAGAAAGTTTTCAGGCTAAAAATGTGAGACTCATCGGTGACTGCGCTTCCTGCCCGTGATGAAATGAAATGAAAAAAAGATTTTACATAATTAAATATGCAACCATGAAAGTAATTTCATAAAGCTGCAATATAGGTATTAGTACTGTTGCCTGTGGTTTGCCGCTGCGGTCTGCTGCTGCCATTTGCAGTATGCTGCTGCGTTATTAGTTTACGAAATTTCGTTAAGCAGAAGATTTTGGATCTCTTCTAGTTTTTATATTATCAATTCAAGCACTGAAATCAATAGTGTCTATTATAAAAACGTCGTTTCACAAAATCCTTATAACCCGAACCTAATTGATTCTGATCTGACATCAAAGTTTCATACTTCATTTCGCGAACTTGTTCAATAGAGCCGTCACTTTTTCAATAAGAGGGGAACTTTGAAATGCCACCCAAATACGATGAAAGTGATCATAGAATAACAATCAGATGGTCAACTTCATAAAGAGTGTGGTAACAATTCCCACTTGTATTGTAAAATATTATTACCAAGTCAGACCTATAGGTTTCAATATAACCTACTACGTTTACTCTTACGTTTTAAGAAGAAATCATATTTTAAATTATTATAAAATAGGTATTTTGTGTTGTAAAAAATCAGGAATGACCATAGTTTTTAACTTGGCATCCATTTAAATCTAACATGTTTTGTCGTTGAAGTCAACAACCAAGGCATATCATAATATTTAACTTGGTTCTCACTTTACATTACATTTATGTCTGTCTAAAACTTCATGTTACAATTTCGTTCGTAAAGATTAAAACTGAGTAAGTTTCGATAATTTCATGTGAATTTTTTAAAAATACATCTATGATTAACTCTGTTTATTATTTAATCTGTGAAGGAGCGTCGCGGGAAATCGCGAGAGCAGTTCATATCCCCGCATTCGACGATAAAAACAGGCAGGTGTGCACCGGACAAGATTCAGGGGAGACATTTTCTCTAGTGTGTCAGAATGGAACTAGTACGTTTACTACTTGTATTTTAACCAAAGCTGCATTTAACTATTACTTTTGTTTTGAACTTTACAGTATATTTTACAGTCTAGTTTTGTGTATTTCTCTAAGTTTAGTCTACCAAAAAGAAGCCCATATTCAGAATACATTAGACAAGGACAAGGATTCAAGGTTTGAGTTGGACGATGATCAGTCAGTAAGAATTTTTGCAGTCCCATTATTCCCGGTCTTTTAAAAAATTTCAAAATCCAAATACTACATCTTATAGGCAACTCCTATACAAAATTTTAGCTCTAGGTTCAAGGGTCTGGGCAAGATGATGATGAGTCAGCCATACTTCGTCTTGTATATCCTTACTTCCTTACTAATATTATAAATGAGAAAGTGAGTTTGTTTGTTTGTTTGTTATTCCTTCACGGCTTGACTAAGCAGCCGATTATTATGATGCATACATATTGTGTTACAGCGCCCAACATAGGCTACTTTTTATCCTGTGAAAGTATGTCGTTCCAATGAGAAAATATTTTGTCTACTATAAAGAGCGCTGTATTGGCAAACAGATGTCGCCACAAGTCGCGCTATGGGTTGTTCTGTTGTCAAACGAGATCTATTTCATAAAATTAACGCGAGCGAAGCCGCGGAGAAAAGCTAGTATTATTATATTTATAATAAAGATTATGCAATGACATAGAACGCAGAACTGTCTGGGGCAAGAGGGTTTTGGAATGTCGACTGCATACTGAAAAGCAAGGCGGTCGGACGAACTAAGAAAGGTCGCAGGAAGCCGCTGTAGCAGGATGCAGACTGCCACTTACCGGTCATACTGGAGACGTTTGGGTGAGGCCTATGTCCAGCAGTGTAACTCTTGAGCCTGAGATGATGAGAATGAATGACATTTTGCAACAATTACATTGTCAACAAAAATACTTACACTCTATGTAGTTTATCATGATATCAGGTGAACAAGACGAAGTTTCTAAGCAAATTAACGCTACAACCACATGCAAAAGTTATAAGCTGATTAAAGTTACGCTGTTCTGTGAATTTTCAACATGCATACAAAGAGATAGGGGGGAATACAGAAATTGTTTCGCTTCTTAATAGAGATTACAGTTGAAGATAGTGAGGGAGGCTAGTGTTATTTATTAGGAATTATGACAAGATATATATTTTGATTTTTTTGAAGGAAACTAAATACATTAGCTGTACAAAATTCAGCATTAAGAATGTTAGAACAGTACCTAAGATCTATGGGAATGGCTGCCGATAAACTGTTATGCAGTTTGGCAGATAATTTTTGAGTCTTATTGTAATAAAAATATGTAAAAAAAGGTATCATTCCTGTAAACATCACCTAAAAGCGCAAATACCCAATTTTTTGGGGAATAAATTAATTCTACACTATTGACATAGCCACCTGGTCCCAAAGTAAGCTAGGCTTGTACCTGATTGTATTATGGGTACAAGACAATAGATTAACAATAGGCGAACATAATCACAATCCATTTTACATCGAAACCAGCTTACTTGTTGTATATTAAACATCTATCTATAAAGGTCGTGTCTTTTACATACCATCAGTCATAGAAAAAAATCGCCTCGGATCCATTGATGGATTTAAGTGGAAAACAAGTCGCATAAGATCCATTGAGTGATCAAATAATGGATCCAAGTGGAATGAGGAGAGAAACGAATAAATTGAAACATCACGAAAATACGATCCATAAAAAAATAAATGGTAGTGTAAAATAGGCCATAACTAAATAATTTAAAGTTTCTTAACTGTTAAAATAGGAGGTTCGGTGTCTTCGTGTGTTTTAAAATTTATGTTTCTAAGTACATGTTTATTTTCTGTGTCTAGAGAAGTTTCCAGTGATCGTAAAACTATATTATTTTCGCTATTCCCCGCGGTTTCCATTCAGTACGTGTCGAATTTTACAATGGAAATGTCGAATTGTCATTCGATTTAAGTTTTATATTACAATGTAGGCGATTGAATTGAATAACGTATTTGCCAAAGAATAAAAATACGCACTCGCATTTGCTGAAATTGCTTCTAAATTATTTTACACGTATTGTACTGTCAGTAAATGACAGAGGCATTGTCAGACGATATTTCGTGGCCTCCATGTTCATCTTTCTAACATTATTTGTATGCCAAATATTGTAAAAGGCTTTTGGCGCCTCGATAGCGTCAACTTGAGCTCGTGATGAGAAATTTAGTTTCTGTGTGTTTCAGGGTTTGATTCATAGTATAGATAGTGAAATATGAAGCAAACATTAATTGGCGTTTAAGATCAGGAGCTATAAAAAGTTCATTATCGTGTTGACCTCAAAATCGGTCTTCTCTGAAGATTATTATGTTTCTTCGGAGCGTCTTGACTCAGAGACTGTACATACTGAGTTGATACAATATGAATACACTGCTTTGAAAGATACCTATTATATAAAAATGAATAAATAGCCAAATGTGTTACTAAGCGCAAATCTCGTGAACGGCTGGACCGATTTCGCTAATTCTTTTTTTAGAATATTCCTTGAAGTACGAGGATGGTTCTTACGGAGAGAAAAAATCCCACGGGAAAGCGGAATACACGCAAACGAAGTAGCGCGGGTTTCGCTAGTAGTGTTATAACTACGTGACACTGACGAATTGAAACGATCAAGAAAGAATGGCAAAAGCCATAACTTGGTGAATACACCCACATACATGGCACCGTATACCGCTCGATCGTTTATATGTAATTGCGAAATAAACATCCAATCGGAACTAGTATTTTAAACTTACTACGTTTGATATGGAGTTAAAATCTACTTCGCTGTAAAAACAACTAAATGTCCCGCTGTTTTCCTTTCCGCTACAAAATTGTAAATCTATCTCGCTCTGTTTCATTCACATTTATATATCGCTTTCTCTTTTTTAGGAGACGCATCGATAAATTTCGATTACTGAGCTAACCGTGCGTTAAAAAGTCTGACGATTAATTTACTTCGCTTCTGTACTTACTGTTTTAAAAAACAATTCTGAATTCATTAAGTTTCTGTGACAATGACTTAGGATAAATAGCAAAATTTGATATTATTCTATCCCCCAGAAGAGCAGAGCTCATTTTATGAAAGTTAACATACCATGCCCTCAAATCCATCTAAGAAGAATTTTGTTTTAATTGTCTCCGTTCCTGAATGTTTAGATGTAATGCCACTCGAGGGAACATGATTTTTATTATAATAAAACTTAAATGCAATTTTATTACATGGAGTCGACTTTTAAGAATTTGTCATGCCGAATGCCATGGAAATTAAACCTACCACCTGATGGAAAGTGGCCTATGCCTATCGGTAGAACCAGTGGCGCTATCAATGCATTGCCTGCTGCAAGGAAGGGGAGAGAATGGAAAAGGAGAAGGTAAAGGAGTTACGCTTCTGGATCACTCTTATTTTTCTCTCCTTTTTGTAAATTATTATTATTTATTCAGTCAAGCAGTTTAATCACCTGAGTAAAACCTGTATCCAGCTATAATTAAATAATAGCATTCGTATTTTAATTTTATTTTAGATGTTGATGTTGCCTTCCTGTATGAAATCTTGGGGCAGCTTGTTGTATGCTGGAAATATTGCTTTTAGATATTCTTGTTTCGAAGTTGGATTTTTTAATTTATAAAAATATGTTTTTTACGTTCAAATATTTCGTATAAATCTCGCGTAAACTATTAAACATCATAGATACAAAACTCATGCAATACCCTAATCTATTAGAGATTAGTAAAACGCTAAGATTAGATTAAACAAATAATTTGATATCTAAAAAAGAAATACTCGACTGTGGTTTTTTAAAAGATCTTCCTTTTGATAGATCACAGTGCAAAATAGAGATAATGAACATAAAAAATAATATTTTAATTAAATCTAGCAATCAAATAAGGTAAATCAATCTGCACAGTAGTACACAGCCCTAATTGACCACGCAGGCCACAATCTGACCGTGTCGAGTTGCTGGCCTTAATTGGTAGCAAATTGATTGACAATTTGCTACTACGTTCAACTGATAGAAAGTATTATTGAATTTCTTTGAAAGAAAAATGTAAAATATGTTTATTTGGGCACTAATAAATATTACAATTATTTAACTACGTACTTATCTATAACAACAAATATTTTACTTATTAACTAAAAATATTTTTTGAAGTTAGATATAAACTAGTGTTTTATTCAGGTACAATTTCATCATTGAAAAGAGTGCATTGCGTGCTCTCTTACTAAATGGCTTGTCAATTACCAATTTTAATATTTCCCTAGACTTTTACCTCTATTCAGATCAATGTAATATTATGTAAGTATTTGAAGTTTTGTATGTAATTTTGAATGAAGTTTTTGTAATTCTTTTCCATTCTTTCTCCTATAAACTTTTGTATTTATCACAAACTCAAAGAGAAGAGCTACTATTTAGGTATAATTTATTTGATGATTATTCAGTATATATATTGTTTTTTGGCGCATTTTTATGATTATTGAGCTGTAATTTATTATAAACGTAAGAAAATTTGAATTTTACGCGCCCTGCAAAACGAACAACTTAACTTAACCATTAAAAGATATTTACAAAATTAAAATGAAACTCGGATTACAGTCACTCACCAACCGTAAACGGCTTTCGTAACAGTTTCAAATTTAAAACGGATAATCTGTATCGATGGATTACAAACTGCAGTCATGAAAATTGTTTCACTTAACGGATGTGTGTTGGCTCTGTTGAAACTCCTCTACGAAGACCGCGGGTACGAATCCCGGCTGTTAAATTTTGTATTTTTATTTTTTATCAATATATTATTACATTATTAGCATAAAAATGTTAGTTTTTATTTCTCTACCCTGGTCATCTCTTTCATTTGTTGACTTTACTACTTACTTACTAAAATCTATGTGCAATGTGCATTTTGTCTTTGTCATTTGAACAAAATAAGTAGTTATACGTGTTCCGAATCTATAGTTTTGAACGAAATACAGGGGCCGTACCACGACCTTTTCTAACTATCCTTAAACGATTGTGTAAACGAGACGTCGCCTTACATCATGTATTGCGCTGTCTCCCTTACGCAGCCGTTCTTGTTTTGTTTTAAGCGGTCATGGTACGGCCCCAGGTCCCTGTCTCAAGGGAAGTAAGTCACATCGCGACAGTCGAAAATGTCATGACTTTTATAAATATGTTAAACTCACTCTATTGAATTCGGTGTTTCGAAATTTTTCTTTAAGGGTACAAAAACGTATTTTTCTTCGCAAACAAATATAAGTTTATTTAAAAGCTATATCTATGATAATACTACTCGGAATCGCTTTGTTGGCTTATCCCTGTGTGTGTGTGTGTATAAGTACAGTACATTCGGGCGACGGAATGTCTCTGTCAAAAAACGTAAACTTTTTATACTATTCAAATCGGGAATTGTAATGTCATCTACTTTCCAGACTTTTTAGGGTTTTATAGTAAACTAACGAGGAAATAGCTTCGCCATGTCCGTCTGTCGTACGCGATCTAGCGCCTACAATTTCCCTACAGAGTAATTAATTTATTTGTGGAAGCCTAAATTTATGACGCCATTTTGACGTTTCCGATCTGTCATCACCAAAATTTCATTCAGGGTAGACAGTGCTAGAGAGGTTAATACGGTAATTGTAATGTCATCTTCTTTCCAGTCTTTTTAGGGTTTTATAGTAAACTAACAAGGAAATAGCTTCGCCATGTCCGTGTGTCGTCCGGGATCTAGCGCCTACAATTTCCCTACAGAGTATTTTTTTTTTGTGTAAGTCTAAATTTATTACGCCATTTTGACGTTTCCGATCTGTGATCATCAAAATTTCATTCAGGGTAGACAGTGCTAGAGAGGTTAATACCTGAAAGCTGTAATTTAACATGCGTATGTAAAAGTTAAAATTCGTATTCGTTAGAACGTGTTTTTCTTAATTAGAACTAGGTATTTACTAAATGTCTTTGTTAAAACTAGTTCTAACTAGAAAAAAAAAAGAGGACAAGTACGTGTCGGGCCACGAACAATGTAGGGTTCCGTATTGGTATACATTTCTTGTTTGCAGATGAGTACAATGCGTATTCTATGACATTTGTACGTTTTCGTCAAAGAAATTTTACTTCATAAGTTCGTCGGCTGTTACTCGGTAAATAGTGGTGCCTACTTAACCCTTATATTTTTTCTTGTAGGTTCACTATATGGCCTAATACCATGATTTTTTTCGAATTTCTAAACACAAGACTTTCGGAGATAGACGGGGGACCACCGTGCAAAACGAAAACAGACACGTTAAATGTAAATAATTCGCAAACGGATCATTGTTTCGGAAAATGATCTTCCCACACCCTCAATGTTTAAAACCTATGTAACGATACCTCACAACATGGGGTGGGTGCGAAAAAAAATGTTCATTCCCACTTTACCTGTAGGGGAGGCACAAAAAAAATATATATTTCTAAATTTTATTCTACCACTTTGTTAGCATTGTTAATTGAGTATACGTCATATCAAATTACAGCTTTCTAGCATCAGGCGTCTAGGCGCTAGACCGCGCACGGACAGACGGACATGGCGAAACTATAAGGGTTCCTTGTAGTTTATAAAATTACACTAGGCAACGGTTACACATTCATTCAGCGTTTTTGAGACGACACATATTAATATGCTAACAAAGTTGTAGGAAAAATTATTGTTTTTTACTACTTTTTTTTTCTTCACATGTAGGGACCCTGACCCCCGGGACTCCCTTACATGTGAAGTGAGAATAATTTTTTATCGAGCCCTCTCCATGGTTCTGCATATCAATGGACAACTCTCTTAAAAATATTAGGGTTGTCGAAAGATCAATAATCTGTTTGCGAATTATTTACATTTAACCAATGATATTACATATAAACAGGGCGTAGATATGTTACTACCGCGCCCGAGTTGATGATTCATAAATGACCCAATTGTCTCATGTGGCCAATCAGTTTGCCTCAAACTAGCCAAAGAGCGAGTCGTCCGTGACACACTCGAAGCGCAATGGCTTAGAGATAGCTATCTCTTTTACTCACGCGCTCACCGTATCTTTCTTCGTCACGAGACTATAATGTAGTAGTATTATAGCTATCTATATGCAGCGCGACGTTTTGCAAACGCAATTACTAGGAACGTAACATATCTATACTATGAAATATCATTGCATTTAACACACTAAATTTCAGTGCATTTTCCTGACTATAAACAAAAAAAGGTATATCAATCTCATGTCAATCTCAAGCACTGTCTCACTCATACAAATTAGGAATTGAGCGAGATAGTGCATGAGTTGAGATGAGATTGAAACTGTTTTTGTAACGAGAATAGGGGGGCAGGTACATTTCTATTAATACAGAGAGTGGCTGATGACGTTTATTGGAGAACACAGTCTAACTTTATACGAATACATTGCGGTTCGGAATACATTACTGTGTGACATTTTCTGTTATCGCAAAAGCCGTCCGCGACGTGCCGACTAACCAAACCTAACCAGTTATTTTTGAACCAACGTTATGACAGATACTGTTTACTATTTTGGAGATTGAGCAAAGAAGGGGAATTGAAAGGTTACAGTAGAACCAAAATAATAGATCATATTTGACACTTCAACGAAATTAATCAACATTGCTTTTTATATATTTTTAAAAGTTACAAACGCAAAGTTAATTTTTTACAATTATTAATAAATAATTACCGTAATAATGAACAACGGTCGCATGCTTTTTAAAAAAACCCCGAAAAAATTCAAAATTACGCAAAAATATCAAAATGAAGATTGTCATTTTTCAGACAACTTCCTAAAAGTAACGAATCAAATTAGGCATTTCGTTACGGCTCGACTTGCCAAAACAGTTATTAAAATAAATCGTCCCGGTACATTTCAATATTAAAATTGAATTTATATTTGCAATATCGGAATATTAACAATTCAGTTTCACAAATTGCGACCTTCCTGACATTTTGTATCGATAATGATAAGACCGGTGTCCGTTATTGGACATTTTTGAGTACCTACAAAGTGAAAATACGCGTACAAATCTTATTTGAACTAATTATTGTTGAGAATAGGGTCAACAATGTTTTTTTAAAAATGATATCACATAATAAACGTCAGACAGTAGGTACCTTGACAAAAAAAAGAACGGGTTGCACTCCGGTAGTGCCGGCAGAAGTGAAAACTTAAACATCAACGTTGTGCATTTTTGAATATTTTCTTACGCTTTTTCAATCAGGCTACGGATCTGACGCGAGTTTAACATTTTTTAACCATCTAAAAAAAGTGCCAAGCGCCGCTAAAGAAGTTTTCACATCAAAAAAGATTGAAATCTCACTAAAGCTTTTTAAGATGTCACTGATGGCAGCGAATTCGAAGCCATTCTACATGATAGTACAACTTATTAGGTAATAAAACATGCCATAAAGTAAAGTCTGTTATTGTTCCTAATATATTAAATAAAGCAGTTAGTATTTTTTACGTTACTCTGAAACATAATGTAACATAACAATACAATTTTACATTAAGTAGGGCGAATAAAACACGGTGTCGCACTAAGCCATTCCTGTTTCTAGTTTGGGGACGGTCATTAAATGGCTGTTTGAAAGTTTTCTAATTAGGCGCAGGGCATTAATCTTCTTGACGTTCCGCGAGTCGTTGTGACTGGCACGAGTTGCCGAATTATAGAAAATAATTACCTACAAAATTTCAGTATTGATTTTCACGTTTTTAGATCTCCATGATTTATAAAACATTACAACCCGGTTCGGTAGCTATCAGTTGAACCGTCTCTCGCGCAAAAAGGTGTCTCAAGCCCATGTATTAGTGATGTTTTTTTTGTGTTTGTTGTGTCTTTATTAATTATTTCTTTTTTTATTAACTTTTTATGACACTGTTACTAAACTGAACTGTAACCTTTCCACTCTTTTCTGTTCAAATCAATGTTTAGCCAATCTAATAGATGCTTAGCCAATAATCTATAGACCATCGGTCAGATATTCGCGTTAGGATCTCCTACAGTGCCTGCCGCTCTGCCGTTTACTGCTTTCCGGTATCTGGTGGTTTGCTCGACCCATAACCCTCTTTATTCTCCAGGGAGCAGATAATAGGAGTACAAAATGAGTTCAAAAATTATGAAATTAAAAATGTTCGTAAACTAATTTTGTTAAAAACTTTATTTAATTACTCTAGTAATTAAATAAAATGTAGGGTACGAGGTTTCTGTTGACATGAAAAATACATTCATGTACATGATTTGTTTTGTAAATATCTTCGCATGTTAATTCGTTTCAGCTTAAAATATTCAATGGAAGCGGGTGTCGTTGTCACAGAACCCTCGTATATAAATTATTCTTTTGGTCGCGTTTATTAATCTTCTATGTTGATATGTTAAATTAAATAAAGCCGGGTCTAAGCATTTGTGTAAACGAATTTACGTAAATGTTTGGGGTTGAAAATTGGAATTTAAACAGTAAATTTACTAAGTTTGTGATACTGTGTTAGGAGACGGTATATTAAATTTTGTATATTCGATAATGTTTTGTAGTTTCGATTTCAAAATAGTTTTTTTTTCTCGGGTCAACACCAGTTCATTCTCAAGCGCTATGTCGCTAGTTTTTATATTTTTTGAAAGATTTTTGTAAGAAAAATTTTACCTAGGTGGGATAGGGTGGGGGTTTTTATATTTTCTTTGAGCAAGTATGCATTTATAATCATAGCATTTTTTTTTCAACTACGCTACGGTTGAAATCACTTAATCGACTTCCTCCAGCGTTCGTTTTCTCTTCTTTTCCGAACAACTGTGACCCCTAGGGACCTTCATGAAACAAGCGTAGGTATGTATATTTTAATGTTTAAGATGGTATACTGATCTCCCCTCCCCAAAGATGAATAGAAATCAGACGCTAAGCCTCATTCAATCTTAATGAATTTAAAAACATACTATTTAGTCAATCTGCCTCTTATAAATCTACGTTTTCATTTTATTTCTGCATTGCAGTTCTTAGTACTCCGAAATAGGCTTTAATAGGATTTTCTCATGATTTTCGTGCGAACAAAATAATCAAAAGGCTAAACATAAAATTGTGGTTCGCTGTAATTATAAGAGTTGCTATGCAAAATTCGTGGTACTCCGCATTATTCAAATATAAGCAGATTTGCGCACTCCTATATTCGGGCTGCGAATCTGTACCATAGTGGCATAGATAACAAACGAAATCCAGAGTAGAGAAATAAGAACAAAGATTGTTATGCTAATAATGTGAGCATCCTTATAAAATTTTGTAATTACTTAGTACAATCAGCAATAGAGTGGTTCAAGAGGGCTTAAATATATATAAATACTTACAAGAAATTCATTAAATTCTTAAGAGATAGTTATACACATGTAAAAGAATTTGCGCGGGTTACGTAAGTAAACTATAAATAGTAGAATTATTAAGAAACTTAACCACAGATTACTTAATAGTTACTGCGACGTAACTAACAGATACAGAACGCAAAAAAGATCTCGGTTTAATTACCAAGCTTGTTGTATTAACGAATTGTCGTATTATTCAAATGCAGGCAGTTGCCGGCAGACGGTCGTTTGCACCTTTAGCGAGTCTCATTGCAAATGGAATGATAATCGTGGGGCAAAAGTTCCAGTTGAGACTGGTTATAAACGATGCATATTACTTGCCAGCACTGTGGGGAACTTCTTCTATCAATTAGTCAAATTAATTCCACTAGATGTGATAATGATGCACTGCTTTGTGCAAGTACGAGTGTTCTTAAGGTGTGATTCATCATCATCTCAGCCACAAGTCCACAGCTGGACATATTAAGTGTGATTATCGAATAAAAAATTAATTGAAAATGAAAAAGAACAAATAAAATAATAATTATGTTACTAATTTAATAGTGTAATTAATTTATTGTTTTTTTTTTGTGATTGTAATACATTATAGTGACTTCTAAGGTCCTAAGTCCCCTAGGCGGGGCAGAGGGCGTCCACAGTGCGTCGCCAGACCGATCGGTCTTGAGCTTCATTTACAATATATAGTAGCAATAAAGAATATTGAATATTTAATAATAATTTTATTTTCACCTCACAAGCTCGGAAAGAATCTGTTTGTCATTCGAAATCTGAGCGCAAAAGTGCATTTTGTGCCCTAGCGTGGAAAATATTTTTAAAATTCGAACCTTTCTATTCTTTAATTTTTTATACCGCAAGTCCTCTGAAAATTCATTAATACTTATTTCATTCCAGTGCGCCAACCTTATTTTTAGAATAATCGAACTGGCCAGCACGACACCGCATGAAAAAAATAAACACTTATTTAATATATTATTTGCGTTTTTCTTGCACCTAGGATTTTCCTCGCTGTTGTGAGGTGAAAAATTTTGTGTTTCGCTCGGCAGCAAAGTTATTCTGCGTCTCGTACCTTTGAAACCCTCGCTACGCTCAGGATTCTATATTTTAACCCCACGCTTCGCTCGTGGTTCAATCCTAGAATCCTTCGCTAGCTCAGGTTTCAATATAAGTACTCGCGCCAAATAACAACTTTGCAGCCTTGCATAACAAATAACTATTATTTATTTATTGCAATAAATACGGTTTGCACCATTTACACATCCATTATAATACATCCATCCAATTACGTTATCGCGGCTTAACGATTTGATACTTTTTATTCATAGTATGCACATACTTGTGTTAAATGTCTTGTGTTAAACTTTTCGCTTTAAGGTAAGGCAGCTAATTTCTTTGCAAAATAAGCAAAGCAACTGAATCGACGTAGTTTCATTTAAATTATAGAATGTTCCGATCATAAGTTTCAATTAAAATATAAACGCCTGTTAAGTACTCTAGAATGCTGGAAATGGGAGTGTCTTCTAACAATTATCCTAGTTTCAACTCGTGATGGATTTTTTGTAAAAATTCTTTATTTATTTACTTTTTTCTTTACATATAAAATTCAAAGTTCTGACTGACTTAACTATATATCAACGCACAGCCCAAACCGCTGGGTCTAGAGATTCCAAATTTGGAACGTAGGTTCCTTACGACGTCTAGGGGTGTAATAAGAAAGGATTTTTCAAAATTCCCACGGGAAAGCGAGATATACGCAAACGAAGATGCGAGTATTTTACTAGTCCTTCTATAATCTATACTTCTATACTAATATTATAAAGAGGTAAAGTTTGTGTATTTGTTAAATTGTAAGGGGTAATCTCGGGATCTACTGAACCGATTTTAAAAATTCTTTCACCAATAGAAAGCCACATTATTGCTGAGTGTCATAGGTTATATAAAAAACCAAAAAACAAAAAGGCTTTTAACATTATGCCCAACGAAGTGGGCACGGGTCAGCTAGTACACTATATAATGAGACAAGCAAAAAATATTTATAGTAATAGGAACTGCTTTACTTTTTATATAAAAGAAAGTGCATAATGAAAACTTCCGACGTGAACGTAGTCGATAGAGTTATGTCGGACTCACCCTACTAGTCAGGGAATAAAGAGCATATATTATTATGAAAACCTAGTTTATGTACAGTCAGGTGCACGTCGAGCTCTACACTTGCAGTACAATTTTGGCTCTTGTGACATAGAACTTAAGAATGGTACAAAGTCCAATATGTAAAGGTCGACCTGCTCTTGACAGTACCAATAAATTATTTTATGTTAAGTTGTTTTTTGGCGCGAGTACTTATATTGAAACCTGAGCTAGCGAAGGATTCTAGGATTATAATCCTAAAATATAATTAAAATATAGAATCCTGAGCGTAGCGAGGATTTCAAAGGTACGAGACGCAGAATAACTTTTCTGCCGAGTGAAACACACAACTCCCCGTCCGTTTCCGGTGTTAAAGTGACTTGACGTATAGTTGTTTTGCTCCTCAAGAATGTTAAGTTTTACAAGTTTTACTGGGTGCATATAGTGAAAAGTGTCAACATTATTACGTTTGAGTACCAGTATAAGCGTTCCTATTTTGGTTTTGCTCCGTGGAGTTCGAATCAGTGCACCACAATAAATTATTTAACTAATAACATAACCTCAAAATCAGCCATAAACAATTTTGACATTTAGTGTTGCCATAATGAAGGCTCTAAAAGTGCCAATTTCTGACGTATAATGTTGCCATAACAAAAGTTTTTCAAGTGCTAATTGGTACTGGTGTTGCCAGTGAGGACTGTTAAAGAGTGCCATTTTGTGGAGTTTTGCCGTTGCACACAGGTTCGAATTTAACTCGAATTATTCGATTTATGTGTGCCTGGTACCTTGTCTATAGACCATTTGTGAGAAGCGATGATGCCTCTAAAACGCACCCCTCCCTCGTCGCCCGCGCCACCCCCCGTAGATGTCTCTCAAATGCAGTCACAGAACTCAGCCGCCAATGTATTGCCAGGCCCTCAAGCGTACCCACCGATACCCTCTGAACTTTTGGTGCCACCACAACTTCACCAATGTACATCTGAACCCAATCTTCATGAAAAAATTTCTTCTTGTTTTCGAAAAAGAAAACGAACTAATAGCGAAACTGAGAAACTGGACGGTAAATTAAGCTCATTTATGAGCGACATGGAAAGGATGCTCTCCAAATATTGTTCTGAACAGGATGCGAAAATAGATAGGATATGTGCGGCAGCTGAGGAGATGCGCGCCTCGGTTGATTTTCTAGCAAACAAATGTGATACTCTCCAAACGAGGGTAACTGAACTAGAGACTAAGCGAGAGGTTGACGCACAGTACATAAAGAATTTGGAGGAAAGGTTGGAGCATTCGGAGCGTACATCTAGGTCTACCTGTCTAGAAATTAGAAACGTTCCTGTTGCAACTACAGAAACAAAGACATCCCTTGTGGATACACTGGTCAAGGCTGGCGAAGTACTCAAGGTTCCGATTCAGAAGAACGAAATTAGGGATATATTCCGTCTGAGATCCAAAAATCCTGAAAAAAGGACCATCATTGCTGACCTTACCAGCGTGCTTCTGAAAGAAAAAATTATATCCACGTACCGAAGTTTCAACAGGGGGGCCACCAAACTTACTACGGAAC
The DNA here is from genome assembly GCA_905163395.2 of Endotricha flammealis. NCBI lineage: Eukaryota > Metazoa > Arthropoda > Insecta > Lepidoptera > Pyralidae > Endotricha > Endotricha flammealis. Next base: position 3,247,758 of record LR990867.1, read on the forward strand.
ACCTGCGAATCAGTGGTTCCCCTAAGCCAGTCTACATATCCGAGAACCTCTCTTCAAAAATGAAGAGACTTTACTTCTTATCCAGAGACTTTGCAAAAGTAAATGACTTCAAATTCTGTTGGGTGTCTCATGGCAGAATTTACCTTCGAAAAAGAGAAAATGGACCATTGATGATCGTCCTTGATGAAGCGGACCTCGACAAGGCCAAAGGGCAGGCGTGACTAGGAGTAGACAAATCTGCTCCTCACCATCAACTGTACAACTTAAACGTATCATTGTTTTTTCATAGTTTCTTTACTCTCATAGCATGTTCATTTTGTGTTCTTCATGGATGTTTTAAAATGTTATTCCCTAAAAAGCACTACAAACTATCACACTTTACACACGCACACATAAGTATAAATATTACACCAACTCTTCATATCATGCCATTCTCTGCTAGAACCACCACATGGTACTATATTTTCATCTCTTGGAATCTTGTAACTGTTCCTCCGTTGTGCCTCCCTTTTGATAATGGATGATATTAATACATTAATTAACGATATTGAAAACATTTCAGAATCAGACTCATATTTATGTTCCCCTGAGGACAGCATCATACTTGTAAAAAATTCTGATTTTAATTTTAAAGTGTTGCATTTAAATATTAGAAGCATAAATTGTAATTTTGATGATCTCCTTATATTAATCCATAGATTGAAATACCAGGTAGACGTTATAATCCTGTCAGAATGCTGGCTTAAGATTGCACCTGACATTCCCTCTATCGATGGTTTTGACTCCTACCAATCCAATTTTAATAATAAAAACGATGGCTTGGTTGCTTACATCAGAAACGATATTAAATGTACAGTTGAAATTCCGATTTTTAATGAAGGTACATGCATGTTAATAAATATTTCTGATAAACTTGCTATAATTGCCCTATATAGATCTCCATCTTTCAAAACTCAATCGCCTTTTATTAACAGTCTAGATGAGGTTATCAGAAGTGTACAGTCTTTCAAAAATACAATAGTTATCGGTGATATTAATATAAATATTAGACCGGACACTATGGATTCATCGGCCGACGAGTACCTCAGTCTCCTGGCGTCGCATGCTATGCTCCCTGCTCATCAGTATCCCACTAGAGGGAACAATTGTTTGGATCATATTATTTGCCGAACTGCTAATCGCTCCGCAGCCATAGTTCTAGATTCACTTATTACAGATCACATCCCTTTGTTATTCTGTTGCAACTTGAATTCTGCTAGAAATGTATCCGCCTTTGCTCGTACTTCAGTCCGCTCCGACTTTGAAGCTATCATTAACGACATAAAATCCAATGATTTTGCAACTGTTCTCCAATGTTTTGATCCCGAGCAAGCAGCAGAAAATTTGGTTGGCATCATTTCAGGTGTAATTCAAAGGCATACTCATTCTGTCTTAGTTCCAAGTAAAAAGCGTATAGCCAAACCCTGGATCACTCCTGGTTTGCTGAGATGCATACGCCATAGAGATAAGTTATTTCATAAATTCAAAAGAGATCCTAATAATATTACAAACAAACTTATTTTTACAAGGTATCGCACCTTCTGTAACAATATTTTGAAAAAAGTAAAGCGTGCTCATGAACAGTTAGAATTTACTAAAGCCAAAAGGAACCCCAAAGACATGTGGAAGGTCATAAAACAAACTGCATACCTTCAAAAAACTAAATCTGTGGCAACTCCACTATTGAAATTGCATACAAATCCGAAGATGTCTGCGGATATAGTAAACAATTACTTTACAAACGTTGGTAAGAATCTGGCTAGTAGAATCGTTGCTCCTTGTGTAACTTCTGGTGCTCACAAATCTGTTCAAATTCCCTGTATGCAGTCTATGTTCATGTTGGGTGTCGATAATGAAGAAATAGGTAGCATAATACATAACCTTAAAGACAATAGTGCAACTGGTTGGGATGGAATTCCCACAAGAGTAATAATTGCCACAAAAAACACTCTCATTCCAATCTTCAATCACGTTTTCAATATAGCGCTCTCTAAGGGTACATTTCCGACTGTATTTAAAAAGGCTCTTGTCCATCCTATTTACAAGAGTGGGGACAGAGACAATGTTTCAAATTATAGGCCTATATCTGTTCTGTCTGTTCTATCGAAAATATTTGAAAAGGTTCTGAACAAAAGATTACTAAAATACCTCAATAAAATCGATTTCTTGGCTAAAAATCAATATGGCTTTTGCAGGGGTAAATCTACTGAGGATGCAATTCTCGACTTGACAGACACAGTTGTTAAAAATTTTGATCACAAACTAAAAACCGCTGGCGTCTTTCTGGACTTCTCTAAGGCTTTTGACACTGTCTCTGTCCCCATCCTTCTCTCAAAGCTGGAGTCTATTGGAATAAGAGGACTTGCTCTTGACATTTTCCAAAGTTACCTCACGAATCGCTCACAATTTGTTGTCATAGATGGAATTCAGAGCAATGAAGAATTCATTAGCTATGGAGTTCCTCAGGGAAGTGTCCTTGGACCGACGCTGTTTCTCATATACGTTAATGACCTGTGTAACTTGTCTCTTCCAAATTGCAGGATTGTGACTTATGCAGATGATACTGTTCTTCTCGTTAGTGGTCGAAATTGGGAATCTGTTCGTACACACACTGAAAATGCTCTAAATGTTGTGATGAATTGGTTACAGACGAACATATTGACTTTAAATTTGGCTAAATCTAGGTTCATTCCTTTTGCCCCCCATGTTTCTTCTAGAGCACCCCTATCTTTTAATATAACGGCCCACACTTGTTCTAATCCTAATTTCGCTCGCTGTGACTGCGTACGGGTGGAACGTGCTTCATCTGTAAGATATCTGGGAGTTTTAGTGGACGATGAAATATCATGGAAGCCTCATATTTTGTTTCTTACCGCGAGGGTCAGAAAGCTAATATATGTTTTCAAAAAACTTAGAAATGTTTCAGATTTCGAAACATTGAAAACTGTTTATTATGCCTTAGCCCAATCCGTCTTAAGTTATAGCATAACAGCTTGGGGTGGTTCTGACAAAACGCACATGCTTAGACTGGAGAGAGCACAGCGTGCATTACTAAAGGTGATGTCAAAAAAACCCCTTCGTTTTCCGACTATTAGTCTTTATGACTTTTGCAAGGTTCTCACGGTGAGACAGCTTTTTGTTCTTCAAACCACTTTAAGAAAGCATTCCCAGTTGGTCTATGACCCTAGCTTTGCCCATTCTAAACGTAGGTCCGATAGAGTCTGCCCTGTTGAGAAACGAAGAACTGCCGTAGCGAGTCGGAACTACTATTACATCAGCACAACGTTGTACAATAAGCTAAACAGACAACTTAATCTCTATCCGCTTACTATATATAAATGTAAACTAACATGCATTAGTTGGCTGGTAACACTTTCATATCAGGCTACAGAAGATCTAATAAGAGTAGGTGAATAAAACCATATACAAACAAATTTACACACACACACACACTCACACACTCACACACACATACTCGCACACACACACTTTCACTATAAAATAACTTAAAACATTTTAAGACATCTTAGACTCTTAGTACATTTCCAGTATTTATTCTGGGAACATAAAAACATTAAAATTGTCACTCCTTTTATGTAGGTGGGCGTTGACATGTGCAACACAGTTTTCATACTTATGCACGTGTCATCGTATTGTTGTTCTTATTTACATTGTTATTTTGTTCCAAATAAAGAATTATTATTATTATTAAACGCAAATAATCACTACAACTTTTCACCTCACTACAGCGAGGAAAATGCTAGTAGGTGCAAGAAAAACGCAAATAATATTATTAAATAGGTAAGTGTTTATTTTTTTTCATGCCGTGTCGTGCTGGCCAGTTTGATTATTCTAAGAATAAGGTTGGCGCACTGGCATGAAATAAGTATTAATGCATTTTCAGAGGAGGTTCGAATTTTAAAAATTCTTGCCACGCTAGGGCACAAAATGCACTTTTGCGCTCAGATTTCGAATGACAAACAGATTCTCTCCGAGCTTGTGGGGTGAAAAATCTATTTCTTTCCGTTGTCTTTTCCTTCAAAATACTATTAAAAATCATAACTTTAAACTTTTTAGTACGATTTCCTCTGCCCTTGGTCTTCATATTATATTCAGCAGCGGCGTGTGGTCTTCGGTCAGGCCGGATATGGTTAAAATGACCAGTCTACAAGTACCCATGTGGTACTGCAGCATAAATGCTATTATCATTTCTTTAAATTATATTTAAATGGAAAATTCTGTGTTAATACTCACTGGAATGTGAAATTAAAGTGTACGTACTTTGCATCTTAATTGAAGTAATTATTAGGCGTCTCTTGATAAAGTGCTTCAATCAGAGACGGTTATTTTGACTGACCTTAAATAACCTCCACTGAAATACTAATCCGTTCTGCGACATCACGTCTAACTTTGTCTTCAAAATTATTACATATTCTGTTTTAAGTGTATAAATAACTGAATGTTTTTAGCAGACAAGTTGGGACAAGAAATAAAATTAATTCTGTTGCCGAAGCGTTTTTGGGACAAGCCCACCACATATATTTCCACCGCTGTGTCTTCTGTATAGCCAGAATCGACTACGGCTACCTCAGATTGACAAAAAACAATGAAGCTTATTGTCGTCCCGGGAAAAAACCTACATCTGTATTGGAATTTCCAACGAATTGAATTTAAAGAAACTGTTACCAAGGCTAATGTTTTTAATATTTTTATTGATAATGAGCTGTATTCAAATCAGCTTACTCATTATACGCTTCATCAGGATACATCTTAAACTAGCAGCCTTGGATAATATTGATTGGTGAAAGAGTTACATACGTTAACAAAAAAAACAGAATAGAAAATAGAACGAGGAAATTTGTCGATAAGCCAAAACCACAAATTGATATTCTGAATTGTAATAATGTAGGCAAATCTCACGAGTGTATCTTGCAAATACATAACCCGGCACGTATCGTGAATTTGCAGCATTATCCTTTGATTGCACTCAGAAGTTGCCACACTTGGAACTCTGATTTGGTGACGTGGCATTTCAGAATTGTCTACGTAATTCTAGTTCTCATTGTTCTACATTTAGTCATTAGGCATTCAGACACAAGTAGCCTAATGTATTGGTTTACTAGGTAGACACAAGGAGTGATGAGCATACAGCTTGAGTCTATGGTCGACATGTCTTGTCGACACGTTTTTTTTCACTCTAATCAAAACCGAGGATTCACATGAAGTGACAAACTGACAACTGAGCGACATTTTTAAGCACTTTTACCCTTACCACACACCAGCAAAGACTACTTTATTTAGAGTTTTAGTTTTGAATGCCGGCGCTACCCAGACATGCTGGGCTAACCCGAAATTATGGGAACTGGGTAAGTGAATGATGATGATTCATTTTATGGGTGATATAGCAAATACTTTAATGGTTCAATTTGATCAAGTGAAAGACATAAGATCTTTTAGACGTCTTGCATGTTTATTTTTGTTCTTGAAGCTCCAGCAGTTTATTTCGGGGACGAATAAATAAATTCTTCTTCCATACTACTCTATTTGTATTTCAGCAGTTACTCCCAGTCTATTTTCAATTAAATTATATGTGGGTTCGATTTAAAAAAAAATATCATGAAAGCCGACTGTTGGCACTATTGAAATCTGATCAAATCATGTACCTATTGTAAGAAATTTCAATTCAAATTGAAGTTCACAATCAGACTAACATTGATAAGGTTATTGAACCTAACCCTAAAAGTAATCACTTAAGAAAATAACACAAAAATCTAAATGAATTAGAGATACGAGATGGGAACAAAAACAAACTCACATTTGATTTGTAATCTAATAATATTAAATTATTTACGGGCTAGGGGGCAATAAGTTCTTGTTTTCGATGAAATGTTGCCAGAAAACTCGGGTTAAATGGTCCAAGTGATGAGCGTTACGACAATCATATAAAAGAAATAAAATTAGAATTAAGTTGAACTGTATAATATCTATCAGTACAGTCAGCCAATGAAAGAGATGAGTTAATAGGACCAAAGTCAAATTCTTCAAAATGATTCTAGACAAGTTTTCTAAATATTTCGTAAAATGTTTTAATCTTGTTTTTAGTTATCGACGGTATTCATTATTGAACTATTATTACAATATTTCAAAACGAAGTTTACATAAAAATTTGCTGAAATTTTTATTGTTAGTTATCTGCAGTTTTGTAAAATAAATTAAATATTATAATTTTTCTTTTATCGTGATTGTAACTTGTATAGATTCCTCTCAAGCGCCAAGATTCTTGGCAGTTCTTCTTAGTACGATTCTGTCGTCTGATATGGTGGTAAGAAAAATATTTAATGATTCGCAAGAGCATGTAATTAGGCCCACATTTGCAATACACAACAAAAGAACTGAAACAATAAACATATTATAGTGGTGGGACGTATCAACAACATGGCGTCTGAACGCGAACTGTTCGACGAGTGCGCGAGCGGAGTTCGGGACGGTTGAGAGGCAACGTTGCCGCTTCGTGCACCCGCGCGATAATACAAGGGGCTATAATATCCAACTTATAGACTAGTGTAATGGCAAGGTGGCCTTATTGCTGAAATCAATCTTTAAAAAATTTGATAGAAGTAATAAGGATAAGACGTCAGTTCTTATCTCCGCTATCGTCTATGCCATAAGCCGCATCGTTGCACGGGGGAAATTTATTCATAGAATTCAATTTACTCCAGGTGTGCCTTGACCCTTAACGGGGAATAAACGGGCCTTATTATGGCGACTTTTGCTTTTGTTTTTTTCTCTGAATAAATGCTAGGGTATACAAAGCAGGGTATTCTGTAAACAGTTTGCGGTTAGAATACTAAAGGGGTTTGTTGTTTAGCTCACTTCTTGAAAGTATGGAACTGTGCTAATTGTATGGTAAATTTTTAAAAAGGTCACAAGTAATAAAGCTGTAAATTGAAGTGTCCCTAAACTTTGGAGGCGAAATCGAAAACACTCCGTTCTCTGTTGTTTTAGGATTCACCTTTAAAACTTACATCGACAACGGATTTTACTTTTAGGCCTTATTTCTGTTAAACAGTTTTTATTTTATATTAGCTGTTACCCGCGGCTCTGCCCGCTTGAGCAAGGGAAAGAGCCAATGCGTGTGTTAGAAACTCCCCAACTATATCAGACAGTGTACCTAAGTGTATGTATGTATAGCGTGTTGATACTGTTGCTAGTCGCTTACAGCTTGTTTATTACAATTATATTATGGGTAATTAAGTTATCAATCCCATGAATCAACAGTTTATTAGTTCTATTACGGCTGTTGATGGATGACAGTCGTTAAGCCAAGTCGGTGGCCTTAGGGCGTTCTGAAAACACCGGCATCTGCCAATCCGCATTGGAGCAGCGTGGCAGAGTACACTCTAATCACCTTTGATTGAAAGGAGACCCGTGTCCCAGCAGTGGGATGATTACGGGTTGATATGATGAGGTACTATCAAGGGGAATATCAAGAAAGTAAATTAAACAAAATACTTAGTAAATTGTATATTTTTAGTAAACAATCCATTTTTAACATAAACTACTCTATATACTACTACCATTTCGGACACAAAGCAAAATGACCACCGGTAAAAGAAATGGCGAAAGAAAACCGGTTACGGCCTTTTTTTAATAGAACTTTCACAAATACATCGAAAATTATACCAGCACATTATTACAATATTACGACCATAATAGATAAAGAAACAAGTTTAGTACTTAACTTAATCTGCTTGTTGCTAGGTGGTAGGAATACGTGCCAACAACGCGACTGACAGCTTATCTGACTATTTTAACTTTTACTTTGTTAAGTACCAGAGAATAAGTGTCAGTTTAGAACTTCGTTAACTTCAGTGCGAGTCAGGCTTATTGGCGAGTCAACTCGTGTCGCCTTCGGGGGTAGAACTGTGTCCACTCCGCGCATTCTACCGCTTATATCAATTCCTTTCCCACCTCGCAACAGGCGATAAGAATCAGCTACCAATCACAATTCAGCAAACGTATAACTTGTTATTATTCAAAATATAGAAACATTACAACAGTTTAAGTATATTTTTTACATAAAATATAATGCAGAGTATCCTAGGAATTACATAAACATTAGAATAATCTAATTAAATCACAGTTTTTGATGAATAACGTCTAGCCAATAGCAATCAAGATCTGAAATCTAACTGTTAATCATATAAATTTGGCAAGTAATGAACTTTATTAACTTTAAAACAATCGTATTATTATGAAAACATAATATTAACTTATTTAATAAAAGTAAATATGAAAATAACTCAAATATTTGATCAGCGTCGTTTTTAAGCCAGTCATAACATACTTTGCTTTTCACAACACAACTTATAAAGTTAATTTATAAAATTTGAGAAGATACAACTTTCTAATTAACATATTATAGTAAATAATAAAACAACATGATTTATTAATACAATAAATCATGGTAATCATAACATAATATTTGGTGAACCAATTCTATCTAGCTAATCACACGACCTTCGGATTTCCGGTTTTTCAAAAGTCATAATTATTAATTTGAAATCACTACAGTTTTTAATTCTGTTATTACATGAATTTCTAATAATTCATAAAATTATTTTTAATCAATATATTACTATATATAACACGTGTATTACATGTTTTTTTTAGACCACCTCTTATTCAATGTTACAGGGAATCTCTATGAAAAATTTCAACTTTCCTGATAGCAGGGTTTGAGCCAGGGCGCTCAAACCCTGCTACTCCTGGGTTCTCTTACTCCCGTTCTCATAGGATTTTTAAAGCAAATTGGTATCAAAGGATGTATATGTATAACGAAAAGATTACGTAAAATCAAGGTCACTTCACATTTACATATCAAAATCATTATCATAACATTAATGTTCTGCACGAAACGGCCAAAATCTTATTACCAGATAACACTTTACTTGCACATCTTGCATCATCATCATCATCATCTCAGCCACAAGAAGTACACTACTGCTGGACATAGCATATAGGCCTCCCCTAAACGTCTCCAGTGCGATCTGCTGGCAGAGGCGTGCATTCAGCGACTTCCTGCGACTTTCCTTAGGTCGTCTGACCATCTTGTAGCCGCACTTAATATTAATAATTATTCTAATAATTTTTATTCTACTATATGCATGTACGTATATGCAGCCAATGAAAGACGGCAGGGCCGTAAACATAATTCAAGTTTTTTAGATATTGCGTGAAAGGATTAACGCGAATTTTTATTTACCAAAAGTATTCAAATTGCTCTACGTAATTACAAAGATTCATGATGATGCTTTAATCGTTTCAGAATCATTATTCTTTGTTCTTTACTCTGGCTACTTCTTTCATTGGCTAACTGTTATAAATTATATTTCTTGATAACAATGACATTATCAAAAATGTATCATCTACGTTCTCCATATTATAGTTCGTGTAGAGCAATTTGAATTGTCTACACTGAATTTTGGGGACTGTTCTGATTTAGTAGCAGGGAGATAGAATTATCAAGAGGCAAATTTGGCAACGGCCAACTCTAGCTTTGGAGCCCATTAACAATGTAGGAGCCGGTAAACTGGAGTAGCTTTACTTGCTTTGACATTAACTTAAGCTGGTTCTCAAATTGAGTTAAGTCAAATTGTTTTAATATTACCAATATTATTAATGCTAAACTCTGTTTATTTATTAATTACATGAAATCCTCCTTTTAAAATGTTTCCCACACTTTATGGTTTAGATTGGCTAGTTTTATACCTGTCTGAATACCGTCTGGTACAGTAATCTGTTGTTGCTTTATTATGCAGTTTATTAGATATTGCTGCAAGTGTAATCGGTGTAATCGTTGTTTCTTTTTAAATCTCTCCTTGCTCTTATCTGTTCCGTACTCTCCGTTTTATCTTACCTCACTCTCTCGTCATGATTGTAAATCAATTGCATTGCAACATACAAAAGTTGTTAACAAAACCAATGGTTTCTTCAAAAAATCTAACCAAATAAAATGTCTGGGGCCATAAGCCTGAGCCGTTATTTCAAATATAATGTACGTTAACCCCGCCATTTCCCCCTTATTTGAATTTCTACGTGCATCTGTCGTTCGGCCTAAAACATATTTGTTAGGTAGACCAATGTGTTTTCCGGACGAGTAAGTTTGGGTTTTCATAATAATATATTTTTTACAAAATTTCTACCTATTCAATGGCTGGTGCTAAATGGTCGATTTTGATTTGTACAATAAGGTACGAAAAGGTTTGATTTATTTGCATTCAATTTGTATTATAAAGGATTATTATGGTTACATTTCACACATATTCAAATGTTTATTTAATTTTTACCACTCTCAAATAGCTCAATCGTCAAGTAAACACACAGATTGAGCTAGCCCCAAAGTAAGTTCGAAACTTGTGCTATGGGATACTAACTCAACGATATTTATTTTATAACAAATACATACTTAATATAGATAAACATCCAAGACCCGAGGCCAATCAGAAAAAGTTCGTTTTTTATCATGACCCGACCGGGGATCGAACCCGGGACCTCCTGGGTGGCGGTCTGGCGTGGTAACCATTACGACACGGAGGTAGTCAAGTCAAACTGACAGTTTTTTGACAGTTCTTGTTTGGATTTGACGTTTCTTATTTGACATTAACATGATCTAAATATGATATTGTCTAAGTTACTAGTACTAATAAATTATAGTAATTTTTTCACATTCACAGACCCAAACAATTAGTAATAGGTGTTTTTATTTAGCTCTAAAAATAACACATACGTAATCTTTATAAACAATAAATAACTATCTTAAATTCATAAAATTTTCGTTGTGTAAAGCAAAATTCAAATTTGAGGCATTTGTTACAAAACTTCGCCAGAATAATACCACTACAGGTGCAGTTATCCAACATAGTTCTTCAAGATTATGCCTACATTTTCCAACAGGTCTTGTACCTCATAAAACACTGCTGCGAAGGAAATAGTCAAAATTAACACTTACATTCCAACAGAACCAGGCGCACCTGCATCTGGACGTGAAATATTATCCCAAAATCCCAACTTTATGCACGAAAATAAAATAACTGAGATAAATCGTCTACGCCGGGTAAGGGCATAGTACAAATACAGTAAAACGCATTGATAAAAACGTGCTTTCGAACTTAATGAGAACTTGGAGTCCAACTCCTTCATCATCATCATGATCAGCAACCTGTATCTACCACCACTGGATATCAGCCTTTTCCAATGGTTGTCACCAAATGCTATCATCTGTATTCAGCATCCAGCCTCCTTTTTGATGTCGCCTGTTCATCTGTAAAGACGCCTTACGTTTCGCTTCCCCAATTCCCCAAGAGCGGCCTCCACTTTCTGACATACTATTCACGCAGGTCTTTGACTTGTTATAATTTCATATTGATTAATTTGTTATTTCAGTTGTGATTGTGAGCATATTTTACCAACACCCATTACGTTACGCCCTACGCATTAGTTTAGATATAATTCTCTTGTCTATGGTAAGAGAGCATACGTTTGTGGGTACAAAATAAACCGCTTTTGTAAAGTTTACTTTCTATAATAATACTGTGACATGTGACCATATCGCAGTTAGATTTTGTCGGGAAATATACAGTTTTGATATATCGATATTCGTCTCTCTTGTTTTATTGTTAGAACAGATTTTTCTTTGAGTTTTTATTTTAGTGACTCTAAATGGAATAAGTTTGTTTTCAGTCTCATGAGATGTGCAATGAAATATTGGCATAATATGGTTTATTTACGATAATCGAAATTTATCGGTCATTTTCTTTGTGTGTTGACTTCGTCTCTAAACACACGATTTTAATGCTAACATATAATATATTCTATTCAACGTAAACAGGTAATTTTAGATCATCAATAAACTAAATAAAAAAATAAATATATAGGGACAATTCACACAGATTGAGCTAGCCCCAAAGTAAGTTCGAAACTTGTGTTATGGGATACTAACTCAACGATACTATATTTTATAACAAATACATATATAGATAAACATCCAAGACCCGAGGCCAATCAGAAAAAGTTAGTTTTTCATCATGACCCGACCGGGGATCGAACCCGGGACCTCCTGGGTGGCGGTCTGGCGTGGTAACCATTACGCCACGGAGGTCGTCAAACTATTACAATACAAGCTCTTATTGCACCAATAAATTATATAAGATAAAAATAATAAGTCGTGGAGGCCAAGACCCCCTTCGGGTCGCTGAGCCAGCGTAGTAAGTAGGTAAGTAAAAATAATAAGACAACGCAATAGGCGGAATCATCGCTATGCAAGTTCTTCCATGCAACTAACGATCCTATCTAACGATCAACTCAAAAGTCGGCAACGCATATCTGCGATTCGTATGGTATCGTAGGTCTAGGTGCGGCTATTTCCAAGAAGTCCGCCTGATGGTTTGCCTTTAGCATAAAAAAACAAGAAGTCAGCTATAACCTGATAAACCATAAGCACTTCACAGAACGCTATAAAAATAGACAGCTCCCTCCATTTCCTTATCTTGAGCCAACGGTTTTCTCGAATACCATTCTTTATTAAATAAGGCGTCCAACATCTGTAAAGTTGTATCGTCGTCTGAGTTGTTTCCTACTTTTTATCCCAATAACAAACTTTTGCATTCCAGCAGTAATCGCCGTTTAAACTACCTACTTTTAAGCGAGTTCTGTAGATCTCCCCAAATTGAAAAATAACTGAGCGTCTCCGCGATAAATTTAAGCAAGGAAAACTTTGCTTGTAATCGTTCGAGACCGGAATTTCGGTCATTTGAAATACTGTTTTCATGTTTAATGATGTTATCTGTAAAATTAATAACAAAGCATTGTTTAAGTTGTAAACTGATAAAAAAAGATTCAACAAATACTAATAAATCAACGTTAGACAAGTCAGTCAGTGACCGTTAGGTGACTTGGAAACAGTGACACCAGCTACCTGCAGTTGACATTGTAGGAAACACACGAAACGAAGAAGAAGAAACGTTAGACGCAGAAATTAAGTATTTTTCTATCATTCCATTCTTTTCTATTTCATTAGACGGAAAAGCACCCTCCTAGGGACGAAGTTATGTAAAAGCAGGGGTGATTGCGTGATGTATCACGAGACAGCTCGTCAGACCCCGACAAGCATAAAAAGACACAAAAAATATAATGTCTTATAGTAAACAACTTATATAATATGTTACAAGTATTTTTAAATCGAATGTATTTTATTAATATTGTATATATTTCGTTGGAATCCTTTATTTAACTATTTGTATAATGTTTCTCAGAACACGAGTCTCCCTTGACAATTGAAACAACTTTTTCATTACAGAGTGATCCAAAAACTATTTTCTTGTAAGAGGATATTGCAAAAATAATTTCAATTTGTCGGTCTTGCTAAGGAAATATTTTGAAGAGGATTGGTTTGACAGGTCTATTATAATAACATGGAATACAAATAATAACGCACGCTGCTCGCTCTGTTGTAGTTCTCCAAAATATTTTTTTACTGGAGCAGATGAATTTCCTCTGCCATTACAATAAATGGAAAAGGTATGCAGTCATGCAGGGCCGTTGATATGAATTAAGTTTTCCAAATACTGTATGAAAATATTTATTCTAGTTTTTATTTTATCAATCAGAAAGTAAATAACAGACAAGAGCAAGTAAAGATTAAAAAAGATATGCCACAATCAAGAGACAGTAAAAACGTAAATTGCCATACCATGAAAGGTTATTTAAACCCATATAAAAAAGACAATGTAAATACTTTCCAATCATGCAAACTTAACAAAAGTAATACAAAAGCGTATTTTTATCGCCAAAAATACAGGTCAGCCCGCATTTAAAGGCCATTGAACAATAAAAGTGTCGTAAAGGAAATGATTCCGACAATACTAAATTTTATCCGCTCACAAAATCGCACTTTACATCGGATTAAAAAGACGCACCAATAAAATCATCTAGGGTGGAATCTAAGCATAGGTGTCTGAATTTTACTGCACGTAAAACTTTACGCGTTTCAAAATAGCCATGGGTGAGAGTGGGTGTGGTTGAGGAGACTTTTACTGCTTATAAAATTTGAAATTTATGATTGTGACCCGATAGGGAACGGACGAACACGTATTATAGTGATATTACTCGCGTTATAAATGCAACTGGTTTTGTAATATTATGTTTTGATATATTTTACATACTACAAAATTATCATAAAAGCAAGCCGTACCAAAAAACATTGCAAAATTTGTAAACGATTTGCTATGGAGACTTAAGTTAGCAACGATTTGATTTTTAGAAGAGTTGCTACTGCGTCTTATATTTGCACCGACTTAAGACTCTTTTTAACTTAAATCAATTGCTGTTAAGCAAAAAGTTAAAGAAGCCTTGGTTACTTTTAATATTATTATTTTGTTAAGCATATTAATATCTTTAAAGTGTACTAAGCAACCTTTACCCTTACCATGAGTGGATATCAAACACTTTCGCTAGCGACGCACTTTTTTTAATATACATTTTTAAGACCTGTACAAGCTCACTGACTTGACACTGTTATCTTCAAACAATAGTCAGCACCGTCTACTGAACGAGCCACTTAAAAAACTGTAATTTAGTAAGTTTATATTTTTTCTATTATGATTAAGTACATTTTTTCATTTATAAAGTTATGACTAATATATCAATAAATATTTATGGTATGAGATACAAGGCTACTAAAAAGAAAATGCTCGTTGGAATTTCGTAATTTTTTCTCAATATTTTCGAAATTGATCTTACTTTATAGATATTTTATGGGTAGGCCCAAAGTTTTATAACAGGATATACACGGTATACTTTAGCTTTGTAATAACATAAACAATATACATTTAACCATAACATTTTATTATAAAGTTCCTTTCTTCCTAACAGCGGCGCAGAGACTCCTGATAATCAGTGATCACTTACCATCAGGTGACCGGCAAGCTCGTTTGCCAACCTCTTCCATAAAAAAAACTGTTTAGCTCTTGTTCAGGTGGCACAAGGGGCAGACCACAGAACTGGAAACTGGGATGCCTCAGTAGAAATGCGGCGCGCTACAATGGAAGCTATATCTGTTAACGTTAGTTAAACTTTAATTGGCAGTGTATTAAAAAAAAAACAAGCATGGATTAGCGAAGTCAAAGTGACAGTTTTCAAACGAGTACAGAATCGTCAATGGATACCAATTGCCTATCTATTACTTTCTTTTATCTATGGGGCAGCCGTAAATGTTGACGTCGAATGTATAACGTAAATATACGTATACATACTTACTTATAATATTGGAAGTAAATTCTTAAGCCTTTGTCACTTTTTAAAAAGTATTTTATAAAACTGGCAACTTTATATTGTGCACACCGCCTCAGGTTTCAGCGTCAAACAAGTACACAGATTATATGTTGTTTGAGAACTTGAAACCCCGCTTTAGACTAGGAGATGAAGTATTTTTTTAAATTCTGCTACACTTTGTAAATTAAAATGTCAAGTCTTTGTTGTTGTTGTATGTACAAATTGTGAGATAATTTCTGTAAAATATAATTTAAAGTTAATGAAATGAAAGTAAGGTTGTCACTTGTCAAACTACATAAATAATAGAAAAATAGACAGCTTGTGATTCGAGATCGCCGCCTTGTCAACGAAGGTCGTCAAGATGGCGACCTCGGATCCTCACCGTACCACGTTGCCTTTTTAAAGTGTTCTTTTTAGTCAAAAAGTGTTCATTTAAAATACTCGACATTAGCGAAATTGTCTATGTGTCGTTAAGACACGACAGAAACGCCATTAATTAAATAAGAATAAGAACAGCTTGTGACTTGAGAATAGATAGAACGAATGATTTCGGTGAAACCCCATAGGTGCTAGTCGATGACCGACATATTCATGAGCCATTGACCACGCTGTACCTCTTTGTGGTTTTTGTATCTTGCTTAACGAGCACAACATTGCCAGCGGCAGCGGGTCGGGAGCGGCGCGGAAGCATCTGTATTTCATATTTTGTTTGAACGACATCACACTTAACGCGGCGCACTGTCATCGCGTAGACAGGCGCGTGTCTCCCGCTACCGACCTGCTATGCTGCCGCTGCTGGCAGTGTGTTTTGTGTTTCAGTGTGCCCATTTTGTCTGTCTCCTAAACTATTAACATGGTTATTCATGCACCTAACTTTACTAAGTCACGTATAATGAAATAAGTTTCACTTTTCAGCTATTTCTACCCGAGTTTTCCTCATACTTTTAATATCCTGCCTGTCACAAGTTTTGTATGTAGATTTTTGTTGAATATTGTATTATTCTAGAACATTGTCACATATTTTAATGTCTTATTTATTTAATCTTTATTCATAGTTCGATTGCAAACTCATCTACGTCGACACAACCCATAATCATAGCACTGCAGGGCGGATTTCCCTTCAATCGAAGTGGATACTTTGGCACTCTGCTCCAACTCTGCTCCAATGCTGATTGGAGAGCCATGTGTTCTCAAGGCACCTGAAGGCCACCGAAGACGTGGCTTAACGATCATCTTAAATATCCATTGACACAGATTAAAAGTACCTAAATTGTTTATAATGTTAAAATGACATTTTTTTAGTACGTTAGTTTAGACATTTCGGTTCAAAGGCTCCAACTCGGTATTCATTATAAAAATATTAAATAATAGATCTCACAATATATAAGATACTATTTCATAAACAATACACTCCACAAAGTAAAACTCACTGAGACTAACTTTAGTCCCCTTCACTTGTATTGTAAAACTTTCAACTTGCGGCAATGTTCAGAGTTTTTCCTTTATCCACTATATTTCAAAGATATCTGCTGACATTTTTGATATTATCAACTTAGCCAGCTGTGAAAATAACTACGCGCTAAAATTCTTAGTGAAAATTACCGACTAACATTAAATGGGCGATTAAATGCACGTTGCTTCTCATACTGTGTGTTTAATATTTATTTAGGAACAATTAACGTTTTATCATTATCAAAACGTTCTGAAACAGCTTGTCTCAGTTACGTCTAAGAAAAGTATTTACCTCTCTGTCGTGTAAATGGCATAACTGCAATTTGGTTCAGTGTAAGAGAGGTGTTTTTAAAATAGAGTGGTTACAAGTTCTTCATAGTAATCTGTCTGAACTGGTGGTAAGTAAAAATTTAATGACAATTCGAAAGAGGTTGTACTCGTATTAGGTCTATTTGAATAAAACAATTTGACTTTAACAACCTTGTACTGCAACAATGATAGTTTTATGACCAGGTGTACAATGCCTTGTATCGCAGAAATGGAAAGAACAGAAAAATCATTGCCGCATCGAACGTATCAACAAGTTATGATTGATCAGTTTGATGAGCGAGATCAACGATGTTTTTGTGTAGACGGACAAAAACATTGAACTTATTAAAAAGTGCATGGAAATTTTTTCGAACCCCTTTCGATAATATTAGTAAGGAAATTTCCGTGTCTATACGTTATTCTTGTAAGATGTCATAAATAATGTACGCCGGCAGTCGCGGGCTCGGAAATGGGACGTCACCGGGGATCCGCAATGATTGAAGATGCCCGTTTATGTAGATTGCTACCTGATTTATGAATTCACATAGTTTTTGATTTTATTTACGTGCACGCTGATGCTTTGGCACATTTTTCTGTGTAGACCGATGATAGAAAGATATAGGATTAGAGGTCGCTCTTATATGCTCCCTTGCTTTCATTTGTAAGTTCAAAGAAACAAGTAAAATATCTGGATGTCATGTTTTGTGATGTAGTTTAAGAGAGTAATTTTAATTATTTTGAACAATAGAAAAGGTCTTCACTGTCAAAAGAATCTCTCTGAATATCAAATTTTTGACTTTGGGGACAACATGATTATCTTGATTTCCAGGCTGAAAAAGATTAGATTTTATATAGGAATATGGGCGAAAAAGATTTTATGATTGGTTAAATACGGTAAACGTATATTTCAGATAATCAATTTACATGGAAGGTATAATGACTGCCTCATAACACATGGTAGAAAAAAGTAACAACCAGTTAGCTAAGGGCGGCCGTGCCTTTTATACATCTAGTGTTCCCAACTCAAAAGTATTGCCAGTACAATATTATTTTCTGCACTATTTAATTATTTAAACACCAACATTATATCTTCCGCAATGTCTGCCAATCGGTCCTGTCTCCTTAAAAAAAAATCGCTAACTATAGATTGACAATAAGCAGTGAAAGTTGTGCATTGTTCGTAAAAGTTTTCCTACCATATTCTTTTCTCTTTATTCTCCCTTACTTTTATTCCTCTGCACAATAACTTTGTGACAGACCTAAAACGCGCAAAACGTATCTACAGTAATTTAGATTCTTCAGCTCTGTAAATAAAAATCGAAATAATTTCTAAATCACATATCAAATATACTACATTAATAGGCACATAATGTCTAATTACAAAAAGTATAATATTTAATGAGATACCCTAAAAAACGCGATTCAAAATGTTAGAAACCATAATAAGACACCTTTGTCCTTTAGATCACCTCCGCAGCCTCCCCTTGCCCAATAACGCTCAGTAATGGTTCATGAATCACGAAAATTACCAGAATATTGCTATACAGCCTCTGTAAAGGGAATAGATTTAAAAACGTGCGTTACATTTTCAATTATCGTGTTTTTATGTTTGTGTGAAACAGTGAGGAGATTTTGTAGTCTTTTTTATATGAACCCTAAAAGATGTCAACTGGTTTTCAAGTTAAGCAGAATTCATAAGTAAAACCCAAACGTTACATTGCCAACTTTATTGAGTCGTAGAGCCTAGCTACCATGATCTGCCCCCTTACTCTTAAAGATAATTCCGCACGATCGCCATTTGATTGTCAATTTTAGGTACTCTTTACAGCGAAACTAGCGCTAACTACATACTAAACTAAATGAAATCGGATTGTATGCTCACCAAATAGTTAGTAAAGTATAAAATTTCAATGGTACGAATTAGGATTTGCTGTTAATTTTGCATTTGAAATTATACAGAATTGAAATTAAAATATCGCGATTACTATGCAGAGTAACCTAGCTGGTTTGTAAATAGGCTGGCTCGACCGGAGCAGTACCAGAATATCGACGTGAAATATAGCGATGATATGCTGATATGTGAGTAAGCCGCAACCAGTCCTGCTTTCTACTTCTTATCCTGAGAAACAGAAGAATTTGTAGGAAAAATATTAAACGACAGTCATGAGAAAACCCTCTAACTTTACAGTTCCTTTGGCAAATTGTAAATTAAAAGAGGTATAAATAAGACTATATCTTCAAATAAACTAAAAGGAACTTCGAACAATGTTAAATTAAAAGCAATAACTAGAGTAATTCACAATTAACCTACAGTTAACAATGGCAGGTTACCAAAATGAAAATTTAATTAAATTGCAGACTGTCGACGCAAGAAAATACTACAAAAGCATTCCCTTTGGCTAATTGTAAAGTAGATGTTTGTAATTATGGGCCTTTGTTTTAATTTTAGTCCACCCGAAGTTATTAGGTGTAAACCTCTTTTAAAATACCTATATATTTTGAATAAAAATCAAGATTTTTATATTTAAAATTTACTAATGGTCGCTGGCGTATAATTGATGGTTAAGAATACTAATAACCTCCCAGGAGTATATTATTAACATCGTAAACAGCATTTTTGTGTCGTGTTTTGTTATTTTTTTAGGGTTCCGTAGGTACCTCAAAAGGAAAAAAACGGAACCCTTATAAGATCACTTTGTTACCCGTATGTCGGTCCGTCTGTCAAGATCCTTTTTCTCTGGAACGCATAAAGGTAGCAAGCTGAAATTTATATCAAATACTCAAGTCTACAGTCCCTAGGAGCTGTGAAAAAATCAAACTTCTAAGTCAACGCAATCAAAAGATACAACCGTTTATGCCCCATTTTCGATACACGCAGGAGCTACAGGGTACTTTCTGTAAACTCAAAATCTTACGTCTTATAGGACAGATAAAGGAAAAATTGCGAAAAGCATAAATTTTTGGTTTTTACTTATATACCTACAGGTTTGTACGGAACGCTCGGTGCGCGTGTCCAACTCGCACTTGAACGGTTTTTAAACAAAATATAAATGTTTTTGTTATCATATCTGATACCTGAAAGTCTGTCATTTACAAATAGATCATTTACTAGATATCTATAACGTGATTTACTTGGTCCGCGGAAAAAGGAGGCTATTGCGCTGCAGTGGAAAAGCCTCTTGAAAAACAACTTTTTTAGGCCTCAGATCTACTTTGTACCATGTTAACTTAATTATATTTAGTTCCAATATCAATTTGGCTTCATATTTAAACCCATCTATTTGTGCAGAAATCAGTTTAATTGTTAAACTGACCCTTTTTGGATATCAAAACTCTTTATTTTACTTTTAAACATTTGGAGTAAATGCATTTTATAAAAAAACATAGGATGCGATTTTATTATTATTTTAAGAATATAAAATCATTTACCCTACATAGAAAAACAAATGAACTAACAAAGGTCAAAACTTTTGGTTATAAATCCTTTAGTACCTAATAATAATACGCAAACACCAAGCCAACTTTATTTAGCTCTAGAATATCAGGAACAGCTCAGTAGCGACAGCTTGGGCTCATAAACTGGAGTAAACATGATCTCGTGGCATTCATCCAACTGCTTCTAACTTGTTTGTGGAGTTTCCTTATGTAACTTGCCTTATGTTCATTGTCGACTAGGGGCTTGGTATTCTAGGGTACAGATAAGAATCTTCATGAGCCACCACCCACTTGTGATTTTTAAATCGGCCGATAGTTTGATCGTTCTGGGATTCAGTATGGAGCTATATGGCAGTACGCCCATTTGACGATTAAAAATCGGCCGCTCAAACTATCGAAAATGACTGCGACTAAACTATCGGCTGATTAAAAATCACAAGTGCCCACTTGTGACTTTGAATTTTTAATGGCTCTAACGGATTACATTTGAGAGAATTTTCTGCGGTGTTGGTAAAAAAAAATGAGACGAGTCGAAAGAGATAAATTATTTGACTCTAATGTTCGTTTAGACAAACAATTCTTTAAAATTAAAAATTATCTTCACTGCTTTCTCTACGTCCAAATTCTTGTTTTAGTACAGTCATACATGTAAAATTTTCGATTTTTAAAAACGTATTATAATCGATGATTTCAAATATCATACTAGTACCAAAAACCAGGATTTGGACACAGAAAAAGCTGTGAAGAGACTTTTAAGTTTTAGGAATTGTTGGTGAAATAAGTACCTAGGTAGTACATTTTGGTGTTAGAAATGTTGAGTTGTTGTAATCACTTTGTATCCTTGTCTATTGTTGCAAATATTGAGGGTTGGTAGGTCATTACCCTTATAAATATAATTAAGAAATTCCATATTCTGTGAAAAAAATAATTTTCTATTTCCAACTTATGATTGACTACATAAATTAAGATTTTGAAATTTATTACTAGTTAAAAGCCCTCGTATGTCGTGCCACTGTGTGCTGAGTTAGCGTGATTTGGTTATGATTAGCATATAAATTAAAAACGATTGTAAATAACCCATGTAGGCTGTAAAAAAACATTTTAACAGGTGACATGACATCAGGAAGCCTGCATTGTTGCTAACTTATAGTACCTCCATTCATATTCCCTAATAACTGCATTAATAACAAGTAGGGTAAATGCCTAGTGATGGGACACTTACAATACAATACCTACAAAACTCTCTATTAAAATGCACCATTAAAAATATAGATAATATATAATACATATGTGAAATTAATAATGATATGTAAATTAATGTACAAAAGGCGGTCTTAACCCAAAAGCAATCTCTTCCAGACAACCTAGCAGAAGAGGAAAAAAAGATTACAGAAGACACACATTTAATTACAATGGCAGAAAGACACTTAATTTTTCTTATGAATTTTAACAGAACAAGGATGCAATTTTTTTATTTATATAATTTGAAGATTATACCTACTATCTTATAGATCTTTATGTAATAAAAATGAAATGTCCATCACCATTAGGCATGTCCCACGACTGAATATTTACCCTCTATAGTTTCGTTACTGACAACAACAACATGAAATAACAATTTATATTGGCGACCGCCGTTGCGTAATGGTTACCACGCCGGACTGCCACCCGGGAGGTTCCGGGTTCGAATCCCGGTCGGGTCATAATGAAAAACGAGCTTTTTTTTATTGGCCTCGGATCCTGGATGTTTATCTGTATATACTATGTATTTGATATAAAACGATGCTTACATATTATTAGCATCAACATATTTGTTCTTCTCTACCCTGAGAGAGGCAGGTCACAGCGGATAATCCGCTCAAATTGGAACAGCCCGTCTGGGGAAGGACCTCTACCTTACAGAAGATCGTAGCCAAATAGCATTGGTCTCGGCCATGTTGTGTTCCTACGGGGAGTAAGGTCTCCAGAGCTCCACTTGGGGGGTTGGGAGGGTTGGCAACGCGTGAGTGATACCCCCGGTATTGCAAGCGTCTATAGGCTACGGTGACTGCTTACCATCAACCCGGCCGTATGCTCGTTTGCCACCTTTGTGGTATAAAAAAACCCTGGTCTACTCTTTTATTAGTTGTACTTCACGAAGTTTGAACTGTAATAAGTAGCAGACAATAGTAACTATTATGTAATCTTTGACAATAGTCAATAACAAATAAAAACCTATCATAAAATCTCAGAAGTCAGAACCGTACCAGGAAAAAGTTATAAAGGGGGCAAGAGGAACAAAAGAAATTTACTTATTCCCAGTTTCAAATAACATAAAATACTTAAGTCATTGAGAAGGAAAAATGCTCTGAAAGTCATCACCATCAATCACAGTACCCTTAAACTTCACTGTAACTTCTAACCGTATAATAAATAACCGTTTAAACTTTCCCGAGGTAAAAAAAAAGTACAGGGGCAAAACAGGCCATGTATTAGGAAGTCAAGTGGCGTGTCTTTAAGTGTTCCGTCACGGTCCTGATTTGCAGACTTATGGCATTGTTCCAAGATCTCCGAACTAACTCTCAACTTTCTAGAAGTTGGGAAGGGTTGAGATATTGACGATGCGATGTAATCGTTGGCTCGTTAGACAATCTTGATACTTAATGGTTATTATCATTAAGGATTTAGATAGCATTACCTTCTTTTTCGGGAACTTTTTTTCTTTATTTGGGATCGGCATTATGCTTCGGAGGGCACGTTAAGCCCATTCTTGCTGATGTCAACAGATGACAGTAGTTAAGTCAAGTCGGCAGTGCCTCCGCCAATCCGCATTGGTGGAAGATCCGTATCTTTGTATTGTGATGATTATGGGTGATTACATAATCATCATCATCATATCAACGCATACACACGTATCGAACGGGACAACGGAGTTTTGCGATTAAAACGGCAGATATCAGTTAGTTCATAATAAAACAACGCATTTGTCTTTTTACCCATCGACTGAAGTATGTTTTTAATCAATACAATGTTTCGAAATATTGCAATTTTTCATATTTCACTATTGTCATATCTAAGAGAACATGAATATTCCGTTAGGGGAGGGAATATCAAAAATTTAATATACTTCGTAAACTCTAAAACCTCTTTACTTGAAGCCGAGATTCTCTCGAGTCGTGTTGGAAACACTGCAACTTGCTTTTATTTTCCGTCATATCCTGCCATTGCAACGAGTAGGTGATATTATATAACATTATACGGACATTAGAACGATGTAATTTATAGAATTGCTACAAGCACTTACAGTATGAATTTTTCTGTTTATTAAACACTAGCGTTACCCGCGGCTTCGCCCGCGTAAAAATGCCTATGTTAGACTCTGTACCTCTGACAATATGTATACAAATTTTTGCCAACAAGATTGGCTGCTTAGTCAAGCCGTGAAGGAATAAAAAACAAACAAACAAAGAAACTCACTTTCTCATTTATAATATTAGTATGATGTCTGCCTCATAACGCAACGCGATTTAAATCACATCTATAACTGGAGTTTACATAATAAAATGCAATTAAATCCTCATTTAATTGGCATCAGTATGGATTAACCGCTGTTCTTAAGGACCGTAGCTAGAGATCTGTTATTGTCTATGTCTGTTTGTGTGCCTCACTAATAAAAAATAAAAAAAACATTAAATTTAAACTTAAGGCAAAATAAAATTGTCATCTAAATTATTTTAAAGTCAAAGTCAATTATTTTTATTTAAATAGACCTAATTACAAGGTCTTCTAAATCTTACTTAATTTAAAATGAACGATTCTATTCTATAATAGATGGTGGTCGATGGCGTCGCTGCATGTTGCACTCTAATATGAACTTGCAAGTTAAGCGACGTCGACCCTAGCCAGCGTTTGGATGGCTTTTCGTTATCTCCAGCTTCTCCGTGCTTCGGAGGGCACGTTAAGCCGTCGGTCCCGGCTGTTGTCGATGAATGACAGTACTTAAGCCAAGTCGGTGGCCTTAGGGCGGTTTAAAAACACCGGCCTCTGCCAATCCGCATTGGAGCAGCGTGGCAGAGTATGTAATCACCTTCGATTGAAGGGAGACCGGTATCCCAGCAGGTTGGATGATTATGGGTTGATATGATGAAGACATGGTGGTAACCCCGCTGCATTCTAATGAGTACAGTTCATAAATGTATACTTATAGAGTCCCAGTTCAAATTTTTAACAAGTCGCAAATAATTTAAGTATTCAGAACTGCGATTATTATCTTATAGATTAAAAAAAATATATTTATAATAGGTTTTTAATAGACAAAAATAAAATGATCCATCACAACTCGATTCTTAATAAAGTAGGTATTTAATTACGTAAAGTAAAGTTTACTACATCTTACGAAAACGGGTCGGCAATATGTGACGGCAAATAAGACCTAGCTCGGTATTTCCCACGGCACTCTCCAAGGAATTACAGTTCCGAGAGTTAAACGACCTTCTGTACAATCTTTTTAAATTTTTCTCTTTTTTTATAATAACAAAAGTATTGAGGTTGAATTTAATGGTCTAACCACTTTGCAGGATGACAGGGCTATATCCGAGATATTATCAGGATACATCTAAATACATCTTTCATTAACTTTCCATGGAAAACAACAGGGGACCCAAGACAACGTCTTTATATCCCTCAGACAGAGAATGACTACTATCTAAAACGACAACTCCCTAAAATGACAACTTTATCTTGAATATAAGATTAAAAATTAATACGGGATGTTATGATGTTAATATAATTTTATGGCTGCCATGTGGCTTTACGGCCAGGCGCGTCTACGATCGGAGCGGCACTACACGCCGCTGTGTCCGCCGCCCCTCGCAAGGCTGTCGCTGATAGCGGCAAGTTCATGGTCTGGCTGCATCGAATTTAGCATGCGCCGCTGTGTCGTGCGTGGCACTGGGCCACATATACAATTGTTCTTACCGCTCGCCGCCCTGCGCTAAGCTATAGGGAGGGTGTCGCCCCTTTTTCCACATTTCCCCTGCTGACAGCGGTAAGTTCGTGGCTATTAGAAAACATTTGTTTGTATTTTGCCTCATCGTATCTATGACAAATTGTAGAACGCATTCAAACTATACATTATCAGCTATTAATTTCCGTATCAAAGGAAATAATTAATGTTCCCAATCGTTAATATCTCGAACAACAATTTGTCATGGGCCATTAGTTCTAGCCCTGCGAATATCGCGTCTTGTTGATAAACTTTGGTAATGTACACCCGAATAGTCTATGATCTACTCGTGCTAAATCTTATTGTGTAATTTAAGTTGCTAGTAAATGCCCGCGGTGTTACGTGTGTTTTATAATGTTTCAGTTATTAGTCACAAACGTCATTAGGCAAAATCCAACCTTTAAGTATAAAGCCACCACATTAAGAAATACATATATTGATGCAGATATTCTTTTTCACGAAGAGCATTTGGGTATGAATTGGATATGAAGGCGTGCACATACGCATTGTTTATGTGTGCGATTTTACGAGCGTTTCCGAGGTTACGCACACTACAATAATGTGCTTGTAAACGTTACAACATTCATAGTCAAATGCTCTTCGTGAAATAGAATATCAGTCATAATCATCAGAGTCATAGAATAAGTAATAATCCGAGGTAGAATGGCCACCCTCCGCCCCTCACCGAATCACGTTACCTTACCCCAGGCGGGTATCGAGGCGGGTGCAGTCGCAAAGGTGTGCGCTTAGTGAACGAATGTGTATACTTGTGCGCATATGTGTGCGCTTGTACAGACGATATAGGCCTATGTAGTAGAAATAGGAAATTATTTCACGCGCGTTGTATGGAGTGTCCGGGGTGTGTCAAAGTGAGTAATATCTCGATGCAGTTCGATAGCTTCCCTGTGTGTCACACTCCATAGGAATCTCCGGTTAAGCAACGTTGAGTCTAGCCAGTGTTTGAATGAGTTATCTCGAGCTTTTCCGTGCTCTGGAGGACCCTTTAAGCTGCTGTTGTCGACTGTCGTTAAATGACAGTCGTTCAAGTCAAGTTGATGGCCTTGAAAACCAATCAGCCAATCCGCATTGGAGGAGCCTGGCAGAGTGCAATGGGATGATTATTTATAGATTGTAAAATGATGATAATAATATAATGAATATCTAAGTTCAGTTGCATAATTATTTTGCTATATAAAGTTATTAAAAATTATAACTACTACAAAGTGTTGAAATAAAATGCGATAATTTCATAACATAACAATTTCTCGGCTATTGCATGATACCAGCGCCATACCAGCGTTTTATGGCTTCATTTAATATGAATTTTGAACTATTTACAATCGTGGAACATGAAAGCAATTTTTTTATTAAGTCCAGTTTAAAATATTTCATGTTATTAATTTATTGAATCTATATTTTTAACATATTTTTTTAAAATCACTATATTTATCAGAATATAACATAAACTATCCATGTTAACAAGTAAGTGTCCATCGCACATTTCCGATATTGACAGAGTGAGATAGGTCACTGTATCCACCAATAACAATGGTCGACATCACAGCGCAACCAATAGCAATGATTACGTGGAGCAATATGGACCAATAGTAAAGTTTCGGTAATTCTTTGAAAAACAAAATAGACTATATTACGTAATCTAATCTATCTATTATCGATGATGTCAATTTATAACGAACTAGTGTCCCGCCCCCAGCTTCGTCCGAGTTTTAGTAAGGATCCCTAATTTTAAAAAAATATTAGCCTACTAGCTGCCGCCCGCGGCATCGCCCGCGTGGCCTAGTAATAATTAGCATATCTTTCTTCAGAAACAAATTCCGGTCCGGCACGGCCCGGTACAGTACGGTTCCATCCGGTCCGATCAGGTCCGGTCGATCCGGTCCGGTCCGTTCCGGTCGGTTCGG
Source organism: Endotricha flammealis (assembly GCA_905163395.2). Classification (NCBI taxonomy): domain Eukaryota; kingdom Metazoa; phylum Arthropoda; class Insecta; order Lepidoptera; family Pyralidae; genus Endotricha; species Endotricha flammealis. The sequence goes on from LR990867.1 coordinate 3,275,229, forward strand.
ACCTTATAAGGACCCTGCATGCCAAATTTGGAATCTCTAGACCCAGCGGTTTGGGCTGTGCGTCCCCTCGCAACTTCGTTTGCGTATATCTCGCTTTCTTTTCGCTTGGGAATTTTGAAAAATCCTTTCTTAGTACAGTCAACAAAGGAGTTGACTGACCCCCCTCTGTATATATGATTAAAGATTTCTAAATATTGCGTGAAGGGATTTACTTGAAAATTTGTAATTACATAGTACAATATGAATACTATTAATAAATAAAATTTCAAGTAAATCCCTTCACGCAATATTTTGAAATCTTTGATCATATAAACAGAGGGGGGTCAGTCAACTCCTTTGTTGACTGTACATCCCCAGACGTCGTAAGGAACCTACATGTCAAATTTAATATACAGTCGCAACTTTGTTTGCTTATATCTCAGTTTCCCGTGGGAATTTTTAAAAATCCTTTCTTAGTACGCCCCTAGACGTCGTAAGGAACTACAGTCCAAATTTGGAATCTCTAGACCCATTGGTTTGGGCTGTGCGTTGATATATAGTTAAGTCAGTCAGTCGGGACTTTGAATTTTATCTATGAAAAAAAATCCGGTCCGGTCCGGTTCGATCCGGTCCGGCACGGCCCGGTACTGTGCGGTTCCTTCCAGACCGACCAGGTTTGATCGGTCCGGTCCGTTCCGGTCCGGTCCGGTCCGGTCCGGTCGGTCTGGACCTTATAAGGATCCTACATGTCAAATTTGGCATCTCTAGACCCAGCGGTTTGGGCTGTGCGTCCCCTCGCAAATTCGTATGCGTATATTTCGCTTTCCCGTGGGAATTTTGTAAAATCCTTTCTTAGTACATCCCTAGACGTCGTAAGGAACCTATATGTCAAATTTGGAATCTCTAGACCCAGCGGTTTGGGCTGTGCGTTGATATACCCTCGCAACTTTGTTTGCGTATATCTCGGTTTCCCGTTGGAATTTTGAAAAATCCTTTCTTAGTACACCCCTAGACGTCGTAAGGAACCTACAGTCCAAATTTGGAATCTCTAGACCCACCGGTTTGGGCTGTGCGTTGATATACAGTTAAGTCAGTCAGTCAGGACTTTGAATTTTATATATTTAGCCTATGATAGTCAAGGATAGTGTAGAAACGGTGAAAGAATTTTTGAAATCGGTCTGTAGTTTTAGAATTTATTCGTTACAAACAAAAATATTAATCTTTCCTCTTTATAATATATAAGTAAAGATAATCATTTTATTATGCCACAAAGGTGGCAAACAAGAACACGTGATACGTAGCCTATAGACGCTTGCAATACCGGGGGTATCACTCACGCGTTGCTAACCCTCCCAACCCCCCCAAGTGGAGCTTTGGAGACCTTACTCACCGTAGAAACACAACATGGCCGAAACCAATGCAATTTGGCTACGATCTTCTGTAAGGTGCAGGGTCCTTCCCCAGACGGGCTGCACCATTTTAAGCGGATTATCCGCTGTGTCGCCTTACCTCTCTTAAATGTTTTGCATGTTATAAACCATAATTTACTAAACAGTCCATAATAATGAATTATTAATCTGTGTACACTTACGTAAGTATATTGCGTTTTAACAATATTCGTGATCATTACAAATCATGATTAATTTCCAGTAAATACACTAATTTGTGTTGCATCGAAATTGTGTTTCGGCTTTGCTGATTAATATTATGAATAAATTTGCATTTTAGAGTATGTAACGAACTGTACTCATGTTAACATTATAACTATTTTCAATACAAAACTTGGAATGGAATTTTAAACATAGTAAACCCAGCGTTATAAAAATGCCTTTGAATTATAGCTCGTACAGTCAAACAACGGAAGAGGTGACCAGGGTAGAGAGCTAACATCATATATTTTTATGCAAATAATAATAAGCTGTATTGTGAAACTTTATATGAATAATGACAAAAAACATCTTACTAACCTCGCCGGCGAGGTCACGCGTCGCGTCCCCCTATAGGAACCGCGCTTCCGGTACCGGTATGTGCCACCGGGTCGCTATTCCAGTGTCGTCCTATGCCGAGGTGAGAGTCCCACTTTAGAGCGCTTATGGCTTAGGCAGACACTGTTAATTCTAAGCAGTAAAAGGTTTCTTTTCCTGCAACTGTTTGTTGTGTAAGCCACAGCGGTTTACAAATGTACATTTTAAAAAAACAATGGCCAATATTTTTGTGGATGAAGCCGAGACCAGGTTTTAATAGTAGAAGATAAACTGAAAACATAAAATATAGGTACTTATACAAGGATTCTATGAAATTTACGCTGTAACTTAATCTACAGAGTTCTGATAAAACGCTTATTTATATTGAGTTGGGAGTCTTTATGCCAATAATAGACGTATCGATATTTTGGAAACTTTTCAATGTAAGGTTTATGCTAAAATACAGTCTATTTAATATATCACTTGTAACATTAAAATCAAAAATAAAATTTCGGTATATGAATGTTACTTTTTATTCAATAAAGTTATTTATATACAATTATTATATATTTAGTTAACACTGGTGTAGGAGCACATACACGTACAGTCAAGAACATATCGACCTTTACATATCGGACTTTGAACCATTCTTAAGTTAGAACTTAGATGTCATAAGAGCCAAAATTGTACAGCAAGTGTAAAGCTCAACATGCACCTGACTGTACAAAAATTTTAAAGCTTTCGAAAGTTTAGTATCAAATATGTACAAAATTTGAAAGCATTAGCAAAATAAAACCTCTTGTAGGAATTCTCATTGAACATTTTGAAAATCATTTTATTGACGTCTTCATAAAAATTTCGATAGTCGTTTTAAAAATTGTTTTATCCCATTTTAATAGGAAGTTCCTGAGGGGTTTTCGTAAATTTTTATTTTACGGTCTCGTAAGATTTTTAAATCAAAATAGTAGTTTAACTCTCATTAAAGTTTGGTTCATAGCCAGGATTATCACGGGGACAGATTTTATCCTAGATAACCAGAAACAACCGCAGGCATCAGCTAGTCTAATATAAAATAACTATTAATTGAACCATAAACGTAATTATAAGTCGACCAAAAGTATAATTAATGTTGCCACCTCGGAAAATTCCTGAATTACGTCGGAAAATTATAAATTACCTTTCAACATTTGGTGAGCATATTTTAAGGGGTCATAACTATTCTGTAGGGTTCCCCTGGGAACCCAGGGTCGACCGTTCCGAATTTGCGCCCCTTCCTCACCTTTGAACTTGACCCATCCGTCTAGTCCTTGAAAACGGCAGGGGTTTCATAAATCTTTATTCCCGGTATTGCCAACATATAAATTATCTCTTAATTTTCGGACCCTACTGGGTCATTATGGACGTTTTGGGTGTTAGAACAACTATGGTTTAGTGTTACATGAAATTTATTTTGATATAATATTTTTTGTTTCGTTTATCATAAAGTTCTTCATCCCAGTCAGTGTGTGTTTTAAATAATGATTTAAAATGTGCGTAGTTGGGGTACCTACTGATATCTGCAGTGTTCGTGTTATAGTTTGACAATACGTAGAAGACAATGACCCACCACCGTCCTATGGCTCCACTGTCCTCGCGGTTATTTAATTTGAATCGCAGGAAATACGTAAGGTACTCTCGTTTGCTCTTGCACCAGCACTTCTTCAGTCTCCCTACAAAGTATTATATCTTTATTCTGTCTGTCTTTATCGCATTCTCTCTGTTCTGATATTTCTGACATAAAGATGACAATTTATTTTTAAAGTTTTTGTTACATCCACTGATATTAAATTTTAAATTAACGATTTGTCAATTTATGTAGCTAAAATAGCTGCATCATTTGCAGCGTGATCTTGTAGTTTGCGCTGCTCTTAAAAGACCCAATACCATTGCACATTGGTTAAAGTCAATAATCAGACTCAAAAATTGTAAATAATCGTCATATTCAATCAACCACTTCACGAAAGAACTTGCAAATTGAAGCACAGAATATAATTTGCCATTTTATTGATAAAAACATTTAATAAAATTTTCGTGACATTTTCCTGAAATTCTCGTGTTCCGCAAGCCGATTACCATCAAAGGAAACCAAACATCAGCTAAACGATGTGAAATATTCGAAAAATACCGTCGAAGATGATAAGTTGGCTCGTAAAATTGCGAAATACACTACTACGAGCCGCGATCTCATTCTGATACGGGTTATTGATGTCGGAGCGATAGTGCGGTTGTAAATATTAGTTTTGTGTACTACCGCAAAATATAACACTTTGTATTGCGGTCTAAAAGTGTTTATCATTTTATTTTTCTTTACCTAACAGAGCAGTGGAGTTGTGTAAAATAGTGATACTATCGTGGCCTTGAAAATAAGTCATACTATCGATAGTTCTATCGATTATGTTGAGTCCTGTCGCGTCGTGGTCATTACTGAAGTCGTAAGCCCCTGGTGAAGTGTCAATTTTTGTTTCACGATGTCCCTTTATCAACATCGGTCTTCAGCACAATGGAGTGCTATGTAGAGTATCGATGGATAAAAATTAAAAATAACATTTGTCAAGATCAATGGTGTCCTATTTCTAAAAATCTTCTTAGTACAAATCTGCCGTCTGAACTGGTGGTAGCAAAGAAATGTTACGATTTAAAAGAGCTTATTATATTTGAACAGAAATATTTGATTTTGACTTTGACTTTGATGGTATCGAAAGTATCAATACCATTAAAACCCGTCGATAGTATCCATAGTGGGAAACAAGCACTAATGAGTTATGATGATGCTCGGGCAATACCGCAAGTATCCACAATTGTAGCAATAAAGTTCGAGAATCAATAGTAAGTTCTAGGATTGAGTCAAACGCAAGGGAATGAATCAACACAGATACTACATACATCAGCACAAGCGTTCCGCTTAATCCACTATGAAGAGTGTATGAGTTATGACGTCATTCGTCACAGCAGCAGTGTCTTATGTGATAGTGACTTTGTGTAATAATGGCCATTCTTAAATGGTAGATTAAAAACTGTTATAATAAAGCTAAGTTGACTTTTAACTAAAGATATTGCTACGTCGCTTACAGAGGCGACTTAGCAACATCTTTAGTTAAATATTTGTTTTTTATTGTCGTTGGGCTGCTACGTCGCCGCATATGTTCGATTTGTATTGTTTTTATTATTATTTTAATGTCATCTTCTTCATTTTTCGTTTTATTTATAATGTTTATGTAAAACAAACCCAGACTCCGGCGCGAAAATTTAGTTTTCCCGATTTTAGAGGATATTTATAACTAGGTACTATTCTAAACTATCACTATCCCTCTATCGGGAGAATAACACTTTCTTTTGCTCATAAAGGTGTAGTGCCCAACAGGGTCCAATGTTACTAACCTTAGCTCTAAGACCTTAGAACTAAGACTATGTAACTTTGGTGCAATAAACTATTGAGTATTGAGTATTAAGTTTGCAGTTTCGAAAGATTTGTGCTAACCTTGTAGTATGCGGAAAGCCGTGAAATATTCGATTTTTTTGGTATTTCACTATAAGTCTTAAACCGTGCGTTTTTTACCTACATTAAAATCTAGCAAACTGCCTACGCCGCATCACATCGAGTGCGGTGTATATCCTAGTAGCCCCCTTTTGGCCAATTGCCCTCCGTGTCACCAGTGGAGGGGGCAACTCTTCTGGTGACGGGGAGGGCAACTGGGAGATAAAAAAGACCAGTCACCCCTTGTAAAGATACACCGAATTTGAAAACAGTTTTAGCACTGTAGGTTCTATGCTAATCGAGAGAATATTATTTCGTCAGCTTAATTCGTCAAAAACTAAAAAATTTTATTTCAAAAAGTTAAATTTGAAGACAGGCAGTCTAGAATGCTAAAGAACTGCGACTGTCTGCGACATCATTAAGGCACTAATACAGACAAGAGCGCCTCTAACTCAAAGCTTTTCATTGCATATCATACGTTCTCGTCTTGCTTGCTATTCTCAATTTGAAACTAGAATTAGTTAGTCACTCTTCAATAAAATTACGATTTAAATTTTGTATTCAATTCAAAATTAATACCAAATCCTACTTTGGAACTTCATATTTCGGTCAGCCTATAATCTGCCCCCCTATTCTTGTAAGAAAAATAGTTACTATCTCATATCAATCTGAAGCCATGTCTCATTCAGACAAAAATGGAATTGAACGAGATACTGCGTGAGTTTGAGATTAGATTGAAACTGTTTTTGTTAAAACAATAAACCCGTTAGTTCAGTACTTAGTTAGAGCTAGTATAATCTGTGAAGAGTACTAACAATCCAATGTCGATCAAGCGGAATTATTATTCAAGGGTAAAGCTCTGTTTTGATGTTCAATGCTCACTAAGGGAAGGAACGCACGAGCAACTTTGTCTCTACGACTTAAGGCCTATCCGAAGAATTCTTATACTTGGTCCTAGGTGCCGGCACTGTTGTGTGCGGATAGGCCTTAAGTCGTAGAGACAAAGTTGCTCGTGCGTTCCCTCACTAAGATCTTCCAATATTATATGTGTGCTCAGTACTTACTTCTGTATATTCCATTCCACTATACTAAGCACAAGGTTTCCAGAGAAACTCAATGATACTGTTTGAACTAGTTGGTCATACCTTGTGGTAACTTATCGTTGTGTGCTTTATTGTAATCAAGTGATTTGTGCTTAGTTCATATTTATTTCATACTAGCTGACCCGTGCCCACTTCGTTGGGCATAATGTTAAAAGCCTTTTTATTTTTTGGTTTTATATATCACCTACTAGCGAAACCCGCGCAACTTCGTTTGCGTGTATCCCGCTTTCCCGTGGGAATTTTGGAATGTATTATACTTAAAAACCTTCCTCTTGAATCACTCTATCTATTAAAACCGCATCATAATCCGTTGCGTAGTTTCAAAGATTTAAGCATACAAAGGGACATAGGGACAGAGAAAGCGACTTTGTTTTATACTATGTAGTGATGACACTCAGCAATAATGTGGCTTTCTATTGGTGAAAGAATTTTTAAAATCGGTTCAGTAGATCCCGAGATTACCCCTTACAATTTAACAAATACACAAACTTTACCTCTTTATAATATTAGTATAGATTGATTTATTTTTAAAATCAAATGATTATTTTCAGCTTTTTTGCCTTCTGTAAGTGATCTATGATGAAGACCAGGTGGTAGGACGACTTAGGGGGCAACTCGGACACTAAAACACCGATCCGTGTCCGAGTTTACTACTTTCAAATTTCGATGTAGGCAACTTGGACAATTTTCGGACAGATACATTGCACATAATAGGTATATATTATACAATTTTGTCACAGTAACACTACATAGAAATAGCCTGAAGCAATGAGACAAGCTTGCAATATCCGGCGAGTTCGACTGACCGAGGTTATGTCTGGGCTTAGCCGATGTTAACAACCGAGTACTGTGCTTAATATACTTATATAAGGCAGGTTGTCAGTATTTAAACATATATAAAGAGGCAATGGTTTTCGATCATTTTTAAATACATAAAACTATTGAAATAATTTACGGATTTTGCATTATATAAAGAACTGCTAATGGTGAGCATTCTGCAATTTTCGTGCAAAAAATCCAACATAAAAATTTCAATATGCAAAAATCTAATCGTTTATTGAAATTATCAAAATGTCGAGTATTTTTTCAAAACATTATTTGTGTGCATAGTTAATAGTTATGTGCGTAATTACATTTTTTATTGATTGGACGCTTGTTACGGCTGCGGACTTTTACTACGGACATCTACGGAGCAATTGCTGGGAGCGCAGCGCATGACTTTAGTGTTAGGCACTCATTACTTTACCTGGAAAGGCAATGTCGAGACATGATCACTGATAGTACTTGTTCCCATTACACATTTTTAATTTATACTTTACAAGCTTTTCCCCGCGGCTTCGCTCGCGTTAATTACGCGACCTCTATAGTAGAAAAATTATTTTCCCATTAGAACGACATAGTTTCACGGGATAAAGAGTAGCCTATGTTGGGCTCTGTACCCCTAACAATATGTATGCAAATTTTCATAATGATCGTCTGCTTAGTCAAGCCGTGAAGGAATAACAAACAAACAAACACAGTCACTTTCTTATTTATACTTTATTAATTAAGTAATTAATAGAATTAAATGAAATGCGAAAGCAACAAGCAGATTGTAGCCAAATAGCATTGGTCTCGGGTCTCGGCCATGTTGTGTTTCTACGGGGGGATGGGAGGGATGGGAACGCACGGTTGATAGATAGTTGATAAGGAGGGTCGTATGCTCGTTTGCTACCTTTGTAACATAAAAAAAATGTAAAACAATGACTGATCTTTGTTTATTAATAACGGGGTTAAAGTTTAAAAAAATTAAAAGTTTAATACTTGTGCACCACCTGTTTTCATCAACGCCTCCTTGAGTTAGTAGTCACCTAACTGGAACAATTGGTTTGACATTTTGATGACATAATAATATGGTTTTTCTACCGTTAAGGTATTGGTGAAAACTGTCATTAATGTTTTTAAAATGTCACTTACCACATTATACTTTTAAAGTAATATATAAACATTAAAACAGTAATATCTAACTGGCGAGCTCGATAAACATTGAGAGTAAATTCCTCCAGTTCTTCATTCTCGTTATTGGAAAGGATGGGCTTTGAAATCGAAGAATTTTTAAACTATTTGTCTGACTGCAATCACAGATCTGATTGTCTTAAGTTTTGATTAAAATTTAATGTTTTAATGATTTGGGATGAGGGTTGGCAACGCGTAAGTATTGCAAGCGTCTATTGGCAACGGTGAGGGCTCCATTAGGCCGGCCGTATGTTTGTTTGCCACCTTTGTGGTATAAAAAATAAAATAAAAAAGTTTAGTCATGACCAAAATAAAATCATTAGATTTTAATTTTGCTAAAGACATTTAAAAAAAAATGGGTAAAACTAGAGAGATTTACTTCTCCAAATTAATATCATAATTGTACTTAATGTTTAAGAAGATTTGAATAAAAATGTATCCCATATTTCTTGGGAGTTCTTAGCAAAATATCGAAAGTTCAGTTCCAGTGAACGTAATTATAAAAACTCTGAGTTCTCAACTTAATTATAAAAATAAACGTTTCCGTCCCTAAGGAGATATTTCTATTTTCAGTTCAAGAATACTTTTCTAATAAAAATATATTTTGTACTCTTGTGTTTTGTTTTGTTGTTTAATAAAAGTGGGTTTAGAAAATGATTTCGTTACGATTCATAGTCCATCGCTGAGTTTAAATCACATAATCATTAAATCGAACATACAAAGAGCTCTATGTAAAACAAAACATGACATCAAGTCGCGCTCATGTGTACAAGGTCTTTTGAAGTGGTGAGATTTATGATGAAAATGGATTAATTCGACGTCTTACAGCGTCAGCTATCATTTAATCACGTGTCTCTCTAAGAGGCATCTCCAGATGAACACAAAGACAAGTTGATCAATGGATGCTGTAATATCATGTGCAATGTGCATAAAAATTGCGGATGCAAACGTAATGATTTAGTTCAAAAAACATGTTATGAATTCAGAGACTTGGCTTTCAAAGACAATTCCTATAGTCTTGTACAGTTTGTTTAGGGGGTCTATAGATTTACTGAACAGATTCGGACCCAGGTTGACCGTTGTCGGAATAGCCTGGCCAAGTGGGGCTTCATTGATCCAACCTACATCAACGGCGACTGTGGAGCCCCAGTCCAAGATATAGCACACTTAATAGCACGCCCAATGTGCCCAACTGAGTATACTCGGGAGGACCTTCTCATGGCAACCGACATGGTTGTTGCCGTTGCCAGGTCAAACCTAATCTAATTGTGAGTCACCAAAATTGGACTAGTAGTTTTGGAGATAAATGGCAACATTGGTTTGCACAAACAAACAAACATATACTCTCACCCCAAACGCAATACTGTCTCCGTTCCGTCGTGGGTAAAAAGAAGATTGAACAGATATTGAAAATTCTTTTAAAGCCCGGCCACCAACAGTGCAGCAGTCAACCAATGACGGTAACCATAGGATAAAGAATTTAAAAAAAAGATTAATATGCTAATGAGCATCATTGTAAAACTTTCTAATTACAATATGAAGCATTTATGATGGTATTAATCGTTTTTCTATGGTCAAGGATTTTCTAGGTATCTTGGGACAAGTCTCTGTGTTGATTATACCGAATTTTAATTTAAACTCGAAAACACTAATAAAAATTCAAAATACTCAAAACGTTTATAAATAAGAGCGTTGAATGTGAAAATTGTAATGTTTTACTCAAAGCGGACACACACTTTGCGGTTATGTTTTTGCTCATAAAACTACGTAATTAACGTAAAGGCAATGTGAATAGAAACTAAAAGCTCACCTACGGTCAATAGAGTTTTAAAGTAAATAAAACTGGGTCAGTGTGAATACAGTGCAAATGAACCCGGACCGTCGAATGTAAAATGGAACTTGTAAGTCGAAAAACAAGTCAAAATTAAAGCCGTTTTATTTATTTATTTTGAATAAAAGAACAACACAAAATAAAATGATAAAATAAATTTTTAAAAAAATTATCTCAGAGAATGTTGTGTCGTCTCCCTTCAAATGCAATAAAGAAAGAAAAAAAATATTTATGGGCTTTTTAATATTTTACTTATTGGACGTTTACATGTAACTTCGGGCGTAGTTTATTATTCTGATCTCGTAGCGAGCAGAGAGAATTATCAGGCATTTAGAAGGTTTTGCAATGTATATTATTGGAATCAAAATAGCAAATAACACATACATAGCATTAGGTCCCAATAGTAATGTAACAATAGACCGTGGTGCTCGGCAATCGAGCCTCACTTGATTTGCTTCAATTGCTGTCTCTCACGAAATTGTTAAGGAGGGAAGTTCTTTCAATACTTCCAATTCCAACTATCTTCTTTGTGATTAAATTCGTTGTGAGTTCCAGTACAGGAGTTTCTCCCCCGGGACGTCAATAAGCCTCATCGCTTATTGTCAATCTGAGGTCGCCGTTGTTGATCCTGGCTACACAGGAGACACATCGGTGGGAATGTGTGGTGGACTTATCACGTTACTGGACGTTTGATTCACGCTTACTTTCTTTGGAATGGTGGTTCTAGGTCTATTTTACAATGACTCTATCACTTGTAAAGTAAATTTAATGCAAAAATTGTACCCTAAATGTCTCTATTTTAAAGCGCGTTAGGTATGAATATTTTTACAACAAATTAAAATGTTAATTCTTAAATTCTTTACTCAACAAAACCCTATATTTTACATCATAAAAGATACCATTTCCAGCCAGTGGCTTTGAAATTAATGCTGTATCTAATATGCAGTGGGCGGAACCGAGCTTTCTCTTCGCAAACCCTGTTGCAGGCTACTTTATATGGGTACAATTTAAAAATGTAAATACATGTTACCACGAAAATAGTATCCATTCGGATATTCTGCTTTATCTGCTATTTAGTAAGTAGATTTTGCAGTTTCGAAGAGTATTCGACAATAAAATTGTTGGTTTATTTAGTATTTATCTGTTTGAATGTATGAACTTACTTCTTTTAAAGTGGTACAGCATTTATGAAATGGGCTAGTTTGGAAAAATACCACCCTTTCACAAAATATCGGCGTGAATTAGGAAACATATCTGGCCAACTGTTTTCCTATTTCTCTTCTTCCATCTAAAGATCAACTAATTTTGTTGTTCTTTAATTAGCAGATGAGCGTGTGACCCGCGAAGTTACCTTAATCATTAAATTCACAAAAGAAACATGTGTAAAAATTGTTTCTCCTGAGTTCGGTTAGATTTAAAAAAGATAAAAATCGTCCTTTTAAAAGGAAATCGTTAAGACGTGTAACATAATATCGCTTTCGAGCTTTCCAAATCATTGTATACTTTTTCTAGACCAAATGGTCTAGTAAAACTTTTTCTAGACTAAACTGTCTACGTGACCTACATTTCGCAACACATAGTGTTCATAGATCAACTTAAGTCTAATCCATGCTAGACATTCCTGTGCTACTGTGAGACTATTTCCTCTAAGAACGAACTAGAGAAGAGTTATTATTTAAGTCGACGCTTGTCGCTGACGGCTTTTGAGCTGGTACAAGTTATAGAGGTAAGCGTTATTGTTGGTATTGCGGCACATTTTTGAAATAGGCTAGATCGATCGGAGAAGTACCACACTATCATAGAATATGGTCCTGAATGTTGTGTGCATTGATTACTCTCAAGTGATAATAAGTATCTAATGCTAGCACAGCGTTCAATTTACTGCAGAGCAAACATAATGCGTCTGTGTTGAAGCAAACTAAACTAGAGGGACTTTAAAAAAGGATAAATATAAAATATTTAACCCAACCCGTGTAGCGGATGCCTGTCAACGTCCACGTCATATAACTGTCCCGCACCTGGCAAGTAAAAGTAGTTTATATGGCCGCAATGAATGGGTTAAATGATCACACAAATGACGGTTTTAAAGAATTACCAACTTAGGACATTTTAAGCGTTCAAGGTCACATTATTAATTAGTTAGATATAAGAAACCAGCTTTAATACTCAAAACCGCTTATTTCTTTTCCATTGCAACGTCATCGTAAACAACCACGACGACCTCCAGAAGGCTACATGATAAAATGTGGACACGTCCATTGCAGTATGGACATTACGAAATGCTGTTGAGTTTACCCTTTGTTTCTAGGAGAAGTTTTTAGCACAGAATTCATAATAGTACTAACGTACCTATCACAGAGCAAGGAATTCTCAGTGAGTGCAAAGATTTGCACTCACCATTTATAAAACAATTGAAATCGATTGTCGTTATGCATTAAGTAATAAGTAATGAGTTTTGTACTTCATTTTGAACTTCGTTTTACGTCTGCGCGACTCAGCCGTGTTGGCGACTACTAATAGTAGATATTACCTCAACCAACACAAATCCAACCTCACAAATAAATTCTGCCTCAGTATAATATTAAGTATAAAATATAATTTTTATTCTTACACATCGCATAGTAGTTTAGTTCTAGGCCTACCCACTCCATACAGAAATTCGTTACCCTAAAGGTTGCCTTGAAAAGATTCAGCAATATGGTCGTGTTGTTGCATTATACACTAATCTGTAACTGTATCACTTGTATTGTAAATAAAACTATCTCTATCTACCTATCTAGTTTATATAAAAATATGCAAAGTTTACTAGAGTATTTCAATTTCAAAGTTAAAGTAAGTCGCGTATAGAAAGTACTATAAGAATTTTGTTATGAAGCGATTTCTAACATTTTCATATAATGCAACAAAACGTTGAACATTTACGGCGAATGGTTGTATGAATAATAGCGACCATTCGTGTCGTAAACAGCATACTACTGGGAAATGAGAAATTGATCAAAATTGCCCCCGTAAAGCTAGCTAGCTAGAAAATTTTGACCTATATTTTTTTAAGAATTGTAACCATTTCTTTAAAAAAATATCGTTTTTTTGAGTCTATTGCAAATCGTCATCTTCATATTAACTCATAATGCCACTGCAGGGATGCGGGTCTCCCTTCAATCAAAAGAGATTAGGGGATACTCTGCCACGCTCCAATGTGGATTGTCAGAGGCCAACATTATCAAGCCGACTGAAGGCAGACAACAGGCGGGACCGTCGCGCGTCGGCTAAACGTGACTTCCGAAGCACAGAGAAGCTCGAGATAACGAAACCTATCCAAACATTGGCTAGGGTTGACGTTGCTTAACTTGCGTGTTCGTTTTATAATGCGACACGCGACGATATTAAAAATGAAGCAAATTATAATATATCCATGTAATTATGTTCTGTTAATTGTAATTATAACCTAAGACAGACAAGGTCAGAGGCATCAGAAAATTGAATTTAATAACGATGAAATGGTAAATTAATATAAAATCTATTTACCTAACTTCCCTTTCTCTTAACTTCCCTCTAATGTTTTATCGCCTCAAATATTCGTAAAGTATTTCTCAGAAACATTTTTTACCTTCGGTGTTGAAATATCGCTAGTATTCTCCCAGGATACCTACTTATCATCTAGATTTATATTATACTAGCTGTTACCCGCGGCTCCGCCCGCGTGGTCAAGCGAAAATGCCAATAATTTCGTTGAAAGAAACGTTTCGTAGGAATTAAAAAAAAACGACTTTATCCTTGTCAACAGCATAAAGGGAATCTCTATAAAAAAATTCAGGTTTTTTTTTTGTTGGTTAAGCGCTTCTTGTGGGAATTTAAAAAAATTCCCATCTTTATCCTTGGCTACTATAAAGGGAAGCTTAATACAAAATCTAGGCATTCTAGGTTGAGCGCCCACGATTAATACACGTGCAGTCCTATTTTTCTCGTTCCCGTGGGAATTTAAAAAAAAACTACTTTATCCTTGTCAACATCATAAAGAGAATTTCTATAAAAAAATCAACTTTCTAGGTTGAGCCCTCCCGATAATACACGTGTAGTCTTATTATTCCGAATCCTGTGGGAATCTTAAAAATCCCGTCTTTATCCTTGTCTAGGTACTTAATAAAGGGAACCTCAATAGAAAATTCTAGTGTTCTAGGTTGAGCGCCCACAATAACACACGTGGAGTCCTAGTTGTCCCGTTCCCGTGGCAATTAAAAAAAAATCCCGTCTTCATCCTTTTCAACATTATATAAGGAACCTCTATACAAAATTTCAGCTTTCTAGGTTGAGCGCCTGCGATAATACTTACAGTCATATTACTCACTTTCCTTTTATTTTTGAATTAAAAAATCCCATTATCAACCTTGTCTACATCATAAAAGGAACCTCTATACAAAATCTCAGCGTTTTAGGATGAGCGCACCCCATAAAACACGTGTAGTCTTATTCTTCCTATTCTCGTGGGAATTTAAAAAAATTCACGTATCTTTGTATACATCATAAAGGGAATCTCTATACAAAATTTCAGCTTTCTAGTTCGAGCGCCCTCGTTATTGCACGTGTAGACGCTTAGGTAGTAGGTCACCCCATTTCATCCCTCTAGGGGTTGAATTTTGAAAAATCCTGAAACACGTATTTACTCATTTACCGCCAGGAGTATTCCTGCGAAATTTCAAATAAAATGGTCTTACTAATCTAGTTTCTTCATACAAACTTTGGACCCCCGTTTCACCCCCTTAGGATGTGAGTTTTGAAAAAAACCTTTCTTAGTGCACCCCTAGACTTCATAGTGAACCTATGTGCCAAATTTGGAGTCTTTAGACCCAGCGGTTTGGGCTGTGCGTTGATATGTCAGTCACCAATCAGTCAGTTTCTTCTTTTATATATGTACTAGAGAAACCCGCGCAACTTCGTGTGCGTTTATCCTTTCCCGTGGGAATTTAAAAAAATCCTTTCATATCGGTTGCCTACATCATACACCACACTTTTCAGAACACACCCAAAAAATTGTCCTAAGTTTAGTTTTTTTTTTCTATTTTTATACTTCTCGGTCGGCAACGGGTTAGGGACCCTAGAATCTATGTGCTCCATGGTCGACGGTAATCACCTAATATCAAATGATCCATATTCCTGAGCTTGTTTTCCAACCACTTCCGTAAAAAAAAATGTATAAGTATATCGGTAATTCAATACCTACAACCTCGCCTACAACAATCTACGAAATAATAGAGCGAGTCGACGTAATGAGATTTCCTATAAGTGAGAAAGAGACAATATCAAAATGTATGCCATTTAACCATTGACCAATTTAACTTGAACCCTGTCAAATATTATAAAAATTTAATATTTAATTACTTACTGTTTATTATCGATGAATATGATTTCGCTTTATACATAGTTAGAATTTTAGCTGTTTTCCGAGATCACAAACAGAATAAATAGTACGACGACATTATGAAATCATTTTGTTTGAATATTCACAATTTATAAAAATATTACATGACAGATGACACACTTCACGGATGTGTCAAAATGAAATGTAATTGAATCAAAAGCACTAAGGAGTATGAGTATTGATATCAAATCGAAGAAAATTACCCACAAAATACATATTTTTCAAGAATTTCAATAAAATAAGAATCACGTCTTCCATCAATTCTCTTAAACAATTTTTATGCAAAATTTGAAGTAGTTTGGACCAAGGAATCAAGTTGTCCCATAGTAACTTTACCCCCCTTTTTCACCCCCTTAGAGTTCGAATTTCGAAAAATCCTTTCTTATCGGACGCCTACGTCATATAATAGGTCCACCTGCCAAGTTTCAGATTTTTACGATGAGCGGTTTAGGCTGTGCGTTGATTCTCAGTCAGTCAGTCAGTCAGTCAGTCAGTCAGGACAAAGCATTTTATAAATATAGATGACGGTTAAAACTCTCTAGGTACCTGTCATCTATGAAACAAACGTGTCTAGCTGAGTATTTTTTAATAATATATTGTTATTGACATTTCTTAGTGTTATTGTTGAAGAAATGAAAATGGTAGTTTACCTCCCTAGAGATGAAGAGGTTAAGAAGCCTGTTTGCTACCTGATTTAGTTTTTTTTTTTTTTTCTTTTTCCGAGTGGCAGAGCCTAGCCATTACTATGAACTGGTCTCTCTCAAAATCTAAGAGCCGCGCTCTTGTCGGTTTCTAGCAGCTTCATTCAGATCATAGATACAGATTCATTCAGTCATTCATTCAAATCAGCATTTTTCTCTTGTGCCAGCTCTTTCACCCCATAACATGCTCGTCTGTCCTCCTTTAAAAAAAAAATCATTACTACGTCACGTTTAATAATACCTGCGTATCCCAGATGGATCACTAAGATGGATGACGTAACAAGACTAGGGTAAACACGTCTACACTTGGCATGTCCCATCTCACAATTAACGTACACGGATTACCGGGAAACCCGTCGGCAACAAATGAACGGTGAAATTGAACGATGACTCAGCGTTGTTGATTTATGAAAGCAATTTTTGTTGTTGAATAGTTTCTCTTGTTGTTAGTGCGTATTATGTTTTATCGAGCGATCATAGTAAATGGTGTATCGTTTTTGCTTGTAAGTGTATTTGTTAATTATCACTAAATTTAGTTTTGGTGTAAACATGCCCAATAGAAGAAAATTGTAGGTTTTGCCTCCTGGGACGTCAGAAGAGCTTATTGTTAATTATCAATTTGTATTCTGCTAATCTGATAATTCTAATATACAGCGTGGATACTTATATTACTTAATCCATCTTTTTTTTATAAAATATCTTTTTCTTTATTAATAACTGTAATCTCTAGAGAAAACGAAAATGGGTCAAGTATAGGTAATCCTAACTAATATTATAAATGAGAAAGTGAGTTTGTTTGTTTCTTATTCCTTCATGGTGTAACTAATCATGCGATCATTATGAAAATTTGTATATATATTGTCAGGGGTACAGAGCCCAACATAGGCTTACTACTTTTTATCCCGTGAAAGTATGTCATTCCAATGGGAAAATATTTTTTCTACTTTAGAGGGCGCTGTATCGGCCAACAGATGGCGCCACAAGTCGCGTCGTGGGTTTTGTTGTCAAACGAGATCTATGTCATAAAATTAACTCGAGCGAAGCCGCGAGGAAAAGCTAGTATCAAATAATATCGAAATGTTCACGTTACACAGTTTATTATAAAACTAAATGTGCAAGCGACTTCGTTCGCAAATGACTTTGAGTGTGGGTGTTTTATTATAACTTTCTGACGAAGAAATGTGGATTAACATCTAAATATCTTCCACCAGTTAATATTTATAATCGTTTAATACTTTGTACTCCATCTAATGTATTTCTGATTAAATTCGTTGTGAGTTCCAAGACAGCTGTAGTTTCTCCCCCGGGACGTCAATAAGCTTCATTGCTTATTGTCAATCTGAGGTAGCCGTTATTGATCCTGGCTATACAGGAGACACAGCGGTGGAAATGGGTTTTAGGCTTGTCCTGATTTGATCCTCAATCGTCATCTAGCGTCGCGCTCCCCTCCAAAATCGCTCGTGCTGCCGCTAAGTGTGGTGTCACGTAGCGTCATTCAACATTTTAGTATGTTTGTTCTCACCGCTCGCTGCTGATATTTTCTTTATAACACTTTATAACACAAACAAGCATATGGCCCGCCTGATAGTAGACTGGTAACCAGTCACGCACCGTAAATAATTTTATTCTGTGACCGTAGCCTACGGTCGCTTTCAATACCGGGGGCATCTCGCGTTGCCGACCTTGTAAAAAGTGGAGCTCTGGATACCTTACTTACTATAGCTGCGAGTTCGTGGCCTGGCTGTTAAGAGTGGCGTGGGTTGCGAGAAATAGTGATATTTTGCTTCTACAATCTGCACGCTACGTACAGTCAGCGTAAGAATTAAGCTTTCTCATGTAATTCTCAATATATTTAAACGAAAACTTTTAAAAGGCAATTTTTGGTTACATATTCGCAGCAATCCGATCAAAATTACGTAAAAAAAACTGAAGGGGTCGTATAAGCTTTAAGAAAAAAAAACTTGTGTCTTTTTTCACATAAATTTTTGTGCATTGGTAACGGAAGTTTACAAAATTTTATACCTTATTGTTACTATTGTTTCTTATGTAAGTGACACTGTAGTGTTTTTAATCCTTACTAATATTTCCTTATCCTTTCTAATATTATAAATGAGAAAGTGAGTTTGTTTGTTTGTTATTCCTTCACGGCTTGACTAAGCAGCCGATCATTATGAAAATTTGCATACATATTGTTAGGGATACAGAGCCCAACATATGCTACTTTTTATCCCGTGAAAGTATGTCGTTCCAATGAGAAAATATTTTTTCTACTATAGAGGGCGCTGTATCGGCCAACAGATGGCGCCACAAGTCGCGCTATGGGTTGTTTTGTTGTTAAACGAGAGCTATATAGTCATAAAATTAATGCGAGCGAAGCCGCGGGGAAAAGCTAGTAAGAAATAAAGATTTATTTAAACCGAAACTACAATGTTGTATGCAGCCTCCGTACGGTCACCGCGCGGCAACTTTCGCGTTTTTCTTCGTTTAGGGGACCAAGTTTCTCTGAAGCAGACTGTACATAAAGACGAAGGTAATGTGTATATTTGTTACTCCTTCACGCTCAAATGGCTGGGCCAATATTTATGATATTTGGTATGTAGGTAGCTTATCAGCAAGGTATCCCTTGGATTAACACATAGGGTACTTTTTATCCCGAAAAATACGCGATTCCCGTAGGGTTTCATGAAAAGTCTGATAATGATATAGATAAATAATACTGTCTAATAAATCTGTTTTGTTTATAATAATAATAATAATAATAATAAATTTTATTTATTTCATCTCACAAACAAATTTAGATTACACTATAGAATGCATTTTACAAATTCTTATCGATTGTGTGAGATGCTGGTGCCTGAAGTAGGCTTGAAAAGCCTGTATTACAGGTCACCAGGTTCTCACCACTCAGAAACAAAGGAAAAATTAACAGTAACATAAACTAAATACCTATAATTTGTATTGAAGTTTGTGCGGAAAAAAGTAATCCATTTTTTTACTTCTCAATTCAATTCAACAAATTATATGCATGTATAATAGACTGCGATATGTGTAAAGTATGACTGAGTGTTTGTGTGAGTTGAGTGTGTGCGTTTGAGTGTATGTTAGTGAGTATGTTATACAAATAAATAATATATAGATACAATAATATGTAGATAAATAATATATAATTACAAATTATAAATATTAAATATTCAACGAATGCCTACATAACTATATCTTTACAAAATCGGTACTTAAAATGCAATTTATTATTTAGGTACATCCATGTACTTACTTAATTAAAGTAAGACCTTCTAAAAGTATTTCTTGTAAATCTGGTTGCATAGTAAATAATTTAATTAAATTCAACCCTACACCTAAAGACTTGTTACTAGGTTAATTATTTATTTATTTCGAATAGGGGTTGTATAATCCAGACAGAAGTGATTCAGTTTTGTCGTAATTAAGAGATATAAGCCAATTCTGAACCTTTTTTTTACAGTCAATCTTATTAGCCGAATGAATAGATAAAATTTCATTTGCTTTATTGTATAGGAAACCTCCCAAGTAGCAAAAATATTTTTTAGTATAAGTTTTTTTGGTGTTGTATGGTATACAGATCTTGGTAACTCTTAGATAGAAGATAGATAGAATACTCTTTATTTGCATTACACACAGGAAAAAGTACAAAAAACAATCTTAAAAACTAGTGTAAATGCAACAAGGCGGCCTTATTGCTAAAAAGCAATCTTTTCAAGGCAACCTTAAGGTAACGAATTTCTGTATGGAGTGGGCAGGGCTAGCATGACAAGAAAATAAATACTAGGTAAACAAGAAAATGATAGAAACGTAGGACATCAACTAAATATTAAAACAAAATGAATAAATAACTTCAAATATTATGCCATATCACTATACTTACTATAATATATTATATAAATATTCATATTCATCCTACCATAAATACATAATTATACTATATTATACAATACATATATACCTAATAATAAAATAAATAAAAAATGTCGTTGTACTTAAAGGCAAACAAAGGAATCAAAGACTCAAATCTAAGAGATAATTTTTCACTTGTCGTTTGAATAAATCGATGGATTTTGCAGTTCTAATGGCAACAGGCAAATTGTTCCATAGTCTCATAGCCTGGATAGAAAAGGATTGGTCGAAGAATTTGGAGGAATGAATAGGAATAAGGAGTGTGAGATTATCAGTGGAGCGGAGTGACAGGCTATGGGATGAGGAGGAAAAGGTGAAGAATTCTTTAAGATAGGAGGGAGTACAAGGATTAAAAAGTATGGTGTAGAGAAAGGAAAGGATGTGCATGTCCCTACGTTGGCGAATGGATAGCCACTTCAACTGTGTCCGGTATTCAGACACGTGATCGTATTTGCGTAGACCATAAATGAACCTAATACAAAAGTTCTGCAACCGATCTAATTTATTTAGCAAATCTACGTTAAGGTCCGGGTACGATGTGTCAGCATAATCAAGGATAGGGAGAAGAAGGGATTGTGCAAGAGCAACCTTGGTGGCAGTTGGCAAGAAATTTCTGAGTCGCCGAAGTGACGCAGATGTAGCAAACATCCTCCTACTTACCTCGGCCACCTGAGCTTTCCAAGACAATGTGGAGTCCATGATTAATCCGAGGTTTTTTACAGAGGTTTGAAAAGGAATGCAGATACCATCAAACATAACCGACGGTATTTGAAAATTATCTAACCTCGAAATAAAGGCCTGGCTACCTAAAATGATGCATTGAGACTTGGTAGGATTAACTTTGAGTCCATAGCGTTTACTCCACTGTGATATGAGGTTCAAATTTGCATTGGTATCTGAAACGGCTAAGGCTATATTACTCAATGACGACTGGCAGTAAATTTGTAAATCATCTGCATAAAGGTGGTAGGAAGAAGTAAGTGAACTAGTGATAGAGGAAATGAAAATAGCAAACAATAGAGGAGACAGCACACCACCCTGCGGCACGCCAGCTTTCGTATGACACCATGTAGAATTTAGGAGATCGATTTTGACACGTTGCTGACGCCCGTACAGGTAATTATGAAACCAATCACACACTGCTGGAGATATGTTAAGAGAAGAGAGAATACCTAACATAATATCAAAATCAACGGAGTTGAAAGCATTGCTGAAGTCGAGTAATGTCAATAAGGTTAGCTGTTGATTTTCCATACCACGCCTAATGTCGTCAGTGATTTTGACTAAAGCAGTAGTCGTACTATGACCAGGCCGAAAACCGGATTGAAAAGGGTTATGTATGTTGTTTGAATTTAGGAAACTATTTAATTGCCAATGAACTAGCCGCTCCAATACTTTAGATAGGAAAGGGAGTATAGAAATGGGACGGTAGTCACTGAAGGCAGTAGGATTGGTTTTTTTAGGCAGTGGGATGATTTGAGCCAGTTTCCAGCATTCAGGAAAGGAGCTTGTGGAAATTGAAAAATTAAATATTTTTGTTAGGATGGGAACGAGGAGGTCAATCAAAGGGATGATCATTTTACGACTAATACAATCACACCCGACGGCATCAGACGTGATGGACAAAATGCTTCTCTTAACATCACAGTCAGTGAAAGATTTGAAAGCAAATGGAGAGTAATTGGGAGTAGGCATCGAAGAAAGAACTTTTAATGTGTTTGATTTGATATTTTTATCAAGAAACGAGCCGGAAGAGAAATGACTATTGAGTGAGTCAAGATTTATATCAGAAGTACAGGAATTTCGCGATTTGCCAACTCCCAAAGTTTTAAGAAATTTCCAAACTTTAGCTTGGTCTTCATTTTCAACAGACTGGTGAATGTGGCGTCGCTGTGCGTCCCTACACACCTTGTTGCAGAGATTTCTGGCTTTTTGGTATTTTTCACGTTTGGCGATGTTTGATGGATCTGCTTTATGGCGCGCTTTTGCGCGGTTCTTTTTCTCTCGGAGCTGTTTGATTTCATCAGTTAGCCAAGGAGCAGGAAGATGCTTGAGCTTCACCGGCCTAATAGGTGCATGAGCATCATATAGATCGATTAAAAAACTATTGAATAACCTAACTTTCTCGTCTACAGTGTCAGTATCATCAATGCCAGACCAATTAATTTCTTGAGCATCGCGACGCAAATTTTGGATATTCATACCACCAAAGTTACGCTGCATGAGGATTTTGGGTTTCAATTTAGGAGGACGGATTTTATAGGAAAGATAGACAAGATCGTGATAGGAAAAGGCGTCCGCGCTTAGCTGTCCATGCTTCGCAACATGATCGAGTGAATTAACCATGATAAGGTCAAGAAGTGAGGGGGTACAGTTAGGAAAGTAATGCGTAGCATTTAGAGGAAGAATATTCAAATTGGCTGAAGTAACCAGACTTTGAAGGCGTCGAGTACGGGAATCATTCTTTAAAAGACACGTATTAAAATCACCCATGATAATGGAATGATTGTATAGTGGACAAAGGACATCAAGAAGGGTCTCAAAGGCGGGAAAATAATTAATTGACAAGTTCGGGCTATAATAGACACCGAGAAGGACTTTGGTACAGGAAAGAGATAATTCTAAAAAGAGGTGTTCAGCCGTATCCGGCGGAGGAGGCTGTGGAGATTTACTAATTATAGTGAAAGAAATATTACTACGAAGGTAGATGGCAACACCGCCATGGGAAGAGCTAATTCGATCATTGCGGATGAGTTGGAAACCAGGAAGAGAGTACGTAGTGGAAGGCAAGGAGGGATGAAGGAACGATTCGGATATTAGGATCGCATGTATGTTGCTATTGTTGCCAAAGGTTGAAAGCAAATCTATGTAATGCGCCGGAACGCTTTGTGCATTGATGTGAACAATGTTAAAATTTTTAGAGACATTCGCAAACGTAGTGACAAGAGAGTTGGTTAGAGAGGATGCATCAAGACTATGGAAACTGTCGTCAGATATAGATAAAAAATCATCGGTACTTGACTCACTATCTTGAGTACACGACATACAATATAAAATGAAAATATATATAAAATAATAATAATAATAATTTATAATAATAATAATATTACAGTAAACAACAACTCTTCACCCAGACAGAAATAGCCACCTGCCAGCTGCATTGAAAGAAAGAATTAACGAAAAAGGCGATGCTCCCGTTTAGAATTTAATTACACAACCCATTACAAGGTGAATACAATATATGGATGTAGTAATGTACAATGTCATGGAAAAAAAAAAAACAAACCGTATGCCGTAAAACAATAAGTCATGCCTGGCCTGCATGACGAATTAAACCGAAGATTGCCAAAAAAAAAAAAAAAGAACCAGAGTCAATAACATTGACATTTCATTCACTTGTCACTTGTAAATAATTAATTTTAACCTAACCTACAAACAAAAGTAAACAAAACAAAGGTGGTGAAGTGAAAAATTTGCGAACCTTTTACCTTTTTTATGAACCTACGAGAAATTTAACCATTACGTACATACCGCCATGTCGAAAATAATTTTGATAAAACGTGGGTGTGCGCTGAGAAAAGAAATATTAACTGATATAATGTTGAGGGAACATGCCAAATATAAATCCACAAAAACAAAAACAAAATGATGCGAATATGCCAAGTGGAGAACCGTACACTACTTCTTGGTGGCTGTTGGGGCGACGCGACGGCTGCGGCCCGCAGGCTGCGCAGCAGTCCTCGCTGCAGGCTGCGCAGCAGTCTTCGCTGCAGGCTTACTCTCAGCCGAACCTGAGCCGCTTACTGCACCAGAGCCAGCGAGGGCTTCCAATTGGGCAACGGAGGCGATGCGCTGCCGTTTGCCTTCTGCGTCCACACAGTATATGTCGCCATCACGGGTCCAACAGCGAGATACACCCAACCTGGCACGCGCAGCCATAAATAACTTATGCCGCCGAGAAGTGAGGAATTCTGACACAGTACTGCCAGTATTCCTCAACTGCTTCTTTCCAAACCACACTCTGTCCCGGTTGGCTATGTCACAGAACTTAACTAAAAGAGGTCTAGGCTTGTCACCACTTACACGGCCCATACGATGGCACCTTCTGATGGCTCCTGTATCAATGTGATGGTCCCCAGCACAGCCTGCGAACACCGACACAGCAGCAGCCACAGCGTCCTCATCCTTCTGCTCAGGCACACCGTGGAGAAGCAGGATTTTGCGACGAGATCTCATTTCTAGCCTGTCTATATCTTCAACTAAGTGGGACACCAAGGCATGCAGACTATTAAATGTTGACACTGTGTCAGATTTAAAGGATTTGAACTCCGTGTATATGGAGTCCAAAGACTGCTTATTTGTACCTGGTGACACACGTGCAGCCGCCAACTCCGCATCGAATCGTGCCATTTTAGCATTCATCTCCTCTGCAAGGTCTTCAATACGTTGATAGGCATCCATGACAGTATTGTGAAATGTGACAATGTGATTTAATGTGTGAAATATTTTTAAGCTATGTTTATGTGAAATTTATATCAGAAAAGAGAGCTGGTAGGTAACTAATTTATTTAAGATTTCATAAGAGTTTTAAATGCACTGTTATTTATTTTTTATATTAATATTATAATCTAGCACAGTAAAGACGTCCTCTTTTCAAGGCCTACCCGAAAAAAAAAAAAAAAAAAAAAACTCTTCTAGCCTCCCTAGTATTTTTATCATCATCATAATATGGGGTAATTGAGTGTTGCCCTCTCACTGCACAAAAAATAAAGATTTGTCTTACAGATAGTACTTGCCAGTGTTTATATAATAGTTCCGTTGAATATCGATACGGGAAAAAGGCACCTACTTTCAGAATAGCTCTTTGCGCTATCTCAATTTGTTTCATAATTGTTTTAGAGGCTCCACCCCATGAGACTATACAATACGAAATAACACTCTGAACCAATGCAAAATATATGCGTTTTAAGCCAGTAAGATCCACTACGTGTCTTAGCGTTTTAAAAATATATATAAACTTTCTTGCTCTTTTGGATAGGACTTCTATATGCTTTTTAAAGGAGAGATTTTCATCTATAAGTACTCCAAGGTACTTTATAGACATCACCAATTCTATACCTTTACACTGACACAATTGTTTCCCACTGTCAATATTGCAATAATGAGAAATAAGCGGTTTGTTTAATATATCAGCCAAACCAACGAAGGACATTTTACGCATCGAGAAGGCGATATACTTGGTCTTATCCGAGTTTAAAGTTAGTACATTAGCATACAACCACCTGTTAACGACATCAAAACCATCCTGAGCAGCACTATGCGTCAATTCCCATGAGCTATCCGAGAAAAGAAGGCATGTATCATCAGCATAAGTGATGATGTGACCCCTTTTGAGTTGAAGCGAACACAGATCATTAATGTATACAAGGAATAAGGTCGGGCCTAAAATGCTACCCTGTGGTACTCCGTAATTAATTGGTATTCTGTCACTCACATATTCACCTATTTTTGTACTGTATGTTCTGTCAGAGAGATAATCCTTGAAGAGTTCCAATTGTGTACCCCTGATACCTTAAGCTTCCAATTTATTGATAAGGATAGGGACAGAAACCGTGTCAAACGCCTTGGCAAGGTCAAGGAAAATGCCAATAACTTTGTTCGATTTATCTAAATTTTTAACCACAAAATCTGTCAAATCATTAACAGCAGCGTCAGTGGACCTTCCCTGTCTAAAACCAAATTGGTTTGGTGAAAAAAGATTCTTACTTTCGAAGTATTTAATAAGTCGATTATTAATTATTTTTTCAAGTATTTTTGAGAAAGCTGGTAGAATAGAAATGGGTCTATAGTTATCGACACGGTCTCTGTCACCACTCTTATATATGGGATGTACAATGGAACGTTTAAATACCTTAGGGAAAACTCCATCTCTAAGACAAAGGTTGCACACATGCGTCAGAGGAGGAGCAATATATTCAATGAAATCTTTAATAAAAAGATTCGAGATACCGTCCCACCCACTGGCACATTTATTTTTTAATCCCATGATCAGACTTTTAACTTCCTCAATATCTGTGTCCAAAAGCACAAAAGAAGACGCACAGATCGGTACTTGTTTTGAAGCTACAACAATCGGAGTTTGCCTGCCCTTTAGTGTTTTTTCTGCCAATTGTCCACCAACATTAGCAAAGAAGTAATTTGTGACGTTTACAGCATTTTCAGGATTAGATTCGCAGTTTAGTAACTCAGTTGAGGATGCATTTATCTTTTTAGTGTTAGTGATTTCCTTAACCACATTCCAGAACTTCTTGTTATCATTACCCGCCTTTTCAATTAGTTCTTTATGATAGCTGATTTTTCTTTTTTTTATTAGCGCATTACAGTAGTTACGATATCGTGTATAGGTTAATTTTAAAGTCTCGTTATTTATCGATGATTTGTATTTTTTATAAAGATTATCACGATTTTTAATGCAACGTAACAGACCAGGAGTAATCCAGGGTTTCAAGACTCTTTTCCTATTTGAAGTGGTGTATTCAATTGTGTTTGAAGTTATTAGTTGCTTCAGAAAAGAAACAAGAAGATCAGCAGCATTATTCGCGTCAGTACTGTTAGTTATAAATTCAAAGTTAGTATTTTCAAGCTCAGTCTTTATTTTATCTAAATTTAGTTTTTTATGTATTATTTTGACATTATCTTTTTTGTGATTGTTCTTCAAACACAGAAACACTGCTTGATGGTCTGTAATCGTAGAGTTTAGAACTATTGTATTGGCCGCCTTAATAGATCGTAACATGACATGGTCTAGACAGGCATCTAGCCTAGTAGACAGTTCATGAGCAGGTAGCAGACCATGGTAGGCAGTTAGATTTAGATAATCAGATGCTTTATTAAATTCAGTGTTTTTTAATAAATCAATATTTATGTCCCCAATTATTGCCACGTTTCTTCTAGACGATAATTTTGTTAGTATATTATTTAAAGATTGTAAAAATGTATCCGTATTTCGAAAAGAGGGTGGTCGATAGATCGCTATTATAGTGATGTCATAATGATTAATTATCAAACAGTTTCCTTCTTCGAAAGCTGGTTCTGAAAAGATGACGTTCATCTCCTTCTTATAATAAATCACAATACCGTCATTTTTATTATAAGTCTTGGTGGATTTATAGAAGGAGTAACCATCTAGTTGTGGTATAACATGATTTTTTGAGATCCAGCACTCGGTTAGAATAAGCAAATCACATTTAATTTTAATTTGTGTAAGTAAAATGAGAAAATCATCAAAATTTCGTGAAATACTACGAATATTTTGGTGAATGACTGTGAAACATTCATTCTGTTTAATGTTTAATTTAACTAAATCGTGAGCATCACAGCGGGAACATTCAGATACATTCACCTCATCAACGTCCTGAATTAATGTAATTATATTATCGAATGTTATAATTTACTAAAGTAAAGTGCTTGATATGGAATGCGCAAACGTTAACTAATAAGTATAATAGTGAATTTAATCGAGGGTACCATGCATGATTTCGTAGGGTAGCGATAAAATATTTTAATTTTATAAAGCAGTATTTTATCTCAAAGTACGTTTTAGGTATTGACATTGTGAAGGTTTTTTGTGTTTGGCTTATGTAAATAATCAAGTTTAAGAGTATTGCATTAATTAAATAATATGTAATAATAAAATAAAAATGAAAAGTATAAATATAAAAAACTCCAGTATAAGAATTGTGTAATTCGATGTGTGTGTTAATTTGTAAACAGTTTCGATTTGGATTATAAGTATGGTCCTGCAACTGATTACCGAGGTAAGCTGTCACTATACAAAGTGGTAGTTGTGTATGTATTTGTAATGACTGTGTTAAAATGTATGAGGAGACGAGGCAAAAAATGAATATGATATACATACAATACAACAAACAAATGCTCAAAAGTGGAAAATTATAAACAGAAAAATCACATACAAAACGTAGTCATTTCGTAGTAAGCGCACTAAGATCCTCTTCACAGTTGATGCGTATCTGCGGCGACCCTTCGGATTTACGGACAAAGATTCTGCTGTTATGTGTCCAACAGAACCTAAAACCGCCGGCAGCTGCTGCATTTCTTGCCAAATAAAACAGCCTTTTTGTCTTGGTAGGAAGACTCTCAGATATATAGATAGGTGTCGACGGACCGCTCAATTTGAGATTAGAGGTAGATAATTTGTTTTTATGATTACCTTTATTATAGGTTTTTACCGCTCTAATGATGTTTTCTTTTACTATCACACTATTTAATTCGGCAATTATTGGCTTGTTACCCTCAGACTTTCCAGCTATATATGTCCTTGATGTCTGAGGTCTCCAGGTGCACATCTAACGCTGCCGCAGTAGATTTGACCAAATTAACCAAAGTCTCCTTCGTCTCATTCCCCTGGTTAGGGACATTTCTCAATTCAATAGACGAGGACAATAGTTTTTTTTCCATAAAGTCAATTTTGGATTCCATAATTTTAATGTATTCCCGATCATGCTTACGTTCATTTTCCAACTGATTCAATCTCGAGGCCATCTCGTCGTATTTCTCAGACATAAACTCCATGGAACTACGAATTTCACTGTTTTGTTCTTTGATCTCAGTGACTGTAGTGATCAAGGTATTGAGTTTCGCATTTTGTTCTTGTTTTGATGCTGTAATAATGTCCATTAAAAAATCCTTCAGCTCTGTAAAATCATCACGGGAACGTTTTAAGCTCCTAGTTATACCCTCTTGTGGAGTTTGGGAGGTATGTAATTCAGTCTCTAAAGACGGAATATTAGGCGCAGATGCTGAGTTAGGTGTGTGAGGGGGAGTGCGATTCATCATTATAATATTAAAAATTCTATTATGTGACTTTAGTCTCAAGTCGATTCAGAAAGGCTTAACTGTTTTCGTCAGTGCAGTTCACTCAATCGGTGGTCGAACGGGCTACGACGGCGGCACACGCTGCATACAACACCAAGGCTCCAAGTTCAAATCCCGGCACGTTTCACCTTTTCACTTAAAAATTTGTATTTTAATATTATTTAAACAAATTAAATCACAAACGACAGCCAGTGGGCACGTCTACGCTTGGCAGCGGTCCGGGGGTGAGAGGATTATATACTTAACTAGAGAAACCCGCGCAACTTCGTTTGCGTTTATCCCGCTTTCCCGTGGGAATTTAAAAAAAAACCTTTCTTATCGGTTGCCTTCATCATACACCATACTTTTCAGAACACACTCAAGTTTCATATTTATAGATTATTTTTCTATTTTATTCTCTTACAACCTTTGGAGTGGGCGTTTATGAAATAGGCTAGCCCGATCGGTGCACCTCTTACAGAATATTGACGTGAAGCAGCAATGCGTTTCGTTCGGTGAGTGAAATATCCGAATCTAACTCCTTTCTTATAACTATTTCTCGCTAAATCCTGTGTTTACCTGTTATAGGTCGGCAACGGTTTAGGGACCCTAGAATCTTTGTGCTCCATAGTCGACGGTAATCACCTAACATCAAACGATCCATATTCCCGAGCTTGTTTTCCAACCACTTCCGTAAAAAAAAATTATAGGTATTTCGGTATTTCAATACCTACAACCTCAGCCTACAACCATCCCTACAACAACACTACGAAATATTAGAGCGAGTCGACGTAATGAGATTTCCTATAAGTGAGAAAGAGACAATATCAATATGCCATTTAACCATTAACCAATTTAACTTGAACCCTGTCAGATATTATAAAATTTAATTACTTACTGCTTATTACCGATGAATATGATTCAGTCCGCTAGGATGTAGTTAGAATTTTAGCGGTTTTTCCGAGATCACGAACAGAATAAATAGTACGACGACATTATGAAATAATTTTGTTGGAATATTCACAATTTACAAAAATATTACATGACAGATGACACACTTCACTTCACGGATATGTCAAAATGAAATGTAAATTGAAATCATTATAGCACTAAAGAGTGTGAGTATTAATATCAACTCGAAGAAAATTACCCCCAAAATGCATTTTTTTCAAGAATTTCAATAAAATAAGAATCACATCTTCCATCAATTCTCTTAAACAATTTTTATGCCAAATTTGAAGTAGATTGGACCAAGCAATCAAGTTGTCCCATAGTAACTTTGCCCCCCTTTTTTTACCCCCTTAGAGTTAGAATTTCGAAAAATCCTTTCTTATCGGACGCCTACGTGATACAAACAATCCACCCTCCAAGTTTCAGATTTTTACGATGAGCGGTTTAGGCTGTGCGTTGATTCTCAGTCAGTCAGTCAGTCAGTCAGTCAGTCAGGACAAAGCATTTTATATATATAGATTTACCTAAGTTTTTAAAATAAAATGAAAACAGTTGTATTAAAGGAGAGAGCCTGGTGATCCGTAACACAGACAGGGTAATACCCTAGTCTAGCATGGACACAAGTTTCTCTTCACTTTTTGACTCTTTGGATTTTGTAATTGTTATTTAAAGAACGAAACCTGTCAAGAGAAAAAATAAATGTTTTTTTTATAAATATTAAATAATTCTGTGCATAAATAAATACACGCAAACGAAGTTGCGCGGGTTTCACTAGTTTAATCTATGCCCGAAACATTTCCATGCCTGGTTGCGAGTGCACGCTATGTTTACGCTCTACAAAATCTATTATAAGCTACAACTAGCAAAATTATAGCGTGAAATCACGTCACGAACAAGCTGCTGTTATTGCACTAAGGATATTGTAAATGCGTAGTATACGAGCCATTGTCTTGTATAATGTGTTAACGTTAACGTCTTGAGCAAGAGAGAAAAGCAATGTATGCAATCTGGTAATGAATCGATTCCTCTTATTCCATTTTCGTAACCAAACTTTCATAACCAGTTAAGAAAGTATTTAAAGTTTTCGCTGTTTCGTAACTAGAAGTTGTGCAGAACTATTTTTCCATTTTTATGTTATTAAATTTGTTTTTTTTGTTATAATGAAAGTGTTAAACAAACTAATATGTCAATAGCAACTACTCCACAAATTATTTTGATGGGTTTAAAAGTTTCGAGCTTCTTTAAGCTACATAGTAGAGTGCATTAAGGTAACAATTCCGGGACCGCACACTACAGACTGCAAGTGACTTGTTTCTATGTAGTTCGATGAAAGTGATTCCAAGCGCAGAAACACTGCGGTCGGCAGTCGGCGGCACTTTCATAAACATACATCGAAACTAGTAGTGTAGCTTGCAGTCTGCGGACGGCGTGCGGTCCGTCTCGAAATTAACCTTTTAGACCCTATGCAGTGCGTCGCGGATCCGCGTCTCACTGCATAGACTCTTACACTGTCCATCGGTTGTGTATACCAGGTGAAATTCAAGTGAGCTGACAACCTACTTGTTCAAATCATACTTTCTCTAAAAAAAACTATTACTAACCCACAGTTAACACTAAATACCGAAGCACTTGTAGTTATTGTAGTCCAAAGATTGGGATTCGAAACTTGCAATGCAATAACCTTATTTAGCAATTTCATATCACGCAGTCTGCCAGCGTAACGGAAGAGTAATATGCCAACAATATTTCATTCGGGCTCGCGGGACGTGAATCGATGTGTGAGCTATTTCCCTATCAGTTGTATTTCCGTTGCAGTCATTGTATTTAATATTACAATGGTTCTAAATAACGTATATTACGTGTTTTAGGTACAATGTAAAATAGTGTTGATGCTTTTGCGAATCCTTCTATTGTTTCATATAGCCATCTACATATTTTATCACGCTCGTAGTAGACCCAGAGAGACGCCTGCCGGTCTCTGTTCGGAGTGGCAGAAATTGATGGCTCGCATCTGCCACGCAGCCAGAAGCAGGTATACTTTACTATGGAGTCCGTCTTTATTTCTGATAATTCGTATTGAGTTCCAAGACAGCTGTAGTTTTTCCCTCGGGACATCAATAAGATTTTATAATAATGCATTGGAGAATATGACATCGTAACAATAATAATTATACAAGTGTTATATTTTATGAAAATTATTGCGTCCTCTCAGATAACGGCAAAATATACGTGTAAAATATGCAAGCAAAATATTATTTAAGTGTTGCAGGATAACGATTCATCATTTTATAAGTGCACTTGTAATGTAGAATACTTTAAATGTAAATTAAAATTAAGTATAATATTTTTTTCATTTTCAAAGTAATTTTAAAACAGGCTTTTATGCATAGATGGGTGTTTCTTGAAAACCTGGATTTTCGTTGTCCGGACGTAAAAAGTGTACGTATAATTGAAATAAGCGTATGAAGTATTTTTTTTATTAAAATTTAAACTGTAATCTAACTGAGTCACTACGATAATTAAGAAAAATATAAAACAAAGTGAGTAAAAAAAATATCTGAAGTGTTAAAAATTGATTCCACTGGCGTGTCCGTACTCCAAATTTGTACACAATAGCATCCATATCATTTTTTCCATTCAGTTCATAGATATTTCAATATTTTATATTAGATCCCAAATTGATAAGAATTAATAAATAAAATAGATGAACCACGTATTTATAGTACATTTAATTATATGAATTTTTTTAATGTTGTCCGGGCCTTAGCAGTGATTCCACTGGTACATCACTAAAATGTACGTACGTCCTTAGTGACACAATTTGGAAGCAATGTGTACCCCCCGAGCGTTAACCGTCAGTCATGTTTTGAGTGTCGAGGGAAGAGATGCGCGGCTGCTTGCTGCATTCCAGAAATATAAAGGTAAGTATCTGATTCCACTGGGTTTGGTTTGGTACATCGTTGATTACTTTGACCTCAATTTTACCATCAATTAATTTTATTAGACGACTAAAAAAAATTATGCACTATCGCCACTCTAATGACTACCTAGGGTGTAAAGGTCATTGTACTAGATACAGTCATTTAGCGACAATCGATAATTTTGCTACATTTTTTGATTCCCTGACATTGATTACTCTGTTTCTAAGGTCAGTGAAATCAAAATGTGATAAAGTTTTTGACTGAAAAATTATTTCATCATCATCATCTCAGCCACAAGAAGTCAACTAGGCCTCCCCAAACGTCTCCAGTGCGACCTGCTGGCAGCGGCCTGCATCCAGCGGCTTCCTGCGACTTTCCTTAGGTCGTCTGACCACCTTGTAGGCGGGTGTCCTACGCTGCGCTTGCCGGTACGTGGTCGCCATTCCAGAACCCTTTTGCCCCATCGGCCTTCGGTTCTGCGCGCTATGTGATCTACCCACTGTCACTTCAGTGTTTGGCTATGTCAGTTATATTGGTTCTGCTACGGATCTCCTCATTTCTGATTCGATCTCCCCGAGCATAGCTCTTTCCATGGCTCGCTGAATGACCCATAGCCTTCTTATGAGGCTCATAGTGAGCGACCACGTTTACGATCCATAGGTCATCACTGGCAACACACATTGCTCGAAGGTTCTTCGTTTCAAGCACTGAGGAATTTTGGACGAGAAGATATGCCGTAATTTCCCGAAAGCTGCCCAGCCAAGTCAGATTCGTCGATTGACCTCTTTCTCGAAGATGGACCTACCTAATTGGATGGTTTGTCCAAGGTATACGTACTCGTCAACAACTTCGAGGATCGAGCTCCCAACTGAGACCGGGGCGGGTGCGACATGGATATTCGACATGATTTTCGTCTTGACCATGATCATTTTTTGATCCACCTGTTGGGAAACTCAATTGAGGCCTTCGAGCATGGTGCTGAGGTCCTCCAGCGACCACGATGTCATCGGCAAATCGAAGGTGAGTGATATACTCGCCGTTGACGTTGATGCCGCATCCTTTCTCGTCCAAAAGTTGAAGGCATCTTCCAGAGCGGTCGTGAACAGTTTCAGAGATATGACATCTCCCTGTCTCACGCCTCTGTGTAATGAGATTGCTTTCGTGTTCTGTTCCTGTACTTGGACTGACATGATGGCGTTTTTGTATAAGTACGTCAAAGGTTCGATATACCTGCAGTCTATGCGGCATTGCTGGAGAGACTGTAGCACGGCCCATGTCTCGATCGAATCGAAGGCTTTCTCATAGTCCACAAACGCTAAGCATAATAGCAGATTGTACTCTTCGGTCTTCTGTACAATCTGCCGCAGCGTATGGATGTGGTATAATTCTTTAAGATGGTTTTATCGCCCTTTTTAAAGAACAGAACCACCACGCTTCTGTTCCACGCCTCAAGCGTTTTGCCCTCGACCAACACGGAATTAAAGAGCTTCTGCAGGACTTTAAGCACCGGTGTACCACCCGTTATCAGAAGCTCTGCTGTGATTCCGTCCTCGCCTGGCGCCTTGTTGTTCTTAAGCTGGATTAAGTAACATTTTTTTAAACTTTATTTTTGTAAAACATTTCTAAAATTTCGCAATTTTCCTAATATTCCTTTTTTTATTGCAGGAATATGACAATAATGTTGTACAAATGGGGTGCTCTCAAGGAACACGAATGTGATTACGACACCAATAGATTATTAGATATTTATATACCTATGTCAGACGATTGTTTACAAAAGTAGATAATAATATCTGAAAATTGAAGAATACAAGTTCACATTTGTTAATTTTATTTAGATATGTATAACTGAGAATTAATTTTGTAATTTTTGATATGTAAAAACTTACAATTTCTTTAAAAAAAGTACAGAGTTATTGATTTTTGATTCCCCTGTAACTATTAATTGGTTCCCCTGGTCATGATTTTTTTAATGTCTAATATCTTGGAATTTATAGGTTCAAAATGAGTGCCTATTCGAAATTTATACTTCAAGTTTAGCCTATTTTTACGTGTAGTACCAGGTTTCATTATATTTTGAAAACAAAAACTAGCCAGTGGAATCAACCGAATAATCGCATTTCCAAGAATCACCCAGATATTATATTTTAAAATTTGTTAAGGACAAAAATGTGAATGTTAGTTGAAAATGCTTTACTCAATGGAAGCGAGGTTTAAAACAGTGTAGAAAGGTTTCATACCAATCCAAACGTAATTAAGTATGATAGCTCTTGTCTTAATTTTTTTTAACCTTGTAGAAGGCGTGAAGCCTCTTTTCTAGACTGCTTAAATTTGGTTTTCAACCCAATTTTTAAACCTAGCTATAGCAAACTAAGCTCTTTTTATTTTTTTTATGTTTACATTTTTATATTTTTTGTCCATGTTTAAAAGTCATTTTTTTGTCATTCATTATGTTTTTTCTCTTAGCTGTAATCACCTTTACATAATATACGAATACAATAAAAAAATCTATTAATATTAGTTTTCTTTTTAATTCCCACCGTTTGTAACAGTAAGCTTATTTTCTTTTTGTTTTTAATAACTAAAAAAAGCTTAATGTCAAAATAGGAAAAAGTCTTCGACTTTTAATCTATTATTTATGTCAACTTTTAATATCTGTGATTATGGCACATTATTACGTATCTTTTGTATATATCTACGTTAAAACCAATCGGTCGTTATTCGTAGATTATACACTGCGTTATCAAAACAAGGGAACTCAATTTATTATCCGAAAGCTTTAATAACGGCACTTAGTGTTGACAGTAAACTGTTAACTGATGACGCAGGTTTACTTTAAAAGTGCTGCTAGACGATCCAAGTTGGTCCGGCCCGCACCACCGACCCGTCGAACGGTTCCAACAGCACGCCACACCACCGCACCACACCACTGCCCCGACTGTAAGGAAAACCGACCTAACCAGGAGGGCTACTACGAAACGTAAATCCGATACTTCGGCCGAAGTAAAATACCTTGTTTTTCAAGGTTAAAATTCTTCCGATATTTCGGCCGAAGTATAGGATTTACATTTCGTAATAGCCCTCCAGTAATAATAATAATGTGTGGCGCACCGTGCCCTGTTCATAGTAAACAGATAAATAATTACTGACGTAAGTGTTGCTAGAATTTGGTCCGGTCCACATAACCGGACCGTGTGGTGTCGAACGGTTCGTACTACCGCAACATACCACTGACTGTAGAGAAGCTTCATGCTTCACAGAGAAGATTGTACATCTCTCTACGCTGTAATGCCTTTTGATTCAAATTGCTGTCACTTAGTTGTTAAGGAGAAGTCCTTTCAATACTTCCTACTTCGTATTTTTCTTTCTGATTTAATTTGTTAGGAGTTCCAGGACAGCTGTAGTTTCTCCCCGGGATGTCAATAAGCTTCATTGTTTAGTGTTATAAGTAATCATAATAATATGCGGGGCACCGTGCGCTACACGGTTGAATACGGTGCAGTAATGAACGTTTTGGTGGCGCGGTGGCGGACCAAATTTGATCGTCTAGCAGCACTTTTAAGTATTGCACCGAAATTGAGGGTAGAGAATATTTCAATATTAATTATTACTACAAATAGCCTTCAAGGTAGGTTTAGATAAAAAAAACATAATTCTAATTATTATCTTTTCATTTATTTTTTTTAAACAGTCTTATAATCGAGCGACGAGTCTGTACGACAGTGTAAACAATTCTTTAATTTTGGCGGTCCTAAGCGAAATTTTCAGTTACATGAGCTAATTTACTGAATTACAATTTCTGACAATTAATTTGGCACAGCTATATACAAAGTATGTTACGATGAGCATTTGACAAAACAATATGAAATTAACACAAATTACAATCGTCATTTACATAAAATATTACTAATTCTAATTATAAAGTTTTAAATCAATTTGTAAAACAAATGTATAAATTATGACTTAGTTATCATAATAGTTGGTCTACATTTGAATTTAAATAACTTAATTAAATATTGAAAATGTTAATGAACATTTGTTAGTAAATGATTTATCACAAAATGTACCAAAGGTAAAATTAAACATTATTTGACATTTGTATTTCGACAAAATATTATACCTAAATCGAACAATATGATAATGATATTCATCAGTGTTAAAAACAGTAGTAACATTTTGCATCATATTATTATAAAGTTATAGTTTTACAATCAAAACAAATAAATACAAGCAAACAGTAGGTATTGTGATACTCATTCACGTAGTTCTTTTTTTCTTGCTAACGGTAAAACAAATTAATGAAATTGTTTTTGCGTTTTCACCATCAGGCGGGCCGCATCTTTGCCACCTTATGGGTATAAAAAAAATTACCAAAATTTTCTAACTGCCTCTATATAACTATTAGGAGGACCTAATAGTATAACGTTAACTATCGCACATGAGAGATGTGATTGTCCATTCGGGGCTCATACTACATTAGAATGTATAAAGGCTTGAATTCGATAAATTGATGTTGAGGCGGCGACGGGGTAAGAGTATCTCAAATACAAACGGTGGCATCCACGGGGTTAGTTAGATAGCCTTCTCATCGACCAATCTGCATTGGACTAAGTGTGGAGGATTGTTACGTCCAAACCCCACCTTCATCAGAATAATATAGATTTATTATCTATAAATAGGGATCTCGTGAAAGAAGAGCATGCTTTGCAGTAGTAGGACAGACGCTAAATAATAATAATACATAACTGCAGTTTCACAACTGCATTTTAAAATTATTTTTGACGTAAACTTTTAATACCATAGAAATGTTACATCATGAGTTTGAATTGATGAAACATGCGCCAATATAATTGTCAGGAATCACATCGTTGTTACATGTCTTAACAAACATACTTACCAATTATATTTACACAAATTGAAACATGTAATTGAATTACGTTTCGTCTTTAAAGCATAACGTTAGGTTCACAGAGGTACGGATAGATGCTCTGTGATAGCACGCTAGTGTAGAGTACGTTTAAAACTAGCCAGCTTGCAACCATGCCTATTACTAGCAATTCATGGACAAACTTGCTACTAAGTAGCTTGTTAATAGCTTGTTTTCGTGCTATGACAGAGCAGGTCTATCTGTAACTTATGTCGTGACGACTTATAACACTAAATGGGTTATAAACTGAGATTAAAACAAATGACACAGGGGTTGCCGGTTACACGGTTTCAAATCAACAAAAAACTTCAGTTTGTATAGACGCTGCGTCAAACTACCAAGAGCGTTTCTTCAAACGCTCTTGGTAATGTAAAACCAATGACCGTTGGCGAAGGTCTTCGCCAGTCTTCGTAATTGGTTTTAAACGTCGTTCCCAAACCAATTAAAAGAAGTATTTTTGACGGTAAACTTTTAATACAATAGAAATATTATCATGGTTTTGAATTGATGAAATTTGAACCAATATAATTGTTTACAAATATATGTTTTAAGCCGGTTTAAAATTATTGAGTCGTTAAAATATTTTTTTAATTGTGGTTAAAAGCGTTGGCTTGTGTATTTAAACAAAGGTCTTCACATATAGGACGACTCGATTAACTATCATACATTTTTGTACATAGCTTCATATAATAAATCGTCACGACGTAAATAGAACGGCCTGACTTAAAATAATTATGTACATTATAACTACACGAACATACATAAATTTATATAACAAAACTGTAGTAATAACAATGTCCATTCCATTTCGATTCTGATGCAGGAGTTCCCTTTTGCTGGTTCTGTTAGACCTATAATGAATACATCAATTATTAAAATTCTCACTAATAAGAAGAGCCTGGAGAATCTGTAGCACAGGTTTCCGACCTATTTCAGACTCCAGACTCGCAAAAACAGTGATAATAATGTAAAAAGTTTAAAGTAACAAAAGTAACTTTAAAAAATTTGTAACCTAACCTTTGTAAGAAGAAAATATAAGTATATTTTATATATATTAATGTTAAACACGAAAATCTGTTATGGATTTGGATATTTAGTTTGTATCTTTCATTCAAAACCAACACGCCTCAGGCTGCGATACAAATTTTTTTTTATTTTTTTTTATTAATTGATTAGTTCAGTTCGGGTGTACTAACACCCTTTTCTGAGACACCGGACTGTTGCGGGAGCGTAGGGCTCTCACCGCCAGCTTGACACCGTGTGTCTTACTCGCGCGTTGCCGACCCTTTAAAAATCTTAATGCCCCTTTTGAAGAACCCCATATCATATTTCATGTCTTGTAGTTATTTCACTAATTCGTTTTTTTCTATCCCCGTCTACTCTCAAATTTCCTTACCCTACGTTTGCCTTTTTGAACAATAAGGCCGCCTTGTTGCTAATAAACTAGTCTATTAGCTGTTTGTGTTCTTCGTATCATGTTTAGTTTGTATTATACATAATTTCTGTGTATTGCAACCAAAGCATATTCTATCTACATAGTTATCTATCTAAAAAAAGTTTGGCTTGTTGAGTTTTCCTTAGTTTCATGTTCGAAAACAGCTCAAAGCCTTGTTAATCCACCTCACGTTTACCTTTCAAAGCATACACAAGCAAAATTATTAGTTTCTAGATTGTATGTACAAAATTTTCACTAGTTTGATTAGTTTGTGTCCAGAACAGGATCAAACTTCATATACGCTCTTGATTAATCTTCCAACATATTGTCTTATGAGCGTCACAAACGTTAAGATAATCTGAATATAAAGCCCACCATTCACACGCAGATTGGTCCGGCGGATTGGTCGGCCATCGGACTAATCCGCCTGTATATGGAAGCGACGAACCGGTACGCCAGACTGTCAAATGGGTTAGCGTCGGGCTCGTTCGAGCCGCGAGCGCCTGTCGAACCCCACATGCCATACTTCGAGTGGAGGGTTCGTGGAGGGTTCGTGCAGTGTATGGACAACGCCGGATTGGTCCGCGGTCGGGTCCTGGTTGCGAGTCGGGTCCGGGTTCGTGTAGTGAATGGTGGGCTTATAATACAAACGCCCCGGCTTCACACGGATTATAGTAGGGAAATAAAAAAAAATAGCCTATGTTACTCGAGTATAATGTACCTTCACAACTGTGATAGATTTTTTGAAATCGGTCCAGTAGTTTTTAATTTAGTTATTACAAACTAATATACAAATATTTATAATATTAGAAAGAAAAACATTTATTCAGCACATGAGATACAAGACAACAACAGCATTTTACATATACAAACAGACAGAAACAATATAATATTAGTATAGATAGTATCTTATAGTATCGCAAACAGGTAAGATACGATAATATTCTCGCTCCAATTATTCTTTGGAAGACTTCCCAGATTATGAGAAATCACACCATGTTCGTTCATCACAAACATTTGTCTTGTGCGGGATTCGAACCCGCAGCCCTTAAGATAAAGTAGCCATTGCTCACCCGACTACTGTGCTCAAAAATATAACATTTCACGTTTCCTTAATAATATTTGCAAAGAAATATCATTAAACAAGTAACAGCGAGGGAGTGAAAATTCATTCAGTAAAAAATATAATATAAGACTTCTAAAGCAAGAAAAAACTTTTATTCCTACCTCCGGCGACACTGATTTGATTACTGAAATCCTCCGAGTATGAATTCAGTTTTATTTCTGAAAATGAAAAGTGAAAATATGATAAAAGTCGTTAATATTATTTTTCACAAATAATAAAATACAAAGACGAGCAATATTAATGTATATGTCGCGGGCATCTGGTTGAATCCGCCATTTGATTGAGTGACGGCATTCAATTGAATGACTAGACCAAACGTTGATTGAACAAACGTCACTTAACGTCCAACTAGTTAGCTGATTGTAACATAGCCCATTCAACAGGGCGGACGTAAATCAGTCAGGTGATTCAAATTTAGTTCGGTTGGTAGGTGTTCAGACAGACATTGGTCGGTTAGGTTAGGGTTATCTTGCGACCATGACAAACGCATTTTTTTTGTATTTTATAGGTTATTCAAGTCGGCTATATTCCAATCTACGACTTCGCTTAACGAATTAAATGACGTTCAGTTAAGACCTTGAACTGAACGTTACATTCAACGACTTGACGAGTTGTCCTTTAGTCATTCAATTGAATGCCGAACGGGTATAATCATTCAATCAAATGGCGGATTAAACCAGATGCCTGCGACATATCCATTTCATCTTTTCTTGATATAAGCTAGGATATCCGGGTAATGTCGAAAAACTGGTTTTCTTTCGCCATTTCTATTACCAATGGTCATTTTCTTTTCTTTCCG
Organism: Endotricha flammealis; assembly: GCA_905163395.2. Taxonomy (NCBI): domain Eukaryota; kingdom Metazoa; phylum Arthropoda; class Insecta; order Lepidoptera; family Pyralidae; genus Endotricha; species Endotricha flammealis. The sequence goes on from LR990867.1 coordinate 3,316,695, forward strand.
AAATGGTAGTAGTTTATATAGTAGATTAATAAGATAAATTATTTAATACTTTTTAATCATTGATAAGTAGGATTAAAAACAAATGGAATAAAATAAAGTTGATTAACATTCAAAGATATCTCTCTAGACACATTATTTATTTATTTATTACTAGCTTTTCCCCGCGGCTTCGCTCGCGTTAATTTTATGACTGTATAGATCTCGTTTGACAACAAAACAACCCATAGCGCGATTTGTGGCGCCATCTGTTGGCAGATACAGCGCCCTCTATAGTAAAAAAAAATATTTTCCCATTGGAACGACATTCACGGGATAAAAAGTAGCCTATGTTGGGCTCTGTATTCCTGACAATATTTATACAAATTTTCATAATGATCGGCTGATTAGTTAAGCCGTGAAAGAATACAAACAAACAAACAAACAAACTCACTTTCTCATTTATAATATTAGTAAGGATAAGAATAGTAAGGAAGTAAGGATTAAGAATAAAATAAAAGAGTAGTATCATCCTCTCTACTCTTTTCGATCAGTTATGTTAGATAAAGTTGATTTCTAAAAATCTTCTTTACTTCAGCCATGGTACATATTCGACTGATAAATAAAATCATAACCGTCCACCATTTTAAAAACAAAATAAATAAGGGTGGCAAAAACCTATTACCTACTGTCTTTATAGGTCAATTACGATTTCGAGTATTCTTTTAAGGCAAAATTACAATAAATATTTCAGATAATGACGAATATGTTTCAGCTTAATGCCAATTAAATTTGAATTCGCTACGAGAATAGCTTTTATTCTCTCGCTTTCAGTATGATTGTAATGATTGATTTGATTGATAGATTGTGCCGATGTTTCTGGGTCTATACTCGGAACAAAAGTGTTTAACTAGATCATAATAATATGTAACCAATTCAATTAAAAACAAGTGTTTTAATAGAACGTAAAAATCGACGATTTCTTTTTGCCTTTGTAATGAAACATTTTCAAAATCGATTTTCTTGAAAACTATTGACTTTAGCAAAAAGACCAAAGCGTAAAAAGTGTTCAACTAGGTCATTTATAACCAATTTAATCATAAAAAAGCGCACCCTTTGCTATAATCCAGCAGTAAAAAAAATATCGAAATTTTTTCAAGTCCTGGAATCGATCGAAAATTTTTCTAAGTCCTGCGCACCCTTTCCTGTAGTCCAACCTAATTGTCGCATAGGTCTTAAGATCATTACAAATGTTATGTCAAAAGTCCCAGCGAATAGTGTTTATAGACACTTACCGTAAAGTCTAAGCGTTCCTTCACTCTTTCCCAGTGAGTTAGTACTAACACAGTTGTACGTCCCGATATCATTCTTCGAGAACTGTCTAATTGTGAGCCACATTGACACCTTATACGACGATTTCTCTTCTCTTATCGTGTATTTTGGCCTGAGAAAAAAAACATAATACAATTCAAACAGAAACATTGGTGCTAATTCTGTTGTAGGTACATTTAACTAGACTAAACTAATTTTGACAGGACTAGAAGTGTTGCTATCCTTGTCACTAATTGTAAACCAAGGAAGGACAACAACACCTTTAGTCCTGTCAAAATTAGTTTAGTCTAGCTAAATGTACAACAGAATTAGCACCATTATAACTTCAAGTTAATTAATGGGCAAATTACAATTCTTGCTGCAGCAGCGGCTATTAAGTAATCTGTGGCAGCGGCTCCGTAGCAGAAGACGCGCGCTTTGATAATCGCGATGACAGTCGCGCCGCCACCGACTCGCGCCGCATTTAGTGTGATGTTGATTACACAAATATATGAAATACAGATGCTATTATACCGCTTCCGACCCGCTGCAGTGTGTTTTGCCCTTAAGCCTTGTATAGTAAGCCAGTATATATGTCGCAGGGCAGGCATAGATTTATTAATACTAGTTAGATTGGCAATGCAAAAGAGATAGATCATAGCATATGCGTTACTTAGCTCTTGATCTGCAACCCGCATTACTAAGGACCCAGTCCAGTTGTTTTTTGATATTCGTTACAAACAAAAAATAAAAAATTTTCTTTCTTTATTATTTACATAAAAGAAAGTACCACGTCTAGGCATTTACCTTACCCAGTTTAATTATTTTTGCCTATACTAATTTTATAGAGAGGTAAAGTTTGTTTCGTCAGTGTAATTTCAAAAACGCCCTCTAGGTATAGGCAAACTTTTAATACAACCCGTATACAGTTAAAATTAATGCAGTGAGCTTAATGTACCGTAAAAGACGTGGGTAGCGCATTTCCTAATGATTCGTAATACGAGTTCTGGCTTCTCTAATAGAACAGGGCAAACGTAAACAAGTCGTTCGGTTCGTTTGTTTCATGTAATCCTTTCTGTTTTATTGTTTTGTGCAGTCTAATTAGCGAAGTCTTGAGCATTTAAGAAAAATAGTGGCAACTTTGTATTTTTTTCTGACAGAGGCTCATTTGTCCACAACTCCAAAAAGAAATTGTATGTTGACAATCAATTAATTAGTCATGATTAAAAATGTAATTTTGAATAGAAGAAGTAAACGTGTAGATGTAAAATATAATTTTATTAAAGAAAAGATTGATCAGAATTTAATGGAAATTTTCTATTTACCAACAAACAATTGCTGACATTTTAACTCTTTAGTTAATGAGCAGTTATGAGAAGGGAATGTCGTCAGAAAGGTGTTGGACATGAAAGTTGGAGAAGTAAGACATAGTGGAAGACCAAAGAAAAGATGGATTAAATGTTTTTTTTTGTTGTTATTTTATATAGGGACAATTCATACAGATTGAGCTAGCCCCAAAGTAAGTTCGAAATGTGTGAAGGAATAATATGTGGAGAAGGAATGTTACAAATAATACAAAAAAACGTAGGTACTTTTCAAATAACAGGAAATAATAGGTATTCCTATTTCACACAGTATTTCAAAGAAGCCACAATAAGTCATTTCAAGAAAGATGTGAGACGATGACACATCCCGTGAAAATCCCCGGAGACCTCTAGTACTCTCACATGAAACCACAGTACTTCATTTCAAATGAAAAGAATTTTTATACATCTCAAACAAGACGATTTTGTTCTTTGAACTCATTTTGAGAGACCTATGTATTGTTCATGTAAGTATACTTTGCTTTTTAGGGTTCCGTAGTAACTACAAGGAATCTTTATAGTGTCGTCAAGTTCATCTGTCCGAAATGATTACGTGGATCAATATGGACCAACGGCAATGCAGTAAAAAAATCTGTACTTGTTTCTTTAAAAAAAAACTAGCGTTTCTGTTACTGGCTAGTCTTCTAGTAGCATAGGAACTTACCCATCTAGTAGCATCTCTCCTCTATTTTTGATCCAATAATTTATTGTGTTAGGGTATGCCTCCACGTAACATTTCAATTTGACGTCTGTGCCTAGCGGTGCGCCAAGCAGTTGATTTGGCACTTTCACTGTTGGAGCAACTGCGAAAGAAATAGCAATTGTTATGACAATTTTTTTACATTCTAAGGCCTGAATTCCTAAAATGATCAGCATCATAAGGCGCGGAGCAGGCACGTCGTCGCTTCGCTGTCGCTTCAAAAAAAATGTATGAAAGCGACGCGCGATGTACCTAAATTATACTGAAGCGACGCGGCCCAGGCACGACACAGCCATGCCTTCTGTATGTTTTACGCCTAAAATAAAATATAGTCATCATTAAGTCATCCTATATCTAAACTATGATGGTTAAAGGTGGAGGTGAAAGGTCAAATCCCGTATTTTGATTTCGAATCGAATTCTGAATAGGAAAGAAAAAAATTAAACTGCACGGATACACGAGTTGATACATAAAATAGGTTCTCAATTTATTGTATATATCAAAACATTTTCTTTGTGTGACCATTCGAGTAGAAAATTCGTAAACATACCAAATAGGCCAAACCGGTTCAAATATTTATCACAATACTCCAACATCAAGACTAAAAAAAATAACAACTAGTAATAAAGTAAAATACGACGCAATACTAAAAGCTCAGAGTTTACGATCTCGTTGCAAATCCTAAGAAAAAGCGTCTTTTCACGACTTAGGGCTCTGGAGTTTGTCACTGTCTACAAGTTACAGTTTTTGTGGGACTTATCAAATGTTGGCTCGCGTAAGAAGTTTAATGACCGTTGTAGATAGAAAAAACTTGACGATCTTGTCTACATTAGCCGTCTGGCAAATTCTTAGTTTTTTTTGTATAATTAATTAATTAAAATGAATCGAAATGGAATAATGGTTAATTTATGTTTGCGTAATTAGTCACAATGGAGACTAGAGAGGTAGGGCAAATCGGAGCAGCCCGTCTGGGGAAGGACCTCCACCTTACAGAAGATTGTAGCCAAATAGCATTGGTCTCGGCCATGTTGTGTTCCTACGGTGAGTAAGGTCTCCAGAGCTCCACTTGGCGGGGTTGGGAGGGTTGGCAACGCGTGAGTGATACCCCCGGTATTGCAAGCGTCTATAGGCTGCGGTGATGCTTACCATCAGGCGTGCCGTATGCTTGTTTGACAACTTTGTGGTATAAAAAAATAAAAAAAATAAAATGGAAAAAAAACTTTGAATTTATTTCACTAGCGAAATCCGCGCAACTTCGTTTGCGTGTATCCCGCTTTCCCGTGGGAATTTCGGAAAATACTATACTTATAAACCTATTGAACAACTCTATCTATTAAAGAAACCACATCAAAATCTGATGCGTAGTTTTAAAGATATAATACATAGGGCAGACAGATAGACTGCGCGACCTCAATTTATACTGTGTAAAGATTTAATCAAATTTACTATATAGGATGCATCATTACAATTATTTGTCCGAACTATGGAAATAAATTAATTCCACAATTTTTATGATAACTTTTCAGAATAAAGACTTTGAATGCGGTTCCCGTGACTATTTCGCGTAACCAAGCTTACGCCAAGCTTAATGCTTAAAATGCAAACCGTTAGTGGAAACTAGAATATATTTTAAAAGGAATGGTAAAGAGAATTCTTTAATGGACAAGAAAATGGAACGCGGGTTCTATTAGTCGGAAAATGGATTTATAACTTTTATATTTCGCCACCAGTTTTCTGTATGAATCGACAACTTAAAGCGGGCAGACACACTTTTTGTGCGATTGATTTTATATTGAGTCTGTGCACAAGAAATCTGCAGCAAAATCAAAGCAGATCTTCACTTCGGCCACTTTGTTACGTCTACCACTGACGAGCAGTGTGCGTAGTACGAGTTTTTCGATCACATTCGTACGTGTTAACGTTTACAAGCCGACTGAATTGAAAAAAAGTTTCATATTGTCAATTTACTAGACGCGTCCTACATATCTAAATTAGGCGGGTTACCTACTCATAATTTTAATATGTAACACGCGTCTTATAAATTCGCAACATGAGAATTCTTATAGAGAGAAAAAGATTCGGTCAATCATTCTTGTGTCGAACCATTGAACGGTGGAACAAGCTGCCCGACGATGTGTTCCCTGCACCATTCGTGTACGACATGGGGTCCTTCAAGCGGAGCTTGAAGAGGCACCTTTCAGGCCGGCATAGTACAAGCGACGAGACACCATAAAGGATGTCTCGTCGCTCCTATTCCTGGACCCCAGTGACCTGCGGCCAATCTGGCAGGAGCTGGCGTCACATGCCGTGTCCCAATAAAAAAAAAATAAAAAAATCTTCTCTATTTGGTCGGTTTATTTACGTTGACATGATCGAATGTGACCAAAAACTCTCAACCAGCACTCAGATCGTAGACAAGATGTGTGAAGTCTACGTTTAGCTGTGGCGCGGCGCGGTCACCTAGAATCACGTTATATTTTGTGCGACGGTCTTTGTGGGCGACAACATAATTTACTACACAGAATAAGTAGATAAAAGGTAGTACGCTGTCAATTGAGTTCGGCAAAATTCTGCAAACTGTCTGTAAACTGACGAAATCCTTACACAATTCCTCTATGGGTTTCCCCATTCACTGTCAATGGATTAACTTGCCAGTTAAAGGAGGGTGACGTGAAAACGTAGACTTGAGTCATCACCAGCATGCTGCGCGCCATATACCAGTAAATGGAACGTCTTTATTCGAATTTGGCAAAATTTTGTGCAAAATGTTATAACGCAAAAAAGTATTTACATTCGAATTGTAAAGCAATGTTTTCGTCCAACTTCCGAAATACCACAACCCCCGTCTCAATTAACATAAAATCGATTTATTCAACAGCCTTTTCATTGAGCGCTGTTCTGTTGTTGCCAAGAGACATCCGCTACAGATTATCATCTTTATATATTGTGTTTATTCAATAGAGATGAAATTTAATTAAATATTTATTTGCGGAACGCTAAAAATACATTTTTTCTATGGAAACCCTACAGGTGCAAATGAAAATAAAATGTTATAAATATCATTTCTCAGTTACGATCTAGCCCAATTGGCTTACGTCTCTTATCTACAGCGTTTAACGTAATTTCATACAAAATTTTCGGTTGATTGACGTGATTTAACTCATTCTATAGAATTTCTCGATAAAAATACGACTTTGATAAGAGATATATTGCCCGGAACAGTAGCACAAGATTGTAGCGATCTAGATAAAAATGTAGGGACAATCATGTATTAGGGCGCTAACACACGACATCGTTTTGTAGCGCTGTCGCATCAATACAGTTGCTATCTCAGTCAACAAAAATAAAAACTCATCTAGTCAACAAAAAACAAAAACTCATCTAGTCAACAAAAAACGCGCGGCAGTAGCGATGCAGAAGCGCATATTGAAAACGCGAGACTGCATCGCTACAAAATGTAGCCGTGGGCTAGTCCTTAGAATGAAAATTAATGATAAATCATTTCAGTACTTACAATTGACAAGTAGTATTATCCTCTTGCTGACTGTTGGAGGTACATCGTTGGAGGCGATGCAAAGGAAGGCGCCCATCTGCCTTCTGTCCACTCGCCACAGCGGTAACGAGCTTCCTACGTAGCTTTCAACTGGCAAAAAAAAACCTTAGTAAATAACAATTTCACGTTAGTTCATGTCCAGAAAGCGCTAATTTGCCTCGTTTGCGGTCTAACTTACAAAGAGGTCAAAGTAACAGAAAAACGCGACGCCAGTGCGCTTTCTTGTGAACTGACTCTTCACTACTACAAGGTATTCTATTGTAATCAAACCTATGTTTGTATCATAACTCCCTTGTTACTTTAAATACGAAAGTAACTCTGTTTGTTACCTCTTCTCGATAAAACGGCTGTACCGATTGAGATGACATTTGGTATCAAGATAGTTGGAGACCCAAAAGGGACATAATAACTTTTATCCTGAATCACCAAGTAATCATCCTAAAATGTGGGGTGGGGTATTGTTTTTATTTTAGTTTGGATTTACTTGAAACTTAGTTGTAATGTTCTTGAAAGAGAAGCAAAGAGAAGCAAGGAGAAGGGGGAAGGGGGGAGAAGCGGGATTATTTTGCTCATACCGAAATCTACAATCAGACGGAGTAGCGGTCAACTGCGGTAATACTATAAAGTAGTACAGTCAAGAGCACGTAAACCTTTACACTTCGGAGTTTGTACCATTCTTATATTCTATGTCATATGAGTCAAAATTGTACCGCAAGGGTAAAGCTCAACGTGCACCTGACTATACATTTTAATTATGTTTTTGATTAAAAATTTTTTGTTTTGAAATTAATATTACCAATATTTTCAATCTCATTCATAATCATATTATTAATCGTTGTTATTATTGTTTTTTTTCTTTAAAATTTTGATTTTTCTATCTGTTATTGTCAACACACACATTAGGCATCTGTAATACCTTGGTCAAGATTGTAAATGTGTGTGTGTGTAATATAATAAATAAATAGATTCGTCGCTATAATGAATGCTAGGCAATAAAAATAATAAATCTGCGATTGTCATAAATCAGCGTTTAACTATTTGAACGTTGATCACCGTGCGTGACTGGTATTCGTTTAAATAAAATTTTATACTGAACAATCCACCCATAACACATTAATTCTTGTTTTTCCATTATTGAATGTCCAGTGTTTTATCTCTGTTATCATAAAGTTAATCTATTTTTACCCACCACGCCAGAAAGAGGGTTTTATGTTTTTGCTGATATTATCATGCATTATGTCTAACAGTGGGCTTCAGTTGCTAAGATGATGATGATTATGAAAGTTTATTTTTATTATTAGAATTTCAAAAAACTTTCTTATAATATAATAAAACTTTTCTTGAAATATTAAAATAATACGGCGAAATCCGCGCAACTTTTATTTATTTGTCCCTTTGCCGTGGAAAGTTTGGAAAATCCTTTGTTATCGGTTGCATACGTCATGCAAAAACAGACCCTTAAAGTTTCAAGTCTCAATGATTAGCGGTTTAGGCTATGTGTCTGTATGAGTTTTCTGATTGATCAATCAAGTCCAGTAATAGTACTTAAAGCACGCATACGCATTCGATGCCGGCGAATAATGAACGTAGCAATTCTTTTTTCAATTAGACTGAGATAAATGTCATTAAATACATATTATGGTCAATACTATATAATAAGCTAGTTGCCGTAAAAAAATGTAATTAGTCCGTCTTTTAGATTATTCAAAAATAAGAGCAACTTATTTTTTTATTGTAAATTAGACCAAAAATGACAAAGATTAGCCCATTAAAGTTAAGTCTGACGTCATGCCTTAATTATACTAATATTGAGTACCAGTAATTTTGTTTCATTTCAATAAGTATTTTCTATCCGACTGTACAAAAAACCCATTATTTAAAATAAAAAAAATCGTGGTTCCAATCAAGGAAGTCAATAAACGCCTGCCGTGATTGACACCATGGTGTCAATCAACGACGTCCCAATTATATGTTACTCGACTGACACCATGGTGTCAATCAGTCAATTCAAAAAGAGTCCTTCCGCGACTGACACCATGGTTCCAATCCCTCGTGGTGTCAGTCGCTGAATTACCCATGCCGTGTGGCATTTTTTCGCACGGGGTGACTTCAAAGGCCCCCATTCTTAAATTTTTATGCCTTGTATCTTTGTTATTTTTTGTTTAATCGAAAAAAGAAAAAATACGTGTCCAATATTTTTTTATGATCTAAAATACTGACTAAATATAATGTAATTATTTTGACCCTGGAAACAACCCTATTCCACAGAGTAATACCTATTCTACATTTACGCGCTCAACGTCACCGAAGTTTTTTTTACTCATGTGACCGAAGTTCCAACTCTTACGTTGTGGTGTCACCGCTGTAGTTAACATACTAAAGTGTCTATGAGTACAATGTCCTTATTTCCTTAATATTTTATTTTATTTTTCAAACACTGCATCATTTTGTATGTATTGTCAGGTCACTAAACGATTCGAATTAAATACAAAGCGGTAAAGCGGCTAAACGCGTACCGACATATTATAGAACGTATAGTAATGACAATCCGGCTTATCATTGACCCGCCGCAATACAAAACGGCTAGCTATTTTGTAACAAAAACAAAGAAGATAAACTATTATAACAAGTCTGCCTCTCTTTTCCATTGCTGTGCCTGAAAAGGTTCATGTGTATTTTTGTGATGTATTATATACATGTATTTGCAATGAATAAATAAATAATATGGCGAATTATACAAATCGCCTGCGACAGGTTACACCGCAGTGCATTTCGTTGCTGCCTTACCTTTAAGTCATCGATTTCATATAACCTTTCCACTAACGAATAATTTATTTGAATGTCGCTTATTATATTGAGTACTGGGTGCTGAACGTTGTGTATCAAAAATTTATCATAATTACATGAATGGAACCGGTGACACATTTTTTCGCCTCTCAAAGCAATTTAGAAAACATAAACTTCGATGTATAGAATAGGATTCCTACCGTTTATTGAAAATATTTATTATGAAGGTTTAATAGGAGCTTTATAGGTATTCTTATGTTTGACGACCTCCGTGGCGTACTGGTTACCATGCCGGCCCGCCGCCCAGGAGTTCCCGGGTTCGAATCCCGGTCGGGTCATGATTAAAAAACGTACTTTTTTTGATTGGATTGAGTCTTTGATGCTTATCTATATACGTATTTGTTATAAAATATAATAGAGTTAGTATCCCATAACACAAGTTTAGTCTCGATTTGAAACTAGCCCAATCTGTGCGATTTGTCCCTATTTATTTAATTATTGGTGACCCATGCATGAATACATGAATACGAGCTGTGGAAGAATCTGTCAACATAACCATGTAAGGGCTTAATACTTTAACGATAAATGTTTTAAAACAAACTAATTTAACAGGTTTTCGGAGTTGCAGATTTTTTTGGTTCATCTTCATCATCTCAGCTACTAGAAGTCCACTGCTGGACTGCCTCCCGCAAACTCCTCCATAATGCGGCCTGCATCCAGCGGCTTCCTGCGACCTTCCTCAAGTCTTCTGACCACCTTGTAGGTGGGCGTCCGGTACGTGGTCGCCATTCCAGGGGCCCGATTCTACTAACACAAATGCACCAATGGACTGTCAATGGTGTCTCAAAAGAATGCCGATAGTGTATCAGTGGAATAGTTTATGACATTTGTTATGGACTTATACAATAAGTTAAACATTATGTTATTGTTTAAGTCCATAACAAATGTCAAAAACTATTCCACTGATACACTATCGGCATTCTTTTGAGACACGATTGAGACACCATTGAGAGTCCATTGGTGCATTTGTGTTAGTAGAATCGGGCCCCAGAAATTTTGCCCCTTCGGCCATTGGTTCTGCGCGCTATGTGTGGTAGGTATGTATTGTTTCGGTTATTATGAGAATAAACCTTTTTTTAAAATACGCCACGCATTACTTGAATGTTGACTATTAAAATCGGGTTTTTAATAATTCCCATGGGAATATAAACAACAGAATAGCACGTTTATAACATTGTCTGCTACACTTACTGTATATTACTGAGTGTATAAACCAATAACAATGTAATTTCGTTGATGCCACCGCAAACTCTTTACCCTTTAAATTAAGGGAAGGGGTTGTTATTATACTTAGGGTGTAAGGAACAAAGATGTAGGAATATTTATTTTATCATTAAAGTCTTAAGTAAATAAACGATGTTGTGATAAACTTTTCAATACACCTACCTACTTTTCTTATAAGAAAAACAGACATACCTAGGTATATTTTATCTTAACATGGGCTAAGGAAAAACATGGTAAAAGTTATTTACAAAGAATAAATAAATAAAGAAGCCATGTTTGTGTTCAATTTGTTTAATTAAATAAATAAAACGAAGAAAGTTGAAGAAACTAAGATAAAATTATAACATAATAATATGGCCGACCTAAACGATATTCCTGTGTTTCGGGCGAAAGAGACCTAACAAAAAGTTAATTAATATAATAATGGAATATAAAAACTTAATTATTATAATTTGCCAACCATGAATACAATACTGAGTAATTAAACCTATTATAAAGGAGAAATAATTCCAGTAGTAGGATGAAAATCATAGTACTTGATGATAATCATTACATAAACGATAAATTACTTTTTTATATCACTAAGGTGGCAAACAAGCGCCTAGTGGTTATCGGTCACCGTAGCCTATGGACGCTTGCAACACCAGGAATATCACTGGTACGTTGCCAACCCCTCCGACTTTATCGTCGAATCGTTTAGCAATGAACACAGGGTGACTTTTCAAGGGGTTGCTATTTTTTGAAGAGGGACTAAGAATCATCAATTAATCGATTGACATAAAAGCAAAAAAAAATTTTTTATTTTATTGCTTATTTTAGTAGGGCAAGCCCGGCTTTTCGGCTTTATTGGAGGGACCGCCACTATTTCAAAATAATGTTTTTAAAAAAATACTACGAATAATTACGATAAAGTCATATTTTTATATTGTTCTATAGAGCTTATTTTAAAAAAAGGAAACCCCTTGAAAAGTCTCAATATATAGGTAACTTTTATCCAGTTTCTGAAACGATTTTTATAAGTTAATGACACATTTAAATATAGCTGTTACTGTCAAATTAAAGAAGAAAATAGAGAAACTTGAGACTAAAATGTGGAATTACAATTAAAATGTGTGTCAGAAACTGGCTGTAGATAATATAAAACCGTTAAAATTCATTCACTACTTTAATGAAAAGACAGTGTTCAAGTGAAATTCCATTTTCTTTCGTCAGCTCCAAAAACTCGAACACCGCTTACTTCCTCAATGGAGCGCGTAATGAACATCTCGCGAAAACGTTAATGTAAAAAGCGAGCCAAGTAGATACATCTTAATTTATGTATGCTCTTTGAAAAATATTGCTGGAGTTTTTTTATTAACATTAAAGTGCCAAATTGATGTGCCATGCGCTTGATAACCGATTACGATAACAAAATTATAACTAGATTATAGACTAGATAACAGACAGTAATAATTAATTTTGTATTTATCAGTATTATTACACAAAATGAATGAATTGGAAATCTCCAATTTTGCTACAAAGTAATTTTATAATACTTTATTAAAGTTATAGCTTAACAAAGTTTGATATTTTAATTGACAAAGTTGAGTTTAGTTATAACATATACTAGAGGTAATCGTGTAAACAAAACTTTTTGATTATGAGCGTTTTAAAAAGTTACTTCGAATTTGTTTGTACTAAGGCTACTAGACATTTTTTTATGACTAAAACTAATTTCATAAAAGAACTTTTAAAAGAAAATTTGATCTACCTACATTAATAAAAATTTCTGTTTATAATTATAATAAATAATGAAGAATTTTTACATAACATCTATACATGTAATAAAACAGTAGACTTCGGTATGTACATTATTGTACATTGAACATATTTGGCAAAAATGGATAGGGAATAATAAAATAAAAGTAATAAGTAAATAATTTATACTCAATTATATCAAACTTTATTTAAAGTATTTATGAAAATATAAAGTATTTTTTTTAGGAATTCTGCAACTTTGAGAGAACTTGGCCAACACAGCCGTGCATTAAGCTAAAAAGCAAGAACCGCGTCTCTTAGCCCAGCAATTTGTGAACACACCTGCGTCTTTATGTTTCTCGTGTTTGTCCTTTACGGTTAGATATACGAAGGAGTTTTAAAATCAATATTAGTTTAAAAGACACGTTATTTGGTGGAAATGTGATGGAAAAAATAATTATTATAGATTTATTATTTTTGTGTATGGTGTTGTTATTTTAGTTGTATACTAGGGAAACTAGACATCTTCATTTGCGTTTATCCCGTGAGAATTGTAAAAAAACATTTTTTTTATCGAATACAAAAAACACGACCTCGAAATTTCAAGTCTCGACGATCAGCGGTTTAGACTACTTTAGACTGTTGATTGATCCGTCAGTCGGTCATTAATCACATATCATTTTATTCGTATAAATTGTGTACACACACGTTTAACATTCATTCATAACACGACCAAGCATAACACACACAAACCAACACTCTACACTACACACACACTACAAATTAAATCTTAAAAATTAAATTAACTCTTACCATTTCTGTAACCTTAATAACATTTAATTCGTTATACCTAGTCTCAATAATTAAATAAGAAAACTCAGAAAGAGCGGAGCGGAGCATTTTTCGCTTAAATGGAGGCTCCTGTCACTTGAAATGTAACTAGTATAAATGAATAAATATTTTTCATTTTCATATTTAGGGTTAACATACAAGCGGACCACCTGTGAACTGAACATCAGTAAGACTGGAGGAGTGGAGGCGTCACCAATGCGTTGCCTGTTACAAAGAACGTGGCAGAAAAATTATAAAGGATGGGGGATGAACAAAACGTATTCCTGCTTCACGCCAACGTAGACGTAGGAACTTCTCTTAGACGAGCCCATTTCATAAATGCTCTACAACTCCAATACTTGTCAAAAAGACTACTTATAAGAAAGTTATGTCGTGTGTGACACATAAATTCGATTTAAACTTCTTACCTTTATCAAACTCTCTGGATAGAGGTTTCTTCAGTAATATTGGTTCGTGGTCTTCCCTCCTCCACGTGATTTTTGGAGGTGGGTGACCTGTAGCTTTGCATGTTAGCGTGGCATTCTCCAATTCTTGAACGGAGACATCTGATGACGTGTCATCGCTGACAATGTCCGGTGGAACTGTAAAGATGAGAATTATTTACTATTGGACTTGTATTTAGCCTTACATCTTCAATTAACTTTTCAAGTGATAAGTCTCCTTATGCGTGATAGTTATAACCTACTTTCAAATTCATCAAACCATGATTCTTTTAAATTTCTAAACGAATTTTTCTTAAATTTAAGTAATAAAGTTAATAAAAATGTAAATAATTTGCAAACGAACAATTTTTTCGAAAAATGATCTTTCCACACCCCCAATATTTTTAAGAGATACTAAGGGCAGGCCCCAGACTAAGGGCATGAAAAAGAAATCATTCCCATTTTACATATAAAGAAAAAAAAACAAGATTTAGTTCTACCAAATTGTTAGTCTGTATAATACGTATAATAAAAATGCCAAATTCCAGATTATTAATACAAATCGTCTTAAAGTCTTGAAACTACACTGCAAACGAGGTGCAATAGCGAAACTATAAGAGTTCCTTGTTTACTGAACCCTAAAAAGGGTGAAAAATCAAACATTTAATCTTAATACCAAAAACTGGTCCCTTAAACGGGAGAGAGCGATAAAAAACAAGCCGAAGGTTCGAAACAACGCCAATCACCGTAGGGCCTGCCAATTTTTAACGCGAAAACTTTGCCAACACCTAACCGTTGGAAAGTTTTGTAAAGGTTTATACACCCGACGCATTTTCGACGAGTGTTTAACGCCAATGAAACGCATGGTCGACGCGATGCTATCGAGATAAGGTTAAGCTTTATTGTCATAATACTAATAGTCAAAATCTTATCTCAATCTCAAGCGCATATAGACATTTCACACAGATTGAGCTAGCCCCAAAGCATAGAATAAGTAATAACCCGAGGTAGAATGGCCACTCTTAGTTAATAGGATCTTAAGTTAATAGGATCATAAAATTTAAAAAAAATGGCCACTCTCCGCCCCGCACCGACTCGCGTTACCTCAACCCCAGGCGGGTATCGTGGCGGGTGCAGTCGCAAAGGTGTGCGTTTAGTGAATGAATGTGTATACTTGTGCGCATACGTGCTCGTGTACAGAGGACATTGGCCTATGTAGTAGAAATAGGTAATTATTTCACGCGCGTTGTATCGAGTGTCTGGCTGTGCCCAAAGTAACTTCGAAACTTGTGATATGGGATACAAACTCAACGATATTATATTTTACAACAAATACTTAAATAGATAAACATCCAAGACCCAAAGCCACTAGGTCTTTCTATTTCTCTAGGACCTCAGGGATTACATGTTTAATAGCATGTTTGCTGAAAAATTAAAGTAGAAATAATTAATCAATGATAATTATTTTAAATTCCACAATAAGTTTTAAGCTGTCTCCCTTTTTCTTTTTCAGTTTGACAGTGACATCTACATATTGTCACTTTAAAAATGGTTTTGAGCAATTCGCCATCAAACATTAATTTTGCACGAGGAAAGCGTTAAAAATTCAATAAACGACTTTTGTCATTTGCCTTTGACCCTTTTAACATCGGGTACATGCCAGTGTATTTGCTTTATAAACAATACATTTTACTAAAACGTAGTTTTTTCTTAGAATATGCTTTATGCTTTTTAAAATAGATAGATAGAATATTCTTTATTTGCATTACACAGTCATTGGGACAAGCCCACCACACATTCCCACCAATGTGTCTCCTGTGTAGCCAGGATAGCCAGGATATACTAGAAGTCTACAAATTTGTAAGACAACATAGTGATCTGTTTCGGACTGCCAGTGATGTGTATCCCAGGAATACAAGATGCTCTGACAGACTTGTGCTAGATTTTTCCCCAAAAACAACACTGTGCCAAAAGAGTTGTTACTGTATGTGTGTCAAAATTTATAATAAAATCCCACAAAAATATAAAACGGGCCCAATTGCGCCAATGACTAAGCTCCTACGGTCATGGTTGATCAGCCAAAGCTTCTATAGTCTTCAGGAGTTTTACAACCATAAGTTTGCATGCTAACAAGTGTTAACAAAATAGTGAACCAATAATATATTTATTTTGAGACCTTTTCTAACCTATTTTCTGCAAATAAACGCTTTGAGTTTGAGCTTTGAGTTTGAGGATCAACAACGGCGACCTCAGACAGACAATAAGCAATGAAGCTTATGGACGTCCCGGGGCAGAAAACTACAGCTGTCTTAGAACTCACAACGAATTGCATGCATTACACAGTCAGGAAAAAAATACAATAAACACTATCTTACAAATTAGTGTATATGCAACAAGGCCTGAACTCTGATCGACCATCAGAGTTTCGGTAATCAACCTTCTGGTAACTACTAGATTGAACAAGAAGTATCTAAACTGCTCAGTGCAGCGTTTTCCAGCGCCACCCCCGCTAAGCGGTAAGTTCGTAGAATACAAAGCCGTGTGCATAAACCCTTAGAAAAGTTTGCGCTTAAAGTAAATTTTCACAATATTTGTTGTGATTTATCGTCCCTTGACTGAAATAACAAGAACTTCCCCACCTTTCCCTATTTACATTCAGCGTGGGACAAAAATTTCGTAACCTTTTGTTCTTTTTATTTCACCTTTATAGCGTTTAGATTTTTTTCATTTGATTTACTGTGTTAATTAAAATGTAAAGGTACAATTAAGGAATCAAATGGCCAAAGGGGGCGAAAAGGTCTTCAAAGGAAGGAAAGGATCTAATATCGGCGGCAAAAGTTTGGCTTGCAGTACAGTGGAGTTTAAATAAAATTTACAGGTGGCAGTGAGATTTTTAACGTGCTTGTTTGTCACTTCAAAAAGAAACAAGTGTCTAACAGCCAAAATTAATAATCGATCCAGATAGACTTCTTGTTGTCTAAGATTAAAAATTCAATACATTTTTTGACTTAAGTGATATTTTTTATACGTAAATATCCGAGATTGAATTCACCGATAGATTATCAATTTTGGCCCAAGAGGACCCATAGAATCTAGTTTTTGTTTATCACTTAAAAATATATATATCGATTGTCTAAGTGCAAATGAGGGACCATAGTATATGTACTGATATTTTGACTTAGACTTCGAGTGAAACCCAGTATGCCAAATGAAATGAAGAGTTTACTAAAGTGCCTTTGCGCAACAGAATTTTCCTCCTTGGTTAGACTTCTAAGCTTCCTCAATGAGCTTGAGCTTTTAAACTCGTTAATAAGTCAATCTAAAAACAAATTCACATCACTGCTTAACTTGTAATATCGCTTAAAGTAACTTGGTGTAAATGAACTCTCCATAAAAATATATTGTATCAATTCTAATACAAAATACACGAACCGCCAATCATAATGAAGGATCTACAAAAGCTTGATCAATGATCTATAGATCATTTTATAAATTCCGTTATTGAGCCTTTCCACGGGCGAACACGTCAATCAATCATGTTGGATTTAAATATATGGAGGAGGAAATTAAGCTGCTGTTGACACTTTGAATCACAATATTTTGTAGCGAAAATATTCAAAAATTTCTTTACAAAATAAGAGAGGTAGGGCACAGCGGATAATCCGTTCAAATCGGAGTAGCCCGTCTGGGGAAGGAACTCCACCTTACATAAGATCGTAGCTAAATAGCATTGGTCTCGGCCATGTTGTGTTCCTACGGTGAGTAAGGTCTCCAAAGCTCCACTTGGGGGGTTGGGAGGGTTGGCAACGCGTGAGTGATATTCCCGGTATTGCAAGCGTCTATAGGCTACGGTGATGCTTACCATCAGGCGGGTCGTATGCTTGTTTGTCAACTTTGTTAAAAAAATATAAAAACAAAGTCTATTGAATAACATCTTCACCTACATACAATAAAATCAATGATTCGTATTTGTGCATTATTATATTTTTGTTATCTTACTAATATCATAATAAGAAAATATTTGACGACCTCCGTGGCGTAATGGTTATCCAGGAGGTCCCGGGTTCGAATCCCTGTCGGGTCATAATGAAAAACGAACTTTTTCCGATTGGCCTGGCTCTTGGATTTATCTATTTATGTATTTGTTATAAAATAATAGTATCGTAGATTTAGTATCCCATATTATGACAAAAGTTTCGAACTTACTTTGGGGCTGGCTCAATCTGAGTGAGTTGTTACTATTTATTTATTTATCTATATATTTTATATATCCGTAGGTACAGTTGTTATATCATAACGAGAAAAGATTTAGATTGTCTGTTTGTATGCATTTTGCATTATAAATTTGAATAGACTCCGAAACAACTGGACGCTGGAATTATCCTTACTAATATTATAAATGAGAAAGTGAGTTTGTTTGTTTGTTGTTCCTTCACGGCTTAACTAATGAGCCGATAATTATGAAAATTTGTATAAATATTGTCAGGGGTACAGACAGAGCCCAACATAGGCTACTTTTTATTCCGTAAAAGTATGTCATTCCAGTGGGAAAATATTTTTCCTACTATAGAGGGCGCTGTATCGGCCAACAGATGGCGCCACAAGTCATGCTATGGGTTGTTTTGTTGTCAAACGACATCTATGTCATAAAATTTACGCGAGCGAAACCGCGGGGAAAAGCTAGTTTTATTTTAAAAAAAATAGAGATTCTTACCCGTGCGAAGCCGGGTCTAGCATGGGAAAAACTTTCAGGGATATAAACAAAGGTGATAGAACCTATTTGGCATATCGACCCGCCGCCATTTTTATTTTTTTTCGAAATCGCGGCGCGTCATGAAAGTGGTATATTGTATATTTTTTTAGAAGTATATTTATAATGATTGTCGTTGTACTCATGTGTCGATTTTACCTCCAAATATCTCGGGAACGTGACACTTTAGGGTACCATGTTGCTTGACATTTTTTGTTCGTTTATATGTCTTCTACCCATACATACCACTTTCATCGTGCGCCGCAATTTCGAAAAAAAAAACAAAATGGCAGCGGGTTGATATGCCAGCGTCCATACAAAAAAGTTTAAACCCCTTTAGTCGATATTAATTTCGAAAGTATGGATTATAATGGACCTGTTATTTAATTCTCGTATTTAATATGTATGAATAAAGTATAAATACATAATATCGGTAATAAATTAAGATTATTTTAAAATGCTACCATTATCTAATATTCCGCTTATTATAATCTTATTTGTAAATAATAAATATTATTTGTTTACAGGTGACAGTAAATAATTTTGTTACGCTTTTCTCCTAGTTAAATCAAAAACTTTAGAAAAACATTTTTTTTTAAATAGGTCGAAGCTGGTAGGTAATATGAAGACGTTCTTATAATTATGTTAAAAAAATTAAAAAAGTTTTTTTAGAATATGCCTTTACACTTTCTCTATTCGAAATTTCTTACAAGTCAAACGTGATCAAACCACAACAAACCGTCCGTCGTCGTGGTAACTTGACAGATAGCTATGTGATAGAATGTTTATTGTTACTTTTTTTTCTTTCGTTTGGCAATCGGACTTCAGACGAAGATTCCATTGTGCCAATAGAATGTTTATTGTTACTTTTTTTTCTTTCGTTTGGCAATCGGACTTCAGACGAAGTTTCCATTGTGCCATCTTCAAGTTATGCTTGTGTATGTATGTAATTGTAATTCAAAGCAGCGTGTTCATGCTATCTCGACTCAGTATAAAGAAGTAGAAAGAGTCTTGGCTCAGAGACTATAATGAGTCGAGAAGAAAGATGATAGCAAAATTTCTTCAGTGAAGGCGGATTTTGAAGTCAACATGATAATGGCCTTGTAATAGTTCCTGGTCATAAATTCATATCACCATGCACTTTAACCAATGTTTGCTTCACATTACACTATCAATAATAAGAATCAAACTTTGAAATACGGTGATGCTTACCACCAGGCGGGCCGTATGCTTGTTTGCCAACTTTGTAGTCATCATATCAACCCATAAACATCCCACTGCAGGGATACGGGTCTCCCTTCAATCGAAGGGGACTAAAGCGTACTCTGCCACGCTGCTCCAATGCGGATTGGCAGAGGCGACTTGGCTTAACGACTGTCATCTATCGATAACAGCCGGGACCGACGGCTTAACGTGCCCTCCGAAGCACGGAGAAGCTCGAAATAACGAAACCCATCCAAACACTGGCTAGGGTCGACGTCGCTTGACTTGCGTGTTCATATTAGAGTGCGACATACAGCGACGCCATCGAGCTCCTCAACTTTGTAGTATTTGCAGAAATTAAATTTCTAATCATGAACCCAAGTGGACGCTATCGTAGTTGGCCCCAAAATCTATTGTTACTTTCCCAGCCCAGCTAGTCCGTTTATCCCTCTGTACTCGTGATCACACCAGGTTGTCACACCAGTGTGACCACGAGTAAATCATTTTCCTCGAAGCCACACTGTTTGGTGTGAACAATAGACGCTCTACTAATATCATCGTAAACTAACAACTAACGTCTGTATAAAATAAACGAAAATCGAACAATGTCAAAATCAACATCGAGATTCCACCTTGAAGTGTTACAATTTAATAAAACCTCCCTCGATGTTACTGGTTATATATTATATATAAAAAATCTAATCGAGCAGATTACAGTCACCTCGAGGTGCCGTTCAAATATGGAACAAGTTCGAAATTGGAAAAGGAATCGCGACATTTCCTTCGGAGTCATGCAAATCGTAGACACAAATAAAAAGTAAATTGCTAAAGTTTGCGCTTCGTGGTGCCTGCGCTGACGTGGAGTGTATAACGTAGTATTGGTTAGTTTCCG
The DNA here is from genome assembly GCA_905163395.2 of Endotricha flammealis. Classification (NCBI taxonomy): domain Eukaryota; kingdom Metazoa; phylum Arthropoda; class Insecta; order Lepidoptera; family Pyralidae; genus Endotricha; species Endotricha flammealis. The sequence goes on from LR990867.1 coordinate 3,337,526, forward strand.
AATAGCGCCGACCTCTTTATGTAAACGCATAGGGATAAATTGTAATTTTTGCCTTACTTTTATCGCATAATACATTTTGTTGGGAATTGAGATAAATAAGCCGTAATCTGGATTTACCGCCTCATTTGCCAGACTGACAATGAATAGTTCTTGGGTACAGTAATAAGGTAAAATTACCCCAAATAAATCTTTTGTGTAAGAACGTTTATCACAATATTTTCTTTAACATGCCAGTTAGATTTGCTAAGATAAAGCACTATGGCTAAGTCGACCAGGTTAGTACCACCCTCTTACAGAATATCGGCGTAAAGCAGCAATGCGTTGGAGTGCTAGAGAAAAAAATACAAAATGTAATAATACTAGTAAAATACTCGAAACTTCGTCTGCGTATCGCTTTCCAGTGGGAATTTAGAAAAATCCTTTCTTAGTACCCTAGACGTCGTAAGGAACATTCCAAATTTGGAATCTCTAGTCTAGACCCAGCGGTTTGGGCTGTGCGTTGATATATAGTTAAATCAGTCAGGACTTTGAATTTAATACATCATTCTGTCAAAAAAGTATCGGGAATGGATGATTTGTTTATGGTTCCAAATTCAAATTTTTGTTTTTTTTGTTGTTGTTAGATTGGCACAACTGTTTTCCACTTTGGCGCAGAGTTTGAGTTGCATCTGTTATTTAGATTAAACACATCATCAACGTCTGTCAACTGAAGTTAACATCGCAAAAGTGAAGGAAATGGTGACTGAAAATCCACATTCAAGTTTGAGAGAGATAGCCGCCGATCTTTCTGTGTCTCACGAGTCGATCCGTATCATTTTAAATAATCACTTGGATATAAAACATGTTGCCGCTCGGCTAGTCCCAAAAGACCTGAATTTTCCACCAAAACCCAATCGCATAAGAGTCGCTAAGGACATGAAACACGACCCAACATTCATGAAACGCATTGTTACTGGTGACGAGACGTAGGTTTACGAGTTTGACATGAAAACTAGTCGACAAGCTTCGGAGTGGCGCCTTACAACAGAACCGAAACCGCAAAAACACGTCAAAGTTGATCAAAAGTCAAAGTCATGTTGACTGTTTTCTTTGACAATCGCGGTGTTGTGCACTCGGAATTATTGCCGGAAGTTCAGACGGTAAATAAATAATATTATTTGAGCGTTATGAATTCGACGAAAATGGCCAGATTTGTGGAAAGAAAATTCTTGTATCTTGCACCACAATAATGCGCCTTCGCACAAAGCCATCATTATGAATGATTTTTTTACCAAAAACTTAACAAATACCATCGAGCAACCACCTTATTCACCAGATATGGCTCCAGCCAACTTCTTTATTTTTCCTAAACACAAATTACCACTTCGTGGCACCCGTTTTCATTCGGTAGAAGACATAAAGGAGAATTCCTGGCGAGAACTGAACTCCATTCCGGAAAAAGCGTTTAAAAAATGTTTTGACGACTGGATAATTCGTTGGCGTAAGTGTATCGTTTCCAAAGGAGCATACTTTGAAGGCGATGAAATAAATTTGGAAAAAAAAAAATAGTCGCAAAATAACTAACATTTTGTGTATTATTGATCTTTTCCTAGTACTGTCTGGACAGAGTAGTATAATAATAGATTAAAATATTGGATACCTGATTGATGAGATATAAAATATTGGATACCTGTTATTGTTTCAACTGTGTTTTCAATTTACTAACTTAATATAAAATTATCATTTAATTATAATGCGTTTATTAAAAGCCAATGCATATTAATTTAATATTAATAAGCGTGACAGATTTCTACGCCCAAAACCCTCCTTCATTTCCATGGATTGCTGGTTCCTTTCTCTCTAAAACTCGAATGGCTGGACCAATATGGCTAATTTTGATCTTGAAATATTTGTAAAAGTTCAGGGAATGTTTAAACGGTGAGAAAATATGGAAAAAATTGCCAGGGATATACTAAAACAAAAATTTTATTGACCCATGCAAACGAAACACCAAGCCTTGTAAAAGGCACTGATATTTCCTCACAGATACTTTAAATAACCCGCTTCGAAGGAATGATAGTTCTATATTACATTGAAATGTTCATTATGATTCATAGTAGAAAAAATATAATAATCGATTTCCTTATTTATTCCATTTCTATAAACGACCTCCGTGGCGTTACCACGCCTGCCCGCCACCCAGGAGGTCCCGGGTTCGAATCCCGGTCGGGTCATAATGAAAAACGAACTTTTTCTGATTGACCTCGGGTCTTGGATGTTTATCTATTTATGTATTTGTTATAAAATATAGTATCGTTGAGTATGTATCCCATAATACAAGTTTGGAACTTACTTTGTGGCTTGCTCAATCTGTGTGATTTGTCCCTATATATTTATTTATTTATATAACGTAACTGTAGCTTCATTTAATACTTTTAAAACCAGTTTATGAAATGCATTTTAAAACATATCTGCTCTCTTTTTTTCTTTAATCTGACAGTGACAACCATAATGTAACTTTAAAAATGATTTTAAGAAATTCACCGTAAATTGTATGAAATAAAATAGATTTTTAGTTTGTAAAGTGTAATAGCCCACTCGCCTGAAGACCGCGCATTTCAAACGAGCTCTTGCAATCGGAGCGTGGATAACTCGCTGTCACCTTTTTAGTGGAAAAATAGTCGCAAAATGTTTGTATACTTTATTTATTTCTAGAGCCGACATAGATGGACTGCTGGAGAAGTTAGCCAATGATGCATACACTCTTACAGTCATAGTAAGGTATAGACAACAGCTTGTAGTTTTTACCGCACGCCCCCGCCCGAAGCAGTTGCAACTACTCGCCTAGTCTTACCTACTACATTCACACATAAATGTGTGAATGTGTGTATGTAGTAAGACTGTAGTTCACTGTGCAGTCGCGGCTAGGCTTGAAGCAGTCCCTCCTGACTATTTGAAGCAGTCCGTGTATATCGGGGACAATGTCCTCAATACATAGGAAATAAAAAATAGGTAGCTCATTGTATTCTATTATTTAAGTCTAGATCAACCAACTGAAAAGTACCTACTGAAGTTAAGAGCGGTATTTCAATAACTCAAGTACTCTATAAGTACCAAATATTCTTTTGAGTTTTTTTTTTATTTTTTTTTATACCACACAGGTGGCAAACAAGCATACGGTCGGCCTGATGGTAAGCCGTCACCGTAGCCCATAGACGTAAGCAATACCGGAGGTATCACTCACGCGTTGCCAACCCTCCCAACCCCCCCAAGTGGAGCTCTGGAGACCTTACTCACCGTAGGAACACAACATGGCTTGAGTTTTTATGTTGAGTTTAGATCTAGGTAAACTCAGTAAATTTTTGCCCTTACACGATTTTAAGTTGTCCCGAGTTGTGATCTAGGTGTGCGATTTTGAAATTACATAAAATATATTTGAAATTTCGAAAGCCGTAAATAATAAATGTTACTCCCGACTAAACTAGGCTATTGTTTATTTCGAAATCGAAAATAAAAGAAACCGATTCGTCTGCTAGTTGTAAGTAGAGGTCCGCCCCTCTCGTAGCGACATGTCACACCCACCCTAATAAAGAACGGAACAAGTTACAAAATAGAACAAATTTACTGAATGCAAAAATCGGCGACACAATGAGTACCTATTGCTAAAGTATTTTTTAGTTTGTTACACTTTCAAAAGTTTACTCGTATATTGGTGCTAATTCTGTTGTACATTCAACTAGACTAAACTAATTTTGACAGGACCAAAGGTGTTGTTGTCCTTCCTTGGTTTACAATTAGTGACAAGGATAGCAACACTTCTAGTTCTGTCAAAATTATTTTGTCTAGTTAAATGTACGACAGAATTAGCACCATTATGTTATTAAAACTCTTTAATTATACAAAAGTGTCATATTTTATTCAATAGTATTATGGATTATTTTCAAAGATTGCACAAGATCAAAACAAATGCGATATCAACTAACGAGTCTGGCAGAAAAAAACAGAAAATTTCACAATCACAATATAAATCCTTACTGATATTTTAAATGAGAAAATGAGTTTGTTTGTTTGTTTGTTTGTTTGTTATTCCTTCACGGCTTGACTAAGCAGCCGATCATTATGAAAACGCTGTTTGGGATGGGCTATCGGCCAACAGATGGCGCCACAAGTCGCGCTATGGGTTGTTTTGTTGTCAAACGAGATCTATGTCATAAAATTTACCGACAAGCGAAGCCGCAGGGAAAAGTTAGTATAAAATATAAAAAAAGCCTTTATTTTAAAAATAGCATGCACAATTTGTGTAAAATAAAATGGATATTTTTTTTATATTTCTTTTGCATGACGTCTGGACCCCTAATCGGGTGAAGGCCTCCTCCAGAGACTGCCACTCTTCACGGTTCATGGCTAGGTCGGGCCAGTTTCATTTTCCGATAGTCATAATATTTCATCTTTCCATCTGGCCTTTCGTCGACCTCGGCTTCTGAACCCATGAGGTCCACTCCAAAAAGTCGCGCTTTTCGTCCACCTATTGTCGACAATAGGTAACGAATATATACTTATAATAAAATATAATATTTAGGATACATAGAAAACACCCAGAATCGTCAAAAACCACAAAATTAAATGCTACCACTATGGACCTAGAAAAAAAGGCGGACACCATCACTGAAACTAAAAAGTGAAGCACCCATATTATGCCACCTCGCGTATACGTACCTACGAACCGGCCGGCTTACTGTGGTGTGAATGTGTGCGTGCCGGTCAGCCATTTCACACTCATACATAGTTACGCTGCCGCCATTAGGGTGCTTCAGTTCTTTCTTAGCAAGATTCCGTCCGCTACCACATAAATTTTTTCCACGAGCGGAAATCGAAACCGCGCTCTAAGTTAACATCGCTACCAACGCACCACCGAGCCATAATATTAATATTAAAACTGAGTGCTTCATATAATAATATTTAGATATTTTTCATTTATTGTTAGCAAGAACTAAGTTTGTGACAGTTGCCTCAATAAAGTAGAAGAAACTCTAAATTGAAAAAGAAATCTAGCGCGGACCGGGCGCGAATGCAAATAACACGGGCGAAATTGCTAAACTCCGTGGGAGCTACAGGCGATATTTAAATTTCATAAATTAACCCTGTACGTAGTTTCAAAAGTAAATTGATAAAATGTTATAGAATATATGTAATAGCTGATGCCTGCGGTTTTACCCGCGCCATGATATCCTATTAAGGTGATCCGTTTCGGTCAGCGCGGGAAATTCAAATTTTTTTGGGTTATTTACAAATTGCATCTCAATCATTGATAGAATTTTCGTAAAAATTGATTTGACGACAACAAATACAATATATCTACTGACTAAATAACAAATAAATTATAAATATTAGCTCTTCCTATTATGAATGTCCACTATGCATCTTTTTCCCTATAAACGTGCATTATGCACATTCATGATGAGAAGAGCCAATATTTATAATTTATATGATAATATTCAGTAGATATTTTATATATTTTGTTGTCGTAAAATCAATTTTCACGAAAATTCTATCAATGATTGAGATGCAATTTGTGAAAAACCCCCAAAAAATTGAATTTCCCGCGCGGACCGAAACGGATCACCTTAATCCAGACTGTAAACTTTTAAATTTGTAAATAGCAGATGATAAATTATTATTATATTTATTTTTTATACCACTAAGATGGCAAACAAGCTTACGGCCCTGATGGTATGCGGTCACCGTAGCCTATGGACGCTTGTAACACCGGATTGGCATAGGCCGACTGCCATATATTATATCGACAATAGTCGTCAACCCATCCAAACGCTGGCTAGGGTCGACGTTGCTTAATTTGCGTGTACATGTTAGAGTGCGACACACAGCGCCGCTATAAAGTTCCTCATAATAAAATTATAACATGCATTTATCTCCAAAACAAAATGCTTTAAGATTATTCGTTTATTTACGATCACACCCAAATGTAACTTAATTAAGGTATTCACCTAACCATCAACATTCATGCCCTCAGGAATAACCATGAAGATATACGATTATTGCCCTAGCCCTTAGTACTGCTAAGGTTGTGGGTACAAATACATAAAGTACTTTAAATATCATGCAGTGATCAAACTTCATACATACAGCCGATTAGAGGCCAAATAATAATTTAATTTTAAAATAGTGGGTTTCATAGTAAGGGTCGTAGCAAACATATCAAGTCGTAAAGAGATCGTCACCGTATCAACTCGAGCTGGTCAGTATCATTTGTATGTAACTCTCTACTTAACGCACACTAATCGGAATCGTAACGCAATCGCCTCGCCTCGGGAATAGCTCACCAACGAAGATATGGTTACGATCCGTTTCCAAGTTGATATGAACTAGTTAACGAATAATATTATTTACTGTAAACCTACTTGCAAAATAATTGATTGGAAGAAAAGCGTAAAAAACAAGGATCCCTAAATTGCGCACCGACACACATTTGCCTATTTTTTATTTTTTTCTTTTCATCACCATCGATTACGATGGTCTAACTATAGATCTCTACCTATTAATAATAACATTTTCATTTAAAAATATTAATTTGCTAGCACTCCGTCCACACGCACCCAATTTTTGGGCCAATTTGATCTATTGTCCTGTTCTTGGTGATATCTAAAGAAAAGGACAGGTATACAAATTGGCCAATTAGATTGGGCCGTGTGGAAGGGAATACATACAACGTATTAAAAATGAGATACTGAGTACAATGTTGTTGTATTTCTCTGGACTGAATATCCAAACCGCACCCTTTTATTTCCATTCGCTTTTCTGGGGCACGTAAGACGCTGATCGATCGCCAACGGTCAGGTGTGTTCCGGCTATATATTCTATTATAATATTAATGTATTCGCCCCGTTTTGTTGTTTGTTGAGTAATCGTCGTGTACAATCTGTGTAATGTTGAAGGTTGAATTTTTTATCGTTTAGTTTACACGATATGACAAATGAAATTGTTTTTTACGAGCATTTATTTGTGTTATAGAATTTTTGGAACTAATTTGGTAATTTACTTTTATTTGTAGACGTTCTAAACACAAGCATAAACAATGTTTATTATTTTCTTATTTGTAGCGCGTTTTGGTTTAAACGATACTTATAGTAGAAGACGGTAGTGCGATGATTGTGCACTTTGGTATAAAAGCATGAAATTTCTACCATGGATAGAGTGTCTCACAATGATCGTTTTAAGATGTGGAGGGAAGTCAGATTCTTCCTCTGTGAGTGGGGGGAGGGGGGCAAAGGGGGTGAATTCCACGTCTTGATGATTATTTTTTTACTGATCCGTTAATGTTACTAGGGCTTGTATGGTGTCGTTTTCATATAAACCGAATACAAGGAATTCATTTTTAACAATAAAAATGTATGGTCCCATACAAAAAAATTAAAAATACTGCCAAAAAGTAAAAAGTTCCGCTACGTTTTTTTTGTAAGCACGTTATTTTTACTTTCAAATCTTAATTATTATGATATTAAAAAAATACTGTGTTATAGCTTATTTAATGTAGTTTACAAATATATATAATTGTAGTATACTTTTCATACAAAAACTATTTAAAAAAAAAGAAGAACGTGCAAATTCCAGAATATGCGCGCGGTGATTCAGTGAGATGTAGGTACGCGTAGCGACAAATTTTCATAATGTACTATGGTCATTTGTTATAAATATTTATAGCAATGCTACTAGCCATTATGCGACGTAGTTTTAATGTAATCAAATGTAAGAAATGTGTTTTTATTGCTTCCACGGAAAAAAACATTTAATAATTTTGACATAGAGAAGGTTACTAATAAAACGTCAGAAATAAAAGTAAAATGATGTTTAACCAGCAGTCACCAGTACAAAAGCAAAGTGCTGTACATTTGAGTGCAGCTTTGTTACATTTGCATCTTCCAGTACACCCTTTTTTAACGCTGCACCTAATTAACTCAGCACATAAAGTTGCTACTTCAAGTAGCGTTGTCCAGACTGGCTACCATTCGTTCGAATCTTTAATCCAACCCCAGTTAGATGGTTCAGGAATATCTGGAACTTTTGTTAAAGATTGCATCCAAATGTAAGCCTGATAAGAAGCGCGTTTTATATATTGCTAGAGTGCCTTTTTTGTGGGGGGGTATGTTCTCTATGGCTCGGGATTTTTGGGTAAAGAGTTTTTTTTCTGGCTTCATTTATAGTCAGCATTTCACTAATGCGGTCATACATTAAAACCACAAATCTGCAATGAGTCGTCGCTTATTTGTTGTGGCATTGTTGTCATTTCTTCAAAGGCGCTGTTTACTTCTGGAAAAGATCGCCATGTTTCCCATGCTGTTTTTTCCCTCTACCAACAAAAGTGAACTCCGTATCACACCCTGTGAACGCATGAAAGACGGGAACGTACTCACATTGTGACAAACTCATTGACGCTACCAGGTCGTGTAGCGGAACCTTGAGCCAACACCAAATGCAACCTGTAGTTCAGATAAATATATCTTTCTGAAGAATGCCACAGCCAGTACTAATACATCTGTGTCTACGGTGCGTATTGTCACTCTGCTAAATCCTTTCTTTACTGCACCAGCTAAATGCAAAAACATTCGGGTGTCAGCTTCGTCGTGAAAACATGGGGCTATGTCACGTATATCTGAGATATTGATAAAACAGAGAACTTCGATTCAATGTGTCGCGTATATTTCTTTTTCTCCTGCCTGTAAAGAACAAGTTGTTGTGATAAAAATAAAAACAATTCGGTCTTGTTCTCATTCACTGAAAGTAAACTCTTCCAGTTCTTAGGCGTCGCATGCGTGGGAAGCCACTCTTTTCCTTGTGCCTTTTTCTCGTAAAGCAGCTTTAAAGCTCAACTCAAACAACTTGCGCCGATACCTAGATAGATAGATGTTTTCACGATGAAGCTGACTGAATGTTTTTACATTTAGCTGATGCAGTAAAGAAAGGATTTAGCAGAGTGACAATACGCACCGTCTGTAGACACAGATGTATTAGTACTGGCTGTGGCATTCTTCAGAAAGTTATCTTTATCTGAACTATGGGTTGCATTTGGCGTTGCCTCCAGTTTCCGCAAGACCTGGTAGCGTCAATGAGTTTGTCACAATGTGAGTACGTTCCCGTCTTTCATGCGTTCGCAGTAGGGTGTGATACGGAGTTCTTTGCTGGTAGAGGGAAAAAACAGCATGGGAAATATGGCGATCTTTTCCAGAAGTAAACAGCGCCTTTGAAGAAATGATGACAATGCCACAACAAATAAGCGACGACTCATTGAAAGATTTGTGGTTTTAATGTATGACCACAATAGTGAAATGCTGACTGTAAATGAAGCCAGAAAAAAACTCTTTACCCAAAAATCCTGAGCCATAGAGGACAAAAGCGGCACTTCAGCAATATATAAAACGCGCTTCCTATCAGGCTTACATTTGGATGCAATCTTTAACAAAAGTTCCAGATATTCCTGAACCATCTAACTGGGGTTGGATTAAAAATTCGAACGAATGGCAGCCAGTCTGGACAACACTATCCCCACTATCACTATGTTAATTACGTGCAGTGCAGCGTTAAAAAAGGGTGTACTGGAAGATGCAAATGTAACAAAGCTGCACTCAAATGTACAGCACTTTGCTTTTGTACTGGTGACTGCTGGTTAAACGTCATTTTACTTTTATTTCTGATGTTTTATTAGTAACCTTCTCTAAGTCAAAATTATTAAATGTTTTTCTCCGTGGAAGCAATAAAAACGCATTTCTTTCATTTGTTTACATTAAAACTATGTCGCAAAATGGCTAGTAGCATTGCTATAAAATATTAATAACAAATGACTATAGTACATTATGAAAATTTGTCGCTACGCGTACCTACATCTCACCTAATCACCGCGCGCATCTTCTGGAATTTGCACGTTCTTCTTTTTTTTTAAATAGTTTTTGTATGACAAGTATAATACAATTATATATATTTGTAAACTACATTAAATAAGCTTTATCACAGTATTTTTTAATATCATAATAATTAAGATTTGAAAGTAAAAATAACGTGCTAACAAAAAAAAAGTAGCGGCACTTTTCACTTTTTGGCAGTATTTTTAATTTTTTTGTATGGGACCATACATTTTTATTGTTAAAAATGAATTTCTTGTATTCGGTTTATATGAAAACGACACCATACAAGCCCTAGTAACATTAACGGATCAGTAAAAAAATAATCATCAAGACGTGGAATTCACCCCCTTTGCCCCCCTCCCCCCACTCACAGAGGAAGAATCTGACTTCCCTCCACATCTTAAAACGATCATTGTGAGACACTCTATCCATGGTAGAAATTTCATGCTTCTATACCAAAGTGCACAATAAGGCTCAAATATGGCACAACCGTCTTCTACTATTATAAAATCTCTCGATGTATCAAACTATGCCAGAGTCTAGACAGATGGCGTGCTTACTATGCTTATATTTTTATTATGTTTATACAAAATTTAATTTATTTTCAATTAATTCTATGACAATTTATTTTAAGTATTAAAGTATTTTTTTTTTTACAAATCGCTCCACGCTATCTAGATCTAAACTAAGCAAAGCTTGTACTATGGATACTAGATTGCTGATAAATATACATAAATACTTTTTTTTGTAAATAAATACTTTTTATACATAGAAAACAACCAGACATGTTCATGCACACAACTGTTTGCCTTGTGCAGGATTCGAACCCGCGGCCCTTGGGACAAAGTGGCCATTGCTAGCCACTCGACCACCGCGCCTGCCAAATAAAATACTACTATATACAAGAAATAAAAGCGCCTCTGACATATTTGTCGTTTGGCTCTCCTGAATAAATATAACTCACCATAAACATCGATACATCCAATCTGCCATTTCATACTGGGTTGTGTATTTATCTGGCACATGTAACAGCCGCGGTCTTCTGCCCTTAGCGGCCTGATCCTGAGCTGCCAGGTCATCGGTGCATCCAAGTTCACAGAGTACCGAGCACCAAGGACAGCCCTCTCGTGCATTGTTAGGACGGTTTGGTCCTCCGCTCTTAACCATCCTACCTGGAGAAATAATAAATTGTTATAACATTTCTCGAGGACAAAAGATTGTTGAGGATACGGATGGAGGTCCCCACCTAGAGAGCTAAAATTTTGCATAGACGTAGCCTTAATAATGTGCCAAAATTCATCTAAATCCGTTTCCTTATCCGTGAAAGTGTAACGAGGAGGTATTAGTCTGACACACTTGCAAAATACCTGCGTGAGAGACACCGCGAGCAAAAGTTGGTAAAATATATATTTTTTTTAATGTTGATAAAAACTAAATATATACCTCTACCTGTAATAAGAAACATTTCAAAATCTACACTTTCCTCGGTACAAATTATACCCACAAAAATTCCCTCCGATTAGCTTTCATTACCAGTTTCGCCCAGAATACCCGGGTTGGGTCTGTTTTATCCGGAAAGGGATGTCCGGTTAAAAATACAAAGCCACGAACAGGATTTAGAACGAGTCTGGCTCACGGACCCTGTTAATAAACAACTCGGAGAATGATAATTACTCGAGAAGCAGTGGTTACTACACTGTATGTATGATTAACTTTGTCCACAGCTTATAATGGATGTGGTATTTCTAAACTAATTTCTGACAGAGTATTTGACTTGAATAAAATAGGACATATGTATAATATAGACTATGTATTTGATATAAATCATTCAGGGTTATAAACTTTATAATGTTCTCTAGACTGACTAAAGGGTGGTGGTGTGCATGTGCACCATCGCTATGCCGCAAAATCTCAGTACCGGACAGCTTGTCTTTGCTTTTATGTCGATGCCCGCTACAAGGAAAATGGAAATTGGGACAAAAGGATTTGAAAGGAGTCTAAACTCCACAACGAAACACATTGCTATTTCACGCCGATATTCTGTTAGAGGATGGTACTTTCCCTATGGAGCTAACAAAATTTTTATTGAGTACGAAACTTGTAAGAAACTATTAAACATTCTGTTTGCCATTGGGTCTGCTGGCTCAAATCTGCACTTTTCATACAACTTCATAATCTTTCTAAACATAAAATAAAACTATCACAAAATACCATACAATATTGAAGCCCAAAGTCTATTGTAGCAATATTTTTGTTTTATGAAAATCTAAATTTTTCAAATAATGCAACACACTCACGGTAATCCAATCTAAGGCTTTTATTCCTGGAGCGTGCAGCTTGTAGCTTGGCGTGATGCCTACAGCATAACAATGCACAAAAATCAAGCTGCACCTCCCCCTGCTTTGCGAGGCACATTGTGAATTTTAATACCCCCACTAGAAATTTACATGTCCCGACACGACTTTATAAAAAAAAACCCGGATTTAACAAATGGTTTTTTAATATTTAAAAAGAGCTTTAAACAAACCTCTTTTCATATGTTATAAACAATCTTTACTTAACCCGCTAGTCAGTTAAAAAAATAAATTTTCATGCAAGAACCGACAGCATCTAACATTTGAAACATTATCCCGAAAAAGCCGAAAGGAAAGTACCTATCCGTTGCGAGCATTTTGCTGATCTGAGCACGTCTCGCGACACAAGCATTTTCGCAAAAGCACGTTTGATATAGTTTGTTGGGAATATGCTCGAGTGCGTTCTGCTGGCGCTACATCAAGCACAAACATTTGAACACTTATATGACGACTTTGCACACTTGTTTGTACACTTATTGAAGCAACCTGCCACACTGCTTTGCAAAGTCATTTTCTCCACGTGTAGACGTGCTCTTTGTGATGTACAAAATAAATGTTTTTCTTTCTTTCTATTATTTATTAAATGTGCAGAAAAATATGAATCTATCAAAACGGCCAAAAAGAAGGCGTGAACTTTTGGGGTTCCATATGCATGGCTCCGCTTGTAGTACCTCGATAAATTCAAGTACGCATTCATTGCTTCAGTCCATCTTTAATATTCAATAAGTAAAAGTACTCTGTGATATTCAAGTGCGTTCGCGCACGCATCTTCCGTCCGCTTAACAACACTCGCGCGACTGAACTGAACTTTGCGCAAGTGCGGCAGGCTACGCAAACATTTGAACAATGTCGACTTTGAACGCTTTGATGTACGCTAAAAAAACCGACACAGCTTGGCAAAGTGCACTTCTTTGCGCACTTGTTTGAAGTCCCGTGGCACACATAGCTTCATTCAAATGTTTGCAGCTTGATGTAGCGCCCGCATTATGCGAGCAAATGATGGAGATTGTTGTGAAACGAAAACTTCCAGTTATCGAGTGTCATAAGTTAATTAAAATTTCGATTATATTAAAGAGTACAATAAAATTTGACTGTAATTTTTTTCGTTCGTACAATAATTAGTTCTTATTTTTTTATTCTATTTAATTAATAAGTTTACCAACAGTTAATACATCTTATGCTGACTTATTATGAAAATACAATATATTATACTTAGACGTTTAACTAATTATAGGCAAACCTGACAAGCAATGAAATAATTCGCATTTACAAACAAAAAGGTAAACAAATCAAAACTGATGCGAACTGATTTTTGTGACATTATACTTAACTAGATGACCCTTCGTTGTTTTTATTTTTCTTATTTTCATATAGCATATGATACAAATACCGTGGCTCTCTTTTAATAAAAGAATTATTAAAATCGGTTCAGTAGATCTAAAGATCTACAACCTTACCAAACTTTACCCGTGCTGTTAATTAATATAAATTACAAATGTCTAAATTAGAAACACGTCAAAGTAACAGTATTTATTTTATTCCTGTCTTGAGGATATCGTGATCATATCATCGTGTCGTATAACCTAAAAAATTGTCCTAAACCGCCATCTAGTACCTGGTAAGCCTGTATACTGGGTGCAAATCTTTTTTCTCTTTTCATCATGTTTTGGCCTGTTTCTCCAATAAAAGCTTTGTAAAGATTTTTCTCATAGCTTATAGCAAAAAATTGCCGTAATTGCTTTAAACTGCCGGCAGTTATGGAAGCTTTCAAAATTGAATTTTTGTGATAAGATTAGAATAGAAAAAAAAATTCTTGTAAAAAACTGTTGATAAATGCATTATGTTTAAGAGGAATTAAAAAATCATATATTTGTGGTAAGGCGGGGTTGAAATCATTCAGGCTCGAGATAAATATAATAATTATGCTTTTATTTATTCGAATTCTTACAAAGCTTTTTATCTAGTTTTAATTTACAATGACGTAAGCCAAGACAAATTGTCTTTTTTTTTAAACTAGTCGGCGGAAGGCGTTTAAGTCAGACATAGGCGCACCGACCGCACGGCCACATATTTTATAAACCAATTGTTCTTTTATCAAACAACAGTATTACGGTGGCCCAGCCATGATTTTGGGCATGAGGGGCAACATTCACTATTATTATTTCGAAAAAGTGTAGGTACATATATTATAAAATCTTTTAAATTTCTACAGTAACTGGAATGTCGATGACATCCAGATATAGTTAAAGGAAAATAGAAAAATGTTGGATAAAAAGCGAGATATTTTTACTCATCCAGGTTAAATTAAGACCAATCAATACGTCAATGACATTATTAGATGCTAGAGGGGAAATAGAAAGCTCTGCCGACGGTAACTCAGCAGGAGAATGTTTACTTTTTGAAATTCTTAAAATAAATCTTTTAATTTTAATACAAAATACTGAGTTTTGTTGAGTTCTATAAGGCAGTTTGTATTTCTTGGTCATGTATATTTTATTGTTCCGAATTTTACAATCTTTCTTCTTCTTCTTTCTTTTCGTGTCAATGACTCAAATACAATGAAATTCCTACACCCTACTGGCAAGATGTTCAGACAGTAAGATGGCATTATCCGAAGCCTTCCACAAATCTGTTGAGGCACGTACAGTAGAACAAACCGGGCAATATAGGAAATGAAAATTTTACAATTCTTTTGTATAAAGTAAGTAGTGAGTGACAAGGTTTTGGAGTCATAACTATTACTCAAATACTATGACTCCAAAGCCTTGTCACATTCGGGACAAGCCCACCACACATTCCCACCACTGTGTCTCCTGTGTAGCCAGGATCAACAACGGCGACCTCAGATATACAATAAGCAATGAAGCTTATTGACGTCCCGGGGAATAACTACAGCTGTCTTGGAACTCACAACGAATTTAATCAGAAAGGAGATAGTCGGAGTTGGAAGTATTGAAAGGACTTCCCTCCTTAACAACTACGTGAGAAACAGCAATTGTCACATTCATGTTCAAGTGACGATATTATTATCTTCTCTAATCATATTATCCATATAAAACCATCCCAATTTACCACTCTTCAACTTTTCTACTCGGTTGCTAACGCTATATGCAGCAAATGTAATTTGTCATCAGATATATAGCAATCTAACTAGAGTGTATAACTTACAACAGTTGGAGCTCGGAGTCCTAATAAGCTAGACACAAACATTTGCAACCTAGATAACGGACGCACAGAAATAGATATTTGTGTTGTTTGAGTAAATCTGTAATTTACTACACAATATGTTTGCAGTTAGGATTTATATGTGGGTTTGACTGAAAGTCTTGTAAATATAAATATCATGCTTTTAATGTTTCTTGTTAGTATCATGCTTATGATATTTCTGTTTCTTGAAATGTTATGTCATTAGAGAATTTTCCCGAGAAGTCTTAAAAACTAGGTACAAGTTTTATTCTCTATTACGTAATAGGTACCTATTATGACAGGGAAAAAATATTATTTAGAGATATTGTGCTCAATGTATAAAATTAGGGAAGCTTCTCGACATCGACGCTTCGTTTGAGGGTTTCCTAAAATCACTTTATGGAATTTGACTGACAATAGACAGGACACCAGGCAAGTAACGGTGAAGTTGCAGACTTTTAAAGTATACGTACGCTCGATTCTTGCGGGTTCCATAGTTAAAATTGTACGGAAGCACTGCTGGAGGAATGTTACAAATTTTCGTAGGAAATGGATTCGTAAAAAGTATCCCTAATTTATTCAGATTATTTTTTAATAATTTGCAATTATTTATCTGCAGGCGTTAATGAGATCACTGATCAGTCTGTTATCATCGTCATTTAGCTTAGCTACACAGGAAACACAGCGGTGGAAATGCAAAGTGGGCTGTTATAACCAGTCATTAACAAGAAATATTGAATATAGGAATCAAATCAGAAACACAATATCAAGGAAATGGCTGCTCGACCACACCATACAATGTAGTCAACATCAAATAATAAATTGAGCATTGTTTTTTAATTAATTAACAAACGATACAATAACACAACCACCAAAACACGTAATGATTATCGTTGAATGGTAATCGGGTTAACCTTAATGGATATTCAATTTGATCGTTGGGATACTGGCTTAATGACCAATAACTGATAGCATTATGGGGCTATTAGAAAACGATTCCCACACGAAGGTATTACAGCATTAGTGAGTATTAGCGCAAATATCTATCGGAGGGGAATTCATTTCCGATTAAGCCTTTTTTGTGAATGCCTCTGCATTTGTGGTAAAGATTTTGTAAATAGAGCAATAATGAAATTGGACAGACTTATCCGGAACTATATCGGGACGAGCCCACCACACTTTCCCACCACTCTGTGTCTCCTGTATAGTCAGGATCAACAACGGCGACCTCAAATTGACAATAAGCAATGAAGCTAATTGACGTGCCCGGGGGAGAAACTACAGCTATCTTGAAATTCACTACGAATTTAATCAGAAGAAAAAAGACGGAGTAGGATGTATTGACGTGAGAATCAGTAGAGAAAAGTGACACTTGTTCCATAATTGACGTTTGCTAAATTTATTATAAAGATTTTTTTAATTTTGCATAGTATCCTCTGTCCAATATGTGGGAGGTTTCCATTCACAGAATTGTTGCGTTGGATCCTCACCTCTCAAGAAATATTCCCTCTAGATAGGTAGTTTTATTTTCACCTAGTAACTTAAGAACTTTCTACTTGGCTTTGACAAAGATTATGACGCAATCTTCAGCGCGGAAAACATAAAACTTAATCTCAAAAGTATAAAAATACCGTGGATTAAGAATTTACGAGTCGTTTAACTTGAATACTAGTCGTTCTTCCTTCCGTATAGTCACGTCGAGGGTATAGCCATATACACTCGATGGGACGGTGGAACGAAAAAAAAGAGAAGAAACTCCACATTCTTGAAAAAAAAGGTCTTTCTGAAATACTGGTAAGCAATTACCGCTGTGACATGAGCAACTTTACAAGAATCTTGAATGCGTTGTCCACCTAGAAAGAAATGAAAGAGAAAAGAAGGGGGAAGGAAACAGGAACAGGACGGGTTTTAGACCCCTATACTCATTATACAACACAGCGGCATATCATAGTATTTCACGTCGATATTCTGGGTAAGGCTGGTAATGCCAGCCCATTTACAAGCCCTTAGCAGTTCATAATAGTACCTGATCACTATGGAGTTTTTTGCGAGTTTCTCCTTTAGTAAAAATAAAAAGAGTCCTCTTTCAAACTTCTTTGAGCAAAGTGTCCCTCTTTTTCATTCTAAAATTCTCTCACGAAACATTCTTCAGCCTAAAAATATTCTATCCATGAACTTTTTGAGTCCCGTATTTCATGAGAAAGTTATAAACGACGTAATAATGTAGAACATTGAAGTTTCGATAGATACCGCAGATAGGGTCATTTGAATAAGTGCCGCTATTTTTGGCTGATGAGAAAACCCGAGTTGAGCGTATCTCAGATTATTGTCATGTTTTATTCAAATTTTTTTTCAAATGAATCCCATCCTACTTCCTACTAATATTATGTTTGTTACTTCTTTACGCTCAAACGGCTGGACCAATATTTATGATATTTGGTATGTAGGTAGCTGATACCTTGGATTAACACATATGGTAATTTTTATCCCGAATAGTAAGCGATTCCCGTAGGATTTAATCAAAAGTCTGTTATAGATGGCGCTACTGTGCATAAATAAATACACGCAAACGAAGTTGCGCTGGTTTCACTAGTATTATATAAAATCTACCAAGCAGTCAGTGATTTTAATATGAGTATGGAACAATTCGATAATGAATACATAATCATTATGATCAACCATTGTCATCCCGCTGATATATTGATCGGATTATTCGATGAGTGAACCTGAACCACGAACGCTCCAGTTTTGGAGGATAAATATTTTATTTATTTTTATTTCTTTCAACTAGTTTTATTTACTTACTGACAATATTAGTTTTTTTATTTTTTTTATTTTTTATACCACACAGGTGGCAAACAAGCATACGGTCGGCCTGATGGTAAGCCGTCACCGTAGCCTATAGACGTAAGCAATACCGGGGGTATCACACACGCGTTGCCAACCCTCCCATCCCCCCCAAGTAGACCTTACTCACCGTAGGAACACAACATGGCCGAGACCAATGCTATTTGGCTACGATCTTCTGTAAGGTGGAGGTCCTTCCCCAGACGGGCTGCTCCGATTTGAGAGGATTAAACCGCTGTGCCCTACCTCTCTTAAAAATATTTACTTACAATTGACAATAGAAGATTTGATTTAACCTACACTCAATCCCAAGTGACATTTTTCTTATCAAAAACTTCAGTAGAATTTAGGTAATTTTCTATATAAAGTAATCTAATTGTGGTGTTAAATTCAAAATTATTTTTATACATGTGTATCCCGCTTACCCGTGGTAATTTAGGAAAATCTTTGTTCTAGGTATGTATAAAAGCATATATTAAATATATATTATATATTCCAGCCCGGATTTATGACTCGCTGGCATCACATATAAGTTTAAAGGTAAAACGGAACGCACCCTCTACGCTAGGCTCCGTCCGTCTCTATAATCTGTGGTCATTAAGTTCAAAGCCTAAAAACTCTTGATTTTACAAAATAGGGTCTATGTAATTCTTGAAAATTACCCCGGGTAGGGTGGGACTCTTCATCTTCGGAAGGAATAACAAGTCGAATAATTACAGTCGAACTTCACTTCACTAGCGCCCCGGCCCAGGCTTCGCACGGATTTTTATTTTTTTATATAGTTACTCGGGGATAGTGTTGCTTTCCTACGCTACTGTGAAAGAATTTTTGAAATCGGTCCAGTAGTTTATTCATTACAAACATACACAAAAAATACAATGTTTTCTCTTTATAATATAAGTGTAGAGTAGATTTACACCTTTCTCTTGAATCACTTCATCTATTGCCGAAAAGGGCATTAAAGACCGTTATGTAGTTTAAAAGGTCTGAGGGTACAGGCAGAAAAAACGATTACATTCTATACCATGTAAAGATGAACTTTACTACTTATTTATTTTTGCCAGACCGCCACCCAGGAGGGCCCAGGTTCGGATCCCGGTCGGATCATGATGGAAACCCGTTTTCTTGGATATTTAACTATATATGGTGTTTGTTATAAAATATAGTATCGTTGAGTTAGTATCCCCTATACAAGCTTCGAACTTACTTTGGTGCTAGCTCAATCTGTGTGATTATATATTATAAAAAAATAAAAAAAATAAAAACATCTTAATCGGTGTTCTCTGATTTTTGTGGCTACCAATCCCATTAATAAATAATACTAGGAAATATAAAAAATATATGACTTACTTTATGTTTTCCTAAGTTAGAAACAGCACAACCTAACACAGCTTCCCTTCCTAAGAAAAACGTGTTGTTCCCAATAGGCCTGTCGAACTCCGGGTCTTCGGAAAACTTCTTAGTGGTCATTTGGGAATCTGTAACAATCAATGAGTTCATATCATAAAAGATATAACATTATATAGACACAATTCGCACAACGCCATTTGGTTTCATATTTAGCAAGGTTTTATAATATGGATACTTCGTTTTTGTTTTTATTTACTTCAGAAGAACTGTATAGCAAATGTAAATTCGTGCCTACTAAAAACACATTTATTTAACGTATACAATAACATTTTAATGTTATGTTACTTGTTTATGTCTCTGTAATGTTCCTAGTGAGAGAAAAATGGATTCATTTCTCCAATATATTTTTTTGTGGTTTTCTTATAAGATTCTTAATTTTATTTTGACTATATTTTAGGTGAAGTAAATTGCAAAATGTAATTTTGAGATACGACCGACGTTTATTCACCATTGCTGTGTTAGTTATACATTAGCATAATCATAACACAACTTCCCGCGTAATGTAAGTGGTCCACTGGTGTTATGTCAGTCTTGGCGAAGTAAAACTCAATTTGCATACAGTTCCGGGTTCAAATCCTACAAGGGATTCTGTTATCTCGGTGGCGCAGACGTTCGAGGTGCACTGTGGCTACGGTGCCTACGGTCTTAAGGGATATTATGAGATTTCTCTGATATTTTGATTACACTATGTTTTTATTTTTTAAAAAATGTATTTTGCTTTTGAAGTGGTAAGAATCACAGAATTGAGTACTGGGAGTTATGCTAGTAGAAAAGCAGGTCGCCACAGATTGTATGCCGTCAGTTAAACGTCAAAGAATCACGCCCTCAGAATACACATCCTTTGATTGGCAATTTATTTTACGCGCCAAAATTAGGCTCACATTTTATAAAACAATTGAAAATCGATTGTCGTTATGCACTGAGTGATAAGTAGGAATTTTGTACTTCGCTTTACGTCTGCGCGACAGCCGTGATGCTCAGCCGTGTTGGCGACTAGTAGGTATAACATGCAGGACGTGTACATTTTGAATAAATATAAGCACGGATTCAAACATAAATTATAAGAAATACAAGAAGTGACAACAATGTAGACTTAAAGACAAAAAAATAACTAAAAAGATTTGCTACTTTGCCTACAGTTGTAATTAATATTATGTTATGTACTTATAGATTTTATTATTAAATATTGGTTTGAATAAACAGTGATACGCGTGTGTAGATAAATATAACTAAAATTCAAAATGTTAATATTGAAATCCACTTCAATAAAATTGCTAATTATAGTTAGTGCAAATCAAAGCATACATTCAGAATAGTCTGAGTATTAGCACAGAATAAAAAATAGTAAGTGTTAGCCACTCAGATAGTAATAATTTATTAAAATGTCCTTTTGTACGATTATATACTACAATTACCATACTAATAAAGTTTAAAACTGCTTGAAATAATAATACTGACAGGTTAGCTTCTATTTCCTTTGTTACCGTAAGTTTTAAAGTTGAAAGTTGTGTTGGCAGGTATTTACTAAGTTCGTGAGCTTAGACGGTGATAGCTCTGATAAAATAGTATACTGTATTTTCTGAAAATATTTATACATTTTCAAAATATTAGTCATATATGTAATTTCTTCTGACAACCTTATATAAGGAATCGTTTCAGAAGCTGGGATCAGAGGCCTTACTCTTGAAAATAATTTTATTTAGCTCGATCGGCATTGGGTTGTTAGGTAGTTTTCACAGACTAGTTCTAACTAAATTAATTAAATGAAATAGCATTGTACGCTAACATTTCAAGAGTACAAATTAGTATTTGAAATTGCCAATCCCTATATGTATATAGGGACAAATCAGTAAGTTCGAAACTTGTGTTATGGGATACAATACAACTCAACGATACTATCCATACTATAGATTTAGTATATACTAGCGTACTTATAGATCGGCTTTGGTTTGAGTAAGGCGAGACCAAAAACAAAATACCCTAGTGTGCGTGGAATGTACATGTGTGCAAGCAAGATAGGTATATCATTTTGTGGATTTTCCTTTTTGTTTGAGTTACATCCAGGCACTGCACAGGTAACCATATTTAATCACGTCTAATTAACATCAAAATCAAAATAAAATAAAAATTTGTCAATAGAGAGAAGCACAGATCGAGTAAAATTAAAATTAATAAAAAGTAAAACAAATTTTAGGAATGCATATACAACTTACAAACAACTTAAGTGGAGATGGACGGGACACATGATCAGAGAAAGAAAGGAGAAATGGACAAGATTAACAACAGAATGGTACCCACGTGATAACAAAAGGAACAGAAGTAGACAGACTAAGAGATGGGAGGATGATATCCGTAAAATAGCAGGTCCATTGTGGACTCGCATCGCAAAAAACAAGAAAGAATGGAAATCTTTAGAGGAGGCCTATGTCGGAAGACAAGCTGTAGGTACTTGATTAACGACCGTTTGCCGATTTATGTAAAATATTTTGTTTTTGAGTTATAATATTGTAGTTTTAAGGCATACATTACCTGTAATACTGTAACAAACAGCAATAAAGGCTATTTTATTTATTAATTAACATCAAAACTACACTAAAAACCATAAATTTTGTTAAAATAAGTAGGATTTGTTTTTAACACGACTGACGTCGTATATCGTGTATAGGAAAATGGCCTCGCCTAACTATCTCGCTCTAACCAACGTGTATGATCTATCTCTTTTGCATTGCCAATCTTACGCTAGTATATAATAAATCTATGATCCATACTAATACTATAAATGTGAAAGTGTGTGTGTCTGTTTGATTGTCCGTCTTTCACGGCAAAACGGAGCGAAGTGGAGATAGCTGAAGGGATGGATAGTGAAATAGGCTAATTTTGTGTCTTTCTAACTCCCCGATTCCCTAAAATGGGGAAGATTGGTGGAAGTTTGTATGGAGCATTCCGCAATTTTTAGGTAGAAAGCTAAAAATTGGTATAAGGACTATTTGTGACTAACGAAAAAATTATTCATCATTATTTTTTGGAAATCTGCCCCCAACCCCTTAAAAGAGGTGGTGAAATTTTTTATGGGACTTTTTACTTTTCAAGGTTGGAATAATCGGTACACAGACTCTTTGCTACCAACGAAAAATACCTGCGAAAGGGGAACCATGTTACCGCGAATTTAACGCGAGCGAAGCCGCGGGCATAATCTAGTATTTTATAAAATACATATAAAGATAAACATCCAAGACCCGAGGCCAATCAGAAAAAGTTAGTTTTCATCATGACCCGACCAGGGATTCGAACCCGGGACCTCCTTCCTGGGTGGCGGGCCGGCGCGGCGTGGTAACCATTACGCCACGGAGGACGTCAAATAATGAAATTAAAATTGTGATTAGAATCATGAATTGTGATAATCTAGCAAAGCTGAGCACGCGCACGACCCGTGCTGATCCCATCTTGAAAACATTAATTATTGTGGACCCTCTGTTCCAAGAGGTTATACTGTTGGTTCTACTAGAACCTCGTGGAAGTTTTCTTCCAAGAGGTTCTACTTTAAGGTGAAGTAGAACTGTTTTGGTCACCTTTGGGTTCGTTTTTATTAAAACTTTTATTTGTAAAGCTATATTTATTTCAATTTCATTATCTTATCCCAGAAGGCTTATTATGAAAACAGTTTCCGGCTGGACCCCTGAATATTAACATTTACATCATTCTTGTATTAGTAAATATACTTGAAATTGTCGGATGCGATTGAGTTTGTAGTCAATTCAGTTCCTGATTCAATTTCGAGACAGTTAGCATTCTAAACCCAACAGTTCCAAGATAGTTCCCTGTTTGTGTATCACTTTGCATATATTCAAATCAGAATTTAGAACTAAACTAATGTAAAGGTTTGTGAAATATTAATAAGTTTTCTGGACTTTTGGCTACGATTGACTTAGCGGCGCCGGCGGTGGCGGCGGCGAGGTCAGCAAGTGGAGCGAAGACAGCCTCGAGTATTGGTATTTTTTATATATTCACCAGTTCTTTTACCAGTGGTCATTTTGCTTTTCTTTCCGAAATCGTAGTAGCTTATGGAGTAGATTTTACACAAATAATTTGTTACTGTATGTACTATTTAACGAGAGAAAATGTCTGTGAAGACTGAGCCATACACGTCGTGTATGAAACTCAATGGATTTGTATGGCGGTAGTCGCTTGGAGACTAAAATCGTCGAGTATCAAGGATTTGAGTTGAGTAACCTTGTATACGAAGGGGCTCAGTCTTCACAGAAGTGAAATGTGTTTGATGGTACAGTCAGCCAAAAAAAAGCCCTAAATATGATTTAAGTTTTCTCTGATTTGTATTTATCAATAGTATTCATATTGAACTATGTAATTACAAAGTTTCATAACGATGCTTACATTATTAGCATAAAAAACATTGTTTTAGTTCTCTACTCTTGTCATCTCTTTCTCTAACTCTTTCATATGAAAGAGATGACAATGTTTTTTATGCTAATAATGTAAGCAGTGTGACGAACAAAAATACTTTATTCTGTGATGATTTTGTGTTCCCTCGCGGGCACTTAGACACGTCATTTACAATGAGAGAACAGACCTTCACAGGCACATTCTCTCGTCGTGTAGTACCTACATATAAATATTAAATAAATAAGCTACTCTATAAACTACCACCATTTCGGAAACAAAACAAAATGACCGCGCGTAAAAGAAATGGCGAAAGATTTAAGGAAGCAGTCAGTAAGTGAATCGTAATTCACTTGGCTACCACCACCTTTAGAAATATATTTTTAAATTGAAATAAATACGTTACTCACAAATACGCGTGTTCCAAGTTCATAATAAACTGTGAGGGCGCAACAAACCATGGTATATTAAATATTAAAACACAATTTGTAACTCAAACAATATACGCAACAACGCCAATAATCCGTGGCATAAAACGGAGTATTCCTAAAACAGTAATAAAACAACTAACATAAAACAAAACTAAATGCGTAAAAACGCTAAAAAATATCACATGAGGGGTATTCGGGGCTGTTCCCACCTGTCACCAAATGCTAATGCCGCTTCACACAAACACATCGATTGGTAAGGCTTTGTACTGATCGGCGAATGTGGCAACATCCGCTGGATTTTAGTGATGAATACTGCCATTTATGGACGATTGTGGTTTTAGTCGAATAATTTAGTTGCTCCTGTCCGAGTGTTGACGATAAACTTTACATGTCATTTATTTTCGTATTCCAAAAGGGGTTTCTATAAATTGTACCTTTTCTTTTAACAGTAATTTAGTAAGCTGTAAACATAGGGCTACGTTATAAACAGAGGTAGGGCACAGCCGATAATCCGTTCAAAACGAAGCAGCCCGTATGGGGAAGGACCTTCACCTACATCGTAGCCAAATAGCATTGGTCTCGCTCGGCCATGTTGTGTTCCTACGGTGAGTAAGGTCTCTAGAGCTCCACTTGGGAGGGTTAGGAGGGTTGGCAACGCGTGAGTGATACCTCCGGTATTGCAAGCGTCTTATAGGCTACGGTGACGGCTTACCATCAGGCCTACCGTATGCTTGTTTGCCACCTTTCTGGTATGAAAAAAAATACGTACTCGATGGCTATTTTTAGAAAATAAAGAGGAGTGTCGACGATAAACTTTACATGTTATTATTACGTCTGTCTATACCCAAAAAAAGTTTCGTATAAAGTGGGTTTGTAGCCGACAACACGAAACTCTCTGTGACCTTTGTCTCAAACTGGATTTAAAACCGTGTAATGAAAGCATTAATCTCTATTTTATTTCTACCTAGATTTCCTCCTCCACTAAAAATACAACACCCTAATGAGTTAGGTACGTCAAATTATTAAATTAAATAAAAGTATACAGGATTCGTAATATACCATCCTCATTTTACTTACTAATCGTGCTATCTTAGACTATATATTCCCAGAACAGAAGACGATATTTTAATGTAGATATCAAGTGTGAATATTATTCTCAAGAAGATAATGATCAGTACGAAAACGTTTTTTTGGATGAGATAGTCTGTAATAAACAGGTAACATTTTTAGAGAGGTAGGGCACAGCGGATAATCCGCTCAAATCGGAGCAGCCCGTCTGGGGAAGGACCTCCACCTTACAGAAGACCTTAGCGAAATAGCATTGGTCTCGGCCATGTTGAACACAACTTACGGTGAGTAAGGTCTCCAGAGCTCCACTTGAGGGGGGGACACATTCAATCTAGTTTAAAACTCACCGGTTGTCATGCTCAATTCCCATTTTGTATGAGTGACATTAAATCTGGTTTCTTTACGAGAATAGGGGGACAGTTATATGGGTCTTTCTCTGATTTCGGTGAATTCGCATGTTTTTAGCAATAAAAAATAAAAAACAGTTAATAGAAAAATATCCATTTACCCATTCGATCTAACGTTTAATTAGCTATAAATGCCCCAAATATGATAAATACAAATCAAACGATAACAAAGATATAACCATATAATAAGCCAAAAAATCACTACCTTCAGTGTCTTCAGCACGAGTGTTTGTAAAGACCATACAAAATTTTAAGGATTCCGTTGATCCTAACTCTATTAAATTTTATATAATATCACATACGTTCCGACGACTCGTTATATTGTATTTTAGTACTTTAACATACGCTAAAATTTTTTTAAAAAAATATCAATCTTTTGTCACATAAAAAAATTAATTACCTTCATCCATTATTGAAATAGGTTTTTTGATACCTGTATATTCCTTGACTATATCGCCCGTTGGCTCCTCGCTCACGCGTCCCTAAGTCGACCCGATAGCGCCAAGCCAGGAGGACCCACGTTTGAGTTACGGAAAAAAGATCGAAAATAGTAGGTGGATTTGTTGTTTGTCACGTGTTTGCAATCTTTACCAACACTTTAATTGTCGGGTAAGTACTATGAATTTTCTATTGATTTAATTATATTTATAAAGCTTGTAAGAATATGTTGTGATAATGAGTTGTTGATACTTCTATGTCCTTTTAAATAAAATATTAAGAATGAAAAAGTGCAAAAAAATCATTACCATCAGTCTCATTACCTTCAATTACCTTCAGCTTAGAATTGGAAGGTAATGATAGTAAAATGCTGGAGGTGATATTTTTTAAATTATTACTAAATAGGAGAATACGTGTGATAATTATTATTTCATATAGTGATGTATGTAGCAGTGGCGAAGGGTGAAATTTTACTCAGGGGAAGCCGGAGCAAAAAAAATATATATACAGTGTTATCTTACCACAGGGATGGAGAATTCCGAATACCATATTACCATTACCATACATAAAAGCACTGATAGGTATAATAGGGAAAACCAAAACAGTGTTTTAAGTTTACAACTACCTACCTGTGAGCCACGAATACTTTTCGTACAAATTACAATGAAAATGTTTAGTAAAGCCATCTTTCCGTTTATAATCTATTTTCATAGAAGGAAAAGCACGGGCGCGCTGTATAATATGTTTTTTATTTTCAAAACTGTATGTTTGAAAATTATTATCTAATAAAAAGTCTGTGCGACAACAACCCACGTCTGAAATTGCAGCCATTACGAATGTAAACAAAACAGACTAAACCAAAATAAACAATTAACTACTTACAACTGAAACCGATAAATTCTATAACTATAACACAATTCACACCGAGCCCTGTCCAACATTTAACCACGAAGTCACTCTAATCTATTCAAATTTACTAAATTAACAACAAACAAATAAAAAAAAACTAACAACAGTACGAGCGAAAGCACAGGCGAAAGTGAATTGAAAAAATGTCATAATTTTGACAATTACAACGCGACAAAATTATAGTTGTTTTATTATTCAAGCACTAAACACATAATTAACTATATTTTTTACTTCTCAGGTTAATACCTCTGTTTATCTTTGTCGCACTAACGTAATCTGATACATGCCATCCTTGTCGTAACTCGGTGACTACCGGCTTAATATGTTCATATGATCGGCGTGAGAAAGAGACCGCGCTAGGAACAAAATGTACGCGTAAGAAAGAGACAGCCGCTCCTAAAACTGTATGCAGCTACAACTCGGGAATTACCGGCTTTCGACGCACAGGCTAAGCGACAAATAAATAGCAATATCACAATATTGCTATTTATTATTGTATAGGCGTTTGGCGACGTGTGACATTGCTATTTATTATTGTATAGGCGTTTGGGTATCATTATTATGTATGAAGCGAAATCATGTTATTAGCAGAGTCGATGCTGTTAGATAATTCACTATTTTTAAAAGGGAAGCCGACAGGAATCGTGTTATTAGGACCCCTCGCCACTGGTATGTAGTTATCCCTAAATAAAATACAGTCTTTCCAGTTAACTGTTGCTGCTTTAGAAACAAGTAAACGATGAAAAAAAACAAGTAAATGAAGAAAAAGATGTTAAACTGGTAGAAGAAAAAGAAAATAAAAAGAAAACGGACGAAAATTATAGCGATGATGATGATGAATGGAACATATTTTGAATTAATTTTATTTTGAAACTTTTGCACTATATCTCATATTTGTGCCGTTCCAAGCAAAAAGGGTATCTTCGGGATGATTTATTATATGGCAAATTTTTAATTTATTATAAATGCAGCTAAATTTTAGTCTAATTCAAACACTAACTCAAAATTATTTTTAATGTGCCTTTTTGTTTGGAATGACATATTTGTTTTGTTTATTGTCGGTATACTATTTAATGCTATTGTATGTAACCAAAGCTTTTAGTCAAAATATCAATCATAATTAATTGCAATACTAGTAAGTAATTCATTAAGCTTGACCAAAATCTTTAGTTTAAATTTGATCTCCAAGGTTATAGAAAAACATTTTTTTTAAAGTTATTAGGAAAGACTGAAGACTTTTTTATGAGTTTGGAGAAATTTTATGTTTATTTTAAGTTTTTAGCCAAAACTTCTGTTTTGTTATTTCTGTTGGGATTAATATTAATTATTAAAGACTGATAATTATTTAAGAAGAATAGTGAGAACGTCCAAGAAATCTAAACATAAAACTTAATTAAGTAGTTTGTAAAACGATTGTTAAACTTTTAAAAAGATTTTCGTTGTTTTTAGAGAGTATAATAGTAATATAATTAAACATAGGCTGTATTTGACATTATGAAACAAATGATACTTAGTATGAAAATGGTTGTGTTTATTATAATATTTTCATAGTTTATTTCCTATTATAACATATATAGATTATATTATGCTATTTTGTCTAATTTGTTACAAGTGGAAGATTCCACATAATTATAATGATCATTACCAGTAAAATATATTTCATTACCATAACCAGCAATCATCACCATCAGGAGACTAATCATTACCTTCACTGTCTTGAATTTTAAAAGCCTGTAACTTCGTAATTTTTGAGTGCAATTATGTATAATTTTGTCACATTAAATAATTATAGCTATTTAATCGTTTCGTTAAAGATTTTTCACCTTTTAAAAGTTTCTCTAACTTTGTCTCGATTTCCTCGTAATCAGAGAACCACCCATATATCGATTCCTCCCTAAAATAACAATATTTTATGGCACAGTCGGTATAGAACCCGCCTAACACTGATCGTGAGTTCGTCTGTTTGTATTGATCTGTTTTCTATGTATATAAGTATCACTCAATCACGATTCCTTGGAAGCTACGAAAAGCTCTGTGTAGTAACTTTATTCCATTTCCGTTTACCGCCTGTACGTGTACAAACACTTGAATCTGAAATTCACTAGATTTCTAAAAATAAAATCTGTATCTTTATTGTTCGCTTGGAAGAACAAAGTGAAGAATTCGAAATTTTTAACAAAAAGGTTAGTAAAACGTTCTCTATCTCCTCCTCTCCCTCTTTCCTTATTTTCTTCTTCTACATTTAAAGTCAATGACACTCGCTTTAATTTGAATTTGACCAGGGCTACTACGAAACGTAAATCCGATACTTCGGCCGAAGTATCGGAAGAATTTTAACCATGAATTACAAGGTATTTCATAGTTATAATTTAACGAACTACTAAAATACAAAGTATTTTAAAGTATTTCAGGCCGCCTATTGTACTTTATTACTCGTAATTCTCTGTAATATTTTTATTGTGTTTGGTTCAATAAAGAGTTTTTGTATTGTATTGTATTTCATGGATAGAATTCAAGAAATTACTAAAATAACCATGACACACCTTGTATTTCATAGTTACAAATCTTCCGATACTTCGACCGAAGTATCGGATTTACGTTTCGTAGTAGCCCTCCAGTACTTGGCAATGGAAACACCATTATTGGACTGTGAAGGTATGTATAATACATACAAGGATTTCGGAAATTCCCACGGGAAAGCACGTTTCGCTAGTTTTACATAAGGAGAGAAAAGATACCGTATTTATAACGACATTAACATTTTACTGTTAAAAGCAGCCTTTCATTGTATCAAACGAGTTTGTTTACGAAGTCAGTGTTATTAAGCTGTCGTTCATTCAGATAGGTTACCACGCAAGGGTTAATTCTGTGCTGTTTTAAGGGTTGGAATATTAGCCGCGCCATCTACTTTTTTTTTGTTTTTTTTCTGTATATTTATATTTTATTTTTATACTATGATTTAAAACGTTTAGTCTTCACAGATACTTTCTCTGGTCATACAGTTTTTTTATGCCACAAAGGTGGCAAACAGGCATACGGCCCCCCTAATGGTAAGCATCACCGTAGCCTATTAGACTCTTGCAATACCGGGGCTATCACTCACGCGTTGCATACCCTCCCATACCCCCCAAGTGGAGGTCTGGAGACCTTGCTCACCGTAGGAACACAACATGGCCGAGACCAGCGCTATTAGGCTACGATCTTCTGTAAGGTAGAGGTCCTTCGCCAGACGGAATGCTCCGATTTGAGCGGATTATCCGCTGTGCCCTACCTCTCCGATAATACAGTGCAACGGCGTCAAATTTAATGATTGCAATGTCAGGCGCCCGCGCTGTGGCCGGCTACTGCACGCCAGTAGCCTCTGTACCGCCACGCAGTTAGGACACGTCATACATAACATTTGTTCGGAACTATACTTAGTCTGGCCATAAATACTGTTACAACTAAAAATAAACAAAATATTACATCATTTTTATATGATTTTTCATTGTCTTTTCTTATTTTGGCGCCAATACATTGTACAATATTTTGCGATATTAAAATGGAGTGGGATGATAAAGAGAAACGAATCGCTGTGATTGCATTTCACAAAGTAGGTATGGATCCAAGTGCAATTTTTAAAACTCTCCATACGCTTGGTATTAGTAAAATGTTTGTGTACCGGGCTATTAATGGGTACAATGAGAGCTCCTCTGTTTGTGACAGAGAAAGATCTGACCGTCCACGTAGTGTTCGTACGAAAAAGGTGGTCAAAGGTGGCAGTAAGGGAAAGAATTCGAAGAAATTCTGTCCGAAAGCAAAAGATTTTATCTCGGGAGATGAAGATAGAACCATGTCGCGTATTTTAAAAGATGACTTAGGACTTGCAGCCTATAAGAGACGTACTGGTTATTTCTTAACTGATAGTAAAAAAAAGAATAGGGTGGTAAAATCTAAAAAACTACTGAAGCGGTACGCAAAGGAAGGTCACAGAAAATTTTTGTTTACGGTTGAGATTTTTTTTACAATTGAGCTACATTATAACAAACAAAATGACCTTATTTATGCTCAAAGCTCTAAGGAAGCTTCCCAATTAGTCGGCAGAGTGCAACGTGGGCATTACCCGACTTCAGTGATGGTTTGGTGGGGTGTTAGCTATGAAGGAGTGACTGAGCCATACTTTTGTGAAAAAGGTATCAAAACATCGGCACAAGTGTATCAAGATACCATTCTTGAGAAGGTAGTTAATCCCCTTAACAACATCATGTTCAATAACCAAGAATGGTCCTTCCAGCAAGACTCGGCGCCGAAGCACAAAGCTCGATCCACGCGGTCTTGGTTGGAATCGAACGTTTCCGACTTCATCAGAGCTGAAGACTGGCCGTCGTCTAGTCCCGATCTTAATCCGCTGGATTATGATTTATGTTGCGTTTTAGAGAGTACGGCTTGCTCTAAACGTCATAATAATTTGGAGTCCCTAAAACAATCCATACGATTGGCAGTGAAGAATTTTCCCATGGAAAGAGTGCGTGTTTCTATTGATAACTGGCCTCAACGTTTAAAGGACTGTATTGCAGCCAATGGAGACCACTTCGAATAAACCTTTTATATTTTAAATTGTTTTATAGTTATGTATTAAACTAACACATTGTAAAAGTAATAAATGTTATTTGAAATTGAAAAATAACAAAAAACTCTTTTACAATATTTATGGCAAGACTAGGTATAAACTGTGTACATAAATTCTCAATAAACAATCATATATAAATTTGGACATTATTTAATCACTTCCAAATTACTCCATCAGCGGCGACAACAGTAATAAAGTAATAAATTATTTGTCCAATTAATCTACTCTAGAAGCTACTATTATTTATGTAGGGGTACCCCAAAGTAAAGTTTACGAAAACAATCCAACGACACACATTAAAATAAAAATATTATTTAAAATTATAACACATAGAAAACACCCAGATTCGAGACGTCACACAAATGCTATGAAACAATATCGTGCGAGGATCGAACCCGCATCCTTGGTGCCGAAGATAACCAGGGGCCCGATTCTACTAACACAAATGCACCAATGGACTCTCAATGTTGTCTCAAAAGAATGCCGATAGTGTATTAATGGAATAGTTTTTGACATTTGTTATGGACCTAAACAATAAGTTAAACATTATGTTATTACACTGTCGGCATTCTTTTGAGACACCATTGAGAGTCCATTGGTGCATTTGTGTTAGTAGAATTGGGCCCCAGGGTGTCATGTATAAGTAAGATTTATGTATAGATGAATACTTAAACGAATTTACACAAAGTATCCTACAGGTAAAATAATTTGTGAAATACACAACAAAATTTCTTTGAACTTAACAGCAAACGCTTTTAATGAAGTTACTAAGTTTAATTAGCTTGCCATCGGCAGCACTACTTAACAGGGCTCACTAATTTAATTCTAGATAAGACTTGTTTACACTCTCATTTATTTATAATAAAATTTTATGGTCCTAACATTATTTTGCTGACAGCCAGTTTCTGAAACTCATTTTAACTTTAATTCCACACTAAGTATCAAGCTGTCTATTTTTTTCTTTTTTGTTTGACAATAACAACCATAATAAAATGTGTTATTAACTTTAAAAATGGTTTTGAGCAATTCACCGTAATAGTCCCAAACCTAATGACGATTAATGTGACTTTATATTATTTTCAATTGAAATATTTTTTACGTTTCCATGAAAATTTAAAAATAACAACTTTAGAGAATTAAGTCTTCTCATGTAATCGTTTTCGTATCATTAAGACTCAATGTATTTGCGAAATGCGAAAATTAATAAAAAAAAATACTTTTTGACTAGGTACGTCTTAGTATTCGTTGAAATTTGATTAGAGTTACCAAAAAAAAAATATTCTTACATCGTTTTAGGGGTTAGATTTCTCTACAGCTGACTAATGACTGTACAAAAATGTAGCCGCAAAAGCAATTCTATACATGTATATAATATAAAAACGAAACTTACCTTTTAATGCCATTGTAGGTAACAAGGCGAGTGCTTGGAGCATGGACCACAGGCAGGTCCACGCGCACCTCATCCCGTCTCATGAACTATTCACAAAACACGCCGCAAAATTCATTTTTGTTCACATAATGTTCATTTTTGTTCATTAACTGCGCGCATTCATTTTTCTTCTGCATTTTACATTTATTTTATGTCGTTTCATTTATTTTTTAAATTTATATGTATTTTTAATGTGTTCATTCTGTAAAATGTTGATTTCTTGATGGTTCGTAAATGTAACATTAAAATTACTTAAATATTCTTCAACGAAGCACACAACGCCATCTAGTCCCAAACAAAGCAAAGCTTATACTATGGGTCCTAGATGTATTGTACATACACATAAATATTTTGTAAATTTACATACATAGAAAACATCCAGACCTAGAAAAACATACATATTCATTCACACAAAATGTTTGTCTCGAGCGGGATTCTAACCCGCAGCCCTTAGAATAAAGTATACATTGTTAGCCACTCGACTACCGGGCCTGCTATGTGTTATGAAATAATAGAACAGGGAAATTGATACTTTAAATATAATTAACTGTTCTCAAGATCAAATTAGAATGTAGGGATAATTAAGTATGAGCATTGTTGATTGATATTGAAATCTAATAATAGATTTTATTGAGGATATTATCACGAGTAATTACGTGTTACTAGCTGCTATAATTACGACAATATATCATAGTTACTTGTGTGACAAAACAGAATAAAATAATAAAAATTTGAACCAACAATAGGCTATTTGACTGATTTTGAAAAACTGTTTTAAATTATTCGTTGGTATATGATTAATACACCACATGTATATTTCTGCGAAATTTGCAGTATTTTCCGTAAAATATCGGTTTAAAATTTAAATTACAATATTCGCGCTAAAAACGCTTTTTCTGTAATGGCGGACGCCGTGACGTCACAGGCAAGTAAACTTGTACCAAAGTGTACATTCAGCGTGTTTAGAATATTTTTTCTGTTATTTTACTGGAAAAAATGGTTTATAAATGGTGTAATTGTGCCACAATGTACAAATACTTCTATAAAATCTCCACAAAAACTGTTTGTTTCTG
This sequence comes from Endotricha flammealis, assembly GCA_905163395.2. NCBI lineage: Eukaryota > Metazoa > Arthropoda > Insecta > Lepidoptera > Pyralidae > Endotricha > Endotricha flammealis. Next base: position 3,371,978 of record LR990867.1, read on the forward strand.
TGTTAGCTCGAAGAGACCCAAACAGCATTTTATCTCATACAAATGGGTTTATGTGTGAAGATCACTTTGATGTAAGTATGCCAGTAATATTTGATTCGAATAGTAATAGATAAAATGATAAAATCACACAAAATGTCGTAATAATGAACAATGTTGACTTGCGTGTGACGTCACGCGAGGCATAGCCAATCACAGAGCGTTCTTGTGGCTGAAGAAATTTAAAAAATAATTTGGATTTATTTTGTTTATTTTGAAAAATCTATATTTTTGGATATAACAGAGATAAATATGTTTTTTTATGTTATTACCTAATAGGATGACCACATTTCGTAGCATATTTTTAATAGTGTCAAATAGCCTATTCTGTATTAATTACATCTAAGTAAAACAAATTAAATTGAGAAGGCACAATCTCAATTTGTTGAATAGCTAATACGTTTACAAATATTAATTAATCAGTAGATATTAATCTATACTAATATTATAAAGAGGAAAGATTTGATTGTTTGTTTGCATTGAATAGGCTCCAAAATTACTGGACCGATTTCAAAAATTCTTTCACAAGTAGAAAGCTACATTATCAGGGAGTGACATAGGCTATAGCTTTTCCCGAAATTCAATGTGGTTTCCACGGGAACAGGTCCGGAACTTCACGCGGACGAAGTCGCGGGCAAAAAAGCTAGTGAATTATAATCAAAGTCACTTATAAAACATACACCCATACTCAAAACAAACACAAACTCGATCATATAAATATTTTCCTGCCGGAATCGAACCCGGTGCCGTCAAATCAATTAATTGAGTAACCAAAGCCTAAATAAAACGTAATTAAAAACCGACTCGTGGCTAATAAATTATTTGTATGTTATATTTAGCTGACACATCAGTTTAATGTTTACATTGACAACACTAGTATCATTAAAAATGTTGACATAATGCTTTTTGCCCAAATTTATTTACATACAAATTAAGGTACTGAATAAACTCTACATTGTTTTTTTACTCTACAATTTTTTTTATACCACAAAGTTAGCAAACAAGCATACGGCCCGCCTGATGGTAAGCATCACCGTAGCCTATAGACGCTTGCTACCGGGGGTATCATTCACGCGTTGCCAACCCTCCCATACCCCCCAAGTGGAGCTCAGGAGACCTTACTCACCGTAGGAACACAACATGGCCGAGACAATCTAACAGTGCCTTGTTTGTACATTTTGATCATCTTAACAGACTTTAAAAAGCATATGGCTAGCAAGGGCTGGAATTTGAATGACCGAAACAGCGAACGCTTGACGTCTCGTCGTCGGGATGTAACTAGCAATTTGATCCCGAAACTGAACATTGTTAAGCATGGGGCACAGTACAATCAGGTGCGATTGTTCAATAGGCTTCCTAAAGAGCTGAAGGGTGATATGTCATTCGCTGGTTTTAGGCGGGAGTTAAAGTCTTTTTTGTTACAAAAGTGTTACTATTCAGTTGAAGAGTTTAAAAACAAAAAGGAATTTATCATATACCTAATTACCTATTATTAAAATTGTTATAATTTAATTGAATTTGTATTTTTTAAATTAATTTGAGAATAGGTAATTATTACATACCGATGTCATTTGTATTGTATTTTTGTTGTTAAGTATTTTATTAATTATTTTGTTAAAATTGTAAGTTGTTACACATAATTGCTAATTATTGGAAGTGCCCTACCTCAAATATATCTAAAAAGATACAGTGGTTTTGTAATAGTATAATGAACTAGATAAGGGGTGGAGGAGTTTCAAGACAGCTGTAGTTCCTCCCCCGGGACGTCAATAAGCTTCATCGCTTATTGTCAATCTGAGGTCGCCGTTGTTGATCCTGTCTACACAGGAGACACATCGGTGGGAATGTGTGGTGGGCTTGTCCCGAATAATGATATAGGTAACCAGGTAAAAAATTACCATCCCAATGTATGGGCTAAGTCGGGTCTCGAAAAATACTTCAGCTAATCTAAAAACATCATTAACTAACCATAATTCTTTAATTGTGAAATTTTGGTTTTTATGTATTTTACTTATATTATGATAGAAATAAACTAAAATATGATTATTGTTTTTTTAATTGTGAAAAACATCAAAATAATAAATTCATAAAAAAAAAAACAAAAAAAAGTTAAGTACTTAAATAGCCCTCGGGGAATATCCTTTTTCAAGACTGTTTACTATGTATAATTTTTATATGTCACGTATTTTAACATTATTTTCTGACTTAAACCCACATACTTCTGGAACAATTAAATAAACAAAAAATACAAAACGAAAATTTGAATATTTAGATACCAATTTTTGTAATGATTTATTATCATAACCAACTAACATTGTTGGAGTAACTTATTTCTCTTTGGCTCTGCCTACTCCTTGTGTAATATAAATTTAAAAAAATATATTATATACTTAAAAAATAACAATAGCCCTATTAAACTAAAATAAAAATATTTTGACATGGCTCTAAAATTTTGCAAGTAAGAATTGAAAATTATTTTTAGATTAGAAACGTAGAGTTTCATATCTATGATTTTGTTATTATGAAATTATAAAATTTTCTTCGAGTTCTGTTTGACATCAACATTTTACAGAATGGAAAACATTAAATAAAATACAAACCAATTAAAAAACATATTATCATCCCAATAAACATGTCAAATTTAATTCGTTATCACTCAAATTTAAAGTCACTGATACACTTAAATTTTAGAACAAGTTCGTGAAACATCGCAACAAGTCCGTATATCAGTTATCCCGTTACCGTTAAAACGGGAGCGTGAAACACGCTCGTCCCGTTCGAATGCCCGTAGAATACTGACTCGTAGCATCGTAGCGCCGTAGCACACAGCTACGCCGTAGACGCGGGGTCGCGTTTACCGCCTTTTGTACGAATGCTACTGTTTCATATTTGCAAACAAAGCTTTTGAACTTTTCTTTGGTGTTTCGAAGCCTTTTTGCTGAGGGCGGATGCTTCTGTAAATATGTCAGGTAACCTGACGTTATGTTTTCTATAGCTACGTATTGTACTATTAAGAAAATGTGTCATTTGGGAATGCTTGGGTAAATAGCGGTGTGCTGATTATGTGAATATATTCATTTGAAGTTTATTTTTAAAGGAAAAGATTTCGTGCAAAAATACTGTAGATATTTTTTGATTAATGTATTTGTAATATTTAATATAGTATCGTAGACAGTCTGTATTATATTTCTGACTTGTTATGATGAAACGTATGAGAATTTACAAATAAATTAATTAATTAACTTTAAGAATGATTTTATTCAAACTCAAAATAAAACCACGTTTTTATAAATGATTGTAGTAATGTAGCTTAATGCATGTTGATTTTTTTTACAAAATGCCGAACAACAAATACCTAATTTTTTTTTCTTGGTACTTATTTTACCCCCTTCACGAGCCAAACATTTAAGGGGGTTGCAGACCAAGAGCTAAGATAAGTCATTGTTAACTCAGTTCAGCTTAGTAATGCATAGCTAATATGATTTTTCATAAATGAAATGAAATGAAATGAAATAAAATGAAATCGTTTATTTCAGAATTCGACCTTCACAGGCACTTTTTCTTGTCATTTACAACTAGTTTAAATAAAGAAAATAAACTACGTTATATACTACCGCCATTTCGGACACAAGCAAAATGGCCACCGGTAAAAGAAATGGCGAAAGAAACCCGGTTACGGCCTTTTTTGTCATTTAGCAATTTTTTTCTTTCACTCGTTTGTTACAGTTACAAATGAGTACATTTACTGGCGTATTGACATTATGAAATGTACCAATACTATATCTACTTACAGTAAGTTTCACCATAAATAACTTTAAAGTTATTAATACTGTTCGCGCGTGTCAACCGCCACAATTTTGGTATTTTTATTATTGTCAAGACGGTAGTCAAACTGATTCTTTTTTCATTCGTTCACCTACGCATACATTTTAAATTTGTTAACGTCAGTTTTTTCATTCGAATTATATTCGCTTTAGAACCAACATCTCCGTTTTCTTTTATCAAAAACCTCATCACCTGGCTTCAGACTTCTACACAGTTCTTCGAGTTGTACGCAGCAACAATACATTAAATTATGTCTGTCACTGACAAAATAAGAAAAATAATAATAGCATGAAACTTAATGTTGAATTAATATTTAAATACATTTATGCAATAGTTAATGCTCTAATTTAAATGACAAGTTACTTTCAGGGTTGGAGTTGTTCTGGAATAGTGTGCAGCACCCTTGATAGATAGATTTATAGAATATGTTTTATTTGCATTACACAATCAAAGAAAAAAAAATTTATATTGTCTTTGTTTATTAATTTTTTCTCTATAATAAATAAATATATAGGGACAATTCATTCAGATTGAGCTAGCCCCAAAGTAAGTTCGAAACTTGTGTTATGGGATACTAACTCAACGATATTATATTTTATAACAAATACATATATAGGTATAGATAAACATCCAAGACCCGAGGCCAATCAGAAAAAGTTCGTTTTTCATCACGACCCGACCGGGGATCGAACCCGGGACCTCCTGGGTGGCGGTCTGGCGTGGTAACCATTACGCCACGGAGGTCTCTATTAATTTATAAAAAACTATATTGTAATTTTTTTATATATTTTTAGAAATTAGAATTTATATTTATATGCTAGTTTAAGAATAAATCACCATGGGGAGTGGCGGCAGGTACTGAAATACAGGTTTTAAACCTAGATCAGCAATGGATGCACTTAGTATTATTGTACTAGCGTTTAGCGTATCATCTATACCTACTAATATTATAAAGAGGAAAGATTTTATTGTTTGTTTGTTTGTTTGAAATGAATAGGCTCCGAAACTACTGGACCGATTTCAAAAATTCTTTTACAAGTAGAAAGCTACATTATCAGGGAGTGACATAGGCTATAAGCTTTTCCCGAAATTCAATGTAGTTCCCACAGGAACGGGTCCGGATCTTCACGCGGACGAAGTCGCGGGTAAAAAAGCTAGTAACTGATAAACTGTGACATTTATTTTGGAAATAAATTATTATTATTAATCTTACACTAACGTATATTCAACAAGGCGGCCTTATTGCCAAAAACTATGTTTTCAAGGCAAAAAGGTAACGAATTTCTGTATTCCTTGATTTAGCAGGTGTATTTTAGGTTTAAAATAAGTTAAACACATACTATCCCATCCGTATACCAACCGCGGCAGGATAGACAAATCCTACTCATTTGTCGTCGTCGCCGATGTGAACACGTCCTAAGGCCTGTCGGCTTATGTAGATAAGGCTGGGTTACATGGGATGCGAAGTCGATTGTTGCACCCTTGTCGGTTTAAGTGAAGCTCAAGTTATGTACATTGAGAATGAAAAGTGCTTTTAGATTTTTTTAGGGAGCAGTCAGGAGGGATTTTCTAAAATTCCTTTTGACATTATCTGAGCCTTTTTGTACAGTTTTTAAAATCCAGATGACAGGCCCGGTGGTCACTTTACCTCAAGGGCCACGGGTTCGAATCCTGCGCAAGGCAAACATTTCTGTTTTCCTTGGTCTGGATGTTTTCTATGTATAATATGTATTTATTTAAAAAAAAAGTATTTAAGTATATTTATCTGCAATCTTAGTACCCATAGTACAAGCTTAGTTGCTTAGTTTGGGACTAGATGGCGTTGTGATTCGTCCAAGAATATATATTTTTTATTTCGCAGGCAAACAAGTAATCGAGCCACCGCACCGGTTGGAAAGTGTTTACCGTCGCTCATGAACATCAGTAACACCAGGGGCGCTACTGAAATGAAATTAAATCATTTTTATGTTCTTCTATGTTTATTATTGATTTTGTATTTTTTTGGATACCTGGATGTATTGTCAAAACATTGTAAAATATAAATTGAATGTCAAAACAGGCCGTAAATGTTTTTTTTATACAGACCGATTGAGCTAGCCCCAAAGTAAGTTCGAAACTTGTTTTATGGGATACTAACTCAATGATACTATATTTTATAATAAACTAGCGAAACCCGCGCAACTTCGTTTGCGTGTATCCCGCTTTCCCGTGGGAATTTTGGAATGTATGATACTTTAAAACCTTCCCCTTGAATCACTCTATCAATTAAAATTTTTTTTAATTGATAGAGTGATTCAAGGGGAAGGATCAAAATCCGTTGCGTAGTTTTAAAGATTTAAGCATACAAAGGGACATAGGGACATAGGGACAGAAAAAGCGACTTTGTTTTATACTATGTAGTGATACATACCTATATAGATCAACGTCCAAGACCCGAGGAAAATCAGAAAAAAGGTTCGTTTTTCATCATGACCCGACCGGGATTCCAACCTGGGACCTCGTGGGTGGCGGTCTGGCGTGGTAACCATTACGCCACGGAGGTCGTCTTTATTTCGCCATCTGTTTTCCTAGTGGTAATTTTAATTAAATTGAAACAGTAGTTTATAGAGTAGCTTATTTATTTAATACAGAATTATAATATATACAACATAATAAAAGAATGTGCCTGTAATGGCTTGCTGTCTGAATCAACGTTGAATGTTGAGCTCCTTAACCAAAATTACTTACTTAACAGTATTTATTTAACTTTCTTTTCAGACGAAACTGCAGACATAAGCTAGTGTTATACGTAACGTATTACTGATTATATAAAAAAATACTACTTTAGCAGAATGAGTTTGATGAATGAATGTTGACAAAAAATACTTGATCAGGATAAAACGTTTCGACAGTTTATGCTCTTTGGGGCTATCGAATGTATGGGATCGATTACAAAGATTGCTATGCTTTATCATATAAATTGTCTGAGCAAAAAATGTTATCTTTATGATATTTTATATACGAATGAACCTGAAAAATTTAAGGTTTAGTCATTTATTTCTCAAAAGAATACAGAATATTTACTTACTGACAAACAAAAAACTAACCAATTAATTAAAAATATCATGAACAACATTTTTTAGAAGATATTTTGAGTTAAGTTTTTAGAAATTCACATATTAGGTAAAAGAACAAGACGATTCCAAAAAAATCATCAATCATCGAGGATCAAATCAAATTGATCAAATTTTCATATTTCTCATATAAGTTTGAATTTATGTCCATAGTATTCATTCAGATATGATATATCAAATCTATATCGGCCACAAATCAATACAAAACATGAAACTTAGATTGCTTTCGAGCCAATACACTTTAAAACCACCTACGCCATTAAACAGCCCTGTATCGTACCTGTTAAGGCAATTTCGTGTGTATTAAGTTGGCAACAGTGAAAACTTTGGTCATTAGGACAAGGCCAGTAAGTGCGGGGGACCGTTATATATACCTGGTTACTACCAGGTGGGACCCGGAATCCGGCGCAAGGTGTAAGAGTGAGCGGAATTGATGTTATCGTTCGCAGACTGCCGCCGCTTACCGCTAAGCCAAAAATATCGTAGCCTGGCCTTTATAAACCTGATTATAATGTGCTGTCTTCTAAAACCTGATTAAAATCACGTTTAAATCTCGCTTCAAACTCACTCACTATTTCCTTCATTTTTTAATGTGTGAACAAGATTGCTTTTCAGATTGAAACTAAATGACAAAACCATTTCTCATACAAATCTGGGCCTGAATGTTAACGCCTAGAAATTGGTCACAAAGAAGACCATTTTAAAAGGTTACATTTGCCCCATTTTCACAACAATATGTGTTGCTATCCTTGTCACTAATTGTAAACCAAAGAAGGACAACAACACCTTTGGTCCTGTCAAAATTAGTTTAGTCTAGTTAAATGTACAGTCAACAAAGGAATTGACTGACCCCCCTGTATATGTGATTAAAGATTTCTAAATATTGCGTTAAAGGATTTTACTTGAAAATTTGTAATACATAGTACAATATGAATACTATTGATAAATAAATTTTCAAGTAAATCCCTTCACGCAATATTTAGAAATCTTTAATCATATATACAGAGAGGGGTCAGTCAACTCCTTTGTTGACTGTACAACAAAATTAGCACCAATGGCCAAATATGTTAAAAACGTGGACGAAGATTTTGAGGTTATGTCTGAATTATTGCGTTTTAGGTTATCTATAGGTACTTTATTTACGAAATCGAAATGAAATCAGGAAAGAATCGAAGTCGGAGTCCGGTATTCTAGCACAAGTCGTAAAAATCCACAAAAACGGAAAGCATTCACTACGTTTAAATACGAAAAGCGAATGACTGACGCAACTGACATTGACATTTGACGTATGACATTTTTAACAAAATGGCCGTTTCTTAATCAACTCGTGAAAAATGTCTCATTATTTAAATAGTTTATACTAATAGTAGTTTATTAAATGATTTTACTTTTATTGAATATTGAAATAATGTTGCATTTCGTTAAATCTCTATTTTTTTATTTTTGATAATCGATTAAAATAATCGAACTAGCGAAAAATGGAAATATCTCAGGTTGGCCATTGCCAATAATACTGATATTTACACATGTTAAGCTAAAAAAAATATACGTTTTTTTTTGTATATACGTTAATCATTTACATCTGGGCCCAGAATGGTCCGTCTCCTTTTGACAATTTTTGTTTGTAAAGAATAAACTTAAAAACTACTAGACAGATTTCAAAAATTCTTTCACCACTGGAAATGTACATTACCCCAGGGTAACATAGGCTATTATATATATAAAAAAATAGAGATCCTTAGTAAAACCAAATACTATAAAAGACTAATACGCACAGCTTCGGAAGAATTCGGGCAAGACGCGACACTAGCGCCCCTACGGCATGAGGGCGGCATGAGGTAAACGATTTCAAAACTTTTGTGCGTTTTGTATGCAAAATGTTATAGCGCCCCTAGCGGCATGAGGTGAACTGTGCGTTTTGTATGCAAAATGTTATAGCGCCCCTAGCGGCATGAGGTGAACGGAGGTTGCCAAGTCATTGTATGAGAAACGTCAAGAGCTGTGCGTATTAGTCTTCTATAGTATTTGGTAAAACCCGTGCGAAGCCGAGCCGCTAGTCGTTTATAAACTTTGCATTAATATTTTATTTTTTGTTCTACTTTTTCTATGTACGTGTGACACTGACTAGTTTTTCTTTCTTCACTTTAGTTCAAGTTACTAAAAGCCTTATCATTGTACCAAACATCGAATATCTAGGCGCGCTAACTGCCAAACTTAGAGCTATTATGTCAAAACAAGTTTCATTGAAGCCTTTCGTTAAACGTATTTTACTTTTACTCTCTTTATTGCACTTTTAGTGCCGTTTCAGCGCTGGGCTATATTTTACACGTGTACTTATTGGCTCTAATTCCGAAGGAGGAGGAATCTTTGAAAGGTTATTAAGCCCACTTGTCCATTTTCCATGCATTGTGCCATCAGCGCTGTTCTTTTAATCTGGTTTCAAATCTTTCCAATTTTAAAAGGATTTTCGGAAATTTTCGAAGGCAAGTCGGAAAATCTTGGGCAATGATATCGAAAAATTTCGAAAAAATATTAGAACACCAATATCTCGGACACCGCTTACTCCCGACTTCCTATTGACGGGAGCTAATTTGTTGCAAATGACCTCTAGTTTAACTTTTAAGGAATTGAACCAAAAACCGATCACCGTTTATATATTAATACAATTAAAGCTTATAAAGTGAAGCCTTAAGAAAGCTGCAAAGCCGAAATATTGGGCCTTTTTTTATTTCATCAATTTTGTAGCAACGAATTGATGCTTTCATGAGGGTAGGGGAATATCGGGGTGATCTCATTTATACACCCCCTTTGATGAGATGACTCCGATCGGTATATCGGGAGTCGAACTCATATTCTGGTAAAGTGAATACGATCTCGTTTCTATATTTGTAGTACATGCAGTCAAATTAACAATACTGTACACAATCAAATCAAATCAAATCATTTTTATTCAAATAGGATGATACAAGCACTTTCGAATCGTCTCATTTTTTTCCTACCACCAATTTAGACGGCAGATTTGTGCTAAGAACAACTGGCAAGAAACTTAGCACTTGCTCTTTTAAAATAGTATGATAAAAGTAACAATTATGATTTTTTTTAAAGTACTTAAACATTGAAACATTAATAAAAAACAAAAAAAACTGCAATTTTAAAAATAATAAGAAAATTTATTAATAAAAAAGGCGTATCACGACGACTCACGTTGCAAACTGTATTTAATTTAATTTTAGTAATAAAAGCCGCGTCTCCAGCGAAAGTTTTTTGAAACCATTCAACAAAAACACATACACAAAACTTTGTTTTTGAAACATGTTTCTCTACACACGCTGTCCATAGCGATTGTGTAGCGAGAGGCGAGAGAGTTGTCAAAATCAAGACAAAAATGGCGGATGATATGACAGTACCCTGCCCCTTGACCCGCGCGGGCGTGTTTTGCGTACGTGTTTTCCATCGGGCATGGAAAACAAAAACATTGTTGATGTACACAAAAATGTGTATTGAAACAAAGTTTTGTGTAGACGATTTTGTTGAATGTTTCGTGTTTTTGTTGATTGTGTAGGGCAAAACAGGCGCTATGGACCCGGCTATAGTTAATCATAATTTGTATATAAATAATGTAGGCTGTCTCGCTCAGACGGGTTTCGTGCATGCGATTTTAGCCGGGCCCGTGTGAGCGGACAGAAAATTTATGTTTTTCGATAGTTTTTACGAGTAATTTTATGTAATTTCGTCTTAATTGTTAACAGTAATTAGTCCTTTATCGATTCCAATAAGTTTGTTGTGAAATTCTAATAAAGAATAAGTTTTCTATATTTTGTTGGCACGTGTAAGCAGAGTCTGTGAGGTTTCCTATTGGAAACTAGTTGGGCTCGATCAAAGTCGTCATCCGGGGCAAGAATGGAACAACCAAGGGCCGTAGGGAGCCCCAACAGGTAGAGAAAGTCATCATCATCATCATATCAACCCATAATCATCCCACTGCTGGGATTCGCGTCTCCCTTCAATCGAGGGTGATTAGAGCGTACTCTGCCACGCTGCTCCAATGCGGATTGGCAGAGGCCGGTGTTTTCAAACCCCCCTAAGGCCACCGACTTGGCTTAACGACTGTCATCCATCGACAACAGCCGGGACAGACGGCTTAACGTGCCCTCCGAAGCACGGAGGCTCGAGATAACGAAACCCATCCAAACGCTGGCTAGGGTCGACGTCGCTTGACTTGCGTGTTCATATTAGAGTGCGACACACAGCGACGCCATCGAGCTCTTCTAAGTAGAGAAAGTGATGAGTCGTAACTTCGTAAGAGCTTGTAATCTTTACATTATGAAGTGTCTGTCTGTCTGTGTGTCTGTCCTTATGTATACTTAGATTTATTTTAATAGATAGAATTATTCAAGAGGTAGGTTTTACAGCATAATGCATTTCAAAATTCCCACGGAAAACGGTATACACGCAAACACAGATGCGCCTGTTTCGCTAGTAGGCCTGTATGAATAAATATAATTGATTTTGACTACTTTCTGTAAAAAGATATATTTTATTTATTTTCTTGTCGTGCTAGCCCTGCCCACTCCATACAGATATTCGTTACCTTAAGGTTGCCTTGAAAATATTGCTTTTTAGCAATAAGGCCGCCTTGTTGCATTTACACTAGCTTATAAGATTGTTTTTTTCTGTGTGTAATGCAAATAAAGAGTATTCTATCTATCTATCTATCTAGATTATTTATAAAGTTATAGAATAAGCCTTCTAAAATTACATCATAACACCAGCGGATTCTCTCATTAGATGGTTAAAAAAATACGTACCTTGATAGAACAAACAAACATAGAGTCTTATGCCTATACAAATAAGATATAATTTTCAAAATTTGTGATTAATTTTTCTGAATTTTAACTAAACAGCTCCTTAGACATCTTTTGGTATCAGATGTACCCTAGGCATTATTAATAAGTAATTTTTACACGAGTTTTGTTCACAGTTTCTCTTGCTTAGAAGTCGTATTTCGTAAGACAGGCCTTATAGTAGTTGCTAGCATTGACTACTATATCCCAAAGACCACAAGTTCAAATCCTGCACAAGGAAAACGATGATTTTATATATTTCGAATAAAAATTATTTATAATCAATGATTTTTGTATTTTTTTCCCCTGGGAAAAGATGACCGATTTTACAATAATTTAATTTGTTTTAAAAAAGGTATTTTTCTATCACCAACACTACCAAAGTGTTTGTCAATTTATACATTTAAAATGTAAGGCTTACCTACTGAGTAAAATTGTCTATTTAAAAACAATACGAAACATAATACATCCTCAGATTTAGTACCACTCCCAAAGGAAATATAAATAAAGTATTGAAATATCGTATAATGTGTATCGAAATCCCTTTTGTGGGTAATGTATAGACGACCAGGGCGCACTGAGCTACCACCCCCCTCTGTTTGTGAGGAGAATTGGAAAAATGCGAGCGGTTTTGAGGGTTATTGAGGTGTCTAAAGTGTCTGGGCAAGTCGTAAACGTTCGATAGGTCGAAGCTACTTATGACTATGAATATTTATTACGTATTAGCCGAACGTCGCTCGTGTTGCGCCACCGGTGGGTTAAGGCGAATAACTTTTTAGAATAAATTAATGAAAATATTTTATTATGCTAATGAATAACATTGAGTCCGTTAAACCACTTGGGACTTTATGTCCATGCTTCTAAAATTACACGTGTATTTTAAATTTTTTAAATACACGCGCGCACTGCTCGCGCGCAAAATAAGCGCCGTACCCGAGCGGAGCGCGACCGGCGCGCGACCCACTCTCCGACATCCACCCGCCCGCGCCTCGAGCCCCGCAGTACCGCCTCACCCGCTCAGTTCGCGAATGGGAAAAGTGCGCGCGCGCGGATCGCGAACTGTGGGGCAATTCACGTAACAAGAACCGATTCTAGTTCGATTCAACGACACTCGCTGTCTCACTCATACAAAATAGAAATTGAACGGGACAGCGAGTATCGTTGAATCGAACTAGAATCGGTTCTTGTTACGTGAATTGCCCCACTGAACGCGCGCAGAACGTACGCCGCACGCGCGCACTTTGCGTGAGGTGCGCGTGAGAGGCGCAGCAAACAGGTGCAGTAACTGCACGCGTTCAGTGCGCGAGCTGCGCATTCGTCAGATCAGTGGGGCAATTCACGTAACAAGAACCGATTCTTGTTTGATTCAACGACACTCGCTGTCCCGTTCAATTCCTATTTTGTATGAGTGAGACAGCGAGTGTCGTTGAATCGAACTAACGAAGTCGTATTTCAAACGGAGGCTGAAATTTTTTTTCACGCCAATAAGTTGAGACTGTCGCTGACTGCGCTTCCTGACAACTGTGCCGATAGGTCTCACTTCTGGACTCCACTACTGCTCAACATAAAATGGGGTAGAGTCAACTTGTTTTGCCTAAATAAAAAACTGCATCTAAACAAAATAATATTTCGGGAACTGTAAGGGCGTTTTTCGAAGAGAAATTCATACTTTAGTATACGCGTTTGTCTACTACTCCGGCATCCGGTTTTTATCGGTCCGGTAATTGCCGGTCCGACGTAGAAATTCATACTTTAGTATACGCGCTTCTCCACTACTCCGGCATCCGATTTTATGTCTAAAGTATGAATTTCTACATCGGACCGGCAATTACCGGACCGATAAAAATCGGATGCCGGAGTAGTGGAAAAACGCTCTTTGGCGTACGAAAAAAAAAATTATTAAAGTGTGTAATGTATAAGTATTCCCCTTAAATGCAAATTATAAATGTTTGTAAAGAGTTCAATTTATATTCTAATTCAACGGCTTCCCGCTAGAGGGCTAAGTGTTGGCAGTGACGGCTCTTTCTAGTTAAATAAAGCGGTTAAGCCTGATCGGACCTTAAGGTTTGAGCTACATCTGACCGCACCGGCTCACATATTTCTATCCTTTTCTGTCTGACAAAAATTTATCGCCGCTCTTATCTAAAAATTATCTTAGTGTACATGTATGTATGCAAAAAAAATATGAAATTATACATAATTCACATAATATTGCCCCATATACTGATACTGGTCAAAAGATATAAAATTAGCATAGACACGAAAAGTAAAACTACTGTTATTATCCTTCCGGCAACATAGTTCGATCGCACAGTTCGATCAATCGCCCGAAGAGGATTTTTAAATCCTCTTCGTTCGATTGATCGAACTAAGAGGATTCTTTTGACAGTTCTTGTATAAAACATTGGTTTTTAACAGTGTAGACAAGAGATTTTTGGCGGTCAAACGCCTGAGGTAGCAAGCAGGGCAGGCGTTTGACGAAGCGTCTATATCAATCAGAAAAAGTTCGTTTGTTCAGCATGACCCGATCGGGATTGAACCCCGGGACCTTCTGTGTGGCGATTTGGCGTGGTAACCATTACGCCACGGAGGTAATCATTTATATGAAGTCGTCGTCTTATAATAAGAAATATATACGTTGAATTATAATGAAATGGTATTAAATTTTATCGATATATTTTTATCGAGAAACCGATACACCTAGGTGTCATTTTAGTTCTTTGTACTATAATATCAAGAGATAACACAAAACACATTATCACTTTTAGAAAATTTTATTATAATCTAAGTAATAGGTACACGTGTAAACTCAAATATTGACGATATCATCTAAATGATATGAAAATGATATTAAAATTATTTATTTTTTCAAGTTTATTTAGAGAAAAATATATAACCTATACACGATGCTCGAAACTTCCGACTCACAAAAAATCCGCGTAATTCTGACAGAACGTGCCGCGCCGTGCAAATTTCTTGCAGGTGTAAACGCAGCTTACTTAGCTGGAGTAAGAGTGATACTTAGTTGGTCTCTGGGAAGGCTCTGCAAAGTACCTTATGGATTATGATGAATTATGGATGCTCTTGATTCACACATCAGAATGATAGATGAACCGAAGCTTGGTGCAGCTCTCGAAACTTTCGAAGAACTCCGCAGGGAAGTCGCTGCGTTGAGTCACTTTTATCGGCTATACCATGGCGAGTATTTGGTTGAGTTACACGACCTTATACGTCCTTCCCCGTTCGAGCACAGGAACTACCGTCCCAAACAGCGTGCTCATTCACATACAGTGGACTATCTCAATTCTCAACCCCCCACCTCGCACAAAAAGATTTGATCAATCATTCTTGTGTCGAACCATATGTTCCCTGCACCACACGTGTACGACATGGGGTCCTTCAAGCGGAGCGTCATAGTAGAAGCGACGAAACACCATAAAAAAGGATGTCTCGTCACTCCTATTCCTGGACCCCAGTGACCTGCGGCCCATCTGGCAGGTGCTGGCTTCACATGCCGTGTCCCAATAAAAAATAAAAATAAAAGACAGGTTTCCGGTACAGACAAATCTGTGTGAGCCACCACACATTCCTACCGCTGTTTCTCCAATATAGCCAGGATCAACAACGGCGTCCTCAGATTGACAGTAAGCAATGTAGCTTGTTGACATCCCAGGGGAGAAACCACTACAGCTGTCTTGAAGCTCACAAAGTATTTAATTAGAATTAGTCGGAGTAGGAATTATAGAAGCATAATACTACGACATCTTATAACTATGTTTAAACGATTGTGTAAACGAGGCGTCACTTTACATCATGTATTGCGTCTCCCTTACTCAGCCGTTCATGTTTTGTTTTAAGCGTTCATGGTGCCCCAGGACCCGCACAGAATTGTCTTTAGAAACCTAGATTCTTTATAAGTGATCGCATTAAGAGGTACATAGAGAATTAAAAATGCACCGATCGGTACCGTACCAACCCGCAAAGATTTGTCTGTACCTGCCGGAAACCTGTTTCTTTATGTAAGCTAATATTTGTGTGTGTGTGTGTATTGAATTGATTTTATGTACCCTTATCTTAAACTATTAACAGAACTCTACGAAATTTTGTCAAATAATATCAACATTATTATGATAGTGACATACATGATTGATAACATGAAGATCTTTGTCAAATGTAATTCCAGGAAAGATCTAGATTAAAATACAAATATAGAATGAATACTGAGAAATTATAACAAGTATTTTTACATCCTACTAAATAATGCCCGTGGTTTTACCTTCAAAATCCTGTTGTTTCCAGTTCCAGAATGATATTCCGTATTTAAAATAAAACACATTAGGAAAAAAAAGAAATAAAAGGAAGAAATAAAAAACGGACCAAGTGCGAGTCGGACTCGCGCACCGGGGGTTCCGTACAAACCTGTAGTTATATTGCGTTGACATAGAAGTATGATTTTGTTACAGCTTAAAGATATCACCATGTGTATTTGATACGAATTTCAATTTAATACCTCTACGTATTCATGAAGAAAGGAGTAGTAAGCTTGAAATTTTTTAAAATATTTTTATTATAATGATGTAACCAAAAATTTATGCTTTTCGCAATGTTTCCTTTTTCCGTACTATAAGACGTTGCTTTGTACCATTTTTCAAGATTCTGAGTATACGGGAAGTACCCTGTTTTGATTCCCTAGCGAGTGTCGAAAATGCGGCATAAACGGCTATATCTATTAATTGCGTTAGAAAGTGATTAGTTGGTTTTTTCACAGCTCCTAGGGACAATAGACCTGAGTATTTGATATGAATTTCAGCTTGATACCTCCATGCGTTCTAGAGAAAAAAGGTCTTGGCAGACAGACGGACAATAAAGATATCTTATAAGGATACCGTTTTTTCCTTCTGAGGCAGGTACGGAACACTAAGAATAATCATGGTATAAAATTTACTTTTACGAAATAAGAAAAATAAAAAGAAGTCGAGGTAACAAATCACATAGTTTGTATGTGGCTACCAGGTGGCTACCGAGAAAACTACAAGTAGGTAATCGTATTTTTGAGCCGGATATCCCAAAGACCAAATATATTAGAAAAGAATTCCATGGCTAAAGCTTTAGTATAAACAGTATAATACGGGCTTAAAAAAATCCTTCTTTTTCAAGACCTCCAGGTCTACAGGTCTATAAATTTTCATAATTAAAGCCATAATGTCACATTTATATGAGTGAGAAAAGTAATTAGTGAAGAGAATCAGCAATATATTATCGTCACCATTAATAGGTATCTATCTTATCTTTAAATAAATACTGCAATAATTACTAAAGCTAATAATTTATTATTGGTCAACAATAAAACTCTTACACAACATTTCATAATTATCTTATTATTTTTCCTACAATTTAAAAACTTTTACTAAACATGTTTACTTAACTATGGATCTATTTTCGTAGTCTCATCTCAAACACACGCATTAAATTAAAGTGCTTTTATGAAACTGTCTGATGTGACATTAACTGTAAAGTGTTTTTGAGCAATTTGCTGTAAATCGTGTTACTATTGTATTAGAATAAGCAACCACTTCAATCTACCGATGTTTGTTATTGCAAAACTTGCAAAACATTAAAAATTAAAAATGTGTACGTTATGCGTTTTTTGTATTTAAGATTAGATAATGTTTATCACAGTATTACAAACCGAACTCTTTAATGATAAATTATATTTTTATAATAATCTTAAGATATCAATGTTCTATTAATTAGTGACAAAATAGAAAATTATTCTACAAACTACGTCATATTTAAAATACAAATGAACCTAAAACTAAAAACCTTAAAAAATATAATAAAATAATTATTAAAAAGTGTCCCTTTAGGCAAGGTTCCGAAGATACTGGCAGCGTTCCCCTTTTGTATAGCTAGACTAATTCTTTGTCCGAGGTAGCTGCCAGCTCTTCTAATCTTAGGTCTATGTTTTATACGTCTGTTTTAATGTCACCCATCTTCACCTTTTTATCACGCCATTGTACATTTCTCTCACTCTTTTCTTTACCTCTCCATACTTATACAATAACCACGGATATGCAAAAGATAAATAAAAATTTTTTTTACATATATTTTTTAACTGTGTTAACTTAATTATAATTTATGTGCGTTACAAAGTAAAATATCACTATAACATTAAAATTTGTATGATCTTGCTATTACCTAAGCTTTCATTCACTTTGGAAATGTCAATAGTATCAGGAACCTCATCATTGTCATTAACATTATCATTATCATAATCATTGTCCTCATCGGTCATTTTGAAAGTATTAAAAGCTTCAGGATCCTCTTCATCACTATCAACAATCTCATCGGACTCCTTAGACGTCGGTTCTGTGATGGTGGACGATGAGTCAGCGGTCGTTGTGTCACTCGTAGACGATGCGTCGGTCGGTGGGATAGTTGGTGTAGTTGGTGGAGTCGTTGATGGAGTATTTGGTGTAGTAGCTGGTGGAGTAGTTGGTGGATTTGTCGGTGGATTGGTTGGTGGATTGGTTGGTGGATTGGTTGGTGGATTGGTTGGTGGATTAGTAACTGGTGGTGGAGTTATTGGTGGTACAGTACTTGTATGCTCTTTCAATTCTTCCACTTCACGTATCAACCTCTTCTTCTGTCCAGATATTGTTAACGTCGACACAAACAAACAAAACGATAATAATCCCAAAAATACTATCATTTTGTTATTTAACATCCATCCCAAGGTCAACTCAGTGTAATATCTACACCTCATTTTGTTTTTTTTTTTTTTTAAGTTAAATTATACCCGACTAATAAGTACTGCGTTAATACAAATACTATTAAAACTGTATTCGGATTTTCGATATGAATAAGTTTATCTTTTTCGTTATCGGCTGATATGTAGTATCATTTATATAAATATACAAAATTGGACCGTATTAATACGGACTAAAGCTTATTTCACTAATTCCTTTTATTGATTTGCTCTCTGTTTTTTCTGTACGGAATAGATAGGTATTTTTATCTTTTATTTGGAAATATTTTGTGCCAATATAAATAGCGCTTGTTCATTGCCTTTGTTTCCAAATTTTCTTTTTTTATTAAAGGGGAAGTCCCTTAAATAATAAACGTGCCAGGTCAACGTACTTTGGAATCAAGAACCTTCTCAACATTTTCAACAATACCGTATTATATAACAGGCAGGCGAGTGGCTAGTAATAACTACTTTATCGCAAGAGCCGCGGGTTCCAATCCCGCTCGAGACTAACACGTGTGTGCATGAACATTGTGGTTTTGTCTGGATATTTTCTATACACATATATGACACGTATACACATATTTGTGGCACAACACGCACTTGCCCGGTTTTTCTTTTGTTGGACATTTGTAGCTACATTGTCCACACGACACGTTGAGTCACCGCATCGCAAAGATTTCTCCTATTAACGATTTGCGTGCGGCATTTTATAAGGCCGTTTGTCTACCGCCACCGTCACGCCACCGAGATCGACAAGACGACGCCGAATTAGCGATACATGACATACTATCGTGTGTCATAAGCCCACCACCAATTCCCACTGCTGTGTATTCTATATAGATAGAATCAACAACAACGGCGATCTCAGATTGACAATAAGCAATGAAGCTTATTGACGTCTCAGGGGAGAAACTATATACAGCTGTCTTGGAACTCACAACGAATTTAATCAGAAAGTAATTAGATGGAGTGGAAACTATTGTAAACCCTTCGATCACTGAATCCGTAACGCCGACGCGTATCATGGTCGCATATTTGAACGGGTAATGATACGCAATCTTGATACGACTCGATCTATGTCGAGTACGATACATACATGAGATACGGAGTAAAACCAGAAAAAAAAAATTATTTACATCCACGACTACAAAATTGTATCGTTGCCCACATATGAAGCAATGAAAAAGCATGGACAGGAGTAAGAAAGTGAAAAGGGGAGCAGGAGCAGCCCGTCTGGGGAAGGACGGAGGTCCTTCCTATTTGGCTACGATTTTCTGTAAGGTGGAGATCTTACAGAAGATCGTAGCCAAATAGCATTGGTTTCGGCCATGTTGTGTTCCTACGGTGAGTAAGGTCTCCGGAGCTCCACTTGGACTGGGGGGGGATACCCCCGGTATTGCAAACGTCCATAGGCGTTGGTGACGGCTTACCATCAGGCCGACCGTATGCTTGTTTGCCACCTATGTGGTATTAAAAAAATGCTCTTATACTCATCGTAAGAAACACAGCGGCATATCACCGCTATTTCACGTCAATATTCAGATCGAGCCAGCCCATTTACGAGCCAATACCAATTCACAGATTGATATGATACTGTACGGGACACGTACCAATATTGCATACTCGGCAAATTCATTATAACCTATTTAGGTAAATTGTTCAGTCCATAATTAGCATTCGAACATAATATCATTCAAATCATTTCAAATTTTCATGTGCTTGTCATTCAACATCTAACTTAAAACTATTCGGACTGTACCTTTTGGTCCTTCGAGCTGGATGAATTACTCGCTCCTGACGTTGGCCCGCGGGTCAGAGGTGCGTGGGCACCCCAGCCTGCATCGCACAGGCCACCGTCGCCGATTGGGAATAGTTCGGCGCTCCCAGCTATTCCCATCCGCCTCCCGCAAGGGAGACATGTAGGGCCCATACATTAAGGGTGATTGCCGGAAGTGTCGTGGAAGTTAAGGCTCCGCTGTACCCATGACACTTCCACTCTGGCAAGGAAGGAGCGCCGCGGGGTTTAGTGGGTGCGAGTCCCACACAGGCCCCCCGTCCCCCGGCGGAGGGTAACGTGCATAAGGCATTCCCCGCGTAAAAAGAAAAAAAAAGGCGAAACGAATACGAAAATCGGGTGAATAGTACGTATCGGAATACGCCTTTAGATTATATTTATTATATTACTCATAGCGATCCACAAGGCGTCGCCTATGCTTACATATCACAATAGGTAATAATAAAATATTGATAAATAATTTAGTCATTAAAACAACTTTAAAATCCATTTGTCAGTACAGATAAATTTATTTTTTTATGTATGTACTATAAATTCATTAAGTTCTTTATCTGAAACACAGCGTACGGAAGCGGATCGAGAGTTTGTATTCCCTATATTCATATGAACAACTTCACATGTACGTAACGTGGCGCAGTTTTATTGACGCGTGACGTCCGTTTTTTCACCGGATATTTTGTGTTAATTTTATATTTTCTGTCATTGTAATTTGTATCTTATTAATACCATTTCAAAAGAGCAAGTGCTAAGTTTCTTGCCAGTTTCTTCTTAGCACAAATCTGCCGTCTGAACTGGTGGTAGGAAAAAATTGTGACGATTCGAAAGAGCTTATATTAGGCGGCCATTTGAATAAAAATATTTAGAATTTGATAACGGACCGTCAATTTTAATTTTGGACGGATTGTTCGCATTGCCGATGTCCGGTGCGAATTCGGTAGAAAACACGGTTAGTTATCCGGTGAAAAAAACGAACGTCTTCAAGCACTGTTACCGTATCTTAAATAAAACATAACACAATCAATTATTATATTATAATTATAGTAAAAATATTATATTATAATTTATATTTATATATTCAAAAAAAAAGTTAATTTTCCACACAATCATAATAATCATACACTCTTTCTTAATTGTCTAATTTAACTAAATATACTATCCATTACCACCACAATATAAAATATTTTTATAATTGAAACTCAGTATTTTTTTTAAACACATAATGTAGGTATCAGAATTTATATAAAATAACTGAATGCTAAATGGTTGGCAAATTAAATCACACACAAAATAATTGATTAATAGATAATTTAAAATCATTAACATTCACTATAGGTAATGATAATATATAGTTATTATTTTAACAAACGAACAACGAAAATTTATACTGCGTTGCGATTGGTCCACGCAATCATTGCTATTTGATGATATAATAACCCATCTCACTCTGTCAATATGGGATATATGCGAGAGATATTCTCAGCAGTCGTTTGTTAAACAGTCTATACGAACATTTAAAAACACCGCGTTTACAATAAACAGAAGGTCTATTCTCATTACAAAAACTTTTAACATCTATTATCAATCTCAAGCCTAAAACAGAACACTATCATGTCTATAAATTGACGTATTTGAAACAAATTCCCTTTCACAATTTGATTGAATCAACACTGCACACGTAACGCCAAGTATCCACATTTCCATAGATAAGATTAGGCGTTGTAAGCCATTATTTGCAGTAGCTTGCCTCTCGTGTCTCTTTTTACTTTATTCACAGTTGAACTGTCCGCATTATTAGGAGCCTGTGTATTTGCAGATTGTGCTGGTGATGGAATAGTCGGAGCAGGAGTCGGCGCAAGTGTTGTTGTAGTGTGCTCTTTAAGTTCCTCTACCTCTGATGATAATCTCCTTCTCTGTCCAGCCAGTGCCAACGTTGATACAAACAAGCAAAACGATAGTAAAGAAAGGAAAACTATCATTTTGTTACTCCACATCCATGCGATGGTGACTTCCATATAATATTTGCAAGACATGATGTAAATTCACTCGACACGCGACTTCTAAACACAGCTACACTCTTACTATTAACGTTACATAGAACTATATTGTCTATCCGCTTATCACAACGATTTCTGATATCACATTATCGGTCGTAAATGCACACAATTTTCAACTTAATAGCTTATGTCTTTATGATGTATTTTTCTTAATTTATTTAATGTGATATATCATTATACTTTGATTACATTTCTGTTTTATCAATTGAAATATAAAAGTGTCGTTATAAACCTAATGGCAATAATAATTATATTCCGTTCTACTATCGGTGAATTACAAATTTCATACTTCATCATACTAATATTATAAATGAGAAAGTGAGTTTGTTTGTTTGTTATTCCTTCACGGCTTAACTAATCAGCCGATCATTATGAAAATTTGTATATAAATATTGTCAGTGAAAGTATGTCATTCCAATGGGACAATATTTTTTCTACTATAGATGGCGCTGTATCGGCCAACAGATGGCGACACAAGTCGCGCCATGGGTTGTTTTGTTATCTAACGAGATCTATGTCATAAAATTAACGCGAGCGAAGCCGCGGGGAAAAGCTAGTATCAAAATGTTATTGAAAGTTAATGACACATAGTTATGGCTGTCACTGTCAAGAAAAAAGAGATAGCATGACACTTGAATGTGGATTAAAATTGATATGAATTTCAGAAACTGGTTGTATTCCTAGTAGCACAAGATTTCCAGTGTTTTTTTAAATCTCTATTCAAGTAATTTGGTTTACAACTGAACAAATATCAGACATCTGCGCCCGAATAAAGATTTAAAAAAAAGTGAATTTTCAACGATGACTTTTTGATCTATTTTGTCATAAAAAATATTAAACTTTGAAAATTGAAATTGAAATGAAATTGAGTATTTATTGTTATTTAGTAGGGAAAACTTGTGAATAACTCTTGGTTATTATTTGTTAAATGTATATTGTTAAATTAGCTGTAAGTTTTCCTAATAAAAGAAATAAAATACCACTGTGGTAATATAATATTGAGTTCTTTATCGCAATAAGTGATCGATTCGTGTATTTTTATATCGATTTATATTTTAAATCGGACAATTGTTAGGAGCTATTATGCCAAGTGTAGTGGAACGAAATTTTTTTTTTTATATAATACGGCAGACAAACAAGCAAGCGGGCCACCTGGGGCCATAACATAACTTATTACTTACTAGCTTTTGCCCGCGGCTTCGCTCGCGTTAATTTTATGGCTGTATAGATCTCGTTTGACAACAAAACAACCCATAACGCGACTTGTGGCGCCATCTGTTGGCCGATACAGCGCCCTCTATAGTAGAAAAAATATTATCCCATTGGAACGACATACTTTCACGGGATAAAAAGTAGCCTATGTTGGGCTCCACAGAACACCTGTACCCCTAACAATATGTATGCAAATTTTCATAATGATCGGCAGCTGCTTAGTCAAGCCGTGAAGGAATAACAAACAAACAAACAAACTCACTTTCTCATTTATAATAATATTAGTAAGGATTGTTTAAGTCCATTGCAAATGTCAAAAACTATTCCACTGAAACACTATTGGCATTCTTTTGAGACACCATTGAGAGTCCATTGGTGCATTTGTGTTAGTAGAATCGGGCCCCTGCCCTGATGGAAAGTGGTCACCGCTGCCTATGGACATCAGCTGCACCAGGGGCGCTACCAATGCGTTGCCCACATCTGACGAGACCTCTAATGTACCTCTTAAAATAGTCCCATGTCATATTCCGAAGGAGACACAGAGTCTGGGAGCTCATTTCACATCCGTATAGTGCGAGCGAAAAACGTTTTTTTTAATCTTTACATTGTTCATAAAATGTGATGTTCATTTTATTTAAAATCGACAAAAGAATTGATAACTGATAAGACACAAAATATTGCTACTGTCTACAATTTAATTGCAAAGTCTTTGTTGATAGCCTGGTCTGGTGGTGCGTCATATTAGCAGTGATCCTACATTCGATAGCAGAGGGCGGGGGTTCGATTCTCGCCCGAGGCAAACATTTTATGTGATAACATTTGTGTAATTTTTTTATACTACTAAGGTGGCAAACAGGCATACGGCCCACCTGATGGTAAGCAGTCACCGGAGCCTATAGACGGAGGTATCACTCGCGCGTTGCCGACCCTGTAAAAAGTGGAGATCTGGAGACCTTACTCACCGTAGGAACACAGCATGGCAGCGACCAATGCTATTTGGCTACGATCTTCTGTAAGGTGGAGGTCCTTTCCCAGACGGGCTGCTCCGTTTTGAGCGGATTATCCGCTGTGCCCCATCTCTCTGTGTTCTATATGGCAAAGTACATTTTAATCCACTTCGATTGAAGGGTGACCCGTAACCCTGTAGTGGAATGATTATGGGTTGATATGATATGACTTTACGTATGGATCAGTTTACTAAAGAGTTCGTGTTCGACATAAGTCCATAAACCCAGGTGACGCACCGCGAACATAAGGACACACAGCAGATTTATTAATACAAAAATTTGTTCTCCCACGTTTAAGGTTAATGACATCATCAGAATAATAAATTGAAGAAATTTATATGGAACCCTACGAACCTCCACCCTATGTCTTCAAATGAAGTAATTTCTAAGAATAATCTGATGTAGAACACTGCGGGGACAGACATGGCATTGAATATTATAAAAAAAATTGTTTAATTTAATTATTTTATTCGTGAACATAGTGATAAATAGTTTTTTTCTCTATCTTGTTTTTTTCGTTGCATTTAAGTAGTTTAAAAGTGACAAAAGTCACCGCTAGTCAATTATCATATGATACGATAGAAATTAACGTATCAATTATTTTATATTTATTTCACAAATTATCGTTAAGAAAATCGCATAGTCGCATTTTGAAAAATCTTTCACAATGCTTGTGATTTTCTATCGTATGACTATAGTACGCGTCAAAATTTAGGCACACAGTTAAAACAATTTTATGAAAAATCGATTGTCGTTATGCACTGAGTAATAAGTATGAGCTTCGAACTTTGTTTTACGTCCGCGCGAGCCAGACGTGTTGGCGACTAGTATAAATGTTTTCCAGCCTCAATTAAATATAAAACAAAAGCATTATGCAAAATGACGAATAATTTCTAAGCACCACATTAAGTCTACATCTACCTCGACACGACAGTATCCTAAATAAATGTATGCCTTCTCTCAATGTCCGTAAGTCTGCACCCGGGCGAGTGTGCCGCCATACCATTCTCTTATCTAACGGCGCTCATTCCTTACATCGAACCAAAGACAGGAGGGCATTTGTCTCGCGACCGGGGCGAACCCCATCGGGGGCTGCTTGATTCCTAATGAAAGTGCTATCAGCGGCCTTATTTTTACGCTGTTACGACTTCTCTCACGTGATCTTCTTGTTATTCGGCAGTTTATTAGGGAAGTGTTTGTGTTGATAAAAAAGGTAGTTTGTCGTGACTATTGTTAAGATGTCGTTTTTGTAATTTTAGAGGAATAAAAGTATTTTATGGTTGCACGTGAGCATGGTGAATGCTATGAGAAAAAATAAAAAGAAAAGTCCGGAGAGTAAGCTTATTTGAAGCCTTTAGTTTTACCAAATATTAATATCTAATTTATTTGTAACACAATTCTTTAACAATGAAACTTATAACTAAAACATTATTTTGAGAAATTCAGTCGTAATCACTCAAGTTTCTAGTTTAGGCTATCTTCTTTCAGACCTTAACATTACGTAATTTTGTTTCTGATTTGTTGTGCATTTAAAAGGAATGCCCTAAAAACACTTCGTTATTTTTCGCTTTGCGACACTTGAGTCAAGTCTTTTTAAAATATTAGAGTAGCAATTGGATGAAAATTATAGATATTTGGAAGATTATGTCTATGGCTATATCATTTACTGAAAAATACATCTACTTTATTTGGTATAAGTATTCCGTTTAACTAACTTTACGAAATAGGTACTAAGAAATATAAAACACTCTTATTTACAGTATGTTTTAAAATCAATACAAAACGAATAATAAAAATGGAATCAAACTTGGATGTGCCCTTGGGAAATCAGGAGCAATGAGGGTGTCAGCTCAGCTACCTGATTTGACGTTTCGCAAACAAAATATATTTTATTGATGATCGCGTCAGCTTTGATCCCTATAAACCTTTAATGCTGATTACTTTGACACGTGTTTTTTTTTTATTACAGACATGTAACAAACAAGTTAAAGAAGCGTACTCAAAACATTCATGGTACTGGTGTCTACTTTGCATAATTTCTGATTAAATTTGCTGTTGTCTTCGTCTTTACGTGTGTGCAGTTGTAGTTCCTGCCCCTTAAGTTAATTCTGGATTTACAGTGGACAGCAGTGGGAATGTGTGGTGGAATTTAATGATTTTATAAACACTAATTGCTGTAGCGGGAGCGATGGCGATGTGCTCGACCGCCACAAAGGGAAGATCTTCCGGCCAGGCTGGGTGTTATGCCTGGGGAACCGCGGCTCCGACAATGTATGTGTCGGAGGTTGTATATATATCTCCATATCGTAGAAACTTCGATAGCGCGATTCAGGATTTCTAAGTGTCGTCGTATATGACGTCATGTGTTCGCATTGTGAACTTTTTCTTCACTCTGTAGTTCTTCTGTATGGCGATAGGTGTCGCCACAGTACTCCCCTCCAGGATCGAAGGTCCGATGAGATGATGATCAGCAGTCTGTGCTTCTCGTTAGCTTGCCCAGTCGGGCTTGATGTATCCCAGTGAATCGAGATGAGTGATGTCCCAGTGAGTCGGGATGATGCATGTCCCATTGAGTCGGGATGCAGAATATCCAAGTGAGTCTGGATGAGGAATATCCCAGTGAGTCGGGATGAGGGTTATCCAAGTGAGTCTGGATGAGGAATATCCCAGTGAGTCGGGATGAGGGTTATCCCAGTGAGTCGGGATAAGGGGCGCAGGAACAGGTAGCTCGGTGAGTCGGCTGCGATGAACCTGATTTTCCCCGTAGCTGGAGTGCTGTGAGACTGCTGATGATGAGGCTTCAAGTTGAAGATTGTGATGACGTCAGAGCTCATGAGGAGAAATGATGAAGAAGGCTGCTTCCAATCACGTCGGGGTCACCACTGTAGCGGGAGCGATGTTGATGTGCTCGACCGCCACAAAGGGAAGATCTTCCGGCCAGGCTGGGTGTTATGCCCGGGGAACCGCGGCTCCCACAATGTATGTGTCGGAGGTTGTATATATATCTCCATATCGTAGAAACTTCGATAGCGCGATTCAGGATTTCTAAGTGTCGTCGTATATGACGTCATGTGTTCGCATTGTGAACTTTTTCTTCACTCTGTAGTTCTTCTGTATGGCGATAGGTGTCGCCACATTGCCAAACTCTGCCACACCATAAAAATAAATAAATATATATGGACAACTCATACAGATTGAGCTAGCCCCAAAGTAAGTTCGAAACTTGTGTTATGGGATACTAACTCAACGATATTATATTTTATAACAAGTCCATATATAGATAAACATCCAAGACCCGAGGCCAATTAGAAAAAGTTCGTTTTTCATCATGACCCGACCGGGGATCGAACCCGGGACCTCCTGGGTGGCGGTCTGGCGTGGTAACCATTACCGTAAAAATTAGGAGGAGTGGTAGAGCAATAAGAGAATCTAATTCGACAGGGGAAGTACCACTCTTAACTTTATTTCAGTTAAAACCTGGCAACGCTTCAGTGCCTGGTCTTCCCATGGTCATGAACGGTCATTCCGCTTATGAAGGAATGAAAAAGGATGGAAGAGGGGGGGTGGTCCAACTCTTTCGCTCATCGTATGAAACATAGCATATCATCGCTATTTCGTCGATATTCTGTGAGAAGGTGGTACTGCCACGGTCGAATTTCCATTTAACGAGCCACTACCAATTCACAGTAATGGCTGTGCTCTACCAATCTAAATTCTATAAAAACACACACAAATTTCCAATTCTAAAACTGTTTCCAATTCCTGAGTTATCTTTTGTGACAGCAGTCTATAATACCATTGTATATGTCTGTATCGATTCGAAACTCCCGATTGTTCCAACCACCGGCTGTAAAATTAAGATAGCGTCAGATTCGACTTAATCTGTCGAACAAAGCCAAGTCGAACGTCTGAATCAACAGTTCAGCCAATTCCGTGGGTATAATGTTGAAATTATTGCCAATTGTTCTGCTCGTACTGGATACAACTATACATTATTACATTGCAACTTGCATTACATACAGCAGTTTCGGATATGCATTTTAATTTTAATTCTACATTAAAACTCAAACTTATTTTTTTTTAATTTCTCTAGTAAATTAAGCCGGTCAGCAAGGAATAACAATTACGTCTTCATATTGACCACTAGCTTTTTCGCCCGCGACTTCGTCCGCGTGAAGTCCCGGACCCGTTCCCGTGGGAACCACATTGAATTTCGGGAAGAGCTATGGCCTATGTCACTCCCTGATAATGTAGCTTTCTACCGGTGAAAGAATTTTTTTAATCGGTACAGTAGTTTCAGAGCCTATTCAATGCAAACAAACAAACAATCAAATCTTTCCTCTTTATAATATTATATTATATTATTATTATAGTATAGATAAAGGTGCTCCTTCACTGTTACATTACACGCGAATGCTCGAGGAGAGGGAGCACCTTTAGAGCAATTTCTTTCTGGCAACCCGTGACAAAAATAACTATGTTGCAAAGTACAATACAATTTTAATGTCTGAAGTGATTAACGAATAATAAAATATCGAATAATGACAACTGCACCAAAAATGCGTTAAGAATAAGATAAGAATTTATTTCTTTTATATATTTTTTTAAATATTAATAGCATCATAAGCCCGACACCATACTGAAGTCAGAATCTAACAAAAGAGATGGTGCAATACGAATAAGCGAGAAGCACTTACAACTTCTCACTTCTTAGTATTGCACCATCTCTTTTGTTACACTCTGAATACAGTCAGGTGCTAGAAGGTGTAGTCTTTAGAGTTTAAATAAGCTATTTATATTCTAAGGTGTAGGTACGAGTATATAAGTTTCTTGGTCATGTGTAATAAGTGCTTTACGCCAGTGTTTTCAGCACTTGTAAAAGAAAAAAATATTTCATAAAGTTCAAATTATTGCCCAATTGAAGATATCTTATCATTAGTTTCTGCACCCGACTGTGAGTCACGTACCTAACCTAAATGTGCTGTATAGATTGTCTGATAACAACTTAGATAATATTGGGACGAAACGTTTACAATATTAGTCACTCATTATTTTAAGGATATCTAAAGTTACAAGGTCTTGGTTGACTTTTTATGATAATTGACAATAGGCATGATAATTATATTTTTTACACAATCCCTTTCCACTTGGATCCACTGATGGATTCGGTGAACTCTGGCGACTTTTAAGTGCACTTCAATTCACCTGTGGGTCATAGGAGACTTAATTCCACTTGAATCACTTCAAACGTTTCAGGGCTTGCCTTAATATAACCACGACACAATTATATTGTTGTCACTTGGTGTAAGTATATCTCCGCAGACAGAAGATACCAGATTTCAAGAAACATACACGTCAGTGTTCTATGTGTATTTCATTTCCTGTGATTTTTTCACGTATCCAGAGCTCCACATGGGGGGGTTGGGAGGGTTGGCAACGCGTGAGTGATACCCCCGGTATTGCAAACGTCTATAGGCTACGGTGACGGCTTACCATCAGGTCGACCGTATGCTTGTTTGCCACCTGTGTGGTATACAAAAAAATTAAAAAATAAAAAATATCAGAAAGTAATAGCAAAGGCGTAATCTCTGCATAAACGATTAATTTCATTCCAGTCTCAATTTAAAACCAGTCAGCAAGGAATAACAACTACGTCATCATATTGACCACTAGCTTTTTTGTCCGCGACTTCGTCCGCGTGAAGTTCCGGACCCGTTCCCGTGGGAACCACATTAAATTTCCGGAAGAGCTATAGCTTATGTCACTCCCTGATAATGTAGCTTTCTACTGGTAAAAGAATTTTTGAAATCGGTCCAGTAGTTTCGGAGCTTATTCATGCAAACAAACAAATCTTTCCTCTTTATAATATTAGTATAGATAGATAAGCACAAATTGTTTGTTTTGTATGAGATTCAAACCCACAACCTTTTGAATAAAACAGCTAGAATCGATCCTTCACTCCAACGAGTTTATTATAGAACAAGTTATACCGCAAAATAGAACTAAAGAACGTTTTATTTCTATGGGAGCACGACTTAAGTCTCGCTACCTTCCCAGCAATTTCAAGACATGTTATTTAGCAGGAAAGCCCAATTTATTTTCAACAAATAAGCTAGAACTAGTTCCTTCATTACCAGTATTTTCTGAAATGTCAGACATTACTTCATTCGCACATGAGTACCGCAGTGAAGCAATTTCTTTCCTATAATACGATTTTAACGAGCTACCGGCTTTTAAGATAGTGGTCCAAAGAAAGTGACTTTGCACTTGAAGAGTTAAGTCGGACATTTAAAATGCTACACTATAATGTTTATGTGAAGTTGTATCTAATTTTATGAGCCTGAATAGACACTTTTTTTAAATCATTAATATTCAAGTCTCTTAATATAACAATTTATCAGGTACAGGTACCAAACCACGAAAACCTCGCAGGGTAACCACTTGATGACAGTCAGGCAAAGTCGGTGGCTTTCAAGCGGCTTGAAAACACTCCTCTGCCAATTCGCATTGGAGCAACGTGGCAGAGTACGCACTAATCCCTTTCGATTGAAGAGAGACTCGTATCCCAGCAGATGATTACAAGGTTGATATGATAAGACAAAATGTGTTTCTATGTGCTGTTAATCTGATATTGTTGTCTTCTATTACTTAAATACATTTTCTGACACGCATTCATTACATCTAAAATAATATTGATCCCCAAAAACCCTTGATTAGTAAGGCCAAACGTCTAAGCCTGAACAAAAGTATAAATCTTTGTTTCGAAGCGCGGTAACTCCCTCGTTTCGGCCCATAAAAAGCCTAGAAGGAGTTGTGACAAATACCATCCCGCGGTTGCACTGACGTGAAAAATGATCCTTTTAGATAAGGGGACGGGCCAATTGTAATGTATAGTGCGACCAGTATACACAAGACCCCCGAACCCTAAAGTATTTCTTAACAAAACGAACGGGAAATATAAAATATTTGAACGGAGGATAGTTCTTGTATGTTGGTCGCCGCGTTCCCAGAGGATGTCCTCGGAAGATCGACGTCCGTTCTTTAGTGTACGACTGTTTGAAATAATTTGTAAGCAATGTTATCGAATTTGAATTGTTAGGGTAGCTTAGTTGTTACTGAACTAACCTACTAACTTCGGGTCTATTTTATGAACTGTACCTTATTTTATTTTTTTTGTTTAAAGTCAGGAAAATGCATTACTGCATGTCCCGCCACTTGGGGGAAGCGACGGGGGTCTGTCGGGCTCGCCTCTCTAGCCAATGAGGGATACCGACTAAAAACCTGACTATCTGCCACCTTCTCCGCCTTCACGTGGCGGGGTCGCGGGCACTGGTGTTGGGTTTTCATTTATGAAGAGTGAATCTAACTCTCTTTTTTTCCCTTTGTACTTATTTATATACATAGTAGATACCTTAATTTTAAATAGCATGAAATTACAAATATTTTTTAGCTGTTCTATTATGTTATATTGTTTATAGATTTTATTCTATATTAATTTTTTGTTCACTAGGTTTTTTATCTAACTTTTCTTGCAGAAACAAACAAGTATTTTAAAATCTATATGCAAAAACTTTGTAAATGAGTTCGTTTGGTATATAATCTGTAATTAATTAGATTCTGTACTGTATGTTTTCTAAATAAAATAAAATAAATAAATAAAAAGCGGCCAAGCGGAGTCGGACTCGCCCATGAAGGGTTTCGTAGCAGCAATTGCGGTTTACGATTTATGACGTACTAGCTTTTCCCCGCGGCTTCGCTCGCGTTAATTTTATGACTATATAGATTTCGTTTGACAACCAAACAACCCATAGCGCGACTTGTGGCGCCATCTGTTGGCCGATACAGCGCCCTCTATAGTAGAAAAAATATTTTCCCATTGGAACGACATACTTTCACGGAATAAAAAGTCTATGCCTATGTTGGGCTCTGTACCGCTAACAATATGTATGCAATTTTTTATAATGATCGGCTGCTTAGTCAAGCCGTGAAGGAATAACAAACAAACAAACTCACTTTCTCAATTATAATATTAGTAAGGATTTAAAAAAACTACTTACTAGATCTCGTTCAAACCAATTTACGGTGGAAGTTTGCATGGTAATTAATATACATCATCAGGCAAAAGGGTTCTGGAATGGCGACCACGTACCGGAAAGCGGAGCGTAGGACGCCCGCCTACAAGGTGGACAGACTACCTAAGGAAAGACGCAGGAAGCCACTGGATGCAGGCCGCTGCCAGCAGGTCGCATTGGAGGCGCTTGAGGGAGGCCTATGCCCAG
The DNA here is from genome assembly GCA_905163395.2 of Endotricha flammealis. NCBI lineage: Eukaryota > Metazoa > Arthropoda > Insecta > Lepidoptera > Pyralidae > Endotricha > Endotricha flammealis. Next base: position 3,404,894 of record LR990867.1, read on the forward strand.
CGCTGGACTTCTTGTAGCTGAGATGATGATGATGAAGATGAAGATAACAATTGAGATTAGGCTGGATTTTAACTGTTAATACGATAATATCTGATCGCTGCCTATGATACGTTGATCATGTTCAAGAAATTAGCCCGAATTTGGGTCTATGACGTAGGTACGTGAGACAATACCTACGCACCGGGCTTTGTTTACTTCATACATTAATTTCATTAAAAAAACCAAACGATTTATTATCATATCAGCCACAATAAACTTATGTTCAGCAGTGGACCTCTTTTGGCTGAAAAAAAATTAGAAAATATTCAGGTGTATTTTATCAATAGGTTATTAACCGTCAATACGTCAAACATCCGCTAGCAACTATCTATAATGATAATGATAATCAGTTTTATATTAAAACACCTGATAAAATAGTTATCAAACAAAGAAAATTTGAAATTCTAGTAAAATCACAAATTAATGATAACAAAAATTAATTTAAAACTAGCGAAACCCATCCCATAGCACCTTCGTTTGCGCGGATGCTAAATCTTTGCTATGATTGGTGCTAATGATTTTTTAAATATTTCCCTCCGTAAGAACCATCCTCGTACTTCAAGGAATATCCTAAAAAAGAATTAGCTGTTCTCGAGATTTGCGCTTAGAAACACATTCAGCGATTAATTTTTTATTGTTTTTTGTAACTTTTTCACGCTCAAATGGCTGGGCCTATTTTTTATGATATTTGGTATAATGGTTGTAGGTAGCTGATACCTTGGATTAACGCATAGGTAAGTAGTACCTACTATTATTTATTCTGTGGCATAGGGTACTTTTTAACCCGAAAAATACGCGATTCCCGTAGGATTTGGTCAATGGTGGTTCATTTAAGTAGATGGCGCTGCTGTCTTACGGCGTTTTCCCATCCGGCATCCGATTTTTATCGGTCCGGTATTTGCCGGTCTGATGTAGAAATTCATACTTTAGTATACGCGCTTCTCCATTACTCCGGCATCCGGTTTTATGTCTAAAGTATGAATTTCTACATCGGACCGGCAATTACCGGACCGATAAAAATCGGATGCCGGAGTAGTGGAAAAACGCCCTTAGCATTAGGAAATAACCTAATTGGACTTTGTATGACATTTGATGACATATGCGACTTTTAAATTTTAGGAATGATTGGGGATTCGAGATCGCCGCCTTGTCAATGAAGGTCGTCAAGATGGCGACCTCGGATCCTCACCGTACCACGTTGCCCTTTTAAAGTGTACTTTTTTGTTATAAAGTGTTCATTTAAAATACTCGACATTGGCGAAATTGTCTATGTGTCGTTAAGACACGACAGAAACGCTAATTAAGAAAGAAGAAGGAATGATTGGTGAAAACAGGTATTAGTCTACTCTCCGCTCAACACCACCGCCCTGCTATTTGGACGACGCCAGTTTCTTGTTCAGGAGCACGTTAAACACACCTGCAGTACAATTTTAGCTCTTATGGCATAGAACTTAAGAATGGTACAAAGTCCAATATGTAAAGGTCGACGTGCTATTGACTGTACATTCAAGAGCAATAATTGCATGCAATCAAGTGGAAGCAATAATTTGTCCTTCAAAATTTTTAAGCAACTCCTTCACCGCGAGCATTCGCGTGTAATGTAACATTTTAGATTCGACTTTGAGCATTACATTACAATACTACCTCCCTCACTGTCAAGTGTTCGCGTGTAATGTAACATTTAGTATATATTTGAACTAGCTTCTGCCCGCGGCTTCGCCCGCGTGGTGTACTAACAATCATATTTCGCAAATTGTTAGGTCTAGGTCGGTCAGTCGGTCGGTCGATCGGTCGGTCGGTCGGTCGGTCGGGTGTGTCTGAATAAAAAAATGCTTGAAAAATATGCTATATTATGTTAGTAGGCCACGCGGGCAAAGCCGCGGGCAGAAGCTATAGTTCATAACTTCAAATATATACTAAATGTTACATTATGCGCGAATGGTCGTCAGTGAGGGAGGTAGATTGTAATGTAATGCTCAAAGTCGAATCTAAAATGTTACATTACCTCCCGGTGAAGGAGGACCTTAACATTATTGTATGTCACAGGCAATAAAATCGTCTAAATGGACCTTAAGTTCTGTCTAGTCCAAAACATATTGACAAAATTTTTGTATAGCTATCTCTTCTTTACTATTTGTATTGACGCAGAGTACTTTGCTAAGTAATTATGATTAAATTTGTGATTACTTCATATTACCAAATCCCTAATCAAATGTTTATGTAAATAAATATTAATTTATGTTCGAAATATTAGTTTATTTGTTTACCTATAGGAGTTTAATAAGTTTCGGTAAACATCAAAGACCTTTGATTTACTATATCAATACTCATGATATGTGAACGGTAATTATAATACTTCGCACTAGTTTCTTGTAATTTCATGCAGGATTGGTTTAAACTCTTGCAAGAAATGTTTGCATGAGAATAAATTACGAAAATCTCGTAATTATTTCTAGAGCATTTTAGTTGACTCTAACTTTACTTCTGCTTTCCCCGATTGTCAGAAAATAAAGGAAACTCTAGATTGTGAAGAAATACTTATGTGGTGGTAAAGCACTTTGAAGTCGTGGAACATTTTGGAGTGATCATAAATAGGTACTCTACATTCGTGAAATTGTCTGTGTTTGGTTAGCTCGACCGAAGTACCACACATTCACGAATACGAAGTAGGTTTTGTTCCCTTCTCCTTTTTCCGATTCCTTGTTTCTTTTTAATCTTCCACTATAATCACATAGAGACAGACGGATATGATAAAACTATAAGGGTTCTCCGTATACTACGGACCCCTAAATAGTTACATCTACTCAGATGAAAATTGTAAACAAAAAATCACTTGACAATTTGGCGGCGGGCATTTCAACTCATAATGTGATTTTCCAGTACGATGAGCGCCGCTGTGGCGCTACGCATCGCGACAGTCATGTATAGGGTTTTTTACTATTTTAACAATTCAATGGATATGGTATTTTTTTATGCATCTATAGCAATTTTCAATGTGCTACGTTGTTATCAAATGGTGAGCCATATCCACTCCAGACGACTCAACGCGATCAATGATTGCCTTTAAACGCCGCGCCGACTGACACTAGCGTACGATAGCAACGTCCGCGCAACGTCCTCGACGACTACGACGACCCCATTACAGTCGCCATCGTGGCGCATCGTCAACTGGAATCCGAAATCCTCAAAACGCAAAGCCGTCACACCGACCTCGCCGGCGAGGTCGCCCCCCACCCTCCTGTAGGCAAGCCGGTCGCTAACTCACCCGTTCGACCTTCATCTCCTATTGTGGTCCTAGGCCGAGGTGCGAGAGCTACCAGCTCTGGGGCGTTTTTAGGCAGACACTGTAAACTTTAAGCGATGAAAGCCTTCTGCCAACAAAACAACGATCTCTAAAAACACAAGAGTCCGAAAGATCATAAACTATGGCCTGCTAAAGGGTTTTATCTTAGTTAAGGCTAATGTCATCAACGTTCAACTAAGTATGAATGATGAAATATGAGAATATAAGTTACTTACTCCGGTATCATAAACTTTATCACATGGTAACAGTTTACCAGAATCATAGTAGAGTTGATAACCAGTACGGAAACTTAATATTAGGTTAAATGCGACAGTATAGGTTAGTTAGATAGAAAAGTTAGACTAGCAGTGGTTTTAGGCACGTTGTCGGGACCAATCCGAGTTTCCGTTCGTGTTTCTAAAGTAATCTTGATTCCTAATTCATTAGTATTTGCGGAATCCGCTACGTAAGCCACGGCTCTAGGTCGCGGGGCGTCGACACGTCGTAACAAATTAATGTCTTAGACATGCAAGTTTTCACACTATGTTTTCCTTCAGCCGAGCAAGTGATAATTTAAAAAGTCCTAACTATTATTATAAATGAGAAAGTGAGTTTGTTTGTACATATTGTCAGGAGTACAGAGCCCAACGTAGGCTACTTTTTATCCCGTAAAAGTGTGTCATTCCTATGGGAAAATATTTTTTCTACTATAGATGGCGCTGCAATTGCGATGTGGGCCAACAGATGGCGCCACAAGCCGCGCTATGAATTGTTTTGTTGTCAAACGAGATCTATGTCATAAAATTAACTGTGAGCAAAGCCGCGGGGAAAAACTAGTACGTACATAAACAAAACGCGTCCATGACACTACCAACCTAGTGTCCCTGCTTTCGAGCCTAGAGGGCGCGATTTCGATCAGGGCAAACATTTATGAGATGACATTATTATAATAAACTGTATGGGAAAATAAAGTCTCTATACTCTATGACAATTCAACTATGCCATGGATTTAGTAACGGACGGTACTCCATAAATACCACTGTGCCATATCCACCCACAGCAAAATATTCTCAACTCGTCAGGAACCGCAGCCCTATTATAACGGCATAAATCGTACCAGGCTTATTAACTTGGCAACATTGTTTGTCTGTTTCATTAATATGATGTTTTATTTACTTTTATTTGAAAAAAAAAAGTGATTTTAAAATTCCGTGACAAACATGGCTCAGTAGGTTGTGAACTGGTGAATAATTTGTGACCTCTTTTGCTCTATTTTTAAAACGAAACTCTTATTTTTCTTAAATGATTATTTTTTAAGTATATCTTTTGTAGTCCGTCTGTCTGTCATTCTTTTATGATAATTATAAATACACTGGGCGTCAAAAATAAGTAGTACAGTTTTAAAATTGCATTTACTCTTAAACTATAGAAGTTAGAGTTTTGAAATAAAAGTCATTTTATAGCAAATTTAACAAAGTTTTCTAAAAATAATATTTTATTTAGCATTAGTAAAGTTTTACACTGAAAATTTAGAAAAAACTAAAAAGCTAAGCATTTTGAAGGAACTATCAAGCACTTAATTTTTACGTTTTGGGCCTTGTTCCCACTTTGGTAACTTGTGTTGCCGCCTCGGGCTCTAATGACAGCTTGGAGCCGATTTAGCATGCTGAACACTAAGTTTCGGAGGCGGTATTGGGGAAAATTCACCCATTCTTCTATCAGGCCTGCTTTAGAGCCCTGAAGGTGGTGGGGGGTGGTCTGCGTCTTCTGACTAGCCTCTCAACCTCATCCCAGGCGTGTTCAATCGGGTTAAGATCTGGGCTTCTTGATGGCCAAGCCATCAAGCTGATGCCAACGTCTTGAATGTACTTTTGTACGAGGTGAGCGGTGTGTGGCCAGGCGTTATTATGCATTAGTATCGCTCCATCACCCATATTTACTAAATATAGCCCTGCATACTCGTTAAGGATCTCTAATGCATATCTTTCACCAGTCAGAGTGCCATTTTCTATGACCACTAGCTCTGTGCGACCCTCTGAAGAGATGCCAGCCCATACGTGTACAGAGCCTCCGCCGTATAGAACTCTTTCCGAGATGCAACCTTGAATGTATCGCTCACCAGGTCGCCTGTATACTCTCCGCCTTACATCGGAAGTGAATAAAGAAAACCGAGACTCATCTGTGAACAAAACTCTTGTCCATTCTTCTTCGCCCCATTGTACGTGTTGACGGGCGTAGCGTAGTCTTGCTACTCAATGCCCTGTCTCAAGTTTGGGGCCATTTGCTGGCCTGTACGACTTCAGGTTGGCTTCAGCAAGTCTTCTCCTCACTGTACTCTCACTAACGTAGTCTCTTCGGGTCTGAAGAAGCTGTTGCTGGACCTCAACTGCATTAAGGTGACGATTTCTTAACACAGTCGAGACAATTAAGCGGTCTTCTCGGGTACGAGTGCACCTGGGTCTGCCATTACTTGGTCTCCTTAGATGGTTTCCAGTCTCTTCGTACCTTTGCTTTACTTGTTGGATCGTTCTTAGAGTTACACACACCGTTCTTGCAGTACGACGCATACTGATGCCTACTTCGAGAAAAGTACATTCTTCTGGTCAGTCTTGCACATTCTTCTGGTGAAAGAGGCATGATTAGTAAAGTTTACTCGCTGAAGACACATTTGCTTTTGAATTGCAATTGATTTATCAGCAATAAAGAAAACAATAAAAAACAAAAGTACAAGCCAACATTTAAAAAAAATAGTGTTTTTATTTATTAAGTTTTTTTCAGTCAATCTTTAAAAAATGATATTATGCATGACGTTTTTATTAAATGAAATGAAATTGTCTTTTAACTTTTTTTTATTTCAAAGGTCTAGCTTCTGTAGTTTAGGAGATATTGCAATTTTAAAACTGTACTACTTATTTTTGACGCCCAGTGTACATTGTGTTGATTTGAACGGTTGCAATATTTATAGGGGCGAATCTACTGCTGATACTGAACACGAATATGTGCAGAACAAAAACATTATAATAAACTTATCTACATTTAAATTTACATTAAATTTATATAAATTCAAAGTCCTGACTGATTTAACTATATATCAACGCACAGCCAAAACCGCTGGGTCTAGAGATTCCAAATTTGGAATGTAGTTTTCTCACGACCTCTAGGCGTGTACTAAGAAAGATTTTTCAAAATTCCCACGGGAAAACGAGGTATACGCAAACGAAGTCGCGAGTATTTTACTAGAATATAAAATCCAGATCTAGAATAAAAACTGTTAAAAAAAATATCGTTCGAGAATCTGAAACGGGTAACTTTGTCGAAAGTAAACTAATTCAACTATATCTAGTAAAGAGATAGGCAGTGGTGACGGCTTACTATCATATCGTATTATATCTTTGTCTCTGTCTAATATAAAAGACTAAAACGAGTAAAAAAATCACCAGTTACATAACCTTGTGCAACCCTAGTCGGTAATAAATCTCTGCTACTGGAAGCTTATCTATCGGTTTTTATGACGTCAAGTCGAACTCTATGGGGTCATTCATTGGATTTTATACCCAAAACTAATCCCATGAGAGGCTCACTACCTGTTCTAGCCGTATGATTAACGAAACCATATAAATATAGATGATAGTTTTTTTTTAGGGACAATTCATACAGATTGAGCTAGCCCCAAAGTAAGTTCGAAACTTGTGTTATGGGATACTAACTCAACGATACTATATTTTATAACAAATACATATATAGATTGGCCTTTTTCTGATTGGCCTCGGGTCTTGGATGTTTATCCAAGACCCGAGGCCAATCAGAAAAAGTTCGTTTTTCATCATGACCCGACCGGGGATCGAACCCGGGACCTCCTGGGTGGCGGTCTAGCGTGCTAACCATTACGCCACGGAGGTCGTCAATTTGTATCGAGTTTCCATCTAGTAAGTATAGTGAAATAATATAAAAAACTAAGATTTTTTAAGGTAGAGAAGTAATCGAGCATGCAAGTCACCTGAGAGTCTATTCTTGTTTTATTTATTTTTTAAACCTCGTGTTACTCTCAAAAGCTGTCTGACTTATACAAAATAGGAATCGACGATCTCCGTGGTGTAATGGTTACCACGCCAAACCGCCACCCAGGAGGTTCGAATCCCGGTCGGGTCATGTCAAATACTTTTTCTGATTGGCCTCGGGTCTTGGATGTTTATCTATACAATATTATGTATATCTATAAAATTCAAAGTCCTGACTGACTTTACTATATATCAACGCACAGCCCAAGCACAAGAGTAAATAAAATTATTTACTCATGTGACCCAAACCTTGGTCTAGAGATTCCAAATTTGGAATGTAGGTTCCTTACGACGTGTAGGGGTGTACTAAGGATTTTTAAAAATTCCCGCGGGAAAGCGAGATATACAATTACGAGTTTATTATAAAACATAGAGTTGAGTTTAGTATCCCATAACACAAGCTTCGAACTTACTTTGGGGCAAGCTCAATCTTTGTGATTTGTCCCGATATATTTATTTATCTTGAAATGAGATTGAAACAATTTTGTTATGAGAATAGACCCTTTGATTTAAGCTATAACCATCAGACACCTGCAATACTAAAGTAATCGCAGAAGCGTTAAAGATGGCTTACATTGTACAGAAAGGTTTTTTTTGGTACATTAGAATAGTTCTTTTTGGTAACTTTCTGTGTCGAATGACTGATTGACGTCACTGACGATATTCATATTTATTTATTTCTACTATAATGTACATACACAAGATTAATTTTACAAAGAATCATTATAGACCCTGACCGGCGCGCAACTTGGGATGCAGAGGGACGCTTCAAAATTAAATAATTTAGTTCTTAATTGTAAATATTCCCATTTATTTAAATTATATATTTTATTTGTCACTTATACCACCATCATACCACCGCTTTACTATATAAATAAAAAAATCGTTATTAAAAAGAAAAGAACGTAAGTTATTTTAATTCATTCTAGAAATAAGCTGTCATTGGTCCCATATTAAGCCATAGGATCAAATAATATCATTATGAGGGGACGACATCTTGGGACTAAGGAAAGTTGAAGAAAAACTCCTGTCGTCACGAACTACTTACGAAAAAGTAATATCCAGATACTAGGAAGATTCTTGTTTAATCTGGTAACGGGTAAATTACGCCCCTAATCCCTATTCCGGGAAAGCAATCAGTATTAAATACCTAACAGGTATCGAGATCCGAACGTAATTCGTGCCAAGACGTCATGGAGTTACAAAGCCATATCGTATTATGGAGTCGAATTTTTAACAGCCAATTTCTCACACACATTAAAGCCGGGTCCATAGCGAAAATGTTTTGAAAACATTCAACAAAAACACATACACAAAACTTTGTTTTTGAAACATCTTTCTCTACACACCCTGTCCATAGCGGCTCGCGGTCGCGTAACTTGTTTTATGTAGCGAGGCGAAACAAAAATGGCGGATGATATGACAGTAGACTGCCCCTCGACCCGCGCCCGGTGTTTACAGCGGCATCAGAAATATATCATCTTTGATATTTTAACGTTTCATGAGATACGGCCTGGTGACAGACGGACAGAGAAGGCTACCAACCAACCTACTCACGGTACCGAAGTATGTAAAGAGGTGAAACGATGTTCGCCCGCCTAGCTCGCTCACCCGGCCGGCGGCGGTGCGGTGTGGCCTGCGAATCACGGAGACGCTCAAGATAACGAAACCCATCGAAAATTCTGGCTAGATACCTGGAAAGGGTGATTAAGTTCAAAGTGCATATTTTATTTAAGACCTACATAGCACATTTACACTTAATCATGCTAATAAACGATTGAATTGATTAGATTCGACGTTGAGGCGGAAATGGCTGCTTTTCTAGACCGAATGGAGCAGTTTAGCAAGGAGATGGGGCTTTCCGTAAACAGGTGCAAAACCAAGGTCATGGTGGTAGACAGATCACGAAAGTTGGAACTCACTGGCACGTTAAACCTAGAAATAGTGGACAACTTTATCTACCTGGGTTCCATCAGCAATGATGGTTCGTGCGAGAAGGAAGTGCGTAGAAGAATTGGCATGTCCAAGAGCGCCATGTCTCAGCTTGAGAAAATCTGGAGAGATCGCATCATTTCCATAAAAACGAAAACCAAACTGGTACGGCCCCTAGTCTTCTCGATCTTTTCGTATAGCGCTGAGACTTGGAGACTAAAAGCTGCAGACCGCAAACGTATTGACGCATTTGAGATGTGGTGCTGGAGAAGGATGCTCCGTATCCCTTGGACAGCATTTCGGCCAAACGTCTCCATACTGCGAGAACTCAAAATCTCCTCGCGGCTGTCATCCGAGTGTCTACGTAGAACCCTATAATATTTTGGTCATATTGCAAGGAAAGAAGGTGACAACCTCGAGAAGCTTATCGTGACCGGCAAAGTAGACGGGAAAAGGCCTCGTGGACGCAGACCAATACGTTGGTCCGATCAGATCCGCACCGCTCTCGACTCTACAGTTCACAACGCCCTCCACACCGCCGGAGACAGAATCAGATGGAGAAAGATCATACGGGAGAAAGTGATGCTAAAGGGAGGTCACGACCCTCAGCAATGAGGAATACGACGCAAGGAGGAGATTCGACGTTAACTTGCGTGTTGAAGTGCAACACGCGGCGCCGCCATCGTCTCCTAGGTATATTGCCGTATCCAATATTACTGCTTGACGTTGTCATTTGTCGCAGACACGGACGAGCGCTGATTTCCCGCGAGTTTCGAGCCGCCAAAACAAAAATATAATACCGTCTTTATTTTTGTTTTTCATGTCTATATATAACAGTTATTTCACGAACAGTAAATGTTTTTTTACGTGGTATTTTTATTATTGTGCACTGGTGCTATGTTTTCCAGAAACTTTTTTTTTTTTTTTTTTTTTTATACCACACAGGTGGCAAACAAGCATACGGTCGGCTAGATGGTAAGCCGTCACCGTAGCCTATAGACGTAAGCAATACCGGGGGTACCACTAACGCGTTGCCAACCCTCCCAACCCCCCCAAGTGGAGCTCTGGAGACCTTACTCACCGTAGGAACACAACATGGCCGAGACCAATGCTATTTGGCTACGATCTTCTGTAAGGTGGAGGTCCTTCCCCAGACGGGCTGCTCCGATTTGAGCGGATTATCCGCTGTGCCCTACCTCTCTTAAAACTAACCTAAGATTTCAGTCGCGTCAATCCTACTAATATTATAAAGGCGAAAGTCGTGTGTATGATTGTTACTTCTTCACGCTCAAATAGCTGAGCCACTATTTATGATATTTGGTATGTAGGTAGCTGATACCTTGGATTACACATATAACACATTTATCCCGAAAAGTACGCGATTCCCGTAGGATTTGATCAAAAGTCTGATATAGATGGCGCTGATTTGCATAAATAAATACACGCTAACGAAGTTGCGCGGGTTTCACTAGTGAATACATAAATCAGACTTTGAAAAATGTTAAGAATAGATTCGATATGTTTCGTTTTATTTTAGACTAACGAAATCTCGCTTTCTCGTGAGAATTTCAGAAAATCTTTGTATGTATGTATTTTACTTGTAAAACTTTCCTTTAGAATCACTATATCTATTGTCGAAAACTGCAAATCGATTGAGTAGTTGAAAAAATCTAAGTGAACAAACAGGTTTTTGAAATCGTTCAAGATTTGTTTGATATTTCTGAAACATAAGAAAAATTATATGCATTTTGTAAATTAATATGACATTCAAACAAAAATTACTAAACTGGAGGCTCTAAAATTAATAATATTATCTAGGCAACTCTTTTGTGAAGTAAATCAGATTTCTCTAAGTGTTACCAGTACTTACCTTGTGTAGGCCATTGAGATCATTCGGTGCGAAGCTTTCACCCTTGCCCGGTTTATAAAATTTAATTAAAGCTATAAATACTGAGGCACTCCCTGAATGTAAATGGGACTGGTTCCAGAATTAACTTTAGAAAAATATTTTAATTAAATCGCTATATTATTCAAATGTGTCCCAAAATATCTAATAAATTTTCAATCATTTATGTTCATTTAAAATAGTTGCGTTAAAGTTGTAAACTTTTACATTTAGTGATTAAATCATGGTTTTGATTAAGAACTTTTTAAATTAGATATATTTTTTAATATTAAATGGAGAGAAATAATGTGTTGGAATATTATTGCAGCCCCGTCTGGAGTACCTCCACCTTACAGAAGATCGTAGCCAAATAGCATTGGTCTCGGCCATGTTGTATTCCTACGGTGAGTAAGGTCTCCAGAACTCCACTTGGGAGGTTGGGAGGGTTGGCAACGCGCAATTGCAAGCGTCTATAGGCTATGGTGATGCTTACCATCAGGCAGGCCGTATGCTTGTTTGCCACGTCAGTCAGTGTCAGTGGTATAAAAAAAATACAATTATATTGGAATAAAGACTTGTCTACACTTTTTAGAGCTTCCACACATAACTGCGAATTCGCATCGCATCGCAAATAATCTGCAAGGTAGTTAGTACTTAGTTCCTATGAAGCGACGCCGACGTCGCAGTTATGTGTGGGCAATAAAACCTTTACAAAATTATTTACTAATACGGTTTTCCAACCGCTATCAAGCATCACAGTCTAAACAGAAGACAATCGGTAATTCCCGTTTGATGTCGACGAAACAAGACATCTGTCGTTTTCTAGGAAAATGTCACGATCACAAAAGAAAAAGAAATAGTATCAAATACGTGGACGTCTTTATAATATTCAGATATCAAAATTATAAACGTGAAAGTTTGTGGTACCTATTCTGTTGTTATACAATCCGTACCACGAGAGATGAGAACTGCGTGTCACGTGATCCCTGTATGCCGACCACGTGACCTGCGCAGTAGTAGATTTCTATACCATTTTACTAGAAATTGTCGACTGCGCAATTTCAAATCGGCAATCAATCGATCAATCGCCCCCACCGAACCACGTTTAGTGTGATGTCGTTCACACAAATATATGAAATACTGATGCTCCCGCGCCGCTCCCGACCCGTTGCCGCTGGCAGTATGATTTGCCCTAAGGTTTTCAAAGAAAATAAACAAAACACGTGCAATACCTTTGCATGACAAGTTGCATTATTTTTTCTTATTTATGTCACAAAAGGGACCTCTATACTTTCAGTCTTCGAACCCTTGGTCAGGATCCAAGGGTTTGAAGTGAGCGTTGCTTGATGAGCCAAGATTTATTACTATAAATTCAGGTTACCTTGTCATATACTAAAATTAAATACTGAGTAACTTCACCCAAAATGCTTCATTATCAAAGTTTCCTTTTATAAGAAGCTTTAAATTAGTATGAAAATCTTTGATGTACCCACAAAATTTGTCTCAGTGATAAAGGTTTTGCTCTTTTATAAAAATCTAACTTTTTAATTAACCCTTTACGTTGTGAAAGCGGAAAAAACGAGACCATAAGGTTCTGCTTGAACAGAGTGCTTGCTTAAAGACAACTAACAATTGGAACTTGGGCCAATTTTATATAATTGAATTGTTGAACAAAAAAAATAAAAAAAAAACGGGCAAGTACCTACAAAAAAATATTTTTCATAATTTTGTTGGCATTGTTATTATGAGTTTAAAATACATGATGGCGCTGCACGTATAATTTTATAAATCAATATAATTTCCATTATTGAAAATTAAACACAAATTGTAAACACTGTTGATGATTTTGCTTTGTTAAATATTAATTTCATATTTAATTGTAAACGACACATGCTGTGAACATTTTTCTAAACTATTTTTGTAATAAAACATCACGTGGTATTTCCGGGTACAAATTAAAATAATAATTGAACGAAAGTACATTTGATAACTCGAATTGATTTTTGAATATAAAATTATAAGCCACACGTGGTGTTTTGTAATGCAATTTTTCAGGTAAAATATCTTTATAAAAACTAAGAAAATAGCAGTTGGTATTTTTATGAACAAATTGTCAGAAAAGGCAAGGATGTGAATCGACTATAATGTGTCACGTCGTGTTCGAATATAAAAGTGCCTGTAACGACAGTGCAGGGGCATTCTGATTTGTACTTTACTTGAATAAAGTGGTTATTTAGTATCCTGATATTTCATTATTTCATCATATGAATTCGCCTACATACATACCAAATTACAGCTTTCTAGCATCAAGGGTCTAGGCGCTAGACCGTGGACGGACAGACCGACATGGCGAAACCATAAGGGTTCCTTGTAGTTTACTACGGAACACTAAAAATGGGTATGGTACTGTAAAAGCAGTTGATAAAACTAGTTTAGTTAGTATAAAAATTACAAAATTGTATTTTGCTGGTTGGCACTAGACACGTCATTGCACAAATAGAATTTGATGTTAGAAATTGATGTAAAAAAACGAATCAAAATAAACTCAAATTGTTAATATCTACATAGTAACTATTAGTGTCCCACTTATCCATTAGTGTTATTATTTCTGTGAAAATCAAAATGAAACACTAATTGCACAACAAACTAGTTAAATAATTTATTTTTTGTAGTCTTTTGTGTACCACTGCTGGCGTCTCTTCTTCTTCTCCAAGTGGATCTCTACTTATTTTTTCCAGTGAGTATCAAATTCTGTCAGTTCGTCTCTCCATCTTTTTCTTGGTCTTTCGCCCGTGTCTTAGTAAAAGAAATGGTAAAATATTGTTACCGTAAAAGGTTGGAACATGCGATTAGGTCTTATTTGGCATAAGTTACAACATTATGTAGTCTCACAGTTTACTCATTGTACATCCACGGTGCCCCTCATTAAACGTAGCTGCAAAGATCTTTTTTGCCAGTTTGCGGCAAAAAATGACTGCTAAATTGTACGTCGCATTTTTCTTCCTTTGCGTCATTCCCTTTGTGACAAAACAGGTGCGATTGATTCACGTAACGGGGACAAAATGGGGTCATAAGAACATAAAACAATATTGATAATGGCTTAGTTGGTTTGGTAGTGAACTCTCAAAATCTGCAGTGCAAATTCAAACACCATATTATTATAAGTAAACTTCACACCTACAGGTGTTGTTTTTTTCGAATTAACATTTGTAGCCAGATCGCTGAGATATTGTTACTACACAGATTAGTTGTATGAGTGGCTCTCACCGCTCAGAATTTACAGCGTTTGCTTGGGCGCGATTTGATGACGCGAAGATATTCGCGCGGCCGCCTCAAAGCGCAATTTTGCGTCGCCAAAGGGCATCTGAAGGGGTCAAGTCAAGTTTTAGGCTCACAGTCTAAAACTTGACTTCACTACTGGAAGAGGAAGGTTGAACCTATAGGTGTCCCATATTGAGAGACACCCAACCAATTTATTATTAACTAGCGAAACCCGCGCAACTTCGTTTGCGTGTATCCCGCTTTCCCGTGGGAATTTTGGAATGTATTATACATAAAAACCTTCCTCTTGAATCACTCCATCTATTTAAAAAAACCGCATCAAAATCCGTTGCGTAATTTTAAAGATTTAAGCATACAAAGGGACATAGGGACATAGGGACAGAGAAAGCGACTTTGTTTTATACTATGTAGTGATGAAGTGTTACTCCATGCAATATACGACTTAAGTGTAGAAAAAGAATTAAAATTTTTCAATTCATTTTCTAAATAGGTACATACAAAAAAAAAGGAAATAATTTCATTACTTTCAAATCTCATGGAGCAGAGAGCCAACAAAACTAATTAAAACGAGGGCCAAAGCAAAAAGTCCAGCAAGCTTAAACAACCAAGATAAATTACTAAGTTTCTGCCTAAAGAGAGACATTTTTTTTTGTAGTACTGTTTGCGACGCGAAGTTGAAAAAGGTTTCTTTTTTTCATGAGGACACATTAACAATCCGACGACACACCTGCTAGGAATCTGCTTGTAAATGTGATTTTTTATGATGGAGGATAAAGGCCGACAGTCCGACATACACGGACTGCTTGAAGCGGTCAGGATGAACTACATACTTGAAGCTGCGACTGCATAGTGAACTACAGTTTTCTACATACACACATACATGGACCGCTCGAGCAGCTAAACTGCTGCGGGTGGTCGTGCGGTCAAAGCTTCAAGCTGTTGACTAAGACCGCAAGAGCGGCCTGTGTATGCCTATAATCACCTGGATGAAACCACGAACATTTGCTAGTATGAGATGAAAGTACAACTTTGTTTTACGCTTGCATCTTTAAAAATAACATTTTGTTTATATTCTACAGAACATGAAGAATTAAAAATATAAATCTTTTACAAAACAAACTTAATGTTTTAAAAGCCATTTGCAAACAACTTTTCTTTTATTATATCTACCATATATGTAATGGGGAAGTCGTTTTGTGTTTATTTTGGGTACAGCGTAATAATAAACAGTTAAATCACTTCAAGATACTTTAAGATAGACATTACGTAACAAAAGTGTGCGGAGCATCTAAATTGCATTTTAGTAGAACAAGAGCCTTCACTTATTTATAAATAGAAAGAAAAATTTTGTCATAAATAAATTTTGTAGTTCTAATCATTGTAATTATTTTTAAAATAAATGAGGATTTCTCGTAAAAACTACACATACATTGTATTTGCACACAGTTGTCGTAGCCTAACTTGCGTGATGGTTCCACTTTGACAAGCACAATAACGAGCTCCATGAGAAGAAAAAGACGCAACAAAGTGCAAAGTGACTTATCGCCGGGGATAGTGCAAAGCCGCGTAACTAGCACTGGATAATATCGTGTATCTGAAAAATGTAGCCAAATTCTAATTTCGTTTTGTATTGTTGTAGAGACTGATTTCATTATTTTAATTCCTAAATTGCTATTGTTAATATTGCACGGCATACAAATAAATATCTTTATGCAAAAAAAATTACCAAAATCTATTGAAATAAAAAAATTATAAAGTTTTAACTTTCTCCTGTAAAACTGTCTGGAGTATAGATACGAGCTCCCTACATGTAGTACATTCGCGGGTTTGCACTATCCCTAACGTTATCCTAAGCTGCTTCTCCGCTATTGTTCTGTTCCATCTACTTTCTAAAAGTAGCTTAAAACTCAATATTTATGTTGAGTTTTAAGCTATTTTTAGAATTGAAATTGCCGTCAGATACAAAATAATCAATTCGATAATTTAATAAACATACATTTTAATATATATTTTTTAATTAAGTTAACTTCGTGAGATTTATAAAAAGTGTAACCTTTACAAAATATCTGTAACACTGTATATTTTACACTGTGGCCTCGACTCAGACAATACCAACCGAAATTATCGCGTCCGGTTGACACATCCGGTAGGGTACGGATGTGTAACATACGCACTTTACGGGAAGATGGTTAAACTCCGTTCTTTTACCTTTAGTCGGCCATTAAAATGATTGAACATTTTATGTTTTGTCTTATTTAAGTATGTTTACATTTAGGACAACGGAATAAAAATCCTTTAAAACATTGTTTTTGTTATAAAATGTAAATGCGAGGAGATTTGATTGTATATTTACTTCAAGGCTTGACTATGCAGTCGATCTTTTTAAAAAGTGTACATTATTTTGCAGAGGTACAGAGAATAACGTAAACTACTAGTTATAGGTACGTATATAAATATAAAGGTATATAAATTATTTCATTCCAACTCGAATTTCCAATGAAACATATTTTTTCTAAGTATAAAGAGGCGCTGCTAGGCACTGCTGCCTATCTCTATTATTAACAATTTATTGATATAATAAATGTTGGCTAACAGATGGCATTTAAAACAGCGCTATAGTTTGGTTTACTCAAAACTCAATCCAAGATTTACCGCCAGCATAGCCGCGAGTAAAAGCATTTTTTTTTTCTTATAAGTAACTAGCGAAACCCGCGCAACTTCGTTTGCGTGTATCCCGCTTTTCCGTGGGAATTTTGGAATGTATGATACTTTAAAACCTTCCCCTTGAATCCCTCTATCAATTAAAAAAAACCGCATCAAAATCCGTTGCGTAGTTTTAAAGATTTAAGCATACAAAGGGACATAGGGACATAGGGACATAGGGACAGAGAAAGCGACTTTGTTTTATACTATGTAGTGATTTTTTTATTAATTAAAAAAAAATGTAATTTGTTTGTAGAAATAAAATAAAATAAATGAAAAATATACTGTTTAAGATTGTACTTTTAACTGCGCAATAGCAATTGCCTATTAAAACCAATAAAAAATAAAGCATGACCTAGTATCGGTCAACAAGCAAAATTGGTGGAAAAGTGGACTTCAATACGAAACGTTTGGGTCAAAAAAACGCTGATCAAGGGTTATACGATCCGATTTGAAGCGGATTTTACCGGATTCCACCGGATTTAGTGCGAGGTCCGAGTGCGTATTGTTGCGATTCACGTGAGATTGAGGAGCGTACGCATCAACAAACAACGCTCACCAATTATACTGTGGACTTTGGAAAAATAGTGTATGAATTTTTCTTTTGGTAGGTATTTACTTTGAATTATAGATGAATTCATTAATTAAAATTAAGTACTCTCATTCCTGTTAAAAAGATATAAACATACTTAAAAAATGTTACCTGTACTTGAATTCAAATCACCTTACGTGCACAATACAATTATTAGAGGCTTGTATCACCAGTTCTCGAATGGCTTATTCGCGGTAATTGTCAGTTTTTTGACAATTCTACTATGGATTTGACGTTTCTTAATTTGCAAATAGCCTATTAGTGACTTTGTTCATTATACTTCCCAGGTAGGTTATTTGTCAATAAATTAAGACATTTACCAATAGAAAACCCCGTTATTTGTGTATATTCTATGCTATATTAACCCGTAAAACAACAGCTAGTACCTACGGTTATTATAAAAGATCTCAATTTCTCAGACACGGAGGTGGTACTGTACACTTATTTGCGGTGGGCGAATTGTATTAAAATTTGCATGAGTTTTGTTCCCTACCGATTCGGTGAATGATGCTCACGGCTGTAAAGAATGACCTGAGAACGCAATTTTCAGCACATAGACTTCCTTTCGCGTCAGTACCTTTGCACATAAAAATAAACAGTGGACAACTGATAACTAAGGTAGTCGCTGGATGGGTTAGGTACTTTTCTGCAAAATACTCGCTAGAACATATTCTGATACTTCGTGCCTTGCTAGCCCTGCCTACTCCATAAATAAATTCGTTATCCTAAGGTTGCCTTAAAAATATTGCTTTCAGCAATAATGGCCGCCTTGTTGCATAGACTAGCGTAAGTTATTTAATTTTATGTTTACTGTACTATTTTGTTGTGTATTGCAATTATAGCATACGAGCTGTTACCCGCGACTTCGTCCGCGTGAAATGTTCAATGAGGATAACTCCTTTTCCTGTCATGCGATTTAAATGAAACAAAGCCTATTCTGCTCCAAGCCGAGCTCAATCTCCCTGTAAAAACAGGATTAAAATCCGTTCAGTAACTTAGAAGATGTGCGCGTTCAAACAGACAGACAGAAAGACAATAAATAAAAAAATTTAAAAAAAACGCTTTTATTACCTTTCTCTAACTGTTTCCTCTCCATTTTTGTCAAATATGTTCAAAGTACAGACATATCGGGGTCTACTGTTTTGTTATATGTATATATATATATATAGTTTATATATTCTGTCTTTCTATGCCACATTAAATCAATGATATTTTGAAGACTGCAAACAACCGTACTCACGCTTGATGCTAAGCAGTCACCGTAGTCTATGGCAGTTGCATTGGGTGCTATCGCGTTACTAACCCTGTAAGGACCTGTTCACATTCACACCTTTTTGAAAAAAATTCAAGATGCAGACACCAGGAAGAACCTCGTCGAAGGAAACCTCTCTGGATTCACGCAGTTAGAAACGTTTGGCTTAAGACATCGCTACATTTTTCTGACAAAAAGGTAGGCACTGCTTTTTTGAAATTTGGCAGTGTTAAGCACCTACAACAGCATCAGAATAATTCTGAAACGGGCGCAGCGTGAAGCTATTGTGTTTTCAAAGCAACATCACGGCAGTGTATCTAGTCGGCGCAAACAGTCTGTATTTATAAATAGTAGGAACGCCATGGTTCTGCTGGCTGACCTAAAATGAAACTGTAGCAATTCGAATTCCTTTTTAAATCTTCATATTTTTATAATACTTTTTATTCTCTGTCTATTTACATGTATATTTTACATTGTCAATCTTTTCATACATAGGCTACGTCACGTTGTCGAAGTTATACATATAATAAAACAGTATACCCCGGTATGTCTGTACATTGAACATATTTGGCAAAATAGTTAGTGTTGAAAGCGTTCTTTTTTTTATTTTTTTTTATTGTCTGTCTGTCTGTACGCGCACATCTTCGTAGTTACTGAACGGATTTTAATGCTATTTACATAGGAAGATAGAGCTTGACTTGGAGCAAAATATAGGCTTTATTTCATTTAAATCGGATATTAAGAAAAAAGTTAATCTTCATTTACGTGGACAAAGCGGCTCGGCGTATTGAAAATTAAGTTCCTCAAAACTACACTAGATGTCACTGAATCCGATTCCGTCGATACTCTTTTGATCACAAATCCAATTACACGCGGGCGAAGCCGTAGGCACAGCTAGTTTACTATAAAGCCGTGTGTCCACCGCACCGGGTTGATGGCGATCTGGTGACGGGTACGGACCACGGACGCTATTTCGACGCCGCGCGCCGTCATGTCGGTCTCGGTGACTTGACGTCACGGTGACGGTGGCGGTGCACAGACGGCCTAACTATACTTCTCCGGTTGAACAAGCTCAATTCATAACCTACCACATCTAAAATAAAAAAGCACTATCCTAAAAGAAGGTTATACTTCGCCAAACTCCGTAACAATTTCTCAATATCTCCAACATTTTATTTGTAAAGAAAAAACAAGTTGAATTCCCGACAATACTTTTTTCCGTCACGATTTCTCGCTTATATGAACTTTGAGGAAAAAATATAGCAATAATATGATAGGGGTTCGGTTTGAATGAGCTACGGAATATTTCAATAGAGTTTTATGCATATTTGAAGATCATAGCCAGTGAGATGTCGTTTCCCGGTTTAGCAAGTTTAATGCTAAACTTTTTTATCTTTTTAACCATAAATAAAATATATAACTAATTTACGAAATAGAAACACTTTAACTTGTTTTTATGTCATAAAGCAGGAAAACAGGTAAGCTGGCTATCTGATGGAAAGTGGTTACGGTGGCCTATCATCGCTACCAATGCGTTGCCTGCTACAAGATTAAGTTAGTGTTCAAGTGGTAAAACATGACTCTAAAATAACTTAAAATGTATATTTCTACAACTCACCGTTTTTTTTTACCTACTTATATTATTAACAAATTATTTATTTTTCGTTTATTATTTGTTTGAAAAATTTAAATATTTAATTGGCGTTGTAAAAAAGGCGAATTAGTTTATTAGAGGCTAACTTATTTTCCCGTTGCTTAGTTATAAAAAAGAGAAGTAACGCATAGCTGTAAGTTTTCCGAACTAATTAAAATAAAAATAAAAATGATGTGGCCAAACAAAAGTTATGTGGCTGGATTTATTATTTCTCATTGTAAATTAGGTTTTTGTTATACAAATTCATTTCATCATTTTTACCTATTTTTGATACTCTTAAACGAAAGAACTACATGACTGTAACTGCCATATCCTTTAAAAAACAAAACAAAGTGCTCTTATCAGCTTCACAGAAATTTTAAAGCGACAAAGCCAAATGCACTTTGAAACACAGAGCTCCACAAATTACAATTTCGCTTTAAAAAAAACGCCCCAAGCCTTCACACAGCGGGACAATTCGCAGACGTAATTCTATATAGATAACTAGAGTGCACTTTGCTGGTCTAAAAACTAGTTTCTGAAACGCATTTTAATTTTAATTCTACGTTAAGTCTCAAGCTATCTCTATTTTCTTCTTTAGATCGACAGTGGTGCTACTTCTGTTATACACTTAACTGGACTAAACTACTTTTTGACAGGACTAGAAGTGTTGCTATCCTTGTCACTAATTGTAAACCAAGGAAGGACAACAACACCTTTCCTGTCAAAATTAGTTAAGTCTAGTTAAATGTACAACAGAATTAGCACCATTGACAGCTATAATTTAAGGACGCATTAACTTAAAAAATGCATTTCTGAAATTGGCTGTCAATAGATGAATCAAATTTTTTGTACACTGATTTTGTAACCAGTCTCTCCTACATCTGCACCCATCAGAAAAATGCCATGTTGATCCAAAAACTGCGCATTCACGATGAAATGGACTTCTCTCAAGTTCTTTCTTTAGGTTGTGCGTAGAACCACTGTGCTGTCACGTCACGCGTCGCGTCACGCATAATGTAGTACAGAAATTTACTGGTGCTGCTCTCATTAAGATGCTGACGTTGGTACCTATCTATATATATAAAATGCTTTGTTCTAACTGCTTGACTGACGGATCAACGCAAAACCTAAACTCGTTGCTGATCGGAGAGATCTGAAACTTTGTGTTGTGAGGTAGGGCACAGCGGAGAATCCGCTCAAATCGGAGCAGCCCGTCTGGGGAAGGACCTCCACCTTACAGAAGATCGTAGCCAAATAGCATTGGTCTCGACCGTGTTGTGTTCCTACGGTGAGTAAGGTCTCCAGAGCTCCACTGGGGAGGGAGGGCGGGAGGGTTGGCAACGCGTGAGTGATACCCCGGTATTGCAAGCGTCTATAGGCTACGGTGACGGCTTACCATCAGGCCGACCGTATGCTTGTTGGCCACCTGTGTGGTATAAAAAAAAATTGTATGAGGTGGGCATCATTATAAGTATGGATTTTCTGAAACTGAAAATTCAATTTCCCACGCACCCAACACAACCTACGCAACTTCATTTGAAGATGCATGCAGATGAAGGTTACTCTAGTTCCATAAAAAAAATCGGAATGTTTACGTTGAAGTCGGACGTCGCTTACAGAGCGTAAATAGCACACTCGTCTGCCATGTTTACCTATTGAGATATTTTATGTCTGTGGAACAACCTGAAGGCTGGTGACCCTATTCCGAGCAGGCCCCTTTACCGCGAGCGAATTTACTCGAAATGTCAACGAACTCTAAAATAAATAAGGGTCGTCGTTTGTCACAAATACAAACAAAACAGTGGTAAAGGACTTTGTAGTATGTTTCGATATAGTTTTAGTGTGATGTGCGAAGTTTTGTGCAGATGGTTGAGGTGTCGTTGTAAGTAATTAGGTAATGTCAAAATCACAGTGTAACTAACTTATTAAAAAAAATGTGCTTTCCCTAATTATTTTAAACCTACCGTCAGTTGATGACTGTCATGATGGAGTAGATTAACATTTAACATTTAAGTATGACATGGGCTAGAGCGACCGAGAGTGTACCACCCGCTCACGGAATACCGACGTGAAGCAGCAATGGGTTACGTACGGTGAGTGAGAAATCCAGAAGCCCGTATCTATTCTATCCCTTTTCTTGTTATTTTCATATTTTCTTCCTAGTAAATTTCGGGAACGGCTCAAAGACTTGGTGTCTATATAAATGCTCTACGGTCACAAAACTTCAAAAATCGTTTTATTAGATGAAAGATGGTTGAAAGTAACCATTTAGGTGCAGAAGCCAAAACTTAATGAAAAAAAGTCACGTATCTAGGTTAGTTAATTTAACTAATTTGAATTCGAATTCAATTTTTAATTTCTAGCGTTTACGGCTTTCTAGACTATAGAAAGGGTAACGGGGTCAGTTGCATAAGTCCGTGGATTTGTACAGATTACAATACATTGCGGCCCTCAAAGGGCTGCCCTGACACCGTCACAAACTAGAACGGAAACCAAACATAAATTTCAATTAATTTTGATAAAAATTTTGGCTATCCAGCAAATAATAAAATTACGAAAGATTGAATGGAAATAACGTAAAAACGGCTAAGGAATTTTGGAGTTCTAATTTTTTTAAGGCCTTATTTTTACTTGTATGATCTTGTCTAATAGTATGAAAATTCTAGTTGTGGCAGAGTACACTCTTATCACCTTCGATTGAAGGGAGACCTGTATCCTTGCAGTAGGATGATTTATGGGTTGATATGATGATATGTGATTGCTAGATGGCGTTACTTTCAAACGAATATGAAATGATACCAACGAAAAAGAGATAATTTTCTAGGGAATTTTATTCGTACAGGCGAAGTCCTTCCACAGTTTCCTATAAAACATAGTAATATGATTAACATGTACTTGGATATTTCTGTGTTATATACATAGCGTTTTGAACTTAAGTTTTCATCTATATTTATAAAAGAGAAAATCACTGACTGATTCATCACGAAATCTCCGAAACTACAAGTGCCAGGAGTCTCAAATTTTGCATGGGGGTTCCTTTTGGGGCGTAGGTGCTCACTAAGAAAGGATTTTTGGAAATTCATCCCCTAAGGGGGTAAAACGGGGGTGCAAAGTTAGTATGAAACTTTGCCGTTTTTGAAGTTATTCGAATGAAATTCAGCATGAAGGTTCTTTACTAAAAAGCATGAAACATGAGTAAAATATTTTTTTCAAAATTCATCCCTTAGGGGGTTAAACGGGGGTGCAAAGATAGTATGAAACTTTGCCGTTTTTGAAGTTATTCGAATGAAATTCAGCATGAAGGTTCTTTATTGAAAGGTAGGAAACACGAGTAAAATATTTTTCTCAAAAAACATCCCCTATGGGGTTAAACAGGGGCGCAAAGTTAGTATTAAACTTTGCCGTTTTTGAAGTTATTCGAATGAAATTCAGCATGAAAGTTCTTTATTGACAGGCATTAAACACGAACAAAATATTTTTCTCGAAAATCATCCCTTGGGAGGTTAAACGGGGTTGCAAAGTTAGTATGAAACTTTGCCGTTTTTGAAGTTATTCGAATGAAATTTAGCATGAAGGTTCTTTACTGAAAGACATGAAACAAGATATTTTTTTTTTTCAAAATTCATCCATTAGGGGGTTAAACGGGGGCGCAAAGTTAGTATGAAACTTTGCCGTTTTTGAAGTTATTCGAATGAAATTCAGCATGAAGGTTTTTTATTGAAAGGCATGAAACACGAGTAAAATGTTTTTCTCAAAATTCATCCCTTAGGGGGTTAAACGGGGGTGCAAAGTTAGTATGAAACTTTGCTGTTTTTGAAGTTATTCGAATGAAATTCAGCATGAAGGTTCTTTATTGAAAGACATGAAGCACGAGTAAAATATTTTTCTCAAAATTCATCCCTTAGGGGGTTAAACGGGGGTGCAAAGTTAGTATGAAACTTTGCTGTTTTTGAAGTTATTCGAATGAAATGCATCATGAAGGTTCTTTATATACTAATATATAAAGCTGAAGAGTTTGTTTCTTTGTTTGTTTGAACGCGTTAATCGCAGGAATTACTGGTTCGAATTAAAAAAATATTTTTGTGTTGGATAGCCCATTTGTCGAGGAAGGCTTTAAGCTATATAACACTACGCTGCGATCAATAGGAGCGAAGCATCAGTGAAAAATGTTGCAAAAACGGGGAAAATGATTCATATCGCGTTAGTGTTTTCGACAACCACGCGAACGAAGTCGCGGGCACAGCTAGTTAAATATAAACAGACTTTAAGTGAATTTTAAACCTCTCCCGTCTAGTTGAAACTGGAGTGTTTCCTTTTTAGATTAAATTTTCGAATTTACTTTCTTAATTCTACTTAGCCTCGTTAAAATATTTTTTTATATTATTAAAATTGCACATGTGTTTTCTGAATGGCAATAGGCATGTTCCGTTCCAATATTCTTACTTGGCACAAATGCTCGATGCAATGGATTGGTTTTAATTTTTTTAACTCTATAAAACATGAATCAAAGGCATGACAAACGATTTCAAAGATCATCTTTGAATTTCAATTGAAATGTTGTCCCAAGTATTATTATTGAAACAGAATACAGGCAGAGAAACACGCTTATTAAAATTAATCGACTGATTCTGTCCGGTTCGAGCATTCACCACTTAATTGAAGTGCATATTTAGAGTTCTGTACCTCAAAGAAAAAATATCTTATGAGTTTAAAAACGTTAAAATTTCGCCAATGTCAGTGATTGAATAAACACATAAATAATATTTATTGATTATTGAATACGACATATTTTATTATGCTCACGTAACACTACTAATAGTGTTGTATGTTTAGTATACCTAGTATTTAGTTAGAGACCTTCACTAATTAGTACTTAGTAACCTTTTATTATTTATGTCGTAGTCCATAATCATAAGCAATCAAGTTAATTTTATAAATCACTCAAACAAATTAAAAATTATTTTAAGGTACTACTGTAACTGTAATTATAATTTGTAATTAAATGCCATACATTACTTGTTTTCATGAATTAAAATATGTAATTTGCATAATGAGCTTTTCTTGTGATTTATGTGTTGTTGAAAATTAAGATTTTGTTTATTAGCCAGTACAATCCAACGCGAATGGGGCGCGCGAACCTCATCACGAGGATGCCTCGCGCGAGGCAAGTCCACATCAAACCACAGATCAAACGCTCCATTGGATCCAGACTATTCCAGACCTGCCGCGCGCATTTGGATCGCGTTGGATCGTTTGGTGTGGATCCAGTGATAGAGGCGCGCCCGCGAGGTTGGATCACGGTAATTAGTATTACTGAAGTTTCATCGTTCGAGTTTTTAAGCCGTCGGTCCCGACTGTTGGCGATGGATGGCAGTCAGCCTTCGGGCGGCTTGAAAACACCGGCCTCTGCCAATCCGCATTGGAGCAGCGTGGCAGAGTGCGCTCTAATCACCTTCGATTGAAGGGAGACCCGTATCCCTGCAGTGGGATGATTATGGGTTGATATGATGATGATGATGACTGTTTACTAAAATTACTAAAAATATGTGAATTTATAATAAGTTTTATAGATTTAATTTAGGTACTTTTGTAATAGAGCATCCACCCGTGACCGAGGAGTATTATTTGTTACCTCTTATAAACATGGCGAAACTATAAGGGTTCCTTGTAGTTTACTACGGAACCGTAAAAAATGGTTTAGTTTGGTAAATGCAATTAGTTTTGTATCTCCGCGTGGACGACCCGGACAGCTGGGTGCATTCAACCAACCGTCAATTCATACAACGTATTCACACATAACTTACGCAACGTTTATTCACATTTACTGAGTGTTCGTAATAAGCGTTCGAATTCGGTGACCAAATGCAGTTTGACAGCAAAACAGATTGCATACGGCAGCGGGTCGGTGGAAGACCAAATAGACCTAGGATAGACCGCGATCCTAGGTCTAGATGTGGAAGACGCACAGTCGTCGTAACCGCGATGATAACCGCGCCGCCTTAAGAGTGATGTCATTGTCAACATGAAACGTATTTGGCTTCAAGCCGGGCACCGTCCGTTGAGCTATACATACATATACGAGGGTCAAACTGAAAGTTCTTAGAAAATAAAAAACTGGGCAAAAATAAAAGTTATTAGTTATTATATCTTTTCAAAATAGTGTCCTTTCACATCATTATAACATTCTTGTTGACTTAAATGACATCGAAAGTCATAAAAAATCATGGTACTAAAATTTACTCGCGTTAAATTCATGGTGACGTGTTTCGGGAAATTTGTTAATTTGCCGCCAAAACCTAAAACAAAAGAAAAAGAAAATAAAACATACTCGTTAATATTGGCAAAGAGTTCCATTTTCAAAATTTAAACTTATTTTTTAATATATTGTTTACAAGTGGCCAGTTCTAAAAACTTTCAGTGTCACCCTCGTATCGACTCCTCATTTCTGACTCGACCTCGTAGAAAAATACCAAGCACAGAGAGCTCTCTCCTTAGCACACACTCGGAACAATAACACAACTGGTAACACACATTGCTTGAAAGTGCCTTGTTTTCAAGCATAGAGGAATTTTGGATGAAAACCGAATCGATCAGCCCTAATGTAAATAAACCATTATGTTCAAATAAGTTAGGTTCACAGTGTGAACCATCCCTCATTCAGAAACGTATAATTTTGCGGCACTGTTATTCCAAATGGCAATTCTCGTCATAATCTATATATATAAAAATGAAACCCGTTTTCCGTTGTCACGACATAACATGAAAACGGCTTGACCGATTTGGCTGATTTTTTTTTGTAGTTTTCTAATACTCTGTACAAGGTTCTTACGCAAAAAAATATTAAGAAAATCTCTCAGAAAGATTGAAAAAAAAACGAAACAGTACCCGGGCGAAGCCGGGCCGGGCAGCTAGTATTGTATAAAATACGGTAGGTATATGTGTATATTATTACTCATTTATTCAGTTTTCAGTAACATTAATATTATGCCAATTCTAATACGTGCTTTATGTAATTTTTATGTCATATTTCAGCGGGCTTTTTTTTATCAACAAAACCCACGATTTACACAAAAATCACGATTTTGTATCTGCATTAAAACAATTGCCGGAGAATGACTCAAAAATCTGAACGGACAATTTACAAATCTGATCTAAAATCATGTCCAACCACAAAGCAGATTAAACAGCTAAAAAGTACAATCAGCAAAATGTTGATTTCGGCTTCAGCTCGGAATCATTTTATAACGAAAACATTCGAAATTGAGCCAAACTGTGACGATTTTGCCAGTTTATGATACAAATGGCATAACCGCAAAATGGAGTTCGCAGCAAAATGCTGAAATAGCATATTTTTTATTAACCGTTGACATTAAATTTATAGTCATTTCACTGTGATATAATTAAACGAAAATGAAATGCACTTGCAATTAAATCTATGCAAATGTAAAGGTGTTTTTGTAATTCTATTATAATTTTTGTAAATTGCTAGTCAAGTTAAAATACTTTATTCTGTGGGCGTTAGACACGTCATTTGCAATGAGTGTTACATTAATAATTATTATTCTGTATTAAATAAATAAGCTACTCTATAAAATTCCACTATTTCGGAAACAAAACAAAATAACCACCGGTAAAAGAAATGGCGAAAGAAAACCGGTTACGTACGACCTTTTTTGTCCATCAGATACCTGATTTTTATTTTTTTACAATTTTTACAAAAATATATTTTTTATTTTATAATGTGTGTTCCCAGTGTTGACCTACAGGTTCGAGACGTGGTCTCTTACTATGGGCTTCAAGAGAACTCAAGGTCACCCAGTGAGCTATAGAGCTATGCTCGCTATTTCTCTACGAGATCGAATCAGGAATGAGGAAATTCGTAGAAGAACGAATATAACCGACATAGCTCAACGGATACTAGTCAAACTGGTAATATTTGGGGGAAGTATCGCGTATCAAACCGACCAGGGGCCCAAGTCTGTTATTTTAAATAACCACTCAATCACCACTCACCATTGTCATTGTCATTATATTTCCATAGTGCCAAATTTGGTATTCTGCTAAAAGTCAACTATTATCTCAATGTATTGACTATAGAGTGTCAGTGGAATATGAACGGAATGGTCGACAGTAAAAATCTACCATGAACTACTATTTCCGTTAAATCGCTTTTATGTGAAAGATACTACCGAAAAGATCAATAGTAGTTTGATAGTGTGTCAATAAAATGAAGTGGCCTTGGACTTAAACAAATATGAGAATACCAAAAGTCAAAAACTATTCAAGTGACACACTGTCGACAGTCTATTGGTGCATTTGTATTTCGCAGACTTGGGCCCTACGCGCAGCGCCGCGTTTAGTGTGATAGAAATATATGAAATACAGATTCTTTCGCGCCGCTCCCTACCCGGCGGTCGTGGTGTGTACTTCCCTTTAATAGTTAAATTAGGTTTTTAAAGTTCGCTAGCAGCTACGCGTCCTACGCTTCACAGACTTGGTTTTATTTACTCAGCCGTAAAATTAAACATCAAGTAAACTAAATTACACGATATTACATCACAAGACATAGAAATCTGAGAAAGTCTAGATAAATTGCCGAGTAGGCTAACCAAATTAGAACAGTGGGTCTGTTTTAGAGATTTGTGGTTTTAATGAGCTTAGAAGTCAGTAACAAAGCTTTAATACACGGTGGAAAGAATGAGCTTTTGATAAACTTTAAATGTAATTTGTCGTTTCCATAATTGCTACACTTACAGCCAGTGTCTGAAACGTGTTTAAATTTTAACTCCACGTTAAGTTTCATGCTATCTCATTTTTTCTCCTTTAGTTTGACAGTAACAGCTATAACTAAGGTTAACGTTTAATGATATTTATTTCTCATTTAGATTGCAATGTTAATCACTTACACGAGAATACAATTTATGTACTTACAAAGTACTTTTAACAATAATAGTCAATCGACGTTCACTAGTAAAATATACACAATATCTGTTATAATAACTATAATTATAATAACTAATAAAAATATATAATAACATAACACCTATTAAGTCCGCAAGCGACCGCAAGTTGTTATAATTTCTCAATGTCAATAACCCAATTAAATTGTAGAACATTTTTAACACGTATAACAAAGGGTGGTTCGCAATAAATGGAATTTATTACAAGCCCCAGGTATTTTTATAGGATCACAGGAAAGATTTGTCGCCCGACTGTGATTTCCCTTGGGCGCGCTGTGTTTAGTGATATTGTGCATACACCTTTATTTCAATCACTGAAGCGCTGGAACCCTTTTCCGATAGACTGGATTGAGTTATTGACAATATGTTAGTTATATGGTTTGACTTTAATGTTTTTCACCTCTCATGGCTGTGATTCACTTGTATTCAACAACACTTTTGAGGGAACCAAAAGCCTAACACCCCTCCTGCTTTCTACTTCCTTTGTCGCTTACCTTCCCCTACTTTCCCATGTTTCTATTTTCATTCCTTCATAGGTGAACAAAGCATCCAAGATCTTGTAGTAATGTGATTGGGTACTCCAGAGAGAACAAATGAACGTGCTCAATGCGATGCCACTACAAAGCGACTCACACACATCGCCACCTTACCGCTAAGCCAAAAATCATGTATCCGTTCCAGGGTCCGTACCATGACTCATGTTACGGCCCCTGGAGCACGATCATTCCATGACCGCTTAAAACAAAACAAGAACGGCCGAGTAAGAGAGACAGCGCAATACATGATGTAAGGCGACGTCTCGTTTACACAATCGTTTAAGGATAGTTATAAAAGGTCGTGGTTCATAGGTGAACAAAGCATCCAAGATCTTGTAGTAATGTGATTGGGTACTCCGGAGAGAACAAATGAACTTGCTCAATGCGATGCCACTACAAAGCGACTCACACACATCGCCACCTTACCGCTGAGCCAAAAATCATGTATCCGTTCCAGGCAGTTAATGTATTCTTAGGATCAGATGTAGGAATTAAATAAAAAAAAATACAATTTTACAATCAACTATGTGGGTACTTTAATTATGAAAATTACAAATTAAAACGTTTAAATATAAATCAACACGAACTGTTAAGTAATAATTTTAAACAAAACACCAATTCTAAAAATAGAAATTAACGATACCGATATGCAGCAAAACACGTTTACACAAGTACAGTCTTCAACGCCAACCGACAAAATGCCCCAATTAACGCTGCCGCCTTGCTTATAAAGGCTTCACCCCCTCCTTGCGTCTTAGGTACTGTTTAGGGTCTAACACGGCCTATTCTGACTTAAGAGTCGTCCTCGGCTCTTGCTTCATCTTCAGAACTGGAGGACAACCATAGGTCTTCCTCAACGATGTCCCGAGAAGACGCTGCTCCTGACTGCAGACCCGATGGTCCTTCTTCAGGATTATCGTCATGCTCGTTATCTGAAACACATCTAGTTTTCATACGGGTACACATGTTATCGCATTCATCCATCAAGCTTACACTCGTAATATGGCCATAAAAAGTTACTCTATCGCACTTGCATACATACTCCGTTCAAATAAAATGCGCACGTTATGTAAAGTCATGACATAATATATAGGCCTGCATACTAATAACCATAATGAAGAGATCCTTGTGACAGGCGTAGCCCGCAGTAGGCTGCTCCTCTTCAATCAGGCTCTCGGTTGACTACATATGCACGTACAAACCCTGAAACATGAGGCTAAGGGCGTCCCCAAAGCCTCCACCGGTATCTCATACCGACAACCACCACAAGGACAGTACCGCCATGTACAGCCTTATACCACCAGTCATACAGAGGTACCATATGGCACTTGTTATTGACTGGTGAGAGACCTCTCCACGATCTCGATTAGCACCCGGCTACACTTACATTTACTGGATGTTATCTCAATTTGATCCAGCCATTACTTCTCGCGTCCTGTATCCTAGGTAGCCACATAAACGTAACAATATCTAGGGGAAGAAAATTAATTTAGTGTTAGTATAAGGGGCCTAGCGACTACGGAGGATATAATTTGGTGGGAAGTTTGTGGCCACCCGGGTCACAGCGCGAGTCACATACTATAGGAACAATAGTGTAAACTCACTTTCAAAGAATGAGGCGCACGTCTCAGGGCACCATTCGCCTCGCCACGGTACCATATACTCAGCCGCTGCTCGCGTCTTCTTTCCATAGGAACCGCTTAGCAACTTCAATTCGTAGCGTCCGTTTGGTAGGACACTGACAACTTTATACGGCCCTCTCATCCCTGGATCCAGTTTTCCTGTGGACTGAGAATGTTTAATCACGAAAACCAAGTCATCCACCTGGAACTCACGTGGCGGGTGCTGGTTTCGGTTCACGTAGGCGTCTTGCTTCTCCTGATTTCTTTTCAGCAGTTCGCTTGACCTGCGTCTGCACATCTCTCGCAGACCTTCGCGATTCGACCGTGATCCTTCAACCGCTACATCGCGTACTAGTGCACGAATAATCGGTGTAGTGGCCTCAGTTCCAACCAACAGGTTCAGAGCGGAGGCTTGTGTCGTCTTCTGCTTGGTAATATTCAGGACAAGTTGAAGCCTCCATAGTTGGTCAGACCATGATCTCTCTTTATGGTTAGCCTCAATCCTAATCATATTGAGTACGGTTCGCACGTAACGTTCTATTTGGCCGTTAGACTGATGCATCTCAGCCGTAATATAGTGTATTGAGCACCCGAGCTCGGATACAAATTTAGAAAAGTCTGACGACTCAAACATGCGTCCGCGGTCAGTGACTAGTAATCTAGGCACCCCAAATAACGATATTGCGCTAGTTAGCGTACGTATCGATTCACTAGCATCCTGCCTACGTATAGGGTACAAGAGACAAAATTTACTAAAGGCATCTACCATGAGTAGGACAAACTTATAGCCGTTGGATTGTGGTAATGGACCTAAAGCATCTAGGTGGAGGGTATCGAAAGGGATGTCCGGCTTATCCCAAGACGTTATGGGTTGGTGGGGCGCCCTAGGAACGCGTTTTTTCGATAGGCATATAAGACAGTGACTAGTGTACTTCGCAACAAACTGTCGTAGACCGGGAAACCAGAAATGCTTCAAGATCAAATCTAATGTCTTATCTGCGCCTATGTGCTCATGTTCGTCGTGAAAAATACGTAATAAACTTAAGCGATGCCCTTTTGGGATATAACATAGCAGTCTGGGCTCACCACCGATAGGTGTATAACGATAATAGAGCAAATCGTTTTGGTAAACATAGCGTCGGGAATCTAACTCCCCATTCTGTAACTTCTGGATTAGTGATTGAGTCTCATCATCCGCGGATTGAGCGATTTGAGCCCAATTCCGTGGTTTGGAAATTAAATTCACCTCAACAACAGGCGGATTTCGGCTTAGGTAATCGGCATGTGGTAACATTATACCCTTACGATACTCGATTTCAAAAGTAAAATCTTGGAGATAAACCCACCATCTAGCAACTCGCGGGAGGATGTCTTTTTTCTTCTCGGTGGCCTTAAGAGCGTTGCAGTCGGTAATTATTTTGAACTTTATTCCGATTAAATAATGTCTAAACTGCTGCAATGCTCTTACGACCGCCAAGGTCTCCAATTCGTATGAATGGTATCTCGTTTCCGCGTTTTGGGTTTTCTTACTGTAATATGCCACCACATGCTTTTTACCGTCGCTTGCAGTTTGCATTAGTACAGCGCCATAGCCTATACTGCTAGCATCGGTGTGTATTTCCGTACTAAGCGTGATGTCAAATATAGATAACACCGGTTCGCTAGTGAGGCAAGTAATAATCTCTTGGCGAGAACGTTCCTGTTCCTCTCCCCAAACAAAGACAACGTTTTTCTTTGTCAAAAGGGATATACAGGCAGATTTAGAAGCGTAATCTTTAATATAACGTCTAAAATAGCCTGCTAGACCTAAAAACTGTCTGACCTGTTTGACGTCTTTAGGGATCGGTGCATTCACCAAGGCTTCCACTTTACGTGGGCTCGGCCTCACCTGACCGTATCCTACTAAGCGTCCTAAATATTCAACTTCCATCGACAGAAAGGAACATTTCCGCAAATTGATTGAGAATCCAGCCTGTGTAAGCGTCAATAGGACCTCACGTAACAGTTCGATACCTTTATCCACCGTGTTACTCATTAACAACACATCGTCTACATATACTAAAACGTTGCCGGCTTGGATATGCTTCTGAAGTGTGTCATTAATGATTCGTTGATACACAATCGGGGAATTCGTCAAACCGTAAGGCATCTTCAAATATTCAAAGTGTCCCTCCGGCGTGACGAATGCCGTCCTGTGTATCGAGTCCTCCTCTAATCTAATTTGGTGGAACCCAGTAGCCATGTCTAGGCTTGAAAAGAACCTAAAATTACCTAATCGATCGATATGATCATCGATGAGTGGCATTGGGTATCGGTCCCTAACAGTCACTCGATTTAGTGCACGATAATCAACGCACATTCTATCGCTTCCATCCTTCTTTTTCACGAGAAGGATGGGGCTGGCGTATTCTGATTTTGAATCGCGTATAATACCCTTATCTTTTAAATCGAGCACTATCTCGCGGACTTTGATCTTTTCCTGGTGGGATAATTTGTATGGCCGGTAAGCAATGGGGGTCGTATCTTTAACATCAATGCGCATACTACCGGTGGTAACAGTTGTTGACGCTGTACCCGATATAAAATTATCAGCAAATTCATGAATCACTGTCATGAGCGACTCACGTTGCTTACCAGCAAGGGATGTCTTAACCTGGTCCAATAAACTAGGTGTAACGGTATTCACCTGTTGAATTTGATTTGCTATAGTTCGGGTTAAGTATTGTCTATCTTTGGTTCTGACATAAACAACCCCATCACGGTTGAGGACGTCCGTACCGACTATTATGGGAAAGGCTATGCATGATCTCGGAACAATAATTAGGTCTGCTTCAATAGTTACATCTCTAAACTCAATAATTAATGTCACGTATGAATCTGTATGAATTATGTTTTGACAGATTCCCCTTAATGCACAACACAACTGACAGGTTTAGGTTTGCACTCAAAGTGTTTTATAACCTCGGCAGATATAAGCGAAACGTTCAAAGCGCCACTGTCAATTAGTACATCGACGGGAATACCCTGTATGACAGCAGTCGTGACATTATTGCTCCGAGATGGGTCCCTTAGTCACATTTCAGTACATAGGTTTATGTGATGTTGGTTACGGGAATTAGATCTAGCTTTTGCAAAACAGTCCTCCTCGCGGTGCCCTAGTTTTTTGCAAAAATTGCACCTATTAACTTTATTTTCGGGAGGACGTTGAGAGGAATCGAGAGCACGAGTAGGGGCGGAAGGACCGTCTTTAGGCTTTTTTGTGCACTCGGATTTCTTATGCCCAACCTGGTTGCAATTAAAACATCTAGATTGGTTTTTGGTATATGTCGAAGAAAAAGGACGCTTCATGTTAGTGAAGCTCCTGGGACCTGAACTGCTCCC
Source organism: Endotricha flammealis (assembly GCA_905163395.2). Lineage (NCBI taxonomy): Eukaryota > Metazoa > Arthropoda > Insecta > Lepidoptera > Pyralidae > Endotricha > Endotricha flammealis. Next base: position 3,440,055 of record LR990867.1, read on the forward strand.
AGGTTTGGCATATAGGGCTAAAAAGGACACTATGTTATCACATGTCAAATTAGCATTCGCAGCGGCAGCGCGCACTTGCGGATCGGTAATGCCGCGTATGACTATCAACGTTATTAGCTCTTCACTAATTCCCTTTACTGCACGCAAACGTAACAGGCTGCGACGCGCATATTCCGCATAAGTACTAAACTTATCTGACGAGGTGTTCATAACGTTGAATAGAATATTAGCATAATCGAGCTTACGTGGGCAGAGGGGTTTAAATTCATTCACGAAATTCTGCCATGTTCTATCAGTGGTAACCCACTCGTCTAACCAATTACGCGCATCACCCCTAAGACATTTCGATACGCGCGATAAGCATTCGGCATCATTCCATCCGTTAGCTACCTTTGCGCGTTCGACTTCAACACACCACGAATCAATATCGTGTAACGAAGGGTCAAAGCTAGACACAAAATAAGATTGTGATCGCTGGGCACTAATGGACTTAATTGCGTCTGCTAGGATTCGAGCAGTGTCCACAGCTACGTCCTTAGACGAGTTATTAGCGGTTATGGTAACATCTGGGGATGCCTCGGAAGTGACGGGCTCGCTTTCGGTTCTCAAATATGAAGGATTTTGAGACTCGTTCAAAGACGCCGTCTGAATAGCGGGTACATTTAACTGTCTTTCACCGGGGGTACTAACGCGTTTGTGAAATGTATCCGGAGGTTGATTGCTTTCTAAAGTGTTTAGACGCGTCAAGATGGAGTTAAGTGCCTGTTGCATCGGGTTATTTGCATCACGAGATGAATAAAATGGCGTGCGTATGCGTCTTTCACGTGTCCTATCCCGCGATCTATCCCGCGTCCTATCCCGAGATCTATCCCTGGAGCTATCCCGAGATCTATCCCGAGACCTATCGCGGAACCTACGACTGCCCTCGTGTCGACGTGTCTTGCTACGGGACTCATGTCGCTCATCCGACATATTTGTCACGACAGAATAACAGTAAAAAGAACACGATATAAAACGGATTTAGACGATACAAAATAATAGTCACAAATAGAGAAAGCGAAGCAAAAACAACAAAAAATTAATTAGTTTGGTGTCTTGTTAAAAAAAAAGTAATATAGTTTAGTGGGCATAAAGTTCTTAATCCCACTTCTGATCTTAGGATCAGATGTAGGAATTAAATAAAAAAAAATACAATTTTACAATCAACTATGTGGGTACTTTAATTATGAAAATTACAAATTAAAACGTTTAAATATAAATCAACACGAACTGTTAAGTAATAATTTTAAACAAAACACCAATTCTAAAAATAGAAATTAACGATACCGATATGCAGCAAAACACGTTTACACAAGTACAGTCTTCAACGCCAACCGACAAAATGCCCCAATTAACACTGCCGCCTTGCTTATAAAGGCTTCACCCCCTCCTTGCGTCTTAGGTACTGTCTAGGGTCTAACAGTATATATACAGAGGTATATTCACACTATCCGTGAACAAGACAATTTCTAGGTCAAACCGCATAAGTATTCCACAGGAATCGCCCTAACTCCCTCGTAAATATCAGTGGAAGGGACTAAGAACTAAAATTATTGTGCACACATCCTATATTTCACGTACTGAAAAAAAAAATATATTTCGTGCCTTTAACTTTGTGAAAGCCTTCTTTGTAGATAAAATACAGTGTATTGAGTTTTTTTTTTTCTTTTAGAATTCGTTTTTTGTGAACAATTTATACGTTTTCAGTGTCATCAAATCAAATCGAAAATGGGTATTTCTTTGAAAATGTGCAAATCGCTGTTCCAGTTAAAAAGAACTTATTACATTACATATTTTTTTAACTTTTGGCCAGTATGGAGATGGACCAGTATCTGTTCTAACAGGAGCAGTTATCAGATTAATGTTAAATTCAATACAATCTGATATGAATTCAATCTTGTGTCGAAATTCACATTACCATTCGTGTCCCTCTCCCCAGATTTTAACACAAAATATTTTATTTCTCGACTTGTACTAAGAAGAACGTAATATAAGCAATAAATTCCATAAATAGAATGTTGTTATTAGTTTATAATACAATATAAATACTTAAAAGACTATTTTACAATGTTAAAAAAGTGAATCAACAAATGTTCCGGCGCTACACCCTCATTACCGTTCGAGAGTATTGTCGCCTTAATATCTTTGCTCCTAGTTGGCCTTGTGCGTTCGCCTTAACTGTGCGGGACAGTTCAGTCGTCGCTCGTCCGTTGCACGGAGGACACGTAGCGAGCGAGTATTTGTTCTAAGGAAATATCGGTATTTAGTGCTCCGAACGGTTTTTGTTTCGTCAAAGTTCTCCATACAGTTTTTGTATTTAATGGTAAGTAGACGTGTGATATTTAATCATTTAGGGTCTTATCATCTTCATAAAAGGGCTTATTTTAAGTATTTACTTGTTTCAAAATGGTAAATGACATGAAAATTGTTCAAAATGTATAAAACTATGAATTTCTAATTACCATTTTTCTAATTACCGTTTTTACCATTCCGAATATGAAGTGCAACGAGTACGGCATCGGGTGACTAGTCGCGGAGGGTAGCGGGATCCGAGGCACGGTTCACCGCTGGCCGACCGCAGGTAGTAGGGGACTCCTATACAGCCTATTGCGTGGACCTCTTGCTGACAACAGATCCAGACAGGTACTCGGTGACAATTTCTTCGCCATTGGGGCGCTCTGATCAATGTCTGATGAAATCGGTATCAGCCTACCACCCGCCCGATCACAGCCTGAAAGGCAACCGGCGGCGGTTATGGCGATACAGATCAGCAGACTGGGATGAGATGCGGTCTTTCTATGCATCCTTCCCTTGGCAGTCTGTCTGCTTCTCTTCTAGTGACCCCAGCGTCTGTGAAGATGCCGTTACTGATGTGCTTCGTCAAGGGATGGAATACTTCATTTCCTTCTCCAACGTGCCATCTACTAGTAAAGCTCGCCCATGGTTTGGGCCTGAGTGCAGCCGTGCCGAGGCGCATAAGCATCAGGCATACCTGGACTGGGTTGCAGCTCGACAGCACAAGGCGTCTGATGTTCGCGAAAAGAAGAAGGCCTTTAACAAGGCTGCCAAGTCCTGCAAGATGGTTTTACAGAAGGCTCGATTTGATCATATTGGCCGAATAGGGAACAAATTGGATTCTTTCCCAGCGGGAAGTAAAGCGCTTTGGAATCTAGCGAAGGCGGTCGAATCGAACTTCTGCCGCCCCCCTCTCCACTGCAGAAACCTGACGGATCACTTGCTCACACCGCTGAAGAGAAAGCAAACCTGTTGGCGTCTCTGTTCGCGGAGTCTTCACGTCTTGATGCTGGTAGCGCGATACCTCCAGTTTACCTGGCAGCACGGTGGTAATGCCGGAAATCTGGTTGCGCCAGGCTGAGGTTCGCAAAACGCTGCGCAATCTTGACGTGAACAAGGCCAGTGATCGAGACGGTATCCGCTATTGTACAGAGGACATGTGCACCCGAATTGACACCTGTATTGACCCGCCTCTTTAGGGTCTGTCTAAAATCTGGGAAAGAACCGAGTTCCTGGAAGCTCGCTAACGTGCCCAAAAAGGGCAGCCGTGCCGACCCTGCCAACTACAGGCCCATTTCGATCACGTCCATACTCTGTAAGAATATGGAACGTGTTTTTGAACCGCAGGCTCCTAGCGTACCTAGAATCGAATGACCTCCTCAGTGACCGACAATATGGCTTTCGCTAGAATCGGTCCACTGGGGATCTTCTAGTGTACGTCACCCACGTCTGGAATGAGGCTATTGAGGAATTCGGAGAAGCCCGCGGTTGGAAGCTTGCGGTTTCCCTCGATATTTCCAAAGCATTTGACGGTATGGCACGGTAGTCTTATTAGCAAGCTTCCTTTTTACGGCCTGACCTCTAATTTCTGTGCGTGGATTTCTGACTTTTTGGGGGATTGATCTATTCGGGTGGGTCATTGATGGCTGCTCGTCTAAACGAAAGGCTTTTAATGCCGGTGTCCCTCAAGGATCGATTATTTAAAGCATTTGTTTTTTGTTGTTTGTGAAATCACATGCAGTGTTTTATAAAGTTCAAACTATGATTGTTATTAGTGTTTATGAAAGAAACTAATAACTAAGTATATATTTTTTATATTTAAATGTTTAAGAAACTAACATTGGGTCAGTTTGGTAAAGAAAATAATTATACTTAGTCATAACATGTGAGAAACTTTTAAATTGTGTTGTCGTTGATTGACAGCTAAGTGCGAAAGTGTGAAGTTAATAAACGTAGATTTTTAATTATTTCTTTTATTTTTCTCTGTTATCTACTCACCATTTGAAATTCTTCTCTTTACCGTTTGTGAACCTCTTTACCATTTATGTAAATTACTCATTACCGTTTGCAAAAAAAAAAGAATGGCTCATATCTTTAATACTAAAAGACTTTTCTGGGTCCGGTTCAAAAAAATGTATATAACTCATACCAAAGAACGCGACTAACACTTTAAAGAACCGTTCTTCGAACAAAATTTATCAATCTCTTTTATTAGGCTAATGTGCGCATCCTCAAAGAATTACCCAATACTTTATTCTGAAGCCCTCGCGGGCACTTCGACACGTCATTTACAACATATTGTCCTTCTGTGTTAAATATAAAAATAAATAAGCTAAGGTTACATTGACTATTGAATAAATAATATAAGGTTTACATTGACTATTGTTTCGACGTTTTCGAAAACTACTAGTAATTTAAATTGACTGTCCAAGCGCATACCACCGATGTGGTTATTCGTCTTTTTCGATCCGTACTCAAGACTGGATCTATGCCGTTATCTTGATTCGGTCAAAGCGCCCTTCTACCTGTGCTCGTGCTCATTTTCGATTCATATTTATGACCGTTTTTTTATACCACTAAGGCGGCAAACAGCCGAGTAATATTATTCTATGCTATGGTCGCTTGCACAAATGTTTTCATTTATACAATTATTGAAACAATTTTACACTTCAAAACAATTTTCAGTCAAGTTACCTCTCGCATGTAGCATCTCTTTTACACTGAGGTTTGGCCTGAATACGCGTAGTTTAATTAGAGCGTCGGCATCCGCCAAAGTACTGGCTTTGTGCAAAAATTAAAATGAAAATAACCACAACAACATACGCTGGCCATCCAACAATTTAAATTTAGATTTAATATCATTATGTACACTACACACAATGATATTTTAAGTTACGTTCAAGACATGCAGACCGACAAAAAAAAATCGTAAATTTTTTTTTAATGAAAGGTTTAGCAAACGAGACTGCGGATCACATGATGATGAGTGATCATCGTCGCCCATAGAGCACAGAGTTTCAGAAAGAAATAAGGAAATAAGGAGACAAGAGATAGGAGAAGATTTGGTCTTTTGGATATCTCAATCGCCGGACAAAACGTATTTTTTGTTTACGCCAATACTTTGTGAGAGAGTGAGTGGTACTTCCTATTACTACTATGTCATTTCATAAAACTCTATTCGAACATTTCTAGTAACTTCAATCTTAGGATAAGATAATTCTTAAGATAAGATAAGACTAAATGAATTCTTAAGATAAGATAAGACTAATTAAAATATTAGACATCACACGGTACCTAACGACTTTGTTTGATGACGTACGGTGAAGTCGGTGACTGTGGTGTCACCTTAAAACACCAAAACAATAGGTAATCTGCAGTTGGTGCGGAAAAGTACACTAAAATATTTAACCGAAAAATACATTTGCTAAATAATAAAAATGCGGTTAAAGATACGTTTTACGGGACATAAACAAAGAAAACAGATGGTAGTGGGTAAATTAATTTACCGTACGAGTTAATAGGCAATAGTGTTTTATTAAAATGATGCACTTTCATTATTTCTTCAGCACAGATATTACCTGTGCCAAGATGGGGGAGCATTAAAGGAAGGTAGTGTAAAACGGTTTTACGGCGGCGCTGTAACTCGGCCAAGTTATATGTGTTTGTGGAGCACTAACTTTCTTCTGGTCCCGAATTAATGGTACATTATTTTGCGGCACTTAATGTTCAGCAGGTGGGCGTATCTTTACGTTGCTAGTTTAGAACTAAAGTTTCGCACCTTTAAATTTTGCAGCATAAACTGGGTTCTATAAATATTATGTGTTTTCTCTATTAATATTACGTATTGTTTTTGAGATTTAATGCGGAAATAATGCTAAAAAAAGTATAATATTATTTTTTAACGGGCATAATTTAAGGTCTGGAGAGTGACATAAGGCCACTTTTTTTCCCACAGGGTAAAGAGATTACCATGGGAAAAACTATTGACGTTTTCCCTTAACCACGCGGGCGGAGCCGCGGGTAACAGGTGATATAATAAATGTAATAAGATTTGATTACAATGAAAGTACATAATTTATTATTAAATATACAAGAGAGCTTCGAAGCGATAACGCAAAAGCCATTAAAATATTACTCAAACTATGCTATTTATTAGGTACAGTAAAATTTTAAAACTTCATAAATAGTTGAATACGGCCCGTTTTTCATATCGATAAAAGTTTTCTAATAAAATTGTTGTAACTTTATAGAAAGTTGTTTCATTAAGAAACTTCAGTTTCTACGTCAAAAATTCAGAACATTATCCCGTACAATGATCAACTATCTATATAAATACGTTTCACATGAACAAGAAATAAACAGAAAAAAATCAAATGTTTTATAGGTACCTAATGTAAAAAAATAATTTTTAAAACTTTAATTTTTTTCATAAATTGACACTATTAGAACATACTTTAGTTAGTTACTTTTTTACTGTTGGAAATAGGCACTGACGTTACTTTTGTAAATAGACCAACACATTACACAGTCAATCTGGATCAAGATCACAGATCGCGGATCTCGATATTAATTGACCTTGTAATTGCTGTATAGTTAGTCCATGGCACCGACATTACATAGATATAAAATATTAATACTGTTTATATTAAACCCTGGGGCGATGTTGATAGAGAAATATTCCGGAACTTAATTAATATATATAAATAAAAACTAATTAATATGTTAGTCGGTAAAGTTATGGACATAATAAGGAGGATTATCTTCAAAATTACACTTGGCCTTATATTTTTTATGTACACTATTAATTTCTCGGAAAAGAGCTACGATAGGTCAGCCTCATGTATCAAAAGAATAAAGTGAAGTAAAGAAGAGAGGTAGGGCACAGCGGATAATCCGCTCAAATCTGAGCAGCCCGTCTGGGGAAGGACCTCCACCTTACAGAAGATCGTAGCCAAACAGCATTGGTCTCGGCCATGCTGTGTTCCTACGGTGAGGAAGGTCTGCAAATCTCCACTTTTTACAGGGTCGGCAACGCGCGAGTAATACTCCCGGTATTGCAAGCGTTCATAGGCTACAGTAACTGCTTACCATCAGCCGTATGCTTGTCTGTCACCTTAGTGGTATAAAAAAATAGAAATAGAGGGGAGAGAAAAGCCCCTTTTTACATTCTATAGCATTCAAATTTGCTAGTTTGAGTGACAGAGGGTAAAGAAATAGAGGCAAAAATTATCTTTATATTTAGTCAACTACACTGGGCGTCAAAAATAAGTTACAGTTACAGTTTAAGTTACAGTTTTAAAATTGCAATTACTCTTAAACTATAGAAGTTAGTTTTGAAATAAAAATCAATCTTTATAAGACGATATTATGCATGAAGTTCTTATTAAATGAAATGAAATTGTCTTTTAACTTTTTTTTTTATTTCAAAGGTCTAGCTTCTATATAGTTTAGGTAGGAGATATTGCAATTTTAAAACTGTACTACTTATTTTTTGACGCCCAGTGTAGTACCTACTTTATTTATTTAACAATTTTAAATCGAATATTTTTATTCAAATAGGCATATTCTAAAAAATTACATTACTCCTAAAACTAAACTAAACATATTATTATAAACAAATTATAATGAACCTAAAACTAAAAACGAATTAATTTATATTTACAGTCAGGTGCAAGTTGAGCATTACACTTGCAGTACAATTTTGGCTCATATGACATTAAACATAAGAATGATACAAAGTCCGATATGCAAAGGTTGACATGCTCTTGACTGTACAAATAAAAAACCTTTAAGAATATCTAATCATCAATTACACAGTCTGAGAGGCAATCTTGACTAAGCAATATCATGCTTGACATTTTTTTAAATATTTAACTAAGAAAATTACTTTTACAAAGAAAACGATTCTTACAAGTTATAATTATGCCAAAAAATTGCTTAACTTTGATGAGTTCAAAATAGCTGTTTTGTTTATGAAAGTAATAAAACGCAACTCAATCATAAATGCGTTGTTTATAATAAATTTAAATACAGCCCATGGCTGTTAAATTGGCGCAGAATTAAATTTAACATTGACATTTTCAAACTGTACAACGTGTTTCACTTTTGTCAAGCACACCGTAGAACCAAAGATGTTTAATAAATAAATAAACTTTATGCAATCCAATTAGAAAACATGTCACAACGATTTTGGACGAATTTTGGCACAATTTCACAATTTAGTTCCAATACGATCTTCTCCCAGTGTCGCTCTAGGCAGAGGCACTATAATTTCTACGTCCCTAGGTAGACACTGTAATTTTTGGCGATAAGAGCCAGCTACATTACTGAGCGTTTAAAAAAATTGCTTAAATTTAGTTTTAATAAAAAAAAGTTGTAGGAGTTGATAGAATTTCTATATCTATTATTATTAATACACTTAAATTTAATCCCTTTTTTTAATAAATAATCTCTTCATTTTATGTACAATAATAATAATGTATTTAACATTTAAAACAATGTTAAATACATTATATTACATTACATTAATAATAATGTATTTAACATTTAAAACAATGTTAAATACATTATTATATTTTAATGCAATAATTTTCAAAAAGAAATAATCAAATAAAAACTTATCATAGGTGATTTTTAGGATGAGTATCTATTTTAGTCACTAACTATATAATGTGCCAATTTAAATGCCTAGTTAGCATATTAAAAGAGCGCAAGATGTCATCAGAGTTTGAAACAAAGGCCGGATATTGGATCCCTTTGAAAAAGTTTTCGTTTTAGAAATGTTTATTATGAAATTGTTAATTTCTTCTTAAATTTTAAATTGCAGGCATTTTATTAGCCAAACGCTGTCTCTTATCTTATTAGTTTTGTTAGAGAAGCTCGATGGCGTCGTTGTGCATAGAATTCTAAAAGGAACACACAAGTCAAGCAACATCGATCCTAGTCAGTGTTTGGATGGGTTTCATTATCTCCAGCTTCTCCGTATTTCGGAGGGCATGTTAAGCCTTCGGTCGCGGCTGTTGTCGATGGATGACGGTCTACGTCATCACGCGCCACAACACTCCATACATCTATTATACATATACTAGCTAAACCCGCGCAACTTCGTCTGCGTGTATCCCGCTTTCCCGTGGGAATTTCGGAATGTATTATACCTAAAAACCTACCTCTTGAATCACTCTATCTATTAAAAAAAACCGCATCAGAATCCGTTGCGTAGTTTTAAAGATTTAAGCATACAAAGGGACATAGGGACAGAGAAAGCGACTTTGTTTTATACTATGTAGTGATGTAAAATTCAAAGTCCTGACTGACTGACTAAGTTAACTATATATCTACGCACAATTCAAACCTAGGTCTAGATATTCCAAATTTGGCATGTAGGTTTCTTATAAGGACCGGACCGACTGGACCGGATGTAACCGTATTGTACCCGACTGTGCCGGACCGGACCGGGCCGGACCGGACCGGAATTTGTTTCTGAAGAAAAATATGCTAATTGTTAGTAGGCCACGCGGGCGAAGCCGCGGGCAGAAGCTAGTTATGTAATAAAACTCTTGAAAAACATCATGTATGTAAACCAATATATCCTTTCGCGACACGACACACTACAGTTTAATTATGCAATTCTACCTACCATCTCAACATTACACAGCCAATCCTTATGTTGCGACACGACACACTACATTTTAATTATAATTCTACCTTAACTTTAACATTACGCAGCGATTCTCCTAATTCATCCTAAAACATTGCGTCTACGTCACCCGTCAAACCATAATAAAACACCAATAACGTTTATAGTACTCCCTGAAGCAAGAATTATAACCGCGTGTCTCTTCAGGCGCGATATTAAATTTTGTTCTACTGGCCACGTCGAAATATCTTTGTTAAACAGAGCGTGAAAGCGTACCACGGACTTTTTCACTCAGAAATTATTACGTAAAACCTCAAACACACAACCCTCAGTGAATCCTAAATGTAAGAATTCTAGCTTTATATTACTTGAATAAACCATTGTTGTATTCAACTGGAATTTTAAGCGGACCGCTTTTAATTGCTGCTTTGGTTTTTTCTTTATTTTCTGAACATGTATGGTAAATATTAAATATATTATCATTTTTAAAGGCCTCCTTTAAAGATTCTCCTCTAACCTTTTGTTGAAGAGGCCTATTTCTGAAAAGAAGCTGTTTTGGACAAGGTTAAAGACCGTTTAAACTGATTAAAGCCCTCTACGCACTGTCCATCCGAGATGTCCGACACGTGCGTAGGCTTGCTGGATCTGTGTTTTAAAAATGTTTAAAGTTTTTATGATCAAATATACATTACTCCAAATATGTATATTTTAAGTTTACGCATATTAAATTACATACTTAAAAATGTATTTTAAGATACTAAAAGGGTTATTAAAAACTTTAGAATAGAACTATTTTAATTTTGTTGCAAAAGTTATTTCTACTTAAACTAGAAAATGGACTAATTGCTTAAGAATCCTTAAATATACTTACTCTTATTTCAACAAAATACTTGAAAAAAGTAAGAATTAAGATAAATGGTAGGAGGTACATGTACGTCATGAGTCATGACATAGACAGTTTAGACTAGAAAAACTAGACTTGACCTAGACCTAATCTAACCTAACAGATAGCTCAATTCAACATCCAATCTCAGAAGTAAGAAAAATATTTTTTACAGAAATACCAATTCATACAATTTTTGTGTAGGGTCGTATGTAAAGTATAACTTGTCAAACCCAGAGAAAATGCTAACTAACAAAGATCAGTCAATTATATCAACCCATAATCATCCCTACAGTGAGTAAGGTCTCCAGAGCTCCACTTTTTACAGGGTCGGCAACACGCGAGTGATACCCCACGGTATTGCAAGCGTCTATAGACCGCGGTAACTGCTTACCATCAGGCGAGCCGTATGCTTGTTTGCCACCCTTAGTGGTATAAAAGAGTAGTTTAGTAGCAAGATTTCAAACCTTAGATTTATGAACTGTGGTAGTGAGTGAATTAAAATACAAAGGTATTTTTTTTTTGACGATGTTGTGCAAGCTAGTGATGCGCTAACGGGATACGCTTCACCAGCAACATTGGTTTTACGTGGGCGAGGTGTCAACCCGCCGCACAACCCCCGAAATGCTGGAGGACCACGCCCGTCGTTGGTCAGCGAGTCCATCAGACTTAGCCGGTTAGTGTAGCTAGGCTGTACTACCGACCATTTCCCTATCCGCCACCTTGGGGACGCTCCCCTACGCTGTGAGGGCCAGCGCGGGGAAATACAAAGGTAATTTAATACTTTTATTATTTACAACCCACATGTATGCACTAAATGAGCTATTTGTTCTGTAAATTATTTGCTCTGTGACTGGGTCAAACAATGTTCAGCAGATTTATCACATAATAAGCGATAATGGGAATGATCGATTATGGTTCGTGTCCCGGCCAGGAGGCGCGTTATCAATCAACCTTTTTGTCAAGGCTGCCCCTTTGTTTCCTTGTAACCCTACTAATGTTGTCTTCCTATGCGGTTCTATTTCGTTGTATGATTAGACAATAATTTGTAATTATCAACCCCATAATCATCACGCTGCAGAGATATGGAAATTAGAGCGTACTCTACCACGCTGTTACGATTCGGATGGGCCGAAAATCAAAAGGGCCGGGCTTGGCTGAAAATCAAAAGGGGTTCGATTTGTTTCTGCTATTATTGAAGATATTAAACATAACCTGTAATGACTTTCGTCCATTGACAACAGCCGGGACTGAAGATTAACGTACCTTTCAGAAGCACGGAGAAGTTCGAGAAAACAAACCACTTAAACTCATTTGGGTTGTTTTCAATTTACATTTTATGCATTGTGCATACCGAACTTCTGCTCAATGATTATAATGGAAAATTGGAAACTGCATCAAATCAATTGCTAAATAGAAGGTAATTAGAAACTAAATAAAATCTTGTGGAAAAATAACAAATAAATTACTACGGTAACTATTCCATACATAACTCGCACATATGTGAATGGACAGAGCGGGTAATCAGTTTCAGGAACGGACGTACACAGGTTCCCTAGGGGCCGTATTCCAGGAGTTTCGTATTGTATCTTCAAGTGGTAATTGTGTACGGAGCTAGAAGCAACAGCTTATATTAGAATTTATCGTTGTTACATTTGCATACGGCAATTTAAAGCGTTATTCATACTAATATTTCAAAATTTCGGGGTGATAGAGCAATTATTATGAAATGGGCTAGCTCGACCGGGGAAGTACCACCCTCTCACAGAATATCGACGTGAAGCAGCAATGCGTTTTGTTCGGTGAGTGAGAGATCCGGAAGCCCAACTCCTTCCCAATCCCGTCTTTCCCCCTCCTTCTTTCCCTTGCCGTCCTCCTACCTTTCCTCTAACTTCATTGGTTTACAACGCATTGGTAGCGCCCTTGGTGTTACTGATGTCCATATGCGGCGGTGAACCCTTTCCATCAGGGGGCCCGCTTGCTTCTTTGTCTACTGTATGACATTTTTGAAAAATGTTAAAGTTTGTTTTAACTATTCAATCCGTGATATTCAATCAAATTTAAAAAAAGAGAATGATGTGGAAATATTTAAAATTTATGTTATTATTGGACGACTGTTAAAAAGAGGCCTGCTAACTTAAGGACCCTAAATACCTATGTCGTAGTATTTTTTGCCTCGGTAACCAATGTCTACGGTACAAGTGAATCAGCGTATCTGATTCCACTGCCATCCTCGTTGCAGAAATGTATGAGCAAAAAATTTTTTTAAAAAGAATTGAAAATGCTGTAGGTATATGAGCGACCAAGCCGGCACTCTGATAAGCCCTGCGCGGCTTTTGTAGTGCGGTACGGTTGTTGTTATATTTTTTGATTACCTTCAATAAATAATTTTAAAAAATATACATAGGTTATGTATTTCTATAACCTCTCACTGACGTCGTCATAATATTTGTGTTCTTCGTATATCGCAGGCATCCGATAGCAAAGTATTTTCCGATATTCCTACGGAAAAGAGAGATGCGCGCAAACGAAGTTACGCGGATTTCGCTAGTCTTTATAAATAAATTCAGCGCCACCAGGTCAAATAAGCTAGGCTGCTCGTCTACGGGTATCATTTTAAGAGAGGTAGGGCACAGCGGATAATCCGCTCAAATCGGAGCAGCCCGTCTGGGGAAGGACCTCCACCTTACAGAAGATCGTAGCCAAATAGCATTGGTCTCGGCCATGTTGTGTTTCTACGGTGAGTAAGGCCTCCAGAGCTCCACTTGGGGGGGTTGGCAACGCGTGAGTGATACCCCCGGTATCGCAAGCGTCTATAGGCTACGGCGATGCTTACCATTCAGGCGGTCCGTATGCTTGTTTGCCAACTTTGTAGTATAAAAAATACGTGTGGCACTCGGGGACTGCCGCGGTAAAGCTATTGCATAGCATTTTTTGTCAACTTTAGCTATTATAATTATTAAAATTAAAATTGTTAAATATAACACTGGTTAACAGAGTCCTCTATGAGGGAAGAGCGGTAACAATTCAATTTAAATGGTTAAATATAACACTGGTTAACAAAGTCCTCTATGAGGGAATAATGGTAAATTTTATTGAATATATTTTGTATGCATTAAATTGCGTATTGAATTTTGAGTCTTATTTCGTTCGATTAAGGTTGAATTCTTTTTATAAATTTTATCGGTGTTAGGTTTTTTCGTTACGGAATTTCTTGATTCGGTCGCCGCGCTCAAAGCCCGCGATAAAAGCTATGCAATAGCTTCGAAATAAAAAATGAAATTCAAGTTTATAAGCAGTTGACTTCTTGTGGCTGTGTTGATGATGATATAAAACATCCAGATAATGAAGCAAACACAAATGACATAATATAAAATATGCCGTAGTGCGGTAATTGAACCTTCTCTCTCTGATTAAAAGGGTATCTACTGCGCAACCAGGCTGTCAATAAACAGGTTCATTATCATCCGAACGTATATCATTGCATTTTACAATTTAATTCGGTTCAATAAAACACCGTTCGCGGTATTCTGCAAACACTGTGAAATCCCAAATCACCTGAGAAGCGCCGCATTGCGGTTCATAGCGGGTAATCAACCCGCTTGCGACCAATTCATTACGCTTATCCAATGGGAGTTACATAATGTCGTCAGTAATATTGAACCAGGTTATATCAAATTCTGTCAAGTTATTCAGATGCTATTTTATCAATATTCAGAGGAACATTACTCGAAAGCAGTGATTCGAGGTCACCCACACATCATTAGATAGATCTCCTAAAAATATTGAAGGTGTGGGAAAATCATATTTCAATATAATGACCGGTTTGCAAATTTATTTACAATTAACGTGTTATTTTCTCAATAAACTGTTGTTGAGAAATTTGGGAAAATTCATGGTAGTAGTCCATATTATGGTAAATCTACAAAGAAAGTCTAATAGTAACCGAATAATAGCCGATGAACTTATACAATAAAGAATATTTGATGAAAACGTACAAACACACAACATGACATTTCACACGTCTGCAAGCAAAGCGTAGCAAATACGGAACCCTATACTGTGCGTAGCCCGACACGAACTTGTCTGATTTTTTATGTCATGCAGAAAAACAAGTAGGTGGCTTGATTCAAAGTCGTCACCCCCGTAAAGCTTCGATTCGAAGATATTCATTGATATTATGAGCATCTCATGAGAGAAGAGAACTCAGTTTCTCAAAGTTTTGTATGTTGGTATTAATTTGGTTGGTTTGGTTGGTTGGTTGGTATTGTGGTCAATAAAGTTAATAAAATAAAATTATTATTGTTAAAAATAGCAGTAGGCAGAACATCCACATACCCATCATACGATTTAACGTCGTCGTACAACGTGTGATCCTTGATTTCCCATGAGAATATACGGCTCTCGGCTTCGGATCATAGAAGAAACTGAAGTGCAACATTTTTGCACATCAAAACAATACAAATAAATAAATAAATAGGGACACACAGATTGAGCTAGCCCCAAAGTAAGTGCGAAACTTGTGTTATGGGACACTAACTCAACGATATTATTATTTTATTACAAATTCTATAGACAAACATCAAAGACCGGAGGTCAATTAGAAAAAGTTCATTTTTGATCATGACTCGACCGGGATTCGAACCCGGGACCTCCTGGGTGGTGGTCTGGCGTGGTAACCATTACGCCACGGAGGTCGTCACAATATTGTACTGTAGTGCAAACTACGAAATTTTTACTTGTTAAAACAATGCAAAAGTTTTTTTTATACCACGTAGTTGGCAAACAAGCATACGGTCCGCCTGATGGTAAGCATCACCGTAGCCTGTAGAGGCTTGCAATACTGGGGATATCACTCACGCGTTGCCAACCCTCCCAACCGCCCCAAGAGGAAGCTCTGGAGACCTTACTCACCGTAGGAACACAACATGGCCGAGACCAATGCTATTTGGCTACGATCTTCTGTAAGGTGGACGTCCTTCCCCAGACGGGCTGCTCCGATTAGAGCGGATTATCCGCTGTGCCCTACCTCTCTTAAAAAAGTGATGTTAAAATGAATCAAAACAAAAGTAACATCAGGCCCCATTCTCGTAACAAAAATAATTAAAATTTCTTGTCAATCTCAGCCGCTGTCTCAATCATACAAAATAGGAATTGAGCTTACACAATTATATTTTATTTGGTACTAGCGAAACCCGCGCAACTTCCTTTGCGTATATTCCGCTTTCCCGTGGGAATTTTTAAATTTTTCTCTCCTTAAGAACCTCGTACTTCAAGGAATATTCTAAAAAAAGAAATAGCAAAATCGGTTCAGCTGTTCTCGAGATTTTCGCATAGTAACACATTCAGCGATTTATTTTTATATTATGGAAGAGCATTTAATTCGCAATGGTGGACTCTATTAAGAGTACCTACATGAACTTACAAAACCCCTATGCAGGTTGTTCCATGAACTGGAAATATTTCTTCTGGTAAAAAGTGGAAAACAAAATCCAGGTAGAAAAAACCGGTTTAATATGAAACAAAACAACCCAACTTAAGAGTAAGCGTGCTGTTATTTAGATCTTCAAATCAATCAATGAAATGATCGATTTTATATCTTTTCAGAACCATTTTCGTTCAAGGATTTATCCTTGAATGCAAATGCTTCTGAAAAGTTATCATTAGGGATGTTCCGGTGTCATATCTTGCACTTCTGATATCCGTTGTTCTCGTGAAATATTTAATTTAGTCTCATAACGAGGGCACACCTTATTGCGTTTGCACTTGACAAATTATATTAAGGTTTTGTTGTGGCGATTTCAAGTTCCGATAGATGTAAGTCTATAAATTTGATTTCAAAAAAATCTTTATTTCATTCTCCTCAAAATCATAATGTTGAAGTTGAGTGGCTACCAATGGCTACTTTATCCGAAGTGCGGGTTCGAATCCCGCGATATTTGTGTGTATGAACGGGTCTGTATTATTTGTCTTGTCCTGAATGTTTTCTATGTTAATTGAGTGTTTACAAAAATTTCTATAAACTACACGATATCTATCTGCCTTCTGTATAAGCTATAATTTAAAAATAAATCTAAATTCCCATTAGTAAAAGAAATGGCGAAAGAAAACCATTCAACGTCTTTGCCTCTTTGTTATTCATCATTGGTGCGACGCTATGAATTTACTAGTCTGGTTATCATGATATTAATAATTCATACTGCTTAGTAGAAAATATGCACAATAACTTTAACAAAATTTACTTTGAAATGGAAAATTATAAAATTGTATTTTCATTCAATAATTTGTAAAGAGAATCTATTTATCTCTTATCGTGATTTCAGATAATGGATTGCTTATTCACTTAAATACATTATTAAGTTAGTTAAATCTGTAATATTCAATAGATTGTATGCGTGCGCAAAAAAAAACTTTCTCACTTTACATGTGTAGTGGAGGCAGGCACCACAATCTTGTAGCTGCTTAATCTGTACATTGGCCCAAGATATTAATAATACCACAGCCGTAAATACAAAAATATTAACAACCTTAAAATTCATTTTTTTTAACCTATGTTATTATTTATTATATAAATTCAAATTCCCACTTTATACGTAAATTTACGAGTCGTAATTGCAAATATTTTCGCAAAAAAAAGCCCTCTCGACTTTCTCACCTATAATTTTAGTTTTATGTAAATGTCTACGTTTACTGCCTCGGAGCATTAGCGCAGACATGAAAAAATACTCACGACGTGTGCTTAGATGAAATTAGAAAGGAAGATAGGTTCTTTTCAAATAATACCTTAAAGTATTTTTTTTTACACAGATTGAGCTAGCCCCAAAGTTGGTTCGAAACTTGTGTTAGGACATATTAAACTCAACGATACAATATTTTTATAACAAATACATAATTATATAGATCCAAGACCCAGCCCAATCAGAGAAGAGAGAAAGTTTGTTTTTCATCATGACCCGACCGGGATTTGAACCCAGGACCTCCTGGGTGACAGTCTGGCATGGTAACCATTACGCCACGGAGGTCGACTTGCTATTTATCGAAGAAAAGAAACTCTGAAGAGATACACGCAAACCAAAAGAAGAAGACGTGTATTTCAACATCAGCTGATTATCCACCAATGAGACAAGCCCACGCTAACTAAAAGCCTCCCCTTCCTGTCTTCCTCCCTCCACACGTCAGAGGGTCTGACGTGGAGCTCGGACTCAGAGCTCTTACGGACTAGTGTCTGATGAAGGACGAGAAATTGGTTTGGAAAAAAATCTATTCTCAACTCGCACAACTTCGGGCCTAGAGTGATTTCGCGCAAGCACAACGGGATCACCGCTATTTCACTTCGATATTCTGTGAGAAAGTGGTATTGGCCTGATCGAGCCAGCCCAATTACAAGCCACTACCAATTATTTACAATTCAAAGTCCTGCCTGATTTAACTATTCAACGTATATCAACGCACAGCCCAAACCGCTGGGTCTAGAGATTCCAAATTTGGAATCTAGGTTCCTTATGACGTCTAGGTCATAGTAGCAGTACACAGTATTATAGTAGCTAGACTCTACCACACAAAATACTTGCTTGATTATATTGTTGCGTAATCAAAGTACCAGACCTCACAGCGCAGCAGCTCAGTTACCGTAATCATCCTTTCTAATTTCATCTAAGGACGTATGATATACCTCGGTTCTGATTCCATTACGTCAGAAAATTTAATCACTTATAAGGGTAGTTGAAGTATGCATCTGGATATCTATAACGAGAAAATAATAATAATATAGTCGTCACTTTCGCACGCAAACGATTTAAAAGTCGAACATAGTTCTGTCCCGCTCGCCGTAATCGTATTTAAATTTGCATATTTAAAAAGGTGCCGGCGTATTCCGCAATATCCTCTCATTTTGTATGCGTTTTCTATTTTAGAGGGAAATATTTTTGCTGCCCCCGGGGAGGGCGTTTGATCTTGTGACATCAACGGAGTGCACATTTACCCCTCGACATTAATTTTATTAATGTTGATGTATTTTCATAACCTTATTAAGAATTTTGGCTCAATATTTACATTAGTATAAATTTTCGAGAATATTTTTAATTCAATTATGAAAAAATATTTCAGCACGTAAAAATTTGTTTCCCAAGAATTTGGGTTTTTAGGTTCACTTTGATTTTGGGTTGATATTAATATTATTATATTTATTCAGTATAAGTAACATAAACTTATTTTGTTAGTAAAAAAAACTTATATCCGATGTTGGTAATACAAATTTAAATCATTTGATATAATAATTATTAATTATGATGATTAAATACAATTTTGATATTGAAAAAATTAATATATTTTTTTACGTAATCGGATCATAAATTAGGCTATTTCGGGATATCTCAAGGAGCATAATCTACATCACTTCACGTCCCCTACTACAAACTCCTTCGAAACCAATCATGGCCAGCAATACTGGTTCTATTCGATATGTCATCGGTAAAACCATTCTAATTTCACTCAAGTCAGCGCTATGCGTCGTGTCACATTCGGCTGACGTGCGACTGCGAGCACTCGAGTGTAAATGATGTGCTCCAGTCGGGATGAACGTCACCGACTCGATCGCGAGTCACAGTGCCTGGGAGTTATAAACTGAAAATAGCATTAGATGTTTTTTTAAGACATAGAATGACAAACGAATTGCTCACCTGATGGTAAGCAGTCAACACTGCCCATGGATCCACGACTACAAGATGTTGGATGATTATTTTTATAGTTGTTACGGTTCAAGTAACCATTCTTTTGCAACCATTGGAAGGTGAAATTTTTCTTTCCGATACCGAGCAGCCTAACCACCAAACGAAGTAAGAATTAGGTTTTTATATAACTCTAATCAGATTTCAACGCAATTTCTTCGAACAAGTACTAGCTGGATGCAGGCCGCTGCCAGCAGGTCGCGTTGAGGCCTTTGGGAGAGGCCTATGTCCAGCAGTGGAGTACTTGTGGCTGAGATGATGATGATATGATGATGAAGTACTAGACGTACCTAATCAAAATGTACGTTTTTATAAATTTTCGTTGGAATGCAGTAAAAATTACATGAGAATGAAGAAGAGAATGAGAACTTTATTCTTACTTCGTTGGGGAGGGGGGGGGGGGGTTCAGGTTTCAAAATTGTTGACTATATCGATATTGAAAATATATTATCATGTAATACTCAACTCCATAGTATTTCAATCATACAAGTGAGCACTCGAGTGTAAATGACGCACAGGAGAATAAACGTCACCCGTCAGCAATCAGGCCATGCCTGTGGCCTGTGGGCTATAAACAAAGGCCTTAATTTAGCCATAATCGCCAACGCCTGGATTAGCTTATTCATCCATAGTAATCTGTGTCTTAACTAACGACTCATTAACTAGCTTACGATTAAAATGTAAACGTAATTGAAATTTACATTCTACATAATATTTATAAAAAAAACAATTTTATTGTCACATTCAAATAAAATCTGTCTAGCCCCATTTTCAGCCTATACCCAAGTCAATTTTACTATCGAGAGAATTGAAATGAAATGAAATGAAATCGTTTATTTCAGAAATTAGACCTTCACAGGCACTTTTTCTTGTCATTTACAACTTGTTTAAATAAAAAAAATAAACTACGTTATATACTACCACCATTTCGGACACAAGCAAAATGGCAACCGGTAAAAAGAAATGGCGAAAGAAAACCGGTTACGGCCTTTTTTATCATTTTGTACTTTTTTTTTTCTTTTTTTTTTTTTTTACAATATATATATTTTTTGGGTTGCCATTGGTCCACGTAATCGTTGCTATTAGTTGTGTTGCGATTGCGACCGTTGCTATTCATAGATACAATGACTCATCTTTACTCTGTAAATATCGTAAAAATATACTCGTATGTTAAAAATTGTAGATTATACAACAAGTGCACAAAACGAACCATTTTTATCCGAGACTTTTAGCATTATGATAGTAATGTCGAGGATAAAAATGGTTTTGTGGACGAGTTATACAATCTGCTTTTCACTTCGATTGCGAGGAAATAAATTAATAAACGCACGAAAAAATTTGTGCTTATAAAACTTATTTGTGCAGCCTAATAGCCTGCACAAATAAGCAATTTCAGAGCATGAGAAGTGAAAAAGCAGATTAATAGTATCAGTGATTGGTATCATATCATAATAATATCACCCTTATCTATTATCGGATGACTTACTATTATTTGACCCAGTAAAAAACTTTCATTGTGAATCAGAAAGTTTGTAAGTTTTTTAAAGCATCTTCAAAATGTCTCGAGGTGTACATTTTATAATTATTAATGGAAAACGATTTTCTGATAAATGTAAGTATTTACTGTAGTTCCAAAACTTTTTCTCCAAATTTTTAACATGAAAAATATATTAGTTACTTACTCAAAATATTTTTGTAACTCCATGACGTCCGGTCACACACAAATTTAAGCCAGACCAGGGTTTAAACTAGGATTTCAATCAATAGTCCGCCTTAACAACAGTCGAGCTGTCGCTAACCACGACGTGTGCTCACCCAAATTTATAACAACCAGAATATTATTTTTATATTAAATGTGGCAAACCGAACTCTTTTTACACATATTTATATTTTTATAATACTTTTTAATTGTTTATGTTCTTCCGTCATTTGTACTTCTCATTCATTTTTTTCTCATATACCTGAAATCACCTTCTCATAAATATTAGTTTTCTTCTCTATCATCCGCAACAATAAGCTACTGTTTTATTATTATTTTACATTATTATTTTTAAAAAAACTTGTGTCAAATCATTTTGTGTTTGGAATGTAATATTTTTTTTTTCAAAATAAGTCATGTTTCTTCCAAACCTCGACGTTTAAAATCACCATTCAATGTTATTGTTTATCTCAAATGTTATCCTTGCTACTTACATAATGTACTGTTAAATATATTTGCCTTGATTTACAGCACAGAACAAGCTCTGTGCATCTGTACTCAAATGAATAAACGAGGTGAGAACAGAAACGAATGCGTGTTCACGTTTGCCAATACTAAATGCATTTGGGTTGCTGAGTGAACGTAGCACTGGCCAAATGTAATTGAGAATTACAATGAGCAAGCAAAAGCGCTTCGTTTTCAATTTTTTCTCTTTTTCATTCCATTACGTATCGGTTGAATTAGTATAGAATACGTAAACTTGTGCTAAAAGGAATGCTAAAGTGTATAACAGAGAAATTATAATAGATTTCTAATCGTTGTTTTCGATTTGTACTATTGTCTTGCTGATATTATGGATCTATCCACCATACCATATAAAAAAACAGCTGAGTTTGGTTTTATGATTGACAGATGAGAATCATAAAACCAAATTCAGCTGGTTTTTTTATTAGAATTATGTTATAATCTGCGGAACCTTGTTAGTTTTATTTTAACTTCTAAAAACTCCTACATCTTGTCGGCTGATTTGAAAGTATTGAAGTCAACACTGTGTACGAGCGTGGCGGACTGTGGATGGTGCAGAACCCCTTCAATCGAGAGACGTGTACCTATAGATTTTGCTTTTTTGACCTATCTATTCTATGCAGAAGGAAGATAGAAGTTAATGATGAAATGATAATATTTTATTTATGATACGACGTGCCTTACAAAACACTATGATGTTCCTGATATTCAAACCCCGCACCAGCTGCAGACAATTTTATTGTGTATCATCATCTAGTTTGTATGTCTATGTATGTATTTGATTATACTCTATTATATACAAACGTCTAGTGTTGCGAAGCCTGACGCCCTTTGTTCTATATTGGGGATCCTGGAACATGTTGAGGCATTGTGATTGAGCTATTAGGTACGTGCATATCGGTAAACAATGGGCACGTAATTCTATTTATTTTTATTGATATTGCTTACAGTAATATTTCAACCTTTTGTGCCAAGTAGATACTGTAATAATTTACGTCATCTAGGTAAATATCATTGCAATTTACTCTTTATTTAAATAATATTTTATGCTTAATTGAAATGTTTACGTCTAGATCTGAAACGTTATCATACGATTTTGTTTATCACGCTACTATAGACTGATTCAGTCCGTAGTTTCAGGATTAAAAATAAAATCTGAATCAATCGTCTCTTTCCCATATTAGTCCTACTAGTTCCAGAACAGGATTCATGCTGATGCAATACGTCAGGCATTAAAGATTTTGACCAATTCTCAGACCCTTTAACATGAAACAAAAAAATCATGAATAAGTTAGCTCATTGTGTTAAAGTTAGGTTACTTACATAGTTTATGATATGATGTGATAAATAAATATGAAGAACAAAACTAAAGTAACTTAGTTTCACAGTCTAATTTAATTTTTAATATGACTTTATCAAAAATATTTCATAAAACATTTCTTGTTCAAAATCTAAACAATGAATATCGGCAACTTATCAAGAATGACTTAAACAGTTCTAATCTGATTTAGGGAAGTCTTAAGTCAGCGAAGCCACTTAATCCGACTCCTACAGCAATTAGGTGAGCGTTAAGTCTTCTTAAATGGATTGTCTTTGGAATAGGTAAAATAACATTGAGTTTATTTAGGAATCAGTCAACAGTGTGAAATGAGCTGTATCTGTTGCTGTGAATAGTCATCGTGACCTTCAAGAAATGAGGGTTAACCTGAAGCACACCCCGGACACTCCAAACAAGGCGCGTTAAATAATTACCTATATCTACTACATAGGCCAATATCGTCTGTACACGAGCCCACGTATGCGCACACGTATACACATTCGTTCACTAAGCGCACACCTATGCGACTGCACCCGCCTCGATACCCGCCTGGGGTAAAGTAACACGATTCGGCGAAGGGCGGCGAGTGGCCATTCTACCTCGCGTCATTACTATGTCTGAAGGACAACCACGGTGTAACAGAAAGATATAAACAAAACAGTACTGAAGAATAGATAATACAGATATTCGCAAATTCATCACCATACATTAAATATATGCCTCACTGAAAAACGGTAAAAAAAATGTGAAATGAAATAAAAAGTCAGTTTTTTCAAAATGATCGAGAAGAAGTTTTTCAGGCCGGCTATGTAAGATGATCGGTGACTGCGCTCTCTGTCCCAGGTGCCGATGGGTCTCACTTCTGGATTCCACTAATGCTCAACATCAGCATCAGGTGGGGTGGAACCAACCTTGTTTGACTAAAAAAAGTCTACAATTTTTTTTTGGAAAAAAAAATTACTTGTATCTTACCAACAAGTTTGCGATCGCATAACTCTGCAGCCATGCCATGGTATCGGTTTGTTTCGCCGACAAAGCTTTCCTATAAAAATCGTTTACCACAAGTAATACAGTTTTCGTTTCTATTCGAATAATATCAGCCACAATTTCCATAAACCTACGCACACGGAAAAATATAGGTATCTAAACCGTAGAAATGATCTAAATACGATATGCGGGTAAGTCCGGGGTTCCGTATTTGCTATGCATTACAGATTGTACGGAGAATTTTGACGCAAACGAATTTCTATTATTGGCATCTTATTCATATTTTCGTCTATATTGGCCCAGAATTTGTCGATGTGGACTATTGATAGATAGATGAAACATTACAGACACTTATACCAACCTTTAACATTACAATGTAAATGTTCAATAAAAGTTGTGATATTTTACAGTAGGTACGAGTGACCTTTATTTTGTTTGGACTAGATTACATGCCAGTTTTTTGAGTAGAGATAAGAATTCATTGGTCATTGTCAATCTGAAGTCGCCGTTGTAGATCCGGGCTATTCAGGAAACAAAGCGGCGGGAATGTGTGGTGGGCTTGTCCCTTAAAAACAAAAAGATGATCTTCAAATGTTTCAATGAACCCTAAAGCTGATCGTAGCATACGATATTTTGTTGAGGGGTTTAACTGACGTGACACGCCGGTATCCTGAGGTAGGTGAGGAGAGCAAATGGAAACATGACATGGGTCCCGTTTGATCCCGACGTGACGGACCGACAACTGATATGTTATTGGATTTAGCATTTTGTAAGAAAATCTTACCGATATACATAGTTTTGATCTAGGAAGTTTTTTTTTTTTTCATAAAAATATTGGTAGCTTGTTCTTTGGTTGCTGAGTATTATATCATTTCGATTTTTAAGAGAGGTAGGGCACAGCTTATGGTCCGCTCAAATCGGAGCAGCTCGTCTGGGGAAGGACCTCCACCTTACAGAATAATCGTAGCCAAATAGCATTGGTCTCGGCCATGTTGTGTTCCTACGCAGTGCTGGATTAAGACTATCTGATTCCCTAAGCAATCCACGTCTGTGGGCTCCCCTATCCATGAAAGTAAACTAGTATCAGTATTTAAAATTATACGTAAGTACCTATTTAAATTAACCTGAATATATCATTACGTGTACCTTAGAATACGTAGTCCAGTCAAATTAGACATGAAAAGGGGGTCGTGTTCGCAATTGAAAAAAGGAAAAAGGAATTGTGCAAGTTCTTATGGCTATTTATACTATGTGTAATTCAGTACCATAGGTAGTGTTTTTTAAACTAGACGAATGGAATGTTCACTTATTTTGTAAAATTAATTTTGGTTATCTGTCGTTTTTGAGAGAACCGCTAAGTGCCAATTTGGTTTCAAATGAAAGCTAATTAAATTGACTACAACTGTATTCTAATAATATTTGACGTGGGATGTGTATTTTAAAAGATATTTCAGAGAATAAGTTTCGAAGAACTGTATCTTAGGAACCAATGGCTGTAGAGCTCGCTCTAGTCTCATATTGAAGCAAATTTAGTCTACTTAAAAGTATTGATAGTGAGTGACTATACCGGTCAGACCCTTCCTTCATTGAGATATTGAGCAAATCAGAAAAAAAATCCGAAAATTTCATGGTTTTTTGGGCATTCGTCGCTCGCACAGCACTTTCGAATTGCAAATCTGGATTTTTAATATTGATTAGGTCTTAATAACATAAAAAATTCAGAATGACACGACCTTTTGCGAGCACGAATGTACATCTTGACTGAACTAATGTGGGAAGGATGAAATTTCAAACAGGTTAATCCGGCACTGTTCCTACTGTGACTAAGGTCTCCAGAGCTCCACTTGGGGGGGTTGGGAGGATTGGCAATGTGTGAGGGATACACCCGGTATTGCAAACGTCTATAGGCTACGGTGACGGCTTACCATCAGGCCGACGGTATGCTTGTTTGCCACCTTTGTGGTATAAAAAAATATAAGTATTTTATCAGCGTGTCTATTCTCGTAATAAATACAGTGAAAATCTTGCCTCAACCTCAAGCGCTCTTGCTCATAGAAAAATATGAAACGATCGATATAGCGCTAGAGGTAGAGACTAGATTTAAATTGTTTTTGATACGAGAATTGACCCGATATCGTTAAAAATATACCTGCACTTTACCTTTAACTTATGAATATCATCAAAAATCAAAAACAACAACAAGGCCACTACAAAAAATATATATTGAACGAAAAAGTCACCAGCTACGTTTTGACTTTGGAAATTTTAGTCATGAGGCTGAAAATCTTAACAAGCAATGCACCGTAGTATCATTTGAGATAAATACAGCATTTTTAAAAGGATTCGCTTTAGAATCATTTGAATGTTGGCAAAAAGCGAATAGTAATATATTAATTGAAGTAAAATATTTGTCTGTGCTACGTCTACGAGAATCGATGGCGAAAGCGTAAGCGATTTGTTGAAGTTTAAAAAGAAGCTCAATTTACTTGGATCGTGAATTAAATGTAGCAATATTTCAGATTGGGATTTCTTGAGCTCTTTGAGATATTGCAAGAATTCTATCAGTCTGCGTGTCTGAAATCGAATTGGTTATTAACGACTAGACTTCGATTAAAGGCGTTCATTCACCGAAATCATTCGATTTTAATCCACCAATTTGTAATAGGAGCATTACACCGATGAGTGCAAGCCAAACATTGCATTACTAACGGTCTTCTAGACAGGTTTTATCTTTTTGAAATTGGACGGGATCTGCTACTGACGTGATTAAAATTTTATTCACAAAGAAAATAAAACAATGAGCATGTAGGTACAAATCGAAAACACGGCATCCTCCCATGGATAATGAGCCTGGGGAGGGATTAGTCTGCTAATTTTCGTTAGAAATGGTGTTTTTTTTTTTTACATAAATAACCAAGCGCGTAGGGTTCACAGCACAGTGTAGCACGCACAGTGTAGGGTTCTGTATTTGCTACGCTTTGCTTGCTTATTCTATGATATTCGTACGTTCATTAAAAAAGGTTTCTAGTATTTCGCGTCGAAACTAGACCGTGTCGGAGCTAGAAAGCCGACAGACGGACAGATGGACATGGCAAACTATGCGTTCCTTGTTAGTTTATTACGGAACCCTAAAAAGTGGAACTCATTTTCAGCACATGGTGTTTTCTTAGTTAAATAGAAAACACATAGCAACTTCTATAAAGAAGTGTCGCATTGTATTACCGATCAATTCGTCCAGACACGTCCCACAGCCTCCTGTTTGTCAATGTGAGACATTCCTCATTTACTCCGTTTTTTTATTAACTAAACTGAGTTTCCGTAAACATTGTAAGGAAGGTGACAGACTACGGGTTTTCTTTATTTTATATTTTTTATACAAGGATACCATTATTGTTTTTTTTTGTTTTACTTCAAATGATTCTAAAGAGAATCAAGCCATAATAACTTAGCTTTAGTTACTAGGTGTGGGTTTTACTACTACCACACTCTTAAACTAAAAGTTGACCAAAGATTGGTTGTCATTTTGTAGTCAGCTTGAAATAAGCAGAAATCAATAATGAAAATGAAATTGCGGCAGACAAAATCGGGAAGAAATACTATTGTCACCATGTTTTGCAAAATAAAATGATTTGATTTGAAATGCACTCCAATTTATGTGAGAGAACGTGAATTCATTACTACTACGGTCTCTTTTTTGTACCACGATCACCTAGTACCACGGTTTTTTCTATATGCCTTTTCTTATGCTGTTGTTGGAAAATAGTTTTAGAAACCTCAAAGGTTCCAAGTCTAGGCGCGGCCTAACGTCCCGTGCCGTCACGCTCGCTAAGCGGGCACACAAAAGGGGCACTCCGCAATCACGCTGTTAGTAAATCCTTCACGTCCACACGTGAGCCAGAATATTGAGTATTGAGTCGCGCGCCTGAATACTAAATAATAAACTTGTTTCCCTTTAATATGTTGAATTTGGTGTAAATGAAATGGACAAAAAAAATAATGGTCACAGATAAAAAACTTTTTCGGCAACGCGCGAGTGATACCCCCGATTACAAGCGTCCATAGGTTACGTTCTTCACCTACCTTCGGGCATGTTTGTTTACCACCTCAGTGGTATAAAAAAATAATAGCCTATTCATACTTGAGCGGCATTCACTACCGCTTTGGATAGAGGTACATACCGCCCGGATTTCGCGCAGGTATTGAATATCAACTAACGCGGCCTGAGCGGAACAGTTTGAGTGCTATGACGTGAACAGTAGGTATATTACCGCATGGCCACTAGGTTTTTTACTGTCGCAGATGGTAGCGAATACCGTTCTACCGGTAGGACTGAATGGATTTAAAAACGGCCTTTATATCTAAAACGTGCAAATCAGTAAAACTCATTTCTGGAAGTCAAATTTTGAAGCATTGTTATCAGGAAAAGACATTTTCACAAAGGCGTGGATCAATCAAAATGTGGACGTGATTTGTTTTAACGCGTTCACATAATATACGTTACATCGTAAAATAAATCGCGGTTTATGAATGCTGACGATATTTCATAAGATTATGCAAGAAACTCGAAGAATGTTACAAAATTAATATTATTTGTTAATTACAGTGTACAACAAGACCAGTCGAAGTAGACACCGTGCCTATGAGGCCTTACTCTGTGTACAAACGATTTCGTTTCCATTTAAATTTTTCAAAAATGTTTCATCCACAGATATGTCAAATCTGTGGTTTCATCATCATCATTACAGCTAACACTAGTCAGGTCAGTCAGTAACATAGGCCTCCCCTCTAAAGAGCCACTCGCCTTGATCCTGCGCCTCATGCATTGACGCCGTGCATGTCAAGGTCGTCACTCCATCTAGCCTATGCAATGCCTATCCTTTATTTTTTATCTCATCTTTCTCATGTTTTAAATTCTTTACCGGCACAGTTTTCAGTCTATAATCTACAGGGTCTATGGTTATAACTACGAAATAAATAACTGGTAACTTTGAGCTTCCCAATTTGCCGACTTTCAATTGAGTTTCGTTGAATCGTTTCTGTTTTAATTCTTAATGAGTGAACCCTCATTAAATAATTTTGCGACAGACAAAATTAACTCTTCAGATTTTATGTAAGTACGGTAGGCGGACGTTAAAGTTGCAAACTACTTCAGTTTTGTGGAGTCTTAATCATTTCTACAAAGTTGAAATTTAATATAACCCAACGATTTACACTTGCTTTTAAATCTCCCTTATTAGGCTATGATACCTTTTCAAATTCTGTCACATCACGTTGCTAGGGAGGGAAGAAATTTCAATACTTCCTGTTTAATTTCTTACTGATTAAATTCCTTGTGAGTTCCAAGACAGTAGTTCCTCCCCCAAGATAAATCTCAATCAATATGAAGTGTCATGAAGTCGCCGTTGTTGATCGTGGGTCTACATGAGACAATGGTGAGAATGTGTTGTGAGCTTGTCCCGATTTTAAATTCATTAAATATAGGTACGTTTTCTACACGGTATGTTTAGCCGTCGTTGGTGGATAAGAATCGTTAAGTCGGTGGTCTTGGTGGTTTTAAAATACTAACATCCGCAGTGAAACAGTGTAGTAGAGTATGCTCTAATTCTGTTCGATTGAACAACTAGATTACAACAAATCTGTTGAAGGTAATAATCACCTACCAATATTATAATTTTTCAAAATGTTTACGAATACATCGGATTTTCGCTGGAAAATGACAGGTGCTGGTTGATAAAATGTAATATTAAAATTCTGTAATATCCTGTACATTTCAATGTGTCATCTTCCCACGTTGTTTTGTGTTCAAATAAAATGTTTTACATACAACATTGCAAAACATAAATAAAAGTTACTTTATTTTGCACCTTAAATATAGAGGAATAAGGATGTATATGTAACTGATGCACAAGCAGCAGTGAAATTTCATTTGCAGCAAACGCACGCCAGACGCTTACGAAGCGTTTCAATGGAGCTCTGTCGCTTTACTAAAAATAAAATTTCCGATTTCCCGTCCAAATCAACTATTCCTGTGTTCTACATTGGGACAGTTTTGAGTTATTGAATTGAAACGGCCGACCATTTTTTAATCTATCACAGAGTTTTCCAAACTAATACTTTCTAACATCGTGTTCTTCATAAATAATTAAAGTACTTGCAAAGGGTAGTAGGATATAATGAAATGAGATCCTTTATTCAGAGACACAAATTCTTGATTAGCTTGTGTAATCTATATTATTATTAGACTAAACTGTCCCAAGGGCCAGAACCTCCCTGCCATCCATGAGTTTCTTATATTCATGGATACGAAGGAGGAATTTGGACGTGAAAATCCACCACGCGTTTTGATGGATGAGTACCAGCAGAGGAAGTTGGCCAGTACTATGTAGGGATGTGACTTTAGTTCTAATTTGAAAGAGTACTTTGTAGGTCCTTAGTATATTTAATAATAATCCTTATGTTACATCGGTGTAGAACTTGTATATGTTAATGAGGGGAGGAGGATGTACGGTGGCCTCGAAGACAGGAGGACCATTTTAGAAAAAAATTGCTTGCACATCTTGTAAGCGGATCTTTTGTCAACTCCGTTCTTTTCTTTGTTACCAAACAGGAGTTTTGTTTATTAGTGCCACATGTGTCCACTAGGATGTTGGATGTTGCAACCAAACATCATCCTAAAGATGGTTCTGCTATCCTCGAGGCGACACACACTACAACCAAAATGTGGCAGCCAAACTATCCCACTTCTGGGCAACTGTCTAGCTTTATCATCACTTGTGTGAAAAATATCTCGTAGAATTTCGTAACATCATAAATAAAACAGACACAAATATATTTTATTTGGTGTGTATTGTAAAATACAGTTGATAGTTTTGTTTTTGTGAATCGGTGTTTTTTGGAAGCAAACTTGACAGTTTGACGTAATTTATTACATACCGTATTGCATACATGTGTGTTTCGTATTTTTTCAGTTTTTATAATAAATATTTAAAATGAACAATCTTAATTCCACATACAAGCTCTGTTTCTTCTCTGTTTTCCAATGTAATTTCTGTAACAGTAACAGTCATTTTTTAATGCGTCATTAACTTTTCAATTTATTTGTGTATCACCAAGAGTAAAGTGGTAATTTAAATGCTCTACCTATTGCACTTAGAGTGGTTTAAGGCCATGGAACCCCATACAGTTTGGGAAACACTGATCTAAGGCAATGTTGACTGAATACTAATATTATTCAATAAAGTTTTGGCCTAAAATTCTTGTTTGCACAATCAAATATTGCAACCGTGGGTAATATAAATATTTTTGTATGTCGATCGAAAATTTAACAATATCATTTTACGCTGCCTAAAAATACTCTATATGTAATAATATGTATACCAAATTTTTGGAATTAAACTAGTTGAACGACCCCTGTTTCGCCCGTGTATATTTCTCTTTGAAATCTCTTTCACATTTTTCTTTTTTCTTTTAAACATCGAGTAAGTGTAAAATGTATATGAATTTAATGATTTTTTGTACAAAAGCAGACGACACACATTTCGTGCCATTGAGTCTGCGGTACACAAAATGTCTGAACTCAGGAACAAAACCAAGTCACTAATAATTTTTTATTGTAATATTATAATGTACTAAGAGGTCAAATAAATATCTTTAAATTTTAACTCTACTCATTTTATGTTTTTTTTTTACTTTCTCTCCGAGCGGCAACGGCCAGCCACCCCAAGCTGCGCCCAATAACTGAGGCTTTAAATTTTATCAAAAATCTAGCAAGCTTCTTACAACTAAACCTAGATAGTAAACTAATAATAATAAACCAGGAACTAATGAAATCATACCTTGTTATTGTCTGAGTTTTCGATCAGGTTGTACCGGCCGTGGTCACAGGAGAAGTGGTAGAAGCAACTTCTGTTTGTTATTCCTTCACGGCTCGACTAAGCAGCCGATCATTATGAAAATTTGTATCCATATTGTCAGGGGTACAAAGCCTAACATAGGCTAAATTTTACGTAGGCGAAACCGTGGGTAACAGCTAGTTAGTTTATAATAACCAAAAATCGGACAAGCCTTTTTCAACTAAACTTAGTCAGTGACAATTTAAATAAACTAATATATCTAAATCTGAATTAAGCAAGGGTAACTGTCCAATCCCATGCCGTCGCCGGCTAATTGATTAATGAGGCAGACAGTGATATATGTGACCACAAGCCTGACGCCTCATTGGGACAAGTTTACTATCAAATCTTTGTTTTAAACACATAGATAGATATGTAAGTTTCCTTAGCTAAACCTTCTCTCAGTTTATACATAAACTCAAAATTGATTGTCGTTATGCACTGAGTTTTAAGTATTAGTTTCGAACATCGTTTTATAACTGCACACGCCAGGAGAATGGCGTTCAGTATTGCTGTGCTGATGCCCGTGATTATATTCGCGAAACGATATACGGGATAAAAATTATCCTATGTGTTAATTCGTTTTATAAACTTGTGTAGGTATGAAATTTGAAGAAATCTGTCCAGCCGTTTTAACATGAAACAGTAACAAACGTCCACACATCGGGACCAGCTTACCACACATTCCCACCGATGTGTCTCCGTGTAGACAGAATCAACAACGGCGACCTCAGATTGACAATAAGCGATGAAGCTTATTGACGTTCCGGGGGAGAAAACTACAACTGTCTTGGAACTCACAACGAATTTAATCAGAAAGAAGATAGTCGGAGTAGGAAGTATTGAAAGGACTTCCCTCCTTAACAACTACCTGAGACAGCAGTTTAAAACAAAAGGCATTATACCCTAGAGAGATGGCAAATAAAGTGAGGCTCGATTGCCGAGCACCACGGTCTGTTGTTACATTACTATTGGGACCTAATGCTATGAGCTGTTGTTCACCATTTTGATTTCAATAATATATTTGCAAAACCTTATAAATGCCTGATAATTCTCTCTGCTCGCTACGAGATCAGAATAATAAACTACGCCCAAAGTTACATGTAAACATCCACACATACAAACTTTCACATTTATAATATTAGGAAGGACAAATTATCTGTACATAAAGTAATGACACATTTAATATGGCTATCTGTCAAACTACATCAGAAAAAAATAATTAGTTAGAGAGATTTGCTTAAAATTAAGATTCAAATGAGTACCTGAAACTGGTTGTAAAGCTGATTAAAAATGTGAATTTTATAAATAATAATAAATAAATAAAATGAAATCTTATGTTTTATTGGTGGACTAAAGACTCACAAGATGCAAGTAACTTGGTATTCAGAATATCCCATTCGAGACTGTGGCATCGTATTCAGTATTTGGCAAAGTTGACGGAGTTGGCAACGGGCCACGCTAACGAGGCGTGATAAGGATAGACTATTGGGTGACAAAATATACACATAGAGAAAATAATGGTTCGAAAAGCTTGACTATATATGTATGTATAGTCTGATTACAAATGCACCTATATGATACTAACTCGTCAGTAAAAATATTTTGTTGCTTTTTTAAAGTTCCGAAATGAACAGTAAACATTAAATGTAATAAGCAAAGAGATCATTGTATCGAAAAATGATAATCCCAATGTTTTTAGAGAGATATCCAATGACCCGTAAATTTGTTAGCGGAAAAAACATTCCTATTTACATTCCCGCTGGACATAGTGTGAATATGTATGCTTGTATTAGTCTGGAAAGGAGGTTTCTGGCCCAGCAATGGGATTTAGATTCTAGATGCTTAAACTAAAAAAAATCTAAACACAAGACTTTCAAAGATCGTGGGCAACCACAGTGTTAAACGAAAATTGGCACGTTAAATGTAAATAATTCATAAACAGATTAATGTATCGAAAAATCATCTTTCAAGTCCTCAATGTTTTTAAGTTTACTTTTTTTTACCACAAAGGTGGCAAACAAGCTTACGGTCCGCCTGATGGTGAGCGGTCACCGTAGCATATGGATGGACGCTTGCAACACCGGGGGGTATCTTACTTTACTAAGGAATTTTAAAAAAGTTTTTTTTTTAAATCCCAAGTGAAAAAGTACACGAACAATACCGCGAGCGTCAACTTGTTAAGATCCCCACGTGAGTTTAATATCATATATTTATTGACTAAAATACATCAAAAGATATTTTAACAACTTGAAGCTTTTAACATTGTTTACCTTTATTACGCCAGGTCTTTAATCATCGTACAAACAATTTTTCAACAGAGTACCTACCCATAAACCTTTTAATGAGTCCCTGGACTCAACGGGACGCTATTGTATACCGATATATTATGCTTCATAAAAGGATGTATTTTGGGTAATATTCCCTCTGTTTTGCTATTCAGGCCTTATTTTCTATTTATATTGTAGACTTTCGTAAGGGCGTGTATAACTAAGTTTTGTTTTTGGATGTGCACCTACATTATTTCTAATTTATAGTTCGAAAATTTTTATTTTGAAACATGTGAGACATTATTATTTGTCTGGTTTTCTCGGGATTTTGTTTTATGTTATGGCTTCTGCAAATATAAATTCTGTTCTTAATTACAAAGTACTAGCTTTTTTGCCCGCGACTTCGTCCGCGTGAAGTTCCGAGCCCGTTCCCGTGAGAACCACATTGAATTTCGGGAAAAGCTATAGCCTATGTCACTCCCTGATAATGTAGCTTTCTACTGGTGAAAGAATTTTTGAAATCGGTCCAGTAGTTTCGAAGCCTATTCAATGCAAACAAACAAACAATCAAATCTTTCCTCTATAAAATATTAGTATAGATAATACAGACAAGAATACTATTGACAAATAAAAATTCGAATAAACCCCTTCACGCAATATTTATAAAACTTCATATTTACGGCACTGCTCATCTCTTTCATTGGCTGACTGAAGTGATGCCTTTAAACCCTATTGTCCCAACAAAAGCACTTATCCGGCATATCGAAAACCATAAACAATTTTATTTGTTACATTAACGCCCTCGGTAAATCATATAGAGCTGTTATAAGACGTTATTATTGCACTGCCAACCGTTATGCGGGTTCGTTTATCTAGACATAATACTCGAATATATACAATTGCCATTAAATAACCTTTATTATTTTCTTTTGTAATTTGCGGTTCTCCCGTTCATTTCGGTGATTTACCGCATACAGTTACGTGGTTATTTGTTTGTTAATTAATTTTTTCGTATATTGTTTCCATTATATTTCGTAACTGCGCAACTTCCTTTGCGTGTATCTCCCTTTCCAGTGGGAGTTTCAGAAAAATTCTTTCTTATTGGACGCCTACGTCTTACCAAGTACAAAGAACGGACAATCTAAGTTTCCCCCTTTTTTAAGTTTTTGCTCATGAT
This sequence comes from Endotricha flammealis, assembly GCA_905163395.2. NCBI lineage: Eukaryota > Metazoa > Arthropoda > Insecta > Lepidoptera > Pyralidae > Endotricha > Endotricha flammealis. The sequence continues at coordinate 3,475,502 of LR990867.1, forward strand.
GTCGAAAATCAGTATCTTGTTCTGGACTCCACTGCCAATTTTTAAACTACTTACATGCATTTTTTTCAACTGATTTTATTAATTTTCTCGTGCTATTAGTCCCAAACTAAGCTAGGTCTAAATAAATACGAAATATCCAGACCTTCTGTCCCTTTCAAATGCTACTTTCCATTATTTTTCAAATTCCTCAAAAGAGACGACTGATAATTCGAACGAATGTATTTCATTTCAATACCCAACTGGCTGGTGAATATTTGAAAAAAAAAAAAATCTCTAACTGGCCAGTTCGTATTCCATAGTTACTCTCAGTTTGGCGGCACTTTTAGGCAGTTTGTAAATCGTTCACGTATCGCGCGTGACTGCGCCTAACACGCGGTAGGTTGGCAACGCACATGCATTGCCAACTACATCGACTAAACTTTTTATCCGTTGGTACTCATGCTTTACCAGAGGCAGGATTTTATCGTCTATTTTATAAGGCACAAAGAAAAGTCTGAAATATTTTGATAAAAATAATTTTAAGAGGCCATATGATGAAAAGTTGTTACGACCGCATGTGAAGTAGGGGTAACTCTACCATACCTATCTATTCTATCTAATCCTGGGCTCAGGACAAACCCCAACACACATTCCCACGGTTGTCTTCTGTAGGATCCAGGATCAACAACAGCGACCTCAAATTGACAATAAGCCATGAAGCTTATTGACGTCCCGGGGGAGAAACTTCAGCTGCCTTGGATCTCACAACGAATTTAATCAGAACGAAATTACAAGGAATGGGAAGTATTAAAAGGATTTCCCTTCTTGATAACTACGTGAGAGACAATTTGAAACAAAAGGCATTAAATGCCGATTTATGTCAAGAGATGGCAAACAAGTGAAGCTCGATTGCAGAGCCCCACGGTCTATTACATTATTATTGGGACCTAATGCTATGAGCTGTTGTTTACTATTTTGATTCCAACAATAAAGGTTGTAAAGCCTGGGTTCGTCATTTCTTTTTGACACGGGCCACCAGGCTCATCAACTAATCCGTATCCAGCTGGCATGAACAGACAAAATACGTATGAATCCAAAGCTGATCCAATAAAAACGGCGGCGGCCCTTAAGAATTTTTAATTTACCATCTAAATACTTTAATTAATTTGCTCGGCGACTTAAAAACTAAAGCGGGCGGCATAAATTTCCAGGAGGTTTCCTCAAAGAAAAGCCAAATTACCTCGTAATGAATTTGGCAAATTTTCAACATGATAAAATGCTATTGTATCCGTACTTAAGTGAATTATATAATAAAATTTTATACATATGTGTGTAATGTAAACAGTAACATATTGGTGGAGTCTTTATAAATAGCAATAAGATCATTCCTGGAACTATATTTCGACAAAATGGTATTACGACAACATTTAATTTAGACAATATGGAACTGCTATAAGTACAGCTTAATTTTGACGTAGTTTACTTTGACCAATATGTTATAAATTCTGTCAAATGTCAAATTATATTTCGTGCAACTGAATCATTTTGTACGTGTGTAGTGTAAACGGCGTCAAACATTGAAAGTAATCTATCTCGGGCATGACGGCATAAGGGTCACGTGATGTTAAGTGATCAACGTTACCCATGCAGCACAGAGACACCCAGGCAATCCCCGAGCCGCTGCGCATAATGCATTGTTCTCAATAAAATTTAATATTCTTCTTAATCTACTCAACTAATTAATTTTAAAATAATTATCTATAAAGCTAAAGAATTCTACCTAGTCTATTCTAAGTCGAGACAGATGGCAGTAAAAATAAATGCTTCCAAGCATAGCATTTAACGTGGTAAGAGTTTGTACAAAGTTCCGTATATAGAACGGTCCGGCGCAAAAATTTTGTATTCCAGATTTTAGAGGATATTTATATATACTATTCTTAATTATCACTATCTCTCTATCTGGTAGCTAACACTTCTTATTTACTCATAAAGGTTTGTAGGCGTTCATATTAAAATCTTCGGGTCTACTATGAAAGTGTCCATCCGAAACAACGAAACACGTAGTCCTGTCAAAAATGACATTACTAGTTAGAATAAGGTTCAAAGTCCGTATTTTCGGAATTTCCTCTCATGGTTGGCCCGCTTATTGTGGGTCTTTCTACTAAGGGAATTGTATCACCTCCTTTGTGCATCTTTTAAATATAAAAATAATAATTATGTATCTAAAAAGATGCACAAAGTTTACCGTTTTAAATACGTAAAATACATAATTGTGTCTATATTTCGACCTTCCACTCATAGTGTCGTTCAAGGCCAAGTTGCGAGCCCTATTTTGAAGTACATATATTTTTTTCAGTTTAGAAAGAAGCCAGACATGCTGTGACTATTTTGCTATTGACACTTCGTCAATGTCTCATTCTATGATAAAAGAGTTTGAGTAAGAGAGTGGCTAATGATACAAGAAATGTTTATTATTATTTACTGAAACTATAAAGTTTTCTTTATTTTGCAATAAAACTACCTATCAATAAACGTATTACTTCCCACAACGCTAGGTGACGCTGTTATCGTGTATCTACAAATACTTCAAATTGCAACAGGGATGTAGTAAAAATATGACTGACATTGCGTGATGGTTTGTAAAGTTGTTTACTTACAAATTTTAATATGTCTTACTTTATTTTATTTGTATACATAAGTAAGTGTTCTTTACTTCGGATACGTATTTCGGGCTCATCATAATTAGGTAAGTAAGTGGACTGAAAGAGGAATAGAGAAGGGCAATTACCGAATGGAAGAAGTTAATGACGCATAAAAATATAGCTGTCACTTTCAAACTAAAGAAGAAGAAAAGAGATAGCTTGAGAATTAACGTGGAAATAAAATCGAAATGCGTTTTTCAAACTAACTGAAAGTCACGAGGAATCGACGAAAAAGAACCTTACTGCTTATTGTCGTCGTGTTGGCATTTTCCGTGAAATGGTGGTGGCCAGTGTTGAAAAAAAGAACCTTATTTTAACCTAAGTTGAACCTTACGGAACTCTAAACTCTAAGTTACCGTTCGAGAGACATCAATAAAACAAATCGCCCCGTAAAATCGTCTTAATGCGACCTTTTATCGGATTACACTCGATTCCAGCCAATTACAAGCGAGGGGATTGGCCCATTGTTCCAGGTGCCTCTAATTCTTCGCATTCTGCCGTTAATTTAAAACTAAAGGCGTTTGCAACAATAGCTTCGCATAAATAACATTCGAAAAAAAAACAGAATAGTTCATTCGACATTTGAATAGAGTTCTGTATATTTTTATATTATTATAATAGATCATGATGATGATGATGACATCCCGGTGGAGGGTGATAGATAGATACATATTAAATGCTTTATTTGCAAATCACAACAATAGGACACAGTACACATAAACAAAACTACTTACAGACTAGTGAAATTGTAACAAGCCGGCCTTATTGCTAAAAGCAATCTTGATCCTACCTTCGACACTAGACGGCGCGGTTCGATTTCCCTTCGGGGCAAACAATAATGTGTAATCATTTGTGTTTGTTCTCGAGTCTATATTATAAACATTTATAAAGATAAATGCATCAATCCTGTCACAATCCTTACTAATCCTTACTAATATTATAAATGAGAAAGTGAGTTTGTTTGTTTGTTATTCCTTCACGGCTTGATTAAGCAGCCGATCATTATGAAAATTTGCATACATATTGTTAGGGGTACAAAGCCCAACATAGGCTACTTTTATCCCGTGAAAGTATGTCGTTCCAATGGGAAAATATTTTTTCTACTATAGAGGGCGCTGTATCGGCCAACAGATGGCGCCACAAGTCGCGCTATGGGTTGTTTTGTTGTCAAACGAGATCTATGTCATAAAATGAACGCGAGCGAAGCCGAGGGGAAAAGCTAGTTACAAATAAAGGAACGTCTTTCATCGGTGTGCTATCAGCGCTGAGCTACTTTGGTCATGTGATGAGACGCGGGGAGGACAGTCTCGAGAAGCTAATCATCGTTGGCAACACAGAAGGCAAAAAACCAAGGGGCCGCTCTCCAACTAGATGGACTGACCAACATAAGATGCTCAAAAACCATCAACATCAGATCGCCAAAATTGCCAAAGACAGAGGTCGATGGAGACCATTCATCCATTCCCGAATGGAATCCCACCATGGCCACAATCTTCAGACACGAAGGACCGACCATAGAGAGAGAGAGAGATACCTTGTCTGGTACCCATAGCACAAACAGGTTATGCCCAACTTACTTTGTGGACTAGGTGCTGTGTGAATTGTGTAAAATATAGTTATTTATCGTCATGGTCAGCCAGTACTGTGCCAATACTCAATCTACTGGGTTATTGATTATCCTTCTATCTGATTCTGGTACTTTGTAGAGTTTTTATGACATGGACCTGTTTGACTCGAGTAGCAGAACCATCTGGGTGCATTCCAGTAGTACCCCATACCTGTAGTACTGTTGAGGCCTTATATTAAATATAAATAAATAAATATAAATATATAGGGACAATTCACACAGATTGAGCTAGCCCCAAAGTAAGTTCGAAACTTGTGTTATGGGATACTAACTCAACGATATTATATTTTATAACAAATACATATATAGATAAACATCCAAGACCCGAGGCCAATCAGAAAAAGTTCGTTTTTCATCATGACCCGACCGGGGATCGAACCCGGGACCTCCTGGGTGGCGGTCTGGCGTGGTAACCATTACGCCACGGAGGTATTAGTGTTTAGTATCAGTACTATTTAGTACAGATGGGTGCATGGTGAATATCCCAACTTCTATAGAACTACAGGTATGGGGTACTACTGGGATGCACCCAACCATCGCACAGAACATGGCCTTGAAGCAGCAATGCAGTAAACGCAGTTCGATGAGTGAGAAGTCCGGAAGCTCAACTCCATTCCTTCTCCTTTTCTTTATCTCATCTACACCTTATTCCCTTTTTTTTAGCGGGCAAAGCATTCATAGCGCCACTAATGTTACCTGATATTCATAAACGACATCAACACTTTCTTTTCGGTTTAAAAAAAATGAAGAGTCTTTCAGTTGCGGAATCCTAAAAGCAGCAAAAATTTATTGCGTTTCTGATTCCCATTTTCGGTTGTTTTATTTCGTTTAATTGAAGTGATGGTGGATTAAAATGTTTTGATGTTGTGAAACTGGAATACTGATAAATTTTAACCGATTACGACAACGAGAGAGAAATAAAATTTTAATACTTTAAACAATATACTAGGTTTTTTTTATTTTTATATAACACAGGTGGCAAACAACCGTCACCGTAGCCTATAGACGTTTGCAATACCGGGGGTATCACTCACGCGTTGCCAACCCTCCCAACCCCCCCAAGTGGAGCTCTGGAGACCCTACTCACCGTAGGAACACAACATGGCCGAGACCAATGCTATTTGGCTACGATCTTCTGTAAGGTGGAGGTCCTTCCCCAGACGGGCTGCTCCGATTTGAGCGGATTATCCACTGTACCTCTCTTAATTTTTTTTAACATAGCATGAGTAATGAACCTGCGTTATGGGAACCAGCCAACGGATACAAATGCTTATATTCTTTGTTTTGTATATATAAGCCAAGAACTAATTAAACGTTTTTTGTCATTTTTTATTAAAAAATATAATTCTTCAACTAAACAGGTTTTAGTTAAATCTTGGACGATCTTTGTTTATTATATAGGCTTATTCCTTTTTCGTGTCTATCCTCTTATTAAATAAATAAATATATAGGGACAATTCATACAGATTGAGCTAGCCCCAAAGTAAGTTCGAAACCTGTGTTATGGGATACTAACTCAACGATATTATATTTTATAACAAATACATATATAGATAAACATCCAAGACCCGAGGCCAATCAGAAAAAGTTCATTTTTCATCACCCGACCGGGGATTGAACCCGGGACCTCCTGGGTGGCGGTCCGGCGTGACAACCATTACGCCACGGAGGTCGTCTTCTCTCAATTTTTAAAACGTCTTTTTTTGTGTTATTGCTTATTCAGATTAGCTACGTTCAGCGTTTTATGGCGATTCTGTCGTGTGTTTTTGTTGCATTTAGCTCTCTAAATCGCTGATCGCCGCGACTTTTGAATTTTATAATTCGGTTAACTATTATAATATTTTCCAGTTAAAAGTAGTTAATCTGAATAAGCAATAACACAAAGAAAGACGTTTTAAATTTTGAGAATTTAAAAAAAATAAGAATTTCAGTTTACTTTTTTTGTATGTTTTGTTTAAGAGGAATTTGTGATTCCAGGAAATTTTCGCGATAAACAAAAGTACTATTTGTTTGTTTTTCTTTTCACAAAACTCGTATTTATACGTCGTTCAATTCTGAGCTATAGCCGTCTCTACTTTGATCGTATTAAAAATATGTGCATCACTTTCGTACGGTGACGGCTGTGTAAATAATAGCGCCTACATTTATAACGTGAATTAATAAATAGTTTAACATGGAAATCATTCCGGGAACGGTAACAATGGGTTTGAGTAGATAAAACTGTAGGCGTCTAAGAAAAATAATAATATTATTAGGAAGATAGGTACGTACATACATTTAAACTAACGCGCCATTATGGCGTAAAAAATCCTTACGATCCAAGCTAATGGGTTATTTAGTGTGCTTCATAAATACTTATTACAAGGCCACAAGAATATACAGAGAAATAGTCGGTTACTTTCCCATTTTATGTGCTTTCTATGTATTATATAATGTATCTAATAAATGTTATATACCATCATTCACATGCCCTTTAAAAAAGATTAGCGACATCTCTATCATATGAATTAATATGGTGTGGTGATTGCAGCGTCATCTACAGTCAAAAATATTAGATACTATTTTCATTTTCCTGAAAATATTTCCGATAAAAAGTAGCCCATGTTCTTCTCTGTTCTCGTGATAATACGTATACAATTTTTCATATTGATAGGCAGAATAGTCATGGCGTGGATATAAACAAACAAAAAAACACAATTTTCGCATTTGTGAGATAAAATTAGTATAGTAACGGATAGTAAGTATTGGATAATAAAAGAATACAAAAACAAAAGAACATTTAAAAATAGAACATCAAAAAGCGCGGGTGTAACAATCGCTCAGTTTTTGTTTCTCTCTGTCACGAACAAAGGAGGTTTGCCCGCTGCAGGCGCATGTCTTGAGAAACGCTTTATTCCATAACCAAGTTTACTTGACCAACCTTTTGTCTTGCTCTTTCAAGTATTTGTGTTCAGAGTGAGGAGTGTAGATGTATATTGGTGGAGGTCTTTATAATGTGGACACTTTACACATATCTAGCTCGGAGACATGAAATGTTTTGAAACAAGTGTCGCGGTGTGGCATGTGTCATCCACTCGTCTGCAGGTTTTCAACGGGTTCTTTTGATCGCTCGTTTTTATATCTCAATCTTTTCATTTCACAAGTTTCTAGGCCAGTTCTAGTGAACTGTATTTTCTTTATATAAAATATTTTCTATGGTAACGCCCGGTTTTCCACGTAATTTTTTATGAAAACATCAACAAATGTGAGTGAAGTATTTGAAACTAATGCAAATTATTCAGAACTTTACACAACAGAAAAAAATACCATTTATCGTCAGACTAGGTAAAATTAAAACTTGCTTCGTCAATTTCAAACTTTTGGTTCTCCTCAAGAACGAAAGTGACAAAATAAGCATTAGTTGAATCCTGGTACGTATCGTATTTAATAATAGAGTGGATAAAATATATTATTAATGGTAAAAATAATAATTTTACCCGATAAAGAATAATGATGAAAAATTATTACTGGCTATTACGCTGTACAAAATAGGACAGTGACAATATTTTGTCACTGTCCTATTTGGTTTTTCATCCTAAAAATCATCCATAACTTTTTTTTTATTTTTTTATTTATGTCATACAATAGACAAACAAGCAAGCGGGCCACCTGATGGAAAGCGGTCACCGCCGCCTATGGACATCAGTAACACCAGGGGCGCTACCAATGCGTTGTCCACCAAGGAGGTTGGAGATAAGGAAGGGAAGCTTCCGGATCTCTCACTCACCGAACGAAACGCATTGCATTGCTTCACGTCTATATTCTATGAGAGGGTGGTACTTTCCCGGTAGAGCTAGCCCATTTCATAAAAATTTGCTCTACCACTCCACAAAACATCAAAATCCCAAAGAACCTTGCTGTATCATATTTAATATTAGATTGGTTTAAATATAATTCTTAATGGTAAGGATATTTTATAGCAACTGATCAACGAAATTCGAAAATCAGAAGGCTTAAAGAACTCAGCCACCGTTCGGTATTGGCCGCAATTTCCCAATTAAGTTGCATAGTAGGACTTCCGGGTAACTTGCTAAAAACTGCCAAAGAAGTGGGGGGTCTGTCGAAAGTTACACCATCTGTTGTCGCGCGATAGTTGCCAACCATTTCTCACATTTGATTTATACTCGAACACCATTTACTTCCATTTCAATATGGCGGAACTTTAAGACGAGAAAAAGGAACGATTTTCTTTCTCAAAAATGACAAATTACATACGTACATAGTTAGTTTTTTTTTTTTTTGTACGAAATCCTTTTTATTATACCACAAAGGTGGCAAACAAGCATACGGCCGGCCTGATGGTAAGCCGTCGACGTAGCCTATAGACGCTTGCAATACCGGGAGTATCACTCACTGGCGTTGCCAACCCTCCCAACCCCCTCCAAGTGGAGCTCTGGAGACCTTACTCACCGTAGAAACACAACATGGCCGAGACCAATGCAATTTGGCTACGATCTTCTGTAAGGTGGAGGTCCTTCCCCAGACGGGCTGCTCCGATTTGAGCGGATTATCCGCTGTGCCCTACCTCTCTTGAAAATAGCTGATAGTAAAGACTTGAAACTTGTGGAGGGTCTGTTCCTTGTATTACGTAGGCATCTGGTAAGAAATTATAGGAGAATGTAGGGTTTCGTTAGTGTCAAAATTAAATATTATTTTACTTTTATAATATTATCATTTTATAATATTAAATACCTACTATGGAAGTAATTGGAATTCAAACGCACCTCGAGTTTGAGGAGGACGTTGATATCTGTGTCACAATTTAATACTCCTACAAATATTGTTCTTTATTGTAAGTCTTGTTATGTATTATAGACTATTTTGAATTTTTGAATTTGAATACTTGTAAAATAAATTAGATAGAAATATTAAAAGCGAGTTTTTCGACTCAATTGTTAACGCCAAACAACAAATAAGCGACAAACGGTTGGTTCCACGAAATTATTTTAAAATTAATAATTTAGTCTCAAGTTATTAATTTTTGTCTTAAGACCAAGACAGTGTGAGATTTGTTCTTGCGAAACTCACTGAAAGCCAAGCTAATTTTGCTGGAAGCATTTATTTAATTAAGCTTTGTTGACTAGCACACAAAAGACAACAGCAAATTGTTATAAAATATTTTTTCTGTAAAGTAACAAAACCTATTTCCGAATTTTCCTTCTACTTGTGCTAAAAATTTACATGAACATGACACAATGTTAGATTTATAGCTTCCTAAACTTAATTTTAATTTTTTAAGGGTTCCGTACCTCAAAAGGAAAAAACGGAACCCTTTGATCCCTTTGTTGCCCGTCTGTCTGTCAAGACTCTTTTTCTCTGGAACACATGGAGGTATCAAGCTGAAATTAATATCAAATACTCAGGTCTATAATAACTTTTTTTGGATTTATTTCGGGCTATCTGTGCGTTTGATGCGATATACGTTCGAGAATCTTCTGCAAAAGTCACAACATAGGCGTAACGCACGTTGTTGTCGAGTAGCAAAGTCGTTGCTTTCTCTTTAGAAGTCTTATTTTCCAAATTTTTATGTAGCTACAGAACTGTTCCACATTAAAATAATTGTTCACTGCTACATTAAAATTTTATGGTGATTATTATCAAATCCTCCTATCACGTTAATGGTCATTAACAGAGTAGTAACATTAATTAATTAATAATATTATCATATTCTGGTTAATTTTAAATGTTTTTAAGCAATATTTTTTTATGGTTTTGGTAATTTCTTATAAATAAACCATACAATACAGTACAGCAGACTTTTTTGCATCGGTATTGTTTTCTCGCATTGACTGTTTTACTCTTTGTTACAAATTTATAGCCATCATTATCAATTACAAGGACATTCAGGCCTAGAAGGTAATGAAATGGCAGACGAACTCACAAGGGCTGGTGCTTACAATCCTCAGGCAGGACCGGAACTCTTTTGCGGTATAGCCAAACAACGAGCCAAAGAGATAACAAATAATATCATTATCAACATCCTTCCAGCCACAGACAGTCCACTGCTGGACAGAGACTTCCCCCAATGGGTATCAATATTTCTTTTTCGTGGACTTCTGAATATGGGCTGACATTGTAGATGGCTTGACAGTTTTCTCTTCTCTTCAAGGTACGCGTCGCATACATCTTCATTGTGAATTCTTCATTTCTTCTTTGGTTCATGTAATCTTAAAACATCCAACAACAGCCGACTCCTCATTGTTTGCTCTCCATCTTAAGAACTTATATACCAACCAAGCTCCAGTTTATAACAAGCAAGAATTTATTAAGCAGATAACAGGGTAATTACCCAATCCCAGTGAGTTCCACACGAAAACACCCCGTAGCAAAGCAAACAAACTCGGGGTGTTACCAAGTTTCAGGGCGTAAGGTGCATAACAATTAGTTCTAAGAAGGATCACGACGGAGGAAAATCTTAATTGTTTCTTCTAACTGAATTTTGTAAGTTCTTTAAGTCCTTTGTTTTAGAGTGGAATATTTGGGAAAATTAATTATGTAAAAATGCACTTAATAGAAATATTCCAAAACAAAATGTTATAATCAAATAGACCTATTTCTCATTTCTTCTTGTACCACCAGTTCATAGTTGGTAAGAAACTTACTACTTGCCATTTTATTAAGATACTTGTACAGTCAGGTGCACGTCGAGCTTTACACTTTCAGTACAATTTTGACTCTTATGCCATAGAATTTAAGAATGGTACAAACTCCAATATGTAAAGATCGACATGCTCTTGACTGTACAGATCAATCATGCTGACATTAATAAAAAAATAATTTATTTGAATTTTGTAATTTTTTGCCTGCCCAAGTCACTTCCAGCTGACCGCACACAATAGGAACAAATTAAACAAAGTTCTTTAATAAGTTAGTACTTATTTAAAAAAGTTACAAAGTAAACCCTTTTCATTATAAAGGTAAATATCAAAGGGTTAAACAAAGAGAAAAATGGCACAGCCCTTGGGGACACAAGAAATTAAGTTGAACATTTTTCAGAGGTCTAGCTTCTAAATTAGGTCGCAAAGTAAACATTACATAGGTTAGGAACCTGAGTACCCGTGCAAAAGGTTCTTAATGTAATGGACGAGACGTTAGAACTTTGAATATACTCTACACTAATAGAACAGGAAAAAGTTCCTCAGAGGGTTAACTTAATGTGTGAGACACAGTCAGGTAGCTTGTCAAACTAAACGACAAACTTTTTCTCAATCTAAGTTTTGTATACGACTTTGCACTTAGACTTTTAATCAAAAAAAATATTTTCAAAAAAATTTTTTCAGGTTAAACCTACTTGGAATTGTATAGTTTGAATAGTAGAGTATAGCTACTACTATGAACTGGTAATGGCTTAAATGGGCTGACTCGATCGGGCCAGTATCAGTCTCAACTCTCACAGAATATCGACGTGAAATTAGCAACGCAAAAGAAATTTTCATAAATTTAAAAAATATTGAAATAATATGACAGAATATTTTAATTTACATTTTTATTTAAAGAAGAAGAGAAGAAGATTTAACAGCCATGTATGTCCCACAGCTGGGCAAAATACTTCTCTTTTACCCTCTTAATGTAATGTATTACAGACTTATATAAGTACAACAGTTATTTTGGATATATCGCTAATCCTTAATATATTTTTTATAATAATAGTTTTATGTAGTTGACATGTTCGACATATTGCTGTTCAGTTTTCACGTCCCTGTGTATTACTTGGTAGAAAAGTACCTTCTCCTCCACGTGCTCACTCGTTCGGAAATTAAAAACATGGCTTTTGAACTTTTAAAGGGAAAAGTTGGAAGCCTACATTTTAAATATATTTATTGCCTGTGTCTAAGGGAGTTTTATTTGATTACTTTTAAACTGTTAAAAGTAATATTACCTCTATCAATATAAAAAAGAAAAGTCTGGATAAACTTTCATTTTACTTACTTATTCACTACAAAAGGTTCTTTCTTTTCAATCTAGATTACTTAATACTTTCCGCAAGCCCGTAGAGAGATTTGATTGTTTGTTTGTTTGCATTGTATGGGCTCTGAAACTACTGGAACACAATCTCCAGGTGACTGTATTATATTTTCAAAATAAAATAGAGATCCCTACCAAAACACGTGCGAAGTCGGTAAGAGTCGCTAGTACATCATATAATTATATTAAAAGTTCTTATAATTTTTAAAATGCACATCAGTGTTGCCAGATTTTTTTTCACCTTTCCCTCTAGTTAAATTGAAAAAACCCCTAGAATCCCAACTATGATCAAGAAAATCCTCTGACGTTTTTTGTGAAATTGAAAATTGTATTGTGAAAAGTGAATTGTGAAATTTGTGTAAAGAAAACTTATATTTAAAGAAAAATTTTCAGTGATTTGACCCAAAAAGAAAAAAAAAACCTTTTTATAGCTTCGTTCAAATTAATTCAAAATCTCAAATACTTCAACTAACGAAGTTAAAGCAAGCCACACAGGAATTCGCGAAAAGAACGGAATTTGTTATCAAGTTTTGATATCCCATTCATTTCCTTTGGTCAACTAAATTGGTGTTATTGTTTAATATTAAAAATAAACCAAGTTTGTAAAAATTGTGAAAACCTTCAGAAAATCCCCTAGATAGATTTAGTAACATCAGAACCTCGAAAAAACCTCAACGACCTCAAAAAACCCCTAGGTTTTAGGGAAAACCTCTAAATCTGGCAACACTGATGCACATCCATGCAATTAAAATTTTGGTGAACGTAACTCCTTTTTTATACATACTATAAAATAAAATAAATAAATAAAATGCATTTATTTCAGGTTACAAGACCCATATACAATATAAAAATTAAAAAATTATTAATCCATTCAATCCAATTCAAACAAAAATTAATAAAGTATAATAATATATATCTTTACAATTTGTCTATGTTTTTTAAGTCATTTTTCATATTTTTGCCTGTCATTCTCACTTCTCAACTTCTCTTAAAATATAGCAATTTTCTCCTCGCATTAATATTGTTTTAATTTACAATTCCCACCAACTGTAATTATATTATACCATTAGTAACCCAACCAAGTCGTTACACATCACAAACTGTCTAAATAATTCTCAGTTTGTAATATTGAAGTTCTAGAAATCCTTTAGTGGATTCCAGATATTACAACGCAATGAGATCACACATTTCAGCAAGGATTTGGACCACGGCAGTAATTTGAAAAAAAAGTCCGGCTCCCCCGCGTAATATAGTGTCCCTGTGGGACGCGACAGGAGATTTGCCCACGGCCACCTTGATGGATGACGATGTTACTTGCCGTGTTACCGTTTGGGATATCGTCATTTGTAATCTTATTTTATAGGCATGGTATTATTTAAGTCAAGAAGTTGCGTAGCTATACTGTGTGCTGTACGTCAGAGTTTTAAAAACTATTGGTTTAGCAAACCAACAATGACAGAAACAAATTATTTTACTGTCCATGGGTCATCAAATTTATAAGAAAGACTTTTAATCTGTTGTCAAAATCTAAAACAAATATAAGATTTTAAAGTAAAATTTTTACGATAAGTCTAAATACATAGTTACCATCATTTTAAATAAGTTATTTAAGTACCTAGTTTACTTTCTCTCACCACAAAAAGAGTACTAATGTAGTGCCCCTGGTATTACTCATGTTCATAGGCGATGATAACAACTTTCCATGAAGTGGCTCGCTTGCCTGTTTCTCTGCTGTATGACATAAAAAAATCTGATATCAATTTATGAATATTAGAAGGTTTATAACATTATTTATAACAGCTATATTAGCCCAAATCTAAAGTACAAAACAAGAATAAACCTCGGATTACCAACTTAAGGGGTTTCAATGAACGTGTCCTGAATAAATATAAGTGTTCCTTTAAATAATATAACATACGCAGGCCACACTTAGTACCTACGGAAGGGTAATGGGCGCTCAACTATATTCAGAGCTAAGGTTAAGCACTATACGCATAAGCAATTCTTTATAAAGCTTTCTTTATGTTATACCAAAGGACGCTAACGTCATTAGCCGCGTAGAGTGACCCCTTTTTCGGGTTACTATAATAATTCTATTCCACTATACTCGCTCCAAACAATCATTTGATTTAAAATATAAAATCGATATGAAATAAACGTGAACCGATTAAAAATCACATCACACCAGAAAAAAAAACCGGGCAAGTACGTGTCGAGCCACGCACAATGTAGGGTTTGCTTGCCTTCAGTTGAGTACAATTGATACCTTTCAAATTCTATCACATTTGTAAGTTTTCATCAAATTTTATTTTATAACTTTGTCGGCTATTACTCGGTAACTAGTAGAGCCTACTTAACCGTTATAGTTTTCATGGAAGATATAGCATATGGAGTAATATCATGATTTTTTTCAAATTTCTTAACATAATACTTTCGGATATAGAGGGAGGGGGGGGACTACCGTACAAAACGAAAATTGACACGATAAACGCAAATAATTCCGAAACGGATCATTGTATCGAAAAATGATCTTTCCACACGATCAATGTTGAGAGACCTATCTAACGATACCCCACAAAAGGGGTGGGCGCGAAAAAAAAATTTCTGCTTTACATGAAGGGGAGGCACCGCAATTTTTTTTTTATTTTGTTCCAGCAATTTGTTAGCATTGTTAACATGTGTATACATACCAAATTACAGCTTTCTAGCATTAAACGTCTAGGCCCTAGGCGCTAGACAGTTGACAGACAGACAGACGGACATGGCGAAACTATAAGGGTTTCTTGTAGTTTATTACGGAACCCTAAAAAAGTGTCTAGACAGACAGACGGACAACAAAGTGATCTTATAGTTCTGTTTTCGTTTTGAGGTACGGAACCTTAAAAACGTGTATTTAGTACTGTTTTGTTTAGTCACATTTCAATTTTTATAAATTAAATTCGATATAATACTCCTACATGTCATACCCCTCCCATCAATAGTCTAATCGACAGAAATAGGTACTAACATCACATAATATTCTCTTTACTAGTTTTTTTCTCAAAAATAAATTAAAATACAGAGTAATAATAAAATGGTGGTTACGTGGCCCTCTAGGAATTGTTTCGGCAAATTGGTACTAAGGAATTTAATATAAATCCCGGGTGAAAAGGGGTTGGCTCTGGGCCTGTGATTACTATAGCCTGGGCCGATAAGATATCGTACGTTTTTTTAAGTTTTCACTTAATTTTATATTCATTACTAGCGGAACCCGCGCTACTTCTTTTGCGTGTATTCGATTTCCCATGGGAATTTTGGAAAATCCTTTACCTAATAATATAGACCTTTCTTATGAATCACTTACTTAAAAAAAACGCACTAAAATCCGTTGCGTAGTTTTAAAGATCTAAGCATACATAGTAACAGACAGACAGACAGAGGAAAGCGACTTCAATTTATACTATGTAAAGAAGTCAATCAAATATTTTGTTCAGAGATTAGGCCATCACAGGCACCTCTCGTCTTATTTATTTTAAACGTAAATAATTAAAGTTATATAAAATACCATGGAACTAGAAAAAAAAGGCGGACACCATCACTGAAACTAAAAAGAGAAGCACCCATAGTAAGCCACCTCGCGTATACGTACGAATCGGCCGACTTACTATGGTGTGAACGTGTGCGCGCCGGCCAGCCATTTCAAACTCACACATAGTTACGCGGCCGCCATTAGTGTGCTTCAATTGTTTCTTAGCAAGATTCCGTTCGCCTTTTTTTCTACACCAACTACCACCACTTCGGAAACAAAGTAAAATGACCACCGGTAAAAGAAATGGCGAAAGAAAACCGGTAATAAGATTGGTATGCGTTACTTAATCTTAGTTTATTAATTTATTGACATTGACCACAATACACAAAGTATACTGATACTACTGGCGAACTTAATGCTAATTGCATTCTCTACCAGTCAACCATTGGGAGTTTCGGAGTGCAGAAATTCACGATTGCGACTTAAAAATTAAATTTATATTTTTAAATTACATATAAATAACATTCTAATTATAATTTCTAAGTTTAAATATAACAGAGTCAGAAATAAAACTTTAGAAGACACTTTGAAGGTAATACTTATAAGCGGTTTGGATGTAAAATCTGTTAGCTTGTAAGAATAATTAATTAAATTGAAAAAATGATAATAAGTACTTACTTAAAACATACCTACTAGTACGGGCTGAAAATGTGGAGCTCAAATTACATTTTTTTTAGTATAAATTCGTCTTGTAATTTAGCAAGTTCGTATGTAAACTTGAAAATACTTGCTAACAATCTAAGTAATACATTTTTATAACAGAACTTTATAAATGACACGGTTTTGTGAAAATCTTTCGGTTCTTTAACAAAATTTCAACTTTTTGTTACGATATTTTTCCAAAACGTTTTTCTAATTTAAAATGACAATCCCACTTACCTTCTAACACCTTAGTAAGCTCACCCACGTATTTCACTAAGTAAATTTAAGTAAGTAAATTTAGGTAACTGTTTACCTCAATAATGTTTGGTAAGAATCATGTAACAGGGGGCAAAGTTGGAAAACTTTTTCACTTTGAAGTTTAGCGACATTTTAGCGGCGCCCCGTAGTAAATATCTACTAAACGCACTGTATTACAACAATTTCTTCGCGAAAGTTTAGTGGCAATTTATTTTATTTTGGACATTATCTAAACATGCCTTACAATCTAAGTTTTGTATACGACTTCGTACTTTTAATAGCATTTATATGTATAGACATGGTCGAGTGACTGGCAATGGCTACTGTATCGTAATCCCGAATTCGAATCCCGTTCGACATAAGCATTTGTATAAATGAACATGTACCTATGTCTTGGTCTGGATGTTTTCTATGTACAATCAGTATTTATTTCCAATAATAGCAGTCTGTCTATATTATATATCAGCGTTCTGCTAGCAGCCATTGTACAAGCTTTGTGAGTAAATAACTTTGTGTTATTAGTCCAAGAATATAAATTTCCATTTTCTATTTCAAAAGCAACAAGCGTGCACTAACTCCAGCTAAAACCAAGCGAAAATTATAATGAAAAATGCTTTAATTAAAATAAGATAGCACTTTGTACACATCATAAAAAATAACCCAAAATAAAATGGCTTACTCATTGGGACTTCTAGAAATTAATTAAAGCTATTAGATTTATTGATATTTATAAATCTTAATTCTAACGTTAATGCATTATAAATATTAATAATCGCATTTTCGTGAAACAAAGTATATGATATATTTGATATCTAATATTACCTCTAATGGAAAGCTCGTGTTTTGTTCATATGTCTAAAATACCTATGTTATGTAATGAAAGATGTCATGAAATTGATAAAATAGAATATGCAATTCTATAATTATTATCGACAGGCTCAGTTTTATATGAACTAGCCTGCGATTTTAACCGCGAAGTCCCGTTGTTTGCGTTTCCGGACTGATATCAGGGGCAGACTATGACCGCTTAAAACAAAACAAGAACGGCTGAGTAAGGGAGACAGTGCAATACATGATGTAAGGCGACGTCTCATTCATACAATCGTTTACGGATCATAAAAGGTTGTAGTATGGAAACTGGGATATCAATCTCTGGCAGTAAGAGCAAATACTATAGACGAGTAATACCCACAGCTCTTGACGGTTTTCATACAATGACTTGGCAACCTCCGTTCACCTCATGCCGCTAGGGGCGCTATAACACTTTGCATACAAAAGTTTTGAAATCGTTCACCTCATGCCGCCCTCATGCCGTAGGGGCGCTAGTGTCGCATCTTGCCCGAATTCTTCCGAAGCTGTGGGTATTACTCGTCTATAGTATTTGGTAAGAGCCCTACGCTCCCGCAACTGTCCAGTGTCACTGAAGAATGTGACCGAAAACTATTTGGCACAATAAATAAATCAAATAAAAATGAAACATCTAATGTGTTAAACCAGGTTATAAAAGATTGCATTTAGCAGCAAGGCCGCCTTATTTTTAACAGCAGTAGTCTAGTAAGTTATTCGTGTTTGTTTTCTCCCTCTTTTATTCTCATAACAAGAATATAAAACAGTAAAACCATAAATTCTAACTGTAATTATTTTGTTACGTTATAATAATAAAGTTATATTTTTATTATCACTAACAAAATACCACTCCGACCGTTTCCTATTCAAAAGAGGAAAAAATGTAATGGAAATAATAGAAATGAGATGTTACGGATGTAGAGCAGAAATAAAATTACACAAAATAACAAACTAATAATCTTTTTACATTACGACAGCGACCACTAGTTCGCATGAGTGCATATAATTTAGAAAAAGAAAACCAGAAGCGTTTCTTTTCATCGAATCATTTCTTTGTAGTTTTGGAGTTTATCACAGGACCCGGCGAAGAATTTCGTTTTATAATTACTGAACTTAAACAATAATAAAAAAAACAATTACTTTTCAGACAAAAACTAAATATCGGGACAAGCCCACATTCCCACCGATTTGTCTCCTGTGTAGCCAGGATCAACAACGGCGACCTCAGATAGACAACAAGCAATGAAGCTTATTGATGTCCCGGGGGAGAAAACTACAGCTGTCTTGGAACTCACAACGAATTTAATCAGAAAGAAGATAGTCGGAGTAGGAAGTATTGAAAGGACTTCTCTCCTTAACAACAAAATACCTATGTGTTTTATTTATGGTGTGTATTAGTGAACGATTTATCCTTCATATTGAGGTTCACCCAAAGAATAGAAAAATAGTTTCAAAGACCAATACATTTTTAAGGATCTGGATCAGGACAGGACCGGTTTAAGCGTAAAAAATAACCAACTGTAACTTTCGCATTTATAACATGAGAATCTACAAGTTGATATTGATCAGTATAATAACAATGATTGACATTTACAATCTAACAATAGAAGCGATCATAAAGACCTGAATAAAATTAATTTAATCGAATCGGATCGTCCGAAAACAACCTCAACTCTCATAAACGAAACCGTGAACGCAACACTAGTAGCTTGATAAATTTTAATCAAAATCTTTTGGTTGTATTTGCAGAGCCCTCTAAAGATCATGAAACCCAGAATTTGCATCGAAATGAGCGTAAAATGACCGGGACCCTCATTAAAGGGACGAGAAGAGAGCAGACCTTTATTCTTTTGTCTATGCCTTTGTGCGGCGGCCATTTTGTTCTATCCGCCATTTTATGTTACAAAGATTTGTTTATGAAAAATGTCTCTTGTTCTCTCATTGTTTATTTCAATATTAAAATATGTTGTAACATTATTTTTGATGTGTTTGTGAATGTTACTATTTGTACTGGCTTCGTAATTTTGTTTGTTATGTTCATTAAATGTTCACAGTCCTTTTATAACCATTTATTTACCATTTTATTAAGAAAAATAAGTTTAATACGCTGTTGTGATTTCGACAACATTGTATTTTTTTTAATGATGTTGTACGTAACGGTAAGTACGAATAGTTGTTTGGCGGAATAATTCCGTATAAATCCTCTCAACCTCATAAGAAAATCTTGTGTTTTGCTAGTTAGTTGTTATTAAGGATGGAGAGGTTAGAAAAAGAGGAAGAAGGGATAAAGAAAACTTATATTGAGAAAATATGATTTGGTGGGCGAACGTGAAAAAGTGAAGAGAAGGTGACAGACAAAAAGAATATAAAAACACCATAAAGAAAAAGAGGAAACAATAACTATTTACAAAAAGGTTTATAAAAAGAGTCGGTTTGCCACAGTTGTAGTTTGTTGATTTAATATTTTCTGATTGTACATAATTTATGTTTATATGTCCCGCTCCCACACCGCGCAAAATACGACCGCTTCAATTAGTGGATCATGGTGTAATAGCGTATTTACACACATTATAATAAATATACACTGGGCGTCAAAAATAAGTAGTACAGTTTTAAAATTGCAATATCTCCTAAACTGCAGAAGCTAGACCTTTGAAATAAAAAAAAGTTAAAAGACAATTTAATTTCATTTAATAAAAACTTCATGCATAATATCATTTTTTAAAGATTGACTGAAAAAAAACTTAATAAATAAAAACACTATTTTTTTAAACTGTTGGCTTGTACTTTTGTTTTTTATTGTTTTCTTTATTGCTGATAAATCAATTGCAATTCAAAAGCAAATGTGTCTTCAGCGAGTAAACTTTACTAATCATGCCTCTTTCACCAGAAGAATGTGCAAGAATCATAACTTTTCTCGAAGTAGGCATCAGTATGCGTCGTACTGCAAGAACGGTGGGTGTAACTCTAAGAACGATCCAGCAAGTAAAGCGAAGATACGAAGAGACTGGAAACCATCTAAGGAGACCAAGTAATGGCAGACCCAGGTGCACTAGTACCCGAGAAGACCGCTTAATTGTCTCTACTGTGTTAAGAAATCGTCACCTTAATGCAGTTGAGGTCCAGCAACAGCTTCTTCAGACCCGAAGAGACTACGTTAGTGAGAGTACAGTGAGGAGAAGACTTGCTGAAGCCAACCTGAAGTCGTACAGGCCAGCAAATGGCCCCAAACTTGAGACAGGGCATCGAGTAGTAAGACTACGCTACGCGCGTCAACACGTACAATGGGGCGAAGAAGAATGGACAAGAGTTTTGTTCACAGATGAGTCTCGGTTTTCTTTATTCACTTCCGATGGAAGGCGGAGAGTATACAGGCGACCTGGTGAGCGATACATTCAAGGTTGCATCTCGGAAAGAGTTCAATACGGCGGGGGCTCTGTACACGTATGAGCTGGCATCTCTTCAGAGGGTCGCACAGAGCTAGTGGTCATAGAAAATGGCACTCTGACTGGTGAAAGATATGCATTAGAGATCCTTAACGAGTATGCAGGGCCATATTTAGCAAATATGGGTGATGGAGCTATACTAATGCATGATAACGCCCGGCCACACACCGCTCATCTCGTACAAGAGTACATTCAGGAGGTTGGCATCAGCTTGATGGCTTGGCCATCAAGAAGCCCAGATCTTAACCCGATTGAACACGCCTGGGATGAGCTTGGGAGGCTAGTCAGAAGACGCAGACCACCCCCCGCCACCCTCAGGGCTCTAAAACAGGCCCTGATAGAAGAATGGGTGAATATTCCCCAACACCGCCTCCGAAACTTAGTGTTCAGCATGCCAAACCGGCTCCAAGCTGTCATCAGAGCCCGAGGCGGCAACACAAGTTACTAAAGTGGGAACAAGGCCCAAAACGTAAAAATTAAGTTCTTGATAGTTCCTTCAAAATGGTTAGCTTTTTAGTTTTTTCCTAATTTTCAGTGTAAAACTTTACTAATGCTAAATAAAGTATTATTTTTAGAAAACTTTGTTAAATTTGCTATAAAATGACTTTTATTTCAAAACTCTAACTTCTATAGTTTAAGAGTAATTGCAATTTTAAAACTGTACTACTTATTTTTGACGCCCAGTGTAGTATAGGTTATTCTAATCATAGTAAATGTATAAAACCGTTGTGTCGCGAAACGACACACCACACCTTAACAGAACTGGTATAACTTTAGCATTCATTTTATATCTCTCCACAAAGTACGACACGACACACCACACCTTAACTGGTATAGATAACTCTAGCATACATTTCACAAATCTCTCCACAAAGTAGGTATAATAAAAAATGTTAATACTGTAACAAAATCGGGTATATTTTATTCTGTTTGCTATTAATTGTCAGGCTGATGCAATTAAACTGGCAAACGGCTTCCTTTATCATTTATAATTGGTTTATTGTTAATATTATTCAACAGAATTGTTCATTATCGCCAGATGTTGAGGTCGCAACCTGAAAAAAATCCATATTATAATGGATACTTCATAATGGTAATCCAATTTTTTTATTTATATGAGGACTAGCTGCTGCCCGCGGTGTATCCGCGTTTAATTTTATGCACGACAGTGCCATCTCTATCAGACTTTAGGCCAAATCCTAATCCTAAAGTATCTTATGTGTTAATCCAAGGTATCAGCTACCTTCGTACCAAATATCATAAAAATTGACCCAGCCATTTGAGCGTGAAGAAGGTACAAACATACACATAACTTTCGCCTTTATAATAATACATATTCGTTTCATATAGCGCCTTGATCGATACTTATAAAATGCTTTGACTTGAATGATTGACTGACTGACTGACGAATCAACGCAAAGCCTACGGGTGATCTACGCACAGACTGCTGATCGCAGACACCTTCCCACGGGAACGGGTCCGGAACTTCACGCGGACGACGACGTCGCGGGCAAAAAAGCTAGTCATCCATAAAGAGATTCTCTTTGCAGAATTTCCACCTATCTTCCTAATACAGGTCGGCAGCAGCCAGCGGCACAGGAATTCCCCTTGTGTCTTTGTGGTTCATAGACGGTTGATCACTTACCATCATACTTGTATACAAAATTAAATCTATTCCATAAAAAAATAATTGTCACTTTCAACGCTTTCAACCAAACAAATCAGCTTTGTAATTTTAGTGTACCTAGTGTACCTACCTATTAAGTAATGTTATCCATTGTATCTTTATAAAAATATTATTTACAGATATTATGTAGGTAGGAAACTCTAGTATCCCCCTATAACCCAGTACCTCCCTAATCCCCCCTCCTCCCTAATTTTTCCCCAAATCGCTCTATGAAATACAAACATAGACAAAATAGGCAAATATAATTCGTTGACCAATAATATTCAAGAAACCCTTTGTGTAAAGCGTGAAGATGTATTAGCCTGATATATTGTGGGTAAACAACTCACCTGTGGGGAAAATTTACTAATCCATTGTAGTGCTGGCTATAATAAACTGATTAATGAAGACGAAAGATTTGATTGTTTGTTTGCATTGAATAGGCTCCGAAACTACTGGACCGATATGAAAATTTACCATTGGGAAGCTAAATTATAAGCTTTATTATATGTTTTTTTAAATAGTGGATCGAACATCCGTACGAGAGCGGGGAGAGACGCTAGTACAGTCATGACCACGTTGAGTTTTACACTTGCATTACAATTTTGGCTCTTACGACATAGGACTTAATATTGGTACAAAGTCCGATATGTAAAGGTCGACCTGCTCTTGACTGTACATAGTAAATCACATAAAAAATAATTATTTCTTGAAATGAAATGAAATCGTGTATTTTAGAAATTAGACCTTCACATGCACTTTTTCTTGTCATTTACAATTTGTATATATGTATAAAGAAAATAAACTACGTTATATACTACCACCATTTCGGACACAAGCAAAATGGCCACAGGTAAAAGAAATGGCGAAAGAAACCCGGTTACGGCCTTTTTTGTCATTTAGCAATTTTTTTCTTTCACTCGTTTGTTACAATGTATGAGTACATTTATAAGAATAAATAAAATACAGATCCAGGTACATACAGAAATCAAGCACTAAACGCGTAAAATCCTAAATATGTCGACTATGTAGATGTTAATAAAGCGAGCAGACCAGTCCTCCAAGATGACAACCACACATCTTAATAAAATCTATCCCAGTAGAAAGTCGCATGCTTAAAGTTAGGCATACAACCCCATATTATTTAACGTTCTCATTACAAAAATAGCAGCGCGGAGTACGCTTCATCAAAATTCTTCGTGTTCGTTAACTTTCCCGCGAAACAAATTTCGACTACGACTCTACGAGTTCGGTGTGTTTATAGAGTCACTCTGGTTTCTGTCATTGTTTTTGACGCTATTAAAGTATTAAACTTACCTACTCCGCTGGCTCAGTAAAAGTGAGTTATATCCTCCATTATAAAAAATATGAACATAACAATTTTATCAATTTCAACATCACAGGAGACCGAAGAACTGGCAGCTACCTCGGCCAAAGAATTAGTCTAGCTATTCAAAGGGGGAACGCTGCCAGTATATTTTTTAAGGTTTTTAGTTTAGGTTCATTATAATTTATCTATATATATAAAATGCTTTGTCCTGACTGACTGACTGACTGACTGACTGACTGACTGACTGAGAATCAACGCACAGCCTAAACCGCTCATCGTAAAAATCTGAAACTTGGCAGGTGGAAATATTATAAGACGTAGGCGTCCGATAAGAAAGGATTTTTCGAAATTCGAACTCTAAGGGGGTAAAAAAGTGGGGTAAAGTTACTATGGGACAACTTGATTCCTTGGTCCAATCTACTTCAAATTTTGCATAAAAATTGTTTAAGAGAATTGATGGAAGATGTGATTCTTATTTTATTGAAATTCTTGAAAAAAATGTATTTTGTGGGTAATTTTCTTCGAGTTGATATCAATACTCATACTCCTTAGTGCTTTTGATTTCAATTACATTTCATTTTGACACATCCGTGAAGTGAAGGGTGTCATCTGTCATGTAATATTTTTGATTGTGAATATTGAAACAAAATGATTTCATAATGTCGTCGTACTATTTATTCTGTTTGTGATCTCGGAAAAACAGCTAAAATTCTAAAGCGGACTGAATCATATTCATCGATAATAAGCAGTACCTAAGTAATTAACTCAGGTAAATAGATATTAAATTTTATAATATTTGACAGAGTTCAAATTAAATTGGTCAATGGTTAAATGGCATATTGGTATTGTCTCTTTCTCACATATAGAAAATCTCATTACGTCAACTCGCTCTAATATTTCGTAGTGTTGTTGACGGATGGTTGTAGGCTGAGGTTGTAGGTTATAAAATACCGATATACTTATTTCATTTTTTTTACGGAAGTGGTTGGAAAACAAGCTCAGGAATATGGATCATTTTGATATTAGGTGATTACCGTCAACTATGGAGCACATATTCTAGGGTCCATGACCCGTTGCCGACCTATAACAGGAAACAGGATATAGCGAGAAATAGTATAAGGACGGAGTTAGATTTTTTTATACCACAAAGGTGGCAAACAAGAATTTCGGATATTTCACTCTCCGAACGAAACGCATTGCTGCTATACGTCAATATTCTGTAAAAGGGTGGCACTTCACCGGTCGGGCTTGCCTATTTTTCATAAACGCCCACTCCAAAGATTGTAATGAGAAGTACCTATATAAATAGACAACCGATAAGAAAGGATTTTTTTAAATTCCCACGGGAAAGCGGGATAAACGCAAACGAAGTTGCGCGGGTTTCTCTAGTGTTTATATATAATAATATGTTTAGTTTATTTTAAAAAAACATATATCTCTAAATCTCGTCGTCAACATGCGGAAAACGTAGTAACTTAGTAGAGTTTCCGTTGTTAAAGCTTGCTCCTATGAGAAGACAGCGGTAAGAAAGGTGGGTTTCTCCCGAAAATAAAACATAATTATACAGGTTTTGCCAAATGGAAATTGAAAATAACCGAAAATGAAACATAGATGTGTCTAATCACGGTCATATATTGACATAATATATCGAAGTATACACATATAGGAACACATAATAATTTTGAGTAGTGTGTGTGTTTCAGAGATGGAATTAACATAAAGGCGCGGTCCCACTGCTGCTCACGCTGTGCAAGACCACGTGGGCCACGTGGCACATTACAGCTGCGTGGATGACTACGTGGGTCTACGTTTCCACTGCAGTACAAGCTACAGCTGTAGCGTGGCCCGTGATTTGTAATGTGCCACGTGGCCCACGTGTTCGTGCACAGCGTGCGCAGCGATGTGCACGCTTTGTGGAACAAGCTGTGTACCGCATTCACTGCGTGCATGGCGTTGACAGCGTTGAGTGCAAAGCTTAACACACGTGCGTAGCCTCTTCGTGCGCAGCAGTGGGACAGCGCCTACCATTAACAACTAACAGTACAGTTTACAACGAGAGCGGTAAGATTTATAACAAAAGAAAGTCGCAGGCATCCGCTCGTTAAATTTAAAATAAAAAATATTCTGCAAAACGTCTTTATACTAAAATAAATATTACCAAGTAGCAAATGGAAACTACAAACAAAATGGAGTTTACCTTTCCTGTTCGGTATCTTCTATTGTATTTATATTTACCCATTTAATTGTACTTCATTTGAAATGTAAACAATTCATTTTGTTTTCAACGAAATAAATATTCAGTGGAACGGACCTATTAGGTCTGTTTTTACTATTGTGAAGAATTAAATATTTTGTGCGTTTGTATGAAAGCATAGCATTCATACAAACGCATGTATATTGTACAATTGGATGTTATCAATGAGGCCTTTTTGCAAATACACGTCGGTAATTATTTTTCCATGTGTGTTTTAATAATTACAAAATAAAATTTGTCAAATGACTTTTGAAATTTTTGCTCTATGTTAAATATTTTTGTGGCTCACCGTTCAGCGGTACACAGCAAAAACCGCTGGAATGAGTCACTATAAATAAAAAATTACAATATTTTTTGTGATAAAATTGATCATATTTTAATTTAATTCTTACAAAAACTTTAACCTACAAAAACTGAACAACGTTACTGTGCGAGTGCCGCGCGTGGGTACTAGTGTATTATGAACTGTAGAAACGCACTTTAAGTTTTGTTTGTTTAATTTATGACAGCTTATCCGAGGTCAGAACTCAAGTTCCAAAACCAGCCAGGCTTTTGACTTAGCAGCAAGCCCCCGAGCCGCGCTTTTTAAAATCGCTTGCGCTGCCGCTGAATCGGCGTCTCGTAGCGTCATTCAACATTTTAGTACATTTGTTGTCACCACTCGCCGCCCTGCGATTCGACGTCGTTGATTAATGGCAAGGTCGTATCGTAGCTCGGTTGTAAGAGTCACATGCAATAACATTAACGGGAGTCCATGTGGAAGGAACAACCGAACTCGGTTCCCCGAATGTTAACAAAGGGAGCAAAACGCGAGATTTCCGACTTGACAACTTGCAATGCAACGTTGTTCTGATAAATTAAAATAGAAAACTTTGATAGTGTAAAATATGAATAACTAACAAATATCTAACTTTACGATGCATGTAAATAGACCATATTGTATAACACACTTCTATCAATGGGTTATTAAGGCCGACAAGAAGCCCCTCGTCACTGATTACTTAATAGTGACTCCCTCGTCTTCTACGTTTAAAGAGAAAAAATAAGTGAAGTAGTGTAGATTTTCTAGCTTCGATATCAGTCCGTGAAAAAAACTACGTAGTAACTATTCATTCATAATCAGTAACTTATTTTTTACGTAATATTTAGTAAGTCAATTAGTCAACTAACACGCAAATGTAACATCAAAATCAAACAGCTATACACTTTGCAAGATTGTGCATTTCGCTCGTAACTTCACGCAAAACGGGGTGTAATTAATGCATCAGAGTAAACGTATTTGCTACTTTGTTCCGCATTCTGCACTAATTGCTCAAAAGTTTTCTGTGCATTCTGTGCATCTCATTAAAAGGCCCGATCTTATCCCCCTTTGATTGCAGTTAGCGAGTTTCAGGATACTTTCGTGTCTTCACAAAGCCTACCAGTTTACAAAGTCTCGAATCTTGTGAAACATTTTAATTGTATGACCTTTAGTCTAGACTTGTATTACGTACATTTAAAATTGTTCCTTAACCAACAATTGCTAGTTTCACACATTTTAAACTTAATTTCACATTCTTTAGTTTAACAATCATCATCATCATCATATCAACCCATAATCATCCCACTGCTGGGATACGGGTCTCCCTTAGTTTAACAATAATTCCTATATTTTAATGTGTCAATAAAGGAGGAGGGTGAGAGTGGGAAACTTATTTAATATAAATAATAAATAAATATATAGGGACAATTCATACAGATTGAGCTAGCCCCAAAATAAGTTCGAAACTTGTGTTATGGGATACTAACTCAACGATATATACATATATAGATAAACATCCAAGACCCGAGGCCAATCAGAAAAAGTTCGTTTTTCATCATGACCCGACCGGGGATCGAACCCGGGACCTCCTGGGTGGCGGTCTGGCGTGGTAACCATTACGCCACGGAGGTCGTCATATAGAGTAGCTTATTTAAAGAATAATAATATTATTATGTAACATTCATTGTAAATGATGTGTCTAAGTGCCCGCGTGGGCCCACAGAATAAAGTATTTTTGAATTTGAATTTGAAAAACTAATTATGCCCATTTCGAAAATCTACGCGAACGGAATCGCGGGCACAGTTGTTGGTATGAAATATATTAGTAGTCTCATTCTCTAGTAATCCACACTGAAAAAAATCTGATGGCCACACTGAACTCCGCAACTCTCAAAGACCTCAATTTTAAAGACAAAACGTACGTAACATACAATCCTGTATAATTATTTCGAAACTGTATTCAATGAAGAAAAAGCGTCACATAAAACAAAGAACAAAGAACAAAAAAAATACAAACATAAAACAACAAAAAAGCTATAAATAATCTCCAAGTGAAATTATAAACATAAGAAAACTTTTTGCCGAAGACGTCAACGAAATTATATTCCGAACTGGCAGTCCCTTTGTACTTAACGAGACCCAACACCCAATACCTTTCAAAACAAACAATCGTAGAAACGTAATTTAGAAAAAAAAGTATAGTCAAATAAGGAGACATCTTTATCGGAAAATTTCCATGTATTAAAATTCGACGTTCTCACAAATTGTTATCGTTGAAAGCCTAATGACGCATTTGCATTGAAAAAGAGTTTCGTTTGGGTACGGGAAATTGTTACAGAAATATCGCTCGGAGAGGTATGCACTTGAAGTTACGAATACATCTTATATACCTTGTTGAAATATTAAAATGTGCCTCTGCTTACGCTAATTTCAATTAAAATTAAGTGATTAGTGAACAGTATTTTTTAACTTCACCTAAATTTGTAGATTTTTTTTGTGTAAATTAAAAAAAACTGCTGCTTTGTTGTTTTTTTTTTATTTGTTTTCGAAATGGAGGTATTTTATAGAGTGTATAATGTATTTTTAAAATACAATAGCGTTGTATTTTATAATTCGAATTGATTATTTCATGTTTAAGATATATACGACGACAGGAAGTGTCTGTAAAGGCCTAGTCCCTAAATAAAATATTCGATACTTTGACGTTTCGATGATATGGATAATTTTGTACATA
The DNA here is from genome assembly GCA_905163395.2 of Endotricha flammealis. NCBI lineage: Eukaryota > Metazoa > Arthropoda > Insecta > Lepidoptera > Pyralidae > Endotricha > Endotricha flammealis. The sequence goes on from LR990867.1 coordinate 3,504,859, forward strand.
TTCTGATGGAAAAATTTCGTTCCACTAAATCTCGTAGCGGGCAAACGAGCAATGTTCGTAGCGAGGTTTTCCACTGCGATGGAATCCGGGGCTATACGAAATGCTGAACGATATTTCGCTATCCATATTTTACTTTAACGGTAACATGCTTTTTTATCTAAAACTGTGAGTATTGTAGATATTCCATGCAAAAATTGCATCGAAACTACAGTCAAACATAACAAACATGTACTACCGAATGACAAACATTATGACTTAATATTTTAAAACGAATTTATCGGACAAAAAGGTAGATTAATAACAAAGTTCACACAAATTATACATTAGCATTTCTGTGATTGCAATAATGATGGTTCCATTTTATTCAAAACTATGTGGAAACTTAGCGCCTTCTGTGGACAAGGTCTGAAGGCCTTCTCATTTCCTTCCTTACTAATATTATAAATGAGAAAGTGAGTTTGTTTGTTTGTTTGTTATTCCTTCACGGCTTGACTAAGCAGCCGATCATTATGAAAATTTGCATACATATTGTTAGGGGTACAGAGCCCAACATAGGCTACTGTTTATCCCGTGTGTTATTAAAATTATCGCGAGCGAAGCCGCGGGGAAAAGCCATCCATTTAAGTGTAGAATAGCTGCTTTCATGTCAATTTAATAAAAAAATTTAAAAAAACATAATGTTTTAAATGACAGGCTAACAGAAATTTGTGAATCCGTAAAAGTAAAGACAAAAATGAGATATAACCATGAAGGTATCCTTCATATAACCTCCTATTGATTATTCTGTGAGAACAAAATAAAACATTTCGTATAAAACAAAACCTAACTCCTCTTAATCACAGCCACAATCAAAAAGATTACATTAGAATTTATGAATCCAACATAAAAGTATGAAAATAAGAAATAACAATTCTTCATACATCCTGCGAGTGGAGTGTGGGGAGTAAAAATATTATGAAGATCGGTGGAATGGGATGTGAAATCGAGCATTGGGGTGAATAAATCAACATTAATGCTAGTACCGCCTGCGAGGTTTAGTGTCGAAAGATTGTGGACAATCGGAGGAAAATTAAATTATCTACCTCAGTAGATACAGTACTTATTGTATATGGATGGTTTATCAAAACCATGGAACATAAACCTCCATAAGTCGCATAACAGCAGCACGTCCGCGATTTGTTTTATGTTTACAAAGCAAAGTTTTCAAGGACCCCTAATCTGATTTTCTTTTATTTCGCGTACATGACTGATGACCCTTATGACCAAGGGCAAGAGGGTTCTGGAATAGCGACCGCGTACTGCGCAAGGTGGTCGGGCAACGGGATAGTCGCAGGAAGCCCCTGGATGCAGGCCGCTGTCGACTGGTCATGTGCCGGAGACGTTTGAGGAAGACTATGTCCAGCAGTGGACTTCTTGTGGTTGAGATGATGACGTATCTGCAAACTAAGCGAAATGACTGTTATTTATGGTACAAAAGTATTTTAATTTGAAGAAATATTTTTAAATGTAAGGCAAAGTAAAGAAGAGCGAGTAAGATATTATGTTAAAGTAACATTAAAACTCGGATGTAAAATGTACACTTGCCTACATTATATAGCGACTGTACTTAACTACTAATGAGTAGTTCATAGCTGCGACTGTGTAGCCCCATGTGGTGTGTTGTAACTTTTCACGTAAAACTACATCACAATTTGTAACTCTAACTTTATACGTCCTTATTTTTGTGTGTTTGAAAAATATAAATCCTGTTTTCTGTTTAACACAAAATTAAATTGGCCGTGTTTTTTGTTAGACACTCATTCACTTTTTACTAAATATAGTCCTGAATGGTCTATTTGCTAATTAATGCTAGAGTTATACAGGTTATGGTGTGTTGTGTAGCGTCGCGTCAGGAAGACATCGTCGCCACTACGCGCCACCACCGTCTGTATGAAAGAGACGTATCTATCTATGTAATTGTGCTGATGATCGAATTTTCCTTTTAATACTCTCTACTCCTTGTATATTCTATCTGATTAAATTCGCCGTGAGTTCCAAGACAGCTGTAGTTTTTCCCCCGGGACGTCAAAAAACTTCATTGTTAATTGTCAATTTGAGGTTGTCATAGTTGATCCTGGCTATATAGGAGACACACCAGCGGTTGGAATGTATGGTGGGCTTGTCCCAGAACTTCCAGACGATCTAATTGTTCCGGTACCACCCACCGAACCGTGCGGTGTCGAACGGTCCATCATTCAGAAGGTGAGATAGCAATTCTGATATAAACCATTCAAAAAGATTATCTATTGAAACATGACAGTTAGAGGTACAAAAGAAAGTCTCTTAATTCACCAAAAGATAAGGGAATACTTCATCAAAGAATATTACGTTCTCTGCAATAAAACCTCAAATAGAATTATAATACAGGAAACAAAACTGGAAAATATTAACTACAGTGTTGACAACTTTACGACTAACACAGAGTTAAATGTGTACTAGAAACACTAATAAATAATTTTCAATTTTGTCTTGAAGTCCTAGACAAAAAGCAAACGAAATTTATCGAATCTATGTAGCACTTCACATGACGTAGATAATATCAATTCATAAACATCCCACAGGGATATGGATACATTATGTTTTTAGCAAGATTAAGTATACAAATAGGTCTTCTTTAATCCAAGGGAAGAAATCGAACAAACAAGTTCTTCAAATTTACTTTTATTGATTCATGCTCGCTAAAATGTCCAAACTGGTGGTGGCATCGGTGTACGTACAACCATTTATAGTTGAGCGATGGCTCTCGTGTCAACTCGTAAAAGGGTGCCGATTCTTTCTTTGAATCATCGGTTATTGATGGCTTTTCTAGTAATGATTATGTGATTGTTTAATGCAACTGTACGGAACAATGTAGTTTTACGTCGTTCATTTTGGTTTTTATCGTCCGTGTTGGGTCCCCAGACGTGCGGTAATGTGGACCCAACTTGGAAAACAAAATAGATAAAATGTAGGCACAATTTACTTCGATGTTCATTTTCGAAACTAAAAGTTTTTCAAGATACCTACTAGTCTGTGGAACTAAATAACATTTAACTTGAAAACTTATTGGATAATACTACTTACATACTCTGTTGGCTCAATGACCTGAAGTGGATCTTGAACTCTGAAACTAGAGACCGCCAGAGTTCTCTGTTCTGCTCAAAGCCAGTCTACTGCTTCCATCTCGTTTAGATCAGCCATCACTGTATCGCTGCGGCGATATCTAGAGCAGCCAACCAGGCGTCTGCCCATGGTCTGCCCCCACATAGGCCGACTTGACGCTCCGACCCTCTTACATTCTTACACAGTTTGACCACCAGGACCAAGGGTATTCTCTCAAGGTGACCAAGCCAGGGGAGTTGTATGGATTTATATATTACTAGATGCTGCCCGCGGTGTTACCCGCGTTTAATTTTATGCACAGCAGCGCCATCTATAACAGACTTTTGACCAAATCCTACAGAAATCGCGTACTTTTCGGGATAAAAAGTATCCTAAGTGTTAATCCAAGTTATCAGCTACCTACATGCCAAATATCATAAAAATTGGGCCAGCCATTAGACCGTGAAGAATACACACAAATTTCCGCCTTTATAATATTAGTGAAAGACACTAATTATATGATAAGGATAATACGAAGTAGACAATTATTATCACAATCTATATTTATAAAAGAGAAAATCACTGACTGATTCATCACGAAATCTCCGAAACTACAAGTGCCAGGAGTCTCAAATTTTGCATGGGGGTTCCTTTTGGGGCGTAGGTGCTCACTAAGAAAGGATTTTTGGAAATTCATCCCCTAAGGGGGTTAAACGGGGGTGCAAAGTTAGTATGAAACTTTGCCGTTTTTGAAGTTATTCAAATGAAATACAGCATTAAGGTTCTATATTAAAAGGCATGAAGCACGAGTAAAATATTTTTCTCAAAAATCATCCCTTAGGGGGTTAAACGGGGGCGCAAATTTCGTATGAAACTTTGCCATTTTTGAAGTTATTTAAATGAAATTCAGCATTAAGGTTCTTCATTGAAAGGCATGAAACACGAGTAAAATATTTTTCTCAAAAATTATCCCTTAGGGGGTTAAACGGGGGTGCAAAGTTAGTATGAAACTTTGGAAAGGGAGTAATAGGACTGTAAGTGTTTTATCGCAGGCGTTCAACCTAGAAAGCTGAAATTTTGTATAGAGGTTCTCTTTATGATGTTGACAAGGATAAAGATGGGATGAAATTTCCACGGAAAAGGGAGTAATAGGACTTTAAGTGTTTTATCGCAGACGTTCAACCTAGAAAGCTGAAATTTTGTATAGAGGTTGTCTTAATGATGTTGACAATGATAAAGATGAGATTTTATAAAATTCCCACGGGAAAGGGAGTAATAGGACTGTAAGTGTTTTATCGCTTAAGTATTAAAAAGTCACAAAAATCTCTTGATTTGAAAGAACAAATATGACCGTAGTTAATCAAGCCTGTTCGGCTTTTTATTTAGTGATCGATGTCAAAATGTATTCAGTCAGTCATAGGTTTGACATGGTGTTATGAATGATTTGTCAAAGAAAATGCATGCTTTTAACACGGTCAATTGTATGTGGCATGTTCACGTGTTGGCAAACCATCCGCCTTATTTGTTCTTGCGCCCGAACACAAAACAAAAAATATTGTATATCATAAAGTCCTTCAGTAAAATAAAAATATATTAATCTTAATAAAGTTTGTGTATTTTTTGATTACCTAAATTAAAATTATATATATTTAAATTGTAGCTAATTTAAAGCTATCATTACATTTATAACCTTTTAGGCGATACGAAGTTCGCCGGGTCAGCTAGTATAAGTATAAAATACATTAGTTACAATTAATGCAAGGGCAGTGCAACAACTTAATGAAAGGTAAAATTTGTGAAGTTGTAGGGGATAAATCTTTAGATCTACTGAGCCGATTGTGAAAATTCATTTAGCAATGGAAAGCCACATTACAATTAAGTGTTATATGTTAATTATTAACCCTAAAAAGCCCACGTGAAGCTGAAAACTGCTAGTCTATATATAAATAAAAGGAAAAGCTGACTGACTGACTATCAACGCAGGGCCTAAACTATAAGGGTTAGAAACTTGAAATTTTGCACAGGGGTTCCTTTTATAACGTAGGGGAGCACTAAGAAAGGATTTTTCAAAATTCCCACGGGAAAGCGAGATATACGCAAACGAAGTTGCGCGGGTTTCGCAGTGTAATATAAAAGAGAAGAAACTTTATCGAAAAAAAGTTAAATGATATTTTTTTCAGAGAACAGCTTCACAGACACGTTCTTTAATCGTGTTTTGCATAATCTTTGAATGATATTCAGTGTGTTTTAAATTAAATATAATAAAAATAAGGTACTCTATAACTGAATATAAAAACAGTCGCATATTTAGTGGCCACAAAACGGAGCTGAAAAAGATACCATACCCACTGCATTTCCACGCAATATGCTTCTCAAACGACCTTTATATTGTCCATCGTGGAATGTTTTATGATTTCAAGTAAATACCTACCTTTATTCCTAGGATCCTATTATATGAAGCGTAACAGATGTTTACTGGGTACTTTTAACTATACAACCTAGGATATTCTTGTTCCTTATATTAATCGCTTTCTTACCAAACCAAGTTGCTTGGGGGTAACACAATCATTACCAACCTAAACAGTTACTAAAAAATGTTTTAGAAACATGGAAAAATTTCTCTCCTAAATTCTTTACTGGTTGCCACACCCTGTAGTTCTACTGTTCGTAATGATTGTGTTGCCCACAAGCAACTTGATTTGGTAAGAAAGCGATTAATATAATGAACAAGAATATCCGTACCCAGTAAACATCTGTTACGCTTCATATAATAGGATCCTAGGTAGAGCGTTTATAAGGTATCAGTGGCGAGGGGTCCTAATAACACGATTCCTGTCGGCTTCCCTTTTAAAAATAGTGAATTATCTAACAGCATCGACTCTGCTAATAACATGATTTCGCTTCATACATAATAATGATACCCAAACGCCTATACAATAATAAATAGCAATATCACACGTCGCCAAACGCCTATACAATAATAAATAGCAATATTGTGATATTGCTATTTATTCGTCGCTTAGCCTGTGCGTCGAAAGTCGGTAATTCCCGAGTTGTAGCTGCATACAGTTTTAGGAGCGGCTGTCTCTTTCTTACGCGTACATTTTGTTCCTAGCGCGGTCTCTTTCTCACGCCGATCATATGAACATATTAAGCCGGTAGTCGCCGAGTTACGACAAGGATGGCATATATCAGATTACGTTAGTGTGACAAAGATAAACAGAGGTATTAACCTGAGAAGTAAAAAATATAGTTAATTATGTGTTTAGTGCTTGAATAATAAAACAACTATAATTTTGTCGCGTTGTAATTGTCAAAATTATGACATTTTTTCAATACACTTTCGCCTGTGCTTTCGCTCGTACTGTTGTTAGTTTCTTTTTATTTGTTTGTTGTTAATTTAGTAAATTTGAATAGATTAGAGTGACTTCGTGGTTAAATGTTGGACAGGGCGCTGAATTTATCGGTTTCAGTTGTAAGTAGTTAATTGTTTATTTTGGTTTAGTCTGTTTTCTTTACATTCGTAATGGCTGCAATTTTAGACGTGGGTTGTTGTCTCACAGACTTTTTATTAGATAATAATTTTCAAACATACAGTTTTGAAAATAAAAAAACATATTATACAGCGCGCCCGTGCTTTTCCTTCTATGAAAATAGATTATAAACGGAAAGATGGCTTTACTAAACATTTTCATTGTAATTTGTACGAAAAGTATTCGTGGCTCACAGGTAGGTAGTTGTAAACTTAAAACACTGTTTTGGTTTTCCATATTATAACTATCAGTGCTTTTATGTATGGTAATGGTAAAATGGTATTCGGAATTCTCCATCCCTGTGGTAAGATAAAACTGTATTTTTTTTTTGCTCCGGCTTCCCCTGAGTAAAATTTCACCCTTCGCCACTGTAAGGTATATATACCTACATCATGGACCCAGAAAAAAGGCGGACACCATCACTGAAACTAAAAAGTGAAGCACCCATAGTAAGCCATCTTGCGTATACGTACGAACCGGCCGGCTTACTATGGTGTGAATGTGTGCGTGCCGATCAGCCATTTCACACTCGCACATAGTTACGCCGCCGCCATTATGGTGTTTCAATTCTTTCTAAGCAAGATTCCGTCCGCCATTATTTGTAGGTCCATGACCTACATATCGGTGTGAAGGAACAGTGCGTTTCGTTCGGTGACTGGGAGTTTACAATAAAGATAAATTTTTCATCTAATTAATAATTAATCTTATTTATTTGGAACAAAATAACAATATAAATAAGAACAACAATACGATGACACGTGCATAAATATGAAAACTGTGTTGCACATGTTTATATGTCAACGCCCACCTACATAAAAGGAGTGACAATTTTAATGTTTTTAAGTTCCCAGAATAAATACTGAATATGTATAAGATGTTTCAAAATGTTTTAAGTTAGTTAATTGTCAGTATTATCGTACTAAAGAGACTGGTTTCCCTTTCATTCGTTTATGGGTTTCTAAAAAATATTTCCAATAATTTAAATAATATTTATTGTTAAACATAAAATGTAGTTTGTAAAAGCGCGCCCTTCGTTAATATTCAAACACGATGTTCAATTTGTTTCTTTTTTAAATACTTTTTCTTTGTTAGAAATCTACAATTAACTGGGGTTTAGAGTCCGCATTGCTAAATAAATTACAAAAAAAAATGTAATTACACTAACTCTGTATATTTTAGAATAATTAATGTTCTGTGTAGTCGAAGTTATCATATAAATCGTGGTGTTCTGGGCAGGATATTAAGCCACTTTTTACTGGTTGAATGTATTCTCCGAAGCAACTTTGAACATTAGTAGCCTGGAGTTGGCTTTTTAAACTTGAGAAAAACGAACGTGTAACTTACTCTACGTAGTTTACGTTATTTGTGCTATGAAATAATGCTTAGTTGTTTATTAAATATTGAGTGAAAATATACGCGAGTGGTCACGTTGTAATATTTGGTCAACGCATTGCCTGTATTTTTAGATTTCATTTCTTTTTCGGACGACCTCCGTGGTGTAACGGTTACCATGCCAGACCGCCATCCCGAAAACGAACTTTTACTGATTGGTCTGGGTCTTGGATGTTTATCTATAAATAAATAAATGAATAAATAGTGACTTTATTTTCAATTTCTTTATTCTTATCAATTGTGGCTTAATTTAAAAATACATTAAACCTCTCCATAAAAATATAATCTCAATAAATCTCCTTCAATATTTCACCTGTTTCCTGCCACTAAATTATTGCCTTCATCGATTGACGACAACAACGATTAAGTGACAGGTGGATTGATTGCATTTTAGGCACATAACCTAACCCCTTTCGTTTTACGTCACATCAACTTATTGAGCGTAAGTTGCAAATATTCCTTCTGCATGTCTGAATCCATCAATCCTTTATAATACCAGGAGCGGCGGCTGAAAAGTTTTGAGCCTAAGACCATCAATTATCACTATTGACTCGCGCTGCACATCACTAATTGCGGGTATCTTTTGTAGTATAAAACAAGTTTCATGTCATTAGCACCATCACGCTTTTAGATATTGAACTTTAAACATTACCATGTCCGAGTCTTCTGCGCTATGCATGACATTGGAGTATAGAGCTGTTATAAAATTCCTCACAAAGAAGAAGAAAACGCCGACGGAAATATTTGCGGTTTATGGAGAGTCTGCTCCTTCATTTGCCACCGTTAAACGTTGGAGCCGAGAATTCAAACACGGCAGGGACTCGCTTGAAGATGATCCCAGGTCGGGACGCCCAAAGACGGCCGTTACTGAAGTAAACGTTGAAGAAAAAAAGTTTTTATTTCTTGGTTAAAAGCACTTAATAAATGTAAGAAGTGTATTGGAATAGAGGGAGACTAGGTACATTGAAAAAAAATTATACATTTCTATTAGCTTTATTAATACCTTAGGCTCAAAACTTATCAACCGCCCCACGTAAGTAGAAACAGAAGTTAGAAAAATAATAATGTTAGGATGTTCAGTTTGGGGGTCAGCATTCTCTGCAGCTGTCTGTATTCTAGCATTTTATCTTAGTAGAGCAGTATCAGTGGCTAATTTAATGTCTGTAATTTAAATATTAGAAAATCTATACAGTAAGAGTTCGAGGATTTTTGTAGTGTGCAGAAATGCACACTACAAATATTTTATTGTGGTGTTTACCCAAACAAGCACTAATTTTAGAGAAAGCCTATCCTATTTGAATGTATTTTAACTAATGTATTATGTTAAGTCAAATACAATAAGTGTCTTTTTCAATAGAATGGATCGACAAATACTTTTTACAAAAGCTAAAATAATACGCTTATTTTGGATTTCTCCCGTTCACGCGGTCAGAGTCGCGGACACAATCTTGTTAAAACATAAATAAAAAATAGAAAATAAGAGAAGAACAAAAGTATTACAACAACGGTTTTTTTGGACAGAATTTTGTAAATACGCAACCGGCAACCATACGCGTCATCAATCACAGCGAGTCTGTAATAGTCTTGGTCGGGGAAAATCTCTCTTTTTACCGCTCAGCTTTCTGATCCTACATACATCAACATAAAGACGAACACCGAATCCCCCTTTAATATTGTTGGTTACGTTTTACGTCTTTGACAAGCCTTTGACGATATGTAAGATTTTGATGTTTAACTAGATTCATGAGGGAAATACCACCCTTTCACAGAACATCGGCGTGGAGCAGCAATGGGACATTTTGAATGAGAGACCCGAAAATCCTTCCTATTCCTTCCTTATAATGGGCAACCCTTGACCTGATGTATTATTAATCTGTGCTGGTGTTGTGGGTGTTCGGCAGCAATAATGACTTTCCATCAGGTGGGCCACTTGCCTAATTGCCAGGCCTATTAATATAAAACAATTAATATCATAAACTTTCGTGGAGCTCGATGGTGTTTCCTTATTCATGTGACGTGAAAATCCACCGAGCTTGTACAATACGTTTCGGAGTATGAGCAGTAGACCATCTAACTAGCCCAGCCAACTAGAAGTTTAATATTTCATGTGTGTAGTTTAAAAAAGTATATTTTGCTATGATATTTTAAAATAAAAACATCCGTGGATCAAAGCCAAAGGAATCTCTAGCGCCGAGCCTCAGTCACGTGCTCCATTTGATACAAACCATAGCATTTTATTAGCTTGAAAAGTAGCATGAAAGCAAACAGTTATAGTGGTTGTTTCGTGCCAAAAAATTTATGATCCATTTAATACTTAAATCCGCGTATATTTTGCTAAATGTTTCTTTTTCATTAAATAATCATAGTTGGCACTTGGCAGTACCAAAATGGGTTCTATTTTATATGATGTTCTTCTTACGATAATTGAATTATCAAACATAATCATTTCATATCAAGCTATAATCATCCCATTTCAGGGATACGAGTCTTCCTTCAATAGAAGGGGATTAGAGCGTACTCTGCCACGCTGCTCCAATTCTGATTGCCGGAGGCCAGAGTTTACAAGCCGACCACCGACTTGGCTTTTACGACAGTCATCCATCGACAACAGCCGGAACCGACGGCTTAACATGCCTCCCGAAGAGCGGAGAATAACGAAACCCATCTAAACACTGGCCAGGGTCGACGTTGCTTAACTTGCGTGTTCGTTTTGAATGCGACACAGTGACGCTATCGAGCTTCTCATTTCGTGTATTATATTGTTTACTTCTCGCTCTATCCTATGCTTAATGAAGAGTAACAACTTATTCTGTTAAAATTTCGAGAATTATCAAGAATTTAATCACTTAAATCATCAAATTGTTAGAGGTCTTGCGGTTTGAAAATTCCAACAGAAATATGGCACGTTGATGGGGCATAATTAAATTATTTCGTATTTCCGTTTGTACCTAATGAACTTTATTTATCCAAAGCCTTTCTGTTTCTCTTCATTATGCTAATTCTTAGACGACACTTCTACCACGGTACAGTTGCGATAAAATGTTTGATTATTCGCAAACCTAGAACAAAACTCAAAATCGTGAAAGGGCAAAAAAAAGGAGTAAAAGCCTTATTGTTACTGCAAAACTATCTTTTAGGGTTCCGTAGTAAACTAACAAGGAACCCTTATAGTTTCGCCAAGTCCGTCCCCTCTATCTACGAAAGTCTTGTGTTTAGAAATTTGAAAAAAATCATGATAGTAGTCCATATGCTAAACCTTCCATGAAAACTATAACGGTTAAGTAGGCTCAACTAGTTACCGAGTAAAGTACGAACTATACATTTTTTTTTTTTTTTTTTTATACCACACAGGTGGCAAACAAGCATACGGTCGGCCTGATGGTAAGCCGTCACCGTAGCCTATAGACGTAAGCAATACCGGGGGTATCACTCACGCGTTGCCAACCCTCCCAACCCCCCCAAGTGGAGCTCTGGAGACCTTACTCACCGTAGGAACACAACATGGCCGAGACCAATGCTATTTGGCTACGATCTTCTGTAAGGTGGAGGTCCTTCCCCAGACGGGCTGCTCCGATAGAATTTCTTTGATGAAAACGTACAAATATCATAGAAAACGTCGTTGTATTTATCTGTAAGAATATTGTGCGTGCCCCGAAACGTACTTGCCCGGTTTTATTTGTGTTTTGATCTAACTAAACTCAGTCAAATCAAAACGAAATGTTTTGCCGGAATAAGAGCGGTTTTACTGGATTTTCCGATTTTGAGTTATCTTTCCGAAAGTTTTATAAAGTAGATAAATTATACAAATAAATTTATTACTGTACATCTATACCACAGATATTATAATACTTAACAGTACAGATAGCTCACTCCATACATTAAACGTAGCCGTTCTAAGTGCGCTTATTGCTCGGGCAATTTTTAGTACCAAAATGGAAAACTAGATGTCGCCCGAAAAAAACATCACAGACAACTAAAATGCTTTTGCGCTTACAGTCGAACCAATAGATGGCAGTAGTGGCGTCAAATAATCAGAGCACTAATCCGTTTTTTTTTTCAAAATTAGAATATAGGTATGTACTTACTTATTACTTAAATAATAAAATTCGAAAAAGTTCATTTTTCATCATGACCCGACCGGGGATCGAACCCGGGACCTCCTGGGTGGCGGTCTGGCGTGGTAACCATTACGCCACGGAGGTCGTCTTATATTACACATTTGTAATCGTACATCTTGCACGCATCAGGTAAATTCATATTTACGATAAGTAGAAAGTAAGTATAGATACCTACCTAATTACGGGCAATGCCATATTTTTAAAAAGTTAGTGTAAATAGGTAGTATAGTATCTACTTGATGGTCAATTTTATTATTGTCGTTTACAATGTTTTTATTTCTGCTTTTTGCCTATCTATTTAACCCATAATGTATCTACCTACTTAGAACACCGAGTGCAAATTAAGGTGAATGAAATGCGTTTCGGCGGCGAGGGAGGCGCTATAAGGCGCGCGACGGAGGCAACCGCGCGAACGGCTTCTTGCGTGCCCGCACAGTACCGCAGCGCGCCGGCGCGCCGCCGCGCCCCGCCGACGGCGCCGCATCGCGCCGTCGCTCGTCATCGTCGTCGCGTCGCGTCGTATTCGGCTTGTATATTGAATCTTTAGCTAATATTGCCGTGCCGTTTTGCAAATAGTTATATGTAGGTAAATACCTACTTTTGATATTTCAAAAATAAGTTTTTAGGGTTCCGTAGTAAACTACAAGGAACCCTTATAGTTTCGCCATGTCCATCTGTCCGTCTTCGGTCCTACACTCATATTAACAATGCTAACAAAGTGGTAGAACAAAATTTTGAAAAAGATTTTTTTTTTGGGCCTACAAGGAAAACTATAACGGCTATGTAAGCTCTACTAGTTACCGAGTAATAGCCGAGGAACTTATGAAGTAAAATTTCTTTGACGAAAACGTATAAATGTCATAGTACCTATATGGCATTGTACTCATCTGCAAGCAAGAAATGCGTAGCCAATACGGAACCCTGCATTGTGCGTGGCCCGGCAGGTACTTGCCCGTTTTTTTTAAATCGTTTATTCAAGGTAAAAAACAAAATATAACAACAAAAATGCCGCACCACAAAAGCCGCGCAGGCGCAGTCTGCAGATCTGAGTAGTCCTTATCCTTACGAATATTATAAATGCGAAAGTAAATTAAAAATAAAATATTTTTTATACCACTAAGGTGGCAAACGGTTACATACCTACCGTATCACATGATTCTCTTAACGCCATCTCGAATATACCTATGGATGCGTTGCCGACTCTATTATAATAGTCAAGTGGGGCAACTCGGATACAAAAAACTGATCCGTGTCCGAGTTTACTACTTTCAAATTTTGATTTATGCGACTCGGACGATTTTGTAATTTAAAGTAGTAAGATGTATGTATCTATGTACACGTACCGTCAAGAGGCATCAGGCGGCCGTATGCTTGTTTGTCACCTTAGTGGTATAACAAAAAACAGGTCAACCTTTACATTGGATTTTGTGTCGTTCTTAAGTTCTTTGTTATAAGAGCTATAAATGTAGGTACTGCAAGTATAAAGCTTGACGTGCACCTGACTTGGATTGTTTTTAGATTGGATTAGAAATTTATTTTGGATCATTAGGCTGTTGGAATTATACAAAAAACGAGGCTAAATTCGCAAAGCGTGATGTAGTTCTGCGTTTTTGGTATGTTGTATGGTAATGTTAGTTAGGGTAGTCTGAATTCAAATATGCAACTTCGAAAAAGTTGTGAAAACTGACAAAATCGATTCACTGTTCGCTCTCCAGGATCAAAGTGATTACATATTTATGGAGGTGACTGTACCTAACAGCGTTGCGCAACATTCTACGCTACGCGCATCAATTCATTCCACGCAGAGATAAACCGAGCGCGCGAACGCAGAAGCAGGCGGTGTGGCAACGTAGCGTAGCAAGCGCTTCGCGCCGCGCCATGATGACGGCGTTGTGGCCGTGTGGCAACGGCGCACGCGCCTCGTGATTATGACGTTGTTAGTGGGTACATAATTATTTAAAAAGCTTTCTATAATATGTATACATACTGTGCTTTTGTTTACGTCACACCGCGGACGACTACGCTATTATATTATATACAATATACATACACGCATAATACAGGAATATGTCCGTAAATTAAATAAATACCTTACTACCATTGAGCTATAATACGTCAGTACATTATACTCAAAGATCTTATAATATAACTATATAGTTGTATAATATAAGATTGTCTACCACAAATCATCGCCGTCTGAGGTGCGCGCGGGACGGGCGCAAGAACGGGCCGCGTCGTCGACTCAAGCGCCGGCACCGGACACTAGCCAACCACGAGGCGCTCGCATCGGCCGCGCCGTACTTAAGTCTTGTCGGGCGAATTGTATTTTCATATCTTATTATTACAGTCTAAAATTCATACAGTCCATTATTTCTAACATCACCCTTGGAGGATCCAGGACTCCCACCCCAACGGGAATAGGGCACTGGGCCTCAACTAAGATCTTTGATTATACTTCAATGCTTACTACTTAGGTACTTACCTACCACCAACTTTTACGAATTTAACACAATTATATTAAAAAGAAGTCTTCTTTGAAAAATTAAAAATATTATTGAAATTTTGAAAGATAAAAAAACTCTTACAAATTGTAAAACAAAACGCAAAATGATAGGTAGGTAAGTATGAGATAATTTTGTAAAAGCAAAGTACTAGTAAATCAAGTGTTTAATACAATGCAAATATTAAAAATTAAAAGAAAAATATATAGGTAGGTACTTAAAGATTTTTTTATTTTTTTTTAAGTTTATTTTAAATAATAATTTTATTTTCTTGTCAAGAATTAAATTTAGCGCCATCTATCTGTGGCTGATTAAACCTATCTTTATCTTTTTGTTTTAAAGAAAGCGACATCTGTTGTGAGTTTGTGACATCAAGTAAAATATTTAGTAATAAATTACGAAACAAAATTAACCAATTCTATTTTACAGTACATTCTTCGCTATTTTCAGGATTGTATTTCATTATAAAATTATAAAAACTATTAAAATATTGTTTTCAGTGCGTAATTTTACTTTATTTTGGATTTACATAATCTTCAATTACAATCGATACTCTTAACGCCATCTATATTATTTAGGGTTGAACTACGTTTAGTTTATATGGAGTTGACCACCTGTGTCTATACTAATATTATTAAGAGGAAAGATTTAATTGTTTGTTTGAATAGGCTCCGAAACTACTGGACCGATTTCAAAAATTCTTTCACCAGTAGAAAGATACATTATCAGGGAGTAACATAGGCTAAATATAGCTTTTCCCGAAATTCAATGTGGTTCCCACGGGAACAGGTCCGGATCTTCACGCGGACGAAGTCGCGGGCAAGAAAGCTAGTAGAAGGCGTCTTTGAAGACTCTCTAAATAAAAGTGTTGAATCTAAGGCAAAATCATTACATCAAAAATATATAAATTGTAAACGAGAAAATCAAAACAGCTTCAGTAGACACAATTAATTTTCTTTCTTCAGAAATTCTTCCAAATAATAACGAACCGTATTTTCTGGGTCCGTATCAGAACACTTGGAATTATTGTGGTATATCGTACTCTCATGTCGGGATCGGCACAATAGACGGGCATGATGTGATTCACTGAATTGATTGGTTCTAGAATAACTAGGGTCAGCAAAACAATATTCTTATTATAGAAAATTTCAGAGCACAATATTAAAAATAAACGAAAACTTATTTTAGGGGAGAGAAATATAAAATATTTTTTCGACGTAGGTCACCGGTGACCTACGCGGTTGAAGTGATATTATGTTATCGATGGAACTTACTTCTACTGCTACCTATCAAAAAATTGTTGACGTTTTTGTTTAATAAAGCTTAAAGTCGAGATTATAAACTTTACACGTGAAAAATTTCATTAAACATCTGAGTGCTTAGTACGAGTCTTTTGGTCACATTCGATCATGTCAACGTAAATAAACCGACCAAATAGAGAAGAATTCGAATGTTGCGAATTTATAAGACGCGTGTTACATATCAAAATGATGTGTCTTACTTGCTCACATCTTGAAGTGAGTAACCCGGCTAATTTGGATATGTAACACGCGTTTGGTAAATTGACAATATAAAACTTTTTTTTCAATTCAGTCGGCTTGTAAACATTAACACGTTCGAATGTGATCAAAAAACTCGTACTAAGCACTCTGTAAAATAGTTTGTGTGGTTGAGTAACAAATTTATAGTGAACAAACGGACCGCCCCAGCTTCGCACGAATTTTACTAAGGACTCCTAATTTTTTTGAAAATATAATATAGCCTATGTTACTCGGGGGTAAAGTACCTTCCTAACGGTGAAAAAAAATTTCAAATCGGTCCAGTAGTTTTTAAGATTATTCATTACAAACACACACACAAAAATGTAGCGGGAGCGATGGCGATGTGCTCGACCGCCACAAAGGGAAGATCTTCCGGCCAGGCTGGGTGTCATGCCTGGGGAACCGCGGCTCCGACAATGTATGTGTCGGAGGTTGTATATATATCTCCATATCGTAGAAACTTCGATAGCGTGATTCAGGATTTCTAAGTGTCGTCGTATATGACGTCACGTGTTCGCATTGTGAACTTTGTCTTCACTCTGTAGTTCTTCTGTATGGCGATAGGTGTCGCCACAAAAATAAAAATCTTTCCTCCTTATAATAGTAAGTAACTCTTTATTAATGTAGAAAAGCTCTCTGACATAATAAAAGCCACTTCTATCAAGTCTCATTGCTATACAAACAGGTTAAATTAAAAATAAATTCAGCGCTTCATTTTAACGCAATTTAATACTTAAACAATCAAATACATATTATAATTTATATTTCATTTTCTGCACATATGGAACATTTATGTTTAGAAAATGTTTAATATCGACAACCCTATATTGTTTATGATGAATTAAAGCAAATAATATATCTACACGACAATACTAGCAACATGTATCCACAAATGAATGCGCCATATTTTCTTGGGATATTATAGACTTAATTTTCTGATATTATTACGTTTGTGGGCTGTGAACCGATTGAAATGAGTAACCTCTAGAATCAAGACCATTTTTATTTAGTACTAGCAAATACTATAGACGAGTAATACGCACAGCTTCGGAAGAATTCGGGCAAGACGCGACACTAGCGCCCCTACAGCATGAGGGCGGCATGAGGTGAACGATTTCAAAACTTTTGTATGCAAAATGTTATAGCGCCCCTAGCGGCATGAGGAGAACTGAGCGTTTTGTATGCAAAATGTTATAGCGCCCCTAGCGGCATGAGGTGAACGGAGGTTGCCAAGTCATTGTATGAGAAACGTCAAGAGCTGTGCGTATTACTCGTCTATAGTATTTGGTACTAGCACCCGTCCCGGCTTCGGGTTTTAGTAGGGATCCCTATAATTTTTTTTATAAATATTATAACCTATGTTACCCCGGGATAATGGACCTTCCCTTACGGTGAAAGAATTTTTTAAATCGGTCCAGAGTTTTTGATTGATTTATTACAAACAAAAAAACAAAATCTTTCCTCTTTATAATGTTCTAGTGAAACCTTGTTTGTGTGTATTTATTTGTGCACAGTGGCGCCATCTATATCAGATTTTTGATGAAATCCTACTGGAAACGCGTACTTTTCGGGATAAAAAGTACCCTATGTGTTAATCCAAGGTATCAGCTACATACATAGTCTACATACCAAATATCATAAATATTGACTCGGCCATTTCAGCGTGACTTTTTCACGCGCAACAAACATACACATAACTTTCGCATGTATAATATTAGTAGAATGGATTTACAGATTTTTTCTCTACTACATGGGTTTTGATGTGGTAATTACTCTCCCAGCACGTCAGTAGCAGGCCAATAGGGAATATGCGCGTTTTTGTAATATTTTTAAGCGATCGCTAATATTATAATTGTAATACGGCGAAAAAAAGTCAGACGATAAAAAAGCAGCAGAAAATTGTAACTATTACCTGGTTTCGGTGTTTACATCCCACCTTTCTAAAGACAGCAAACCTTCCCTATGAATCACCCTATCCACTCATCATTGGTAAAATTCGCATATAAATTGATGTTTTTTGCTCATAAAGGTTTGTAGGCATATTAAAATCTTCGGGGCAACCATGAAAGTGTTCAACCGAAACAACGAAACACGTAGACCTGTCAAAATAGACATACTAGTTAGAATAAGGTTCAAAATTGGTTAGAACACTTAGAACTCAACGAAACGCCAGTCCATATTTTCGGAATTTTGTTTCATAGTTGCCCCGCTAATTGTGGGGTTTTTATATGGGATTTGGATCACCTCATTTGATGAAATAAAGGTTATTCTTATCGGTAGACAATGTTTATGAGAACGGGGATTTGACACAAGAGATTTTTTTTAATTATGCAGACTTTAAAAATCTTTTGTAAAGAAACCTTTGATTATTTCTCAATCACGCCTTAGGTGTTACAACGACTTTTAATTTTACTCAAAAATGTTTTACAGGAGACGAAACTTTCGTGATTACAAACTTCAAAGAGGAAGAAAATTAATGTTGGTTATTTTTTTTTATTTTTCAGCTGCCGAAATGTCTTTGTGGGATGAACTCGTTACATTTTTTCCTGTATATTTTACATTCGTATTGAGGTACCAAATGATTTATCGATTACAAAGGTACTTACATTGTTTTTTAGTGTGAGTGAAAGACCCGGATTTTTTCGGTCCCACTCGGCTATTTTCTCATCTCTTTTCACTTTGTTCTTTTTTAGCAGAAAACGCCTCTAGTGTCAATGATAGCAGCGGTCGAGACAAGCCCACCACATATTCCCACCGCTGTGTCTCCTATTAACCAGGATCAACAACAGGGACATCAGATTGACAGTAAGCAATGAAGCTTATTGACGTCCCGGGGGATAACAACTGTCTTGGAACTCACAACGAATTTAATCAGGAGGACCTTAGCAACTATGCAGCTATAAGGAACGGGAACTACTCTCCATCAGGTGACCTGTAGAGTGCCAAAAGGGTGTTGCCCCAGTAGTGCCACCATACAAATTCATAGTAGACCAGCGACTCGCCAATGTCGCCAGGTGACTAGTCGGCACTGGATAATTTCATGTCGACTCGCTAGGCGAGTTGTTAAGCTCTCTTTCATGTTAAACGAGGTGATTCTTAACTTCTATAGTATTATAATTTCTCGGAAACTTTATAAGTTGTCAACTTCTTTGAATACTTAAAGCTTAAAGCTCGCGGTATAACGGTCCGGTTGATCTCCATTACTCGGAAGCGCTTAATTTTACTTCGTGCCTCGTTTAATACAGGATCTGATGTCTCGTGTTTTGCTGTAATCAAATTATAAAGTTCATCGAGGAGCTCGATGGCGTCGTTGAGTGTCGCACTCTTATAACACGCAAGTCAAGCAACGTCGATCCTACCTAGTGTTTGGATGGGTTTCGTCATCTCTAGTTTATCTATGCTTTGGGGGCCACGTTAAGCCGTCGATCCCAAATTGTTTCTCCGTGCTATGGAGGCCACATTAGGCCGTCGATCCCAAATTGTTTCTCCATGCTCTGGAGGCCACGTTAAGCCGTCGATCCCAAATTGTTTCTCCGTGCTATGGAGGCCACGATAAGCCGTCGATCCCAAATTGTTTCTCCATGCTCTGGAGGCCACGTTAAGCCGTCGATTCCAAATTGTTTCTCCGTGCTATGGAGGCCACGTTAAGCCGTCGATCCCAAATTGTTTCTCCATGCTCTGGAGGCCACGTTAAGCCGTCGATCCCAAATTGTTACTCCGTGCTCTAGAGGCCACGTTAGGCCGTCGATCCCAAATTGTTTCTCCGTGCTCTGGAGGCCACGTTAGGCCGTCGATCCCAAATTGTTACTCCGTGCTCTGGAGGCCACGTTAAGCCGTCGATCCCAAATTAATACTCCGTGCTCTGGAGGCCACGTTAGGCCGTCGATCCCAAATTGTTTCTCCGTGCTCTGGAGGCCACGTTAGGCCGTCGATCCCAAATTGTTTCTCCGTGCTCTGGAGGCCACGTTAAGCCGTCGATCCCAAATTGTTTCTCCGTGCTCTGGAGGTCACGTTAAGCCGTCGATCCCAAATTGTTTCTCCGTGCTCTGGAGGCCACGTTAGGCCGTCGATCCCAAATTGTTTCTCCGTGCTCTGGAGGCCACGTTAGGCCGTCGATCCCAAATTGTTACTCCGTGCTCTGGAGGCCACGTTAAGCCGTCGATCCCAAATTGTTACTCCGTGCTCTGGAGGCCACGTTAGGCCGTCGATCCCAAATTGTTTCTCCGTGCTCTGGAGGCCACGTTAGGCCGTCGATCCCAAATTGTTTCTCCGTGCTCTGGAGGCCACGTTAGGCCGTCGATCCCAAATTGTTTCTCCGTGCTCTGGAGGCCACGTTAGGCCGTCGATCCCAAATTGTTTCTCCGTGCTCTGGAGGCCACGTTAGGCCGTCGATCCCAAATTGTTTCTCCGTGCTCTGGAGGCCACGTTAAGCCGTCGCTCGATCCCAAATTGTTGTCGATGGATGACAGTCATTAAGTCGGTGGCCTTCAGGCGCTTGTCCTGTTAAAACACTGACCTCTGACAATCCGCATTGTAGCACACGACTGTCATACAATTGGAGTGTTCGTTTTAAGATACAGCGATGCTTTATAACTACTCAAATCAATGCCATTTGGCAAACAAAACATTTAAGTGGTTAAGGTCAACAAAAATAAGAAAGGAGGAGAACGAAAACGTATAACACGCCATAATATCAACACTACGCTTACGGCAATTAGTAACCTTTAATTCGAAGTTGTGTTATGAAAAATATTGGTAACCGACAATAAAAATTGTTTTATCGTGCCAATATACGGTTTATTTGTAGCAATACCGTATCCACTGCCCCTATGTCGCGTCGCTGCCACTTTTATGGCGGTAATTATACCTGATTTACTGACTGACCGGTTTAGGATTTGGTCAAATGAATACTAGATATTTATTGGTCCGCCCCATGTGTTTCTTCCAGTTATTTGTGGTGATTAATCGTATTTTGTTTTAGGAAAGTTGGTGTTAGGAAATCATAAATAAACTACTACACTTCAACATAATATATTAGGACAAGGACTCACAGCAACACAGAGACCACAGAGAAACCAGCCGGAATTTAAAGTAGACATACCTAAGGCTTTCTTGAAGGTTGCTACATAGTTGTTAAGTCAACTGATTTCCTCTCGTGGTATCCACTACAGGAAATCAGTTTCAGAAAGAATAAATTCTATTCTCAATAATATTTATACGTAAAATAATCATATCCATGAATTTAAAAATGATAACACATAAAATGAGAGTAAACGTTTTATATTTTTTTATAAGGGAAAGTTCCAACTGACTGATTATGATACCCAGCTACGCCCAGCCTAGGAATTCGGGACGAAGACCTGGAATAAGAGGGCATACACACAAACGAGGTTGCGCGGGTTACACTAAAGTATAATGAATTTAGTCTTGAACTGGAATTTGTGGAGGAATGTTAGAGGGGTTACTATGAGTTGTCCATTTGTTCAAAGGTCAATAAGTGCCCTAAACTAACAAGTTAGGGATCAAAGCTTGCTCTAAACATAGATTGTGCAACAGTTGCGTTTATTCCCAAGATATTATGAATACTTAGTGAAAAATTATCAGTGCCATCTGCGTACAAGTGACTTATTAGAATTTGACGATTGCAGCACCATGCTACCTTATGGGGCGAATTACTTTCCCGTGGTAATGAGATAATTTTAGGAAGAAAGTGGCATTTTCTGTACTATCGACAATACGTACCTAAAAAAATAATAATCTTTGGCTTTGTAGTCAAGGCGTTAACACCCAAATATGCTCACTTTAACATTTCAAAATTAGAACTCATTTATTAATTAAAAATAAACAAAATCGTATAAATATTAAGTTGCTGTTCATATGCATTTTTAAAGGCCCCGTCGCCGTCCTTTAGAATTTAATTAAAACTTTCTAAAGTGTATTAAAAAAGCTTCATAACTATTTCATTACATTGTTAAAACTTCAAATGTCTCTCTGTGTCCCCTTGACTACAATAAAGTTAGAATATAGTTTATAATACAAATTATTTTTAATTAACGATTATGCACTTTCTTTTTGCCGAATATTAACTAGTCCAATAGATGAAAAAAATAATTCCATGCAAACTGTATTTTTGTATAACATGGTAAATACGTAAAATGCTGTTTCAAAGGTATCGATTTGATCTGCTTGTATTTTGCTTCAATAAAAAATAAGTAGCAGGTAGGTGTATTCAATAAACAGCGAATGTTTCTGTAAAACCGAATGCGGTCATGAAAATCTCTACATAAGCAATACCTACTTTTTCCCTATGCTCTCAAATTATTAAGGTATTCATCTTTTAACAAATAACTAAAATACATAAATCCAGCTTGCCTGCAATTAACGGGAAATGAAAATCTATCTTTACTGAGCTATATTATAACCGATAATTTGCTGCTTGACTGTACAAAGAGAGAAGAGAGAATTGTTTTGTTGGAGAGAATGATTTTTTATTTTTTTTTTAAACATAAAATTTGGCAGCGGGTTCAATGGCCCAGTTTAAATAACGACTAGTCCACTGAGCCCGCGGGCTCCGGCCGGCCGGCCTCAATCGACTAAAGAGCCTATCTAGTCAGCTGAATATGACTGTCAACGCCGCACTACACCGCGTCTGAGCGCAACCTGATGGCGGCGTAACTAGTTGACAAGACAGCGAAAAGTCGCGATCCTCAGATGTGAAGGAACGATCAAGAAGAATAACCGATCTGATTATAATAACAGAAATTACCTAATATCTCCAGCAATGTTTGAATAGACTTCTCGCATATTTTCTTAGTACTTATGGAATTGTTTATTCAAAGAATAGGCCTTCACAAGTACTTAGACTACGTATAGTGATATCGTAGAAACTCGATTTACTAAACTAATTGTTAACTCCAGGCATTCGGATAATCTAATTTATGAAGTGTTTTTGTCATTATTATGTAAAAATATGTTGTACATTTAGAATACTAGACGTAGGTAATCAAAATGTAAATTTTTATGAATTTTCGTTTAAATACATTGAGATTTACATGAGAAAACTCTTTCTTTGCACTTGACCCCATACAAAAGAAAAGCAAGGGGGGGGGGACTTGCTATCACAAGGTATCATATCAATCAATGATTATCAATGCCTTATGTGTATCATTAAATTCTTGTTTTCGGTTTTATATATTTCTATATCACTTGCTTGACGGTGCAGGAAAACATCTTGAATCTGGATGATATTCCTTAGTAATTTCCATATGATTTGTCAACGATTCTATAGACATTTATTAATCTTGAGCGTCGTGAACTCAATAACGTCGCGTGTCAACAAAAATCATGATAAATTATTTCAGGAAAACATGTTTTTCAGATTACGTAAGAGCAAGAATATTTTATATGAGTTACTAATGAATGACACTGGTATTTATCGCAATTCGAGTCTCGATCCTCGCAGGGGACAAACATTTATGTGACATTTGTGTGTGTTTTTTTTATGGAATACGGCAGACAAACAGGCAAGCTGGCCACCTAAAAGGAAAGTGGTCACCGCCGCCTATGGACATCAACAACACCAGGGGCGCACCTCTGACCAGACGTCTAATGTGCCTCTTAAATAGTCCCATGTCATAGTCCGAAATTTGTAGTAGTAGTGTTTTTTTTTATACTACAAAGTTGGCAAACAAGCATACGGTGATGGTAAGCATCACCGTAGCATAAAGACGCTTGCAATACCGGGGGAATCACTCACGCGTTGCCAATGATAAACAAAAGTTCATGCGAAGCTGGGACGAGACCATGAAGGAGATCTTAGTATCTCCTTCATGGACGAGACGGTAGCTATTTATACAACTCAACCGGCCAGCTGTATTGTCAGTCGTGCGACAGTTTTAATTGGGATCTATTTCCGTGTAAAATACCTTACATTTAGGAGCAAACCCGTGCTGGGAGCTAATGAAATAAGCTGTAATAGGCGAAAGGTCCCCAAAGCAATAACAGTTTTAATTACGTTAAAAATTACGCCTCGGAACTTTACCCTGGTATCTTGCCACTCCATTTCGTTTTTATTGTTATGTTTATTCCTCCTAACGTAATGACCATTTTTGCTTTCAGCTTTAATATAGAAACGCGTTTTTTCCCTCATTCTATCGAGATAAGTTTGCTTCTGGTTTTTGTGGTATTCTTTTACTGTCTTATTGTAATAGTGGTTTGTAGTGGGTGGTGGTAAAAAAACTATTCTACTATTTTGTAATTGTAATAGTGATATAGGTTACAATTACTATAATTTTTTCTTTGTTTTTATTGTGGTTTTACTGAATAAAAGTCAGGATTTCATCACGACGATATTGTCTAAATATTTCTGCACGGAGTCGCGCGCTTATGTGCTCCTGTTTATTTCATCGTTTGTGTCGAAATGAATTCTTAGAAGCAACCGGTCTGGGTAGAGGCTGACAAAGGGCACTACAAAGACCAGCAATGGTCGAAGCAGGTCGAAGCAGTGGGTAAATAGTACTGTAAGTACTATAATATCTGTGAAAAAGTGTACACATTCTTTTATACACTCAATTATTTTTATCAGTACAAGCCCACCACAGATTCCCACCCCTGTGTCTCACGTATATAGCCAGGATCAACAACGGCAACCTTAATGAAGGTGCTTATTGACATCCCGGGGGAGAAACTACAGCTGTTTTGGAACTCACAGCGAATTTAATCAGAAAGAAATGAAACAGAGTAGAACGTTTTTTTTATACCACAAAGTTGGCAAACAAGCATACGGCCCGCCTGATGGTAAGCATCACCGTAGCCTATAGACGCTTGCAATACCGGGGGTATCACCGACGCGTTGCCAACCCTCCCAAAACCCCCAATTTAGCTCTGGAGACCATACTTACCGTAGGAACACAACATGGCCGAAACCATTCTATTTAGCTACGATCTTTTGTAAGGTGGAGGTCCTTCCCCAGACGGGCTGCTCCGATTTAAGCGGACTATCCGCTGTGCCCTACCTCTCTTGCGTATTCTATGCTCCAAATAAAAATAATAGTGGGCTCCTACTTAAACTCAGTAGTGGGTGTGATGGCTTTACGAAACACAGATACGCCAAGTTGAATAGACAGCCGCCATTGATAACCCTGATTACACAGGAGTGGGAGTAAAATTACCGATTTTAATTATCACGAATCCCAATTGTTACATTACCCTTTCAAGAGTACAAATTAACTTAATCTATAAACTGATAAATGAAGGTATAAACAGGAATAATCTATCCATATAGAGTGGGCGTAATTGTAAATCCCTTTGCCCCGTAATCGGCTAATTAAATCCAGTACAGTGGTACATAAGCGCGGTACATAATTAACATGCCGTACCAAAAGCTCTGTATTTGTATATTGGTTTAAATTGAAGGATGTAGCGAAAAAAAATTTACAAAAAAAAATTTTTTATTTTGTAAGTAGAAATATTATTTTTAAACAAATGATCCAACCAGTTTATACAAGGCATTGTGAAACTAACTGGTTGGATCGTTAGTTTAAAACCGTTACCTACTTAAAAGAAAAAAAAATGCACAGAATTGGCTCTGGTTATTAGTAGGCAAGCATTGTTAATTGAGTCAATTTAGGTCATTTGGGAAAAAAGCATTTATTTAGTTTCGGATAGGTACGCGATTGTACACGACACACACGGCCTTATTCACGTAACAAGAACCGATTCTAGTTCGATTCAACGACACTCGCTGTCTCACTCATACAAAATAGGAATTGAACGGGACAGCGTGTGTCGTTGAATCGAACTAGAATCGGTTCTTGTTACGTGAATAAGGCCACTGATCTCAAGATAAGTAGTAAATATAATTCTAGCCATATTAAATGTATGGCTAGTTACTCTCAGGGAGTACCAAGGATTATTAAAGCTACTTTGTAATACATAAATTAAGTCTTTTGCCAGTTCTTCTGAGTAAAATTCTGCCGTCTAAAGTAGTGGTAGGAAAAACAGTAACTGTCCAAAAGAGCTTGTAATTACGCATTTGAATAAAAAAGTTTTGAGTTTAAAACAAATTATATAGCTTAACGCGCTTTCCTGTGGGAATTTTGAAAAATCCTCTCTTAGTACACCCCTAGACGTCGTAAGGAACCTACATTCCAAATTTGGAATCTCTAGACCCAGCGGTTTGGGCTGTGCGTTGATATATAGTTAAGTCAGTCAGGGCTTTGAATTTTATATATATAGATAATTCTACAGAGAGAACATGGATATGTTCTATCTGTTTTTATGCAAAGGAATATGGTTACTGCATAGGAACATGGTTACTCATAATTTGGACCAAAATGCTACTCATCACTTGGACCAAAATACAAAGTCAAAGAGTGATAAACTCCGAACGAATTTCATCAAGAAACAATCAACATGGAAAAGTTTTCACAAGTTATCTACAATTAACAGACGTTACAAAATGTACCTACCAAAGTTAATTTCAGTCGCCTACAGTTTAATGGATTTACTTGAAATATATTTCCAATTCAAAATTTATTCTTCAGGAAGAATTTCATATTCTTCAGTAAGAATAACATATTCTGCAGTATAAGAATGTGCAAGATACTTTATGACGGACCTTTCACTCCGACTATCTTCTTTCTGGTTAAATTCGTTGCGAGTTCCAAGACAGCTTGTTGTTTCTCCTCGGGGACGTCAATAAGCTTCATCGCTTATTGTCAATCTGAGGTCGCCGTTGTTGATCCTGGCTACACAGGAGATACATCAGTAGGAATGTGTGGTGGGCTTGTCCCGATTTATTACGGAGGAGGACAAAATAGCTAGCTATTCACCTGATGACAAGCAATCACCGCTGCTGCACATGGACATCTACGACTTCAATCTTGGATGAATAGGCATGACGACAGTATCAAAAAAATAATTTAATATTTTTAGGTGAACATTCATATTAAACAAAAATAAAACATTGCTTTAGTTTTGTTTAAAAAAATCAGATCAATAAAATAAAACATTAAAATACCTCAATCGGCCATTTTGATTGAAACACTAGCAGGTGTCATGGCGTCGGCTCTGACGTCACACTTCGGTAAACATTATGAACATTTTCTTCGTTACGCCATAGACACAATGAAATTTTTACCAAAGAGTGACGTCAGAGCCGACGCCATGACACCTGCCGCTGTTTTGGCGCACTATTTGAATAATATTAGAAAAATGGTTTTAAACTTCGTTAAACTTAGGTTTGATACCGATGTAAATGTGTACCCACACACGGGTTTTCAAAATCTTTCGTCACGCCTATTGCCTACCTATGAAGTAATGAAAAAGAAGGACGTTGGAAGGAATGAAGAGAGAAGGAGCAGGTGGGGTAAAAGTATAATAGTTTCTTTTCTGCCTATTCATTCTGTTCCACTTAATTCACCCAGGTGAACATTGTAGAATGAACCCTTGAATAAATATACCATACAACTTAATTTATAAAAATTTAGTTACGCCAACAAAATAATCAAAATGGATTTCTAATAAGGTTTTATTTCCAATAGTGTTGTGGCAACATAATCAAAATGGATTTCTAACAAAGTTTCATCTTTCGAAAGGCTTCCGACTATCTCAGTCATCTTATAGGTAATGGTCACTTTATAGTTTATACCAAGAGCCGCGGGTTAGAATGCTGCGCAAGGAAAACATTTATGTGCATGAATATGTGTGTTTGCCTAGTCCTGGGTGTTTTCTAATGTATAATAAGTATCTATTTATTTACAAAAAAAAGACTCCAAGGAAAGCGCAAACGTGGTCGTCCAAAACAGACTTCGCGGCGGACTGTCGTTGCAGAGGCGAAGGCAATAGGGAAGACTTGGAGCGAAGTAAAGCGCGAAGCTCAAGACCGATCGGGCTGGCGACGAACTGTGGACGCCCTCTGCCCCGTCTAGGGGACTTAGTACCTTAAGTCAAGTAAGTCAAAAGAAATGGCAAAAGAAAACAAGTACTGCCTTTTTTGTCTCAAATACGGATCTCCCTTCAATCGAAGGCGTTAGAGCATTAGAGCGTACTCTGCCACGCTGCTCCAATGTACATTAGGACTATACTATACTATAGTGTCGATGAAATAAACATTAGTTTTCCATTAATAGTACCTACATTCTTATCTATGCTAAAAATAGTAAAGTTTCTTGCCAAAAGTTGCAAAGAAAATGTTAAAAAATAAATTTGACTTGTCGCATGGCAGATAAGCGATCTGGAACTCATAATAGTATTTTGTACAGACATTTTATTATATGGAACTAATGGAATTTAAAAATATGAAACTTTGTTAGAAATCCATTTTGATTATGTTGGCACAACACTATTGGAAATAAAACCTTATTAGAAATCTATTTTGTTATTTTTGTTATCGTAACTAAATTTTTATAATGAATGTTGTATATTCATTCAAGGGTTTATTTCACTACGTTTACCTGTGTGAATTAAGTGGAACACAATGAATAGACAGAAAAGAACTATTATACTTTTTACTCTCATAAAAGCAGAAAAGACAATTCCACAAATCCAGTTTTGGCAAAATTCTATTTTGAAACCCCTACGGCAAACGAGACAGCTACCTTACCTTTTTTAAAAACAACTAACATGGCATCTTTTACACCGAAACGTAACAAATATAATGGATATTTTATCAAAAGACATTTTATAAACTTTCATTTACAGAAATTAGAAATTTCACCACTTACTTTACTATACTCTGTGTGATTTGCCCATATTTAATTATTTACTTATTTATTTATTACTAACCCTTCCGGTATGGATCGAGTGCCACAATGAAAATAGTAAGTAATGAAAAATGATACAAAATATAGAGGAAGACCGAAGAAATCGATGTCGGGATGATTTAGACGCTTTTTTAGACGGCTGGCCTGGGGCGACGTTGGACCGTGACGTGGAGATATTGGGGAGGCCTTTACCTAGCAGTGAGACACAATATTAGGTTTGAACTGGATGCAGGTGGCACAAGACCGCGACAAATGAAGGAGGCCTACCCCAGCTTGATGGTCGAGAAAAGTTAAGAAGAGACACAATACTAGGCTCGAGGAAAAAATGATAATTGCAAATTCTTAGCACTAACTTTCTCTTTTTATATTAGTTGGCTTATACTAAATTAAGGGGCCACGGGTAAAATATTTCCCGTGGTACCTTCCAGGGACTATCACAGGGACCACGGGCAAAAAAGGACTTTCTCAAGCTCGTATTCACTAACGTGTCCTAGCGATAAGAATAACCTTATGTCATCAAAATGTCATACAAAGTCAGGTTAGGTTATATCGAACGCTGGCAGCGGAAGTAACTTAGTTCCCGCAGCCCCGCCAATCTAGGCCGGGTAGCAGTCAGGTTTTTAGTCGGTATACCCAAGTGGCATATAAAGGGGGAGCCCGACAGACCCCCGTCGCTTCCCCAGCGGCGGGACAGGCAATAATGCATTTTCCTGACTATAAAAAAAAAGTTATTTCTAACGCTAGGAGGCGTTGTTGAAAACGTACATAGCTCTTTTAGTTTCTGACCTAAGTTCTGCTCTCGCGCGCGAAGTGATCTAACCGTAGAACGCATTTTTTCGTAACTGGCCCCACGTACGCGCGCGACGGCGACAGGTTAATTTCGCACAGAGCATCACTGTTGATTACAAATAGTAATCCATTATTGTAATACAACAAGGTAATTAATGTTTTAAACAGCTAATGATGTAAATATATACCTATACTTAACAAACTAAGCTAATTAGTAAATTGTAACACAAAGTTAATAATAACGAGATAAAATTTATATCTTTCAAGAATTGGATATTATTATTGTCAGCTCATGTTATCTGTTTATCAGTATTAACTTCCAAGTATTTAGTGCTTATGATTTAAAATATAGTTTATATTAAATAGTTTTTAGACTATAATGTGGGGTTCTTCAAAAGGGGCATTAAAAGATTTTTACAGGGTCGGCAACGCGCGAGTGCTGCCCCCGGTGTTGCAAGGTTACGGTGACCGCTTACCATCAGGCGGGCCGTAAGCTTGTTGGTACAAAAAAAAAGGTCAGAGTATCTTCTGTTGGCAAAGTTGCGGAAGTATCACCAGTACCCACAACCCTGCGGAGATGGTAGTAAACGGTCAGGTCTTTAGTTGGGATGGCCCCTTACTGGCTTAAGTTAAGAGGGTATCAATTGACTCTCTGCTTTCTGAAACGGCAGGCATGCAATAGCACTTTACTGATATTTAGATTATTTTTAAGTAATCGCATTATGTACCCTTAATAATTCTTCCTAGAGTCCCTCTTGATTACAACGCGGTGTGACAGTGTGCCGTGTAGACCGTCGTCGTGTCTATCGGTCTGTCACGCGCTATCAGTTTGTTTTCTATTCCTTTTTGTTTATTGACAATCCGAACAGTTTTTTATCCGACAATCCTGTAAGTTTTTACTGTACATTCGTTTCGAATGTAACACGCATTTGTTGAAGTTGTACTGTTATACATTTATCGTAGGCTAAATCTTTAACGGAATGTAAAAAAAAACTCTTTTATCAAAATAAATATAATTACTGGCCATACTTTTAATATTATAAATGTGAAAGTATATTTGTTTGTTTGTCCTTCTTTCACGTCGAAAGTGACGAACGGATTGACAAGAATTTTTTTGGGGATTTAAGGTCTGGTGTATGATATAAATTTTATCCTGAAAAAACATCTTAATCTTTTAAAAAAACAATTTATTATTAGTTGTCTGATCCTCTGGATCTCGCGGGCGAAGCCGCGGGTAACAGCTAGTATTATATAAATCTCATCAGGCAAACATCCCACTAATACCTATTGAAAAGGCGATTGTCATTCTTCACGCTCAAATGGCTAGGCTAATTTTCATGATATTTGGTATGTATATAGTTGATACCTTGGATTAACACAGGGTACTTTTTATCCCGAAAAAAAAAACCTATAAAAATAGTTATTTTATATTTAATTTAATTTAATTTATCCGTAAATATAAATATCGTAGTGTAGAGACTTTCCGCGTTCGCTTTTCATACGAATGTTCGCAAAGTTGTAGCCAATACCGCCCTGTGTGACGTTGGCGGACGCTTCACTGTTTATCAAGTCGAATGCCAAGATGCCCTGAAAAAATATATAAATTAATAGGTTAATATATACTATCCTATGAACCTAGTCTCCTAGGATTCATTGAGGGATCAAACAATGGACCCAAGTGGAAGGAGGGTATAATCATTTCACTGCTGGAATACAGGTGTCGCTTTATTCGAAGAGGCTTCTAATGCTGTATGCCGCACTCTGAATCGAACAAGCAAGTTAAGCAACGTCGACCCTAGCCATTGTTTGGATAGGTTTCGTTATATCGAGCGTATCCGTACTTCGGGGTGCACGTTAACCCGGCTTTGTCGATGAATGACAGACGTTATCCCAAGTCTATGGCTCTCAGGCGGCTTGACTGTAGGCCAGTCTTTTCCAATCCTCATTGAAGCATTTGGAACATGTGGCAGAGTACGCAATCCCGATTAAGGGAAATAAACGTATGTACCCTGCAGTGGGATGATTACTTATAAGATTAAGAAATTATAAATTAAAAAATAAATTGAATTGTATACTAACCTTAATACTCCGTCCATTTGATACGTATTGAGTTGGCATCGAGAAATATATGTTTTCGACCCTCTTCCTAAATGCTTTGGAGTTGAATTTCGCGTCGTGGTGATACACTAATGGTCTTAGAACATTTGTCCCTAAAAATGTATGGCTGCACTCCACAATAATTACAGTGGCCAACGCTAAGACACAAATATACAATTTCATTGTAAAATCTTTAGGAAGCTCTACGACAATTGAATGCGAAATGATATAATTTGTAAGTATATATACGTTTTATCTAAAATTAGATAAACTTAGTGTCAACAGCAAATTATCTGACCTTTGAAACGATAATTTAATGACCCACTCTTATGTATAATTAACTTTTACCGATATGAGATGATTTTATTCTAAAATAGTCGTGTTTTCGAAAAATATGTGTAAATATAATTAGAAATTAGGGGTAGGACAATGTGACGTCGATGGCTAGTTACCGGGAGGACTTGGAGTGGCTGCAATGTCCAGCCTCCACCATTATTACAAAAAAAAAATTACTACTAAAAATAATATTTACTCATTAACAAAAACTAAAACTAAACTAAACATATTAGTATAAACAAATTATAATGAACCTAAAACTAAAAACCTTAAAAAATATAATAAAATAACTCAAATATATTATTATAAGGAGTCCCTTTAGGCAAGGTTCCTAAGATACTGGCAAGGTTCCGAAGATACTGGCAGCGTTCGCCCTTTGAATAGCTAGACTAATTCTTTGTCCGAGGTAGCTGCACTGACTGACTGACTGACTAAATATTTACTTACATATAAAATATTTTTTGGTAGAAAGATTGACAACGAACACAAGTAAAGAAATAAAATAAACAATATTTGTTTATAGTATTTTATTGTTATAATTCTGATGAACTATTATTTATCCTAGATAGACCGATATAATAGTTAGTGTGAGTCATCTTCTAAAGATAAACACATAATTTTACTATACTACTGTTGACTATTATTGTATCACGTCTTTACTAAGTAACAACTTTAAATATAAATAAAATATTAGGGACAAATCACACAGACTGAGCTAGCCCCAAAGTAAGTTTGAAACTTGTGTTATGGGATACTAACTCAACGATACTATATTTAATAACAAATTTAAAAATAGATAAACATCCAAGTCCCGAGGTCAATCAGAAAAAGGTCGTTTTACATCATGATCCGACCGGGATTCGAACCCGGGACCTCCTGGGTGGCGGGCCGGCGTGGTAACCATTTCGCCACGGAGGTCGTCTCTACATATTTATTCTCAAGACGATTGCTTCGCTATGTGTCGCACTATAGAACGAATACGATACGCAAATTAAACAACGTCACTTCTAGCCAGTGTTAAGATGGGTTTCGTTATCTCGAACTTTTCCGTACTTCGGAGGACAAGTTAACCACAGTCGTAAAGCGAAGTCTGTTTCAAGCAACTGTAAACGCTGTTCTCTGCCTATCCTTGGAGTAGAGTGGTAGAGTAAGCTGTGATCCTCTTCGATTGAAGAGAGATCCGTATCCCTGCAGTGGTATCCAACTTCTCCAATGTTTTCCAACAAATATGATATTTGGCCAACCACATCCACCCGCCACCAGTTGCTATTTTGAGGATATCGCTCCATCTAGCGGGGGATCACCACAAAATGGTACGGGGAAAAGTCAGTTTGTTTGCCTCTTTGGTAAAAAAGTTCTAAGTTAAAATTAAACTAAACAGTTGTTGAAAGAACTTTAATTTAAGCATAGATATTAATCATGTAATGTAGGGGCCTGCCGCGATCACTCTTCATACGGATATCCACGAAGTTGTAGCCAACGCCGCCTTGTGTCACGTTGGCGCTCGCTCCACTGTCAGTCAAGTCATACGCTAAGATACCCTGAAAATTAAAAAAAAAACTCATGTCATTAACTTGTAGTAATCCCGGTTCCTACCAAAGAGGAGAGATGTCTAATTTTTCTATAGAACTTTGTGCCTCACGCGAGCAAGCGGGCGCGGCCGAGCGGAGATGTGTGTAAACTCTGTTTTTCTTAACTTGACCAATGTAATAAACCTCTTTGTCTGTCTTTTTAACGAAAATAGGCACTTAAAATTATACACACCCCAATAATAACAATATAGTTAGAAATGGCATTTAACACAACACTCTTATTATTCTGGCGATTTATCGATTTTACACAATGGATAATTGAATAAAAAGACACACTAAAATAATTGTTTACTACATTTGTCAAGATAAGAAAAACAGGTTATAGTTAAAACAATTTCTGAAATGCATTTTAATTTTAAATCTACAGTCTCAAGTTTGACACTTACAGTTTTAATTTGATGTGTAACTTAAAAATTAAAAATAAATTGAAACTGGCTGTTAATGAATATCAATAAAGCCATTAAAGTAATAAATTGAAGTGGAATTATGAAATGAACTAGCTCAATCGAGAAACTACTACTATCTCACAGAATAACGGTGTTTAATAATATAATATAACTACTAATAACTAGTAAAACCCTCGCAACTTCGTTTGCGTATACCTCGCTTTTCCCTGGGAATTTTAAAAAATCCTTTCTTAGTTTCGTTCCTTTTTTTGTTGGCAAACAAGCACACGGCCCGCCTGAGTAGCCTATAGACGCTTGCAATACCGGGGTATCACTCACACGTTGTCAACCCTCCCAACCCCCCCTAATTGAAGCTCTGGAGACATTACTCACCGTAGGAACACAACATGGCCGAGACCAATGCTATTTGGCTACGATTTTCTGTAAGGTGAAGGTCCTTCCCCTGAAGGGCTGCTCCGATTTGAGCGGATTATCCGCTGTGCCCTACCTCTCTTCCTTCCCCTATTTTTTCCATATCCCTACTACTCCCTCTTCCCTTCCTTATAGCAAGAAACGCAATAGTCTCGGGTATTACTGATGTTTATAAACAGTGGTGATGAAAACCTCGAAAACTTAAGGTGACAAACAAGGTGGAAGGAAAAATACCAAGAGGACGCAGCCCTAGACGATAGACGGACCAGGTAGCTAAAAGCCTGGAAATGCCGATAAGCACAGCTCTCCATCTGGTACAAGATCGGAACAGATGGAGAGAAACGGTGACTAAGTCGGAGTCACGATCCTCAACATTGAGGGACCGACTATGAAGGACGATAAGCAGTGGTAACCACTTCCCATCAGATGGTCTGCTTGCTGTTTACCTGCGTCATGAAATAAAAAATTAAAGGTATACTAACTTTGATACTGTCTCCGCTTCTTCCGTATTGATTTTGCATCGAGAAATGTATGCTTTCGACTCTCTTCCTAAACAATTTTGAGCTGTATTTTGCATCGTGGTGATACACTAAGTGTCTTTGCACATTTGTCCCTAAGAAAGTATGGGTACATTCTACTATAATTACTGACACTAAAACTACAACACAAATATACAATTTCATTTTAAAATCTTAACTGAACGACAGTTTATTATAATAGTTTCTATTTATACAGAGATAAAGTCGTCATCAACAAATTATCTGATCTTTAAAATGATTATTTAATGACATGTCAAATTAACTTTTACTATTGATACGAAAGAGATGTTGTAATTAGTCATGTTGTCCTATTATTTATTTATTTATAAATTAGATGACCGCCGGATGGCTTCGCACGGGTTTTTTCTAAGGATAATAAATAAATAAATAAATATATAGGGACAATTCATACAGATTGAGCTAGCCCCAAAGTAAGTTCGAAACTTGTGTTATGGGATACTAACTCAACGATATTATATTTTATAACAAATACATATATAGATAAACATCCAAGACCCGAGGCCAATCAGAAAAAGTTCGTTTTTCATCATGACCCGACCGGGGATCAAACCCGGGACCTCCTGGGTGGCGGTCTGGCGTGGTAACCATTACGCCACGGAGGTCGTCAAAGGATCCCTAATAAATAAACATAGCCTATATTACCCGGGGGTATTGTATATTCTCAACGGTGAAAGAATTTTTGAAATCGGTCCATTAGTTTATGAGTATAATCATTACATACAAAAAAACAAATCTGTACCTTTAAATGCCTTTATAGTATTAGTACAGATATAATAAACATTTTACTGTTCCTCGATATGATATTATAAATTGAAAGAAAGAAAGAAAATATTTTTATTTGGTGCTATAAAAACATTCATTTAAAACTAAACAAAAATCTTATTCTAAAATAGCACCAAAATGGTGGCACTCAGCATATGTCCCGCACGACGAAAATGATTCCGTGCGTGACGCTGGTTTTCAGTGTCACCATTTTGAAATTGGTAGAGGTTATGAAATAACTATCTCGACCGGGGAAGTACTACTCTCGCTATGTCATATTGCAAACTGGCAGTGGCGAGGGGTCCTAATAACACGATTCCTGTCGGCTTCCCTTTTAAAAATAGTGAATTATCTAACAGCATCGACTCTGCTAATAACATGATTTCGCTTCATACATAATAATGATACCCAAACGCCTATACAATAATAAATAGCAATATCACACGTCGCCAAACGCCTATACAATAATAAATAGCAATATTGTGATATTGCTATTTATTCGTCGCTTAGCCTGTGCGTCGAAAGCCGGTAATTCCCGAGTTGTAGCTGCATACAGTTTTAGGAGCGGCTGTCTCTTTCTTACGCGTACATTTTGTTCCTAGCGCGGTCTCTTTCTCACGCCGATCATATGAACATATTAAGCCGGTAGTCGCCGAGTTACGACAAGGATGGCATGTATCAGATTACGTTAGTGCGACAAAGATAAACAGAGGTATTAACCTGAGAAGTAAAAAATATAGTTAATTATGTGTTTAGTGCTTGAATAATAAAACAACTATAATTTTGTCGCGTTGTAATTGTCAAAATTTTTACATTTTTTCAATTCACTTTCGCCTGTGCTTTCGCTCGTACTGTTGTTAGTTTTTTTTTATTTGTTTGTTGTTAATTTAGTAAATTTGAATAGATTAGAGTGACTTCGTGGTTAAATGTTGGACAGGGCTCGGTGTGAATTGTGTTATAGTTATAGAATTTATCGGTTTCAGTTGTAAGTAGTTAATTGTTTATTTTGGTTTAGTCTGTTTTGTTTACACTCGTAATGGCTGCAATTTTAGACGTGGGTTGTTGTCTCACAGACTTTTTATTAGATAATCATTTTCAAACATACAGTTTTGAAAATAAAAAACATATTATACAGCGCGCCCGTGCTTTTCCTTCTATGAAAATAGATTATAAACGGAAAGATGGCTTTACTAAACATTTTCATTGTAATTTGTACGAAAAGTATTCGTGGCTCACAGGTAGGTAGTTGTAAACTTAAAACACTGTTTTGGTTTTCCATATTATACCTATCAGTGCTTTTATGTATGGTAATGGTAATATGGTATTCGGAATTCTCCATCCCTGTGGTAAGATAACACTGTATATATTTTTTTTTGCTCCGGCTTCCCCTGATTAAAATTTCACCCTTCGCCACTGCAAACTAGTAACCCCCATCTATGAACATCAATTCGGGACAAGCCCACCACACATTCCTACCGCTGTGTCTTCTGTATAGCCAGGATCAACGGCGACCGCAGATCGCCAATAAGCAATGAAGCTTATTGTCACGGGTTAGAAACTACAGCAGCTGTCTTGGAACTCACAACGAATTTAATCTGAAAGACAATAGACAGAGTAGGTACATCGCCTCTACGTTTCCTGCTAAAAGGCAAGAGGGAAAGAAGGTATAAGAAAATGGAGAAGGGAAGTGACTTCCGGGTGACTCATTCACAACGAAACGCATTGCTGCTTCCGCACGCCGGCATTCTGTGAGAGGAAGTACTTCCCCGGTAATTCTCATTTCATAAATGTTTTACCACAAGACAACTTTGTTTATAGACTAGGTAGGTACTTATTTTATCTATTGGTTAAACCGCAAAACTTCTTAACCAGCAAGCGGCTTAGATCATCGCCCTGACCATACCATGTGAAGTTTCTCAGAACTATACAAATTTATAGAACGGAACATTGTTAGATGGAGAAAGGAGACATTTTAGGTAATTAAAAAGGTATCTGTCGAACCCTTGTCAACTGGGAAACTAAGCTTAATTTAGTGGATGACAAATTGTCTGTGCCTAGAAACTAGACGCAATGTAAGGTAATCAAGAAACGTCTACAATTTACTTGGTCTTTCATTAGTGAAACCCAGAATTCCGCAAAATAATCTGCTTATTACTTTTATATTTAATTTTGATTTATATTTAAATTGTAATAATGAAAAAACTGATTGATTTTAGTTTAATTTGAATTACATTTATATGTTTTTTCCGAATTTTCTACGAGAAAGCGAAGTTGCGCGGGTATCGCAAGTTTATAATAAAATAATTGTGATGTGTGTACGTTTATTTTCAGATTAGATTAATGCTGCTCACTAAAATTTAATAATAAATATGGCTCATACTGCTGTGGTCTTAATCCTGTTACATTTATATTATCCCTATCTATCCTGAAATGAATTCGAATGTAAATTACTAAAAAGAGGATTTCTGTAATATTCACGTAACATCAGATGTGAAATTACGACGGTAATCTGGCGAATGGCTCTCGGCAGATGGCTTTTAGGTTAATTGATTTAATAATGATTTAATTTCACTTAATCGCACAGATGTTTTTATAACCATAGTATTTTGGTGTTAATGGTATACTTAAGTAATTAATTTTGACAGGTCTGGTGGTCTAGCAATAGTCGCTTTATCCCGTGGGCCGCGGGTCGGAATCCTGCGCAAGGCAAACATTTTGTGTGCATGAACATGTCTGCTTTGACCAGGGTCTGTTCTGCTTTTATCAATAAGGCCGCCTTTTTGCTAATGCACTATGTAAGATATCAATGTCTCTTTCTTTTATTATATTGCAAATAAAACATATTCTAACTAAACATTTATATCTAAATCTGGTGTCTGTAACAAAATCGGAAGTTTTCGAACGAAATCTAGGTCGAGTAGCCCGAAAAAGGCGCACCGAAATCCACACACCTACTCCTTGAAGAGATTTCAAGATGGCGTCTTCAAATTGACACATCCGGCGGCTGCTTTGACGCGGACCCTCGCAGGAAGTGCACTTACAGCCTTCTGATATCCACTTGACTGTACGCGCTTCCTCAAAAAGTATCTCGGTTACTGACAATACTCTTTGTATCTTTTGTCTACGCTTTTTGTCCTTTCCCTGTTGGCGAATTAGAAAGATTGTTTTGAAACAAGTGACTGTAGCTCAGTTGATAGTGATCTTGTTGTGTATGAGTTCGATCTTTACGTAGGGTAAAATTACACTGAACTTTTTAAGTAAATCTGTACATAGTCTAAAATGAAGTCGCTTTCCTGTCTGTCTGTCCTATGTATGCTTAAATCTTTTAAATTACGCAACGGATTTTCATATTTTTAATTAGATAAAGATTCAATAGTAAGTTTTGTACGTATAATACATTCTGAAATTCCCACGGGAAAGCGGAATACACTCAACTGAAGTAACGCGGGTTTCGCTAATATTATAATTATACTAACTATGGTTTTGCGGAGATTGGGGGGAACTCGCGAACGGCAGGGATGCTTGGAAGCGCAATGGGGAGGCATTTTCCCAGAATTGGGACCTAAATAGCTAATTAAAAAGGTACTAACAATAAATAATATATTTTTATTATGAGTAACATGAAAGTACATAACATTTTACAATTTCATTAAAACGTTTATGACATCTTGTGCAATATCATGATGTTAAGTACCCTAACATATGTGAATAGCTTTCGTTTCGTTTTGTTATGGTAATTTCTGTAAGCAGCCAGCATCCATAACTCATTGCGTTGTATGAGCTGTTGTAACTCGGTTTCAGAATTATGGAATACGGACACAAACTTGCTACCTTCTGCGACTATTTTCTTTCTTAAATTCTTTGCGAGTTCCAAGACAACTGCAGTTTCTCCGCCGGGACGTCAATAAGCTTCTTTACTTATTATCAATCTGAGGTTGCTGTTGTTGATCCTGGCCATACAGGAGACACAGCAATGGGAAAATGTAGAGGATGTCCCGAATACGAATACAAACATTATTTACATAATGTTTTTTTTTATTAGTGTCTGACCGAAGGTCTATACTTGGCCGAAACGGAAGCTTATAATTGGTACCATTCGCTAAAGCCGAAGCCGAAGGTCGGTGCGACTTCGGCCGAAAAATCGACTTTCGATTGGAGACTACATCCTTTTTAGCCCTATTCAAATGACTACAGTAGTTACTAGTCCCATTCATTCACCGTTAAATCTTAAGACCCCGTGCAGTCTTGTTATAATAGGTCCCAAATATGTGACACGCATACTCTTTACTTTGTAATATAAATATATGATATGATATATAGAGTATTTTTGTCCACGTCAGCTATATTGTCTGGAAGAGAATGCTTTTGTGATAAGACCGCCTTTTGTACGTAATATAAATTCTCACATTGTATATATTTATTTTTAATGGTGCAATATAGTCTTATTATTGTATTGTGTACATATAAAAATGCAGACTAAAGTCAAACACAAAACGTTCATCAAAATTTTGTTTGTGGCGGTAAAAATCCATCATTTTCGTATCCCGCAACAAGAAATGTTAGCGAAAAGGACAAATATGTTGCCGTTGACAGCGCTTCCTGATTTATACCAGTCTTTTACAGAACGTCGGGTGTGAAAACACTAAATGGGAGTTGTAACGCGATATTATAATGGCATAGACACAAGACTGGACTCGGGTTCTCAAAACATTCTAGGCTAGGTAGTCGACAGCTGTCTTTAAAGTCTATAGATACACTTAACTTGAATTATGTTGGTATATGGACATTTACATTACAATCCGATTTCCTTATATATAATATATTTTTATTCTTAAGAAGCTAATATTAGTACAATCTAACATAATGACAGGAACATAATGTAATTTTACATTGACCTTACAAAAATTAACGAAGCGTCAAAATTTCAATATCGAACAATCGAGATTAAACAGTTTTTAACAGTATTAGTGCAAAAAAGTATTGTTTTTAACAGTATTAGTGCAAAAGATTTACAATTTTAATGGCATTTTTAATATTGGTTTTACAGGAGGTCAGGTGTATGAACGTGGGGTGAGGTATTAAATTACAGACTATATTATGTGATGCTAAATAAAATTGTGCTTACTATTTTCATAACCGTTTTTGAGTAGTCCCTTAAACCTCAACGCTTTTTAGTATTTAATTTAACTATTGTAAGATAACATGTAAAAACTTTAATAATAATAAAAAATGACAAAATAACGGTGCTAAAATATTAATGTAGATAAATAAGGATATATAAAGCAAACATACTGAAACCCAAGCACATGTTCTACATATTTCAGCGCTATGAAATATCCCAGCGCGCAGTGGGACTCCTCAAGAATTTTGTATTAGATGAAATCGTTGGCCAATTTGAAAATATCTATAAAACGTGGGATTCTATGAATATGATCTGAAATATTGGTTTCTGGTTAGAATTTAAAATAAGAAGCCCGATTTCTTCATAAAGTCAAATAATATTCTAACTTGTTCAATAAACTGTGGCAACTGGGTAAAGATTTTGAATGTAATGTTTTTATATTTTTATTTTGGCCTCTGCATTCATATTCTTTGCAATTTGGCCAGTGTCAAGTAAAAAAAAAGCAGTAGTAGATATATTATTAAAAACAGCGTATTCATGTTGTCTTGATTCAGTATAGGGTGAGGCCAAACGAGCGTAATTTTGTGAGTTGTGAGTCGCGTATTTTCGGTCACTTATTTAACGCTCAAAATGTTCAAATGAATTTACAAC
Source organism: Endotricha flammealis (assembly GCA_905163395.2). Classification (NCBI taxonomy): domain Eukaryota; kingdom Metazoa; phylum Arthropoda; class Insecta; order Lepidoptera; family Pyralidae; genus Endotricha; species Endotricha flammealis. Next base: position 3,546,555 of record LR990867.1, read on the forward strand.
TCATTTTGCGTTGTCGTGTGGCACCAACTGCCGCTTTGTATGAAACCGAATGCCGCAGAATTTCTGCTACCGAAATTCTGCGACTCACGACCATGGAAGTAACTCACGACTCACAAAATTACGCTCTTTTGGTCTCTCCCTTAGTCAAGACGCCCCGAAGAAATATTAGCAAAATTTCTTTAGAAAACGCGAATTTTAAAGACGATAATGAAATTTTAATAGTTCCTGATCATAATCACTGTCAAGTGCACTTTAACCAATATTTAGGTACTATAAATGATATGACTCAAACTTCAAAATTTTTAATCACGAGCTCAAGTTAGACGCTTTCAACTTGCTCTAAATAAACTAGCAGAGGTAACGACGGTCACTGTAGCATGGGTTCCAGGCCATCAAGGAACATTAGGTAATGAAAGAGCAGACGAGCTCGCAAGAGAAGGCGCCAGCTCGACCCATAGGACCGGAGCCTCAGCTTCCGATATCAGCCACCGTTACTAAGGGAGTGATAAACGAACTTATGAAACGCGAGGCACAGGACGCGTGGGCCGGAAGTAACAGCTGCAGACAAGCAAAATTGTTTGTAAAAGGAAAGGATCACAAAAGAACCCGGACACTACTATCACTAAGTCGGGAAAGACTAGGCATAGTCATGGGCATCATTACGGGGCACTGTAGACTTAACCGACATATGTCCCTAATAGACAACAGCATAGACCCCGCTTGTCCTGAATGCGGGGAACCAGAGACCAGCCAGCACTTCCTGGCTGAGTGCATTCACTACAGCAGGCTCAGGTGGGAGACTTTCGAAGCCGATAGGATCGAAGAAGGAGAACTATGTGACCTGGACACTGGTCGCATAGCGGAGTTCTGCAAAAGGAGTTTAAGGTTTTCTGGTGGGAGGTCATCGGGGCCACAGTAACAACCGTATCCACACGGGAATAGGGTGTAATGAGTCCAAATAGCGACTTGAACACCCGCCTGTGCCCCGCAGGCGTCCCACCCTATAATAATAATAATAGACGCTATCAAAGTTGGCGCAAAAATCTCAATTTATAAATGTATCTGCAATACACTACACTGATACTACAGTTGTTAATATTGAATTGATAATACTAAAAGAAAGACATAAAATTTTATTAGTTTCCAACAAGAGTTAAAACTAATTTTATAGTTTACAATTGAAAACAGGTAAAAAAGTTTTAACTATCTAAGTAAGTAGATAGTTCCGAAGTTTTCTCAAATTAACTTAACATTTCGAAACAAAAGCAATATGAGTATTGCTTTTGTTTCGAACAAATAATGTTAAGTTTTCAAATACAAATCTTTTATTTGCATATTATTATTTAAAAATGAGCTAAAGTTTAACTAAAACTTGTTTTGTCACTTTATTTAATTCTCTACAAAGAATAACACTGACAAACAACAGGTTTATTACCTTATTTCTTGTACCGGTGGTCATTTTGCTTTGTTTTTATAATGGTGGTAATTTAACTACCTAATTTATACTTAAATACAAAAAAGGCAATGAAAAAAACGAACTTAGCGTTCAGTTTAAATCATAAACAAAATGTATTTCCTGTAACAATTACGAAAAATACTACGCTTTGACGTGAATATGTCACAAATAGTTTTCCGTACAGAATTTTTGTACACAGTTCCTGAATGCAACACAATAAATAATGCAACGCAGCGTTTGTTTCGCAGTGGGTAACTGAATATTTCCGCACGATGTAGCTACTCGTACACAAAATAAATAGCACAGAAGGTTCTCGAAGGTTACCTTTCAGTATTTCACGCACCTCTACTATCTGTTTTAGAGAGGTAGGGCACATCGGATAATCCGCTGAAAACGGAGCAGCCCGTCTGGGGAAGGACCTCCACCTTTACAGAAGATCGTAGCCAAATAGCATTGGTCTCGGCCATGCTGTGTTCCTACGGTGAGTAAGGTCTCCAGAGCTCCACTAGGGGTGGTTGGGTGGGGAGGGATGGCAACGCGTGAGTGATACCCCCGGTATTACAAGCGTTTATAGGCTACGGTGATGCATACCATCAGGCCGTATGCATGTTTGCCACCTTTGTAGTATTTAAAAAACTGTTTCCACTCTGAGAGGAAATTAGAGAAGCAGACACCTCCAAAGAATTTCGGCACTAACTACGATAGTGTTAACTTGAACTTGTAAAATATATTAATAAAAAATATATTAATTGTTTGCCTTCGGAATCATCTCAGCTGCTACAAGAAGTCCACTGCTTTAGTAAAGCCAGTAGCGTTGGTGTCAAGTCTGTCAAGTATAAATTGTTTAGATCGGCATGAACGTAGAAGAAGAACGGCATGAAAGAAGACCCTCTGTCCTTACATGTTTTGTGTCATCACCTATGCGTAGTAACGCAAGTTCGCGCATTTATCACTGTGCGGTTCACACATGAAATATTTTACAATTTATTCTGTCCCCGCCGTGGGAACGATTCGGTTCATGACCAACTGAAGTGTAAGGGCGGGTGACAATGTGCATACTTGAAAATGCCTTCTGTTTCAGAATAACGGATTATGACCATGATTTCGCTAGACTCTCGCTCGCGCGACGGCGACGAAACTATCGGCTCTGTGCAAAAAATTCTTTTAAAAATAGTTGTCTGTATATTTACCGAGAAAAAAGTTATATTACTGTTAACCTGTAGTGATTTTTGCATTTTACATTATTTGTGAATGATAAAATCAAAATATAGTGTATAAAGTGTATAAAATAATAAATAAACCAAACAGACAATTTCTACTAATAATATACGGAAAACAAATACAATACTGCTAAAACACAGTGAATTATAATAAATATACATATAAAAGTGCTACTAAAACAATAAATAAACTATTATATCAAAATAATAAATGCAGTGCTAGTGAACAAAGAACATACCAAACCAATGAATCACACCTTTTAACGAACTTTATGCAGTCGATATAGAGGAATAATTTCGTCAATTTAGTTAACACTCAGCGTGGTCGAACGCACTAAACTGCTGCATTATAAGCCTTCAAGACCCGGGTTCGAACCCCCGAGCTGACATCGGTTTTTTGAAGAAGAGAGATTTTTAATAAATTTATAAAAACATCTGAGATGGCTAGTACAAACCGAATCTGTGCAGGCTGCCAAAAAAAAATACCGGACAAGTTCTATTTAACTTGTTGTGTTTGCGAAGAATCATACGACATTGAATGTGCCAGCATAACTGAAAATCGATTTATACACACTATGACAACCGAGCACAAAAAATATTGGAAGTGTCCACTATGTGTTTCAAAAAAGCCAAAATCTAATAACTCAAATACACCTACCCGCAAAATGGATGAAGAAGTGAATATAGAATATGAATTAACAGACAAAAATGTGAGAAAGATGCAAACCAGACGGCAGGCGTTGCTTCCAGTTGGAGTTGCTTCAACATCCACACCCTATGGAAGTAATGTTTTATCAAAAGGCATCCCCGCGACCTCAAAGGACAATATGGCAGATAACAACCGGACCATATCCTCCGATGACGACACCAGCATCCATGGAGATACACTCCCACCAGAAAAGAAATCAATTACCCAATGCGTAGAAATACAAGACGAAATAACCACTATAACAAACAAATTCGAAAGATTGCTAGAGACGAAGCTTGAAGAGAATAAACAGTTCCTGTTACATGAATTCAAATCTAGCATTATATCAGACTTTAAAAATATAATAGCAAATTTGCAACAAGAAGTGAAAATTATTACAATTCAGCAGGAAACCCAAAAATCCGAAATACTTCAAATGAATAAACAATTAGAAGATTTAACAAAGGAACATGCTAAATTTAAAAGAGAATTGCAAGAGATACAGACACGTTTAGCTTCAAACAAAAACCCTGGAAATGTCGATTTGAATAACCCTATACATAATCATGAAAAATCCAAACAATTTGTTCTATATGGCCTGCATGAGCGACAATGGGAGTCTGAATGTGACCTATACGACCGTATCACTTACGCTTTCCAAGATATCCTAAATGTAAACCTAAATGGCTACATCGAATGTTTGACCAGGTTGGGAAGGAGAGGTCCTAGAAGACCGTTGGTGATTGAGCTACTGTCCAAAAGAATGGTTAACTACATAATAAAAAATAAATATCTTTTTAAAAATACCGGATTAGCTATATCTGAATATCTAGACCAAGAAACATTAGAAACTCGAAGAAAACAGAGAGAAATTATATTACAAGAAAGAAGAAATAGAAGTTATGGTACAAGGAAAAGTGAAACCCTGATAATGAACAGCCAAGTGCAGACAGACATCCAAAACTCACAGGAAGACTTCGTCGATATACATTCATCTATACTTACAAATGCAAATAACAATGTGTCTCATATTCGACAACCGACCAACAATTTTCGCAACTTTCGTGAATTGTATAGAAATAATGTACCAAAATATTAAGAGTTTCTACAGTAAAAAACATATTTTAGAGTATATTACTGATAATCATAACGACCTACAAGTATTATGTTGCACTGAAACTTGGATAACAAAAAATAAAGAAGACTTATTACAGCTGCAAGGATTTAAATGCGCTGCATCATTTTGCAGACAGAATTATGAGGGGGGAGGAGTATGTATATTCGTTAATGAAAATATAGAATTTAAATTAAGACTTGACATAATGAAATTAAATACAGAATATTTTTTTGAAATTTGTGCCGTAGATATACCAACGTTGGACCTACTTGTAGTTGTATTATATTGGCCAGAAAGATACAGAAACACCGAGCTGTTCTTTAACTCTGTGGATAAATTATTGCAGATTATATCTTTAAAAAAAGAAAAAAATGTAATCATCGGCGGTGATTTTAACATTGATTGCTTGGAAAATACGTCAATTACAAGGAGCCTTGTAGATCTTTTGAAAACCCACAATTTCTTACAGCATGTCAAAGAACCAACTAGGGAAACTAAAAGTACTTCGTCTTGTATTGATCTAATATTTGCAAATTTCCATGAACCAAAAATTAACCTGGCTGTTAAAGAATTCGGATTGTCTGATCATAAGGGTGTCATAGTTAAATTACCCATCAATAACATTAAAAACAAAAATAATAAAAATAAAATTTGGCACGCGGAAAAACGAAACTTCAGCAATAGTAACATACTTAATTTTAAAGAAAACCTACAAAAAATTGATTGGACTTTAATCATTTCTGACAAATGGAACGTAAATGAAAATTATAATAGTTTTCTAGGAAAAATTACTGAAATATTAAATTACAGCATTCCTAAATTAAAAAGTCGGTTTGTAACTGAACGTAAAAAGTTTTGGCTCACGAAAGGCTTAAAAATTTCATGCAGACATAAACGTTTATTAAAATTATTAAATGCAAAAATAGAAAATCCTGTTCTCGATAAACATTACAAGCTGTACGAAAAATTACTTAAGCGTGCAGTTTCCAAAGCAAAAAGGTTAAATTTCATTAGAAAACTAAAAAACTGCGAAAACATTACAAAAACAATGTGGCATATTGTCAAAGAATGTACTGGCAAACAAAGTAACAGGTCTAGACAAAACATAAAATTAAATGTAGATGGCAGAACGGTAGAATACCCTTCAGAAGTAGCTAACACATTTAACGACTTCTTTATATCAGTAGGAACTGACGCAGACGTGTTAAATACTAACTCAACTACATCCAAACGTCAACCTAATGGCAGATCAGTATTGGCCCCCGTGGAAAACTCTATGTTTTTACGACCTGTTGATGAGGAGGAGATTCTTGGTATATTACGTAGTCTTAAAAACAAACGAAGTCATGGCTACGATGAATTTCCTCCCATGTTGATAAAACAGTGCGGCGATGAGCTAGTCCGGCCTCTTGTGTTTCTCATTAACCAGTCTTTCACTGATGGTCTGGTACCTGATAAATTGAAAATCTCCGTGATTAAGCCTATTTATAAAAATAATGATCCTACAGACTGTGAAAATTACCGCCCCATAGCTTTGCCATCTACTTTCGCAAAAATTTATGAAACAGCAATGACAAAACGTGTTACTTCCTTTTGTGAAAAATTTAAGATCCTACATGAAAGTCAGAACGGATTTCGAAAAGACAGATCGACTACCTTAGCCGTATACAAATACATCAATGAGACTCTTAATATAATAAACGGGAAAGACTACGCAGTAGGTGCCTTGCTTGATATGAGCAAGGCTTATGATAGAGTTTTATATACTATACTCTTAGAAAAACTATATGGTATAGGTATCAGGGGAACTGCACATAATTGGTTCAAATCGTATCTAAGCGACCGATATCAATACGTTGAGTTGGACTATTACAACCATGAAACATACACAATAGGTAATATACAATCACGGACAGTCAAGGTGCAGAAATCTATTCCTCAAGGCAGCGTACTCGGGTGTATATTGTTTCTCATATATATTAACGATCTGCCGAGAAACATCGACTCTACGTGCGTTCTATTTGCGGATGATTTGTCAATAGTATTTCCGTGTAAAGAAAAAAGTGAGTTTGAAAACACTCTAACTAATATATTATCATCTATAGTGACTTGGCTTGAAGACCACAACTTAAAAATTAACTTTGACAAAACCAAACTAATGCAATTCAAACCTTATCAAAAAAAAGCGTTAGATGTGAACTTCACGTTTGATGGTAGACTAATAGAATGTGTAGATACGTTTACACTACTCGGAATAAATATAGACACGGGTATAAATTGGAAGCAACATGTAAACAGTACATCAAGCAAATTAAGCAGATTTATATATGCGCTAAAACATCTGAAAAAATCGACCGACCTAAAAACTGCCCTCAGCGCCTACTACGCTTATGCTCACGCCTGGTTAAGTTACGGGGTAATACTATGGGGAAACAGCACGGGAGCAGACAAACTATTTGTAATACAAAAGAAATGTATAAGAATACTAGCGAACATAGATAAGATGGAAATTTGCAAACCGTACTTCATCAAATATAAAATTTTAACTCTTACGTCCATGTACATCCTGGAAATTTGCAAATTTGTTCGTAAAAATAAACAGTTTTTCACACTTACTAGCGACCAACACACCCGATTGTATAATTTGAGAAATAAAAACAGATTGGCCCTGCCTGCATCTAAATTGAAATTGCACTCTTCAGGACCATATGTACATGCAATAAAAATATATAATAAGTTACCAAGACACATGCAAAACGAGGACAATTATAAAAGATTTATAAAGATGTTGAAAGATTACCTTATAGAAAATAGCTATTACAATCTGCAAGAATTTTTCAATAAGCGAGTGGTAATGTAATGTAATTTAATTTAACTTCTGACATAACTTTATTTGAAATTTTAATTTAATTTATTTTAATTTTATAATTAATTTATCGCCTAAAAACTTACATTTTATATTTTGCTGTGCCCTCGCAGGGTTCATGTCTGAACTTAATGTAAATCCTACACCATATGTACATGCTATGTAAACACATGAGATGCAATAAATGATTGAGTTTGAGTTTGAGTTTGAGAATTTTATATCTACGCCTGAAGAAAAATTAAAAGCAAATACTTATTTTTGCCAAATCTTCTATAATTTTATACTGTAAAGACTTTCTGTAAATATCAGAGCCGTCCTCTTGTCTGTATACCAGTCTCCATTTTCCCTCTCTCTATCTCTCTCTCTTGTGGAAACTCTGTCCCCTCTAATCTAACGCCTGCCTATTCCTTCACTTGGTTCATATTTATATAAACTCTTCTTGGCCTTTCCCTTCGTCCTACCTTTTGCATGTTGTGAATAAATAATGTATACCTAATCAACTTTTATTAAAATTAGAAGTAGGTACCTACTTAATCAAAAAATATTTTTAATTCTGAATATTATGTTTAATAATTTATAAAATTAAAACAATCTAAACCGTTTTACACAAGTTACTATATTGTCGCCTCTTCGTTTTGATTTGAATGAGTCTGTCATTGGCTGATCTGGAAATAATAAAATTTTCTTACTACCAACTACCACATATTATTATATCAAATAAATCATCATCTTGTAAGTTTAGTTAATTAAATAAATGTAAAATACTATTGGACGAATCACAGAACGCCATTTAGTCCCAAAGCAAAGCTTATAGTAATTTTCGTTTTTTTTATACTACTAAGGTGATGGTAAGCATACGGCCCTCCTGATGGTAAGCAGTCGCGCGTTGCCGACTCCGTAAAAAGTGGAGCTCTGGAGACCTTATTAATAGATTGCTGACTGATGAAACATTTCTAAACAACTAAACATGTAGGTAGGTAGGTAGGTACTTATTCATATTTTTACTAGGTGCGAGGATCGAATCCGCGAATGGCCACCAGCTGCCAACTGACGTCTCGTGTCAATAAAAAAAATACCAACCTGTTTCTTGAATAGCCAAATAATTTTTCTTTTTCTGCTTTAATTTTCTTTTGTTTTTCATATAAAAATTGACCAAACTCTCAGATCCCAGTTTCATTACCAGTTCGAACTGGTTAAGCCTTCCTCTCAGTTGCTTGTGCGCCAAAATAATCCTTCTCCATTTTTTTGTGACTTTGCTCGCGTTACGTAGGGAGGCGTCATCCAAATAGCTAAAAGCACAGATAAAGATAATAAGTAATTAAACTTGTTCTAATAGTTATTTGTTATGCAAGGCTGCAAAGTTGTTTTTTGGCGCGAGTACTTTATTCTCGTAGTACTTATATACTTATAATACTCGCTACGCTCAGGATTCTTCAAAGGTACGAGACGCAGAATAACTTTGCTGCCGAGCGAAACACACAACTTTTCATCTCACTACAGCGAGGAAAATGCTTGGTGCAAGAAAAACGCAAATAATTTTATTAAATAAGTGTTTATTTTTTTCATGCGGTGTCGTGCTGGCCAGTTCGATTATTTTAAAAATAAGGTTGGCACCTCAGAACACAGAAAGAAGAGAAATGTAATAAGACAGTTTTTGTACCGGAACCGATGTCGCCACTTACACACACAGTTACATTTTAACACATTCATAGAATAATCTCCGACAGTCACACTCACACAAATCGTAAGCCCGTGATTTGCAGTTCGATTACGAACACAGATGTAAGAAGTGTATTATAGTGACGGGCACCTAATGAAAAAGGGCGACAAGCATTATCGATAACTGCCTCTCGATATTTTACAATAACAATTTATTACGGACTACAACTATGAACTATAATACCTATTTAATTTTAAATAATTAAAAAGGAAAAAAAAATTACCAAAGTTTTTAGTTTTTATTTATTTTATTTTTGGAAAATAGTAATTTTTATACAACCAATTAAAAGAAAGAACTTTAAAAAAATTAGTACATAATAACAAGCGATTTTTTTTAAACTAATCAAATGAGTTTTTACGCTACTATCCCCTTGAGTTTGATCCAATACTTATGGGACTAGGACACCCTGTACAAGGAATGCAATGTAGTAAAAGTTTCAAATTATTATACTTTCAAAAATTAAAAATACAAAATTATCGATACTAAAATATTCTACTTTTGGCAGCACTACATGGCTTGTGCGACGGCCATTATCACTTTGACAGATCGCGGAAGCTACAAGCGGCGGTACCACGATATTTTCACAACATTGTAATTATCGTTACGTTTGCATTCCATTGTACGTGCATACCGCAAAACATTGAAAAACGCGTATCCAAAACAAGCAATGGACAATATTTTTAACGGAAGTATCGACTATGGCGTATATTGTTTAATGATTTCTATGCCTCAAAAATATTTCGTTAATTTGTCATTTATATAGAAAAATATTAAATAAATGACTTACCTATGATAAGTAACACCACTATTACTTGAATTTACCGTATCACTGCGATTTTTGCACGTAATTAAAGCACAAGCCGGCATTTTTGTTGACATTCACGGACGTGTGTTCGCGGAAGCGTTGTTTTGTGAATGACTTAGAACAATCAAGTTCCTGCACATTTGTGCAGAAAATGGCGTCATGTGCCCCGCCCACAAACCATATCTCTTGTATTGTGATATCTGTGGTTGGCACACTGGCATGAAATAAGTGTTAATGCATTTTCAGAGGATTGGCGGTATAAAAAATTATAGAATAGAAAGGTTCGAATTTAAAAAATTCTTTCCACGCTAGGGCACAAAATGCACTTTTGCGCTCAGATTTCAAATGACAAACAGATTCTTCCGAGCTTGTGAGGTGAAATAGTTATTTGTTATGCAAGGCTGCAAAGTTGTTTTTTGGCGCGAGTACTTATATTGAAACCTGAGCTAGCGAAGGATTCTAGGATTGAACCATGAGCGAAGCGAGTGGTTCAAATATAGAATCCTGAGCGTAGCGAGGGTTTCAAAGGTACGAGACGCAGAATAACTTTGCTGCCGAGCGTAACACACAACTTTTCACCTCACTACAGCGAGGAAAATGCTAGGTGCAAGAAAAACGCAATTATTATATTAAATAAGTGTTAATTTTTTTTATGTGGTGTCGTGCTGGCCAGTTCGATTATTTTAAAAATAAGGTTGGCGCAATGGCATGAAATCAGTATTAATGCATTTTCAGAGGACTAGCGGTATAAAAACTTATTGATTAGAAAGGTTCGAATTTTAAAAATTCTTTCCACGCTAGGGCACAAAATGCACTTTTGCACTCAGATTTCGAATGACAAACAGATTCTTTCCGAGCTTGTGAGGTGAAAAATATATTAAACACAAAATCGCATCTTTTCTTTATTTAAACGAAAATTAAGTGTCCCACCACTATGCATATCCTGCGGTACGACTAGGACATTTAGGTACCCATCATTTACCCTACTTAAGTATGTAGGTAGGTACTTAAAATAAAACAAAAACAACTAAAACTACCAGAAACTATTTCATTATAACAATAAGCCCATGTATGTGCTGTGCAGAGACTGAGATGTATTTTGCTAGAATAATAATAGTTCCAGTTCAATGTGTGTGCATTTCTCAGACTCACTCAGACTGATAAAAAAAAACACATTATACAAACGAAAATGTAAAATGTCTGTGTGCACTTCATTCTCTTCCCGCCCCAGAGAAGAAGCATTAAAAATATGCGTCTCAGCTTATTTAGAGAGACATGAAAAACCACAGACGAAATCCTAAATAGATGACGTGAGTGCGCTTTATTGACAAAAAGGAATTTTTCAAATTTTTTAATTTATTTTGCTCTTCATTGACATAACAGTTCGTTAATTGGTAAGATTGATACTTTATCTGAGGATAATACGCATCGCTGTGCGGCGGAATCAACAGCTAATACAAACACTCCACATTTAAAAAAAAATGCATTCGAATTTTAAAAACAAAGGATGAAAATAAAAATTATCAGATGAAGCCAAAGAGCAAAGTTAACAGGGATGAAGCTGAAAGGTATCTTTTTACATTTAAGTCGATGTGTGAAAAACTCACGTGAATATTTTCCAAGACAGTTCCAACGGCAAAGGAGATATGGCATCTTGTTCCAAGGGAAATATTTTAGAGCCAAAAATGAAAATTCCATTGTCATACATAGTGTAAACAACAAAAGCATTATTGAAGATAACGCGGGTAGGAAAATAATAATGGATGCGTGTACTTGCGTTCTGTTTATTTCTACAGAGAGAACAATTCATGTACCTACTTATTACTAAGTACTAGCGTACTAGCTTTTCCACGCGGATTCGCTCGCAGTTAATTTTATGACATAGATCTCGTTTGACAACAAAAGAAAATATAGAAAGAAAATAAAAAAACAACCTATAACGCGACTTGTGGCGCCATCTGTTGGCCGATAGCCCATCATACAGCGCCATCTATAGTAGAAAAAATATTTTCCTAGTGTAATGAATGACATACTTTCACAGGATAAAAAGTAGCCTATGTTGGGCTATGTTTATCCCTGACAATTATGTATACAAATTTTCATAATGATCGGGTGCTTATTCAAGCCGTGAAGAAATAACGAACGAACAAACACGCTTTCCATTTATAATATTAGTATGAAGTATTATGTATGACTAATTACCATATTAAACTTACAAATCACAAACATTATTTTTATGAGGATATATAATTATGCAAAGTAAGTACCTAATTAGGGTACCTACCTACCTACCCCATTATCTTTCTAAAAATGTGCAATGTTTATGAGACATTACGCACTGCCGACTAGTCGCCAGGCGAGCGACTCAAGCATTGCTCTGCGACCAAAAGACGCCTCGACGACCACTGTGCGTAAACACTTATGTCTAAGGTGGTATGTTTTTTTTGGTTCAGAGGGGATGTTAGAGGTTTAGGTTTTATTTTTGGAATTGTGACATTGTAAAATTGACAAATAACACTGGCTAGTTATAAAGAAAAGTTTGATGTTTTGAAAATTTAGATATGACATTAGAATATTAGTAGAATATTAGAATGTTTGAAAAGTTGTATAAATAGGGGAACATTTGAGGAAATGTTCATTACAATTCTCAGAGTCTGAGAAGCAGTTCCTTTTATAATAGTCTTATAGATGAAGTTATAATTTGTATTTACTAGGTTTTTCGGAAGTATTTAAATCATGATAATGTCATGAATATATATTATATTCTTATTATGTGAAGTTTCTCTTTATTCCAACCTCTCACATCTACAACAAAAAATGCGTTTCAGAAACTGGCGGAATAGGTAGACCCCAAACTATTTTTAAAAATGTCTCTACAACAATGACCGGCATGATGTTACAAGCTCGTCTGAAAATGCATTATAATTTTATTTTTAGTATGGCAACATTTGCGAAGCGAAATCAACAAGCGGTCTTGGTTGGTAGTTGTGTCGGTTTGGTCGTAGTATGTATCATTGGAAATTAGATTTTCTCGAGTGATTTACGCATAATTCTTGTAGTTATTGCTGTGTTTCAGTTAAAATAGTAGTTCTTGTATTTCATGTTATAGTTATCTAAGCGGAAATGTGTATTTTCATTACATATTCCTAGTGACAGATGGTGCAGTGAGAAATCGCGCCGTTTTCGCTATTTCGTTGAAAGTACACTATTATAATGGAGGAATCTATCAGAAACAACGCTGAAGGAGACTCTAATTCTCTTAACAATGGTGAGCTGTTTTTATTTCCTTTATTTTTCTTGCTTCGAACAATATAGGCGTTTGACGTATAACCGTATAACTCGACCGAATTAAAAATACGCTCACGTAACTGTGTGTCCGCTTGATTTTTGTTGTCTCTATTGTAATGTTTCGGTATATTCGTTGTCATGATGACTTTCAATATGTGATTTCATTATATAAGTCGAAATATCTGCATAAATGTGTATTTATTCACATAATTCCATGTATAATACTTCCGATGAATTTGCATTTCCATGTATGATTTCTCATAGTCGGTTAATAGACCAAACATCAATAGGAACTTTCAATCCATGTTGAACAAGAAATTATGGCTGTAAGGCGACTCTGACCATACAGAGTGTTAATTAAACGTTAATATATAGACAATCGAAGTTAAATATACCTACTTAGATAAAACAACTAATCTAATAAGCAAGTTGTTAATCAAAGAAAAATGTACATTACTGGTATATAAATAAAGTATATTATCTCAATAAGATTATCTAGTTTTTAGGTTATGTATGCTACTTAGGGTCAGCTTAATAAATTAACAGGCAAACAGTTATTTGCACTATAACATTTTAATGTCAATGGCATGCATTATCGCTGTCACTGTCAAAGTAAAGATGAATAATTAGCCATGTTTTAGATAATTTGTGGAAAAGACTGAATAAATGCATTTGTACAAGTGACTGAATGCCAATAAAATGTTATAATTCAATCTTCTTCCTAGCTTTGTCCCTATTTCTTACCTACAGACACCTAAAGGACTCTGCCCACTACAACATATCATACCATGACCGTGCTATGAACGTGTCAGACACTACAAGCAACCCGATACGCTCTACTATGCTTACTAGAGCGTCGGCAAAATATTCTCTCCCACGATAGATGCCGCTCTGTGCATGGCATGCCACGGTGCTTGTCGGTGACGGAACTGGCTAGTGGGCATTGTCTCATACTTTTTAATACAAAGAATATTTTTTTGCCTGGCATGTTCGTAGAACGGTCATGGTATGATACTGTGTAGTGGGCAGAGAGCTTAAATCTAGGCATTAGCGAGAATACAGATGTTTATAATTTATACTAGCGTTCGTTTGTGTGTTTTGTCGTGGGAATTTCGGAATGTATTTTTTTATTTTTTTTATACCACACAGGTGGCAACAAGCATACGGTCGGCGTGATGGTAAGCCGTCACCGTAGCCCATAGACGTAAGCAATACCGGGGGTATCACTTGATACCCCCGGTATTGCTTACGTATTGAACACAACATGGCCGAGACCGATGCTATTTGGCTACGATCTTCTGTAAGGTGGAGGTCCTTCCCCAGACGGGCTGCTCCGATTTGAGCGGATTATCCGCTGTGCCCTACCTCTCTTATTGTATATAACCTTCCTCTTGAATCACTATCTATTAAAAAACCCGCATCAAAATCTGTTGCGTAGTTTTAAAGATTAAGCATACATAGGGACAAACAATGCACAGACAGACAGGGAAAGCGACTTCATTTTATGACAAACAATGCACAGACAGACAGGGAAAGCGACTTCATTTTATACTATGTAAAGATATGCAACTGCTATACTTCACCACAACAGAGCGAAGACCCTCAGGACTGAGTAAATCGCTTGCTGCTAATCCAATGTAGCTCGGCTCTTAAGTTACATCTTTGTAAATACAGTTTCTTGAAGGTGCAGGCTTCTTCACATTTGTTTTATATTATTTGTATTTGGAATCTTGAGAGATAGGAATGAAAATAACTATTAAAAATAGTTTTATAGATAGGACAAGGAAACAGATCTTCCATTTCAGAAGAGCGTTCAGCTAAGAATGTTGTACATTTTTTTAGTGTGTGTGACCCATTTTATGAGAGTTTCCAAGGTTACGCACACTAAATCAATGTGCATGTGAACTTTACAATACAACATTCATGGCCGAATGCCGAACGCTCTTGGTTTATTGCATGAGACCATTTTTTTAAAGTATTGACACATTATTTTATGACTGTCACTGTCAAACTAAAGAAAGAAAAAAGAGACAGCTTTTGACTTAATGCGGAATTAAAATTAAAATGCATTTCAGAAACTGGCTGATAATAAATCTAATCTGACAGTCTAATTGGTACCGGAACCAATGACCTGCCTTAAAAAAATCTATTCAATTCTATTCCATAACAAATGTACTATCTAAACTATCTTATATTTTTTTGATATGCAAAAGTATTTCCTGTACATGTACTTGCAAAATATTTCTTATTTGTTTCTCATGAAGTCAATTATGATTAGGATTGTGAAGAAGAAAAGTGTCATATTAAGTAAACCCTCGTCACAGATATTATAATACTTAACAGTACAGATAGCTCACTCCATACATTAAACGTAGCCGTTCTAAGTGCGCTTATTGCTCGGGCAATTTTTAGTACCAAAATGGAAAACTAGATGTCGCCCGAAAAAAACATCACAGACAACTAAAATGCTTTTGCGCTTACAGTCGAACCAATAGATGGCAGTAGTGGCGTCAAATAATCAGAGCACTAATCCGTTTTTTTTTTCAAAATTAGATTATAGGTATGTACTTACTTATTACTTAAATAAAAAAAATCGAAAAAGTTCGTTTTTCATCATGACCCGACCGGGGATCGAACCCGCGACCTCCTGGGTGGCGGTCTGGCGTGGTAACCATTACGCCACGGAGGTCGTCTTAAATTACACATTTGTAATCGTACATCTTGCACGCATCAGGTAAATTCATATTTACGATAAGTAGAAAGTAAGTATAGATACCTACCTAATTACGGGCAATGCCATATTTTTAAAAAGTTAGTGTAAATAGGTAGTATAGTATTTACTTGATAGTCAATTTTATTATTGTCGTTTACAATGTTTTTATTTCTGCTTTTTGCCTATCTATTTAACCCATAATGTATCTACCTACTTAGAACACCGAGTGCAAATTAAGGTGAATGAAATGCGTTTCGGCGGCGAGGGAGGCGCCGCGCGCGGCGCACGCCGCCGACGGCGCCGCATCGCGCCGTCGCTCGTCATCGTCGTCGCGTCGCGTTGTATTCGGCTTGTAGATTGAATCTTTAGCTAATATTGCCGTGCCGTTTTGCAAATAGTTATATGTAGGTAAATACCTACTTTTGATATTTCAAAAATAAGTTTTTAGGGTTCCGTAGTAAACTACAAGGAACCCTTATAGTTTCGCCATGTCCATCTGTCCGTCCTCGGTCCTACACTCATATTAACAATGCTAACAAAGTGGTAGAACAAAATTTTGAAAAATATTTTTTTTTGGGCCTACAAGGAAAACTATAACGGCTATGTACGTAAGCTCTACTAGTTACCGAGTAATGCTGGAGCCGAGGAACTTATGAAGTAAAATTTCTTTGACGAAAACGTATAAATGTCATAGGACCTATATGGCATTGTACTCATCTGCAAGCAAGAAATGCGTAGCCAATACGGAACCCTGCATTTCCGTGGCCCGGCAGGTACTTGCCCGTTTTTTTTAAATCGTTTATTCAAGGTAAAAAACAAAATATAACAACAAAACTGCCGCACCACAAAAGCCGCGCAGGCGCAGTCTGCAGATCTGAGTAGTCCTTATCCTTACCAATATTATAAATGCGAAAGTAAATTAAAAATAAAATATTTTGTATACCACTAAGGTGGCAAACGGTTACATACCGTATCACATGATTCCTATGGATGCGTTGCCGACTCTATTATAATAGTCAAGTGGGGCAACTCGGATACAAAAAACTGATCCGTGTCCGAGTTTACTACTTTCAAATTTTGATATAAGCGACTCGGGACGATTTTGTAATTTAAAGTAGTAAGATGTATGTATCTATGTACACGTACCGTCAAGAGGCATCAGGCGGCCGTATGCTTGTTTGTCACCTTATACCACATAACAAAAAACAGGTCGATCTTTACATTGGATTTTGAGCCGTTCTTAAGTTCTATGTTTAAGAGCTATAAATGTAGGTACTGCAAGTATAAAGCTCGACGTGCACCTGACTTGGATTGTTTTTAGATTGGATATGATGGCTAAATTCGCAAAGCGTGATGTAGTTCTGCGTTTTTGGTATGTTGTATGGTAATGTTAGTTAGGGTAGTCTGAATTCAAATATGCAACTTCGAAAAAGTTGTGAAAACTGACAAAATCGATTCACTGTTCGCTCTCCAGGATCAAAGTGATTACATATTTATGGAGGTGACTGTACCTACCAGCGTTGCGCAAAGACTACGCTACGCGCATCAATTTTATTCATTCCACGCAGAGATAAACCGAGCGCGCGAACGCAGAAGCAGGCGGTGTGGCAACGATGCGTAGCAAGCGCTTCGCGCCATGATGACGTTGTGGCCGTGTGGCAACGGCACACGCGCCTCGTGATTATGACGTTGTTAGTAGGTGTACATACATAATTATTTAAAAAGCTTTCTATAATATGTATACATACTGTGCTTTTGTTTACGTCACACCGCGGACGACTACGCTATTATGCGTGTATGTATATCTATATATATAAAAGAGAAAATCACTGACTGATTCATCACGAAATCTCCGAAACCACAAGTGCCAGAAGTCTCAAATTTTGCATGGGGGTTCCTTTTGGGGCGTAGGTGCTCACTAAGAAAGGATTTTTGGAAATTCATCCCCTAAGGGGGTAAAACAGGGGTGCAAAGTTAGTATGAAACTTTGCCGTTTTTGAAGTTATTCGAATGAAATTCAGCATGAAGGTTCTTTACTGAAAAGCATGTAGCATGAGTAAATTTTTTTTTTAAATTCATCCCTTAGGGGTTTAAACGGGGGTGCAAAGATAGTATGAAACTTTGCCGTTTTTTAAAGTTATTCGAATGAAATTCAGCATGAAGGTTCTTTATTGAAAGGCATGAAACACGAGTAAAATATTTTTCTCAAAAAACATCCCCTATGGGGTTAAACGGGGGCGCAAAGTTAGTATGAAACTTTGCCGTTTTTAAAGTTATTCAAATGAAATTCAGCATTAAGGTTCTTTATTGAAAGGCATGAAATACGAGTAAAATATTTTTCTCAAAAATCATCCCTTAGGGGGTTAAACGGGGGTGCAAAGTTAGTATGAAACATTGCCGTTTTTGAAGTTATTCGAATGAAATTCAGCATGAAGGTTCTATATTAAAAGGCATGAAACACGAGTAAAATATTTTTCTCAAAAATCATCCCTTAGGGGGTTAAACGGGGGCGCTAATTTCGTATGAAACTTTGCCGTTTTTGAAGTTATTTAAATTGAAATTCAGCATTAAGGTTCTTTATTGAAAGGCATGAAACACGAGTAAAATATTTTTCTCAAAAATTATCCCTTAGCCTTAAACGTTGGTGAAAAGTTAGTATGAAACTTTGCCGTTTTGAAGTTATTCGAATGAAATTCAGCATGAAGGTTCTTTAGGCGATACGAAGTTCGCCGGGTCAGCTATTGTATATTATATACAATATACATATATAATATGTCCGTAAATTAAATAAATACCTTACTACCATTGAGCTATAATACGTCAGGTCAGTACATTATACTTCAATGCTTACTACTTAGGTACTTACCTACTTATATATATACATACCAACTTTTACGAATTTAACACAATTACACTTCCGGACACTTGAATCGAGCCACCCAGCAGTTTCAACTTTGATTGCTGGTAACTTAACAAAAGTATATGATCAACGAAAACGTTTTTATGCAATTTGGAAGCTGGTACACTTTACATTAATAAGGTATACTTAATTCCAAATTTAAATTTCAATAACTTGATAAAATTACAATTTTAAGTGAAACTTGTCCTGTATAACCTTTCTCAAAGACAAGACTCGGGTTGAATTTTTGAAAAAAAAAGGAATTATTGGAAAAAAAAATATTCAGTAACTTGTATTGCCTCCGAGAGCGTTTATGATTGCAGTCATGCGATTTGGCATGGAGTTAATCAACGTCATTATGAAGTGTTGTGGAATATTCTCCCATTCCTCCTCGATGGCAACTCTCAGCTCTTCCAAAGTTTGTGGTGCTGGTTGGTGAGCTCGAACACGCCTCTTTAATTCGTCCCATAGACGTTCGATGGGATTCATATCAGGGCTCCTTGCTGGCCATTCCGTTGTCGTGATTCCAACATCATGAAGGTATGCCCTGACGATTCCTGCAGTGTGCGCTCTTGCATTATCATGCATAAAGATGAAGCCTTGGCCTACAAATCCAGCATATGGCATCACATGAGTCTCTAGGCAATGGTTAATGTATGGACGGGCATTTAGTGTTGGTAGACGTGGTCCTGTCACAACCTCTAGCCCAGTTTTACCATCGGCAGATATTCCTCCCCAGACTATCCACGAGCTCCCGCCATAACTCGCTCTCTCTTCAATACAACACTGAACAAAGCGCTCTCCCCGCCGTCGGTAGACCTTCCTCCTTCCATCATTACCATAAAGCATAATCTAAGTCCCATCAGTAAAGAGTACCTTGCTCCATTGGCGTTGAGTCCAATGCAAAAGTTCGCGTGCAAACTGTAAGCGCGCCATTCGGTGAGCTCTTGTCAGTTTCGGCCCGTTGGCTGGCTTATGTGGGCTCAGACCACGTTCTTTAAGTCTTCGTCTAATTGTTCGCGCGGAAACAGCCACTCCATGAAAGTCTCGAAGCTGTTCTTGGATCTGTACAGAGGTGAGGTGACGATTTCGTAAACTGGTTGTCGCGATAAATCGATCCTGTCTTTCTGAAGTTACCCGAAATCGCGGTCTTCCTGGACGGCGCACGTATCCACCAGTGTCGAGGTATCGATGGTATACCCTTTGCACAGCAGAACGGCTTAAAGCAAGCTATGATGCTACATCGCGCTGACTTCGGCCCGACTGTAAAAGCGCCACAGCTTGCGCGGCTAGAAGAGGCGGTGTATCCATAATTTTTAAGTTTAAATGGCTCAAATTAAAAAAACAACAATTTTACGATGTCTTAATTTCAAAACAATTACGGTGAATTCAAAATTATGGAGTTAAATAAAAAAAATATGTTAATTTAGATCAACTTTTCTTTTCAAAAGAATGCACTAATTTGGATTTTGTTTCGTTTTTCCATTTGATAAATTCAAAATTGGAACAACAGCACTTCAAAATCATTATGAATATACCAGCATTAAAACTGCATAAAAACTTTTTGATTAACTTGAGAATATTTTTATGTTCTATGTCATTACACATAAAAATGTAGGGTGGCTCGATTCATGTGTCCGGAAGTGTATATTAAAAAGAAGTCTTCTTTGAAAAATTAAAAATATTATTGAAATTTTGAAAGATAAAAAAACTCTTACAAATTGTAAAACAAATAACGCAAAATGATAGGTAGGTAAGTATGAGATAATTTTGTAAAAGAAAAGTACTAGTAAATCAAGTGTTTATTACAATGCAAATATTAAAAATTAAAAGAAAAAATATATAGGTAGGTACTTAAAGATTTTTTTAATTTTATTTTAAATAATAATTTGATTTGCTTGTCAAGAATTAAATTTAGCGCCATCTATCTGTGGCTGATTAAACCTATCTTTATCTTTTAAAGAAAGCGACATCTGTTGTGAGTTTGTGACATCAAGTAAAATATTTAGTAATAAATTACGAAACAAAATTAACCAATTCTATTTTACAGTACATTCTTCGCTATTTTCAGGATTGTATTTCATTATAAAATTATAAAAACTATTAAAATATTGTTTTCAGTGCGTAATTTTACTTTATTTTGGATTTACATAATCTTCAACTACAATCGATACTCTTAACGCCATCTATATTATTTAGGGTTGAACTACGTTTAGTTTATATGGAGTTGACCACCTGTGCCCTCGTTAAAAAGACACACTAAGATTGTTTACTACATTGGTCAAGTTAAGAAAAACAGGTTTTACATACTACAAAATATTCACGATTTGGTTTTTTCACTGACTTTTGACGCTTATCCTTCTAATTCGGTGTATTCCAGTAGCTCCCTCTAGTGATGGGATTTTTAAAAAATATCCAGTTTCCCCCAAAAGGGGGTGATAGGGGTTTACTGGGATACACCATTCTCATTCCTATTCTAATTTGAAATAGATAGTTTTAACTTATCAATCTTAAATAAAGATCTATAACCGAAATAGAATACTATAACACAATATATAATTATTAAACTGCTATAAAAAAACTAGATCCTGTTCTAAGAAAGATTCATGTCTGAACCTGTACAGATGCACCTAGTTTAAGCAATAATAGACTGTATTTATCTATGAATTAGATTGATTATAACTATAATCTATATAGATAGATGAAAGATGTTCATCTTATTGGAGTTATTTTAAAATCATTAGTTACTTTATCGTTGTAGGCATAGGTAGGTATTTAGATACAATACTATCTGCATACCTAGCATATGTGGTTAATTGGCATAAATTGTGCATAATAATAATTGAGATAAATGTTTTTTCTATTGGATCAGAAGATTTTCTTTGAAATATTTCTGTAGACTTTTTTTGTTTGTTAAAATACCTTTATTTTGTGGCAGAAGTGTTGTTCAGAAATAGTGTTTTTTTATTTTTTTTTTAGTTTTTGTTAAAAAAAAAAATGTGCGTAAATTCAATGCCCAACAGAGTTTATAGTAGGTACCTCATCCTATTATCTATGAAATTATTGAATTGAGTAATCTATTAAAATATTTTGAATACATTTTGTTAGTGATAGTTTAAATCTTTGTTGTTTGTTGTTCATAATGGGGATTCTGTTAAGTTTATGTGAATTGTGTGTCAATGGTAACACAGAAGATGAGCACAATGATTTCGGTCAGTAATTCTTATATAGATTTTTATTGAAAATATGACTGAATAACAATAGTTATTACTATTTTTATTCTGCCTATTGTATTAGTACTTGTGTAGGTATTGTGATCAATATAGTTAAAGAAATAAATTTAAAAAAAATATATTTTATTATGTAACCTATTTATTAAATTTTCACAGGATCTTTATTTACTGTACTGTCATGCTGGCTTGGCTGAAATAGTTTTTTATTCTTTAATTTTTTTTTAAATTAAATGACTAGTCATTTAAGGTAATTTAAACATTTGAAAAGTTTAAGAACAAGGGACGAAAATAAACTAATTAATAAGTTATTATAAAATTAAATAGTAAAATTAAATTTATTTTGCAAGTACATTTACAAGAAGTACTTTCGCTTTGTAGTAATAAACAAAACAACGTTAATTTGTTTGGCAGATCCAACACCAGTGCAGACAGCAGATGTCGATAGCCAAACTCAATCTGTGGACACTTCCCAGACCCTCTTTCCAGAGAGTCCAGTTTATGAACCTGACACTGACATTGTTCTTATAGACGAAAAAAGTGATAATGAGGTAATTTTTTTTTTAAACAACTACGGTACCAAACATACGTCGCGCCTGATAGCGTACGTAAATAGAGTTTAAACATTTTAAATTGTAAATATTCTATTACAGAACGTTGTCTCTTCAACTGACGACAAGACGAAAGAGAAAGAAGAACAACATGAAGGTAAAATTAAAAAAATATATTAATTATTATTTTTGTTCATAGCATAAGACGTCAGTTGCGAACTAGCCATCAGGCTGGAAGTGTAATAAATACTTTTTGATAGATTTATATTTTTTATAGTTTCTTATTATTAATTTGAAAGCTGTCATATTGTTATTGTTTATTCTCATCTCTTCTTTGCTTATTATTATCGATTTTCTATATGTCTTATTTTTCTCTCTGTTATCGATCTTTGATACTATTTTTCTATTATATTTTATTTTACTTTGAGCTCTCTTGAGCTCTCTGTTTCCACTTCTCTCCCCTATCCTTTACAACGTCTTTATTAAATATTTTTAATAATTTCAGAATCAACAGCTAACATCAAAAGGAAACTCAGTGAGGATCTTTCGACCAATATAGATGCTAAAATACAGAAACTTGATATGGATACAGATGAATTTGCTGTCTCAAGTCAGAATTTGGATGACGAAGTCTCGAAAATTATTGGTGCCAAACGTAAACTTGAAGATCTACCGTCAACATCGAGAGTTCGCACTCCAGTCCGAAGCAGTCCAAGGAAGATTGCAAAACGCAGTAACAGTGTCGATATAACGACTAAAACACCAAAGACTCCTAAGCAGAGACCAGCTAGCGTAGATATCACTAAGTCAAGAAAGACACCGCGTAAAATACAAACGGAAAAAGAATCTATTCCAGAAGATCCAAGCTCAGAAGCCAATTCACGCCCCAGCATTGAATTTGTCAAAGAAATACCAGCGCCTAAAGAAGCCATTCCTGAAGAGAACAATTCAGAGTTGAATGACTCACAATCTTTCCATCTTGTAATGTCACCAACTCCAGACGAGGAGCCTGATAATTCAAAAATGAAAGTACAGTATAATAGCGATCCAGTTCTAGTCAAAGATAGGAAAGAGGAAATAAACGCGGGCACAATTATAAAAGCCCACAGTGAAGGTTATAATTATTCAGACCAAAGCAACTTCTCACTACCAAAGGAATATAATAAAGGTAAAACTACTGATCAAGAAAGTACTGATAGTGTCTCATCTATACATTTAGAGAGCCCAGAACAAATTCCCAGTGCTGCATCAAAAATAATATCCAAGCTATCAAACGGTAACTCTTCTACACCTACTGAAATATTAGCAACAGGAAAACACTTAGCTGAAGATAGCGACAGTACTCCAGATATGCTAAAGTTAAACGGCAACAAAGGAAAGAGGAAGAACGAATCTTTCAGAGCTAGTAACACAACAACTCCATCAACCATATCCCCATTGCAAAATGGACATTCTTTGCCCATTAACACACCTCAGATTCCAGTTTTTGATGTTCACGTAAGTCACAATGAAGATTGCGAATTCTTATCGCTATATGTCGTACGTACAGACAATGATATAGGCATGGATATGTGTAAGGAATATCAGAGGATTTCCAAAAGATTTACAATCGACCCGTATATGGCTGATGTGTCTGTAAACAATTCTCCTTCTAGTGTTACAAGTGGAGGTCTTATTAACATAATGCCAAATAGAACATCTTTCGCTTCAACTGTGAGTTCGACATCATCTTCCAGTAACCGTACAAGCGATGGAGCGTTCGTAGTTCCTCAACCACCTCGCAAATCAGTTGCAAATCCAACGTCTTCAGTCAAAGGCTATGACGCCTTAATGAAGAAGTTACAAGAATTGTTTTCGCACATCAGAGAGGTTTCTGTCGAAGAAGCGAATCGTTCGTTAAGTGATGAGAAGATATCGGTTGGTATTCAAGCGTCGTTAAGTGAAGGGTCAATGAGTAATGGTAATGCGAGTCCAGAGGAAGTCGAGAAGTGTGACAAAGCTACGCCTAAGAGTTCTCTTAAAAAGACCAGAGTTAGGGGTCGAAGGCATCTCGCTGGGAAGACCAAACGGGCGGTGTTGCAAACACAGCATGAGGAACCAGAATATATGCATGGGATGAATTCACCAGAAATTATACCATCAAATGGAGATAGGAATGTTTCACCTGTGAAATCTCCTAAAGACGAGAAGCCACTGGCATCTTTAGTGGCCACACCAAAGTCTGTGAGTAAGCTGAAGCAAAAACGAAGACCGACGTCTCCAAGGCCAGCGACTCCAGTTGAAAAGCCTGTAGTGAAGCAAGAATACCCAGGATATCCAGCGGACACAGTGGTTTTGGCTAAATGGGTCGACAAGCGTTATTATTCAGGAAAGATTCTTGAGATTACCGAGCCAAATAAATATTTGATTAAGTTTGACGATGGTCATTCGAAAGTACTTTTGGATGATTTTATAATATTTGGTGATACAAAGACGTTGCCACTTAAAGGACAGTCGGTGTATGCAATGGTTGATGAGGAACAGAACTATGAACCTGCATTGGTTCTTGGAATAGAAGAGAACGATAGTGGAACTGTTACATACAGATGTATTACTGACGGGTAATAATTTTATTATTATTTACCGATCTTTTTTCTAAGTCGATTTTATAACTGACATAATTGTACATAAGTATGGACGTTAAATTATTAATCAAAATTTGCTTTTTATATAAATAGTTTAAAACAAAATTACATTCCGTCCGTTTTCACAGATTCACAACGAACTTTGATAAATTTTTCTGTGCAGTCCTAATTTAGATATTAACTGGAGGAGAAATAATAATAAAATTTCTTTATCCAAACATTAGTCCAAGTCCAGTATGAAACAGAAATGCAAACTGTGCTACTACCTCTACTAGAAAATATTCTTAAAATTCCTCTCATTTCCTCCAGTGATTCGCAAGTCCTGGTAACAGCAAGCGAATTATATATGACTGAAGATCAAGTGCGTTCCCTGAAGGAGTTGGGTAGACCAAGATCTCCAACAGCCCCATCTACGCCACGTCGACGGCACAACAGGGAACTCGATCTCGATAACATCATACACGTACGTTTAAATACATTTATGTTACAATGGTGCTAATTCTGTTGTACATTTAACTAGACTAAACTAATTTTGACAGGACTAAAAGTGTTGCTATCCTTGTCACTAATTGTAAACCAAGGAAGGACAACAACACCTTTGGTCCTGTCAAAATTAATTTAGTCTAGTTAAATATACATCTGAATTAGCACCAATGATTCCCTCCCTATTAGTCTTACTCTTAACTAACGTCTCATCCATTAATTACGTCACATAATGAAACTTTGACGTGACGTCATATCATCAAATTTTTTATTTTATTTTAAATCTTTAAATTTTAAGATTTAAAATTTTTACTTTTCAAATTGGAAATTTCAGATAGCCTAACTCATTTGAGTATAAAGAAAATACAAATAAGTTTGGTTTGTCATTAAAGTTTTAAATTTATAATACTTAAGATTTTGTATGAATATTTTCTGTTACGTCACAAAATTTGTCAAAAACCCTTTTTTGTATTTTTTTTGTAGCATACTAATATTATATATGCTAATATAATTACAATCTAGTCTAAACACGTTAACGTAACACACACAAAGTTGTATGTGTCAAAACCTGTCACACTTTGTAGACCATGGTGATTGTAGACAATAGTGTCATGTAATTGATAGAGGAGTCCTAAGATACATAAACCCCCCTACTAATAAACGTTGTGTAATGCGTGTATAGTTAAACAATGTTTTGTCACTTTCATACTTCATTTGATTCTCCTCAAGTAAGACAGTGACAAAACAGTGTATAACTAAATACTCGTTACACAACGTTTATTAGTATAGGGGAAAGTAACCTAATATTAAAAAATACATTAAAGATTGAACTGTTGGTCCTGGCTCTTGTAGTAATATGCAGATCATCATCATCTCAGCCACAAAGTCCACTGCTGGACTGGATGTCTGCATCATGCGTGCGTCGAAAAGAGTATGCTATAATACAGAAACCCAATATTGGGATATATGGGAAATGGGAGTGAGATGAATAATTGAAGATGTTATTATCCAACAGGGTCCACGTAGTGCTCGCAGTCGAGACAAAGCTGCCAACAACAGCGCACGGAAACGCGTCACTTCGCCGAAAAGCCCGAAGGCGTCAACATCAGGTTTGTTTACAAATAACTGCTAATATAAATAAAAAAGTACGCGGAGTATCGGAGACTTGCGTCGCCTTGTGTGCGAAGGGGCTTAGTATCCCATAACACAAGTTTCGAACTTACTTTCTAGGGCTAGATAAATCTGTGTGTTTCGTCCCTATATAGGTATTTATTTATTTAGTCTGTCATAAAAATATAAAAATTGTATACTGCCATATAGGTGTAAAATCTGCAAAGAGTACTCCAGTCAGCAGGAAGAGATTGGCGAGCGAGAGCAGCGAGATAAGTGAAAGTAGCAATTCTGCTCCTCCGACCAGAATCGAAGAGGTGGCCGGAGTTGAGCCTGAGGTGCAACGGACACCCAGGAAGATAGATGGGGTTAAAGGTATGGTTTATGTAATTTTAGTCATATGGATAATCCGGAGCCGCCAATCCTCAAATCGGAGCAGCCCGTCTGGGGAAGGACCTCCAACATGAGACTTTACAGAAGATCGTAGCCAAATAGCATTGGTCTCGGCCATGTTGTGTTCCTACGGTGAGTAAGGTCTCCTGAGCTTCACTTTTTGACAACGCGTGAGTGATACTAATATTAATGCTTAATATTAAACAATAGGCTAGTTGCCGTAAAAAATGTAATTAGTCCGTCTTTTAGATTATTAAAAAATGAGAGCAACTCATTTTTTCATTTGTAAACTAGACCAAAAATGACAAAGATATAGACCATTAAAGTTACGAGTGACGTCACGCCGTGTGGCATTTTTTCGCACGGCGTGACGTCAAAGGCCACTCCTAAATTTTTATGCCTTGTATCTTTGTTATTTTTGTTTAATCGAAAAAAGAAAAAATACGTGTCCCAATATTTTTTTATAATCTATAATACGGACTAAATATAATGTAATTATTTTGACCCTGGAAACAACCCTATTACAGCCGGACCTCTCCAGCTAAAAGGCGCGGCGAAACAGAACATCGGTAAGAAGAACTCTAAACTGACCAAGTTTGAGAATGACGAAGACACAGTGTCCACATTAGGACCCATTCCCAGTGGGGACAGCAAACTGTTCGCCGGACTTCACTTCTTGTTGACATGCGCTGAGACGCCGAGAAGAGCACGGGTCGAAAAGGTTGAGAAGGTATGTTTTTGATCGTGTGTAAAATCGGCGGATGATTTGGAAACGAGGCCATAGAATAAGTAATAACCCGAAGTAGAATGGCCACTCTCCGCCCCGCACCGAATCGCGTTAGCTTACCCCAGGAGGATATCGAGGCGGTAGCAGTCGCAAAGGTGTGCGTGTGTACAGACGACATTGGCTTATGTAGTAGGTATAGATAATTATTAGCATCTTGGCCTTCAAGCGCCCTTGGTAGCAGGGCATGCTTTTGACGCAGCGTTTTTAAACCGTGTATTCAAAATTCAAAACTTTTATTCAGAGAATAGGTTTTCACAAACACGTTCTCTTTTGCAGGCTATACATATTCGGTATTCCTGTGGTTTGTGATAATGACCACTCAGTGAACAGGCACAATACACATACAGAACATAAATTATGTGGTAAAAAGGGTTTTTTTTATGACAGGAGGACAAACAAGCTAGCACGTCACATGATGGTAGGCAATCACCACTGCCTTGTATGAGTATAAAAGTGACTTTTCAGCATTGACAGTTTTAGATAAGAATTTTTAATATATTTAGACGGTAGTTGCATTATACATAAAAATAACTTTTTTAATAAAACATACATAATACTCAGGTTGCAAAACAGTCATCGGAAGGTATGCAAAGTCAGGAGACCCGTCACTACTCGTCGGAAGAAGACGGAGAGACGACGACGTCGATGGCGGGAACTGATACTGAAGACTTGGAGTTCTGCAATAGACCTTTCAATAAGGAACGGCTTAAGGAACAGTTGGAAGCTGGCGGAGGAGTTGTTTACAGGTATGTGACTTTTTATATAAGTACGGCAATCGGCATAAATATGTTGTCACTTCTGTATATCATTTCAATTATTGAAGACTTGAGCAAATATTTTGAAAAATATATGAAAAGCCGCTGTGTGATTTTTCTTGAAATCTCTTTAAAATAAAAGCGAGTGGGATTTAGTCACCCGGAAAAGGAAATAGTGTTCCAACCATAAAAGATTTTTTTTAATTGGTACAACAATTTCGGAGTCTTATTCCTTGCAAACAAACGATCAAATCTTTCCTCCTTATTATAATAGTATAGAAAAGAGAATTAAAGATAAAGGGTAGTCTTTGAATAAACGATTTGATAAACATACACAACATAATGTTCACATTAGATATTACTTTTTTATTTATTTATTATTATTACTATGTCTGTCCCAAATTGCTTATACGTAGATAATTTTTGGTTATACAGAGTACCTCTAACGGTTTACTTTATGACACAGATCTAGTTTGACAACAAAATAACCGATAGCGCGACTTGTGGCGCCATCTGTTGGCCGATACAGCGCCCTCTATTGTAGAAAAACATATTTTCCCATTGAAATAACATACTTTCACGGGATAAAAAGTAGCCTATGTTGGGCTCTATACCCCTGACAATATATATACAAATTTTCATAATGATCGGCTGATTAGTCAAGGCGTGAAGGAATAACAAACAAACAAACTCACTTTCTCATTTATAATATTAGTATTAGTACTGTTAGTTTTCAAAATAAATAAAATTACAGTCATTTCGACGACGTGCCAAAGAACAAGTACTCGGTGTGCAAGCTGATCGCGCCGCGGCCCTGCCTCACGGCCAAGTACATCCTCTGCTTGGCGGCCGACATCCGCGCCGTGTCCCACGCGTGGGTCATCTTCAGCTGCAGAGACAACAAGTTGATGGACATGGATGCTTATGCATTGCCATCGGGATGGTCGATACAGAAACAGTGCTTCATTAATTGGGTAAGTAAGTGTACAATTAGAGAAACTTGACTCCCCCAAGGAAATAAGATAAAAACTATTTAGTGCACCAAAACATATAAACAAACAAAGCAATCAAAGAAAACAATTACAATATGCAATAGGCGGCCTTATCGCAGAACAATTTCTTCCAGCGAGAGATATGAAAAGACACTAAAGTCATAAAAGAAGGTAGGTGTCGCAGTAGTACCAAAATAATAACAAATAAAATATACAAACGAAAGAGAGAAAACAAAAATAATTTAAATGAATATAATTATTAAGGATGGAGAGGTTAGAAAAAGAGAAAGGGATGAAGAAAACATATATTAGAGAAAAAATGGTACGATGGCGAGATGAAAACGAGAAAAGTGGAAAGTGAAGTGATAGTAAAACAGAATAGACGTAGGTATAAAACATAGACAATATGAATTATAAAAATTACATTAAAAAACTTAATTCTTACCTTGCGGGGTTAGGTTTGTGTAGTGTATGTATGTATGTGTAGTAGTTTCATAATAAATATGAGTTTCGAACTTCGTTTTATGACTGCAAACGCCAGGAGAATTGGCGTTCAGAATAAACATTAACACATGCAAACAATATTAATTTATTTGGCAAAAATAAAAAATCCTTACCTACCAAAAGGTTGCCAATCATTAGCCTAGACTACAAATACCATTTTCATAATTACAGATCCCATCATCAGGCAAACGCAACATAACGTTCTTCAAGGACAAAATCATTCTCCTATGCGGTGATCAGGATATGCTTGTGAAATTCTGGGAACGAGTGTGCACGTTAGCCGGAGCCACCACTCGAGTTGTTAATGAAGAAGACCTGAACACAACTGGGGCAATAGCTCTAGTCACTGACTGGGATTGTCCGCACGAAGTACAAAATAAAGCCAACCAAGATATGATACCGCTTGTGTCCACGTTCTGGGTGACCCAGTGCCTCATAGAATCCAAGATCCTGCCAGCAAACGGCCACGACCGGTTCTCATTTATGTACGCAGAGCCCGAATGATCCTGGGAGTTCAAAAAAATCCTCATTATACGTGAAAAGTGACACTTGAGGTGTTAGCGATATGACGCTTGTATAAGTGAAGTGAATGACTCGTCATTTAAGTCGGGTCATTATAAATTGTGTCGTTTAAGTGAAGTCATTTCGACTTGAGTCATTTATGTGATTGATTTTAGTGGTATATGCGAAAGACTCTAGTCAAGAGATTCCTACTCCGACTATCTTCTTTCTGATTAAATTCGTTGTGAGTTCCAAGACAGCTGTAGTTTTCTTCCCCGGGACGTCAATAAGCTTCATTGCTTATTGTCTATCTGAGGTCGCCGTTGTTGATCCTGGCTACACAGGAGACACAGTGGTGGGCTTGTCCCGTAGTCAAGAGATTAAAATTAGCATTAAGTAAAATGACATTCTTAAATGCTGTTATCAACATTTCCAGGGGATCCTCTCTCTAATATGATGTTCTCAAGTTCAAACTGTATTATTGGGGTAATTTTTATAGAGTAGTCCTATTTCGATGGTTTTTGGGATACACTTAGAACAAAGGGTCTGTTCTCGTAATAAAAATAATTATAATTGGTCTTCATCTCAAGCTATCTCGCTTACACAATATAATTATGGAATAAGCGAGATAGGGTGTGGGTTTGAAATTAGATTGTAGCTGTTTTTGTTACGACAATAACCGTCGATTTAATAACTTTGCTGTCGATGTATTAATTATTTTTCTGAATCTCATATTCTTTTAACTAAAGTACCTTCTAGGAAAAATATCATGAATTTTATTAAATCGACAATTTTTGACTGTTATTTTTTTCTCGGGCCCTTATTCTAATATAGTAGTTAAAATAATTTGACATGTTAACAGCCAGTTTCTGAAGCGCATTTTAATGCCACATTAACTCTCAAACTCTCTTTTCTTCGTTAGTTTGAAAGTGTCAGATATATTTTAATGCGTCATTAACTTTTAAAATGCGTTAACTGGTTGTAAGCCTGAAAACGTTAGCACGCAACCAACAAAAGCAAAAAATGCTTCATTGGGACAACGCGTTTTCTCTATCAATTAAAATGTACGGGTTTACATGAGTGTGTTCACATGACATTTTAAGGTCGGCAGCGCATTAGTATTACTCATGGACGATATAATCTAAGGACAACGCTTAGCGGGCCACGGCGCTCACCGTTGCTAAGCACTACAGCGCCAGCGTGCCGGCCACGCCTACTTCGCCTTTTTCTGTCCGCCGCCGACATTAGATACGAAAACAGTGCTTTGTGTTCTCCGAAAAATCAAAATGCCGTAGTGTTGTAAAGTAAAACTGTGCGGAAAATCAAGCAAAACCTCTTTCCAAGGACGGCATCACATTTCACCGGTAAGTAATAATTAATAGTAAAAGTTAATTCAATATTTCATAAAATCGCTCCTGACAAAAATATGTTCAAATTTCAAAATTGGGTATTCGTTGATGTCTTTTTGTAATCCCTTTCTCTCTTCGCGCAATTAGCATAACGCCATCTCACTCTGTCATTGCATCACTTTCGCTAGTGACGCGACAAAAACACAACGTAAACAAAGAAATCGATTTATCGATAAAAAAATATTGAATGACTGAATGAAAGTATAAATTAAGTAGTTATGTATTCAAACGGGTGTTATTTAACGAGTCATCAGGATATTCACATTTATGTCAGCAGAAAAATAATAGGGGTCAGTAATAGAAATATTTATTTTTTAGTTTATTATAAACTAGCTTTTCCCCGCGGCTTCGTTCGCGTTAATTTTATTACATAGATCTCGTTTGACAACAAAACAAACCATAGCGCGACTTGTGGCGCCATCTGTTGGCCGATACAGCGCCCTCTATAGTAGAAAAATTATTTTCCCATTGGAACGACATACTTTCGCGGGATAAAAAGTAGCCTATGTTGGACTCTGTACCCCTAACAATATTGTATGCAAATTTTCATAATGATTGGCTGCTTAGTCAAGCCGTGAAGGAATAACAAACAAACAAACTCACTTTCTCATTTATAATGTTAGTAAGGATGACACCAAACAACTTTTACTATGTGGACCCATGTCAAATCGCGAAAAAAATGTCAGCTGTTTCATACAAAGTGGCAAATTTTTATCGAGCAAATGTATGAAACAGTTGGTTTTTTTCGCGATTTAACATGGGTTTCATGTACTTTTTGTTTGTGTTTTAATAAGGTTTCGAAAGTGCCCTAAAATAAAAGAAAAATGGATAGAAGCTACAAAAAGAAAAGATTGGTTTCCAACAAAATACAGCTATGTTTGTTCCATGTCCAATTTATTTTTTTGTAAAATTTAGTACCTTATATGTATGTATAAAACCGTTGAATAATTAACTTTAATAAACAAATATATAAGCCTTACACTTTTTTTATTTACGCCTACTTCAAACACTACGAACGGACATCGATAACTTTATCGATGTTAAGAGAAATTCTTACCATCACTAGCTAATAACTATCACATGTACTTGCAAATGCGTGTCCTGTTCTTGAAACGAGCCAATAGGATCTAGCCGACCCATCCCGCTCCCCGCCAACTTTTGGCGATTTTGTTTCAGTAGTAAAGTTTGTGTAAGCGTCGACTTTAGGTTATATTGTCTGTGGTAATACTCCTAGTTTTGCAAACGTCTATAGCAGTGACTGCTTACCATCAGGCGGCTTGTCTGCCACCTAAGTGGTTTAAAAAAAACACCAACTGTTTGAGCGTACAATCCGCGCCACAAAAGATGAGACCAGGGGCCCGAATGTTATGGACTTAAACAATAACATAATGTTTAACTTATTGTTTAAGTCCATAACAAATGTCAAAAACTAATCCACTGATACACTATCGGCATTCTTTTGAGACACGATTGAGACACCATTGAGAGTCCATTGGTGCATTTGTGTTAGTAGAATCGGGTCCCTGGTTGATTGCTGTTTTGACTTGCGCAGTAGACGATTTCTAGTAAAATTGTAAAGAAATCGGCTACTGTACAGTGTGGTCGATCACGTGATTGACGTATCACGTCTCATCTCTCGTGGCGCGGATTGTTAATGTTTTTCATACGTGTCAATATTTATTTGAATGTTTTAAATTAAGAATTGTGACTATTTCACTTTTTATTTTGACTCTGTATGTCTATTTACTACCGACATACAAAACTATCTCAAGGGTTTAATTAGGATTAAATATAAGTGTTAAGTAATTCAGAATATAATTCAGAATCGTGAACAACTTCGTAATTTATATTAAATTTATTGTTTTTGGTATTCAGGGATAAGAGTTATTTTTATGTACAGTCAAGAGCAGGTCGACCTTTACATATTGGACTGTGTACCATTCTTAAGTTCTATGTCATAAGAGCCAAAATTGTACTGCAATTGTAAAGCTCGACGTGCTCCTGACTGTACAAATAAGGTTTTTCTAAATGTATAAAGTAATTACAGGTTTGCATAAAATAATCTCAGTGTTTTGAGATAGTGCACTTTACCTTGGCTTTATTATAACTTATTTGTAATTCTGACCTATCATATTACTGACATGTATTAATTTACTTTACACAAATGGTTAATAGAATTTGTCAATAAATTTGTATACATGTGTCAATGATAATACATTTGGTAGCTAAGCTAAATCGAAGTGATCATGCTCTTAGACAAAGCTGTATTTCGCAATGCATTCATTTGATACTATGACATTTATTTTTAAAACTATTATGTTTTGTATTTATGAGATATTTATGTTTTTTTTTTCTAAAGTATTCTTTTATAGATTAGTCGATCAGTATTTTTTTCGCATCTGTAAGCTTATTGACAGTCATAGACTCACACAAACGGCTTATCCTGTGATCTCACGAATCATCTTGACGATATACAAGATTTATTTGTTGTGGCTTATAAATGTATTGTATGCAGAGACAGTTGACGATGAGATTAACCGTAAAGAAAGCCACATATATTATTATAATAATAATTCATGTATGTAAACCCTGTTTTTCTTAACTTGACCAATGTAGTAAACAATCTTAGCACGTCTTTTAACGAAAATAGGCATTTAAAATTATCAT
This sequence comes from Endotricha flammealis, assembly GCA_905163395.2. Classification (NCBI taxonomy): domain Eukaryota; kingdom Metazoa; phylum Arthropoda; class Insecta; order Lepidoptera; family Pyralidae; genus Endotricha; species Endotricha flammealis. The sequence continues at coordinate 3,581,333 of LR990867.1, forward strand.
TCCCAAATAATAATAATATAGTTAGAAATGGCATTTCACACAACACTTATTATTCTGGCGATTTATCGATTTTAAACATGGATAATTGAATAAAAAGACACGCTAAGATTGTTGGCTTATATTGTGAAAGCACCGCTCGTTCGCTGGCTTTGGAATCAAGTCTATGTTCCCACGTGTTCCTCTGGAGTTCCATGATGGGACTAATGATAATTTATTCCCAGAGGTTCCATTAACTGGACTACTTGTAATTTTAATCTCAGAGGTTCAGTCCATTTTCAAAAAACAAATCCAGGTCAATCATGTAGGCCAAACTGTTTCTGAATTGGGAAAAAAATACCAGTAGTCCCATGGATAGTCTCATTGAAGACTCATAGGACTACTTCACTGGCATTACTGGGAATGCACCCCAGCAAAACTACTCACATTGCGAAAGTGTAACGAAGATTATGTTAATTCGGAATTTGACAAATTGTCTCAAGAATAGGATAGAATTGTAGTGTTATTTTTCGTGTGTGACTATAGATGTTTAGCGTATTAAAAAATAAATTTTTATATAGACTTTTCGATTGTTAATGTTGATCTCCGGACCAGTAATTAGAATTTACTGGTTTTTTTTTCTAAAAAAGAAATACCTACAATTTTTGGATACCTATTTTCTAAATTGTAAAAATTAATGCTTAAAATGTAAATATTAGGATTAAGTATACTATACATTCTATTGATAATTATGTACTACATAGAATTGGCTTTTATTTCTAATCATTGACATTTTAAAAAGATTTTTTTGAATAATCGTATTGAAAATAAGATATACCTTATATTTATTCGCGTATTAACTGAATGTCCTGTAAGTGTAATGTACCGACATATAAGTAGTTTTCGATGTTTTATTTATATGTTTTTATCTCCCGGACCGACCGGTGAAGTCGGAAGTGGGAAAGAGACAAACGATGACTAAGTCAGAGGCCAAAAGTATTTCTGTTATGTAACGACACAATTCCACGAACACTCGTTCGGTTCTCTCTTTCCCGCAAAGGATTTGAAGTTAAAATTATACATAGATTAAACAGAACATCTCGTTTTATTAAAAATTGTCTTAAAAATGATAACATTCAGGAAATATTTATTTATGTCATGTATTAGGGATAAATTGGAACTATTATGGAACAGATGCTATTTTAACCAGTCGCTGTATTTTATCGTTAAATTGCTGTTGTACAAAATTAAGTTCATGGCACGGACACGCTACGCACGTCAAAGTCAAAATTTCTTTATTCTGTGGGCACTTTTTTTTAAATTTATTTTTTTATTAATTGATATGTTCAGCTTCGGGTGTACTAACACCCTCTTCTGATACACCGGACAACTGTCCCGCAACTGCGGGAGCGTAGGGCTCTCACCGCCAAAATTTACAGTTCCACCCTGTGGGCACTTAGATACGTCTTTTACAATTTGTTAGATATATTTTTTAATCTAATTCTCCATTTGCGAATAAAGTATTTGTGAAGATAAAAATGTAAAATCATACAAATGTCAATTATTCCAACAAATAGAAGTTAGTTTATTCCCATACAAGCGTCCATCAATCGTCGTTCTGCTACCGCACAGTGGCGCAATTAGGCTTACAAAAAATGATTTCGTTTTAATGTCAATATGATGTCTATCCAAAGTTGACATGGTTTTAAAACGACATTTTAATTTGTTAGCATAATTGTTGTTCACAGCAACATTTCTTTTAACAACGTCGTTGGCACTTTATCATGATCATCTCAGCCACAAGAAGTCCACTGCTGGGCATAGACACTGTTGACATTTCGCAAGAAAAACGTTGCGCTGTGCGGTACGTTCTGCGTTCGCCGTTTTGCGCAGCGCTGAAGACGTTTTTTTAGGTGTAGGTACACTTATGATATGAGCAAGTGGTGAACATACTTTGATTAAAATATAGTAAAGTTACACATTCCTGTTATAAATCATGCGATTTTATTGTTTTCGTAACTATACGATTCATGCAGCATAACCGTATTCAAAAATCCGTTAGTTTTGAAATCAAGTTTTCTAAAGTTGTCTAATTCAACGTGTTTGGCGTGGCCGTGCAGTAAATGCATTTTCCGTTTATATTTAAACGATGACTATTGTTTATTATTATTGTAGTGATACAGACAGCATTTCACATTAGTCGCTGACATTGGCGGATTGTTTGTATGAAGTATAGTTAAATTATTGGCCAATATAAATGTGTCACAAAATCCTTCTACAGTATTGCAGTGTGATGTGAAAGCTGTCTTAAGGTCCCGCTCAGTATACCGGCTCGGCTCCAAATTCAGCTTAAAACTTGACATTCAAATTATAAAATAGGTACAGCTTGGCAAAAAAACAGTTTTACGTGGTGACAGAGGGAACTGGTAGATTTTTTAATGGCATTTGCTGTAAATTGGTGAGCTCTATTCTAAAAGGAAAACGTTTCAAAATCGTTTGCGTGCAAAATATGTGTATATGTGTGAAAGAAGCGCCCTTATTTTGTCCAAACTCTTTTTGCGAGGCTGCATAATTATTTCTGAGTTGGAGCCGCGTCGGTATACTGTTCGACAACCTATACGCTTTACTCAGTTATTTTGCATTTTAGTGAACGTTATTTTTTGTATGTTTTCCTCGTTTTGTTGTACTCGTTGTAAGAGGTAGATTACTGTAATGTGTAAAACTATCAATAAAATGATGGAAATTATCCTATGTGTTATTTTCATCTCAGACGCAGAGTCTGAGAAGCGAAGTGATCATATTTTTTAAACCTTAAGGCATTGTCCTAATAGAACGCGAATGCGCGATCGTCGCGCGAGTAAGCGATGCGACCATCGCGTGTACGCGCGATCAAACATATTGAGCTCGAATAGGTGTCCTAACTGACCATCGCACGACGCGGTCGCGCGACTCAAATGTTTGTTAAATCCATTCGTACGAACGCGCGATCAGACGAATTCGAATAATAATAATAATTGATCTTTCCTCCACACATAGGTCTTCTGTAGTTCGTAACAACATGATTGCAATCGTCTCTAATCATGTTGCATATGTAGTCAAATGATTCTGATGACATAGACATATAATCATGAAATGCAGACTCTTCTTCTTGAACGTCAAAATATTGATTGTGAAATTCACCACGAATTGGTCTCATTTTTAACAAGGCACTTTGCGTCCGACGTTGTTTATTTTCATTACCATCTAAACCCGCACAATTAGTCAACCAAATATTTCCCGACAGCAAAAATTGAGCCATTGTGCGATGATCAATTAGGACACCCAGGGCTGGTTTTCGAGTCGCGCTAACAACACGCTAACCGTCGGCGCTGACAGCAAAATGTATGAACCGTTCGCGCTGATAACTACGCGTTATTCAAAAAGGCTTCATAATTAGTTCATACATTTTTGCCTGTCAGCGCAACTCTTTAAACCAGCCTAAGGCGACGACGACGACAGAAACGACGTAAAGGCGCGGCGAAGGACAGGCGACCAAGCGGCATACGGCATGCCTGCGCCGCGTCACTTCAGACTAGTATAATTTACAAATTATACCTACTGAAGCTCAAATCGGAGCAGCCCGTCTGGGGAAGGACCTCCCCTCCACCTTACAGAAGATCGTAGCCAAATAGCATTGGTCTCGGCCATCTTGTGTTCCTTCCTACGGTGAGAAAGGTCTCCAGAGCTCCACTTGGAGGGGTTGGGGGATTTGCAACGCGTGAATGATACCCCCGGTATCGCAAGCGTCTATAGCCTACGGTGACGGCTTACCATCAGGCCGGCCGTATGCTTGTTTGCCACCTTTGTGGTATAAAAAAAAACATCGGGCGTCGCTTTCATACATTTTGTATGAAAATGTTTGGAAGCGACATCGTGCTTACACATTTCTGTATAATTCAAGTCAAATATTCGTCTATCGGATAAATACACCATATTACACATATGGTTCAGGAATTGCAATCGGTATAGGGGGGTTCCTTTTTTCTGTCACCTACATGGAATCCAGGGATTTTCTCCTGATACCACAAATAATGAGAAACAATAAATATTTCAAACAATAGATGTTTTATCACACCGCCACTGCTGCTCTACGTGCTGCCACGGAAATAATTTGAATTACAAAGCAAAGGTTCTATATTCCAAACAATAAAATTCAAAGCAGAAGGAAACTTACGTAGTTTTAGATTAGTGTAAGAGATGGCGCCACTCGTAAATAATGACACTGAATTTTACTGCTAAAAATATTGGCATCTACTTTTTCCCTATCTATCCTATACTTACCTTTTTTAGGGTTCCGTAGTAAACTAAAAGGAATCCTTATAGTTTCCTCATGTCCGTCTGGCCGTCTGTCCATCCGCGCCACTAGCGCCTAGATGCTTGATGCTAGAAAGCTGTAATTTGGTATGTGGATACTCATATCACAGAATACTACTCATATTAACAATGCTAACACAGTGGTAGAACAAAATTTTGCAAAATATTTTTTTCCCATACATATAGCTAAAGTGGTTATGATTTTTTTTTTCACGCCGACCCTATGTTGTGGGTTATCGTTAGATAGGTCTCTTATAAACATTGAGGGTATGCGAAGATCATTTTCCTATACAATGATCCGTTTGCGAATTATATAAATTTAACGTGCCAATTTTCGTTTTGCACGGTGGTCCCTCTATCTCCGAAAGTCTTGTGTTTAGACTTCTTCTTTGCCTGGTCCTTTTCCCAATTTATTTGGGGTCGGCCCTCCGTATCATGCGTCTCCAGGCAGCTCGGTCCTGGGTCGTCTCTTTGCTGACTTGGATTTCTTTGAGGTTCTTATTTACTACGGATATCCATGTGATTCGGGGTCTTCCTCGTCCTCGGGGTTTGGTTTCCATATTTAGCACTTTCCTGGTCATGTGGTCGGATGGTCGCCTCATAACGTGTCCGTACCACCGCAGACGGCACTCCTGTAGTTTGTCTGGGATGGGTCTCACCTTGAAGGTGCCTCTTATGTGTGTGTTTCTGACATGGTCCAACCTGGTTACACCGCCCGCCCACCTAAGCATCTTCATCTCAGCGCAGTGCAATTGATTTTCTTGCTGCTTTTTAAGTGGCCAGCATTCGGCTCCATATGTCATGGCTGGTCGGACGGCTGCTCGGTATACTCGTCCCTTTATGCGCACGGGCATCCGATCGTCGCACAGTACACCGGATAGTTCTCTCCACTTCATCCACCCGGTATTTATGCGATGGGTGATATCAGTGTCTATTGACCCATCTTTACAGATAACTGACCCCAAGTACTTGAAATGGTCTACTTTTTTTAGCTGGGTGTTCTGCAGACAGATGGTGTGTATGCTGTTGACGCCACTGAAGTTGCAATGCATGTACTCGGTTTTCTCTCTGCTTATTCGCAGACCCGATGTTTCCAGGGCTTCCCTCCATTTTTCTAAAATCTGCTGTAGGTTGTTCAAATCTTCACTAATGATGACAACGTCATCTGCATATAGGATATCCCATGGCGGCTCTCGTTGCAGACTTGAGGTGAGATGGTTCATTACAATATTAAATAACAGAGGGCTGAGTGCAGAACCCTGGTGCACGCCCACCTTTACATCAAATTCATCGCTTGTTCCGGCCGGACTCCGCACTTTGGTTGATACTTGGTGGTACATATCTTTAACAATCGTTATGTAATACTCGGGGACATTCTGCGCCCTCAGGGCGTGCCAAATTAATTCTCGTGGTACCCGGTCGAAAGCTTTTTCTAAGTCGATGAATAACATGTGCAAGTCTGTTTTGTTGTCTCTGTACTTTTCCATCAATGTTCTGACCGAATGTATGGCATCAGTTGTGGATCTACCGGCGACAAATCCACATTGGTTTTCAGTGACGTTAGTTATTTCTAGTAGCCTTTTGTTGATAACTCTCTCCCATATTTTGAAGGAATGTGAGATTAGCTTTATCGCTCTGTAATTGCCGCAGAGCCTTATATCACCTTTATTTTTATAGAATGGGATGAGAAAGCTCTTTCGCCATTCGTCGGGAATTCCGTCGGCCAGGAACTTGTTGAAAAGTTTCGTCAGGAACAGGACACCGGTGCCTCCTATTCGCTTCCAGAATTCAGCAGGGATATCGTCAGGGCCAGAGGCTTTGTTATTTGCCATTCGTTTGATTGCCAGAGTTATCTCTTCAGGCTTTATACATGGGATAGGGCCTTCTGTAGCAGGGATATCATGTAGTGCCTCACTAGGGAATACTTCATTTAGTAGTTCTGTGTAGTATTCTTTCCAGCGGTCTCTAATTTCTTCGTTAGATGTTAGCAATTTTCCTTGTGCGTTTTTAATGAATTTGTTTGTAGCAGTATCCCTACTGCTTTGGTGTTTGCGTTTTGCCAATTTAAAGATTTCTTTGTCGTTTGACGCAATTTCAAGTTTGGCATAGAAGTCATCCCTGGCGGTTGCCCTGGCCTGTGCGACGGCTCGTTTAGCGATTTTCTTTGCAATTTTATAAGCCTGGTGGTCGGCGTCGTCTTTCGTCTGTTGCCATAGTTTGAAGAGTGTTTTCTTAGTTTCTAGTTTTTCTCTCACTTCTTCATTCCACCAGCTAGTATCCTTGTTATTATTGATGGCACCTTTAGATACTCCTAAATATTGTTTTGCTTTTTCATTGCAGTATAGTTGAAAATCTTTCCACATTGCATCGGCTGTATCATCCTGCTGCTCCCGAAGGTGTTGTGCGACGACTTCACATAGTCTGAGACCCTCCTCACCCTCTAATTTATGCCACCGTGTTCTTATGATTTTTTCCTTCTTAACTTTGTATGTTTTTGGTATTTTGAACTCCGCCACTAATATTCTATGCTGTGAGGTAAGAGGTTCCCCGGGTATGACTTTGCAGTCTTTGCATGTCTTAAGTTGTTTTCTGTCAGTTAGAATGTTATCTATCTGAGTGCATGACCCGCCGCTTTTATAGGTTATTAGATGTTCTACAGGTTTTGTGAAGAAAGTATTAACAATTGCGAGGTCGTGCTCCAGTGCCATCCGAAGGATGCTCTCTCCCTCCGGGTTGATTTTACCAAATCCAAAGTTGCCGTGTATTCTCTGGTAAGTGATAGTCTTCTCGCCAACATGACCGTTCAAGTCGCCGCCGATGAACTTTGGTTCACAGTTTGGTATCGACTGCAGGAGATCGCTAATTTCTTCCCAGAAAGATTCCTTTTCCAAACCTGGGGTTCCGGACTGGGGGGCGTATGCGCATATGATGTTCATGCACGGTTGATCGTCCAGGGCAAGCTTGATTGACATTAATCTTTCGCTTATTCTGTTTACTTCAATTACGCGATCTTGAAAGTGTTTGTCCACTACAATGCCGACTCCATTCTGCGCCCTTGTTCCATGATAAATCAGCTTGTAGTTATACCCGATATTACGCGATTTGGACCCCTTCCACTTCGTCTCCTGGATGCAACAAATGTTGATGCGTCTTCGATGCAATACTTCGCTGAGTTCTGAGCTGCGTCCTGTCATCGAGCCCACGTTCCAGCTCGCTATGCGCATCGTGGGTGATATCCCGGGTGCTCTGATGACATTTGCGTCGCTTTGGGGGTACGCCCTAGCATTTGCTGCATTTCGATCACTCTTATCGTCGCTTAAGGGGGACGCCCTAGCATTATTCGCCTCTTTCTTATCTGTACTTTTCATGATTTGGAGTTATGATGCTTGGCTTTATTTTACGACCGGTTGCCACCTGACGCCAAGGCTATCACCCGCTACGGAGTGTGAGCGCCGCCGTTGGCCCCGAAGGGTTCTTCCGCCGCCATCTCTTCTGTGAATCCTAGCCCAGACTCACAGCACAATTGCGGCCTCTACTTCGAAGATGTCGAAGAAGCCCGCAGCCGGGGTTTTATATCGCAGTGTCCTTCTGCGGCCTTTTGGTCCGCGGGGGCTATTTTATTTCGCTCCTACCCTCCTGACTCTACTTACGCAGAGCCAGTCGAGCACTCCCCTATCCGCCACCTTGGGGACGCGTTCCCTAGCGGTTAAAGGCTCCGCCGGGAAAGTAAAAGTCTTGTGTTTAGACATTTGAAAAAAATTATGGTAGTTGTCCATATAGTGAACCTACAAGGAAAACTATAACGGTTAAGTAGGCACTACTAGTTACCGAGTAATAGCTGACGAACTTATGAAGTAAAATTTCTTTGACGAAAATAAAATTTCTTTGACGAAAACGTACAAATGTATATGGCATTGTACTAATTTGCAAGCAAGAAATGTGTAGCCAATACGGAGCCCTTCATTGTGCGTGGCCCGACACGTACTTGCCCGGTTTTTGTGTGAATAAATTAAGAAAAATATGCAAGGTTATGGTTTTTGTAACTTTAAATTTTAAAACCCGCGAATAGGTACTTACATTTTTTTATAGTAGTAAGTAGGTTCGTTTCGAAGGTACAGTCAGGTGCACGTCGAGTACATTTATTATTTTGGCTCATAAGACATAGAACTGAACGGTACTCGGAACTCCAATATGTAAAGGTCGACCTGCTCTTGACTGTACAAGCTTAGTTTAGGACTAGATGGCTTTGTGTGATTAGTCCAAAAACATTTTTTTTTATAAGTACATACAACATATTTGGACTTTGTACCATTCTTAAGTTCATAAGGGCCAAAATTGTACTGCAAACAAGTGTAAAGCTCGACGTGCACCTATGACTGTACTATTTATTTATTTTTATTTTATATTCCACTCGGGACAAGTGAAATTTTACCATCTTATAAGCCGTTTAAAACACTAGCTTGTGTGTGGTTTTACGTAAATTTTCAACTTGTCATTAGTAAAGTGAAATTTTAAACAGCTAATTAACATACAATGGACGAAATTATTAAAACGAAACACTATCGTACACAATACACTCTCTGTGTATGACCTGGGGGTGAGTCCGTGATAGGAACAGCACAAAAGTGTATCATTTAACCCTAACGAACACATAGGGCCAGGTTTAAAGGTTAACTATATAAAAGCATTACTATAATTATTTGTAAAAGCAGTTTTGTGGGATCTCTTGCGGTGGCCGTTCAAGGCCTATTATTAATGTTTATATTAAATTTAGAATTTACGGAAAGTTGACAAATTCTGTCGAAATAGTGACAAGTGCAGTAATTGCAAAATTGTGTACCAAAGGTTGGTTATGAGTGACTCGTACAATACAATGTGACATATAATTTCAAGTGTGAACAAAAAATGTTTACAGTGACTGGTTATGTGTGTCAATAGAAGTGGCTTCGTTTGATTTCGGTGTTCTGTGGGATTTCGTGCTTATAAGATTTTGTTATTTGGTACAGTGAGCAACAGAATGAGGTTAATACTTATTACTGTGTCAATATAAACATCCAAATAACTGACAGCAGGTTGTCTATTCGCAAAAACCAGCTTGTTTTGAAATGGTGTTAAAGTGTTAATCTATTTTTGTTGCTGACAGTACCATATGTTTCGAATATGCTTAGAAATAGAATGATAGGATATTACCACAGATATTACATTGGAAATTGTCAAATAAATATCGTTTAAACGATATGTACTCTATCTTATGCTATTTCACTTAGCCCGTTCGCACACAAGGCGTCGTTGGATGCTAAAATCGCCGAGTAACGGAGACTTGCATCGCCTTGTGTGCGAAGGGGCTTATACTTATTACAGTTTTTTAAAAAAGTATTATCGTTCATAAAGTTGAATAAATTCGCGATTTTAATTTAAATTCTGTATGTTCCATTTGAAATTAATGGTAAATTCTAATTCATAGATACTCTTGAAATAACGTACAGTCAACAAAGGAGTTGACTGACCCCCCTCTGTATATATGATTAAAGATTTCTAAATATTGCGTGAAGGGATTTACTTGAAATTTTATTTATCAATAGTATTCATATTGTACTATGTAATTACAAATTTTCAAGTAAATCCCTTCACGCAATATTTAGAAATCTTTAATCATATTTGCAGAGGGGGGTCAGTCGACTCCTTTGTTGACTGTACGTAGCAAGCAATCCGATTTTATTTAGATTAGTATTTATAGTTAGTAGTCTGTCAAGAGTTATATAATTTAGTATTTTTAGTTGTCAGTAGTCTGTCAAGAGTTGGTACCCAAGGCCCAAACTTAACAATCCAATGCTGAACGATCGGGTTTTGTTATGATTGAAGAATAACAAAAACAAAACTAGTAACAAGCCAATGTAAATGATGATTACGAAACTTATCAAAGATTCTACTTTAATTTGTCAACAGTTGGTTAGGTACTAATTACGAAACTTTTCCTTCTTGTCAACATTGTTGCTAAATTAACGATAATATTTCTGGGAATAACTCACATTTTTACGACTTAAACTAAATGCGTAGGCATTTGATAGTTACTGTTATTACACAAAACTTTATCAGCCTCTCATTAAACATAATAATTGTTTATCAGTTGTCATTAATTAAAGTAATATCATAAAATTATTATGATGAAATCTTCGTGCAAAAAATAGTTTTGTCAAAGAATAAAATTATTTAATACACTGTTTGTTTTTTTTTGAACCACCACTTAAAACTAAGAATTTGAAATCATTCACAACAGAATTTTGGCGCTGACTAGGATAGCGTCAACGCACTTAATTAAAAAAAAATTGTTTTGCGGTTTGATTCATAGTATTGATAGTGTAATGTAAAGCAAACTCTAGTTAAAATGCATAGTAAAAGTGCATTACGTAATAAATGCATAGTATAAGTGTGGACTTCAAAAATCTCCTTATTTGAAGACATTTTACCATCATCTTTTTTCGTGGCGCTGGATTTAGAGACTGCGAGAACATTACTCTGCTTTGAGTAAAATTATTTTCTATAAGAATACGCTGAAAGAAAGAAAATATTTTTAGTGGTGCTCAAAACTTATTCCAAATAGACAAAAATTGTGACACTCAGCATAGGCAGGACAGGTATTAGTCATAGGTTATTTATTAATATATAGGTGTACGCACGACGTGATTCCGTGCGTTCCGTGCGTGACGCAGCGTTTTCAGCTTGACTCTGGCTGGCAATCAGATTGCGAGGAGTACAGAAGACATACTACACACGTACGGACGTACACTAAACATGTTTGTTTACGCATATTAGATTATGTGCGGGAGTCAAATCATAATACAGAGAATTTTTGATTACATTTTCTATCTAACACAGAAATTACCGACCGATTTTCAATGTTTTTGCCCTGGACGAATTACACAACGCCATCTCGTCTTAGACTAAGCAAAACTTGTTAACATCTCTATATATTATTGCTGGTAATTTGTAGGTACTATTTATTTATTTAATCAATTAACTTTATTGACCACAATACATACCTATGTACTGATACAATAGGCGGACATAATGCTAAATTGCATTCTCTACCAGTCAACCAATGGGAACTGAAGAAATTCACGAATGCGGTTACAAACCGAACTCTTTTGATAAACATAGTTATATTATAATTCATATTGTCTATGTTTTATACCTACGTCTATTTTATATTTTACTGTCAGTCACTTCACTTTCTCATTTTCATCTCGCCATCGTACCATTTTTTCTGTAATATAAGTTCTTTCCATTCTTTCCAACTTTCCATCCATAATAACTATGGTGCTGATAATTGAGGATTCCATCCCTATTTTTGATAGGTTTGGCACTTTTGACAGAGCACTTGGCACTTTTAGGTACTTGGTCTGCCTCCGGTTTAAGTGTGTATCATGTTAGAGGGGACAAAGATAACATTAACGGTTGTTATAAATGGCCGGCTGTTTACGTCTTCTCTTATCGCGGCGATAACGCAAGTTATGTGATGATATCACGTGTATATAAGATGCTCTATATATTTTAATTAATTTAATATATAAACCATATAACTAACTACCTACACTACATAGTAATTCGTCCATGAATTCCGGGAACTGGATTTTTTAGACTTAGTTGTTTTCCATGAATAAAATTTTACTAGTAGAGAAAATACTTACATGGAAATCAAGTCCATTGTTTAGGAGATAGACCATAAACAGCCACGTATTTTATACTATGTAGCCGAAAGAAAATATAGAAAAGTAGACATTTTATACTATGTAGAGACGAAAAGTAAAAAACAACTTCATTAAAAACGTCCAATTGTCCAAATAACGCTTTCTAGGATGATTTTACAATAATATGTTTGTATGTATTGTGGTATAAAAATAAAAAAATAAAAAATCTTTGAAAATATTGGGTTTAGGCTAATGTGGATTAAACCACAAACACTTCATAACGAAAGCATTGACAGTTTCATAACAATTGATTTTATCATAAAAAACGTTAAGTTGAGGGAAACTCCCAAGAGGGATTCATAAAGTTATCGAAGATAAGACACGGGGCGTAAAACATGGCTTGATAATAAAAATGACGTGTGGAATGGCTTGAGATAATAATAGATAAACTTTTTTTTATATTTATTATTGTTTATTTCGGTTATTAGGTACTCTGTTTTATCTATAAAAATAAATAAAATCATTTATTTTGCAATAGATGTATACAAGAAATACTTTTACACGTCAAATATCTATTCTTTAAGAGAAGATTATATACCTAAGTAAAAATAAGTATAAGTAAGTAAGAATAAGTATTAGGTGTTTATTCTAATGTAAATACATATTAAATATTCTTTTATCCTAAGATTTTTTTTTAATTTTCTGATTAATTTCGTTGTAGGTAGAAAGAGAGGTTTCAGTTTTCCATCGACCTTCTAGAAACTGAGATATCCTAAAATAGAAACATATTTTTATTTTAAATTAGTTCAAGAATTCTCTTTTTTTTACCACTAACTAATGTGGCAAACAAGCATACGTCCCGTCTGATGGGCGAGTCACCGCAGAATATTGACGCTGCTTGCAATACCGGGGGTATCACTCGCGCGTTGCCGACCCTGTAAAAAGTGGAGCTCGAGACCTTTCTCACCGTAGGAACACAGAATGGCCGAGACCAATGCTATTTGGCTAGGATCTTCTGTTGTTGTGGCTATGTTGTTAGCTAGTGCCCTGCCTTTATTGCCGCTGGTTAAGTCTGGTATCCACACAAGCAGGGTCATAATTACTTGATTTGGAATTAATAAAAAATAAAAAAGATTGTTGTGTGGCGGGAAAAGTCAGTCATTTTCGTCCGTTTCTTACAATTTCAACGGAGCGTTACGTCCTATTGCCATTCACGTAACCTGACGTAATTACTTACCTACTAGGGCGTTACTGTCATTGGCGGGGTCACGACCCCGCGGTTCGCTACTATTGGTCCGAATTATCCACCCACCGTATTCTAAATACAAATTTGTGAAGTGTTAAATATAGGAAAATTTTGTTAAAAACTTCTTGTTTAAATTCTTTTTTTTTCTGTTGTTAAGACAGCGCTTAATATTTTATAACGTCCACGACCCGTCTGGGGAAGAATCTCTACCTTACAGAAGATCGTAGCAAAATAGCATTGGTCTCGGCCATGTCGTGTTTCTACGGTGAGTAAGGTCTCCAGAGCTCCACTTTTCTCCACAGAGGGTTGGGAGGGTTGGCAACACGTTAGTGATACCCCTGGTATTGCAAGCGTCTACGGTGATGCTTACCATCAGGCGGGCCGTATGCTTGTTTGCCAACTTTGTGGTAAAAAAAAAGCGTACAAAAAGGTCTTAAAAATAAAATATTATGATAGTGCTACTGAGTATGTATACTCAGCCGCCCTTTTCTGGCATCGTAATCGAATATAATAGAGGGCTCTCGAAAAGAAATAGTCTAAATTTGTTGTTTAAAATGAGTTTTTGACTATTAGATTTACATTATAATAACAATGATTACATACTAAAGTATATTTACAAGCTCAAGAAACCCGTCTTGCGCGTCCTGAAGCTGAAAATCAATACTGAAGCCCCGCCCGCCCCACACTTTTTGTCTACCTTGCTTGCTCCCGTGCGAACAGGTCAGCACAGATTCAACAAGAATGTCAGGATTACAAGAAGTATTTTATGATGAATGGTACTGGCCACTTATTTTTTTTATGGAATGATTTTATTTTTAATTTGATTAGGTATTTTTAAATGCCCAGCATTCGGGAAACAGAATAACTCATGAAGTATTTTTTTATTTATTGATAAAAATGTAAGTGGCCAATTAGATACATTAAAAAATATTTTCTTCGTAACCACACTTAAAAAAAAAACTAAGTTTATTGCGAAGATAGGAGTTGTTTCAGGCAGGTTTATGAAGTAAGTATGAGTAATTAATGACTATCGTAGCCAATAATAAAATTTATAAGTTTAGAATGAAGATTTTTTTAAACAAGTTTTTAACTGCCTTTGCAACATCGGATAAGTCAGAATATTCAACAAGCAGAACATCTAGTTACTAGACGATTTTTTCTATGAAGTGAAATAAAAATAAAACAAATAAAAAAAATGTTTTCATACAAAACGCAAATGTTTTCACAAAATATTTCATACCAATTAAACTTTTGTCAACGATATTAATCTCGGTGTATTTACTAAATAGTATATTTGCATATTCCACTATTTGTACAACACATCAAAGACACAAAACAAAAACAGTGCATCCCGTCCTCATTAGGGACCTCTGAAAGGGCCAGACCTCTACTCTGTGCCTCTGTAGCGCTTTCATCTAGCCGCTTTGAAACGACCCGATTGCTGTGTACTTATGTGGGTAGTAATCAGTGAAATGGGGTGATAATATGGGGTAGAATATGAGACTGCTTTACGAGATACTAAAGCAAAAACTTTTGAGTTACCATGTTGTCTTATATAATGCTTAAGGCCATGTACACACTCGGTTTTTTCGCCGTATTTTCGCGAAAATGGCGCGGCGCTATCGGGTACATATCTCTTTCTTCAGCTTCAATCAAATATAATCTATAAAACACTGACAACCGTGACCGTGCCTACCATACGACGACTTATCTGTAGATTTTTACGATTACGGCAAAAAAAGTGGGTGGACAAGACAAGGCCAAGTTATTCGCGCGTTTCACCTTGTATGAAAATGCCAATTAACATATAGCAACTCGCCTGGCGAGGAAATGATGATGTCATTTTACTCTGGTGCCGACGACAGGCTAGGCGTGTTCCCTGGAGAATTGTGAAATATATGGCAGTACTTGGAAAATCAGTTTTAAGTATATCAGCACTAGGGAAGTCAGATGACATAAGAAAGTCGCAGGAAGCCAAGCAAGAAGAGGAAACGGACGCAGGCCGCTGCCAACAGACCATACTGGAAGTGTTTGAGGAAGGCTGTCCAGCAGTGGACTCTCGACGACCTCCGTGGCGTAATGGTTACCACGCCAGATCGCCACCCAGGAGGTCCCAGGTTCGATCCCCGGTCGGGTCTTGATGAAAAACGAACTTTTTCTGATTGGCCTCGAGTCTTGGATGTTTATCTATACATGTATTTGTTATGAAATATAATATCGTTAAGTTAGTATCTCATAACACAAGTTTTGAACTTACTTTGGGGCTAGCTCAATCTGTATGAATTGTCCCTATATATATTTTTATTTTATATTTTGTGGCTGAGATGATGAGGAAAATCGTGGTGGCATCGAATATTCTAAATGACATGAGAAAGTGTCTGCAAAGGCTCTCTGAATGAATTCGTCGCTGTTCGTGTGTCGAGTTTTTGGTAATCAACACGTTTCATAGAATTCGTCGCTGTTTTGTTCGTCGACTACGTACTGAACGCACGAACAGCGGCCAATTCCTCTGAATGAACCTATTAAACTTTTGACTATATGTGAAAAGTGTCGTTGTTGTAAATCTATTAATATCGTGCTGTTCAACAACAAGCAAGTCTCGTCAGTCATGGAATTGACTAATGACGAAATTGCGTGCATATTGGTTGGTACTACGTACATTGTGAAGTATGGCAAAAAGATTTCGCGATATTAATTACCTACGTATTTTTATATCTCGAAGAAAAAGGGAGATGCAATTTTTTGTAAAAATAATATAATAATCATTCAATATTTTTTTTAAATCTACACTAATATTATAAAGAGGAAAGGTTTGTATGTTTGTAATGAATAAACTTAAAAACTACTGGACCGATTTCAAAAATTCTTTCACTGTTGGGAAGGTACCTTACCCCTGGATAATATAATATATATAAAATTAAATAAAACTAAACTAACAATAAAAAATAAAAACTAAAACTAAGCATTAAAAAGACATGGTCCCTGTGGCAACCCTGCCAAAATGCTAGCAGCGTTACCTCGCTGAACGGCGATAGATATCCGTTGAGCGAAGTAACTGCCAGCCTTTGGGTCACAAGTGGTTTGTCGCAGCCTTTTTGCGATGTCCCTAAAAAAGGACAACGCACTGGTCTATCTACCCCACGGGCCTAATGTTTCTACACCAAAAGCCACAAAATCGTATGAAATATATATTATAAATATAAATATATATATTATATTTTAAAAAAAATTGGGATCCTTAGTAAAACCTGTGCGAAGCCGTTTTAAATATTTATAAAATATTGTTATGTTTATGGGGAAAGAGGTGTCAGACGTCCAGGTAGTGACTTGGACCACAGATCCTGTCAATCTACTTAATAATAATAATTTGTTTTAACAAGTCTCATAACTTTTCAGTTCTAATAAACTTTCTTTAAATAGGTCATCCAATATAGATCTAGAATAATAAGATAGTGTTTTTTTTCCATAAAAATATTTAGACATTTTTTCCTCAAAACAGAATATAATTTTGTTATTTACTTACAATGAGAAATATTAAAAATATTTATTCATTCAATTTGATTAAATTGTTGCAAACAATGATCATACATCTAAGTTGGTAAGATGGAATTATTATACAGAGAAATCACCAGCAAAGCAACATACTTTGTCAAAATAATATAAAGAATGTGTTAAAATGTGTTCAGCCTTCATAGTTTCAGTGGTCAAACATTGTTTTGTGAAGCATATTTGTGGACGAGGCTGGCTCACTAATTCGGCGTTTGTGTATCAATCCCAGTAATTAAGTGGCCATCGTGTTTAGATGTTCGTTAGCTATTCAAGGACTGGGTGTAATACTAGTTTTGTAGGGAGTAGAAAGGTTTGTTCATATGACGTATCTACAATTAAGGTTTCATTAAAATTTTGTAAAAGGCTAGAATGGATTTAATATTATACAATAGGTACCAGTATAGTTAGGTCAGGTGCAGTGCTCGTCGAGCTTTACACTTGCAGTGCAATTTTGACTCTTATGACATAGAACTTAAGAATGGTACAAAGTCCAATATGTAAAGGTCGACCTGCACTTGACTGTACAATACAAACTTTTTATTACACAAATAAAAAATACGCACATTTCAAATTTAGTAATTTTATTTATTTATTATCAGCCCACACCCACATTCACCCACTGCTGCATTTAGCCTCCCTTTTCTCACACCACTTTACTCGATCCTAATAGTAATAATAATAATAAAAAATATATGTATAGGGACAAATTACACAGATTTTGAGAGGTATCGGAGCAGCCCGTCTGGGGAAGGACCTCCACCTTACAGAAGATCGTAGCCAAATAGCATTGGTCTCGGCCATGTTGTGTTCCTACGGTGAGTAAGGTCTCCAGAGCTCCACTACCCACGGTATTGCAAACGTCTATAGGCTACGTTGACGGCTTACCATCAGGCCGGCCGTAAGCTTGTTTGCCACCACTAAGGTGGTATAAGAAAAAAAAGATTGAACTAGCCCCAAAGTAAGTTCGAAACTTGTTTTATTGGATACTAACTCAACGATACTACTAGAAAAAGTTCGTTTTTCATCATGACCCGACCGGGATTCGAACCGGGACCTCCTGAGTGGCGGTCCGGCGTGGTAGCCATTACGACACGGAGGTCGTCAACTCAGTATTTAGTAATATGTGGTCATGTGCCAGTCTCATCCAGTGGGGTCTCGGCTCTCGCTATCCGCACAATGTCGTCTGCTCACCAGACCTCTTTCATTAGCTGACTGTACACCTGTACGTAGTACGTACGTAATCTTTAAAAAATACACGAAAATTTATTTTAAACTGAGCATTAAAT
The DNA here is from genome assembly GCA_905163395.2 of Endotricha flammealis. Taxonomy (NCBI): domain Eukaryota; kingdom Metazoa; phylum Arthropoda; class Insecta; order Lepidoptera; family Pyralidae; genus Endotricha; species Endotricha flammealis. The sequence continues at coordinate 3,599,431 of LR990867.1, forward strand.
CAGCACTTTTCATACGATTTTCCCAAATAAATTCCCTCGTTTGTTTAACAAAAAACCGGTAATAACACTGTAAAACGTAAATAAATTCCCATCAAGCATTGAACGAATAAACCCATCACTCTTGAATCACGGAAGCAAACATTATAAACACAAATAAGGATCGGAACGGGGTGCAGGGTGTTGTTAAAACCGTGTATTAACTACGACCATTTTACCAGGAGCCCTGTCTGACAAAGTGAGTAATATTGGTTTAGTTAAATGTTGTAGTTGAGGAGTTAGATGGCATCGCGCTTTACACGACCACGCATAAGCAACGTCGACCCTAGACCCTATTTTGATATGATCGATAGGTTGATATGCTTCTCCGTGCTTCGGAGGGCACGTTAAGCAGTCGATCCCGGTTGTCCATGTCCATATTGTCCGTGGATGACTGTCGCTAAGCCAAATCGGTGGCCTTCAAGGCAGCTTGAAAACACGAGCCTCCCGCAATCCGCATTGGAGCAGCGAGTTTATACCTAGAAACTCCATCGAAGGGTACCCCTACAGTGGTTTGATTATGGTTTGACAATTAGTTGATGGTTTAATTTAGTACAGACAACAAATTAAATAGGTAGGTATCCCGGGTAAATAAAGAACAAAACACAGATTACTTATTAGTTACATTTTGTAATATTTTACAAGCTGGTAAAAAAATACCGATACTATAAATATAAAACTGTAATGGAAGGTCGTCCAACGTTGGTTCTCGATTACGATTCGAATTGTCGAACCGTCAAGTGGTAGAAAATCGCATCAGATTGCTCGTGAAGGGTGATCTCGAATAATCGAGAGATAGGGCTGCTCGCATTACGATGGAGATTATTATCGACTGATTTGGCAGAGTGCTAAGGCTTATGTGTTACTTACTATACATAAATTCTTATATTGTGTATTTTCCAGTGTTTGTGGTATAACATGTTTTAAATGCGAATCGGTGATTTGCTAACCCAAGTTGAGTATAATGTTAAAGTTGTTATTTTACGAGAGACTTGATTAGTTGATATTATAATTATAATAAGTAATATTGACAGGCCCGGTGGTCGAGTAGTTAGCAATGGCTACTTTATCCCAAGGGCCACGGGTTCGAATGCGGGTCTTGGCCTGGATGTTGTACGTACGTATTAAGTAATTCGAATATCCAACTTCTCTAAATTAGAACAATAAAGAAATCAAACAAATCATCATCAAACAATATTTATCTTTAAAATTACCAGTTAAGTTTAAATAGCACGTCACTGTATAATAACTGTGGTTAAAATGAACACGTAACTCAGATATTAATAAACAGTTTAATGACAGCCAATACGGAGGGGAGTGAATAAACAAAAAAATACGGAATTCGGAGGGGCGGAACCACCTGTGAATATTATGCATACTTTTAATCTGTCGCATACTTCAACATTATACAGGATGTTCACTTCGATTTATTAGTTTTCTTTTTTTTAATACCACCAAGGTGGCGAACAAGCATTCGATCCGCCTAATGGTAATTTAGTCATCGTAGCCTATGGACGCTTGCATTAACCGGGGGTATCACTCACGCTCTGTAAAAAGTGGAGCTCTGGAGACCTTACTCACCGTAGGAAAGGAACACAACAATCCTGGAGGGCTACTACGAAACGTATATCCGATAATCGGAAGAATTTTAACTATGAATTACAAGGTTTTTTCATGGTTATTTTAGTAATTCCTTGAATTCTAACCATGAAATACCTTGTATTTTACGATTATTTTAGTAGTTCGTTTATTTTTATTTACGGTTCGTAGTAGCCCTCCTGGTGTTTTCTTTTTTTAAGATCACCTGATAATCACTTATTACGTTTTATTATATGATCTAATGAATCATTTACGTACGAGGCATATCTAAATCCATTACAGTCATAATCCAATAAGACAATTGACAGTAAGAATATCTGTTTTAACGACACGACAAAGGCACCATACATTTAAATGTTATCACGACATTGCGACATTTGCGGAAATCCAAAAGAGCAACTCCTTCTTTGACGACCTCCGTGGCGTCGTTACCATGCCGGACCGCCACCTAGGAGGTCCCGGGTTCGAATCCCGGTCCGGTCATGATGAAAAACAATATTTTTTGGCCTGGGTCTTGGATATTTAATTTATTTATTTTTTAATCAATTATTGATTATAAAATATAGTATCGTTGAGTTTAGTATCCCATAACACAAGTCTCGAACTTACTTTGGGGCTAGTTAGTTAGCTCAATCTGTGTGATTTGTCCCTATATTAGAGGCAACGCAATGGTAGCACCCGTCTATAGCACATTGGTGTTGCTGTTGTTTATAGATGGTAGAAACCACTTTCCATCAGGTGCTTGCTTGTTTGTCAAGCCGTTAGTCATGAAAAACATATGCATTTTTAATATTAAAACATTGTTATGTTATAATTTGTTATTGTTAATCAATTAATGTTTTTTATTACTAATTTTTGTTTTTTATTATTTTTAAATTAATACATATTATGATTGTGATTTTTTATTACACAACGACTTAGATTTAACTGTTGGTTGTTGTTAAAAGGTTGTGCAATTGAAATTGAATAAATAAATTAGATTTGTTTTAAATTGGTATCACCCTGTAGATACAGTTACCACCAGTTACAGTGAACATGATCCCGTGGGAGTAAGAAACGCACCATTTCTCCCAATATTCCGTTTTGAGGAAACAGTTTTTGTTGTAAGTACCCAAATGCATTCATTGTAATATCGTGCATAATTGGAATTTTTAGATTTAGTTCGAGTCCTAATTAACACATTCGTTCCCAAGTTGGTAGGGTCCAGCAAAGATGCTACTTATTAGTAGTTTTCAGGTTGAAAAAAATCACTTATGACAACAACATCAGAGAAATGATTTAGTTTTATTAACCTCATCAAAAAATTACTACCTACTACGAAAGCATATTACACAATGGAATATTTGGAAGATAAAATACTAAAGAAGTCTGCCTCTCTCTTTTCAATATTGCTGCTCCTTAAAAGGTACTTGCTCAAAACCATTTTTAAGGTTAATGACACATTATTTTTGGCTGTCACTGTCTACTTGTTTTAATACTAATTACTAATGAAGAAAAAAGAGAATGTCGAATGTCGAATTGATATCTATATATATAAAAGAAAGTCGTGTTTGTTACAACACTTATAACTCGAGAACGGCTGGACCGATTGCCATGGTTTTTGATTTGTTGGATTTGTTTCCGTCCCGAATAGCAGAATACATCTTAAAAACAATGAAAACTAGGGTAGGGGAAGGGTAGCGGTAGGGTAGCGGTAGGGTAGCGGTAGGGTAGGGTAGGGGTAGGGTAGGGGTAGGGTAGGGGTAGGGTAGGGGTAGGGTAGGGTAGTAGGGTAGGGTAGGGTAGGGTAAAGTAGGGTAGGGGTAGGGTATGGGTAGGGTACGGGTAGGGTAGGGGTAGGGTAGGGGTAGGGTAGGGGTAGGGTAGGGGTAGGGTAGGGGTAGGGTAGGGTAGGGTAGGGGTAGGGTAGCGGTAGGGTAGCGGTAGGGTAGGGGTAGGGTAGTGCCTCTAAGGCGGAACAAAGTTTGCCGGGTCAGCTAGTTAGAATATAAAATCGTATTGAATTAAAAGTCTGTCTAAAGTTTTACATAATATTTAAAAAAAACTCCATATTGACAATAAATCGTCTACAACCCATAATAAAATTAAATGTAATGAATATATCCATCCAATCCACCCTTTCAAGGAAATAATTAGATTTTTGTGACGTGTGAAAATTATAATGATAGCGATACCGCCAATATTTTTGTCTATGGGAATGCGTTTATAATTTTTTCCGCTGGCAACCCCCGCTTCCTGGTTGGCGTGATTTGTTCGTCATAAAACGAAAACATTTGGTTTCTAAACGACACCTGTTCCGCGCTTCCCACGGTTGAAATCGGTCAAATGGGACCGAGTTTTGGACGCACGTGTTCTAATTACAAATTTGAAGTTCGCAAACATTCTGTTCTAAATTTTAATCGTCGTGATACGTTTTTGGAGATTTATTCTTTCTAATTAGATTTTGACGTGTGTTAAATTGGTTTCTAGTTAGTTTATTGATAATGATCAATTTTTAGGAGTCTACATCTAAGTTATTAAACCGTAGATTGAGTAGGTAGTAGGTACTTACGAAAGTACGTACCTACGTAAGTTGAAGGCTCTTTGTCTTAGTCCTCTTAAAACAAATTTTATCAATAGCAGATGTCCAATAAACTTATTTGAATGTTAATATATTTTTTTTATTAGATTATACATATCTATACATACATAGTATAAAATGAAGTCGCTTCCACTTTCAGTTCGTTTAGATCTTTTAAACTACTCAACGGATATTAATTCAGTTTTCATCTGCTTCTTCATAGTTCCAGAGGAAGCGAGTGATTCAAGAGGAAGCTTTGTGTATGATATACACACAAGGATTTTCTGAAAATCTCACGAGGAAGCAGAAGCTCCAAACGAAGTTGCGCGTTTCGCTAGTAAAATACAATTCTGTAATGTTTTTTATGTATATTTTGCATATTTGGCTCAACAATTACTCTGATAAACAATGGATGTCCCAGTCATCCCGCGCGGAGCCGGTGCCATAAATCAGAGCACGAACGTTTGCAGAGCTCTAATTTTAATTTCATCGCTCCAACTTAAAACTTTACCATACTCATTTGAATAGCCCGATGATAATACTATGAATGATATTGTTTACAAAATTAACGTATAAAATTTTTTTTTACAAAGTTATTATGAAATGTTAATAATTACAGTCAACAACGGAACTTTCCTTTGTAATAATTAACATCTATGCCTAATGTATTTGTTATAAAATATATGTAGTACCTATCCCTTAACACAAGTTTCGAACTTACTTTGGGGCTAGCTCAATCTGTGTGATTTGTCCCTATATATTTATTTATTTCCCGAGCCCGGTTGACCCGGGCCGTAAAAATGATTAAAGATTTCTAAATATTGCGTAAATGGATTTACTAGAAAAAATATTTATGAATAGTATTCATGTTGCACTATGTAAATACAAATCTCGTATTTTTTCATACCACAAAGTTGGCAAACAAGCATACGGCCCGCCTGATGGTAAGCATCACCGTAATCTATAGATTAGTATAGATGATAAATTTGACACTAACAGTAACGCTGACTTTAACGGCTACAGCAAAATGTGTTGCACCGGCGAATTCATTAGCTTTGTTAAAGTTAAAAGTGTTGCAAGTCAAATGAGGTGTGATTTACCCCAAATTCGTTGGGGGTAACATTTTTAAATATTGCATCATCATTTAGCGCTGTCCAATAGTGTCAAATTTTTGACAGTTCGGTGTATTTGTTTTATTTTAACGCGTTTGACAGCTTGACGGATAATTTAACACAAACTATAGCTCTAACCAGCGAAAAGTGAGTGGTTACGGTTAAGGTTAAAGTTATGACGTCATTTAACTATTTGTCAACTGGTGCAACTCATTTTCAGCCTAACCGGTACTTTAACTGAAGTTTCGTTGTTTGTTATTGTTAAAGAAAGATGGTGCAACTCAGCCTTAGTGTGTCATTATAGCTAAACTATTTGCCTTTGCCCTTACATGGAGAATTTTATCTACACTAATATTATTAACAAGAAAGATTTGTATTTGTGTGTGTGTGTGTGTATGTAATGAATAAACTCAAAATCTAATGGACCGATTTCAAAAATTCTTTTACCGTTGGGAAGGTTACCCCCGAGTAACATAGGCTATATTATATATTTTTTTAAATTGGGATCCTTAGTAACACCAAATACTATAGAAGACTAATACGCACAGCTTCGGAAGAATTCGGGCAAGACGCGACACTAGCGCCCCTACGGCATGAGGGCGGCATGAGGTGAACGATTTCAAAACTTTTGTATGCAAAATGTTATAGCGCCCCTAGCGGCATGAGGTGAACTGTGCGTTTTGTATGCAAAATGTTATAGCGCCCCTAGCGGCATGAGGTGAACGGAGGTTGCCAAGTCATTGTATGAGAAACGTCAAGAGCTGTGGGTATTAGTCTTCTATAGTATTTGGTAACACCCGTGCGAAGCTGGGGCGGTCCGCTAGTCATTACATTTTTACGTTACTCGGTAATCCCTACTCACTTCGAAAGACTTGGTGATCGAGTGACATACATTGATCACTTTATCCAAAGCTTGTGCTCATCTTTGTATATTTTATATTACATATTTATAAAAGGTATTTATTATTTTATTTTAATATATATTTTATATATGTAAAGTATGTGTATATGTAAGTATAAGTATATATTTTTAATTTAGTGTTTTTTTTTACACGTAAATTAGTATTTTATCTCTTGCATTGCTAGCCCTGCCCATTCCATAGCGTGATCTATTTTTTTCGTAAGGTTGCCTTGAAAAGATTGCTGTCAGCAATAAGGCCGCCTTGTTGCAAAAACACTAGTCCGTAAGTTTTCTGTGTATACTTAACTGTATTGTCTTATTTTTTTCTCAGTGTTTTGCAAATAAAGCATATTCATTCATTCTTTGTAGTTTCAAATCCCAACCACAACAAAAACCTTACCTAACAACAACAAAAACCTTGTGTTCATGAACATGATTGTTAATTTTGATTTAAATTTCTCCTATGTAAAACATTCATATTCTAATGGAAATGAAGGATAGATAGGAATAGGATGAGAATTGGGCTTCTGAATCTCTCACTGTAATATTCTCTACCGAACCCAATTTCACCAGTAGTGTAATTGATTTTTAAAATAGCATAGCTAAACTACAATTCTTAGCAACAGAACCTTACAAAAAAAAAGAACAAGAAAGTAACAAATTGTTGGCGTGAGCAAATTGTCATTCCAAACAGCAGCTGATTTCTTTTAACATACCATCCGCCCTCATAACTATGACTTTTCCACGGCAATCGGCACCCACTAAAACCCCATAAAAATTAATAGTCAATAATCACATTAACGCGCGTGTCATTGACAGGAATTACCGTAAAACGATCGAAAATGACCAATAGGTTGCGCACCACTGCTTTGTAGCTCCCACAATGATCTAAAAAAACAAAAGATTATGCTGGCAACATTGAGTTTTACTTTATAAAATCAACCTTGAGTTTGAAGCGATAAAAGCGTTATTTATTTTCTGATGAGTAATCGTAGATTTTGTTAACGGAGACAGCTCAATACGGATTGACAGCTGTGGTCAGCCATTACGTTTTTTCTAAATAGATTTATGATGTCCACCCACAGTCGGCATGCGACAAATTTTTTTTTTTACGGTTTTGGATACGGTGATTATTGGGTCATTAACGCGTAAAGCATTCATGATTTAAGAATTGTGTGTCCTGTAGTATTTTTTCTTTTATTCATCATATCAACCCATAATCATTCCACTGCAGGGATACCTACAGGATACGGGTGTCCCTTCAATCGAAGGGAGACCTAGAGACTAGAACGTACTCTGCCACGCTGCTCCAATGCGGATTAGCAGAAGCCAGTGTTATCAAGCCGCCTCAAAGCCAACGACTTGGCTTAACGACTGTCATACATCGACAACAACCGAGACCGACTGGCTTAACCTTACCTCCTAAGTACTTGGAAGCTTGAGATATCGAAACCCATCCAAACACTGGCTAGAGTCGACGTTGCTTAACTTGTTCAATTTAGAGTGCGACACATAGCGACGCCATCGAGCTCCTCATTTAATATGATATCAATTGCGAGCAAAGGAAAAGAAGAAGAAGAAACTCAGCTAATCTGAATCAAACTTGGAATTCCGAAGCCTTAGAAGTTAATACTAGGCGACGAATGTGGTTAATAGAAAAGTAACAATTTCGTCTTCCTTCTTTGTACATCCGTTTGCCTGTACGACTTATAGGCTAACCACACGACAAAGGGTTTTTTCACTTCGCATGCTCAGAAAATGCTTATTTGCGCAGGATATAGGCTGCACAAAATCGAATTTTGTGCACAAGGGCAAAAACGTATCTACTCATAAATGTATCTATACTAAGGCAAAGGAAATAAGCCATACAACCAAACACAACAAAAAGTTGAGAGATAGAATTTGTTATTTTATAATATTTACTTTAATTTATTTGCCTTATGTGTTTATTAAGTCATAAAAGATATTAAAATTTAAATTAAAGTACGGTAGGTTATTTAATTAATTTAAGAAAATTATTTTATTACAAAATTAATTTAATAGTAGGCTGTATAGGTCTGCAGCCCAAGCCTAATTTCAATGTCGTAAGATTTAAAAAAAAAGAGGCGGGAAAGGGGAAACAGGTCTTGCTTTTCGTGCGTTTATTTATTTATTTCCTCGCAATCGATGTGAAAAGCAGAGTTTATAACTCGTCCACAAAACCATTTCTATCCTCGACATTACTATCAGCCCTCGCCTTCGGCTCGGGCTGCTAAAAGTCTCGGATAGAAGTGATTCGTTTTGTGCACTTGTTGTAAAATCTACTATTTTATTTTATTTAAACACGATTGATATATCGACACTGCATCGAACTAGCCAGTAACTTTGATAATTAAATAGAGTATTAACAACTTATTTAATTTTAAATTTTTTGGATATCACGTATAGTAACAAACGTTCGAATTTTGCAAAATAATCCTTTTTAGTCATTGTTTGTTAAAGTTATTTGGAAAATATTTTTGACAGAAAAACTGCTACTCACTCAGTTTAAAGGAATGAGAAATTTCATCACCATTACTAACTTTCCGGTAGCTCAGTTCAGTGTTAAGAGCACTCCGGCCAGATATCGAGAGGGCGTACGTGTGTTCGAATCCCACCTGGGGCGGGGAAATCAAATTTTTCTTTCAAACATATTTTCAATCCTTTTTAGGCAGTGTAGGAAATCCCACAAGATGAAGGACGACCTACGGAAAGTCCCAGGAAGTCGCTGGTTGCAGTCCGGTGTGTATGGCGGTAATACTGAAAGCGGTTGGGGCAGGCTGTGAAATTCTCGCTGAGATGATGATGATAATTCCATTCCAACCGCCGATGTTAAAATAGGGGTGTTATAATGTTGACGAAACAAAAAGTCTACCTGTGAGGCTGTGACATCGTAGCATCCATTTGACCGACGACGGACGGTCAGCGTGCAGCTTAACATCTTTAAACTGCACGCTGACCGTCGGCGCTAACAGCAGAAAATTTATGAACTTCTAGGAAACGTTTTTGAATGACGGGTTTATAAACGCGGACGGTGAGCGGTCACCGCGACTCTCAAACCAGCCTAAGATTTTGATGCAGTTTTTATTTGTAAGAACATAATGGTTGCCCTACAATCAGTAGAATCAGCACCGTGGTAGTATTACATATCAAACGAAATCCTCTTACCGCCCACCGCTCCTTGTCTCCTTAACCATCGTTCTTTACTATGGCTTCCCGCAAAACTTGAAGGAAGTGGCTATAATGTGCTTACGTTTTTTCAAATATTTATTTTTATTTATTATGTACGATAAGTAGTAGTAGTAGCTAGCGAAACCCGCGCAACTTCGTTTGTGGGTATTCCGCTTTCCCATAGGAATTTCGGAAAATCTTTTCTTATTGAATGCCTACGTCATCGTCATACAAAGAACACAGCCTTTATGTTTCAGATGTCTACGATCAACGGTTTAGTCATCATTCAGGATAAAGCATTTTATAAGTATAATTTCATTTCAATAATTAAGATCTACGACCTCCGTGGCGTGGTTACCATGCCGGCCCGCCACCCAGAAGGTCCCGGGTTCGAATCCCGGTTGGGTCATGATGGAACACGAACTTTTTCTGATTGGCCTCGCTGGTTATCTATATATATAAAAGAAAGTCGTGTTTGTTACAACACTTATAACTCGAGAACGGCTGGACCGATTGCCATGGTTTTTGATTTGTTGGATTTGTTTCCGTCCCGAATAGCAGAATACATCTTAAAAACAATGAAAACTCGATTAGGATTAGGTAGGGTAGGGGTTGGGTAGGGTAGGGTAGGGTAGGGGTGGGGTAGGGTAGGGGTAGGGGTAGGTAGAGGTAGGGTAGGGGTGGGGTAGGGTAGGGTAGGGGTAGGATAGGGTAGTGCCTCTAAGGCGGAACAAAGTTTGCCGGGTCAGCTAGTTTGTTATAAAATATAATATCGTTGAGTTCCATCCCATAACACAAGTCTCGAACTTACTTTAGGGCTAGCTCAGTCCGTGTGATTAGTCCCTAAATAATTATTTATAACACAAGAGAGAGGAAAAATGAGGCTGCTTCGCCGGCAAGAACAACGCGGCTATAAATTTATAGAGAGAAGTTGTTCTCAACATTTTTCTATCAAAAGAATACCTACGTTTACAAAAACTAAAAACTATTTTTAACCTTATAAGCATTCTTGAAACACTACCCCATAACCATTAGTGAAGTATGTGTGTTAACCTTCACCCTAAGGTATATATTTCAAAAACCGCCATTACGAAACCAAACAAACCTGGCGGAATTGACCTTATACCTTCCGTTTCCTTTAAGTTTAATAATAAACATGTTATATTTGCACATTGAATCTTATGTATATTTCAATAAGAGTGATTATTTAAAATTGGCTGGGGTGAGTTTATTTTAAATTTAAAATAACTTTAATGTTCAAAATTTATAATTAAGGATTCCATAATTACATACACAATGTCATTCAGACATTTGCAGCTCATAGTCATATGTAAATGTTTGTCTTGTGCAGAAATGAATTGTGCAGAAAACGCGCGGCTTTGGGATGTACTTATACAATGGCTACTGTCCGATATATTAGCTTCATTAAGTTCTGTAATACAGGATGTTGGTGAGTATATTTCCGTAACATGGCTAATATTTATTTAACCATAAAATGGAAGTGTCGAGGAGGAAATAGCACGTGGAGACGGTCACTCGACCCGTTGGTGTCGACTTACTACTTGCACTTGCGAGGAAGTACTGAGGTGAGTGAGGTTTGTTTCTTGAAATTTTATTTCTTTTTACTTACACTGTTACTGTAGTTTTTAAAGGTTCAAATTCTATATTTCTCTAATGCCGGCGCCAATGTGTTGGCCAACGTGTAGAGGGGGTTTGGTAGGTGTTGGAGTAGATATGGGGGCCCAACACCTACCAAACCCCCCTCTACACAGATTTACCTCCTGGAGTGCTACCCGTCCCGGCAGAAGTGAAAACTTAAACATCAACGTTGTGCATTTTGAATATTTTGGAATTGTTAGGGAATTTTATTCTTTTTCGATCAGGCTACAGATCTGACGCGAGTTTAACATTTTTTACCCATCTAAAAAAAGTGCCAAGCGCCGCTAAAGAAGTTTTCACTTCAAAAAACACTTGGGGAGAAATAAACTAGTCACTAATAATTAGTATAATTTGCACAATTCAAAGATTTCTAAAGATTAACACGCAAATACACTTTTTCTACATTTAAAACTTTAAAATGATTTTCTCTCGGACAGAGAAAAATCACACCGAAAAGGTTATCACTAACAATTACACACAAGGAATGCCAAAGATTAACTTTAATTTTTAATAATAACAAACAGAATGAAAAGCGCGATCATTTCCTAAATGCTTTACAACTCCAACAGTAACAAATAATTTTGTTTTTTAAAAATGTAATTTAAAACCCTTATAATATTTGAATTAATTAAAAGCCCTAATAGTATGTTGAAATTGACTTAGGTTCATAATTTTGGCTCCATGTGAAAGAACTTAAAAATCGGTATAAACAAATCTCGTTTTTTGCGATTTCTCTTCAATGGTTTCTTTAAAGATAATAGGTACTATCGATTTTGAGTAAAAACAAACATTAATATTTAAACTTATTTAAAACTTTACAATTCTAAAAACCGCATAATGATAAATAAACTGTTATCCAAACACGCATAAAAGTTCTAAGAGAAAAAAAAACATAAAATTGCTCAACAAACCCACAAAATAAAGTGGCACTATTAAAATTCATTGGTTCTAAACATTTTCTTGCCATACTTTTTTTAACGAGTCAATTCGTAGGCGACTTCCCGCCATAATATTTCCATACTTTGAATCTTACAAGGTTAATAAACTACTAAGAAATTTAAAAAGATTTTTTAACCATCTTTATGGCTATAGACATAAGAGCGTGTAGTAAAGACAAAAATGATTTTTCAGTGTAAAATATAAGTTTGTCAAGGTGTATATGGAATCGAATAATCGTCGATATAGGGGAGTAGCCGAAATGTGTCAGCTTTATAACCACATTACAAGGGAGTTCTTAAACTGCGGGGTTGAAATCACAAGTTTTTATTTTTATTCATGAACCGTAAAATATGTTAAATTCTACCTTTTTATGGTAAGTAATGCGTATACTAATTTTTGATTGCACTCATTTCTAACATAAAAGTTTTTCATACTTAAAACAAAAGTATTTTTTATTTTATATTGTTTCTATAGTCATATAAACCGTAGAACCTCAAAATCTATTGTTTTATCAGATATTGATAGAGAAAACGTTTTTACATTTGTTTCATGGTGTGCCTGTTTTACTACTTATTCTATAAGTGTATACGTTTTTGCCAGTACAGATATTATTTTATATAAGTAGTACTTACTTACTCCGCTGGCTCAGTGACCCGAAGTGGATCTTGGCCTCTGATACTAGAGTGCGCCAGAGTTCTCTGCTCTGCACGAAGTCCCGCCAGTGCACTGCTTCCGTCTCGTGCAGATCAGCCAGCACTGCATCGCTCCAGCGATACTTGGGGCGGCCAACCGGACGTCTGCCCGACACCCTCCCCACATATGACGCTGCCTTGACGCTTCGACCCTCCTCCATTCTTTCAAGATGACCGAGCCAGCGGAGGCGCATGGATTTATACACACCAATTATGTTTGGTTCGTTCACCAGTGCCTCTAACTCCGCGTTCTTTCGGACTCTCCAGCTTCCGTCCATATTTGTCGTCGGTCCGAGGATTATATAAGTAGTATGGATACAAAACTAAAAATGGCTTGCAAATTATAAGTGTCTTGAATAAAAAACATTGCGTGAATCCCTTTGAATCAGTTCCACAACAGAAACATTTCAAGCACATCAACCTGCAACATAACATTACAATATTATTGTAAACGTTAAACAGAAGTCGTGGTTGTTTATAGTACTATACGAAATTACGAATGGTCGTTATTTGGTTGTGAGTATAGAACAAGCGCAATGTCAATAGATTCTCTTATTTTATAACAAAAAAATATTTTAAAAATACGCTTCCAAGTTACCGGCACATCACATTAAATCGAGTTTCATGCACAATATATCGCGCACTCCGCACTCAATGTCGCGGAACGCATCGCATACAACTCGGAACGATCCGCCGTCGGCCATTTTGAAAATTATTATTTATTACATCAATGTTGGTGACGCATGGATTTATACGTGAATTTATTGTAAATCAGACAGGGAATTAAATATTATCAGAAATAAGTTCCTAAATTACTTCCTATAACGTAGAATTTATTATGGTATTATTATTATTGGGTTTTAAAAAGTACTAACTAATCTATTTCTTCAACCATTGCTGAACTTTTGTAATGTCCTTTATCTAAATTCGTCTGTCCAGACCGGTTGCTTCTAAGAACTTCCAGATGTGCTGGGCAGAGGCACGAATCTGCACCCGCTAATGTAACTGAAGGAAAATACATCTACCCATCCAAACACAGACTACACTAACATTGCATGATTTGCATACTATACACACGCTTAAATCGACAAACTGTCATATAAAACTGTGACAATAAAAGTTTAAAATATAAAAAAAGTACATAAAATTTTTGGTGCAAACCGAATCTAATTTCACAATGCATTTTACGCTTTTCGTACCAAAAAATTCACGATACAAAATTAATGTTATCACGGACGAATGAGAAATTGCATGTCCAGTAAAAATTGGGGATTTTTTCCACTAATAAAAAAACCCATGATTTATTTAAAAAAAATCTATACATAGACGCATCATCTATTTACAAGATAACTTCTAAAACACGCAAAATGATTGCGCTCTTTATTCAAATTGTCTTCAAATATGATGTTTTCTATTCCATTTTAAAATCTTGCACTCACCGAACGAAACTATTGCTTTAAACATCCACATTACGTCTATAGAGCTCATTCTTTTTATTTAATGACAGTGACAATCATAATTTTATTTGATGTGATTTTTTAAGGTTATGTAACTCATCCGAAGATAGTTAACAATAAATTTACATGCATTGTAATAGGAATGAGAAGATATCGTCATCATTTTGGCAAACAATACTCCCATTCAACCAAATGGATTTTAGACATACTCTACACCACTTCATATTGACTACTTTATTATGCGGGTGCGGGTATTGAGTCGGGAGTTCAATGTTTGATGTTATCAAGCCATCTGAAAAAAAAAATTGTTCCTATTTTTTTTTAACTTCTCAAAACAGCCAGTAGTATTAAAATAAGACCATCAAAAATGTTCCACAAAACAGCCAATATTAGAAAGAATGATAGCCAAATAAAAATAAAACGTTCCATTTTTAAAAGAAAGTTTATCTCCCACTTCCAATAAGATAAGGCCCTCTCCACATTAACGGCACTCCAGCGGCCACTATCTGAAACTGAAGCGGATCTCTTTCAGTTTAATGGGTGATATTTTTCGTTCTATGGGTGGGGTTAAAGGTTAAGACCGACCAATGGCGTCGCGACGCCAGCATCTGCACGTAGCGTCCTTTTCGGATAAAGAACTGTAAGAGTGGGAGGTGGTATTCTATTCTCGGTTGCACGTCTGTTAGCGTTGTGTACAATCGCTTACACGAATCTTACAAAAATATAATAAAACTATGAAAATCAGTTTTAAAGGCTAGTTTTTAAAAATAAACTTAATAACTTAAATTTTCGGTGAGTGAATGAATCCGGACGGCCAACTCTTTACCTGCCCCTTTTCTCTCTGTTCCCTTTCTTGTAGAGTACATTGGTAGTTGAAACTTGAGATACTCTTCCTCCACCCTACACTGCACTTGCACCAACTGTCCAATTCAACCCTTAAGTGTAGTGACTACTGTAGTAAAGTGATCTTTTACGTATGTAATTAAAATATTGTTTATTAAGGGTTGCCTTGATTTGTATTTTTTATATTTTTTTTTTATACCACACAGGTGGCAAACAAGCACACGGTCGGCTAATGGTAAGCCGTCACCGTAGCCTATAGACGTAAGCAACACCGGGGGTATCACTCACGCGTTGCCAACCCTCCCAATCCCCCCAAGTGGAGCTCTGGAGACCTTACTCACCGTAGGAACACAACATGGCCGAGACCAATGCTATTTGGCTACGATCTTCTGTAAGGTGGAGGTCCTTCCCCAGACGGGCTGCTCCGATTTGAGCGGATTATCCACTGTGCCTGTGGCTGTGCCCTACCTCTCTGGAAATTATTATTTATATATATTTATATTGTTTATTCAAACAACAAAACAAATTACAACCAATAAATAGTGTATGAAAATATTAGTACTGAACGTTTGTGCATCTATCTGTACCCATAGGTTTATTCCTGGCGAGTGCATGTGAAATAAATCCACATCGGGATTGCGGACGAGTTCGGGATTATTCGAATATCTTTGCGTTTTAACTTTTCACAAAAAGGGAGAATGGTTGACAGTCACGAATCAAAAATACATTTTTAGTTTAAAAGAAATGGAAAAATAAACATTTTACGAGCGCAGTTGTTTACATTTAATTATACATAGTACCGATTATCGATTAGCTGTTTTTATGTGAGCTCTACAACTCGCGAAGTTAAGAGAAGTGAAGTTGAGAAATTAGAAGACAAAGGATTAGAAAGAGCTTGTATTAGGCATCGAGATATAAGTATACTAGTGTAGTGTTAGTAAGTACTTATATCTCGATGGTATTAGGCCTATTTTTATAAAAATATTTGACTTTTTTATATTCATGGACGAATCACACAACGCCATCTAGTCCCAAACTAAGCAACTATGCTTGTACTATAGGTACTAGATTACTGATAAATATATTACAAAAGACTTTTTTTGTAAATAAATAGTCTGTTGGCATGACTGTTTGCCTTTGTCTGGGTGTTTTCTATGTATAATAAGTATACATAGAAAACACCCAGACAAAGGCAAACAGACATGTTCATGCACACAAATGTTTACCTTGCGCAGAATCCGAACCCGCGGCCCTTGGGATAAAGGGACCATTGCTAGCCACTCGACCACCGGGCCTGTAAATATGACTTTGAGAGAAATTAAAGACGAAATAGGACGAAGAGGTAAAAATCTATCCACACTCTCGTTACTGCTTAGATTCGTAAGAGTGTAGTGCAGGAGAACTACCACGAAACGTAAATCCGATACTTCGGCCGAAGTATCGGAAGAATTTTAACCATGAATTACTCATGGTTATAATTCAACGAACTACTAAAATAACCATAAAGTACAAGGTAGGTATTTCGTGGATAGAATTCAAGAAATTACTAAAATAACCATGAAATACCTGGAGGGCTACTACGAAACGTAAATCCGATACTTCGGCCGAAGTATCGGAAGAATTTAAACCATGAAATACAAGGTTTTTCATGGTTATTTTAGTAATTCCTTGTATTCTATAATATGAAATACATTGCACTTAATGATAATTTCAATAATTCGTTGAATTATAACCATGAAATACCGAGTAATTCATGGTTTAAATTCTACCGATACTTCGGCCGAAATATCGGATTTACGTTTCGTAGTAGCCCTCCTGGTAATTCATGGTTAAAATTCTTCCGATACTTCAACCGAAGTATCGGATTTACGTTTTGTAGTAGCCCTCCAGGCTCTACATGTCATACAACTCTCGCGATGTTGACTAAATATTTTAAGCGAACACGAAGTAGGACGTATAGCTCAATCCACAATATCGTATTCGCTCAACTTCGCGATGATAAATTCTAGTTCGTTTGTCTTTCAGATAAATTATTAATATCTCTAACAGATAGACTAGATATAACTTATCAGAAACATGTGAAACCCCAAAAAGTAAACTTTCATAATATAAATTACTTAGAATGTTAAGGCTAATGACATCTTCGAACATTTACCAAAAAAAACTATTTTCTCAAAAACGTAAAACGTATACAATGTGACAGCTCATTTAGTCAGCATCAAACCACACTATTACAGAACAAATCACTCACTGTAGGGAATAAATATAAAAAAAGCATTCCCCCACAATTAAAAAAAAGTCGGGTGTTATTTGGATTTCCATAAATACTTCTACGCTATCGTTTTTGAGATATATCTTCCTTGTTTTTTTGTGGGCCCGGATAAGACTAGGGTTGCCATGACGAGTCATGGAACCGAATAACCGGACTATCCAGACATTTGGGTAAATTCATGTGAAGAGTCTTTATAATTTGCAATATCTGATGAACAAAAAAAGCCGTAACTGGTTTTCTTTCGCCATTTTTTTTTACCGGTGGTCAAAGAAATGGCGAAAAAAAACCAAATGGTGGTAGTTTAAAGAGTAGTTTATTTATGTTATGTATTTTATAAAATTAGAATTGATTAATTAAATTTAATGTTAAAGACGAACATGACGAGAGAAAGTGCGTCTAAATAAAATAATGTTTGATTCTTGATAATATGCACAATTTAAACAAAGTTTTAAAAATCTGTAGCTTTTTTTTATGGCTTACCATGAATTTATTCTTTCATTCTTGCTAATATAAAAAAATCCAAAGGTATCATATTTAATTAAAACTATTAATTTTAAAATTTTATGTTTTTTAAAGTAATCAAAATACCAAACTGGCCGGTAATAATACTATCTATTCGGTCTTCGAATTCCCCTCGGCTTGCCGTTTCGTTTGACATAAATCTTGGCGCGACGCGACACTTCCTACACGCGTCTTTTGTTTCACACTAATGACGTTTTGTTCACGATTACACTAAATCATTAAAATAAATAAAACATTTCGATTTTATTTTAGAATTTAATATTTTTAAAGCAATTATGAGAATTTGAAAGAAATATTTAATACTTCCACCTTTTCAATCGAATCTGCACGATCTTGAGCTGTCAATTTTCCAAAAAAATTTGTCAAAATAAGTCACTGAGCGGTAATTTATTTGCCAAAATTCTTAACACACGATAACTTTCATAAATATTGAAGGATATACTTAAAAATTGTAATATCCGCATCAATATCCCTAGGGCATAATGATTAAAGTAGATCGGATCGACGCTGTAATCCCTCTGATTGATGACCGCCCTTTGTGGATTTCCCTTTTTGGGGAAAGCGATGTATACTCGCAGTGGCCGCATAATAATGTGCGGTACATTATGGAACCCACGCAGTACATAAAAATAGTTAGTAATCTGTCTGTGTCGCAAGATACGATACAGATATCAGAGAGGAAAAAATTGTATAAAAAAACAATTTAAAAAATCTTTGTCCGTCCGTTTATTTCGGCTAATGAATTGAAATTCCCATGGGAATGAGAACAATGGGACTACGTTACAGAAAAAATTGTTTATTGCATCCATATTTGTACGCTTTAATATTTGGGCAACGACTAAGTAGGTACTTACCTATGATCTTTTTTTACGACGGAAAATTCTAAGAATATGCGGTTCTTACCATTGACCTACCCCAAGACTAAAACTTTCAGTCCATAATAATATCTCCATTGTACTATTTCCGACTTTCTACCCTTATTTGAATAAATCTAAAATTGCATACAAACCGGAAGGTCAGCACCCAACAAAAGATTAATGACATAACAAGTGCCATACATTCTAAAAATCTATTCATCAATATTCAAGAAATTCCACTTTTCAACCAGTTTTACACAAAGATTTTGCATTATTCTCACACACAATAATGTATCTGGACATTAATTATAAATTCTCCTCGCGATTCCTATGATCTATCATTTTATTCACAAAGGTCATACGCTTGACCCGTGAGAACTGGCCGGCAATAAAAAAAATAAATTGCCAATATTCAAAATCGGGCGACCCTAAAATTTTAATACATTTGCGTACGGCGACCGTAAGAAAACATTTGTATTGTTGACCTTTACGTGTTCTATTGTAAGTTTTATAATTTATTCTGTGTACCGGACTGCAGTGTCATCGCTATTCAAATTGGGCAGGTGGACACCATCGGTGGACACTGGACATTGCAGTGACCTTCGTAGTGCTTACTTTAAATATAAATTAAACTGTTTTTCAATTTACATTCTGTCACAATAACATTGTATTTACATTTTTGAAATTGGAATTGTTGAACAGTAAAAATAAAATAAAACATTAGGTACCTGTTAAAAATAACATGTGATACGGTAACGTATAAAAAAAACAATATTACTTGAGTTTGGGCGAGCGAAAATAGTGCCGGTGGTGTGCGGACAAACCAGCAGTGGTTTTTGACACACTGATTTAAACAAATCAACTAACTACATAATTGTATAACTGAATGTTTTTTTTTAAATCATACAATCGTCACAGACCCATTTTACTTATAGTGTTTAGAGGCAAAATTGACAGAAAAAAATGGCCGAAAAAAATTGCTTATGTTATATAATTGACATATTACAACTTATAGTGCTCCCAACATCTATGAACGAGAGTGACGTTTGTAGGAGGGCGTTACTGTGGCATATTTTCATACATTTTGTCAAAAGCGAACTGTCAAAAAGTGACACACAATATGAATCGGCGTTGTAGTTCCAATTTCGGCCACGTTCATAAAGATGTTGGTAGATCTGTATGGGAAATGACAATGGTAAATGTCAAATAAAAACAACAAATGCATACTAGAACTGTCATAAAACTTTCAGTTCATTTGACGGATAATTTGGAACTGGTTAATCTGACAAATAGATAACCCGAACTTAAACGCAAGTGGTAAAAGAGACCCCAGAAAAACAAAAGAATGAAAATCACAAAAGATAGTAAAAAGAAAACCATAAAATCTATATGCCCACAAGTGAAGTTATGCTTAAGTTAAGCATAAGCAAAGATTCACTGAAAGAGTAGCATATTTAAGGGGCAGTAGGATTTACTGGTCGAGAGATGCCGTGATAAAATTTTACGAGGAACGGTTAGGGCGGCGGAATCAGTCAGGCGGCGACGGGTTTCCATTGTAACTAAAGAAAATTTAAGCATATAGTATTTACTTTTGATTTAATGCTGGCTGAAATAGAATAAAAATATAGATGAATTTAATTTTGAATCATTTGATTTGTCATAACTGTTCTTTATGTGGTTCTTTCAAACTAATATCATATTTTTATTTGAAGCTGATTTGGGTGCATAGTCAACTATTATGAAACCCTTTGTTTTTAATGACTTTCCTATTTACTCTATTTTTTATGGCATACGACATGTAAAAAAAGATAATTGTTACCGTCTATGAAAATCAGTAACACCAGTGGTGCTAATGCGTTACCTGCTATAAG
This sequence comes from Endotricha flammealis, assembly GCA_905163395.2. Lineage (NCBI taxonomy): Eukaryota > Metazoa > Arthropoda > Insecta > Lepidoptera > Pyralidae > Endotricha > Endotricha flammealis. Next base: position 3,619,940 of record LR990867.1, read on the forward strand.
GAAAGTAGAAAAAGGATAGTAAAAGAGTTGAGCTTCCCGATCTGACTCACCGAACGAAACGCATTGCTGCTTTACGACGAGATCCTGTGACACCATGTATCCGATTGATTTAACCCATTTTATAAACGCTTACCACTCTAAGGACTAATTAATTACACAAATCATATATTACTGTACGTAAGACTCTGACTAAAGAAAATGCCTTTAAAGCCGCCTTTTTTTATATATTATCGTCAGAAAAATGCTTTGCAGCAGCCCCACCGCCCGGGGAATATGCGGTGGGGACTGTGGGACTTACCACTAAAAAACTGACGGGATGCCACTCGCCCCCTAAGTGACGGGGCCACGGGTACTGTGATACATCCGCGACCCCGCCAGGGCCGTCCGGCCAAAGTTAAACTGGCCGGACCCGCTCTCCCCGGAACGCCCCGTCAGCAGCACACCGCATCCAGGTGCACTGCCGACACCGAGGACCATTGCCCCCTCAAGACGACGGGCCTTCCCCGGCTCGCCGTCTCGGCTGGGCAAGGGTCCCCTCCATCTCTGCGGTCGCAACAACGTGCGACCGCTGGCCGGGCTCAGCGAGCCGCCGGCCCCTCTTCTTCAATTTTTAACGAGGTTTTCTTCCTCCACCGCGCCTCCTGCGCCACTCCAAGTGCCACAGCGTCCACTACGTACTTAGTGGACTCTGTGACACTTTGCGCCACCGCGCACTCCCTCTTCCAGGGTGGTCTCATTCGCCCATGTGACCCAACCCTTAACGCCCCCCGCAGTGTCTGGGTTGGCGAGACCCAGTGTCTGCAGGGCCTCCGCGTTCCACCATACGGAGGTCGCCCCCGGTATCAACGGGTGGAGTAGGCCCGGACACCAGTCGGGGCGAAGACGCTTTTGGGGAGGATCAGCGAGCGAACGAGTCCACCACCGCTCATCATACAGCCGGCCGAGCCAAGCGCGGCCGGCTCCACCTCTTGTTTTTTAACGAGGTTGTCTCCTCAGTCGCTCCACCCCCAGCACCAGTACGGATGCAAGGGGGAGCGGATTTGTCCGCATCCCACGTACTCCATCCAAGGTAGGAGCACGGGGAGCAGACCCACCGCGTCGGGAATTTGGCCGTCGGCAAGTAATTCCAGAGTTGGGTCCAGAAACTAAGGAATTACTCGCCGACGTTACCAGGGTGGACCGCGTGGAGGTATCCCAACTCCCCACCCCCCTTTAAAGCCGCCTGCCGTTTTGATATGGTATTTAATAATTTAATTGATAAAATATGGGTTTCATTTCCTGTTTTTTTTAGCCACTAAGATGACAATCAAGCTTACGGCCCGCCTGATGGTAAGCAGTCACCGAAGCCTATAAATGCTTGCAATACTGGAGGTATCGTTCGGTTGCCGACCCTGTAAAAAGTGAAGCAGGAGACCTTACTCACCGTAGGAACAAAACATGACCGAGACCACTGCTATTTGCCATTTGGCTACAATCTTCTGCAAGGTGGAGGTCCTTCCCCGATTTGAGCGGATTATCCGCTGTGCCCTACCTCCTACCTCTCTCTCGTTTTGATTCTTAATTCTTTCTAATGTCGCATAGAAGGCAGTATTACTCGCGCGTTGCGGATCTTCGAATATCGCAATGAAAAAAACTGGGTATAATGAACACACACCGCTCCTTTGCAAATCGCTCCCACAAAGGGTTATCCATTTATCCCATAAGCCTCTATCTGCCGACTTGGGGCTAAAATATGCAATATTCCACGCCCGCTGACTTAGGCCCCAGTTCACACTGGGGCCTAAGTCAGCGGGCGTGGTTCTGTGATTTTTCTTTCGCACATATGACGCTGTTTGTTTTTATGTGCGAGGATTAGTGTTAGTTTTTTTTCGAAGTAAAATATTTAGGGGAATAGTGTGGACAGATGGTTTATTCTGCGAAAATTCAAGAATAAAATTAACACTGAACGATGTACGACTATGAACTGTTTACGTATTTCTATTGCTATTCAGCGAGGCGACCGCTGCAAGTAAGTATTTTGGGTTAGCACTGTGCACTGTTTAATTTTTAACATTAGTTTAGTGTTGATGTACATCAAAACTAAACTAATGTTAAAAATTGTACACTCAGTGAACGATGTACACCTAATTAATTTTTAAGTTTGTTAAGTTTCTCGTATCTATAATGTATTTTTCCTTTCAATAAATAAACTTTAACATGAACCAAACCATATCTAACGATTCACTTTAGCGTGTTAAATCATATTTGTAGTGGAGATAGTTTGAGCCTGGTTTGAACTGAAGATCTAAAGGATGAAATGTAACATGATAACTGCAACTACTATTTAATAAACATTAATTAACATAATCACATCAATGTTGGTCAAAAGTTATATGATTGTGTGTTCTTCTCTATCAATGTCATCTTTTTTTTTTTAAACAATAAATTCACGGTTCAGTGATTCCGTCCACAAACTTTCACATTTTGCCAATCCCCAAGAATGGCAATGTCCAAGAAATTTTACAGTTTAATTTTATTTATAGCTGAATTATACGGTCGCCGTGAGAATCCCGCTTGCGAGGGGTGACTTGGGCACAGTTCCGTGGTTCAGTTAGTAGGTTTTTTAAGTTTTTCTATTATAATCATAGATTTAGTATATACTAGCGTACCTATAGATCGGCTTTTAAAAACAAAATACACTAGTGTGCGTGGAATGTACAAGCAAGAGAGCACATTCATGTGTGCAAGCAAGATATATAATTTTGTGGATTTTCCTTTTAGTTTGAGTTACATCCAGGCACTGCACAGGTGACCATATTTAATCACGTCGAATTAACACCAAAACTACACTTGAAAACCATAAATTTTGTATAAGTGGGATTTGTTTTAACATGACTGACGTTAGGGCGATACAAGCCCATAGCGTGTTTAGGAAAAATGGACTCTTCTATCTATCTCAGTCTAACAAACGCGTATGCTATGATCTATCTCTTTTGCATTGCCAATCTTCCTACGCTAGTAAGTTATAATAAATCTATGATTATAATAGCAGTTAATTACTAACTAGAGTGAACGAGTTTTCGTAAGGATCTGTAATTAAAAAATAAATATAATATAGCCTAAATCATCAGATTGATAGATATTGGAACTTCCTAACGCGTAAGAATGTTAAAAATTTTCTGAGCCTATTCGACGCAAACATGCGCTCAAATCTTTCCTCTTTATAATTTTAGTAGGTACCTATAGATAGTCTGAGTAGTGTCCACGATTTATAAATCTATTTTTAAGTCATCCGGTCACCTGATGTAAATATAAATTTAAGGGACAATTCATACAGTTTGAGCTAGCCCCCAAAGTAAGTTCGAAACTTGTGTTATGGGATACTAACTCAACTTTATTATATTTTATAACAAATACATATAGATAAACATCCAAGACCCGAGGCCAATCAGAAAAAGTTCGTTTTTCATCATGACCCGACCGGGGATCGAACCCGGGACCTCCTGGGTGGCGGTCTGGCGTGGTAACCATTACGCCACGGAGGTCGTCAGAAGCAATGTAAGCAAGCCACCTGATGGAAAGTGATTACCAGTTGTCAACATCAGGCAATACCACTATCAAAGTGCTATCTACTTAGTCCGAATCAGAACATGAGACCATGGAAAGAAGGTATGAATTATCTCATAGCACGCTCTTAATATTAATAATAACGTGTTTATCCAAAACCTTCCTCGTGAAAAAACTATTCATATATGCTTATCTTTCCGCAGTAGCGTCCCTCCCATTGTAAATATTAATCTCGTAAATTTTATGTCAATAGTTTCCCTCGTCTTGCCCTCTTGATGGATAGGGGTACGATATTGATGAAATATTTGCCTTTAAAAATACCTCATTTTGCAAAGGGCTTTGTAATATTTTTAGGTTATGGTAATAAAAAGGGCAACTTAGTCCTAAACAGTAAAAAAAACTTGTTTTAATAACAGTCGGCTGACGCAAGCAAGCGGGCTACTTGATAGAACAGTTACCGCCGTCTACGATCATCAGAAACACCAAGGGCGTTGCCAATGCGTTGCCCGCTACAAGTAAGGTGTGGATAGGAGTTGGTCTTCCAGATTTGTCGCTCATCGAGTACTCATTGCTCCCCTGACCAACATAACTCGTTTTAATAAATGCTCTACAATTCCAAACTTTTTAGGAAAGCTTTAGAAAGATGTATGATTTAGAAACAAAATATCGAAGGCTAAGTCGAAACAATTAGTAAAATAATGTGATGTTTCCCCTTTTCCTCATTTTTCCAAAGCAGATGAAGATAGGAGCGCCTCAATAGTCAAAAACAAAAATTAAAAGTTGGGAAATTTTATATTATGTTCCTTTTTTTTTGTAGGTAAGTACATAAAATATCCAAAACCAGAGTATTATTAAAAAGCTTTGTCGTATTTTTTTATCACCATAAATATTTAAACACGGTCGAAATTTAAAAAAAATGTTTTCTCTACCACTCACTGAGTGTTATACAAATTTGCTTTCCTATTGTTAAATAAAAAAAGTAGAGTGACCACTAACAAGCTCCATTTTTAAGAAAAAAAAAGTGTCTCACGCCCCGTGAATAAGCAAATGTAATTTTTGAGTAACGTTATAAAAAATGTAACTACTTACAGCTGTCTGAAAATATGAAGTCCGTCCGTCTTAACAAATATAACGTATTTTATTAATCAATTAGTCAGTTCAGGACTCACTTGGTTATATTAAGTTTGTAGAGGCCAGAGGGTTGAATTGGACAGTTGGTGCAAAGGCGTGTCACGTGTGTAACAACTTAGGTGGCGGATTAGTATTTCAAATACCAACGGCAGCTGCGACTTATGTAGGTTACTTAGGTGGCCTACTGCTTATCGACTAACCCGCATTGGACAAGCGTGGTAGACTTTCGGGTCCAACCCACAGATTACTAAATATGTAGTTACTACGTAATCCAAACTCCTCCTTCACATTTATGAATTTGAAACTTATCGAAATCGAATTTTTACGAAAACATATCAATGCAGGCTTCTGTTTGCTTTAGAACTTTACTTATCATAAAATCTTTGCAAGTTTCCTTTAAAATATCCAAGATAAAGATCGACAAACCTATTTTGTAAGCAAAACAACCCCGTATAAAGACACACGACCAGTCAAGGTGCAGGGGCTACCTATTGTCCGAACTCCTTGCGGACGCAAACGCACTGGCACAAAATATAATTGCTTCGGCCCCTTCATCCATTCAAGATGCATGTCCAAAAAAAAAGGGACAGAAAAAGTAAAGATGACGATATTCAAAACATATGTCATTTTCTGTATCGATTTATGTCGACGCGAATAGAATTGTCCTTTTTGGACATGTTACCTTATTAGTTAACCGTGAACCCGCCGACAGTTCCCATGACGGGTAGGAATTTTTGTTATTTTTATTTTATTTCCAAATTTCTGGACGACATATCTCATTGTTGGCAGTTTACGGAAGTAATTCGGATTAGTTGCGGACTTATTTCCATAGAAATCGTATTTTTTTTACGGTCACCGCTCAAAGCAATGGAGGTCAGTTCAGCCAAAAATTGAAATTTTTATAACAAGAATTTTTACAAGATTTTGTTATGCGGGTTTTACTCTCACGAAGTTGATCGAAGTGACGTAAAGAGTAAAGCAGGACAAAGAATGTAGAGCTTGCATTACGTCATTTTAAAAAGTATATCACAACGATAAATTTTACTGTACTATTTCATCAATTTAAAATAACACACAACAAAATTAATTAAAGTTTGATCAATCAAAATTTATATCTATATTTTTTTTGTTTGTCAGTTCAAAATGAATAGCCTATTATATTCAATCCCTGGTTCATTAGTAATAGCTTTCGGCGTTTGATTACAACCACACAAAAGTGTAAATTTGACATGTAACAGTAGCTACAGCCCTAGGGTACCGTAGGGTTGAACTGAATATAAAAATGGAAAGATAAATTTTACGAGAGCCATTCAATATGTAGATGCAATGAAGTAATATGGTTAATTTATTTTTAAATTTATATTCTTTTAGATTTTGGTATGTAGATACTGAAATACATACGTTTAATATTAACTAATTTTTATCATTGCAAAAACGTATAGTCTACAAATGAAAGATATCCAGGGCCGTAATGATTACTCGAAATTTAATTTATCACTAATTTAATATATAATAGCATAAAATCTTTATTTTTATTTAAGCATGGTTACCTCTTTCAATTGGTAAACGTTGAACTGATGACATTGCCAAAGTGGTTGGAGAAGAATGGATGACAAAGGGACAGGACAGAGAGAAATGAATACTGCTGGAGGAAGCCTATACATACTTATACCCAAGAAAGGGAACTAGATGTAAGTAACAACTAACACACAAAGTCTAGTAAATTACAGTCATAAGATATGTAAATCAAATAGAGGCTCAAATGATTATTATTTCTTTCTTTCAATAATTGTTGACTACACCATTTTTTTTAATAAAAAAATTCTAGTAGCAATTAAGTATAAAACATATTATTATAAAAACATGTTTCCTTTTTAATTAGACAGATTCCAGTTACTTTTAAAATTAACTTGTCAGTAAGATGAACAAACTTCTGAAAATAGTTTAGTGCAATCTAAATATATCTACTCTGACCTCTGACTTTTTCTGCGCTCGGATTCCAATGTTGGTTTTTATTGTTTTACCATGTTGTTTATATAAAACTGCCGACTTACATTATCTGTACTGATTATTTTGACCGAGAAAACACAATAATTAAAATAAAAAAAATGTTATCACCAAATACTTAAAGCAATTTTGTGAAAACATGTGCTCCAACCCTGGATATGATTCTTGTTCCTTCATATATAGTTATACGCATTCTTTATGTATAATACAGAGATTTTATAACGCGTGCAGTTAGGGGCTATCTACTTTTAGTTGCGGCAATCGGCTATTTTACCACATTTGACAGCTAAATGCATAGAAAAGCAAGACAGTAGGTCGATACCTTTTAGCGATCTAAAAACGCCGATATCGCTACGTATATTATACAAAAAAATGCCAACCCTACATGACTCTAAGTGAATATTGAAATACCAATAAGTGACATAATAACGACAGCCCTGATCGCAGATAAACGGTTAATTTGGCACAAGTATCACATACCGAAATTATGCTTGATAAATCGACAACCCTAATTTACCTTTCAATAAAGAACATTACATCCTCTATCTGTAAGAAAATAAGGTTTATAACCGCTTGAATTTTATTTTATATGTTCATCCTAACTTGGTTCAGTTGGTAGGTAATTGATATGAAGCTTTTGTATATGAATACAATAGGTTATATTGTTTTCCATAGGTTTTATGGTTGAAATGAATATGTTTCCTTGATTAGCGGGGGTCGTAGAATGATTTTGTGACAGCCCTTGAGATTTGGGGTGGCTGATTAATATGCAAAGATTGGTAGATTGATAAAAATATTTAAAAAAAACAAGACGGCAAAGTGTATATTTTTCTTCGTAAAACCTCTTTGCCGGCTTTTGATTCTTTCATTTTTTTATACGTGTAAAATATGAGATATTAAAAATAGAGAAATTAAAAAGAAAAATTTAAAAAGGAAAGTTTAAATATAGAATTACAACAAAAAGGATGTATACATTTTTGAGCAATAACCTATCACATCTACCACACGAGGGGTTCGATGACGTCATCGACCTCCTCATGCCGTCAAGCTCTTCAATATGATACCACAGATTACATAATAGTTATTATACTGTTGAAAACTAAATAAGGACAAGATGTCATAAAAAACGATATAAGAAAATATTTGGTGAATTTTGAATAAATTTTATACCAGAAATACCGTAACATAAAATTACAATGAATTCCACACTATAGAAACATAAGACACGTTATGGTTGTAAATAGTACGATGTTACAAATGGCACTTAATTTGTTTCACTTGTAATTTCGTTTTGAGTTGTACAAGTAATATAGGTTAAAGTAGGTAAGGATAAAGTAACAATAACTCGACAACTGGTTCTATCTAACCCTCATTAATACTCATTAAAGGCCACAGGTCGTCCAAGAAGTTGGAATACTAAATAAGTAGAACTAATTATAATTGAATACAACCATTGCAAGCACTATTACAATCGTAATTAACATCAATTTCAGGCCATCCCGATTGCATATAACAGCTATTTGCTGATAGTCAGGATCATAGGTCCTAGGTCCTATAATTAAAACTGTAATGGATCTAGGACCTAAGCTACATAATGATAAGTTATATGCAGTAATTGCTACCTTTGTAGCTGTTGATACAATTTGTTACAGTCATGATGTTCATGCTATAAATTGTTTTTTTAAACTTCAAATTTCACAAACAAGCAAAGCGGAGTGGTTTATACGAATTTTTTGATTGCATACGATCATGTCGATGTTAACAAACCGACCAAATATAGAAGAACTCTCATGTTACATATGTATAAGACTTATTAAGGTGGCCGACGATTGCTCCTCTTCTCTGTGGGTGTCACTGGTAAGAAGGGTGATATATAACTCCCTAAAATATTATTATAATTTTTTGTAATTTTTCTTAATTTAAATTTTTCTTATAATTTACTTAATGCTAATTATATTTTATTTTAATTTAATTTTATTATTATGTGATTTGTAACTAATTTGATAATTTAATTTTAATTTTTAATTTTATTGTAATTTAATTGAATATGGATTTTAATTATCTGAAATAAACAATTTTTATTTTTATTTATTTTAATATGACGCGTATTCATTTTTTTTTTAAATTAAAAGCTTTTATACACAGAATAGGTTTAACAATCACGTTCTCTTGTCAAAGAGTAGGTACAAACAGTAATAAATGATTTGTACACTTCCGGACACATGAATCGAGCCACCCTACATTTTTATGTGTAATGACATAGAACATAGAAATATTCTTAAGTTAATCAAAAAGTTTTTATGCAGTTTTGATGCTGGTATATTCATAATGATTTTGAAGTGCTGTTGTTCCAATTTTGAATTTATCAAATGGAAAAACGAAACAAAATCCAAATTAGTGCATTCTTTTGAAAAGAAAAGTTGATCTAAATTAACATATTTTTTTTATTTAACTCCATAATTTTGAATTCACCGTAATTGTTTTGAAATTAAGACATCGTAAAATTGTTGCTTTTTTTAATTTGAGCCATTTAAACGTTAAAATTATGGATACACCGCCTCTTCTAGCCGCGCAAGCTGTGGCGCTTCTACATTCGGGCCGAAGTCAGCGCGATGTAGCATCACAGCTTGCTTTAAGCCGTTCTGCTGTGCAAAGGGTATACCATCGATACCTCGACACTGGTGGATACGTGCGCCGTCCAGGAAGACCGCGATTTTGGGTAACTTCAGAAAGACAGGATCGATTTATCGCGACAACCAGTTTACGAAATCGTTACCTCACCTCTGTACAGATCCAAGAACAGCTTCGAGACTTTCATGGAGTGGCTGTTTCCGCGCGAACAATTAGACGAAGACTTAAGGAACGTGGTCTGAGCCCACATAAGCCAGCCAACGGGCCGAAACTGACAAGAGCTCACCGAATGGCGCGCTTACAGTTTGCACGCGAAAATTTGCATTGGATTCAACGCCAATGGAGCAAGGTACTCTTTACTGATGAGACTAAGATTATGCTTTATGGTAATGATGGAAGGAGGAAGGTCTACCGAAGGCGGGGAGAGCGCTTTGTTCAGTGTTGTATTGAAGAGAGAGTGAGTTATGGCGGGAGCTCGTGGATAGTCTGGGGAGGAATATCTGCCGATGGTAAAACTGGGCTAGAGATTGTGACAGGACCACGTCTACCAACACTAAATGCCCGTCGATACATTAACCATTGCCTAGAGACTCATGTGATGCCATATGCTGGATTTGTAGGCCAAGGCTTCATCTTTATGCATGATAATGCAAGAGCGCACACTGCAGGAATCGTCAGGGCATACCTTCATGATGTTGGAATCACGACAATGGAATAGCCAGCAAGGAGCCCTGATATGAATCCCATCGAACGTCTATGGGACGAATTAAAGAGGCGTGTTCGAGTTCACCAACCAGCACCACAAACTTTGGAAGAGCTGAGAGTTGCCATCGAGGAGGAATGGGAGAACATTCCACAACACTTCATAATGACGTTGATTAACTCCATGCCAAATCGCATGACTGCAATCATAAACGCTCTCGGAGGCAATACAAGTTACTGAATATTTTTTTGTTCAATAATTCCTTTTTTTTTTTCAAAAATTCAACCAGAGTCTTGTCTTTGAGAAAGGTTATACAGGACAAGTTTCACTTAAAATTGTAATTTTATCAAGTTATTGAAATTGAAATTTGGAATTAAGTATACCTTATTAATGTAAAGTGTACCAGCTTCCAAATTGCATAAAAACTTTTTCGTTGATCATATACTTTTGATAAGTTACCAGCAATCAAAGTTGAAACTGCTGGGTGGCTCGATTCAAGTGTCCGGAAGTGTATTATTTAATCTACTCTATAAACTACTACCATTTCGGTAACAAAAGCAAAATGATCACTGGTAAAAGAAACGGCGAAAGAAAACCAGCTACGGCCTTTTCAGGGTTCCGTAGTAAACTACAAGGAACCCTTATAGTTTCGCCATGTCCGTCTGTCCGTCCGCGGTCTAGCGCCTAGACGCTTGATGCTAGAAAGCTGTAATTTGGTATGTATACTCATATTAACAATGCTAACAAAGTGTTAGAATAAAATTTTGAAAAAAATTTTTTTTGGGATACGGATACCCCTACGGATAAAGTGGAAATAAATTTTTTTTCTCATCGGGTATCGGTAGGTTTCTTAAAAACATCGAGGGTGTGGGAAGATAATTTTCCGATACAATGATCCGTTCGCAAATTATTTATATTTAACGTATCAATTTTCGTTTTGCACGGTGATAGTTTCGTTAATTTGTCGTAACATAAAATTAAATCTAAATTACATGTCATATCAAAATCATGCTTACTTACTCACATTTTGAAGTGAGTAACCGGGTTAATAATTAAGATACATGTAACTTTATTATGTAATAGAAGTAACTATAGTAATACGTTCGTGTAATACGCGTCTGGTAAATTCACAACATGAAACTTTTTTAAAATTTAGGACTTTAGTATTAGAGCCTAAAAAACAGATCAACGCATCTTGAAAGATAAAATTATCGTCGGAACACTTCAACAGAAAAACTGACATGTCAAGGGCGGGGTTTGTGACAAATTTATGTCAGTTCTTGCCTTTTTTTACCCAAACACCGGTTTTATAGTTCCCGTAAGTGCCAAACGGTTCTTTTTTTTTCTGACGAAAGATTATCCAAGATTTTGTTTTTATTATTTCATTGATTGATGTGTGACATTTTTGTTATTCATTTGCAAATACAAGTGCTACAAAGGTCTTTATGAACGTGGCCGAAATTGGAACTAGGTAAAACTCCCGTTCATATTGTATGTCACGTTTTGACAGTTCGCCAAAATGTATGAAAATATGCCACAGTAGGAGGGCTCCTACAAACATCACTCACGTTCATAAAAGTCCTTGTACAATGTACGTCTTGTTTAGGATTTGTTCTCAGGATTTGTTGTAACTACTCTGTCGTGCGCGCTCTAATGTCTGCGTTACACGGTCCAAAAGATTTGGTTTAGACCAACGTTTAAACTATGTAGACAGGAGGTTTTAATACCAATCCAAGCGTAATTGGTATGAAACCCCTTGTCCATACAGTTTTAATTTTTCAAACCAATGTTTAAAACCGTTTAATGCAGGATTAACCGCATTTAGGCTAATCTATACTAATCTATACTAATATTATAAAGAGGTAAAGTTTGTGTATTTGTTAAATTGTAACGGGTAATCTCGGGATCTACTGAACCGATTTTAAAAATTCTTTCACCAATAGAAAGCCACATTATTGCTGAGTGTCATAGGTTATATAAAAAACCAAAAAATTTTAACATTATGCCCAACGGAGTGGGCACGGGTCAGCTAGTTACTAATATAGACAGTAAGAAAAATTATACTAAAACGATATGAGCCAATGCTTGAGATATTTTTTTATTATTTATTTAACCTATACAATAGTATGTGTACCATAGATTTATTATAACTTACTAGCGTAGGAAGATTGGCAATGCAAAAGAGATAGATCATAGCATACGCGTTTGTTAGAGCGAGATAGATAGACGAGACCATTTTTCCTATACACGCTATGGGCTTGTATCGCCCTAACGTCAGTCATGTTAAAACAAATCCTATTATTTTTTACAAAATTTATGGTTTTTAAGTGTAGTTTTGGTGTTAATTCGACGTGATTAAATATGGTTACCTGTGCAGTGCCTGGATGTAACTCAAAGTAAAAGGAAATTCCACAAAATTATATATCTTGTTCCACGCACACTAGTGTATTTTGTATTTGGTCTCGGCTCAATCAAACAAAGCCGATCTATAGGTACGCTAGTATTTACTAAATCTATGATGTGTACACAAATGTCTGTCTTGCGCGGGATTCAAATCTGCGACCCTTTATATAATGTGGCCATTGACAATCACTACGCTACCAGTTATCCCATTTTATAAAATGCTCTACCACTTCATAATAAAAATATGTACAGTCAGGATCAAAAATATGTACAGTCAGGATCACGTTGAACTTTACAATTGCAGTACAATTGTGGCTCTTATGACATAGAACTTAAGAATGATACAAAGATATGTAAAGGTCGACCTGCTCTTGACTGTACCTACCTTAAATGTATTTTTCATTTTCATCATTTCTTTAAAATGCTAGTTATGCTAAAAAAGCATTGTGCAACTAATTGATATCCGAAGAATAATTACCACACAATACCTTACTTGTTTACTTGAATAATTTATTAAATACTAGAAGACGCCCGCCGATTTTCCCGCGAAATTCGTTTTCTTGTAATAAAAAAATCGGTCTACAATTTACGGAAAAATCGAATTAAGTATTTATTTATTTATATTGAATGTGGTAACAAACATAGGGCGTAGTATTTTGATGTAAGCCTTATCATTCAGGCAGCTGGTAGAACGCAAACTACGAATTCATAAAATTGAAAATAAATAACGTCATCAAAGTGAACAAGAACTACTAAAAAAATTTAGTGGAACATAGAACCTTCTTCTTTTCGAGGTCGGTTAATTTTTTTAAATGTTTTTTTTCTATGTCTCAAACTATCTACATAACAAATTACATCTATGTGCGTGATACTAACAGACAGGCAGTCGCATTAATATTCTCGCATTTTAAATATTATCTATGGATTCCTACATACTCTCTACGACACTATTATTACATAAATATTAGGTACGACACTATTATTACATAAATACTATAATCCCCAAGGGTATAGGTAATCCAAAGCAACAATATTGCTTCTCATAACCTGCTTGACAATTATGTCTCGTGGTCAAAATGACCCAGCATCCCTATTAAACGTTAACCCGTTACACACAATACACCATAAAACCATAAACGCATTTACTTAAACCAGCTCAATGTCGCGTGCTTACGCGCAGCATCCAAACCCTTGCTTAACCCTGCAAACGCGTGCCGGGATCAATAAGAACCACCTTCGAGATCTCTCCCTCTAACGTTTTATCTCAAGCACAATCCCTTTTTATCCCTTTCAGGGGTAAAAGGGTACGAATCGTGCGCAAGGATTCTGTAATAGATCACGTGCCTTTTGTGGAGATGAAAACGAGATCGTAACCCTTATTTATCTTTTGTGTACAGCTAAGTTTCTTTTTATAATACAAAAAGTATTTAAAACGTACGACTTCTTAAATAGTCATGTTAATTTATTAAATATGTAAAGTGCTAAGTAAATAATTTTGTTGAAAAATATTTAATATTATGTTGTTTTTGCACACTTTAAAATTTTACGAATAATATATTGTTGCGCGTATTAAACGCCATCTTTTATTACTAATAATAATCTTACACCTGATATTGTACTGTGATCTATATTTTAATTTCATTGACAGAATCAAGTTCCTAGCTTGAAGTTCTCAGAAGTAACACGTGAGCCAAAACCGTGGGACCACACATGCGGCATGAATAAAACCTTGTATGAAGTAGGTGATTTCCAAAAACCCGATTCCATTCTTCATCAATATTCACAATATTAGAAGAAGCCCCTCTTTTTTATTCCACCTTTTTTTCTTGTAACGACTTTTTTCTTTGGCCAAAAAGATGTTTGTGACCCCTGACCCGGTATTTGGGACCCTTTGAGTAGAACTGTTCGAAATCTAGTTTGTAGAAAAAAAGCGTGTCTGCGCTTTGTATAATATGAATGGACGGCCGAGACTGATTGTATGTGGTTGGGGCAGTTTACGATCTATGTACACGTATTCTAAAGGTCCATGTAGCCGTTATCTATTTGGATATCATATAAGGTACCTACACATACTTGGTAACGGTAATCTGACGGTTTAGATGTTCTAACAAAAAAAAAACTATAATAAAAAAACAATAAGCTTTTTTCTGAACCTAAAGGTTTTCTTCTATGCTGTGAGTTGTGAAGGTCTAGCGGCAGTTGCCCCATATAAAAATGAGTTTCTTCACCATTTTTTTTTTGCATTAGGTACAGTCAGAAGCACGTCGAGCATTACACTTGCAGTGCAATTTTGGCTCTTATGACATAGAACTTAAGAATGGTACAAAGTCCAATATGTAAAGGCCAACCTGCTCTTGACTGTACACAGTCAGAAAAAACTTAAAAAATACAATAAGTAAAATCTTACAAACTAATTGTGCAATAAAGCGGCCTAAAATTTCTGAATGGAGTCGGCAGGGGTAGCAAGACAACTAAATTTAAGAAAATAATAGCATCTTAATATTAAAATAAAACTATTATATAACTTTAAATATTTAATCACTATACTATAATATATTATATAAACAATATTCAACCTACTATGAATACATCTAAAGGAAGAGAAAAGAGTCTATATATTTTGAAACATTGTAATGTGACAGTTGGGATAAAAATCATCATCACATCATCCCATAATCATATTATTATCATTGCAGGGATACGGGTAAGTACTTTATAATAAATATTAGCTTTATAATAAAAATAAATAAAATGAAATAAATTTATTTCAGGAAATTACACCAATATTTTACAAATTAAATTAAATTAAATTATTATTATTATCCAAATATACAATTATTATTTTTTTTACTATAAAAGTCTCTTCATGCGGCATTGTGGGATGTGTTTTTCACAACAATGCCAGATGTAGGGACAGTCGAACCTATTAGCTATCATATTCAGAACGGTGTTGGAACTGGCATGAACTCTGCGCACCAGGGATGCTCCTTTTTTGCGTATACTAGGCTGAAAACAGTCAGTGGTGCTAATTCTGTTGTACATTTAACTAGGCTAAACTAATTTTGACAGGACCAAAGGTGTTGTTGTCCTTCCTTGGTTTACAATTAGTGACAAGGATAGCAACACTTCTAGTCCTGTCAAAATTAGTTTAGTCTAGTTAAATGTACAACAGAATTAGCACAAGTGTTTGCCAATGCAAACATACCTGAGGCGCTACAGAAACGAGACAATCCCAACACCGCTCTGAACGCGTTGTTAAACGCACACGAAGGGAGCCATAAACTTTCTGCTTCTTTATGTAGATATTAATTAGCCCTATCAATTCCAGTGTATCATTTTTGCACTTAAACTAAAAGTGCCAAAATGGTAAACTGGCACTTAGGGTATTAAAATAAGTGGAGCAGCGTGCCTATTCGCGCACGCTGCTGTAGAGCCGTGCCCAAATGAGATGGGTCCACGGACACCCGCCGGCGAGGTTGCGGAAGTATCACCAGTGCCCGCGACCCCGCCACGTGAAGGCGGAGAAGGGGTGGCAGACAGTCAGGTTTTTAGTCGGTATCATTTTCCTGACTTTAAACAAAAAAAAGGGTATTAAAATAAGGTATATGTATTGATGCGGATGTGCCAATGGTTGTAGATTTAGGTCCACTGCTCCACTCTATATTTTTGCTGTTTATTAAATAATTATAAACTTATTATATTAGCAACTTCGTTTGCGTGTATTTATTTATGCACAGCAACGCCATCTATCTATCTATCAGACTTTTGATGAAATCCTTCGGCAATCGCGTACTTTTCGGGAAAAAACTCTATGTGTTGTGTTAATCCAAGGTATCAGCTACCTACATACCAAATATCATAAAAATTGGCTGAGCCATTTGACCGTGAAGAAGTAACAAACATACACACAAACTTTTGCCTTTATAATTATTATTAGTAGGATTGTAAACTTATTAATGTCATGCATTTTGTAAATTGTAATCCATGTCCGTTGCAATTGAATAAAAAATGAATCTTTCTATAGATACGTAAATCTTTTTTATTGATCTTTACTCGTAGGTACAGTTTCTTGGGATGGGTCCACGGACACCCGCCCGCTGTTGCGGAAGTATCACCAGTGCCCGCGACCCCGCCACGTGAAGGCGGAGAAGGTGGCAGACAGTCAGGTTTTTAGTCAGTATCCCTCATTGGCTAGAGAGGCGAGCCCGACAGACCCCCGTTGCTTCCCCAAGTGGCGGGACATGCAGTAATGCCTTTAAACAAAAAAACAAAAAAAGTACATTTTCTTGCATGTTTTACTTATTTAAAATACAAAAAGCATTATTTTTCTCTTATGACCTCATTACAGATTATCTCGGAATATTCCAGCCTATGACTTCATCATTAATAATTCTCAATTATCTGTAATCTATTAATAACATTATAGTTAAACACTCGTGCCTACACCTCAGCCAACGAGAAATATAACAAAAAAATCATGACGTGTATTTTTTTAAGAATTTTTTGCTCATAAAATCCCCAAGATTTCACACAATAGTCCCGACAAGCTCCCGTTAAGTAACCCAATTTTTACACCATAAATAATAGAAAAAAAAAATCGTAAAAGGTAACGGTCGCCTTTTTTTTCTATAAAAAAAACACTTCTATGAACATATGAATTAATTTGTATTACGCCCCGATGCTTATACACAAAGTGAGTATTGAGAGCGAAAATTAGCCTACATTCATACGTTACCATTTTTTACTTTTTTTTTTTCATTTTTTGCCTTTTTTTTCTCTAATGTTTTGTGACAATATTGACAGCTCCTGCCTTGGAAAGGCGGGTTTTAGAAATTGAAGATTTAGTAAATAATCTCATTGAAAATTAATACCATTCTAAAGAAGTACCAAGGAGGCTGATTGCCTTTATTGTTGAAACTTTTTTGGGTCTCAAACAAGGGGCGGTTTGATTCTGAAAACAAACTGGTGTTGTTATGAATTTTGATTTTCATTTACCGTTTCATGTCAATTGAAAACAAAAATAGATTTTTACTGTGTTACAAATAAGCGTAGTATAACGAGTATATAAGTTATTCACTGTTGTATCACTGCCTTTCTTGATGAGAATTAAATGAAGTGTGAAAGTGACAAAACATTGTATAACTTTTAAACTCGATATAAACGTTTTTTTGTAACGTCCTAAAAGTTTAGATTATACGATATTATTATTTATAAACAAATGTACAAAATTTCATTTGTCATTATGTATTTCGAATTTTATGTATTTTATATGAGAGTGTGATGAGTTTGTGTTTCCAGACTTAATAAGTAGAAAGATCACACCTGTCTGTTAGCTGTTACTCATTAAAAAAACTAAACTAGTCACAGTTAAAAAGTATTATCATAAACTTAAAACGCTGACAGTAGTAATAAAGTAATTAAGCACCCTAATATTTTTTCACGTTTTTTAAGACGGCACACACTTTACGCATCATTTGTAACAATAATGTCAGCATCCGTCGCTATTTAAGGGTTAACACCGGCAATCTCCGTAACCCTATACCACGTGCCAGGATGAGGGTTAAAAGTGTTATAAAAAAGAAAAAAAAACTTATAGTTTAGTGGGTTGAAAGTTTATTTTGTAGAAGAAAAAAATTGTGAAAGTGCCGAAAGGCGCAGATTTGATTTCATAAGACAGACGCATTGGCACGCACGCTAGAAATAGATATTAAATTCGCAAAGCGCGATTTAGTTCTGCATATTTAGTATGTTGGGGTAGTGTGAATTCGAATTTGCAACTTCGAAAAATCTGTGGAGACTGAGAAAATCGAGAAAAACTTCGAAATTTCAAGCCTTATTTCACTGTTTGCTTTTTAAGGCCAAAACTAATATTTTGCGTCCGAAGTTTAATACACAAAGAAACTACGTAGATAGTACTATTATATTTTCTGTAACTCTACAACGCAAATATATAGGTGGTACTTAACCGGTAGACTCCATTAATTCATAAATTCTCTGTAATACGAAGCCAAATAGTTGCCCAATAATATACTGATTATATTTAATCTCAAGGGAAATCTGTTGTCGTTATGGGTAACCACTGACCTGTAAGAAAAATCGATATAATCCTCCATCCATATGATAATATTCCATATATTCATTATTGGCAACCATTATTTAGTTGATTTATTATTATTATTTTTTGTTTCTGAAACATTCTGTTTTCATGTGACTCATTAATACCTACCTAACTTCGTTTGCCTGTTTCGCGTTTTCCCGTAGGAATTTCGGCAAATCCTTGTAAGTACCATGCATATAAACCTTTCTCTTGAATCACTCTCACACTCTATATTACTGAAAATTGACGACCTCCGTGGCGTAATGGTTACCACGCCAGACCGCCACCCAGGAGATCCCGGGTTCGATCCCCGGTCGGGTCATGATGGAAAACGAACTTTTTCTGATTGGCCTCGGGTCTTGGATGTTTATCTATATATGTATTTGTTGTAAAATATAATATCGTTGAGTTAGTATCCCATAACACAAGTTTCGAACTTACTTTGGGGCTAGCTCAATCTGTATGAATTGTCCTTATATATTTATTTTATTTATTTATTAAATTGAATTAAAATCCGTTGAGATTAAAAGAAGCGAACAGATAGCGGAGGCAGTCGCTTTTGCTGTCTGTTCGTATGAAATGTAGCCACATTTTATACCATGTAAAGATGAAGACAATTTATAACTAAGTCCGCGAACGTGTTAAATAAAACCATCTTTTTATAATACACCCCAGTAAATCCAATAGCCGTCACCTGCACAACTGAGTTCCTCTTTTGGCGAGAAGCCTCTCGCACCAACAAGCAGGAGCCCTTGCTTAATCGCTTAGATTAAGTGGCATTAAACGCTCCCACGCAATCCCATCTCTGCCAACAAATCTGATTTCCAATGCACTTTAATCCGATATCATCGACTACCCTTTAATACCAACAATATCATATCAAACCAAATACTAACCATCCAATGCTGTGTTACTTCATTACACGTATATTTCTAGCAAAATCATCGCGCAATGGAGACGAAATGTGAATGAAATGTCGGTTATAGGCAGCGTACTACCAAAAAGCGCTCGCTCGGTAGTCAATTAAGTACTCAGTCAGGGGTTTCGCACAATTGGTCGCCTCGGCACAATGCGACGGTGGCGCCCGCCGCCGCTGTGAACTTCGTTTTATTAGACTGATTGTGAGGGATGACGTTTTGTTGTTGCGTAATGAAACCACGAAGAGGATTAAGTTCATCAGATTATGTTGAGATATTATGAAGAAGGATTCATTATTTTGTTTCGTACTTACATAATATAATTTGACTTTGTAGATACTTATTTATCAAATAAAATAAATTAATACACAAATTTTTTTCTAATACATAATTTTATAAAAAGACACTATACAAAATATGTGTTAATGTACCCGTGTGTTTGTTTGTCTGGTTTGTGTTATAAGTATAATAACGACATGTATTAATTGTAAATCAATTTACATAATAATTTAATTAAATAATCATGTAAGTGGTGCCTACGTAACCTGTGTATCCTACTAATATTATTAAGGCGAAAATTTGTGTGTATGTTTGTTACTTCTTCACGCTCAAATGTCTGGGGCCAATTTTTATTATATTTGGTATGTAGGTAGCTGATACCTTGGATTAACACTTTAACACATGGGTACTTATTATCCCGAATACCCTTAGAATTAGATTCCCGTAGAATTTGATCAAAAGTCTTACGGTACATATACATCTGTATTAGTTATTAATATTTCCTATTTTTATGACAGTTTTTGAGTCAGACAAAGCGTTGGAAGCATCGACGCGAGGGGATAGCGTGAAATCGCATCAACGGACGACCAACGGTATTGCGCCTCTGACCGAACCAGGATTATAGGATTTTTGGCTGATCGCCTCTTTGGTAAAAACTTTTTATTAAAAAAATATTAACCGTATTTAAAAAAAATCTGTATCCATCGTTTAGTGACTATCTATCTAGCAGCTCTATATCTACTAATGTTGCTTAGTTTGAGACTAGAGACGGTGTTATGTAATTTATCATAATATTTTATTTTAGACAGACTGGTGGTACACGTTGGTATTGACTCTACCTTCGGCACCAGAGTCAGAGTCCAGAGCCAGTCCCGTTCGATTCCCGCTCGGGGCAAACATTTGTGTTTGTGTCTATTTTGGGTGATTTCTTTGTATATTATTTATATACAGTATTATAAGTAATTATACTATGTATTTTTCATTTATCCGTTCATCGATTAATAACCTATCATGACACGTTAAGAAAGTAATACATTTCGTATTTCTTTTTGTCGTAAGACAAGACTTTAAATCTTCCAGACAAACAGAAAAAACAATTGAGATACACCTTTTTGAAGATCAAAAATACACTCAAAATTCCTGTAACTCCTTCACCATTAATCACACGCAAAGTGCCAAAATTAGCACATCTTAAATCTCAAGTTAAATGCATAAATCAATCGTGTCCCATCACAATTTACAAGGAGATCGATTTGGCAACAAGACTGGCACAACACTAACTGTCAGTGCTTAAATCACTCGTTTGACCACTTGTTTCTTTGTTTGTACGTCTTTGTTACGTTCCAGGAGGGGTACAGTGTAATTTAGGAACGTCTGAAGTAACTACTTTGTTTGTTTTTGGACCAGCAATGAATTAAAGTGTGATATTCATCGACATAAAAGTATGGACGAGCTGTCCGGTACTGAGATTTTGCGATGGTGCACATGCACATCACCATCCTTCGGTCAGTTGCGAGGGAGCGACAGAAGCAGTGATGTCCAAGTACCGGACAGCTTGTCTATATTGTATGTCGAATGTCGATGGTGATATTTAAGCGAGTATAAAATCATTCAATTGCTTTAATGGTTACAGCATTATAAATTTTTTTTACGTTACGTGACGTTAAACAGTCTTCGCACCCTTTTGGAAGAGATGTGTCGGATGGACATGAAAGAAAATCCAAAGTGGTGGATTTTCCAAACCTCTCCCCTATATTCATGAATATAAGAAACTCCTGGTAGGAGGTAAAGCTTTTGCCAAGCAGCAGGATAGTTTAGGCTGGAGAAGTATCATTAAGTTACCATAAAATGGCTAATAGATGTATGTTTTTAATCCATGCATCCAAACCGTAGTTAACTTTTATGTAGCAACACAATGCAACACGGTAACATAATTACGTATCATTCTTCAACATTTGCCAATTTTCTTTGCCAGTTTCTTTTTGTTTTTTGTCATCAAATGTTACCCACTAACTTGGAATTGTTGATCTATGAAAAGTAACTGCGGTGTAGATGCACGGTAAGAATTCAACATGGATAAAACCTGGAGGTAGATATCCATTAAATATATAAATAGTCAATTACAAGATACATACACTCGTTCATATAATGATAAGGAGGGTATTGTGAGGTTATCGGTAGCAGTCTGATATCACGTGGTACATACATATATTTATTAGAATAAAGTCTTAACTCACAATACGAAAAATCCAAAATGAATCTAACTCCCTACATTTTAAGTTTGATATTTCAAAGACGTAAGTTTTGTGATAAGATTTTCTTACAAAATGTTGCATAATGTACTTATTTATTATCTCAATTACTTGGAGATATAAGTCGTCCTGCATTCTGTAATATTTTTTATTTCCTGGTCTGATTGTAATGGATAGAAATTTGTGATTTACAGTCGAGCAACTTTGATACATTACCCAGTAATTGCCTGTCTCTCACATATTTAATAAATAATAAAATAAATAAATAAATATATATATATATAGGCATAGGGACAAATCACACAGATTGAGCTAGCCCTAGAGTAAGTTCGAAACTTGTGTTATGGGATACTAACTCAACGATACTATATTTTATAACAAATACATATATAGATAAACATCCAAGACCCGAGGTCAATCAGAAAAAGTTCGTTTTTCATATTTGCTAAGGAAGTCCTTTCCGTCTAATGTCTTACAGTACATCAACGCTAGGCATACTTATAGTTTTTTTTATAATTCACTTCATTAGATACACAGCATAAATGAAAATAATAAAAAAACCTACGATATGATGGTTTTATACAAAATTAATACCTAACTCGACGTTAAAAATATTTTACTTAAAAGAAACTTTTAAAAAGGCTTCTCATCAGGACAGGCCAGAACACAAGAAAAAAGTTTGCCAGTTGCGAAATGTACCTGCACCCAATTACTCAGTCTGCGACCCAGTGGGGTTGGGCAGGGGTGGGTGGTGGCAAACACCGTTGTCACGATCGATCTCAGACTTAAGATAAGGTCTCTGGACCATTTGTACTAGTGACATGTGGTTTTAAATTCACACCAACCGAGGAAAACATTCAAGCCATACACGGTTTAAAAATTTGGTTTAAAAACGAGTTAAAAGATTAGGTCGATTTTAACTGTCGACCATTCCGTTCATATTCCACTGACACTCTATAGTCAATACATTGAGATACTAGTTAACTTTTAGCAGAATACCAAATTTGGCACTATGGAAATATAATGACAATATGGTGAAGGTATGGCAATAGTTGGTCGCCTAAATTAAAATAGCAGACTTAGGCCCCAGGTGGTTCGCTTGCCTGTTTGACTACAGTGTAACATAATAATTATAAAACCTTTTGTCTTCGCTGTTTTAAACCTCGTTTTTAACCCAATGTTTTAACCGTGTACCGCAGGCTTTATTTCTGCTACCCAAACCATAAGCCTATTTTTTGTATTTAGTTGTGTGTGCCGCTTAAAAAGTTTCCGCAAAGAATTTTCGATTTTCGAATATAAATTCATATCGGATTTTGTTTCTGCAGGATGTGAAAATAAATACTGTGACTCAACTCACGAGTAGTGTGAAGATGGATCTACAGTTGAATAGTTGGAAAAACTTATTAAAAGCATCTACCACATGTATTAATCACGATGTTAAATGTACATTGTACAATTTAGTATAATTTGTATTATAGATGGTAAAACTGTTTCACTTAAGAATTTCTGACAGATTTCCATGGTTCGACAGAAAAGTAACACAATATTTTAGACCCAGACTTACAGTTTGCAATATCTACCTTTTAGCTAATCTAACTATTGTATATCTAGGATATTGTTTGTATGTTATTTCATCATATTATCTCAGAACCATGCTAGCTGAATACACTTGTAAAACTGTCTGTTACTTAATATTATCACCAATATGACGCAATTTCTCATGAAGATCAATCTTTTTACATACCTTATGTTAAAACTCTATGTCTAAAATTAATTATTTAGGGAGTTATAAAAATAGCGGTCGCTGGGCGGGGCGGGGCGGCGCGACCTCTGACCCGCCCTAGGCTCCTCACCCCCGCACTTTCACCCCGGGGTGAGTTCGAGACCGTCTTGTGTATAACTAGACTTGATACGTTAGCCTTTGTGTTGAATGTTCCAAAGGTAAGTTTGATAAAAATCATTAGAGGTTTTGTAACGGCTGTAATTATACTGTTGAATCCTACTAATAATAGCCAGACTATTTCTAGCTAATTATCTAATCCGAGGTCTGTTAGCCTTTGTGTTGAATGACTTGAATCTTTCAAAGGTAATTTTGATGAAAATAATTACAGATTTTGAAACATCTGTAACATCTACTGTTTAATCCTATTAATGATAGCAAGACTACTATTTCTAGCTAATTACCTATATTAGTCTTTTATTTTTTTACCTCTGTTTTCAGTTAATACATTATGTCACTCACAAATAACGTAGTTATCTACTGGTGAAAGAATTTATTTCAGAATCAGTTCTTTACATCCGAGATTACC
This sequence comes from Endotricha flammealis, assembly GCA_905163395.2. NCBI lineage: Eukaryota > Metazoa > Arthropoda > Insecta > Lepidoptera > Pyralidae > Endotricha > Endotricha flammealis. Next base: position 3,644,215 of record LR990867.1, read on the forward strand.
CCATAGGTACAACTAAAAATTGTGATTGTGTGTGACCATTGGAATGAGCTTGTAATAGGAATATCAGAATAAAAATATTTGACTTTTGACTCAACATCACATACTTGGACTTCTTCACAATATTAGTACTTACATACTTTAAAAATACTGAAGGCTGGCCTGTATTTCGCGCAAAGGATTAGCCTCGCAATTCAGCGGGGTAACTCTGCCAGCCTTCTGGGAACGCTCCCGTTTTCGAGGGATCTGGGTCAAGTTTTTTATTTGTAAATAGTAGTTGAGTTTTATTTCTTTTAATCACGTTCCTATGTTTTGTTTTTTACCTATAAACTTGAAATTTACGTCTTATAAGAAAGAGAAAATTTACTTACCTATATTAAAGTATTTTAAAAATACTTATAAAAATTTGTGTCTCGAAATGTAAAATTTAAAAAAAAATCTTATTAGAATCTACAATAAAATACCTAGGTAAGTCAACTCTTTTTAATATTAGGTATATTAAAAAGAGTCGATTTCAAATTATTTTTATTTTTTTATTTTTTATTATTCTTATATACTATTTCGTAAAACTGACAGCTGAACTTTGCTTCTCCTTGTTATTTAAAAAACACGTGTAAACTCAAGGTAAGCATTTGTTTTTAACAAATTTAAAAAATACAATAATATTTTCAGTTACCGATTAATTATGTTATGTACAATCTCAGCTGCAATAAATAGTTTTATATTTAGATATAAATAATCAACTTTTTAAAACCAAAAAAATTTAAGAGGTAAAATAGTTTTATATTTAGAGATATATAATAAACTTTTTAAAACCAAAAAGAAATAGTTTTAAAAGGTTAGTCAATCTAAAAGTTTAAAAAACATAGTGAAGTTATTGTTGATAAAGTACCCATGTATCGAATTTTAGAAATCATTTTAATAACATTAATATACTAATAGTAAATCTAAAAATGATGTCATAAATAACAAAGATTGCTATAACATAATAAATATAATGTACACAACTGATAGTAGGTATGAACAGTATGAGTATAATTAAAATGTATAATTTTTTTATTTTAACATCAATCAAAGTCTAATTTATTCAAAAAGTAGGTCAGGCCTTCACAAGCACTTTTTCTAGTCAAAGTATACATAATACAAGTTACTACAATTACGGAAACATAAGCAAAATGAGCACTGGTAAAATACATAAGTGGCCTAGAAAATAGAATATTTCTAATAAGATATTACTTTTAAAACATTACAAGAATTACTTTTTAATAATTGTAATTGAGAATAGTGACAGTAGTAAAGAAAAAATACGACGTAATAAAAAATAAAAAAAATATGCAATAAATCTGTCTATGAAACCTATACGCAAACTATAGTAAGTCCAAAAACTAATTTTCTCAGAATATGAATTTCGAATCGTCATGGCATCAATAGTGACGCGTCACGCGGCACAGACGTCACTTTGACAAGTGCGGCGCGGTGGCGCCCCCCTCCCGTCGGCCACGCCTTTGCCCACGCGCCGCCTACCGGCTGCGATCTAGATTGATCTGGATCTAAATGGTGCGTTTGCGCATGCTATTGATTTTTCATGAATGGAATTGATTTTCTAGTGTCGTATTCAAGATTTTGGATGTGATAAATAAATATTAAGTGGTTGGTACGATAAGTAAGAGTCCTACATAATGTATTGTATATGATCACGTATTTATACTGTGTAATTAAAAAAAAGTTAATTAATTAAAATATTTATTAGCAATCGTAAATTTGAGTATGTACTGACAAAAAAATATGTAATTTTGAAAATAAACTTTTTGTAATTATATACATAAATATGTTTTCTAAGTATGTTAAATTAAAAATATATGACAATAATTTATCCCGAAATACTTACTTTAAAAAGTATTTAATTTATTTATTAAATAGAAACAATTAAATTAGCTTATAACATTATTTTCTAAAACCACAATGTCTACTTATAATTATTTCTTGATGAAGTGTCTATTCATATTAGTAAGTACCTCAAGTAAACATACACAGAGCAGATAGCTAAGTACCTATATAGAGTGCCTATCAGGAGAGCAGAAATATGGAGGCACTGCGAAAGTTGATACAAAGTAGGATTTTCAGGTACCGACTGAGCAAAAGTTGCGAATATTTCAAATATTATTTCGTGATCAATCTTGTGAATATTATTTTGTGTTACAGTGAAACATTTGTCATTGAATAAGTAATTAAATAATGGCATAAATAAAATACAGAAATAAATAGATTATCTAATTTATTTAACTTACTAATTTCATTATAAAAAGTAAAATTGTATGAATGTATCATAAATTACCTAAACGGTGTTATAATTCATATAACGGCCGCGCGTAAAACAACCATAAGTAAACAAATCTTTAAAAATCGCACGCAGAATATTTTTCATACTAACCGTACTTGGCCACTGAAAGATTTTCACCCTCCGCGGGGAGGGGGCCGCGGTCGAGGTGGCGGGGCCTTCGCTCCCTGCCCCTGGGCCACCGGGCCAATGGCGGAGCGGCGCGCCCTGGCCCGACCTGAGCTCAGTCGCGACTGAGCCGCGACCCTTGACACACAAGCGCGTCGCGCGTCTTCTGCCCTGTGACGGCAACCGGCATCATCACGCACGGAGCGCTAGTTTACGGCGGGGTCGGAGGCCCGGGGCTTTGCCCTCCGAGAGGCCCTGACCTCCCGCCTTTAGAGCTCGGCTTTCGCGGTAGCTGGCGGGAGGACGAGCTCCTGCCTTCCACTCCCGCGAGTCAGGCCGCGTCGACGCAGAGTGGCTCCTCAGCCACGGATAAGGGCCAAAATGTAGAGTGCGTGGTCTGCGGGGACAAGTCATCGGGAAAACACTACGGGCAGTTCACATGTGAGGGTACGTAACTTGTGCAGTGAAAGTGATGTGTTTATTTGCATTTTGCCGTGTCTTTGTGAACTTTAGTGCCTTGGAACGTCAAGTGCGGTATCCCAGTTGTCAATTTATAGGTTACTAAGCTTAGTGCATTAGTGCTATATAATATAATTAGGTAGCGAGAAAAGTAGTTGAACTAAGTTAGGTAGTACTAAGTTGTAGGAAAACTTTAGACAAAAACAATAGTTGTATCACTTTGCGACGCGTTTAAAAACCTATTTTATTATTTACACAAAATTCTCATAAGCCGACGAAACTGTTGCAAACTTTTCTTATTCGACTTTTGCAAAATCTTTTACCGTAATTCAGATAGTGTCTATGGAAAACTCTATTTTTTTATTATTATTTCATTTATATAATTCTTTTTAAATTATAAGTAAACAACTATTCGTTTAATTACACTTCCAATGTTACAATTATGATTGTTTAAACAAAAAAATATGTCATAAATCAGTTAAAATATTATTTGAAAAATCAATTAAGTAGTTACAAAAAAAAACAATAACAGTAACAGATTCTTTTAAAATAAAAGTAAAAATAGAAAACATATTTTTAATTAAATCACATTAAAATAGAAGTTTTATGAAAAATAAAAAACAATAAAAGCCAATTTATCTCCCCCCTGTTAACCTCAAAAATCTCAATTAACAAGCTCGCTGCTTAATCGGACGGCGTAAGACAAAGTTTTCATAAACAGTCTGCCTGTAAAGATAAGGGGTCTCACTTTTATGCAAATTATCCGCAGAAAATTGTCGTTTTCTGAGTTACGACATTTCACTGTGCGGCGAATTTTGAAATTAATTTCTGATGCTATTTCTCAATTTTTTTTCATTGAATAATGATGTTACTTGCTATTTTTCCTAAAATGTATTATTAATATATTACCACCTATAGTAGCTTGGTTGCTTGGTTTGAGACTAGATGGCGTTGTGTGATTCGTCCAAGAATATTTATTTAAACTAGGCGCTAGACCGCGGACAGACAGACATGGCGAAACTTAAGGGTTCTTTGTTAGTTTACTATGGAATCCTTAAAAACACTTTATTAATTTTAAATACAATTATTGCTATAACATTCTAACCTTTCTAAATAACATTAAACAGCTTACCAAATCTAAAATAAGTGAAAGCGTAATAGGACAATTCATTATTCTGTGGTGGATTTAGGAAAAGAAATAAGTAAATATGTTTGTTTTACCCCTGTAAGTAACAACTGGATAATTCCTATTATAAATGTAGTTACCCTCTTATTAATAAACAAAGATTAGCCAAGGTTTATCTTAAACCTGTTTTGTCACTGTCATTCCTAAGGAAAATTAAATGTTGTAGGAAAGTGATAAAACAAGTATTAGTTAAACCTTGGCTAATCTTTGTTTATTAATAAGAGAAATAGTGAATAAAATGTGATTTGAAAAATAGGTCGATGCAATATTTCAGTAAAACAAAATATAATATCAAAATAACAAAGCATGGTTCAGTTTAGGATAAAAGATAAACAGAAGAAAGAATGTTATAGAAATAATGAAGTTGTAAAGTATAAAATAGATTCAGCGAATGACGTCCACATAATAATTACATATCGTGTCACTAAATAATTATGTTTCTCTAGCCAAAAGATAGCCTTAAGATAAAACGTTGAATGAAACCCCTGGGAACTTAACTTTCTGCTACTAATTACTTTAATTTATACAATTTGTGACAATGGGTTTGTTTTCTCGCGCCCTCTATGGAAAATAATAATTACGGAAAAATATTTTTTCTATGAGTTATACCGTTGTTTGTCATTGGCGTTTTGGATTTTTTTATGTTTATTATTAGCTAAGTAATAAAAAAAATCTTTACTAATAAATAAATATATTGAAAAGTTTACTCCATATACCTACTATTCGTGCCATATATGCATAGGAAAGAAGAATAAAAAAGTGTATACATAGCAAAAATTATGTCATTCATTACAATGACATATCTTTTTAAAATTATAAAATATTTAATTAAAGTTTTGATACTTTTTGTTAACTAATTATTTTCGCTACATTTTCTTTTATATTCTTATCTGTCACAGTTTTTAATTGTAACTTTATTTTTTAAATTCCCATGGATAAGAACTAGGATTGCCGAAGCCTCGTGCTAACCGATTATAATCAAGTTAAAAAAACAATGGTTCAATATGAAGAGGGGTTTCATGACATAATGGCTATGATGTGCATTAGTCATTATAGTAAACGCCGTGACCCTTACAGGTTAAATGTTTTAACTTTTACTTTTTACATTTTGACGTAAACATTTTTATGATAACATAATGGTTTACTAGTTCGATTTTGGTACATAACAAACATTTGCTTAAATTAGTATTAAAACGCCGTATAATTGTAGAAAAGAAGTGAAATTATTTGTAGAAACCTTTTTTTTTTGTTTTATTAATTTTAGAATTACCGATTTGTCTTTTTGTAGCCTCATAGTTTCTCTTTCTAAAAAGACTAAATGTAAAATATTAATTATTTATTTATGATCATTAGACAAGAGAAAATATAACTTTATTTTATTTTAAAACACGAACAAGTTAGTTTTAGAAAAAAAAAATCGTTATTTTTCTTTTTTTAGGGTTCCGTAGTAAACTACAAGGAACTCTTATAGTTTCGCCTAGGTCTAGCGCCTAGACGCTTAGTGCTAGTAATTTGGTATGTATACACATATTATCAATGCTAACAAAATGCTGGAACAAAATTTTGAAAAAAAAATTTTTTTTGGGGTGCCTCATGTAAAGTGGAAATAATTTTTTTTTTCGTTAGATAGGTCTCTTTATAACATTGAAGGTGTGGGAAGATCTTTCCGATACAATGATCTGTTTCGAAATCATTTACATTTATCGTGTCAATTTTCGTTTTGCACGGTGGTCCCCCCCCCACCATCTATCTCCGAAAGTCTTGTGTTTAGAAATTTGAAAAAATCATGGTAGTAATCCATATGCTGAACCTTCAATGAAAACTATTACGGTTAAGTAGGCTCTACTAGTTACCGAGTAATAGCCGACGAACTTATAAAGTAAAATTTATTTGACGAAAAGGTACAAATGTCATAGAATATGGCATTGTATTTACGGAAGTAAATACGGAACCCTACATTGTGCGTGGCCCGACACGTACTTGCCCAGTTATTTTCTAGCGCCTATAATTATTATTATTATTTTATCATTCCACATTCAACCCACTGCGAGGTAAAACTAAAAAAAACGAATATTTATTTAAATATTCTTTCGAATTACTAAATAACATGGTAGTAATTTCTATTTAGAAACAATATTTTTGGCCAGTTACATAGTGCATTGCCCTTGCAAGTAGAGGATTCTTCTCTTTTCAATTTGACACCGCGCTATCTCTCCTCAACCTTTGACAAGCTAAAAGTTAATTATTATTTACAATTAATATTTTTTTATAGGGTCAATTGGAAGCAGGTAATCAGGTGGGCTCTTATACCCAAACTTGACCTCTGACGGGTTAAGCGTTAACCCATCTGAACTCGGGCCTTCAGATACGCGGTTGTAAATAAAAAAAAGATCCATGTGATTTAGTTATTCGACTAATACGAGTTGTAACCTAGGATTAGCTCGTATATCTTTAACCTATACTTTACATCAATTGATATCCCCCGAAACTGCGTTAACAATGATAAAATATTATGCAAATGTTAAATGACAAAAATGTCGTAACTGATTTACATAAGTACGTCACTTCTTACAAGTGGCCATTTTGCTTTTGTTTCCTAAACGGTGGCACAGATATATCACAGTACAGTGGTGGTTACTGTAGTGTGTTTTGTATATAAATATTATTGAATGAATCTATATCTATAGGTACTTCTATACTAATATTATAAAGAAGTAAAGCTTGTGTGTTTGTTAAATTGTAAGGGGTAATCTCGGGATCTACTGAACCGATTTTAAAAATTCTTTCACCAATAGAAAGCCACATTATTGCTGAGTGTCATAGGTTATATAAAAAACCGAAAAATAAAAAGGTTTTTATGTGGTCGTCGGTTTTGCAAAGTGAATCGGAAAAAAAACGGTCGAATGAAAGCGTTTCTTACGAACGCCTGTACTAAAAAAGGATTATTAACATTATGCTCAACGAAGTGGGCACGGGTCAGCTAGTGAATAAATAAATCCTTTATTTTTGAAAAAAAAAAATACAGTATGTATATACAGAAAACTTACACACAAGTGTTTTTGCAAAAAGGCGGCCTTATTGCTGGCAGATTATTATTGTTTCAATGAAATCTTAACATAAGCTGTTCTTGTCTTTTCACTTAAATCTTTTAAATTACTCAACAGAATTTAATGCAGTTTTCAGTGATTTAAGAGTCCGAAATTCCCACGGGAAAGCGTAGAATATACGCAAACAATTTGCGCGGGTTTCTCTAGAGCGAGCGCTAGAGATAGAAAATTACAGAAACAGTCTGTTAGACTAGACCCATAGGAAACAACATGACATTACAAAATTTCTTTTATGCAGTAACATTAAGTAATATCTTATGTGCCTAGAATTGCTAGTATTTCGAAATTGAATACAGTAAACGCATAAAGGCAGGTGTCCATTGTTCTAGACTTAAGGTTATTCTCTTGAAACGTGTCATAATTAAAATTGTTAATTTGAACGTCCATCTTTTGTGTTGAATTACACAATATTTCTTTTTAGACCCTGGTGGTCAACTGACCCGTTTTTAGCCCTAAAGAATTTGGCTAATTGACCCCCGCCCGATACCAAAGAGCGTTAGTGGCGTTAGGGACCTAGGCCAGGCAACATGATATAAACAAATTGTACTTACTAAAATGTAGAATATCGTTACATGACGCCGTCCTTGACGGCAGCGCGAGCGTTTTCGGGGTGCGAAAAGGGAAGTTGCCGCTTGCCGTTCGGCAAAAGCCGTAGGTTGTAACGCCTTTTTAGGGTTAGAAACATAATTTTCGAGAAATAAATAAATAATAAATATTCTTGGTCGAAACCATCTAGTTCCAAACTAAGAAAACTTGTACATACCATGTATCTTAGATTAATAACTTTCTAGATGGAGTGGGGTCATACAAGCGCTCTGTCAAAAGTGAATCGCTAAACGCTCGATGACTTGTCGGTGACATGCACTTGACACTTGCGTAATGTTGCCAATGGAAGTGTAGTTTCCAAGAAGCGGGGAAATAAATAGAGTTTGTTTAAATTTCTCAACTTTCAAGTAACAAAATTTTTGGTATATGATATCGTAAATTCACAAGGACTTCCATTAGAGAATGTGTCACATACCTACGTAAATATCAATAGCAGCAGCAACTGTTTTATAATTAATTAGTCGAAGCAATAATAATAGTTAAAATGGGAAACTATTTGCACAATCGTGCAACATCGAGCATTAAAATAATACGCTAAAATCGTATTATTTCTTTTTCATAATTAACTACAAATTACTATGAAATATTTAAAACTTTCCTGTGAAAAGTGATATCGTTACATTTCTTTTGTTTTTCAGACATGTTGTGACACGATTTAATAGCACAAACCGCCATATTATTATTTTATCCGGGAGATACGTTTGGCGCGCTTTGACATCGTCAACTACGAAGCGGTTCGGCAAAGTTCGGCGTTTGGTGCAGGGACACTCCCTCTATATATTGTTATTACTCTAAGCTATGTGTATATAATTTTTTTATTTTATTTTATGCAGTTATTCTATCTCTTCGCAATTCTGCGTAGTGAAGTAATGCCGTCGTATCGTACTCGATAATAATCATCGCAGTGTTTTTTTTTTTTTTGTGATCGAAGTAGATATTTTTTAAGCTCAATATTTATAATATTTATCAATATACATTCAAATATTTCATTAATTAAAAATATTCATGAATGAAACAAAAATGAGTTATCCTCAAGCTAATTCAGCACAGGGAGTAAAATTAGACTATTTTTGCTTGTTATCAATTTAGGTAGATTATTCGCTGGCGCCAAATAGGTTATGACCTCGGTGGTTCGCTTTGAAATGTCAGAAACCCGCTGATAAGGAAATCTTGGACCAATTTAATTGTGTTATGTCTAACACAATCAAAATTACTGTTCGATTTATATGAAAATAATATTTGTTTAATTAAAAGCCCTTTTTGGCGCCGCTTGTCGGTAGCTATTAAAAGTTTCTATTCAGATTCGTCATAGGTAAATACTTTAACATTATAAGGAAAATTGTCACAAACTTTTGACCGCCCCGCCGCGCGCCGTAAATTTTAAATGATATAGATTTCGTTTGATCTAGTTAATTTGAAAAAAAACCTTAGCGAGATTTATATTTAGCTTTACAGCCGGCATAGGAATAGTTATGATTTGGCGATTGTAGCGCCATGCATCTATGGTAGAAAATGTTATAACATTGGAAATGTTTTTTTGATCGCTTCTGTACTGTAAAGTGCAACATGCCGATATTTCCGTTATTTTTAGGTTAATATAGTTAATTGAGGTGTCCAAATATTTAAATTGACGAGATTAAGGGGCTATGTGAAAAAAAGAAGGGTCCTTAAAAACCAAATATCTTCTAAACTAGCTACTAAAATTTAGACTAGATTTTTGGATATGTATTAATTCATCATATAATCGAAATTTTGGAAAGAGCCAATATTTCCTCAAATAAAAAAAAATCCGAAGTAACTTCTGTTTTTTTTTCGGAACTCTTGTAACTTCTAAACGGTAGGTAAATAATATAAATTTTAAACTTCATATTAAGAAAGACATTAATGTTTTCTAGATATTGTAAAGACAAATATTAAAAACTCAATTAATGAATTTTAAAATGTGTTTTGGCGCTTACGGTGTTAAAAATTCGCCGGGTTTACGGTGTCCCATCTCTGTCTCTCGAAGCAGGGATTGATATAAGCGTCGCACGGGCGGGGCGGGCTCAGTCGGTCGCAATTATTTTAAATTATACAAAAAAAAACTGACATAGTCATACATTTCTTTCATTAAAAAAAATGCTCTAAAATGGTAATTTTCTGGTGTACCTTGTGGGCCCAATGTATACTCTTATTTATGATATTTTTTACATACTCACAACATGTATACATGTTCAGAAAGGTTATATCTCGGGATGTTTTTCGAAGTTTTTGAAAATAATAATAAATTTGGGAGTTATGATGATTTTAAGATCTAGGTTTGTGCGTCTTGAGCGCGCGGGTTTTCAAACATGTTATTACAACAAAGCTGTAGACTACGCATAGATACTACTGTATTTTCCATTATGAATTATTAAAATAAAACGTTTTGAAAAATATAATAGATTTTCTGTTTTTTCATTACCGAAGTTCATTTGCAATGCTATTTGAAGGTCATGTGGTGCATGGGATCTGTGTTTTTTTTTATTTCCCATTGGTATGACATAATTTCAGTGAATAGCACCTTACAATTGCAATGACGGCAATGCCAAAAATTACAAATGTCAACAAAATAAGGAAAATTTAAAATAATAGGTAGGTAGGTAACTAATCTAATTTTATTATGTAATAATATTATTTATGGAACTAATTTAATAACGATCCTAAGGCTAAATCATAAATAATAAACATTTTTACATACCTTCCTTGTAAAGTCCGTTTAAATTTGCGTAACATGACAACATTTCGATCTCTTTTTAGGATTCAGTTGTAATCAGGATACCCTTGTAGTTTCGCCATGTCCATCTGTCCACCGACCACTCCCCCTTGCCATATCCAACATAGATAGTTTACACCTAAATAAATTTTCCTTTATCTTATGATTTAATCCACTTACTTTTATAGAGTAATCGGTCAAAAACCACAACGCCAGTTATAATATTGGACCTCAAAAACTATTTCATTTCTTAACGAAATGGCTATCGATAAACCGCATTAGTGTGGTGACCATAAACTGTTATTTTGATGTCGACAAATCCACTTTATTAACGAGACCTCCCGCCGATTGTAATACAACCTTGTCTAAATAAAACCAGATTTTACGCCTTAGTGAATCGTACTAAAACCTTTATGGGTTTTATAACGACAAAGTTCTTCAACGAAGCGCTCCTTTTGACTTGAATGCTTGCGTCCGTGAGCGACAATAGTGATCGCAGTTGACACCTGCATTTAGTGACGTATGATGGTAGCACTTCAAAATTTTATCGATTGAAATTATTGAGAGATACATGGTAAGGTGCTACGGTGGCGTAATCATAATAGATGTCATTATCAATTCAAAGATAGAAAGAAAAATATTTAATTTGGTCCTTATAACTTACATATAATTTACAACGTTATATATTTTTATTAAAGATAGTACTAAATATAACATTCATTACAAGATAACTTATTATAATTATAGCATATTGTTATGGGACTAAAAAGGTTTCCACTCAGCATATGTCTAGCATAAATCAAGAAGTAGTAAGTAAGACGCTGATTTTCAGGAATTGGTCGTGCGTCGACAGTTTTTGGTAAAAAAACACTTTTGATAGAATTAGTCGCTGGTCGTGCGTCGACTACGCACTGTCCACGAACAGCGACTAATTAATTTTCTGTGGCACTTTTGAATTGTATGATATGTAACTATAAAATTTATTACAATTTTCACACGATTATTTCTATTATAAGGTAAGATTTAAAATCAATATCTACTTTTTTTTCATTTACTCCCTATTATTAAACAGTAATAATAGCCATGCCAACAACGTTTACCACGGTTTACAAAAGCCTTATCATGAATATTAGCACAGTACGTGCCACCTGACAATTTTAATTTGTCAATTGATTATTTTGCGTTCAAAAAGGTCAACGTAGTTTGGAGTTATTTGACAGTTATATAGTGTGCTGTCGACTGTACATAGCAGGTTATGGAATGTAAAATACATATACATATTTATCTTCATTACATATCAAAAGTCAAACATAAATTTAAAAACTGAAACCTGTAGTTATAGTTTTATAATACCAACCAGTTTATTTTACATTATAATATTATCATCATACATTATTAATTCATAATAAAATCTAAAATGTTGTAAGTTAACTGTATTTGTCACACCTATCTTTCTTTAATGCGTTTGTCGATAGACACACATCGACATGTAAATATCGATACGCGCGCCGCACTATCGGCCGCTATAACCGGTCAGTTTATGGTGTGTTTTGTCCCGCGATGCCGTCGCAGTTAACCCTATCTTTATGACCAACTCTAAACATAAGTGTCTTTCCGAACTTATTTATTTTTATCTCATTCCATTTTAAAATTGAATCTGTATTCGGCGTGTGTGTGGTTCACTTCTTCAACACTAAAAACGTCAATAAAATCCACGGCATTTTTAATGAAAATTTGACTCACTTTTTACTATATTATTTATGTGAATTAAATATCTAAGCGTTAATAAGGTAAACACATGGCCATTTGACTTTTATGGTCATTTTGAAAATTTAATGCCCCCGTACAGTCTGAACGTATAACGTTTGTCACATCGTAAATAGGAAATTTACGCTTTTTTATCTATAAAAACGGTTTACTCGCATGTCAACTGTTTTATTATCAATAAATAATAAAATATAGGTGTTTTACTGCGCGTGCTTACAAGTAAGTAGTGTTAAAGTTGCTATACGTTTTAAATGATAAGGATTGAGAAGTGTTTGAACCGAAAATGTAGAAATTCTGATAGTGGAATAACTCTTTTACTATCAAAAGTAAAGCTCCTAGGTTTTAATAAAACGATTCGCAGTATAACCACAGAATAATAAAAAGTTATGGTATAATCCACACTTTACTCCCAAGTTCTAATGATTTCCAAAAAGCTCTCTGTACTTGGAAAAGAAAGCTTTGCGTAAGTTTTCAATTTGTGTAAGTAATATTTAAACAAACCGACTTGAAAAGTAATTTTGTCTATAGGTAATGAAATTAATTATTTACTATTATTATAATAGAATGACAAGTAGGTATAAATAATTATGAAGTTTATAAATTATCTTTGTATTCTCCTAACTATTCAACTTGTCTTGATCAGTGCATAAATGTTAGGAACACAGGTATAATACTAAATAGATGCGGCAACATACAACATACCTTACTTATACGTCAAAGAACTGACAAATGTACAACGCATAAAAAATAAATAAATAATACTTCATTCTTTGTTTCCAACAGACTTTGTCACTCATAAAAGATGTTTTCGTTAATTGTTTAAGTTGTACGCGTTCCTGATATTTTAACAATATATAAACAAAATTTGGATTTTGCTCATTATTTATCTAAAATGTAGGCTGCTTTCGAACAAAGTCCGAGGAAACTAGAGGAACTCGAGGAATGATAAGTGTGAAAAACACCACCAATAATATTGGAAAAATAAATGTAATTTAATTTTTGCACTAACTTTTCGACCAAATATGTAGCTCTAAGGCCGCCATATATAGCCCACAACGACTTTTTGTAGCGCTGCTAGCGCTACAGTAGCGCTTCGATACAGCCGCTATCCTTGTACATTGGAACGCTACCAAAAGTACAAGTTAATGGTAACTGGAACGCAGCCATATGGCTACGTTCCCCCCCGCCTCTCTCTCTCTTGTCAATGGTTGTATTCGGTCTGTTATACCAAATTTATAATAAACACTATTAATTAATTTAGTGGTTTAATTAATTCAATTTATAACAATCCTGTTTAATTTAAACGCGAAAACGCGATGCTGAGGTGCATATTGAAAACGCGCGAATCCATCACTACAAAAAGGTAGTCATTGGTAGTGCCCTTAAGGAACTTGCGGTGTCTATTAAGTGTTTTATCTGCGCTTAGGTCCCAGGAACAGGACTTCGGTCATTAAGTGCGATCCGCCGAGATCATTAAAGCGGGTAATTTTTCATTATACTCCTTGTTTTGTGCGTCTGTTTTAATGAAATGATTAAGGGAAGTATTCTTTGGTATTAATTGAGCGCGGGCTAAGTTTCTCATTAAGTAGTGCAAATTTATGCAATTTTCAATAATAATGAAGTTAAATAGTCTCTCTTATAAACGAACTAGTAAAATACTCGCAACTTCCTTTGCGTATCTCTCGCGTTCCCGTGGGAATTTTGAAAAATCCTTTCTTAGTACACCCCTAGACGTGCGTCGTCGTAAGGAACCTACATTCCAAATTTGAAATCTCTAGATCTAGCTAGACCCAGCGGTTTGGGCTGTGCGTTGATATATAGTTAAATCAGTCGACTTTGAATTTTATATATATATATTAATTACAAATAATACCTTATGCTATAGGTCTTACAATATTTTTGAACTTCTATGTACAAAAACTTCTTCTTGTTCAAAAACAAAAGCAGCGCAATTTATTCTTATAAAAAAAATGTCATACGGCAGATAAGCGAGGGAACCTGAAGGAAAGTTACCTCGCCATTAAGTTGTTATTTTTTCTATGGAAGTGGAACTGCAGATTTGTATTTAAATACCTCTACCAGAATTGGTCGCGCGAAACAACATTTTTCATAGAATTCGTCGCGTTTCGTGCGTTACGTACTGTCGACGCACGAAATGCGACCAATTCCTCTACCAACCCATAACCATCCCACTATAAGGATACGGGTCTCCACTCAATCGAATTGGATTAGCCACTCTGCCACGCAGCTCCAATGCCGATTGTTTTTAAAGATACGATAAAATATTTTAAGTTGTATTATGCGGTTTTAAAATAATTAAATTATACAGAAAATAAATTTACACTCGTTTAAAAATATAAAAAGTAAAAATACTAAGTTTTTAGAACAATCGCTAACTTTATTCACGTCGTCATTATCACGTCGTAGCAATAACGCCAGTATATTAACCTTAAAAAGAAATTCCATCCTTATTTTCATAACATTAAAGTTTATATTCCCTTTAACAATTCACACTAATGGATATATTGTCTCGCAAACATTGCAACTGTTAAAAACATTACGTTCAACCATTAGTTGCAATAATTCTTTGAAATTGTAAATTTTGTAATTGTAATAATACAATGTCATTGTGTTTTTAATTTGTTTGCATTTTTTATGATATGGACTGCATTTTTTTATAACATATTACAGTCGCAGACAAATAAATTGTAGCATCAAAAGTTGCACAAATAAGTAGATAAATAAGTGTTGTCTATTATAACACAAGCAGATAACCAAGCTTACTCTGGGACCAGCTAGGTTACTCTGCAATGA
Organism: Endotricha flammealis; assembly: GCA_905163395.2. NCBI lineage: Eukaryota > Metazoa > Arthropoda > Insecta > Lepidoptera > Pyralidae > Endotricha > Endotricha flammealis. The sequence goes on from LR990867.1 coordinate 3,659,331, forward strand.
AATCACGATTTGAATTTCAATTCTGCATAATTTAAAATTAACAGCACATCCTAATTCGTTTTCTTGAAAGTGGTGCTAATTCTGTTGTACATTTAACTAGATTAAACTAATTTTGACAGGACCAATGGTGTTGTTGTCCTTCCTTGGTTTACAAACTTAATCTAGTTAAATGTCAACTGAATTAGTACCACTTTATACTAATTTGTTAGTGAGTGTACAAAACGATTTCATTTAGTTAAAACTAATATAGTCTCTGAAGAGTACAAAAGAATACTCAAGAAACATGTCCAAATGTCGAAAACCGTATGATTTTATATTATTTTATAGTATTACAGAGGAAGAATGATAGCGTCGATGTAATAATTTTCTGTTTTTAAACATCTCATTGTAAATGAACTACTAATATGAATATATAATATAATATGAATATTTATATAATACATTATCGTAAGTAAGTATAGTGATATGGTATAATATTTGAAGTTATTTATTCATTTTGTTTTTATATTTAGATGATGTCCTTAGTATCTATCATTTTCTTGTTTAGTATTTATTTTCTTGTCGTGCTAGCCCTGTCCACTCCATACAGAAATTCGTTACCTTAAGGTTGTCTTGAAAAGATGCTTTTTAGCAATAAGGCCGCCTTGTTGCATTTACACTAGTTTATAAGTTTTTTTTTGTACTTTTTTCTGTGTGTAATGCAAATAAAGAGTATTCTATCTATCTAAGTTTGTATGAGAAATAAATTTCTTTAACACTAAACTTAAACGTACACCTAGCAATTGAATACCGATCGCTCAGGATTGGTTTGAAGAGTATCCCAACAGGTAGTGTTGTGTCAGTTGTGTAGAATCTATTTATTTATTTTATCACCAGTTTAATATTTGGCTTCAAAAATCTCTTTGGCACCGCCTCCTAAAAGCTAAAGACGTGCCCCAGGCATAGTGTCAAACAGCCTCCGAAATGGCCAGTATCATAGGCGTTAATGATTTTTCAGTTGATTGATCACCTGACTTTGACTAATGATTATTTTAATTGATACACATCTAATTCAATTTCGATTCTCATTTCTGTAACCCTTGAATTATCATGTTAATTACTTATTAATGCATTATACGAAGTCAAAGTCAAAGCCAGATATAATTTAACCAAAATGTCCAAACCTAAAACTAATATTAAAAATTACAAAGGCATGGTCCCTATGGCCGGGTACCCAAAATGCTGTGTGCCCAAAATTGAAAAAATTTTCATACCACCAATAGACGGCAGATTTGTACTAAGAAGAACTAGCATGAACCTTAGTACTTGCTCTTGTACAATTCTCACTAACACTATGTTGTGCATAACAGTTGGTCCACACGAGTAATTCATGCTTGCAACAGTCACTAAAAAACGTTTTAAGATTAGGTATAAATATATAAATTCGACACTATTCATACAGCGTCAATCCAAAGTAAGCTAAGTTTATTGTGCTTCTGCAGGGTTACCACCATCTCTTATTCCCATTCAATTCAGGACCTAAACAGAATAGAATCGTTATTTCGTACCACCATGTATTCTAAACGACTCGGTATAAGTGACAGCGATTCAGCAGATATTATTCATTCATTTTGTATGAACTTTCGTACCACCATGTCTTTCCACGACCTAAATTGAAAGAATTGATCTGTCAAAAGAGCTGTCAACCTAAACTGAATCAAGGACTGTCAAGGAGGACAGAGTGGCAACTCCGGGGTAAAATCGTCATGTATGGAAGGTGCTGTCATGCACTGGCTGAGATATGAACTAAAATTTCAACTATATACCTTTATACATAGTATGTATACGCTACCCTTTATTTTCTAAATATATTTCTTTGTTAGCGCTCCAAAGACATCCCCCAACCGACGGAATATATAGAATTTTGAGTATTTAAGTATCCAATTATATTTTATTTACATTTTAAGTAAATAAACAACTAATAAAATCAATAACGTCAATGGTATCAAATAGTCCGCGGTCCATCAGACGCCATGTGAAGTTGGAAAATGGCCATCGCTTTTTTTTAATTTTAGTTCACCCGCCAGCCGCCAAATGTCGCTGTTGCCTATGAAAATTGACGGTAATATCTATCAAATTTCTATCTAAATATGGCTACTTGGTGCGAATTGTTTTATATAATTTAATAATTATAAGAAACGAGTAAATATATAAGAAAGTAAAGAAAACGACCACACAAAATGTATTGTTGTAACATTTATATAAATTACATTTATTGTTATGAACATTAACATTATAAAAAAATGTTATGATGTGATATGATATTCATCAATAATGTTATGCTAGTTAACAATAGCCTTTATTGCCCGTGGTCCCTGTGATAGTCCCTGGAAGGTACCACGGGAAATATTTTACCCGTGGTCCCTGAATTTAGTATAAGCCAACTAATTTAAAGGAATGCTTTTTGGATGGATTAGGAATTCTATTAGGAATATTTTGCAATGTTTTAGGATGGATTAGAAATGGTTTTAAGATTATTTTGCAATGTTTTTAGGATGGATTAGAAATGGTTTTAAGATTATTTTGCAATGTTTTTAGGATGGATTAGGAATGCCTTTAGGATTATTAACAAATGTTTTTAGGATGGATTAGGAATGCTTTAAGGATTATTAAGCAATGTTTTTGGGATGGATTAGGAATGCTTTTAGGATTATTTAGCAATGTTTTTGGGATGGATTAGGAATGCTTTTAGGATTATTTAGCAATGTTTTTAGGATTAATTAGAAATGCTTTAAGGATTATAAAGCAATGTTTTTGGGATGGATTAGGAATGCTTTTAGGATTATTTAGCAATGTTTTTGGGATGGATTAGGAATGCCTTTAGGATTATTAAGAAATGTTTTTAGGATGGATTAGGAATGCTTTTAGGATTATTTAGCAATGTTTTTAGGATAGATTAGAAATGCTTTTAGGATTATTTAGCAATGTTTTTAGGATGAATTAGGAATGATTATTTTCGAAAATTTTTGATATGGTTTAGGATTATTATAGGTAATTTTGACGATATTTTTGTTATGTTATTAGAATAGTTTTGTGATGGACTAAGATTGACTTTAGATTTAGTTAAGAATAATTTTCAGTCTTATTTTAGAATGCTTTTATGGTGATTCAGAAATGATTTTCATACGATTTTCGGATGGTTCGAAGATGATTTTGAAATGTAAAATTCCTGTTTGTATTTATCCATTTTCAGGAGTTTCGCATTTCTCCACATGCACTTGCCCCAATGGTAATAACAGCCCACAATATGTATGTCGGGAAACACTTTTATAATGGCGTTAATTGCGCCAATTTCGTAATCACAATGCATTTTTAATGGGTTCCATTGTTTCAGTTGTGACTGTATCATTTGAAACATTATATAATATGTATGCTCTTTTTTATCTGGCATTAACACATAAATCAGAGGCTTTACATTTGTTTTTTCTTCCGTACTATCAAGCAGCTTTGGAACGTTGCATCCCCGAAGAATTCCTTTATATTTCGAATCAATTGCCTAGAATCTGGACTACAAAATATGATCATACGCTCACCTTCATCACTACTGTTATCTGCTAAAATGAAGTCCTCGAACTGTTCCGGAACTTCAACTTCAGATAGTACGGAAGAAAAATCAAATGTAAAGCCTCTGATTTATGTGTTAATGCCAGATAAAAAAGAGCATACATATTATATAATGTTTCAAATGATACAGTCACAACTGAAACAATGGAACCCATTAAAAATGCATTGTGATTACGAAATTGGCGCAATTAACGCCATTATAAAAGTGTTTCCCGACATACATATTGTGGGCTGTTATTACCATTGAGGCAAGTGCATGTGGAGAAATGCGAAACTCCTGAAAATGGATAAATACAAACAGGAAAGAAGAATAGTAGCACTATGTGCAGCATTACCACTTTTACCTAAAGACATGATTTTGAAGGGATGGGAGTTTATAAATTCAGAACCCGCCGTGGAAATTTTCGGTATGCAAAAATTCCTAAATTAAGTAAAAAAAAATTGGTTAAGACCAAAATACATAAACTTTTTATGTGTATTTGCCGAAAGACACCGAACAAATAATGTCGCCGAAGGACTAAACGCCAAAATTAACAAAAGAGTTCACAAAAACACAGTTAACCTGATGCGTCTTTTAAATGTATTACGAGACATGGACACCGTAAATAACCTAAAATTAACTAAAAAAAAGCAAAGCCCGACGAAATAATAAACTAACAAAGAATGACGATGTTATTCGCCATGTTATTTTAGAGCTCATTAATGGCGACATATACATTGGCAATGCTCTTGATAAACTGCGGTAAACCAAAAGAAGAATTGCATTTGGAACGAACTAAAGGACTATGTTTATGTTGTTAGTTATTATAATAGAGCACAAACGCATAGAGTATATGTATGTACTTATGTTTTATTTTGTTGTTGTCTTTAATAATATACAATTAAGTTATTATACCTTTTTATATTAGTTAGTTAAAAAAAAGGCATTAAATTTAGAAATACTCGGTAAAATGCGCCTCTTTTGTAGCAGCCATCCCTCATTAGAAAAAACTGGGCAAGTACGTGTCGGGCCACACATAATGTAGGGTTCCGTATTGGCTACGCATTTCTTGCTTACAGATGAGTACAATTCCATATTCTATGACATTTGTACGTTTTCGTCAAAGAAATTTTACTTCATAAGTTCGTCGGATATTACTCGGTAACTATTAGTGCCTACTTAACCGATATAGTTTTCCTTGTAGGTTCACTATATGGACTACTACCATGAATTACCATGAAGAGCCCCCCCCCCCCCCCCTCTATCTCCGAAAACAAATATATCAATCAAAAACATTCCAAAATAGTCCTAAAGTTATTCCTAATCCATCCCAAAAACATTCCAAAACAATCCTAAAGTCAATCTTAATCCATCCCAAAAACATTCCGAAATAATCATAAAGTCAATCCTAATCCATCCCAAAATAATTCTAAAGTCAATCCTAATTTATCCCAAAATAATCATAAAGTCAATCCTAATTCATCCCAAAATAATCATAAAGTCAATCCTAATCCATCTCAAAAACATTACAAAATAATCCTAAAGTCAATCCTAATCCATCCCAAAAACATTCCAAAATAATCATAAAGTCAATCCTAATCCATCCCAAAAACATTCCAAAATAATCATAAAGTCAATCCTAATCCATCCCAAAATAATTCTAAAGTCAATCCTAATTTATCCCAAAATAATCATAAAGTCAATCCTAATTCATCCCAAAATAATCATAAAGTCAATCCTAATCCATCCCAAAATAATTCTAAAGTCAATCCTAATCCATCCCAAAAACATTCGAAAATAATCAACAACATTGTAAAAAAATAATAATTGTAGGCCATACCTTTTTAAATTAGTTGGCTTATACTAAATTCAGGGACCACGGGTAAAATATTTCCCGTGGTACCTTCCAGGGACTATCACAGGGACCACGGGCAATAAAGGAACAATAGTAGTAAATATTAAATTATAGAAATTAATATATTTTTTATATCTCTTAATCTCCTCTACTAAATTCCTAAAAAAGACCAATATCTCCCTCGATAAATTGGCTTTTTCTATTGAGTCAGCACACAACGCCCTGCGTGCTGCACCTTATTTCAACGCCGGTTCACCATCACCACAGAATTCATATCACCACACCACCACGTCTCCGCCTGTCACGCGTTGTTCTGCGTCTAGGAGTTAGATGCTGAGGCGTAGCTGCTACGGTCGCAGATGGAAAATGACGAGGCGTAAATTTATTTAAATTCGTAAAACGCGATTTCACTTCACAAGATTGACTTGACATTTGTGTCAGTCCGATCCGACAGGGTGCGTTTTGAACGTGTAATATTTAATTTTCGTTAAATACTTTTTTTACGCAAGTATAAGAAAGTATACCCCGTTTAATCTGTCTATAATCTATAAAAAATCGATGTTTTTCGTTTGAATATAGATTAATTTACATCTTAAACAATTTTAAAATAGATAAATAATAAAATTAAGTTGTTTTAAAAAACCGGTAATGACCAAAACGAATTAATGGTTTGTTTTGAACGCACCGCTGCAACTAATCAGCGACAATTTTCATTTGCTCATCCGACGAAATGCGATCCTGTTTATGAGAGATGGTGGTACGAAATAATGCGATTACGTTTAGGTACCTAAACGGAACCAATTCAAAACGTGAGTAGTTAGGTAAAAGATGATGGTAACCCCCCTGTTATGGGTACCAGACAAGGAATATAATTATTGTAATACCCCAAAAAGTTACTACCTACAAGTACTATTCTATAAATGTTGTAAAACTAAAAAAATAACTGCACAGAATAGCAATTTGCAAATTAGGTACTGAAGCTATTAAATACTTTATAACATTTTATTACTATAATTAATAGTGATTGAAGGGCATTTTAAACTATGCCTAGATCAAAGTTAATGTTGGCAGAAACTTTAGACATATTTTAATTCTAACATGTCTATTAGGTACAAATAAATCTCTGACATATTATTATGACCATTCACAGAGAATTACATTAAAAATTTAAGTACTTTTCCATCTAATAAAAGGATTCTTCATAGGCTACGGTGACTGCTTACCAGCAGGCGGGTTGTAGTTGTATTTTTGTTTGCCACCTTAGTGGTATAAAAAAGCAGACCAAGTCAACATTGTGTCTAGTCAGCGTCGGACAAATAAAAGTTTCATTTCTGATCTTAAAATCGTGGAAGTGCGCTTCTCTCTTCGGTGTCAACCTGGTCGTACTGCTGATTCTACTATGCAGAGAGTGACCCCTCTAAAGCATTCTTATGGTATCTACAAGTACTGTTAATTTAAACAACCAACAGTTCAGTGATGCCACGAGATCTCATCCTATCAGCTGAGGCATAAAGTTAACAACATAACCTTTTTCACTTTCCTTCTCCCATTCTTCCTTTTTGATTCATTCCTAGGTGGGCAATGCATCCATGTCCATGGGCAGCATTACTTACCATCAGATGTCTCGTCTCGTTTGTCCTCCTCTGTCATAAAAAAAAACTATCTTTTAAGTCGCGAGTCTTCAAGCCAGCCTAGCCGTCCAGTGACGCATCTGAGAGCTTCTGTAACCACATTTCCATAGGTTAGGTTATCTGAACTATTATTTTATCTTCAATCTTTGTCACTTCACCTTCAATCTGAATGTCAATTTGCGATCTAAACATAATCTATATTGGAATTCCATTAAATTATTACTACATCATAACATCCGAACTTCCAACGGACAGACAATTAGTTACGTTACATCACAACGCAAGTAGGTCAGTAAGGTACAAACGACACCAGTAATCTTGCTGCTATTAGTCTGAAACATGGATATAAAGTTTTGTATTATAATCTATTTTTCATCATCTATACAAAATAATGAAGTGTTTTCAACGTTGTATGGACGTTAGCTACAAAAAATTCAATTATTTCTTACGCCAATCGGTGAGTATTCATGAATGCTGTGCTGTTTGATCATCCCACTGCTGAGATCTGCCTTTTCGCCTTGTCAGGGGTCATTGTTTTAAGGACTGATTGTCATCATCATTGACGATCTCTGACTCTTTACAAAATATTATAATTTAACATTTTGACAAAACTTTTACAAGCGATGTGTTAGCAAGCTTAAACTTTTACAAGCGATCTATTAAATTTATGTCTGTGTCCCACAATAATTGTAGCACGCGAGCCTCATGTATACTTACACAAAGTGCCTTTATTACATTAAAACCAGATTCTTCAACGTCTATGTGAAAATTATCATTCTTGATCGATGATACCTCTATGGTTTAGTATTTTTCATATATGGTATTTATTTTTATAAATACTTCCTTTATTGGTATCGTTTTTGGCTCGTTGACTCTATTTGTATCTTCAATGTCGAAGAACGCGTGTTTGAACCCCGATTCATTGACATTTTATAATTAGGTGAATAATAAAAAGAAAAAATTTGAGTTGAATATTGTTTCATTGTAATGTACCTTAGTATCAAATTATGACTCATGCATGACATAATCAACATGGGATTAGTGTCAGGATCAGTGGTACCTATCGTGTAATTCATTTATTGATTTATTTATTTTTTTACTTTACTCAACAACTTTATGTACAGTGCAATAAGACAGAACTTTGCAATCCCTTCTACATTTCTCTAAATCGTATGAACCTTTAGACTTTTTTTTTACATTTCTAAATTCTTCCCAAGTACTAAAACCCCGCTAAGCCCAAGTGGCACACTTCATTAGCAGTACATCTAGCCCACCCCATTGTTTGGTCTCACCTCAAATCGCGATGTCATTGCAGCCGCTATCATTTCAGCATACAATTTGCAACAGTTGATGTTCCCAACGATAGTGGTAATTGGGAGACAGTGTTCCCGATTAAGGTTATAGCACATGAGGCGGGTAAACGCTGCGGATGAAACGTAGATTCGCAAAATTCAGGATATCTAAGTATTTTTTACATTTATGCGTACACACATTCCAAATTATGGTTTTACTCGCGCGGTCCCGTCCAATTCACTCATGGGAATTTAGTCAAATTACCAATCACCTTCAACACAGGGAACTAAAGCGTAAGCTATCGTAGAAAATTTGTCGTCTTCTTCCTATTCTTACCTCACTTTACGTGGAGTCAGTACAGCATGTAAATCTTTTCCACTTCGCCCTATCATTCGTCGTTTCGACTGTAACATTCCTTCTACATTTCTTCTTCACACACTCAATCCATCTTCCCGTATTTCTGACTCCGCAAACTTTCATACCCTTCTAACGAGATTTCCTTGCCCTCAAAACTAAAAAATCTCTCCGACCTCATACCTACTGCCTAAAAAATAATAATAAATAAAATACTGCAAAATAAAACGTATCCATCTTTAAGAGCATTTTTGAACAAAAAAAAATTACAATCTCTTAACAATTGAACGTTCCAGACGCTAAGTGTATACTTGTATAGCAGCATACGCTAGCCTTATCTCCGCTCTACGTGAGCGAAGCTCGCTAACGGCATCTCAAGAAATACCTCGGAAAATTGAGAATATTCACCGTGTGTCGAAAATACCCCGTGTACACCTTTGGATATGTTAGCAACGTTATGTATTTTCATCATTACAACATGCAAACCCTTTGAAATATGAACATCCATACTAACATTAATTCTAAAGTGTGTTTGTTTGTTTGTCCTTCTTTCACGTCGAAAGTAACTAACGGATTGACATATTTGGGGATAACTTAAGGTCTGGAGAGTGACATAGGATACTTTTTATCCCGGAAAAACATCTTCTTCTTGCGGGAAAAAATTAATGGCAGATCCTCTGGACCACGCGGGCGAAGCCGCATGTAACAGCTAGTATTTTATAAAATAATGCCAGTGAAACTAAATAAACTTCTTTACCTAAAACTTTTATTCATTTATGTTTTCATGAATCGGATGTTGTTGAGAATGCCTATCCTTCAGATAAATTGAAAGGTTTTGTATCACTTTTACAACTAAAAGTACAACCAATTAGTAACGTAATAACTATTATGTAATATGTAATTAGGGACATTACGTCTGTAATAAAAATCAAAGAATTTAAACAATAATCTGAAAATAAAGGAATAATAAATAACGACAAAATTAAATATAATATGGAACATAATTATTGTTGAAGTCACAATAATCTATGAACAACAAGAAAGTTTACAACTGTTATCCAATGTACAAATACAGCTAAATGAAATACACCACATTATTCAAAGCATTGTATAAAAAAAGAAACATTTATTAGTTATGTTCTATTACCTAACAATAAATCTCTAAAACCAATCAGAAATTCAAGTATAATTTGTACAATTATTGACTCAACAAGTTATAACCCCGCTGCTGTAGAAAAACGTGAAAGAATCTAATAAATCAAAATAAAGCTCCTTTGAACCTTCTAATTAAAAGAGCCAACACGGCAAGCAATTTGTAAAACCTCTCGGTATAATTCATAAAAATTCAAAATATTAACATTACTAATAGAGAACACGCATGCAAGTGAGAAAGTTAATGTCGGACACGCCATTTTAAATCCACTAACACTTTTATATTTGAATATTTAAATCTAACAAGCTATACATTATCGGATCGACAGTAATATTGCACCTCCCACCGTTACAATCTAATTTACTCAATAATTCGATTTAACTTCGAAACAAGATATTGTTTTTTTATGCCACAAAGTTGGCAAACAAGCATACGGCCAGCCTGATGGTAAGCATCACCGTAGCCTATAGACGCTTCCGATACCGGGGGTATCACTCACGCGTTGCCAACCCTCCCAACCCCCTAAGTGGAGAGTTCTGTAGATCTTACTCACCGTAGGAACACAACATGGCCGAGACCAATGCTATTTGGCTACGATCTTCTGTAAGGCGGAGGTCCTTCCCTAGACGGGCTGCTCCGATTTGAGCGGATTATCCACTGTGCTCCACCTCTCTTAAATGATTGGAAATTATATAAAAATTGACACAATGGTGTTGCCAAAAGTTAATATTTTCCGAACCGTGATAATTTCGTATAAAATTGATTATATCGTTATGATATTCAATGATTATTACAATATAATTTATTGCGATTTCTATGCCATAATTTTTCTAATGAAAATCGAATTCTTCCACATACTATAAAATTGTTATTTACTATGAAAGATATGATTTTACAGCAATTTTAAACCTTACTGCGTCTATAGTAGGTGTTTTAGTTGATTTTTTTGGAACTGAATACAAATCCGTTGTTTAACGCAAATTGTTTCTTATTCTAATGTTTACGCATAATATATTCATGATAGTGGTCTTAACTGTCTTTAGATCATTAAGTTGGTATTTTAACTGTTCCATAGATTCGTTTCGATTCGATACTTCCATACGAATCGTCAAATTATCGGTATCGAGTAGCCATTGATATATGGGATTATGGTAATGGCATTAAATGTATTAACAAGCTTAACTAACAAGTGATTACTACTGACCATAAACTATTTCAATAGACGAATAAAATCGTGAAAATATTTATCGATTAAATTCGTTTTATTTATTTTATCTTAGGCGTCTTTTTGTTGTAGGCATTTATTTTAAATATAGTTTTTTTATGTTTTTAATTTAAGTATTTCAATTCAGTAGTTCTATTAATTTTCCTGTTAGTCAATTCATAAAAAGTATAATGAGAAAGACAATTATGCATTTCAAACAACAAAATCTCTCCCGCAGGTTGCAAATCCTTTTTCAAGAGATCCGTGAGAAGAAACCTGACATACTCCTGCAGAGGCAATAGAAATTGCCCCATCGACCAACACCATAGAAACCAGTGCCAGTACTGCAGATTGAGAAAATGTCTCAAAATGGGCATGAGGAGAGAAGGTGAGTCGAGCCACTTGAAATATTTAAAAACATTGGCCCTAAAATGCTGCCCTGGGGGAGCCCTGTCAAAATTTCTGAAAATATACTAACAACCATTCTGACTTTATTGTTCTATATAAAAAATGTATAAATTGACTAACATTAACATTCATGCCTGTATTGAGACATTTAAATCTCGTGTTATTAAAATTTTCTTTTTGTTCGCCGGTACTTTACGCTACTCTGTAAGTACTATGTAATATAAGTTTTAATATTACAGCCTCGACATTACTCAGCGAACGTGCTTAAAATCTTTCGTTATTGCTACTTTAATTGCTTCTTGGAATTTAAGTGTCGTCAAAGAGGTTCTTACAATAATATTACGTTTTAATGCTATTTCATACAAAAGGCGTAGAATTGTGCTTCCTTGTTTTAGAGATTTTGTTTCATATGGAATTATGAATAAGTGTACTTTGGTGTCGTTTTTGATAGTAAAAACTATAATCATTGATTTGTAGGAACATCTTTATTAAACTTAGGTACTGTATTAAATCTGTGTTAAACAGCGTTTGATTTTCATACTATATTTTTAATAATTTAAAAATTCTTTTGAAATTTCTTGTTGTAACTGCATTTTATTGTACAGTCAAGAGCAGGTCGACCTTTACATATTGGACTTTGTACCGTTCTTAAGTTCTATGTCATAAGAGCCAAAATTGTACTGCAAGTGTAAAGCTTGACGTGCACCTGACTGTACTACTTTTAATATAATAAAATCAATATACCTAATTATGACACCCACGATTCCACCGGCCTTGGTTTACACGGCCCACAAACAACCCCCGGCCCTTAAGGGTCGTAGTGTGATCGTAACCTTTTTTCAAGAATTAGGTATCTTTACAAATCAGACCTCTACGTAGTATTTCTAGACATTTGCATATTCATAGATAATATTCGTTTTGAACGTAGAAATATAAAATCGTGATTTTTGTGTTGTTGGGTACCGCCACATTACATTTTCGGGTCTATTCAATCTCAAGCGCTGTCTTGCTCATACAAATTACATTAATTTGTTGATTTATTGATACTAAATGTTGTCTGTTTTTGTTACGAGAATGAACACGCTGGTATCTATGTCTAAGCTGGTTTATCCTTGCAAGGGGTTATGTAACTTTTGGCTCTTATGGTTACGCGCTACCACATAATCATTATCATAAAAATTCTCAAGTATTAATATGTGCCAACAAAAAGCTTTAGAGATACATTGATTGTCACAAGTGTAATTAGTGAAACCATTAATCTTACCGAGTCATTAGTCAGACGAGTGCCCAAGGGCACTAAGTAACTGTTGACGATCAAAGTTAATATAAAGTTATAACTGTAATAGCTTATTATTACGGTGGAATTAATATAGACGGTTATTGTTTTAGAGACAGCTTTGTGATTAATGATATAGATGACTATGAATTCGATATGACCTCGAAGAGATATATGGTCATAAATGAGGATTGGATCACCATATCGACATGTCAGATTTACATTTTACAATGCGTTGGATAGTCGCGATACAACATTCAATTAGGTATACATATATTAGGATAAATAAAAGAATTATAAACAACTATTATAAAATTTACAGATTTATAATACCTATTCATTATATTAAAATAGAATTGAAGGTTTTGGTTGATTCGCCAAAGTTACCAGTCAAGTTTAAAAATAAACGTGTCTGATAGACCAGCCTTTAAAAAATCTAAATGAATTAGTTAACATTAAGCTAAAACAATTACGAGGCGAGCCAATCAAGCAGGCAATGCCAAAGCATCAACTAGTTCCTAATGTTATTAGAAATGAAGCGTATAGTTGTGCAAGTAGGGACATTTAAGATAATACTATAAATCAACTGGTTCCAAAAATAACTGTTATTGAAACATTAAAGTTTACACTTAACAGAAATAAGTAACTTAATTGTCCTTACACAGTTCTGAGGTAAATGCCCAAATGAATAAGTAGCCACGAAGGTCAAGTCATAGACCTTGAATGTTAACTTTATGATGTTTCCTAAACAATGTTATGGACAATATAGAAAATATTACGAAACATTTAACTGCTCTAACTCTAAAAGAAGCTTTCAGGTTACCTAATCATATCCTAAACCATGAATGGTCAAAGACAAACCCTGCAGGCCAAAAGGAAGTGGCCTGCTAAGGCATTTACCTACCCGACACGGCCTGTATATCTGCCTGCTGGGCAATACCCCATTTTTTGTGTACAATTGTTGCCCACTTAGAAAATCTATTAGCTAGTCTTGTCCTAAAATCGATTTGATCCGATTTTTGCAAATCCTTTCAGATTTTTTTCGTTTACGATAAAGATCAAGATTGTTTTGTTGCATCTAAGTAATTTTTTTTCTTTCCGTTCGCTTACAAGTTTAGTGTGCTCATTCTCTGTTTATTTTATTATTAAATATTTATAAAAGTTATAAATTATTATATTTGTTATAAAAGGTAGGTATATATTTTGTAAAATATGTATACATATAAGTATAATTATATATTTTAATTTTCTGTTTTTTTTACATGTTAATTATTATTCTGTTCTATCTCTTGCTAGCCCTGCCCTTTCCATATCGTAATTTATTTTAACTGTAAGGTTGCCTTGAAAAGATTGCTGTCAGCAATAAGGCCGCCTTGTTGCAAAAACACTAATCTGTAAGTTGTATGTACCTTATGTTTTGTGTAATTTATGTGTTTTGCAAATAAAGCATATTCTATCTATCTATCTAACAATTTTATGAGACAATTCTCGTATAAGTATCATAAACACTCGGTATGTTTATAAACACCAGAAGGACCGAAACTCGTATAAAAGGTCCAAAATATCAAAGCCCAAACAGGTGTTTCAAATTTTGAGATAAACTCACCAGCGATTTCCTTTCGCCGTAAAGGAAGCCCACTAGCCGAGGGCACGGAGGTTGAAGAGTTCATAACGCGAGGTGGGACACCCGCTGAGGTCGCTGATTATACCAATGGGACCAGCGCACCTGTTCAGACCTTTTTTATTTTGTACACTTTATCATTGAATGGCCTTGATTTGGTTGTAATATCAAAGGTTTTATCAAACAATAACCGCACCTGCATTTTTGGGATAGAAATGTTGATTAACGAATTAAATTTTTGCAGTATTGGGTATATTGGTCAATTAGAAATCGTTCCATGTAAAAATCTGTATATTTACCGAATCCGTATGTTTAGGTGTGTGGATAAATTAGAAAACGGGTTAACTCTAGAAAGGTGTTATTATATTGGCCAAAGTCCTCCCTCTGTATCTACCAGCTGTCTGTATCTGATTTCGTCTTATCATAAAAATTTCTGCAAACATTCTACCTATTGTTAATAAATTTGAATAACCAGTTTTAAAGTTACACAATCATTTTTGTCTCAAACTTTTAGCTCCACACATCACACCTTTGCAATAGCATCATTAGTATTGTCCGCGGCACTTCCGAGCAGATAAAGCAAAGGGCACACACCGGAAAGGACACGGTAACCCGCTGCTCTCGATTCAACCCTTGAGCACCCCATTACGTTTCCTCGACCCCGCATCCCTCATATTTCGCCCAACAAACGATTTGTTTGCTGTCAACAAACAAAAGAAAGGTGCAAACGGTACAGAATCCGTAGTTTTTTATGAAAGATTAACAGTTAATAGAAAAGAAAAAGTAAGTGTGCCTTGCCTCTTTGTCATTTTATAATCGTCTTAGTTATCAAAGTTGTAGATCTAGTGAGATTAGAAGCGTCGACGCTGGTTTTGTAGCTTTTTTTCTTCCATATTGTTTCGGTGTTGGTAGTTTCTAAAACGTTTTAGCGGTTGAAAGGGTCCTTTGAGCCGGTGTGCTACCACTGAATACTTTTGATTGTGATACGGAGCTATCTGTTACAGATATCATTTTAATGTCATGCTATGGTCAGTCTATTTTTAATGGTCTGTGTATGTGAGTTTCTGTCTGACAACGTGTCATAGATTTTATCAATAGTTTTGTTTTTATTGTCTCATATTAATATTTATTAGTTGTTTAGATTATATTATGTATTAGATTATGCCTACTTATAATATCACGAAACTATTAACGGATACTTTATAATACTAATTATCGGAAATTATTATTATAATACGTACAGACAAACATAATAGAAACCTAAAAATAGTATAAAAAATATTTGGCAACGTTCCCATCGCAAATGTTATACGAAACAAAACACACATACCGATTGATTAATTAAACACATTAGTGGAACCGGTTTATTAAATAAGTGCATAAAAGTGACTAAACAAAAGCCGCGAGTCTGTCCGTCACTGAGGGAACAATGAAGAGGATCTTTTGTTTGGGGAGCATCAATCACAGGGTACATTGTTTGGAATATCTTAATAAGTTTTTGTGCTGTACCGGTCATTTAGAAAGATTTCTGCTATCGCCGATATTTCCCCTCCGGGCTGTGGTGTGAGTTTTAATGAAATTTCATTTGGAAGATGATAGATTTTCTGATGAAGCTGCGATAGAGGTTATTCATTTAGGAATTTTTAAAATGTTTACTAATAAAATTCCAGTTTATGTTTCGGTTAGAGATAAAGTTAAAATGTTTAACACTTATATCTGTCAGAATACATCTAATTAGTATACACCCTTTAGCATTTTGGGCACCCTGCCACAGGGACCATGTCTTTTTAATGTTTAATTTTAGTTTTTATTGTTAGTTTAGTTTTAATAATCTAAGATTGTATAGTTTTAATAAATTTTATATATATATATAATCTAAGATTGTATCAATATGTATATTCAATTTCAATAAACTTTACAATTAGTATACACTAGCTAGGTAATATTGTGTAACCCCATTGCAAAACACATAATTCGCCACAAATAAAATAAGTATATATTCTAGTGAACTAAAGTTTTTGAAATTATGAAATAACTCCAGGACCAAATAGGTAATACTCATAAATTATCTGTTAATAATAATCAGGTAAACATTCAGAGACTATTATTACTGTTTGAACTTTACAGTAGGTATAAAATCTTACGTTACTTCAATATGTCGCAGGCTATAACTATCTTACCTTTAATCCGTGCTCAAATCTGTGTAAATGTATACAACGGAAACCATGCACAATGCAATTTCATTGTGTTGCCCACAAGACCTGTCAAAAACATCATCCTCCGCCGAATATTCTCAGGGGCTGCAAATTATAGCGATGTTTGCTTCACTTATTATTTTTAAAAAGTAAATGCCCCGTTTACGCCCTCGGCCCACAAAGGAAATGCCGAAAGGATCGGCGACGCGTTTCGAGGAGGGTGTCAATTTTCGCCTAGAACCAGGTGTGGTCATTGTTACGCAACTGACCATAAGGATGGGTTTGTTTGGATTAGACCAGTCTAGTTTGCCAAACATTTGCTGTTACCGTGAGAAACTTAACGCTTTTTTTGAGTGTCCACTAGTGGTCAGTCAAGCCCTGCGCGACATTTTAGTGAGGAGATAGTGGATACGGTATTTCGATGTTTTTTCCACTGTACATTAATTTAATGACTTAATCATGTCAACGATCTGTACTACTGCTCATAGAACTAAGAGAATAACCCGCGTTACTACGTATGTCGTACTTTGTCTGCTGCGTCACAGCCGAAAGATATTATCGTTTCTAGTGAGTATAATAACTGTGACATGTTTTGTACGTCGCTCCAGGGCCGCGTTTAATGGTCTTCATTCTGGGAAAACTGAGTCGTACTAGCCGCGTCCAACATAAAGATACAATCGTGGCTGAGCATGCCGACGCGTTCCCACGACCGCATCGCGAAAAACCCTAATATTAATCGCTGCATCGGCTGACCCTTGCCGGACATCGGTAACGCCCGGGCGAAAACATTAATTAAAATAGGAGACAACAAAGACCGGTTCCGATTCTGCATGGTCAAGGTGTTTGACCCACGGGACCTGCTGATAGCCCGATACCCGTTCCTGGCGTCGTAAGCTAATTATATTTCCGCACGTTTTGTCAAACATTTGCATGTGAATTGGGTCTGAACTACAATGGAATCGCGCTAATCCACTGGGGAAGGCTCACGTTCGGGGCAGGTAATGTTCGAATATGGCGGGACGGGTCGTCTCTCTATAGTTGTTAGAAACTTGATAGGTTTTCACTATAAACATTAGCTTTACACTGAATAGTTAATGGTGGATAATATTAAATTTCATGCAATGAAAGGAACTTTCATTAGGTTCTGTATCCAACAATAGTGTAAAAGATAATGGTTTCTACAACGGATATTTTTATGTTAGATTTTTAGGTGAATTTTTAACTAGCCATGACATTTTGTAAGCCAATTACGGCCCATTTGAGATGGTCTTCACAATTTGTTCTTTTTCATCAGTTTAACACAGTAGATGACCAAAATCCAATCCGAGAGACTCGTAAACTTCGGAGCGAAATGGCGTCACAAAAAGGAATCAAAGTGTAAAATCATTTGTGTCGGATTAAAAAAGGAGCTAGCGGACGAGCGTGAGATATATACCACTATCAATCACCTGGTGATTTATATTCTCTCTCCGGGATGATGTATCACCGCTCAGGACCCGGTCCACTCGCGCGATGGTAAAAGTATTCGATAATTAACTTTTTAAATTTTGACGGACGCCTTCATCTTTGGGTCGATAAAAAACATCGACTTATACTAAACATGTGAAATCGCCATAACCACCGAACGCTACAACAGAATCAGTGCAAATATCTTTTATTACAAAAGCAGTAAGAACCACAATCCCGCGGTCCTTGCCCGAAACCTGTTGCTTACGAACACTCGCTTTGGTATTTGGAACGTCTTCAATAGATTCATTTCTAATGTCATCAACAAAAGGTTCTGCTATGGGCTCATTAAAATATTTGCATATTTTAATTCGGCTATGTGATTCATCGTTAAATAAGTGATAGGTATCAGAAAAATTATAAGCGATTCCGATACTAATGTGGAATATTATATTTGTAGTTATAAATGTATATTATAGGAATATCATATGAATTATTAATGGCGATCAATTTACAAATATTTGAATTAATTTTCGTTTATATGGCGCTAAATGCGGAGATATATTTTATAAGTTGTGAAAGGATGGAGTGTGGACTTGGAATAATTCATCAAGAGGAACTCGACGTGACACTATATAGCACGTCAAAATATTCAGCTACAGGGGGTTACTTCAATAGCGGGTCCACTTGCCGACTCGGGAATCGAAGGTGGACCCCCGCGGGGCGGCCGGCGTGCGCCTAACGAACTATAGAGGTGATTTATCGGGGCGCACCTCGCATCGCAGTCTGCTCACACCACGCAAGTAGATCTGAATAGTAGTCGCGAGTACCATTTGTACATACGTCCAGCATGTCCCAATTTTTCACATACTCTGACATCAGCATTTTAGTGATAGTTTTTGCAGGATGTTGACTTTTACAGTACAACACATCTCGGCGAGATATTTTTAAAGTTTTTGATTTGACACCTAACGCAGATCAGGCAAATGTATAAGGACGAAAAATAGGTGTTTAAAAAAAATTATTGCACGTAAGACATTATACAAATAAGTCACTAACATTCTTTATTACGTCCTGATTCGAGCAGACGACAAAGCATGCAACGTAGAAATCAATTTGAAAATATTTAGTGCAAATATTTAAAATTCTTCATCAATCCGTCATCTTAGACTAAAATGACCTTGTTATTATAACGCAAATGTTCATGCGCCTTCTACGTATATCTTATTTTGTGGCTTAAACTCTCTGATGCTAATTCCTTTACGACGTGTGATGTTAGGTAATGAAATATCACTCCATCGGGTTTCTTCGTTTAATTCGATTTAGCTCTGGATTATAATTTAAATGTGCCTAGAGTACCTGTTCAAAGATTTATAAGAATCTGTATTTTATGTATAACGAGAATCTGACTGAATGGAAGACAGTTTCCGGAACGCATTTTTTAAATTAATGACATATAAAGTTAAAGTTGCCACTGTCAACCTAAAGAAGAAGAAAAAAGATAGCTTGAGACTTAATGTGGAATTACAATTAAAATGTGTAATAGAAACTGGCTGTAAGAAAGATAATAAAAAAAAAATGTTCATGTGTGATATAAGTAAACACAAAGAAGATGTTTTTGGAAATACCCATGAGAGCGAGAATAACCGCGGTCCCGCTAATAAAACTATAAATACTGATGTAACTTTGTAACTTCTATTATAGTTATATTCGAACTTAACCAGCAAATTCTTTAATTCTGAAATCTTCAATTATCCGTTTTCCAATCTCAATAATACGTGGAATATCAAAAAATGTGAGGTTACATAATTCAACGGCATTATTGGACTATTCCGATTCGAGTTATATAGTTGAATTGGCACTAAAACTATTTATGATAGTATTACTAGCAGGTGAAATTTTCTCACAGTCGCTCGCCTCTAACGCCGTATAATCTCGGATACTTCGGGTAATGCACGGTCTGTATGTATATTGGTTACTACGTTAGTAGTCTCAGCAAACCTGTTTTCTGGTCGTGCCCTCTGTACCGTACCTTACTTTAATGTATCTACTACATTTAATATAGTTTCACTTTGCATTTTAACATCGCGGTATAAACGATCAGTAACTTTCCTTTATTATTCTTCATTTTCTTGAATATTTGCATCGTACACATTAAAATTAATTATATATGCTCCGCTGACAACTTAATGTGTTAGAAAATTCGCGTACGAATTAGCTTGAAATGTAAAATGTCGGCTAGAAATCATTCCTTATGCTAATTTCTCTGATAGATCTATAAAATTAATCTTATCGTCAATAACAACCACATTAGTTGGCTTCAAATTAAAAAAATATTTCTGAGCTGTCACTTGGAATTCATCTAGTGTCCGCATCTCTATATGTCAGTTTGTCTGTGCGTCCATTACACGTGAATCATCCTCGGTATCGTGCTTGGAGAATTTCGTGAGGTCACAGTTTAGTATAGCGGTTTGAGCGCCCTGCGGTCGTTTGTCTGAAAGAGATAGTTGTATTAGAACTTGTATAAGTGTGAGGAAGAAAAACGAGTCTTCTCTGTCTAACGCCGACCGTTTCGTGACCCCACAGCTAATCACATATCTGCAAGCGTATTATGATTATCGCAAGGCTTCGTTTCTCGTACGTTATTGTGGTCAGTGACTCCTTGCATGGTATCTTCGGCCGTACTTAATATTGTTTCATCAGCACGATCTTCATTGCAATTACACGGGATTGATGGTATTCAATTTAAATATACGATCTTCGACATATTCTGTTCTCATGGAGTTGAAGATAATATACTAATGTAGTGACTGGAATCCATAGAATGTTTATTATCCGAGTGATGCTCGCATTGGCAGTTTGTAGTAAAGATTTAAATGATAATATACCAGTTAATAAATGCATAATATGCGTTTTATATTTTAAACCTACGATACAAATCTCCAATGGAGTTTGATAAGTCGATAATTACAAAAAACCGATGTCCGTCTAATGGGGTTGTGAGCAGGAATGCATTTTATTCGAGGCACGTGCCTTCTGATCACTTTATTATGCATATTTCTTAAGGTTTTATCTTTATGATAAGTAATTATATTATCTGGTGCTGTTTTGATGTCTTCCGTGTCCGGTTTCTTCACTTAATAGTTATTTAGATATGCGCCTCTCTCGGTGGGCGTTTTGTTTACGTTTTTTTTTTGTTAGCCACTTTCTATATATAAGCTTATTGTTTATTGGCATCGGTTTATGGTCAACTAACACTATAAATCCCTTTATCACCTAACAATATACGGTATTTATCATAGGAAAGTGAGTTATCACTTGTCTAATCAGGTGGCACATTCGTCAATGCCCTCGCACGCCGCTTTCTACATTACCAAAAACCAAATCTCCAATCTATGAGTTAGAGACAATATATCTCGCTGTCGTAAAAGTTTTCCATTCCTAATGATATCAAAACAAAACCGTTAGAGCAACAAAAGGTGGATTGGTGTAACATTTGTCGTTGTTGGGTGTCGCCAGGCGACATTGGTCGCGTGCTGGGCTATGCTTGAAAAATGGCCGACATAAATAACGGATTATCGAGTTGTATCGAGACGTAACAAGATAGCGGGTAACTAAAATAAATAGGCGAACGGTAAATGAAGTTGTGTACAGAACATATTTAAAACTGAGCCCGTGATGTATGGTCTCTGTATCTCGTGGATCTAATGACGGTAATAGCTAGAAACTCGCAGATGTCGTCGTTAATGGTTCAATTTATAGCTTGTTATTTATGTTTTTGTTGGATCACTTTGTTGGTCATTAGTAGTGAAATCTTAATCTGTCTCAACGTCTTCATATGTTGTGAATGCAACAATTTTAATGCACTTACATTCAAGTCAGGCAAAGTGTATCAAATGGTCATTACTTTTTTTAATTTAATGCCAAAAGAAAGCTCCTGTGATGTACAATACTTCCTGACCAATGAGGTGACACAAAGGAGGTAACGTCAAAGTGTCGAGGAGCAAAGTATATTCTTTGACGAAGCAGTCTTTCATGCTAGACTTTGACATTGCATTTTGCCGCCCACAGAAGCACTTACTAAGTTATGGTCACAGATTGACTTTGTGTATTTGATATTTATTTTACTATATTATTAACTATTCTGCTTACCCCATTTGCCATTCACAAGAAACTAGTAATCTACATTCTGTAATCAATTATGATTATCGATTGTGGTCAGTGATTATCGATATTAATTCATATTGTGACATATTTAGATTTATTCTGACTAATAGTTACTATTCATAGAGTTACTATTTAGGGATCCTCAAGCCTTTCTGATTAAATTCGTTGTGAGTTCCAAGACAGCCGTAGTTCCTCCCCCGGGAAATAGCTATGAAATAAGCTTAATAAGCTTCATTGCTTATTGTCAATCTGAGGTCGCCGTTATTGATCCTGGCTATAGAAGAGACACAGCAGTGGGAATGTGTGATGGGCTTGTCTCGATCCACAAGCCAGCGCTACACAGTTTAAAACATTGCTTTGGAGACGAAGTTTCAATCAATGTAGACGATATTTCATACCAATTGCGCTTGGCTTCAAACGCACTTGGTAGCAGGGCATGCGTTTGACGCAGTGTCTATACATACTGTTTGGAGTTGTGGAGAGTTTGTTTCATACTGGACTTAAAACAGTGCAAAAATGATTATTGAAAACTATCAACAAACTCGTTTCGTATTTTGCAACTAAGCGAAGCAGACAGGCGAAAACGTAGCGAAATGTTCATTGGTAGATTGCTGTGTTGAGCAGGATAAAAAAACTTCAGCACCCGTAAGTCGTTTATCTTTCGGATCATACATAATATTAGGCTATAATATTATAACTTGGTGGTAGACACGGAACCTTGCATTTTAATCCGTATTCTACTTGGCTATGTTTTGTTATGGCACAACATTCCTAACTTGAAACCATTATGCGTCTCCTTACTTTACATTGCCAATAGGTCTTCCTGTAATCGAGAGATACTCCGTCAAACTTAATATTATTGGCATAATTTCACCTCCTTGTTTTGAGGTATTCTTTAAAATGCAACTTAGCGGGGGCGCACGTGGACACTTTTGTTTCCGGTGTCAGATACAAGCTATCTATGAATATTTGATTTCTAAAGAACCAGTATGAAATCATCCACTCCCTGCGCATACGTTAACATTTTTTGTGTCCAGTTGCTTCCACTTTGACACATACTCATGAAGATCAAAAAGTGTTCGGTGTCGGTAACCGGCTACACATTTGCGCAGCGCCTTAGGTGTGCTTTGTGTTTTTAACAAATAGCGTCTGATTTCCCTCAACAATATCATCCTATTGAGAACAGTCGTTATTGCTAGTTTAACGTGTCCATCTAATATCTTTCTGATTAAATTCATTGTGAGATCAAAGACAGCTGTAGTTTCTACCCCGGGACGTCAATAAGCTTTATTGATTATTGTCAATCTGAGATCACCGTGGCTGATTCTGGTATTACAAGATCCTGGTTACAGGAGCTGAGCTTGTCCCTTGTTCTAAGCATGGAATAGTTCGACATTCCAAAGCCAATTTTTTGGTCAAGCCACTAACATAATATTGTTATATGGGCAATACAAATGACAAATTGATGGCGGCTTGTCAGCAACTTTTTTTTAATACCACAAAGGTGGCAAACGAGCATACGGCCGGCGTGATGATAAGCCGTCAACGTAGCCTATAGACGCTTGCAATACCTTAGGTATCACTCACGCGTTGCCAACCCTCCCAACCCCAAGTGGAGCTCTGGAGACCTTACTTACCGTAGGAACGCAACATGGCCTAGCTAGACACATGTTATTTGGCTACGATCTTCTGTAACGTGGAGGTCCTTCCCCAGGCGGGCTGCTGCGGATTATCCGCTTTGCCCTACCTCTCTTTGTGCTTTGCTGTGTATTGCCCATTAGGTAGTTATATTTACATCTCAGTGCTTTTAACTCTACCGATTAAATGTTATAACAGAATACCGATTCATAGTAACAAATTAGTACAAGGGCGTAATCGTACAAGCATTTAAATTATTGTAGAATAGCTTCTCAATTTATCCTCGTCGTTCGTTGCCGGTAATTGGAGACAACACTACATGTAGTAATTATTCGTTATGTCATATATGGCTTTATTAGTGTAACGGCAGTGATAGCTGAGTGGATAATTAATCGGCATATTATTCGACTGGAGCTTGGTTATAATCCTGGTGACAGAAAGTATGAAGTTCAAAAAAGTAGACACACACGTCCGTCATATCGGCCCCGCCGGCGGGGCCGCGCGTCGCGCCACCCTGTAGGGACTCGGTTTTCGCGGTACCGGCACGTGCCCGGCCGCTTCTCTCCAATCCGTTCGCCTTCCCCCAGTGTCGCCATAGGCCGAGGTTCGAGCCCCCCTCTGGGGCGCCCCTAGGCAGACACTGTAAATTTTTGGCGGTGAGAGCCCTACGCTCCCGCAACAGTCCGGTGTCTCAGTAAAGGGTGTCAGTACACACGAACTGATTAGTCCATAAATAAAAAAATAAAAAAATAAAAAAAAAATAAAAAAAAAAAAAAATGAAGTTCAAGTTTTCGGGTTTATAATCACCGATTTTGTTATCACCTGTTTTGGGAAAACATAATGACAAAGCCCTCATGGCTAAGAAATTATTCTTCGAAAGACGTGTAATTGTAGCATTCCCACGCCAGCGATCGCGACGCGCGACCGCGTTGCACGACATAAACTGAGTCGCGCGACACCCTGGTATGAATTTATAAATATGGAGCGCTGACCAAACCGCGCTAACAACAGTCGTACGTAAAAACCATTAACTTTTGTCATACTCTTCGCCGAGTTAGGAAACCGACCCTTCCCCCCCCCCCCCCCCAACCATAATTCAATACAACGGGACAAAGTTAGGAAGAGGAAGAAACATACAAAGCACAGTGTATGCTTCAAGCCCATCACAGAGGGCGCTATAGTGTTATTACACTATAGCGCCCTCTGTGATGGGCTTGAAGCAAGTATAAAAGACGTAAATTGCCGTCGGCATCGACAGATCTCAAATGATGCGACAGATTCCACAATCTATGTCAAGAGCACACTTGTAAACAAAACAATATACAGTCCAGTATGATCATTATCCCAAGGCCGTAAGGTCTGTATTCCCATATTTATAAGCTTGATTGTAGACGTGTGACGAATAAAAACCATAATGAACATTAAATAAAATCATTTATACCCATAGACACGTATATAGGGTACACGTGAATAGTTTTATATTATTATTTCGTAATATTTTAATAAGGAAATTTATTTATACCCATATTAACCGTAGTGGAGCAAAATGATGCCACCCAAAAAAAAATATTTAAAAATTTACATTACATCATAAAAATATACATCATCATCATATCAACCCATTATCATCCCACTGCTGGGATACGGGTCTCCCTTCAATCGAAGGTGATTAGAGCGTACTCTGCCACGCTGCTCCAATGCGGATTGGCAGAGGCCGGTGTTTTCAAACTGCCCTAAGGCTACCGACTTGGCTTAACGACTGTCACCCATCGATAACAGCCGGGACCGACAGCTGGAAACTGCCATAGGACATTGGTCAACGACCTGCCTTACGAACTGCCTTAGGACAACGATGTAGGTGGACAAACTTCCTCCTCCGAAGCACGAAGAAGCTCGACATAACGAAACCCATCCAAACACTGGCTAGGGAAGACGTCGCTTAACTGCGTATTCATATTAAAGTACGACACACAGCAACGCCATCGAGCTCCATAAAAAATACACATCAGTTTAATAATTATTCTTCACTTAATGAAAATTTCATCATTCACTCAATGAATGAAGTTGTCAAAGTGTGATTAGTTCATTCATGTTAATCTATGAATGAACTAATCACACTTTGACAACACAATTTTTACAGCGATATGCCATATTTGTTTACATTCTTTGTCATGTTAGGATGAGCAAACTACAGTTAATTCTTCCCGATTCTTAATAGATAACCGTCATTACGTCTGAAATGAAATTAAATGAAATCGTTTATTTCAGAAATTAGACCTTCACAGGCACTTTTTCTTGTCATTTACAATTTATATATATGTATAAAGAAAATAAACCACGTTATATACTACCACCATTTCGGACACAAGCAAAATGGCCACCGGCAAAAGAAATGGCGAAAGAAACCCGGTTACGGCCTTTTTATGTCATTTAGCAATTTTTTCTTTCACTCGTTTGTTACAATGTTTAAGTACATTTATAAGAATAAATAAAATACAGATCCAGGCATACAGAAATCAATCACGAAACGCGGGATGTCGATCCAAATAGCGCTATGGTCAAATCCTAAATATGACGAATATGTAGATGTTAATAAAGCGAGCAGACCAGTCCCCCAAGATGACAACCACAACTGAGAGTCGGCCCGGCAGCCTCCATCAAAAGAGATCCATCTGATCTGAGTAACGTTGAAGTTGTAATGTAGTTCCGAGCCCGCAGTTCAGCGAAATCGAGAGTGTGGGTGGGCTCTCCGTTCTACTTCGGCTTAGTATTTCCTTTGCATTCTTACTTCGTAGTGTCTCATAACACAAGCAGGTTATGCCCAGCTTATTTAGGGACAAGGAAATCGCTATGTAAATTGTGTAGAAATTATTTAATAATGGTTAATTTTATTAATTATTTATTCGTGCCTAACTTCTCTCTACAATCAACTTAGAGACAAGCGAAAGTTTAGAGCAAGTAAGTTCGCAATGGAGATGCATAATGGAGATTAGTATGGTCTACTTATTCCATTCCATTGAAGGGATGGCCATCTTCTAGTAGAGGAATGATAATGGAGGCTCGCACAATCACCATTATATTCTTCTTCCACATAGATATTTTCGTCACTTCAACTCGTACGTTTCTCACTTCGCTCCTAAAACACAACTACGACTTTCATACAATTATCGTCATGTATATTGTCACCTGTTAGTTCTTCTCATTCCCATTCTCATTTGGAAGGTGTAGTGCCTATTTTAAATCGAAAAGCAAAGGCTTACACTGTTATCATAAACGTATAGATTTCGTAATCAAAACTTTTGAATATTTTCACCCGTTCTCGTATAAACTACAAAGCGGCCGCTGTTTGTATTCATCTCATCTCTTCTGTATTTATAAATCGTATAATACAGAAACACGTCGTATATATGGAAATTCATTTTATAAATCTTCGCCTAACCTTCCGTGTTTGTTTAGTTAAACTTACTGCCATCGGGAGGTTATCCAAATTTATTGTAAATTAGCTACCTTTATTCTTCAACCATAATTTTACATCAAAAGATATTAAGTATAGTTAATCCGAAAATATCTTTTTTATTTGTAAAAGTTACAGTTGTACCGTTATTGTAAGCGGCGGGCGGCTTTAATTTTGTAATTATGTAAACATGGATAATTTTCTCTTAAACCCTTTTTACATTGAGTGTGTGACGATATTTTATGATTATTTGCCATCTCTCTCTAGACTAGGCTATGATGACTTTTTACAAGTTTTTATATTTCAAATTGCTGATTCTCACGTAGTTGCTAAGGAAAAGACCTTTCAATACTTCCTAGTCCATCCAATTTCTTTCTGATAAAATTCATTGTGAGTTCTAAGACAGCTTAAGTTTCTCACCCGGGACGTCAATAAGCTTTCGTTGTGAGTTCCAACACATTTTGTTGTTTCTCTCCCGGGACGTCAATAAGCGTCATTGCTTATCCCGATATTTTATGAAGTCGATTTTACAGTCGGTAACGCCGTGAATATTAAGAACGGCCAATTTCTAGTAAAATATTTAATACTAATTGATCCATTCGTTTCATTAACATAATTTTAGGGTGCCGTAGTAAAAGAAAAAAGGCTTCCTTCTTTATAATTTTCCCTTGTCCATTATGTCAACGATTTACCTCCAAATAATTACGTAAATAATTTGGCATTTTTACACAAATTAACTATGCCAACAAAGTGATAAAACAAAATCTTGTAAATATTTTTTTTTGGATCTGCCCCCTACATATAAAGTGTGAATGTTTTTTTGTGCCCACTATAAGGTTTTGTTATTGAATCTCTCTTTAAAAACATTGGGGGTGTGGGAAGATGTTTCGAATTATTTCCATTTAATGTAGATTTTTTAGACATGGTGGTACTTACATACCGACGAACTTATAAAATAAAATCTGGTTGCCCCCGCCAGAGTCGAGCACAATCCATACCATCCTTTACTGGAAGTGGAAGCGTTTTAGGCCATTTTCGACCTCTTGAGGTTTTTTTGCTGGTAAAGTTTTTTTTATCGGGACAAGCCCACCACACATCGTCACACCAAACGAATAAAGCAGTAATAGCACGTTACCAAAAAAATTTTTTATTGCTTTTTTAAAATCTACGGACCTTAATACATCACCTGAATTTTTTTCAGATTTTTTTTACTGCAAATAGTGTAATTAAAAGCGTTTGACGTCTTTCTTCTACCGAAAAATATATACAAAAGCTTAGGCGAACAAAATAATTATTTTACCTTACGTCCCGAGATAAAGTCATTGATTGGAAGAATAACAGAGTATCATTCTAATACAACTTTATTCGTCCGAAATCCTACGCAAAACTAGTTTGTATTAGATTAAAACTGTTTTATTCTTATGAAATTACAACCATCATTGTAATATAAGTAATCAAACAATTTTATATTATTTTGATCCAAACTGTAATGTGTTATTAAGTAATCTATAATATAAAATTCAAAGTCCTGACGGACTGATTTAACTATATTTCAACGCACAGACCAAACCGCTGGGTCTAGAAATTTCTTAATGTAGGTTCCATACGACGTCTAGGGGTGTACTAAGAAACGATTTTTCAAAATTCCCACGGGAAAGCGAAATATACGCAAACGAAGTTGCGAGGGTATATCGACGCACAGTGTAAACCACTGGGTCTGGAGATTCCAAATTTGGCATGTAGGTAGGTTCCTTATAAGGACCGGACCGTCCGGACCAGACCGACCGGACGAGACTGAACCGGACCGTACCGGAATTTGTTTCTGAAGAAAAATATGCTACTTAATTGTTAGTAGGCCACGCGGGCAAAGCCGCAGGCACAACCTAGTCGTGTATGAATTGCTAATGAAATAATTATATTATGATATTGCACTAAGGCTCCTAAGGCCGAGTGGATGAGTGCAGTGGCATGGAACAAAGTAAATGAAAGAAAGGCGCTCAAAGAAACTGGCCTGAATACTGACGAGCACCGTGCCTTGTACGCTGAAGCGCATAGAACAGCTCAGAAACTATGTAGGATAGACAGGGATGCCTATATTAATAACATCTGCGGAGAGGTAGTAGAGACATGTTCGGAAACAGCCCGCACTAGAGATAATTATGTTCCGTAAAGTCAAGTGCCTTGCAAAAGACTTCAAGCCGAAACACTGGTCTATTCAAAGTGAAGCTGGGATAACTGTTGTCCGATAAGATGGCAGTCCTGGAGAACAGGTGGAGAATATATTGTCAAAATCTATTTTGTGAGAACAACGCGGAGAGGAACTTGTGGGATTATGCCGTTAAGGAACCTGACATCCTTAGACAGGAGACAGAAGAAGCAATCTGCAAACTGAAACCTTAGGCTTGCGGTGGTGACGGGATAACAGCTCAAATGCTGAGTCTTAGGGGGGGGAAAAAGAATCACTTATGCATTCAATATGCCAAACAGTCTGGCAAACAGGACAATGGCCAGAAGACTGGACTGAGTTGATTGTGGTTCCTCTACACATGAAGGGATCGCAAATGTGAAAACTATCGCACCATTTCACTTATTTCCCACTAAAGTCCTCTTGAGAATCCTGAATAGGAAAGTAGAAGCATATACAACTCAGCAGGTATCCAAGGAGTAAGCAGGATTTATCAGAGGTAGGGGCACAAGAGAACAATATTGAACATCAGACAGTTTGATTGAGAAGTGCAGAGAGCCAGAGAACATAACATCAGCGATGCCCTCTGCTTTATTGACTACGCTAAAGCATTCGATTGCATCAACTGGGGCAAATTGTTCGGTGTTATGAATGATATGGGTATTCCGGATCTTCTCACCTTTCTCGTGCAAAACCTGTATCTGACCAGCAAGTCGAAGGTCAGGCTAGAGGACGACTTGTCACACCCTTTTCATCCTGAGAGAGGAGTACGTCATTGTTGCATTTTGTCACCGCAACTGTTCAATTTAATCGGTGAACACATAATGAGAAGGGTAGGGACAACTGGGAAGGAGGCATACGCGTAGGAGGCTATTTGCTTAGTAACCTGCGGTTTGCCGACCACTAAAATAGGCTCCTCTGAGGCGGAATTAGCTGAATTCGTGTCCAGAATCAGCAAAATAAGTTATACCGAATATGGCCTACTCATCAACCGGTCAAAAACAAAACTCATGTTCGTGGATAGAGCGGGAACACTACAACGAACGCACGAACTGCACGATCTAGAAGTAGTGCACAAATTCGTGTACTTAGGATTGCAAATATGTGACGATGGTGATTGTTGATTGGAAGTTGTCAGGAGAGCCCAAATAGCAAAAACAGCGGTTAACAGTCGCAACACCAAAAAGAGTACCAAAAAGCTAATGCAGCTAATAAAGCTAGTTTAGTTAGTTAGATATATATAGTCGATCGTGGTCAAAAAACATGTCCCTTCACTATAGAAAAAAAAGTTTTGGCTTCCCCATACAAAATCGGGTCACTCGGGCCCTTGTATGGGGAAAGAAGTTTTTTTGTGAGATTTTGATGGTTGGTCAAATAAGAAAAGTTGTTGTATTTGAGCAATGGAATCATCCCCTAATAGGTCGTAAACATCTTTTGAAAGACCCCATAGTATAAGTTGTAGTATTGAGTAATCATATTTTAGCCAAAAACTATGTAAGCAATAAAGTTGAGATTTAATTCATTGACAAATTAGGGACCAAAAGAGTTGTTGATTAAACTTATCCTACTTAAAATATAAGCTTTTCAATAAAAGTATTTTAAAATAAGGCTTTTCTTCTATTAAAGTGTGAAAAAAATATGTTTTTCTGAAAAATAAGTAATTTATGAGTAATCTATGTTTAGTTTCAGATTTAGCCAGTTTTGGCGGCGTTTTTTTGTTTTTGGACAAATATATATGTTAAAATAATAATTAGTGGTTATAATAATAATGAAATAAATCACTTATATCTTGTTTTACTTAATTAATTTAAAAAAAGCTAAAGGTTACCCGACTTTTTGCATTGTTCTGCTGACAAACTTTGAGAGAGTAAAAAGGAGGATAAACATTTATTATAACATTTTGTGATATCATATTTGTACACGAATATCAGCGCATAAGTTTATTACACGGTGTCATTAGGTTTAAAAATACCTTTAAAAACGTCGCTTTGAATTTATTACAAACAGCACCTTGCTAACATTTCAGACGAATAAAGGCGTAAGTGAAGACACAAAAAAAACAAATAAATTAATTTAGACGAATATAAAAGTATTTTAGTTTTTCATGTTTATTGAAATAATTATTGTATATTTTTCAGTATTTTATGTGACATATTAAAGCACAATTTTTTCCCTACCCAACGATACCATTTAATTTATAATTGCTCAACTACAAGAGGCGTAAAGACAATTTTAGTGTTTTTTGGCGTTCCTGTAAAATTTACTTTTTGCAATAACGGCTTTATTCGTTTGGTGTGGCGACATTCCCACCAATGTGTCTCCTGTGTAGCCAGGATCAACAACGGCGACCTCAGATAGACAATAAGCAATGAAGCTTATTGACGTCCCGGGGAAGAAAACTACAGCTGTCTTGGAACTCAAAACGAATTTAATCAGAAAGAAGATAGTTGGAGTAGGAAGTATTGAAAGGACTTCCCTCCTTAACAACTACGTGAGAAACAGCAATTTGAAGCAAAAGGCATTATAACCCTAGAGAGATGGCAAATCAAGTGAGGCTCGATTGCCGAGCACCACGGTCTATTGTTACATTACTATTGGGACCTAATGCTATGAGCTGTTGTTGACTATTTTGATTCCAATAATATGTATTGCAAAACCTTCTAAATGTCTATCTATATCTATTGCGGGTAAAACTAGGAACAATATTTCTTTTATGAAAACGTATGTACAAATGTCATAGAATATGACTTTGCTATATAAGCAAGCATTTGCTTGCTTCTATTACTTATTTGCTTATTTACTATTACTATTACTTATTTGCTACTATTTAGTAGCAAATACGGAACCCTACACTGTGTTTTGCCCGACACTTGCCCAGATTTATAAAAGCTTTCTTCGTTTGTAAATACAGCCTTAATCCAAAGAAATATGCATAGTGTTAAAGATTTCATAAATTCAAAATAGACAAAATGAGACGAGGTATGCAAATCGACCGCTAATGGATCTAGTTTGTATGGATTGGGAAGCCCAGAGGTATTAAACATAATTTACATTCATTTCCATTCATATTGTGATCTTTCAATAATTCGAAATTGATTCGATAGAAAATTATTTGCCGTATTAATCATTCGATTATGGTAGTTTTTAGTCGATGCATCAAATTATTTAAAATATCCATACTAATATTATAAATGGGAAGTGTGTGTCTGTTTGTTTGTCCGTCTTTCATGGCAAAACGGAGCGACGAATTGACGTGATTTTTTAAGTGGAGATAGTTGAAGGGATGGAAAGTGACATAGGCTACTTTTGTCTCTTTCTAACCCCCCCCCTTCCCAAAAATGGCGATGGAAGTTTGTATGGAGCATTCCGCAATTTTCAAGGTAGACAGCAAAAAATTGGTATGCGGATTATTTGTGACAAAAAAAAATCGTGCATTTTTTTTATCTGTGCCCCCATCCCCCTTAAAATTGGGGGTGAAATTTTATATGGGACTTTTCGCAGTTTTCAAGGTAGGAAGCTTAAAATCGGTACACAGAATTTAACGCGATCGAAGCCGCGGGCAATAGCTAGTAATTTCTATATTTTAGATAGATAGATATATTTGCAATACACAACAAATAAAAATTATATAGGTACCAGGATAACTTACAAACTTTTGCATTAGCAACAAGACGGTGTTATTGCTAAAAGCAATCTTTTCAAGGCATTCTTAGGGTTTTTTTTTGCATGATTATTTTATTTTATTTCTTTTGTCATAATTTCTAAGTGAGGCATTAAAAAAAAAGCGTTACATACACACACTAAGTGCATTCACAAATTGTGGAAATGTATGTTAAAAAAAGAGACTTTGCATTTCGACTTAGCAATAAAAAATATATACTTATTCGGAACTGAATTTTATGATACTGTCTAAAAAAATCAATTTTTTGGTCGGTACAATGCTCTTACGTATGAAAGACGGTCCTCGACGTTGATTCCTCGACGTTGATGTTAAAAATTCAAGTCATAATTAGTTGCTAAACGCGCAACAATCGCTTTGTTCAGTCGCGGTCATCGATTATATCGATATAATCGAGATAGTGATGTACCTCAAGATGTATCGGATAGCGTAATGACGAGCTATTAAGCTAGGTGTCGAAGGCGTGGGAGAGACGGCGCCCCACATTCTCCATCCCACAATTACTCTAATTCGGACGGTATTATTCGAGTAATGTAACACTTTAATTGAATTGTTGTAACATATGTCTGTTATTTCTATGATTGCGCTCTTGATATGATTCGTAAATGTCGATTGTAATGACGTTTGCAATTGAGTTGTTTCCCAAGTCAAATATCAGCAATACAAATAAAACTGAAATGTAAGTTTGTACGGAAAATTTACTTTTTGTTAATTCTTAAGAATGTTTACACAAAGATAACTGATGTTTTACATATTATACAAAATAACGAATTTTAGGTATGTCCGGTTAGTCTTTAAAACGGCTAAAATACTTATCGTAGTATATAATACCTAATAATATTAGTTTTAAAAGTAGCGAACGTGATCTTAATTAATTTTAACAAAATCGAAATAATTATAATTATTTAGAGAAGTCACGCTGATTCATATCGAAATGTCGATAACATGAGTACTAACAATCGTGTGTCAAAATTTAAATATTGACGTCAAAAAAAGGAGCTCATTTGATTCTTTTTATCGCCACAATTGAAGACGTGAGAACACTTTTTAGTACCTTAGAAGGTGTTAAAGCGCGCGCAAATTCCAACAAAAGTCGTCATTCAAGAACGACAAAAAGTACAACCTGTTTACAGGTTTATCTTGTCTCTGGTTTAAAAAAACGATAAAAGAACAGCGGGGAGCGTGCGCGCGCATTCGCCGCAGTATTCCCGCCAAAAAACGTTGCACGCCGGTATGCGCGGCCCGCCAGACATTTTGGTTAGGTACGTTCCCGCGTTGTGCCGCGTATCCGAATGGCGATTAGTCGCGACGATCGGCTATTTCCACGTGCATTCGACACGGTTCGGAAACTATGATTTGTGCTGTCACGATCATTCAAATACCTCGTTCTGAAATGAACCAATTTGGCTGGAGTTATCAGTCTCACGTTGATAAGGAGGGAAGATAAATCCTTTACGCCTTGTCAATAAATAAAGATCAACCTAGATGTTACGAACTAAAACTGGAAGCGTAAATACTCTTTTGATATCATTATTATTTTGTAATACTTTTTATTTTGATAGCTGTCTCTTATCTTAGACTGTCCTATTATGTTTGTATCTGAACCTTACCTCCTTTGTATTTTCTCTACCTCACTTGTATTTCTTTATCATTTTATTTTACTTCCATTTGCTCTCCTTCCCCTCCTTTACACTAGATTTACCTAAAACTTGTGTTGTCACTTTCGCACTTCATTTAATTCTAGTCAAGAATGACAGCGACAAAACTAATTTCAGATAATCCTTGACTTACCCTTTTTATTAATAAAAGGGCTAATATTTGGATCAATAAGGATTTAATTCGTTTTAAGTACCAAGTCAGTCTTGGTTTCTACATCAATGAGCTTCATTGTTTATTGGCAATATGTGGTCGCCCTGTTAATCCTATCTATTTCAGAATAAGTATTATCTTGATTGTTGTGTACATTATGAGTCTTTCCTCCCAGAGACTATACTGTGTAACTAAGGCTGTGTGTCACATCTACGAATTGCTTATAATTTATTTTTATTTTCTTACAATTGGAAAAAAATGTACAGATACTTCCTTAAGGAATTAAGTTGTGTTCAAATTACTACACTGCAAAGCCATAAGGTATTGTGTCTCAATTTCGAAGCTTAGCTAGCATTGACCTCGGCCATCGCCTACTTCGCACAGTTGTGGAGAAAATTCCCTTAATAACTTAATGTACAATTACTTTGACCGAGATCGTCTTTAACCATTTATGGGTATACAATAAATTCTATATCAACATTCAAATGAAAATCATGACAATCATACACTTTCTGTATATTAATTACTAGCTGTGCCCGCGACTTCGTCCGCGTGGTTGTCGAAAACACTGGCAATATGAATAATTTTCCCCGTTTTTGCAACATTTTTCACTGATGCTTCGCTCCTATTGGTCGCAGCGTGATGTTATATAGCTAAAAGCCTTCATCGACAAATGGACTATCCAACACAATAAGAAAAAAAAAACAATTCGAACTAGTAGTTCCTGAGATTGACAAAGAGATGACAAACAAACAAACTCTTCAGCTTTATAATATTAGTATAGATTACAAAATTATCAAGTAATTATAGAAAGAAAGAAAGAAAAATTTTATTTATTTGGAACACTTAACACTAAACAACAATAACTTAAAATTACTTACCTATAGCTAATTGTGTCCCAAATGGGTCTCTACTCAGCATATATCGTGGCACGAGTACCACGACGCTGGTTTTCTGTGGAAACCGTGTTCTTTAGATTATTTTTAGACTGTTTTGTTGTTATATTACTGGAATAAAAGTAGTAAACAACAGATCATAGCGTTAGGTCTCAATAGTAATGTAACAATTAGACCGTGGTGCTCGAAAATCGAGCTTCACTTCATTTGCCATGTCTTTAGGCTATAATACCATTTGTATCAAATTGCTGTCCCTCACATTGTCGCTAGGGAGGGGGAAGTCCTTTTAATCCTACTCAATCTAAATTCTTTCTGATTAAATTCGTTGATAGTTCCAAGGCAGCTGTAGTTTCTCCACCGGGACGTCAATAAGCTTCATTGCTTATTGTCAATCTGATGTCGCCGTTGTTGATCCTGAGTCTACATTAGACACAACAACAGTGGGAATGTGTGGTGGGCTTGTCCCAATTCTGTTTATAAACATAAATTGAACACGTTCTTACCGCAATACCTGTGTAAACGAACGTTTTCCGACATTTTTTTATTCATTTCCTCTTAAAATCGT
The DNA here is from genome assembly GCA_905163395.2 of Endotricha flammealis. Lineage (NCBI taxonomy): Eukaryota > Metazoa > Arthropoda > Insecta > Lepidoptera > Pyralidae > Endotricha > Endotricha flammealis. The sequence goes on from LR990867.1 coordinate 3,695,743, forward strand.
GAAACCATCAAAAACATTTTATGAATGGATGTATTGTTAGGTTTCGCACGTCCATCCACCTGTTAAAGTCGTGATCAAAAAACACCAGAGTTTTTTGAGTCCGTCACAACTATGCCTTGGTACCGTAAAAAACCAATGGGCCATGGAAAATTGTCAATGGGCAACTTTACAATGCGACGGAACAGAAGCTTCCGATTAAAAACAAATTTTGATTCATAACGCTTGTATGTAACGACGAAAGCATAGCATTTTAGATAAGAATAGTAAATTGGTTTTTTATGTTTTACACTAAGACCAACGTGACAAGTGACATACGCTTTAATCCCCTTTCATTGACACGTATCCCTGCAGTAGGACGATTATGGATTGATATGATGATACCATTTAAAAAAAATACTTTTAACTAATTAAGATGCAGCAAACATTGACTTTGAAAGGTGTAGATTAGGATGAAAGAGTCTAGTCGAGAAACAGAATTAACACGAAAAATATTCTGATATTATTTTCTGACTTCTTTCTTTTCGTGTGCTTCCTGCAATTATTGTCAACTGCGTGTAGCTGGTGTCAGTTTTTCCGACTTAAGATAATCTTTAGTATTATGTCCCTTTACGATTGACTCTAGAGTAATACAACAAGATACAATAGTGTTGAATTCTCAAGATGGACATTCGTAAAAGAGGCTAAACTACAGAATGCTACAGACGTCGATTTAAAATGCATTAATAGAAATTACATTGGAACGTAAAGTGGTATGAACCTACAAAATGGTAATGGCCATAATTCTCTAACTTCGTTTGCCGAGAAACGTAACCCAGAATGTTAAGGTTCAGATTTTACAATTGAATATTTACTTGTTGATATTGACATATCTGTTAATGATAATGAAAACAAAAGTGTTGGAACAACTCATTGGAGTAGCGTGGCAGAGTACGTTCTAGTCCCTAGTGAAGTATCCCTACGATGATGGGATGATTATGGGTTGATATGGTAAATTCCTCATCAAAAATGCGAAACCGTTATACAGATTTGAATGAAAAGCATGGAGATGGTATCACAAGAATGAGGAAAAATGTAGGATAGTTTTGGCCCCTAAAATCAATAGATTCTATTTTGTTTCCTAATCCCATGGTATAATTATACAGTTGTTATTATTGTACATCGAGCTCCTCGAATAATCCCGAGGAATTTAGCAAATATTTAAATGTTGAGATTCAGCCCTTACGTAACCCCTCAATTTCTTAATGGCCGTCGAAATAGGAAGCATTATTAATAATTACCCCGGCTGGCAGTTGTTAGGACAACCATAAACGAGTTATGGTCGCCATAACGTCTTGTAATGAAGTGGTGCTCACATGCTAATTGCGATCTACCGTACGCACGTCTTGCCTTTATTGTATAAGGCGAATGTAAAACGTCCGTTTCTCAATAACTTTACTGGCATAAGGAACACTTAAAATTAATTAGTTTTATAACTATTTACAAATTAACACTAACGTTGTAAAATTCATATATTGCTGTGTGTTCTATACATATTTGACTTCTAAAATAAACTATATTTTAAAATTATAATGAGTAACTATAAAACAATACCGCACACGTTGGATTGTATTATATAGCATTATAGCGATTTTTTAAAATTTTGCATTCCTAAGTTATATTGACTGCATACTTATTAGACTTAATGTTCATAAATCAATGTCTGAGTAATGTTTTCTTTTGTTTCAGCCGTGCAAAGAGGCCGCGTCCCTCCGACGCAACCCGCCGGTTTAGCCCTCCCCGGCCAGTTCGCGCTCACCAACGGCGACCCCGCGGCTGGCCTTAACAGCCATCCTTACCTCTCTTCTTATATCTCTCTGCTCCTCCGAGCGGAGCCCTACCCGACCTCGCGATATGGGCAGTGCGTCCAACCAACCAACGTTATGGGAATAGACAATATCTGCGAACTAGCCGCGAGGTTACTCTTCTCGGCCGTCGAATGGGCGAGAAATATCCCCTTCTTCCCAGACCTTCAAGTGACTGACCAAGTAGCCTTATTAAGACTAGTCTGGTCTGAGCTCTTCGTCCTCAACGCATCTCAGTGTTCCATGCCCCTCCATGTGGCTCCATTATTAGCGGCAGCCGGTCTCCACGCGTCACCGATGGCAGCGGACCGAGTCGTCGCATTCATGGACCACATACGAATCTTCCAAGAGCAGGTGGAGAAGCTGAAAGCGCTTCACGTCGACTCGGCGGAATACTCCTGTCTGAAGGCCATCGTCCTCTTCACGACAGGTAAAATTTTGGATAGTCTTTTTGGGGAGGCGCGGTTATTGCTTTACAGAGTGGCGGGGGCATCCGGCGCTGTCACGAATTACACAGAATTAGTATCACTAGTGAGAACTCATTTAGATGCTTACGCCGATGCAACTCGTGCACAGCAGCCGCCTGCCGCCCCAGCTCCGTCCGCTGCATCTTCAGGGTACTATTCGACATTGGATGCGTCACTTGGTGTCAACTCCTCTTTGTCCTACGGTAGTTTCCTATCAACGCCCACTAGATTACCAACAAATTATACGAGTAGCCCACGAATGCCTGAGCCTAGTACATCGTCTCCGTTTAAACCGTGGGATGGTGGTAACTCGTCAAAAAATTTCAAATTAGAGCACGGGACTTGACACCAAGTGATTATAGTGTTGGGTTTTGGTTCGTCGAGGTGTCGGGTGATAGCGAGTGCGTTCACTTGGCGTATCGTGCTGGGATCTCGAGATCCTCCGCGTGTTTAAGCGTTAGTTAAGACATGTATTGTTAGTGCGTTGTTTATGTGTGTGGAGATAATAACTCTCGCTCCGCATAGCGGCCCGGCCGATGAATGGGGAGTCTGCGACTTATTGTTCTCTTGCGTTCGGGATTCCAACGAGAATCGCATATTGTGATATTGTAAATATATTTAATCGTATTTATCTCGTGTAGGTATGTCGCGTACGTTATTTAAGTTTTATTGTGAATATATTTATTACTAACATTTAATACACGCGCGTAAATTATTCGAAAAAATTAACACTTTTGTTTCATTTTGATTTTTATTAAGAGCAGCCCTTTTAGTTGTAAGTTTTTATTGCTTTTAAGAATTCGTGAAGATTCTTATGATTAACTTTATTAGCCTTGAGATTATGAGTTGTACGGTAATGGAAAACGTATCATCGTCTTAAGTACGACATAAATTGACTTCATAATATTTATATTGAAGAGCTATAAACTTTCATTTTCTTGTTGCCTCACCACTTCCATATGGCTATAGTAAAACTGAGTGTCGCAAATTTCTAATTTTACTACTGTTTAAGTAATATTACTTTTAATATAAGCTCCTGGTTAATGCTTATGGGAAATTATGTGGTATTCGAGTTTTACAGTCCTTATTTTATATATTATAAATTAAAACTATTAATTTCCAGTAAAATCAAGGGTATTCTATAGAGAAAGAGGTAGTTACATAGCACTCGATCACATAAGTAGTTAATATTTTATTTTTTTATTACTTGTATACGGTGTACACTTTTCGGTATCAATCAATTTTATCGACAATATACATCGATCGATGCATACACAGCTCTACCAAATATTGTTTTCATAATATCTGTTTTATCGATACATAAAATATCGACACTGTCACATCTCTACAAAATAATGCAATAAAACTCATCGTATCTGGCAACTGTCGGTTGGTCGTCAAGGATGGACTTCCGATGTCTAGAAGACACTTTCGATGTCCACACGTCACCACGATGTATATGGAATTAGGACATAAACAGCCAGTTTGAGTGAGTTCCAAGACAGCTGTAGTTTCTCCCCCGGGACGTCAATATGCTTCATTGCTTATTGTCAATCTGAGGTCGCCGTTGTTGATCCTGGCAATACAGGAGACAGCGGTGGGAATGTGTGGTGGGCATGTCCCGATGAACAGTTTTGAAACAATTTATTGCCATTAGAATCAAACATGGATAAATGCAAAAATTAGAAGTAGACACAAAAAATACTTTACTACAATTTTAGTGATGAATTAATTTAAAAGTACACTGGCAATAAAAATTGTCTATAAATTAAATCACTCGACATTGGCGAAATTGAATTGTATTTGTAACATATGCCAGAATCCATATAAAAAAACGTAAATTCCTATTCTCGTGATAAAAACAGTTAAAATCTAGGAGGCAACCATGAAAGTGTACATCCGAAACAACGAAACACGTAGTCTTGTCAAAATGACATTACTAGACGTCATTTTCTCCGAAAATAATTTGTCCTCAAATCTCAGTTGTCAATACTGTGCGCGCAACCAAAATAGAGATTTAAATTTTAAAATACAATACGATTACATGTACAAAATACCAACATATTTGGACAAAGCCAATGGACTTGAAGGCTCTATTCAAAAGGCTATTCGCTCACTAGTTACAATAAAGTTCAAAACTAGTTAAAATTCAACGAAACGTCAGTCTGTGTTTTCATAATTTCATTTCATCGGGATTTCATTCCAGATTTTGTATGAGCAAGATAGCGCATGAGATTGAGACTACATTTTAACTGTTTTTATTACGAGAATAGTTATTTTACCGCCTATTTGTTACATTATTAATCTATTTTTCAGCAAGAGAACAATTTTAATGTATTTCTAAATTCATTTTTCACTTTTAGTGTAAAATCGATCTTAAACTTTTACTATGTAGTTTCGTCTCAGTTCCGTAGTTTTAGTGGTCGTCTTTCATCTTATGTATGGTCTAGTCTAGGTTGTAAACTCAATGCGTCATACTAGGCATCTGTCTGATTCACTCCACACGAGGAAGAGAGGAATTTACATTTAGTTTTTTCAAATCAAATCAATTAAATTACAAGCACTTTCGAATCGTAACTTTTTTTAAAGATAAGTTCTTTTTTTCAATAAAACAACCACGTTCCTAATAAAATCGACTCGAGTATTTTGATTTAAAATATTTAGTACTAGTCTGGGTGTTTTCTGTGTATTATAAGTATATAGCCCCGACACAATATATACGAGCTAGAAAATATTCAACTACGCAATATAAAAAAGGTAAATAAAATGGTATGTAAAAAAAGCCTAATGCAATACCGTACAGTACTGTACTGAATAGTTACTGGACGTCCACGACTGACTCTCCCGGCCATTTAACATTGATCCACCGTTCCGCCCTCCACACGTTTTTTGTCTGACAATAGAGGGGGTTGGGGAGGTTGTATAAAAGGTCTAGATAAAATGGCCAGAATATGCCCAGGGGTACGATGAATATGCAACGGCAATAAACGTAGTTGAATCCATGAGTAACTTTCCCTAACTCCGCGGTAATAGTAAAACTAACTTTGTCGGATCCCTGGATTGTAGATTGATGTGTTTAAAGTGCTTATCTTACATGCATGGAGACTTTGACAGTGAGTTTCCTTTATGGGATATGAGAGACATTACGGAACGGGTTTCTGACGGGAAAGTATCATGTACGGAATAACAATTCATTCGTTCCGTTCAATGTATGAAAGTGAATGTTAGATCTGGGTGGAATTTTCTTTTCTTTATCCTTATTCCATTTATTCTTCTCATAGGATGGTAGGTTACGCCTAATTATCAGCACTCTAGTGCCAATTAGGTATCAGTAAGTCGCGATTTTGCGATGGTAATTGCAAGAATAAATTGCAGGAATGAAATTGCAATGACTTCCGTGAGTCATTTTCTATAAGGTGTGAAAATAATTTCGCATTAATATTTAGTAAGGATTACCAACACTTTACAATTTTCGAATATACATTGCTGCATGAATGACTTGGTTGCCAGGTCCAACTTAACCAAGCCACCATAGTCACTTGTTTTAACGACTGTCATCTGTCAATAGACAAATTCGACGGCTTTCCGTTAATTTTGAATAAAATACAGTTGACTAATTTGTCTTTTAAAGAGGTAATCAGACAAGTGATAAGTTGTTGTAGTGTTGTACCAAATTGGTCTATTACTTTACTCGCCGTGTGGTCTACGACAGAGATAGATGTTAGCTCTATAACTGGTATAAGATACCTAATATTTTAGATACAAATTATTAGTATTCAAATGTTACTACATGATTAAATACCTAGGTCTTTTTGCGTACGTTGACCCAAGTAATCTTCATAATAATTTATATCATCATCAATAGATTGGTTGTAGAAAACGTTTATTGTCCTTAAAAAATCTGCTTTTTGTTCAGTTTAGATGCAGACTGAGACTAGATGAAGGTCATAAGACTAATGATGAAAATTCTCTCAATTTGGGAGACAACACTCTGAGGTCTGTGTCTTTCAACATTTCAGCTTCAGTCACATCTACAGTAATGGACACTATAATTGTTAATAATACAAGTGTGCAAAGTAGATTATTACCAGTTTTTTCAACATTCTAACATAACGTAACACCTAAAAGAAGTTGATAAAAAAATTGTTGCAAGACTTTATCTAGAATATTTTACTGGCAGTTCTTTTTGCTTCGTCGTCCGTGCTTATTTCTTTGGCAGCTGTTTAAGTTTTTCGTCCCTTTTTCGTCCTTGTCATTTGTGTTTTCTCGTCTTTTTTTCAACGTCTAATACAGTTAATCTAGAACATTTTAAGCTCAGTCCGATTTTATGAACCTACTGAAGTTTAAATTATTTTTAATCTAATAAAATATTTCTATACCGTAACAAGTGATGGTAGATGCGAAAGAAGCATTACACCAAGTAAAGGATCTTACCCGATCCTTCATGAAGATGTATGTAGTGAAATACATCCGTCCCTCTCTAACTATAGTATTGTGATGTTGGTGTGAGCAGTGTGTGGTGTAACGGTATAAGTTCGTGACGGAGATCGCGGGGCTAGTCACGATTTTGAAAAAGTGTCGGATGGTCGGGACGCTGTCCCGCGTTCCAAGACGCGGTCCAAGTTACGTTTTATCTTTGGAGACAGGTGTTGTCATAAGCTGATAGATAGATTCATTCTTAAATAAGGAGATTTCCACAAGGCACCGCCGCAGTAGGCGGTGAAGCATCAACGGATTTAATATAGGCTAATGCGACATGACATCCGCTTGACCGTCTACCGCGGCGGCGCGGTGAGTGGTCCCATGTGCGAATCGCCTAATGATGTTCATCTTCAAGCTATAATCTGACTATGGGGATACGGGATACTAGGTCTCTCTTTAATCAGAGGGTTTCTAGAGTATATTCTGCTACATTGCCTCAAATTGAGTTGGTAATGTTAGTAAGCCGCCTGTATACTTACTATTGGTTAGTTTATGAATAAATGTAGTGGTAAGTGACCGCTTGAAGCACTACACATTTTTCATAGAATTTTTTACGCGGTCAGTGGCGAGTTTTAGATACTAACTCATGGTATCACCTATAGGTAAGCCAGGACCAACAACTTAATTATGTTAAGCCCCCGAGCACAGTGCTTATTTAATCAATAATCTGTTAAAATTACAGACGTACAGACATATATACACAAGTCAAAATAACAGCAGTCTTTTCGAGTTAGGGGTTTAAAAAAGAACCAATCGCTATTCTCTTATCGCTTGACAGCCATACATTATATCGTTTTATTTCACTATGTCCCTTTATTTTATACAAGCCTATCTCGGTTACTTGAAATGGATATATTTTGAAATACACTACCAGGATTTATATTTAGCATTCGCTATTTGAAATGGAAAATCAAAACTTCATGTAAAACCTAAGACCTTGTTCAGGGTGGATTCTCCATCGCGGAGTTGCAATTATTTCATAGTAAAGTCTAACAATACAAAAAGCTCAATGTATGACGAAATGTGACGCCAACGCGCGTACATGTGTACAGGGTCTTATACTCTTCTAATCTCCAATCATAGATATTATCAGAAACTGTAAATTACTTGAATACCAATAATTTATACATTTGTTCAATAAATAATGCATGCTAAATTAGAATTTAATACCGCGATTATCATTTTTGTATGTAAAATTTTAAACCTACATAACATGAAAGTTATTAAGTTCAATTACAGGCCTAATATTAAAACTACATTACTAGGGATTCCATAATTAAACAAGATTTTTTTATTTTCCAAATGAACATAAGAATATTTCTATTTAGCGTAAACGTTTTGACTAGTCTGCTACTGCAGGGACCTCTGTTTATGACATGACAAATTTATAAAACTCAATAACTTTAAATTCATTTTAGTGTATTGTTAACCGACCGAAAAATGACTGACTGACCGAACCAATCATATCTGTATTGTGGGTGTATTACTTGCAAATTCTATTTTGCCTTTCCAAATATATTTTTGTAACTATTTGTGCGTCAAAATTGTATATTGGCTTACTGTTTTCAATAACTGGAAGTTTGTAATTTATGGTTTTGCAACACAGCCTAGCTAATGCGGTATGCTCATTACTTATAACAATGGTTGTGTAATATTGTCAATTACAATAAGAATTAATTTAAATGTTAACAACATTACATTAGAGAATACTAAAGTTGGTTTTTATTACATTTACAAATAAAAAACATTTAAATTCGAATAGGCTCAATAGGCCAATTATTAAGTTTTCTTTCTTCTTTTCAATATAATGGTAATTTTGTCTAAATCTAAAGTATTTTTTTTTTAGTTTTCAGTACCTATACATACGTAGGTAAATTCCAGTAAACTGTGGGGCAACTATGAAAGTGTCCATCCACAACAACGAAATACGTAGTCCTGTCAAAAAAGACATTACTAGTTAGAAGAAGGTTCAAACTGGTTAGAATTCATTTCGTATTTTCGGTATTTCGTTTCATGGTACCGGGGCTATATAGTAGGTATACATCGATCGTAATTTTATACAATTAATAAAAACAATGAAAATACTTGTCAAAATAAAAAGAAACCCCTGATATTCAAAATAAATAATATAAAAAAACAAATACACAAAACAAACCATACATGAAAAATGTATTACTTTATAAGTAGTGTTCGTACTGAATTTTATTAGGCTATGGTCGGTAGGGTAGTGTGGTTTTGTGGTCAAGATGTATGACGATAATATGACTGTGTATTTTTCTATTGATCGAAATGTCTATTGCATTATACCTTTATAATGGAAGTTTAGAATTTGATGCATGATCCTAATTTGAAATTCAAATTATTTCTTGGCACGCATTGGTTTAAAACCATTCTGAAAATAACATTGCTCTTATTTTACTTGAGATTCGTTCGTTTTTAAGTGTTTTTGAGGAGCTCGATGGCTTCGTGCGTACGCAGGTTAAGCAACGTCAACCATAGATTAAAACTTGGATGGGTTTAAACAATCCCAAGCTCTTCCGTGGTTCGGAGGGCACGTTAAGCTGTCAGTTCTGACTATTGTCGATACGTAACAAATTAAACCATTGACCATATACATCAACGAATTAAACAATAAAATTTATTTAAAAATTAAAATATTCAATATTTTTCAGGCAATTTAAAAAAATCCTCTACAGATGACATTGTCCGCATGTTGTATCAATACTTTGTGTATTATGGTAATTAAAAATAATTTAATAAAAATAAAAAAACAATTAAAATATTATTGATTAACAAAGATTAAACAAAATAAAACAGCCACAAAGAAAATGACAATAAGTATAGAAAATTAACATCCTATATAAGGGAGACAACCTCGAAACAGTAATAAAAGAGGCGCATATGCGTACCGAATCAGGTCGCATCTTGTTGTTCATACAAAATATTAATATAAAAAATATGGCGAAAATTGAAATGCCGTCGATTGGAAACACCCTTGTCATAGTGCGTGTCAAATGAAGATCAAATTCGATGCAAAGAAATATACGTCTTATGGACATACATTAGTTTAAAAACTCTTGGAATTGTATAGGCATACTTATAAATCAGCAAATTTCAAACTTTGAGGAGTCCGATGACGTCATTGTGCATGTCATGCTACGTGAACGAATGAACACTCAATTTAAGTTAAACAACGATCGAATCGAGCCGGTATTCGGATGGGTTTAACGTCATTTTGGCGCTCCAGACTGTTGTCGATAAATGACAATTAAGTCAATTCAAATACCGTCTCGGGTGGTTTAAAAAGAACATTCCTCGCTTGACAATAGAACAGCGTGGCGGAGCATGATCTCATAAGACATAAAGCAACAATAAAACGGTATAATCTTGAAAATTAAAAAAATACAGCTTCATTTTTTTGTTAAAGTTAACCCTAAAGTGACGAATGGAAATATTAATCAGGTTGATAAGTGCGGGGGTTATTCGGTATTTGGTTTGTTCGTTTGTCTGTTTATCTGATGACATCGTGACGTAACAGGGTAGGGTTACAATAACACGTGCTTGAGGGACCTTATCGGAAGGGACGACGCGGTACGTGTAAGATAATTTAAATTACGCTTTACTGAGAACGTGGTAACTAACATTTTTATTTAAAAAAAATTTACCATAACATTCGAGTATGATGAGATTTTATTGCGATTTTAAGTTCCCAAATACTATGGCCGATAAAGTTTAAATAAATTAAAAAAACTGTAATTATTACAATAAAATAACATTGAAACTATTATGTAAACTGTAATTAGACAATGTACCTGTAAAGCCTTTCTTTTCTTTCTTTGAATTTCATGTAATTTTTGTATCTGGTTCGAAGGACCATTACAGAAATTATTAGCAAAATAACGTGTTTTTATTTCTAAATAACAATTCTAGAATACAACTAAGTATTTAGGTAATATTAATTTCAATATTATGATGTAATTTCTAAAAACTATTTACTTATATGCAAGTAAATAGTTTTTAGAAATTACAGTTCATTATTTCAAACTATTGTTCTGTCAATTGTAATTTCTTAAACTGACAATCATTGATTACGCGAATGGTGTCAGATAAATTAATTTGATAGATATATTAATGAATTATTTTTGCACTTTGACCTTAGAAAGCAAGGTCTAGATTTTCTATATAAAAACATAGTTATATAAATACTCATCTGTATAAACAAAGAAACTGAATTGCTGACTGGTTCACTGCCCCCCTCGCAACATAAACAGTTACAATCTTATGTCAATTTCAATATTGATGTCTTCCTCATACAAAATTGGAATCGAGCGAGTTAGTGCGTAAGTTTGAGATGAAATTGAAACTGTTTTTGTTACGAGAACCTGGAAAGATAAAACTTTACACAAAAGTTTGTTTTGCGACTTAAGAAATACTTTTAACTTGCAATGCGATGGTAAAGTACAATATGTAATGCTGGACTTGATATAGATTGTAACATCAAACAAAGTATAGTCCATTAAATATTAATCTGAAAATACGAACAAAAGCATCAATGAAGCCGCCTTTTTCATTGCAAATACAAAATGGCCGACCATATTTCACGGGCAAGCTCATTATTAGGTCGAGTAACCAATATTAATTAGGAGATACTCATCTCTATCCTAACCCGAGCACTTTCATCCTAGATACCGTTATCCCTGGGTCAAGATTAACCGTTAAAATCCTCGAATGATAAACAAGAATCGATTTTAACTCGTATTCGATAATTTTATACGATTATTCTTTATCGATCATTAAAGATTAGCCGATTTTTTACTGGATTTAAAAATACAGATTATTATATTGTATTTCCATATAAATCTTATATTATTTTAAATAATAAAAATATTACAATTCATATTATATTCTTTTTTATATTCAATAGTTGAGCTTATTATGACATTTGGAAAATATGTTTGTAATTTGGTATTTTAAGTTAAGCTTTCAAAGAGGTTATTTTCAATAAAATTGTACAATATACACAAATCGCAGTGCACAATATCGATAAACAATAGCCAATAAAATATTTATTATATTAAATTTCACGGTCATTCAACCACATCAATTGATATTTATTAATAAAACTTTTTTGAAGCGTCAGCGCGAGATTGTTGTGTTGTAAAAATACCAGTGACTTGCCAAGTTAATAAATAGTTATAAAGTTTTTATGTTTTATCACAGTTTAACCATTGATAGATTTGAAGACTGTGATAATATATTATAACTAATTATCTATAGTAACTTGACTTAAGCGCTCGGCTGGTGTCACTTCAGCCAGGAACGCTTGAAGACACTGAAATATAACGTGAAGATTTCTTTCGTAATCTTACTGCGCACAAAACAATTATCGAAACGGGAGTAATGGGATTTAGCAATTTCGATAATAAAGGGGTATTACTTAGCTGTTTAGTCCCGGTATCATCTTCATCATCTCAGTCCGTATCTGCCGTGTATACCTTCGGCAGATACTGGTATACCGTTTCCAAAATTCTTTTCCCGTTTCAAAAAAGCGTCCGCGCCGAACATTACTACAAAGCACTCGGATTTCTCAATTTAGACGAGTCTGTACTTTTTTACATGCAGTATTCAAATAGGTGTTTTGTCTAGTCGTAAATTAAAACCTAAAAACAGTGTCGCTCGTCAGGGGTCGTTTCGACCGAGACAATGGCAGGGTTGTGGCCACAGATGTTGTTTATCGGCGACGGGTTCGCCTCCTAATCTTTAACCCTCCGCACCCTATTTTATCGTATTATTTGAATGAACAAATGAGTATTTAGTTTTGGTTTTTTTAATTGTAGGTACGTTTAGTTTCCAATCGATGTAACCTTGCATTTATATCGATATTGCTTATTTTATATATGGTTTTTGAACCAATTGTAACATTAGCTAACATTTTATAATATGATACTTGTTCCCACACTGAATGTTACTATTAAATTTGTTTATTTACGTTATGTAACACTGGTGTCGTAGCACCATAAGTTTAAAAATTTTAACTGTTTACTGAAGCTTTTGTCTGAATTATCCTACTAATATTATAAAGGCGAAAGTTATGTGTATGTTTGTTACTTCTTCACACTCAAATGGCTGGACCAATATTTATGATGTTTGGTATGTAGGTAGCTGATACCTTGGATTGACACATAGGGTACATTTTATCCCGAAAAATACGCGATTTCCGTTCCGAGGATTTGATCAAAAGTCTGATAAAGATGGCGCTGCTGTGCATAAATAAATACACGCAAACGAAGTTGCGCGGGTTTCACTAGTAAGAAATAGGTATCATTTTTTTATATTTCATAGTCCAATTAATAAAGTTGTATATTTAACATATGCAAGTTACATAAAACAGAAAGTCTTTTTTATAAATCAGTGTCCAATGAATACGGTAGTCTAAAAATTATAATTATCGCAATAATCGTCAACATATTTATTAAATCGATTCTTGATTTTAATATAGTATATTCATAACTTTTTATTACCTTTTTAAAAGTCTATAAAAATATAATGGCAAATTAAAGTATTTTTAAATCGATGAAAAATTCACGAACATAAAAATCTATAAATAAATTAATATTTTAGTAGTTTTTGTATGACGGTAAATGACGAATGTTAATCACTTTTCACGAGGTGACCCGCATATTTGCCAATTTAAAAAAAAAATTGCTAAATATTCTTATAATAAATAGCCAACTGCTTCGCCCTTGTAGACTTTTCGGTGTAATATATAGTCTATATTAGCTGTAGCCCGCGACTTCGTCCGAAATGGCTTTTTATGATACTTCCAAATGACGTGGCTCTTAATTGGTAAAAGAATTTTCAAAATCGTTTCGGTAGATCCAGAGATTACCACCTACAACCTCCAGGAAATCAATAGAACGGTTTGGTTTTAGGCTGATTATTCTGTGATTCATATATTAAAAAAAAAACTCACGAACGTTACCTCTTTATAATATTATTATTAGCTCTTTATAATTTACTAGCTGACCCGTGCCCACTTCGTTGGGCATAATGTTAAAAGCCTTTTTATTTTTTGGTTATGCAGCAATAATGTGGCTTTCTATTGGTGAAAGAATTTTTAAAATCGGTTCAGTAGATCCCGAGATTACCCGTTACAATTTAACAAATACACAAACTTTACCTCTTTATAAGTATTAAGTATAAGTATTAAGTATTAAGTATAAAAGTATAGATTATTAGCGGACCGGCTTCGCACGAGTTTTACTAAGAATCCCTATTTTTTTTAAAATAGTCTATCTATGTCAACGGTGAACGAATTTTTCAAATCTGTCCAGTGGGGCAATTCACGTAACAAGAACCGATTCTAGTTCGATTCAACGACACTCGCTGTCTCACTCATACAAAATAGGAATTGAACGGGACAACGAGTGTCGTTGAATCGAACTAGAATCGGTTCTTGTTACGTGAATTGCCCCACAGTAGCTTTTGAATATATTCGTTACAAACAAAAATCTTTCCTCCTTATCATATTAGTTTAAATTTATATACCGGGTCATGATTTACAGCTATCCGTTAGTTGGTTTAGTGATATGCAAATAATCATTGATATTGGGACTTTTTGGCCAATGTTTGTACAAATCACTTTGCCATCGGGGGTGAAGGGTTAGGGGTGGCCGGTAATTGAATTACGTGTCACTTCGTATTACCAACGGGATGGTTTTAATGTTTGAATCACTATCTATTCAAACATTAAAACCATCCCGTTGGCAAAGAGTTTAATAACAATATTATTTGAAGTTATGGATTTTTTTCATTGCAAACAAACTTTAAACAGTACAAAGTTAATTTTTATTAGCTTCATTATGCTCTTTTGAATCTTTATATTGCCAAACACATAAGCCTGCTGTACACGGGTAGAGTATACGGTAGCGGTAGAGTCAACTAGCATACTACTCTACCATTCCAGTACTCTACCAGTTTTAGTAGTGTTAACTGTCTACACGTAAATTTACATTTTGTTAGTAGAGTAACGCCTGAATAGGACACCATGAACGTCTCTACTAACCGTTTACATGGCTCGGCGTACGGTAAAGTAGAGTAGACACCGGGGTGGGGGAAGGAAAGTGGTAGAGTAGCTTGCCGCCGGTGCTAGCTGCTCTACCACTCTACTCTACCAAATTTTTGTATTCTACTCTACCAATGCTGTTTACCTTAGTATAGTTAGTGGGATAGTTAGTACTCTACCGCGCTACTCTACCGTATACTCTACCCGTGTACAGCAGGCTTTAGTGCTTATGCTTTTTTTTTCTTTTCTTTTTGAGGAGTTCTTAGCGTGCGTCTCTGTGTAAAGTCATGTATTGTCAACATTTTGTAATTAATGCTACTATATAAAAATATTTTTTTTCTAAACAATTATATCAATAGAGCTCAAGCACTTATATTATCATCAACCCCAGTAAATCAGTGTTTTGTAACAATGCACATTATGAAACGAGTGATCAGCTACAATAAACCATACGCGACATATAACTAAAGATATTATTGTCCAAAAGTACAACAATAAAACATAGTTTGTATTTAAATAAATCAGACAATCCCTGCAGTCTCCCTAAACGTGTAACTTGGGGGAGATTCGAATAGGAGGTCCACCTCATAATAATATCTAAGAAAACAATATCAAAACTCAGAGTCCATCCCGTGAGGACACGTCACTCACCAACCTTTTCAAACAAAAGCATCTAAAATACAGATTTCATAAAGAACAGATTTTGAAACCGTTATCGTTAAAGAAAGTGTCTATTCGTCTCTACGTTCTGCTGTCCTGGCATCACAAGTTGGGGACATTGTGCCTCCTTATCTCATCCGAACTTCGGGACAAGACAATGACACATAGTTGGTGACGCCTGTCCGCGGCTTTCGGGTGCGATACTGACATTAAAGGATCAAGTCTTTGTTTTGTGTACGTGTTGAGAGATGCTTCAGTTAATTTTTCGAAAAATTATTTAGGTACAGTCAATGGCATACATGTGAATATTTGGTATTTTATTTAATTTAATTTATATGTATAAAGTTAAAAACTACTTGACTACATAAAATTATATAAAAAAAAAACAAATAAGTAACTTACAAAAATGGCAAAAAGGTCGTAATCGGATTCCTTAGCACTTTAACTTTTTGTTGACATATTCTTTAAAAAGTCTTCAGTAATTAAAATAATATTCAGAAGTGACAAGATATTTATGCCGCTTACAACATTACTAATATACATTTTTTTCTTACGGACTGAAAAAAGTTTTTTCTTGGTTTTGTCTGAAAGATTTAATTTTGACTAACTTTTACTAATATAAAATTTACACATAAAACAGAATTACAGAAAAAGTTTTAAACCTTTTTTTAAAACAGGATTTAAAATTTTACTCTTAATAAAATGTCATATCGATATTTCGACGACGTAAACCTGTATAATAAACTAGCAACGAAAGGGTTAATATTAAACCTAACTTGACCTACGATACTAAAGTTTCATCTAAACGACAGAGGTCAATTTGAACTGGCTGTATTGTCAGCATTGTTTGAATAGGTCGAGGATGGCTGACCCATAATTGATTATGCTTAAACCCACCTTTATAGTGGTAATTAGGTAGTGTTTAAAGTAATTATTTGCATTTGCTTAGATAACTTATCCCTTTCATGACTAGTAAAACAAAATAAGGGAAATAAATAACCACAAATGTTATTTGACGCATACAATAGTTAGAACCTTTACTTTGAAATAAATTAAATTAAATTAAAAGTTAAGTTGAAGTTACTACAATGCTTTATGTGTAAAATTGTTATTTACAAGTTTCTTACTGGCTGTAATATGTTAGAAATACTGTGTTTTGGAAGAGCGGGGGTTACTTTAGTGCTTTATGTGTAAAATTGTTATTTACAAGTTTCTACTACTACAGAATACAGCCAGTATGTAATATGTTACAAATATTGTGTTTTGGAAGAGCGTCCTGCCACAGGTTTTTTTTTGAATCGCCCACTATGTTGGCCCCAATTCATTGTATATTATAAGTAACTTGGCAGAACTTATAAGTAACTTGGCAGAACTTTTAAGTAACTTGGCAGAACTTATAAGTAAATTGACAATAGCATTGTGATGTTATGTTACATGTTGATGTGCATGTAATGTTTCTAGTGTAAACTGATTGAAATGGATCCACCAATTTTTTTTAATCGTTTTTTTTTTTATTATATGGCAATATTTTGTTTTGCCCTGTATTTCTGAATTTTAAAGTTAGGGTTACTTTTGAATAACACATTATAGGGTTTATATCAATCCCAAATAACAGGCCCCCCGAGAGGATAGCATACAATTTTACCAGTTACCCGTATAGTGTTGTGTTAACTATTTTACCATTGCGAAGGTTTAAGATAAAATGTTAGTCAGTATTTTAGGGTTAAAAGCACATTAAAATTGTATGTATTTCATCTTAGAGAAGTTGTACCTACTTTTTTCATATTAAAGCATTTTTTTTGTACCCCTGGTAACTTTTATCTATAAATATTCTTACCAGTTCTTCTTATTACTATAAATCTGCCGTCTAAACTGGTGGCATGATAAGAAAAGACGATTCGAGAGCTTGTAGACCTAATTGAATAATTTTTTTTTTTAAATCCAAAATTTTGTAATAATCAGTTTTCAAAAATTCATCCCACACAATCTGTTGAGATAACTATTTAAAAAGTTTCAATAATTGACCCAAACACCGAACAAAACATAAAATCTTGTAAAATAGCAGTTACTATTCAAATAATTATATGGATAGTATACACGATCGACAATGACCATTAGGGTATGGAAGGATCTTGATTACGAGTAAACTTGCGGGCAAAGTGCTAGCGCACAAATCAAGGGAGATATTCAATCTTTGTGCTAAGGGCCCACAATAACATTAGAATATCGCATCTGATACAACACGAAACTAGAGGGATTTAGCGACATTACGCCCTTGGTAAACAGATGTAATGGAATGGAAGAGACTGTATATATTTTACTTTTCTTCGTGGATATAAAAAGATTAATCGTTTTTTATTTATATTCATTAATTTAGTTTAGATAGTAGGGCTTCGCAGGCTTCGTTCATAAGGCATTAGGCATGAAGGCACGCTTCGTTATTTACAGGGTTAAAGTCGTACGTTATTATATTTTAGTTGTGTATTATTTAAATATTTAACTACTACAACTACCACCATTTCGAAAACAGTAAAATTACCACTGGGAAAATAATAAAGGAATCCGGTTAGAGCCTTTTTAACTTGTTTTATTAAAAATACAATTTTAAAATTTATAATTTTTATCGTAGTGACAACTTTTATTGTAATTTTTACTACTATTTAATTAAATGTGAATTGTTTAAAAATAACCACGTAATTCATATTTTGTAACTAATAGTAATAATTAAGAAAAGCAAATCTCTAGAACATCAGTCACACAAAAAATGCAATTGTTTCTATTCTAGCAGTTACAATAATTAAGTTACCTCTTAAATACATCTTATGTGACTTTAAGATGGTAATAGTCGTATCCAGCATCACTAATCCTTGGTTAACGATTTGTAAAGGGATACGGAAGGGATAGGTGAAGGGCTGGTGAACAAATTAAGGGATCTAATGGTTATCGGCGGATCTGGGCGTTAGGCGATGTTTAAACTGGCCTTACGACGCGGGGATGAATTTTAATGTCCCCCGTTCATCGGTTTTACTTGCTTGATTAGTTAACGGGTGTTTTGTTTAATATTGCACACTAGAAAAACCTGTGCAACTTCATTTGCGTGTATTCCCGTGGGAATTTCGAAAAATCTTTTTTTTTATCGGATGCCTACGTTATGCAAAGAACACACTCTCCAAGTTTCAGGTCTCTACGTTAATGTTGATTCGTCAGTCAGTCATTCAGAACGGAGCATTTTGTATGTATAGATTATTTTTACCTCTGAAAACGTCAGAGGCTCTTAAAAAGCAAACGTCATTTGTTTTTAAAGGTCCTGAGCGAATGAAAACGAAAAAAAGAACGACAAACGAATGGCAAATGGTACTTATCCCGCTTTCTCGTGGGAATTTCGGGAAATATACTCTCCAAGTCTCAGGTCTCTACGATCAGAACGGTGAACGGTGCTGACGACATATTTACTTTATTATACAACTAATTTATAAGTACTTATTATAGAGTAAGATCTTAATATGTCATTCTATGTTTTACCCAAATAAATAAAGTGGAAAAAAAAAACAGTTGATCGCTGTGATTTTATTCGTCAGTCATTCTCAGGCATATAGACAGACAAGATCAAGAGCAGGTCACATCGATTTATTACATACATCGATGTGACCTGCTCTTATTTTAAACTAATAATATAAGTAAATATTAATAAGATCAAATCTTTGTCCCCGTTCGAATAAGAACGATCGAATGAATGAATAACAAGTGAACCTGTACATAAAATAAATTAAAATAATCAAGAGCTTCATTGTTTCTTCCATACACATCCATTTTCGTAGACTTACAGCCGTATCGAGTAATTATTCAAATGACTCTTATCTACAGAAAGCAGTTTTCAAGCACCCTCTTTCATACAACAAAATAATATATTTCTTGGGTCTTATTAACATTATGCATAAGGTTGAAATTACTTGTGTTTTTGTTTGCAATGATTATGTTATCAGCCGGCTCCTGTAGACGTTTTAATTAAGTTTTTTTTTGTTAATGATATATCACCGTTTTGCTATAAAACTGGTTTTATCGTTATATCATTAATTACTGAATGTTTACGTTGTTCGCTCTTGGTTAGCTTAGCACTATAATAACTTACAGCTAAACCAGACAGGACAGGACGTCTCTCAAACTCTCGCTCTCACTCTCGCGTCGGCTGTTTTTGGTAAACAACACGTTTGATAGAATTCGTCGCTGTTGCGTCGACTACGTACTGCCGACAACGTACGAACAGCGACCAATTCGTCTATAAGTCGATATCCAACCTATTAGCTGTCTTCAGGCCGAAGCACGTGCTGCAGGTCCGATCTGCTAGGTTACTCGGCATAGCAATTTTTAATTTCAATTCTGTATAATTTCAAATGCAAAATGAACAGATAATCCTAATTCGTACCATTGAAATTTTATACTTTATTAACTATTTGGTTAGCATACAATCCGATTTCATTTAGTTTAGTATTTAGCTATCATTAGTTTAGCTGTAAAGAGTACCTAAAATTAACAATCCAATGACGATCGTGCGAAATTATCTTCAAGAGTAAGGGGGCTGGTGACATAGTTAAACTCTCCCAGAGAAAAATAATGAACTACATAATACAAAAAAATTATATTATAAATAAATAAAAATGATACATAACAGTGCGTTATACCTAAATCAAGTTAATCAAATTATCGAAATTTTGGAACAAGACAAAAAATTTGTGAATGAGAAAGTAGGAGAGAGGTAAACAAATATACATAATTTAAAACAGTGTAGACAGGTTTCATACCGCACTTTCTTGTCATAATGTGTAGCTTGCTGTACCATATCAGTGTTGTGAACTGCGTTGTCATTTATCTAAATTATTAGATAATGATAATAGACGAAAACAAGACAGAAATATAATTGTATTTATAAAGTATTTTATAATCTCGGAAAGCAGTATCATCGGCCATACGTTACAGGCGAGATACCGATCTAATCTGCCGCTCCACGTTTATCGAGTACCGCTTGTATCGATACAGGCGTATCGATACATTTGTCACGAATACTCTGTACATAGAGACAAATCGTCTTAAGTAGCAGCTCTTATCAACAAATTGGTAATAATGTTTATAAATATTTTTTTTGGTCCCATTTTATATTTATTTGTTTTATTTTGCAACAATTCTTTAAAAAAATAAACTAAACTATATTAAAAATTAAACTAAAACAAAATTAAAAATACAGGGCAGCGTACCCAAAACGCTTGCAGGCGTTACCTTGCTGAATGGCAATATAAATACTTTGAGGGAAGTAACTAAGCCTTTTGGGTCACCGGTGAGTTTCTGGGTCCTTAGAAAATATTTTAACATATTCTAGTCTAGACTATTATGTATCTCAGTACGTAAAATACTAGGATTTATAAATTTAAATATATTTTTTTGACTCCATTTCAAAAAGTATAAAAGCCCCAACGGGAAATAGACGATATACCTACGTGAATATATTAAAGTTTATAAACAAAACTTATATCTAAGTAAAGAAAAATATTTAAGAAAAAAACATTGTATTTTCACAACATTTCACTAATAAAATAAAAATGTAGCTTGTACTAAACTCTTTTAATAAAAATCTGTTATAATAAGTTTTCTAATTTTGTAAAATCTTCACCTTAAAATGACAGAAAGCATCTTAGCGTTTAATCGAGATACTGTATCGATACAAGTTAGTACCGATCGTCGGCCCATTGTTCCAATTCGATATATACTGCGATAACCGATTACTACAATGAAACTCGATTATTACGAACATAAACTAGAGAAATAGCATTTTGAATACTTAATTTTGACTTATTTTGTACTTTTGCGATTGACATACTAACAGAAGCTTAGGTGTACCTTGTGCATTTATAATAACAGCTTTTTTGCCCGCGACTTCGTCCGCTTGATGATCGTGACCCGTTCCCGTGGGAACCACATTGAATTTCGGGAAAAGCTATAGCCTATGTCACTCCCTGATAATGTAGCTTTCTACTGGTGAAATAATTTTTGAAATCGGCCCAGTAGTTTCGGAGCCTATTCAATGCAAACAAACAAACAAACAATTCAATCTTTCCTTTTTATAATATTAGTATAGATAAGATAATAATATTACTAGCAATTAGAAGGAAATTGGATTGTACAAAATAGCAATATTTCATGGAATATGTAATGGGACAAACCAGGAATAAAATAAATAAATTTAAATTTTAGGACGACGACGGAGGTAGTTTAGAGGACGACCTGTTTTTTATGGAGGTCAAAAATCTGTGGGACAAATGAGGAATAAATCGGGACTTTGCCAGCGAGCTCAACGGGTAGTGGTGGTTGGTACGCCCTTATTAGCACTATACGTTTAGCATGCGGGCAAAGTCCAGGCTAAAAATAAGATGACGTTCTGGGATGACATATAGCCTGTCACTGGATAGTTTATTTATTCAAGAATAAAGTTAAGATAAAAAAAACTCAACGTCAGTAATTAAAAATGTATTATGACAAATAAATCAATAATATACTATACAAGCCCTGGTAGTACTTTTTTCCCATAATTATACATTTAACATTGATAAACCACCTGACGTGTGCCATTACTGCAACAGAATCCGAGATAGCTCATTACTAATTACTCAAAAAAACAACATTATCTTCCCTCGATCAGTGCATAGCGCTTTATTTATCGTTTTATCATTTTTAAGGTATCCAATTCATAAGCGACAGCGATTTACAATACAATATTCTATATATTTTTAATTTAAGTGTGACAGATGTCATAAACATTTTTAATTTATTTTAACAAAATATATTCATATTCACTTTTGTATAAGATAGTTTTTACCTTATGACTGAAGAGATATGTGCAAATTTATGCATGCATTTACAAAGTAGTAACTTCGCGTGATATGTGTTTTTAAGTCAAAAATAAATGGTCATTATTTTTGTTAATACTTATGGCTAATCATAAGTATTTATTGTTAGATCAATAAAACTCCCTCGATTAAATAAAAACTGCTGTTTAGTAGTGGCATGACATCGGTTCATTATGATGATGTATGATTGATGACGTATGTACAAGATCCGTATTAAAAATTGGAATCACTTATAACTTACACCACATATTCATAGCACCACACGCCGCGTCCGTCTGTCTGTCAGAGCAATGTTGACAGGTGTTAAATCGTACGAGAAACGAGCGCACGCATGCGCCCGCGCCGGCCGCCCGCCACAAACGACGCACTGTAATTAGTTGAGTCATGCCGATTAAGTAATACCTGTTCTGGAGGTATCTTGTCACGTATAATAAAATGAACACTTCATAAAGAATTTAAGAAACATATTCGGTGATAGCCCGTGGACTAGTGGATGTCGTTTTCACTATTTAATGTTTAATGCTAAATTGTAGGTATTATATTTTTTTTGGAATAAAAAGTATCCTATGTATTGAAGAAAACCAAAGTCAAATATTTTTATTCAAATAGGCCTAATACCAGCTCTTTTGAATCGGCACATTTTGTTCCTACCACCAGTTTTAGACGCCAGATTTATACTAAGAAGAACTGGCTTGAAACCTAGCACTTGCTCCTTTAAAATGGTACTAATAAAAATACAATGTATGAGTATCACACTTATTATAATAACCATCATAAGTATTACAATAATTTAAAATGTGTACTTAAATTAGTTAGTAGAATATTAATTTCAAAACAAGTCTTTTTTTGCTGATAGAACTTTAAGGTACAAAAAAGCGTAATTATTTTGTTTTTCCTTATAATTGCTTCGAATATAAATTAACATTAGTATTATATTATGCGAATGTGAGATTACTTTTTATCGACGACATTAAAAATTAACATTCTCTCAAATATCAATGTAGGCCTTTACAAAGTAATTTACAGTATTAAATTAAACATCGGAATTGTTAATCTAGTTACTTGTTAAGTCATAACATAAATATGATCCACTTCCATAGTCTATGACTTGATAGGAAACTCAATATCCTCAATCACTATGACTATTTAGAAATCTAGTTAATCGGGAAATCATAAAATACAATGTAAACAGTGTTCAGATGTAGATATAGCCGAGTATTCTACGCAGCATCCCCGTAAAACATAGATCAAATGAGCATATCTCCCAGAGAATCCATTCCCGTAAGTCCGTATTAAATCAATGTCCACAGTACTACACGGCACAACTGTCACATGATACCTGAAACATTAACTTTACGTTAAAATGCAGTCTGACTTGTAATCTACTGACAGGCTTCATTAATTACTACATTATTAAATTCATGATTTAAAAGCCAATATTGAGTGTCCATTACTAAACATTTTATTAAGCCAAGATAAATCATAGACAACAAAAACTAAGACGTTACAATATAAAATAATATCTCAACAATACCTATTTAACTAATCGACTATAGTAAAGAACAAAAGGCGTGACCGAATGTGAACATTCATCATAAATCCATATGTAAGAATTAGACGCCACACGCCCAATGGCGCTATCTAAACATCTATTCACGCTGCCAATTAAAAAAGTCGTAGTAAAGAAAAGCTCTCAAAGCACCTGACACGACAACTCAACATTGCAGGTTAATGTAGATTCACACGTGAACCTAAGGTGAGAGCGATCCACCAGCGGCAAGGCCGAGAAAACCGATCGATTTGAAACGAAACCTGCCGCACACGTAATAAGGTCAACATTCCCACGCCCGCAGGCTAAGAGTACAATTAAGAAAGTATACGATAAAGTTCGTGATATGATATTAGAATAAGGACCGTGTCAGCTGTAGTTAGAGCTGGATTTGTTTTGCCTTAGCTCGCGAACCGGTTAGTTTGGTCGCGAACTTTTACCTATAAATTTGTGTCGGCCGGCCGGCATGCGGCAGGCGTGCTATGTCTGGGAGCTCCACGTAGTCTATGCCTTATTCGACAAGATTCAAGAGTTAGTAAACAAGGAACATGCAGTCGTTTCATTCAATAACTTTCACGGATAAGCACGACATTCGTCGGGAATTATTCTGAATGCATCGAACGAAATATTCATGAGCGAATATCATCATTAATTGCGAATAGACAGTTCAATCGTTTTCAAAATCAATTTGAAAGTTTACGTTATTAAAGTCATAGTAAAATATTTTCGTTTTATTGTATCGGTTGCTTCTACTTAATCATATCCTTATAGCTAATAAATATGACCATTGACCATAGTGTGCAATCTGCACTAATAGCAGAGTTTTTTTAGAGCAGTAGATTAATGGATAAAGATTTCTCATTTCGTTCGGCATAAAAAGTTTTATGCTTTTCAATGTCCAAGTTTTCTAAACTTATTGCCAATCTTTAGAATATTCTGCAAACTAATTGTAGAAATCTTTGATGTTGAAAAGATTCATCATTATCGGCTCTTATCAACCCACTGCTCCGTATAAGCCTCCTTTCATCTACGCCATCCTTCTTTATCCCGACCCATCTCTATCCATTTTTAGGCTTTCACAGGCGTGTTCTCTTGTGATGTTTTACATTTTATATAATTCTTATTATTAATAAATAACTACACACTAAACCCAGTTACGACCTCTTTTAACAAGTTGAAAAAAACTGTATGCCGCCATTATTATGTAAAGTAATCACCATTTAATAGGTCCGTTTTGACATTTGTCATCGTGGCGTATCTAATGATGTAACCACACGACTCGGTACTCGATACTTACGATAAATCGATTCAAGTTTGTATGAGGATGTAATCGATTTGATCATGTAGTCAATGTATTGTAAAGTGCATCGGATTAAAATACTGATTAATAAATTTAACTTATTACAATATATATTATCAAAAAAGTTGTTATGCTACTAATTTAAAAAATCCAGCCACTAAGTTCTTTAAAACTGTAAAGACAGTGTTTTAGTTTTCATTTTTTTTCTCTTTAAATAAACGATGTATTATAGGGAAAGTGATCTTAATGGTGAGCTAGGAAGATTAGCGAGCTAAAAAGCTTTTCAATAAAGATTACTACACAATATCTAAATACTATTTTTAAAATCGAATGAATTTGGTGAAATTCAGCAATAAAACATGGTTACAACACTGGTATCGAAAAAAAAAAAGACTGAGAACGCAACTGTTTATGGGACGTCTCTTAATAATTAAAAATTGTATGCTACTATTAATTAAAATACTCGTAATATTTTCTATCATAATTATTTAACGCGCACTGAAATATATATATTTTTTTAAACACTCCAAGTGTAGTGTAAGTGGCTTTCAGTTTCGTTCCAAGTTACATTCTAGGTTCTTCCTCAAGTGTCAAAACGGACCTATTAAATGGTGACGACTTTAGTATCCCCGCTACCGCTTATGAATTACACCATACATTTTATAAGGATGGCACAAGTGCATTTCACATCGAGTCAATTAAGCCTTCTTCACACTGTTTTCGCTGGTACATAATGTTTAATGTAAATCACTTTTACTTATCTACGACGTTCCATAATCGGTTATATTAACTTGTATTGCCATTATAATGTGACATTTAAGAGAGAAATTATTGGGCTTTTTCTTTGCACGTTTGATTTTAATGTGAAATTGAAACCTCCGAAACTTACGTAGCAGACAATGTTGCGTTCGATCGAACATAAATACTTTATAGTATTTCATAACATATAGGTATATTTTGACCCGTATTTAGCCTCGCGGAGCGCCACGTCGAACCGAGTCATAATACAAAACAAAAAGTGACAAACAAAATTAATGTTACCATTCCAAAAAAAATTTATTTCTTTTTTTTTTCAATAAAATTGATAATATTATTGTGCATTTGTTAAATTATCTATCTGAAAATTTTTATACTTATAAAAATCGAAATTTCTCTGAAAGCCGACGACACGTGCGCAAGTCAAACTATCAATTATATTTTTTATCTCTAACCCTCATAATACATACCTCACTAATATGATAATCAATCAATTTATTTAACAGTAAAGGAAACAATAAATAAGTCTATTTCCTTCTTTTATGGTGTGAAAACACACTTCAGCTAAAAGCTCCAAGCTTATTCTTTATGCACCCCACTTTTTACACTTAGTATTACTGAAGCAGTATTACTTTGTCCAAGTGGTGTTATTTATAGCACGATAACACAGGGTGAAAATGGCTACGACAAATAGTTTTTGTAAAAAAATACAAAAGTAAAAGTTGTATGATTACTCATAGGACTTTACAGTAAAATGTCATGTTGGTTTGACAATCTTTCGTTATTCAAATCATAAGTTTGAAAATGAAGAATTTTCATACTTTAACTACCGGCCCGCACTATAGCTATGTATGTATGTAGCTAGTAGGTTCCGAAGAGTAAAAGAATTTTTCAAATCGGTCCAGTACGTTCGGTGCCTATTTAATATTGATAATCAAATCTTTTTCGTATAAAAAGAATAATAAAGAAAACGAATTTTTATGTTACTATCAAAGTAATTTATTTAGATATTTTTACTTTCTTAAAACTACAAAATTTTAGGCATTCGCTAGACACGATTTAAAATAACAAAAATAATTTAACTGTTTAGCGAACATAAATGTTATCAGTAAACCGAGTTGCTATAATTCAGTATGATAATTAACGACTTGTCTCGAAATCAAGACTATTCAAGACTACTTAAGGCGTCATTAAAACTTACATTAACATAAAATTAATATTAATTCACATTAATTCCGTTAAATTAACCAATAAACATATGGTATCTATTATAAAGTTATTTTTCATTTACAATTTCTAGATTAAAACGTCGTAAACGTATTTAACACCTTATGTATGACATGCGTAAATAAATTAATCTACCAATTCAAGATGGCCTTTAATCTATAAGTAATTTCATATTTATGAAGTGTCTTGTTATTTTGGATTATGTTTTCTACAGTTATGTCAAAAAGCCTCAATCTCAATCATTTATTTTATGACGCTAAAAAGGCAGGAGTGTGACACGGTCTTTGTATTCCAATAGGTTTTATTATCTCACTAATATTCTTTAAAAACTTATAAAAGGTATGATTGTTTGTTATTCATTTTTTTAAATGGAAGTCCGCCCGATTTATAAAAGTTGCATTGAGAATGTGAGGTGGGTTCTACTCCGATTTCAAAAATGTAGTATGGACAAAAACTACAACAACATTACAAATAAATCCGGATTTCTATCGCCATTTCCTTCGTAACCAGCCATTTCTTTGATCAGTCATTTTGCTTGTTTCTAAAATGGTAGCTTGAAGAGTACATTAAATTAAACATTATAATTTTATGATTTTGACTTTGAGAAAGTGGCTGTAAAGGCCTCAGAATAAACGATTTGACTTTGACAACTGTTTATTCTAAATCAACAAAATTTTCTTCTACAACATCGTGACCATAAAATTTTATTGTAAAACAGATGTCTTACGCCTTATATTTATGGGCTGTTTAATATTTTTATAATTTGTTTTTATTTTTTAAGTATTTTGGGTGGTCTATAAAATTTTTCGGATTTTATAAGCTTGTTTTGTTAATAGTCGTAATTGTATTGAGAAATTCTGATTGGGTTAATGGTCAATTGTTAGGTGGAAGAATTTATTTCGCTTTTTAAATAAACTTGGGAAGGCATTAGGTTATTACATCTGAAAATATGAGTTTGGAAGTTTAAAATATGCTAACGTCTATAGATGCTGAACAAATTCATTTGTTTGAAAGGTAAGTCGAGTACTAATGTCGCTTATTTAGCTCAAGTCTTCAAAAACGCAACTCAACGGTTCATAATGTCATTAATATTGATGGAGACTAAGATTTTATCAAATATAGCGCGTAGTCATTATTAAGTAGATTTATTTGAACAAATATTGGTCCAAACATTGGCCAACATAGCCAACGGTGTTATTGACGTTTCGTCCAGTGATTTATTTGGGCGAACCCTCGGAATGAATAAAGAAGTACCGCTGTGGGCGACCATTTGTCTCTATCCTTTATGGTAAATGAGAGATTTAAGAGCTCTCATTTTCTTTCTTTGGCGTATAGTGTTCACAAAAATGTGAGTACTATTTTCTTGAGTCGATTGACAAATATTTATGCAAACTTAAAATAAAATGTTTGTTAGCGCTGAAAAAATTTAATTATCATACCATTCGATTATCGTACCAGAGTCGTAGGTATTTTAAAGACTAGATTTTGACAAATGACGTCATATTCATCTTTCTTACAGCTTTGCAATTACAGTTTGATTAAATTCACTGCGTTTCATGACTGTATTGTAGCTGGTTTTCAGATCTGTCTCTCTCTCTCTCTGTTTGTTTACCCTGTAAGTAACCCATAAAGTACAAGATGTCATTTTCATATAGTTTTCCTCGTTACATATTTCTATAGAATACAATATAAACTGTGCAAAACCGGGTCGCATTGCTAGTAAAGCAAAAAACTTGACATATTTCCTTTTTGTGCGTGAAAGTAATATTTTAACGCAGAAAATATACTACAGACTGTATACGTGCATTAATAACAAAGTGAATATATCCCCAATAGAAATACCGACACAACCGCAGATTCCAAATTCCCCCCAAAAACAAGAGGAAACTATTTTCGTCGAACAAAAAAAATGTTTCCGGCCTGAAGATTTATTGGGTACCTTACTCACAAGGCCCTCCGTATAAAACGCGTGAAATGAAGTGTTGCACACCCCTGACTTTTTTGCTGTTTTTTTATCATAATATAAAGACAGACAGTTTTTTTTATTGCTCAATTAATTCCATCTCGTGTATGGTAATGATCTGTGTAATTTTGGTATCAAACTGTATTTAATTTTTTATTGTAATATTAATTTCCTGCTGGAAAACTTTATGATATGATTAGCATTGTGGTTGGTGATGATAAATATATATTTTTCTTGTATTATCTTATTATGAAATTTCCACAAATTAATCGTAAAACATTAGTTGTAGTAGCTATAATTTTTTTTCTAAGAAAATATTCGATATACTCTTCGCAAACTTTTGCTTTTTGTAATGTATAAATACAGATAGATGACATCATTGTATGTACTTAGGTACCAATTTTTTTGTTTTCGTTCTTACGCCATTTTGCTTTTAGTCACAATTTTTGATGTCATAAGACTATAACAATTTGTTTTCTGGAAGTCACTTCATATTGTCTTCGGCCATAAGCAACTGATGTCTGCGGTCACTCAATAATAATAAAAAGGTCCACCAATAGGCATTCCCGTCACGTTCGCCCCCGCTTGTCGCCGCACCTATTGCTGAAATTGATATACATTACCCACAAAATACAAAGAATATCACCACAAACCCCTAACAAATACGCAATAAGACTCATTTCAACTTTTTTCATCACCGTCTCTATGTTGGTAATAAATCGAATGACCAATAATACTTGAACTTCATCCATATAGCACAGTCCTCTTTCGCTTGTTGAAATATTTAGTGCGGAAGGGAAAAGGGAAGGCCTTGAAATAATGGTTATGCCTTTTGCTACTTGACCGTATACTTTCGTTGGCGTTCTGGACGCCTGGTACCAATTGCTTAAGAAATATTATTACTGTGACAGAAAGCGGGACGTCCGATACGATAAAATAAAAAGCTTATAGTATTAGGGTTCCGTATAGCTAAAGTCCATTTGTCTGTATGTCAAGAAGGTTTCAATAAGAAATTAATCAGTTATTTATGTTTTTACTCATTTCTTGGGCAGTATTTGCTTATTGTGGGAATACGTACGTACAATGTCGTGTTTCAGTTATTAGTTAGTAGTAAGTATAAAATTTTCTAGGATACCAATGAATTAGCATTTTCCTATAATTTCAAATTAAAATTATACGGAATTGACATTAAAATTGCGATTAGAGTCAACAGTAAAGGTTTATTCAGAATAAGCTAATACTTAGCTTTAGGTAATATGAGGATATAGTTTCAGGAATTAACATTATTTAAGAATATTGTAATTTTTGTGAACAACAACATAAAATTCCCATAAGGAGAAGTACAATTGAATGAGATTCTATAGATAAATTAGTTAACAACGCTTGTAAATGTATACATCAGTGAGATACGCCCCTTAAGGCCGCCTACGCTGTGTTCAGTAGATTTATCGCAACGGAAATCTAACATTCACTTTCATACAAAAGGGTGAAAGAAAACATTAATTATTAAATTATACCATGAAATACTCATGCGAAGTCTCAGACAGACTAAATGACTTTTAAACTACATATAAGTAAATATAGAACAATTAATGAAGACTGATTGTTTGATTCATAAAGTGTTTTAGTCAGAATTTGAGTAGTAGGTATCGGGACAAGCCCACCACACATTCCCACCACTGTATCTCCTGTGTAGCCAGGATCAACAACGGCGACCTCAGATAGACAATAAGCAATGAAACTTATTGACGTCCCGGGGAATAAACTACAGCTGTCTTGGGACTCACAACGAATTTAATCAGAAAGAAGATAGTCGGAGTAGGAAGTATTGAAAGGACTTCCCTCCTTAACAACTACGTGAGAAACAGCATTTGGGTGGATGAGTAGTAGGTAGGTAAATGTAACGATAGGTTTATATTAATATAGAGTTAAGATGGTACCAGACGCTCGAATTTGGTCCTGTAGCGGAACATCATACCGTCCGGTTGCATACCATGTTCGATCGTGTGGCGCATGAATATGATCTGCTATCGGACGGTTCGATGGTCCGCTACCGGATCAAGTTGGATCGTTTGACAGCATCTTAATTACCAACACAGACACCGGGTTTATCAGTATGACCAGATTATGTATAGACATGAAAATCGATACATGATAGCTCATAGCATTAGGTCCCAATAGTAATGTAACAATAGACCGTGGTGCTCGGCAATCGAGCCTCACTTGATTTGCCATCTCTCTTGGCTTATAATGCCTTTTGCTTCAAATTGCTGTTTCTCACGTAGTTGTTAAGGAGGGAAGTCCTTTCAATACTTCCTACTCCGACTATCTTCTTTCTGATTAAATTCGTTGTGAGTTCCAAGACAGCTGTAGTTTTCTCCCCCGGGACGTCAATAAGCTTTATTGCTTATTGTCTATCTGAGGTCGCCGTTGTTGATCCTGGCTACGCAGGAGACACATTGGTGGGAATGTGTGGTGGGCTTGTCCCGAGACATGAAAATCGAATGACACGACATTATAAGTTCATGGTTTGCGTGAAATCTTTGCGAAATGGGGTGGAAAAATACTGGTACAGCAGCATTATCTGTGGATACAGCTATCACATGAAAGAGGTATCCAGGGCTGTAAATCTTTATTAAATGGACATACATGTACCATGTGCATGTCTAGGTTTTTTTTGTATCTATGTTTTTCTTAAGCCTGCTTGTTTTTCTATGCTAGAGCTCTAGATTTTAAGAGTGAAATAATATGTGTGAAGAAATATGACATTATACATTTTTTGATTCTTATTAAAATTATAATGGTGCTTACCTAAAGCAGCAGGCTACCGGCGCCCACAAATCCGTGCGGGTCGGTACCGATCGGCGCAGGGTTAACTTGTATAAAGTTTGTCGGCACCGACGTCCGTCACCGGAAACCTGCCTCTCTATGCAAGCACCCTTACACAACAAATAAAACAGTTTTGTGGTGGACCTCGTTACTTAATCTAAGAAGCATAAGTCGATCCACTAAAACTTTACATGGAGCTACTGTACTAAATAAAACTCCATGGTCTAGGATGAAAGTTACTCTTTTCTTAAAAGTTGCATGTATTTTTGTGCATGATTTTACAAGAAAAACTTAAGTTGGCATGCTTTAAAAACTCGTGAACATTTCTGATTTTCCATTGAATTAAAGACAATTTTTAAACCTATCTCATTCATTCACACAGTGTTTAAAAACTGTTTTAAAGCTAGTTTTATAATATTGGATTGAAAACGTGGTTTGAAACATTGTAGACAAGAAGTTTCATACCAAACAAAGCGTATCATAGCCAACGTTACTTTAAACTGTGGAGTCCGGTAGTTGTTCGATAGAAAATCACGTCCTAAAAATCCTTGCATGTCATCTACGCATATAGAATTTTCCTTGCATGCTTCTTGCATGTCATGTATACAATATGCATGCATTGTTTTGGTGGGTTACTCTCGGTGATGGTACTTCAATGAATAACAATGTACTAACCACATTTTCTGTTTCTGAGTATCACCAAAAGTAACACATCCACTAGTAGATATACCACTGTCACTAACCTGCACATTTGGAGTGGACCTGGGCGATTAATAGACTGGTTTCAAGTGAGTATTAACCTTTATTTAAAGCTTTTTTCTTCTCTAGTAAATAACATAATAATGCTAAATTTCCAGTTTTGATTTGACTTAAAAGAAAGTAGTTTCTTCTTTGTAGTTAATAACAATTTGAATAATTTATGCAAACTTGTCAAAGTTTATATTTGGCAAAAAAAAAATTATTTTCTTTTCTGTGTATTTTAGTAGATTTCTTGATAAAAATTAATCTCGACTGGTTTTTAAAATATTGTTAAATTATAAATATTACATAGTTTGTGTTCGTATTCGTAGTATTAATTTTTTTAAGTAATTCGATTGATGATTCGCGATTTTAAAAATTGTAGCAAATCGGGTAGGTAATTTTTGAGTGACAAATTAGAACCCCAGTAAGTAAGTTAGCGCACATAATTTGTGAATGACTTATATTTGTAGTAATTTTTGTGTTGTTTCGATAGAATTGTCATAAAATCCGGATTTTTTAGTATGATCAGAATTTGTGAAAAAAAAATAGGCAAATTTTATCAATAATTTATCCTTGTTTTTTTTTCTTTCACAACAAGTTTCCGATACCTAAGCCTTTAGCAGTAAATTTGTACCTAGGTATACTTCAACGCAGCGGAGATCCCATATAAAATCCGCTTTGCACGTCGTGTAAGACGGACATTATATCGATTTTCCAAAAATAAATTAATTACTTAGCATGCAATACCTCTATGGCGATGTTGCCCCGACCCCCCAGGCAAGGGGCTAATAAGTGAAACATAGATTTATGAGTGCGCAGATATGCAAATAGAAATTTGCGGTCCCCCGCCGATAAAAAGACGCCAGTCCCCGTGGGGTCTGTTTGTCCAACTGGCGGTGAGGGGTTAATAATTATTTTGAAGTTCTATGATGTCAGTACCAATTTTTTTTTTTTTTTAATATTCTTTGATTGATCAAAATTGAAATAATGATATATTGACTTATTAATTTCATAATAACATTCAAAATCATAAATGTATGTAAATTCCTAGTATCCACAAAATATACTTAATTAGCATTCAATTCGCTTATAGTATCTTTTTACAGCTTAGCTTTTAAATCCAATCACAAATCATACTTTTATGTCTAATGGGTTTCTATATTAATCAATCCTTATAAGAAAAGTTGAAAGTGATCATTTGAAGTAAGACGTGATTCATCGATAATTTTGACAAATAGGGAAAATTTCTAAGCGAGCAAGCTAAAACAGATATGGATTTTGATATAATAAATGTACGACCAAAAATAATGTAGATCGTTTTCGATAACAGTTACATCGAGATGCTATAATATAGATCTTAGTCTTTTTATTGGCAAATATGTCGTCAGAAGTGAGAAAGTCAAAGAGTTTTAAGGATCACTAGCCTGATCAATGGTCATTCCGAAAACGACTTAAACAGATTAAAATAAAAAACATATTGGTATGGAACCGAGATTTAAAACATTGTAGACAGTGACAGTGGTTTCATACCAAAGCTAAAAAAGAAGAAATAGAAAGATAAAACCGGACAAGTGTGAGTCGGACTCGTTAGTTTTAGACTTTATGTGGAATTAAAATTGAAATGGACGTCAGAAAGCTGTAAAGTTTTGTCAAATAAATTATGTTAGTGTCATGTTGAGTGACAAATTATTTTGCCATGTAATAGAAACAGTTCAATTCGTGACGTACTAACGAGCTAACAAGTTGGCAAACTTGTATGTCACAATATTATAAAATGTTAAAGTTAGCTTGTTAGGCTATCACGTCTTACATAAATCAATCATCACAATCCCTTGCATACACATTATCAAGAATACAAATAAAGGATATCGGAATAGAAGGATTCTTATTTTGAAATCCTGTTCTGAAAGATCTACCTTTTAGCCCGTGACTTTGCCCGTGACGCCATTTTCAGGTTAATATATAACCTAGTCACCCGGGCATAGTGGTATAATGTAGCTTTAAAACGATGAAAATTTTTTAAAAATCGTTTTGCAGTAGTTTCGGAGCCAATCCAATGCAAAAATTCAAAATTTTCCCCCTTTTTACATTTCTACAAGGAAAGGAATAGAGAGAAGTGATACGGAAAAGAAAGCTGATCATTTTTATTTGAAAAAGAGGCTAGATCTAGGCTAGAATAAAGTGCATGTGCATTTCACGCTGATAAATATTAATTGTACGGTATTAGCGCGTGCGAAGCGGTTACCGTTAGTTTTACAATAATTGAGAAACTGCGACAACAATATCTATTTAGACATCACAACAGAATGTGGTAAGTGGCAAATAAATCGGCATATCTTGAATCTACAGCGTGTTCCAAACAAAAGATCGTTATAACCATTGATCAACTACTATCTTGTATTATACATTTATAATGTTTATTTCGATATTTTAGACCAGTTCCTAATACAATGTTTCGACGACCTCCGTTTCGTAATGGTTACCACGCCAGACCGCCACCCAGGAGGTCCCGGGTTCGATCCCCGGTCGGGTCATGATGAAAAACGAACTTTTTCTGATTGGCCTCGGGTCTTGGATGTTTATCTATATATGTATTTGTTATAAAATATAATATCGTTGAGTTAGTATCCCATAACACAAGTTTCGAACTTAATTTGGGGCTAGCTCAATCTGTATGAATTG
This sequence comes from Endotricha flammealis, assembly GCA_905163395.2. Taxonomy (NCBI): domain Eukaryota; kingdom Metazoa; phylum Arthropoda; class Insecta; order Lepidoptera; family Pyralidae; genus Endotricha; species Endotricha flammealis. The sequence continues at coordinate 3,731,201 of LR990867.1, forward strand.
TCCATAGGGACAATTCATACAGATTGAGCTACTGCGGGGTGACGTGACGGGGTGACATTAAATATATATATAGATATATATTTAATGTTGTTAGTGTTAGATATTTTTGTTATTTTAAAATGCTTAGGTATGTTAGTTATGTGTCAGAAATAAATGGAAGCTTTTTCCCAGTAATTGGACAGTTCGAAATAAAATATTCGCAAAGTCGCAATATCTTATCACAATAGAAGTGAGTTGCGCTATTACATTTCAAGAACTTAAAAAAAATTGTATGTATATGTATTTTTAACAAATTTTCCATGCATTTGAGTGCAATTTAAGTCGTAACAATATTGTTATTGGACTATTTAGATTATGGACTCAAAATTATATACTAGTCCTTTTTTAAGTATTTTTTGTATTATATATTTGATAGCAAAATAAGTAAATAATAATAAAGTCAATGACATTAATCAAGAAATCACTAAAAATATTAAAGCTACGGGTTATTCTTTATCTGTCATTGTCAAAGTTTCTAAAACTTGATACAATTAGTATTTAATTACATATAATATGAATGCAATAGATGATTCTTTGACAGCTTCGTCCTGTTACTACAATTATTAGTTAATTCTATGAATCCAATAGTAGATCTATGGGTATATAACATAATCTTGTGAGCACGTCACCCCATGGGCACCGGTGCGAATAATTAGTAATTCCTTTTACCGTAAAACGGGCGATAACCAAATCTGTCTAACAAGTTACGAATTTCAGAATAACCCTCCGACGATGGAGATATTAAATGAAATTAAAATGTTGTTTGCATATTTGTTATGGCATACTTAAAAGATAACTTTACAAGTACTAAATATATGTCCGCTACTTAAAAGTATATATCTATCTTTTAAAAAGATAGAAAAAGAAAATACGATTCCAAAGACCTTGTAAATTGAGATTAATTCGCGTTGTTTTACACAGAAACAGACATTCTTATAATTACAACGCGATTTGGCCTTTTACAGCAATTATTATATAATAAAGTTTAAAATTACGTGTAAACAATAATAATTATAATAACATAAAACAGTTTAAGAATTACTCATAATTTAGAATGTATATGTACAGTCAACAAAGGATTTGACTGACCCGATCTGTATATATGATTAAAGATTTCTAAATATTGCGTGAAGGGATTTACTTGAAAATTTGTAATTACATAGTACAATATGAATACTATTGATAAATTAAATTTCAAGTAAATCCCTTCACGCAATATTTAGAAATATTTAATCATATAAACAGAGGGGGGTCAGTCAACTCCTTTGTTGACTGTACATACACAGAATAATTTTTAGTTATAGCAACTTTGTTTGATTTCGCTTTCGGAAAATCTACGTCATAAAAATAACACCCTCCAAGTTCGATCAGCGGTTTAGGCTGTTCGTTGGAACGGATTGTTAAAGAAGTATGAATATTCTGGGAGAGACATGTATAAGGGCAGAGTCACGCAGTCATAGTATATCTAACGCCGACATGTAACATCGGCTGCTCCCTTCGTGTGCGGTGGCACTAATGAGCAAACAAGCTCTGTGCAATCCGATCTCACGGTCTACTGCGGGTTGTGACTACTGTGCCGTTCATAATATAATCATTTATTGATATTTATTTAAGTTGTGTCACTTAAAATTATAAATTTGTGGCGGCGCATGCGATGGCGGTTAAATATTTATAACTTTTCCTTGCTTTGGTTTGGCCGAGGTATGAGCCCATCTCTGTAGCGCCCCTTGGCAGACGGAGACGACGGCTAGCAGTCACTGAAGATTCTTAAGCGGTGAGAGCTTTTCGTATCTGCAATTTTCCGGCTTAGTGGGTAGTAGAAGTTCGTGCTACAAGCTTATCATAAAAAAAGCTTTGAGAGCACGAAAAGCTGTCTGTTCAGACTGCCACAACGCAAGAATATGAAATGATTTGGCCTTCCGAAATTCTCACTTACCAAACAAAACGCATTGTTGCATCACATTGACTCCTTCCGATATTCCCCGGTAAAAACAGCGAATTAAAATTTCAAGTATCGCCGCGGGCAATACCCAACCCAGTGTTTAAATATGATACTATTGACGGGGGCGTATTAATTAATTCTTCGGTGTCCGTCAACGCTGCATATTCATGTGGTCACAGCTCGTTAGACCGCCAGCGGTCAGTGTTAACAATGTGTCGGTCGCGCCGGAGGGTTGACTGACAACACGTCATACTCTTATAAAATTCTGCTGGCAAAGATTAGGTATCATTTATTAATTATTATTTTTTTATCATTTACGTCTTTTTAAAATTCTATTGGCAAATATTATCATAATTTTTTTTTTGTGCTTTGATGATTTTTCTTAACAAGAGCTAAAAGTTAAGCAACGTCAACCTTAGCCAGTGTTTGGATGGGTTTCGATAACTCGCGCTCCTCCATGCTTCGAATATGTTGTTGATAGATGACAGTTGTTGCCAAGTCGTTGGCTTTCTGGCGGCTTGAAAACGCTGACCTCTGCTAATCCGCATTGGAGCAGCGTGACAGAGTATGCTCAATCATCTGTTTTGTTTGTCTGCCGTATACCAAAAAAAAACATAAATATCAATAAATGCCAGTAAATAAGTTTAAAAAAAAACATTTAAATCATCACCTTATACCCTGTAATTTCATTTCAACAATTTAAAAGCAAAGCAATGCGCAATTTCATAATATACGACACAATACCAATATTACCAACTAAATAATGAATGCTCCCGCGCAACACCGGTTGCAGCGCCGCGGGCGACAACCACAATTATAGGATTTATAAGTTAATCGGCCTCTCGCGGCAGATTAACGCCCCGTTGAAATAATCACACACTTTTTTTGTGTACCCTTCATTCTGGTAAAATATGATATTTTGTCTCCATTGCTTCTTGTTCTCATTGGTGGCAACCACAAAGGTGGCAAACAAGCATACGGTCGGCCTGATGGTAAGCCGTCACCGTAGCCTATAGACGCTTGCAATACCGGTGGTATCACTCAGGCGTTGCCAACCCTCTCAATTCCTTCAAGTGGAGCTCTGGAGACCTTACTCACCGTAGGAACACAACATGGCCGAGACCAATGCTATTTGGCTACGATCTTCTGTAAGGTGGAGGTCCTTCCCCAGACGGGCTGCTCCGATTTGAGCGGATTATTCGCTGTGCCCTACCTCTCTAAAAAATCAGCAATCTCTCGTAAGCATTTATTTGACATAGAATGATGATCGTGGAGTGAAAAAAAAGTTTAATTACATTTGATTGCACCCGTTCAGCCTACGTTCGCCCAATAATTTCAAAACTGCTTTGATAGGTTCATGAGTGAAGAGAAATATGTGAAAGAGTGCGATGCGAAACCATTATTCTAAACACAAATAATTTAAATAGAGAACTGTTATTTTTATTTCACACCCTCACACCGTAGTCGCGTGCGCAGTGTAGAATTACACAAATTGATCACAGGTTTCGCGGGTCTTTGTTGTGGTTATATGTTACACGTGACCCTTCTGTAACTGTAATAGTACATTTCGTAATTACATATTACAAAATGTATTATTGTATACTAAATTGTATTATTAAAATTATGACCACTCATTAAATCTTTTGGAATAAAAAAATTGAAAATTTTGAATCTTAATTTGATTTATTTTTTTCGCATTCGAAAAAATACTAATAATAAAACCATTTTGGTATTTTTATTTGTGGTGCGTCGTTGGGCACGTGTCCTGGTTGTTAACGGTAGATGGCAGTCGTTTAGTCGTAGCTTTGGATGTAGGTTTTGACCATTTATTTTCATCAACACTCCTGAAAAAGGTTTGATTTTCTGTAGAGCTCATAAATAAAAATAAAAAAGTTACAGAAAACAAAAAAACATAATAATCTAATGTAAGCCACACTCAAACATAGCTCAAACCGCAAGTGCGGTTAGTTTTGTCGTAACCCTAAGCTGCAGGGTACAACCCTCCCGGTCTTTTCGACCGCACGCAATCTCGTAACAAGCGACTTTTGGCTTGACACAACCCTCTACATGGTAAATCTCCACGCGCTATACAACGAAAAGATAACTCTTGAGATATTTATTAATCAGTTAATTCTGTATTACTTTTGTTTTAATGTCAAACATAGCACACATAATATGGGTTTTCAATATAAAGGTTATTAATTAAGTTTTCTACGACATGCTACGTACCATAACATAACATAACGTACCATAACATCGTTAGTAATACTTTATTTATAATTTACAAATACTACAAAACACAAAGTAATCAATTTAACTTTGACTTTCGCAAAACACGTGAATGATTCAATCGAATTAATAATCCTGGAGACTTTGACTTTCGAAAATCAGGCGAATTAATAAATCTCGACATAACTCCTATCCTTGTAATCCAGTGTGCGTCGCATTTCATTTCGTTCCCTCAGGGCTTGGATAATCGTATCTGCACACACGTCATTTGAGCGACACGTCGCGTTGACACCCCTGCAATGTGACCACTAATCGATGGCGGCTTTTTAAATTGCAGCCTCTATTTTTTACAATTCGATTATTCGCATGCATCACTTACAGGGATTTTTATTCAATTTTTGCATTCAAATGCGTGGAATAGCTAAATATATTTTATATAATTTTTATGAATCGGAACAACCACACATCCCATAGTGTAAAGCCTGGACTGGCCAACCACGGCGACTGTTGACAATAAGCAGTAAATCTTGTTAAATTCCCCGGGGTGTAACTACAACTCGGAACTCACAATAAATTTAATCAGTCGCCATTGTGTCTTTCATAAAATTTCAACTAATAAAACCCTAACACTAAATACCGTAATTGTTAGAAATGATGATGATGATGATCAACAACATATTTGTAAGAAATGTATTTCCTTCCAATTTATTTTAATTTTACTATAATTTAATGCAAATAAAGTTAAGTTAAAGCTCTCAAATAACAAAGAAACTAATTAAACGCCAATACATATCAGAAAGAGTCGAGTAAAAGTAATTATAACTAAAAAGCTCATTAAAAAGTTGGTCTCGTTAATTCGAGTCGTGAGTTCCGCGGTGTCGCTGAAAGTTCCATTGTGCAAGCTTAATTGAGGATCTGCAGGAGAATTAACCAAATAACAACGCTACCTGCATGTATAGTCGACTGCGTATTTTTTTATTTTATATTTCAACTATTTTTATTCAAAAAGGCATATGCTTTCAAATCGTCATATTTTTATTCCTACCACCAGTACAGTCACCTCCATAAATATGTAGTCACTTTAGAACCTTGTCACTATAACATTGTTGACATGTTCACTCAAATGTCATACATAAGTAATTGAAATGATATACGAAAGTGACAAGGTTCTAAAGTGTTTACATATTTATGGAGGTGACTGTACAGACGGCAGATTTGTACTAAGACAGGTATTTATTTCTTTAACAGACGAACTGACGGAATTCAAAACTGGGAAGAACAAATGGCACAGAGGAATAGTCGGAGAAAGAGAGGCATTTACCCAACATTGGGACATAAATGCCTCTTTAAAAAAATATTGTAGGACAGTTAGGACGTCAAGCGTACATTAGAATTTGCATGTTTTGCGCTAATAAAACAAAAATCTTTTGTTCTTAACTTTAGATAATACTATTTATTATTCTGTGGTTATAAGTAAAAAACATTACACTTTTTTAGTATCACTCTTTACACGGCTTGCTAGGTAACTCAGACTAATTTATTCTGTCATAAATGTTACGTTTTGTCTTCAATATTTTTTTAAAACGATTTCAAAGTATCAAAATAAACTAAAATAAAGGAGAATGGCCAAACTACGTCATTAGCCAACGTGGCCCGTATCAAAAACATCAGGAGTGTACAATTAAACAAAAGAATGTCGTGATCTGCGCGTGCTCTCGCGACCATTAGCGACCCGTGGGCGTAATTAAAAGAGTTACAATACAGATCTGGCGAATTAAAAACAATTAACTAAGCCCCGAATTGAGCACAATGCGCCTCTTGTGCACGACTTACATGGCACATGTGCGCGACTCAAATTATAAAGGCTACGAATATAGTTAAATATGCATGTTTTTTTACAAAAAAATATTCAGATCCAGTAGCGAATATATTCTTAAATAAAAATATCAACTTTCAGATTTTAGAGCAATAACGTTTCGGTTCGTGATTTAAACACATTTGTCAAGTCTCAGCCTAACTTGAAAAATTATTTCCCATGCATTTAATAGCAATTATATTAAAATTGTAATGCCAATTAATATTAATAAAAAATATTTGACATTGATGTCAAAATAGTTTTTCAATTAACCATGTATATACTTAAATAAAATAACTGTGTAATCCGTTATTAAATGCTAATGCATTTAGCTTTTTATATTGTAAAATGACCTATCATATTCAATGTGTAACCTTAAAATATCGACATCATTTTTCTAAGTGTCTATTAATAAAACCTGCTTGTCAAACAAATTCATTTAAAATATATATATCATTTTATGCCAGTCATCATCACATATTAATTCAAAGAGAAAGATTAAAGTAATTAACGATTAACTCGGTCCCACAATGGTCGGGTTGTGTATGTTCACGATTTGCATCGATGTATAGGCCAAGGAGCATGTTAGACTGTGAATTGTGAGTAGTCTGCGATTGTACTCTATGGTACTAATACGGACGAATTTGTATTGTTTGGTCAAATAGGACCCATACAGCGATTAACGGGTTTATTGTTTATTTGAACTTAAAAATTACTATTTTAATATAAAAATATTTCCCTCAACTTCTAATGTAGGTAATATATTACTGTCTGTCTACGTCATACATTTGTTATTTGGCTTATACTTTTATTATAATGAATTATTTATACAATAGCCAATATTATACTAATTCGTATATTAAAAGTCGCCGCTTCAAAATTATAGCAAAAACTATTTATTTTATTACATTTCCAACACAAATGTTACCCGTGACAAATTTTAATGATGTTTAGCTGTTATGCGGGCTTTTTATAAATTAAGAGGTGCAATAAATCCAGTTAGTGGTGTAAAAAAGGCGCACCCTCCATGGGGCGCGCGGCTTGGCGATTCAGCATTTTCGCGAATAAGCTCAAACGTTGAAAACCCAATTTGACGGCTCGATTAGCACGCTCTTTTCAATTGCGCTACGTGATTGATCTTCGCACTGCGTAATTTAATGTAGTGTACGGAATTACCGAATCATGTTTGGCCATACGCCTTTTTTTATTTTGATACAAAATATACAAGAATTTCAATAAGTCTACTTATTCTTCATCATCATATTAACCCATAATCATCCTACTATTGGGACACGGGTCTCCCTTCAATCGAAGGGGGTTGGAGCATACTCTACCACGCTGCTCCAATGCGGATTGGCCGAGTTTATTTCTTATTTTATTGTATACATGCGGCTATTCCGATCTCGTAAACGTTGATGAGAACAGTCGAGATCTCTGCTTATACCCTAAAGATTATAAGCGTGTCCATATAGCATGAATAGTGTAATAAAGATCAATAAAATCTTATTTTTTTTCTATAACCATAAAAAAATCCTTCACATCAAAAAACTTTAGTATTTTATTGAATAATTAAACAACCAAATAATGAGGGTGCTGTTGCGTAGTGTCAGATTTCGACACGCGTCAACAAAGGACAGGGTTCGAATCCCTCATGCTCTCATTGTGTTCATTGTCCCTCTTTTTACCGTATTGATTTTATCAAAGTTATATCATTTTACACGATACAAAGAACGTTATTAATGAAAATATAGATTACGGTTTTGATTGTGGTTCTAAATAATAACCTTTAATCCTGGTTACGATTTTTTTTTAATAACTATAGACGATAGGATAGTCAATCTAAAATTGCACATATTTTTAGAATACTTTTAATAGCCGTTTATGGTCCATTATTGGGCAAAGACAAAAAACTCAGACAACTCCATTTATTCATCTTCTCTAGTTACCAATAAAAATAAAATATTTTTATTTTTTTTACAGTTTTGATTAATTGGATTGATTTTATGACATATTTCACTTTATTTTCAGTACTTTTATAAAATAACACTAATAAAATAATTTTATAAAATCCGGACCGTCAACAAAGGAATTTGCCAGGAAAATCGCAGACATTCGCTACTTTGATACATAATCGCTCAAGTATAGAGTTATATAAAAAATATAGAAATATACCATAACATACTTGTCATTTTGACATATAAATAGGTATCTAGAACAAATGTAACCCATAGTGTACGAGACCCAGTAGAAAACTACAAACCTAAGCTGTGAATAGACAATAGTAGAAGCTCTACCCACATATATCAAGTGACAATGGTGCGGACTTTTTGCCACAGTGGACGCTCTTTGAACTGGCATTTTTTCACTCCATTCGACGGGACGTGTACTGGCTTTATTTCACCCCGACGTCCGTAGGGTTAACACTCTCCTTTTTTAATATTGTCCAATGAAATGGACATTTGTGGTAATGTTTATTTCCTTTTTGATTATTGACGCAATGTATTTGTGTTGATCTTGTCAACATTTGTTGTTTTTAATAAATATATTATTGCAAGTTAGACTATCAAGCTTTTGGTTAATTGTGGAAACTAGCGAAACTACTTCGTTAGAATTTCCCGTAGGAATTTCAGTGAGAAAATCCTTGCATGTATAATATTATACACAGAGAATTATAAAATACAAATAAACGTTTATTTATTGAATTACTCTATTGCATTAAATCCGTTGAATAATTTAAAAGATCCAAGCGAATAGACAGCGGTAGCGTCTTAATTTTTTTATGCTATGTAAATATTTCGAAATAAAAACGAACCTATTAATTTATTAACCAATAGCAAGGGCTTAAAATCGGTTAAATAGACCAATGCCTATTTGCGGCGCGCTAGCGAGATCTATAACGTCTGCTCTAAACATCACGATATAGATCTCTTCTGTACATCCGTCGCGTCGGTGAGGAGGATGCTCACTAAAAGTTTCTTTCACAATTAAGTCTACTTTCTTTATTATTATGTTCTCATTTGGTGTGGTTGAAATAGGTGCTCTCAATTTGACGGCTACCCTTTCTTGTTTAGAATTAACATGATGTATATCCGCGGAGGCCTATCATTGGCTATTTGTTTCTATTATTTCCAACTTAATATGTATCGAACGCTGTTGGCCACCCTTAAGTTAAATAAATAAATAAAATAAATAGCAACGCAGAAAAAAACTGTTCTCGTTTGTTGAAGAAACTAGACCAGGTTCCATGCATAAATCTTCAAAGCTCTTTGATATGACATTTTAAATAAAAACGAATTAAATAATGCGTTGACAACCCTGCCATTAACATTTAGTTTCGAACTCGGACACTAGTCAGTGGCGTCCTCCCGTTTCATGTACACTCGTGCTCAGTTATATGCAGCTGTACATGACTGTACCAGTCTGTGTTTCCTACAGGTTACAAGGAACAACCTCTTGATCACATGGGTAACAAAAGGTTCAAATTTCATACCTAGACTAGAATTAGTTATGTGCAAAATTCGCTTTGTATATGCATTCGTAGGATTATAAGGTGGTATGGTACTTTGGTGGTGATTATCACCTGTACCTTAGGAGGAAAGGTGGCAAACAGTGAGATTTTTTGTACTATTCTTACTAGGACCCCTTCTATTCTAATAAACCCCCGTCGTTTTCCGAAGCAAGGCAAAACTTGTCTCTAAACGAAAAGAGTCTGTATCCTTGTTTGCAACATTACTAATAGAAAAAAAATGACTCGTGCTTATTACTTAACAGTCCCTTTAAATTGACAAGCGACGAGAGCCCATTGACCGAACGATAACCATCAAAAAACACGGAACGTTGTATCGTAAGCTTCGATATCCGACCGAAGTGACTTTGTCGAGTGGTATCAATGATGTCAAGTGCGCGGCTGATCTCGGTCGAACGCCACTAGCGCCCTCTATAACCGCTCTAGTACGTGATTAAACCGCTAAATGTCAAAGTGCAAAGATCGGCCCTTTGTGTAGAACGCTTTAAGGCCCTTATAGCATCCACAGATTTAAATCTACATAAATAACACATTTCCATTTTGTATAAACACGATTTCTTCTAACTAACGTTTTGTGATAGAAATTTTAGTTCATTATAATCAGTTATAAGAAGTCTACGTCCGCGTTGGACGGGACAAAGTGGTCGGATGACAAAAGGAAAATCCGTGGAAGCCACTGGATGCAGATAGTTTCCGACAGGTCATACTTACTTTAAACATTAGAGGGAAACCTATGTCCAGCACTGGACTTATAGTGACTGAATTTATTTACAAATTATAATTTGCGACTCAATACAGTCAATAAATGTCTAATTTAAACAGTTTATGTACACAACTAATATGGTGGAGACCATATCAATACATTTCTATACAAAATATCTGGCGCACCGTACGCCCGTGACGTTGTTTAAACGAGACCATAACCAACCATTTTTCAATTACAAATAAAACCACTACACTATAACAGAACATCCAAAGATGTAATTGTCCCTTTTGGCTAAATATTAACACAGTCTGTGTACTTCATGTATTAAGTAAGACAGGTACCGCGTCGTCTGTTTAGATTTTTATCTATGGTCAAAGTGCAAAGATCGGGCTTTTGTGTGGAACGCTTTACGGCCCTTATATTCCATCAGTCAATGCTTCGCGATATGATGTGTTCATTCATCAAAAAAATCTGCTCTGCAGCGTGTGGTATCGTATATTAAAATTGCAATGAATATGGTTCATTTTTCAGGCTTTGTCTATTTGGATATTACTAGCATAAATCTATGCTAAAATACTATATAGCTAAAAAGTTTGTTTATTTAGTTGACGCTAATCTTCTAGCGCTGAATAGATTTATCAAGGAAGTTTTCTTTTTTTTGTAATCATTATCTTTTGTTGAATAGACAATCACTGTTGTACAGTCAAGAGCATGTAAACCTTTACTTTTCGGACTTTGTACCGTTCTTAAGTTCTATGTCATAAGAGCCAAAATTGTACTGCTTACAGCTCGACGTGCACCTGACTGTACATCTGGGATGCATATTTAATTCCAAAATTAATATCTGCTACCTCAAAAGTATTTTATTTTGTAGTGCTTTTGTTTTATGTGTTTCCTTATGTCATTGCACTGTCTGGTAAAGTCTTTAATGAATAAATATTGTCCTTTTCTATTTCAAATATAATTTTGAGTAAGTTCTCTTTTTCCTTGCTTTTAGGCAACTATTAATTAAATATTTTGCCATTATCGAGTTAATAGATAGGATAGGCGCTAATAGATAGGTAGATATTTTTAAAACGTTAATACGTCATACACCCATTACGTAACCAGACATCCTAAAAACTCATCTCCGTTGAACAGCGTATCATAATCGCGAGCCCCCGGTTCACGGGTGTATGTCAATCTTTCGTTTTTCCGCCGCAAACGGGCGGTCAGTGCTCTTTGTTATTCAAATGAAACATGCCCAGATGGGATGCCCGCACGGGGGAATAATTAACTGATGTGTTTTTAAAATACGCTTCAAAATGTTACAATTAACAATTTAGTAATGAAAATTACGGTTGGTTTAAAATTATTAAAACAATGTACGAAATTACATAATTTACAAATTATGTGATTTAATGTTACCACTTGGTAGTTGGAAATAATTATTGTGGTACAATTTAAGTAATATAAAAATAATGTTAGTAAAATCACGACGTGTCTAAAAGAATATCTAGATTATAAGTTCTTACACCTAATTTGCTATTCTACACTCGTATTAAGTTTGTGTAGACGGGCTCTTTTCTTACTTCGAGTTCTCTTTATCTTCTCATTATAACTCCATGTCTAACTTCCCTTTAACTTTGCGAGAGAGAGTACCTAGTTCTAGTTTAACAACGTCAATTAAACAAATTATTTAATTCTAACAGCATTGTTAAAACACTGTGTCGTAACAATTAAGAAAATTAAAACCAAGTTTTTTTCTATTTGACAAACATATTTTAATATAGCTTCACACAAAAAGGTACTAACAACCACATGGCAGATAGTAAGTTATCTGCACAATGAGCTTGATTTAAACTAAGTTTAAATTTAATCTCAGCACTTTAAGGAGGTTGGGATGCGGTCTAACAGGTGATTTACTCCGTCGTTAGTCCGGGCTAATTCTTCCGCGTTCCCGCTTGCATATCTCGTTTCTTTCTATCTCCCTCTACATCCGAGGCAAGTTTACGGCGTCATTACGGTTATCACTGCTCGGCGCGGTATACGCCTGTACAAGTACACACCGTGCGGAAAATAAAGTTGGACCGTAAGTCGTAAGTCACAAATATCGTATGGTCCTAAGTGAAAACTTGTTAAAAGATTTAAGTGCATTTTAAAGTTATTCATTATCGTTTATGAATAAATAACTAAGTGTTATTTAATACCTTTCTGATAATAAGGTGTTTTTGAGACTGTAAAAGTCAATTATCAGCCATTTAGTCGTAGCCCGCCTTTTTTCATTAACGCATGTAATGATTGCTTGCTTTTGTATAAATTTTCCTTAGAATTTTCTATGTACATAGAAAATTATGTACAATTATGTAAGTAGGTATTTATCAAAAAGTAAAGTACATCCATATAGTCGTAAAACAGAGAACTTTCGTAAATCTCGTACAATAATTATTTGCATATACTCGTAAATCATTAAATACAGGTTACAAACGTAAAATTAATTTACGACAATGTTCCCTGATCGTTATCTGTTGGTTAAATGATTTATATTTAAGTGTCATTTCATTAGTTGACACACAATCAGCCAGTTTCTTTTTTTAATTCCACATAGTCTCAAGCTATAATATCACATTTTTTATACTTTAATTTGGAAGTGACAACCTCTTTTAAAATGGTTTTGAGCAATTCACCGTATAGACAAACTATTTAGTAATCTGTCTGTGGTATTTTATTGTAGATTTAAGACTTGTTCATTCCACACCATTGTGTATAACATTCCGCGTATTCTTCTTATAAATTTTAATGTACTTATACCTACATTGTAACTAATGAGTGGAAAAAAAAAAGAAAAATAAATAAATAAAATAAGTACAAAATGACAAAAAAGGCCGTAACCGGTTTTCTTTCGCCATTTCTCTTTACCGGTATGGTACCGGCCGTGGTAGTATATAACGTAGTTTATTTTCTTTATTTAAACAAGTTGTAAATGACAAGAAAAAGTGCCTGTGAAGGTCTAATTTCTGAAATAAACGATTTCATTTCATTATAGATTGAGGCGAAATTTAAAAAAGCACGCACATAACGTATTATTTATATCTAATCGCACTCATAACAACTCGAATTACGACATTTTCCAATCGACTTTACTCGTACTTATTTGGTTCTGATTCAATCCTAATGGATTAGAAATCGGGATAATATTAGAAAAAAAAAAAGATTCCAGACTTAAAGATTCATCAAATTATAACCTCAAAAAAAAACACATTTTACTCATAAAACAGTTTTGTAAAGGAGCGTACACAACAACGACTTTCCATCGTGATATGTGACACGAGCCATTATGCCGTCTGAACTTCGTACTATCAGTGACACTGGCGTTTGACACAGGGACAGCGTGTCATGACACTGTGACCCAGTTGAATACAGTAGGTATTGTTCTATTGTAACGTGATTGTTACTTCAAGGGATGTTTGTTTAAAATCTCATTGATTGTTTTTTATGAGTAACCTTTTTGAACCTTTGTTACTTTTGTCTATAATTTCATTAATATTTTTTTAATAAATAATTGAATTTTTTTCACTTTATCACTGTTTGATGTAATTTAGTAGATATTTTAATATGTTGTAGCTTTGCCCTCGACTTCGCACGCGTGTAAGTGGTTTTTCTAGTAGTTGTTAAGAAGAATCCTTTGGATTAAGCTAGGTACCTACCACATAGGCACATAGATAACCTTATCTATGTGCCAAATTTCAACTGAAACCATGAATCTACGAGACTGGAAATTACAACAGTTATTAATATAATAATAAGAGTATGCTTACATTTTGCCAACGATTATCAAACATCTAAATGTATGTAAACGTAATCAAGCAATAAACAAATTAGACACAATCATAATGTTAAATTAAAACTAAGATCAATATCTTTGAGGCTGGAGTAGAATCACCTGAGCCTTAATTGTCGCCACCGCGGTAGCGAACAAGTATTTTTGTAAAGTCGTAAAGAAGCGAGAGCGTCGGTAGCGCCACCCGTGGCGTTGTTTATATCACGCGATCGTGCGATAGCCTGCGTTTGTTTTGTGTATACGCACCTTTAGGTTTCTCGATTCGCGCCTTTCCTGTTAAATGCCATGTTCTATTTTCAAAAGTTATTTTTTTATTTGTTTGAGGAGCTCGACGGTCTCGTTGTGCGTGTCTAAGCGGAACGATCACGCAAGTTAAGCAACAACAACCATATTCAATACTTGGATGGGTTTAAAAAATCTCGTGCTCCTCCGTGCTTTCGCAGTCAAGTCAGTGACCGTTAGGTGTTGAAAACATGACACCATTGACCCGTTGATACTAATTGCGGGTAGCACCAGAAAAGAAAGAAACATTAGTTTGCCTTCATAATATGATTTCGAATCTGTATTTTGAAATGACCAGTATTTTTCACATTCAGATGGCCCGTTTTTTTTTCTAAGGCACGCGACCGACAGCCGCAGCGCTGCAGGATTCTTTTGCGTACAAAAACCATTGTGTCAACAACAAAAACCTATTTACAAATACTCGCGCGCCCGCCCACTCAAAAGGTGTTTATTTAAAAATTCCCTTGCACAATGCACGATGTCACATTTTTTCTGTACGCGCCATTTAATGCTATTTCGAGGCATTAGATTCAAAAATCGAACATTGTCCAACTGTCAATTGTTATTTGGTCCAAATTCAACCTTGTGCCTTTAAAATAATGTCGTCGAAAGATTTTATCGAATTTTAAAAACATAGATAGCGCGCACCGTTTTTTTTTTCTTCGACACGTGTTTACGGCTCCCAATTTGTGTCCATTGATCCTTTGTTGATTTTCTATAGAGTTTATAACTTTTCAATACTGTTATAGTGATTTGTGAGGCTTTTAATTTTTTCTAATGGACGTTATTTCGTTTAATTTTTATTATTATCGAGATATTTTTAATGTAATATTAATGTAACTCACATCGTAAAAAATTTTTGCCTATGTTGGGCTCTGTACCCCTGACAATATGTGTACCAATTTTCATAATGATCAGCTGCTTAGTCAAGCCGTGAATGAACAAATTCACTTTCTCATTTAAAATGTAATCTTTCAGTAAAAATATGTTTGTGTTTTACTAACAGGCTCTTATATATTTATTTAATTGAAATAACAAAGTCAGTACAATAATGTTAGTAACAATGTTCTTAAGAACGCGTTTTGACGACGCGAACATTTTTGCTGTGTCAGTAAAAATACATACAAGTCATCAGATTCATTCCGAAATTCTGGAATTTCGCAACTATAAAAAATTTTCAAAATTCAAAATGTAATTTCAACACATAGTATTACGAGCAATGTTTCCTGCGCCTCGCCTCTATCATGCGCTAGACTCAGCACCATGCTTCATGCTTCGTTGTGCATTTGTACTCTTCTCTAAAGAAATTCATGGTCGTCCCTGCTCTACAAACTCTACATACCCTACCATTAGGTGGGCCTGAAACGCCACGAATTTGAAGACCGCAAAAGTCACTTCCGATAATAGAATCGGTCTTAAAGTGCGTCACTGTTGGTCACAAATCTTATATGCTAATATCGTATACTAAGTTACGCAGTAGTTTAGCAATCAAGCACATTGCCCATTTAGCGACATTCTCTCGTTAGAATGTCTAGGTAACCTATAAATAGTATTTGTGTCTTAGTTTACTTACACGTACTCGAATAAATAGCACATTCCTAAAATGAATTACTATTAGGTCGATATCGGGTTAACACTTAGGCCCAAAGCTAGGTATACTAACTAGGTAATTAAAATAGGAGTGTCTAGATGTAAGTGTTGTTTTAATAAAATTTATTTAACCGTTCATATTTATTTATTGATTTATTCAATGACTAAATCCTTACTTGTCACGGATTCGATTCGTCACAATATTTTTTACCTGAGTATTTTTCTCTAGTGTCAACATACATTTTGTACCGATTTCATAGTGACTACAGGTAAATTAATTTATATGTGAAGCTCATTAAAGGCCAGAAGGAAAACCAACAACTGTTTACATCGGAAATAATTTTAGACGGAATAGAAATGGATTTAAATGACTTCCCGTCTAGAGACCTTTGTCCTACTTTTATTGAATTTATTTACATAATAATATGACTTTGAAGAATTTAATTAATTTATACGACGAAATTGTAATAAACATACAAAAGACCCGAAGTAATTACTTATGCTACATAGCTAAATAAGTATGTCAAAATTTTTATGACAAATAATAAACACAAAAAAGACTGAACACATCGTGATCGAATCGGACGATTCGTAACTATTGCCAATTATTATTATGAAAGCTATAACTAAGCCACACACGTAAAGCAACATTTCAGATTTTTTACTAATCCATGTAAGTAACATGACGAATTGGGATCAACGATAATTAATTAATTATGCTATTCACACAAATAAGAATCTTATTTTTTGCGAACGAAAAATAATACAAGTTCGATATTCCGTTTCCCTTTTCTATTCATTAAAAAACTTATCGAAATTGAAATGTTTGACGAATCGGTAACATGACAAATACAAATACAAAAATATTTACTGTTTTTTTTAAAGGTTACTTGAAGGAGTCCCCTCTTCGCTGTAAGAAGTTGC
Organism: Endotricha flammealis; assembly: GCA_905163395.2. Classification (NCBI taxonomy): domain Eukaryota; kingdom Metazoa; phylum Arthropoda; class Insecta; order Lepidoptera; family Pyralidae; genus Endotricha; species Endotricha flammealis. The sequence goes on from LR990867.1 coordinate 3,748,114, forward strand.
GAGTTGGAATTGTATGGCAAATCGGTAATATGACGAGTTGGGATTATTCCCGGTATACGCAAATAAACATCTTAGAAACCGATAAGATGGGTGTTGAGATTCGAATAGGCAAACACTGGCAACACTGGGTCCTATTGTCGCTAAATTTGTTTCTATTCGGGATCTACAGATCACTGAGATTGTGCTCTATTGTAACACCGTAAATGTGGAACGTTGCGAAATTCACGCCGCCATAAATGAGATAAGATTCCTTTTGGATGACAAACGTATGGCTTAGTTTGATCTTAATCAAGCTATAGTTTATTTCTGTAGCCCTACTAATAATAGTATGTGTTGCAGAAGTACAGTCAAGAGCAGGTCGACCTTTACAAATTGGACTTTGTTTGTATCGTTATTAAGTTCTATGTCATAAGAGCCAAAACTGTACTGCAAGTATAAAGCTCGACGTGCAGCTGACTATACTCCTTTTTTTATTTATTTCAGAATAAATAAAAAAAACACGCGTTCACGATTTCTAAATTCTAAATGCAAAATTTAGTGTTATTTCGCATAATTAATTTAATTTTGCGTACCACCTATTCACTTACTTTTTCTTGATTCTCAACAAAAAACTAATCCGCGTTTGTGTTCGTCACATAATAAAATTGTCCAAATTATATCATTTAATATTATTATCTTCGAACACTTGATTAAAAAAATACGTGATGATGACCCGCATACATCGTTTAATAAGCAACAATCATTTTATTTTCATGAAGAATACCATAGAATAGAATGCGGGCAATCGATTCTACGAAACATCACCCTTTACTCGATCCTTTAATAGGCCGTAATAGAATTCGTCATGCTCACTAAAAATCTGTTAGGGGAATGAATTATAACAAACAATTATAATCTCGCTTGTATCAAGTTCAATGATCTTTTGGAAAATTCAAAATATTGCTCATAAAGAACAAACACGCGTCTCGATGTCCCAGAGTAAAACATAGACAATTTAAATTTCAAAGGCGCGAATTTGAACAGATTTTAAATTACTAGCTTTTTTGCCCGCGACTTCGTCCGCGTGAAGTTCTGGACCCGTTCCCGTGGGAACCACATTGAATTTCGGGAAAAGCTATAGCCTATGTCACTCCCTGATAATGCAGCTTTCTACTGGTGAAAATTTTTTTGAAATCGGTCCAGTAGTTTCAGAGCCTATTCAATGCAAACAAACAAACCAACAAACAATCAAATCTTTCCTGTTTATAATATTAGTATAGAGTATAGATTAGATGTAGGTACTTTACGGATTAAATAACACTGTTAACAAAAACAAGCACATGTTGAGCAGGAGCTCACATCCATATGAGCATCCGTGCTTCGGAGGGTAAATAAAGTGCAAACCGGTGCAAACCGGTGCAGCAGTAGAGCAGCATGGTGGAATGATATTATCATGATCATGGCGACCTCCGTGGCGTAATGGTTACCACGTCAGACCGCCACCCAGGAGATCCCGGGTTCGATCCCCGGTCGGGTCATGATGAAAAACGAACTTTTTCTGATTGGCCTCGGATCTTGGATGTTTATATATATATGTATTTGTTTTAAAATATAATATCGTTGAGTTAGTATCCCATAACACAAGTTTCGAACTTACTTTGGGGCTAGCTCAATCTGTATGAATTGTCCCTATATATTTATTTATTTATTTATGATCATTTTACCATAAAATGTAGCATACTATGTATTCCATACAACTTCCTAGTATTAAAATTCTCTCGAGTAAATCGCGGACGAACACACATCCTCGCTGAAGGATTTGGTTTAGGTAGACTTTTAGATCAACGAATACAAAAAATCCATCTTCGGGATATGATTCAAGTAAATATTTCGTGAAGGGATTCAAATTTTATAAAGTTACGCTTACATTATTTCAATTTCAATTTATTTATTTCCACAACAAAGGTTTACACTTTCATAATGAAGTCTCTAACCTCTGTGCTAGGTATATAATACCTGTGTTAGTTAGAACTAAGAATAGAGTTCCATGCATTATTAGCATAGAACTCTATTCTTAGTTCTCTACCCTGATCACTTCTCTCATTTGTTGAATTGTTTCAATTAGAAACGATCTTCAAAATTCCGAACGTCGTTCATCTTAATGCAAAGTCAATTGTCAGCCATGTTTGAGACGGCCGGCGCCGGCTCCCAACGGCCGGCACGAGACTCATTGCTAACGATGGGACATTGATTCACAGGTCAAATCTGTTGACATCAATACTATTTAACTTACTTCTGCCTCAGAAACTGATTCATTCCATTTGTGATAACATTTAATAATTAGTTTGCGTCTCCATGTATTCCGAAATCCTCAAAATTGTTATCGTTTTATGGTTATTATGCTGGAAGATTTACGTGGCAGTTGTAGCACCCGCTGCCCTGCCCTGTAGATACAGGTGATTCCATATGATGCGAATATCTACAGGTTTTAGTCGGTACATATTTCCTGAAATAGTTCAGCAAGCAAGTCCGAACATAACCTTGTCAACTTCTACAGTGAATTAATATAAAAAATCTGTTTCCTAAGTTTTATTTGTATGTAATTCGTCTATTTGGATACAGTTTAACATAAAATTATTTAAATCTAATCGAATGTGCCCATTTTAGATGAGTTGTGAATAGACGATTTATCTACTTCTTACAAGAGTTGCGTATTGTGGACGACTTACGTTTGCAACGATTTGATACTAACTTATAATATAATATTTATTTATTAGTCATACAGTTTAACTCATGGTCTAAACGACATTTCATTGGCATAAATAAACTTTGATGAGACAAATAAAGAGACAAAGATCTTCGATTTTACATCCACTCAATACTCTTAGAGGCAGCTGTTTACCCATTCTCCCGGGGTCGTTTCAATTAAAATATATTACATTGCTGCGAGGATCGAGCAGGGTTAATTGCTATTGGACATCCTTAGCTGATCTTTGGTCTGGACGCCGATGTCATACACCTTTCGATTCGGTCACCCCAGGGTTAAGATTGACAGAGATTTGTTTACCTTTAATAACTGACGCTTTACATTACGTGAATTAATAAGATTAAGCCTTTATATTTTTTGAATTTTAATATTTTTAGTTAGTTTACAATAGGGACAATTTGTGATGTTGATTTACATAGTTGAAAATAAGATTTGAACATCAATATGCTCTCCATTTTTGCCCCGATCGGCAATCGAACACGCGCCCTCATCCTCACCAACTCACCACCGGGCTGTCAGATTATTCGGTGGATATTATTGTGTTTGCAGCTGGCATTTGTGAAAAACATAGGAAAATTTTACATAAGTCAGGGACTTTAATGCATTTTGTGTAAAAAAATTATGAATAAAGATATTATTTTTATAATTTCGCGGGACGTGCGAATCGAACCATTCTAAGAGATACAAAAGATCATATTGTTTTTGTAACAATTAAGAACTGAGCATTGAATCCCTTCAACTGTATAAAATCACAACGGGCCCGTTCCTTTTGACACCCTCAGAGCGATGACAAAACCGGGTGACCTAACCTCCCAAAAATCTTAAGACGTACCTCTAAACTGCGTAATACGTATCAATTGTGTGTGATATAACGCAGCTGCCGTCCCACAATTAGTACAAGTGATCACAATTACTTGGGATTGCGTCACCCGACGTAGATGTCGCTACTGCAATTAGAATTGATCGCGTTACTGGTGGATATTTGGCTTAATATTCACTCTTTTAAATTATTATGAGGAGCTAGTTCTCGTCGCTGTATATCGCACTGTAAAGCGATATACAGCGACGCGAATATTCACTACACGAACCCGGACCCGACTCGCAACCCGGACCCGACCGTGAACCAATCCGGCGTTGTCCATACACTGCACGAATCCTCCACGAACACTCCACTCGAAGTATGGCATGTGGGGTTCGACAGGCGCTCGCGGCTCGCAACCGCAGACCTGCGAGCCCGACGCCAACCCACCCAGGTTCGTCGCTTCCATACACAGGCGGATTAGTCCGATGACCGACCAATCCACCGGACCAATCTGCGTGTGAATGGTGGGCTTAAATGAACACGCAAGCCAAGTATCGTCGATCCTAGTCAGTGTTTTTTCAACTCACCAATCGCCATCCCTGAAACCATACGAATCGTCTAAAGAAAGAAGCCACGTGACATATTTGATGAGGACAACAGTTATACAGAATGACTCCTTAAATTCAAGGACTGGCTCCGTTGGGAGTCTTCCTCCACGTCACATTTATCTCAATTCATCTGCTTATTGTCAATAAGACTTTTTTTTATGCCAAAAAGTTAGCAAACAAGCATACGGCCCGCCTGATGGTAAGCATCACCGAAGCCTATAGACGCTTGCAAGACTGAGCGCATGATAAAAACAGAAAAAGAAATAATCTCTCTTTTAATTAATTATAAGGAGCTCGATGGCGTCGCCGTGTGTCGCATTCTAAATGAATACGCAAGTGAAGCAACGTCCATCCTAGCCAGTCTTTCGATGGGTTTCTTGCGGCGGCAGCTTGAAAACACTTGCGAATCCGCATTGGAGCAGCGTGACAGTGTACCTTCTAATGCCCTTCTATTGATGAGAGACCAGTGTTCCTGAAGTGGGATGATAATTACTCACTATTCAATCATTTATTGCTTCCTAAATGTAGGTATATAGGTGTCGGGACAAGCCCACCACACATTCCCACCACTGTCTCCTGTGTAGCCAGGATCAACAACGGCGACCTCAGATAGACAATAAGCAATGAAGCTTATTGACGTCCCGGGGAATAAACTACAGCTGTCTTGGAACTCACAACGAATTTAATCAGAAAGAAGATAGTCGGAGTAGGAAGTATTGAAAGGACTTCCCTCCTTAACAACTACGTGAGAAACAGCAAATACAAATATCAAGTATATACAAGTATATACAAGTATATAGGTGTCATCTTAAATCTAGTAAAAATTAAGGGCCATGATGGGCACTGCAACGAGAGAGGAGCCAAATTATTACGACACTTATAGGTATTGTTCTAAAAGATATCTTTATCATCATCTCTACTATGACTAAAATCAGCCAAGCCACCCAACCTTGAAACGTCCACACAAGACTACTTTAAAAACATTTAATATTCCAGCAACGCCCTGAGCAAGTGGGTTAATTTTTAATAACGACTAAATAGACCAACTGTCAGTTACAATGTAGCTATGCTGGCTATGTTTCTTACAGTTGTTTAATTGTAGGACACTGATAATGCCTTTATGTGGTCGTATTAATTAAACACGTGCTTCGTTACACTATGATGTGGTTTAAATTTTTTAAATGTGAATTTTTAATTACAGTAATTTTATACGGTATTTGACGTCATAGACATTGACAGCTATATGGACATGAATCAAAGCAATATACTTATACGATTTATGTAGTCTGAATGTATTATTTTTTTATTTGACCTGACCACAATACACGAAGTTGATATAATAGGCGGACTTAATGTCCTCCGTGGCGTAATGGTTACCACGCCAGACCGCCGCGCCACCCAGGAGGTCCCGGGTTCGATCCCCGGTCGGGTCATGATGAAAAGCGAACTTTTTCTGATTGGCCTCGGGTCTTGGATGTTTATCTATATATGTATTTGTTATAAAATATAATATCGTCGAGTATCCCATAACACAAGTTTCGAACTTACTTTGGGGCTAGCTCAATCTGTATGAATTGTCCCTATATATTTATTTATTTAATGCTATTTATATTCTATACAAAAATAAAAATAAAATCATTTATTTTGCAAGTAGATTTACAGGAAATACTTTCGCACGTCAAAAAATTGTTTTATCCTACCAGCAAGAAACTCAAGAAACAGTCTTTTTTAAAATACAATATACATAATTATTTAAAAGTAGTATGAAGTTTCTTATACATTGCAAAATAAGTATTGTTTGGTACGGAGGAGCAAATTACTATGACCACAAATTTTTATCTTTCTAGTCAACCATTTAGCACATTGGGAGTGTAGAAATTCACGATTACGGTATCTGTCTATGTAGTTATTGTAGATAAATGTACATGGATACAGTGTAGTGGTAAAACATTTTATGAAATGACTTAGCTCTCTCACAGAATATCGTTGTGAAGCAGCAATCCCGAAGTCAAATCCTTCGCTATCCCTTTGCTCAGCTGAGGGATCTGGACAGTCACTTAACTCTTAACCAGGCTGTGTACTATACAGGATCACTATATCTTGAACCATTATGGCTGCAGTGACGTTTGAAAATAATATGAAAAAAATAGTAGGGTCCGGTCAAGGGTTAAACCACAGATTACTGAGTTACTTCGTATGTCAAAAAAATATAGTTATACATGCGTGCGTCATCCCATAAAGATATATAGTGTAAATATACCTTTATAGAAATTATTAATCTCATAATCTACATGACTATGGAATGTCGGCCTATCGGGATCTCATGAAGCAATTATGGTATTTTAAAGTTAATTAATATTGATTTAGATAAACTTAATACGTATTCTTATCATAAAATCTTTGATTGAATCATTTTCCTTATGAAATATAATTATTTTACATAGCGGAGATTGAATAAGGATTATTGATATTAAATATTTATGTTACGAAATTATGTCTTGTACAGTCAAGAGCAGGTTGGCCTTTACATTATTGGACTTTGTACCATTCTTAAGTTCTATGATATAAGAGCCAAAATTTTACTGCAAGAGTAAAGCTCGACGTGCACCTAACTGTACTTAAGGGCTATTTCACTACTTACAATTAAAGTTTTAATCAATTTCTAAAATAAGAACTGTCAACCGTACAAACTGACAAAATGAACTATCGAAATAAAGTCTTTGGATAGCTTCCAGAGGCTTTAGTGCTTCCGAATCTGCGGGTAATTCCCACGGGAGTAAATCTGCTTTTTTGTGGGGTAATGAAGAAACTAATAATTTAGACGTAATATCTAAAAATTATCGAGCGCCACACAGCATTTCTTTCTAGCTGCCGTCGCGCCCGCCATCGTGATTACTTAGTTGTTTAAATATATAAAACTAGCTGACCCGTGCCCACTTCGTTGGGCATAATGTTAAAAGCCTTTTTATTTTTTTATTTTTTATATAACCTATGACACTCAGCAATAATCTGGCTTTCTATTGGTGAAAGAATTTTTAAAATCGGTTCAGTAGATCCCGAGATTACCCGTTACAATTTAACAAATACACAAACTTTACCTCTTTATAATATTAGTATAGACTAGCGACACCCGCGCAACTGCGTTTGCGTGTATCCCGCTTTCCCGTGGGAATTTTGGAATGTTTTATATTTAAAAACCTTCCCATTAAATCACTCTATCTATTTAAAAAACCGCATCAAAATCCGTTGCGTAGTTTTAAAGATTTAGCATACATAGGGACACACAGCGCACAGACAGACAGCAAAAGCGACTTTATTTTATACTATGTAATAAAGATACTTTAAAATAGTCAGACTGGTGTCCAATTTGTTATTAAAAAAGATATTTGTATTTGCTTGTATTGTTCGTAAAAATAACATTGTAAGGTCGGGGTAAAATTCCTAATAGGTCATAGGGGTAAACAATATTGAAAAGGTTAGGAACCACTGTTTAGACAAGCGGGACCGACGGCTTTAACCCTAAAATGCCCACGCGGTCAAAGACGCCGCGTCTGCAATAGCTAGTATTTTTTATAGACTTAACCATTTAATTCCATTATGCGCGCACTGGCAATTGCTAGTAGGTATGTTATTATAGTTAACCATCTAATCTAATTTCATTATGCGTCATACGTTTAAAAAAATCTGTGTTGTAACAAATCTTGAAAGATTCCCGGAAGATCGTACCATTGAGTAATAATCCTATCCGGCTGGCAACCCTAAAATAAAAACGGTAATACACAATAACCCGTGAACGCAGACCGTCTTAATGCGATTATAGTACCCTCGGTACATTTCGCGATATTGTGGCAACATTAATATTTTTTTGCGGACGAAATGACGCGGGAAACAAAAGGGTCATTATGATACCAAACAGATGGAGGTCTGGGTATCTTAATGCTAGTTTATATGGGGTATAAAATGTTCTTTATGACACTAGTGGTGTAAATATGAGGAGCTCGATGGCGTCGCTGTATGTCGCACTCTTAATGAACACACCAGTTAAGCAAAATGTCTACCGTAGCCAGCGTTTGCATAGGCTTCATTATCTCGAACTTCTCCGTGCTTCGTAGCGTAGGGTATTTTAATATAACTCATGACACTCACAAATATGGCTTTCTATTGTATTGGTTCAAGAAAAAATCGGTTCAGTAAATCCAGAGATTTTTATACTTACCCGTATTACACTAGACTGAATTCAGAGCCTAACAAAAGAGATGGTGCAATACGAATAAGCGAGAAGCACTTACAACTTCTCACTTCTTAGTATTGCACCATCTCTTTTGTTAGGCTCTGAATTCAGTCTGATGTAATACGGGCTTTACTTAAAAACATCTAATGGGTTTATAAAGACTCCACAAGCATTTTATTTAAGGAATGTACAAACAAAACCAAGATATTTAATGTTGCAAATACATTTTTCTGTTACATTAAACTCTTTGAATGCGTCCATTTTCTTAAACCTGGCAGTATACTAAAGCATTAAATAAAAATAAAATAGATTTACGCTACACAGTCGAGTAAACAAGAGTTAGAGAGGTTGCTGTAAACCTTATTATTATTTGAGTAAATTATAGATGTACAGTCAAGTGCAAAGAAACTGTATGTTACAAGTACGAGTATGGGGGTTGGGGTACGAGGTACGAAGGTGGGAGTTGTAGTTATGGGATTACACACTATGTTCATTAAAAAGACGTTTTGTTGTAGTCACTAGCCGATAAATGAAGTTGTAGTATATAAAAAAAACAAGTTTTAATTTCCATTTTTTCTATTTTTTACAGATGCCTGTGGCCTGTCAGACGTACCGCATATAGAAAGTTTACAAGAAAAGTCACAATGCGCCCTAGAAGAGTACTGCAGAAGTCAATACCCGAACCAGCCAACGCGCTTCGGGAAGCTACTCCTCCGGTTACCTTCACTGCGCACCGTCAGCTCACAAGTCATCGAGCAGCTGTTCTTCGTAAGGCTCGTGGGGAAGACGCCCATAGAAACCTTAATAAGGGACATGTTGTTATCAGGCAGCTCATTCTCCTGGCCATACATGGCGACCATGTGACATACGATGTGGAGGCAGTTGGCGGCAGCATGATCCACGCCCTACGGCTTCCCGCCGTATCTGCCGAGCCAGCGCTTCGACCCGTTCCAGAGGTACCAACGGGAGGTCCCGCAGGAAGACGCCGTCACCTCCTCGAGTGAGTTCCACGACGCCGAAGCGGCCACGACCTCTGAAGAGTACTTCGGGTCGAGAACCAGCAGAGAAAGCGAGAGAGCCGACCCTTGCCCAACTTTCGACCCAATTTCCGCGTTCTACGCACCAAAATCCACTGAAGAGGCGTTCGACGCGGCCACCACCACGTCGGACACCCAAAAGAATGCTCAAAAGACTTCGATGATGATAGACAATTTGCTAAACATCCGAAGCCAAGACTCGTGCTCGATACCAGACATGAAGTAAGGACTTAGCTTTGTTAAGTGTGGGGTCAGTAGTGTTATTAGTTCAAGATTTTTGTTCCTCTGTAAAAATTTAGGATAGAATTTAATATTTAAAATTGTAAATAAAATGTTTTTATCATTGTAAATGTATAGTTAGTTTAAGATACAAGAGACAAAACTGTTTTCTACGATATTTAGTTAGAGAATTACAGAAGCGGAATCGTGTTCTCATTATCTATTTGATAGTGAATAATTTATTTATTTCGAAATAAATATTTTTAAAAACAATCTTGGATTGAGACGCAATAATCAATGTACTTCAATCGTGCAATCTTCGTGTGTAGTTATGTGTATAGAAATAAAGCATTTTCGGGGTTCCTGAGAACCTTAATTTATAATAAACATAGGGCTAATGTGTATCTAGCGTTGTGTCCAAATTTTGCAACTTTTATCAAGTGCACTTATTTTTAAATTACAACAAAACAACTTAGGACAAACAGCAGATCTGCCTACTGTGATCTTTTAAAAAATAACTTATCAAAAAAATATTTCCATTGATTCAGGCCCCTACACTTAAGAAGTAAGTAAAAAAATGGTTAGTAGAGTCATGATATTACAATTTTATTGTAAAGCTATTCCATATAAAACGGATACGTCATTACTATCTACTTCAGTTTACGTCCGACTAATTGTCCAACCCAAGATATACATTAGCCCACATAAACATGACTTATACGATTTTAAAGCGGAAAATAATTACCACAAATTTCTGTAAAACAAGTCTGGGGGTCTATTCTCGTAAACAGTTAAAATTCAGTCTCAATCTCAAGCACCATCTTGCCCACACAAGATATAAAACGAGCGAAATAGCGTTTGATGGAGACTAAACCTGTTTTTATTACTAGAATAGACCACTGACGTAAAACATAATGGGAATGATGTAGTGGATCTCACAAACACTGATGTCAATTTTCATACGTATAGTGGTAAACTGTGTTTACGACACTAGTTTGCAAAAAAGCCCTTGTCGCAAAGAAATAATCCTATAAAGTTACGGATCGCTATGCTTACGCTATGCACGCTTACGCTCTAGTGTAATTTTTTTCCGATTTAAATAATCGTATAATTATAATATTCAATCATAATGTCTACTTATATTATTTTGAACTGGTGCTCTATTTAATTTGTATTGTGTATTATATTTTTATTTCAAATTACATGAAAATTTATATTTATTAATTTTACCGAAATAAATAGATAGGTACTCTAACATGCAATATAAATAACATCAGAAACATGTAAAGTTAGCGGGGGAAAAGAAAAGGATTTTTTTTATGTATAGGTATTTAGAAAAGAGTCAAAAATATCTTAATGAAAAAAAATTGTTAAGAATAAATTTTCTTAACAATTTTTTTTCATTAAGATATTTTTGTAATTAAAACCATGTTTTACCATAGAACCGTACCATGCATACCTCTTCACTTTACATCACAATTTCAAGTGGCCCATTTATATTGCACGTTATTGTATATTTAAATACATTATAATGATTCCGTAAAAGCATTTACTGTTTGTTCCTCTCAATGGTTTTAGGAAATCCATATTTTTAAGCATTACAATGTAATTTATATTCAAAATTAAAATCTAATATTACTGTTATTTTTTGCACGTCTATGAATATTGCTTTTAGTTTGAAAACAATGTTTTAAAAATAGTTTTTGACATAACAATGTAAAAACAATACAATAGATTTTTTGTATTGAATAGAGCGAATGATAATTTGGATTTTTACTTAAAATATTCGTTTTTTTTCTTTTGAATGTACATAAACATTAGTCAGACAATATTATTATTTCCTAAGGAATATATATTTAAACTAAAATGATATTAAAACTGCAAGTACACGTTTGTAAAAACTCAAATATTTTTTATTTGTGGTAAATTCAGATTTCTGCAATTTTTTTGTTATCTACAATTTATTTAATTTTTCACAGCAGTTTATTTTACCAAACAGTTTTTGATATTCGTAAAAAAAAATACTTAAGGGCAAAACACACTGCCAGCTGCAGCGTGCGGAAGCGTCTGTATTTCATACATTAAAATTTGTGTGAACAAAATCACACTACGCGGCACGCGTCTTCCGAGACCAACCCGCTCGCTGCCGCGGGCAATGTATATTGCCCATTACTGTAATTTTTTTTACAATAATATGTATAAAATATTTTACATTCATAATACATTTCCTGCCAAATCAGTGAAATTAATGACTTGATAAAAGAGAAGCAATGTATTTATTCGCAATAAATGTACAGAGGTTGTAAATTAAAGTTGTTGTGTGTATGCGACATTAAGTTGTATGAAGAAGCGTAATATTGAGAAATAAAAGATGTCTCTATGGATTTTAAAAATATTGTTTTCTTTTTTATTACTTAGAACCTTCGTTGAATGCGTATTTTTTTTCAGTACAGCACTCATTATGAGTGAGTAACAAACAAAGAAAAATAATAACAATTATAGAAATAGAAGTAAGTTAATAAAAACTGAACTTCTAATTCATATCGCAGGCAAACAAGCAAACGCGTCACTTGATGGAAAGTCGTTTTCGCCACCTACAAGTATCAGTCAGTCACACACACCAGTGTGGCGCTACCATTTCATTTCCTGCTACAAGGAAGGGAATACGGACAGAAGGCATTAAGAAGAAGGAAAAGAAGTTAGACTTCCAGTTCTTTCTCCCACCAAATGAAACGCATTGCTGCTTTATAAAGATATTTCATGAGAGGGTGGAACTTCCCTGTCAAGTTAGCCTATTTTATAAATGCTCTACCATTCAAAAACTCTGAGTGTGAACCATCACATTCAGAGCATTATTTTTGAACGCGCAAAAGTCCCCCAAGACTTGTTGCGTTGCACATTTTTTTAACATTAATGACACATTAAATTATGGCAATTGTCAAACAAAAGAAACAAGATATAGCTTGACTTTATTATTAAAAATGCGTTTCATAAACTGGCTATATGTGAACTATTTCTAAAAAACTATCTATATAATATAAAAGGAGAAGCTGACTGACTATCAACGCAGGGCCTTAACTATAAAGGCTAGAAACTTGAAATTTTGCACAGGGGTTCCTTTTATAACGTAGGGGAGCACTAAGAAAGGATTTTTCAAAATTCCCACGGGAAAGCGAGATATACGCAAACGATGTTGCGCGGGTTTTGCTAGTTTTACATAAATCTGTGGAATTCAAATCAAAAATGAACTGGCAGTATGTGAACAACTATTCAACAAGTTCAATGAAAGGCATTTTACATAAAGCTAATTAATTGGTAACAAATTGAAAGTGCCTATTAGGGGTTAGTGGTCGGTTCCCACGCGCTCCTGGATCGCTGATCGCGTGCGGATGGGGGACACCTGTAGCCGGACACGCGATGTCGGGACACAATGCGACAATACCGACTTCTGTGGGGCACTTGATTTTTGATTGTTTTATAAATAAACTAGAGAAACCTGCGCAACTTCGTATGAGTGTATCCCGCATTCCTGTGGGAATTTTAAAAAATCCTTTCTCATCGGATGCCTACGTCATACATAGAACACACCCTGCAAGTTTCAGGTCTTTACGATCAGCGGTGTGTTGATTCTCAATCAGGACAAATATATACATATATAATTATTGATTACTAGTAAATCCCCCGCAACTTCGTTTGCGTATATCTCGCTGTCCCGTGGGAATTTTGAAAAATCCTTTCCTAGTGCTCCCCTACGTTATAAAAGGAACCCCTGTGCAAAATTTCAAGTTTCTAACCCTTATAGTTTAGGCCCTGCGTTGATATGTCAGTCAGTCAGTCAGCTTCTCCTTTTATATATTACTAGCTGACCCGGCGAACTTCGTATCGCCTAAAAGGTTATAAATGTAATGATAGCTTTAAATTAGCTACAATTTAAATATATATAATTTTAATTTAGGTAGTCAAAAAATACACAAACTTTATTAAGATTAATATTTTTTTATTTTACTGAAGGACTTTATGATATACAATATTTTTTGTTTTGTTTTCGGGCGCAAGAACAAATAAGGCGGATGGTTTGCCAACACGTGAACATGCCACATACAATTGACCGTGTGAAAAGCATGCATTTTCTTTGACAAATCATTCTTAACACCATGTCAAACCTATGACTGACTGAATACATTTTGACATCGATCACCAAATAAAAAGCCGAACAGGCTTGATTAACTATGGTCATATTTGTTCTTTCAAATCAAGAGATTTTTGTGACTTTTTAATACTTAAGCGATAAAACACTTACAGTCCTATTACTCCCTTTCCCGTGGGAATTTTATAAAATCCCATCTTTATCCTTGTCAACATCATAAAGAGAACCTCTATACAAAATTTCAGCTTTCTAGGTTGAACGCCTGCGATAAAACACTTACAGTCCTATTACTCCCTTTCCAAAGTTTCATACTAACTTTGCACCCCCGTTTAACCCCCTAAGGGATAATTTTTGAGAAAAATATTTTACTCGTGTTTCATGCCTTTCAATATAGATCCTTCATGCTGAATTTCATTCGAATAACTTCAAAAACGGCAATGTTTCATACTAACTTTGCACCCCCGTTTAACCCCTAAGGGATGATTTTTGAGAAAAATATTTTACTCGTGTTTCATGCCTTTCAATAAAGAACCTTCATGCTGCATTTCATTCGAATAACTTCAAAAACGGCAAAGTTTCATACTATCTTTGCACCCCCGTTTAACCCCCTAAGGGATGTTTTTTGAGAAAAATATTTTACTCGTGTTTCATGCCTTTCAATAAAGAACCTTCATGCTGAATTTCATTTGAATAACTTTAAAAAACGGCAAAGTTTCATACTATCTTTGCACCCCCGTTTAACTCCCTAAGGGATGAATTTAAAAAAAAACATTTTACTCATGTTTGATGCTTTTCAGTAAAGAACCTTCATGCTGAATTTCATTCGAATAACTTCAAAAACGGCAAAGTTTCATACTAACTTTGCACCCCCGTTTTACCCCCTTAGGGGATGAATTTCCAAAAATCCTTTCTTAGCGAGCACCTACGCCCCAAAAGAAACCCCCATGCAAAATTTGAGACTCCTGGCACTTGTAGTTTCGGAGATTTCGTGATGAATCAGTCAGTGATTTTCTCTTTTATATATATAGATCACTAGCTGACCCGGCGAACTTCGTATCGCCTAAAGAACCTTCATGCTGAATTTCATTCGAATAACTTCAAAACGGCAAAGTGTCATACTAACTTTGCACCCCCGTTTAACCCCCTAAGGTATAATTTTTGAGAAAAATATTTTACTCGTGTTTCATGCCTTTCAATAAAGAACTTTCATTGAAATAACTTCAAAAACGGCAAAGTTTCATACGAAATTTGCGCCCCCGTTTAACCCCCTAAGGGATGATTTTTGAGAAAAATATTTTACTCGTGTTTCATGCCTTTTAATATAGAACCTACATGCTGAATTTCATTCAAATAACTTCAAAAACGGCAATGTTTCATACTAACTTTGCACCCCCGTTTAACCCCTAAGGGATGATTTTTGAGAAAAATATTTTACTCGTGTTTCATGCCTTTTAATATAGAACCTTCATACTGAATTTCATTCGAATAACTTCAAAAACGGCAATGTTTCATACTAACTTTGCACCCCCGTTTAACCCCCTAAGGGATAATTTATGAGAAAAATATTTTACTCGTGTTTCATGCCTTTCAATAAAGAACCATAATGCTGTATTTCATTTGAATAACTTCAAAAACGGCAAAGTTTCATACTAACTTGGCACCCCCGTTTAATCCCCTAAGGGATGATTTTTGAGAAAAATATTTTACTCGTGTTTCATGCCTTTCAATAAAGAACCTTCATGCTGAATTTCATTCGAATAACTTCAACAATGGCAAAGTTTCATATTAAATTTGCACCCCCGTTTTACCCCCTTAGGGGATGAATTTCCAAAAATCCTTTCTTAGTGAGCACCTACGCCCCAAAAGGAACGCCCATGCAAAATTTGAGACCCCTGGCACTTGTGGTTTCGGAGATTTCGTGATGAATCAGTCAGTGATTTTCTCTTTTATATATATAGATTTAGTTTCTAGATCAGTATTAAATAAATAAATATATAGGGACAAATCACACAGATTAAGCTAGCCTCCTCTAACAAATTCGAGACTTGTTATGGAATACTAACTCAATGATACTATATTTTATAGCAAATACATATAAAGACAAAAATCCAAGACCCAGGCCAATTAAAAAAGTTCGATTTCTTCATGACCCGACCGGGATTCGAACCCGGGACCTCCTGGGTGGCGGCTAGCCAGCGTTTGGATGGGTTTCGTTATCTCGAGCTTCTCCGTGCTTCGGAGGGCACATTAAGCCGTCGGTCCCGGCTATTGTCGATGGATAACAGTCGTTAAGCCAAGTCGGTGGCCTTAGAGCGGTTTGAAAACACCGGCCTCTGCCAATCCGCATTGGAGCAGCAGAGTAGTTGGCAGAGTACGCTCTAATCACCTTCGATTGAAGGGAGACCCGTATCCCAGCAGTGGGATGATTATGGGTTGATATGATGGGTATATGGAATTTTCATAATAAGTATAAGAATGGATAGTTGATCTAATTTCACCTCCACCTCCACATGGCCGGAATTCTAGAGGACGTGGGTTCGAATCCCACCTGGGGCGAGGTGGAATAATTCGTAAATAATATTGTTTTAAAACTTTGATTTTTACTCGAACTAGCATACGTATGTTCATACATAGTACTGAATAATTCTATAATGTTATCATTAAATTAAAAAAGAATGTAAGTAGATAGTATTTGTATCAGTCGTGGTTTTTATACAAAAATCTGATGCTTCACGGAAGGCCTCCCGAACCACGTCCCCTAGTCAAATCTTTTTATCAAAGTAAATTATTATTTATATTATTAAAGTAAATTTATATTTTTTCAAAGTAGCTAATCTGCGGGTCAGTCAGTCATCTTGTTATGTAGACATAATATATTTTGAGTGTTCATTAGATGTAATGACAGACCATTACCACATAATAATCCTTTTCCTTCCACAATAGGGTAACAACAATTAAATCAAAGTCCCCGGTACCCACTGAAGTCACAATTAAGGGAACAATACCACCCCACACCTGGTTAAGGGTGCTACGGTCACTATAGGAATGTTTCCTATTCCATGCTTGGCTTAACAGAATTTGGATCTCCTGATAACATCCAGTTAAATTATCTGTCTGATATCGGCCTAAATATTTTTGGGAGGTTCAAATATAAAATAGAAGAGCTGACTAAATGAATTTAATCAAAATTCATTTATTCATTTAATTTTTTCATTTAGTCTCATAAAAGACTGACATTTTTTTTTATCATACGGCAGACAAAGAAGGTGGCCTTCTGATGGAAAGGTATCTACTTATGGTAAAGCATACCTTACCACACAACGAATATAATTATTATTGTAATTATGTACTGACATAGTAAACACTCAGACTCAAGACAAATAAAAATATTTCCATTGTTTGCCCCGCTTGGGGATCGAACCCGTGTCTTTTGGTGCAAAAAGTCACTACCAACGCACCACCAGGCACACGAGAGCCTAAATGTTCTACCTCTAAAACTTAATCCTGCAGGCTTCCTGCAGGTGACAATCATTGCAAGTCACATGCCAGGAGTCACCAACGGTTGGTCACGGTCAGTAAATACATTGTTTGACAACCACATTGCAATTACAGAGGCCACTGCACTGATTTTAACGGACGCGATGCCCTGGTTTGTATATTTATAATAATTATAAAATAACCGTTTTATATAATTGCGGAACTTTTTTATTTTATTTTTTTATCGTTTGACCGACCGCGGACTTCTCCCACAGATTACTTAATAGTTACTCGTAACTGCTAAGCTAATACTACCTACGAAGCATCGATGTTATAACCATTTGAAGGAGTAAACTCTGGATCTACTAAACCAATTTTGAAAATTCTTTGTGTGTAAGTTATTTATTAACTGGAAAAAGCCGTAGCCTAAGCCGCGGCCAATAGCTAGTCGCAAATAGAAGCAAGATTATGTTAAGTTTTATAAGAAAATACTCGTATGGTTTTTTGTACATGGTTACATCTGTTTTGTTTTAATACTGTAGTTTTAGAAAATATATAATTCTCGGATCTTTCCTTTGAATTTACTACAGAAGGTTATGGACCCAGCATATTTGCATACACTGCATATCATAAACACCATTTTAAACCAATAATCAACTAATCTCGAAATCCTCATTACGTCTCCCTTTAATTTATGAACAACACATGCCCAGTTGTTATAATTGTCCTCATTCCTTCCCAGTTGGGTTTCAGTGCGTTTCAGTTAGGTATTAGGGCGGTGGGCGTGGCGGGGTCGCCCAATGAGGTCGGAGGTCACGACCCTTACCCCCAAAGGTGATCCGCGCAAACTCCGCGATTCACGATTGATTTGTGAGTAAAGTTTGACGCCCCTGTATAGATAACCTTATAGGACGAAGATTCAACTTTCAAGATCAAGAGGATGCTCTGAAAATATTTTCGCTCGTTGCCATTGGAATGAACATATAGATGGTAGATAGGTGGTCTTTTACAGACACTGCTGCTAATTCTGTTGTACATTGAACTAGATTTAACTAATTTTGACAGGACCAAAGGTGTTGTTGTGCTTTCTTGGTTTACAATTAGTGACAAGGATGGCAACACTTCTAGTCCTGTCAAAATTAGTTTAGTCTAGTTAAATGTGCAACAGAATTAGCACCCATATTAGCTCTAATTACTAAACTAAAAATCGGATCGATCGGATCGGATTGTATGCTAACCAAATTTATAGTAAGTAAGTTTAAAGTTTAACAATAGTACAAATTAGAATTTGGCTTTAATTTAATATAAAAAATTTCAGAATCGAAATTAATATCGCGATTTTATTGAAGAATAAGCTAGCAAATCCTTACTGGCAACAGACGATACATACATGTTTCCACCACGTTTTTGTTCTAGTTATGCCACTGAGCGTTCCAGGCTTAAAGAATACGCAAGTCAAACAACGCTAACCGCAGACAATATTTCGATAAGTTTAATAACCTCAGCCATGAATTTACTCATACAAAATAATGATTTGTAAGCAGCAATATACATCATTGGAAGTGACGCTTGATATAATCGGATAAATATAAACATAATCAATCTAATAACATCATTTATTTCAATAAGGAAATTGTAAAAAAAAAACATTTTCTCTCGCTATGTGTGGAGATCGGTCGATAAGACGGACAGACAGACAGATATCTGGCAACGGCGATAGTTGTACACCTAGCTGTATGATTGTTGCTATCGGACAATAAGAGCAGTGGAGTAGCTATCGAAAATATATTTTTTAAAGACAAAAGACACGTAAAAATACTATAAGAAACAGTCTAAACAAAAATGATTTTTAATTGTTATTAATTTATTTCTTTCTTTTTTTCAATATGATTGTTATGTGTACAAGTACAAGTAACATGTGTCATTAGTTTTAGGCCCTAACTTTAAAAGAGCCACAAGTCTTTTTAAAACACCATGCACCATTGAGGTTCAGGCCAATGGTGCGTACGGAACAACGGGCAATTAAGTTTCTTTCCAGTTCTTCTTAATGCAAGTCTGCCGTTTGAACTAGTCTGTTGTATGATAAGATAAGACAATTTGAAATCCCTGAATTTTGCAAAGACACATCTGATTTCTCCTCAGGGTTGCGAAGGCTAGATGGCAGTCGCTACAAAAAAAATGTAAAATTCAATATTTATTATCTTAGCCAATTTCTTAGACATTTCCCAATTCTAATGAATTATGAAAAGAGGATAGCACTAGGTGTAGAAAATGAATTAGTTTTATTTAACCATTCAAATCATTTATATTAACATTTCTATTATTGAAAGTCCATCTCAATGGATCTGTAAATGAGAGATTATTTATTAGAAACCCATCTATGGTTGTAGATTGAAATTTATGACGAACAATCCTCTCCATAGCACTCCATTTCCTTAACCCCGCACCTAATCGCGCGGGTGGTCGACTCTGATTGTGATTGACAGTCGCACGTCACAGCAACCACGTCGAACATCATTTATACTAACCACATCTACATACAACACATCCATTAACCCTTTCCTACTGAAAAAATACTAAATTTCTTAGGTTACCGAGCAATGTATAGCATTGAACTAGCTTTGTTGGTGAATTACTGTGTAGTGGTACAAGTATGAGCTAACTAGAACTCGGGTGTCCCAAACGAAGGCTTTCAAACGTTCCCTTTGAGAGGGATTCTTGGTGTCGGCACAGATAGTGTGACGTATGGAGCTGACAGCTGAGAAAGGATGCTGTGGAACGAGGAAGTACCGTTTTGTATAATCGCCAGTGACAATGTAGAAAAGGTATAGTTTTGAGAAGGTTTTCAATGTTCATTCACTGAACCACTCCCGCAAATTCTTTAGTACACGCCAAAATTTGAGCTCTCAGTTTATGAAACAATTGAAAATCGATTGTCGTTATATGCACTGAGTAATAAGTATGAGTTTCGAACTTTGTTTTATGGCGCGAGCCAGCCGCGTTGGCAACCAGTATAGTTATTTCAACTTAGACCAGTTAAGCGTCGTTTCGCGTTTAAGTTCAGATTATATATAAAGTGGTAGAGTATTTGTGAAATAAACTAGCTCGTCCAGGGTCTACCATCCTCTCACAGAATATCGGCGTAAAACGTGCGTCTCACTTGGCGAGTGAAATACCCAGAAATCCAACTAATTTCTCATCTTCTGTCCTTTTTCTTTATTCTCTCACTATTTCCTTCCTTGAAAGCAACGCATTGGTAGCGCCTCTGACTACTTACTGATCATTCACACCCATTATTTTCTTTATCACAAAAACTTTTTATCGCAAACACAATAAACCATTTTTATCGACGTTAGTGATGTTCTCGGATCTAATAATTTCATCTTAAGTAAGTGGTTGTATAAAACTGTTAAGATAAAAAAAAGTGTTCCCCGCACTATCAAGAGTGGCAATTTATCGGAATGGCCGCCCTCCGCAGCATTGTTTCAGCGGCGACACCTACCGACCCTAATGAAATTGAACACCGCTACACAACACAGTACAGATTAAAATGTTATCTCAAGATATACAGCATGTTTAAGACTAATTGCCAAACAGTAAGTGTGTACTTACTGTCTGGCAAATGTTACACATGCTCTTATACATGACATGATATGATCACAAAATTTGTAGCTGAAATTTGATACGAAAGCAATGTTATAATGTAACCTTTAGAGAGGTCGGGCACAGCGAATAATCCGCTCAAATCGGAGCAGCCCGTGGGGAAGGACCTCCACCTTACAGAAGATCGTAGCCAAATAGCATTGGTTTCGGCCATATTGTGTTCCTACGGTGAGTAAGGTCTCCAGAGCTCCACTTGGGGGGATTGGGAGGGTGTTGGCAACGCGTGAGTGATTCCTCCAGTATTGCAAGTGTCTATAGGCTACGGTGATGCTTACCATCAGGCGGGTCATATGCTTGTTTACCACTTTTGTGGCATAAAAAAAAGAAAGATATTTTCATGATATCCCGGGACTCTATCTCCTGTGTGTTCGCTCTATCGATGAATTGGCGTGGACGTGAAAAAACAAACCGTCTCCGTCCCTTGTCCGAATAGCGCACTTTTTGCGGACTACGGCCGTGACGTCATCCACTTATCTCCTAATATTTATAGTCTACGTCATATCCTCCAGGGATGTTCTGTTGTGCGGAATGGGGAATCTTGGAGTAAGTATAATTATATCAATTTTTTTTTCATGTGGTTCATGTAGTATTTTTGAGATGAGCCCTATACTGTAAGGCATTGCAGTCTTTTTTTAAGTCATTCAAACAGGCCACATAATAAAGATTATAGAAAGTGGTTACATACACAAGAGTAACATTGATATTTGAAGGTAAGGTCAGTCGGGGTAAGACTACAACCGGGGCAAGCAAGACTACCAGTGTCTGATAAGTCAAGAAGTACTTCCTATTCTATTTTTGTGATCCGGTAAAAAAGTAAAATTCTCAATTGAAAACACAGATGTCTGAATAAGATTTATAAAAGATGATGAATTAAATTTACTTTTTTTAAATAAAGTATGTTAGTCTTACCCCAACTAATCTTAACGTTTCCGTAACTACCACACACCGCCACCTCGTTACGACGTTACGAAAACCTCCAATATACGTTATTGCTTCATATCACAACGTATAGAAGTCAAAATTGGGAGATTTCAACAATAAAGAAGCGAATATGTGTCTCAAACATCTGTTACCATTTCACCTTTTTAGGAAAATTCAGAATTCAACGTACAAAATCGAACAAATTCGTAGTATTCGTGCAGACCAATTTACATAGTCATAAATAGATTTGATTCCCTTTCCTTTGTTTTGGCTGGGGTGGGCACACCCTTGGCTTTTTTATATTTTCCTCACCCCCAAGATAAGACATGTCATGTCATGTCTCTTTGACAGATGTCGTGGCTGTTTCTCGCGTAAAACAACGACTGTCAATAAAAAAAGTTTAAAGACAATGTGATGATTTTGTTATTTTTTTCACTTAACAGTCAAATGGCTGATATAATATTTAAAGTAGGTGTTTTGTGTTATTTATAATATTTTTTTAAATTAGATTTGAGCACAGTTCATCAAATCAATTTTTGCATCTATATACAGGGTGACCGGTAATATTTTGCATTCCTTGCAAGAGGTTAAAGAAGAGCTCATTTGCAACTTATTTAGTCATATGACACTATGTCCGAAACTTGGTCATTTCTGAGTAATTCGAGTTTTAGGGATTTTAATCAAAATATCCCGATTTCGAGTTACAAAGTACCATTGTAGTGACTTATTACCAATTTTTTTAAATTCTTTTATTGTTTTCTGGTAGGTAAAGAACAACAGCATCACTTAGAATCAAAATAAGCTAGAAAAGAATGTTATTTTTTCATTTAAGACTAAAAACCTAAGCAACATTTTACAAAAAAAATATGTTCAAGCTAAAAGAATAATTATTTTGAAGAAAAAATGTATGGGATGTCGCATACAAATTACGTAACTAAATTCCTCAATTCATTAGCCATTCAAAAAGGTACAGGTGTCAACAAAAAACTTTGAGGGTTATTCACTACCCTGACAAGAAAGATCAAATCCGATTTTCTCAGTTTTCAAGTCACAATCCCAATGTACCGTTGTAGTGACTTATAAGGAATTTTGTTTATTCTGTTGTTGTTTTCTGATAGGTAAATAAGAACAGCATCACTTAGAACCAAAATAAGCTAGAATATAATGTAATTTTTCATTTAAGACTTAAAAACTCTTAGTTAAAACTTAAATAATCAGATTTTCTTTAAAGATACAGTTTCAACAAAAAAAAATTGAAGCTTATTTACTACCCAGTCCAGATATTTTTTTAAATTTTTTTTTTATAAATCTTGTCATATTGTGAGCCCCGTTTCCTAATACAAGCTCGAAGTCTTTTTCTGATTCTGTTTTCGTCACTCTTGTTGTAAGACTTCGTCGAATGTCTTGTGCTGCTCTCTCAATCCGCTCACTCACGGAGCTCTTCTTCGGTGTTGACAGGGGTGACGTAGACGAGATCTTTCATGTAACCTCAAAGAAAAAAATCACACGGCGTTAGATCGGGGCTTCTCGCAGGCCAAGGAATTGGTCCACCGCGCCCAATCCAACGAAGTGGAAATTCTTCATTTAACCATTGGCGTACACCGAGCCGAAAGTGAGCTGGACAACCATCGTGCTGATAAATAAGGTGTCTTCTAGTAGCAAAAGGGACATCGTCCAATAAAAGGTTCAGGTCGTTCCTTAAAAAAAATTCGGATCGAAATCGGATTTGATCTTTCTTGTCAGGGTAGTGAATAACCCTCAAAGGTTTTTGTTGACACCTGTACCTTTTTGAATGGCTAATGAATTGAGGAATTTAGTTACGTCATTTGTACGCGACATCCCATACATTTTTTTTTCAAAATAATTATTCTTTGAGCTTGAACATATTTTTTTTGTAAAATGTAGCTTAGGTTTTTAGTCTTAAATGAAAAAATAACATTCTTTTCTAGCTTATTTTGATTCTAAGTGATGCTGTTGTTCTTTACCTACCAGAAAACAATAAAAGAATTAAAAAAAATTGGTAATAAGTCACTACAATGGTACTTTGTAACTCGAAATCGGGATATTTTGATTAAAATCCCTAAAACTCGAATTACTCAGAAATGACCAAGTTTCGGACATAGTGTCATATGACTAAATAAGTTGCAAATGAGCTCTACTTTAACCCCTTGCAAGGAATGCAACGTATTACCGGTCACCCTGTATATAAAATTCAAATTCCTGACTGATTTAACTATATATCAACGCACAGCCCAACCCGCTTGGGTCAAGAGATTCCAATAAATTTGGAATGTAGATTCCTTACGACATCCAGGGTTGTAAAGAAAGGATTTTTCAAAATTCCTAACTACTAACTACCAAAAATTGAAAATTCGTCATAAAAATCAACACAATCCAATTTTATTTCTATTAAAGTATTTTTATTTTAACTATTTTTATATCAAAACACAGTATTTTAACTCAATAATCATTCCCATACAATAATATTAAAAGGTTCACATCAAATACAAATATGCTCAATGACGTGTCTCACCGTAAACATAATTTATATTGGAACCAATAACTAAACGATATCAATTTATACTACAGAAATGCCAAGAATGTTGGCATTTAACCCTATAGTCATAAGGTTTAAAATTAAACCATCGATTACTACACCATCGTCCACCGCATTCCCATATTTGCTTACCGTTAATCAAAAAACTTTTGTCAAGAATCCATCCTGTCTGTTTGATTAATCGTATCAACCCTGAAATGACGACGGGTGCCTTTTCGACCCAAACGGTTAAGAACACAAAACGACATAACGCTAATGATACCGAGTAATCGTGCAGAATAATTGTCGTTTAAAACCATTAGCAAGAAATGCCGTTAAAAGGGAATCATAAGAATGACCTGTTTGCACAGGAATGACCAGATGAGCAAATAAGGTAAGCGACATCATTAATTATAACGCAACAAGATTTAAAAGTGACACTTTTCTTTTGAATGTAATGTTTACTCTCTAAATTGTGGAAGTCTTTCCGTCGCTCCGTACAAAAATCCCTGCCAAATACTTAGTTAGAAAAAGATTAGCTGGCGGACTCTGCCGATTTTAGTGGATTAGGAAAACAGGATAACGCTAGGTAGGAAGAGCCTGTAAGGTGGCATATTTTCTACCTTAACCCTCAAGAACAAGAAATAAAATATTAAAACCAAACTTACGATACAATACTTACTAGTAAATTTAAAAGAATAAATATTTTGTACAACAAACAACAATTATTAAATACACTGGGCGTCAAAAATAAGTAGTACAGTTTTAAAATTGCAATATTTCCTAAACTGCAGAAGCTAGACCTTTGAAATAAAAAAAAGTTAAAAGACAATTTAATTTCATTTAATAAAAACTTCATGCATAATATCATTTTTTAAAGATTGACTGAAAAAAAACTTAATAAATAAAAACACAATTTTTTTAAACTGTTGGCTTGTACTTTTGTTTTTTATTGTTTTCTTTATTGCTGATAAATCAATTGCAATTCAAAAGCAAATGTGTCTTCAGCGAGTAAACTTTACTAACATGCCTCTTTCACCAGAAGAATGTGCAAGAATCATAACTTTTCTCGAAGTAGGCATCAGTATGCGTCGTACTGCAAGAACGGTGGGTGTAACTCTAAGAACGATCCAGCAAGTAAAGCGAAGATACGAAGAGACTGGAAACCATCTAAGGAGACCAAGTAATGGCAGACCCAGGTGCACTAGTACCCGAGAAGACCGCTTAATTGTCTCTACTGTGTTAAGAAATCGTCACCTTAAAGCAGTTGAGGTCCAGCAACAGCTTCTTCAGACCCGAAGAGACTACGTTAGTGAGAGTACAGTGAGGAGAAGACTTGCTGAAGCCAACCTGAAGTCGTACAGGCCAGCAAATGGCCCCAAACTTGAGACAGGGCATCGAGTAGTAAGACTACGCTACTCGCGTCAACACGTACAATGGGGCGAAGAAGAATGGACAAGAGTTTTGTTCACAGATGAGTCTCGGTTTTCTTTATTCACTTCCGATGGAAGGCGGAGAGTATACAGGCGACCTGGTGAGCGATACATTCAAGGTTGCATCTCGGAAAGAGTTCAATACGGCGGGGGCTCTGTACACGTATGGGCTGGCATCTCTTCAGAGGGTCGCACAGAGCTAGTGGTCATAGAAAATGGCACTCTGACTGGTGAAAGATATGCATTAGAGATCCTTAACGAGTATGCAGGGCCATATTTAGCAAATATGGGTGATGGAGCTATACTAATGCATGATAACGCCCGGCCACACACCGCTCATCTCGTACAAGAGTACATTCAGGAGGTTGGCATCAGCTTGATGGCTTGGCCATCAAGAAGCCCAGATCTTAACCCGATTGAACACGCCTGGGATGAGCTTGGGAGGCTAGTCAGAAGACGCAGACCACCCCCCGCCACCCTCAGGGCTCTAAAACAGGCCCTGATAGAAGAATGGGTGAATATTCCCCAACACCGCCTCCGAAACTTAGTGTTCAGCATGCCAAACCGGCTCCAAGCTGTCATCAGAGCCCGAGGCGGCAACACAAGTTACTAAAGTAGGAACAAGGCCCAAAACGTAAAAATTAAGTTCTTGATAGTTCCTTCAAAATGGTTAGCTTTTTAGTTTTTTCCTAATTTTCAGTGTAAAACTTTACTAATGCTAAATAAAGTATTATTTTTAGAAAACTTTGTTAAATTTGCTATAAAATGACTTTTATTTCAAAACTCTAACTTCTATAGTTTAAGAGTAATTGCAATTTTAAAACTGTACTACTTATTTTTGACGCCCAGTGTAGTTCATATTCTACAAAGTAATAATATCTTATAAGTACAAGCCAGACAATGGACTTCTTGTGGCTGAGATGATGATGATGAAGTAATTAAGTACAACCTACTACATACTGAAAAAGCTAATTTCTAAGATCTAATTTATTTCACGTTTAATAGCTCACAAAATTAAATGCTACGTAAAGATTAGAAATATCGTCATTGAAAAGATACCAAATGTAAGTGTAATATTCAGACAAGAGCTAACTGTAGTAAAAATTATAACAGTTACAGGCTGTGTATAAAGAAATTTTAAATTCATATTTTGTTTCAAACGAAGGGACCATTCGAGACAATTAACTTTGCGCGACACATCACACAAGTGTCGACACTTCAACCTCTTTAGAATGCATCAAATATGCGTAATGCGTTATAACTTTTCTATCATATCCTTTACTACTAACTCCATTGCCCTCAAACGAATATATACTTTCAAACGCTAAAATAAAACAAGCAATGGAACGCATGTCACCAAGAGTTCCTTGTGCAATTTGCAAGAGTACTTTCTAAACTACGCGTTCGCTCTAAAGCCAAAACGTCGAGAGTTGTCATCAAATACGCATCCTTCAGGGACGAGAATCAGTTTTAAAAGCCATTAGAGGAGGGGACCAGGGGGTTGTAATTAGGCTGCGTTAATATTTAACAAGTGCGACGGCATAGAGATTAGCGTGAGGCCCAGCTGTGTCCTGTGACTCGCAGTGGCTTTTAAAAAAGCCACTCTGTCAACGACATCGTCAAATATTAATTACGTTATGTCCTCTTGGTAAAAAGGACATTTTGGCGCTAATGGCTTTGTAATGCCTTGGCGTCTCTGAACTGAGTTTAAAATGATAAAAGACGTCTATGTGAGATGAGTTTACGTTTACCTTTTCGGATATGCAAAATTATTCACTTTTCTTAGGGATGAAATGTGATTTTTTATTTTCTTTTTGCATAGGTTCAGAGCGGAGAGAAACTGAAGTTTTTACATTTTTCCAAAGTATCTGCTAATTAACTGTCGGGTCTATCAACATTTTTCCAATCATCCTTACTTTTTTTAGGGCGGAAAAGCTCAGAGGCACTCATTTACTGACTATTTATGTAATCTGGAACCTATTCCTTATTAATAACCACCTTATATCTATATATTCCTTATTAATAACATTTCTTATCCTATTGTCACTTAGAATAATCAAAAGTCTTCAATACACTAAAACAAAATCAGTTTAATTTTATTATAATTCCATCACAAAATGTCCCCTCGATTTCGGATAAAGTTGGAAAATTATGCCAAAATTGGGCGAATACGAAAACATGGTAAAATTCGTAGGTGTAATCCTTTTGGTCCCCTTTCTGTGCAATTAGAATTACACTCGAAGAAGGCTGGCATCTGCGGGTTAACTAATGGCGAATGCATTATTAAAACCCTGCGGTCGGAAGGGTTGGGGACAGATTATGTTATTAAGGTTTTTGGTTTTAAAGCATAATGCAAACTCTAATATTAGCTAGAGATCACATGTGCCGAAAATTGTATTGTTTTTGATGTTTTTAATATTCCGCATCATCCAAAGTAACATAAAGCCTACAATTCTGATTTAATTGTCAAATTTCATAATAGTTTAATCTCATTCAGTCACTGGTTTAGTCTGTGCATCATATATTCAATAAAGGTTTTGCAGAGCATAGTATATTTCATTCTACTACACTTGATACAAAAGCTCCAAATTATCGATTGTTTGATTTAATATATAAATCAAAATGAAATAAACATGAATCGATTACTTATCATCAAGCTAATTCTAACACAATCGTTGAATTTCGCTGGAAGTCTTGCGCCAAGTGTAATAATAATAAAAATAATTAAACAAATATTCAAAGATAGTTTTATATCTCAGTATGTAGGTAATATTATTTTATACTATGACTAGCTGCTGCCCGCGGTATTACCCGCATTTAATTTTATGCACAACGGCGTCATCTATATCAGATTTTTTACCAAATCCTACGGGAATTGCGTACTTTTCGGGATAAAAAGTACCTATGTGTAGTACCATACATACCAAATAGGTATCATAAAAATTGGTCCACCCTTTTGACCGTGAAGAAGTACCAAATAGACATACAAACTTTCGCCTTTATAATATTAGTAATTTATTTATATGTACATTATTTTATACTATGACTATACTCACTAGCCGATTACAAGAATAATGACGTAAAACCAGTATGCAATCTGCTAACGTAACACCACATGGCGATGATAGCTACGATTCACAATGCCAACGTTCATTAGATGACCGAAACTGTGAGAAACTCCCTAAACCAATCAGTCACAGACCGCTTCCCGAAACAATATTACCATACGCAAAAATCACAATGGACACCTCAAGAAGTTAATGGACGGTATGCATAATTTTAGCCCCAGTACAAAAGGGTTAAACAAAGGTGTTGCCATAAAAAGGTTTATTAATGTCATAGATGTATCATCCAAGGTCCGTTACACCGGTCCAAACTAGTTTTCACATTGAGAAGTCTATTAAAAATTTAGTTTTTCTACGCTAAAACTAATCTGTTTGTATAAACTTGATTTATTCTTTCACGTTAATTAATGGGTCCAAAGAACTATACTGAACTATCATAAATTGTTTTTTATATAGCCACAGATACATATTTTATGTGTTTTGCACTATTTATATCAAATTTTATGTGTGTATTATTCTAAAATGTCTTGTAAATGTTTGATTGAGTTTTATCTTTTTTGACTTTTAACCTCACTATTAGTAAATTGTTTTGTATCACGACTTAGAACAAATTGATTTTAGTTAAGACAATGATTTATATAATTTTTTTTATATTATATCAATAACCAAAAATTTTTTACAATAGCAAGTTTGGAGTAACCTGGTAAGTATAGAATAATTGTGTTAGAATTTTTCATTAGTATTTTGTCCTTGCGCATCATTTTACAAAATAACATAATTGGCTAACTAAACTTATTCATTTGTTGTAATGTGTTTTATAAAATAAATAAATAAATAAATATACAGGGACAATTCATACAGATTGAGCTAGCCCCAAAGTAAGTTCGAAACTTGTGTTATGGGATACTAACTCAACGATATTGTAATTTATGACAAATACATATATAGATAAACATCCAAGACCCGAGGCCAATCAGAAAAAGTTCGTTTTTCATCATGACCCGACCGGGGATCGAACCCGGGACCTCCTGGGTGGCAGTCTGGCGTGGTAACCATTACGCCACGAAGGTCGTTATTTATTTATTTATTTATAATGTGTTTTATAAAATGTTACTCCTCTTATAAATCAACAACGCAAACTAGAAATTTTAATTAATTTACCTCTTCTTTAACCTCTTCCTTTAGTCTATCCACCCTTAACGAACTCATAAAATTCCGTAGACAAAGTCCAGACGTATCCAGTATCATTATAATAGGCAATTAGACCTGTGGAAGTCATTACAGTCACCGTTCTAACAAGATCTTTTGCACCCTTCAAATTCGGTAGCAGATCGAAGAGGGAAACATCCATTTCTAGTGTCTTGTAATACTGGTTTTATTGTGATGGGGTTGTAAGTAAGGGATATAAAGAAATGCTATTTGTTTTCTGCCGTCACCTCTTAGTAGCTAAACAAACAATATTTGAATAAAAAACAACTTTTGTTCGAGGTCCATAGACCTATTGTCAGCATTGTCACCTTTGTGTCTTGTGAATGCTTTTGTCTTTTTTTCAACGTCTTTTGAACAACAGAAATGTCCAGTAGTTTTTGGTTAAGCTTCTGATACAAAATTATTATTCATTAGCACGATGTCTTTTATTTTACTAAAAAGCTATTTACATAATTTTATTATAGGAGAAAGAATATCATTAGGACTAAACGAAGAATATTAGAGTCGTTTAGATAATAAATTTCATTTTGATTATGCTATATTTTCATGCGATTTTATTATCACACTTAACTTGAAAACTGGTATAATATTTGATTTCTCAAAATTCCGGTATTACACGTTGACATTTTTTTATTAGATAACGTTGCCCTAAATATACGAGAAAGAGCCTTTCACAATTTACTTAAAATAACAGAATTGCAGGATATTGGACAAGATAGAAACTGTGGTATTGTTTATCCCAAAGTAAGTTTCAAAATACATCAGGTAACAGTGACATTATATTTACTTACAAATGCATAAAATATTTCTTAATGTTTTTAAGAAAAATATTAAAAATTCAAATGAACGCCGGTAGCACTCAGAAAAGTTCACAAACTATTAGTAAAATCCTGTCGTCTCTGAAATTCTTAAAATTTCTCTCGCTGCGAGCACGTCAAACAAACGTCAATCATACCAAACCACACAACTAGATGCCAGAGGTCACCGATCATAGTCTTCTGTGTTAACGACAAGCGCATTTTACTATTAATCAAATTTGAAATCATTGGAAATTGATCCTTAAACATAAAACTTAACTTGAAAATTAAGATTACCAAGATTTTTAGTGGCAGTAAATTTAAATTTGTTGTTATACTCCGTTACATCTCCCTGGCTTTGCTTTTTGCCTCTAAACATTCATGTCATTCCTCGGGTAAACAAGTCCATACAAAAGGGCCGAGTCACTATCCCTTTTTTATTAATATTGGTGGTTGAATGGCAACAAAGGGTTTTGTACTCATTATGCGTAATCGGAGCCGTTCAGGTGTTATATTATAGTGGATTGCGGTAATAATGAGCTTATAGTGATAGTACGCAAAGGGGAGATGTAAAGCTGACAATGACATCAAAGCGAGATGCAGTATGTAGGTGCGTAAGGTATTTTAATTAAAATAAAAGCTTTAATTGAAGAAAAAAGATTTTCTAAAATAGACAAAATTGCTGCTCCAAAAGTCATAAATTAAGACGATTTCTAAGATAAAGGATTTACAAATAAGTAGGAATTAAATATTAAACAATGGTGAATAATAAGAATAGATTAAAGTGACAATATTTATAATCTTATGCCGTTAGATGTAAAACTAAAACAACATTACAACTTGCTTTATACAATAAAACTACTAGATATTAGGATTTCTAATAATATTATTTCCATTATCAACCGTGTTCATAAGTAACGGTTTAGAGAGAAGTGTTTGCGTGTAATAAATTAACGGATGGACAAACAGACCGGTCTACGAGTCACACTCATGGATAATCATTAATTTCCATGCTGCATTCTTTAGGGGATCACTGACAATGGGTAAGACGCAGAAATTCGTTGACATTCTAGTTATATATGATACATCGGCTACATCAAACAATTTTGTTGCTGTAAGATCACTGTCATCATGGAAATTTCAGAAGGGATTTTGTACGTCACATATGCTTATAATTACTCCTGGTAGGGTTGCGAATGTAGCACCAGCAAACCCGCCACTGTAAATGCGAAGGTAGTAGACAGTCAGTTTTTTTTATCGGTATGGTTAGAGAGAAGAGCCCAACAGACACCCGTCCGTCGTTTCCCCAAGTGGCGGGACATGCAGTAATGCATTTTGCCGACTATAAACAAAAAAGGTGTAAGAACAAGTCATATTAATTATCGTGATAGATTTGTAATAACATCCTATTAATATGTTTCAGAATACAACAAAGACATCTTACAAGAAAATTAAACAAAAATTATATGTAACAAAACAATTTTTCAAAAAGACATACACCGACAGATTCAGGAGAGAACTTTTTAAGCTGGTATCAAATTGGCAATCATAATGAATTTTATCAAATTTGGAAGATAAGTAGTGAAAGACAACAAAATCCAAGTATGAAGATATTCAATTCAATTAGGGACAATTCATACAGATTGAGCTAGCCCCAAAGTAAGTTCGAAACTTGTGTTATGGGATACTAACTTAACAATATTATATTTTATAACAAATACATAGTATAAATAAACATCCAAGACCCGAGGCCAATCAGAAAAAGTTTGTTTTTCATCATGACCCGACCGGGGATCGAACCCGATAGATGTTAGCAATCAGCCATGTAAAATACGCAGTATTACATTCTGTGGTGTTACCACTAATGATTACATTATAAATTATCTATGAAGCCTAAATTGCTTTTTTGATAGTTACAAAATATCTCAAGAAGTATTTCATATTCATCATTGTCATTTTGAATATATTTTTATGTTTAGGGTCAATATTAATAAAAGTTTTCAAATGCTAATCTCCCTATTTTTTAAAAATTCTGTCTCGTGTCCGCTGTCAGATAAAAAACCAATATCCCTCATGTTAAGAAAGCGTGCTATACCCGTGGTAACACCTCTGACCCCTGGACCATGGGGATGCTGTATGGTCATCTTGTTTTTGACCAACCGTGTTTTTATTAAGTAATCGTTTTTATTATAATGTAAATTCAACGCTTACATGATAATCTGACTTTAGTTAGGGAAAGTTAATATCATAATAATTTGATGCTGCGTTATTTTCATGACTAGTTTTATGAGTAATTGCTTTTAATCTTTTGTTGGGTACACTTGATTTGTTACTAGTGGTACTTTTAGTTACATATGTTAGAAAGTAGATTCTAGTTTTTTGTATACCAATAATAGTCATTTTGTCTGTTAGACATCTAATACTTCATATCACATTAAAGTCTATACGGAACTAATATGCGTTAAAATTAATATTTCCAACGACCATAATACTTTAACTTTCAATAACACGCCCGAAGCGACCATAAAATACATCAATATTATTATTTTAAACACCCCAAGGAAACCTGGTCCGCGAATAACTGACCAACACGAAATACAAATAGATTTTATGGGAACCTTATAGCTAATAATTCATAAATTTCGGACACAGGAGTCCAGTGTCCGACTATGCAAGTCCCAAACCCGTTGGGGCAAATCCGTCATTAATTTGAACGAGACCCTACAAAGGCCAGTCTTCGCCCTTTAAAAAGACTGCAGGATAATAGCTATATTCTCTTCACTAGTTTAAGAATGATAAATTACCGAAATGGAGTCGGTATGTCCATTCCCACAGATATTAAAGAGGAGCACAATAGGACCCCGAAGGTACCATGCTGTGGCATTGATAATATTGCAAAATACAGCTCTTTGTTTAGCCCTACATGCAAATCCTTGAGGGTTTGGGGGAAATTGGAAAAGTTGTTGAAGAGACTTTGATGTTCTTTGTTTTGTTGGAGCTAATCGCCGTGCTAATGAATCTTCGAGTTCAGTTTGTAAACACGACGATTGTAGATGTTGGATTTTTATATTTTACCAGTCATATTTACACTAAACATTAAGAATAGGTACAATGTTACATTCTCATATCATTATGTGCTTTACTGACCATTTATTTTATTTTTGAGATTGATAAACCTTTGCGACTACGATATGTAAAGTTACCATGTATATCTGGGTATTACATACATAAATACAGAAAAACACAAAAAAGAAATTCTAAAAATGCATAACGTCATGACACCTATACATTTTATGTATTTTTGGTTTCAAATATTTTTAAATAATCATTCCTTTTTAGCCAGCAAACAATAACAACTATGCAACAATAAAAAATGGTGCTGACGCTTAGTAGCATCGAATAATTTCAAATCAGTAGATAAAAAAAAGATCTAGCCGAACATATTTATTTATTTATTCATAATACAATGATTAAAGTAGATTAAACTAATAATAACGTTAAAATTTTAACTAAAAACTTAACTGATATTAAAAAATAGACTGGATCAAAACTAAAAATCAACAATGCCAAAGATTTACATAATTCCATTAAAATAAAATAATAACATTATCTTAAATTAGTGATTTATGTTTCTCTTTGTTTTGTAATTTAAAAAAATCTAATATGATTTTTTAAACTAATATTCTGTAATATCGAATATTATTTAAATAAAATTATTTACTTATTTACATAAGATAACTATCAAATCAATTATTTCGGTGATTACAATATAACTAAACATATTAATATAAACAAATTATAATGAACCTAAAACTAAAAACCTTAAAAAATATAATCTTAAATTAACGTAGATGATTAAAAATAAACATTTTGCAGTTATCAATAAACATACAGTGGGACAATCTGGCAAAAAGCCTGTCCTCCATAACAAATGATGACGCCCCCGCTGAGCGGAGCCCTAATGAAAGTATTATGCGGTGACAATTATCAGATCCTTGACACAGGTGGCTTGTGGGTTACCGAGAAACCCTTGGTGTCTTTGAATTAATGATTCTGATACAAAAAGTAACTCGCTGTCCCCGGCGAATATTATGGTTATCGAAAAATCTAAATTTTACAGGAAAAATAAAAAACTGTTTTTACTAAATAACTTTAAAAATACACAAGGTAAAGAAACCATTCATATACCAAAAGAAAGCTAATTTTTTGGGAAATAAAGATATGCATTTTGTGATTATTAATTATTATTGGTATTTAAATTATTAATAAAATTAATTTTACCAGAAATTGTAAGTGTATTTTACGACGCTAAGCTACATTACAATAGTATTCGAGTAAATTCCAAGATTCGAGCTTCACAATAATAAAGTATTACGATATTATTCGTTATTCTCAATATTGCGCTGGGTAAACGTAACGAATTAAAGCCATTTTATTCGAGTATCAGTGAAAACAAACGCATTGACGTATTGTTGTGTAATCGTGTTATTCGTCGAATCTAGATAATTAGATATTTTATGTATAACACTTTGCAGTTAGAGCAAATAACAAATATTTTTCGTAAAAAAACACTATTTTTCAGTTAAAATCTTTATTTTAATATTAAAATAACAAAAAACGATTACTCTTTTAGAATTTCTTTTTAGAGCGACATCCTTTGTATTCTTTGCCTGAATTTTTTAGTCGCCTTCGTTCAATTTAATCTCTTGAAAACCCTTAAAAGCCGCAAAAGTTTCATGGTGACTACCAAACCTTCCCCAACACTGCCCGGAATCTTTCCAGGCCACAGCTTCCCTTGGACTGTATGGAAGTCTCTCAACTTACAAATGCAGTCGTGTTCCCATTGACCTGGCTGCTAGAAGTTCTCATGAAGTCGAGGCCCAATACGCAGTCATCCATAATTTCAGCCACGATAACGTTGTGAGTGTATGATGTTTCACCCACTTGCAATGTGACCAAAATTTCCCCTAGAACGGGTATATGCTGGCCGGAAGCGGAAATAAGTTGGACATCAGTGGTATTGTTGCGCCTCTTCATGGTTTGCATGAAGTTGCAGTTTCAGCGTGATTATTGTCCTAGAGGCTCCCGTCACCCGTGTTC
The DNA here is from genome assembly GCA_905163395.2 of Endotricha flammealis. NCBI lineage: Eukaryota > Metazoa > Arthropoda > Insecta > Lepidoptera > Pyralidae > Endotricha > Endotricha flammealis. Next base: position 3,784,105 of record LR990867.1, read on the forward strand.
TCAGTTATCTTGCAGTCTCTCAGGAGAGACTGCAAGATAAAATTGAACTATTCCCATTGTTAGCTTGTGAGACGATCATTCTCGGGGTTTCTTCTGTTCCAGCCAGCACCCGCCCCTTAGCCCTGGCTGTTAGTCGTTTTCCTGATTCTCAACAGAAGCTGAAGTATCCATCTTCTTTGCCATTTTCATAAATTGCTTTTGCATCTTGCTCAACTCCTCAGCAAGTTTAGCCGTTTGAGGCTCCTTCTTCAAACTGCAAATGGCCTGTATCTCCACATACACTTAGGTGTATAGCACTTAGGTCCGGTCTTTTTCTTCGGCTGTAACGACGTCTTTATCTCCCGCACTTTTTCCATTACTTCCCGTACTTTGTAAACTGTTCGAACATCACGTCGGTTTCACCTTCTTCCAGGGCTTGCGCTAGGGCTTCCTTTAGTAAGGCATGATGGCGAAGCCATACCGCAGCCCTAATCTCCATGTCTTTGATCCCATCGACGAAACGCTATAGTATAGATAGGTAGGCCTTGCGGACAAGCATCTCAATTTCCAAGGGCCACTGCTGCAGCTCTTCTCCCGAACGCTGAGTTCGGTCTCGTAATTGAGCACGGAAGACATGCTCCAGATGTTGTTCGCCGTACCTTGCTTCCAGTGCCTCCATTAGCTCCTTGAATGTTCTCCCCGAGGACGGTAGCGCCTCCAGAACCGAAAGAACCGATCCCTGAAGTGCAACTGTCAGAGTTGTCAACCTTTGTTCTTCTATCCATCCATTAGCATTGGCCACGGTCTTAAATTTCTGATGGTAGGCGGTCCAGGATGTAGTGCCGTCGTAGGTTGAAACTTCTACTAGAGGCGCCCGGCTGCCTATAGCAAAGCCACTCGACATGACAGGGGCCCGATTCTACTAAACAAATGCACCAATGGACTCTCAATTATGTCTCAAATAGTGTCTCAATAGAATGCCGATAGTGTATCAGTGGAATAGTTTTTGATATTTGTTATGGACTTAAACAATAACATAATGTTTAACTTATTGTTGTAGTCTCCACTCGCAGAAGCCCCTTTCGCAGCCATCGACATCTTTTAATGTAGTAATACGTAAGTACTACGTAAGTAATACGATAGTTGTTTTCCTTTTTCGGGTATAGGGTGTCCAATGTCCATGTTGTCCTCCAGATTGATAACCCTTTCTTCTACTTGGTCTACATTCTTCTGTAGGTTTTCCACCTTATCATCCACTGAACCTACGGCATGCAGTAATTTTTGACGCCATTCCTCCTGCTCTTGGCGCATTTTCTCTTGCCCCTGGCACATGCATTCCATAATCTGCATTAATCTATTAAAGTCGAATGCAGATGCTCTAGCCTCTTAAGCTGGTGACGAGGTCCGATGGGTGGATCTAGTGGACGGGGCCTGCATAGTTGATGTCGCCTGGTCCTGGTCGATGGAGTCGGTAGACGTGTCCCGATGGTCCGTTGATGGGTCCTGTCGAGCAGTAGCCATGACTTCCGCGGCTTCCTGTGCCCTCGTTCTGACGCTGGCGGTTTCTTCCCTTTGTTACGAACGTGGGGGTCGGGATTTGGTTTAAACACCGTTGACTTGTTAGAAGAATTTGTTGAGCGATGTACAGGATACAGATACAATCATTGTAGCCAAATCACACACAGAATCGAAGTAATACGATAGTTGTTTTCATTTAAATAAAATGTATTAGAACTTTACCAAAAACACAAAACAAAAATATTTACTCGAATAATATCGTATTTGCGCTTGCCGAAAAATTTACGAATATTTATGTCTCGAACAGTAAGGTTATAATACACTGCCGACAAATCTCGAACTACAGATATCAGTAATCAAATGTTACATCCTTTTTCGGGTACAATAAAGAACATAAAATTTTAACGAATGTCATTGTGAAGTATGTTACAATAGGTGTGGAAAAGTCCTAATTCCGTCAATATCAATAAAAAAAATCTGAAAAAAATTTACAAGGTGTAATGGGACCTTAAGATAAAGAATCTGTCAAAAAGTGAAAACTATGGTAATAGTTGAATACGGGAATATTCCCGGGGGACAGCGAACTATTGTATTATGTATCTCTATATAATGTTGTCTATATGGTTTTTTTTCCTTATATTATGTAAAATTTTAAATTAAATTCGAAATCCTGGGTCATTCAGTCAGTCAGTCTGCTGAATTTCGGCCATTTTGTTGTTTTTGAGCCCCCCTTACTACCACATATACATTGAATTACAATTAATCCTGTATGTAATCTATATCAACTAGAAGAGCTGATGATATTCACGATTGAACAAAAATTCTTAAATCTTTATTTACACACTTTTCAAACGGCGTCACATATAGATCTCTCTCACCTTACAGATTTATCACTCTTTAATAGGTCGGAGGTTAAAAAATGTGCTTATTTCATAATTCAAGTACTGACTTTTCTCATAAACGCCAGGTTGCTAATTTCGTCACTGAAAGTCATTGCAAAGCCGACTAAATTCGGACATCGTCGGAACTACACTATAATAGTCATCGTAACAACACTGAAGGATGCTTAGTGCAGTACTACTACGTATTCGAGTAAAGTTCCAAAAGTAGCGTCACGTCAAAGCGTATCTAAGGGCCGATTGTTTGACCAGTATACTTATGGTTAAAATTCGTTGAAAAAACTAACTATTTATTAAAAATTGCTACGAATTTTAACCTTTAACTACTGATCAAACAATCGGCCCTAAGCGTCACTATTTCGATATTACTCGATTCCGCCTACACTCTTCAGAACTACCTCAACGATCGTGATACAAATGAGTTATTACACCTGACCTGACTGTAATTAAATCGCCCACACAAATCTGTTTCCTATATCTTAAATTGATTAGTATTACAGTTGCTTGTAACTAAAATTCACCAATATTATTGGTCAAACAGCCAATATTGATTCAATTCCCAAATACGGCATGTTATCCACGCTACCGCTTACCGAAGCAAATCGCATGAGATTTTATCCCAAGTTTATCGAAGGGGTTATCTTTCATCTTACCTCCTACTACTACACTGTATCTTAAACTATTTAAATTGTTACTAACGTATCCACTGCTTCATGTGTGTTACCGTGAAGTGATTTTTACGATAAAAACAAGAGATGGATAAAAAATGTCTGAACACAATGGAATTTTGTTAAAACTGAATGAGTATAGTGGTCATATTACCGTGATTATTGTTATATAAGGTTTTGTGAAATGTTATGTGGATATAATCTTTGTTCGGATCGACATTGTCAGCAAGGAAGTCAGTGCATTGCCATTGTGTGCATCGGTTTGCATCCCAGATAATGCTTTACCTAAGTTAAATCTATCTAGTATTGTATACTTAGTAGGCCATCGTTTAAACCACGAATTTCATACCGATCATCTACTTGCACTGCAAAGTCTTCGAACATTATAGTCCGTCGTACCACCCTTTCACAGAATATCGGCGTGAGGTGGTCCGCTTGTTTTTATAGTTAGGGATTCCATAGCTTGTTGTAATATTTTTGACTCAATAGTTAATTTAGATTTGCTTGAAAGGAATACTACGATACCATGAAATCTCGATGAAAAAATAATTGCAAACTGTATCAAAGTAATAGTTAGGTGCGGCTTTGCTTGACTTGCGTATTTGCTTGCTGCTTTTGGCACAACCAACAACAATACCTTCTACATCCTGAGAAAATTCATAATACTATTAATCAGAAATACGAACTTAGATCACTATAATTTCATTAAAAAACACATCTCATTTCAATTTACATTTTTTTGCGGTCAATATAAGGGGACCTCTCACATTAATTGGGTTACGCGGAGCTACCTCTGGGGACAGAAGGGTTGCTCCTCGGGGAGGCAGAATTGATTGAGATGGATATTGTCAACGGTGTCAGTTTTTTTTTCTTTTACCCTTTTTTAGGTGTACACAAGGAAATCCTAAATCCACAAAACAGTTTTAGATCAAAATTAAGTTAAAAAATTTGCTATACAATCACTGGTGTCAAGTTAAAAACTTAATAATTGACACCAGTGATTGTATAGCAAATAGTTTTATTTATACAAAGTAATATTAAACTTTGATGTCGATGCCAGATTTAGTTTGTATTGGTGACTACAATACCTCTGGTGTATTCTGGTCTAAGGAGTCTAGCAATCAGGCCCTAAAAGCCGGTCCCCGCGATGATCAAAAGTCAAAACTTAATCAATACAATTGTGTACCTAATGCTAATAATCGCTTTCTGGATCTTGTGCTGGCATCCAAAGATGTACGAGTATGTACCTACATGGTGCTGATCCATCCATACATCACCCTGGATTCACACCATCTATGATGACTGACTTCGCTGGAAGGATTCATTTTTTTTATGCCAGTCCACCCCATTGTTTTTTATTAACTTTTTAATCTTAAAGGGTGGCCCAATCAACGGGAAGTGGAGCTAATTGTTTTTAACTTCTTGAGTGGTTTTTTGATTGGTTTATTGTTGTGAGTTTTAATGATTTTTTTTCTTGTTGACAAACATGAAACTTGACTTTTCTATAAGACAAATAACTTTCTGAAATGCTGAAATTAGTGAGCGCGAAAATGCTCTCCTTTTTTGTGAGAGAAAGGAACAAAATTAATAAACAGATTATAATTTGGTAAAAAATGTTTCAGTTCAACCTAGGCTTATCTGTTTCTTAATAAAGGGATGTTGTATTTGTAAAGTATCAAAATACCATATCCAGCATTCTAGTGCCCATTAAGCAGTCTCAATGCCGGGAAGCTTGGAGGAAATTGGTCCAGCAGTCAGGGGCTGATAGTCACGAAACAAACCTCAGTCATGATGAGTACGACTAAAAAAAAGATAATAAGTAAAATTTTAAAAAAGTTTTTTTAATAAATGAGTCAAAGTCGAAACTAACGTTTGCATTAAACTCTGTCTTAAAGAAATCGAAACCGCCACCTCAGATGGCAACTCACTAACTAAAATTCATCTATATTTCCAAAGACATTTTATAAGATCACCTTTCACTAAGATAATACTCATAAATTTCAACATAGCAAATCTAAAAGCGACCTAATTAAACCATATTTTAGAAAAGACGCGGTTATCTTTTGAACTTACCTGCTTTCCGTGGCTTTCAATCCCTTACAAAAACCTACGGAATATCACAAGTGAAGTATCACTTTATTATTGAAGGGAAAAGGTTGAAAATTATATCTTTAGGCACAGAATTTCGTGTCACAGAACCCTCCTTGGGCAACATTAATAAGGAGAATTAAGATTAAAATGATATTAAATTTTGATATTGTGTTGTGTGCGGATTATTCTCAAGGAAATTTTAATATGGGCTTCTTTCTCTCTTTGAGTTGGCAGCTCTTTGAAGAGGGGGCGGAATTTTATATATAATAATATGTTGATATATACATAATCGCGTGCCACTCCCAGTGAGGTAGGCAGAGAACACTAACCTCCAGTTACTATAAAATAACAGATTCGTGTCAAATTATCAAATTAGATATTTAGACCCAGTTGCGATCAGTTAACCAATCTATTGAATATTATTGAAGGTAGTGAACTAATAACAAAGATTCTTCTCCCAGTGTCGTCCTAGGCCGAGGTGCGAGACATCTGGGTCGCCACTAGACAGACACTGTAAATTCTTGAGAACCTGGTAGGTATAGTAGCGCAAAATTGGTTACAAATGTCAAAAGTCAAATCATAATCATCATATTATTAAATCAGCCAGCAACAAAGTCAAATCTTTTTATTCAAATAGGCCTAGTACAGGCTCTTTCGAACCGTCAAAAAAATTTTCTACGTCACATTTGTACTAAGAAGAACTGGCAAGAAACTTAACAGAAAGAATTTAAATTTAGAATTTAAAGAAAAGCCGTAGCTGCAGACGTTCGTCGCTAAAGAAGTAATTACTGAACTACCGTTTTATTTATTTATTTTATTTTACTATAAACTACAGTTATACATAGAAAATATAGAAATAGACACCAAAATTGACTTTTGCGGACTGGCGTTGTCTGTAGCATCTATATCTCCATAGAAGAATAGCTTCCAAGGTTAAGAATACAAATTTGTACTATGCAAAGAACAGCTATGAATTCTCGAGCAAAGTTTTTCCTCGCTACATACTATGAATAATTAATTGTGAAGGGTCACTGGTCCCTTCCGAGGCCCAATCACCGCTAATCAAGGCCTATTGAGACGGCCTTTTTACAGATATCAAGCTCGCTTGTGTATTCATAAAGTATACTTTAAGATACTGGTTCTATTAGCTATCGGTACTCCAGACGCGCTGTTGTAAATTTTGATAATATTTTTAGGTTTTAAGACAGAATTTTCAACTTCTATATAGTATTCTTCTCTTTCACGTAAAAACAAAAGGTTGGATTTGTTTGAAAGGTACACTGATTGCTTTTATCTTTTCTTTTTTTTTAAGTCAGAAAAATGCATCGATGCGTTTCCCGCCGCTTGGGGTAGCGACGTGGTCTGTCGGACTCTCCACCTGGTGATGATAAAAAGAGAGGGGCATACCGACTAAGAACCTGACTGTCTACCACCTCTTCCAGGATTAACATATAGGATAGTTTTTATCCCGGAAATCACACCACAAACGGGAATAACATGATTTCGTTGCGCGGGAGACCATTAGTGATTAAATAAGTCTCTTAACATATCAAATGTATAATTTGTAATGAGAAATATTACAAATACTTAACAATTTTCCAGCCATACATATCAATTAAGGGCAGGACACAGAAAGTTAATAATTAAACATTTTGGTTCCGTACACACAAAGCCCATCAATTATGGCCTCCATCCATCAAAAGCTTTTTATGTTTTAATTAAAGAATGCCCCTTGGACATTTTGTTATTTCATATCAACTAACGGACAAATCCTATTTATTCCTTTCCTATGGGAATATTAAAAATATATATTGGATGAAGTTTCAAAATTCGAAATACAATTTCTAGAACAAAATGGTTTTCTTACTAAGTATCTTCTTTCATAGCCTAGCAAGTGAATAAGTTCCTATCACCTCTGTAGTATTGTCACAGAGTACTTTGTGGTATTGTACTAACGCGTTATACTAGCGCGCCGCCCCGGTTTCCCATGGGTATATAAAATAGCACAAGTCAACCGGGGATAGTGTGAGTCCTTGTGTATTAGCTTCCAAACGGTGAAAGAATTTTTCAAATCGATCCCGTAGTTTCGGATCCTATTCTATGCAAGTGAACAAACAATAAAAAATTTCCTCTAGTTAGTTATTCTATTAAAAAAAAAACGAAAATTGTCATAATGAGTTTAAATCGGTTGTAACTGTCACAGTGGCAAGAGTGAGCAGGTGGTTCGAGTTCTCATCACAGAAGCTTTTTATAGAACCCATCACGGGACAATGCCTTCATGACAAAACTCCACTTTGAACTCCTTCCCAATTGCGGGGAAAACTTTATTTCTGTTCATTGATATTCGCGTTGATGTATGTTGATAATACCTCAATTTTAAAATGAATTTAAAAATTCTTTATTCGAAAAATATAATTTCGTAATTTATATTTTAGGCACTATTGTATATTAGATTAATAGAAGTTTGTATGACTGTTTGTGCCAAAATAAATTTTTAAAAAACAAAATTACCTATACTGTAAAATGACCTTCCTCTAGTCACACGGTGAAAAGGAAATAACATGGAAATGGTTAAGGAGATTGATATTCCAGATCTTTGATTTACCGAACTAAACTACAGGCACGCATTTTAATTTCCAATTGGAAATTAGGTACTTCAGTACTTAATTAAAATAACCTTGCACTATACTTGACAGAAGATTTCCTGTGAAATTCAATGATGGTGTTGGAACGTCGTTCTCATACTTTATCGTGGTAACATAAATTTGTATGTTTTTTCGCAATAGATTGATGTAAAATTGATTCGCTTTAATTTTGTATCGTACTGTACATGTCGGTTTGGAGCTTTTGTGCCAAGTATAGTTTTCGCAACTTCTCTCACAGTTATTTGAACTTATAATTTGATTATGATATTATTAAGCGATGTAAATAATTTCAAACTTAATTTTAAATGGGTTGATGCCATCATTGTAAAACAAAGTATGTGACACAACAAAGTAATTTTATAAGCACTAAACTCTGCATATAAAATAGTATAGTACAATAATATTTTATTTCTATGTAATTAAGCAATATAATTGTCCTTGTGGTTAGTTATAAACCCACAATCTGGGTTTACTCCTTGATCTCAATGGTTGAAGATGAAGGTAAATAAGCATTAGATCCGTTTATAAAACGGTTTTATTTTATTGAAACCAACTTTGTATGGCTTAATTCGACCTTATTAGTTAGTATTTTTAGTTCGTAGGTAGATTCCGGCTACCCTTATAATAGTTCTGTTATTCAATCTACCTTGAGTGTATGTTTCCTTTTAGGTTTAAAAAAAGCCTTAGTAGGAGACCCCGCTCTGCCACTACGATACATTATCTAGCAATTAAAACTAATAACTTTACGTTAACATAAACCTTATTAAAAAGAAAAGAAAACTAATTTACAATTTAAGTTATTGATAAGTAAAATAAAAACAAGTTTTGTGGTATGAATGCACAATCCTCAACGAGAGTCGAGCATGCACAGTGGTTAAAACACAAAGGGCCGCGTGGTTTTGTTCAACATGAAAACAAACGGGGACTCAGAGGGTAATGAAAAACATGCTGTGCCTATCGCTTCACTTATTGACTTTCATTGTTCTTAATTTTTAGGGTATAATACTGTGCAAGAAATTAAATCTAAGTTAAAATTTCTACATTACTTTGACGTAATGTATAAGGTGTTATACTGGACGCCAACGCTCCTGGTACGCGCAGTCATAAAACAATTAAGTCCTAGCGGTTAATTGAATTGTAGCTTTGGTCAAGGACCTACCCAAATAATTTCTTCCATCTTTCCATCCGTTACTTTATGACTGTACTATTAGAAGAGTACAAAATTCTGATTAATCATATCATAAACATGTTTACTTACAGTCTACTTAAAAATCATTTTTCAATATGTCATTATATTTACGAACAATAGGTAAAAATGTTTCCTAATCGGGGGATCGAGCCCGTGGATCCAAGTGGAAGGCTCGAAGCTCAGTCTCTAAGTATGTGTTGCTAATATCCATACATAAGATTTCATGGAAACTATAGATAAAGTTTTCTGAACTCCAAAACTGTTAAAGAAAATATAATTAACGTGACACATCCTACACCGATACTATACAATATCGGACATTGCCGCGAGTAGCTGGACAATACTGTCGAGTGGTCGTGCAGCCGGCGCTTGCGCATACTACAGCAACAGTATAGTCTTGATACTTGCATTTTTGCAAATTACATTCAAAATATTCAGGTTTCATTAATTTTATTAAAGCTTTCTCTTGCCATTTCTTCCCGAAATAGTAGTAGCTTAAAGAGTAGATTAATAACACAATTCTTTTATTACTGCATGGCTAGAGAAAGTGCTTGTGAAGACGTGGAGCCATACCACGACCATTTATAACTATCCACAAACGATTGTCTAAACGAGATGTCGCCTTACATTATGTATTGCGCTGTCTCTCTTACTCAGCCGTTATTGTTTTGTTTTGCGCGGTCATGGTAGCCCTTCTGCTCTCTTAATAAACGGTTTGAATCAACATTGAGGTTGTCTGGAAGAAATCGCTTACCGATAAGACCTATTGTACGCCTATTGTACCTACCATGTATTCGCTAAGTTTCATGTACATTTCAGTTTTATTGGTGCAATAAAAAGTTTTTTATTGTTTTGGTATTTATTTGTTTCAAACCAAATGTCCTTTTACAATTTTCGAAATACAGGGAGGAAAAAGGCGACGAACACAGCCGAAAGTTTGATGATATGTACCTTACAGACATGCGTTTTAGATAGGTTTCATTTAAAAATAGTTTATTTAAAAAAAAGGCACAGATTTTAAAATTTCCTACGTGCCGATAACCCTAATTCCAGAACAACAGTGCATTTGATAAGATAACTACACGGACGGGTACTACTACGCTACGGACAGGCTGTAGGTACCTAGCTTAGCCCTTGCCTAGCCCACGATACACACATACCTACCTATTAATAGTAATTCTGATTATCATTTAAAAAATCTAGCAAACATGAAGTAGGTACGCCAGGAACTTACCTACAAAACACGATGCTCGATGTATCTGAGCGCATCTCTCTCATGCGACTCATGCGACACAACACTCAAAACCACTAAACAACATTTAAAACACTAAACATCACTTAAAACACCAATACCATTTAATAAATAATAGAAACTTTCACAATTTACTTCTAGCATGTACCTATTGACAATAGGATATTTTTGTATCACTATGGTAACCGTGACAATTACCATGTACCAAAGGCAAATAAACTTTTCATTCATTCATCCGTTCATTCAATTAATTCAGGGCTGGATTCGGTAAGTCTGATTATTGGCGTATTTGTTTTAACATAGGTACTCTCTTCGCTAAAAAGAATAAGTAATTACGAATAGTTTTTATTAGGCCGTAGGTACCTAGCGCTCACCCCCTTACAGCCGATGCTCAATGTGTCCGCCGCGTCTTATGCGACACAGTCGGATACGCTGCTTGGTATGACGGTGCACACGCGCAAGCAACTGTGTCTCCACATTTTGCTGGCGGAGTTCAGCAAACGCCTGTTCAATTCTGTGCACCATTTGCTCTCGCGTTTCGTATTCATCCCGGTACACTCGGTCTTTGAGAGTGCCCCACAAAAAAAAGTCGAGAGGCGTGAGGTCTGGTGAGCGCGGCGGCCATCTGTTCGGCCCGTATCGCCCGATCCATTGTTGGCCGAATAGTTCGTTTAAAGCTTCGCGCACTTCCACAACCGAATGAGCTGGAGCCCCATCCTGTTGAAACCACGCAGCACGTCGTTCCTCTGACGGTAATTGGTCCAGGTATGGCGACACCACGTTTCTAAGTAGCTCATGGTATCCATGTCGATTCAAAGTGGGTGGTAAAAAAATTGGTCCAATTATGGTGTCGCCATGAATCGCGGCCCACACGTTAATCGACCACCTCTGTTGGTGCGCTGTCTGTCGGAAAATGCGGGGATTTTCCTCCGCCCAAACGTGCTCGTTTCGACGGTTCCATAAACCATTCCGCGTAAATGTCGCCTCGTCGCTCCAAATGATTTGCTGCACGAAACGAGGATTCTCGCGGATGCCGTCGTCCAGCCAACGGCAGTATGCTGCTCGCACCGCCAAATCCCTCGGCAGCATTGCCTGCACTTTTTGGATGCGGTATGGATGGCGCCTGTTTAGTTTTAAAACGTCCAAAACCAACATGTGGCCAACGCCGAAACGGCGCCCGGCCTGTCGAGAACTTGCTCGGGGGTTCTGGTCAAAGAACCTTAAAATGTTCTCCTCAAGCCGCACAGGCACACGTCTAGACCCGCTACCACGATGGTCATCCATCGATGTCCGTGGAACGATCGGACGATTCTCCTGTACCCGGTAAAGGGCGTTGGTAACTACGCGAGGATTTACCGGATGCGGCGGAGGAAAACGCTCTCGGTACAACCGCAAAGCTGCCCTTGCGTTGTACTCGGACTCTACGTACAGCATTATTAAGTTTAAATAATCTCGCGCTTGTAACGACATTTAGTTTTTTTGCTACACGTCACTGTTGACAACACTATGATTACCGTGACAATTGTAGAAAAAAAGCATTTCTTCGTAACAAAAAAAATTCGAATCGAGTTCGAAATTCAAGACGTACATACCTTTTTTTAGTGTCAGAAAGGCCATTAAGGAGTACCTACTAAAACAAATAAAATAATAAATACGTTATCACTAAGGAATGATAGTATGAGTTGCTGGCGGTACAATTAACAAAAAACACATGTTTTATTCCAATCACTACGGCATAAAGGAATGAAAAGCCTTAAAGGTCGTTATTAGGCTACGCTACCAACATCTAAGATTAAAAAGTTATGAAATCAATGTTATGGTTATGTTTACTTATGGTTAAAAATAATCGTGGTCAGGTCAATGACCGATTTAAAAAAAACGACCTTAATACATCCCCGTTGCTGCGTTCACAGCTGATTTTAGGGATGAAATCACACAGTTTTACAACTAATGTTTGTTAGTCAATTACTCCGAAACTATCATACTTAGACAAAAGATCTTTCACCAGCATAAAGCAGATGTATAAACCTCTTAAGAAATTTCGGGAGTGTCGGTCGCCCTCAGGGCACCCTGTATATGATCCGTAATATGAGTCCAGCGTTTCCCAAAAGTACTCCAACAGACAGAGATAAAGAAAGAAATAAAAGTTGACTTCTTTTTTATCATTACAAATCAAATAAAATTTTATTCTAGGCGACGACGTCTGCGGTTTCACTTCGTAGAGCAATGGTGATAAAAAAAATCTAATTCATACCAATTCCAAGTGCTAAATTACAAGCAAATCCATCAAGCCGTGAAAGGGTTACAGACATCTACACATACCAAAATTTGCTTTTATAATATTAATAGGATAAGTAAAATTATACTTAGATAAAAAGGATTCCGCAGCACAGCCGTATTTTACGTCTATATCTACGTCTTACACATTAAAATTACCATGTAACTAAAATAATAGTTGAGTACCTCATTGAATTATTGTATTTTCTGAATTAAATAAATCAAAGTATCAAAACTATATGTCACCTTATATCTGTAGTCTACTAAATACCATGTTATATGGTATCGGACAATGTCCTACGGTCAATATTAACTTAAGGGGCAAACAAGAGGCCACCTCCATCTTCCCACGAATATAAGTACTGAATCGAAACAATTGAAAGTGTCACAAAAATATTGCTAAAGTAACAAATATAACTTACTGCCCATCAATTATATCATAAAGCTTTATAACCAATGGTTTAAGATACAAAGTTAAATGGCAATAGATGTAGTTAACTGCAGTTGTAAGTTTGTAAACGATCTTTTGTTAAGATGCAACAGTAGTCTAAACATTGTTACTTTGTATTATTTCGCGGTTAAGGGTCAGTCTTTGGTTTACCGCTAGATTTATGGGTATTGTGTGGGTGAAAAACCGATCTATTTAATGTCCCTTAAATAAAGTTTTAAATACTTTTAAAGTATCGTGAGAATCTTGCGGTTGGCTTAAGATCTAATATTATTACAAACAAACTAGCTAAGCACATGTTTCCATTCTTTTGGGAAAATAAAAATAGTCTTGCAAACTAGTAGTACATTAATGCCCGCCATAAGCAATTAAACAGGTATACAAAAAAATACATATTATGTATTGATTTTGATGTAGAGTGGAAAACTACAGACTTCGGGAGAATAACCGTGTGAGATTGGCGGTAAATGTATGGTACAACCAGCGCCAACCAACGCGCGTTAAACAACCAACTTCATCGCGCGATAAACAGCCATTTCAGCCTACTGCGCGCTAAACAGCCAAACTCACAGCGCGATAAACAGTCATTCAGCCATCGTCACTGCACGTAAAGAGACAAACTCACAGCGCGATAAACAGTCATTCAGCCATGGTCACTGCACGTAAAGAGACAAACTCACAGCGCGATAAACAGTCATTCAGCCATGGTCACTGCACGTAAAGAGAGAAACTCACAGCGCGATAAACAGTCATTCAGCCATGGTCACTGCACGTAAAGAGACAAACTCACAGCGCGATAAATAGCCATCCTTACTACGCGTATACAGCCAACCTCATTGCACGTTAAACAGCCAAAATCACTGCGCGTAAAACTGCCGAACTAATCGCGTGTAAAACAGCCAACCTCGCCACACGTTAAACAGCCAACCTCATCGCGGGTTAAACAGCCATACTCACAAATAGTCGATTATACACGGCAATGTATTCAAAATATGCATCACACACACACAGTATCGTTACATGCATGCAGCAAATGAATAATTCAGGAAGCCAGGATGCGAATCACACGGCACAATTAAAGAGGGGCAAACAGAAATCAATTTGCTGCCGACGCTATTGACAAATTATAGCATTTACATGTCTACAATAGTCTACTATATAGTCGTGGAGAGAATATCGATTTTGGCCTTGCCTAAAGCTTTTTTGTTTATCGTGTATGTCCTGAGTGCTTAGTACCTACGAGTTTTTTTGTTCGCGTTCGATCTAGTCGACGTAAACAAACCGACCAAATAGAGAAGAACTCTCATACATGTTGCGAATTTATAAGACGAGTGTTAAGTATCAAAATTGTGTGGCTTACTTTGCTCACATTATGAAGTGAGCAACCCGGCTAATAAATTCACGATATGATATTGTTTTTTCAATTTGGTCGGCTTGTAAACGTTAACACGTTCGAATGTGATCAATTAACTCGTACTAAGTGCTCTGTACGGCAAAAGCCTACTTCTTCTATTGACACCTATGTCCGGGCTCTCTCTGTCAAAGCTTTTGGTGTCGTTTAACCATCTCATCTTCCCTTCTTTCTATGCCTAAAACTGCTAAAACGATACAATAAATATTATAAGTATTAAAACAAATTAAATCGTCTACGCCTTCATTCGACAATTCATAAAACGCTTTGTAGTTTTGAAAATTACTGAATCTTTTTTCTATGAATTAAAAACTTTATGAAGAACATGGAGACAATGAATCAGACGGCGACGACATTAAGTATTGTATATGTACGTCAATAGTCCTACCCACAATAATTTTCCTGCCAGTTTTTGATGCATTGGAAAACATAACTTGTAACCATAACCTATAATAATACTGCAATACTTTTTAAATAAAATTTTATAAGTACAATATTCGTTTCAATAGTACAGTAACAGTTGGATGACATTTTAAAAAACGCTAAAAACACAAGTTCTCCCCCACAATCAGAACTACAGACGATCCGCGAAACTAAAACTATGCGAGTGGGGTCCGTAAAAAATTGATATTTTATTGCTACCGGGGTCCACTTTTCTGCAATATTTTATTCTCTTTTCGTCGTGCCTGTGGTTTTCGTTTTCAATTCACCCAAATTACACATTCCATCCCTAAAAAAATATCTATCATAAATTCGCTTTTATTATCTTAACCATAAGACTTGTTTATAAGTTTTATGGTTTTTTTCGGGTGTAACGGTATGGTGGTAAGGTGAATACGTGTCACCACACGCACGAATGAGTGGTATATCATTTTCTTTATACAAATGGCTCCCAGTATCTTTTGTAGCGGCCTAATCTACTAAGAAAATAAACAATGGGCCGACAATGCGACTCAAAGGGGAGAGGAGATTTACATTTGAAATGATATGATAACATTCTTCCGCATTATTATTTTGAATATTTTTTTTAGTTTCATCCAGACATCCTAGGATATGATGGACGGCTGGCAAACAGAATTGGCGCAGGTAATTGTTATGCATAGATTTTCAAATTAGGCTTTTAAAAGTTATGCTATTTATGTCACCCATTGACTGCGCTTGCCAGGCAGTCTAGTGGATAGCACAGCAAGCCTAAGAATAATAAGCCCAAGGTATCCATTAATAGTAAGGGTACGATGACAAAGTATCCGGGAATAGTGAAATGAAATGAAATCGTTTATTTCAGAAATTAGACCTTCACAGGCACTTTTTCTTGTTATTTACATTTTGTATATATGTATAAAGAAAATAAACTACGTTATACTACCACCATTTCGGACACAAGCAAAATGGCCACCGGTAAAAGAAATGGCGAAAGAAACCCGGTTACGGCCTTTTTTGTCACTTAGCAATTTTTTTCTTTCACTCGTTTGTTACAATGTATATGTACATTTATAAGAATAAATAAAATACAGATCCAGGTACATACAGAAATCAAGCACTAAACGCGGGATGTCGATCCAAATAGCGCTATGGTCAGTCAATAGTGTGTTTTTGTCACCAACAAAAGGCTCAAATCATTAAATTGGTTCAGTACAAGAATCAAACTCGTTTTCGGCAGTAACCACTGGACTATATTACAGTGCATACCGAATTTAATTTATAAAGACTATAACAAAACAATATTATGTTTTTTCAATCAAAAAAGCTGAGAGTCAAACAACGGCGACAATAAAATGTTCGGTTGTAAATCAACCGTCGTAAAGCACTAATGGAGTGTTGGTTACAGCGAATTTCACGGTTCGATTCCCTTGTTAATGCGACCGAAATTGCTTTCCTTGGTGTCGGTTGCCAATGGCACATTCCACACGTAAGTGCAAATGTGCCAGATTTGGTCGCAAGTATTATAAATACTAGGTCATCTTTATGTGAACTGGCAAGTCCTAGGCAATGCAGAAGAATGGAAGACTAGGATTTTGATGTCATTTTTATATGACTTATCGCAGGCAAATAAGCTAGCGGGCCACCAGCTGGTATATTTATAAAATCTCGTTTAAATCTCAAGCGTTATTGATCACTCGTTTTATATTGTGTATGAGATTAAGGGCCGATTGTTTGATCATTAGTTAAGTACAGTAATAGTCAAAATTCGTAGCAATTTTTAACAAATAGTTAGTTTTTTCAACGAATTTTAACCATATATACTTAACTACTAATCAAACAATCGGCCCTAAGACTAGATTTTAACTGTTTTTATTAAAAGAAGCCTGGGGGGCAATTCACGTAACAAAAACCGATTCTATTTTGATACAAACACACTCGCTGTCCCGTTCAATTTCTATTTTGTATGAGTGAGACAGCGATTGGTTGATGATGGTTGGTTTATGATCACCGCTGCCCATGGAGCATAAGACACTAGAGTTTTGAGTCCGTCCGTATTCCCGATCTCGATTTGATCTCATTCAGCTGCATGTCAAATATTTATTAAGAAATAGGTTACCATTTCGCGGGTACCTGATAAGTTACAGGTAGCCTATCAAAATAAATAAAAATAAAATCATTTATTTTGCTAGATTTGCAGAAAATATTTTTGTAAGATAATTTTTTTTTTAATACCTTTTAGCACTTCGTTGATTGCATTGCGTTGAATGGCTTGTTGAGAAGATTAACCTTTATGATTTATCTATCAGATAAATAGACAGAAATGCAGCATTTGCCTTTTTTAAAACAAATTATTAATCTATTAATTTGTTAGTGGAGATAAGTTAAGAAACCTTCAGACTTGCAATCAATGTGACGATAAGAATGCCAACCTCGCCAAAGTCGCAAGTCGCAACTATTCCTTAGCCAACGGCAAAGTCAGCGGCGTAGTTACGTTTCGGAACCTGTACTTTAACATCTCACCCGAGAGCGTTCACCCCTGACCCCTAACTGGCGTTGGTCATCTCGAGACGTGCGCTATCTCTTTTACACTTGTAACAAATGGTATATGTACATCCCTTTCCACTTGCGGTGCACGATCCGATCGCGAGCGTGTGGATCCGGGTGTCCTCACAGAATTGCACTCGACTACACGGCACACGAATTTGGGATTTGGTTTTTGTATTAGAAAATATTGAAGTTAAACACAAAAGTAAGGTAAGCATGAAATATAGAGGAAATAAAACAACTTTGTAGAATAGCACTTTTTTATACAATCAAATATTCCATTAAGTAGGTGTACAATAAAATTCTTATCAGAATATGGTATTGGATGAAATATTGGCAGCACGGTGCGGTGGTGGCGCGTTGGTAGGGACTAGGAACTACCTTCGGCACCAAATCAAAGGGTGTGGGTTCTATCCTCGCCTCGCATCCAAACCTACAGATGGTGCTGTGTGAATTGTGTAAAATTTATTGGCGTATGCATTTGCGTATTTCCGATTTCGTGACATTATTTTGCTATTAAATTAACTTTAGTAACGCTTAATGTATATTAGTAGGTAACCGTTCTCCTTATAAGGTATCTAATCAGTCAAAGCTTGCCCAACACGATTTTAAGCATTGGTTTGAAACCAAGGTAATATACTTAGTCTTGACAATAAAATTCAGCATGGAACCACAGACCAGGCTACACTGTTTTAAGTCTCTATAACAAACCAATGTTATTAACCGTGTAGCGCAGGCTTTCACAATACAAATACATAATATTATTAATAATCATAAAATTTATTTATTTTTATTTATATAACTTTATTGACCACAATACACAAAGTACTGATACAATAGGCGGACTTAATGCTAATTGCATTCTCTACCAGTCAACCATTGGGAGTGCAGAAATTCACGATTGCGGCTTAAAATATAGCAATTCGTGTGCCGAGTCATAATCGAAACTGGGAAGATGTTCAAATACCGCATTGCTCCTTACCGGCGAGATGCGCAAGTGTGCGCGGAATCGCTAACATGAATTTTTATACAAATTTTGTACATTACATCAATAACTAAACATTTTATAATAAAATAATGTAAGAATTTTACTATTCAGGTGAATCTGGTGTGAACCGGCCCTAAAAAGTATAATTTAAAAAACACAGGGTGGCCACATCGTAGTTGACATTGGGACTGTTCCGTATAATTAAAGAGCCGTTCGAATAAGGGTTGAAATGAGGGTGAGTGAACAAAGGAGGACTTCGGTAATGATTTTTATGTGATTTTTACGCATCAGCGACTACTTAGAGGAAATGGTTGTTATAAGTTGGACTAACCAATCTATGTTTACAATTTTTTTTAAGTTAACTATTTGCAACCAGACATTTTTCTTTCTTTTCGTATGTTTCCCGCAATCTCTGTCAATAATTGCGGATAGCCCGGAGCAGGAATCGATCCCGCGCCGCGCCCTCAAGTGCCGAGAACGTAGGCCGAATATTCGTATATAATAAGATACAATGACATAAGAATTATAACGAACTAGCTATGAATTCGTTAATTCCTAAACCGCGCGGCTTCGCCCGCGTTCACAAGAGGAAGCGCTGTGAGCGCGCAATGAGTTGTGTATTTTGAGAATCTCTGTGAACATTTTCAGCTCTCTAGACAGCAGGGTTTGAGCGCCCTGACTGCTAAAATATAGAAAACAAAAATTACTCACGTTCATAATATGGGAATTCCAAAAAATCCCATATTCAACCTCGTCTTGAACGGAATGTATGTCTGTTGATCGGAAGACATAAATAATATTAAACATGACAAATTCCAAAATTTTGTTATGTTTCATACTTTTATTTGTGATACCTAATTTCAATATGGCACAAAACAAACTACCCAAATATATTTTCAATGGTTAATTAAAACAAAACCACTGGCAAAACATAGCGAACTGATATCGTTGGGGTGAATCGTTGTTTTAATAATGGCTTTATACATTTTATATTTCTACGCCATCTAGCGGATTATGATGGAGTCAAATGAGTTGGGTTAATTTAAAAAATTGTTGTCACCCTTTAGTAAATTTTAAAAAAAAACACATAAAAAATTGCTTTTTTTAAGCAGATTTATTTATTTATTTTAATAATAAATAAATAAAAAAATAAACTTTTTCTCGCTTTTAACTAGCTTTCAAGATCAGTTAAAAATATTTAACACTTTTTTTTTACTCAATTTTTTACAAAGAAGGGTTTGTTTTTTTAAAGTAGGTAGGTACAATTATTTAATAACATAAAATAATCATATATTTTTTTTTCACTATTTTTTATAATAAGTAATTGCCATACCAATACCTAATTATTAAAATGAACTTTAAATTCATAATAGCATAAAGGCTATTATAATGTATCATTGAAGTTTATATCCTAAGTGACTTTCCTCAAAGCTAATTTCAATAAACTACGTCATGCCCGCGTATACAGATCTATATTTTCGCCGCATCAGTCACAGGGGATGTAACTCAGTGGTAGAGTGTCTGCTTCGCATGCTGAAAGTCCTGGGTTCAAATCCCAGCATCTCCAAATCAATGTACTTTTTGTTTCATAATTTTTTGTTGTTATTTTTTTCTTTAAATATTTGTCAAGTTTATTAAATAATTGTGACGATTATTTCAATTAATGACCGTTTATGACACGTGGCAGTAAAATATTCATACAAAAATTTCTATGGGTGATTGACATGCACCTGGGTTAAATAAAACTTATTGTAACCATGTTTTTTATAAAAACGGTTCGCTGGGTAGTGTCAGCAGAAAAGTGTTTAAAATTTTGTAATTATTATTAATTTTGTTATACAAAAATAGAAAGGTCTTTGTAATAGATAATAATTAGTTTCACATTTAAAAAATTGCTAAAAATGCTTTTATTTAACCAACAGCAAACATAACTTTGTATTTCTTACAACTCACAGTAAAGTAGTATGAAATGCAAAGTTATGTTTGCGGTTTGTGTAATTATTAGTATTCTTACTTTAATTTGTATTTATTGTGTTATTTATAAAGAAAATAAGACTAATACTCCTCTCAATAATTACAGTTTTTAAGTAAAACCAATTTATGATGACCTCCCTTGTGCTTTAACGTTCACGTGAAGGCAGTTCAACTTAAATTGGTTAATCAGTAGATAATAGGAACATTGCATTTAGATTTAGATATTTTAATTTGGTTGTTATAACGAATATATTTATTTATTTTTTATTGTCGTCTGTAATAATAATGAATTAAGATAATGATACAGGTTAAAAACTGGACCAAAATAATACCAATACTACAAAATACCATCAATCACATAGAAAAAGATAGATTTTCACGATATATTACTCAACTATAACCAAGTTATTGTTAATTAGTGTTAACAAACACGAAAGGGCAAGCAGGTGGGCTTAAAGGCAAACGCTATTAGATCGGACACGGCAATACGAGCAGCTCTGCATGAATACTTTATACCGCCGAAATGCCAGCCCAAATGGAATAACATATTAGATTCATCGATACTGTACAAGTGCTTTTTTCATGATTAAAGAGGACAAACAAGCGAACGAACTACATATTGTGACTGTGATTAAGATGGTTAGACGTGGTTAGACTTAGGACTGAGCTAGGCTCAGTAAATTATTACCTAAAAATATGATATGATATTAAGCTATTCAAACTGTTATTCATATTATATTTTTGAGTGATAGTACGTAGTACTATTGTTTATTCTGTGGTGATAGAGCCTAGCTAGTAGCTACTACGTTACGTAGGTACTTTGAATTGGTAGTGCAGTGGCTGGCTAGACCGAGGCACAAAATATCGACGACGTGACATAAATATGGCGCTGTCAATGCTGTCATTCTTACGATGAGTCAGAGAACCAGAAGCTTAGTAGCCCGCCCTGTTTCAAACCCCCTTCCTTCCTTTTTCATTCCTTCATAGGTGTTCCAAGATTCTTGTAGTCGTAGATGCAATGTCCATGAGCAGTGATGATTGCTTACTTACTATCAGATGACCTGCTCGTTTCTCCACTGTCAAAAAAAACAAATCCACACTTTTATAATAAGCATTAATATTTCTGATCCGCCGTAAATTCCATTAACTCCATTCCAGACATGATTTTAAAATATCGGAAGTTCAGAAAAAAAATCCATTTGCGCCCGTGCGTCCGCACAAAAGGCGAAAGGTGCGCTTGGTATCGCGGAGATTTCCTGCGGATTGCGGAGTGGAAATTGACTCGCAGCGCAATTTCCGCAACCGACACGGCTAAAGTTTTCGCAACGTTGTCAAGTGTGTGTTTACCTTTATGTGGTCTGTTGGAACTATTTAAAAAATCTTATAGTCCAGTGTCTAGTTATAGACTCCTTAAATGATCCAGTCTCCAGTTAAGACTTCTTAAATGATCCAGATACCAGTTAGATAAAATTGACGAAAAATTATACCTAAGAAAACTGTTAATTTTATAGCCTGGGCATCCGATAAGAAAGGATTTTTGAAATTCCCACGGGAAAGCGGGATACGTTAGTTTTATATGATGGGAAAAGGTGACAGACAAGTTTTTAGTCTGTATGACCCAGAGAGAGCAGAGACGTTTATACTGATAGTGATAATAAACATAAAAAGATATATTATGTGTGGTAAATTGACAACATTTGGCACATCTTCAAGTAAACTTACAGTGCCACAAGCTTATCTGCACTAGGATCAAAGCTATTGAAAGTAAATTGTCAAGGTATTCAAGGCGTATTCATTATTTCTAGTTTTGGCTACCGGCACAGATAAGTTCGTGGCTCTGTACTACGTTTCTCATTCGATTGTGTCTCTAACATAAAGCAAATCACAACAAACTTTGAAAATATTTGGAAAATCGTCCCCAAGACCGCAAAAGACATCGATATTAGGGTGCACTCGACTATGATTGACAGTTAATAAGTAGAGATTTCCCCCGGGACCGCGCAATTTGTCGCACACTCTCGGGATCAACGGTAGATTGTCACCATCGGCTTACATACTAGTTTTTTAAATATTATACGGTATGAAAACGAGCAAGTGGGCCACTTAATGGAAAGTGTCTCTATTAAACAGCAACAACACCATACGGAGACGGTAACGAAATTGGATAAGGAGAATTAGAAGAGAAAGGACTTGGGCTTCGGGATCACTTAAAAACCGAAAGAAACGCATTGCTACTTAACGCCGGTATTCTGTGAGAGGGTGGTACTTTCCTAGCCGAGTTGGCTCATTTCGTAAATGCTCTACCACTTCATGGAGAAGGAAAGCTGAGCTAAGGGAAGGGCTGATGTATTAATTATGAATAATTTAGTTTAAAAAATTCAGTACTATAAAATCTGCAACTTTTCTTATATAGCAGTAAATAAATAAAAAAACAGGGCCGAAGATTTAAGTTTTCTAAATACTACATACTTACTTGAAAGAATTTACTCGAATTTTCATCATATCAACCCATAATCATCCCAATGCTGGGATACGGGTCTCCCTTCAATAGAAGGTGATTAGAGCGTACTCTGCCACGCTGCTCCAATGCGGATTGGTAGAGGCCGGTGTTTTCAAACCGCCCTAAGGCCACCACCGACTTGGCTTAACGACTGTCATCCATTGACAACAGCCGGGACCGACGGCTTAACGTGCCCTCCGAAGCACGGAGAAGCTCGAGATAACGAAACCCATCCAAACGCTGGCTAGGGTCGACGTCGCTTATCTTGCGTGTTTATATTAGAGTGCGACACACAGCGACGCCATCGAGCTCCTACTACTCGAATTTTAATTAATACTATTTCATTCACACGATATATGTAATTACAAATATAACGATTCTTACATTATTTGCATAAGAATCTTTGTTCTTAGAATACCTATTTCACTCGTTGACTGTACTAGTCTATGGCTAGTCCGTTATACCATAAAATCATAGGCAAATCCCATCCTAGTGGTGTTTATAAGTATAAACGAATAGCCGTTATCTACCGCATAAAATATTAATGATCATCCCCATTACCTCGAAAGCTTCTAGTGCCGAACAAGCGTACTACAGATATATATTTGCGGTCGTCTAGAAGAGGTAAGAAATTAACCCTCCTTTTTCATTAAGACCAACCAAGTGTGCTTAGTACGAGTTCTTTCACCTCACGTTCAAATACGAGCGCTTTATAATTTTGTATGAAAAGGATAAAGCGCCGCCTAACGCTTTAGAATTTAGCATGAGAAAAATAAAGCTGCTGAGTGACCACTAGGAGGCGCTTTATCTGTCACTCGGCCTTTTTTGGAGATCTATAAAATAGGAACAATTCCTCCATATATTGTTTTGTTACAACTCAAAAGGTTTAAAACAGCGTTTTTGATGATAGTTTCCAAGCCGCTTGATTTTTAACTACACCATCAACAAATATCGTCACATTTCATTAAATTTAAACAAAACCTATACAAATTATAAGGAACCTTCCTCAAGAACCACTCTATCTGTTAGTAAAAACGGCATGAAAATCAATGATCATGAAAGTATAAAAGACGTTTCAGACGCCGCGGTGGACGCACTTTTCATTAACTTTAACTCTATGTTTGTTAACTTCTTAACACTAATCATAGATTAGGTAAAAGGCAATAACTCTACCTACGTCTATAATACATAACTTACTGCGCACTCGAATACCAAATTAGGGGGTGGTAAACAATTAACTTGACTAATAATAGAGTATTAGTTAAAAATCATTGTAACTGATTTATTTAACCAAGACCTATTGGATTTTAGTATGATTTTTCAAAATAAAAGCTTATTAACAATAAGTACTTAAATAATAAAATAAAATCATTATTTTTCAAGTTTTACCTTCCGCAGAAAAGTGAACCCGGGGTCTTTGGGATAAATGTAGCTATTGGTAGCCACTCGACCACCGGGACTAGTGCAAACATAATCGAGAAAAATAAGATTGTAAAGTGAATAAATAGATAAATTGTACCCAATTCACACAGCCCTATCTGGTCCCAAGGTATGCTAGGCTTAACCTGCTTGTGTTATGGGTACGAGACAATGGATATATTATTGCAAATATACATACTAATATTTTAAAGGCGAAAGTTAAGGCGCTGTCCCACTGCTGCGCACGAAGAGGCTACGCACGTGTGATAAGCTTTGCTTTGCAAGAGGATGTATACGTGATGGGGTTGCAGTGGAAACACCACTGCAACCCCCGGACACGTTAAGCATCAAGTGACGTCATTGACACACGCGTGGCTTGCTCAACATAGCCACATGAGTAAATAAAACCACTTTATTTACTCATGTGACATAGCTCAACGCTGTCAACGCCATGCACGTGTTATATATAGTAATATATTGATTAAAAATAATTTTATGAATTATTAGAAATTCATGTAATAACAGAATTAAAAACTGTAGTGATTTCAAATTAATAATTATGACTTTTGAAAAACCGGAAATCCGAAGGTCGTGTGATTAGCTAGATAGAATTGGTTCACCAAATATTATGTTATGATTACCATGATTTATTGTATTAATAAATCATGTTGTTTTATTATTTACTATAATATGTTAATTAGAAAGTTGTATCTTCTCAAATTTTATAAATTAACTTTATAAGTTGTGTTGTGAAAAGCAAAGTCTGTCGTGATTGGTTAATGTCGCTGATCAACTGCATGTAGTATGTTATGATTGGCTTAAAAACGACGCTGATCAAATATTTGAGTTATTTTCATATTTACTTTTATTAAATAAGTTAATATTATGTTTTCATAATAATACGATTGTTTTAAAGTTAATAAAGTTCATTACTTGCCAAATTTATATGATTAACCAATGAGATTTTATATATTTTATGACAAGAGAAGTAACGTCATACAAAGCATTCGTAAAAAGCCGCAACCACTTTAGAGTGTTAAAGACGTAGCTTTGAAACCGACACATATTCCGAGCACATTCCAAAGTAAACTATATTTGTCTCTTTTTCTCGAGTCAAACTAATTATGTTAAAATGAGATAAAAGCATTACTCCCAGAAAAATTGTCAGAGTTGCCAGCTCATGAATAATTTTCCCATTGAATGAATGTTATATAAGTCAATTATAAAAAATAAAAAAAAGTTTTCATACTATGTACATTGTTTCTTAGGTGACAGAAGAATGAAAGATAGGAAGAAATAAAATATAGATGCGTAAAAATTGGTACATACATATTATATTTCAAGAATGAATCATGGCGGAATGGAGAAGTTTATTTTTTGTTTATCGATGAATCTCTAAAACTAAATGAATCTTTATGAGACTTTATATGACAGCTGTCAAAATAATAATATGACGAAGTACTAATGGCAAAATAAAATGAAGAAAAAAAAATATTTTACCTTTGTTCCTAAAAATCATTAAATAATAAAAATAATTCGTTACTTCAGGTAAACGAATTAAAGACGAGTGAAAGAACGTAACACAGTAGAAATAATACCAGTGTGGAAACTAAGACATTTTTTCGAAACAAATAGGTACCTAAACTTACACAATTTCTTATGTTCGCGGATGACACAAAAATCTTTAGGAAAATAAACACCATTCAAGACTGTAATCCTGTTAAAAGTTATTCACGGTAATCCAGAACAATATTTTGTTATAAAATAGTTATCAGAAGACAATTGTAATTCATAAGTCTTTTTAAGTAAATTATTTAATAAAGTCGGATAACAGACTTCTACCCGCACGTATGCAACTATCGGTATAATCAGGGAAACCTGTTATTGGCCTTATTGTTTGTTTAAAATTGTGATTCATTATCTATAACGCGGTTGTTTTTCTCAATAAATAAAACAAGAATAAAATACAACGTAAAACAAATAAACTATTGTACTCAACCGAACATTTGATAATGGCAGAAACACTTTAAATTAAACACCGTTACCACAATAAAAAAGATGAAATTGTTATGTCACTATCATAGTAATATCGTTATGTCAAATGTCAGTTAAAAGCTATGGATTTGGTATGCCAAAAAGAGCTTGCTTATATTTTTTGTTTTTTCTTGTCTTGACGTTGCTACGCACGCTAGCTAGCGATTGATTTTATTATCAACCAATTTTATTCTAAGTTAATAATTAATTCTAGTTTGAGCCTGGTTGTAGGTTTACTTCTTTCTAATACTTACAGGCGTATAAGTTCATCATTCACTCTTTCATTCACTAAACTCCCAACATTTGGGAAAATTAAAATCGTTTTTACTGGCAACACTGCTGGCAAAAACAATGCGTATTATATTAATTTCGATTTTAATGCTATTTTCGTATAATTTGAACACAAATAAGCATTCTTACTTGTGAAAAGTGATACCACATGCTTTGTTATTAGTTTGGGACCGCGATATACATGTTTTGACAGTGCATTTAACCATTTTTGTGATATTATTGTGAGATACGCATTCACTGAACGTCAAACTACGACTGAGTCGGAAGAAATTCAACTAAGACTGTGGCCTCAGTCGACGTGGCGACAGGTATGTGTCAAACGTTACGAATCTATAGTAAATAACAAATCACTGTGATTAACAGTTAGATTTCAGATCTTGATTGCTATTGGCTAGACGTTATTCATCAAAAACTGTGATTTAATTAGATTATTCTAATGTTTATGTAATTCCTAGGATACTCTGCATTATATTTTATGTAAAAAATATACTTAAACTGTTGTAATGTTTCTATATTTTGAATAATAACAAGTTATACGTTTGCTCAATTGTGATTGGTAGCTGATTCTTATCGCCTGTTGCGAGGTGGGAAAAGAGTTGATATAAGCGGTAGAATGCGCGGAGTAGACACAGTTCTACCCCCGAAGGCGACACGAGTTGACTCGCCAATAAGCCTGGCTCGCACTGAAGTTAACGAAGTTCTAAACTGACACTTATTCTCTGGTACTTAACAAAGTAAAAGTTAAAATAGTCAAATAAGCTGTCAGTCGCGTTGTTGGCACGTATTCCTACCACCTAGCAACAAGCAGATTAAGTTAAGTACTAAACTTGTTTCTTTATCGAACACGAACACGATCGAACACAGAAAGTACAGATTAATAAAGCTCTATCATCTGGCGCAACACTAAAGATGGGCGTGCCGCAAGGATCGATTTTAGGTCCATTTCTCTTTCTCGTGTACATTAACGATCTCCCTTATCTAGCCCAGGATAAGTGTGACATGGTTCTGTTTGCCGACGATACGTCACTAATTTTTAAAACTGATAGAAAACTAGATAACATGAATCTTATAAATGACACTTTATCACTTATACAAAACTGGTTCAGCACAAATAATCTAGCGCTAAACTCAAACAAAACGAAATGTGTCAAATTTACTTTACCGAATGTTAGTGTAGATTCTAATCAAATAATGCTTAGTGGTATCGGTCTTGAGGTAGTGAAGTCGACTGTTTTCTTAGGTATCGAGCTAGATCATAGGCTGCAATGGCATCCACATATTAAAACCTTGTCAGGCAAGCTTAGCGCTGCTGCATATGCCGTTAGAAAAGTAAGACAACTTACTGATGTGGAAACTGCCAGATTAGTTTATTTTAGTTACTTTCACAGCTTAATGTCCTATGGCATACTACTTTGGGGTAGGGCAGCTGATATCGAGTCGATATTTGTACTACAAAAAAGAGTAGTTCGATTTATTTACAATCTAGGTTATCGCGACTCACTTAGAGACGTATTTAAGGATATCAACATTCTTACTGTAGCCTCACAATACATTTATACTACCATAATGTTTGTGAGGAAATACTTACACCAATACAAAAGGTTAGAGGAGGTCCATCAGTTTAACACTCGCAACAAAAATAAGCTAGTAGGTCTCAAATGCAGATTGTCTAAAGTGAACAAATCTTTTGTAGCTCAAGGAGTACGTTTCTATAACAAAATACCGAATGAAATTTTAAACCTGCCTTTGATCCAATTTAAGTCATTCATTAAGCGTTCACTATTGCATAAAGGCTACTATACCATTAACGAATTTATCAATGATAAGAATGCGTGGACTTTAATATGTAAAACGACACAAGACACTCGACAAGAGCGTCCCCAGGCGTCAAGTGCGCTGTAAACTATTGTGCGTCCATTTTATTTTTTACATTTTTTATTGTTTTTTTTTAGTTCCAGACTATACATTATATTGTACACGCGTCGAAGTGTTGTCCACAATGGTGATGGACATTTTACTAATACATAGATTATATATTTGGGACAAAGTCTGATAGGGTTGAGTATGTCATGCTCGCTTAAATGTCCAAACTGGTGGTGGCGTCGGGAGTCGGGTCGCTGAGTTCCCTCTAATATGGTTGAGCACAGCGATGGCTGACTCTCGCGTCAACTCGTGAACGGGTGCTGCCTGGGGGGACTGGTCTGCTCACTCTTGTCAGTACTGACTTTTTATTTTATTGTAGATTTAAGACTTGTTCATTCCACACCATTGTGTATAACATTCCGCGTATTCTTCTTATAAATTTTTATGTACTTATACCTACATTGTAACTAATGAGTGGAAAAAAAAAAAAAGAAAAAAAAAAAAGTACAAAATGACAAAAAAGGCCGTAACCGGTTTTCTTTCGCCATTTCTTTTTACCGGTTGCCATTTTGCTTGTGTCCGAAATGGTGGTAGTATATAACGTAGTTTATTTTTTTATTTAAACAAGTTGTAAATGACAAGAAAAAGTGCCTGTGAAGGTCTAATTTCTGAAATAAACGATTTCATTTCATTTCATTTCATTTCATTTCATATCTATTATGGTCGTAATATTGTAATAATGTGCTGGTATAATTTTCGATGTATTTGTGAAAGTTCTATTAAAAAAAGGCCGTAACCGGTTTTCTTTCGCCATTTCTTTTACCGGTGGTCATTTTGCTTTGTGTCCGAAATGGTAGTAGTATATAGAGTAGTTTATGTTAAAAATGGATTGTTTACTAAAAATATACAATTTACTAAGTATTTTGTTTAATTTACTTTCTTGATATTTACTCCCCTTGATAGTACCTCATCATATCAACCCGTAATCATCCCACTGCTGGGATACGGGTCTCCTTTCAATCAAATGTGATTAGAGTGTACTCTGCCACGCTGCTCCAATGCGGATTGGCAGATGCCGGTGTTTTCAGAACGCCCTAAGGCCACCGACTTGGCTTAACGACTGTCATCCATCAACAGCCGTAATAGAACTAATAAACTGTTGATTCATGGGATTGATAACTTAATTACCCATAATATAATTGTAATAAACAAGCTGTAAGCGACTAGCAACAGTATCAACACGCTATACATACATACACTTAGGTACACTGTCTGATATAGTTGGGGAGTTTCTGACACACGCATTGAATGCGGTACACAGCTTGTTCCACAAAGCGTGCACATCGCTGCGCACGCTGTGGAAACGTAAACCCTGTTTCTTTTGACTTGACCAATGTAGTAAACAATCTTAGCATGTCTTTTTAACGAAAATAGGCAATTAAAATTATCATTCACACCCAAATAATAAGAATATAGTAAGAAATGGCATTTAACACAACACTCATATTATTCTGGCGATTTATCGATTTTACACATGGATATTTGAATAAAAAGACACACTAAGATTGTTTACTACATTGGTCAAGTCAAAAGAAACAGGATTTAGACCCACGTAGTTATCCACGCAGCTGTAATGTGCCACGTGGCCCACGTGTTCGTGCGCAGCAGTGCGACCGCGCCTTTATGTGTATGTGTTTTACTTCTTCACGCTCAAATGGCTGGGTCAATATGTATGATAGTTGGTATGTATGTAGCTGATACCTTGGATTAACACATAGGGTACTTTTTATCCCGAAAAGTACGCGTTTCCCGTAGGATTTCATCAAAAGTACGTATATAAGTATAACTAGAGACATACAGAAATGTCATCCATCACATACAGAAGATCGTAGCCAAATAGCATTGGTCTCGGCCATGTTGTGTTCCTACGGTGAGTAAGGTCTCAGCTCCACTATTTGGCAACGCGTGAGTGATATCCCCGGTATTGCAAGCGTCTATATCTGTATGCTACGGTGATGCTTACCATCAGGCGGGCCGTATGCTTGTTTGCCAACTTTGTGGTATAAAAAAACATGACGTGAAGCAGCAATGCATTTCGTTCGGTGAGTGAGAGTTCCGGAAGCCCAACTCCTTCCCTATCCCTTCTTTCCCCCTCCTTCTTTCCCTTCCGTTCCTCCTTCCTTTCCTCCAACTTCCTTGGTGGACAACGCATTGGTAGCGCCCATGGTGTTATTGATGTCCATAGGCGGCGGTGACCGCTTTCCATCAGGTGGCCCGCTTGCTTGTTTGTCTACTGTATGACATTAAAAAAAAAGTTTGACCCGAGCTGGAATCGAATACCCTCTGGTGCTGAAAACACACCACCGGGCCACGTACCATTATTTATTCTGTGACCGGACTCTCAATCAATATTATAGGACATGTCCTAATTATCGAACACGTTATAATATTGCCTTTCATACGTCGTTATGTCAGAGTATAAATTACATCATTACGCACTAATCCATGCAAAGCATTGTATCAGAAATCAATACAACACAGGATGATTGAATGAGACGGGTCACTAATGACGACATCACGAACAAGTTAAATTATGATACTAAATAATATTTTTTTTTTTTATAGGTGGAGCCTACTAGGTACTATGATCTGGGGGCAGTACCGTACCGTACAGTATCCGTAACCGTGCATCCACAACGCAGTTACTTTTTGTGGTGCAACATAATGCAACACGATAACAGTGGGTAACATTTTTTGTATGTCATACAGTCGACAAACAAGCAAGCGGGCCACCTGATGGAATGCGGTCACCGCCGCCAATGGACATCGAGTAACACCAGAGAGTCTTCAACTTTTGCGACTTTTCATTCAACTTTTGCGATTTTTCAAAAAAAAAATTATTATCGGATGTTACCCACTTGGGCACGTTGCTCTACAAAAAGTAACTGCGATGTGGATGGACGGTTACGGATGGTAGGAATTGTGTGAGTAAAAATGTATGTAATAAATAAATTACAAGTGAAGATAGGACAAGAAAAAGAAAGTAAATGGCAATAAAAATCATTATAGAGTACTTGTGTATTACTGAAAAATATTGACAATTAAAAAAAAATGTATTAAAGAAGATGTCCGTAAAACAAAAAAATACAATAATAGATAGATGATCGGTTAACATCATCACTACATAGTATAAAACAAAGTCGCTTTCTCTGTCCCTATGTCCCTTTGTATGCTTAAATCTTTAAAACTACGCAACGGATTTTGATGCGGTTTTTTTTTAATTGATAGAGTGATTCAAGGGGAAGGTTTTAAAGTATCATACATTCCAAAATTCCAACGGGAAAGCGGGATACACGCAAACGAAGTTGCGCGGGTTTCGCTAGTAATAAATAAAATAAAAAAAGTCAATTTTGCATAATAACTTACACAAAACCACATATTACAACATCATCCTATATTCACGCTGAAATATGAAGGCAGCACAGCATTGTTGCTAATATTTCATTTTACATTTCATAATGATGTAACTGTATACGCCTGTTTGTGGCCTGCAAGACATCACACATTAATATTTAAATTGGTTATCCTACGAACGCTTGGAGCTATTAATAAACTACACGCTGTATATTTATTGCACAACGTTTTAAAAGTTATTTGTGTTTATATAAAGCAAGATTAAGGAGCTGGATGGCGTTGATGTGTGTCACATTTTAATATGAACACGCAAGTTAAGCAGCGTCGATCCTAGCTAGTGTTTGGATGGCTTTCGTTATCTCGAGCTTCTCCGTGCTTCGGTGGGCACGTTAAGTCGTCGGTCCCTGCTGTTGTCCATGGACAATCGCTAAGCTAAGTGGTCTAGGGCGGTTTGAAAACACCGGCCTCTGCCAATACGCATTGGAGCAGCGTGGCAAAGTACGCTTTGATCATTCGATTGAAGCGAGACCCGTATCCTTCCAGTGGGTTGATTATAGGTTGATATGATGATTAATGAAAGCAAGATTCCTTCCAACATCATTATTTATTAGGGATAGAAAAAAGAAACCACGTGTTTTATCGAAAACTGAAGCGCGTACGATCAGCCGCTGGTGCATCACGGAAGCTACTGCCCGTGGAGGGGCGATGCATTTGCTATTATACTTAAGTTAGCTATATATTTATATTCGCTATTTATTTATAA
The DNA here is from genome assembly GCA_905163395.2 of Endotricha flammealis. Classification (NCBI taxonomy): domain Eukaryota; kingdom Metazoa; phylum Arthropoda; class Insecta; order Lepidoptera; family Pyralidae; genus Endotricha; species Endotricha flammealis. Next base: position 3,816,695 of record LR990867.1, read on the forward strand.
AAAAACAAAATTTACCTTAGTTTAAGAAATGGCTTAGAAGTGAATAATACAAAATTTTATAATATTAATTTAATCTATTGTGCATTACATCGCTTACAATCATCATCAGCACCTGCTTCTATCCACTGTTTCCACCACGAGCCTCGGTGTTTCCTTCGGACTATGAGATGGGACAATTAAAGAGGTACATTAGAGGTCTCGTCATAGGTGGGCATCTCATTGGTGGTGGCCCTGGTGCTGCTGTTGTCCATTGTAGGCGGCGGTGACCACTTTCCATCAGGTGGCCCGCTTGCCTGTTTATTTGCCGTATAACATAAAAATTAAATTTAAAAAAACTGCTGGATATAGGCCATTCCCAATGCATTTTAACAAAGTGCATTTGGTGGAAAGTTTCTTTCCAGATTTTCAAGATCAAAAGTGACAGTCAGTGGGGCAATTCACGTAAAAAGAACCGATTCTAGTCGATTCAACGACACTCGCTGTCTCACTCATACAAAATAGGAATTGAACGGGACAGCGCAGCGAGTGTCGATGAATCGAAGTAGAATCGGTTCTTGTTACGTGAATTGCCCCCCTGGTAGCGTGTTTGTAACCCTACTTTTGACATTAGAAGGTTCGGGTTCAATCTCTGCATGAGGCAAACATTCATGTGATAACATTTGTGTTTATCTCAAGTAGTGTTTTCAACATTTTCGGTACTTGCCTGTTAAAAAAAATGATTATAAGAATTGAACTTTGGGCCAGTTTGTTAATAAGCTACTTCGTCAACCACTATCCGCTAAGCTCATCGCTCACCAAGGCGTTGTATATCCATCAATTAGCAGCATCGTGGTATTTAGTACCCGGTGTTACTTGTCATCATAACACTGCCGCCAATTAGTACAGAGTCACGCGATCATGACTAATCGTGTCACGCACTATACATGTACCAACTCTAATTGTAATTAATTCTAATATTTTAATCCCTAAGTCTATATTTAACTTTTACTTAAGGAAATACGCGGCAGATTTGCGCGGCTGATGCGGTGCTGAATTAATAAGACAATTTGTTGCGCAAATGTGTGAATTCAGAAGTTACGCCCGACCGGACCGATGTTTATCACATATTATAAATTGTTTAGCTGGTAATTCAATTAACATTGCAGTTGTAATAAAACTGAACTTCAGCATCATCAACATCTCATCCACAAGAAGTCAACTGCAGTGCGAGTAAATACATAATATAACAACTATAATCTTCAAGGCATTGGCAGTCAAAAGTAAAATGAGCTAAATAGACTAAGGTGTTATGAAATCAGAACAATCTATTTTAACTTTTTTCACCTCTGACAGAATGCATATATTTTCTTCTTTATTGACATACTTCAATAACGAGGAATGTCATTTTATGTGTGCTGTATTTTATATAAATTTATTTTATAATTGGTTTACATATCATCCAATATAATGAAAGTGCATATCTTGATCTTATTTGTTTGTGGACAGTGTGGAGCAATGGCACAATCATTGTCGGAATTCTCGCCCAATGTTGGGACAGTACTATTCTCTGAGGCAGACTTAGAGCGAACCAGCTGGGATACCGTTGAAATAAGCTTACTGAAAGCCCGAAGAGCATTACAAGCCATCATACCTTCCCCATACTACATTGATACATCAGATCCAGATTTCGTAAACAAATTGCTTCGTTACTTTTGTTATTCTTACGCCAGAATCGATAAAGTAGCACACGATGAGTCTACCAACAATATTTTAACTACAGCACTCTCTGACACCATAGGTGGTTACTTAAAAGCCTATATTATACCTATCACTAAACTGGGATTCTATACCGGTATAATATCTGAAATGCAGACAATAAAAATGTATAGTCTCTTCAATGAAATCCAACTTTATTTAGAAACTGATGGTGCTGGCTGGCAGAGCGCTGACGATAACCTGATTCGATCCACCGAAATCACTATAGCACCATCACCTAAAGCCAAAACCAGAAGGCAAAGTAAGGCTTGCGAAGAACTATCTTATTATGAGAAAACACCTACTGGGCTAACCATACCTGTACCATACATCAAATGGAATGAGCAAGCTAGTACAATGTTTATACCATTAAAAAATAGGTCGTTAATTACTCTTGTTCTACCTGATAAAGAGAAGTCCCTGTTTCAATATTATAATACTGCAAAAGAATGTCTTCACTCATCTATTACAGAAGATGAAGGTGAATTTGACACAAGATTTCGTAAATGGATCGCCGATGACGTTGTGCCTCACCTAAATGATGACCATTTGTACCTTGGATTAGGCGGCGTTTTATCATTGATTAATGATGGAGAATTCGCTGCTAAATCACTTGCGTTGAAATATTATGACCCAGATAATACAAAAAATACAAAATCCACATTTTCATTTTTCCGTAAGCCATCACGGTTAATATCTAAAAAAATGATAGTTTTGGCTACGATATTATTCCTAGAAGTAGCCTGGTGTATTCCAGCGCTGACGTTTTTGTTTTGTTCAAAAAGGAGAGCACGAATGAAAGCAAGTAATGTTAATTGTGATAGTAGACACAAATCAGAACCCAAGGATGGATCTGATGACCATCATAAGCCCAACAGCAATATACTTAATATAACTACTACTGATGACAGTAAGGTTCAAACCAAATGGGTTTTTAAAAAAGGTTATAAAAATAAAAATACACATGCAAAACCTGTAATTGAACTGAATAATGTTTTAGTACAGACGGATAATAATTTAAAGAACTCTCTTGAAGTGAAATCATCAAGATCAAAGCGTAACATTCGCTCCAATCATACTTTAGATATAGGAAGCAATGAGCGCTATTATAATACATGTGACTTCACAAACGAACATGCTGAAAAATCTGCCCAATCTTTAAGTATAGATATTCCTGTGCTAAAAAAAAGAGAAAATCTTCGTAGAGAAAAAAAATCTGATCCTTCTATCGCAACTAAGCTACACAAAAATTATTGTAATTGCAGTCCTGTAATAAGCGCAGTAGATACCAGGAGAGTAAACTATAAACTTGATAAAACAGACACAGTCATATTAATTGAAGAAGGACCAAGCAAAGTAGACCAAACTGTAGTGTCAGACAATAATATGCTATGTCATAAACAAGACAGTACAAAAAAATCAAATAGTAAAATATCAAGTAAAAAAGAAAGTAGAATGAAAAAATGCCTATTAAAATTATCAAAACACAAGTCAGACGAAAGAATGAAATCGACTAAAGCAAATCAAGTAGGACTTCCTCATCAAGCATCTATATCAGATTGTCTAGAATTATTAGACGTGGGTATATCCTCAAATGAAATCTGTCCCTGTTGCCAATGTTTGGATAATGAATGTAAGAAAAAAAATATTAATGAAGAAGTTCATCAATATGTTACCGATGAAGAGGCAAAATCTAATGAAATTGACACTAGAGTAATTGGTCATAAAACAGATAGTAATGAATTAGTTCGTAGTAAAGAGATTCCTACGTCTATGGATTCCGATAAGCCTACAGAAGAAACTGCACCTTGCTTTTGCATAAAAGCAATAGAGAACAAAGATGTAACTACACCAGAAAATGAGAAAAGGGCTAACTTCGGATTTAAGTTGAATACAGGTAAACCTTATGTAGAGTTTACATTACATAAACCACAGTCGGTTAATGTTGACGCTGATACGAAGCATAAGAAAGTTAGCAAAATACCTAAGAAGACGAGAAAAATTGGTACCGAATCTCAAAATGATACACCAAGGGTATCTCCTTCTAATGTAAAACGTACTTTGATACCGAAGCTGAAGAGTCGCACCAAAGACGATTGTGCTCTCAATAATGATTCATTAACAAAAGATGTATTAAACGTAAGTTTGTAATTTAAGTTTATTTTAGAATTTTTAGGTTATTTGGTATCGTTATAAAATGATTTAAATTAATTTTCTTTCTTTGATCAATATCCATTACAAATTCCCGCTGTGGTTTTTAGTTTACATAGACGATGATTAGACTAGTGTCAGTATTTTTAGGCCTGAAGAGATTTTACAGATAGTAACAAAAAGCAAGTTGACGAAATAAAATTGGAGTTAAGCTTCGTTATTACACATTGCACGAAACGCATTGCTTCAAGCAGATATCATGTGACTAGTTGATACTTCCACGGTACTAGTCTATTATTTTCATAAATGCTTTACCTAATACTTTATAATAACCCTCTCAGCAACAAAACGCAGTATAACCTAATCAATTTTATTTGTCAGAACACCTTATTCACAGTAAATTACGCAATGACAAATATTATTAGGTGGTATCAGTGAGGTTTATTCCGAACTGTACCCGAGTACAACCCCCGTACTAATCACACTGACGAATTTATTGCCAATCCGGGTGAATTACGGCGAGGGCCGGTTGAGTTATGGCATATTTTGGCCACAACAGCTCAGGTGGCCGGTAGAGACCACTAATCTGTCATTACGGTACATAGCCACTTAGCAAATTGAACCTTGTTTTGTGGGTTTGTGTTTTGATAAATTCCATACAGGTAACATCTGAGGATTAGTAATCTCCAATTTATTTATTGTTTCACACGCGTGTAATTATTGTCTAAAATTATTTGCAGATTTTTTTTAATGATACACCACTTTTTATTTTCTCTCAAAAAAAGTATACTAGATAACTTTTTTTTTATGTAAGAGGTTGGCAAACGAGCATGCTTGTCGCCTGATGTTAAGCAACCATGAAGCATTTACGAAAAAAAAACTTTACTCCATAATTATTTCATAAATTAATTATTTTCCCCCAGAATGTTACATGTTAACTATTATAAACATTGTGGTATATAACCTTGCACTAGAATATTAACAAAAACAAATACAACATTTGGGAGGACTGGAGCCTAAACTAGGAAAGCGTGTATTTCAGGACTCCAGTGCCCCCGCCCGGAATTTTACAAACTATAGAAATATTTAATATATGCAATAAATGAAATAAAGATAATTATGATAATATGTAAATAAGTGTTATGTGTATTTATTTTATAAATAAGAACGGAATCCAACTCTTCTGACTGATCCAGGTTAACTTACCTTCAAGTGATCTCGCAAACCTCAATATGAGAAAGTTGGCGGATGAGGTTACTCCTTTTTTTAACAAAAGAGGACAAACGAGCTGGTCATCTGACCCGTAAGTAATCAAAGTAAATCACCATGGTCATCCATAAATACAAAAATCTAAGGAAACGAAACATACGAACGAAGCCCTAAGATGCAGTGCGGCGTTACATAAGGTATTGACGTCCAAGCTTCTTAGTAGAAAAACCAAGCTTCTGATTTATAAAACAGTAATACGGCCTATATTAACATACGGCTGTGAGGCTTGGACGTTGACACTTAAGGAGGAGAACCAGCTTTTGGTAGCGGAGCGTAAAATCTTCTGGAAAATCCTCGGACCGACGACAAATATGGACGGAAGCTGGAGAGTCCGAAAGAACGCGGAGTTAGAGGCACTGGTAAACGAACCAAACATAATTGGTGTATATAAATCCATGCGCCTCCGCTGGCTCGGTCATCTTGAAAGAATGGAGGGTCGGAGCATCAAGGCAGCATATGTGGGGAGGGTGTCGGGCAGACGTCCGGTTGGCCGCCCCAGGTATCGCAGGAGCGATGCAGTGCTGGCTGATCTGCACGAGATGGAAGCAGTGAACTGGCGGGACTTCGTGCAGAGCAGAGAACTCTGGCGCACTCTAGTATCAGAGGCCAAGATCCACTTCGGGTCACTGAGCCAGCGGAGTAAGTAAGTAAGTAAGTAAGGAAACGAAACAGAAAGTAGGAATCAAGATGAGTGTTAGCACAGGTATCAGGCTTCCGGCTCTGTTAACATCTTACAAAACACAGCGGTATATCACCGCTGTCACGTCGATATTCTATGAGAGGGTGGTACTATGGCCATTCCATTTACGAGCTACCCTGTTCATAGGAGTAACATAGAATAAGGTACCCGAGGTAGAATGGCCCACTCTCCGCCCCGCACCGAATCGCGACACCTTACCCCAGGCGGGTATCGAGGCGGGTGCAGTTGCAAAGGTGAGCGCTTAGTGAACGAATGTGTATACGTGTGCGCGTGTATAGTACAGACGAAATTGGCCTATGTCCGGGTTGTGGTAGTAGCTAGGCTCTACCACACAGAAAATACCTCTAAATAGTTGGTTATGTAGACAGATGTCCACAATCACCTCGCAAAAGGTGTCTATAAATTAGGCCATCGCGGAGAATGGTCCGTAATCCCCGTCAATCGGAGATTATCCCACACAATTGGTGGTAATCCCACAACAGGCGGTTATTTATCGCGACTTGCTCACCCTATTGGGCGACTCTAAGTAAAACTTGTCCACTTCTAATTGATTGAGATGGCCCACTATTACAGTTAATCTAGATAAATTAATGAATCGCAAAATTTCGATTGAATTGTTTGCAATATTTGTATTAATTTTAGTTTTTTTTTTTCATCTTTGGCTAATAAGCGTACTTCTTACGATATATGTAGTAGTGGCAAATTGAATACCTGCTACCAAGTTAGTTATATGATCACAAAGTGTTCCGAAAAGTTCGATGACCATAAAAATGAATTTCTTTTTTTCTTGGATCTGTCTATTTTCTTATGTATTTTTTTTATTTATTTATTTATTTTATTCAGTATTAAAACGTATTCTATGTATTTTTAAAGTAGGTACGTTATTTATAAATATTTCTAACCGTTGTCTGGTGCGGAAGCGGTACAATGTACAATGGTAACGTCTCAATTGTTCAATTATTTTTTTATGAAAAAAGTTAACAGCATTGGGATTAGTATTTTACAAATTAAATATTGTCCGGTGTTCCAGCTCAATCCGGTTGATTTATAGCCGGACAGAGACCCGGATTACTCCGTCCGGACTTCGGACAAATCCCACCGATAAACCACTGGCGTTTTATTTACATTTTTGTGGTATTACCATACGGCTGAGCAATTTTGGTGTAATACTTTGATTAAATGAACAAATTATTTTTTCCCCTATAGCCTGTCACATGACATCAAGTATTTATTATAAGTTCTATCTATTTATAACAAGTATTTGCCCAAACTTAAGAACACTCCGATGTCAAACTGTTTGAATTCAGAGCCAGTATCTCCGAAACTAATTTTTATAGTTTTTATTTTATAGTTAAAATTTCACTTTAAATTATAGCTGTCCCTGTCAAACTGAGGAAGAAATAAGAGATAGCTTGAGTCTTAATGAGTCAAATGTCACAACTTTGCATCAGTTTTTTTTTTTTTACAATTGTAAATAACACTATAATTTATCGTAAAACGTCAATAGAATAGTAAAATAATAAGTCTTTGTATGAGATTTTGATGAATAATTAAACTTACGAAGTAACTATTAAGTAATCTGTGCTTTACTAAAATTTTCTCATTTTTTAAGAATTTCAGACGCATGACAAAATAAATCACGACGATGAACCTTTTATGAATTATAAAGAGAAAAAGCTTCGTAGCTTTCATGAATTATAAAGAAAATTCTTTAAGAAAGTTTAAAAATGAATTTATGAACTCGCCGTTATCACAACAAAGGGAAAAAAACACTTTAAATTAACCCGTTGACAGCGAAGGAACCCGAATCCGCAAACCCATAATTTAAACAATCTCGCCCCTGTTTGTGCTACCCAAAGATCCGACGATACCATTTGTAACCCCTTATCGGTAATGCGCTATCCGACCGCGCCACTAAAGACCCATTTACATTAGCCGAGGTGGACCACGATCACTCTCATTTATTTTATTGTTTGTCTAATAAGTAGTAGACAAAGAGTGATCCCTCTACGCTTCAACACTTGCAGTAAAAATCTGTCAAATAAACTGACAGTTCTTGTATGGTTTTAAAAATCTTTTTTACACTTACATCTGACAAACAGGCAAGCCGGGACTTATGTGTAAGTGGTGAATAATGTACGGTCAGCAACAGAAGTAAATTAACACTTTAGAAATTTGCCATTGCAACCTCTCGCTTAATTCCTGTTTTGTATGAGTTAGACAGCGCTTAAGATTGACATAAGATTGTAACTGTTTTTGTTATGAGAATAGGGAGGGATATGTAATATAAAAATATTTTAAAGGTTACAATGTAAATGCTCTCTAAGAACAAGTAATGCAAAGACAACACTTAAAGCGACAAGGTAGCAAGTGGGTGGTACAAATCAACGAGAATCCCGGTTTCTAATTGAGGTAGATAGGTGAGTTTGTAATTAAAGTGTAACGAGCTCCCCTGGGACTACGGCGACGCCCGCCGACAGATGGCGCTTGCTATAAGGAGCTGCGAATTATTTAAAGACTATTGAAAAATTTACTTTAGCCATGAAAATTTCTTTGAATACTTCGGCGTTCGCGATTGCCGCATGTAGTTGTAAAAGTCCGAAGCAAGACACAAACGTCAAAAAAATTGCAACTAATGTTTTAGTCCTCTCTTCCTCGTGGTGCTCGTGGTCAAACTTAGTAGTCTAAAATTATTTGACCACGAAGAATTTTAACATTCTTCGTGGACAAACTATCTAATTTATTTAAAAATTAAAGTTGTACAGTTATAGCCAATTTTGAGATGGATAGGATAGGATTGACTTTAGGATTATTTTGGAATGTTTTTGCTGAATACTGAATCAGGCAGAATACCTATATAGACAGGTAACTCATGTTAAATGGAACAAATGAAACAAATTTGTATGAGTTGGGGAATATCTACGGGATCGTTGAAGAAAACGGGCATACTCATCTAACAGATACTTTTTCACGCTATAACCGCTGCACCGATTTACAAAATCTAGTATGGAAATAGTACGAGACCCAAAGAATGTAACAAAAAAATGGCAAAATATCTTCTAAGACGTCACGCATCGACGACGTGAACATCATTGACGAAAGCCGCTTGCTATTCACCATCCAAAACAATTTAATTGTCGAATAGTAAACATTAATTTAGGTTGTAACCTGTCGCAAACCAAGACAATGCCATCTCAAACCTATCCAAGCAAAGAAACATAATCACTACCGACTAGAAACCACCCACTAACCAAATAAGGAATCCTGGTTACGAAAAACCAACTAAACAAGACACCTCGCTCTCTCCCATCTAGGTAAACTCGAATAGAATTTTCCAGACGCCGAGAGGTCAAATTATATTTGGCGATGACAAATTACACATTGGGGGCCTTAAACAAATTAATCATGGCTCCAATTTCGCGGAAAACAATGCGGGGGTGAGTCTGAGGAATGATGGGATTTTGTTATTAGGCGGGCCGGTGTGTGAAATATGTTGATGAATTACTGTTACTAAACGTTGCTTGTTACGTCTCTACACTTGTTTTAATATATAAGGTCCTAATTTATTAGTGAATTTCCTTTTAAACCATCACTATGTATGTTACATATGATTGTATAAACAAGGAAATAATGGTGTAGTATTCATAGTATTCATTGAGGCTTTATGTAGTAAGCAACATTTTTCTAACTACTTACAATACAACGTTTTTTTTACTGAATACTAGACCATTATATTCTTGCTTAAACGATCATATTATGTAACCTATATAGTCCTGTGTTAAAAGGAAGTTCATTAATAAAGTAGGACCTTGTATATAATTATTTAGTAGCAGTAAAACAATCCAAGAAATGAAAGTCTGATGATGGCATCACTCAGTATTTGGATAGGTAAATCATCATTGCTTCGAATGGTAAGTTAAGTTATTTCGTTCCTCTGTTCCTTTGGTGAGTTTTTCTTATAAATAAATACATATTACGGTCAGCAATATAAATAGACTAGTGAAACCCGCGTAACTTCGTTTGCGTGTATTTATTTATGCAAAGCATCTATATCAGTTTTTTGAGCAAATCCTACGAAAATCGCGTACTTTTCGGGATAAAAATATCATAAAAATTGGCCCAGCCATTTGAGCGTGAGGAAGTAACAAACATACACATAACTTTCGCCTTTATAATATTAGTAGAATTAACTTTGATACCTTTTCAAAACCTTAACCTTAAGGATCTTTGGAATGGCATAATAATGATATACATAACTAACAATAAAAATTAAAAACTAAATAAAAACTAAACTAACAATCAATAAAGTTTTATTTTATTTAATTTCATGTTATTTAGTTACTTAAGTATAATTATATTAGTTGGTTGTAAAGTGTAAAAATCTACCTCTGTTGCTAACTGTACATAGAAACTTATCCAAACAAAGTCAAACGATCACGTACATACACACAATTTACGCTTTTTGGGCGGGATTCGAATCCGCGGCCTGTAAGATAAAGCTATTGCTACCCACAATGCCTGTTAACAATATAAACATCACAAAAGTTTACAAACAAATCAATTTTACAAATTGTACATTAATATAATAGTGTCTAAACTAAGAATTGACACTACATAAGATAACAAGGAGTTTCCGGCAAGATGTTACACGCACTGTCATACATGCAACGATCTTAATTTGTCCTTCCTGCAACTTGGGTGTGAGTGTCTTAAGTATTAATATGAACAGTTATAATTGTTGCAAATATTTCCATTTTAATTACTTTTAGAGAGCCTGGTGGCGCTATTTTAATGACTCTACCTTCGGCTACAAATGTGTTGCCTGCTACAAAGAAGGGAAGAAGATAAGCGATAGGAAAGGAGATGGGTGTCTTTCACCCAACTGCTTTATCGAAAAACGCATTGCTGCTTCACGCCAATACTATGAAAGGTGATACTTTTGCGGTCGAGTTAACCCAACATAAATACTCTACCAATCCGTATAACGCACATTCGTAAAATTTTATTTAATTAAATAACAATTTCATGACGAAAGTAAATTCGAATACAGTTGACGGGTAATGTACTTAATAAAAAAATCAAGTCACAGTATTGAACATTAGGGTGCACGTCCACCTGGCGGATGCCGACGATCGCGGGGGTGTGCAATAATTAAAAAGCAAACCGGAAGTAGTTCCGCTCCGTTCGTTTCCGACGCCGGCGATTGGTCGGGTCACCTCTGACCCGCCCCACCTGTGTACACCCTTATGTGTTTACCCTTATATGTTTGAGTCATCTGTGTTTTAACTTAACTTAAGGATAAGTTATCTAAATGTCAGAAAAGGTAGACTAAGACGACAGGCGACGACTACAGAGACGTAAAAGGTGTTTTGTTCTTTCCTTCAGTGCAAAAGTATTCCTGACAATTTACTTGCAAAATAGAGAAATTAAAACTGGCTAGCTTTTTAAAAGAGCATGTGCTAAGTTTCTTTCCTGTTCTTCTAAGCACAAATCTGCCGTCTGAATTGGTGGTAGGAAAAAATGAGGCGATTCGAAAGTGCTTGTAATGTGCCTATTTGAATAAAAATATTTGATTTGATTAGCTAGAAGTCGATCATCAGATGGCTCCGGCAAGAGCCCGACAGACCCCTTTGTTCATGCAGTAATGCGTTGTCTCGACTGAAAACAAAATAAAATAATTTTTAACCGACTTCAAAAAAGGAGGACTTCTTTCCTTTACTTCTGTTCGATGGTTCTACTGTATTACCATATTTTGGTCTCTAAAAATTCACTTTGTCGGAAGTAATACTCCAGATACAAGTACGTATTTAAATATTATCTTGTAGATAAACTTCCCAGCTTCAAAAGTGTTTGTAAGTGGATATAAATCATGTCGAGTGCTGATAAACAAATTAGTACTGATAATAGGACTTCATAATTCAATGATAACGTTTGCTTTGAACTAAATATAAACTTTGGGTAATGTTTAAAATTGCGTAATGTTTTGTACGGTTAAGAGAACAAGCTTCACATTGGAGTTACACCGTTGTTCTTGGGGATCGATGTCTTGTCACGTTCTCGTCTCGTCCGTATAAAAAAAACCGTGTAAAGAGGCCTTAGGAATATAATGACATGCACTCCTGGAAAATATATGTATTTTACTTGTAAAATAAATAAAAAAACTGTAAGGTGAGACTACGGTGGTGACAGCGTTTTCTGTTCGCGTCATGGATGGATCTCTTCTGGATTCCACTGCTGTTTCACATCAGGTGGGGAGTCCAAATGGCTAAATTAAACGAAAATCTATACCTACTATAACAACTAAGCATGTTATTAATTTGCACATAAAATGCAGATGCTAGAACGGTCGGGTCAGATTCGTACCACAACCATTAAACTATTCCTTATGGCGCTCACCGCATATTTCAAACAATTAGACGGTCCAATCGTGGCCAATTTGAACCGACTATGTCTATGTCGCAGACACTATGAAAGATTGTGTGGTAATGAAAAGAAATGCTACAATGATTTTAGAAAAAGTGAGGAAATAGTTTCTCATACATTAGGCAACCATATCAACAGGTACAATCCGTACAATATTAGGTATAAAGAGATAAAATTTGTGAGGTTGTAATGGGTAAATCTTTAGATCTACTGAAGGTACTGAATCGATTTTGAAAAAAAAATACCAATAGAAAGCCAAGTTATTTGTGATTGTGAGTTTCATAGGATAATATTAACCTGATATTAAAGTTATAATTTCTGTCGTATAATATTGAAGCTTGGAAATTATATCGCTACCTATACATTTACCTATAAATTTTGACTTTTTAAACATAAAAATAATTAGACATTTTATCGTTGGACTTATCAAAGTCAATATTCTCGTATTCCCGCAACTTGTATTACGGCATTGCCAACGACCATAACTCAATGAACAATAGTCCGGCATTCTAATCCAGGCCTGCCCCAACCTAATGAAATTCCCGAACCCCGGACCCCGCCGGACAATGTCCGCAGCAATTGCACGAAATCAACACTGAGATTGCTTGTATTAATAAGCTACATTGATGTTATTAAAAAACACAAACACATTTCAGTGTGTTTCATGTATTTACATGAAACACACTGAAATGAATTCAAATTTTGTCGCCAATTACGTCAACTTGTCAACTTGTGATTAAAAATTTATTTTCTAAGTCAGAGCTCTTTTTACATATCCCCGATGTTGCAAGACATGCAAGCGTCCATTGGCTATATACGGTGACTGCTTACCATCAGGCGGGCCGTGTGCTTGTTTGCCACCTTGGTGGTATAAAAAAAGCAAGTGTTTCGAGGCGCATCCAATGGCGCCAAATGGTCGACAAGATCGTGTAGAGTCAAGATCCTCAGCTGTGAGGTAACGATCAAGAAGTTGCCCGCAGCTTTCCCTTCGTGGGGTTTTTCGACAAAATCGGTTCAGCAGATTCTACAAGCTCACAAACTTTACCTAAAGAGGTAGAGCTAAAGAGGTTTATAAAGATAAAATGAGTAAACATAGATTTGTAGTTAGTTGGTTAATGTGTGTAATTTCTTAAACATCTCGATCCATATAGAAGGAAATGATTCTAATAGGTATTTATGCAACATTGCTGACTTTAAATACCCTGTACCGACGTATGAATACAAAATGCATGGCTATCATCTCGCTATTACAGTACCTTAAAACATTGATATACTATCTAAATGTATACAGTGCTACAAAGCTATTTATGAACGTGGCCGAAATTGGAACTACAACTCCCGTTCATATTGTATGTCATTTTTCGACAGTTCGCCTTTGACAAAATGTATGAAAATATGCCACAGTAACGCCCTCCCACAACTGTCACACTTCTCTCTTCTTCTTCTTCTTCTTACCCTTTCTCGACCATCATGCTGGTGTAGGCCTCCTCTCCTTCAGTTGGCGCCATCTATCTCGGTCAGTAACTCACGTTCATAAATATCATTGAAGCACTTTACGGATTGGTTTTAAACAAATAAGTAAAGACAGCCAGTTTTATATCCCTCATGTAATTCGCTGTGACAATTAAATACAAATAGAATAAAATAAACAGAGATAACATCATCTACATCTCACTCAAGACAAAAAGTTAACTGCTGGACATAGACCTCCACCAAACCCTTATAGTCATCATTATTGTGCGGTTTTGCCATTACTCGCCATGCTTGGCCAACGCAGTTCGTTTGAACGTTGGTTGGAGATTTCTACTATAAGAACTGCAACCCTTTCTTTACTAATAGTAGTTAAGAAAGGGATAGATCCCTTAGTCACCTTCGATGACACCCATGGGAGGAGAAGGAGTGGTGATATTCTAAACTGCTTGTCACCACACCGTCTCATCGAATTTACTTTAACATGCGAAATGAAATATGTTGTAATTCATTGTAACATTTTTAATATTAGTTGATCAATGTTCAACACTTACAATTCACCCTCATAAACTTTGAAGACATACAACAAAATTGTCCTGATTGTATGTTCTATCGCTAATTTCCACATAAGCTGTCCTTGTCTAGCATAGTCAAAATTGGAACAGTGCAAGCGAGATGGAGTAAGTTGCAATTTGTTTTATATTGCTTAGATTGTTCACGAGAGACATAAACGCTCATTTGTAAATAATGAAGGCGCCACTCATTGTAATGGAAGTTCCATTGAAGACGACCTAACCACACCCCTGAACTGTGCTCAGGGTTGTCCCATATCTAGTTTTTACTAACCTAATAGTTACTTCTTAATGATTTTTTATAATAAGGCTCTACATTGCGTTTCGTTCGGTGAGTTAGAGATTTTCTGCATATTTTATTTGGTAGTGTCCCTGTGTTGCTGGTCATTACATTTGTAAGGGCCTATTTAAGACCAATGCAACAATTCAAAATGCCTGGAATTTATGCAAAATTAGCTCCTTTTTTCGCTTAAAATGACTGGACTATTAAGCTATAATTTAAATAAAATGTAAAAGTCTTAAAATATTTAATACTAAATACACTCATAAAGTCAGTCAGCAAACACGCCTACTAATATTTATGTAGCAATAACTTGCATTTACGTAATCACTACAAACAGTTAGGCGTAACTAAAAATGAGATTTTTTGCTATGGCTTTACAATGTCCTAATTACTCCTGATAAGTTTATAATTACATTATAATAGTGTTATTATAATTATGATTATTATTTTAATATTCTTGAACGAATCACACAACGCTATCTAGTCCCAAACTAAGCAACTAAGCTTGTACTAGGGGACTAGATTGCTGATAAATATAATTAAATAAATATAAATAAATAAATATTCTTGGACGAATCACACAACGCCATCTAGTCCCAAACTAAGGAACTAAGCTTGTACTATGGTTACTAGATTGCTGATAAATATACTTAAATACTTTTTTTTGTAAATAAATACTTATTATACATAGTAAGAAGAGATGAAGATGATGAGGAGCTCGATGGCGTCGCTTTGTGTCGCACTCTAATATGAACACGCAAGTTAAGCGACGTTGACCCTAGCCAGCCTTTGGATGGGTTTCGTTATCTCGAGCTTTTCCGTGCTTCGAAGGGCACGTTAAGCCGTCGGTCCCGGCTGTTGTCGATGGATGACAGTCGTTAAGCCAAGTCGGTGGCCTTGGGGCAGTTTGAAAACACCGGCCTCTGCCAATCCACATTGGAGCAGCGTGGCAGAGTACGCTCTAATCACCTTCGATTGAAGGGAGACCCGTATCCTAGCAGTGGGATGATTATGGGTTGATATGATGATGATTCATAGAAAACATCCAGACCAAGGCAAACAGACATGTTCATGTTAGGTTATCATCAAATGTTAGGATTCAAACCCACGGCCCTTGGGATAAAGTGACCATTGCTAGCCACTCGACCATAGGACCTGTCATATTGTTTTATGGCATTTAAATTAGAATAGTAATATGTGCCAACCCTATTCTTAGGCCAATTACTTAAGCCGGTATGCATATTGTGTGTACAACTGTCTTTGTCCACGAAATGAGTGCACCGCTTAATTCCTGGCGCCAATTCTAAACAATTCTCTATGGTAAGCTCTGAATGAGCACTTCTCTATATTAGCATGTAATTTCTTCCTTTCAATACACGATCTTTATTGCCATTATAAATCTTAATGTCGTATAATAACTTGGTTGGCATGCATTAGTAAACAAAGACAGCTTCCGCGTCCGTCTGTGTGCTCTTAATTCTCTTCAAGAATGACAGCGACATTATAGGTTTTAAATAGTTTTAATTACTTAACCCTCGTAGTTCCTAGTTGTGGCCCTGGAGAGCAAATAGTGAAATAAGTCTTAAAATTTGCAAGTTTTTCTCGATTTTCTCAATTTCCACAGGTTTTTCGAAGTGTAAATTTGAATTCACATTACCCTAAAATACAACACATACAACCAGAAATGAAGATATTCATCACGCTTTGCGAATTTAGCCTCTTTTTGTCTAATTATAACGGCCTAAATGTTCTATCTAATACAGACTTTCATTTCACATAAGTAAGTACTTATCTAAATAAACACATGTCTGTGTGGAACGACGAGTCTCGTTGCGGAAACACGAATTATCTAATGTTACATATCGATTTTTATAACGGAGTAACTATACTTTACCCAAAATGAACGAGTGTTAACGTTTTCGATCAAGATATCAACCAGCAAGCACCAACGAATTTGCATCCCCTTATACAAATCGTCTACAAACCAGTCATTCAAATAAATAAAGACAGAATCCCCGCTCTAATGCTTAAAAAAATAAAATTCAAAGTAACCCAAACGTTTATTAGCTGAGATAAAAAGAACCCCAAGTAAAAATCGTAATCGGAACTCGTAGTCGAGTCAACAACGTCTTAAAACGATTACCGACACCTTACCGTTCTAGTGAAGGGGATTGCAACACGTAAATCGCATTAGATATGTTAAATCTCGCTCCTCGGGGCTGCTGGAGGTTTTTCCACGATATTTTTATGCGTATCACTTACTTTCGTGATTATTGTTCGGCCGCCATTTGCATTGCGCGCAGGGAATATAGAGCACTTGAAAAGTCTTGGTCGTGTGGTGACGGAATATTACACCAACGAACTTTGGTGGCGACCTATGTCCAGCAGTGGACTTCTAGTTGCTGAAATTATGATAATGATGAGTCTTGAGTTTTGACCTTCAATCTCTAAACGGATTGTTTCCTGTTAAAACTGAACAAACATGAAATAAGAAGCAAACGAAGGTGTGCAATTGATTTTTGAGTTATCTTATTCACTTGTATGTTAGTTTGTAACACGAACAGCTTTCATAAATACAAAATACAAATCACCATGCTGAATAAAATAAAATAGTCTTCCAATGCTACAAAAAACGGAAATGTTGACATACAACAAGAAAATATTATCGTAACAATTTTTCCAATTTTTGTACATACAATTACCTACGTATTAACACGTAATTATAGGCAATTCATATTACTTTTGTCACATAAGAAATTGAATATAGTGATAAAGTATCAAATTTTCTCGGTCTGCAACCGTATACAGGTGACATTTCCATGATTTTTCCCGCCAAGGCGAGGAGCTCGGGAAATCGCGCTCAAGTCAACGACGCAACGAATGTCAGTTTATTGAGTTATACCATGGTTATATTTACTTTCTTCCGTCACTCTTCATTGTTAAAGTTATACTTAAGATTTTTTGTGTATTGTACTGCTCTGTGGGGTATACCATTGTGGTTTATAGTAATAAATATGAGCTATTTTTATAGCTTACTACTTACACAGAGGTTGTGCAGAGAAATTCTCAAATTTTACAATTTAGGAGTTTTTAGACTTTCAAGTATGTGGGTAAGTACTTAAATATTGAATTCAGGAGTTTTTAGACATTCAAGTAAATGCGTTTTATTTAGACTTTAACTATATTGAACTACATAATCAACAAATTTAATACATAATACATTAAAGTTAAACATACTGGAAGA
The DNA here is from genome assembly GCA_905163395.2 of Endotricha flammealis. Classification (NCBI taxonomy): domain Eukaryota; kingdom Metazoa; phylum Arthropoda; class Insecta; order Lepidoptera; family Pyralidae; genus Endotricha; species Endotricha flammealis. The sequence continues at coordinate 3,834,541 of LR990867.1, forward strand.
AAAATGTTAGATAATATTTATCATTAATAAAGAGGATTTGTTGAATTATGAATTTGCTTGTGGCAAACCGAATTCCTGTTATATCTTTACATTTTTTTATTATCAAAAAGATCCAATTTCAATATTAGGGGATTGACTTCTATGAAAAAAAGCTCAAAAAAAGACAAAAAAAAATCTGAGATATTAAATAAGATTATTCCTCAACGTAAACCTTTTATTGTCATATTTTTTTAATGGTCATTGACTTTCATTTCCTCTCCTTGTTTTTCACTTCTCTTTTAAGTAATACACCATCCATTACAAATTATTTTCTTTCACGATTCCCACCATCCGTAACACACATTTATAGTCAAAACAAATGACAATGACATTTCCATTTTACAGAATATTTGTTATTTTCGTAAGTTGTATCGAGATATTCACAGCTGAGTTGGCGATTTGTTCACAACCCCACAACCCCTTTGTGTACAATCGGATAAAAGTCGCGGTATCGCGAAAGCTAATTTTGTCGAGAAAACCAACACCTTGCTCACAAATAGGGTGGGGTGGAAATATCTTATGAAATATTCGCATAAAAATCAAAATAATTAATATGTTAATATAATGGCGAAACCGGCGTAACTGCGTTTGCGTGTATCCTAAGCTTTCCCGTAAGAATTTCGGAATGCGTTATACATATAAATCACTTTACCTACTAAAAAAACGCATTAAAATCCGTTGTATAGTCTTAAAGATCTAAGCATAGGGACAGACAGACAGCGCGACTTCATTCATTATTATAATAATAATCCGTGAGGAGAAAATTTCAAAACAAAAAGAATAATAGGGACAAATCACATATGTAGATTGAGCTAGCCCCAAAGTAAGTCCGAACTTGTGTTATAGGATACTAACTCAACGATACTATATTTTATAACAAATACATATATAGAGCATCCAAGACCCGAGACCAAGCAGAAAAAGTTCGTTTTTCATCATGACCCGACCAAGACCTCCTGGGTGGCGGTCTGGCGTGGTTAACATTACGCCACGGAGGTCGTCAAAATTATGTAAAGATTATATAGTTTTATAAAATCTATTCCTAGTTTTATCTAAATTAATATATGAAAATACAGCTAAATTATTAAGGTTACTTAAAAAACAAAAAGTCAAAATTGATGTTTTCATCAAATTGATGTTGAACTATGTACCTAGTTAATTTCCCATTACTCCCAGTCCCCGTGGAAATTTTCATAATTTCCTGTTAGGCACTTAACATGGATTTTTTTTCAAAATTCTCTTTTAACTTTTATGAAAAATTTATACGAGTCACCTACGTTTATAAAAAAATTCATCCTTCAAGGTCCAATGGTTTTCGTCACGATGATTCTTCTTGAATAAATTTTATTTGGTATTAAATATCATCATAATTTTGTAAGAAGAAAATCCCACCCCTGTTTCTTTACATTGTCGCAGGTGCATATAATTATCCCTCACAAAAACCAACAAAGGGTTTACTCAGATCAAACCTCAATCGCAAAAGAGTCACTCATAATATTTACCTTTATTATAAACCTTAAACATGCAGCCTTAAATGTCAGTTTTCTACGAACCATTACATTATCAAGTCTTTCTGCTGTTTCAAATGACCAGTCTAATATGATCTCTTGTGACTCTCAGACCGTGAAATAATTTGTATGTGGTGCTGATAAAATGGAATATCTACTTATATTGGTTCCCTTTTACAGCTTTCTTAGTACTTTTAAGTTAATGTCTTGAAATGATGGTATTAGAAATAATAAGATGGCGATTTATTGAGATAATCTCTCCTTGTTGCCGGTTCGGTACAAAATTCCACCGCAATTAACGGTTTAATGGCAATTTTAAGAGCTCTATTGACAATGACAACCCTTTGGGTTTATTTAAATTTTAAATATTACCGTATTTCTGCTAAACTTTTGTCTTTTTTCTGATGCTGAAACTCTAATGCCCGTTTTTACCAGCACCTCATAGCGTAAAAATAACCTAACTGAAACTTTGTGTGACATTTGTATGACTTGGTTATTTCTACGAACCAAGTAGGTACTAGAAGTACTGACAATAAAAATATGTGGAAAATCAAGGCGACGTTGAATGAACCGACGAAAGAAATTAGAAAAAAATAAATGTTATGTCTTGTCAAGAGTAGAAAGTGCAGAATCTGTCTCCAATCTCCGCCGACCATAACCCTCAAACTCAAATGTAGATAAATAGAAGTATGTAATGAATTTCCTAAGGTCTTCTTAATCACAATGTAATAAATGACCGATTTTTTAATTCCCAACAGTATTCGGGGGTGCAAAGGGCACGACATTTGGCTATAGGGTCGTGCCCTTTGCAGACGATACGGCAGCGATTCCGCAAAGGGCATGCACTCCATAAAAATGTGTGGTCACATTTACAGTGGCGACATTTTCAAACCATTACCCAGTTTGTTTCATTTTGGCATAATGCTTTTTTTGTCAAATTAAAGGTTACACTATTACGTCAGTTTGTAATAGTTATAAATAATACTGTCTTTTCAATAAATTAACAGCTACTTTCTGGAACGCATTATAATTTTAATTCCACATTCAGTAATTATGTGTGATTTAAATTAAATGGTAATTTTTTTCTTCTAAAAAATATTATTAATGGACGATTAATTAATACGCCAATCATAAACTAAGCAAAGCTTGAACTATGGGTACTAAATAGTTGATCATAATAGATAGTAACGTAATAGTTGTATTTTTGTAGAAGACATTACAATAAAACAATCCTAGGATACCTGTAGATAGTACGCGTAAGTACATGATAACTACTAATAAAGGATCAAATAGGTTTAGTCGTCTTATAAATAAAACTAAGCTGTATTTTTTTCTAAAACAGAAATATAATGTACGGCTTAAAAAGAAATTAATAAGGAACCAAACAATAATTGTTTACCAATTTTTTTTATAAAATATAATAAATTTTTAAGAAAATAAAATTAGTAAATGGCGTGTTTTTTCCATGATTATACAATGCACAGATAAATATATATATTACCGTAATGATTGATTGACCTACACGTGATATGAGTATCCCACATCATTTTGAAAATGGATCATATGCGATTCTAAATTTAAACTGTCCAACAGTGTCCCCCGCCCTTTGATGACGTATGGCACCCTAGTGGGTGATCAAGCAAGCACTCTAACAAACTTAACATTACAACAAAAATATCAAAGAATAGTTCTTAAGTTATTTGTTTTAGGGTCTATAAATGTATTTGTAATGTTAGTATAAGTTTGTTTCTTTAGAACATGACGAATTTCTGCTGTCAAGGAGCCACACAATAATTATTTCGTGAAATAATTGACTTTATGCAATAATTATTAATTTTGTCTCAGTTCCATGATCTTCTTACATACACAATCATGTAGCGCAAAAACAGTGACATCAAAACAGGGATTAGTTAATCCTTGATTTAACTTTTTTTAAGGCAGTTATTGTTGAGTGGTTGAAACATATTAAAGGAACAGAACAGTAGAAAATAAACCAGCTTGTAGTAAACAGTAAACACTAGATAATAATTTTTTTAATCACTAGCTCAAGTTGACTCTACCGTGTTCACCGAGTTGGCGCCAAAGTCCTTCTCCATTTAGTAAGTTTGGTGTTTCTGATGTACGTACACATAGGCTTAATTTTGCATCAAGTGGTCCACTACATTATTGTCTGCTTTGTATCGTAAAAAGGTTGCAGATAAGGTCATAAGAATATTTTTCTCAGTAGCAAAGAAAGACAAATTTTTGACACAGGGCAAATGCAATAATTAGGGCTTTGTAATTGGATGGGCGAGGTTCGAAGCTGCGGCCGCCTGGGGCACGTAATTCAATAACGCCGTATGATGGATCGCATCGCAATGACAGTCGCCAAAAATATTATGTAAGTTACAATAAAACCGAAACCAGTTAACTTGTGTTTTACAGAAAGATAGAAAGTGGCTTCCATTCCAACGTCTATGGACATCAGTAACACCCAGTGCAGGGGGACACGTTGCCCGCTACAAGAAAACTAAAGGAGTAGAATGTGCGTTGGTTGGGCTTTTTTATTTCGCCGTGCTTTTGGACGTTAAGCCGGCTACGGCTGTTGTCGACGGATGATAGTTAAGCTAAGCCGGTGGCCTTCAGGCGGCTTAAAAACACTGGCCTCTGCTAATCCGTATTGGAGCAGCATGGCAGAATACGCTCTAATCTTCTTCAATTGAAGGGAGACCCGTATCCCTTCAGTGGGATGATATGATTATATACTATAACAAAATATATAAAATCTCATTGCTATAACATGAGAAGCTAATGAACAAAGTGTAACAGCTAGTTCTATCAATCACTAATCTACTTCGATCGAAGCTATTCTATAAACAGCCTTTCTAAATAGGTTTACGCTTCCAAAGAGTTCTAACTCGTGTCAATAAAAAAAAAGTAATAATATTTTGTGAATCAACATCCTGGCTGGTTTCCGCGACGTCAATTTTTAAAACGATAAAACTCGTTGGTTCACGCATGCGGGATGTGGTATAGAGCGTAGGTCCCCATTGTGTGGCCTTCACGTAGCACTAAAGGGGTTTTCGAGTGTGCTTTTCAATTTTCCGCCGACGACAACGGCCGGAATACCGAATGGTGTGGATTATAATATTAATTTATTTATATTTTTTCTTATAGATGTGAGAATTCACAAATTGTAAAAATTAATTACGCTTATGTCTGTAGGTTTCTTGATAGCAAATCTAAATAGAACTTCACCTCTTGTAAAAGCGCTACTTTTATAAGAGGTGTCACGTTTTATTATTTTTGATAATTAAATAAAACGGCCAAAATACAGATCAGGTTTATTTAAGAAAATTCAAAAAGTAAAATATAACCTAAATTAAATAAAACATAAGTTTTTTTATATCTCAGGGCCGTAGGTGGCTGCTATGAGGCTTTGTAGAGGAATAGAAAAAAAATAGGATTCACTTCCCTTTTTGCAGGTAGCAGCAATAATGGGGAAGAGATGGAAACCAGGCCGTAGCTCCTGTTAGGAGAACAAAATATAAACATTTAATTTATTGTACGCATAGCATACAATATAATTTACAATACCCTAAATGCTCTCGTCTACATTAGCAGCGGTGTAGTACTTTAGTAGTACTAATAATTTAAATACTAAATTAAGCGGGTGAAGTGGCAAACAGCAGAAACGGTTACAAAAGAATAACTGATGGCAAGAAAACACAACCTTTTAGCATGATTAGCATCATTATCATTATTTTTTAAAACAGCCTTGTAATTAATTAAAATTTTAAATTGTAACGGAAAAGCATAATTATAAAAACTAACATTATTCGTGGCAATTAGCTAATAAAATATTTTGCACAACTTACCCAGTACGGGATTTTTACACACACACAGACTAGAGTAAGAACTCCGAAGAAATTATAAAAATATGAAAAAGTGACTTGCAATATTTGAGACTAGCAAGCGGCAAGGAGCCGAGCAACATGCAATCGTCGTAAATCAATCGAGTCGAGTGCCGGACGGACGAGGCCCGCTGTGCGCAAGCGGCGGCGACCAAGCTGCACTGCCCTTTCCCCGCGCCGCGCCGTAACACCGCGCGGACCGTCATACCAATGTAGTATTCAAAACAATATATTTTGTTTGTTATTTATTTTTAAGTATTTAAAATATTTACTTGAGTTTTAATATTTTAATGATTATTTTTAATAGTTTTATAATTAGTTTTTTTTTAATATTTAGTTTTATATTTTAATAATTTTATATTTAAACGAAAGTATCGTTACAGTACCCCCTCTCCTAGAAAAGGATTTCTTTGTAATAATAGATAAAGAAATCGGTACAATTCTACCTACCTAGTGCTTGTTAGTTTGAGGTCTTTAATATGCCAGGAACCTAAATCTTGACCAGACATATCTTCTAGGATATAGACTAGTGGCGATTTCTTATCTTTAACGCGGCATTTTAGAAATTTCGGTGCAAGTTTCTTTGTGAAACGTGCCTCTTTGTCGCTCTGGAAGTAACATCTCTTCCAAACAGTGTCACCAATGTTAAATTCCGCAAATTTCCTCCTTAGATTATAACGCTGCGTATTTTTCTGATGGGATTGCCATAATGAAAATTGTACTTTATCAAATATTTTTGCGAGATGACCCATATTTTCTGCGTACGCATCACGTGGAAGGAAAACGAATTCGTTTGGGGTATCATTTTGAATGTAATGAGACCCGCACGTCACTAATTCTCTTCCATGGACTAAGAAGGAGGGAGTATAACCCGTAGTCTCGTTTACCGAATTGTTCATTGCGAACTGAATTTTTGGTAAGTTCACATCCCAAGACCGATGATCGTCATTTACATATGCTGATACAGCCGTAATTATGGTTTTATTGTACCTTTCCACTGTATTCATCTGAGGTGTATACTTGGGTGTATAGTGGATGTTGGGAATGGAATATTTTTTAAATAAACAGTCCAGTTCGCGACTGGTGAATTGTGTACCGTTATCGAGGATAATAGTCTGGGGTACGCCATGGACCAAAAAAACGCTGTTCTCTAATAGGCCGGAAATAACGTCAGCAGTGGCTCTTCGAAGAGGGAAAATGAGGCAGTATTTAGAAAAACAGCATGTTACTACAAATATATAACAATGCTGTTTTCTTGAGGGAGGAAGAGGGCCAATTAGGTCTATGGATAGCAACTGGAACGGTCTACTGCATTCCTTTGGCCTACCCATTATACCTAAGGTACCATGTGTTGGTAACTTATAGGCTAGACACGTTTCGCAGTTACCAACAAAGTCGACAACGTCAGAATGCATCTTGGGCCAATAAAACCTGAGCAAGAGTCTTTTATAAGTTTTAAAAGTACCGAAATGACCAGAAGTCGGCTCCTCGTGGTTTTCCTTCAAAACTTTAAGTCGTTGTTCCTGAGGCACAACCAATTTCCAGTCGAACTCCGATGTCAAAGCATTTTTACTCTTTACCAACCGGTACAAGGATTCATTTTCGACTCGGTAATTTGGAAAGCTAGTGGGTGATTCTTGACACTTGTGGAATATATTCAAATACCATGTATCCTGGGTCTCCGGTTCTTTCGCACAGTCAGAAATTAAGGACAGATTAGCCAGTCTGGAAAGAGAATCAGGAACAATATTGTCTTTGCCACGACAATGTTTTATGTCAAAATTAAAAGCTGATAACCGAACACCCCATCTCGCTAGTCTACCAGTTGGATTATTTAAAGATAAGAACCATTTAATGGCCGAATGGTCAGTGAAAACAGTAAATTGTTGCCCATTTTCCAAATAACAACGCCAATGTTCAAGAGCCACAAGAACAGCAAGAGTTTCGCGTTCTGTGACACTATAGTTTTTTTCGGCCCCAGTAAGAGACCTACTCATGTAAGCGACCGGGTGCTCGACGCCTTCGATGGTCTGCGACAACATCGCTCCCACACCAAAGTTGCTGGCATCAGTATGCACCTCGAAAGAACGGTTAAAGTCAGGGCAAGCAAGAACAGGGGCCTTAACAAGAAGAGATTTGAGGTGCAGAAATGCATTGTCTGCCTCCGGAGACCACTGGAAGGGCGGAGTGTTCTTTTTGGTAGAAGTTAATTTATTCAGAGGACCTGCAATTGAACTGAAATTTGGAATAAATCTCCTATACCATGAGGCAGTGCCAAGGAAACGCTTCACTTCTTTGCGGTTACTAGGTGTTGGGTAATTTAGGATAACTTCCACCTTCTCAGGGTCTGTTCGAAGACCTTGTGCATCCACTATATACCCAAGATACCTCAGTTGACTACGAAAGAACTGACACTTACTGAGATTTACTGTTAAGTTAGCCTTGCGTAATTTTTCGAGAACACGAAGTAGTAGAGTGACATGTTCGTCGAATGTTTGGCTAATAATGATTATATCATCGAGGTACGCGAAAAATTTAAGCTCAAAGTCTGGCCCGAAGAGAGTATCTACTAGACGTTGTTGAGTAGCAGGAGCGTTTGAGAGACCAAAGGCGGTGACATTAAATTGAAAGGTACCTCGGCCAGGAACGTAAAATGCAGTTTTTTCTTTATCTGTTTCCTTGATAGGAATTTGCCAAAACGCTTTTGACAAGTCTATGCTAGAGAGATATTTAGCATCTCTTAAGTTATCCAGTATCTCAGATACGTAAGGAAGGCAGTATGCGTCTTTCTTAGTCACCGAGTTGAGTTTTCTACTATCCAGGCAGAATCGCGGTTTACCGTCCTTCTTACCTACCACCAACACTGGTGATGACCATGGGCTTTCGCATGGCTCTATGACGTTAAGAGATAACATTTCGTCGACTTGTTCGATAACTATTCGTTGTTTTTCAGGGGACATGCGATAATACCTTTGACGAATTGGTTCAGAATTCCCAGTATCTATACTGTGCATAATAACGTCAGTTCGACCTAGCCCCCTATCCTCAAAGCAAATCTCTTTAAATTTTTCGACTATTTTATCGGCAATAGGTTTCTCAATAGTATTTAAATTATCGTAGCAATGCAAGCAGATTTCATCTGATTTTGAATAGTCATTTAGTACAACAGAACTATTCTCAGCTATACAGTCTACATTATATAAGTATTTTGGGAGAATTTTAAATTTATCCCAAAAATCGATACCTAATATTAGGGACGTATCGACGTCCGGCACAACATGCAGTTTAATATCATGAGTTTGACTGTCGAATACAATGGGCAAAGTCATGTAGCCTATAGATTTCAATTTCTGCCCGCCAGCAGCGTTTACAGTAATTTTAGAATCATCATTTAAGTTAAAACCGAATTTCAACATGGTTTTATAGGAATCTTTACCTAAAATACTAACAACAGATCCCGAATCTAGTAACCCACACAAGTTAAGATTTTTTATATGATTAACATTTATTTCAACGTAAGGTCTTGGGTCAGTACTCGGCCTTGACGTGAAAATTGAAGCAATATTATAAGAAGAGAAGAAGTTCTTAATGGTCAGCAACCAATTCTCCCAATCCGAGTTATCAAAGTGATTAGCTGCTGATTTGCTACAATTTTCACCTACTCGTTTTTTGGTTTCGTTTTATTGCATACCGGGCAATCCGGAGAACGAACATCCTTTCTACCACATTTAAAACAGAAAATATTACGCTCTGCCGTGCACTCTTTCATGGTGTGCGAGTCTGTACGGCACCGATAGCAAAATATTGGAGATTTAGAGATAGCGAATACTTTGTTATTATTATTATTATGTGATTCATTTTGTTTATTGTAAATATTATTATTAGAAGAAAATGATTTAAAATTAGAATTATAAGTTTTAGAAATTATTTTATTTGATGCGGAATAAGCAAATTCAGGGGCTAATGTTTTAGAACCTGATGCTACTGGTTCCCTAAAGTTTTCTGAACGAGCTTTAACCTGTTCATAATTTCTACAGAGAGAACGAAGATGGTCAATAGATGCGACATTAGGGCAGTTTGCTAAAACGCTTGCATAACAAGGCCGGATATTATGTAGTAGAATCTCGAGCTGGTCTTGTTCACTCAAAACTACACTAAGGCGAGAGAACATACCCATCATAATTGCTAAATAAACGACAATATTCTCAGATTCTCCTTGGGTACGATTACGTATTTCGGTTATCATTCGGTAGTCATAGTCGAAAATATCGAAATCATTGCGAAGGCGTTCCATCAAAGAATCACAGTCTTCTATATCATTTTTGATCGCACGGAACCAATGTAAAGCGTCACCCGTGAAAAATTCAAAAGCATATGACAACAATTTGTCATCGGGTATATTCTTCGCATATCGAAATTCTTGAAATCGTTGGATAAACGAACGAACGCATGATTTGCCGTCAAACTTCAATTTTGATAAATCGGAAGAAAGTCCGCGATCGCAATGAACTGATATGTTTAAGCTATCGGTGCTAGGCGTGGATTTTAAAGTATCTGTGCCACTACTTTCAGTGTCTTTAGACCCACTACTTTCAGACTTAGTAAGTTTAGAAAATTGAGTATAATAGTCATCAAATGTGTTCTTTAAGGTTAATAGGTATGACAGCCGCTCGGGTGTGTCCGGTTGTACTACTCGTCGGAGCCTATGGTAAAGATGATTAAGTAAAGATTTGGTGCGATCACACAAGTTTTCGTCGCTTGATGATAGTAAAATATCTAAGTTAGATTTAGCTTTATTCAAAGTATCCAAGATACCCTTGGCATCATCCGAGAATTCTAAGCATGAATCAGAGATATCGTTCGAAGGATACAGCTGTGTTAATTTACACACCTCAGCGTCACCTCTCGTCTCAGCTCAAGCACTGTGGCGGCCGGTACTTCGCCTCTAATAACCACTTCATATTGAAGTTCTGATTTTTGCAGGTGCAAAAATTTAATATTATAAGACATTTTTTTTTTATTAAAAAAAAATGTAGGTAGGTATAATATATATATTTTTTTTAAAAGCTGGATATGTTGTGCAAATTTACTACTCAATACACTACAATGAATGACAGTGAACAAAAAAAAAATGTATGAGTAAGCATTTTATGTAAAAAAAAAAATATATAAATAGCCAAACCAGTTATGAGTCCGTTCTGTCACAATAAATAACTGATCGAGAACGATGATGTGATGTAAAGCAAAAAAAAATACAATAAAGAAAATGTGAAATGAGAAAAATAAAATTTAAAAAATAAAATAATTAAATGAGTGAAAAATAAAAAATATTTAAGAAAGCACATGAAACGATTTCAAATAATGTACTGTCACAATACTCACAATCTTACAGCAAAATATTCACAATAAGTCAAATTTGACTTTGCACTGCTAACCCTCTAGAGAAACACGGGCGTGAAGCACAATAACGATTTTTGAGTACAATATGATATATTCTTATTGAGACACAATCAAGGGTACATTATTTCAACATTATGATCATCTATCATCGTTTTACAAATGTAAAATGAACATGCACACTACCCTCACCAAAAATAAAAAATAAAAATCTTTTGTTTTAAAGAAAAACTACATACAATTTACTACAATTTACCTCTCAGCCTTTACACGATAAGATTGGGCGCCATTGTCACGTTTTATTATTTTTGATAATTAAATAAAACGGCCAAAATACAGATCAGGTTTATTTAAGAAAATTCAAAAGTAAAATATAACCTAAATTAAATAAAACATAAGTTTTTTTATATCTCAGGGCCGTAGGTGGCTGCTATGAGGCTTTGTAGAGGAATAGAAAAAAAATAGGATTCACTTCCCTTTTTGCAGGTAGCAGCAATAATGGGGAAGAGATGGAAACCAGGCCGTAGCTCCTGTTAGGAGAACAAAATATAAACATTTAATTTATTGTACGCATAGCATACAATATAATTTACAATACCCTAAATGCTCTCGTCTACATTAGCAGCGGTGTAGTACTTTAGTAGTACTAATAATTTAAATACTAAATTAAGCGGGTGAAGTGGCAAACAGCAGAAACGGTTACAAAAGAATAACTGATGGCAAGAAAACACAACCTTTTAGCATGATTAGCATCATTATCATTATTTTTTAAAACAGCCTTGTAATTAATTTAAATTTTAAATTGTAACGGAAAAGCATAATTATAAAAACTAACATTATTCGTGGCAATTAGCTAATAAAATATTTTGCACAACTTACCCAGTACGGGATTTTTACACACACACAGACTAGAGTAAGAACTCCGAAGAAATTATAAAAATATGAAAAAGTGACTTGCAATATTTGAGACTAGCAAGCGGCAAGGAGCCGAGCAACATGCAATCGTCGTAAATCAATCGAGTCGAGTGCCGGACGGACGAGGCCCGCTGTGCGCAAGCGGCGGCGACCAAGCTGCACTGCCCTTTCCCCGCGCCGCGCCGTAACACCGCGCGGACCGTCATACCAATGTAGTATTCAAAACAATATATTTTGTTTGTTATTTATTTTTAAGTATTTAAAATATTTACTTGAGTTTTAATATTTTAATGATTATTTTTAATAGTTTTATAATTAGTTTTTTTTTAATATTTAGTTTTATATTTTAATAATTTTATATTTAAACGAAAGTATCGTTACAGAGGTGATATCCACTCCCATCAGTCATGATAAAATCCTAGGTATGGGATAATCAGTACATAGAGTCCTAGAAGCTATGCTTGAGAATTGAGGACTGAAACCAAGTGAAACAATGAAATGTAATTAATAACATAGTGATGTATCTATGTATAAACTCTACGAAAATTAGATGTGCTTATTTCAAAATTACCAAAGCAAAGATATAAACAAAACTCTATGGATGTTCCTGTTCTTAGCCAAATCAAGTTCGTGTAATAGTTAAACTTTTTTCAATGGTCCGTTGAAAAACTCGCACTGGCTGAGTGCAACGGAAATGAAACCGAGCATGTGTCGATGAAATCGGCCACGAACTATTGTCGAAAACCCTAGTGGTGCGTCAGCCAACGGAACGCGACACTGTCATACGTGGCGGGAATTTAGAAAAATGGCGGGGAATGAATAGAATGGAACGCACCTGCGTGCCTCAAAATTGAATTTGGAACATTGGTATGAGAACGTAAAATTGTTAACACCGAATGACAGATAAACGTCTAAATATAAATTCTACATTATGAGCCACTTTGAATACGAATTTGTGAATTAAATATATAAGTACCTGTACAAAGTATAATTCAGCCGTTTAATTATTTATGTTAAAGTATCAAGTTTTTATAAATATGTTAAATCAAAGTGTATTTTAAGAAACATGAATAATACTCACATATAAATTGCGTACTTACTTAGTTAACGATACGTATGTATGTACTATCGAGCGACGTTTCGATTTTAGTCAGATTACATTGAGAATGGTTCAATATCCTTTTCTGCAGCTTATTCAGATTCTGTTTGACAATTTGTAAAGAACTTTAAATGAAACGTGTCTATATAATTTCTTAGCTGTGCCGAAAGTGTATTATTTTTCACGAGTTTTTTCGTCAAAAATATAACATTGCATGTTTACATGTAAAAATAAAGATGCGGAAATTTGTGTGAACCTAAGGTGTGAACTCGCTCGCAAGGATTTATTTGAAAATATATTATCAGAGTAAATTTTTAATGTGCGTAATCGATTGTAATTTTAAAACTATTGGACACCCAAAATACTGAAAGCAGTCTCGATTTTGATAAAAATTAAAACCGCATTATTAGATATTTTTTTTAATTCCAAGAATCTGACTTGCTGATTGTAAGAAACACATTTACAATAACAAAAGTTAAGACAAAGTGCCCCGCCATTATTTATACTTATTTGCATATATGAGAGCATAGCGGGATACAATACTCGCGAAATTGATTTCGCGAGTATTGTAGAGCCAAGGTAAACATACCGTGTCAAAACAAAGGCCGACTGTCGTCTAGTATTCTGGATGAAATTTTATACAAACTAATGTTTTTTCGTGACTGAAGTGAGTACTAGGTAAGGAATTTTTGGAAATCTTAATAAGAAATTCATTTCTCAAGTTTAATAAGAAGAGAAATTATGAATCACCATGTTAATTGTCCGCAACATCTTTTTCTGATTAATCTACAATCTAAAAAAATATACAGTCCCCGGGGCCAAAACGTGCAGCTAAGTTTAATGAGAAATTAGAAGAAAAATTGAAACCGCCGACCGTAAATGAAAAATTAAAAAGTCGAGCGGAAACGGAACCGCCGCCATGTTTCACAAGACAAGAAACTTAATGGCCTTAATTACCAGCGGTGAAAAAACAAACACGCGAATTATTTATGTTTGTAAATCGAATTAGACCTGCCTTATTGCGAGATAAAAAACAGAAAAAATAACTGTTTGTTTTTGGGAAGGAAATCACTTTAATGTTATTTTATATTTCACGGTAATTTTATTTGTGTTGTTATAAAACACATTTTTTGTGTATGCTTATGCTTACTAATATTAGTAATAAGTGATAAAATAATATAAGTTAAAGTTTTTCTGTTTGTTTTTACTTTTTTCACGTCGAAATGAATTTCCCTTGAACCACGCTGACGAAGCCAATTGTAACAACTAGAATACTAACTTGTATTTTAGTGTCGAAAATTTTTGTTGTTTATTCTATAAAAATCCTTGAATCGCCTATCTTGTAATGTGATCTTATTGCGAGATATAAAGCACAGCAGGCATCTGTCTGTCAGAGTTAGGAGTGCTCCCGTGACTTCCGTCGTCTACTCTACGCGATGATACTACACGCAACCCAGTTACGTTCTAGGGCTGTTATTTTTTTTTTTTACTTTAAAATATAATCAGTTATAGGATTTTGAACAAAAAATATTATTTTGATGACATAGATATCTAAAAATCTCTGGGGCCGTGTGTCTGGAAGTCTGGACTACACAAAAAGCGATGATTTTTTATTTTATTAAGTGAAATTAATGATTCATGTCTAATTCTTCATTAATTTACTGGTAAGTATAACTAACGTATTAAATAAACTGCGCAAAATCATTGTTCCCACTAACCTAATCTTTCAAACTACTCTTTCAGATTTTGTGTTTATTAAGTTCCTCTTTAGGAGATATAATGTAGGTACTTCGGTAGGTACAATTCAGAGACTTTTTCTCTATGAAATCATCGCCAACCCTGCAGCAAAGACATCATTATCGTAATGGATGTCACGGAGTGCGACTTTACAAGTGCACTAGAAAAGTAGTGCTACCCTATTCCCCATTACAGCCATCCATGGTAAAATCACCCCAAAAACCTCGTGCTGAAAGCCGTTATTCACCAACCTATTATGTTTGTGTTATCTGTGTCTAGATGGCGTGACAGTCTCCGAGTGCAACACATTAGCGACATCTCGCGGCGGAGTGACAAAATTACACAGAAATTATAACACTTGAAATGCAAGCTTTCAGAACTTGCACTCGAGTTTATGTTTGTTATGTAACGTGAAAAATATTAAAAATATCCGTGCTATTTATCCTTTATAATAAAGACAATAAATTTTATTACAAATTTTCTTTAAATCGTGATTTCAGGTGGGATATAAAGATAATTTTTATCCCTGAAATTACCTCAAAACCACACAACGGACATAAAAACGAAAGAGTATATATAATATAATAATTAGAATTAAAAAATATATTTTAATGGTTTATCCTATCAATATAATACACAAAGAAAAAAATTATCAATAAAAGGTTGAAGGTGTCGTATTAAGATAACTTAATCATTTTATTTCGTAACAATAACAAAAATAGGCAGTGATAACGACCACCAAGATGTGTTTACAATGATACCAACAATTCAACATCCTGTACCGTATATAAAATCTATAAAACAAGCTTTTAGCCCTTTTAGCTATAGAGTAAAACATTTTCCGATCTGCTTGTCTTATTTCTTATTATTAGATTATTATTTTTTTATTGGATTTGTCTTTTCATTTTGGTACTTAACTCAAAAAAGGGGAACACGAAAAAATTACTATTTCACTTCTCATGCTCAGAAAATGCTTATTTGCGCAGGATATAGGCTGCACAAAATCGAATTTTGTGCACAAGGGCAAAAACGTATCTACTCATAAATGTATCTATACTAAGGCAAAGGAAATGAGCCATACAGCCAAACACAATAAAAAGTTCAGAGATAGAATTTGTTATTTTATAATATTTACTTTAATTTATTTGCCTTATGTGTTTTTTAAGTCTTATAAGATATTAAAATTTAAATTAAAGTACGGTGGGTTATTTAATTAATTTAAGAAAATTATTTTATTACAAAATTAATTTAATAGTAGGCTGTATAGGTCTAGGGTATTTCAAACAAAATAAAAACAGGTCTTCCTCGCAATCGAAGTGAAAAGTAGAGTTTAACTCGTCCACAAAACCATTTTTATCCTCGACATTGCTATCAGCCCTCGCCTTCGGCTCGGACTGCTAAAAGTCTCGGATAGAAATGATTCGTTTTGTGCACTTGTTGTAAAATCTACTAATTTATTATTCTAATCATCGTGCGTCCTGGCCACAAACCAAACATCTGTAATGTAAAAAATTCCATAGATTTATTTATGGTAAATTCCATGTAAATTTATTCTGTCAAAAAAAACTATTTTTTTCATTCGCTAATATTTATTTTGTGGCCAGTGCACACGTTTACGAGAAATTAATCCAATTCCTGAGAAAAGTTGCTCATGATACATGCTAACAGGCCTACGATCACATAGCCCAGTGATTTGTTATAATATTTAAAATCTCATTGACGTAGCCCTAAGAACATTACAATAATAGTAAACAACTACCTACTAATGAACGAGAATAACCTATCAGATGAACTGCTGATGTAAGTAACTTGGGTGGTCCGATTAGTAGGTAACTATAATACTAGGGGTGCATGGCGTAACGCGATGCAAAGTTGAGCTGAGCGAATGTTGAAAGTTTTGGCGCCAAAAATCAGCTTTATTGGTTTTGGCACATTTTGGCACATTTTGGCACATTTTATTTTCATTTTTATTTTTTTAAAACCTTGCCACAAACTGTCTCTTAAGATGTGCCAAGTTTGGTTCTAATTGGTGGAGTAGTTTGGGAGGAGAAGACGAACAACCAAATGAGGAGAGTCTGGTATGGAGAGCTTCGCTCGCCTTCGGCTCGCTCAGCTCAATTAAATAGGTACTAAAACTAACGTACACATTATCTAATCTCGTTAAACTAGCTGTACCCGAGTCTCTACGCGGCCGTTTCAATAGTTCACAAATTATTTCACATAAGTATCTCTAAGTTCATAATTCCATAACTTCCATAGAAACGTTCACCCCCTATGTCTTTTCCAAAGTCGAAACAGTCTTCTAAGGTGACGCAGATAATATTCCTACAAGAAAATCACTGCGTAGTCTAAATAACGTTAACGTTTCGGTTCATGCCTCAAAATGTCTTAATGTTAGTTGTCAATTCCCAAATGGGAAAATTCCCATAACGATTTATAACAACAAAATAGTAAATCAAAATCAGAAAATATAGGACAAATCAAGTTTGATTATGTCAACTCTTGTCCCATCATTATGATGCGATTGGTGAACGATCATTAATTGCTTAAGTTTGATAATGCTGTTAATAAGTTGCAAAGGCACCAGATAAAAATAATACACGTAAAATAAGTATAAAATATTTATTTTTTATATCAATAAACCAAATAACATAATATACAATAATGCTGAATTCATAACAATTTTTCATTGATACATATAATATTCGATGTCAGTCAAAAGTGAACCACTTGGTAACGCCCTCCCTACATTTATTCATGGACAACTTGGGGCTTGAAATCGTGATCTATAACCTTGCTCAGGCTGTCCACATACATGTCCAATCGCTGGGTCATGTAATAGCAACGACGGTCTCTGATCTGTCTATTTTGGTTCAAATCCATCACAGCGATGAGCAATCCGTCTCTCGTACGCGACAACCCTGGACACCTCACGCCATCTGGCCCTGTGAAGTAGCTGGACCCATAGAACAAACCAAGGTCATTGTGCGCTGGCTTACCATCAGCTGATGTGAACTCATTGGGGAAACGCTCATAACCAACTCTGTTAATCGCAGCGGTGAAATAGCAGTTCGTGATAGCAGCGTTCCTCGCTTCGACGTTCCACATATACTCGCTGCCAGCCTCTGCAGCGATCGTAGCTGATGGATTGAATACGATTTCAGCTCCATTCAATCCATACATCAGCCAGTTCAAGACGTGATGACGACCAAAGCAAATGTTGACAGCAATCTTACCGTACCGGGTCGCGAAGACGTTGTGACCAGAGTTTCCTTCCATATAATAGTTGGACTCGTTGAAGTCTCCAACTCTGGGTATGTGATTCTTCCTCTGTTTACCAATAACGTTTCCAGAGTCACTAATAACGACAGTGGTGTTCCAAAGAATCTCGGAGTGAGTCTCGTCTCTCTCCAAAATGGAAGAAATAATAACCATAGCGTATTTCACGGCCAACTCCTTCAGGAATCTAGTAGTTTCGCCATTTTCGGCTGATTCGGCGAATTCGCACCAGGGCTGCTTCTCGCGAGTACAGAAAGCGAAGGGCATGTTCCATAGTTCTTGGAAGCAAAGAATGTTGACTCCTTCCTGGCCGGCAACATCGATAATTTTCTTTACCTTGTTCAAAATAGCCTTCTTTTGCTCGGCAATAGGAAGGTCCGTGGGCGCGGCAATAGAATGTTGTATGACACCCACTTTCACGATCCTGGGCGGTCTGGTTTGTTCTTTCTTTGCCGGGAATGCATAAGCGGCGATTTCAAAATTAGCCTCTTTGGCAGCAGATAGGGAAGTATCCTTAATTGGTACCTCATGGTGATTAGTCCTGCCGTAGTAAATTCTGTTGAACTCGTCTAGGTCTCGGCCGCTGAGGTTATTGTTGATGATACCTTCCAAGCTCTGGGTTTCGTTGTCCATGTTGAATGTTTGTAGTAGCTTATAGTCTGGAGGGCCGCCAGTGACTGGTGCTTGGCCGCTATCCGCGGGTATAAATAGGTGCTGCTATGTTAATGCAACAAACGAGCTTGTGTTTATCTACGTGGTACGATCCTGATGACCTTCGGCCCGTCTCGATAGCGTTTCAAACAATATCCCAGAGAAAAATATTTGGTTTATCAATACACAGCCATACGTGACAGAGAACTAAACGATAAAGCTGCGGCTACGCGGCAATCGAAGGAATCTTATTAAGAAATGTGATTGTTGGTCTGAACGCTATGTAAATTAATTAGGTCTTTATAAACACGTCGTTAACGCCTCTAGGAAAATTTTAATTTTAATCAACGTTTATCTTTTTATGCCGTGATTTAATAACGTTGTTATGTTAGTATCTATCAGGATTTTTAATGATTTGATACCTTTTTTGCATTTGTATTTAATTATCGATTCAAATTGTCTTGAAGAACGTACTAAGGGTTTATATATATATATATATATACGTGAAAAGTCAACTGAAGTGAAAAATATAATAATCTTCTATGCCTTCGGACTAATAATGTGCATTAGGCTAAATAAGAAGTAAAAATACATCCACAAATCAATCACATAAGACTTGTTTAATGTTACTAGAATATTAATGAAGCCTCCTTTACATGTATTAATTAAACATTAGCCCTGCTAAATAAACCTAATAGTAACGTGTGGATAACAAGTTTGAATTATTTACTTGGTTAAATGTTGCGTAATATTGACTTATTAAGGCTTATCAACATACCTGTCGTGGTTTATGCATGTAGTCAATGCCTACACGTACTAATACAGTACTATTATCTATTCTGTGCTAATACTTACAAATTTAATGCAGGAATTTTATTGTAAAATTGCCTATACTATTTATAGAAATACGCCTAATGCAAGTATAATAAGCAGTTCCAATTAGATATTAATTTAACCTACTAATCCGTGCTTTAGAGGACACGTTAAACGGTCGGTCCCAAGTCGGTGGCCGTTAAACATTGGCCTCTGCTGGCTCTGAAAATGCACATTGGAGCAGCGTGGCAAAGTACGCTCTAATCCCCTTGGATTGAAGAGAGACTTGTATCCTGCAGTCTGAAGTGAGATGAGTATAGGTTGATGATGATGATTAATATTAAAATGCAAAAGTTGAATGAGATTACTTGACGACGTTGACATATAAAAATATTAAATACAAAAAATATTTGTTAATAATCTTAAATATTTCGTTTCTTTAATTTTATCAAGATTCTATATTTGTCCATTCGGCAAATGAGATAAGAGGTCAACATGTCGTATCACTAAATAGTGGCGTAAAAACCATGTTAATAAAATTATCGCAGAGAGCCAAACCAATAGTTTCGTTCAGAATGAATGCATGAGGTGTCTGTACGAAACTGAACGAGATTCATAATACCTATCTTGTATCATTTG
The DNA here is from genome assembly GCA_905163395.2 of Endotricha flammealis. Lineage (NCBI taxonomy): Eukaryota > Metazoa > Arthropoda > Insecta > Lepidoptera > Pyralidae > Endotricha > Endotricha flammealis. The sequence goes on from LR990867.1 coordinate 3,854,511, forward strand.
GTTTAGTTTGTTCTTTTGTAACTACAGAAATCTAGTCTGTACACATTAAACACCGTAATTACACCAAAATGGTGAGTAACGAAGACGTGTATTTCGACGAAATAATAACAAGAAACCTAAATCCGGAACAAATAAAACACTTTAATAGAATTCATTATGGTCGTGAAGAACATTGTGAATTGCCATTAAAGGAATCAACATTGGCTGCTAGCAAAAAGGAAAATACACAAGTTGCTGCCTATTCTTTCAAAGCTGATAAGGAAGAGTCAAGAAAACCAAGGATACTTAAATTCGGGTTAGTACAACACTCAATAGTATTAACGACAGATAAATCTCATGTAGAGCAACGAAATATAATTTTTGAGAAAATAAAAAAATATATAGACGTTGCCGCCTCAGAGGGTGTACAAATACTTTGCTTACAAGAATTATGGAGTGCTCCCTTCTTTCTCTGCACGAAAGAGAAGGAAAGATGGATTGAATTTACAGAAAGTCCAACCGATGGTCCGACCATAAACTTTCTCGCGCCAATAGCAAAAAAATATAAAATGGTGATCATATCACCAATAATGGAGCGTGATGGCGATAATTGGTGGAATACAGCAGTTGTGATTGATGAAGACGGCAAATATTTGGGGAAACATCGCAAAAATCATATTCCCAGTGTTGGTAGCTTCAGTGAAACTTTTTACTATGAGCCAGGGAACACAGGACATCCCGTTTTTGAGACCAAATATGCCAAATTTGCTATCAATATCTGCTATGGAAGACATCAAGCTCTAAATTGGTTGATGTTTGCATTGAACGGTGCAGAAGTAGTATTTAACCCTGCAGCTACTATATCCGAGTTTGGGGAATCTTTTTGGGGCATTGAAGCCCGTAATGCAGCTATTGCCAACAGCTACTTTACTGCTGCAGTGAACAGAGTTGGGACAGAAATATTTACTGTTAAGACGGATAACGATGAAAAACAAGTTACTAGAACTTATTACGGTTCTAGTTATGTAACTGCTCCAAATGGTTGCAGGACACCAGGCCTTTCGAGGGTTAAGGATGGTCTCCTAATTGCAGAAGTCGATTTAAATATGTGCAGGCAAATTAAAGATCATTGGAACTTTAACGCTACGGCTCGTTTGGATATGTATGCTAAAACATTGTCTGAAAAATACTTTAAATAAAAATATTTTCAGTTTTTTATTGATTTTTTACCTGTTGAATATGTAATTTTTGTGATTGTTGTAACTTACAAAAATCAAAAAGCTTGTAACAAAAGTAATTGTAAGTACATAAGTATAAATGTACCGAAAACGATAGCCCAAATTAAAAAAATTACATACAGTTTCAGTAATAACTGAGACTAATAATAAAATTGGTGTCCGTAACGTTAATCGGATAGGTCGATAAAAAACCAACCGATTATATTTCTATTTTATAAAATAAATAAATAACTAAATATAGGGACAAATCACACAGATTGAGCTAGCCCCAAACTAAGTTCGAAACTTGTGTTACGGGATACTACTTAACTCAACGATACTACACTTCCGGACACATGAATCGAGCCACCCTACATTTTTATTTGTAATGACATAGAACTTAAAAATATTCTTAAGTTAATCAAAAAGTTTTTATGCAGTTTTGATGCTGGTATATTCATAATGATTTTGAAGTGCTGTTGTTCCAATTTTGAATTTATCAAATGGAAAAACGAAACAAAATCCAAATTAGTGCATTCTTTTGAAAAGAAAAGTTGATCAAAGTTAACATATTTTTTTTATTTAACTCCATAATTTTGAATTCACCGTAATTGTTTTGAAATTAAGACATCGTAAAATTGTTGTTTTTTTAATTTGAGCCATTTAAACGTTAAAATTATGGATACACCGCCTCTTCTAGCCGCGCAAGCTGTGGCGCTTCTACAGTCGGGCCGAAGTCAGCGCGATGTAGCATCACAGCTTGCTTTAAGCCGTTCTGCTGTGCAAAGGGTATACCATCGATACCTCGACACTGGTGGATACGTGCGCCGTCCAGGAAGACCGCGATTTCGGGTAACTTCAGAAAGACAGGATCGATTTATCGCGACAACCAGTTTACGAAATCGTCACCTCACCTCTGTACAGATCCAAGAACAGCTTCGAGACTTTCATGGAGTGGCTGTTTCCGCGCGAACAATTAGACGAAGACTTAAAGAACGTGGTCTGAGCCCACATAAGCCAGCCAACGGGCCGAAACTGACAAGAGCTCACCGAATGGCGCGCTTACAGTTTGCACGCGAACATTTGCATTGGACTCAACGCCAATGGAGCAAGGTACTCTTTACTGATGAGACTAAGATTATGCTTTATGGTAATGATGGAAGGAGGAAGGTCTACCGAAGGCGGGGAGAGCGCTTTGTTCAGTGTTGTATTGATGAGAGAGTGAGTTATGGCGGGAGCTCGTGGATAGTCTGGGGAGGAATATCTGCCGATGGTAAAACTGGGCTAGAGGTTGTGACAGGACCACGTCTACCAACACTAAATGCCCGTCGATACATTAACCATTGCCTAGAGACTCATGTGATGCCATATGCTGGATTTGTAGGCCAAGGCTTCATCTTTATGCATGATAATGCAAGAGCGCACACTACAGGAATCGTCAGGGCATACCTTCATGATGTTGGAATCACGACAATGGAATGGCCAGCAAGGAGCCCTGATATGAATCCCATCGAACGTCTATGGGACGAATTAAAGAGGCGTATTCGAGCTCACCAACCAGCACCACAAACTTTGGAAGAGCTGAGAGTTGCCATCGAGGAGGAATGGGAGAACATTCCACAACACTTCATAATGACGTTGATTAACTCCATGCCAAATCGCATGACTACAATCATAAACGCTCTCGGAGGCAATACAAGTTACTGAATTTTTTTTTTTTTCAATAATTCCTTTTTTTTTTTTTTCAAAAATTCAACCAGAGTCTTGTCTTTGAGAAAGGTTATACAGGACAAGTTTCACTTAAAATTGTAATTTTATCAAGTTATTGAAATTTAAATTTGGAATTAAGTATACCTTATTAATGTAAAGTGTACCAGCTTCCAAATTGCATAAAAACTTTTTCGTTGATCATATACTTTTAATAAGTTACCAGCAATCAAAGTTGAAACTGCTGAGTGGCTCGATTCAAGTGTCCGGAAGTGTATATTTCATAACAAATACATATAAGAAAATGTATATTTCATAACAAATACATATATAAAAAGTTTCGATAGCATTTGTAAAGCAGTGAATTATGCCGTCGACTGTATTGATTATAATAACAAATACTTAAATGTAAAGTCTTTAAGGCGTTTGATAAGGGACAGTAGACCAAAATCTCAAGGAAAAAATGTATCTGGTAGTCAACATTTAAAGGGAACGATTCCCTATTACTTTCCTCGACTCCAACCTGGAAGTCATATCCTTAATCCTAATTCTGTAAAGCCTGTTACAAACATCTGCTTACATGCTGAGAAGGGTACCATTCCGCATTATTTTCCCATAGCAAATAAAAAATCGCTTTTTCGTGAACAACAAAAATAAACCGCTCCTTAAACTGATGCACCAAAATATCGCTGGTTTGCATTCTAAACGCGAATTGCTGGAAATAACCTTAGAAGAACTTAGTGAATTACAACAGGATCCTGATATAATATGCCTGTCTGAATCTTTCCTACAGACCGGTAATGTTAAGTATTTTAATATGCATAACTATACATTAGGAACCGCATTCTGCAGGGATAAAAGTAGGGGTGGAACGTGTATATTAGTGAAAAAAGAAATTAAATTTAACGAATTAACGAATATAAAAAAATATACAGTCCAAAAAACTTTTGAAGCCTGTGCAATAGAAATTCCTTTACACAATTTAATGATAATATGTGTATACAGAACTCCTAATTCGAATCCTTCAGATTTCCTCGATAAATTAGACTTGTATTTAAACGAGATAACAATACATAAAAAATCAAAAACGAAAAACATTGTCATCGCAGGAGATTTAAATATTAACACGCTTAAAAATGATAAAATCAGCAACTACCTGCAAGACATATGCAATAACTATAATTTGAAACTCCATATTGATACACCAACTAGAAGGGACTCGTGCATAGACCATATTGCAAGCAACATTAAAGAAGCGTCTGCCTCTGTTCTTCCGCTCTACCTATCGGACCATGAGACTGCGCAATTTTTAAGTATCCCGGTAAATAATCAAGAACAAAATTTAATATCACCGCAATTTTACGTCTTTAAGAAAGATTACTGCATTAATAACATAAAAAAATTTAAAGAATGTCTAAGACACCTTTCCTGGTCAGATGTATTACAAGAAACTGATCTAAACAAAGCATTTAACAGCTTCCATGAACATCTATGTTTATTCTATAATCTGTGCTTCCCTAAAATTAAAATAAAACTAAACAGTAAACACAAACAAAATTGGATAAGTAGAGGTATTAAGAAAAGCTGCAAAACAAAAAGATCATTGCGATTTCTATATTACAAACATAAAACAACTAAAGCTAAAACTCAGTACTTATCATACTCAAATTTGTTAAAAAAATGTATTTACAAATCTAAAATAAATTCTAATATTAAAATAATAGCCAAGAGTAAAAACAAATGTCGCGCAGCATGGTCTGTAATAAAAAGTGAAATTAACGACAAAAAACCGTATTATAATATCGAGAACCTGAACGTGGAAGATGTAAAAGTAACGAATCCTACTGATATAGCGAATGTTCTTAATAATTACTTCATAGACTCCACAAAAGCCTCTGCAACAAATAATATTACACATAACTTGAAGATATCAATGTCAAATACAATATTTTTGGAGCCAGTGACAGAAACGGAACTTAAACGTGAAGTGATGAGTCTAAACAATACCAGCGCCGAAGGATTCGATGGTGTTAACACAAAAATCCTAAAAGCAAGTATTGACGAGCTAGTTGCTGTGTTAACATATTTAGCTAACTTATCGTTTACAAATGGAACGTTCCCTGAAATTTTAAAACTGTCAATAGTGAAGCCTTTACATAAGGGTGGAAAAAGGGAAGACGTTAACAATTATCGACCCATTACTCTCATATCCGTTTTGTCAAAGGTTCTGGAAAAGTGTATGTACAAAAGGCTAATAAATTTCTGCGGCAAATATAATATAATAAAAAATGAACAACACGGGTTTCAAAAAAAGAAATCTACAACATTGGCAATTTTCAACCTCATACATACAATTCTGACAAATATTAACAAGAATAATTACACTACTGGCCTGTTATTTGACTTGTCCAAGGCCTTCGATCTAGTGTCGCACAGTCTGTTACTCTTGAAACTTGAGAAGATTGGTATAAGAGGACCGGCACATAGTTGGATGACTTCATATTTGTCCAATCGTAAACAATATGTCATGATTGATCGATTCTGTACATCGAGAAATGAACGCCTGTCGTGCTCGTCTAACATACGAGAAAATGGGAGAGGTGTGCCTCAGGGTAGCATACTGGGCCCAATTCTCTTTTTACTCTTTATCAATGACATAACTGAATTAACCAGCCACAAATTTACTTTGTTTGCATATGATATCTCGATAGTTGTAACATCCGACATAAAATATAATTCAATACGTGACCACGAATTGAACATTAATAACACAATCGATAATGTAATTAAATGGATAAGTGATAATGACTTAAAAATTAACCTAGATAAATCAAATTACATACAATTTAATAAATCCAAGCACACAAAATACAATTTTAAACTAAATATTCCTAAATTAAAAGAAGTTAACCAGACTAAGTTTCTGGGTGTCATAATTGATCAGGATTTAAATTGGGTACCACACATGGACAGCGTTTGTAGCAGGATTAACCGATTCGTATATGCACTACGAAATATAAAAAACGTGACGAATATTGACACAGCCATCCTGTCGTATCGAGCATACATCGAGTCTATTTTGCGTTATGGGCTAATAATATGGGGTAATTGCACAGACCAAAATAGGGCATTTGTTGCTCAAAAAAAATGCATCAGGGCCATCTGCAAAATTTCACCACGCGAGTCCTGCAGGCCGCATTTTCGGGAGCTTGGTCTGCTTCCTTTACCATCGCTTTACATATTCGAAATTGCCAGTTTCGTGCATATTAATAAAAGTCTATTTGTGAAAGCTTGCGACATTGTTCCAAGATTAAGAAGAGAGCCATATAAATTAATAATAAATGATGTTCCTAGAGGTGACAAATATGCTAAAAGTTGCTTAACGATGTGTGTTCGCATATATAATAGGGTACCGAATGAACTCAAATCACTTAATGTACACTTGTTCAAGAAAAACTTACTCAAATGGCTTAATGAAAAGAATTTCTATAGCATTAAAGAATTGTTAGATCAATATAAAATTAATTGGACACAAAATAATACTTAGGTTAAATGTGTAAGAATGTATAAATATTATTATAAATAATTTAATATTTTGATGTTTAATTTAATGTAGTATTATTATATAATTTATTTTAATGATTGAATTTAAATTGTTTCATCTATTAGACATTAATGTTTGCATGCTATTTTATGTAGCGGATTAAGGATACTTTGTAATATTTTTTAAGACCATCTGTTCACCTTAATTTGAGCAAATAAAGATATATTCTATTCTATTCTATAAAGATAAACATCCAAGACCCGAGGCCAATCAGAAAAAGTTCCGTTTTTCATCATGACCCGACCGGGATTCGAACCCGGGACCTCTTGAGTGGCGGCCCACATGGTAACCATTGCGCCACGGAGGTCGAAGGATTATAATGACTGACTTGAACCGACTTTGACTGAATGAGTAACTTTGACCAATAAATTATGAATAGTGCCAATAGTATTTTGGATATTTATAGGATAGTGTGTAGATATCTTAAAGCCTGACAGGCATGATCAAGGAAAGACGATTTGTCATTTCATAATGTGGCAAGTAGTGGCAACATTATTACATTACAATTTATTTTCTATCTGTGTCGTGTCGCCGGATGATATGTCATTTTTCGAATTGCATTTGTAATTATTTTCCGGTGATATTGAAAAGAAATAGCAACATACAACTAAAATGGTGAGTAAATATCTCTTATATTTTAAACTCCAAATCTGTTTCATTATATAATTCGTTAAAAATGTATATTTAGTTTTGGTTTTAACAGCGTCCCATTACATTACCAAGCAAATTTTGTGTTTTGCAAACTAAACTTTTTATTTCCTTCTCTCTTGAATTCCCTTGAATATACATAAAACTATTATATTAAATATATTTTGTGTGTTATATTCTTCTCCATTTCACTTTAATGTATTGTTTATAAATTTTATAACCATATTTTTCAGTCTATTCTCGCGTATAATGGAGGTGCTGTAGTGGCAATGCGAGGCCAGGATTGTGTGGCCATCGCTACGGACAAACGCTATGGTATCCAGGCGCAGACCATATCAACAAACTTCCCCAAGGTTTATGAAATGGGCCCTACTTTGTATGTAGGTCTGCCGGGATTAGCAACAGACACACAGACAGTTTTCCAAAGGCTAAAGTTCAGGTAAATGCATTAAATAAATAGAATCCCTAAGGCCCCTGACCTGACCAATAGGTCCCTGACCTGACCAAGTCATTCAGACAATGTAAATGGTTAAATTGACCAAAAGAATGTGATTCAATATGTGCTAAGTAAGCCGTACTTATTGACCGTTTTACTTTACTTACGACCTCAAGTTAATATGCAAATCGTTTATCATGGGGCTAATTCATTGGTGTATGTAAAAAAAATCTGCCAAATCAAATTTAAATCTTTCTAAGTAAAACTATGACATTTCATTAATACATTATATTTAAATGGAATAAGTTTCTGGACTATCTATTACAAGCTCTTTTGAATCGTCCAAATTTTTTCTACCGTTTGTTTAGATGGCAGATTTGGCCTAAGAACTTGAGAAACAAAATAATGAATGAATTGCAAATTATTATTATTATTATTATAATTTTTTTCATATAAATATATAGGGACAATTCATACAGATTGAGCTAGCCCCAAAGTAAGTTCGAAACTTGTGTTATGGGATACTAACTCAACGATATTATATTTTATAACAAATACATATGCATCCATAAACATCCAAGACCCGAGGCCAATCAGAAAAAGTTCGTTTTTCATCATGACCAGACCGGGGATCGAACCCGGGACCTCCTGGGTGGCGGTCTGGCGTGGTAACCATTACGCCACGGAGGTCGTCTAATTATATGAATTGAGGCCAAATTGTTATCTAATTATTACTAATTAATGTGTTTTATTTCAGAATGAACTTATATGAACTAAAGGAAAACAGAATAATGAGACCGAAAACATTTTCGGCTATGCTGTCAAACTTGCTGTATGAGAGGCGTTTTGGACCATACTTCATTGAACCAGTGATCGCTGGCTTGGACCCCTATGATAACCAACCTTATGTCTGCAATATGGACTTGGTAAGAACTTACCAATGTACCTAATAAGTTTTATTTTAAATAATATTTAAAAACCAGAGGTGTCATTATTCAAGTCACATTTCAAACAAGAGTCCTTTAATAATACGTAAAGATTGTTTGTTTGCTACTGAAAGATGTACACATCCAATATAGAGGGAAAAGATAACACCACAGAGGACCATAATAACACACCATAAATCAAAATCACCATGTTTTTTTTTATATTTTCTCTATTGAAGCTGAAACTAATTCAAAGGGTACTTGAAAGTTTGGCAAAGGGTTTATTCAAACACTTATAACTCTAGAATGGCTAGACTGATTTTCATGATTTTTAATTTATTCTATTTAATAGTATTAAAAACATTAGAAAATTGATCTATTTACACATTCTTGAACTTCATTTAATTGATTATTTTTAGAATGTAATGTGCATGTGTCATAGTATCAAAATGAGATCAAACTACTTATATAATTATTTCTTTTATTTTTATTTTCAGATTGGTTGCCCTAACGAACCTGAAGACTTTGTAGTATCAGGTACATGCTCTGAACAGCTGTATGGTATGTGTGAAGCGCTGTGGGAGCCCAACCTTAAGCCTGATGAGCTGTTTGAAACTATCTCTCAGGTATTTGGAATTAATCTTTTATCTTAATAAAAAAATAATAAATTAAAAGTAAAAAAATATATTTAAAAACAAGCTTTTATTTAATTGCGCTAAAAAGAATAAAATAAACTTTTCTTTTAAAACTTTAACTATCAACTTATAACGTCATTACACAATTTATATGACATAAAAGCTCGTCGCGAGATTTAATTACTAACATTTACTTGTAGTACGAGTAAATGTTAGTTCGATAATTATGTTTTCTTATACAGGTAAATCTCGAGATTTAATTACTAACATTTACTCGTAGTACGAGTAAAGTACTCGTAGTACGAGTAAATGTTAGTTTTATAATTATGTTTTCTTATACGAAAAACGGAACACAAACGGCTGTATCGTAATTTTGTTATCATAATATTGTATTGTCATCTGATCTACAGTTTTAAGCAAAATTTCAGCTCAATCGGTCTTCGGGAAGTGGTTCAAATTTTCGTTCCAAGATTCCGCCCTTACATACATACATACATACAGGTCAAGTTAAATAAAAGCTTTTAAAAAAGAGATAACAGAATGCTCCAATCCCCGACGATTGATGGGAGGCCCTATCCATTCAGTGGGATGATTATACGTTGATATGATAATGATTGAAAATAGGAACTATATAATTTAAAACTTTAATATCTTTAAATGGGCTTATAATCAGCCCTCTGCCGTTTATATAACCCTTTGCTAGAAATTACTAGTAAATATACATACCTAAATGCTTTGTATTTTATACACAGAAAACTAGTCCATTGTGTATCCAAATCAAATGTTCATGTACATAAGTCAATAAAATTATTGTACAAGATTTGAATTGGCGACTCTTGAAAAAACTCTTTGTAGTCAGTAGTAATTCAACTGAAATGACGAGCCAAATTATCGTTCTATACTGAACGCCCATTTCGGCGTGTGCAGTCATAAGACGAAGTTCGAAACTCATATTTATTACTCGGAGCATAACGACAATCTATTTTAATTGTTTTATAAACTGTGAGCCACAAGCTTTGGCATAATAGCCAAGTTAGGTTAAAAAGCTCCAGTATTCATAGGATCGAATACTGTATAATACAAATTTTTGTGCACGTTTCTTTTTGTTGGTAATTTCTAAACAAATTCTATATTTCAGGCGTTAGTGAACGCAGCGGATCGTGATGCGATCTCCGGTTGGGGTGCCGTCGTTTACATCATCGAGAAAGACAAGATAACTGAGAAACATGTCAAGACGAGGATGGATTAAAACTAAGATAACTGGTATTAACTGATGTATTTTGTAATTAAAAATTAAAAATCTACTTACCATCTTTTATTTTTGTACTGGCAACACACCAAAGAACCAGCGGATATTTATCCGGCAGATAAAACAAAATTGAAACTATTGAACATGCAGAAACTATCAGCGCCCTCACTATACTAGCGTAATCCAATTCGTTTTTATTACCATAACAATTTAGTTAGTACGCGGTACTTTACGTCCTTGTATGCCATTTTCTATTTTGCCGGACAACTCATTTGTCTGCAGGCTAAAAACCAATTGTATATTCTAAATTCCACTTTGGTGATCAAGGATAAGAAATAAACTTAAAAAAATAAATAAAACACATCATGTAATGCAGAAACTTTATAAACCGAATTATTAAAAAATTAAGTTCCAATTTTTTCATACATTTGTCTTTACAAGATTAGGAGACTAGAGAACATTTTAATTGTGTTGCTTACATGCCGAATACGTTGTTCGCAGCGAAGCTATCCTCAATAAATATATGCCTTACAATGCGGGCGCGTGGTTCAACCGACACCGTAACAAACTAATAAAACCTATTTTATGTAACAACTACAAAATAAAAATAATATTATCGACCTAAACAATGGCAACACATATGACATATAATCATTTCCATGACTAACACATTGTTCAGGAATCATAGTTAACTCGAGGGACTGCGGAGGCTGATCACTCCGGAGACGGCAAACAAGCGGGTGGCTTACATGATTAAATTAATTACTTGCAATAAGAAATTATCAAAGTTAAATGGGAGTGATCATCTCCCCCAAAAATACTAAAATTAATATCTAAATGTAAACAATATCTATCACAAAATCTATCCATTGATAAAACATTAAAATTTCAAGTGTTGGGAGAGGCACCCAGAATACTGATTGTGATTGGTCACAAGTCAGAATTGTGAGTTTGTTTCAACTTAATACTTTGCTTATTCAATCAATCGAGAGATTCCACCAGGATTTATCAATTCACTTTAATGATAACGCAGAGATACTTTGTCAACAAATAAACTTAAAAACTTTCACGGTTGACTACCTCTGGATTTTACAAAAGTAGTTCTTGTAGCTCTCGTATCGATTATCACATCACTATGAATCCAGAGAACGCAAACATTTTGTAAATTGATAAAATTATGATGAAACCATTCAAAGTTACATTCCATAACTGCCCGGCACTCGTGCATTTCACAGATAAATCACAAGACTCCATAACAATCCAACTCTTATTCGAAATAGAATAATAAATAACAAAATCTTACACCGTTAGGTACTATTTTCTACGCTAGACAGAACTAAGCGAACTAGGTATATTTATATTGGCAAAATGTTATAATTTGTGGGCGTAACACTGCCCCATATTGACTTTTACCGCTTGGACAACTATGGTCTTAACTACATTTGTTTTATAAACAATTTTAAATTTTGCACAATATTAGTTACCGTCTTGACTTTACTAAATGCTAGAAACGCGAAGCGTCAGAACAGAAGCATAAAATATATATCGTCGCATATACAACAATACCACGTAAGTGATTTTAGGCAGATTTCAAGGATGATTAAATAAATAAATAATATAGGGACAAATCACACAGATTGAGCTAGCCCCAAAGTAAGTTCGAAACTTGTGTTATGTGATACTAACTCAACGATACTATATTTATAACAAATACATATATATCGAGGCCAATCAGAAAAAGTTCGTTTTTCATCATGACCCGACCAAGATTAGAACCTGGGACCTTCTGGGTGGCGGGCAGGCATGGTAACCATTCCGCCACGGAGGTCGTCATGAATAAAATATAAACAGTATTTTGTCTCTTGAAAACTTGTTAAATTTTACTTGCGCGGTATTGTTTTTTAAGCGACGATATTGAAAATAAATGTGGGAATTACCACTTCCGAATAATTCTAGTATCAGTTTAACGTTTCTTAATTAGAAAATAGTATTTTCGAGACTTTATTAGCAAGTGGTGAAACAGACAATTAAAATAATAAAAACATTGATGTGTCGCAACGCAGCAGTCGTAATGTGGTGAAGTTTTGGCGAGTCACAAATGACAACAAAACATTCAAAAGTTTCTAGAAAAAATTTAGAAAAAAATCTTTATAAAGAGGTCTTAAATTGTCACATTTATTCCAACAGTTTTAACCTCTGCGAATATAAAACAAATTAGCCAATTTAATAAAGTCGGTGACCAAGCGGCGTTAAAATGATTGATTAGACACATTATTGTGTTATTTTTACAATGTATCATACACAATAATACAACAAATAGAAACGACATTAATGTCAGATCTGAAACGCATCACTTGATATTTCGATTAAAACGCCTCAAATAAATTGAATATTTATTTATTTTGTTTTAATTCAAGTTCGAATAGACAGCGCATGCATTACGCACGCAAACGTGCACATATTATACGTACGCACGGTAAAATATATTTATGTACTATTTCTATGCGAGAATTTTGAATTCTAATACTTAAATTGTCGTTTCTATTCATCATGCTATTCCTTTGACTTACCTTAAATCTTACACTTCCTCACCAAAATGTAGGGAGAATTGGTAGAAAGAAAATATTTGGTGCTTTATTCCGTACATCTATATATATAAAAGAGAAAATCACTGACTGATTCATCACGAAATCTCCGAAACCACAAGTGCCAGGAGTCTCAAATTTTGCATGGGGGTTACTTTTGGGGCGTAGGTGCTCACTAAGAAAGGATTTTTGGAAATTCATCCCCTAAGGGGGTAAAACGGGGGTGCAAAGTTAGTGTGAAACTTTGCCGTTTTTGAAGTTATTCGAATGAATTTCAGCATGAAAGTTCTTTATTGGCAGGCATTAAAGACGAACAAAATATTTTTCTCGAAAATCATCCCTTGGGTGGTTAAACGGGGTTGCAAAGTTAGTATGAAACTTTGCCGTTTTTAAAGTTATTCAAATGAAATTCAGCATTAAGGTTCTTTACTGAAAAGCATGAAACATGAGTAAAATATTTTTTTCAAAATTCATACCTTAGGGGGTTAAACGGGGGCGCAAATTTCGTATGAAACTTTGCCGTTTTTGAAGTTATTTAAATGAAATTCAGCATTAAGGTTCTTTATTGAAAGGCATGAAACACGAGGAAAATATTTTTCTCAAAAATTATCCCTTGGGTGGTTAAACGGGGTTGCAAAGTTAGTATGAAACTTTGCCGTTTTTAAAGTTATTCAAATGAAATTCAGCATTAAGGTTCTTTACTGAAAAGCATGAAACATGAGTAAAATATTTTTTTCAAAATTCATCCCTTAGGGGGTTAAACGGGGGTGCAAAGTTAGTATGAAACTTTGCCGTTTTGAAGTATTCGAATGAAATTCAGCATGAAGGTTCTTTAGGCGATACGAAGTTCGCCCGGTCAGCTAGTGATATGAATAAATCGATAATTCGACTTTCATGAATAAACATAATGCTATACCTGGGATAAACCCGAAAATACATATTTGCGACTTGTTAACTTATCCAATAAAATCTTCCCATGCAATTTGGTGAGGAGGAAGCATAAACCCCGTTTCACAATAGATTACATTACTATTCGAACAATGTTAACACGAAGAACATGACTATAATCGGATACTTTCAAAACCCATGCGAAACACGGCTTTAGCAACAGCCTATAATTTTTTAATTATTTCCATGAAATTAACATTATAATTATTCGTTTCAATTTTAACACGAACATTCTAATATAATGATATTCAACATTTTCTTATTTTTTTTCCATACTAACCACCCGTAAAGTACTGACATTTCCCGCTAGGCGTGAATGTACGCCGTGCGTGCGCGAACGCAGTACAACGCATACGTTCGACGTATGCATGAGAAATGTTAGTATAATGGGTCTTAAACTACGCGATAGCGGAACATTGTAAAAGCTAATAACGAGTTATGAAAAATTATTGCAAAAGTGTGCTCTTAAAAATTTAATATCAGTTCGAATGTGAAGATGCGTTCGATGTAGCGACACTGTCGACCTTTTTACGAGCGGACGCAACGCATTTGCAACTACCCATTACACAATTGTATATTTTTAACTATCGCGTTTTGAACACACATTATAACACTTTTTTAACAGGGCTTGGACGCGCATATACTTGCTTCTCAGTCTCCCCAAGACCAAGGCAGATGTAACTCTGTCGAAACGTCGGATGTGAAAACAACTAAGTTTATTTGCGCGGTCAAGACCCGTTAATAAAGTTTTATAATGTACCCACTATGCAACTTATACAATACAACCACTCTCATCCCACTATTAGAACCAATTTAACGGATTTATAAGCCGACCACGCTGCTACGACTTAGCGAAAGTCAGCGTTTGTAACTTAATTTCAATATTAACACAATTTCATAGAGTTATTTAAATTTAATTTATATAGCTAGTTACATTGTGCTGTTAAAATTATGATATCAGCACTTAATACCGTTAATAAATATAACAAAGATATATACAGCTATAATTATCACTAATTGATATTTTATATAATTTATTAATAAATACATGCGAATTATAGATATACTAGCTTTTCCCCGCGGCTTCGCTCGCGGTTAATTTAATGACATAGATCTCGTTTGACAACAAAACCACCCATTGCGCGACTTGGTGACGCCATCTGTTCGCCGACATCGCAATTGCAGCGCCACATTTAGTAGAAAAAATATTTTCCCATTGGAATGACATACTTTAACGGGATAAAAAGCCTATGTTGGGCTCTGTACCCCTGACATGTAAACAAATTTTCATAATGATCGACCGATTAGTCAAGCCGTGAAAGAATAACAAACAAACAAACTCACTTTCTCATTTATAATATTAGTATGATAAAAGAGCCAATTTTTGTTACATTATTATACAATGTAATATCAGCCCTGTATAACAAAATAAATCACTCCACTGATATGCGAAATAATATGTGGTAAATGTTTCGGTAATTATACGCCATGCCGTGTACTGCTGTAGCCTGTAACGACATATAAATGTAACTAAATTTCCATAGTGTGGACGCCTTGAGCGGACGAACCGTGCACACTTACGCGTAGTGAGCATTATTTGTACGGGACGACGCAGATTTCTACATCTGCCTTGAGTACATCTTTATTGTTATACAAAATTAACTGATTTACGTTCTTGTTTTATAATAGTAGTAATAATATAGTTAATGTCTGCTAAGTTAAAAAATTTTACTTTAATTTGTCGTTGTGACTTGAGCGCTCAAAGACGCGAGAACTACTCGAAACACGTTTTATTGTTGATTTTGTATTTGGATACGCTCACTGTCTTGTAATTAACCTATTTTTTAAGTTTTTTATCTTAGTAAGTGAATTTTGTATATATTCTTTATGAGATAATAAAGTTTCTTAAACCTCAATTCTTTCATTGCGTGTAACATTACATGATACGTTACAGCAGTCTGAACCCGGCATTACGAATACGTATCGATACACTTTTGACTAATTACGGAACATCTAGGTCGACAGAGTCCCGCTCCTATTTCTGGGTGTGGAGTCACAGGGTAAACCTAACGGACCTACAGTCACACATTCCGTCTTGGATATGTTATCCAATGTTGGGTAGTTGAAAATGCGTCGTAAACTATTACCACATGTTTTTAAATTCGCACGCGAAGCGAATAGAAATTACTTTAAAGACGTGCAAACGACAAACAGCCGCTCACAGTCACGTTAGATGAAACCATTTCTCTCTTAAGAAATACACCGTCAATTTACGACTTACCATGAAACTTGTCTTAAGACAAGTATAACAACATGATTGTGTAGTGGAATGCTAATGAATGCTCTTGAAATTCACTTTTACACGTGTATGTCATACACGTACGTACACGTAACGTGCGTATACGCATAATGGTGCGTACTTCGGCAAGTTTAAGATTTATTAATTATATTAAATTTAAAACTTATGGGAGTCAACTGTGAGTTAGGTGGTTTTTAGGCCACTTTACAAACTGTCAGGACCCCAAATAATATCAAATACTACTGAACTTCGGTCATATTTATGGGGGGTGGGAGTTTTCTATCCCTATCCTTTTATCCCCGATCAGCTGCCAGATATACGTTGAATTACAAGTATTTAAATTAGATTAAAGTCTTTTCATCGATATTTTTCCATGCTCATTTATTCGTCTTATGTAAATCTCGAAAATGAATTTAAAACTATCTGTTGTCCTATCCGCCGATGTGCGCAACCATTCAAAACATAAATAAATCTGGAATCGCAAGAACAAATTGACGTGATAAATGTACGCACAAACTACTATGCATGTGTTTACAGAATAAACTGAAAAACAGGTTAAAATCTAGTCTCAATCTCGAGCTCATCTCGCTCGTTTTTTGTATGAGCAAAATAGCGCATGAAATTGAAACGAGAATAGACACGTTATTTGTTGGCCTGAACATATTACGAGACCCGATACTTGTTGCGACGTTAAGATTTACTTGTCAAAAACGGACAATAATGGCAACTTTATATAGGGTTCATTATTTCGTGATTTTGTGCACAATATTAGCACCCCACTACATATAGCGATGCTTCTCTCAGTACGTTACGAGGGTGAAATAAAATCTAAACAAACTACAGTCGATTACGTCTACGACACCCTGTAATTTCCATTTTGTCTATACTAACAGAGAATCGCGCTGGAACATTTTAGACTGGAGCACTGGCGTTTTATTCTAAACGGTACGGAAACAATATGAGATTGAATAAAATAATAATCGTAAATTGGCAGTACACATAATATTAAACTGCCAAATTTAATCAATGTTGAGCTATAAGTATCTGTAAAACGATTCCGTCAGATATGCACCGAGCCGTCGGGTGCTTTATAGAGCAGCAGATACCCGGCGCCGACAAATCCGTGCGGGTCGGTACTGATAGGCGTCGATAACCTATTTCTTTATAAGTGATCGCATTAACATACATAGAGAATGATTCCGGTACCGTATGAAGGAATGACTCGTACCGGACTTGTCGGCGCCTGAAACCTGCCTCTCTATGTAAGCACCCTTAAGAAATTATTAGCTGCATTCAAATATAATATCTTTACAACCTTGGACGCAGGTAGCAACCAAATCCAAATCAATTAGGAAAAGGGTTAACGTTGAACATTTCCTATTACCACTTAATATAATTTTCAGATATTTTCAGTATGGTAACACTGAATCAATTGACAGCTGTCAGTTTGACAGTTTTAACTATCATTTTCGCACGTTCGAAAACGCCAGTGCGTACGGACTCTCTCTACTGAAACTCTAGCGAAAACTAAATAATTAACGTTTCGATTTGATATAACCCATTCAGTTTAACCTCACCGACACCTTAGCTATATTGGAGAGTTTAAAATCGAATAGTCATCACATTAGGTCATCTCTTTCTATCTTCCTTAATTAGACAGTGACAACGTGACCAATTCGATAAAAGACTGCCAATTCTAAAGTGTCAGTAAGCACGAAGTACTGAGAGAAGCGTAACATTACCGTCTTAGTTGCCCTCGATGGCCTTAGCGACAAACTCGATAAACCTCTTTCCATACTGTTCTGGATCGCAGGTTGATATCCCGTCCACATTGCTGCCGTACTTGACTGTTTTTGCTGCTTTAGCCGCCTGAAAAAAAAATATATACATCATGTAATGTTATGTACTAGCTATTCGCGGTTATATCTGCGAAACCCCGTTTTTCGCGGACTGGTCACATAAGATTATATGTATACCTAGTCTTGCCATAAATATTGTAAAATAGTTTTTTTATATTTTTCAATTGCAAATAACATTTATTACTTTTACAATGTGTTAGTTTAATACATAAATATAAAACAATTTAAAATATAAAAGGTTTATTCGAAGTGGTCTCCATTGGCTGCAATACAGTCCTTTAAACTTTGAAGCCAGTTATCAATAGAAACACGCACTCTTTCCATGGGAAAATTCTTCACTGCCAATCGTATGGATTGTGTTAGGGACTCCAAATTATCATGGCGTTTAGAGCAAGCCGTACTCTCTAAAACGCACCATAAATCATAATCCAGTGGTTTAAGATCGGGACTAGACGACGGCCAGTCTTCAGCTCTGATGAAGTCGGAAACGTTCGATTCTAACCAAGACTGCGTGGACCGAGCTTTGTGACCCGGCGCCGAGTCTTGCTGGAAGGACCATTCTTGGTTATTGAACATGGAGTTGTTAAGGGGCTTAACTACCTTCTCAAGAATGATATCTTGATACACTTGTGCCGATGTTTTGATACCTTTTTCACAAAAGTATGGCACAGTCACTCCTTCATAGCTAACACCCCACCAAATGATCACTGAAGTCCGGTAACGCCCACGATGCACTCTGTCGACTAATTGGGAAACTTCCTTAGAGCTTTGAGAATAAATGCGGTCATTTTGTTTGTTAAATTGTTGCTCAATTATTAAAAAAATCTCATCCGTAAACAAAAATTTTCTGTGATTTCCCTTTGCGTACCGCTTCAGTAGATTTTTCGATTTTACCACCCAATTCTTTTTTAAATTATCAGTTAAGAAATGACCAGTACGTCTCTTATAAACTGCAAGTCCTAAGTCATCTTTTAAAATACGCGACATTTTTCTAGGTGCTATCTTCATCTCCCGAGATAAAATCTTTTGCTTTCGGACAGGATTTCTTCGAATTCTTTCCCTTACTGCTTTAACCACCTTTTTCGTACGAACACTACGTGGACGGCCAGATCTTTTTCTGTCACAAAGAGAGGAGCTCTCATTGTACCTATTAATAGCCCGGTACACAAACATTTTACTAATACCAAGCGTATGGAGAGGTTTAAAAATTGCACTTGGCTCCATACCTACTTTGTGTAATGCAATCACAGCGATTCGGTTCTCTTTATCACCCCACTCTATTTTAATATCGCAAAATATTATACAATGTATTGGCGCCAAAATAAGAAAAGACAATGAAAAATCATATAAAATGACAGATTCCAAATTCAAATGTAATATTTTGTTTATTTTTCATTGTAACAGTATTTATGGCCAGACTAAGTATATGTATGTGGTTTTATTGTGTATCCTTATGTATTATTATTGAAAATTAGTTCAGTTTTATGTAGTTTTATGCACTTTTGACCCGTGGTCACGTTGGGTCGCAATTTATTACGCTGCAAATTTTATTTGTCAGATACTTGTTTTGCTTACCCTGCCCGTTTCTTTCTTTAATTCGTCACCCTAAGGATGCCTTGAAAAGATTGCTTTTAGCAATAAGGCCGCCTTGTTGCTAATGTTGCTATACACTAGTATACGTAAGATTTCAATATAATATTTCTTTGTGCTGTTGTATGTGTATTGCAAATAAAGTATATTCTATCTATCTATCTATCTAAGTATTTAACTATCTTATGTCTTAATCAAGATTATGAACTACCTGTGTACTAAATATAATTGAACAATACCTGTTTCTTAACTCCGTAGTGTGTCAAAACGTCAATCAGTGCGACGAAATAAATCTCCTTCTTTGGCGCGCCTGCAATACATATAAAAGTCATAAAACACTCTGCATTTTAAACAAATTCTTACAGTCAAGACGATTAGCAATGGTTCAAATTGCATCTTTTTGTCAACGCCACCTATTCCAATATACTATTATAAAACTAAAATATACTATTATACCCGAAGTAAGTAAGTGGTACGGTCACTATGAACGTGTAATGAATATACTCACAGTCCTGGCTGGGTATGGCGTAGATGTCCAGCTCGGGTATGATCCCCTGGTAGCGCAGCGACGACTGGCGCTGCAGGCCGGCGCCGCGGGGCGAGTCCGGCGGCGTGGTGTAGCCCCAGGGGCGCTCGCCGTCCGACGAGGTCGACGAGTCCGAGTCCGCCTCGGCCTCGCGCAGCCGCAGCGCTTCGGCCTCGGCCTCGCCGCGCCCGCACTCGTGCACGCCCAGCAGGAGCGAGTAGTCCATCAGGTGCAGCTTTGTCAGGAACTGGAAATACACGAGTCATGGTAATGGAAATTAGGAAAAAAAATTCGAGCAAAGTAGTAGTGGTGTAGTAGTAAGACGACGTTTACATCACGTGAGTAATTGTGATGAAAATCCGGAAAAAAAAATGGTAAAAAAATATTTTAAAACATTTAATTAACAATAAATAAATTGAAAGTAAAAAAATATGCACACATAAAAATACTTCTTGGAATATTAAAGCAAATAATTATTATCATTTTATCTTTGTAAAAGATATTAAAAAAGAAAAAAATCACAATCAACGATAATGAAAAGCAATAGTTATTTGTTATGCAAGGCTGCAAAGTTGTTTTTTGGCGCGAGTACTTAAATTGAAACCTGAGCTAGCGAAGGATTCTAGGATTGAACCACGAGCGAAGCGAGTGGTTCAAATATAGAATCCTGAGCGTAGCGAGGGTTTCAAAGGTACGAGACGCAGAATAACTTTGCTGCCGAGCGAAACACAAAATTTTTCACCTCACTACAGCGAGGAAAATCCTAGGTGCAAGAAAAACGCAAATAATATATTAAATAAATGTTTTTTTTTTCATGCGGTGTCGTGCTGGCCAGTTCGATTATTTCAAAAATAAGGTTGGCACACTGGCATGAAATAAGTATTAATGCATTTTCAGAGGACTCGCGGTATAAAAAATTAAAGAATAGAAAGGTTCTAATTTTAAAAATACTTTCCACGCTAGGGCACAAAATGCACTTTTGCGCTCAGATTTCGAATGACAAACAGATTCTTTCCGAGCTTGCGAGGTGAAAAAGATTTTGTTTGTCTGAAGGCGCGGAATTCGCAGGCAGCTATACACCAGCCACAACTACTACATTACTAACATTTAGGAGCTTTTATTTTTATAGTCGTCTTACACCAAAACATTCAAAATAATATTGTCATTGGCATTACATTTGAATATAACATGGAAAACATACCTCCACGTCTGCGGTGAGTGTCTCAAGCAATTTGTCCTTGGCGGCTTCGCCAATGTCAATGCGAATTCCTTGTTTGATGAAGTCGTTGTCCTTCAAAGTGGGCAGTTCTTTCTCCAACTCCTTCTCCGACGCCTCTCGGTCCACAGTCGACCCTTTCAAGTCATATTTCCTAAAAGTTGTAATAGTTTTTCATACTTTCCTTAAACATACCTACAATAATAATTCGAAAAATATATTATTTTTCGAATTATTATTATAGGTATGTAAGGGGCGGTTTCAGTTCGGTGTCAGAAGTTAAGAATTCGGGATATGTGCTGTGCGTATGTTAAGTACCTGTGTATATTCATACATACCTGTGTACGTTAAGGTGATCTGAGAAGACATTCCTGGTGGCGACGAGGTAGTGCTCAATACCGTCAACGGTGAGCCGGTACATACCAAGGTACTGCGGCAGGAGCGTCTTGCCGTGTCGCTCAACTATATACTGAAAAATAAAGTAGGTAATTGTTTACTCCTTGAGCGATAGTAAACATACCATCTCATTGACGACCTCCGTGGTGTAATGGTTACCATGCCGGTCCGTCCGCCACCCAGAAGTCCCCGCGTTAAAATCCCGGTCGGGTCATAATTGGGTTTTTAGTTTGAACGGGCCGAATTGAACGGGCCATGGGACGTTCGACCGTATAGCCAAAATCGTCTGCGTCCCAACGGTCCACTGATTAAATTACTTTTTAAAAATACTGTCAGTACAATCGGTCGCATAAAGCGTTCATTAAGGTCGTACCAACAAATTTCGCTAAAATTTTGCTGTTTTTCAAGTTGTCTCTACTCCTAGCTACCATAACGAATAACCACCAAAAAAATATATGTTGTGCTATAATCATTGTACTACATTTATGCAGCTCGAAATTTGAAATTACTGAATATTTATGGAGTAATAAAATATTTAAGGAACCTAGTAATCAAAGAAAGAATGCGATTCAACTTGGGTATTTATGCATCGATTCGTGTAAAATTTACATTAATACATAGGCAATAATATTATCTACTCATTTGTAGCTTTGTTTTTGAATTTGAGTGTATTTCCACCAAGTCACAAGCAATTTTCCGTCAATTACGTAATTTCTGGATAGCGGGTGACTGGACACAAGGTAATCAGTGCGCTCCCACGCTTTCCGATGGATGGACGTGTGCCAAATTTTCGCTGCACCATGCATGCTCTCGATTTTTTATTATTATGACGAAAATATCCAAATATAAAAAATATCAACTAAAAAAATACAATAAATGCATGAAAGTTATTTATCTTTTAAAAAATAAAATAAAATATTTATTTTATAAAGATAAATAACTTTCATGCATTTATTGTATTTTTTTTTTGTTTCGAAAATATTTATTGTGTTTTCGAAAATATCCAAATATAAAAAATATCAACTAAAAAAATACAATAAATGCATGAAAGTTATTTATCTTTATAAAATAAATATTTTATTTTATTTTTTAAAAGATAAATAACTTTCATGCATTTATTGTATTTTTTTTTGTTCATATTTTTTATATTTGGATATTTTCGTCATACAGATTCATACAGATTGAGCTAGCCCCAAAGTAAGTTCGAAACTTGTGTTATGGGATACTAACTCAACGATATTATGTTTTATAACAAATACATATATATATAAACATCCAAGACCCGAGGCCAATCAGAAAAAGTTCGTTTTTCATCATGACCCGACCGGGATTCGAACCCGGGACCTCCTGGGTGGCGGTCTGGCGTGGTAACCATTACGCCACGGAGGTCGTCAAACCAAATACGTTGAATTATATATTATGACGTATATTATTTTTATCCACGATAATGATTGTGGCTCATTACAGCGCCACATACAATACTTAAATTTCGACACTGCTCCTATTGGTTACATGGTTTTTTGGTAGATTCAACAAATCGCTAGTTTTAGTCCAGTGTCTCCTGGTTCGATCCTTAGGTTGGTGTTCATGCTTTTTGATTTTTAAACTTTTTTTTACAATATAATTTTATGTTTTACTTTTTACCTACCTACAATTGCAAGCAGTAAAAAACTATAATAAAAATATGTAATAAAATGCATTAAATTTTTTAAATAGGAATCTGAAATTGTCGAAGTATTTTTATACACATTAAAATTATATTTTTCTTTTTATCTCTTTTTAGACGAGAAAAAAAAGAGATAAAACGAAAAATATTATTTACTAATGTGTATAAAAATAGACAATATCAGATACCAATTTAAAATTTTGAGGACATTTTTATTATAATTTTTTTTTACTGCTCGTACGTAACTTATTGTTAGGTAGGTAAAAAGTAAAACATAAAATTATATTGCTAAAAAGAAGTGTAAAAATCAAATAAAAAACATGAGCACCAATTAAGACTTGAACCTGGACATTATTTACTAATGATTTCTTGAATCAACCATAAAGCCATCGTAAACAATAAGAGATGTGGCGAAATTTAACTATGTATTGTATGTCGCAAATAAAATTATGATATAGATTACGTCATTTATTTGA
This sequence comes from Endotricha flammealis, assembly GCA_905163395.2. NCBI lineage: Eukaryota > Metazoa > Arthropoda > Insecta > Lepidoptera > Pyralidae > Endotricha > Endotricha flammealis. The sequence goes on from LR990867.1 coordinate 3,878,473, forward strand.
CTCATATTATTTTTACTCATGTGCTCATAGTGCCTTTCATACCATACTAGTGGGTGCCTGCGGCTTCGCCTGCGTGGAGTTTGGTTTTTCTAGTTTTATGCATTTCTGGGATAAAAAGCACTCTAAATGTTGACTCGAGATCTCCGTGTAAAATTTCATCAAAATTCATTCTTTAAATTCAGTGGTTTTTGCGTGATACGGTATAACACGCAGACGTACAGTTTTTTTTGTTGAAAATGACTATTTTGGTACTGTATCGATAGTAAAATCCAGCCGATCAATATTTAAAAAAAATGTGTGTGTCCTGTGAAAACCGGTACAACACGAGTTGTAGCAAAATGACCTTTTTCATTGAATGTGAATCAGAGAAAAATACCCATTTTTTCTGTCTAATCCATATTTTGATAGGGCTTATAGTTCCTGAGATAGTATGGTACAACTAGAGCAAAAAAACGGGTTTTGTTAAATAATTTTGTGTAACCAACCAAATACGACATAACATACATCGCCTGCAAAATTTCATTTGCAATGTTAAGATTTGTTTATAATAATATATATTTAGTTCTATCATAATTCACATAACATTTTAAAAGTGTCAACTGATATTGTTTAGTTCTAGAGGTCTATGGAAAGTGTTCAAATATTTTAATAATTGGTTTCTCAACTAGATGTCGTTAATATTACCGCGCCGCGCCGAGTCATTGCCAGCCCTCTAGTGGTGAAAAAGGCAAGGTTTTTATCAAAACTTAGTACTACAAAATGATCAATAGATGTCAAGTTTTTGGCATTTTACGTAATATTAAAGCGGGGTGAAGGGGTGAAGTAACGTTACTTAGAGGTCAAATCTTCAAGGTCATCGGCTCCTTGGAGCCCCTTAACAACAAACAATACCTATTAATATAAATTGTATATATTAATATTTTATTATTATTTATTTTATTTTATAAATATTAATATTTTTTATAAAGTATTTATTATTTCCTACTTAAATATTAAAAAAAAACAAAATACCTAAAGAAACAAAATACATTATAATCAACATAAAGACTTCAGTTAGCAGTTAGCAACAACCCTTATCTCTTACGATTCTTTTCATTAGCTTGCTATTGTGTTGTGCCGTGTTAGTGGTCAAAAAATAATTTGTGGTGAGTATTTTTTACACATGATTCCAAAATTCCATTTGCCTTATTAATTCTCACATTTCAAATTATTTTTTTACAATATGCATATTTATTTTCAGCAAAAAAAATGTATATGTATAATGTTTGAATTCCAAATAGAAAGTTCCTCTATCTTTACCTAATTCATAAAGTTAAATATTTATCTAGTCTACTATTATTTTTTAATTCATTGTTTTAGAAAAAAAAAATTTGTGTATTGTGTTTTTTTTATAATTATGTTGTGTTTAATTTTAGGTTATTAAAAAAATGGACGACGAACAGTCATCTACGTCTCAATATGGATCAGTACATGTAGGCACATCAAGAAAAGGTGGACAGCTTTTATTTATACATGGGTTTGAGTACGCCAGGAGAAAAATAAATAAAGGCAGTACCGAAATTTGGGTTTGTTCGAAAAAAAAATACGTGCAAAGTTTAAGATAATAAACAATATAAAAAAACGTGTTTTAATTTTCACAATTTTAGTTTTCTATCTGTATGTACTTAAATGTTTTATTACATTCAATTTGTTTACAAAATTTAATCAGTCGCCCGTTGGAACGCAAGAAGATTTTGGCTATACGGTCGAACGGCCCATGGTCCGTTCAATTTGGCCCGTTCAAACTAAAAACCCCATAATTAAAAACGAACATTTTCTGATTGGCCTGGGTGTTGAATGTTTATCTATGTATGTTATTGTTATAAAATATAGTATCGTTGAGTCAGTACCTATCCCAAAACACAAGTCTCTCAAACTTACTTTGGGGCTAGCTTAATCTGTGTGATTTGAGTTATCTATACTGTAACACAATATGGAGTACTAGCTAATGCCCGCGGTGTTACCCGCGTTTAATTTTATGAACAGCAGCGCCATCTATATCAGAATTTTGACTAAATCCTACGGAAATCGCGTAATTTTTGGTATAAAAAGTATCCTGTGTTAATCTAAGGTATCACTTACCTACCTGCCAAATATCATAAAAATTAGTCCAGCCATTTGAGCGTGAAGAAGTAACAAACATATACACAAACTTTCGCCTTTAAAATATTAATAGGATTGTTAGTATAGGATCCATTTTTTTTTATAAAGTCGTGTTTTCACAACAACGCATTATCGAGAAAGACTATAGCTATACCTATAACATTACGCTTTCGGGATCCGCGAACGAGAATAACGCAAAACCGCGGGCATTAGCTAGTGAACTATAATATGATGGCTGAAAATCGAAAAAAAAAAAACTATTCGCATTGATAACTTATCCATTTCCATGTAAATCAGCTGTTGACACGACACAATCTAATCTCGTCAAAGATGTATTAGATATTGTTTTGATATGAAAATATACTGTGAATTATCCATACAATTATGGATATGGCGGTTGAGAGGTATGATAAGCATGCAAATATCATTCATGGGTAAAATTTCTGCATCGGGCAGTATTTGAAGCTTTAGAAGTAAGGTGGAGGGGTCCTTCCCCAAACGGGTTGCTCTGTTTTGAGCGGATTATCCGCTGTGCCCTACCTCTCTTAAAATTTAAACCTTAAACGATATCCCCTTTGTTAATAAGAAAAGATAAACTAAAAATTATTAACTAAAAATTAAAGAAAAACCTATTTTGTCACTGTCATTCTTGAGAATTAAATAAAGTGCGAAAATTAAAAACCAAGTCTTAAGTTAAACTTTGGCTGTTCTTCTATATATATATAAAAGGAGAAGCTGACTGTCTGACTGTCTGACTGTCTGACTGACTGACTGACTGACTGACTGACTGACTGACTGACTGACTGACTATCAACGCAGGGCCTAAACTATAAGGGTTAGTAACTTGAAATTTTGCACAGGGGTTTCTTTTATAACGTAGGGGAGCACTAAGAAAGGATTTTTCAAAATTCCCACGGGAAAGCGAGATATACGCAATCGAAGTTGCGCGGGTTTCGCTAGTTGTTTATATAAATAAATTTAATGACTGTACACAAGAAACAAGATTGTGCACCACAGATAAAAAGGAACTGTATGGTACTCTGTCACGAGCGTAGGTACTTATATGTAGTTTCTTGCAGATTTAAGCCCGCCTTTAGCCTGTATCCATGGTATAACTTACCGGGTGATAATGTTTGAGAAACGAGTGCATCCTCTCTACTTCTTCAGATGTGAGCGTCTTCAGTATAAACAGCCGGTCGTAACTCTGGTAGAACTTCGCGCCCGACTTGCCGGATGAATCGTCAGGCGTTGGCTGCGACCTGCGACAAATTGCAATTCAATACGCATTAGAATAATCAAGACATATTCTTCTTATAATGTTTGCACTATCAGGTAGATGGCGCCACTGCGACTTACTTAGTTTAAAGGAATGAGTTTCACCACCCTTACTAACCTTCCCGGTAGCTCAGTGGTTAGAGTACCCGGCCGGATATCGAGAGGACGTGGGTGCGAATCCCACCTGGGGCGGGGTGGTAAAACTTTCTTAAATATTCTTCTTAGCCGTAATATCAGATAAAGACTATTCTCGTAACAATAATAGTTAAAAATCAGGTGTCATGTTCATGTGTCTCAAGCAAGCGCTGTCTCGCTCATACAAAATAGGAATTGAACCTAGCGCGTGAGTTTGAGACGAGATTGAAACAGTTTTTCTTACGAAAATAGACCCACTGATCCTTTCAGTTAAAGTACAAAAATACCCGGGTTATCGACTTGTGGATATAAATGCATATATTAACCTAATGACCGCCACAGTGAATAATTTAATACTAGGTAACTAAAATTTTGGAGAAAGGTACAATACATGTATGTATAGGTTTCTTGGTCGTAGGAAAAGTACTATTAAGTTTTTTTTTTTTTGTTTTTAAGCCTTGAGCGGACACAAGTTTTTTTTTTACTGTTTTTGAACATCTCTATAACATTAAGTTAAATTTTTGGTGGCTACTATTTGGCCACTGCCCATTAAAGAGTAAAGAGATTTTTGGATACGTTTTCCTTATAAAATGTCAATTGAATCACATCAACTCTAAACTATCCAAATACGTCATTCAAAAAGTACTGTGGGTGCCAAAAGGTTAATATACTTAACATTACATACACGGTGTTTACAGCGGTGTAATTCTACCACGTGCACCTTGGGAAAAAACATCGCTAATACCTTGCCTTCACCATGACTAACTAGGGGAAAAAAGTTCATTCATAATGTTTACAAACGTTTTATTTTCCCATGATTCGTTCATTTAAAATCTAAGGCCCGGTTTCCTCCAAAGAAACTCCGAGAAGAAATGTCTAATTCTCCTTCCTTCTCTCCGAGACGAAATGTCAAATTTTTCTATAGAGTCTTGTGCTGCACGCGAGCAAGCGAGGCGCGGCCAAGCGGAGATGTGTGTACCCGGGCGCCACATTTCTCCTCTCTGCTCTGGTGGAAACCGGAGAGGAGAGGACATGTCGAATTTTTCTATAGAATCTTGTTGGACGCGAGTAAGCGAGGCGAGACCGAGCGGAGATGTGTGTACTCCGGGCGGCACATCTCTCCTCTCTGCTCTGGTGGAAAGAGGAGAGATGTCTAATTTTTCTATAGAATCTTGTTGCACGCGAGCAAGCGAGGCGCGGCCGAGCGGAGATGTGTGTACCCGGGCGGCACATCTCTCCTCTCTGCTTTAGACGTGGAAACCGGAGAGGAGAGGAGATGTCTAATTTTTCTATAGAATCTTGTGACGCACACCGCACGTGAGCAAGCGGGGCGCGGCCGAGCGGGAAATATGTGTACCCGGGCAGCACATCTCTCCTCTCTACTTTGGTGGAAACCGGGACTAATGCTGTGTTGTCGTCAACAACACATGATGTTCAGACATCCATGAAGTATCCGCGTGTAATCAATTAAATTGCCGTGTCATTAATTGTCGGTTCAGTAATCGTTTTTGTGTCTTGAACAAACTGTACGTATTTTCATTGATTGATGTTTTTTTTTACATTTTCTATTTCACGAAGTCCGTATGGCTAGGAATGTTGAAAAGGGCACATGCACATTGTGTGCGTATCCGATTTTACGAGCGCTCCCGAAGTGCCTTACAACATTCATAGTCAAACGGACTTCGTGAAAGTAGAATATACAATATGAGTAGAATATCTGTCACAGTTACGTATAAACATCTACAACTAGGTAGATAAATAAAATTCACACACTAACATTCTTTACATGTGAGAATTGTGAGACGTGTGCGTCTGTGCATTTACCAATTTGCGTATTATAATTTATGACGTCACAAAATGACACATCTCTTCTGTTCGAGGTTAAAACCATTCCTATAGAATTTTTATGTACAGTTTAACCAGCATGCCCCAAAACGGAATTCCTTATTTATATATTTTTTTGTTAATAAATCACAATATCACACGAAATATTAATGGAGCAAAATGGACCCCACCGTTGTTCTGGGGTTTATATGTTCCATGGTTAGGTGGGAATTTCATAAAAATATGTATAATTCTTCTTCTTCTTACCATTATCCTACTCTATGTGGGGTCCGTACAGCATGTAAATTTTTTCCATTTCACCCTATCATTTTGTAATGTGTTAAGAAACATAAAAATATGTAAATAATAAACCATTATATTATAAAGATTTTTGATATGTAAGCTCTATATTTATTTAAAGTTATTCGAGGCAATTACTGCAACTGATTTTCATATTTTATCATGACATGTAACTTATATATTTATACTTGATATGATATTACTGTTAATAAAATTTATATTGATATCTTAATAATAAACACTTGAAAAGCAATAAATAATAATATTTGTACGAAGTTATTGAAAAGTTTAAATAACATAATACATCATTTAAACTGCTCGTAAGTGTTATAGTGTTTGGTGGCACGTGTGCACAAGATGACAGTGGCGCTGTGCACATTGCAGTGTCGAAAATATAGGACATTGGGTATAAGTGTATTTAGGACAATTGTGAAGGTTAAGGAACACAAGTAGGGGTCATTGCCAACTAATCGCCTGCCGTCCTTCCTATGAATACTCACCGATAACTCGAATGAACATTTTTAATGGATGATTTTGTTATATATCAACATTGTTTTAGTCGGGAAATTTCGAGAAAACCGTAACAATGGTAGGGGAAACTCACACTTTTTTTTAAATCACACCACATCATTTACGAATTTAAGGTAATGACGGCGATCTCCAACAATACAGCCAGTGAATGTGGGTATGATGATTGCCGTGTCAGTTCAAAAAGGCACACTACATACGGTTATTTGTATAAAAAAAATATAAAAAAAATCGTACAGCGTAGAAAAACTCCGCTGACCTCAGGCGTTTTATCGTCAGGCCGCGTTTGACGAATTCACTTGCATCGTGGAATATCCCCTCTGGTTGGGTCTCGTTTTTCATGTTGGCAACGCCGGAGGGCGCTGTCGCCGACCGCCGTAGCATACCGCATAGCCTCTTCTGTACCCTCGAGCAGAGGTAGTTATCTGGCTTTCTAAACCTAGGGACCAGGACAGGAATAGGAGAGGGATGCCGTCCAATAGTTACGGACATAAAAATAAATACAAATAAATACATAATCATAGAAAGAAAATGATAAATCTTTAGCGTTCACTCGTGCCAATATTATTTTTGAATATAACATTTTTGTTATTAAAGTATAAAGTTGGGTACCTTGTGAGCGATTCCTTATAGTCAATGTCATCGATGCCGAACCTCTCCCTTAGGTTTCGGAAGACTAACGGACAGTATTCCTTCACCTTGAAATGTGATGGCATATTTTCTCTGAAACAATAAGAATGTTATAATCTATGAGTGTCAAAAAAGTAAGAATAACTCCGCAGTACAACAGGTGGTCAATTCTCTTTAAAAAAAAAAGTTGAAATCTAGTCTCAATCTTAAATGATATGTTGCTCATTCATATTAGTACACTAGCGCAGTGTTTCCCAAACTTCGTTCTGCCACGGCCCGGTAATCACACTGGCCCTTCCGTGACCCTCCTAATACTTTTAAACCCAAGCTGGTTCTATTAGTTAAATAGGAAACATGTTTTATTAATACTACATAATTTTGGTATCGCCTATTTAGTCACAAAATTTTAGTGCCAATTATGGAAAGCTTTATCCTAAGGTCTGATTCCACTTCAAGTCGGTTTCTATATTTTACTATTGTATTATTTTTAAAACAAGGCGGGGAAAATTGCGAACCGGTTTTTTATTGTGATGGTCCGGTGTCGGGTCGCAAATGAGAAACACTGCACTAGCGTAACCCGCGCAACTTCGTTTACGTGTATTTAAGCACAGTAGCGCCACCTACATTATAAAACGCCATTGACTATCAAACTTTTGACCAATTCCTACGGGAATCGCGTAATTTTCGAGATAAAAAGTATCCTATGTGTTAATCTAAGGATTCTAAGGTATCAGCTACCTACATACCAAATATCATAAAAATAGGCCCAGCCATTTGAGCGTAAAGATGAACAAACATACACATAACTTTCGGCTTTATAATATTAGTAGGATAGTATAAAATAAAGTTGCTTCCCTGTCTGTATGTCTCTATGTACTTAGATCTTAAAAACTACGCCACAGATTTTTATGCGGTTTTTTTTAATAGAGTGATTCAAGAAGAATTTTTATATGTAAATACATACCGAAATTCCCACGGGAAAGCGGGTTACACGCAAACGAAGTTGCGCGGGTTTCGCTAGTAAAATATAAAGGAGAGATGGCGCTTGAGATTGAATTGACACTAGATTATTTTTATTATGAGAATAGTCCGGCAGATAATGTATATGGGTACTAAAGAAAAATCATGTCAAGCAATTTGGTTCCAAACGATGTGAAGTGAAGAAGGATAAAGGTCGTTGTCGTAATTGTGCAATTACAAAATTGACAAACGTCAAATATATATATATAGGAATAAATCACACAGATTGAACTAGCCCCAAAGTAAGTTCGAAACTTATGTTATGGGATACTAACTCAACGATTACTATATTTTATAACAAATACATATATAGATAAACATCCAAGACCCGAGGCCAATCAGAAAAAGTTCGTTTTTCATCATGACCCGACTGGGATTCGAAACCGGGAGGGCTACTACGAACCGTAAATCCGATACTTCGGCCGAAGTATCGGAAGATTTTTTAACGTCGAATACAAGGTATTTCATGGTTATAATTCGACGAGCTACTAAAAAAACCATGAACTACAAGGTATTTCATGGTTATAATTCAAGGAATTACTAAAATAACCATGAAAAAACCTTGTAATTCATAGTTAAAATTCTTCCGATACTTCGGCCGAAGTATCGGATTTACGTTTCGTAGTAGCCCTTCTGGACCTGCTGGGTGGCGGTCTGGCGTGTTAACCATTACGCCACGGAGGTCGTAAAATATCCGAATCAAAGTTTAATTTTAGGTCCCCATGACCTTCGTGGTCATCAAACTGGGATCCACGTATACCTCTTTCACCTGTTGACTGTACATTCACCGGCATAAATATATTGTCACTTTAGTACAGTCAAGAGAGCTTGACCTTGGCCTTGTACTGCAAGTGTATAGCTCAACGTGCACCTGACTGTATCTTGTCACTTTTATATATCATTTTAATTACTGAAGACTTATATTATAAGTGAACATGTCAACAATATTGTTACGAGTGTGGGGGTCGGGATTTGGATTAAACACCGTTGACTTGTTAGAAGAATTTATTGAGCCATGAACAGGTCACAGATACTCAATGTAGCCAAATCACACGAAGAATCGAAGTCCGTAGATCGCAGAGGTCGTTGGTCCAATCGCAGTATTCTTTCAAGTCGCAGAGTCGTCCGTAGTCCGTTTGTATCGCAAAGGTCGCAGGTTAACTCACTTGATTAGTCTTCGCAGTTATCGCACCGAAAGCTCAGGACGAACTGACTGTATCGGCTACCGTCACGGAATTTACATGCGTCGATATACGTCCCGAATGTTCCCATTTTTTATGGCCTTTTTTTGTGACTTGTTTACAAATAACTTTGATCAAAACAACTTCAAGGTCAACACAACTTCTAATGCGTAAGCTATTTTATACCTTATAGTACAAGCATTAAAGTTCAATGTCGCTTGTACTTGATACTGACTTGTTTGTCACGCTTGTTTTGAATGATAACTTATTTTTCTCGATCTATGAATAGTTGTAAACAAGTGATTCTAGTGGCGACGCGAGACGTCGAGAACATTCTAGCTCGTTCGCGACAAGACAATATCATAGTGACAATGTACTAAAATGACATTTTATTTTATGCTGCTGACTGGATTTTTCGCTTTCATAATGTGTATAAAATTATTGTGAAAAGATAAATCTACCATATTTTCCTCACCTTATCTAGTAATAGGTCTGACGCCAGAGGCTACACCAATATTAGCCCTAATGGGACTTAAACGATTTAATTACTCGAATAGGTGCAACAGATAAGAATACGTATCGACAGTCACATTAATTTTAAAAATTTCCTTTGTATGATTATTCTAATTTAAGATCTAAGACCGCGTATACATCTGCAAGCTCTTTTTTCGAAAAACTCGCGGTAGTCTTGCAATTTTTTAATTTTTTTATTGGGTATCCTTGGTAAAACCGTTTATAAATAAACATCTTATTATAACAAGTAATGGTTAGATAGTGGTTGATGTTGAGGACAATTATATTTCATTAACTTATTATGGTTATTACAACGTCTGTATTCTATTTACAGCGTTGCATCACTACTACATACGTATGCTATAATCAAGATTTTTAGTACTTCCTTTTAAATCTTTTTTTAGTGCTTCCTTTTATATGGTAACAGCTAATTATATGTATATAGAACATGCATGTTTGTGTCATGTTGTGGATACAATTTAAGTGCGCCCTAAAGTTCTCATTATGTTTAGTGCATAATGTAATTGTATGTAATTCTTTTGAGAAATAATATTGAGATGGTCTTGTTTTCTCTTATTCGAAATTCCACACATAGTTTCTCTTATTTCAATTCCATGGAGTTGCTGGCACAGCTCTACAAAATAAAGAAGGAAAAGATCTTACTTGTTAAATAAATGATTGTCAACTTTGAGCTTGGAGTAAGCCCTGAAGTCATCGGGCAGCAGCATAACCGGTATGGTGACATGACTGAGCTCATTTATCTGAAATAAAATTATTTCTATTACACTTATGCTTTGATTGTAATATATGTATCAAACTAATATTATAAATGAGAAAGTGAGTTTGTTTGTTATTCCATCACGGCTTGACTAATCAGCCGATCATTATGAAAATTTGTATTGTATTATATTGTCAGGGTTACAGAGCCCAACAAAGGCTACTTTTTATCCCGTGAAAGTATGTCATTCCAATGGGAAAATATTTTTTCGGAATAGAAAATATGCTATCGGCCAACAGATGGCGCCACAAGTCGCGCTATGGGTTGTTTTGTTGTCATAAAATTAACGCGAGCCACCTGGCCCTAAGAGTCGAAACAGCGTCACGCGGGGCCCGCCGCGTGTTCATACAAATGTGTATTTTTTATGAACCCGCAGCAGGCCCTGCGTGACGCAGTTTCGGATCTTAGGACACATACAAACACAAATGTCATCATATAAATATTTGCCCCATGCGGGGATCGAACCTGTACCTCTCATGCTGAAGGTAGGGTCACATTGAAAAAAATTTTGTTTAGACAAAATCATAGGTATGTATTCTATGCAGACAAAGTTGCGTTCTTAAGCCAGTTTAATATAGAAGTGAACAGGAAAATGTCTGTATTACAACCGACATCTTTACAACAACGTCTCTAAGAAACAAATTTAGCACAATTTATAGTCTATATTTATCAAATCATTCTTTAAATTGAGGCATCATTGTGACAATGTAACTTGTAACACATACAATTTAAATTCATTAATTTCAATGAATATGCGTCATCGCTAGCTACTATGACAACAGATCTATTATTTTCGAGCTATTATTTAATAATTAGTTGATTCCAATTCATAGAATTTTTTATCTTCGTGTTGATAATTTGAAATATAATTTATAATTTGAAATATAATTTAAAGTTAATCTATTTTAACATAAATTGTCATAACTTAAATAATTATATGCAACCGGTTCTTTTAGGTTGTCTGGAAGAAATCACCTAGAGATAAGACCACCTATTGTACTGTGTATTTGCTAAGTTTCATGTATATTTGATTTGTTTTGGTGCAATAATAAGTTTTGTATTGTATATCCTGACTTTTAATTGAATGACGAAAAAAGCAGTAACTGGGTTTCTTTCGCCATTTCTTCACCAAGTGGTCATTTTGCTTTGTTTCCAGAATGGTGGTCATATATGAAGTAGCTTATTTAACATTAATATGAATTATATATGTATGACATGACTTGAGAATGTGCTAAACGTTGTTGTCTTCTGTGGAATAAAACAACTATAGTTTTTGTATTCAATGGATGTCTTCTTTTACAAGTTATAAGTTTTATGAAAGCATTTGACATACTTAATAGTTTTTCATAATTTTCAAAAGATGCACTCTTTGTTTGACTGTCTAATCTATACACAAAGGAAATTCATGGATGTAGAGAAGTTTTGCACAGAAGTTCTCTTTGTGATGAAGACAAGGAAAGACGGAATTGTGAAATACGTTATATGAACGAAGTTGTAAATGCTTTGTTAGTCGCCATGGTCAGCCCTCAGTAATCCAATGCTGGACAAGTTATCTGGCCCCATTCTGGGCCATTCATGGCTTGCATAGATCTCAATATCTATAGGAATCTATAAAAATTTAAATTTCTGTGTCAGAAACACATGACACACAGTCATGTGTTTCTGTGTCAATCATGATCTTTTAATAAAAGTTTTCCTTTCATATCATACTTAATAATATATAAAATATCAAGAAATTGATATAGGAGCATTGCTTCGAAAATTATATTAAATCCTATAGGATTTGACGAAATCAGAGTTTATGGGATCGCCTAGGCAACGCCGAGGCCGTGCGATTGTCTATATTAATAAAAAGGGTTACATTTATACATTGATTTCATTATCATCAACATGATTAATAATATAAAATTGATAGAGTGCCAGAAAATCTGAAAATGTACTTCGTGAGCAAAATACACGACTTACGACGCCAATAATATATAGGTAAATAGTGCAAGCGTAACAAACTAGTAGTAAAGGAAATGACATAATGCGATATAATTGCGAGATACCCCGTAATGAACTCAAATCTCATTAATGCGCCGACTCACCTATCATTTTATTCAACAAAACAACATAATATTATTTTATTACTCACCGTGTGATTTACACCCCACATAAAAACAGACAGTAACGGTTCATTAGCACGAAACAATTTTACTTTTTGATGTTTTACACGGATATGTTTCTTCTTCAATTTGCTGAGGCCAGTGCTTGGAACGGACATTTTGGATTTGTTTACAACTTTCAATGAGACGGTTTGCAACCACAGGTATTAATTTACAACGCAATAACACTTAAACCATTTTCATTGGAGATAAATGATAACGAACACCAAATAAATACTATTATAATTGAAAATTTTACGGAAATTCGACACCTATCAACAGTGCAAAACGGCGTTTTGACTTGATTTGATTGACAGCTAGTTCAGCAATGTCCACACCAAACCACAGATCATTAATCCTATTCCAGTAGTGTTGTCATTGATCGAACTGTGTTTTTTTAATCAATTAACAATCGATTTTCTATCGATTTAAGTCAAGAAGAATCATGTTTCGTGAAAAGTGCTTATTTATATGAACTTGAAAATTCATATTCTGTCCTGAACAACTGCTTGGAAATAACCAATTCACATTTATTGTTTTCGCAACTGAACTGCTTCCGAATAGGGACTAAATGTAGGTAAGTACATGGTAAGTACAGTACCTAATAACAGTACCGACTATGAGTAGGTAGGTACCATCAACACGTAAAAGAGAAAGCAGGGGCCTGGTATGGTATGAGAAAGAGGATTGGCGATTGGAACCAACCAAGTCGAATTTAATCCTTCGAAGACACAGGTTTGCGCGTTCACTACCAAAAAAGACCCCTTTTTAATTTAGACCTATCCTTGATAACACTCCATTAGTTGTGGCATCTAGCATTGGGATTCTGGGTGTTGACATATCGACTGATGTTCAATTTTGTGGTCAATTGGAAAACAAGGCTAAACTTGCCTCCAATTAAATAAGGCGCAGGTTAGACCATACATGGCGTACTACTCGCATCTGTGGGCTGGACCACCTGATTATCAGCTTCTTTCTTTTGACCGCATCCAGCGCAGAGCAACCCGAATAGTCGGTGACCCAGCTATCTCTCAGCGGTTGGATCCGCTTTCTGTGCGAATAGATATTTCATCTCTATGCGTGCTCTACAGACTTTACAACGGGGAGTGTTCCGAGGAGTTGTTCAGTCTTATTCCAGCTGCTCGGTTCTGCTATCGTACAATCCGCCACAGACTCAAATTCCATCAACATCATCTGGATGAATGGACCCCTCTACTACTGTTCGATTATGCGACACTTCCTTTCACGCACAGTAAAGATCTGGAACCAACACCCGCCAGCGGTGTTTCCAAATGACTATGACTTGGGAACCTTCATGAAGCGAGGATACATGCACTTAAAAGGCCGGCAGCGGCTCAGGGACTCCCCCTGTGTCTATGTGCTCCATGGGTGGCGGTGATCATTTAACATCAGGTGACCCGTAAGGTTGTCTGCCAACTTTAACATAAAAAATAAAAATAATAAAAAATTGGGCCGATTGGCGTATCTAAAATCTAAACGAGTTCTTTGCTATTATTCGATTCGAACAAATTTTGTATCACGAACATTCATTCAATGGTTAAATCGCATTTAACGAATGATTTGGAGAGGCTATTTGAGCCATTTGATTTCGAATATTTCGTTCGTTGGTAATCGTTCATTTTTAGACGACTTTTCGACAAAGACAAAGATTATTGAACTGAACGAAACGAATTGTCATTTTTTTTTTGTTAATAAATTAGATTTTCAAAGAAACGCATGCAAGTGCAAATTGTGCAATTTTATTTCGCCGATGGATGTGAATTTTGAAACATTTTCTAATATTTAACGCTCACATATTGTATTTGCGAAATTAAAATTTAATTGAACATAACGTGTATCAATCAAGTGTTTCTAATAGGACTGCTAAAACCGCTTTTATTTTTAATTATAATAAAATTTATTGAAAAAAATGGTTATTCCAAGTCCTTTCGTTTATTGGGCGCAGACTGAAAGCGTTATATCGTTGAAAATCGATCTAAAAAATGTGCAGCAGCCTGATGTCAAAGTTCTGGAAAATAAATTGCGATTTTCAGCTCAGGGTATCGGAGCTCGCGGACAGAACCAGTATGAATTTACTTTAGACATGTATTCTTCAGTAAAAACTGTGAGTATTTAGAAGAAGAATATACCTATTCTATTCTATGAGTTTTTAACAGTTTTTAAAATAGTTTATAGATCATAATGTTATGGCACTTCGTCGCCGCGGCTCCTAGTTGTAGTTTAGGATTAGCATCACAAAACTGTCAATAATTTTTTTTATTAGGTAGGTACCATGATTTTCGTCACCATGATCTACTCCGTCAGAAAGTGTTCAAGGGGTAAGGCCAGTGTACCTGTCCTATTTATAAATTTAATATATTTTTGTGTATCGGAGATCGAAGACGAACTTTTATCACTGTGATCTTTGGTCAGTAAAGCTTAATTTAGATTGAAGTCCTAATGCAACTCTCTGACTCCTTTCCTTTACTATTTAAAAGAATACATTGTGTGTCAGTAAGTAGGTAATACATAGAATTATCTTTTCAACAGAGTGAAACAGACGGACATCAGAATGTAATGCGAGTGTTTGATAATCGTGTGGAATTGATACTGCAGAAGTTGGAACAGGCTTGGTGGCCCCGTCTTACTGCCCAACCACAGAAACCTGCATGGCTTAAGGTATACCAATTCATGGAAATAGTTCCAGTAAATATATCAATTTTTCTAAACATCCATCCATACAAAGTTGCACAATTAAAATATTAGTAATATTTATCTGTATAATATTGTCAATCCATAACATTACAATTGAAATGTCTAGTTGTAATATTTTCTAAAAACCATTTGTTATACCTATGTAAGTATAATTTTTTTCTCTTAAATTATTGTATGAAAATTTGTTTAAAATTTTTTGCCCATTATATTCTGTTTTAAAGGTGTTTACAACAATAATGATGTTCAATTTATGCATGAACAAAACACCCATCTTGATATAACATTGTTTGAGATGCTGTTGGTGGAAGTAATTTCATAGAACTAAGCTACATAGCAACCAGTAGCGTCGTCTGCAGTCTGCCGCTGCCATAGTCTGCGGTCTGCCGTTGCCATCGGCTGTGGAATGATACCTTAAGATAGCCATTGGCGTTCTGCTAGTCGAACTAAATAAATAAACATTAACACATTCATTCAGTTTGCACAATGTTAAGGTAATTAACCGAATTTCGTATTTACAGATAAACTTTGATCTATGGCAGTCAGAGGATACTCAGGATAGTGAAGACGACAAGAGGGATATCATGAAGGATTACCCGGGCATGTACGACAAACTCCACAAGGAGGAGCTGGGCTATAGAAAAGGTATAAAAAAATATATATAAATAAATGGTATTTTAGAAAATAGTTATTTTGATAACAAAAAATATATTGATGTATGTTTATCAGCAATAGTGGCAATAGAATGGATTATAGCATGAAGCAATTACTAAGAGGAGTTTCCCTAAGCCATGTAATCCAGCACGTTTAATAGGGCACTGACGTCACGCATGTTTGGGATGCGCGGGGGTGCGGCACAGGGGCGGAAGGTAAACACCCTCCCGTCAGTGACAAGGTCGTTATAGTATCCATAGTGTGTACTCCGTCCGACTCGTGTCCCAAACTAAACCGTGTTTTTGGGACTAGATGGCGTTGTGTGATTCTTCTAAAATTATTTATTCATTTAGTAATAGCTAATAATGTTTTTTTCCTGTGTTTCCTTTTCCTTCGAAAAGATTTCATAAAACTACAGTAAAATATGCTACGACTTACCAATGGATTCTCTTTTAAACTTTCAGAAGACATAAAGAAGGTGTATCTGATATTATACAATCTATTCCAATGGATTGGCTTCATGTATGTCATTATTGTTATGTCGGGAAGATACGCTAAGCATGAATACGCGTCCCTGCTTGACACTTACGAACATGTGGGCTCCGCTATGAAATTCCTACATTTGATGCAGTTATTGGAGGTTTTGCATCCGCTGTTTGGTTATGTTAAGGTGAGTGAAATATATAATTATTACAAAAAAAAACATGGCTTCAACACGTGCTTTCTCAAGCGGCGCACATTCTGTCCGCCATCTACAGTGTACTGTATGCAAAAAAGTGCGTCGTGTTTGAGTCTATAAAAAATCCGCAACTGACACGCAGATTTTTTGTGCGTCACAGACTCGATTGCACAAAAGTGTGTCAGCGCTTGTGCTTTTAATAAAACTGCAATGAAGAGCATCACATCTTTGAACATGTCTTAATTAATAATCTAGAAATTTTCTGCGCTTCCGAGGGTCGTCGTCAGTCCGGGGTCGTATTCATATCCAGTGGACACACGGCGTGCTTCTGTTTTGTTTGGTAGTGCTATATAGGCAATATTAATATTTGACGACCTCCGTGGCGTAATGGTTACCACGCCAGACCGCCACCCAGGAGGCCCCGGGTTCGATCCCCGGTCGGGTCATGATGAAAAACAAACTTTTTCTGATTGGATGTTAATCTATATGTGTATTTGTTATAAAATATAATATCGTTGAGTTAGTATCCCATAACACAAGTTTCGAACTTACTTTGGGGCTAGCTCAATCTGTATGAATTGTCCCTATATATATTTATTTATTTTATTATTTTTATTATAACACTGAAACCCGCGCAACTTCGTTTGCGTGTATTTATTTATGCACAGTAGCGCCATCTATATCAGACTTTTGATCAAATCCTACGGGAATCGGGTACTTTTCGGGATAAAAAGTACCCTATGTGTTAATCCAAGGTATCAGCTACCTACATACCAAATATCATAAATATGGGTCCAGCCATTTGAGCGAGGAAACATACACATAACTTTCGCCTTTATAATATTAGTAGGATTTCAATATTCTTTGCACGAGTATAGTTTGTAGACCTTTAGATTTTACTTATACATTTAAATATACAATTTCACATTATGCCGCCACAACATAAATGCGACGCCGTGACCTTTATGTCAAGCAATCAACCGAGTATAAACTTGCGAAAACAGTAAGACACTTCAAGACGACTTTTATGGCTTTGTTGTTGAATGTATGTACAACCTTCCTCAAGAATAGTTCCAGGGAGAGAAAAAATATTGACATCTACTTGCAAAAAAAACATTTTGTTTTAAACGAATTGCTTTACACAAATTTTAATTTATTAATAGTATTCATTTTCTTCTATGAAATTATAAAGTTTCATAACAATGCTAATTAATGATGTATTATTTATGAGCATAAGTTTTTTTTCCGAATTTTTGACACTGGATACCATTTACATTTCTTGACTATACACAGTCCCCACCAGGATTTTCAGTCAGTTTCTAATTTGAATTCCACATTAAATCTCAAGCTATCTGGCATGGACCTAGAGAAAAAGGCGGACACCATCACTGAAACTAAAAAGTGAAGCACCCATAGTAACCTTTCGTATTCGTACGAAGCGGCCGGCTTACTATGGTGTGAATGTGTGCGTGCCGGTAAGCCATTTCACACTCAAACATAGTTACGCCGCCGCCATTAGGGTGCTTCAATTCTTTCTTAGCATCCACCTGTTTTTCTAGGTCCATGCTATCTGGTTTTTCTTTAGTTTGACAGTGACCCATAATTTAATGTGTTATTAACTTTACAAAGGCGATTCAGAAACTATGGCTGTTAAGGGACTAGTCTGGGTCCTTAGATATACACTGGATTACCTGGGCGACTTAGTATAGATAAATAAATGTACCTATTATAATATTAAACGCATAGGACGATATTCAACATCCCTCAACATATAAGCAATAAATACATACATTTCGACCTTAAACTACCCACCGTTAGACATGAAATAACACGATATAGCCAGAAAAATCAGGACAGACTTTCAAGGCATAACAACAGGCTGGCCCTTCGATTGACGAGAGACGGGGAAATACAACACGGGCAACTGAAGAGACAGTGTTCCCAACTTAAAAGAGATTCAGCATAAAGGAATGAGACATTGAAACTGTGTAGTGTTCGTCCATGCTACTGACATGAATTCAGATCCTTATCTGACATAGAAGTGGCTCATTGTTGCAAGACAGATCGCCACGTCGCAGAAATATACTGAAAAAACAAAAATATTTTTACAGGGTGGGGCGCTCATGCCGCTTCTACAGCAGTTAGGCAGACTGTTCGTGTTATTTGTAATGATAGACAGTGAGCCGAGGATGCAGAATAAGCCGGTAGTCTTCTACCTGTTTGCCGCCTGGTGCACCATTGAAATTGTCAGGTGAGGGCATTGTTTTTTATATGAGGACAGGGCAAACAAGCAGTGTCAAGTTCATCCACCTTGCTGATATATGGGTCTGCCTGCAATTAGGTTTCAAAGCAAACACAACTGCTTCACTTACGGATTGGTGTTCAATGTTTTTAAGCCATTATTGACAACAGGGATCGAGCCGGTCCAGGTTAATGTGCTCTCCAAATGTAGATAAATATCTAATAATATTTCTTGCTTGTGGACTGTACATGACATAGATTTGTAAATTGAGACATACAAATATGGTTTTTACCATAGATTTAGTATATACTAGCGTATAGATCGGCAATGGTTTGATACACATACACGCACACTAGGCGTGTAATGTACATGTGTGCAAGCAAGATATAGGCACTGCACAGGTAAACATATTTAATCACGTCTAATTAACACCAAAACTACACTTAAAAACCATAAATTTTGTAAAAGTAAGTGGGATTTGTTTTTAACACGACGTCAGGCCGACACAGGCCGATAGCGAGTATAGGAAGAATGGTCTCGCCTATCAATTTTTTTTTAATTTCTTTTGTATTGCCAATCTAACGCTTATAATAAATCTATGGTTTTTACAACTTAACACACTATACACAAACAAAATATGTCAAAGTGCAACACATAATGACTTTGTTAAGTTTACGTAAATGATTTAATAGCAAACATTTTGTACACCATTAATATTATTTTGTAACATAATTACCTATTCTAAAATTTTAAATAAAATGTCAAGCAATAATTTGCTTCATCTTTGTAAAAAAAAAAACTTATGAATAAAGAAAAATATTATGCCTTGAGTTGTGAGACATAGCAATAAATATAAATACATAACAATGAATAATTTTCTATGAATTACATTATATTTTAATGAGCATTTCATTCCCTATTTCAGGTACCCATTCTACATCAGTCAACTTTACAAAAAGCCAATATATATCCTTACTTGGCTCCGATATACCATGTGGATCCCATTATATCCCGTAGGAATACTCTGTGAGTCAATTATCATATTACGAAACATCCCATACTTCGAAGAAACACAACTATACACCGTATCACTACCAAATGCATGGAATTTTACTTTCCATATGACGACTTATATGAGGATACACCTGCTTCTGTTGACCTTACCTGGTCTGTACATTGTTATGAGTCATATGTATAAACTTAGAGTTGTTAAGCTCAAACCAAAGATTATTATTAAAAAATCCAAATAATGTCCATGTTAAAAATGTGAAATATCGTAAAGGTTTATCCACACCTGTGTGCTCTACACACGCGTCTGAATATTATTAATTTACGTGGTTGTATTGTTCGAGATTAAATTATTTTAACATGTAGGGGGAAAGCCCCAAATGCCAGCAATGTACCATTTTTATCAGCAGTGTGATAAAAAAAAAAGTTATTGTTAGCTATTTTAATATTTTCAAGTGAATGCAATCTGTACCTAGAAATGTAGCAATAAAAAGACGCGGATGCGAACGCACGTGATGTGGGTACTCCTTATAACGTATTCACATTTTTCAAACTGAACGAAAACTATACCAAATTACGTCTGTGAAAAATTTGAGCTATTTAAGCTTCATACCAGAAAATTGTAAAGTTAAGTGTAAAACATTTTGCAGTCCTATTATGACAAATAGATAAATGCATGCTGCATTCAAGCTTTTTAAAATTAGCTTTTATTAGACTTCGAGACAGTGGATTCAAGTGGCAGCACGATACCGATAGTGATTATGATATTAAAAAAATATGCTATATTTATTTTCGTCTGAAACGAATAATCTATCGATGCCAGTAAAGGTAAACTTCCATGACGGACCGCACGTTGCAGACACAAGCGAAATACTAATCCTTGTATCTCAATGAAAGTGATTCCAAGCGCGGCGACACTGCGGCCGGCGGCACTTTTATAGAGAAACATAGAAATTAGTAGTGTTTCTGCAGTCTGCAGCGTGCGGTCCGTCTTGGAATTGGACTAGACTGCTTTTAAATCTGACCTGAGAGTAATCCAAGGTAGTTGAGTGTATAATGAAAAAATCAGTAGTACGTGGTCGTTCACTCTCTCATCTCTGGTTGAAAAGCAACCTAATTTTGTAAAGTTCGATGTGTACTTGACTGTAAGTAATTATATGAATTGTTTTTTTAGGTAATTGTTAATAAACGTTTTTTTATTTTATTATTAAATTATGTCAATTGTGTTATTGTAGAGGTTGTGGGTTTAAATAATACGGCAATTAAAGGCAAAGTAAAAATATAAGTACTAAACAAAAATTGTAGAAATATTGTAGGTTATAAAAATTTATTCCAAAATAATTTAGGTAATCATAGCCCAGTATGAGACTAGTTTGTGGGTTTGATTCCCGCACTGGGACGAAATATTTAACATTGATTTAATTTTACAATCTAAATGTGGTGATTAGTGTCATTGTGTTTGGTCTATAGCACAAGAAATGTTATCTTAATTTGGTGCCAGCTTAATGGATGTTAAGAAGCGCTTTATATTATTCAAGGAATTGCACTGATTGTAAACATAAAATGTATTATAAATGAAGACCACACTGGGATGGCGGACTAACCTTTCGTGAAATATCTATATGGCGTAAAACATGCAGAAACGGCCGGCGTGCGGTGAAGGCGCGGGCAGGCCAACAAGGTGCATACGGCATGTCTGTGTCGTGCGACGCTTCAATATTATTTACATCGCGATTTCATGCATTTTGTAAGTATGAAAACGTTTTGAAGCGATATTGTGCCTGCGCCGCGCCTTCATTGTACGCTGTTTCTGTATTAATTCAGGCCTATGACGGACGGTGAAAAATTACATCCGTTTCCGTTAGTTACAGAGTAGTCCAGTGCAAATAAATTATAAATTTAAAATATCAGTTACCTAGTCATAGTAAACGAATTTATTTTTTGTTGCATTTTTTAAAATTATTCTTATTATATATTTACTCGTCCCTAAAAATAAAAACTTGCACTGAAATATAACAATGTATAAATTAAGCAATAAAACACTAATCGCTGGGCACAACGGGATAATGATTTTTTAATAATAAAGTTTCGCCCGGTGTGGCCGGCGTTAAAAGTGCTGCTAGACCACAGACATAACAGACAGAACATTCCATATCAGAAATCGTGGCAAAAACGCACACTATCAAATGTCAGTAACACACAAATGGGTACTTTTGTACTGCTTGCTTGGCTGCTTTTGTGCGAAGAGTTTTTAAAATCGATTACACAGCACTTTACACCCATATTTTTGTCTATTTGATATTATATTCACTAAATTTTAACTTTAAAAGTCACTTTTTAAACGATAACAAATCGCCATCTTCCGTTTACTTTTACGTATGATACAAATTCCGATTACCAAAACAAGGCACGGCTGTCAAATTGAGTAAGTGTGCGTTAGTGTTGCTATTGATAAAAGAAAGGGACAAGGTTATACCGAATTTAATTAGCTGAAAAGTGACAGCAATATTTTCAGCTTGTGTCTATGTGTATGTAAAATTATGTTTAGTCTGTTATGTCTGTGTGCTAGACCGAATTTGGTTCGGCAACCACCACTGAACCGTGCGGTGTCGAACGTTCCACACTACCGCACCGCAACACTGACTAAAGAAACTGCAATAATAATAATGTGGCGCACCGTGCGCTACACGATCGAACATGGTGCGGTACCGGACGGTTCGGTAGTGCGGTACCGGATGGTTCGGTAATACGGTACCGGACAGTTTGGTATTGCGGTACCGAACCAAATTCGTTCGTCTAGCATCACTTTTAAGTCGCACTAGCACAAATTGTTTTTGATGCTGGTTTTAAAGTTAAGCTTTTTACCCGACACCGATAGTGATATGCTATCAAAGATTGTTCATACTAAGATTTTTTTTATCTGAAATGAATTGTTACTTTTATATACAATAGAGTTGACGTTTGAAAAGTGTTTTTTTATTTATCACTTTTGACTACTTACAGGCTATGAATGTTGTATTGTAAATTGTAAGGCGTGTACGTGTACACCGTTTATTCTTATTGTTATTAAGTCCTTGCCCGGCTTGCCCCACTTGGGAATTTTATTTCCATCTGCCACCGGTGGCAGATCTCGCGGGGGCAACTGGGAATAAACGGCGTGTACGTTGTACTGTACATTGTTTATGTGTGTGAGACCGATTTTACGGGCGTTTCCGAGGTTACGCACACTACGATAATGTGTATGTGAACGTTACAACATTCATAGTCAAATGCTCTTCGTGAAATAGAATATCTGCAACTATATATGACTATTTAAACCAGAAATAAGCTTCTTCTTTTCGAGTCAATAACTACACAGCTCAAAATTAGATTCGCCCAATACCTGGCAACGGCAACATCCTTATCGGTTGCCATGAGAAGATCCTCCCGAGCACACTCAGCTGGGCACATTGGGCCAGCTATTAAAGGTCGCTGTATACGTAACGTGTTTTTTCCCGGACGGGACGGGAAGTTAGATATTTATTTTATTTATTTATTTATTATATAGTTCCATACAAAATGTATGTGACTATGCATTATGTCGCGGATACACGGACGGACGGGACGGGAACGTGGCCGTGTCGAACAAAAAGTCACGTCCCGGTCCCGTCCGAGGTAATATCCCGTTGCGTCTACAGAGATCTTAAATGTGCCATATCTTGGACTGCGACTCCACAGCTGCAGTCAATGTGGGATGGATCATTGAAGCCCCATTTGTATAGACTGTCCCGACAACGGCCAACTTGGGTCCGGAGTCTATTAATCGACTATGTGTTCAGCAACTGTAATAATAGTAGAAATAAGCTAAAGCCTGCACTACATGGTTTTAAACACAGTTTGAAATAAAGTTCACAGCGAGTTGCGCGCAGACACGGATAAAACCAACTACTAACTAGTTTAAAACCATATTTACCTACTGGGTATGTAAACCAACTCAGTATGGAAGGGTGCATCCCAGTAGTACCCCATATCTGAAGTTCTATAGAACTGTTGAGGCCTCATATTAGTGTTTAGTATCCCATCAGTACTATATAGTACTAAATAATAATAAATAATAAATATATAGGGACAATTCATACAGACTGAGCTAGCCCCAAAGTAAGTTCGAAACTTGTGTTATGGGATACTAACTCAACGATATTATATTTTATAACAAATACATATATAGATAAACATCCAAGACCCGAGGCCAATCAGAAAAAGTTCGTTTTTCATCATGACCCGACCGGGGATCGAACCCGGGACCTCCTGGGTGGCGGTCTGGCGTGGTAACCATTACGCCACGGAGGTCGTCAACTAAAGCATGTAATAGTAATAAAGCATGGTGAATATTCCAACAGTTCTATAGAACTACGGTATAGAACTACTGGGATGCACCTGAATAAAAGAAATCAAAAGATCAATCTTATTCATTATATTTTTATTAATTCTACATAAATAAGCAAGAACAATGTACGGAACCCATATCACTCACAGTAACTAAATATTCTGAAAGCAGCTCAATAACTTCAATCATTAAATTGTTCTAAAACAGATTCTGCTGTTACCCTCGGATGTTCTTTGTTAACCCAGCCTTTCCCAATGTACAAATTAAATCAGATGTATTTTCCATTCCATTCCATTCTAAAATGCTTGACACAAGCTTTCCAGTGCAATCCAATTCTTCTTTGTCCTAGCCGTTTCCCATTATTTGGGGTCGGCTCTCCTCGTTCTGTGGCGCCAGGATAGTCTGTCCTGGGTTGTCGAAATATTTGTTTGGGCACGCTCTAAGTCCTTGGCTACTGTGGACCACCAGGTGGCTAGTGGACGTCCTCTACCTCTTTTATTATCTGGCAGTGCTAGGGCCTGTTTCACGACATGGTCTTCGGGGCGCCTCATGACATGACCGAACCATCGTAGGCGGCTCTCAGTGAGTTTTTCTGCTATGGGCGCGACCTTGTAACTGCCTCTGATGTGCTCGTTTCGCACTTTATCGAGTCGAGTTACGCCTGCTGCCCATCTTAGCATCTTCATCTCGCTTACGTGCATCTTCTGTTCGTGAGTTTTCTTTATAGCCCAGCACTCGGCACCGTACGTCAAGGCTGGTCTAATTGCAGTTTTGTAAATCTTGCCTTTGGTTTTAATAGGCATTCTTGCGTCACATAAAACCCCCGTCAGAGCCCGCCACCTCTGCCACCCCACGCTAATTCTATGGGTAACATCGGCCTCGATGTTCCCGTCGGCTGTCAGCATCGCACCAAGGTACTTGAATTGTGATACCTTTGGCAGTGGATTCCCGTCGATGTGAATCGAGTTGGGGTTGTTGGTGTTACCACTGAATGCGCACTCTAAGTATTCTGTTTTATTTCTGCTGATTCGGAGGCCGTTGTTTTCCAACGCGTGTCGCCACTTCTCGAGGGTACTTTGGAGTAGTTCGGCATCGTTGTCTATGAGAACTATGTCATCTGCGTACAACATACACCATGGTAAAGGAGACTGAATGTCCTTTGTTAAGTAATCCATTACCATGTTAAAGAGAAGCGGGCTTAGGGCTGAACCTTGATGGACGCCTACCTTGACTTCGAAGCTTTTGCTTAGTCCAGCCAGGCTTCTCACACTTGTGCAGCTTCTGCAGTACATGTCCTGTACTATGGTGACATAGCATTCAGGTATACCTTGTGCTCTCATGGCTTGCCACACCAGTTTACGAGGCACTCGATCAAACGCCTTCTCGAGGTCGATAAAGACAAGATGTAGATCTTCGCGGTTTGCCCGATGCTTCTCCATAATGATGCGGATGGCCTGGATAGCGTCCGTAGTGGACTTTAACGGTGTGAAGCCATATTGGTTTTCAGATATGACAACGTGTTTGAAGAGACGGTTGTTAAGTATTCTCTCCCAAATTTTGAGGGTGTGTGACGTTAACTTAATCCCCCTATAGTTTCCACAGACACTGACATCCCCTTTGCTTTTATAAAAAGGTACTAAGTAGCTTTGGCGCCACGCTTCTGGTATGGTGCATGAGGTTAGGATGGTGTTGAGCAGCCTAACAAGCCACTCTAAACCTATGCGTCCTATTCTTTTCCAGATGTCTGCGGGTATTTCGTCAGGGCCTACAGATTTGTGGTTTTTCATTTGCGCTACTGCGAGTTTCACTTCAGCTATATCAATTTTAGGTACCGGTCCTGCAATGGGTTGCAGCGGATGCAAAGGCTGGCTAGGGAATTCTTCGTTTAATAGCTCTTGGTAGTATTGATACCATCTACCAATGATACTCGCATTCTCTGTTAGGAGCTGTCCCTTTGTGTCTCGGATGTATTTATTGACCTTAATGTCCAGTGTTGACTTGTGTCGCTGTTTTGCCAATTTAAATACTTCAGCATCATTTCTAGCGTCTTCGATTCTGTTATAAAGGCTCTCCCTTGATTGCGCAATTGATTGGGCCACTACACGTTTCGCCGATTTCTTCGCTTCTTTGTATCCAATGCGATCTTCCTCAAGTTGTGTTTTTTGCCACAGTTTAAATAGATCTCTTTTGGCTTTTACAACCTGTTTTACATCGTCGTTCCACCAGGTAGGGTCCTTGTTGATGTTGAGACCGCCCTTAGATACTCCCAGGGTTGTAGCTGCGTTTTTTCGACACATTTTTTCGAAGTTTGACCACATTAGTTCGGCGCTGCTGTTATAGTTGTTGTTCATATCTTCTTCCAGGTATTTCTCAAGTTTGCTTACCAGTTCATCGCCCTGAGCACTGTAGAGTTGTTGCCATTTAATTTTTGGTGTTTTATCCCTTATTGTTTTAATCGCATTTGGCAGCGTCAAGCTTGTGACCAAAATTCTGTGCTGCGAGGTAAGTTCATGGCCGGGGATTACTTTGCAGTCTTTAAAGTTTTTCAGTGAGGTCCTGTCTGCCAAAATGTAATCTATCTGTGTACTGTGACCAGAGCTCTTGTACGTTATTAAATGTTCGGCCTTTTTTTGGAAAAATGTATTGATTATTGAAAGGTTATGCCTCACACCAAAATCCAAAACTTCCTCCCCCTGCTTATTAACTGTGCCGTAGCCGAAACCACCGTGCACGCCTGGGTACGAGCGGTGGGTAGCTCCTACGTGACCGTTTAGGTCTCCACCGATATACTTCGATTCGTTGGGTGGTATCTGATTGATAAGGTCATCAAAGTCTTCCCAGAACTGGTCCTTTTCTGACTCTGTGCAACCCGTCTGCGGGGCGTAGGCCGAGATGATATTCAGTGGCTGCTGCTTATCCAAGGCAAGTTTCACGGCAATGAGGCGGTCGCTTTTTCTCTCTATGTGGATAATCCGTTGTTTAAGATGGGGGTCCAGTACTATGCCCACGCCATTCCTTGCGTTAGTCACACCATGGTAGATAAGTTGGTAGCCCAGTCCTATATCTCTTGACTTAGAGCCCTTCCATTTAGTCTCCTGTAAACAACATGCATTTATACTTCTTCTATCTAATATTTTGCTTAGTTCCTGGCTTCTACCGTTGAGAGAGCCAAGGTTCCACGTCGCCAGTCTGATCTTCTGGAGGGTAGTTTGCGAATACGATTTCGTTTTCTTGTCTGAATCGTCGCTTCGGGGGTACGCCCTAGCATTCTTATTGGCAATCGTATTCGTATCCGAGGGTGCATCCACGTCGCTTACGGGGGACGCCCTAGCATTAGACTTATTTCTTATGGTTGTACTTTTCATTTTATATTTGAACGAGGAGGTGTGAAGTTTGGCTTGCAATCCAATGATTTTGTTTAAATTAGCTTGTCATACCATATTGTGGTAAAGTTTTATAAATCAGACAATTGTTTGAAACTTTCATACCAAGTATGGAATGGATTATAACTACTACACTGGGAAATAAGCATAAGATATTTAAGATAGCAACTTGATATTTGATCTGAAGTCCTTCTCCTTGGGGTCACTGTGTACATAGTATTCGTGGAAGAGGGGCTCCACAAGTTGATCACGAGGGATTAGGTTGTACACACGCTCGCCGTACCAGGTGCCAACCTGAAATGTAAACAAATTATTACTAAATATCCATACTTGTTTGTACTCAATTCAGCAGTTATGTTTACATAATATAGCACCGTATTTTAAACGCGCAGATACAGGGAGGCACTGCGGGAACAGCACGAGCCCCTCCGCCAGTTTGTACGCGGGTATTTCTATACAAACGCCATAACGCGCATTCCTGAAACGCTTGCCTGTATATCAAATTTGATCCAAATCTGTTCACAACATTTTGCACAATTCAGTACACATTCAAACTTCTGTTAATTCCAGTACACAATATTACTCACACTGAGTAATTTTATACTGTAGATAAGTCATGCTTAAAACAAAATATTTCAGTTTGTAAACAATTTTTTATCATAATAAGACATACCTCCCATCCAGGAACATCACGCATAAGCTCAGCCTCAGCGTCACGGTTCCTGCGAAGCTGCTTCAAGTATTCCCTGTCTCTTTCTGCCAGCAACATAGGGTATATGGCCATCTTTGCAGAACGCATCTCAATTTGGTCCCTCTTGATTTTTTTGTAGTTGAGTGCGTAGAGGTAACACGCTCCTGCCGTCATGGCAAGATATCCAGCAAACATAGCATATCCTGAAAACATGAGTAAACTTTCAATAAAATAAATACAGATAAAATTAAGCCTCATGGGAAGTTAGTTCGACAAACTACTCCATGCAAAATATTATATTTGAGAGTAAAAAAAACATCATAAATTACAAAACTACTTGTACAAAATTCTTGTCTCAATTTTATTTTTTTATTTTTCTTGGCGTTTCATAGTGCCCCTAAGCCTCTACTCCAACTCTTCCTCCCTGCCCCTAAGGCGACACTCTGACTAGCTAGATCTTTAGTAAATAATTAAAGTAAAACGAAGTAAAATAATAAACACTAGCCCAAGATAACCTAAACTGCTAGGTTACATAATATATTTATAATCAATAATGAATATACAAAATATTTACCGCTAAAATATTGCTTTGCTGGCACCCTCTTGTAAGGAATGGATTTGTAGCCCCCCGGAGGGGGCATATCTTGTTTTTTAATAAATCCAACCTCCGCCATTCCAACAACTTTTTTGTTAAACAAAATTTATATTTTGACTTTGACTTGACACTTGACTGACAGAGAGTTCAAGACAGCACAGTGACATCAATACTATAGAATAACTCTACCGAGTTATGGTGATCCGTTTCGGTCCGCGCGGGAAATTCAAATTTTTTGGTGTTTTTTACAAATTGCATCTCAATCATTGATAGAATTTTCATGAAAATTGATTTGACGACAACAAATACAATATATCTATTGAATAATTATCATATAAATTATAAATATTGGCTCTTCTCATTATGAATGTGCTTAGGTAAAAGAGTGATTGCTAAATAAAACCGCGAAAATTCAAAAGTTAAAATTGTTTCCATGACCACTATGACTATTATTTCCATTTATTATGTCATAATTTTCCCTTTGATTATCAAAAAGTATATAATCACTACGTTTTATTGATTATTTTTATTTGTCTTATTTTTCTCTCTGGATTATTTCCATGACGACTGTTTACAAGGAAGGAAGCCACGTCTGTGGATTTTGTGCGTGATTTACAGAAAAACTATTTTTAACAAACAATAAACATGGAATCTGACACGGTCGATGCGGAAGCTCAGGCTGATATACCTGAGCCTGATGAAGAAGAAGCAGAATTAAAGCTTCGCCCTCTCGAGCGTATCACACGACATCCGAAAGCACCTATAGAACCGTCTGCTTACGGCAAGGGGAAGAACTTCAGTAGACCGTGGATCCTGCAAGATGGGCGCGAGGTTCCGGGAAAAGGCAGCGAGATGCGCGATAATTACAGATACCCTAAAAAACCTAAACATAGCGAAGGTATAAAACAATATTCTTTACTGATAGTGTAAAACGTGTTAAAAAAAGATTAACTTTTGATTACGAAGAGCTCGATGGCGTCGCTGTGTATCGCACTCTAAAACGAACACGCAAGTTAAGCAACTTTAACCCCAGCCAATGTTTGGATGGGTTTCGTTATCTCGAGTTTCTCCGTGCTTCGGAGGGCACGTTATGCCGTCGTCGCTCGCGGCTGTTGGTTGTCGATGGATGACAGTTGTTAAGCCAAGTCGATGGCTGACCCCCGCCATTTCACATTGCAGCATCTTGGCAGAATACATTCTAATCCCCTTCGATACCCTGTATCCCTGCAGTGGGATGATTATGGGTTGTTACGTTTGTTACATTACAGATTTTCTTTAATTTCCCACTGTATAGGTATTCGTAAAAGGATGCTCACTGACTTCTACTGGGAGCAAATGTTGGACGAAGTGATAGAGCAACTGGTCACCTCACAGCCGGTGATGGAGTACTGCACGGAGCAAAACGCCAATTACATAAAGGACAACTTCGAGCCACGCGACTTAGGGGTCACCGCTGATAAAAATGCAAGTTTACACTATTTTAAAATGTTATTTTTTTTTGTAAAAAGTATCCGTATTTTTTAAATATAACTTACCACAGACTACGATAACGAGACCACACAATAATACTTAAACAGTTAAGTTGTCAGTGTTGTCACCACGTAGTTTCAAAATTCTTGTGGCTGAGATGATGATTTTCCAAATTGCTTAGTAACTGATTTACTGTCTGTACCAAATAAGGCTAAGTTCATACCGCGCGGAACTACTAACCGCGCGGTACAAGACCAAAGTAAACGGTGATTATCGTCTACGTCATCGTCATATGCCATCATGCATGTGAATGCCACAACCGCGCGGCGACGCGCGGTCATATAAACTTAGCCTACGACTAGGAGAGGAGCAAGTGTAATAATAATGTACTTATTTACCTAATAACACATGAAGTAGGAAAGCTACCTATTACCTACTACTTAATTTTTGACTATGTAATTTGAAACTTTTCTTTTCATTCCTATTCTTATTTGAAACGACTAAGTACTAAGTACGTACTAGTACGTATTCGTAGTATGAAGTACATACCTCTATACCATTATATGAAATAACTTTATATTTATATGCAGATGCACCTGAAATACCCTTTGTATGGAACCGGGTCGAGTGCCATCACCTACTACAGTGAAAGTATCAAGAAAACTGGTCCAGTGAGCGTATTTTATTTTATTTTTAACCCTCTAAATATCCACTCGAGCGGGCCTCGGTTGTAAAAAGACATCGGTGGAATAATATTTCAGATTTTTAGCCATTCATTTGAATTTGACGCTGCCGTCAACAAAGACGGGCACGATGGTGGCGTGGCGATGGCCACTTTGTTTCAAGGGCCGCGGGGCAGGTTCGGTTCGAATCCTGCGCTTGTGTGCACGTAATATCTGACTTGGTCTGGATGTTTTCTATTATTTACCTGGTATTTATGTATATGTCAATCAATCGCCAACAATCTTGTACCCATAGTACTTGAACAACTTTATTTTTGCAAAAAAGTTTAACAAGACACAAAAATAATACAAGACATGTCCCTGACCTCTGAGGTAGATTTATAAAATCTGTGTTTTAGAGATCAGGGGCCCGATTCTACTAACATAAATGCACCAATGGACTCTCAATGGTGTCTCAATCGTGTCTCAAAAGAATGCCGATTGTGTATCAGTGGAGTAGTTTTTGACATTTGTTATGGACTTAAACAATAACATAATGTTTAACTTATTGTCTAAGTCCATAACAAATGTCAAAAACTATTCCACTGATACTCTATCGGCATTCTTTTGAGACATGATTGAGACACCATTGAGAGTCCATTGGTGCATTTATGTTAGTAGAATTGGGCCCCAGTATCCTCTTACATTCCCAGCATATATTTAAGTATACAATCTTGCTTGTTGGAACAAAATGGCATCGTCTGATTCGTCCAAGAATGTTTATTTAGTAGTAAACAAACCTATTGTTTTCAGGGCGAAATATTGGAAAAATTCCGTCGATGTCAATACTTCACGAAGCCCATGGAAGAGAGAATGGACAACGGATGGGTGTTATAAGATTCCATCGATCTTTTTTAATGTATTTTGCAATAAAATACAAGTTTACTTCAATAGTCAGTTTATTATTCGAAACAATAACAACATTCTGTACCCATCCTACCTATCCGACCGACCGTTTCATGCCTTACGTCGTAAAATAATTGCGGCCGACTGAGCTGACCCGCCCGTGCGACGCATATAGCATACTAGCTGACCCGGCGAACTTCGTATCGCCTAAAGAACCTTCATGCTGAATTTCATTTGAATAACTTCAAAACGGCAAAGTTTCATACTAAGTTTGCACCCCCGTTTAACCCCCTAAGGGATGATTTTTGAGATAAATATTTTACTCGTGTTTCATGCCTTTCAATAAAGAACCTTCATGCTGAATTTCATTCGAACAACTTCAAAAACGGCAAAGTTTCATACTAACTTTGCACCCCCGTTTAACCCCCTAAGGGATGATTTTTGAGAAAAATATTTTACTCGTGTTTCATGCCTTTCAATAAAGAACCTTAATGCTGAATTTCATTTAAATAACTTCAAAAACGTCAAAGTTTCATACGAAATTTGCGCCCCCGTTTAACCCCCTAAGGGATGATTTTTGAGAAAAATATTTTACTCGTGTTTCATGCCTTTCAATAAAGAACCTTCATGCTGAAATTCATTCGAATAACTTCAAAAACGGAAAAGTTTCATACTATCTTTGCACCCCCGTTTAACCCCCTAAGGGATAAATTCTGAAAAAAATATTTTACTCATGTTTCATGCCTTTCAGTAAAGAACCTTCATGCTGAATTTCATTAGAGTAACTTCAAAAACGGCAAAGTTTCATACTAACTTTGCACCCCCGTTTTACCCCCTTAGCGGATGAATTTCCAAAAATCCTTTCTTAGTGAGCACCTACGCCCCAAAAGGAACCCCCACGCAAAATTTGAGACTCCTGGTACTTGTAGTTTCGGAGATTTCGTGATGAATCAGTCAGTGATTTTCTCTTTTATATATATAGATATCAATCCCTGCTTCGAGAGACAGATCATATGGGACACAGTGATCCCGGCGAATTTTTAACATCGTAAGCGCCAAAACACATTTAGGCTTATTTAAAATTCATTAATTGAGATTTTTAATATTTGTTTTTACAATATCTAGAAAACATGAATGTCTTTCTTTATATGAAGTTTAACATTTATATTATTTACAGTTTAGAAGTTACAAGAGTTCTGAAAAAGAAACAGGTTACTTCGGATTTCTATCGAGGAAATGTGTCACAATCGTGTTTTGGCTCTTTCCAAAATTTCGTTTATATGATGAATTAATACATATCCAAAAATCTAAGTCAAAATTTTAGTAGTTTAGAAGATATTTGGTTTTTAAGGACCCTTCTTTTTTTCACATATCCCCTTAACAACGTAATAGTAGGCTCGGTGAATACCACATCCAGGGGTCGCACAAGCATGCGTGGTGGGTCACGTACCCAACTCTTCTATTAGGCCCTTGACTCTACCAATGCGTGTACAAACATTACCGAATATGTATGAAGTGACCTTTTAAGTGTTTACTCTTGTTAAAATTGAATTCCAGTCGATTTGATGTCTGGATGATGAGCTTGTCCCAATGGGTTAAAACAATAGATCATCATCATCCCAGTTGTGGGGATAACACATGGAGTTGTATTCATCCGCGGTCTCGCTCGAGGAGAGAACGGAAGAACCTCGGTGAAGATATTCCAATGATAGAAAACGTGATAGCGAACCAACGTTTGAAACTGAAAAATTTAATACAGATATATTTTAAGAGAGGGAAGGGCACAGCGGATAATCCGCTCAAACCGGAGCAGCTCGTCCGGGGAAGGACCTGCACCTTATAGAAGATATCGTAGCCAGATAGCATTGGTCGCCGCCATGCTGTGTTCCCACGGCGAGTAAAGTCTCCACAGCTCCACTTTTTACAGGGGCAACGCACTGTCCTAAGTATATGTTCTTTCTCAGTTCTTTTAACATTCCTAAATCAAATTGTATCTCAATCGGTTCAGCCGTTTTAGCGATATTAGGTCACAGACAGAGTTCACAGAGTTACTAAGTTTGTGTACCTACCCTACACAATGGATGGTTGCCCTATGCAAGGCAAAGGGCATTTATAATATTTAGGAAACTAGTAAAAATTAAATCTCACTATTGGAGTCCCCGCTGTCATTGTTGTTAGTATTGGAAGTTGACCGTTCTTTTCCCAATGCTTTTGATCGTATCTTCTTAGCTTTGACCATTTTCAGTCGATGAAATTCCTCCCTTTCCTAAACATTATTTTTTAAACATAATAAACATTAGGTAAGTAGGTACCTACTAAAAATTATGTATAGTTTAAAAATGGGAATTTCAAATCATTCACTCCACTTGGGGGGGTTGGGAGCGTTGGCAACGTGTGAATGATACCCCCGGTATTGCAAGCGTCTATAGGCTACGGTGATAGTTACCATCAGGCGAGCCGTATGTTGCATAAAAATATACATATTTTAACTAACCCTTTCATCTATTTCCATGAGGATATAAATTTCAGTGTTTCGCAATTTCGGCATTATCACTTTTTCAATTCCATTAACTTTTCTAAAATAAACAATTTAAATAACTATTCTGATTATTTTCTAAATTACTTACCATTACGTATTTGAGAGCTATAATAACAATAGATATTTGTTGATACCTTAACGTAGATCTAATAGCTTCATCCAGAAGTATACAGGTGTTACGAAGAGAGGCAAATCTAACAAGGATACGAACAGCTTCCCTAAAAGCTTTCTTTGCCTCCCCGGTTCTGTGACCGCCCGCACCAAGTCCCGCATATCTAAGGGCGTCGCTAACTGTCGGGTCCTCAACAGTTTGAAGGGATACTGTCGCTACACCCGATATGTTTTCAGGAATTCTCTCTACACGAACTTGAGCCTGAAGAATTATAAAATAATGTGCATGGTAGTAAAAAAATACACACACAATTTGCAAGTGAGTTACAATTAAAGTTATGTCAATCTTTTCATAACTTTGCTTAATTGGCACATACATATTTGAAAGGAAGATGTTTCTTATCTAAAATCGACCATATTACAAAAGATCTGTTATAATGTATCTGGTGAAAAACCTTTTCGAATACTTAAGTATGTACAACTTTCGGAAATTATGTTATCCCGTTCCGGTAATCCGGTCCGGTAATGATATACCTACTTACGGGATAAAAATGTGTTAATCCAGGTAAGTAGGTTGTTTATAACCGGTGTACCTTTCAAGCAAATCTAAGCCGTTTAAATGCGTGACAAACATTAATATAAAGAAACTTTCGCGTTTAAATTTAAAGGATTTGCTAAACTGTCACCTGCCCAATATTTTCAAGTACCAAAGCATTTGATTCACCATTTGTGAATTTTATAGCTGCTAGTGAAATGTACGCTTCTTTCAATGAATGACTCAGTATGGCCTGTGTGGAAGCAAGTTCGGCGGTGGCTTGCCTGCAAATGGAATTGGAAAGTACAATCAAGAAAAATCGCTGCACAAAACGGCAGCGTAAAATTCGTTTATTCCCAGTTGCCCCCGGTGGTGGCAGATGGGAATAAAATACCCAAGTGGGGGAAGGACTTCCCATTTGCCACCGGTGGCAACTGGGAATAAACGGTAAAATTCTGACTACACCCCTTGCTGTATAGTCTATTTTATAAATTACTAGCTGACCCGTGCCCACTTCGTTGGGCATAATGTTAATAATCCTTTTTTAGTACAGGCGTTCTTAAGAAACGCTTTCATTCGACCGTTTTTTCTCCAATTCACTTTGCAAAACCGACTACCACATAAAAGCCTTTTTATTTTTCGGTTTTTTTAAATAAGCTATGACACTCAGCAATAATGTGGCTTTCTATTGGTGAAGAATTTTTAAAATCGGTTCAGTAGATCCCGAGATTACCCCTTACAATTTAAGAAATATATAAACACACAAACTTTACTTCTTTATAATATTAGTATAGAAAACTAGCGCCCCGCCCCCGCTTCACACGGATTTTAGTAAGGATGCCTATTGCCAATTTTAAAAAAAAATATAATTTAGCCTGTTACCTGGGGGTAATGTACCTTCCTAACGTTACGGTGAAAGACTTTTTGAAATCGGTCCAGTATGTAGTTTTAGAATTTATTCGTTACAAACAAAAATTTATCTTTATATTTAGGTATACTCGCCTGCCCCTCATACGCAATGCTTCAGTCTTCCTCCGCAAGAGCTGGTATCCTCGCAATACTTGCTCTTGGCGGCGTTTGATCTCCGTTAGCATGAACAGGGACGCTGTCACTTGGTAACGATTATCAGTGTTCATTATTTATTATTTCTAAAGTCGTGAATAATGGATGTTGTATTTTTGACTCTGTCAATGTAACATTTTTTTGACAGGGACTCAATGAGCGTAGTTAGCGATACTGCAAACTTTTCGGATTTCTATTTATGACTACGCAGACTGAAGAAGGCATGTGTGGAGCGTAGAATTTATTTTAGTTAGATATTGACGGAGCAGCCGTCAAAATCTGTACAGAAATCGCAAGAAAAATAAATAAAGTGAATACAAATTTATAGAAATACTTTATATTCCATGTTAGACTCGATTTTTTACATTTTATAAATGTACTCTTCATAAAAGCAGTCTCTTTACTAACTTAACCTAACACATTATAAATTATTTTTTCTTATATTTCACGTTCACCAAGTCCTTGATCACTGAAAATTGTCCATGTCAATCATACTGTCCAAGTCTCAACTATCCTGCCAGTAGTTATAGTTGCCCATCGGCGGCATGGGCGGGCCGCCAGGGGGCCCCGCGCCGGAACTGTACGGAGAGCCCTGGGGCGAACCATAGCGAGGTCTGAACCAAGGTCTACTGTTGTATTGATACTGATTGTTTGCGTAAGCTGCCAAGTTCTGACCCGTAGCATTAGGGTACGGGTTTTGAGGACTCTGGTTCGGTGGGAACGCCACGTTGGGCATGCTCGGGAGATTCGATGGGGGGTAGCTCTGGTTTGGCACAGGAGTTGTCGATGGCGAGTAGTTGCCTTGCGAAGTGCTTTGAGAACTGGGTGTGGTGGCGGGCCCATATGTGGGATTATTCGACGGAGGATTGGAACCATTCGTCGGGTTGGGGTTGTAACTGGGCGCGGGCTGCGACGTCGTCGTTTGGTTCACATACGACGCTTGATTGCTGCCATTCGACGGGTAGTTGGACTGACTGGTTGGTTGGTTTGCCGGCGTGAATCCAGTTGTTTGTGTTGTTGTCCCGTCTGTTGGGAAATTCTGCTGAGTTGGATTCTGAACAGTCGCTCCAGACATATAGTTATCTTGTGAGGAGGATGTTATATAATTAGCCTGGTTAGTAGCCCCGTTGGCGGCATCAGTGTCACTTGGCGTTGTTGATTGACCATTGCCATTATTTGGAGCGGGATTAGTTGTCGGATTATTGGGTATTCCGTACTGGAGATTCGGGTTATTTGCAGGCACTGTTATCGCCCCCGAATTCTGCATCATATACTGCGGAGGCATACTCGTGTACTGAGTTGTTGGAGTCATGAATGAATTTACTAGTTGTTGAATGGGAGGCGGTTGGCTCACTGGTATAGTTTGAGCCGGATTAGTCATAGGCGAGGTTGGAGGGGGAGCTTGTACTATCGGTATGGTTCCCGACACGGCTAGGTTTGGAGCTGCAAGTTGCTGGCCTGCAAGCGCTGCATTCAACTGCTGCGCAGACAGCTGTGTATTCAAGTTGATTCCAGCGGGCATGTACTGAGAATTGGCTTGCATGTTGACTGGCATCAGAGGTACGTTGTATTGCATGCCGCCAGGCACTCCAAGCTGGTTTGGCTGCATGACTGTCACATTTTGCCCTGGTTGGAGAACTTGTTGGCCTATCAACCCAGGCGGTAGACCACCAGTTTGGACTAAATTAGGATGGTTGGCAGGTATCATGTACACTTGGCTGTTCGGTTGGCTTATGACAGTTGGCATTTGGCTGATGTTAAGTGGGTTTTGTAATACCGTCATGCCAGAAGGTACCGTTATCATTTGCACGTTCTGAGTGGCGCCGTGAACCTTATTTGTGGTTAAATCTTGTTTCGGACCGTCTTTCCCTTGGATTTGTATGGAGTTTCTATCTATTTGCCTTATGTACATGCCATCTTGTGAAATTCCCGATGCTGATACACTGTGGAAAAGATGATAAATAATAATTTTTTTGACCCTGAATATGATTAGGTATAAAAAGGTGATATTGATAGATGAGGAGTCTAAAAACAACACGTTATTGTTATTTCGCCAACCTGAAGTATACAGTATAATGTGGCCGATAAAAGAAAGTTTGTTAAAAAATAGACCATATTCCCGAGATTTCATGCTGCAAGTTAGATGATTTTGCACGTTTATTTATGTTCTTACTTGGTTTGTTGTCCGGAAGACACGTGAATGATGGTACCATGAGCTGGATTAATTTTCATCCCCATACTAACGACGGTATTGTCTCTAACTGTGAAAAAAATATATTATTAAAACATACAACTACATGTCATAAAACGCTATGCCACTACGCTTATGCAGTAAATTGCAATTACGCTTTGCTACTTAATTAATTGATCAGCGACTGATTATCTTCTGGTTGATTCTGACTTTGAGCGTACTTAATATCGCCGCCCGCCTAACTATAATCAATTTGCCGCATAACAGTTGACAATAAACTACTACGCAAACAGCTAATCACTGGTCATCTGTCTCGTTTCTTCTAGAATCTGTTAAAACAATAATGTTAGAGTAGGTAACTATGACAATCACAATCAGCCACAAGTAGACCAGGAAGTGTTGAACATCAAAATAGATACCTACAATAAAAACGCAACGTATAAATCACAGGCGGTACGCATCGCAATGAAGACAATCACGTTATATGTAGACCTTCTCCTCATCTGGTGACATTGGAACAGCAAATGCCGAATTTTGTGGATCTAAAAGTAGACAAAATCATAAATGAATCTGTTACGCAACGCTGCTGTAAGTAAATTGTAAAGGAAGTACAAGAGCACACATTGCTTGTAGACATTTTTCTTGTTTGCTGACATTGGAACAAACGGGGAACTTTGTGGATCTAAAAGTAGACAACGTCAACGCATCTGTCACGCAATGCCGTAAATAGTATAACAAAGGAAGCACATGATGTTAGTAGACGTTCTTCTTATCTGCTGACATTGGACCAAACGGGGAACTTTTTGGATCTAAAAGTAGAAAACATCATTAAAGCATCTGTTACGCAATGCTGTAAATAGCATAAAAAAGAAAGCATAACGTTGCTTGTAGACGTTCCTCATTTGCTGACATTGGTCCAAACGGAGAATTTTGTGGATCTAAAAGTAGACAACAATAATATTCTGTTCGATATGAATTACTTTAAATAGCAAAGTAAAGAAGGAAGTACACGTTGCATGTAGACATTCTTCTCTACTGCTGACATTGGACCAAACGGATAATTATGTGGATCTAAAAGTATAAAATCGTGGTTATCATCCCCCGTCCGGTAAATAGTTTGCAAATAACGAAGTACACGTTGCATGTAGAAATACTTTTGCCGCCTTGGACTAAACGGGGGATTAACATTGTCGCCGCGCAGCATTGTTGACACCACGCATGTGCAAAAATTCTTATTATTTTTAGGCGTCTAGATGCAGACTGCTTCTGGCCGGTTGTGTTGGAATGGTTTGGAGGAGAGCTATGTCCAGCAGTAAACTTCCTTTGGCTGAGATGATGATGATCTTGATCTCACTGGCTGGACAGAAGCCTCCCCTGTTTTACGCAAACTATCCTAGATCCAGACGAAATTAGAATTCGCGACTTTTGCCAGGTTCATCAGATGGAACCCAGTAACAAAGCCAGGTTTCTAGTCCGAGGTTTACGGAGTGCACTGGAGCATAAACGTCGTACCTAGAATAATCACAGCTGCTGTGTTTTACAAAAATAAACAGCTGTGGTGCTTGTGATAAGTCCTTCCAGACGTCGGATTTTTGTTGTTAGCATAGCAAGAAGGATATTCATAATAAGTTATAATTTTGTTATTATGGAAGAGCAAATCGATCCGCTGCCTAGAGCATCTGGAAATTTCAAAAATGGACAGAGCCATACTAATGTGATGTTATTTATAATATAAATAAAAATTGGTACAGAAATCAGAAACAGTTATGGCAAGTGCATTTACCAGTCAACCAACAGTCGTCTCATACAGTCTGCAGTTAAAAAATCTGAAATAAAGAAAAGTATTGATAGTAATGAATGTTTAGAGTCGGCTGTCGAGAAACCTGAACCCGAAGAACGAAACGAAGTAAATTTTATTTAGGTAACTCAAATCAATCCTGTGGAGAATTTCTACGCACATGCGAAATTGATCTCACAAATAATTTTGACGCAAAAAAGCAAAGATGTCGTAAACGTAAAGTCCGCAATTGCTTACGAAATAATTCACAATATGACGCCATCTCACAATGATGAAGTCCTCTGCTAAATTTAAATTGCTTACGCAAAAATTTTGACGAAAGTATTTCCTGTAGGTACATCTACTTGCAATATATATTTTTTTAATTGTATAATAGGTGTCTACGCTTTTTTCATATTACAAAATATTGGTAAATTTGCGTTACGCATTTACGCCAATTACGTTCGCAGTAACATTATCATTTTATAAACATTTTGTCGCAATAAATTGTGAGCGAAGTATACGTAGTTTGTGCTGTTCCAATAGCTTAATCTCTGCTAGATTTCCTTTAAAAATGAATAATAATCAAGATAAGTAGGTATCCCCCAAACGCTTCTAGCTGTTGGACTTAGATCAGCTGTCAGCGAACTGCATAAAAACGGATAATAAAAAAATATTATATATCCAGACAACGGATTTTTGTGATAACAGCCGGTTTTGCAAGGTAACAAATGTGCAGACGCGCAGAGTCCCCATTCAGCCACTCCGACACCTAAGAAATAGGAAAGATGGCGCCACTAGTCTTCAGAAAAGTATCATGCATCTTGTAAAATAATTAGTGCTTTTATTTTTTAGACGTTTACCATTTATTTTCAGGTTGGTCATATGTGTCTAATCTACTGACAAACTAATTTAACATTGAAACGCCTTTTTTGTGTAGGTACTTAGATACGCAACGCATACGTGCAATTTACGCATTAGTCTTATTGTGAAACGTACGCTCTAGGCATATCCATAACCTATGACGTGTTTGTATGGGAGAACGTAAAATAACTTTGATCATTAAGAACAGTTAAGTAGAGTTTCCTGATCACGCAATAGGTTAATGGACAAAATTATTTATAAATAAATACAAAAATCTGCCTTCAATATGGTCTTTTCAAGGGTCTTATAATCTACAAAATATTAGACTACGCATTACTTACGCTTACTTACAACAACATTTACAATCGAGATGTATTGAATTGGACATGCTTAGTACTTAAATCAAGTGTTAATTATCCATAAATTTACAGATAGAAACCGGTGGTCCGATGGTCTCACACAAACTTTATATTTAAAGTAATTTATTTGCCCCTAAATGGTACAATATGATGTTAATATTAGTGAGTGGTTTTTTGTTTTTTTTTCTAATAATAAAGCTTAATGATATCGACAACTACAATTCATCTCGATCTCGTATTTCGACAGCCAAGTACCTGAGGCGTTCCACGAGCGCGACTCTCTCGACGAGCCCTTCTCCTGGCTTACATGCGACCTGCAGCATCACACGTTTTCAATACACAATTACATATCACATAATTTAGATGCAGATCAATCTAGATCGCTGCCGGTAGGTGGCGCGTGGGCAGTCGTTTTTATACTAGGCGCCAACAAGGCTAGCTCGCGCTGACGTAAAACGAAGTTCAAACTGACACTCATTACTTAGTGCAATTGTTTTATAAACCGTGAGTCGTGTTGTTGGCGCGTACTATAATTAGGCATAATTCATAGAGAAACAGTTACGCATGAGCGTCGAATTTAACCCCTTCATTGGCACTATCTCAATAAATTAAACTTTATCCTTCAAGGGTCAAAAAAAATGAAAATATGACGCTCGTGAAAGGGTTAAACTTGAAAATTGCGAAAGCAGCATTGTGTGATGATAGATGAGCAACGGACCAATGTATGCATCGTTGAGATTTGTTCGCGATCGCATGGCTTGTCGAAGTCCCCCGAAGTTCTAGGTTTCTTCCTGCTTGTGCGCTAATGTTATGCTAACTGCGCTTGTTATAACTGATACAGACTGCTGTTAGGTAACATGCTATGTAACATATAATGCTCTATTCGTGCGCGTAGTGTGCATGATTCGTGCGCACAAGGCGTCCACACTATGGGGATTTTATTGCATGTTACGTCACAGCAGTCTGTTCGCACCATAAGACAATCACCGTGCGCTCATACAAAGCTGTTTCTCTTTAGGCAGGTAGCCTTTATAAGATAAAACTATATGAGAAATAGGCTTATAAGTTTTCAAAATGACACTACTGCTCGGAGGATTAATTATTACATCAACTTGACTAATCTTCTTCTTTCGTGTGTTTCGCAATTAGTGTCATTTGCGGGTAGCTGGTGTCAGTGGTTAGGTCTACGGTCACTGACTTGACTGTTACTTATCCAAAACATTCGGGACCGACAGTTGATCAATACGAACAGTATTTTACTGGCATTTTTAAATTACAATCTAATGACATGACAGCATCCGCCCTTGAATTATTTGGAATGAATTTTCTATGATTATGAAAGGATCATTAAAATGTACGAAAAATGAAGTTGATAAAGCCTGAAAAGGGATATTTTTTAATGTCAAAATAGAGCTATTCTGTTCAATGTTTACTGAAATAAGGGACTCATCAACGCCAATTGCAAATAATAAAATTTTGATTTTACTATTTATTTCAGCAAAAAAAATTTTTTTATCAAATTATGTCACTAAATTCTACAAGTTTTTTTTTTGTATCCATAATCATTTTTCTCTAACATTTTTTTATAATTTTAATTTCATTTAGTTTTGTTATGTCAGGCATTACGACTTTTTACTGTTATATTTTGCACCATAAGACCACATCTACAATTAAAACGCTTAAGGCATTAAGTAAATAGTAGCCACCATAAATTGTAGTTTATGCTACAAGGTTAAAGTTCAAAACCAATAAGATATGGCTACTGCCCATTAAAGGGTTAACTATAAGTACTGTCACAGACATAATAAGTAACATTATATTTTTTTTATTGTATTATTCAGTAAACTTTACGTTCGAGATATATTTTATATTTTTTTCTGTAAATAGTAAAATTTGGAGACATAATCAACTAATTAGGGCTGACATACACGGACTGCCTGCCAGTTCACACTGACTTGAAGCAGTCAGTATGAACTGCATCAAGCTGCGACTGCATAGTGCAGTCTTCTACATACACACATATACAGACTGCTCAAACAGTTACAACTGCTTCGGGTACTCATGCAGTTAAAGCTTCAAGCTGTTGACTATGACTACAAGAGCGGTGGTGTATGTTGATCAATGGCTAACTGCAAGTGCAGTCCGTCTATGTAGGCCCTTAGATGTGATAATCAGTATTTTCAAATGCTTAGCCATAGTTCCAATCATTAGATTAGGAACGAGGATAACGGTTAGGAAGAGCTTTCTTGATGTTTTTATTTAATCCTCTATGCTGCATTGTGAGCTGAAAAAATAATGTATTATTTTTAATAAATTTTAGTACTTACCCTGCTGGTGCTATAGGTCTTAGCTGCAATTGACTAGGTGTACCATCTGATAACCTCTTTTGACCCCTTGTCTCTTGCCCGCTCACATTTTTTGTGGGGGTGGACGAACTCTGAAATTGGCGAGTATATTACATATGATTATTTAGTATAAGTATGTTTACAAGTGTTACATTAAACGCAAGATTATTTAGAAATAAAGTTTTGTTTAGGGATCAACAAATCTGACATAAATGAGTTTTTTCATATATCATTACTACTTAATAAGTTAAATTGTAAGTTAAATATATCAAAATTAATAACTATATCAAAATTAGGTTGACCTCTAGACATTTTTATGACAAAACTAGCTTTACACAAGCACGCACCATAACCTTAGTGATGAAAGTTTTTTTTAAACATCTTGCACCATAGGAAATCTACAATTTAGTGTTAAATGATGAAGCAATGGATATTAATTATGATTTTAAACAATTTAATACTTTACTATAATTATAACACTAGCTGATACCCGCAGTTATACTTGCAAAATCCCGTTGTTCCCGAAATGATGTCCAGGATAAAAATTACCCATGTACCAAATTTAAAGCCGACTCTCCTGACCCTCGGATTCCGTACATACAAACTTTCGCGTTTCTAATATTACTAAATAATTAGCTGCAATTAATTGTTGTGCAC
This sequence comes from Endotricha flammealis, assembly GCA_905163395.2. NCBI lineage: Eukaryota > Metazoa > Arthropoda > Insecta > Lepidoptera > Pyralidae > Endotricha > Endotricha flammealis. Next base: position 3,922,754 of record LR990867.1, read on the forward strand.
GTTTTTTCTTAATTCAATGTCGCATCTTTTGAAAGCACATATTACATAATTTTACATGACTAGAATTAAGCTTTACTTGCAAGCTTTATTACTTGCAGTGTGATTTTGGCGCAGAACATAAAGTGTGATACATAGATTTTAACTGAATAAGCATAGAAACAAGATTAATAAAGTAAAGTTGGTGGTGTGCTATAAACAATGCCTTCAATTCAGCGTGATGTGTCCTGAACAAAGGTGATCTCTCTATATGATACAGCATAACTATAAATTCTAGTTTTGGTTTAGTATCTCCACTTCTCGACGCAGCGTACGGTGGCGTGACATTGTGTGCAGTTGATGGCGTTTATAGGAAACCACTAAGTAACCTAATAAAATTGTAACAATGAAATGAGAAAACAAAAAGTATTTTTTTATAAACTTATTATTGTCTAAAATGATTAAAAATACAAACAAGCTCCAATGAAAGACCTCAACCATGGAGTAAGGGGAAATAAAGTTAAAAAGCGACATAGAAACGACATAAAATTAGTGTGGGGTACTACTATACGTAATGCTCACGGAAAGTAACTGTGGCGAAGACGCTTGTCCTGTTGATATTATATTTATCAAAGACCCACTGCTGACTATAGGCTGGGGAGTTGAAAAAAGACTTCTTATTCTACTATAGTATTTGAATACCTAATCTAAGGGGTTGATTATACTGGTACCCTACCATGTTAAAGTTATAAAATTTAATTTGTACCTATATCTCAGGACGATAAAAAAATTCAAAATAAAGTGAATTGAATTCAAATATTTGTATTTGAAATGAATTTGAATTATGAATCTTAAGTATATATTAACAATAATATAATAACATCTGTAGTCTAGTAACCAAAAGTAGGTTAAGCCTAGCTTAGAGAATTAATTTAGAATTAATTTATTTAAACATGACAGTTCTTAGAAGGCTGACTTGTATTTGATTTTTTAATTGGTTGCATTATCAAGAAATTAAGTTTTGAATGTTACCTTTTGATTTAGCTGCATAATAGTTCCTGTAGTTTGCAATTGTTGTAATTGAGCTGCCGTTAATGGTAACGAAGTTTGCGGTAGTCCTCCCGCAGGGGCTATCTGTTAACATAAAAAAGGAAGCATTAGATTAGAACCTTCTGAAATTTTAAATCATTTCATCATGATTTATGTTACAAATCAATAATAAAAAGAAAATTTATGACATAATACAACAATTCCAATACTGAAATGGTAAAACTTATTTGACAATGATTTTTAAAGTCAAAAAAACTAAAAATAACACAGAAAAAATTAAAAACAAACTTACCGAAACATATTGCTGTGGCTGTAGATTTGTTAATCCTGCCTGACTTGCCGTTAAATCCTGGAGTTGTTGATACGGAATAAGCATAGTCTGGGAGCCTGGCATCGTCCACTGCACTGTATCAGTACCCTGAATATACTTGATATCTTTATCTCCTTTGTCTGTACTATATAAGATTTTCTGACACGCATTTGTACCTTGAGCTGCACAAACTACTGGGGTAGCTGTTGCAGAACTAACCGTTGTTGTATCAGCAGATGATAAACTCGTTTGTGGAAACGTTAACCCATTCGGTAATATCATTGACATGGACGATGGCACACCACTCAATCGTAACTGTGTTACATTCACTGGCTGCATACTAGATATATCTACTATTTGCGTTCCAAAGTTAGGTTGCTGAATGCCAAGAGATTGGGCAATAGGTAGAGATGTGAAGTTTGTGTTTGATACTTGAACACCTGGTTGTACTATAGGTATTAGCTGTCCATTTTCTTGATTTAAGACGTATTGTTGCTGTGGTAAGAGCTGAAGGACTGTTGGTTGTCGAACTGTCATCAGTGGGGTGGTAGCTGGGGCCACACTCACGACTGGCGGCATTACAGTCGGGTGCGGCGCTGACAGTGTGGTCGGCGCGGCGAGTGACACCGTGGCAACGGGAGGTGGGACCGGCGGCGGCGCGGAGGTCGTCGTAAGCGTCGGCGGAGGAACATTCAATGCTGGCGGCGGTCCGCCGGCCTGCGCCGCGCTCCATTGCGCCAATTCAGCCCTAATGGTCTCTATTAAATTCTGCGCCAGTGATCGCGCAGCCGCCAGAGCCTCCGACCTTGTATGATGCAAGGCCAAATGCAACGGCTCAAATTTATCACTTTTCAACAACGCCACCACACCAGTCTCAGATCTTATGTAATCTAAATTGGTTCCATTCTGAAATAAAAATATATTTTAATACGAGTCACAATCATGAGATTTCATTGAGTAACAATTTGTAAAACAACGAGAAACTTACTGGACCAAGAATGCGTCCCTTTATATCAAATGCGGCCGGCGCATTGTCCAGACCTATATACACTTTATCTATAAGACTTCCTGACATTGTGATTATAGAAATCTTTAACCAAACATATGTATTTCTTTTAAAAATTTATAGAAATAGCATCTAAATAATTTAGCTTCCTTCAACCGACCACGGACCAACCAACACAACACAAGCGCATTGAACATTGACGTTTGACTACTCGTTCAAAAATGTCATAGTTATGGTTCGCAATTTCGCACAATGTCGCAAATTTCGCATACGGAGGCAAGCGGAGGCTGGCGGAGGCATGACGCATCGCTTGATTTCTAGTTTCGTTCAGAAATATGAACGATTTTTTTGTTATCGATTTTTGCTTGCTGGCAACCATTTTAAATTCAAAGCGAATCTCAACCAAACCAAATCCATTAAGTTGTAGGGAATTTTATTTACAATCTTGTTCTACTCCTCGATATTGCAGTCATTATATAGCTCGCCAACCCAGTTACTCGGGGGGCGCTGAGGGTCGGGTCAAATGTGCGGTGCGGGTGTGACTCGGAGGATGAAGAACACGGTGGAGGAAGAAAATCTCGTTAAAAAAATTATTGCGGGAAGCCGATGGGGGATTGTCTCTCTGCCTGTCATCTGTCTGGCTGTCGATCGGCACATTGTATAAATTAAATGCGGTCGTCTAATTGGAGGGAACCTTTGCCCAGTCTGACTCATAGCCTCGCGGGTTGTAGTGTAATGTTGACTGACCGGGGTCCACCAGCGGGCCTAACATGCTTACACTCGAGATAGTTTCTCGCACGCAAACAAACAAAAGCTTCTTCGCCAATAGCAATGCCTGTTTTGTCGGAGCGAGAAAATTTTGTCGCGTTTGTCATGTTAGCCCGGCAGGATGTGTCGGGGTAATTCCCGTGACCCTGCCATTACTGCCCGGGTACGCATAGGGATTTTGGGTACACCACATACTCCCCATCCCCACAGTATATTCTTTAAGGGGTCGGTCTGTCCCAACACATTTTCCCGTCGTTTATAAAAAAGGGAATTTGCAGAAATAAATAAATAAATCCCAAATTTTATAATTCATGAGCATATTAATATGTTGTGCATTTTAAAATGGAGACATCATGGTTTACATTAACTTGAATTTCACTTCATTGTAGTACTTCTTCTGCTGTAGAAAAGATATAATTGTTTCTACTTATACGTACTAGCTTTTCCCCGCGGCTTCGCTCGCGTTAATTTTATGACATAGATCTCGTTTGACCACAAAACCCATTGCGCAACTTGTGGCGCCATCTGTGGGCCGATAGTATTCCATACAGCGCCCTTAGTAGAAAAAACATTTTCCCATTGGAATGACATACTTTCACGGGATAAAAAGTAGCCTATGTTGGGCTCTGTACCCCTGACAATATATATACGATTTCATAATGATCGGCTGATTAGTCAAGCCGTGAAGGAATAACAAACAAACAAACTCACTTTCTCATTTATAATATTATAGTATGACGATGAATATCCTACTTAAAAATGTAAAAGTTTGTGAGGATGTAGGTATTATTATTATTCATTTATTTCAGACCAGAGATCCATAAAAATTAAAAATTAGTAACATTGAAACTTAAAACTAGTGTTAGTAAAAATTATACATAACAAGAAGAAACTCAATTCATGAGCCGGCATGCAGATGAGTACAACGTCGTAGTATCAGGCCATGCTAGCAATGGTGCTCAGAGTGCCGTTCGAGCTGGCGCGCAGTCGCGCCAACGTATGTATGTTTGTCACTCTTTCACGCAAAAAACTGCTGGATCGATTTTCTTGAAATTTGGTACACGGGTAACACACAGGATAGTTTTTATATCGGATATCAGTCCGGGAACGGAAACAACGGATTTCGCGGGTAAAACAGCGGGCATCAGCAAGTTTAAAATAAATAAAACAACATACACGTTAATTACAACCATATATTTCTACAAAACATGATATGCTGATTCTATATTGTTACGGATGAAAAAATATAACATTTTTATATTATCCTCTGTTAAATACCGAGATCTATACACCTATTTGTGGATTTCTATTCATAAATATAGTTATACATTGATTACCGTGTGATAGATTTATATATTTGTCATGACTTACCCCTGCATACATTATCTCACAGATCTTTTAAGGCTATACAAATGAATTTATAGATTTGGTAAGCTCGTTAGTAACGTAACAAATTAAACATGATAACAATAAGAAGCAGATAAACTTTATACAAATCAAACTCAGGTGGGGAAACCATACGATGACTATAATGCAGACACAAAAAAGATTCAACCCTCAAATTATTAGATCTTTGTAAATTAGATGTATTGTCATTTTTAAGGCGTCACACACTGTGTTTCAAAACACTACAGTCTGCGCGCTACATGGGGTTAAAACAGGTTACAGCGAGCGCGTTGCCGGCTACATAATTTAAAACTTTAAACTTCTGTATGTATGCATGCTACGTCGAACGCACGTACTGCTATATACGTTTGAAGGCCCAGCATAACAGTTTCAAATCTCGTTTCTAACAACCAAATACATTATTACGTATAGTACTGTTATAAAAATTATAATATAATTGTATTTATAATGTAAATCTTTATCTGGAATAAAATTGGTATTATTATAATTCACTTTCGGGTTGATTTCTTTTTTGCATAACAACATACTATATTATGCAAATGATTGACATTATACAAACTTAATACTTAAAAATCACTTATTCTAAAATCACTCGATACTATTCTATACTAAAATACACGACTAGAAGATCAAAAATATTCTTTTTTTTTTCTTAACCGAGCAAAATAAGGACGGAGGGCGACTCCAAGCTCTAAATTCACTTAATGGATTAATGTTGTGAAGAAGTTAATATCATTAATAATGGGCGAAACACACAGAGAACGGGTGCGTTTTGTCGACTGATGTTGTTATAAGGCTGGTTACAGAGTGACGCGCCGTTGACCAGCGAGTTTTAAGCGCGCTTGATCTGCGGACCGCTGTGAAACTAGTTTTGGTATCGCGCGTTTCGTTGCAATGTGCGCGCTTCGGCAGTACTGGCCGACGGCGTGCGTTTCACGAACGGCGCGTTTGAACTGCGTGACTATGAAACGCGGCTACTATCTATCTATCTGTACAAGGAATACAACCGCGTCCGATTTGCACTCGACCTCTATGTCTCTCGCTTAATATCTTAAAACGTTAGTGCAATTAAGAATTACCCTGAGTTCAGACGATTACTTCTACATTATATAAATATAGATTTTGGAACTGTCGCTGTCGATCACACAGATTAATACATTATAATACCATTTTCTTCGCTTAATGTCTTTACGTTGTATAGATAATTCCTTTGTGATTAATATTATTTCTGGTAAGTACTAATTTCAAATAGTTTTCTATGAATAATTAGAAAAATAGATTAGGAAGGTTCTATGCTGCCATTAATATGAGGTAGACGAATGATTAGAATGACATAAAAGGAACGGAACTAATAAATTTGAGGATAACTTAGTATGAACATTTTGTTTGATAGGAAGATAATTGTTGTATTATATTTTTGTTACAATTAATATTTACAGAAATATAGTTCGTAAACAAGCATATTTTCTATAGCAGTGCCGAATCACAGAATAAAAATAAATTAAAGTCTTAGACACAAGACAGTTTTTTTAACATACTGATTTTATTTTTAGTGTTCTTCTATGTAATATTATATTTCTTGATTATTAATCTCGTTAAGCGTCGTTTCTATAAAATGATGGTAAAATTAAAAAGCGTTGTATATTAAGTATAATGGACTTGATAGTTCTAAAAACTATGTGTTTGGGTTTACCTTTACTAAACTAAAGCATTAAAGATAACAGAATGTTACAATCGCTAATTAAATTCCACATAAATATTCTATGTAGAGCTATTTATAAATATACCATCTTACGAAGTTCATAGGTTGTTGCCATATACATACTTTGACAGTCGGGGCCGGCTTAACGTGTCCTCGGAAGCACGGAGACGCTTGAGATAACGAAATCCATCCAAACACTGGCTAGGATCGACGTTGCTTAACCTGTGTATTCGTTTTAGAGTGCGACACACAGTGACGCCATCTTCGTCAATTCGCATTGTTCAATGAAATGCCTAGTCGTATAATTAAACTTTGTTACCAGTTGGCTACATATGACAACAACATGTCAACGAACTTAGTGACACGAAATTTTCATACTAACAGCCAATTTCTGAAACTCATTTTAATTCTACATTAAAACTCAAGCCATCTCTTTTTATCTTCTTTAGTTTGACAGTGACAGCTATAGTCTAATGTGTAACTTAAAAATGTTTCTCAGAAACTGGCTGTAAAATGTACACACATAATGTCCTAGTTAGCTCGGCTCGTATTGTCCAAAATCACCACCCCTTAGTACCTGGCACTCAATTTTGAACACATTAGTTATATTAACACTTTATATTCATCCCTCATATACTTTTATATACCTTTAGAAGCCACTTTTGGCACTTGTTACAACATCAACAGTCATAGAATGTAAAGAAAGAAAAACATTAATGTCTTATGTCGGGTGCAGACTTCTGTAACGTAACATTTAATGTAACAAAATTCCTATAGTGTGGACGCCTTGCGCGCACGAACCGTGCATTTCAACTCGTGTGCTCGCCGCGATCGATGGAGGAAGAAAACACAGCGCTGCGTCCACACTATGAAATGTTTCTTGCATGTTACAGCAGCAGTCTGTACCCGGCATTATTTTACATGTTATGCATTAAACATAATATTATTTTGTGTTTAACAATGTATATAAAGCAAAGAGATTATGAGGAATCTTATATATTGACACAGTCAGTGCGTCACTTTTGTAAATATCCATTTTTTCTAGATAATCATTCATATCGTAAAAATAGGTCAATTTTTTAATTTAAAACAATAAGTTATTTCACCTTTTATTACGTTTAAAAACACTGCAATTCTTTTCCTTTTTTACATTATTTAAGTACTATAATCTTCGTAAAGTACTCTCATTTTAAGTAAAACTCTGTTAGATACTCATGTAGGAACGGCATTACTTTATATTTCGTGTTCATATGACAAAATATATTAGTGTGTAAAAAAAATAACTTTGTATTATCATAAAAGTAAATTTATGATACTTTTTACACTTCGAATTTAAGAGCGATTACAATTTGTATTTTTAATTGAATATAACTTTTATATTACCACTAAAAATCTTGTAAAGTGTAAGTATTTTTAACGGTCTACTTGATAGATTTGTATAAAATGAAAGTATTTTATATGGTTAATATAATAATATGGTGTGTATGCTGTTAATACGATGTGTAGAAAATATTTTTGTACTAAACATAGTAAATATTAACTTAAATGACATTTTGAATACTTTCATTCAATGCAAATAACACTTGAATAAATAAAATCAGATCATAACTAAACCGTATACAGAGAAGGACACTTCAAAAAGATTTGAACAAAACGTTACACATTCATCCATTCACCAATTATACTTGGTTACGCTTTCTTTTAACACAACTATTTCAATGCACAAATTCTTTTAATGAATAAGATACTTGGTTACGCATTCTTTCAACACTTGGTTAACCTTTCAACCGTCAAATTACTCAGTTATATATTATTTGATGAGATGGAAGCACTCACTGCAGCCTCGCGCATCTTGAACAGTAGTCGTTGTTGGCGGCGCTGCCGTAGTACAAGCAGAGGGGGGCGCGGCAGGGCTTCGGCGACGGAGGGCGGTCGTCGTAGAAGGTGGACTTGCAGAGGTACAGGGTTCGATCCCGGGAGGAGGGCGCGGGCCTGGAGCCCAGGCCGCGCGCCGTCTCGTGGGCGGCGCTGGAGGCCTCGGCGTAGAACTGCGAGCGGCCCGTGCCGTAGCGGGGCTGGGTGGGCTGATCCGCACTTTCCTTACGGTTCTTCTCTGCTGTGTAGCTGAAGAGAAATAAATATTGTGATTCATCATTTCTTCTTCTCAAGTTAACAATTTCATCTTGCATTTATTATAAATCATTTTTCATTATAATTATACTTTCATGTTTAAATATAGTTTAAAAAATATATTTTTTATTTATTTCTGATACATATTAAAGTTTGTGTTTACATGCACACAGCACAACCAACAAATCATAAAAATATATACACCATAAAGGAGAATTTTCATTTTTATGCTGTAATTTACGATCAGTCCTTGACTATGAGCAAATTTGATGTGTGTAAAAAAATTAAATGGTTTTTTTTTTCTTATTAAATTTCTTATTATAAAAATAAACTATATATATAAATAAACTTACCCAATCCAAGCTTCGTTAAGATAATTCTTGACCATTTCCTCCTGCACAGGAGCTCTTGCAGCCAGTACCCTGCAGCACAGCACTTCACAAGTAGACTGCCGTCTCATCAGACCTTCCTCAGGATTACTCTGACTGCCACTACTCTTCCCCAACTTGGCCATCGACCCAAAGTTCTTCTTGATCTTACTACTCATAGATCTGCCTATACTACCAAATTGTTTTGCCACAGAATTCAATTGCTTCGAACTCTTTGTTGATAGGGCATCCAATGACCTTCTGAGTTCTTCTGGTGGTTGATTCTGTAATGAAATCAAAAGAGTTATTTTCTCTACATATGTAATGAAAAAAGAAAGAGTTTAAAGAACACTTCAGAACATTTTATTTCATTAACACGGTGTCCATCATAGAATTCATCTAACTTTATTATCGGATTAATTAATTATCTATATCTGTTTTTATGTACACACATCCTTTTGGATTACAACCTAGTTCATTAACAGGTATTAGTTTTGAAATTGTATTTGTATTAGTTGTAATCTGTCTTGTGTGGTAATAAAATAAAATAAAAATAAAATACAGAACATACTACCTATATCTAAATATACTAAATACGATCAATAGATAACATTCGGGACAAGCTCACCACACATTCCCATCGCTGTGTCTCCTGTAAAACCAGGATCAACAACGATAACCTCAGATTAACAAAAAGCAATTAATTTTATTGACGTCCCGAAGAAGAAACTACAGCTGTCTGTTGTGATGGAGTAGGAAGTGTTGAAAACTAATAGAAGATATTGTGTACTAACATTTAATGAATTTAATAATATATCATTTAGAAACTAATCCTTCAAAGGCACGATCGCTAATCCATATATATAAAATTCAAAGTCCTGACTGACTTAACTATATATCAACGCACAGCCCAAACCGCTGGATCTAGAGATTCCAAATTTGGAATTTAGGTTCCTTACGACGTCTAGGGGTGTAATAAAAAAGGATTTTTCAAAATTCCCACGGGAAAGCGAGATATACGCAAACAAAGATGCGAGGGTTTTACTAGTACAATGTATTTACAGATCAAAATAGAATTTTCTATATTTTGTATAAAAACTGCACTACCATCATTATGGCATAATATACAACGGACATAATATAATAGGCTAGTTGCCGTAAAAAATTTAATTAGTCCGTCTTTTAGATTATTCAAAAATAAGGGCAACTCATTTTTTCATTTGTAAATTAGACCAAAAATAGCAAAGATATAGCCCATTATAGTTACGTGTGACGTCACGCCGTGTGGCATTTTTCACACGGGGTGACGTCAAAGGCCCCCTAAATTTTTATACCTTGTATCTTTGTTATTTTTTGTTTAATCGAAAAAAGAAAAAATACGTGTCCAATATTTGTTTATAATCTAAAATACGGACTAAATATAATGTAATTATTTTGACCCTGGAAACAACCCTATTCTATAGGTTACCTGAGAGAGACACTCGACTCTTTCCAAGTCCAAATACGCGGCCATCATAGCTGATCTCTGGTATTCGTCTGGGAGCAGGTTGTTAATAGTCTTCTGATCTGGTTCCACGTCCCAGCGGTACTCTTCGCCGGGGTCTACGTTGAATCTGGAAATTTTACATATAATTTAATTTTTTTATTTAATTAGAATAGATAGATATTTTATAAGAAACTAAGTTATAACTTTTTCTGCATCCCTAATATGCGGGGATACCATGAAATGAAATTTCGAACATACGGAGTGACGTTTTGTTGAATTCTAACCAGTTTTGAACCTTATTCTAACTAGTTATGTCTTTTTTGACAGGACTAAACCCTGTTTCTTTTAACTTGACCAATGTAGTAAACAATCAGTGTGTCTTTTTATTCAAATATCCATGTGTAAAATCGATAAATCGCCAAAATAATAAGAGTGTTGTGTTAAATGCCATTTCTAACTATATTATTATTATTTGGGTGTGAATGATAATTTTAATTGCCTATTTTCATTAAAAAGACGTGCAATGATTGTTTACTACATTGGTCAAGTTAAAAGAAACAGGGTTTACGTCTTTCGTTGTTTCGGATGGACACTTTCATGGTAGACCCCATGGTCATAATTAAAAAAATCTACTACTACATATTTTTTTAATAAAAAATAATTACATATTATATGCATGTAAGTGAGCGTTATTTATTTAATTACCTGATAGGCATAGCATTGCCTGCTTGGTCTTCCAACGGCACCCTGGCGCCATCTGTGGGCAACGGCTCGCAGGGAACCAACGCTGAGAAGTGACCTGCATCGTATGCCAATAATATCGGAGCCTTGCTGCATAATTCCGGAGCCAGTTCCAGAGGTAAGTAAACGCCACCGAATGGTATTGGCGCTATGGGGTCACCTCGGAAATCCTGGAACGATATTATAGAATTTTATAATAATAATAAATTAAGCAAAGTTAAAATGGGACTGGGCGGGTCATGTTTGCCGAATGCGCCCGGACCGATGGGCGCACGCCACTTGAAAATGGATTCCACCTTGACAAGAGGAAGACCAAGAAAGAGATGGACAGACGAACTGACAGAATGTGATAGCAAATGGAAAGAAGAAACAGCGGAGAAAAAAAGGGGAAGGCCTTTGCCCAGCAGTGGGACATAAATGGCTGGATAAAAAAAACAATTCTACATAACTCACACAGCGCCCTTTGGTCCCAAAGTAAGCTAGCCTTAACGTGCTTGTGTTATGTGTACCAGACAACGGATATATGATTGTAAATACATACTTATAATACATAGCGTACCGCGTATTCTTGTTATAAATTTTAATGTACATAAACCTACATTGTAACTAATGAGTGGAAAAAAAGGAGAATTTTTTTTTTACAAAATGACAAAAAAGGCCGTAACCGGTCTTCTTTCGCCATTTCTTTTTACCGGTTGCTATTTTGCTTGTGTCCGAAATGGTGGTAGTATATAACGTAGTTTATTTTCTTTATTTAAACAAGTTGTAAATGACAAGAAAAAGTGCCTGTGAAGGTCTAATTTCTGAAATAAACGATTTCATTTCATAGGCAACACTCAAGACTCGAGACAAACACAAATGCTATTATATAATGCCTCGTGCGAGATTCGAACCCGCGCGCTCTGCTGTAGAAGATAAGAGTAATTTGAACACGTTGCAGTTGCGTTTTTTATTGCACATACACATATTTTAAATAGCATCAGTCGTATCTTTATTCACAGGATACAAAGTAGCCTATGTTGGGCTCTGTACCCCTGACAATATGTATACAAATTTTCATAATGATCGGCTGCTTAGTCAAGCCGTGAAGGAATAACAAACAAACAAACTCACTTTCTCATTTATAATATTAGTATGATGAATAACTTACCCTGAGAGCGACATCAGCAAACACCACAACAGGTCTTCTCATCACATGAGCCAGTGCGAAGACATGCAGTTGTTCCAAACCCGCATAATGTGGAGCAGCAGTGGGTTGCGGTCGCGGCCTTGGTTCCGTAGACGCGGCCGCTACTGCATCAGCCCATTCTCTTTCCCACTCCGCTTCAGACGGAGTCAAACCCGCACTACGGAGCGCGAAGCTCTCTGACCACCTCCAGCGGCGTTTTATTGCACCTATGGGTAATAAAAGTTTAGATACTGCGGAGTTTATGTATAGTAATCTAAAAAAATGTCATTCTTTTTTTTTCTTTAGTTTAAGGCCACCCGCATTCATCGACTCCCTGCATGTCCCTTGTTGTTGATTGTGTGGAAGAAGTTGTGAGTAAGAAGCGTGTAAACAGTGGCGGTTGATAATTAGTTTTAGTGGCATGAATTTATTATTACCGGTACGGTCGGTTAAGCCGCTATGCTATTTAAAGAGAGGTAGCACAGCGGATAATCCGCTCAAATCGGAGCAGGGCCGTCTGGGGAAGGACCTCCACCTTACAGAAGATCGTAGCCAAGTACCATTGGTGTCGGCCATGTTGTGTTCCTAAGAGTAAGGTCTTCAGAGCTCTACTTGGGGAGGTTGGGAGGGTTGGCAACGCGTGAGGGATACCCTCGGTATTGCAAGCGTCTATAGGCTACGGAGATGCTTACCAACAGGCGGGTCGTATGCTTGTTTGCCACCTTTGTGGTAGGTATAAAAAAATATGCTTTTCTATAGTCAGCGGTGCGGTGGTGGACACCGTTCGACCCCGCACGGTTCGGTAGTGCGGGGCGGACTAAATTCGATCGTCTATCAGCACTGTTATGGAAGTAGGACATGCCAATCCATATAAGGAAAGTAGATATTTTATTTTACGTCATAGGATTACTGTAAAACACGTGATCTAGATAACAAAATGTAATTTAAAAGTATGAATGTAACATGACAATTGATGACGATTCTCATTTGCATACAATGTAAGCGGGAATATGCGCATAATTTTTTAAAATATATGACTTGTTACGGTTGTATTAAGTATTAGAAATAACAGGTCATTATGTTGTCACTCAGAAAAAAGTTCAAATAATTTCTAAAGCTTTTTTGGTTATAATTAATTCATTTGCAAATAAATTTTTTTAATGAATATGTTTGATACAATTTAGTAATATGGTTGAGCACAGCGAAATGGTGGTAGTATATAAAGTAGTTTATTTTCTTTATTTAAACAAGTTGTAAATGACGAAAAAAAGTGCCTGTGAAGGTCTAATTTCTGAAATAAACGATTTCATTTCATTTCAGTGAAAATAACATACTTTTTTATTTTAACACTCATAAAACAATTAATATTAGAATTTAATTATTCAAGTATGCTTGTCTTTTCGAAATAGTAGTATATAGAGTAGATAAATTGCACAAATCATTTATTACTGTATGTAATTTCTGACAAGAGAACATGTTTGAAAAATCAACTCTCTGAATATCGTTGCTCCAGGGCTATCAATATAAATGAATACTTACTAGTCAACACATCTCCTCCTTCACCAGAAAGCAACGCCTGGACTTTTGTCCTCAAAGCGAGAAGTCTGTCGTGGAATCCATAGGCTGCCAATGAAGCTGCATGAGGTAGGCAGTTGCCGTCGCCAGAGGTCGCCAGTGGGAGCAGTCTGGGTGCACCAGGGACTCGACCGTGACGCCACCAGTTCAGTATACCCGCTGATTCGAGGGTTACTAAAGTTGCTGTTTCTAGCAGATCCTTCTCGAGAAATGTTCTGGAAAATATATTTTTTTTTATCCATAAGACAATATTATATAAAAATTCATGGTTTTTGGTAGGGTTTGATGTAGCAATAACTTTCAAAGACCTCGTGGCTGGGGTCCCATTCGATGGTCAGATCAGATATCCAGTCAGCTGAATATGACTGTCAGCGCCGCACTACACCTGGCGTCTGAGCGCAACCGATGGCGGCAGCTTGTCAACAAGGTCGTATAGAGTCACGATCCTCAGCAGTGAAGGGAACGATTAGGAAGAAGAAGAACTTTGTCAAATATTTCGCTTTATGGCACGATAAGACGATACAATGTAGGTACAGTCGGTAAAAGAATAGATTAACACTTCTGTACTGTCATTAGCCATAGCAACAATTGAGTTTGAAATGGTACTAAATTGTTAATCTATTTTCTAACATTACTAAAAGGACACCGAACGCACGACTTTGTCGTTTGCTACATCGAGACTCATGTAATCCCAAACATTTAAATAACATTCTCTTTTATGGAAACTCTTTAAGTCCTATTCTTCAAAAAAACAAAGTTACCTCAACAACAATAATAAAAACTATTAATAAAGCTAGTCCAACCCAATTTTGTGGTAACTTTTTTCGGTTTGCTAACTTTTTCTAAAAAAAAAAGTAACTTCAACAACAATAAAAACACTATTACAGACTTAGACCTTCTAAGGCACTTTCTGCTGTATACATGTTTAAATCGAATATATAATTCAAGTTCTAGCTTCTCGGTTACAGTACGTAGAATTATTAACTCCTTTGGGAATTGTAACATTAAAAATGTCGTGGGCATTATTATTTTACGACACGTGGCGGATCGCCTGTAAGGTCACTATGATTCATTTATTAAGGACAAGGACGGAGAATATTAGCCAACTGTGTGAGTTACATTGTTACTTCTTAATGAAGATCGGGATTAGCCATTACTTTGCCATATATTTGACCCCTCTGTAAAAAAATTAATTCTTTCTTTATTTCCTGTAAATCTACTTGCATAATAAATGATTTTATTTTTATTTATTTTGTTACCATGATTAAGGACAGCGTCAAAAACACAGAGCAGAAAATCATGTTTCCTCAAACTTTTTTTTTCAGCAAATAATAATTAAATCACAACTAAATCTTTTTTACGATTTTGTTTGACCCTATTGAGCATAACACAAAGAGTCAACAAAAGGGCATCGTTTTACGCAATATTAACAAATCTTTAATAATATTGACGGCCCGGGTCAGTCCGTTCCTTTGTTGACTGTCTTGTAAAGCTTGTCATTTTAATCACATTTAGTCATTACCACATCGTTTTGAGAACAATGGTTTGACTGCACAATATTGGAATACTATTATGACTTTTTGTGTACTTTTTTTTATATACTGTATGACAAGTGTGAAAAGAAAATCTAGTCTAGCATGTAAAGTATTCTTATCTCTAGTTAATAATATATACAATAGCATGAAATGAAAACAAGTCAACAATAACACCTTTAAAAACGTTACAATCACAAAACAATGTCCATGATCATGACGTTTAATGAAACAATACGAAATCGCTAGGGTATTGCAACATTAGATTAGTCTTTACATAATATTATTTGACATTGACTGGCCCGGTGGTCGAATGGCTAGCAATGGTTACTTTGTCCCAAGGGCCGCGGGTTCGAATCCTGCGCAAGGCAAACATTTGTGTGCATGAACATGTCTGTTTGCCTTGGTCCGGGTGTTTTCTATGTATAATAAGCAATTTTTTACAAAAAAAGTATTATCTGCGGTTTTATCCGCATCACATTGTTTTTGTTTCAACGTGCAATTTCTGGGGTAAAATATTATCTATGCCGATCTATTGTTTTCAGAATTAAAAAATAATAATCTAAACATTTTCTTTTTTAAAACTCCGATTTCAAAACTTGTCTTTAAACATCTGCACCTAGTAATCTTCATCGAGGAAGGAATAACAAGGAGAATAATTAAATAGTCAAACGAATTTACCTGGAAGTGAAGTTCGACTGTAATTATTCGACTTGTTATTCCTTCCGAAGATGAAGAGTCCCACCCTACCCGGGGTAATTTTTAAGAAAATTACATAGACCCAATTTTGTAAAATCAAGAGGTTTAAGTTTAGGTTATAAAAAATATCTCATTCTATTCAGTTCAGGAGGTACCACATTACGTCATAGTAACTTATACATCCAGTCATCCAAATAGCGGCTGGGACTGTCGTGGCTTTTTTTTCTAAATATGACTTATAAATTAAATAAAAAATATACATAGTATTCGAGAAAATAGTACCTTCAACAAACAATTTACTATTCAAGCCGTACAAATTCAGCGTATAAAGCACACGGTTTAATTTCCAAATGCGGTGTTCGTGTGTAAAATGAATAGAGGTCGATAAACAAAGGGTTCAGTGGACGTTTGCGTGCACCCGGGTCGTATTTGGACGGTGGCCAAGGGTATCTGTTTACTATATTATTTAGACTTTTTTGTTATTCAAAATGTTATGTGAGGCAATTAATTCGGCTATTAAAGTTCGAAACATTTTCTGCACTAAATTTCTCTTCCACATATGATTTAATTCTAAAGAAGAGCAAAAGAGTTATTTCCTTTTATCTTCTTTAGTTTGACAAAGACTTTGTGATGAAGAGTAAAAGAGTTATTTCCTTTTATCTTCTTTAGTTTGACAAAGACTTTGTGATGAATGTGAAAAAATAGCTTTGAGCAATTCACCATAAAATTAGGTTGCCTGGAAGAAATTGCATAGTGATAAGGCCACCTATTGCGTTCGCTTTTTATTGTTACTTTGTTTTTTATGTAATTTATTGGTGCAATAAAGAGTTTGTATTGTAAATGAATGAATTCGACTTTTATTGAGAATTTATAATTATTAATCTGAGTTAAGGATTACCTATTAAGAAGGCTCGACACATCAATATTTAGAATTCTCGCTCAAGTGCGAATACTGTTATTTAAGTTTCCCAAGAAGATACAATGTGGTTTGGACTACGCAAACGGTCTAAATTAAAACATAGGATGTGTGGCGATAGTTACGTTACTGTCTCACGAAGTTACAGTGCATTCATAACTGCATGGCGTCACAAATGTTGCAAGATATATTTTGCACAAATTATTCTGATGTACAAACTAAGAAAGTGTTAATTCCCATTATAAAAAGAACAATGCAATGGTATTACGCAGTGTTGGGACCTCAAACTCAAACGTGGCACTTTTCAATCTATAACAAAGTTCCGTTTGCTTAACATCAATACAATATTTCTAGATCTACACTTTCACGAAGTACACCGAAGTCAAATGAAGTTAGACACGAAATTAGAAGACAAAGGAAAAGTGACGATTTCATTATCATTGTTATGAGTAAAAGATACATTACCTGAAGTCAGGTGGGTATACGGAGATGTCTGGTAATAGTAGGATGTGGTCGGAGCTCAGTGTGTTCGGTTCCGGCTCCGTGTTACTCCGCAGGGCCCACACGAGCCCCTCGTTGTCTGTGGCTCGGGATATGCCGCGGGAGAGCTTGCGACCTGTTTAATATAAATTAGGTATCATTACTAAAACAGGTAACGACACTATACTAAATAAACAAAACAAACAAATCATTTTTATTTTCTCTCCTATTACTAAAACAGGTAACGACACTATACTAAATAAACAAAACAAACAAATCATTTTTATTTTCTCTCCTATCTCAATTACATAGAAATACTAGTCAATTATTAGAGAGGTAGGGCACAGCGGATAATCCGCTCAAACCGGAGCAGCCCGTAACCAACCTTACGATCCTTACGATACGAAGATCGTAGCCAAATAGCATTGGTCTAGGCCATGTTGTGTTCCTATGGTGAGTAAGGTGACCAGAGCTCCACTTGGGGGGGTTTGGCAACACGTGAGTGATACCCCCGGTATTGCAAGCGTCTATAGGCTACGGTGATGCTTACCATCAGGCGGGGCCGTATGCTTGTTTGCCAACTTCGTAGCATAAAAAAGGGCAAAACAAAATAAGCGCAACTCCTAATTTCGTAGCTATTATAAAAAATCACAACTTTTTTTTTCGTAATGTTATGTTACAGGTTATTGTAAGTGTCTGTAATGTTTCCAGTAAGATAGATAGATAGAAGATAGAATATGCTTTATTTGCAACACACAGACTGTAAACAAAGGATCCACCAAAAAAAATCGTCTTTTTAAAAACAATTTGTGGTCCTCATTTTGTTTAGACTAGTTAAAAACTTTATACCATTCAATTACAATGTTATGTGACGTTATTTAAATAAACATTGTTATGAAACAAGTACTATTTAAGTTATTTTACCTATAATATGAGTATATGACATGACAAGACAATGTTCGAATGTAATATCATGAATGGTATTATGAAATAATGAGCCACGTATTTCATAGAAATAAAAAAAAAACATTTATAAAAAATAATGTTTAACTATAACATGAGTATATTATTATTGAGTATATGACATGACAATGTTCTCATGTAATACCATTCAGATGCAATGATGCGCCACATATTAATTTCATAAAAACTTATACAACATAATGTGCCAACTAAACTTTGTAGTTAACGTAATCAGAGCCTCTGCCCACCTACGCATACATTTCAGGTCTACAGATAAAGATATTAAAGCATTTCTATAGACGCAAAAGTAATATAAACTGTGAATGCGAATGATAAGTCTCCGCGGCATCATTACCAGTCAAATGACACGATAACTGAATGTTATCAGAACGCAGAACATTTCCTTTAAATGGCCGATAAAGGTGTAATAAAATATCTATTACCTACTGAGTTTCAAAACTACTTTATGAATATGTAGACTGGTTTGGCGAAGTTGTTATACGCAGGGGAGATTTTTAGGACCATTAATACTAGGTGGAAAGTGGAAGTTTTCGTGCTCGCGTGGTGCCTCCCACCAATAAGCATGAGTGTAGATAGAGAAAATGGCATGGGCGTAGTCAGGTACCTACAGGCCTAGAGCACAGAATACTATAATAGTTACATCGCCTAGAGTGTGGATGTTGAACAATATTATTAAGTTGCCTAAATGAGTATTGCGTGAAGGGATTTACTGGAATTTTCAAGAGAGGCACAGCGGATAATCCGCTCTGCATCTTTCGCAGCCCGATTGGGGAAGGACCGCCACCTTACAGAAGATCGTAGCCAAATAGCTTTGGTCTCGGCCATGTTGTGTTTTTACGGTGAGTAAGGTCTCCAGAGCTCCACTTTTACAGGGTCTGTGTACAATAGGTAGGTGCTGCGGAGAGTTAATATAAAGAGAACTTTGATGAAAGAAACCGAAAATAAAAGGGGAAAACTAGTGGGACATCTTCTAAGACACGACAATTTCATCTGAAACATCTTAAAAGGAAAGATCGAAGAGAAAGAGTTAGGCCGAGAAGAGCTTACATGGATCAACTGAAAGGCAGGCGTCGTGTTTTCTAAAGAGGTGAAAAAGCTGGCAGAGGTCTTAAATTTAGAAAAAGACAATGTTTTTTTTTAAACCACAAAGGCAAAAGCATACGGCCCGCCTGATGGTAAGCATCACCGTAGTCTATAGACGCTTGCAATACCGGGCATGTGTGTGCACTCACGCGTTGCCCACCCTCCCAACCCCCCAAATGGAGCTCTGGAGACTGTAAGATGGAGGTCCTTCCCCAGACTGGCTGCTCCAATTTCAGCAAATTATCCGCTGTGCCCTACCTCTCGGTTATATAAAAAAATGTATCAAGACAATAATAACATAAGATTGATCGATAAATGATATAGTGGTCTGGTCATCTGTTCAGAGATTGGAATTAAACCTAGCGTAAAAAGATTGTGTACAAAAACTCTGTCAAACTTACATTCAGGAGCTGGAGTCAGGACCAGATTGGAGGGTGCTGTGTACGGCATGTTAAGGTCTAGCGAGCTGATGGTACGTTCTGGAGCAATGACGTCACCGCCCGCCCGTGGCCTCAGAGACGAGCTGTGTCGATCTGAAAAACATGGTTATTATTAATTTATGCTTCACTGGGCACATCGTTAAATTGATGTTATTGTAACTTGTACTAGTATTATTTTAAAGGAGGATATGCTGTTAATACCGTCTCATTAAAATTATGGTAGAAAACTAGTTGAAAGATTTCATAATAGGCAAAATTGAATAAAATCTTTGGCAGTCGAAACAGAAGCAAAATAACCCGCTCTAAACGTGCATAACTGACTATGTCACTTTCTACCATGGTTTCGTCCAAACAGTATCTCAACCCCTATAGTTCAGGCACTTGAACCTAGCTGTAAACTGTATCAATCACTCTCAACCCCTTATAGCTCAGGCACTTGACCCTAGCTGTAAACTGTAGCTCAAATCCTATAGTTCAGAAGGATGACGACATTAGATACCTGTGTTGTGAACTGTAAGAAAAAACTTAATGCATAAGTTATGTCATCGTTCATTAACATTAACTTCCTAAACTGCTTGTATTCCGATGTTAGCAATGACTGACTAATTCTATTGACACCAGCTCGGTCACACTTTAAGCAGTATTAATCGTCTTACATTGTGAACTTCCTTGACCCACAATGAACAAGCTAGCATTCATAGATGTAATGCCTGGACTGGACATATATATATATCAGAAAGGCGAATGGGAACTTGTCGGGTGCAGCACTGCACGGGTTTGTATTCACTATTTTTATATGGATGATTTCATACGAAACGCGGCGCGAGACGAGCGTATTTATATAGGTACCTTGAAGTTAAATGATTTATTTGACAACGCAACAGGAGTGATAGTTTTTAAATTTATAATGACGCCGCAGAGTCTAATTTGTAAAATATTAAGTGATCTGCACTTGACTGTATTAAAAAAACAAAACACTCTCGTTACGTTAAAATTAAAAGCACATTAAAATAATATTCAGTAAAAACCTAACGCTTTGTCTAAAATTGTAGCACTTGAGGTCAAGAACCTATGTTTCGCTGGCGGGTGCTTGTTATATTAAAAAAAAGGTTTTATATGAAGAGTTAAATAATTTGGAACAATAGCAATACACCTTTTTATTTATACATCGCAAACTTTCTGTTATTCTGTGACATTACAGACAGGTTTCACGTGGGTTTCACCACTCCTGAATAACTTATTTGTTAAATAATTTGACAGATTTTTTGTCAGTTCTTATATGGGTTTGAAGTTTTTTAATTGACAAATAGTCTATTCTTTATTAGCAGGTGATGAAACCAGCACTGTATGACAGTGTTTCGCCACTAGCGAATCAAGTTCCAATTTCCAATTCGTCAAATAAAATATATTATGTCAAAATATACATGAACTTTACAAAACGGAATTTTTTTTTGACGATTATGCTATCTAAATAAAAAATACCAGAAAAAAGATTTTTCATTTTTTTTAAACAGTCTGGGAGTGGATCCACTGATAAAAGCTAGTGTTCCAAATAAGGTTTCAAGTTTTGACATTAGTTAAGATGTATGACATAGATTGACCAAAATGGATTAAGGCTTCTACGAACACCTACTCGTTCGTTATGTAACGTCTACGTACTCGATGTGTAAAACTTAAATAAATAAAAACTATACGTACCTACTCGTATGATTTTGAGAAACAGAATGTGTATTAAATCTCTGCTTGTTGTATGTTTTTTTTCTTTTTATTATGTTTTTGTTTATGGTATCCTCGGAAGACCAGCGTTATGGTTACAATTACCACAACATTATGCTGAGAGGAGGCCTCTTTCACATATCATATGGTTTATTTGACGTAATACACAAATTTTAACAGGATTTACATTGCATTAACCTTGTAATCTTAGTAATGTAAATCCTAAAATAAACAATTTTTCTTTCTTTATTTTATTTCTTTTTTATTTTATTGTTTAAACATTATATTAGTAAAATAGATACTATCTATCTATAATATAATAAAAGTGTAAAAAAAGTTTGTCTGTACATTGAATATCTATAATATAATAAAAGTGTAAAAAAAGTTTGTCTGTACATTGAATATATTTCCAAAAAAATTGTTTAGGGCGATGAAGAATAAGCAATAGAACAAGAATTTCGTAAAAATTTGTCCGTCTGTTTGTATGTTTGTATGTTTGGATGTTTGTATGTTTGGATGTTTGTATGTTTGTATGTATGTTTGTACACGCTAATCTCGGAAACGGCTGAACCGATTTGGATGCGGTTTTCACTAATATGTGGCGATTTGCTCAACTTAACATTTAGTGTATGTTTCTTTTCAAAATTCCCACGGGAATCCGAGATATACGCAAACGAAGTTGCGAGGGTATATCAACGCACAGCCCAAACCGCTGGGTCTAGAGATTCCAAATTTGGCATGTAGGTTCCTTACGACATCTAGGGATGTACTAAGAAAGGATTTTTCAAAATTCCCACGGGAAAGCGAGATATACGCATACGAAGTTGCCAAATTTGGCATGTAGGGTCATTATAAGGTCCGGACCGACCGGACCGGACCGGATCGGAACGGATCAGACCTGATCGGTCCGGAAGGAACCGCACCGTACCGAGTCCGTGCCGGACCGGACCGAACCGGATCGCACCGATGTTTTTTTTTCTGAAGAAATATGTTAATTGGTATGTAGGTACCTTATCAGGACCGGACCGACCGGACCGGAGCGGACCGACTGGACCTGCCCCCTTACTCTTGAAGATAATTTGGCACGATCGCCATTGGATTGTTAATTTTAGGTACTCTTTACAGCTAAACTAGCGCTAACTAAATACTAAACTAAATGAAATCGGATTATATGCTAACCAAATAGTTAGTAAAGTATAAAATTTCAATGGTACGAATCAGGATTTGCTGTTAATTTTGCATTTGAAATTATACAAAATTGAAATTAAAATCGCGATTGCTATGCAGAGTAACATAGCTGATCGGACCGGACTATATATATATATATATATATAAAATTCAAAGTCCTGACTGACATAACTATACATATATCAACGCACAGCCCAAACCGGTGGGTCTAGAGATTCCAAATTTGGACTGTAGGTTCCTTACGACGGCGACGTCTAGGGGTGTACAAAGAAAGGATTTTTCGAAATTCCCACGGGAAACCGAGATATACGCAAACGAGGTTGCGAGGCTATATCAAATTTGGCATGTAGGTTCCTTACGACGTCTAGGGATGTACTAAGAAAGGATTTTTCAAAATCCCACGGGAAAGCGAGGTATGCGCAAACGTAGTTGCGAGAGGACGCACAGCCCAAACCGCTGGGTCTAGAGATGCCAAATTTGTCATGTAGGGTCCATATAAGGACCGGACCGGACCGGAACGGATCAGACCTGATCGGTCCGGAAGGAACCGCACCGTACCGGGGCGTGCCGGACCGGACCGTTTTTTTTTTCTGTAGAATAATATGCTAATTGGCATGTAGGTTCCATATCAGGACCGGACCGACCAGACCGGCCCGGACTGACCGGACCGACCGGACCGGATGGAATCGTACCGTACCGGGCCGTGCAGGACCGGAATTTGTTTCTAAAGAAAAATATGCTAATTGTTACTAGGCCACGCGGGCGAAGCCGCGGGCAGAAGCTAGTATAATATAAAACAAAGTCGCTTCCCGCTCTCTGACCTTAGGTATGCTTGGATCTTTAAAACTACCCAACGAATTTTGATGTGGTTAACTTAATAGATAAGAGTGGTTCAAGAGAAAGGTTTATATAGCATAATACATATATGGTTTTTCCGAAATTCCCACGGGAAAGCGGGATACACCCCAACGAAGTTGGTGAAGGTTTCGCCAGTTTACAATAAAGAAAGACGTAGGAATGTGTGGTAATAAAGTTCTGATGATGGTCCAAAATATAGCCTCATTATAATTGCAGACGAATTTGGGATTTACTTTCATATTTTAAACTGTTTTACTATAACAATTCTACCTGTAACATGAGCTATGGATTAACAAAAATATAAAATACAACAAACCGATGAAAATGTTTCGAACTTTCTACATGTGGAGGTCATTCGAACAAGTGAGAGGTTACCTCGACATAGATCTCATTAATTTTTCTCGTTACGTTTTTGAAATGTGAGCGGATGCCAAAAACACGACTATACCTATATATCTGTACCGTATACTGAATTATTTTTACCTAGTTATCCACAAAATTTTGAAAGGCCTATGTCCAGTAGTGAACTTCTTGTGGCTGAAATGATGATTCCTGCACCGATGAACATGAGTAATACAGAGACTACCAATGCGTTTCCAGATACAAGAAGAGGGACAAAGAAGACAGAAGGGACAGGAGTTGGGCTTCCGGATTCTCACTCACCGAACGAAACGAGAAAGAGAGAGAGTAGTACTCGGCCTTTTATGAAAACTCAACTAATCCAAAGTTTGACATGTACATGTTGACTTAAAAGTGTCTGGGAAGCCTTACTATTTGGACAAGCATTTTCGTTTTATTGACAAATCAAATCGCGGAACAGACTGTGCGGAAACAAACGCAAACAATGGAATCACTGAAGCAAAGCGCAGGATGTGATTGACAATGGCGGTACGGCATAATGCATTTGTAATCTATTTAGTTGGACCGAAGGACGCACCCAAAATTATGCCAAAAAGCTAACTGCGTCGCAGTTTGAGGCCATCGGGATAAGCCCACCACACATAACCTACTGTGCCTACTGTAGACCCAGGATCAACAACGGCGACCTCAGATTGACAATAAGCAATGAAGCCTATTGACGTCCCGGGGGATAAACAACCAGCTGTATTGGAACTCACAACGAAGTTATTCAGAAAGAAATTGATGGAGTAGGAAGTATTGAAAGGTCTTCCCTCTATAATAGCAACTTCGTGAAAGATATCAATTTGAAACACAAGGCATCATAGCCTAGACAAAGAGTCAAATCAAATGAAGCTCGATTGCCGAGCACCACGGTCTATTGTTACATTACTATTGGGACCTAACGCGCTGTTGTTTAGTACTTTGATTCCAGTAATATAGATTGCAAAACCATCTAAACGCCTGATAATTTTCTCTGCTCGCTAGACCAGAATAATAAACTGCGCCCGAAGTTACATCGTTTGAGGCCAGTGTAACCAACTACTGCCGAGTGGGTTATTCGTTTAGTTTGTTTGATGTGATAGCAACTAATTAAACAGAAAATATTACCCACTGCTCCATAAAGCAGCCAGCATAGATCATAATTTATAAAAGTTACGGTAACTCTGGCAATATTTTAGATAATTTGCAGTCTCTATCTAGAAGCTAGTATTTTTAGCATTATGACTAAATTGTCTTAAAGTCAAATCGTCTATTCTGAGACTAGATTTTCACAGGCATTATCTCTAGTAGTAAAAAACATGAATAATTAAATTAATATAAAATTAACTACTGTAAAAACTACACTATATCGGGAACAATGAAAATGGCTACCAGTAAAAGAAATGGCGAATAAAAATATTTCTTTGTATGAGTCGTAATTTATAGTGTTCCGAGTTTCGAATAAACATTTTTTCTTTCCGCCTTTTCTTTAATTTTGCAATCATCCTAGATATCTTCCGGATAATTGCAAAAATCCAGCATATTTTAGTTTAGTCACGGTTCTATGTCAGCAATTTCGGAATTTCCTTTCACCATTTCCTGTTGGACCAACTATTACGCACAACCAATTGGTCCAACAGAACCAATTCGAAAAAAAAATCCTGTTCGCACAACTAAGTTGTGCTTAGTTGTCCAAAATAAGTATTCCTGTTGGACCACAATCCAAAGACATACGTTTGTATTGTGCGAAGGTGGAACCCACGACCACTTTATTTAAGTAGCAAATTTTATTCACTCCACCAATAGTTGCATCTATTTTTAGTTAATGTTAGCACGCGTTACGAAATCGTCAGACAGTGCGAAGTTACTTATTTAGAATATTAGTAATCGTACTCAATTTACATCATCACTGCAACAGAATTATGCCGTGGCTAGATAATATAATTAGGTCGTATTATAAAATGTCTATACATACGACCACACAGATTTTAAATTACTATTAGAAGTCGCATTCAGTAGCGACGAAACGCCTGGCCGCACCATTTCCGCACCTCCCAAAAAAATCGCCCACGTTTCCGAGTGCGACTCGTGGTATCATTCAACATTTCAGTACATTTGTTTTCACCGCGCCCTGCACTGAAATTGTGGCTTAGTTGTAAAAAGGTTTGTTACATTCGTTCCACATTAGCTTTGCTTTGATTGCCTATTTTAAATGGGTGAATCACTCAATTGTCTTCCTGTATTTTCCCCATTAGGTGTAACGTCATGGGAAATGGTGAAAACGCACATCGGAAGGATTCGCTCAAGGGTATTATAAACGCACATTGCTAATGACTGGATAACGTTATATAATTGTTGTTACGTACTAGCTTTTGTTTGTAAATTCGACCGTATTGTAGTCTGTATATTTCGTTTACTAGCAGGATGTTTGGACCATCGTGGCAAGTTACTAGTACAACCGGAGAAGTACCACCCACCATCGTGTAACTGCATTTCGTTTAGTGAGTGAGAAATCTGGAAGCCAAACTCTTCCCCTTTCCCATTGCTGTCTCTATTGTATAGTTGGTAAGGTAACGAGCAGTCCTTCCAATACTTCCTGCACCATCTCCAAGACCCTGTACAGATGTACGCGCTGGTGTCGCGTTACGTGCTACATTGAGCTCTTTGTAAGTAAGATGTCACAACGAAATGATTGCAACTCTGCGATGATGGGCAAACGTGGCGAAACTCGCGGCGTATTCGCCCTTTCTGGACAAGGTCTATAGGATTGATGGTCTCCTGTCTTATAAAATTAGAAATCGTCTTTCTGTCTTTAGTGTTGTGACGTGAAATGAAACAGACGTGTCTTTGGTATTTATAGCAGAGTATTATATGTTGCGAATTTGGGGCAACGTACGGCTTGTGGGCGTACGGAGACTAATAAAGTAAAAAATAGTCACACGTCACTTGCTCTGGTGGTTCTGTAGTGAAGTAACCTGGGTTGATAGATGTTTCTCTTCGACCATCATATGTGGTGGTCTTAGTGTGTGTCTTGAATGTGATTTTCTGTGTTGAGTGTTTAATAATGATTGTCATTAATACTTATGCATGATTTCAGGTCAATCTATTCTGATCTGAAGTAATTTTGAACTCCTAGAAAAAAATGTTGTAAGATTAGGTACTTAAGATTGGTCCAGACTAGGAGTTCTTAACTAGAGAGCTCCCCTAAGAGGACGTAGACAGATGTCAATGGGAGGGGAGAGCATAGAGTGAAATAATGTTACTGTACTGGAAATATCATAAGATGGGCATGAGTATGAAATAATCCCTAGGGTGCATGACGTAAAAAGGCTAGAAACCATGGTCCAAGACCAATTTACAATAGAACTTTGGGGGATTACGAGCGTAATAGAAGTGTCTGGTGTGTGTAATAATGTCTTCGTATTTAGGTCTCTGGGTTTATCTCTTTGCAATAAATAATAAATCCAATGTCGACCGTCTCCTGCGGCCAGTGTTACACGGTTTACTGTTACATCTCAATTGTATTTGTAAATAATGTTTTCTACATGTTCACATTAGTAAAAATTACTACGCTGCTGCTTAAATGCTAAATAGACTTTTTTGTGTCCATGTATTTGCAATCGGCCGTTGAACCATAAGCGAATATGTTCGGAGAATATTGGCCAATGCTACCCCAGATTGAAATCTTATGTTACTCTTTTTTTTAAGACGGAGTAGGATTTACAATAGATATAACCGCATTGAAATTTAATAAGACTTGAATGTCACAATGTCTCAAATTATCTCATTTCTTCTTAAAAATTGGACAAAGACAACATGATCTTTAAAATGTCTCTGTGGAGCTCAGTATTTATGACTCTTCACTCACCAATAAAATTAAATCTTATTTGTCTTTAGTAATTAAAACTAATAAGACTAATTTGAAGATTAGTTATCTTTCGATTAAATGTATATTTCACGGTAATATGTCATTTTATTAGCAAGTCGTTGACCGCGATGTGGATTAGTGTGAGCGGTCTGATGCACTTTGCGTGTCCGTGAAAGCAAAGAACTAGTTCAAAGGTTAATATTTCATATACCGATTGCTGAGTAAGCATGACATTAACTGCAGTTTTGAATGGTGCTGGTTCGGTCTTCGAACAGGACTTTAATATTGTGATGAACATTTGTTTGTATTTTTGATTTAGGAAATGAAATTAAATGAAAATGTTTATTTAAGAAATTAGACCTTCACAGGCACTTTTTCTTGTCATTTACAACTTGTATACATAAATAAAAGAAAATATACTACGTTATAAACTACCACCATTTCAGAAACAAGCAAAATGGCCACCGGTAAAAGAAATGGCGAAAGAAAACCGAGATTTTTATGTCATTATATTTTTTTATGTCTCACTCTCAAGGCGATGAGAGCCTTGTGCTCCCGCAGTTTCCGGTGTCGTAGCAAAAAACCGCAGCAAGTATGGATACTTTTTCCACTTAAAAAAATAATCGGCAAAGGCTTCAATCTTTTCAACTATCACTCTTTTGCAAAATATTTTAAGAGTTATTTAGAAATTCCGGTGTCCACGGAAAACCAACGTCGTCGCGGCGTGTCGTCGCAAGGTGTCCCGACAAATGCTAAGTGGACACCGTTTCAGCATCATTTTATGTTTGTCATTTTATTTTTAATGTATTAATTATATTAATATTTTTGAATAAACTGAATTTATTTATTTTATTTTAGAGAAAATTTTGAATAGAAATAATTACCATCAGCTCGTTTCCCGGCAATAGGATCTGCTTCTATCACCATCTCAAACTATCCTGAAACAAATTTTTGCCAATTGAAGATAAAGTTTCTAACTATAAGAATGCCAATTAGGGTTAACTTAAATACTTGATTGCCACCGCAGTGGTATAAAAAAAGGAGAAGACAAATTTTGCCTAATAGTCGACAATCTAGAATTTGATGTATTTTTTAAAATTATAATGTAGCGAAACCCGCGCAACTTCGTTTGCGTATATCTCGCTTTCCCGTGGGAATTTTGAAAAATCCTTTCTTAGTGCTCCCCTACGTGACAAAGGAACCACTGTGCAAAATTTTAAGTTTCTAACCCGTATGGTTTAGGCCCTGCGTTAATTGTCAGTCAGTCAGTCAGCTTCTCCTTTTATATACTTATATAGATTTTGTTTTAAAAATAAGTGTTTTCTCGCTAGTTTTTGTAGTGACCCCATAGGGTTAGCCAAGTCAGAAAGACTCACCCATATTTTGTTATAGTATGTGTACACTTGGTTGCAAATGTTGCAATTCATATTGATACATAATGTTGAAATTTTGAATTACATATTTCCTATGAAATGAAATCGCATTTAGGTCTTCACATAGGTACACTTTCTCTAGTCAACATGTACAGATCATAAATTATAATCGTTATTATAATTATTATAAATATTAATCTCATTATTTTTAGTTTATTTTTTCTATAGACCAAGATACCGGAGACGCCAGACATTGCTTGTATTTTCAAAGCGAAAATTTCCGAAGCACGGAGAAAACAAAACCTACCAAACACAGGCTATCGACGAACACGCATGTTCGTTTAAAATGCGACATACAGCTCCGCCATTGAGCTCATTGTATGCATGAGATTACAGTGCCACAAACTTATCTGTGCAAATACATGAATTTGATGGTGGGGGTGCTAGGATCGAAGCTATTGAAGGTAAATGTCAAGGTATTCAAGGCATATTCATTAGTTCTAGTTTTGGCCACCGGCACAGATAACTTTGTGGCACTGTACAAGTAGTTTTTATGGCTCTGGGTTCTTCGTCTATAACAGAAATGCATTCAATATAAACATGCCAACTGCGCCAAACGGATCACGTGACGAATGCAATGCGATGCAATTTTCATGGTCTCCCAAACGTTATTGTGAGAATATGAAAATGACGAATTAAAGACAGAAATAAAGAAGCAATAATGACTCGCAATCCCACCCACGTACGGTTTAAAATAGACTGTAGGTGTATGTTAACATATTACTGTGTAAACAACTCACAACTTTGTATTTTGTAAACTCACAATAATATGATGTAGAATGCGAAATAGTGTCATTTTATTTTTTCTGCCGCTGAATCTTAAATCAAAATCTTACGTCGTCGAAACAGCGACATTATCATCTATATTCACGTATATATTCTGTGAGAGGGTGGTACGGTAGAGTCAGCCCGTTTACGAGTCACTACCAGTTCATCGCAGTAAGATAGGTTCTACCAAACAAATTATCGAATTGAAAAATACTTTTAGTGTGTTGTGTTAGCTTTATCAGGAAGGCTTATTAAAGAGGTAAAGATGTGAGTTTGAGGTTGTATGGATAAGGGGGTAATCTCTGGATCTACTGTACCGATTTTGAAAATTCTTTTATCAATAGAAAGCCACACAATTTGTGATTCCCATCCAGGCAAAAGCGAGTATAATATAAAAAGACGTCCTGACTAAATGACTGATATTGGCTAATCCCCTAGATCTAGGATCCTTTATGATGAGGACAAGGAATAAGAAATACATGTTACGCGGATTTCGATAACGTAATACATTTCGTTCCCCAAAACTAGATACAACGTACGTTAAAATACAGAGATTTTATTCAACCTTGGAATAGGGAGACGAGATCATTCGTCGAATGGATAAGGGATTGATTTTAACGAGCACACAAACTGAAGGAAACGCTGATACTACGCATATTTTCTGAGAGATTATGGTATTTACTCTGTATTACATTTCATCTTTTGTGTGCCTACAGTGAGTAAGGTCTCCAGAGCTTCACTTTTTACAGGGTCGGCAACGCGCGAGTGATACCCCCGGTGTTGCAAGCGTCTATAGGCTACCTTGTTTGCCACCTTAGTGGTAAAAAAATATCTCTACTACTATTTTCCAATATCTCTGCCTTACCCGATGGTTGACTGGTAGAGAATACCTTTAGGCATTAAGTCCGCCAATTGTACTTTTCTTTGTGGAATATGTGCTTATGCAAAAAAAGATTAAATAAATAAATATTTTACGGTTCATGTGTGTGGCCATTCAAATTCTACTAATAAACGTGAAAATTTGTATTTAAGTATGTTTCTTTCAGTTAAAAACGGCTTGATAAATTTGCTTGGAATTCGGTGCACAGGTATTTTATAACCCGGATTCCTGACATCAGTCCAACGGGATTCGCGGGAAAAATCGTGGACATCAGCTAGTCATACATAATTTTGGTACACATAATAAGTTAAAAATATTTGTCAAGCCCAACTAACCGAACCAAGGACGACTGGTTATGAGTATAATACTGTGCGAGTGAGATGAAAAGCCCATTAATATTTGAATATAATTGACACACACAATACCTAGTTTACTGTACCAAATGAGGAGGCCCAATTCGCAAAAGGTAATGACGTGTTAACTGATTTGATAACTAGACAGTAGTCCCTTAAAATTTAAACATCATATTACCTTCTGTATAAGCATAGCAAGCGTACAGTAAGAAAAAAAGCTTAGGTACCTAATTAATTTTTTAAATTTATTGACCACAATACACATGTACTGATACAACAGGTCGACTTAAGTAGACAGACAACATTTTCTGCCAAACCAACTATTGGGACGCGTAGAAATTCACGAACACAGTTAAGTTTGTGTCTCTACTCGGCTATTTCTATGTGTAATTAAAAAAAATCTTTGTCACACATGTGTGTATCTCAACTATCTCATTCATTACCATAATAATCCACGCCACGAGAGATGAGACGATTGCTGATTTGACTTGCGCAGTAGACGTTTTGTAGTAAAATGGTATAGAAATCGTCTACTGCGCAGGTGGATCACGTGATACATGACGCGAATTGTACTCTGATGCTTGATTAATCTGATAGATTACTCTGTTGATTAATAAATTTATTTTCTACTAATGAAATGAGTCATAAAACTTAATAGACGTGATTTTCAACCGACTTCAAAAAAAGGAGGAGGTTCTCAATTCGACCCGTATGTTTTTCTATGTTTGTTACGCGATAACTCCGCCAATTATGAACCGATTTGAACAAATCTTTTTTCGGCTTATAGGTAATACCTCAAGGGTGGTCCCATTTAAATTTAATAATAAAAAAAAACAACAAAAAAAAAACAATAAAAAAAAACAAAACCATTTTTAGTTTTTTTTGTGTTCACGCATTTGAAGTCGTTTTTTTTTTTTTTTTTAAAGTTAATTATAGATTGTCGTAGTTAACTCTTTGCGATGTCTCTTTGTTTTATTAAAACTAGCGGTTTTACTAAGAATATATATATTTTTTGAAAATATAATATAGCCTATGCTACCCTGGGGTAATATACCTTCCTAATGCTGAAATAATTTTTGAAATCGGTTTAGTAGTTTTAGATTTTATTCGTTACCAACAAAAATACAAATCTGTCCTCATTTATTAGTACAGATGTTCTTTGTTGATTGGTAAAGTCACAACAGTCAATCGTATGACATTTCCATTCGTATTCCAGTGAGGTGAACGCATGTTTATTTTCGTTTAGCATTGCAAGACGCAAATGGTTTTGGCGAGATGATCGAATGTTTGACTAATGAACGTAAATTGGTCAAATTACATTTTTGTTCGATTTACTTTGTCTGACTATTAGTTATAGAGTAATAGCCGATGAACTTAAAATTTCTTTGATGAAAACGTACAAATATAATAGAATATGGACATAGCACCCATCTGCACGCATAACGGAGCAATTTACGGAGCCATACACTGTGCGTGGCCTAAAGTACGCGCCAAAATTTGGGCTTACAGTTTATAAAACAATTGAAAGTCGATTGTTGTTATGCACTGAGTAATATAAGTATGAGTTTCGATTCGAACTTCGTTTTATTACTGCTCGAGCCAGCCGCGTTCGACCGGTTAACACGCACTTGCCCGGTTTACTAATGTTAACTTATAATAAAATTATATCATACACAAATATTATTCTACTATGAATTATTCAAATTAAATTATAATACGTGTAAAAATACATAATTAACATTTTAAACTGGCTAAATATGATAAATATACTCATCATAGTCGTAATATGCGTATGTATAAAGACGAAAGGCCGTATATTGTTTATCAACATAACTTGACGCTACATTCCATAACAGTAGATAAGCCAAACAGTGCCAGGCCGTCTGTATAGCTAGTGACTCATGTTTGGATTGGATTGGATAGCTAGGCTTTTGCCTGAAGGCCGCTATTATATCTGCAACTAGTACCCCGTCCGTCCCAGCTTCACACGGGTTTTTATAATATTTAAAAAAATATATATTTAATATAGCCTATGATAGGGGAATGGTCGGTAGTACAGCCTAGCTACACTAACCGGCTAAGTCCGATGGACTCGCTGACCAACGACGGGTGTGGTCCTCCAGCATTTCGGGGGTTGTGCGGCGGGTTGACACCTCGCCCACGTAAAACCAATGTTGCTGGTGAAGCGTATCCCGTTAGCGTTTCACAAGCTTGCACATCGTTCAAAAAAAAAA
This sequence comes from Endotricha flammealis, assembly GCA_905163395.2. Classification (NCBI taxonomy): domain Eukaryota; kingdom Metazoa; phylum Arthropoda; class Insecta; order Lepidoptera; family Pyralidae; genus Endotricha; species Endotricha flammealis. Next base: position 3,956,254 of record LR990867.1, read on the forward strand.
AATAGCCTATGTCACCCGTGGAAAGAGTAGCTTCCCAACGCTGAAAGAATTTATCAGATCAAGTAGTTTTTGAGTTTATGCGTTACAAACAATAATACGAACGACAGAGGAGGATAGATAACTTGCTGCGAAATGCCAACAGCTCTGTCCGACTTCTTCGGGTGCCTCTCCGACTAGCGAAGGTTGGCAGTCAGCGCTGTGTCTCGGTCTTGTATTTCGCGAGCCGAAAGATCTCGTCGGATCTCTGTCCGACAGCAACTTGCAAATGTAATCTACATAGTAAGTTACTTCGCGATATTCACGACTAGCTTTTTTGCCTGCGACTTCATCCGCGTGAAGTTCCGGACCCGTTCTCGTGGGAACCATATTGAATTTTAAGAAAAGCTATAGCCTATGTCACTCCCTGATAATGTAGCTTTCTACTGGTGAAATAATTTTTGAAATCGGTCCAGTAGTTTCGGAGCATATTCAATTCAAACAAATAAACAAACAAACAATCAAATCTTTCCTCTTTATATTAGTACATAGAAAGAGTTCTTGGTCAATTACGATATTGCAATAAATTTCGCGGGTTTTTCCGAGATACTAATGCAACTGATTTATATAAAAAAATATATTTTGCAAGTAGATTCACAGGAAAAGCTTTTGCACGTCAGATTTTTTTGAATCCTTCAGTTCTACGTAGATGTGGCCTGTTGAGAAAAAGTGCCGCAAGAAACTCAACAGATAACGTTTTTTGAAAGCCAGTATAACATTATTACAAGTAGATATTGATAACAAGAAGAAGAAGAAAATCGATTGCATACGCGAGCGGCGCAGCACTACTCAATGACAATCGACGCGCTGTGTCGCCGCACTACTTTTTTTCACTTTGACACTTACTTTTTCCCGCATTCAAAAGTTATCATTTCGATCTTGTTAATTCCTGTTTAATATAATTTGTCTAAAAGTATTTGTGTGTTTAATGTTGTTCAATCTAACAGATTTCAGAAGTGATATAAGTAATTTACGCCCTAACAGTGAATTTCAGTTTTTCTAGAGTAGGTATTCAACAACTTAAATGTTTTGCCGGTGAACTTTGTTTGGTGAGCTTGTTCCATAATTTATGACTATTAACTACTATTTCCGAAGAAATGGATCAATAAACTTGTATACAATTACTGATTTAAAGTTGAAAGGCCACAAATAAGACTGCATGTAAATATAGACTGATTCATTTAATATTTTTGTTGTGTTGCTGTGTGAAATCTATAAATAGACTGTGTGAAATCTATAAATAGAATTGAAGGTTTTAAACTTTTATTGTGTTATTTTAATAGTGATACCACTTACTAAACTTTAGAATTAGATTAAGATAAGTTAAGGTTTTGAGACTTTTGAGATACCTACATTAAACTGTCATTTTTTTAGTTATATTTTTGAAAATTATAATTTATACAAATTAAAACATGGGTCATCCCAAGAAGAGACACAGGTCTCATAGTTCATCCTCATCTAGTACCAGTGAGGACAATAAAAATAGAAAACACAGAAAATATAAGAAGAATCTTAAAAAGAAAGAAAATAGGATTGAAGCGTTAGAAAGTCTGATAAGAGAGTTAAGAAAAAAATCTGATTATCACAGTAGAGAAGTGTCTAAATCATCCTCATCAGTGCCACCAGTGGTTCGGTATGTTGGGAGGAATGATTTTATTCCAGTTTTTGATCCCCAGACTTCTTCGGTGTCCATAGAGCACTGGATAAGAAATTTGGAAAGCGTTGCTAAATTGCATGGCTGGGACGAACGCACTCTAATATGCAATTGTACTTCTAAATTAGGCGGATATGCTGTAGGTTGGTACGAGAGGCAAGTATCATTTGATATCAGCTGGGTAGAGTGGAAACAAAAATTGATCAAAGCGTTTCCATACACTAAAAACAAATTGTGCCAAATTAGAGAATTAGTTAATAGGGTACGGTGTAAGGATGAGGATCCAATCAAATTTTATTATGATAAATTAGGTATAGGAATGTCATGTGATTTAAGTGATGATGTTATTACTCAAGCCATCATCGGAACACTTGGTGATAAGCTCTTGGAAGTAGGTGCTTTGTCCGCTGGATGTCAGGATACAAGTGCATTGTTAAAGTATTTAGCAAGTATGAAAACATCAAGTACAGAAGAGAGACAACCAAATACTTCTTCTTCTCATAGTAATACTAGTAAAGTTGTAAAATGTTATACTTGTGGCAAAGTGGGTCATAAGTCAAAAATGTGTAATCAAAAAAAGAATCCGCAGAAAATGCAAGATGTTAGGAAATGCACATTTTGTGATCGTAATGGACATATTGCTGAGAACTGTTATAAGAGAAAGAACCAAGACAAGTTTTGCTCATTTTGTAGTATTAAGGGTCATAATTTAGATGAATGTAGGAAGCATAAGGCCTCACGTGATAAAACAGTTAGAAAAGTTCAGACAGTTTGTTGTGAAGTTTCAGATAAGAAATATTACAAAACTGTTTTTGTCAACGGATTTTCAGCTGAAGCATTTATAGATTTTGGCAGTTCATGCAATACCATAAAGAAAAGTATTTGTGAGAAGTTTAACCTGGAATGTATGGCAAGTGACAGCACTGTCATTAAAGGATATGGTGATGCTTTGACTCTTCCTCTAGGAATTGTTACTGGATTGTTAACTGTTGATGGTGTTCAGGTACAGACAAAGTTCTATGTTGTCCCTGATGAGATTCAAGATTATGATGTATTAGTAGGTCAACCTTATACTGAATCACCGGATATACTTGTGGTCAAAACTTCTAGTCAACTCAACGTCTTTAACAGAGATATGGCATTGGATCTTGCTGAATTGTGTGAGAATCTTGAGAAAGTGCGATTATATCCACATGAAGATATTAAGTTGAATCCAGGTGTTAATAAAATTATAGTAAGAACAGATCCCGTGATAAGTGGTATTGTAAAAGTGAAACAGAGTGAGCAAAGGCAACCCAAATGTGAGAAAGATGTTTTAGGTGAAGAGGTAGAAAGTCAAGAAGGGACGACTGTGATTAAACTTATTAATAGAACTCTAGGACAGGTACAACTGAAGAGTTCTGACTGTGTTGCTCGAGCCGAGTTACAAGATAATATTACTGCAATACCAAAAGTAGGTGAACACTTGACAACGGATCAGAGAGACTCACTAAATGCTCTTCTAGAGGAATATGATTGTTGTTTCTCGGGAAAGGGGATGGAGTTAGGAAATTGTAATATTGAGATGACAATAAGGTTGACTGCAGAAAGGGTGATCAATTATAAACCATATAGAATATCATTTCATGAAAGAGAGATAGTGCGAAAGATAATAGATGAATTACTACAAGCTGGTATAGTTGAACAGTCTATATCATCCTACGCTAGCCCTATCCTGTTAGTGAGAAAGAAAGATGGAGGACATCGATTATGTGTGGACTACAGAGCATTAAATAAAATTACGGAGAAGGAAAGGTATCCGTTACCAGTTATACAAGATCTTTTGGATAGGTTAGTAAACAAAACGACGTTCTGCTGTTTAGATTTGGCAAACGGATACCATCAAATAAGGATATCCCCAACTTCGCGACCCTTAACCGCCTTCGTTACACCCGACGGACACTATCAATACCGGATGATGAGTTTCGGATTGTGTAACGCACCCGCAGTTTTTCAGAGGGCGATGAGTGAAATATTAGCACCTGTGATTTATGAGTGTGCAGCAGTTTACATAGATGATGTGATCGTATGGGGTGAAGATGTTGATGATTGCCATAATAATCTTCGTAGAGTTCTCGAACTGATTAAAAATGCAGGTGTCAAGTTAAAACGAAACAAGTGTGCTTTTCTGACTAATACTGTAGAGTATTTGGGCCATGAAATTACCAAAGGAGAAATTCGACCATCCTCTCAAAAGCTAACTGCAGTTGCCGAGTTTAAACCACCGACAAATGTTCATGAAGTGAGACAGTTCCTAGGACTTGCGAGTTATTTTCGCAAATTTATAAAGGGGTTTGCTACAATTGCTAGGCCACTTACTGCTCTTACTAAAAAGGACACAGTTTGGTGCTGGAATCCTGAGCAGGTGAAAGCAATGGACACCTTGAAAGTGTTGCTTACTTCTGACCCTGTTCTTGCTATTTATAATCCCGATCGCGAAACTCAAATTCATACAGACGCCTCGAAAGTCGGACTAGGTGGTGTGCTTCTTCAACGTCAGGAAAACGGTGAATGGAAAGCTGTTGCTTACGCGAGCAGACAGACTACAGCTACTGAAATAAAATATCATAGCTTTGAACTTGAGGCACTCGCCGTTGTTTTCAGTATTCAGAAATTCAAAGTTTATGTATCGGGAATTAAGTTTTGTGTGGTAACGGATTGTGCAGCGTTAAGATTAGCTTGGTCGAAAAGAGATTTGTCACCTCGCATCGCCCGATGGTGGCTTGATCTTCAGGAGTATGACTTTGACATGGAGCATAGACCTGGAACTTCAATGTCTCACGTCGATGCGCTTAGCCGTAATCCATTACCGGTATGCCATATTGAAGAGAAGGATTTTATAGACGCCCTTCAAGATGGTGACGAAAATATTCAAACGCTGAAGACTAATTTGCAGTTAGAACTTGATGCTGGTAAAAATAAATCAAAGGGGCTTGCTAAAGATTTTAAGATTGTAAACGGACTGCTCTGCCGTGTAGTTGAAGGTGGGAGTAGACCAGTTTTACCGAAAAGTGCTAGGTGGCATATTCTCAAGATCTATCATGACAATAATGGTCATTTGGGAATTACGAAATGTTTGGAAGCAATTCAAGCGAAGTATTGGTACCCTAAAATGAGAAGGAGCGTTGAAAAGTATGTGGCTAGTTGCATTGGGTGTCAATTTGCAAAGAAACCCACAGGTAAACAGCCTGGTTTACTACATCCAATACCAAGGGAACCAACTCCTCTCCACACCTTACACGTGGACCATTTGGGACCGTTTTGTAAAAGCAATGGGAAAGCTTATATCTTTGCTATCATTGATGGGTTCACTAAATTTGTATGGTTAGAAGCTGTTGTTAGTGCAAATGCTAGAGGGGCTATTTTAGCGCTGAATAAAATGACTCAAGTTTTTGGTTCTCCATTGAGAATAATTAGTGATAGAGGAGCGGCATTCACTGGTCGCGAATTTAAAGAGTACTGTGTTAGTCACGGGATCAAACATGTACTAAATGCTGTGGCGTCACCGCGAGCAAATGGCCAGGTGGAGAGGCTAAACCGTACCATTTTAAGTTCACTAACCTCCCACATGGGGGAAGAGCAAAAAGGCTGGGACGTGTACTTGCCAAAAGTTCAGCTAGGCATCAACTCAACGGTGAGCCAAGGAACTGGTAAGTCACCTCTAGAATTACTCTGTGGCTTAAGACCCCGTTTAGCTGGAGAGTTACAAGGAGCTCAGCATACTCCTGACTTAATAGGTCTGCGCAAGGACGCAGCACAGAAAATCGAACAGACTTCGTCTGACATGAAAGCACGGTTTGATAAAGGCCGGCGAGGGGCGAACCCAATTAGAGTGGGTAAATTGGTTATGGTTGAGAGGAAAATATTGCGACCTGGTCTGACCAGTGGGAAGCTTGTGCCAAAGTACGCAGGGCCTTATAAGATCTCGGCAGTTTTACCGAATGACCGGTACGAAGTTACCTCAGCCGCGAGGGGCAAAAGGGCTTACAAGAACATTATTGCCCGAGATAAAATTAAGTTGTGGCATGCTCGACAAGATAGCTCATCCGATGAGGGTTTAGTGGAACTGGCATAAAATACAGGGTGCCGCAATGATCGCCTACGTAGCCAAAAAAAAAAAATAATAATTGCCTACGGAGCTTTACATTTTTCTTGCATACAAGTTTTAAGAATCTGCCTCAGGGGCTTACGAATTGAAATTATTATGCTGTTTTGCCTATGGGGCTTAAAATTTGTGTGTGGTGGTGGCTTTAGTTCAATTGCCTTAGGGGCTTTACCACAACTGCCTCAGGGGCTTTACCACAACTGCCTCAGGGGCTTTACCACAACTGCCTCAGGGGCTTTACCACAACTGCCTTAGGGGCTTTACCACAACTGCCTCAGAGGCTTTATCACTACTGCCTCAGGGGCTTTAACACTACTGCCTCAGGGGCTTTATCACAATTGCCTCAGGGGCTTTAACAGAACTGCCTCAGGGGCTCTTTCTTTCCAAACTGCCTCAGGGGCTTTTAGGTCAACTGTCTCAGGGGCCATATTCCAGCAACGTGACTTGATTCTCCTTCGAGGGCGAAGGAAAATGCAGGATGGCCGAACTGATAACAAGAAGAAGAAGAAAATCGATTGCATACGCGAGCGGCGCAGCACTACTCAATGACAATCGACGCGCTGTGTCGCCGCACTACTTTTTTCACTTTGACACTTACTTTTTCCCGCATTCAAAAGTTATCATTTCGATCTTGTTAATTCCTGTTTAATATAATTTGTCTAAAAGTATTTGTGTGTTTAATGTTGTTCAATCTAACAATATTTTAAAGTTTTTTAACATTGCAAAATGTTTTTTAGAGTACCTATTAACTTGGTCTTCGGATTCTGTCTAATCACTAAATTCCCATGGGAATAGCTATAACGGGATATACATACATCGTCTGCGTATCCGTGCGCCGTTTATAGCGCCTTAAAAGTAGTCATCGTGATTTGCAAGTGAGTTGACCAATTATAGTGATCTCGTACGTAACTCGCCTACTTATCACCTCGTGCCCAAACGAATCAATACCATAAATGGTATGAGATGAAAATCAATCGAGTTTCGAATAAAGATTGCCAATTTTAAGGCCTTGTTGAGGCCAATTTGAGAAGAGTGAATGGAATTTCTTAGTTAGTGTAATGATTCTGAGAAGGTAATGTTGACAACGCGTGAGTTATACCCCCGGTATTGCAAGCGTCTATAGCCTACGGTGGTGCTTACCATCAGGCGGGGCCGTATGCTTATTGGCCACCTTATGCGCCTATAGCAAGAAACACTTCTCACTTCTTGGTATTGCACCATCTGTTTTGTTAGACTCTGCATATCGTGTAGTGTAATACTTGCTTTAGTTAAAAAATACAGTAGGTACCTACAGAAAAAAGATTTTCATGTAAGCATCATCGTTATGAAACTTAGTAAATACATTAGTATGATATGAATAGGTACTATAGATAAATAAAAAATCGAGTGAATCCCTTCACGCAATATTCAGAACACTTGAATTCACATTTAAGGCCTTGCTTATCTCTTTCATTGGCTGATTGTATAATTTATATCACTATAGCCTGTTGAATGACACTTCAATCGACAGCAAAACATAGTTCAATGGAACAATTATGCTTGCCGAATAAACTTTCTCCATTAGTGACACGTTGGTATGACGGCTTCACTTAACGTAGTTTAATGATATTACACTCAATGGAAAATTGTACATAGTCATTGTAATTGTTCATTGGTGAACGGTTTTAGCATTAGCAATATTTACAATACCAAGTCGACAAAGATCTACATTTTCTTCTTCAATATTTAAACTACGTGAGGGACACAAAACTTATTTTATTTCGACATTTTGACAACTAATAAAAAAACATAGTTGTTTCAAATCCCTAGACTAAAATGATCTAGTTTGGTAAGATATTTTTTGTGCTCATAAACATAACTTTCTTTTCCGATTTACGATACTGCCAAAAAGTTAAAATTATGTACAACCGCGTCTTAAGCCGCTACACGATTTAAAATAAAACATTGGATTGGAAGGTTTAGGACAAAAAGTTTCATACCAATCCAATCATAATTCGTATGAATGAATCATGTATGAATATTCTTTTAAACCTCTACACTGTATAACATCGTTTCGAAACCTTTTATGTCGATGTTCGAAACTAATATTTTAAACCGTCTAGCACAGGCTTTATAAAACAAAATACGGAAACTGTAATTAACGCCTATAGTACGCGCTAACAACGCGACTCACAGCATAAAAAACAACAGAAAATCGATTTCGTTGTGCACTAAGTAATAAGTGTCAGTTTTGAACTTGTTAAACGTAAGCGCGAGTCAGCCATGGTGGCGACTAGTAATAAATAGTAGCCTAATTTTTTTAATTATTTGGTACCTACAAAGAGAAATGTTACCAATTGTTACATGAAATCTGAATAATTTAGAACGCAATGCGATCTCAATCTCTGTACAAATATATTTATATCGCGCGCGCGCTAATCTGGGTCGGGTAATGAAAACGAATGAATATAGGCAACTCACTAACCCACCTAGAATGTTTATGATGTTTAATTGAATTTCGTCGAGACGACGACAAGTTTTATTTTGTATATTTTAAACTATCGCGTTTTGAACTCTTTATTATCGAGGCTTGAACGCGCACATAACTTACTTGTTTTTATATCAGGCGTTTCGAAAGAGTAGTATCTGCCTTGATCAAGGGGAGGCAGCCCCTTTAATAAAGTGTTATGGGGTTTTTCTTTGTTAATTGCCGGGACATGTATTTATACATTATGTATATCATCTATTGTATTGTATACTAATATTATAAAGAGGTAAAGTTTGTGAGTTTGTAGGAGGTAATCTCTGGATTCTGGATCTACTGAACCGATTTTGAAAATTCTTTTACCAATAGAAAGTCGCCTTATTTGTGAAATTGTGAGTGCATTAACCCAAGCCTACGCGGGCGAAGCCGCGGGTTAAATATAAAAATGTTTATTTGATGTTTAACATAATTTAAAATAAAACTCGCGCAGCCTATGCTTTCTGGTAGTAGTTAAAGCAAGAAACGAAGTCTGTTAAACAGTGTTTATAGAATTTGGCAATTAGCAAAGAGTTGGGCAGACGAAGGCAGAGGGGGCTCGTGACCCGACATGACAGACGCAGTCTTTACCTATAGCTTCGCTTTTTATTTATAATCGAATTTCGTAGTCAAAAAGGCCCGTACTATCGTCTGCGTCTGTGTACGTATTAGAGTAAATAATTACTCGCATTGTGTGGTATGCGAGTGAGTATTTATCACATTAATAAGAATGTAATACATTTTCCACACATGCTTATTAACACTATTGCAAACAATCGTACGGTAGTACCTGCTGTTTTAAATGAACGTTGTTATGCAAAAAAACACAGACAGAAAATTTCACTTGTAATGTTTTATATTTTATAAACTGAAATATCAAATAATTATCTATTAGGTACATACATATAAGATCTTAAAACTTGGTTTATAATTTCAATAGATGTGAGAATATTTTAAAGTAAAAAGTACTATGTTGTTGTCATTATCCTGACAATTAATGGAGATAACAACAGAAAGGAATAGTTAGAGGAAAAGAGAGGTCTTTGCCCAGCAGTGGGACATTCTCCTCATTTGCGCGTTTCCAGTATGACCGGTTGGCTTGTGTAAATTGTTTACAATTTATTTTTAGATCGTTATCACATCAAAAGAAATATTACAGAATTTATGATTCATACAAAACAAGAGCTAAAAATAAGATTTTCCATAATCTCGATTTCTAAATATCATTTACTACAAACGCACTTGTTGACTAATGGCAATTCTATTGAATGACACATACTTCAATGTCTGATAAGAATGATAACAGAATATAAGTGTGAGTAAATACATGAATTTGAGAAACAAATGGTGATTAAAAATGGTTATAAAATAATGACGTAATGTCAGGAAATTGATATCTGACCTAAATTTGTTGTTTCGATTCCGAGAACTATTCAAACGGGACAGACTATAGGCAGAGTTTATTATACATGATTTAGTTTTTAGTGATAGATAAAAATAGATTCAGTAAAACAGCAGTTAAAAATAATACCTTAATGTACACAAATATTATAAGAAGAGCGTGAATTTCTACCACAAGTAAAATTTTAACTGAAATGGAAACCCAATCACCTGTTTATGTAAAACTGCTGGTTGAAAATAAAGTTTTATTACTATTAGTTTGAGCTATAGGTACATTATAGCAGTTAATGGCTTTGTTTAAACACGTTTTGATGGGCACAAAGTAATCTAACTCCTCAAAGTCAGTGTTTATTCCAGACTAAGTCCTCACAGGCACTTTAGTCGAAGTATACAAAAACAATGAAAACAAGTTTCCCATGGGAAAAAAATATGATAACAGTTAGTAATTCATACAAATACATTATACAGTAGACATTTCCTGTGTGTAAAGAGCACAGAGCATTTAAGCCTCAGGTATCATATTACTAAGAGAGAAACTTTGCTCACAGATATCAAATGAAAACTGGATTTAGTTGTGGCATCTGTTAACCATATTATCTACTAGCACCCGCGGCTTCGTCCGTGTAAAACTTAGCCTATGTTGGGCTCTGTACACCTGACAATATGTATACAAATTTTCATAATGATCGGCTGCTTAATCAAGCCATGAAGGAATAACAAACAAACTCACTTTCTCATTTATAATATTAGTATGATTTAATTCTAGTACATATAATTTCAACCATATTCCTCATTCTGAGGCAATTTCTCAAACACAGTAAAAACTATATTTTATTCTTCCCTCTGTACCATTTACAGTTACCTACTAACAGTTGTGCGATTAATGTTCTTCTTTTCTTTCTTAATTAATTAATGGCGTTTCTGTCGTGTCTTAACGACACATAGACAATTTCGCCAATGTCGAGTATTTTAAATGAACACTTTTTAACAAAAAAGTACACTTTAAAAGGGCAACGTGGTACGGTGAGGATCCGAGGTCGCCATCTTGACGACCTTCGTTGACAAGGCGGCGATCTCGAATCCCGCGATTAATGTTACTAATTAAACTGTTGATCTTTGTTTTACATATACGAGCTCAGTGGTGGGCAAACTTATTTAATGGGGTTTAAAAAATTCTATTGCATTTTATGTTTAAACTTTACATCTGTCATCAATCATCTTTAAATAGTATAAAATGAAGTCACTCCTGCCGTCTTTCTGTGCTACGACTGTCCCTACGTATGCTAAGCAACGGATTTTCCTTGACCTTCGCCGGGCCGGATTAAATACTTTGGCGGGCCGGAGTTGGCCCGCGGGCCTAGTTTGCCCATCACTGTACTAACTGATGTCAGCGGTTTTATCCTATGTGTTAATCCAAGTTATAAATTACATATATGCCAAACTTTAAGCTAATAAGTCTAGCGGTTAATGCAAAAGAGAAACAAATCATTCTATTTATCGGTTCGAACTTTTGTTTTTAATAATGGGAGTTATGATATTATTTTATCATATATCATTAATTATAGAACACATCAGGAAATAAAATAAATATTTATAAATAGATGCTATTATAACCTTGATAGCCATTAAACACTCCATATTCAATTAATGGATGGATTGTTTTAATTCTGACAATTGAATGATGAAGACATTTTTTATTATTATTTTGTTACGTTTCTTAGTCAGAATTGCCTTTTTATAGTTCCTTTTTACACAGGACTAAATTCCTTTATGTATATGATAACCAGTGGTAATAATAACAAAAAATCATTTGGCACAATACCTTGAAATATCCGTTTTTATGCATAGAATAAGAGCAGAGGTTTAATGTCGTCTTGAGAACAAGACTCAATGATGACACTGCTAACTACGTTCAAGGTTAAATACAAAATAACGCAAAAGTAAAAAAAAATATCAACAATAAACAAAAGAGAAATAGTTTACACAAATAATTATTTCTACACACAATATTTGATTAGAAAATGAACTGTCTGTATGATAAAAAAGAGTGATTTCCACACTACGAAACGACAGGTGTTCTGAAATCATGCACGTAAAAATAAAATATATTTACCTTTTATTGATCCTGAAGTCCTAGTATGGTTTATATCCATAAAATATATTCACTTTTTTGTATGAACACAATATAACTTTCAAAATACATAAACACTGCTGTTATTTACAACTTTGCAATATTTACAAATAGACCACCTTCTACTGTGCGGAGCAGGCAGCTGCGAAAAACTATAGACAATAGAGCTAACTTGACAGTTTGACAATGTGATAGGGATGAGTAAGTAGTATATATAACGCTATGTCATTTATCGATAATTAGTTATTGGATTTACCTGGGCTGGAATTAGTGAGACGTGTTTTATTTAGTCAAGAGATAGGAAATACTTATTATTTATATCAAAATTATAAGACTTCAAAACTAAATTGTAAAATTTTACGTACTAAGGTTTTGAAACTTGATACTTAACTTTAAATCACATATTATTTAATAGTATTATACAATGTTACACTCGCTCCACCAAAACCCAGTGCGAAAACCAGACATGCTAGGCTACTCTGCATAGCAATCGCGATTTTAATTACAATTCTGTATAATTTCAAATGTAAAATTAACAGCAAGTCCTAATTCGTACCATTGAAATTTTATACTTTACTAACTATTTCGTTAGCATACAATCCGATTTGATTTAGTTTAGTATTTAGTTAGCGCTAGTCTAGCTGTAAAGAGTACCTAAAATTAACAATGCAATGGCGATCGTGCGGAATTATCTTCAAGAGTAAGGGGGTAGGTATCTAATACTAACCTGCCATATATAAAATAATTGTGTACAACACTTCTCTACTGGGAAGTGTTGTACAACTTGTCTTATAAAAAAAAAATTATTATTCCTGATATACAGCTAATTCAGCATAATTCAGCAGTGAGCCCGGGGTAAGTATAAACTTACCCCGGGCTCACTGATAGTGTAGGAATGAGTGCTGGATAGAAATGATACTTCACGATGTCTGCTGATTGGAATGAATTTATTTACAAATGCACACATATTTATACGAAAATCTTAAACCTAATCGACCAATAGAATCTTTATTATAAAAATGGAAAAATCTACACAAATTAGAAACTCTACATTTTAACCAATAAGAATGCGTGTCCTATTCTTATTTGATTTCTCAAAAATGCCCATAGGAATGCGGCTCTGACGCGACCTCTAGGCGGCGCAACCGCGAACTTCTATGCGTGGCGTCAGTGGCGATTTCGTCGCGCGTATAAAACTAGTTGCACGGCGCGCGCGACTTTAGTACTGCAGCGATGCTAAACGGTGTGAGACGTATGTTGAATGTTCCCACATCACCCCCTCTCAAGCGAAGCGTACTCGTTTCCGCACGGCTCGTCCGCTGCGGGTGACGTAGGGTGTAGCTGATGTAGAAGTTGTTGTCGGCTCTGTCATCGCGGTGGTTGGAGTCGGTGACTGCTCGGTGTGTCGTGCTGTGTCTTCGAAACTCGGTGGCGGCGACGCTGTCTGTTCACGTTCGTCGGCAATGATGAAGGCCGGCTTGAGACGGTCTATGCTGACTTGAGCGACTCTGTTGTGTAACTGCACCTTGTAGTACTTGTCGTGTCGCTCGAGAACTTCATATGGACCTTCATAGGGTGGTGTCAGCGGTTTCCTCGTAGCGTCGACTCGGATGAATACGTGTGTGCATTCGTGCAATTGTTTGTGGACAAACACAGGTCGTCGGTCAGCTGATCGTTGCGTTGCCGGTGCGAGTGTTGACATCGTGTTGCTCAAACGTCGTACGAAATCGTGTGTGTCTTCATTCGACTGTGTAGGTACGAATAGATCTGCAGGCAATCGTAGTGTAGCGCCGTAAATCATTTGCGCGGGTGACAGGTTCAATTCTCGATGTATTGCGGTGCGTAGGCCAAGCAAAACAGTAGGTATTTCGCTCGCCCAATCGGTTCTTGCTTCTCTCGCCATCAGTGCCGCTTTCAACGTGCGATGCCAGCGTTCAATTTGTCCGTTTGCTTGTGGGTGGTAGGCAGTAGTGCGTATGCGAGTTATTCCGAGTTTCTTCATCAAAGATTGAAAGAGTGAGGACTCGAATTGGCGTCCCTGGTCGGTGGTAATTCGCAATGGACAACCAAATCGAGTGATCCAGCCTTCGTAGATGGCGCTGGCGACGGTCTCTGCGGTGATGTCGCGGACAGGCAATGCTTCGGGCCACTTCGTTCGTCGGTCGATCATAGTGACTATGTACTGGAAGTCTTGAGATGGCGGCAGTGGTCCAACAATGTCGACGTGAATGTGTTCGAATCGGCCACAATCTTGAAATTGGCCGAGAGGTGCATTAGTGTGTCGATGGATTTTGCTTCGTTGACACGTGATGCAAGCTTGTGTCCACTCTCCGATGTCCTTGTTCATGCCGCTCCAGAAGTATTTTTCACTAATTAACTTTCTTGTAGCTCGTACGCCGGGATGACTGAGTCCGTGAAGTGCGTTGAATGCGGCTTCACGAACAGCTATTGTAGGTAAATACGGTCTCGGCGCGTTCGGGTTCAATGACATTTCGCATGTGATCGGTTGCTGTAGTCCGGGCAGTGTGATGTCGGCGAACTTCAAATTTGGTTGTGTGCGTAATGCGAGTAGGGTTTCATCTTGGCTTTGTAGATGTGCGAGATTGTTGTAGTCTAATGAAGATGTTAATTCTATTTGTTCGATGCGGGATAAGCAGTCGGCCACGGTGTTGTCTTTGCCTTCTATGTATTTGATCGTAGTGCAAAATTGGCTTATAAATTGTAGTTGTCTTTCTCGCCGCGGGGTGTCGCTTTTCGTTGCGGACTTGTTGAGTGCGTAGGTGAGCGGCTTGTGGTCAGTGTAAATAACTACATTTTCTGCGCCTTCTATGTATCGTCGGAAATGTTTCACAGCTGTGTACATTGCTAATAATTCGCGGTCGTACACGCTGTATCTCTTCTGAGTATCGCTCAGGCTTTTCGAAAAGAATGCGAGTGGTTTCCATGTAGTGTTTTGTCTTTGTTGTAATACAGCTCCCATACTGACATCGGATGCGTCGGTCATAATAGATAACTCGCTACCGGGAATCGGGTGTGACAACATCGCGGCTTGTTGGATGCTTTGGCGGCAATCTTGAAAAGCGTGGATTGTTGCTTGTGTCCATTCAACAGGCGTTTTGTCATTTTTCTTCGTATTATGTAAGAGTTTGTTGAGTTGATGTTGTTTTTCGGCTTGATGGGGTAGGCAGTCTCTGTAGAAGTTTATCATGCCGAGAAAACGTCGGAGTTCTTGTATCGTCTTAGGTTGCGGAAATGTAGATATGGCTTTGACTTTATCTTCTAGTGGTTGTATGCCGGCGGATGAGACTTCGTAGCCGAGAAACTTGATACTTGATCGTCCGAATTCACACTTGTCGATGTTGAGTGTGACGCCGTAAGTGTCAAGGCGTTGTAGTACTCGTTCGATGTCGCGTTGGTGTTCTTCTTCGGATGTTGAATGGATTAGTAAGTCATCGACGAAACAGAAACAGATGTCGTCCAGTCCTTTCAGTACTTCGTGCATGAAACGTTGAAACGTTTGAGCTGCGTTGCGTAATCCAAACGTCATGCATTGAAACTCAAACAAGCCGAAAGGTGTGATAATGGCTGTTTTCTGTGCGTCTTCTTCGTTAATAGGTATCCAAAAATATGCCATTTTGATGTCGAGTTTCGTAAATATTTTCTTGCCATTCAGTTGGTAGGTGAAATCTTGTATTCGTGGTATAGGGTAGCGATCCGGAGTTGTGACTGTGTTGAGTCGTCGATAATCGCCGCAAACACGTAGCGAACCGTCTTTTTTCTTTACAACGTGTAGCGGGCTCGCCCAGGGGCTCTTCGAGGGGCGACATATTCCCATCGCTGTTAATCGCTCGAACTCTTTTTTTGCTGCAATATATTTGTCAGGCGTCAGAGGTCGTGCCTTACAAAATATTGGTGGGCCCTTCGTCTCTAGATGGTGCGTGACGCTGTGCTTCGGTGGTTCTTTCAGCGTCATAGGTCGTTGTAAATTCGGATATTTCGTCAATAGGTCGAAGTATGGATGACTCTGATTGACGAGATGTATGGCTGGCTGATCGTTGTGTACTGCGGGGGCATTAATGGCAAATGCAGTGACGCCGTCGATGAGTTTTCCGCGTCGCAAGTCGACGAGTAAATTGTGTTTCTTCAAAAAATCGGCTCCCAGTATGGACTTTTTTGTGTTTGCGATGACGAATGTCCACGTGAGGTTGCGTCGTAGACCCAAGTTAAGTTGTAGTGTTTTCTCGCCGTACGTGTCGATAGGTGTTCCGTTGGCTGCGTATAACTTAAAGTCTGAAGGAATGGCGCGTCGCTTTGTCTTAAGAGCTAGTACGGAGATGTCTGCGCCGGTATCCACCAAAAAGCGTTCACCACTTTGTAGGTCGGTGACGCATAGGCGGTTGTTTACGTAATCAACACCGACGCCCGCCACGGTCGGTGCTGCGTCTAGTTTCCCGACGTCTTCTTCTTTGCGCAGGGTTCTTCGCACTTCCTGGCTTTGTCTCCGAAGCGGTGGTGGTAGTAGCATAGCCAGTCGGGTGGTGGGTTGCGAGGTCGTCGGCGTGAACTCGATCGTGATCTTGCGCCTTCGTGGGACGTAGGCCTTCCTCTTCTCATCTCAGCGATTTCTAACTTCAGCTCTTGAATCTGTGCGCAGAGTAGGTCGATTTTGCTGTTGTCGCTGCTGGTGTTCGTAGTCGGAGGTTGCGGAGAGATCGCGGCGATAGTGCATGGTCCCATATGTTCCATCATTTTGTCGGCCATACATGCGAGTTCGTCCAACGTGTCCTTAGATATGGATAGGACAGCCCGTATCTGTGTAGGTAATTGGCCCATCCACATAACTCGCAGCGCGTCGTCCGGGACTTTCGAGACGGCGAGGTCGCGCATTCTGCGGAGCAGCTGTGACGGCTTCTGGTCGCCCAATTCGATGCCGGCGAGTAATTTCTGTAGCTGTCGTGACTCGGATTCCTCGTAGACAGACAATAAGCGATTTTTCAGCGCTGTGAATTTTCCCGCTGCCGGTGGTGAGATGACGAGATCGCTTATTTGTTCGATGTCCCGCTGCTGAAGCGCGCCTAGGACGAATCGATACTTTTGTTCGTCGCCGACCTTTTGATATCCGACGAGAGCTTCGAACTGAGCGAACCATAGTCGCGGTTGCTCACGCCAGAATGGAAGGATTCTTGATTGCAGAGAAACAGCTGCCAAGTCGTAGGTCGTTGCCTGTTCCTTTTCTTCTGTCAGGTTAGCTTCGTCGGACAGCATTTTCAGGCTTCAGAAGGGTTTCTTGAGTCGTGGTCACCAATGTAGGAATGAGTGCTGGATAGAAATGATACTTCACGATGTCTGCTGATTGGAATGAATTTATTTACAAATGCACACATATTTATACGAAAATCTTAAACCTAATCGACCAATAGAATCTTTATTATAAAAATGGAAAAATCTACACAAATTAGAAACTCTACATTTTAACCAATAAGAATGCGTGTCCTATTCTTATTTGATTTCTCAAAAATGCCCATAGGAATGCGGCTCTGACGCGACCTCTAGGCGGCGCAACCGCGAACTTCTATGCGTGGCGTCAGTGGCGATTTCGTCGCGCGTATAAAACTAGTTGCACGGCGCGCGCGACTTTAGTACTGCAGCGATGCTAAACGGTGTGAGACGTATGTTGAATGTTCCCACAATAGTTTTTCAAAGTAAAATATTACAGAAACCTCTTTATTTTACGTTTAACAAGTTACATTATTTTAAAGCCCATATCTTTATGATGCTACCGTGTCCGTGACAACTCGATAGGAACGTTATTTTTCACACAAAAATACAAAAATAAAACTATCTTACACCTTGCATTCTTAACTTTTCAAATGTCTGTTTTTATTTTCGATGTGGTGGTCATATTTGTGGCAGTAGTAGACTTCTGTGTTTTAAATGGAGATATTTACCGTGTCCGCTTTATAATTAGTATATCAAAATAGAATAGGAAGGTGTACTTCTCGAGTTAGAAGGTACTGGTAGTCTTGCCTTGGTAGCTGCCTTACCCCACCTGACCTTAATCTAAATAACGTTGTAAATGAAAACTGCCATAAAATTTGCTCTTGGTATTAGAACAGGATTTTTTTACAGAAAATTCAACACTACATTCGCATTTATCCGATGTTCCTAATTTTTCATTTTCGAGTGGTTTATACTAACAGTCATCTCAATTCTAGCCTCAATTTAAAAAATATTTCATTTTGGATATTCCCTTAGAGCATTAAACCAGACCGGAGACGACACGCGCAACAATTCCTACGCAAAAAATTCTGCCTCTTTCAGCGGGGGGTGAGGTAACACACATAGATTTTCTATCACGTCGCTATAAACGCACACAACATTATTATCGCACACAATCTTAAACTACACGCACACAATCGCATCGCGGCAACTAATTTTATATAACGGGTATGACCGTCGCTCTCGTACCTTTGGCAGAGGGGTACGCCTTGAGTGTCGCCTCCGGTCTGGTTTAATGCTCTAAGGGATATCCAGTTTTTCAATATGAGGTTAAAAATGGGTCGAATGAGGCATAAACCGTTATTAAATCTAGTATGAAATGGCAGCAGCGTCAACTATGATCTTTCTTAGAAGCTACCTAGAGAATTGAATCAGACGAAATATTAAAAAAGTGTATTTTTTTATACTTTGGGCTTTCAAGAGGTTTTAAATAATATTGTCGATAATCGATACTTTGGTATGTATTGGACATCACTAGAGCAATTCTTTTTTGTCTATGGATAGCGTTCTGTGTTACCATTACAAAAAACTTCAATATTTTAAATGGAAATTATTTACCCATCAGCTATTTGTGTTACAAAGCAATTTATATCATAATTTGATGATATAGCTACGATGAGCTATTAGAAATGTAAATCATATTAATTAACTATGATAATATTATGTGTTAAAAATTTATATATTTCCTAATTAATTTGACAGTAAACAGTGGAAGTTTTGTTCTATTATATGGCAACAATGAATAATACTTCCGGATTTTTTACGGGCGGGCCGATATGGCTCGCAACTCTCGCAAGGCCCAATCAAATCATTCAGCTTGTGAACTTACGTGGGCGATACCAAAACATTGTACTCGTTTTGTATACTTCGCGTATTGTGACTGAGAATTTGAATTTATAAATATTGAATTAAAATCGATGGCTTGTAAAACGAAATTATTGTTAGGTATATAGTGAAAGGTTATTGTGGAACTTGTATGAAACTGTTGAGCTTTTTATTGACTTGTGTTATTAATATTTTGTGGTAAATATGACCGCATCAACGATGATTGAGTTGGAATCTTGGATAATCTACCAGTGTGTCCTGAATGAGTGCCATGTGTCCAGCTGTAAGTACAAATTATCGATTAAATAATAACAAATACAAAATAATAAAATTCTGTAGTAGCGCACTATAGAATTATTTTTTTAAAATTTATTTTGGGTAGGTATATGGTATAATAGAGTGACTAACCGTGTCTCAATTTCGTAGATATTTTACAATAACTGGATCTGACCGATTATTATTTTTTTCAACCGTGTTGATTTGTTTTGGAATATTATATTATGAAAACATGCTCTCTGTCTGTCTGTGGCTAGTAAGTACCTACCTCTTTACTTCTCTTTCATTTTAATTTATAATACGACAAATAATACGGACTAGTTGCGGTACTCGCAAGTCGCAACAAGGCAGCCTTATTGCTAAAAGCAACGTTTGAAGAAATGACAATAATTGCGTAAAAAATTATTAATAATAAAATCCCTCGTAACGGGATTCGAACCCACGACTAATTGGTCACTAAGTAGACTAATTATTAGACGTGGGTTCGAATCCCGTTTCGATTATTGGGTTTAGCTATCAAAATGGTCACTAAGTAGACTATTTTGATCACTAAACCCACTAATGAGAAAAAGATAAAAAACAAATAAATTCAAAATTTTACTAAAAACTACGCTAAAATTATAAAATAACCGATTTTAATGACAAGATAAATTAATATTTTTTTGTAAATTAACTAAAAAAATTAATGAACCGGTTTTGATAGTGTCAACTCATTAAATAATACGCTTCCAGCTCGTTTGTTAAATTATAATAAAAAATAGAAATTGTTATCCAAGTAAAGTGAATCATTAATCATAACACTTTCTCAGCGCTTACATTAACGTAAGAACTCCATATAGAAAACATTAAGAAATTAGCAATGGGAGTTTTAAAACAATGAGATTCCTCTTCCTTCGTAATGTACAACGTTAGTTGAAACAGCATTACACTCAATAGATACAACTGTATATCTTAACAACCGTCTTTGTAACAACTGACTAATGATTCATCATCTCAGCCACAAGAAGTCCACTGCTGGCAGCTAGTTAGACGACAGACGGAAAGTCGCAAGAATCCGCTGGATACAGGTCAGTGGCTTCCTGTGACATTCCTTAGGTCGTCTGTTTTATTTATCAAAATTATATTCAAGAGTTTGAGAGAACACAATTTTGATGAGGTTTCCATCCGGCATGCAGTTTAAAGATTTCTTCACGAATGATACACGTCTATAGATATTTAGAATTTCCATCAGCGTTCGTAATCCGGGTGAAGTAATCTCAGAATCATATCATAACATAATCATCCCACTGCAGGGATACTCCCTTCAATCCAAGAGAATGAGCGTACTCCGTCACGCTGTTCCAATGCGGATTGGGAGAGGTCAATGTATTCAAGATGCCGGAAAGCTTTGGCTTAACGCTTGTCATCCATTGACAACAGCCGGAACCGACGGAAACGGCTTAACGTGCCCTCCGAAGCACGCAATTCTTCAGAATATGTTCCACTAATATTTTAAATATGGGGCTATCTATGTTTTACACTGAGGACGTAAACATACCATGCTCGGTTAACAATAGAACATCCTACAAAAGGCCATCGGAGCATAAAATAGGGTACGATATGTTTAGTTACGTTCTATGGTGAATATTTTTGATCACCGTAATTCGGGCGCCATATTATTATGTTGTTTCTTAAAAGCAAATTCTTTGAAAATATTTAGTTTTAGATATAAACAACTCACCCTACCATGGGTTAGAGTTAGACACCACTACCTGGCTGACATTTCTGACTGGTCATTCGTCTAGCTAGAGCATCGCTTTTGGCACTGTTTTACTGTTACACTTCGTTTTTCAGACGTCCTGTCCTTTCTTTCAAAATAAAATATTCTTGAAATCACTCCTTACCCCACCAATTCTAAAATATACCTATATATAAGGAAATACGAAGTTTTTTTTGATTAGTAGAGTATTTATAAAATGGGCTATTCGACAGGCGAAATACTTCATAGAAGTTGTATGTAAGTAGTAGTTGTTGTCAAGGTTTGGTTCGGTGAGTGAGTATAGCATAAGTCTGCTTACCATCAAGCGGCGGATTGTCTGCCAACTTAGTTGCACAAAAAAAGTGCAGATGATTTCCAAGAATGTTATTAAGAAACTTGCGATCCATTGAGAAGTAACAGACGCCGAGCATGTGTTATGGAGATCAGTTGCAATTAACATTAATTGAACAGTATGAGTGTATGCACCGTGAACATAAGATGATTCAATACAATGTTTAGTGTGTAACGATAATATGTTAGTAACGATTATTCGTTCCATTATTCGAATAGGAATGAGAAGAACAAGTGTTAAAATAACTAAGGTAACTAAAACCAGTCCAAGATATGGCACACTTAATAGCTTGCCCAATGTGCCCCTCTGAGTGTACTCGGGAGGACCTTCTCAAGGCAACCGACAAGGTTGTTGCCGTTGCCAGGTACTGGTCAAACCTAATATAATTGTGAGTAGTCATTGATTCGAAAAGAAGATAAGTAACATACTTAAATATGGTGAGACTGATCGGTGGCTGGGTTTGCTGTACGCGGTGCCGATGGGTTTAGACTCCACTACTGCCCAACATCAGATCGGTTAGAGTCAACTTGTTTTGGCTAAATAAAAACTACTAGTAATAAAAAAAATTGAGTGGCAGAACATTTATAAGCTAGCTTGACTGGGGAAGTACTACAGACAGTGTTTTAAGCATCGTCTTATATAGTAAAATTGCAACTAGAAGGATTCTCTGTATACCAGCTGGTCTGGATTACGAGAATTTACAGCGACACGAGTACAATTACCAGAATTTAATTTCAAAATAGCCGTAACATTTACAGGTGTGTACAAAAAAAATGATTCCGGTATTCTTAGGTGAATCGATTGGATCGTCACGCTAACAGGAGCCCCGAAGGGCGCGACCTTGACGCCAAAGCTTCACGGTTTCAATATTAAGGTCGTATTTCTAATAAAGCCCTTTCTGTGTATTTAATGTATAATTTTCCATTTAACTAAAGCTTCTACCTTAAAATTATATTTGTAGTTATATTTTTTTAATAAATTATCGAGTTTTTAATAAGTTTTTTAAGAGAGGTAGGGCACAGCGTATAATCCGCTCCACCACCTTACAGAAGATCGTAGCCAAATAGCATTGGTCTTGGCTATGCTGTGTTCCTGCGGTGAGTAAGGTCTCCAGAGCTCCACTTGGGAGGGTTGGCAACGCGTGAGTGATAACCCCGGTATTGCAAGCGTCTATAGGCTTGACGGCTTACCATCAGGCCGGCTTGTTTACTACCTTTGTGGTATAAAAAAAAAGTTGTTTCCCAAAGTGAGAATAAAGTTGATCAAACACAAAAGAAGTTGACATGCTAATAATTACCTCCGAACTATCAACTTATTAACGGTATTAGATTATTTCTTTAGAGTCACCACTAGCAAATATTCTATGAATAGGTGGTAAGTTTCCTGGTCAGCACATGAGTCCTACACCATACCACAGAGTTCTTTAAAAAAGTATTCCTTCAAAATCCAATATGTTGTCGTATCAGCAGGTTTCGTCAACCTTTACAAGCGCTCATCATTTCTTCCTCTTCCTAATTGAATTTCCGATAAATCGATACTGTTCTCATCGAGTTCTTTCAAGCCCAAAGGACGTAAAACATCTGTTTGCCTGTACTTAGTTAAGATTTTAATCAAGTTAGGCCTTCTAACTTTGCCTTGATAAATAGCAATCTCGATTTTAAGTGACGACCTAAAAGCTTAAATAGATAAAATATTACGGTGGTTTTATTATTTATGGCACTCATGATTAAACTTGAAGTTAAAGGAAAGTAACATGAATATCGAATTCTTTAATTTTGGCCCTAAAATGGCAAACAAGCGGCGGGAAGAACGGTCCAGAGGGTTTGAAATTTAATTAATATCAAATCCTTTTTTTTTTGTCCCCAATTTCAAATATAAATCATTAGTAAACGTATAGAGTATTCAAAAATTAAAATTATGATATACGAGCTGTTACCCGTGGCTTCGCCCGCGTAAAATTTAGCTCTGTACCCCTGACAATATGTATACAAATTTTCATAATGATCGGCTGCTTAGTCAAGCCGTGAAGGAATAACCAACATACAAACAAACTCACTTTCTCATTTATAATATTAGTATGATGAATGATACCAGTTGATTAATTTGAACGACTTTTTCAAAGTTTAGTTCAAGAGCGAAGATAGCACCAATACTCAGAACATTATAATTTGACATATAGGAACAAGAATATTAACGTTAATATAAACTTATATTTTTGTTACTCATATAATGGATAAAATATTTAAAAACAATTGTCTAGTTCAAAATAACGTGTCGTTATTATAAGCTAATTATAAACCGGGAATTTACAACGGTGCAACCTGGTCGAAAGGTCAGCCATCATTAAGGCATGATGCATTAATTCCCTGTTTATTATTAGTGTATAATTCGTCGTAACTGGCCTAAAAGGCTACTTTTCTAGGAAATATTTAATATCTATATCGATTCATCAAAATTCGATTGAGCGTAATAACAGAAACCAATTATGATTGTATACGTAATCGTGGGTAACAAATTCGTCTCCGAATCTTAGGGTGGCTTCAAGACTATACCCAAAGTCCTTTAGGATTAAGGGATATAGACGGACTTTACCTACAGAACCCTCTAAATTAAGAATTCTCTTTGTGTAAGACTATAAGTAATGAATATATAGACCGTAATAATTTGGAACTCATACAGTCAAGGGCTTGGGACAATCGGGGTTTCATAGAGGACCCTTTTTTTGTCACTAAGGACAGACCGAAAAGAAGACTTCCTAAGGTGTACACTGTATATATTCCGGTAAGGCGCTGCGCAAACGTGTTGCCGGTTACCGACACCGAAAATTTTTTGATCGTCATGACATGAGTATGCGTTAGTGGAAGCAACTGGGCACAAAAAATGTTTACGTATGTTATGTGCAGATTGTGCAGGGAGTGGGTGATTCCATACTGGTTCTATAGTAATCAAAAATTCATCGGTAGCTTGTATCTGAACACAACACACAAAATTGTCCACGTTCCAACAGCTCATAGCGTTGCGTTAGTTAATAGTAATGCTACAAAGTTACAATACGTGCTCGGAAATCGAGCTTCACTTGATTTACAATCTCACTAGAGACTGATGCATCGTATATCCTTGAAATATTTCATACCATAAGTATTTTTATGGTCATGTATAAATGCCATCTTGCAAAAAAATCTAACTCATGCATCGCGACTTCCGTAATTACTTATGGCCATGGCAGTTTTTTTTTATAGTCCGCTGTATCGAATTTGCACACCGGTAAAATGGCTTAAGTAACAAGTTTTTAAACTTGTATGTTTGTTTGTTTTGGGGTACACTTTAGCTCTAAATGATTGTATTTAGGTCTATAAATTCTCGACAGATTGAGCTCAAAATGTTGCTATAAAATCTCATCATCATCTCAGTCACAAGAAGTCCACTGCTGGACATAGGCCTCCCGAAATGCCTCCAGTATGACCGGTTATTTTGGTGTCAATACAAAATTATGACATGGAGCTGATCTGGTGAAGAAGCCACGCAACGCCATCGTTTGGTCACGTTTGATCTCTCTCAAGTCTCTTGTCTCCAATTACGAATAAAAGCTTGACCTAAAAGACATTCTTTTTGAAAACAAATATAATAATATGGCCCATTATGAAACACAATATTTTTTCCCTCGAATAAAGAGTAAAGGTCGCTTCAATTTGCCAAAGTGTTTTCGAAATAAGGATTGCTCTGAATTCCTCTCGCGGAATGTGTACTATGAATGGCTCGTGAAGGTCGTTGGGATGCTGTTCTCGTATTTGCACTTGGTCACATTATGGAAACAGTAAAACATATTTTACTAATATTACTAACGTAAAAGTTTGTATGTATGTTTGTATGCACGCAATTGTCCCTATATATTTATTTATTTATTTTTATAATAATTTTTTGAACTTACACAATTCTTATAATATGCGACGTGCGAAAATTTTAACATTAATACCCCGTTGCGTGTTATCAACATAATATTACGTTGTACCTACTTGTACCTCATCATCATTAAGCAACCATTAATAAACCATCATCATTAACTAAAATTATCCCACTGCTGGGTATTGGGACAATCGAAAAAGTAAAACAGCATACTTCACTGCTCTATTAGACATAGTTCTAATGTCTGTCACAGAGACTTCTGTACCTAATTATTCTCTGGTCTAAGACCTTATCCAGTAGAGACGAAAACTCTGCGAGTTTCACTGCGTTTTAATATCCATCGCGAAGTAGCAATTATTTTAATGTGAGGTAACACACAAAGGGCTCAGTATAGCGGATAATCCGCTCAAATCGGAGCAGCCCGTCTGGGGAAGGACCTCCACATTACAGATCGTAGCCAAATAGCATTGGTCTCGGCCATGTTGTGTTCCTACGGTGAGTAGGTCTCCAGAGCTACACTCACGCGTTGCCAACCCTCCCAACCCCCCCAGTTGGGAGGGTTGGCAACGCGTGAGTGATACCCCCGGTATTGCAAGCGTCTATAGGCTACTGTGATGCTTACCATTAGGCGGGCCGTATGCTTGTTTGCCAACTTTGTGGTATAAAAAAATAAAAAAATTACGATAACGAAATGCGACGCTAACGCATGTGTACAGGGTCTAAAGTCTGTCACATTAACTTCTGTACCGCAAAAGATAATTTCAAACCCATCTATTTACTAACTGGAGTTCTCAACAGATCTCTCTAAATGATAATACTTTGATAATTGCATACAACAGACCACGTGCGCGTGATTGATGTGTGAAATGAAATTGTGTGAAGTTGTCATACTGATTTCATATTGTGACGTGGTGGGAACAATGCGTCGAATGCGGGCTTAACACACCCTTGCATTCTTGAACGTGTGGTGGATCCTTTATATACGTCATTAAGTCTAATGAAAAGAGAAAAGGAAGTAATTTTTGAATGGAGTATTTTTTTTCTATTGCAACATATTTTTTTTTTGCGAAATAAAACTTGTCCAAGACGTAATTTGAGGGAAATAGATGGAATAATTTATAATTATTGTTATCCCACTTTAAGCGAAGTCGGTAAAGCATGTAAGTCTTTTCTAAAGAAAATTGTTAGGTACAGTCGCCTCGAGGATAGCAGAACCATCTTTAGGATGATTTTTGGTTGCAACATCCAACATCATAGTGGACACATGTGGCTCTAATAAACAAAAACCCTATTTGGTAACAAAGAAAAGAATGGAGCTCCTATCTTCGAGGCCACCGTACCTACATATTATCAAATAACAAGAAGGTTAACTACATTAATAGATTTACATTTTTTTTAAATGTAGCACCTACAATATACTTTTTGGTAGCTGATTGTTGGCTGATTGTTTTTTTTATGCCACAAAGGGGCAAACAAGCATACAGCCCGCCTGATGGTAAGCATCACCGTAGCCCATAGACGCTTGCAACACAGGGGGTATCACTCACGCGTTGCCAACCCTCCCAACCCTCCCCCCCCCCCCCAATTGGAGCTATGGAGACCTTACTCACCATAGGAACTAGGAACACAGCATGGCCGAGACCAATGCTATTTGACTATGATCTTATGTAACGTGGAGGTACTTCCCTAGACGGGCTGTTCCCTGTTTGTGTATCTGGTTTTTTATTTGTGATCGAAGTCTCACGTACTCTTAATTTGGCGATAATGATTGAAAATCACTATTTGCTGTCTGAGCAATCTTTAACACAGTTATTTTTGTGTCACTGTTCTGGTGTTAACGTAAATGTATTTGTATGGTTGTGCCTTAGTTACTCAAATAAAGTTACACTATCCTACATAGAAGGTATCGTCACAAGTACCGAAATTCTTGGTATTTTCAACCGACTTCAAAAAAAGGAGGAGGTTCTCAATTCGACCCGTATGTTTTTTTTTTCTATGTTTGTTACGCGATAACTCCGCCAATTATGAACCGATTTGAACAAATCTTTTTTCGGCTTATAGGTAATACCTCAAGGGTGGTCCCATGAAGTCGTTTTTTTTTTTTTAAAGTTAATTATTATTTACGTTGTGTAAACTAGTCTATGTTCCCGCTCTCCGCTCGCAGTTGTCAAGTAAAAAAACGTTTCTTTTAAGTCACAGGCGCCGGTCGGCAGGTGCGCTGTCAGCTGTTCCTTTAACGGTCAACTCACGTGCCTTCCCCTATGTTTCCTCGATGCAAAGGAATTAAAATACTAAAGACATAAACATAAAGATTATATTTAAATGTCATATAAAATTGCTTTGTTTCTCAAGGATGTAATGTAGAGTATTTTAAACGATACGTTTGAACGGACAAGTAAATGTTTTATAAAATATTTTTTAGTCTTATCTTAAAATTCTAAATGATGAACTTGAAATGCGACCCAGGAAAATTTTATTTACTATACTTACAACAGTTTTTTTAATTTTTTTAATACATACATACGTAATTAGAAAGACTACTAAATATTTTATTTACTATTAAAGTGTTCCCGCACTTGTACAAAGTTAATTTAGCACCAAAAATAAAAAATCTTTCGATTTTTTGATTTAATATTTATAACTCTTTTATTTTATTGTATAATAAAATTTATTATATTAAAACACTCGACCACTCGACCATGCAGCCATGCACTCTTGTTTTGATACCCTGTATTAGGTCAATTTAATAAAATACTATTATTAATTTTAAACAAATAGAAATGCAAAGCACGCTTACGAGGTGTGATTCTACGTTTTCCAGGCCACTGAGAACTTTAAAGCTGGCAGCTTCCGTGTCTCGGGTATTAAGCTTAGCGATAGAGCGGTGTACTTATGCCTGGATACTTGCCAGTATTATGCACCTCGGAACGGTTAGCAAGCAAAATAGATTAAAAGATTGGTGTCATGTTACTATAAGTATGCAACAGCTAGATTACACTTCAATAAAAAGACGATTTTCATTTCTGAAAAAATATTTTACATAGTAAAATCATATTCATACAGTTTGTTTGTTTATTTGTTTGTTTGTTATTCCTTCACGGCTTGACTAAGCAGCCGATCATTATGAAAATTTGTATACATATTGTCAGGGGTACAGAGCCCAACATTTGCTATTTTTTATCCCGTGAAAGTATATCTTTTTAATAGGAATATAATTTTTCTACTATAGAGGGCGCTGAATGGGATGGGCTCTCGGCCAAGACATGGCGCCACAATTCGCGCTATGGGTTGTTTAGTACTAAACTAAACATATTATTATAAACAAATTATAATGAACCTAAAACTAAAAACCTTAAAAAATATAATAAAATAACTAAAATATATTATTAAAAGGAGTCCCTTTAGGCAAGGTTCCGGTTGTTTAGTTGTCAAACGAGATCTATGTCATAAAATTAACGCGAGCGAAGCCGCGGGGAAGTGCTAGTACCTATATAAAATTAATTCGCTTCCGTTGTCTGTTCGGTTAGTTCTTTTTACTCAACGTATTTTAATGCAGTCGTCAATAGATATAAGTAGTGATTCAAGAGTATCGAGATGAAAGTTTACATGTTATATACAAGAAAATATCGAAATACCCAAGAATTACCGAAAACGGGATACTCACAATAGTCGCAAACGAAGTTACGAGGGTTTCGCTAGTATTGTACAAAAATAAACAATGATTTACTGTCAGATAACTCAGTTATAAATATGGCGATCATTATTGTATGAAGTATCTGTACTGGTATAATGAATTCATTGTCACGTATCATGTAATTCCTAATGAATCATTATGTCGGTCGTATTTAATTTTAATGACTACACCTTTGTTTCGAGTCGAATACTTGCAAACATGCCGTAAAGTTTAAATTAAACTACTGTTCTTGTTAATGCCCTTAAACTTTGGTTAATGTTTTCATAATAATCATAAGTTGTTGATAATTCAAAACAGCACTCTGGTTCATAATAATTAGACTTTGAATGCTTGTAGATACCGTTACCTTCAATATTTTAATAGAAAAAGATGGGATAAATAAAAGGAGAATGGAAAAATGTTGAGCTTACGGATACTCACGGATTGAAACTTATCATGCTGCTTTATGCCGATATTCTGTGAGAGTAGTACTTCCTCGGTAGAGCTAGTTCATTTCATCTCAGCCACTCCAAAATATCTTGTAAAATAGAACATACGACCCCACCAGTGATATAAACTCAATAGACTATCTATACAGCCTGTCGTTTCGAAAACTGATAGAAAATCGTAGGCAGGACCTCCTTAGGGGACGCGAAGGATACGGAAAGTAATTTCCACATTTCCTTTAAAGGCGGGTATCAAACAGTAGGGCATTGCATCCAGGCTTGAATCACGTTAGTGGTCGACCTGTTATTGGGTGTTATCCTTATAGTATAAAAAACTAATGTATAAATTAGTATAAGCGAAAGGTCATTGACTGTCTGACTCACTAAATCTCGAATACTACTTGGATCTCTGAAGTTGATAGAAAAGTAGATTTGTAGGTACGATGTGTCCACCTGTGAACATCCATACATCCATCCTCACAAACTTAATTTTTAATATTAGTTAGAATACGGACAAATAAAAACTGCGGATTAAACTAGTAATAAAATACTCAATTTCTGCTTGTCTGTCACACACACGTGAACAGCTAAGGTTAAACGTATGTCTATCGATTGGATTCTATTCCAAGACTAGTCAGAAATTACTTATATGGTTACTTATTAATTCATTAATAGTTGGCTGGCTATTTTAAGAGGTAGCTACATTTAATTATTGCGGTGTCAAATTCTATATTTTGTTTCATTATCCCCATTAGGTATATTAATTAATGAGTCATTATGTTTGTCATTACCACTGTTTAATGATGCGTAGTTTAAAAGCTATTTATAATATGGCCAGTTTGAGCGAATATAATGTGTTTTATCCTTGTTTTCATACAGTTTTCGTTATCGCACTTAAATAGCACGGAAAAGGAAATAGGGAACTATTAAGACTGAGAACACCTTTATTTAGTTTATAATGTGTTAACTGTAACCCGCTGTACATAAAATATAGGAATCGTGATGTTATATAGCCTTTTTCGATATAAGGGCAATCCAACAAAATTTTTTTTTCAGGTCGTACCAGTAATTCTAAAGAATAGCGTGTTAACCAAACAAACTCTTTAGCAGCAGGCAATGAAAAAAGCAAGGCAATAATACCTAGTATAGTCTGGCAATCGAATCGTGTCACTCGAAAACATCGACAAATTCAAAAAATCTTGAGATGGCAACCCTTTTTTTCAAATGACTAAGCTTAACTTGGCAGCCCTCTGAATACATGTTGAATTTTGATACTTGTATTTATTTATTTATTTATTTATTATCTTTTAAAATAAATGATGTAAAGATGAACTCTATGGTATAACATAAATCATTTAAGGGCTGAGCACACCGCATGCAGCGCAGCACAGCGCGTTGCAGCGTTTGGTGTGTCCTTTCTCATAATATTGCATAGATTACAACGCCATACGCTGCATCGCGCTGTGCTGCGCTGCATGCGATATGCTCCACCCTTTAATATTGATCCGCAGTGATCAAAAAACGTATTACGAACTTAGTTTGCTTTACATTGCTGCGGCATTTACGGACTTTTAATGTGACACGATTCACTGGCTACTGGCTAGACTCTATTCATACAAAAGTCTTACAAAATCCTCTGCTTGTGCCTGTCTATGCCCATAAGTGGAGATCTCCCCGCCAGTATACATACATACAGTATAGGCCGATGTCAATACTATCCATCATAGTGCAATGCTAATGGTGGTAGAGCACTCGGTCGGATATCGAGAGGACGTGGACGTGGGTTCGAATCCCACCTGGGGCGGGAGGTGAAATTTTTCTGTAATTTTTTTTTTTCAAAATAATAATGGCTAGTTGCCTAAAAACAATCATTGCGATTATCCGCTATCCGCAACTTATCACATAGCCAGTTTCTGAAACGATCCGATGAAGTATAAAGAATACATACATTAGTGTTTCATTTCATTAAAACAGTTAAAAACTTTCTCATTAGAATAAAAGCATATTAAAGTGGATACCAACTACCAAATTCGTGACTGCAAAAAATGCCACTGTTAGAAAATTAGCAAATGAATAGGTCATTGTGAAATGACTTCTATGAATAGTAATTTAAAAGTCTAAACTAATAAGACTCTTTAGCCTGTTTAAAATTTTAGATAGACATAAACTTATAACTAATGTATCACGTGTTCTATACTGTCCTTACTAATATTATAAATGAGAAAGTGAGTTTGTTTGTTTGTTTGTTATTCCTTCACGGCTTAACTTGGCAGCCGATCATTATGAAAATTTGCATACATATTCTTAGGGGTACAGAGCCCAACATAGGCTTTTTATCCCGTGAAAGTATGTCTTTCCAATAGGAAAATAATTTTTCTACTAAAGAGGGCGCTGTATCGGCCAACAGATGGCGCCACAAGTCGCGCTATGGGTTGTTTTGTTGTCAAACGAGATCTATGTCATAAAATTGACGCGAGCGAAGCCGCGGGGAAAAGCTAGTACTGTAATAAATAAGTAAAATAAAATTAAACCATTCACATTTTCACTAATGCTAAGGTTATACCGTGGTGTGGCATGTCGTAGTGCGACACAAGCATATCGGTGTATCTGCAATAGATAGAGTGCTTCCAGTTATGTACATAATAAATATATACAAGGATTTTCCGAAAACACAAGAAAGCATGATACATACACACAAACGAAAGTTGGGCGAGTTTCGCTAGGAACTATTGTATACTTGCTAGCGTGCTGCTATCACTTGATGGCAATCAACCATTTATAATACTAGAGGCTTTTCAGATGAGTAAAGGATCACGAATTTAATGAAAAAAATAGATTCGGATAAATGTTTATACCTACTGTGACAAAATTGAAGATGTACATTTGTTAATGGATTGTGTCCGGAGTAGAGAAGAAAGAAAATTATTTATACATGAATTTGGGATAAATGTCTTGGATGTCGGTTGGATTCGAAATGTTTTGTCAGAGCCCACATTTGAGGCATCTATGCAATTGTGTAAATTAGCGTTGGAAATTTAGTGTTCTTCTTATGCTCAAAATTGTTATATTAGTGATTGGATACGATGGGGTCGACATATTGTAAACGATAAAGACCCCCTTTATTAAAAAGTTCGTTCTAACAGGATAAACCATTGTTATTGTGAACGAATATCATCAGCAGAAATCAGTTAAAATATATGTCAATCAATATGTTTGAAAAGTAATAATTTGTAATCTCATTGCGAATTCAAGACTTAACATTTTATAATGAACGAGAGTTTTGTAACAGTAATGTTAACGGTTCGCGTTTTTGACTCGCAATACTCCGGTTTCTGTTAATTGGTTATTCTGAATTGCGATTCTTCGAAATTAACCCACGCAATGTTGCTTATTTGTAATATGGAATTATTATGTTTTTATATAAAATGGCACATTTACAACATCAACTGGATTATTTTTAAATAAATACAAATGAAATGGAATAGTCCTATATTCAGCCAGTTTTTCAAAACTATTATTAAAGTTAATGAAATAATATATTTTAGTGTTGTCAAATTAAGAAATAAAAAATAGCAAGCAAAATGCATTTCATAAAACTGGCTGTTAATACTTTTATTTAAAAATAAAGTAGGTATTCATGCCTGAATTTTCCAAAACAAAAAAAAAACAAAAGATTCTACCTAGGAATGCAGGAAGGTGTAGGTTATTCAGTGCAAACTAGTGTCACGTAAGTATGGTAACTTAATAGGTGTATTGTCACCACAGCTCTGGCCTCTAAACATTGATTGAATTACCATCCTGGTTGTTCCGCGTCATCAGCCGTCCGTGACACACTTCCGAAACAATAGGCCCTTGATATTGCTTGTCAATTAACTTGGGGGCTCTTCCTTCGTAGACCTACTTCAAAGCCTCTTTTCTTTAATACCAATGTTACTTTTTAAAAAATACGAATTACAAACAATGTACAAAGCAATTGCAGGATCAAGGCGATCTTTGGGACTTGGTACAGGCAAATATTCAAGGCAAACTTCGTAAAGGCAAATAATATTTAGGTATAACAAGCGATTAAAATTTTAAATTTTAAAATTCAAGAAAGTACGATACATAAAATGCTAGTTTGTGATGTGATGAAAGAACAGGTTAATTGATATCACAAAAACTTCATCTTCATCTTCATCATCAACTCTCATCGACCCACTGCTGGGTATAGGGTTGCCAGGCGTCCGGATAAAGCCGGACATAGGCCTTTTGATTGCGTGTCCGGCCAAAATAAACGGTGTTCGGCTTGTCCGGCTTTTGTTAGGCTTTATTTTTACATTCGCAAACGAAGAGCTGAGCGACTAAGAAGAATTTAAAAATATGGATAAATGTTTAATACTGAGACACAAAATCCTCAATAATGTCCGGCCCTTTTACCCAAATGTCCGGCCAAACTGGCTGGGCTGTCCGGCCAGGTTTAGCGACCTGGCAACCCTAGCTGGATATAAGCCTCGTTACGTCTCTACGCCATCCCTCTATGAGCCACCTCAATCTATTTCCTTCCAGCAATTTGCCTGACAACAAAAACTGGTAATTAGTATAAAGTCTGTTTGATAAACAGTTGTAAATGTAAATAAAATAGCAACATTATTATAATACTCGTTGTAGGCTGGATGTTTACCTGTTTCGTTATGTTTACGACATTATAGGCGGTTTTCCTCTTAATATTATTTGTTGGTCACATCATGGTGTATAATCTATTTCACCATACTTGGCACAAAAGCTCCAAAATAGTACCGTAACCATAGGATTTACGAAAAATGGTTCTTAGTACTGTTGAAATGAAAGAAATACAT
Source organism: Endotricha flammealis (assembly GCA_905163395.2). Classification (NCBI taxonomy): domain Eukaryota; kingdom Metazoa; phylum Arthropoda; class Insecta; order Lepidoptera; family Pyralidae; genus Endotricha; species Endotricha flammealis. The sequence continues at coordinate 3,990,447 of LR990867.1, forward strand.
AGTTTTGTTAATAGAATCGTTTGTATTATTCATGGAACAACTGGATGGTGCAGGTGAATTTTTCTTTAGATTACGCGGAACGATCGCTAGATAGGATAGGAGTATCGGGACAAGTTTATCACACATTCCCACCGTGTTGTCTCCTTTAGACGCAGAATTAACAATTAACAACGGGGACCTCAGATTGACAATAAGAAATGAAGCTTATTGACTTCCCGGGGGAGAAATTACAGCTGTCTTGGAACTCATAACGTATACATTTACAAACAAATTAGATGGAGTTGGAAGTATTGAAAGGAGTTCCCTCTTTAGCAACTACGTTAGAGTCAGCAATTTGAAGCAAAAGGCTTATGGCAAATCAAGTGAACATAATATAACTGTTTTGCATTACAACAAAACAATTATTATGTGTGGGATAAAACGCAGTGTTCTGTGAGAGAGAGCGCAGTTTGTCTTCTTTGCCTAAATAGTCTCTGAATTTAAAAACTTACCGAGTTTGTTTATGGTCCAATCAAGTTTTTACCTGTTGACATCAGCTTAGCTCGTCCTCGTGTGACATCTGTCAGTCTAATGTCATAGTGTCCCTCACCAGCAAGACCTTGCCGGAACACTGCGTTTTATCCCACACATAATAATTGTTTTGTTGTAATGCAAAACAGTTATATTATGTGCCTTGATAAAACGCAGTGTTCTGTGAGAGACCTGTTTGTTATCTGCTGGTGTCAAGTATAAACGCTATGTGATTTAAGGAGAATGAGACTGAGAACAAAAATCATGAGTTAATTACCAAATATAATAGTTATAAAAGTAATTACATTAATTCAACTTCTTAGTAGTTAGTACAACAACAGAACTTTATTCTGAATTTCCTGAGATTATCTCTTTGAGATTACCCTGAATTATTAGTTTTATTTATTCTATTAAAACTTAATGAATTTCTTTGAAATTAGTAGTTCTATTTCTCTAATAATTTATTTGATTTTCAAAATATCTAAATAATAAATCAGCATCAGTATCACACAACCTGACACTGCAGCAATAATAATTTTGGAAAAATTGATCTAAATTTCAAATGCTTTTACACTATTTTTTTAGCCATCTTCAAGATGGTACTATAGACCGAATGCTGCCAGAGGAAGATCAATCTTTGAATTTTGTCCTAGGATGTTTATGATAATTTTGTTAAGATTGTGTATTCTGAGACCCGGGAAATATCAAATAGAGTTCCCAAGAACAATCAAATGTACATTGTATTGTAACCAATTAGATTGATGTTTACTTATCTGAAGCTTGGCGAAAGAGATGGGTCTGCTGACCCAAAAAGAGGCTTGACGAACTTTCTGCTTAGCATAGAAAGTTGACTTATGTATTAATATTATGCTGTAGGCAAACCTTCCACTAAATATTTGTTAAAAATAAATTATTACCTGTAGGTAACTTAGGTTCTATATTATATGAAATGCTCTACTACTAGATACATTTCCTGATTGGAATTCTATATGTGGATAAGGTTCATACATGCCAGCTATGTTGCAGTAATTTTCTTACCTGGGCCAGTGGGCTGCCTAGACTGCCCACCCCTCCCCCAGAGATAGTTTATCTACTTGTGGTCTTATGAAGGACATCGCCCTGTTATGTGATCATTTAGGTTCTGCAGATCCTTTATCACTATGGAGTATGGAGCCTCCAGAGCTCTGGCCCAGAGGACTGGGAGCCAAAAGCATGGAACCCACTGAGGGTTATCAGAATGAATATTCCTCTCGAACGATTAAACAAATTCAATGCCACTACCATTGTCATGGTTCTTTAGTGCCACCCCTATATTTCACAATGTAGGTGTTGAGTGTGGCAGTATTTGTAGGATCAGGCTGGAAGGTAATTATAGTCACTCCAGTTGACAGTCCCAAGGATAAGGGACAATTATTGAGTTCAGTTTGACATCATCATATCAACCCATAATCATCCCACAGCTGGGATACCCTTCAATCGAAGGTGATTAGAGCGTCTCTGCTACGCTACTCCAATGCGGATTGGCGAACTTGAAACATATGAATTTTAAATTGGAGTCAATATTACACGCCCTGTGTGGCAGTGTGCATTACATGCATTTCACGTGATTTCACGCAATTAATAACTTAGACTTTAACTGTGGCGCTAGAGGCCTACAAATCTACGTTTGGGAAGCCCCAGACAGGCGCCACACGGAAAAAGCCCGGCTCCTTTACCAGGCGGCCGTCAATCCTAGTTTCCTTAGCAGTAACTAGCCAAACGCTCTAACCGAGCCGTTCAGTTAACTTCTTATTGGTAAACCAACTGAAATCCAATTAACCAAAAGTTGGTGGTCAAGTTTAGAAAATCAATTACCATGATCCACAGTATATAACTACTAGAGTTGCCATTTTATTATTTAGTACTCTGATATCTAACTGAACTTTAAATTAAATTTTGTAAATTAAAAAGTTACCACATGCTGTGGTTAACCTATAATTATAAGTGCAGCTGGTCTAAAATAACCACGATTTGTGCGCTAGATAATCCTCTGGCTAAGAATTGAGCTATATACTGCAACATTATGTTTTGCATTGGAATGCCCAAATAATTAGACGAATGGTGAACTTTCCTGCTAGGTATAATTTGTATAACTTCGCCCCCCAACCGGCGCGTTGGTAGTAAAAAAGTGTGTCAGTAAAGCGACCTGAATCTGCAGACAGACTTTTAAACACCAAATTATAATTTCAATAATTGTACGCTCACTTACATAAATGTATTTAAATAATTGTTTTGTTTCTCTGTAAGTAATTAGTTCTAATCTTTTGAGAAATAAATATGTATTTTGAAACCGTAACCAGGTTTTGGTGAGTCACATGAGATAGAGGTATTCGCTGTATAAATTATCCCTCACAGATCTCTATCAGTAACAGATACATCCGAGTATAGTACTTAGTACAGATGTATTCTGGGAACACTGTTATAATGCCAGGAGTTTCTTACAATATACAAGTCAAGTTTAAGAGAGTCCAACACCATCCTCATACTATGCTCCAACATTCTTGGAAAAAAGCTCAAAATGATCACTTATAATTCACTTTGTTGCGATAAAGCACACAACATTATATTACCATAAAAAGGCATGATAAAGTAAAATGAATTTTACTGGAAATATTGTACCATTTAAAATGAAACAAAATACAAATCTGAAGACGGTCTGAACCTGACTTTAGATGGTTGCCTCTAGCATATCAGTGTTCTGACAAACCGAGTGACTAGAATTGAATGCCCAAAATAACATTAAAGGGCTTGTGCGGTGTCTGACTTTGGATTTTCATGTGTCCTCCTAAAGTCTCTAGCATCTCAGCGTTCCTTAACCTGAGTGACTAGAATTGAATGCCCAAAATAACACTAAAGGGCTTGTGCGGTGTCTGACTTTGGATTTTCATGTGTCTTCCTAAAGTCTCTAGCATCTCAGCGTTCCTTAACCTGAGTGTCCAGAATTGAATGGTCCTGATGCAGGTAGCCATCTAAGAAGACACCTGGGTTCAGAGGGTTTATGCAGCCCGTCATGATACCACTGTGCAGTGTCTGACTTTACATGGTTGATGTGCCATGCTAAAGTCTCTAGTTTGTGCCATGTTAAAGAAGCTGGCAAACTCAGGTTTCCACAACCTGTGACTAGAATTGAACGGTCCTGATGCACGAGCAGGCAGGCAGTTGTCATCCGACACACTAACACCTCTCGCACAGTGTGGGTTTCCGCAACCCACCTTGTTACCACCGAGAAATCTGGGGTACCCAAGAAAATCTAGCAATCTCAGCATTTCCGCAATCTGAGTGTCTAGAATTAAACGGTCCTGATATGCGAACAGGTAGGAAGCTGCCATCCGACACACTAACACCTTTAGCACAGAGGTTGTTTCTACAACACATCTTGGCGACACCGACTGTCTTTAAATAATTCTCAGGAACCGTATGAGACCTCCTCCGGCTATTTGCTATGTTATAAATATTGATTCTACCTTTACTAGCCAATCATTGACTTGAAGGAGGTCTAATAATTTTCAGGAACCGTTTGTGACCTATGGCTATTGGTATATGAATATTGATTGATTCTACCTTTACTAGCCAGTCATTAAATTTTAGGAAGTCTATTACACGTTATTGTAAACCAAGATACTTAGGTTAAGAACATATTATATATCTTTTGAAAGGAAACCGCGGCAATGAGGGCTTAATAAAATTATGAATAAATTACATGATAAGATGTTGCAATTTGTAAAAAACAGAAATTTTGAGAATAAACTAATTTGCAACTGCAACTGTTCCCAAATGCCGACAAGTTTTTTATTTTATTTTTATATTAAAAAATGACATAAAACCGTGTTGGAATCTAATATTAACTTATTAATTAGAACCAACTATTATTTGCGGAGTCTGTGCACACAAACAAAAATATTCTGCAGCTATACCTGCTATAAATTTGTTCTTGTTCTAACAAAGTGTTAGATAAACTACAAAGTTCTAATTGAAAACCGAAATATATTGTAATATATCATTGATCTTATTAAATTGACAGAATTTTTTCATTGATTTCTAATGGAATTATTCCTGTTTAGCTTTTTGTGATGCTCTGGATTAGTAGCTATCCTTTACTGTTATCAACTTTTATAACCTCAACTTACAACAGTAGGTTTAGAGGTAAAGATGATTAACAACAATACATTATGTACACAGACCTAAAGCAACTTTTAAACTGTATCTTGTATGCTATTATAGCTTCGTTGCTGGGCTTTTACAAGAACTTTGTGTGCATAACAATTTACTGATTTTAATGAAAGACGATATTTGCGTCATTATGGTATCGTAATATGATTTTGAGTGTACTCACGACACGAGGAAAGGTGGCTTCCTTTATTTATTGGGACGCGAGATTGGCGGAAAGGCGAGCCTTCATTCATCCTCCGAGGATAAAGAAAAGTTTGATTCCCAAAAGGTAATCAACTCGGCACTGTCCCACACTGTGGCGACTCCGACCTCTCGCCGTCCCTTTTTACGGTAGACATTTACGTTTTATCACTAATTACCACAAAAAATGATTTTATTTTATGCGAGTAAAATAATGCGTTGTTTTAGCGGCAAAAACAACAAACGCTATGACATTAGACTGACAGATGTCACACGAGGACGAGCTAAGCTGATGTCAACAGGTAAAAACTTGATTGGACCATAAACAAACTCGGTAAGTTTTTAAATTCAGAGACTATTTAGGCAAAGAAGACAAACTGCGCTCTCTCTCACAGAACACTGCGTTTTATCAAGGCACATAATATACCTGATACCAGTATCATAACTTTATGTGGCTTTACAATTATTTTACATCAGATACTAAGCACATGATGGTAACATCTTGCCCATTGTTTATAAAGTCCCACGGTTTTACTCGTTTCTCGAAAGTGGAGAGACATTATTTATTTTTATATTATATTTGCATTTCCCCAGAGACATTTCCGTTAACTAATTGACTCAAAAATGTTATATTATACACTATTGTTAAATTCTTTTAATTTAAAGAGATTAAATCTGTATACTAGTGCTTTCTTTTCTATTTTTGGTATGACATGGTTTTTTAATAATCTACTAGCTGTCTCCGCGACTCCATCTTTCATCATTTTCGGTATGGGTAATTGTACTATTAAGTGCGTCACAGACGGTGAAGATGCTATAATATTTTATCTTAAAATAAAAATAAAAATCGCTCGCCATACAATTCAATGGATCATCACAGACGGCGAAGAAAAAAATATTATAGCATCTTCACCGTCTGTGACGCGCTTTATGTATTCTGTGGTATGGGTATAATAAGTCTCACATTTCATTGGGTAATTTTTTTTAAACATTCGAAATGTGTGAAGATAATTTTTCGATACAATGATCCGTTTTAAATATTTACATTTAACGTCCTATAGAAGACCTTTCAATACTTCTGACTCCATCTTATTTCATTCGGTGTGAGTTCCAAGACAACAGCAGCAGTCTCCTCCGTTACGTCAATAAGCTTACTTTTTAGGGTTCCGTAGAAAACTACAAGGAACCCTTATAGTTTCGCCATGTCCGTCTGTCCGTCCGCGGTCTAGCGCCTAGACGCTTGATGCTAGAAAGCTGTAATTTGGTATGTATACTCATATTAACAATGCTAACAAAGTGGTAGAACAAAATTTTGAAAATTTTTTTGGAGTGCCTCCCCCCTACAGGTAAAGTGGGAATGAATTTTTTTGATCGCACCGACCCCATGTTGTGGGGTTAGATAGGTCTCTTAAAAACATCGAGGGTGTGGGAAGACCATTTTCCGATACAATGATCCGTTTGCGAATTATTTACATTTAACGTGTCAATTTTCGTTTTGCACGGTGGTTTTTTCTCAAGACTTTTAGAGATAGAGGGGGCTCTATCTCCAAAAGTCTTGAGAAAAAATTCATGGTAGTAGTCCATATAGTGAACCTACAAGGAAAACTATAACGGTTAAGTAGGCACTACTAGTTACCGAGTAATAGCCGATGAACTTATGAAGTAAAATTTCTTTGACGAATTCGTACAAATGTCATAGAATATGGCATTGTGCTCATTTGCAAGCAAGAAATGCGTAGCCAATACGGAACCCTACATTGTGCATGGTCCGATACGTACTTGCCCGGTTTTTGACCATCTTACAGGAGATACAAAGGCGGGAATATTATGGTGGTCTTGTCTCGATTTAACTCGCTGATTCCTTTTTCACTTGTCCGGTTTTTTACGGTCTTCAACTGTTTACTACAGTTATAATATAAAAAAACCCTAAACATCCAAATTAGCTTGTAAACTCGAATCACAAGTTCACCATACATTAAATTAGGCACCCGACGGGTTTTGAGATGCCAAAACCGGTTAATTTTTGATGATTTCTGAGTGACATCTCTTGTGAACTACAGATGCGGTTATAATGTTATGATACATTCTTTGACAAATAATGAAAAGTTTGACTTAAGTGACTAAAATAGTTAAGTTCTTACTTATTTCACTATTTCAAAAAGTGAGCGAAGATTTTTTTTGTAGGTATCATTTCTTCTAAATTTATTCTTGTCGGTGTAGCATCCTCCATTTTCCTCTGTCTTTGGATAGCTTTTTCCCCTTCTACCTTCTATCTTTCCTTCTGAGATGTTTATGATAAAGTCGTCGTGTCTAATAAGCTACCCAGTTTTCTTCTAAACTACTATTTAAGCATGTGCAATTTAAATAAATAAGAATAATACTAAATCTTGCGCCTCGAGAACACCACAGTAGGGCAGCAGTGTGCGCTGCATTGCGTAAATAATATTATTAATGTGCGATGAATACAATGTATGGCTGAACTGTTCGTCTTGAAAAATTCAAAAAAATGTATGCGGGAGTCGCTTTAAGAAGTCTTCTGTTCTCTAGAGTGTCGTAGCCTCGTAGGTCGGTAATATCTCATAACTTGTTTGGCGGAAGTTTTATAATTGTTTTTTTTTTGTCGCTACAAAACTTAGAACGTGGAAGTTTTATACTATAATGCAGTTTTATGTGAGGAAATATAGTTTTTGTTAACATTACTAAGGAGGCAAGGATTTTTCGGGAGAGCTGACTTTATATCATAAGTCATAACTGTTAGAAATAATAATATTTAGGAAAGAAAACTATAGCAAACTAGCTTTTTTGCTCGCGACTTCGTCCGCGTGACTTTCCGGACCCGTTCCCGTGGGAACCACATTGAATTTCGAGAAAAGCTATAGCCTATGTCAGTCCCTGATAAATGATAGTGTAGCTTTCTACTGGTGAAAGAATTTTTGAAATCGATTCAGTAGTTTCGGAGCCTTTTCATTTCAAACAAACAATCAAATCTTTCCTCTTTATAAAATTTTGCATTGATAAATACGCACGTAATTATTTCGACAAAGAGTGATTCGTGGTCACCATTTATTGTTGGACCAACTATGCACAACTAGTTGGTCCAACAGGAACAATTCGCAAAAAAAATCCTGTTCGCCCAACTAAGTTGAGCTTAGTTGTGCTATCCAAAATAAGTACCTATTCCTGTTGGCACAACTATTTTTTTTTACACAATAACATGACCGTTCCTTCTTCATCAAACTCAAAATTAAAAACCGACGTAACAACCGCATATGGTGGCAGGTCTTATTTTCTTTAGATTAAACACTAGTCTATCTGTACCTCGAAATTACAACATACATAATAATAAAAACATTTTATTCATGAGAGAATTTTTTATTTGTACTATTTCTATGAAACGTTCCGGTTCCGAGGTCATAGCTTCAAATCTTCATTTTTGGGATTGAACCCGGGTACCGGAATTATGGCCAAATGTAATAATCTCACGCAACCGGTCCTACCCTTTTGCCCTCCGAACAATGACAATACGACTACGGAAATGGTTTCTTTCATGGCAACCTATTATGTGTTGTGTGACAGTTTTTTTACGTTTGCAACAAAAAATGACGTTAGTTACACTGAAGATTACTACTGATATATTTTATTTTTTTTAAATATTTTTGAAGTGAAAACTTCTTTAGCGGCGCTTGGCACTTTTTTTAGATGGGTAAAAAATGTTAAACTCGCGTCAGATCCGTAGCGTGATCGAAAAAGCGTAAGATTCCCTAACCATCCCGGAGTGCAACCCGTCTTCCTTTTTAGGGTTCCGTAGTAAACTACAAGGAACCCTAATAGTTTCGGCCTGTCCGTCTGTCTGTCCGCGGTCTAGCGCTTAGACGCTTAATGCTAGAAAGCTTTAATTTGGTATGTATACACATATTATCAATGTTAACAAAGTGCTGGAACAAAATTTTGAAAAATATTTTTTTAGGGTGCCTCCCCTACATGTAAAGGGGAAATAAAATTTTTTTTTCGCGCCCATCCCATGTTGTGGGATATCGTTAGATAGGTCATTTTTCGATGCAATGATCCGTTTTGGAATTATTTACATTTATCGTGTCAATTTTCGTTTTGCAGGGTGGTCCCCCCCTCTATCTCCGAAAGCCTTATGTTTAGAAATTTGAAAAAAATCATGTTAGTATTCCATATGCTGAACCTTCAATGAAAACTATAATGGTTAAGTATACTTTACTAGTTACCGAGTAATAGCCGACGAACTTATAAAATAAAATTTCTTTGATGAAAACTTACAAATGTCATAGAATATGGCATTGTACTCATCTGCAAGCAAGCAAAGCGTAGCAAATACGGAACCCTACTACTATTGTGCGTGGCCCGAGACGTACATGCCCGGTTTCTATTTATTTACTAATTTTGATTTATAATGTTGATTTTTATCGATTTATATTTTTTTGTATTAGATTGTTTATATCTATGAACGCATTGAATCATGGAATATACGTGTAAATAAGTATAACTGTAAAAAAAAACTAAAATCTTCTGACCGATGCTGCACAGCGCTGCGCAGTACAGCTACGCGTCGTACGTTTGGTGTGTCCTTTCTCATAATATTGCATAGATTACAACGCCATAAGCTGCAACGCGCTGTGCGGCGCTGCGCTGTGCTGCATGCGGTGTGGTCCGCCCTTAAGTTCTTCACGTTGTTGACGATAATAAACAGAATGTATTTATCTAAAGATCTGTGTACTGTATAGTAATGAAGTCCAGGCCTTCCTATCCGGTAAAAACTGTTCAGTTAAAATATCGATTCATTTGCATTATAAAGGATTGTATCTCCGGAGTGTGATCAAAGGAATATCGCATCGCATGTGCTATACAGAGCGTGAGATCTATTCAATGGAAGTGAAACACGGAAGTGTTCCCTGCTGTGTATTATGCCTAGCTAAATTCGATCCTGAGTTTTTTATAACATGCGACAGACAAACAAGCAAGCGGACCTTTATTTAGTTTTCTACTATTATACCTATATTTACTGTATGTTTCAACTCTGATAGGTATTGAAAAAAAATTACAACTTCCGAGAGAAATGTCAAATTTCATAGTAATAAATATGTTGTGTGAATTTGACACTAGTCGCCAACACGTTTGGCTCGCGCAGAAGCGTAAACCGAAGTTCGAAAGTCATGCTTATTACTCAGTGCATAACGACAATTGATTTTCAATTGTTCTAATTCGTATATAAACTGTGAGCCCAAATTTTGGCGTGTACTATATATAATGTTATTTTTTTTACTATGTAATTTGACACTTGCCTCTTCAAAAAGGAGGAGGTCTCTCAGAGTTAAAACGAAAGGGCTATGTACTCGACGGTTGAAACTGTGCTTGAAAAGAATAGTACTAATGACCGTCGATCGGTTTGATTATAAAAGGCTAAGTGAAACAATCCAGCTGGGTTGGTGTAATGTTACTACAAACATTTTTGTTTTTGCAAAACCAATGACTGACTCACCGGATTGATATCGAAACAATAAATGTTGCAGTTTTTTAAACACGATGTCAATGACTTGATGCTTTCGGATTTTATAATAAACTTTGTTTAGTCATTTATGGTCTCATTGTTTTAACTCCACATTGCTGAGGAATGGTATCAATCACATAATATTATCTCTGTGATATCAATTATTGCGTTACATTGATCAGGAGCCGCGATTTAAAACAGTGTTGACATGAAGATGAATAGTACCGTGTAAAACCGTGTAAACAGTGGTTTCATACCAAATGAAACCACTGTTTACACAGGATCGCTAGAGGTGAAATGGGGATAATATAATAAGATTTCCGTAAGACATTGCTGCTTATCTACAATGAAGAATTGTGTATTCTTTCCATTATATTTGGCATAGAGGCTTCAAACAATCCAAGTAAATATTAAACGATTACATATCACTTTATTGCATACAATATTATGCTACTACAATCAGTTATGAGAAGCTAATTGAAACGCAATCGTTGAATTTCACTGGAAATGCCATCAGAATATAAAACTTACAAATATATTGGCTTTGTATTGTTATTCACACAATATACTGTTTCATTCTAACACGATCAGTATGCTGATTCACTTGTTATGCATGAATTGATATTGACCAGATTTGCAATCCATAAATACTTTAATTTGCTTCCATGAAGGAATGTTTAATACGCTCTCGCAATATTGGCTTCAAATTTATTTTTACTAAACAGATGCAAGTTCTTGGAGAGAATTCTTTAGATTAGACTCATTTATTTCTGTCGGTTCTTCAACTTTATTGTTTAGGAAGATGTTGTGTATTTGTAGTTGATGAATTAAACTATATCATCATCATCATCAGCCATATTATAAAGAGGAAAGATTTGATTGTTTGTTTGAATTGAATAGGCTCCGAAACTACTGGACCGATTTCAAAAGCTACATTATCAGGGACATAGGCTATAGCTTTTCCCGAAAATCAATGTGGTGACCCACGGGAACGGGTCCGGAACTTCACGCGGACGAAGTCGCGGGCAGATAAGCTACTAAACAATAAAAAGGCGCCAAAACTAGGCAACAGTAGGTAGTGAAATGCATCTACATGATCTATGGATGGATTGAGATGGACTAGAGAAGGATGATGTGCACCAGGAAGGCGGGAGCTAGAGACGAGTGGCGACGAGTTGTTAAGCGGGTTACTTCAACTAAGTGATGACCACGACCACTCTGTCAAGAGTGTAGCGACGAAGAAGAAGAAGAAGAGAAGGATGGCGTGGAAGAAAGGCTACCCAGCAGTGGGACGATGAGGGCTGATGATATGCATAATTGTTTTTTATTAATTCGGTTCGGCGTAGTTTTATCAGGTATATATTTTTGAATAATAATATTCATTACTCGATAATTGCCGAGATGGTATTCAATTAAAATATTTATATACGAAAATTTACAAAATTGGTTTCTAATGAAATTTATTATTTTGTTGTAAGTACTTTATTCGACTTTGTGATGTTGTCGTTCGGTTGTGTTGGTCAATAGAAAAAGTAAATTTTGTAGCATTCCGCTGGCAAATACCAGCTAAGCCAATAACAGGCAAACATAAAGACTAAAGTGCACTTAGAAATCTAGACTACAAACTGTTCTACAAAAATCTCAGTTCGATTTTATTTTACGAGTATTGAAACATTATTGTTATGTGCCGTGACACAAATCTGACTTATATTATACATATATGGACTAAACTATGAAAATTGTTCATTTATACAAGTGGACACCCGTTTCAGGCAACTGTAACCATTGTAATTTTGAAAATAACACCCCGTCCGCACGCACCCAACTTTTGGGCCATTTTGGTCTATTGTCCTGTTCTTGGTGATATCTAAAGAAAAGGACAGGTATACAAATTGGCCAATTAGATTGGGCCGTGTGGAAGGGGTGTAAGATGTTTAGGGATGAGACCACCCAGCGTTCTATAGATCGAATAAGAAATTAGGAGATCCATAGCAGAATAAAAATAACTGACTTCGCTCAACGGATAAGCAAACTGAAGTGGCAGTGGGTAGGGCCTTCAAATACTTATTAATGAAGTCGCTTCGTTGAAAGTCGATTTTGCGTTGCGTTTTTTAATAGATAGAGTCATTCAAGAGGAAGGCTATATATGTATAATATTCCGAAATTCCCACAGGAAAACGGGATACACACAAACGAAGTTGTGCGGGTTTCGCTAGTTTTATATAATTCAAGGTCAAATAAACTTTCGCGCCTCGGTGCCTATTGTTATATTTGTTATAGATATTTGGTGTTAGATCGCGTGTGTACTTGAAAACTTTTTAATATTTTTGTAGAAGATTACCTCGATTACAGGTAGAAGTTAAGCCGACATTTGACAAGGAATATAGGCATAAGGTAATCGTTTTTTTAGTTGGCTTTGTTTCCGAAATGACAGAGTAACTCTAGCTTACTTTGGGATCGGGCGATGTGTGAATTGTGTGGAAAAAAACTGATAGTATAGACATCGATATAAAATCTCTAAGATGGAGGGCTACTACGAAATGTAAATCTGATACTTCGGCTGAAGTATCGGAAGAATTTTAACCATGAAATACAAGGTTTTTTATGGTTATTTTAGTAATTCCTTGAATCCTTTCTATAAAAAATACCTTGCTCTTAATGGTTATTTCAATAGTTCGTTGAATTATAACCATGAAATACCTTGTAATTAATGGTTTAAATTTACGTTTCGTAGTAGCCCTCCTGTAGTCTTTCCCCCTGGGCGTCAATAAGCTTCATTGATTATTGTCAATCTGAGGTAGCTGTTGATCCTAGGTCTAGAGACCCAACGGTGGGAATGCGTGGTAGGTTTGTCCCGTAACGGACATTTAAATATTATAGTTATTACGATTCTTGTGGCTTGTGCCAAACCGGCTAACTCAACTTAGTTTATTTTAAGTCATACGTGTCAGGTAAACAGCGATTAGGTCACCAGTGAGTCAACGGTTGTACGAGAAATCCTAACCGTCAGTTGTGTCGATGACTGTTATCTTGTTTGCATTGTTGACTCTTGGAGTCTACAATTATATTTGTACAAAGATTGTAAGGTACCTCCCATTCATTCATTTTATTTATTTATAAATTTTAAAATAAAATAAATAAATAAATAAATATAAATAAATATATAGGGACAATTCATACAGATTGAGCTAGCCCCAAAGTAAGTTCGAAACTTGTGTTATGGGATACTAACTCAACGATATTATATTTTATAACAAATACATATATAGATAAACATCTAAGACCCGAGGCCAATCAGAAAAAGTTCGTTTTTCATCATGACCCGACCGGGGATCGAACCCGGGACCTCCTGGGTGGCGGTCTGGCGTGGTAACCATTACGCCACGGAGGTCGTCAGTCAGTCATGTCAAGTCAAACAACAGTCATGCTTTTTGTTTATTTATTTAAAAACTAAACGACAGTCATACTTTATTTGAACGGCACTACTTCTCAACGAGCTATTCACGTCGGAAGTGCTCATAGGATTTTAAAAAAATATCGTGCAAAAATATTTCCTGAAAATCTACTTGCAACAAAAATTGTTGATAATTTCTCGCGAAAGTCTATAAAAAAGTACTTGCAAAATAAATCATCCAGGTTTTATACCTGACTAGGTTGGATATAACAACAAATTTTCTTTACAGAAAGCAGGTGAAATTGTGGTCTGGGCGCAATTCGTGCGTCGTCGATTTTTCGTAAACAAGTGAATTAGTCGCGATTGGGGCGTTCCTCTAAATTAAAATAAAAGTGCTATTAACGTTTAGTCGCGTTTCGTGCGCTCTATTAAAAAATAATCTAACTTAAAAAAAATGCCTTCACCGTTTACTCGCGTTTCGGGCGGCCGAGAGTTTTTATCTACTCTCTTTGTATGTGGCTTTTAATGTGGCTTTCTATTGGTGAAAGAATTTTTAAAATCGGTTCAGTAGATCCCGAGGTTACCCCTTACAATTTAACAAAATATACAAACACACAAACTTTACTTCTTTATAATATTAGTATAGATTTCTAGACTGTTTTTTTTAAAAGTTAACTAACACATTGTAACTCTATATTGAACAGGTTGATTATTTTAATAAGAATTTTAAAGACTGATTAATAATACATATTTTAAATTTAGGCTATAACTATTTTAAATAGTATTTTTTTTTACTAGAAATTATAGCAAACACATATGTTGTGGTGTATTCACTAAGGTAATGAAGAATATTTCAAAAACTATTTTTTTTAAAGTTAAAAATTATAACCTGTTTTATATTTTACAATGTTGATTATTTTATTAAAAATGTTGATTGATTAGACTATTTTATATTGTTGATTATTTTTGCTAGAAATTATAATAAATACATACATTGTCAAAAGGGACCTGTGTTTTCTTACTATACCAATGTTTGTCCAAGCCCCGCGCCCCTCTATCTATGCAATGGCACTGTTCGCCGACTGGCAAGAATCAGTATTCGTCTACTGATAAGAAAACCGGTTTGGCCGGTGTATTCGCCCGTGTAAGACCCAAGCAAATGACGTCATAGCAATTAATGCACTTTTACGAGTGCTTTTGTAAGCAAGCAATATCTACTTTAACTATAGTTTTCAATACAATTCACTATGCCCTATACAACAAAATTAAAATAATATTTTTCTGTAAGATTAAAAGAATATTTCACTTTATAAACCATAATAAAAAAGGTAGGTATAGAAAACAGAAATATTGCATTTGTACTTAACTTTGTGATTTCGTTTCATTGTGCGCTGGTCATGTCTAAACGTATAGCTTACTCTATGTCTCTTTGTAGATAAAAACTCTCGGCCGCCCGAAACGCGAGTAAACGGTGAAGGCATTTTTTTTAAGTTAGATTATTTTTTAATAGAGCGCACGAAACGCGACTAAACGTTAATAGCACTTTTATTTTAATTTAGAGGAACGCCCCAATCGCGACTAATTCACTTGTTTACGAAAAATCGACGACGCACGAACCGCGCCCAGACCTTGTTTGCCTTCCGGAATATTTAAAATTTTTTACCTAAATAATAAATTTTGTATGATTGTTTTTTATAAAGACATTGTGTGTAACTTTGTTACGACCTTCATGGCGTAATGTTTACCACGCCAGACCGCCACCCAGGAGGTCCTGGGTTCGAATCCCGGTCGGGTCATGATGAAAAACGAACTTTTTCTGATTGGCTTGGGGGC
The DNA here is from genome assembly GCA_905163395.2 of Endotricha flammealis. Taxonomy (NCBI): domain Eukaryota; kingdom Metazoa; phylum Arthropoda; class Insecta; order Lepidoptera; family Pyralidae; genus Endotricha; species Endotricha flammealis. The sequence goes on from LR990867.1 coordinate 4,006,088, forward strand.
CTTCGGGTCTTGGATGTTTATCTATATATGTATTTGTTATAAAATATAGTACCGTTGAGTTAGTATCCCATAACACAAGTTTCGAACTTACTTTGGGGCTAGCTCAATCTGTGTGAAAAAAAAAACGTTGTCTTCTATTTTCTTACAAAACAACTGAAACTCGCCCATAATCTGGCCTTCTATAATCTCTATACTATCGCCATAAATACTTAACTAAACTAAATAAACTGCGGTATTTAGAACTGCAGCTAAAAGTATACACTATATTATCTTCTTTGATATTAGGTCCCAATAATAATGTAACAATAGACCGTGGTGCTCGGCAATCGAGCCTCACTTGTTTTGCCATCTCTCTAGGGTATAATTGTGCTTCAAATTGCTGTCTCTCACGTAGTTGTTAAGGAGGGAAGTCCTTTCAATACTTCCTACTCCGACTATCTTCTTTCTGATTAAATTCGTTGTGAGTTCCAAGACAGAAATTCTCCCCCGGGACAATAAGCTTCATTACTTATTGTCAATCTGAGGTCGCCGTTGTTGATCCTGGCTACACAGGGTCAGGAGACACATCGGTGGGAATGTGTGGTGGGCTTGTCCCGAATAAGTTTTTTCTTTTCATAGTGTTTTTACATTTCAGAATTTAGCAATGTTATGGTTAAAATTAACTATTGGCGTTTACACATTTATTTTGATAATGACTAATTTGACATTCAAAAAGTGCTTGAGTCACGGTTCAGAAACTACCAAGTAACCGAACGGCTGACATTTAGAAAATTACGGGTGAAACGATTCATAACCACTTAACATAAGTTCGTTTTATGTTACTTTAGATTAAAACATTAATTTACTATTAAATTGTATAGATTTTTTCACTTGCTAATAAAGTCAATAATAATAGGCTGGCTATTTGCCAAATTAAGAAACGTCACACCCATACTTTCCATTTTGCCCTAATAATTATAAAATTACTAGCTTTTCCCCGCGGCTTCGCTCGCGTTAATTTTATGACAGATCTCGTTTGACAACAAAACAACCATAGCGCGACGTGTGGCGCCATCTGTTGGCCGATAGGCCATCCATCCATACAGCGCCCTCTATAGTAGAAAAAATATTTTCCTATTGGAATGACATACTTTCACGGGATAAAAAGCCCATGTTGGGCTCTGTATCCCTGACAGTATGTATACAAATTTTCATAATGATCGGCTGCTTAGTTAAGCCATGAAGGAATAACAAACAAACAAACTCAGTTTCTCATTTATAATATTATAATTACATTCTACACGTCTTTCGGTGAATTACTCAAAACAATTTTTAAGTCAATGACACATTATATTATGGCTGTCACTGTCAAACTAAAGAAGAAAAAGAGACAGCTTGAGAATGTGGAATTAAAAGGCGTTTCAAAATTAAGATTTAAAATTATTCAAGAATAACGTCAATTATCAGATTCACGAATACTCTTTTCAAATTTTGTATATTTAATTCTCTGCCTATTTCAGTCCTTGTAAATGCCACTGGCAACTAATAAAGGATGTTTTATTTTAAAAAGTCCGTACATTCGCCCCGGGTGCATGCGTCGCATCTGGCTGGAAGCCGCAGGGCGCATTTTCTTTTTTTTTCTCCGTCGACCGCAGCATCCGGGCGGGTACGACGTACGCAACACACGCCACATTAAAGGATTTTAAATTTAGAACGAGGAAAACGGATAACCGCATCGTTCGAAACTCTTTTGCTACTGTGTACGAGTGGAGTGGCGTAAACAAAGATTATGGTTTACATAATTTGCCTAGAATTTTGTATTTAGAATACCGATTTGTTTTGTAGGCTGACGTTTTTGTAAACAACCTTTAAAATAATTTTCATTTGTTTTAACTGATATGTTTATACATTTTTTGTTTTTGTTTTTACTTATTTTTATTTTCTTTTTTCTTTTCAGGAGGCAGAGTTACAAGTTTTGTTTTATCCCTGAGTTCATTTGAGTTTCCTCCATGGTATCCTGTAAGTTTTATTTTATTTTTATGATTTTTTTACTTTAATTGTTTTTTCGTTATTTATTTAATGTGTTCATGTTTGAGTATGAATTTAGCCATATAATCAATTACACTAGACAAGACATAAGTCTAGTCTAGTTTCACGAGTTGCGGATAAATTTCAGTTATTTATCTTCTAGGTACTTGAAATTAATTCGGATTTTTTGTCAGTTTATCGAATAGATAGGCTAACTGGAACTTATCAGGAACCTGAGAAACCAGTGTTTAATCCCCTTCAGCCGCCATCGAAACTAATCCAGTGTTTTGTATTATAGGGTATAATGCTTTACGGGTCTGACACAATATTATATTAAATTATTTTATCTTATTGTAATATTAATTAATGAATTTCGTAAAATAAATTCCTTGTTATGAGTTTACATATTTCTGTGGTACCTATGCGAGTGACTTCCTTGCGGAAATGAGGTCGCATTATTTTAATAATATTGTTTAAATCAAAGTCAAGTATTTAGAACAAGTGCGAAAGTGACAAAACCAGTTTTAGCTATACCGTGACTGAACTTTCTTATAATGGGAGTTTACCAAAGTTTTGACTTTTTGAAGAACATTTCGTTTTAGGCGATAAGAACAATTCGACTTCCAGGGTCATTGACACCTTTTGTTTTGGAAATCATCAATATGACTATAGTACGCGCCATTTTAACTCACACTTTATAAAACAAATGAAAATCGATTGTCGTTATGCGTAATTATTGATAAGGTATGAGTTTCGAACTTCGCTTTACGTCTGCGCGACTCAGCCGTGTTGGCGACTAGTATTATAAGGCATTTCCTAACATTATTCTGTTGTAACTTTGTAACCTCTTTTTGAAATCGCAAATACAGATTTCAGGCCGGTAGCTTTTATTGGATGTTGGCACGACAATAGAATTTTCCCTGTAATTTGTACAATTGTTACAGATGTCAATGAACTCTTAATATGAAACCTAAAAGCGATTTCTCGTATTATTCGACATATTGAAACATCTTTATTTTTTATTGGATCTGATTTTGTATATAATTGAATGTTGTTTGTGTTGGGAAAAAATAGAAAATATCTCCGAAATATTTATCATAATGAAATAACAACAAATACTGGTGTATCTGTTAAACCGCATTGCAAATACCTACCAATTACCTACTAAAGCAAAATCTTTTTTTTTTGAGTCAAAGAAATGCATCGCTTCATGTCTTGCCGTTTGTTTGGAGCAGCGACAGGTATATGTACTCGCTATGTGAGTTCTGTTCTGTAGAATGTATTTGATTTAGTACCTACGTTTTTATAAACGTGCCAATTAAAAAAAATATATACATTATAGTCTATCACCCGCGGATAGTGTAGAACCCAACGGTGAAATAATCATCAAATCGGTTTTAGAGTTTATTCGTTAATATAAAAACAAATCTTTCCTCCTCTTTCCCATGGAGAAAATATTATCGGATTATCTCCGATTACAGCCTGTAATTCTCGAACTTCGCCTTTGAATTCTAAAACATTAGTTTTTAACTTTCCACCCTTTCGCACACCCTCGTCCCATTATAAACTCGTTTCGCCCTTAGAAATCGTTATTTCTATGTATATCAAAGGCAATATTCCCTTTTGAAGGTCATTGACACGTCCTTATGTGTCTGTTATTGCGACAGTTCGCAAAATATTAGGTTCGTTACACGGAAAAAATATACCCAGTGTGTTGGCTTCCTGACAGAATGATGTTATTTGATACTTTGAACTTGTAAGAGTTCAAATTGTCTCATTTTATGACTATTATAAGTAGCTTTTTAAAAGCTTTTATTTTTTTCATTTGTATAATAGTAAAAGTAAAATATATGCCACAAATTATAAGTGTCTTAAAAAATACGACATCATTTTTTGGTGGATCGGATCCCGGATCGGCTTTTGAATCAATTCGCACTAAAAACATTACAGAAAGACTCCTATATCAACCTGTAACACAACATTACAATGTTTATTGTAAACGTAAAATATAAGCTGTGGTTGTTTATAATACTTAGGTACGGAATTACGAGTAGCCCTTATTCTGTTAAGACGACAACAGCTCATAGCATTAGGTCCCAGTAATGTAACAAACAATTGACCGTGGTGCTCGGCAATCTAGCCTCACTTGTTTTGCCATCTCTCTAGGGTATAATGCCTTTTGCTTCAAATTGCTGTCTCTCACGTAGTTGTAGAGGGAAGTCTTTCAATACTTCCTACTCCAACTATCTTCTTTCTGATTAAATTCGTTGTGAGTTCCAAGACAGCTGTAGTTTTCTCCCCCGGGACGTCAATAAGCTTCATCGCTTATTGTCAATCTGAGGTCGCCGTTGTTGATCCTGGCTATACAGGAGACACATCGGTGGGAATGTGTGGTGGTCTTGTCCCGATTCTGTTATGAGTAGTATAGATATTCTAGGTTGCAATGTTTTTTTTGTCATACCGCAAGCAAACAGACGCGCTACCAATGCGTTGCCTGCTTTAAGGAAGGGAATTGGAGAAGGGAAAAGAGTTGGATATCTCACCAAACGAAACGCATTGCTATATAACGATATTCTGTATATTCTGTGAGAGGGTGGTAATTCTCTGGTCGAGCTAGCCCATATGCTCTACCACTCCTTATAGCAAGAATTGGTACATGTCATGATGTAGGTACATGTATTAACTTATAGGTACAAACTAGTCGCATTTTGAATGCTCTAATACAGAAGACAACAGCGTGAATATACCCATAAAAAGTTTCTTGTTTCTCAGTAGCCCGTTTCTTTTGCCCGCCAGTGTATTCATATAGTTCAGTACACTGTAGTGATTGAGGATACTGTCGATTCGATCGTTCATTCGTGAATGATTGATTGTGATGTATCGACATGTCAGTCGGAATGATAAACAATCGTGTGTTTTGTTTACAAACACACCTGTACTCATTATGAATAGTTCTATCAACAATAGTGAGTATATAGAACGTTTTAATAACACCTTGGAGAGTAAGCACACTGTTGGGAAAGATTCCTGACCAAGGTGGCCGCAAGGCGCGAGTACTGGCCGAGTATCTTTTGTTTCTACTTATTTAAATATTTTTTCTTGTCAATAATTTTCTCTGTAGGTAATAGGTACCATGGTTTACAATGAAATATGTTCTTTTTTTAACTGAAAATTAAAATAACGACAATGGTCACACAATACCTACCGATACATTTTAACTGCTCTGTATTTAAAATTCAAACTACCTACTTGAAAAAAATGTGAGTTTTCATTCGTGTTTAATTCTAATGACTACGTGGTTCAGACCAATAGTGAGCAATTTCTCTCGTGAGAATCTCAGCTTTATCCAATCTTGGTGTGGGCGTGTATTTCTAAATTGAAAGGAAAACAGTACGAGAATTTAAGAAATATATTTTTATAGAAAAGGTTGGCAAACGAGCACTGCGGCTCACCTGATGCCCTAATGGTAAGTGATCACCGCCCATTTAGCTTTGCCGACGTTTAACAGGAAGAAATGAGAGAATGGATATGAGGACTCTGTCAGCGAATGAATTCATTGCTGCTGCACGTTTATATTCTGTCAAACGAGCTAGCCCATATCATAAATACTCTACTTCTCCAAAAAGGTCTCATTTAAACTCTAGATTGTGGAAGTCTGATGTCAGATAATCTCCGTGCAAAACTCAATATTTTCCCCAAATGATTAGACTAGACACCTCAATGATTACTCAACTAGGAAGAAGGTAAATGGCATGGTCTTACGTTTTCCATTAGTTGGTTAGGAACATCTACGCAAGGTAGACCATGGTTTTCTCCATTAGTTGGTTTGGCCTTCAGATTTTTCCATTTCCATAAATCCCTGTGTTGTTTGCGTATAAATATGGCACGTAGCGTGTCGCCCATCACTTTAATATGAGAATGAAACTGGGTCATGTTGACATTGCATATTAGTGCGAATATTGCCATAATTGGTACCTCTACGCGTAACCCCTATGTCCATTATGCTGTCACGTCAAATAATTTATGATTTAGGTGCATTATAATATAGAAAAATAATAATTATCACATATAATAAATCTACCACAATACCTGTAAGTGTGTCTCATAAACTTAGGATCACTAGATGCTATGCTAGGTCTATGGTGTGGTCAGAAGAGCAAAATAAACACGTAATCCTTTTTGACATTCGAGTAAAAAGAGAGCCTGTCAAATGCCAATTTTACAACTAAAAAACACTGACAGACAAACTAAAAGCTTATTTTACATTTGGTAACCCTACTTAGACAGTGGAGCTTTTACACGTGTGCAAATACAGGCGTGTGCAAATACAGGGTGGTAGAAGCGACACGTAAACACGTGTCGCGTTGAAACTCCTTCCAAGACGAATAAAGCTTTAGGTTATATACGTTGGATATACGAGTGATACGTAACGTGAGCTTTTCAAGCTGTATAAAAGGAAATACGAGAAATGTTACTCCGTTTTATATGATGCAGTACTTTTATTGCATCAAAAAGAAAATGTTGAAATTATTTATACTAAGTTGCAGTTTGAGGAAATCGATGGCATCGCTTTGTGTCGTACTCTAAAACGATCACGCAAGTCAAGCATCGTCAACCCTAACCAGTGCTTGAATGGATTCTGTAAGGTGAAAGGTTTAGAAGGTATTTTAGAGCAACCCGTCTACTACGCTGCTCAATTGCGGGTTGTCAATCAAATTGTCGGTAATGTTACTAAATATCCAAACTTTGTAGAGCACTCTGAACGTCTAAAATATCACAACAAAAAGTTATACAGAATGTATGTAAACATTTTTTAATATCAGTACGGGAGCTCTTTATACTCATACTAGCTTTTCCCCGTGGCTTCGCTCGCGTTAATTTTATGACACATATCTCGTTTGACAACAAAACTACCCATAGCGTGTGGCGCCATCTGTTGGCTGATAGCCCATCCCATACAGCGCCCTCTATAGTAGAAAAAATATTGTCCCATTGGAATGACATACTTTCACGGGATAAAAGTAGCCTATGTTGGGCTCTGTACCCCTGACAATATATATACAAATTTTCATAATGATCGGTTGATTAGTCAAGCCGTGAAGGAATAACAAACAAACAAACTCACTTTCTCATTTATAATATTAGTAAGGATTAATAAACCAGTACGGGAGCTCTTTATACTCATAATAATAAACATTACTAATATCAATTTTATTTGTATAGACAATTATTACATTTAATTAAGGGGAATCTAAACGCATTTTATCTACATACATTATAGACACAGACATGGATTTATGTCTGCGATTATAATTGATTAATCGAACAAGTTACACAAGGATCATTCACCCAGCTTCGTAAATATAACTTTCAATATACCGCTATTTGAACAAGTCGATTGTCAAGAAGTTTGTTTATGTTTAATATCAGATAAATGTCTATCAATTCTTAAGATGAGTTTTCTGTGTTGTCTCAGATTTTTTATATATCCAGCGGGACAGTAAGTAGTAATTGAGATAATAAGAAAACTTAATAAGTTTGCACCTTACCTTTTTATTTAATATTCATATTAGGTATTAGAGTATTGACTAACTACTATTTATCAACAAAAAAAAACTAAGTATCCATAGAAACATTTTTGAAGATATTTACGTTGTACACGTTATTTAAGAACCCACTCCATACAAAAGTTTGTTACCCTAAGGTTGCCTTGAAAAGATGTCTTTCACCAATAAGGCCGCCTTCATAGCCTGTAAGATTTAAAAAAAAAAAAGTCTATGGTTTGTGTATCAAATAGAGCATCTTTCTATCATTAAAATGCATTTTACTAGTGGGCATCCTTAGAATCTTAACTTCGAGTTATTCTTAGGGCCGATTGTTTGATCAGTAGTTAGGTACCTATACTAATGGTTAAAATTCGTAGCAATTTTTTACAAATAGTTAGTTTTTTCAACGAATTTTAACCATTAATATACTAAACTACTGATCAAACAATCGGCCCTTAGAATATATTGAGTTAACAAAAAATACTTCTATTCTAAACACATAACCTTCATACATGTTTACCACAATCCTATAATAAGGACACAACGACATCGGGTTTCAGAGTCCTTGTAACCAAGGCTTCGAGAACCGGAACATCGATCTTTCCTTGACATGACTTGACCTGACATTGCACCCTTGTTAAATGGTGCAATCAAACTTATAGTCGTGATTATTTCATGGTTACATATTCATGCAAATGTAATGGTCAATGCATCTAAAAAAAATCTCAAATGTTAAAATTAAAGCTTAAAAATAAAAAAGCTGAAATTCGTATTTGTTTTTGCCTTACCTAAGTCATGGATAATAAGTTTAGGAAATTCCCATGGGAATAGAAATTAATAATATATGTGTTAGCTCTTACAATGCTGCTTAATTAGTGATGGTAGTCCAGTAAATGAAAGGAGTATGGATGGACAAAAATCTTGTTTAAATATTTATGAGATTTCTATATTAATCAATTTAAAATTTGTGAAACAATGAATAAACCATAAATTAATATTAAGTTGAGAGGAAATCTGCCGATATTGAGAATAATTCCATGCATGAGTAATTCATATGCGCAACGGTTACTTGCTCGTAAATCAACTAGCTATGATAAGCATGACGCTTCCGAAGAAAATATATTTTAACTGGCTTCTATAAGATCCCAGGCATAACATGTTTTGTTTGGACCAGTCCAGAATCCATATTTTTTACAATTTGCGTGTATCCTTTTTCGTGGGGATTTCAGAAAATAGTTTCTTATCGGATGCTTACATACACCGTACAAAAAACACACCCTTCTATAATAGTTTCAGATCTCTACGACCAGCGGTTTAGGCTGTTCGTATTGATTCGTCACTCATTTGATGTATAGAGAAATAAAATAAACGGTTCCGTCAAAGATGTTATCAAAGTTAATAATAATAAAAAAAAGAAAATTAAAGCTATCTATTTTATCTAGTAATTTCCTGTTTTAGAAAGAAATTTTCTGTCCCTATCAGAATTGTTTACAAAAGTAGCCGAAGCCAAAATTTTTAATTTGAATTGTTTTCCCACTGCTGGGAAGTGAGTCTGAGTTGGGTATTGTGAAATGCTGTGTAAAATGCATTAGAAACACGTCTAGAATTTACTTAATATTGCGAAAAATACATTTGTTTATCAGACTGTTGCTTGGTTGCAGTAAAACTGTTGCAATGTGTGTAAATGTGCATTGTCTGAACGCGTGCATAATTGTTTTACGGACTAATGTTTAATTTCACCAAAGTTTTTATAATCTTTTTCTTTGGCTTGGTTTAAACTCAAAGAATATAAATTATTTATTGAATAACACTGAAACAAAATCACCAAAATGTAAAATATTAACACTGAAACAAAATCACCAAAATGTAAATAAAATAAATAAAATAAATGACTTTTTATTTCAGACTTCAAATTATCCATAGAGGGGTTAGTAACATCGAAATCTTAAAAACTATGTTAGTCGAATAAAATTAAAATTACATCACCCTTCTCTGCCAATGGCGACTGTAATCCAGTGCGCCTGGATGGGACAGTCCATTCGGCTCGCGATCACCTTTAGAATGCTGTTGTTGCTACCACGGATCCTGTGTAGTAAAGATGACATCTTTTTGCGCATTATGGAGTGAAAACCATCGACGCGTGCCTCGGCGAACATGCCAGATGCACTACACCGCCGCGGCAGTCCCAACAGCATCCTAAAGGCGTTATTATACTGAACACGCAGGACGTTGTAAGCTCGTTTCGTATGCCAGATCCATAGGCCACCCGAGTAAAAAGACTGACAGTACGCTTTGAACAGTGAACAGTAAAATATTACAAGAGAACGTAAGCCAAGTGAAAATGAGGCCTTTACAGACAAAACCTCATTTTCACTGTCAGATAAAACGACAACCTTTGTATGATTTTCTGACAATTTATTTGAAAGATTCTAATTTTAACTTCGAATAAGCTACTCAGAGAGAGATCCTTCTACCTTCATGTTATTATGCAATAGACTTCAGTGGGTCTGTGTTGCAAATGTCAAGTCGCTCGTTATACGCAGTGGCGGCCACGTAACGATGTCTAGCTCGTTCGTTAGACCTGAAAACCTAGGTATAAGGTCGCTTTATCAGATATACGAGGTAGCTAAACGGTTGACGTCACAGACTACTAGCCATGTCGCTTTTTTGTCGAAAATTCTTTTTTTTTTTACATATCGCTAAGGTGGCAAACAAGCATACGGGCCCACCTGATGGTAAGCAGTCACCGCACCTACATCATTTAATAAATGATGTTTGCTTCTTAGCTACGGGGTTAGCCGATGACCGCTGGGGCAGGAAGATTCTGGAATGGCGACCACGTACCGGAAAGCACAGCGTAGCTGCAAGGTTGTCAGATGACCTAAGGAAAGTCGCAGAAAGTCACTGGATGCAGGTCATACATACTGAAAGCGTTTGCGGAAAGCCTATGTCCGCAGTAGACTTCTTGTTTCCGAGATGATGATGATTGTATTATTTATCAATACGATTGTCTTAGCTATTATTGAATCTGTGGTATCTCATGAATAAGGAGGGGAGAAAGGATTCCGTAAAAAATTGAATCCCTGATTTAATGGGTTTAGATAAGTTATCGCATTTGCGCAAAGAAATCGAATTTACGATTTACGGCGTCGAGTTTCTTCCATCCGTGCGACGCCGACGATCCGCGGAGAACATCAAGTTTCATTGATTCTAATCGATATTATAAGTTTTCAAGAATATTTTCAAGATCTTCAGCCAGGTACTTTACCCTCTAGATATTCAATGACGTTCATTGCTTTGTATCTACTAGTGTTAGAGTTTTTAAGACTAAATTCGATCTAGCTAGTCAAATTAGGGCCCACACTAGAAATATAACTAATTTATTGTTCATGGATCGCCGTCATCGAATTCGATGTGGAGACTGTTATCTATTAGGTCTAATTCAAGTGACTAGTGTAGTCAAGTGAGACCGGACTTGACCACCACACCTCTTCCAAGAGAGTGTGATATCGGAGAGAGTGATAGGATCTACAAAGTCGACTTCCAAAAATTTTTAACGACCATAATATGTTGTACCTTGCACCACAAGTCCCAACGCTGCCATTAGGTATAAAATGAAGGTGTATAATGATAATTATGTCAATTGGGAATTAGTACTTAATTTCACAGTAAAACAAGACTGCTGGGCGTCATGTCAGTCCACAAGTCCACATAGAGTATTTTATATATTAGTCAGACCCGTCACCCGATCGAAACAGTTTTATTTATAGGCGTAAATAAATAATTTAGTTTTCCAAGTAAAACTATATGAACGTATTATATATTTATGTGTTCGTACAGGAAAATTGTTACAGTTCCAATATGTGGGTGTTAAGTTTTACTTATTTGTGGTGAAGTGAATAAAATATGAAATGTGTCAGCATATGACGTAGGTAATATCCAGTTTTTACTTTATAACATTCTAAATTAACCATTATATTTATCATTCAAGTAAATTCAAGTTGCATAGCGGCTATATTTTTTTTCAAATAGCAGTGTATATGGTGGTTATCTTGATGTGAGAATCTAATACGCGACCTGTCTCCTTCTGGATAATCTATTGTCCTGCCTGATAGATTCATTATGACATTTATGTTGGAACATAAAGGATTTTTTAAAATTCTTTGACGAATGGAAACAAATGAAATGCAAAAGTATTCAGTTGTAAATGAAAAATAAGTGGCTCATGTCATGTAAGGGCGTTTTTCCACTACTCCGGCATCCGATTTTTATCGGTCCGGTAATTGCTGGTCCAATGTAGAAATTCATACTAAGATAAAAATCGGATGCCGGAGTAGTGGAAAAACGCCCTAAAGCTATTCTTCTTTTTTTCGTGTCAATGACTCAAATCAAATTCTCACACACCACTGGCAAGGTGTTCAGCCAGTAAGATGGCAATGTCTGATTCAAGCGATTGATCATGTATATAGTGCAAACCAGTTGTCTCTCAGATGTTTTGTCAAACCATTGACCATTCTGTAAATATTGCCATCTATACAGTTTGCGTCGTAAACGAAAGTCCATACACCCAGTGGATGTGTAAACATCGGTGTTGTTGGTACAAACACCTGCGTGTATCGTCCGACTTTACGATTCGTCTGTAACGACTCTAAGCGTACCTATAGAAGAAGGAAAACTTTTGATGGACATTGTTTAATGTAAGGTTTAATGCACCATTATGTCGCTGTGCAAAATTAGTACTTAATTCTATGAAATACTTAATTACTGTCAATTCTAGTTTACTAATCATAAAAATTGGTTTACAGAATATACTAGTAGCAAAGTTATGGAGTGGGTCCAGGCCTCTTGTGGGCAAAAATTGGATTTGCTTTACGGAATTTGATACAATTGTCCGTTATAGTTTTTGATTCACAGGATCCAATCCATACACACTATTATGGACATATAAGGCTTATAAGGACCAGACTGACCGGACCGGAACGGATCGGACCGGATGGAACTGTACCGTACCGGGCCGTGCCGGACCGGATCGAACGGGACCGGACCCGAATTTGTTTCTGAATAAAAATGTGCTAATTGTTTGTAGGCCACGCGGGCGAAGCCGCGGGCAGAAGCAGTTCTATAGTAAAATGCCTGAAACTATTATCTCAAGTTTGAACGAAAAAAGGATATTTTAAATTCTTCCATAAGGTCCTTCCTAGGCTTCCTATCTTATAGGTAGTTTTAAACCATTCTTTATTGAAGTTAAGTCACGCACGGATCGATAAGCTGGCGTGAGGCACGCGACCTCACTGGCAAATAATGTTAAAGTTGATCTACAATGTTATGCCTGGCTCGTGTGTGATAACACTTAGTATTTTATAAGGATAGTATGACCTCGGTTAAATTTGTCACTTTATGACACTATGTTCACAGGTTCGGTACCTCAGAGAGTTTACCGTTACCACTCATAATTTTAAGAGAGGTAGGACACAGCGGATAGTCCGCTCAAATCCGAGCAGCCCGTCTGGGGAAGGACCTCCACCTTACAGAAGATCGTAGCCAAATAGCATTGGTCTCGGCCATGTTGTGTTTCTACGGTGAGTAAGGTCTCCAGAGCTCCACTTGGGAGGGTCGGGAGGGTTGGCAATGCGTGAGTGATACCCCGGTATTGCAAGCGTCTATAGGCTACGGTGACGGCTTACCATCAGGCCGACCGTATGCTTGTTTGCCACCTGTGTATTATAAAAAAAACAATGTAATCCAGTTTTGTACTCAGTAGTATGTATCCTGACAAGTTTTTCTTATTCTTTCTTTACTTGGTTGATTTTTATTTTGACGACCTCCGTGGTGTAATAGTTACCACGCCGGACCGCCGCCACTCAGGAGGTCCCGGGTTCGAACCCGGTCGGGTCATGATGAAAAACGAACTTTTTCTGATTCTCCTCGGGTCATGGACATTTATCTATATATGTATTTATTATAAAAATGGTATCGTCGAGTTAATATCCCATAACACAAGTTTCAAACCTATTTAAGTGCTAGCTCAATCGTGTGATTTGTCCCTGTATATTTATTTATTTATTACAAACTAACAGTTTTTGCTTGTGTTCGGTGTACCTTACGGCATAGACATCATTTTAAGCAATTAAAGATCATGCATGCCAGCATCCATGATTTAAAGTGTTTCAGATAAACATGGATTCTAGTTAGATCATATACTAATTTTTATTAACGATATCATTAAGGAACTTAGCCTTATTTCAATATTTTTGATGAAATTATGATTACTCATAAATTAGCCAAAACACCGTTCTTTATTTGTTCATTACATAAAATGTGTTTTTTCAATCGATCCAAGACAACGTATCCAATGAATCTTTTGTATATAATATTCACTTATCTGGGTTTATATAAGTGTTAACGTATGTGAGTTATCAGATCAAGTACACTCAGACACGGTATATTACACGGATTCGTGTCAGAAAACCGATCAAATTGGAATCATAGCAGACAAGCCGTTAACCAAATTGCCGAGTCGAGTAGTACTAGTAATACGTTTATTACTTCTAAATAAATACAGTAGGTCTAACCCATTTTAGTACAATCAAATTAACATTACAATTATTTTTAGTTTTTATTGTTAGTTTAGTTTTTATTTAGTTTTTAATTTTTATTGTTAGTTTAGTTTTAATTAATTTTATATAATCTAAGATTGTATCAATATCAATATGTATATTCCATCATTAAATTGTATTTGAAAAAAAAAACATTACAATTTGTTTTGGTTTTACGTTTACTGATATTGTACTTATGTATAGAATTCGAGAAAACTAAATCATTGGGGTCTAACGCAAGATAATGAAATACAATGTCCTTATCTAATGCAGACCCTTACTGATATTTATAATCGCGAAAGTTTGTAAGTTGATTGTTACGTTTTTAGTTTTTACACAAAACTGCTCGAAGTTTACATACGGGTTAGGATATGGATTAACACATGGGATAGTTTTTTTCCCGTATATTATTCCGCGAACGGAAACAATGGGATTTCGCGGGGAAAACCACGGGCATCAGCTAATAAATTCATATTTATCAGGACTACTGTCATCAGTATATTGACCTGGGTCCATCTGGATCGCACTCACATCCTGAAGATTTCACATCCCGGCTTGAAAATTAGTTTAGTTCGGGGTACCAACTCGATCTTTTTATTCATCATCATCTCAGCCACAAGAAGTCCACTGCTGGACATTGCATAAGTCTTCCCCAAACATGTCTCCCGCAAGTTGGTCACAAGAAGCCGTTGGACGCAGACCGCTGCCAACCGGTCATCTTTTATTACGAACAAAATAATACACTCTTTCGTAGCATTAAACAGCCCTTAGCACTTGTGTTATTCTCAATTAACGAAAAGATTGTTCTTAATTGCTTCCCACGAACTCCGGTCAGTAACCTCAGACTCGGTTAGTTCAAATGTCATAAAAGAAAGACATATCTTTGGATTAATTGGATACGGGTCCGTGAAGCGACTTCCAATTTCAACCGAGATGTTTCCTAGAAACTCGACGGCCTCTGTTAATCAAATCATATATACCTAGATATATTTGTACTTACATATTTATTCATAGAATATGCTTTATACAATACAATACTCTTTATTGCATCATTAAAAATACATACAATTTATTGAATATTATTTTAAAATTTATTTTAAATTTTATTTTTATTTGTATCTAAATTATTAAAATTTGCATGCCATTAGGTTGAATATGGCTTGGCTACCTGTAGATTAACCACCTATGTATTATTTACCCATATTCGCAAATAAAGAATTTGATTGATTGATACAATGTAAGAATGCTTTATTTGCAACTAGCGAAACGAGCAACTTCGTTTGCGTGTCTTTCTCGTGAGGATTTCGGAAAATCCTTACATGTGTTATACAATTACAGGATTTTTTTATCACTTCTCTACTTCTGGAATTCAATCCTTTTAATATATTTTTCTGTTGTCAAAATCATGAAATACGTGTTTTTTCTTTTAGTATCACTTGGTACTAAAATATGAAGTTATAGCATCACAAAGTTATCTAAATTCAAAATCGCGCGCGCAAAGCGTCTTTTAATGATACCTTGTACATAGAGAAAATTTGGATGGTGACAAAATTTTAACCCTGCACATACCTTTCTCTTGAGTAGTTTATAAGATCATAAAAAAGCGAACAGACTGCGGAATCTTCATTTTATACTATGAAAAAAAATCGATTCACGCAATATTGTGTTTTGATACGTCCAATCATTTACTAAACATTCCTTTTAAGTTATATAGAAGTCATACGCACTATGTAGAGTCAAATCTATGTTTTTATGTACGACAATATTATGTTTAACTAAATTATAAGCTGCGTGTTCAATGATATTCGTTAATATGTCTATAACATGCGACTGTAGAAAGTAACAATACTTTTCTAATAACGCTTCATTACATTCTATAACTCACTATTAAAAAAAAATACTATGAGAGTATGAGTGAGCAATTTAACAGTAGTTGTCTCTTTCCAAAAGTCGTGATAGCTTAATAGATATGGAACCAGCTAGTAATTGATTGATACCTTTATGTATAAGAGGATATGCCAGTAATTTGCACAATTTAAAAAAGTTAATTAAGTCTGTCTCTTTTTTCTTCTTTTAATTTGACAAAGACAGAAACAGTTTTAGTTTACGCGTCGTCTAAATGCGCCCTTAATGTGTTCGTACTAAATGTATGCAACTCATCGATATAATATTACGCGATGCACTTGCTTGGGCAAAATAATAAGAATTTGAAATTTCCATAACGATGTTTATGTTGAGCATTAAATATTGCTATGCTAAATAGTCCGATTGTTTTTCTTTAAAACTCAATAAAACTTTTACAGAGGTCAAGTACCCAAAAGCAGCTATAACTATTTTATTGGGCGTAAACTTTTCCTTTATGAAATGGTCTAGCCGAATGGTATTTCGAATACTTTGTTTATTTGTTTACGATTTAATTAGTTTTGATTAAAACTCAGTGTTTATTATGAATTAAAATATTTATCTTGTTGTAATTATTAAAAATTTAGCAGAGAGAATCTTAAAATGGTTTGTCATTATGTTTCATCGTAATCATCGTCCTCTACCCTGGCTGCTTCTGGTATATCTACCTTCGAAAGTATTTACATTGTTTATACCTTACTAATATCTAATATTCTGTACTGACAAGTAAAGATATATGATTGATTGATTGTACTACCTAATATTATAAATGCGAAAGTAACTCTTGTCTTTCTCTTCCTCTTTAGATATACGTCCTCCTCCATCCTCTTGTCTGTCTCATTTTCACTTTTTCACGATTAACCTGCAACCGATTTAGATGTTTGATAGGTACATGAAGATATTTGGAAACGTAGGAAAGTATCTGAGGATAGTTTTTCTAATTTCCATTTGTATTTTGGCATCAGTCATTTCATAAAAACAAATCCACTTTTCATAATGAATTTCATACAAAAAAGAAAAAATACAAATAAGAAGGGCCCTTCGTTACTCCGCACAGTTATTAAGGGGTTAACGATGGCCCTGGGGTACAATTTCCTGTGACCCCCGAAGGCCGCGCGCATAATGGCCGCATTACCACCGCGCGGGTGGAATAAAAATTGACAAATAAATGAATTTACTTTAAAACTAGTATGGTAACATTTGATGTTTTTTCACTTACAGTTTTACGTAGACGTAGACGTTCAGTAAAGACGAAATAAAACTGAACTAATGCGAAATCAAACGATTTGTAAACTTTGTGCAATGAGAAAGTTCGAAAAAGACACTAAACTTGATAGAGTTCAGAATGCTTAGACGAAGTTGATTATAAACTTTCGCGTTTCATACTCATTAGTCATTATTTATACCTATGTGTTTTTAGCATAGATTTAGTATATACTAGCGTACCTATAGATCGGCTTTGTTTGATTGAGGCGAGACCAAAAACAAAATACACTAGTGTGCGTGGAATGTACATGTGTGCAAGCAAGATATATAATTTTGTGGATTTTCCTTTTAGTTTGTGTTACATATCCAGGCACTACACAGGTAACCATATTTAATCACGTCGAATTAACACCAAAACTACACTTAAAAACCATAAATTTTGTAAAAATAATTGGGATTTGTTTTAACATGACTGACGTTAGGGCGATACAAGCCCCTAGCGTGTATAGGAAAAATGGTCTCGTCTATCAAACGCGTATGCTATGATTTATCTCTTTTGCATTGTCAATCTTCAACGCTAGTAAGTTATAATAAATCTATGGTTTTAGCGAAATTGATAATATTTTCTTTATACGTTAACATGTAAATAAACTAACTGTAAAGACAGTTTACAGGCTAGTGTATATGCGATAAGGCGGGCTTATTGCTGGAAGAAATATTTTCATGGCAACCTGTGGGCAAGGCTAGCAAGACAATATTTCTATTATTAGTTAGTTTAAGCCTGGAAATTAATTAAGAAAAATAGCACAGAGTTCTAATGAAGTTATAAAGCAATAAGCTACTGAGAAGCCGTTGCATTAGCTGAGGGTGGCGACGTGCCAGTGATGCAATTAACCGTGTACTGCAATGCAAGCCTAACCGCAGTACATCTTTTAAAAAGCTACTAGGTATATGACCTAATTTCATAGAAGCTTTCTTAGAAATTATTTTAAAGCTTTTGCATAGCTTTTATCGCGGGCTTTGAGCTCGACGACCGAATCAAGAAATTCCGTAACGAAAATAAAATCTAACACCCCCCACTCCGCGCGGCGTTGAAAGCCGTGCATCGTCTTACGTCGTTTCAGTTCGGCAGACTTCGGCACGGTGTTTGTGTGCGTGCGACTAGACGTATGCGTGTAGACTACCTGCTAACTGCTCATAACTGATTCTATCTCTTTTAGACACGATGCTAGGTGAGACAGCGTGCTTTTTGGCCGCGTCCACGAGTGTTCGAGCCCGCGACTAATAGCTTTACCGCGGCAGTCCCCGAGTGCCACATGTTTTTTCTGCTATTTACGTTATTATTAGCCTAAACTGTCCCAAAGTTTCCTTTATATTCATGGATATGAAGGAAGGGTATGAACACGCAGAAAGAAGTAACTATTAATAGACATTCAGTGTTTAAAATACGTATAAAAATTGATAGAATGGCATGTTCTGATCAATTTGTAAGCCCTAAAATCTCTTGTAGGACCTCTGGTTCCCACGACCCACATAAATCCTCTGAAGCGTCGATTTAAATAATTGCTTTTATAGGGAAAATTTGAAAGCCCGCGACGACCGCTAAGATTTACACGTTTTAGTACTTTTCAACACGAATTTTCTTTATGTTTCAACATAATTTTCGATGTAATACTGTGTATTTTGTATAGGTCTTTATATATGACGTCATAGGCAGCGATTGTGAATTAGCTACGTAAGAGATGTTTTGTAGGCTATCGTTGTAAAATGCGTTTTACTTTATTATTTTAAAATTAATTACTGTATGTTTGCTTCTAGTTATTACGTCAACATAAACCACAATAATATGATAGATAGTGACTTGCTCGGATTCATGAATGCCACAGCTAAGATTAGGATTTTTTTAAATATACATACATTTTAAAAAACATATAGGAAAACTTGCATTTCTAGTAGTTTTGGTAGTACCTGCGTTTATAGACGTCGGTAGAGAATGGTAGAGCCTACTGTTATAAATGGGCTGGTTCAACCGGGGAAGTACCTCACAGAATATCGATGTGAAATAGCGGTGATATGTGCGCTGTGTTTCGTACGATGAGTGAGAGACCCAAAAAATTGGAGGAGAAACCACTTTATTAAATATAATCCAAGGATATGAAATAATCCAAGATCTAACGGAGTTCGCATATTTGACCAGAGTATACACAACTGTAAAATATGTATATATGTTTGTTGGGGAGGGGTGTTTGTAATACCCAGGTGTTAAACACACGCACATAACTCTGTCTGTCAATTCCAATTTGGGGTTATTGTGCGTTCGTACGCGAGTTATGAGGGTTTCATGTTTTATATAAGAGTCGACCTTGCCTTGTCAATGTTTTATTCGCTTTATTTGGCTCAATTGTCTACTGTGCTCCAAATTTTGCAAATTTAATTAAAAAGACACGCGTATGTAATGCCTATATACCCTAGGTATGTAATATTCAAATTTTTATAGCAGCGTTTATGGGCTGACAAAGGATATGATCATATTTCTTGCGTAGAGTTCCCGTAGCGTTACCCCGATTTAAGGCATTTTTTTTTGGATGCATGTAGTGATTCCACCTGCGGACTTTATACTACATCGGGTAATTGCAACAGCGAAAGGCTCTAATCACTTTAAGAATAAAGAAGCATAAAAATTCTGATTTGCAAAATGAAAACTAATTTCTTTTTTTCAACTCAACATTTTATTTCTCTGGGCAGTCGACATATTGCGCAAACATTTAACAAAAACAAAATTCTTCCTTTGTAAAATGTATGAAAATACTTTCTATATTGTCAACTAAACATTTTGTTCTCTGTGCATTTTAAACATCGCGCAAACATTTATCATAGACGCCTACATTTTCTCTTATCGCAAAATAACAAAAGCAAAAACATCGTTTAGTCAGGTCTTCAATCATTAATCAGGGAAATGTCTAACCACCACAAATACCTTTTACAGTACTTTGTTATCGAGATCTTACCTCGAACCATGGTCAATCTGTACATTGGCATTGAGCTGAGAACTTGACATTGCGCCCCTAATAGTAGGGGCAACGCATTTTGGCTGCCATCCAGCGATCAAGGCTGTATAGTATACACGCGATATGGTAATACCCCTATATCTGCTTCCGGCGGACGGAACCACCCCCAAGGATTCATCATAGTATAATGTTGTGTTTTATACAGTTAAGAACTTTTTTATTACTTCAAAAGCTGTTTTGATAACGCCAACGACGGTTGAAACAGTTTTCCATCAAGTGCAGACATTTTGAAAAATGTAATCGTTGTATAAAAGTTTTGAATTGGCAAATGCAGGTCTAGGAAACATAATCCAAAACTTGGCCAACTTTTATTTTCTGCTGAACAGAGGAACTCTTTCACATTGGATCCCTAAAGCGTAGTACGAAGAAGCCTAGGTTAGTAGGTATGGTTTAAAAAATACACAATTCTCACATCGTCATCTGGTCCAAAGTTAAGCAATGCTTGAATTATGGGTACCAGACAACGGATACCATACCAATACATAGGTAATGTAATGGCAACTGATAGAGAAAGTGTTTTTAATGTTTTCTTCTGAAAGTAGCATATAAGTTAAGCTTATAAATAGGAAAAATGGAGTCAATATATTCCAACTACAAAAACGCTATTCCATATTACCAACATTCTTTTTTTTTTTGGCAAACTTAGTAATAAACCAGACAAGGGTGCGTCAGACAGGTGATTTGGTTTGGCTGAGTCAGCGGCTGATAAGCTTGATGTATGATGGGTATCTGTGTAATATCCGTTAGTGGTGAACAAATCAGTTGGTATTTTGTGAGGATATTTTGAGTGGTTTTGCCGTCAAGTGGTAGTCTGCTATACTCTGACTTGGGTTAGATATGAGTGAAGAGTACAGATTAAAGTGCAAATTGACTTTGTATAAAATGATTCATTGGTGGTGTAGAATATGAAACATATTGGACTCCACTACTGATCAACATTCAGATGGAGTGGAGTCACTTGTTTCGGCCAAATAAAAATAAAAAATATCGACGTAAACAAACATGCTTGTGTGAGTGTTGTTTTAATTATAATGAGTACCTAATAGCAAAATTAGTTTTTCCACTCAACGACATTACCTCTCCTAATGAAACGCATTGTTGTTTCATGCCGATATTCTGTGAGAGGGTGGTACTTTTCCAATCGAGCTAGTCTATGGCATGTAATAAAATAGGAACTATCAATTATCTGAATTATCTAATAAAATAAAATGCAAAGATCTTGTCACTAATAACACAAGCCCAAATATTTCAATGCCCTACAGAATTGAAGCATACATTCAGTGGATTTTATGCATTTCAACGTGCAAGTTATTCCGGAAGGGTGTGTGTTTGAAACAACGTATGTACGTGACTTGGTTACGGAGTTATGGTGATATGAATGCGTGCATAGAATGTAAAGTTAAAGAGCCAGCTAATTTTTCATGACACATATGCATATCTATTCAGACGAAGCGGTGAAGTAAACATTTTGAGCTAAGAAAAACTCTAGAGATCGTAGATTTGAAACAAGCAGTCTGGGTACAACATTCAGAATGACACATTTTTTGCAACTTTTTTGAGAGATGAGATGTCAAGACGTGGATTATTTTTCTACTATTTATTGTAATCGTATCCATTGAGACAAATAACCATAAGTAGGTAATAAATAATAAATATATTTCTTAACATTGAAATGCTGTTGGAGTGAGATGAATGTGATTGACATGACTGTATACAAATGTTTCTCTTATTAAAATATTAAATTAGACCTACGTAAAGACCGCCGCCGTGTTGTACGTTCTCTATCTACCCACTAAATGATTGTAGACGTGAAGTTTGTTTATTTACCTATGAACCAGCCTTTGACCTTCGATGACGGACAGTTCCATTCAACCGTGAGGACAAAAGGCTTTTCAGGCTTTACGTTCATCGATTGATGACTTACTAATGTTCAACAAAGGTATAGAATTTTTCACCTGCAAAAAGGTCCCTAACCTTGCGTAGACTTGAAGATTTGGTAGATCAATAAATCAAAATGTACCGTAGTCAATTTATTTAATGGAAATGGTCTCTAACGACCGGTAAATAAGCAAGCGAATTTCCTTTTACAATCTAGATTTTATTCAGACTATAATCTGTTATGTCTAAATATGTACACAATAAAAGTAAGTTCTTCAAGTTTTGCTTATCTTGGTAGCACACGGACACGGTGTAATTTTTTTTGAAAAACATCATTCAGGACGACGTAAAATTATTCTCATTTTTTATATCCGACATCGGATAAGCCCTCGAATAATCCTCAATCACATTTTATATTACTCCTCAATTCATTATATCCATCATCATCCGTTGGATGGCAACGAAAAAAACATCTTACTGATTTTTGTTTTTTTATTGGGAGAGAAAAAGACTTAAATAGGAGAATTGAGTAGACAAAACAGTGGTAGCAAAGGAAGAATATATTAATTAGAAATGTGTAAACTTATAAATTAGTAGAGAGAACAGTACAGACTATAAAGATTATACAAGTGTCAATTTCGAATATCGGAAGCTATGTTTTTATTACCTGCCGGTATACGCTTTGACACCCCCCCGTAATAAAAACACCCTGTATGTATATACAAATGTACAACAAACAAACATCACACTAAAAATATACCTAAACACTACAACACCTACCTACTAAGAACATGTACACATCTAACCTAACGTAAGCCTAGGGAATTTGTACACTTACAGTGTTTTAATTTGGCCAAAGATTTGGTTAGAATGTCGGCAACCATGTCATTTGTAGGAATGAACTTGATGATAAAATGGTGCTGTGCAAGTGCGTCACGAATGAAATGATGTCTGACGTCGATGTGTTTGGTACGCGAGTGATACGTGTTATTATGAGCGAGTTTTATGGAACTTTGATTATCTGAGTGGATGACAATGGGATGTGTGACAGCGAAGACTTCAGCGATGAGAGTTTTGAGGTACATTGCTTCTTTGCAAGCTTCTGCTAAGGCCATGTACTCTGCCTCCGTGGTAGACAGGGCTACTGTGCGCTGTTTACGCGCTTCCCACGAGACAGGAGCTCCGCTCATCATAAATACATATCCCGTAAAGGAACGTCTGTCCACTATATTATTCCCATAATCAGCATCACAGTAACCAACAACAGGTTGGTTGTCACCTTTACAAAAACGAAGACTGAGATCCTTAGTACCTTTTAGGTATCTAAGAACTCTTTTAGCCGCCTTCCAGTGTACTCCCCCGTAATGTGCATTGAATTGGGACAGAACTGAGACTGCGTGTGCAATGTCAGGCCTCGTTCCAATGCAAATGTACATTAGAGAGCCAATGAGTTCCCGGTAAGGTACTTCAATTTCGTCTTCTTTTTCGGGTAAACTAAGTTTAAGTCCAGGTTCCATAGGAGTTGTGACAGAAATCGCATCGCTCATGTTGTATTTGTCGATTATTTTTTGAATATAATTTGATTGGTCGAGTGTTATGCAGTTTTGAGTTTGCGTAACTCTCATACCAAGGCAATCTTTGACAGGGCCTAAATCTTTTATTGTGAACATTTTCTTAAGGTCCTCTTTGAATTGCATTTTGAGATTGTCACTATTTGAAAGGATAAAGAAATCATCAACGAATACTGCAACGATTATGAAATCGTTACCGACCCTTTTATAATATATACAATGCTCTGTTGTGGCTTGTTTGAGCGAGAGGCCAGCCATAGCTTGGCAAACCTTCTTGTTCCACTGGCGTGGAGCTTGTTTCAAGCCATAAAGTGCCTTTTTGAGTAGACACACTTTATTCTTAGGGTCATTGGAGAAGCCTTCAGGTTGCTCCATGTATATTTCTTCATCTAAATCGCCATTTAAAAATGCTGTTTCCACATCTAGGTGGTCGATTTTGCAATTTAAATCAGCAGCAAATGCCATAAGTAGTCGAACCGAGGAAAGTCGAGCAACGGGCGAAAAAGTTTCGCCGTAATCTACTCCTGCAACTTGGGTAAACCCCTTGGCTACTAATCGAGCTTTGTATTTCACAACATTTCCACTTGTGTCCTTTTTGAGTTTATATACCCATTTGCACTTTGTTGTTTTTCTATCTTTAGGTCTGTCAACTAGTGTCCAAGTTCCGTGCTTCAGCAATGAGTGAAATTCAGCATGCATGGCTTCGTGCCATTCTTCCTTTTGAGGATGATCTGTAACCTCCTTGTATGTTTCAGGTTCCATATCACCACTTATACCTATATTTACATTACATGCGTATCTGTCAGGGGCACGCCTGTCCCTGGCAGGATACCTCCGTTCGGGTATGGGTTCTCCTGTAGCTTCAGGTTGTGAAGATTCTGGTGAAGGAGCCTGTAGAGGAATATCATCACATACAGTGTTAGGAGCAGGATCGTCCAACTCTGTGGATGTTACTGGTTGAAGGTCACTAGAATCAGTATTCGGTTGCATTTGTGGAACTTCTTCAATAATAGGTACTAGGACTTCTGTCGATATGGGGGTTGGAACTGAGGCGGATTCAGAAACCGACGGCGTTTTGTCCTCAATAAAGACAACGTCTCTTGCGACTATTAACGCTCGTGGATTCTGTGAATCTACTAGCCGATACCCTTTGCTGTCTGTGGCATACCCTACAAAGATGCATTTTTGCGTCTTGGCATCAAGTTTCGTACGTTTTTCTTTTGGTACGAGAACATGAGCTTCACATCCAAAAACTTTCAAATGAGAAAGATTAACTTTCTTTCCAGACCATAATACTTCTGGGATTTGATTGTTTAGGGCCTGTGTAGGTGTATGGTTTTTTAGGTATATGGCAGTATTAACCGCTTCTCCCCAGTACGCTTTCGACAGTTGCGAATCTTGGAGCATACATCTAGCTTTTTCGATAATAGTTCGATTAGCACGCTCTGAAACACCATTTTGTTGGGGTGTGTATGGAATCGTAGTCTGGTGGATAATTCCGTTTTCTTTTAAAAACGTAGAAAATTTACAGTTTACAAACTCTCCACCATTATCGGTACGCAGGACTTTGATTTTTCGATTGGTTTGGTTTTCGACTAAATGTTTAAATTCTACAAACTTACTAAAAACTTCGGCTTTTGTTTTTAAAAGATATCCGAAAGTTTTACGACTGAAGTCGTCAGTGAAAGTTAGGAGGTATAGGGCTCCGCCCCACGAGTGTGTACTCATAGGACCACAAAGATCCGAATGTATGAGTTGTAGCACACAACTCGACCTACTGGTAGAATTGGGAAAAGGCTTTCTCGAAAGTTTACCTTGTAAACAAGAAATACAAGGTGTGCTAAGATTTCCCGTAAAGTTAATACCAATATTTTTATTTTTTAAAATATTTAAGGTATTGGCATTCAAATGCCCAAGACGTCTATGCCATAATATTCCAGACTCTCTGGTTGAAATCTGCATGGCATGCGGGTTATCGGAACTTACGTCTAATTTATACAAACCTCTATGTACAGAGCCAGTGGCGATGACAGAACTTGTCACCTGACAGCCACCCTTCGGAAATATTTTGACTCCGTCAGATGTAAACAAAACATCCAAACCGTTTTGGTTTATTTTATTTACAGATAGTAGATTTGTAGCTAACCCAGGAATATACAAGACGTCGCTAATTTTATTTACACTATTAGATATATTCATATGTACAGTACCTTTACCTTGGCTCAACAGTTCATTGTTGTTGGCAACTGTAATAGGAATGATGTGTGGGGATATAGTGGAAAAACATTCTTTCCTATTACACATATGGGAAGTTGCACCAGAATCAATGTACCAGTTTTGAGAATGAGAACCTGTGGAAGAAATATTAGCAAAACAAGATGAAAGTGTGAATTCGGATGTATTAATAAATGAAATGTTTGCCGAATTTTTCTTGTTCTTTAAATTTCTACACTGTGAGACTACATGCCCTAACTTTTTACAGTATTTACAAAATAGTTTATTCGTTTGGGTATTAAACACAGTGTTACTAGGTCCTGGTAGCGGTACTCTCTGTTCTTTGCTATTTTCCTTTAGGAGTGCTGATACTACATTTTCCGAAGTTAAGAGCATGCTGGAGTGTTCTAGAGTCATGACGAGCGGTTTGAAAGAATCCGGTAGTCCAGCCAAGATGATGATAGCTAGAAACTCGTCATCAACTCCAGAATTAATAGCCAGAAGTTCTTGTTGGGTATTCAACATGCTGGTGATGTACTGCTGCATGTTATTTTCCGTATATTGGATGGCCAGCAGTTTCTTCATAAGAGACAGTCGTCTCGTCAGGCCACTGTCAGCGTACGCCTTCTTCAAGCATTTGAACGTGTCAAAAGCATTTTTGGCTGACCTTATTACAGGATATATGCTTTCATCACAAGCCAGGCATATCTTAGCTCTCGCCTTAATGTCTTTTCTGACTTCGGCCTGGTTTTCTGGATTATGAGGATGCTCAACGACATCCCATAGGTCGAGGTCTTGTAAAAGACATTGAATACTGAAGGCCCACATATTAAAATTGGTACCTATTAGCTTCTTGAAACTGCAGGGTCGTTCACTGGACGAGCAGGCGTCTGAAGAATTTGTCGCAGACATTTCACTTTTTAACTTCGTCGTATTAAATGTTTGCACTTATATGGTCTGGGCCCATAACCACTTAAATAGGAGAATTGAGTAGACAAAACAGTGGTAGCAAAGGAAGAATATATTAATTAGAAATGTGTAAACTTATAAATTAGTAGAGAGAACAGTACAGACTATAAAGATTATACAAGTGTCAATTTCGAATATCGAAAGCTATGTTTTTATTACCTGCCGGTATACGCTTTGACAAAAAGGAGCTAGTTTTTTCAGTCAAGGTTTAACAGAACTTGATTTATCATTTTCTTGAAGAACGAGACTAAAACTTAACAAAGTTTTAGTTAAACCTTGGGCACAGATATTATAACACTTACAGTACCCTTGGTGAATCAAGTCTAATTGTTACCAATATGATAAAATTGTCTTCGTCCACAATTTGTTCTGGCACTCGGTACCATATAGCCTCTGAACAAATATCTCAAGATTTACTCAGTACTAAAAACCGTTTCCTATTTGTAATAAGCAAACTTCGATACTTAACCTTCTGGATGGAAGTCGAATCCAGCAATAAAGGTTACCTGTAAACAAATGACTCGGACACGTGATGTGGCATTCGGACAGATGGAATCGCAATAACGCGAACGTTCTTCTTTCAGCCGGCAATTCGGCCGTGCAATGTCAATAGTAATTTGATCTACTGAACACAAATGTTTATAAAACATAATAAGATAATAATAAATGAATTGCTAAAAACCATTTTTATTCATGATACATTATATGGTTGTGATTGTGACTGTCAAATTAAAGATGAAAAAGATATAGCTTAAGAATTCAAATACGTTTCAGAAACTGGCTGAAGTCAAGGTACCTATGTGTAAAGCCTAAAGGTGTTAAAATATCTGTTTTTGTAAGAATAGTTAGTTTGGAATTTTGAATTGAGAATATTGAGATACAAAGATTAGAGAGAATAGTTTATAATAGGTAATAGTTTTTTTAAAAGAGCAAACATTAAGTTTCAGAATGACATGTTCTTATTTATGAACATGTGATGGTAAAAAAAGGATGATTTCAAAGTGCTTGTAAACGTAAATTGAATAAAAATTTATTCCTATGACATTTGCGTCTGCTTAATTCAGATAAGCAAAATGTTTTTTACTTGATTAGGTACTTATATCGCATAAAAGATCCGCTGTTTTACAAAACAACTATACATCAGCGTATAGCTGTTTTAGAAACGGCCTTAATATTAATACTACAATTTGGCTACAATCTTGTGTATCAATACAATACAATACAATACTTTATTTGCTCAAAATGTGGGTATAATAGATGTTACAAAATAAGCAAGGTTCCATCACATTTACCAAAATAATAAGGCATGCAAATATACAATTTTTAAAAACATAATTGAAATAATGAATGTATAATTGAGTAATTAATGTAATCGTATTATTTTATTATAAATGAAATTGAATTAAAATTATATTAGTAATCATGCAAAAGTAAAAAAGAAAATGTAATTCAGATACAAATTCATGGCAGCACCGTCACGCATTGAGAAATTCACTAATTGAGTAAAATCTTTTTATTTGTAACCATTTCCGCAATGCTGTGCCAAATCTGCTTTTTGGTAGTTCCTTAATGGAATCTGGTATGCCATTAAAGATCTTTATGCACATCGCGTACGAGTTGTCATGAAACCGCTTCGTCCTAGGGACGATATCAAAAACCAACCTATTTTGATTTCTCGTATTTCGAGAGTATACATCCCTTGCTTCTCGAAAGTTCTGATAATTTTCTTTAACATATTTTCCTACTTCTAGTATGTAAAGGCAAGGAAAAGGAAGAATATTCAGTTCAGAGAAGTATCTTCGACATGATATATCTGGTGCTATATTGCAAATTGCTCTTATGCATCGTTTTTGAGATATGAACGCCTTATTTTTAAATGTGCTGTTTCCCCAGACCAGAAGACCATACCTGAGTACAGATTCTACATAAGCATGATACGCTACAATGGCGGCACTTCTGCTTCCTACTCTCGTTAATTTCATTAGAGCATAAGAGAATTTATTTATTTTATTACATACTTTATCCACATGATCCTTCCAGTCCAGCTTTTCATCTAATATTAGTCCTAAGAATGTTACATTTGTAGAGCAAGTCAAAATTTGTCCGTTATAATCAATGTTTATGATTTGGTTTTTAAAATTATTATAGTTCATTATATTTGTTTTGCAAAGATTTAATTGTAAATTATTATTATTTAGCCATAGATTAATAGATGTCAGGGTATCTTTTATATCATTGTAATGTCGTGTTAAATTTTCTCGTTTGTTTGTTGTAACAATAACGGAGATATCATCTGCGAATAAGATTGTTCTATGATTAGTTAGTTCGGCTATTTCGTTTATGTATAGCAGGAACAGTAAAGGTCCCAGCACACTGCCCTGAGGGACTCCAAATTTGTTTTCCACAGGATCAGATCTATGTGTTTGTATTATCCCATCTGAGTTTAATTGTGTAACTTCTACACTTTGACATCTATGCGTTAGATAGGATTGTAGCCAATTTAATGCTGGTCCTCTGATGCCACTATGTTCTAGCTTTCCCAGCAGCTGACTATGGGAGACACAATCAAAAGCCTTTGACATATCAAGATATAGCCCTGTAGTATAACAATTTTGGTTTACATTTTGCAAGACCTCATTAATTAATTGAAAGGCAGCATGGACGGTGGATTTATGTTGTTGAAAGCCATATTGGTCTTTTGAGATTATATTATAGTGATTCAAGAAACTTGTCAACTTACTGTACATGACTTTTTCAAAAATTTTAGAAAATATTGGTGATAATGCTATAGGTCGATAGTTTTTTATGTCGGATCTATCGCCTTTTTTATATACTGGCTTTACTATTACAAATTTTAATTTTTCGGGAAATATTCCAGTCTCTACCGAAAGATTGACAAGATATGTCAATACAGGACAAATATCATTCTTACAGGCTTTTATCACTTCTGTAGATATCGAATCATAACCTTCCGATTTGGTATTCTTTAACGACATTATTGTTTTGTTAACGAATGATTCATCAACCGGTGTAAGAAAAATGGAATTTGGTATTTTTGACTTAGTGTTTGTGTTAACGAGTTGGTAATTTAATTTATTGGTGGATGATATGAAATATTCGTTAAATGTCGATGCTATTTCTGAAGGATCTTTTATAATTTTATCATTAAATGTTATGTTATTTATATGTTTCTGTAATGAGATATTTCCACCTTCGCTTTTTATTACGTGCCAAGTTGCCTTACATTTATTTTTACTGTCACATATATATTTTCTATTATTTTCTTTTTTTGCATGGAATACACATTTCGAGAATATTTTCTTGTAATTTAAATATTTATTTTTATCGTAATTATTCTTAGTAGAATAATATTTACGACGTAAATGTCTTTTCGTTCTACTGCTTTTTTTTATACCTTTAGATATCCATTTTAGTTTATTAGGTATGGATTGTTTTACTTTGATAATAGGGAAACATAGTACATAGAGAAGACAAAATATGTCATAAAATTCATTAAATGCTGAATTAAAGTCTTCTTTTTTATAAACTTCTGAAAAACTAACACTCTTTAGATATTTCTTAAAGTTTTCTATGTTGTCTTTCGAGTAATTTCTTTTGAAAGTAATTATCGTTTTTGGAGCTATATTTTTCTTCTTTACTTCGTATTTCAGAATTTGTGCCGTATCATGATCGGACAACCACAGCGGTACTACAGATCCAATTGCTGACTCAATGTTGCTGATTATTAAGTCAATACATGATTTTCCTCTAGTTGGCATAGTTATATGTAAATTTAGGTTATATTTCAAAAGAATATCCTTTAACTTCTTTGTTGATTCGTTTGATTCAAGTGTATTAATATTTAAATCGCCTGTTATAATTATACTTTTATTCGGATATTTGTTGAAACATTTATGCAACATCAATTCTAATTTATTAAAAAAGATCAGAATATCAGATGTATCAGAAAATATAACCACTGAAATATGTTTTCAGTCACATTAAAATTACACACATGTCTGGGGTAGAACAAGTACTAATCAGTTATGATAATTCATAGGTATTAAAGACTCTGAATTATTTAGAAATGGGGAGTCAATGTTTTCTAGTAAATAACCGACCGATTTGTGGAGGATGTTACACGCTTCGTTACTCTTGTAATTGCTGTAATTTGACCGCGGACGGGTAACCATCATTCGGTAATGGAATTTTAAATTAAATACGTATATTAATTTGGTAACTAATTAATGTTCCGCTGTTTTCCGTTAATAAGCGAGAAATATTTGTTTTATAAATTGTTTTTTTTGTGTATGTATATGGTTTATTATTAATAAAATGTATTAATTTGTGTTGTTCACGATAACCGAGTAATAACGAATGGAGTAGAATTATTTTCTCGCGGAATCTAAAAAAATATAATTTTTACGGGACTTGAAACTATACATATTAAAAACTTTTAATATTATTAACAAGTTTCTGTATAAAAACCAGCCATTCATTAACAACTTAGTAAAACTTATATTTTTTCTCATTTAAAGTTAGTTCATTAAAATCTTCCGCAAGCCTCTGACGTTTTTTTCCCTTACGGTAAAGTCTTACCTATCTTTTAGATTTATGATTTTTTCCCTCTATTCTCATATTTCTCATCCACACGAAGACGTTATATTGCCACTACTGCGAAAAAAAAAAATGTACTTGGCTACTAAAGTATTAATTTTGACATGTAGTGAATGTTAAGGTTCAGGCCTGCGGCGTCGCATATAATTTTCTTCAACTCCTATAAGTATTTTTAAACGTAATGTAGATTGTGAAATAATAAATGGTATGTCCTAAGATGAGCGCGTTCAAACAAACAAC
The DNA here is from genome assembly GCA_905163395.2 of Endotricha flammealis. Classification (NCBI taxonomy): domain Eukaryota; kingdom Metazoa; phylum Arthropoda; class Insecta; order Lepidoptera; family Pyralidae; genus Endotricha; species Endotricha flammealis. The sequence continues at coordinate 4,037,902 of LR990867.1, forward strand.
AAAATCCTTAGATTTATTATGTATGTAAAACCTGAAAAGTTGAAGAAAGAAAGAAAATATTTTATATCTAAAAAAATATTGTAGACTAGTGAAACCCGCACAACTTCGTTTGCGTGTATTTATTTATGCACAGCAGCGCCACCTATATCAGATTTTTGTCCAAATCGGGATAAAAAGTACCCTTTGTTGACACATAGGGTACAAGATTTGAGGGTTGATCCAAGTTATCAGCTACCTACATACTAAATATCATAAAAATTTGCCCAGCTATTTAAGCGTGAAGAAGTAACAAACATATATACACTAATTTCGCCTTTATAATATTAGTAGGATAGCACCAAAATGATATACTTACCAAGTTGTTTCTTTTGTTCAGTTTTTTTCTAAGATAATGTATCTAGAATTCAAATCTATTTTCTATAACATTTCCGAATCAAGACAATAATAACTTTTTTCAATGTACATCTCAAATTCTTATTTTCTGAAGGACAAATCAATTAAGACAGTCTGATCTGATGCTGTGACGACCAAAGAATAATCGAAATGAAGATTGTCCTGTCGTTTGATCCTGCAAAATAAATGTTTTTTTTTTACTTAGTATAAGTATATATATATACAGGTGACAGGTTTTTGGTTCAATTCCTTAAATGTGGTTAAACTAGAGGTCGTTTGCAACAAATTTAACCCCCATGACCAGGAGGTCGAAAGTGGGTGATTTCCGTTATTTTAGTGTTCTTTGGTATTTTCGAGTAAAAGTCAGCTTTAATTAGTACTTGTTTTTGGGCACGCACAAGCGCACATAATACTTGTATGCATGTTCATACATTCCGTGTGCTTATTTATATATATATTATATATATATATTTAACATTAAAACAGTCTAAATTTATATCTCTAAAAAATAACGCAAACGCAGTCGCGGGGAGAAACCAGTTATAATAGTAATAAGTTAGTGTCTGTCTAACGTATGTCAGAGTCGTATGTCGGCACGTTTCGGCTCATAGATTTATGGTACTAAATATACAGATTTATGGTAACGTATATTTCGTCACCATTTCACCCGAGGGTTGTGATGGATCGCCCCAAGCTGCGGCTCAGCTGACATATCCGATTATGAGACAAGGAAAATCAACACTGACAGGAAAATGTTAACTTATATCCAGTGTTAAACAAGCTTGACGTATAGATTACAAAATCCGATTACATAAAGCCAGTTCGAGATTTTTTATACGTTTCAAAATCGCGAATTTCCTGCAGCCTTTTTGCATAATATGTTGCATTTGGAGGTCTATTCCTATAACATAATATCAACCCCTATTTACTGCGGGGATCCGGGTCTCTCTTCAATCGAAGGGGATTAGAGCGTACTCTACCACGCTGTTTTGAAACGCATTTTACTTCTTTAGTTTGACAGTGCCAGCTATAATTTTTAATGTGTGATAAACTTTAAAATACGTCATCATATTTCATTCAATATACCTTTTGTTACCATTCCTTTAAAGTTTTATGCAAACATTTCTACTGTCTAGACAACGTTAATATACTTACAAAATGTATTCCGTTTCACGTTTTACAATCAATTCTGTTGAAATCGTAAAAATGTACAATGTAGTCTTGATTGTTCATTGGAAAATAGAAAACATGGAAATTGATGTTTTCTTGTGTGTTTGTTAAAAAACTAGAGGGGTGGAAGAAAAACAAATTAGAAATGTTTTTTCGACCAAGTGTAGGTACTAGGTACATACACATAGCTGTAAAAAATACTAAGTTAGTTTAATTTTATGAAATTTTAAATGTTTTTAGCAACCATGTAGGAGGTATACAATACAGGGTTTACTTGTAATTCGTATATCCGGGACATGCGTATTGGAGGGCTTAAAAGAAACAAAATGAACCACTGTATGGGCGAAGTCTAGTGGTTCTCGAGATATTCGGGTTTTTAGGGATTTTTGAAATTAACCCAAAATTTCACATTTAATTTAAAATTATAAAAAATCTACTTATCCTATGGCCACCATTCAAATTTTAAATCATACCTGACACTTCAGCTAATCTAAAAACGTTATGCAAAATTACATCAAGATAAAAAAATATGAGTCATTTAAACAAAAACTCTTGTTAAAAATTTCAATTTTAAATACTAACAAAGTTGTCTAGGTTGTTACTTGCTTATTTCTTAGGCTATTCAAAATAGTTTAGTTATAGTAAAGCTACTTAAATCCTAACTTAATACGCGTTTAGGTCGGCGCAGATAGAGAAAATCTACTGGCTTATTGCTTTGGATTGATGTTAATGATAATGGATTGCTGTAGAAAAACTGGTACTACCCGTCCGCCTCAAGTTTGCCGTTACCTCCCGCCGCGCACTCCACGATATGCTAAGCAACTGCGGATCTGCCTTGAGGTGCGGTGGGCTGTGCGCGGCGGGAGGTAACGGCAAACTTGAGGCTGACGGGTTATTAAGTACTTATGTAAGTTTTATACAATCTTCAGATGCTACATAGTTTTTATCTTAAAAACTATTCATCTGTTCGTAAAATACCGGTCTTACTACGCGTCTGCCTGGAATTCAGTATAAATACTCAATCATTAATTATATCTCAAAGAATATAACAATGATACGAAAAATGAGGTTGTAACTACTTCTCTAAGACGAATTATGTCATAGCTATAAAACAAACAGGCGGTTGCCCCAGTTCGATCAGATTCAATTGAGCTACAATTGTGTACTTGTGGCGAAATTGTAACAAATTACGCGCAGACATGTGTCGTTACTACAATTGAAGCTCCTACGAACATAATAGTCTAGCAAATATGATTTATAGTATTCGTTATTCCCCTTACGTTACGTGGTAGACCATTTATGAAATGTGCTAGCTTGCCTGGGGAAGACCTTCTCACAGAATTTCGTCGTAAAGCAGCAAAAAGTAGGCGGCGCATTACAACCTGCTCTGGTATTACTTGAACACATAAATTTCTTAAATTGTTCCAAGAAGACCATAAGATATTAGTGGATCCAATTTATCCCTCCCTTGATTTCTTTATAAATACCGCGCCCTTTCCCACGAGGTGTTAAGTTTACTACTGTCTGTCATTAATGTTCATGTTGTATATGTATTGTTCAAGTGGTAGTGCTCTAACACGACGATATTACCGATGATCAGTCCACACCACATAGTGCGGAACGGGATTTCCGATCATGCATTCATCATTTATGGTGTTATTAATCTTTAATTATTTGTATATATTTTTTTTCGTCATCAGAAATTTTGTGTTAATTTTATATTTTCTGTCATTGTAATTTGTATCTTATTAATACCATTTTAAAAGAGCAAGTGCTAAGTTTCTTGCCGTTTCTTCTTAAGCACAAATCTGCCGTCTGAACTGGTGGTAGGAAAAAATTGTGACGATTCGAAAGAGCTTATATTAGGCCTATTTGAATAAAAATATTTTGAATTTGAATTTGATAAATACTTTGGATTACTCGTGTTCCAAGAACGGATTAAATGTATTTTGCTATATGACACGTTCCTTAGGAACCCTCCTAATCAATCTCGATTCTCATGGAAATGATTCAGTTGAAGTATCACCCCTATCAATGAACTTGTGGGTTTACCAAGAATAGGATACCAATTTGTGGTTTTCCAAACTTCTTTGATATTATGTATGATGTTCCAATATAATTGGCACAAGAATTCCAATGAAATTCAAGGATTGTGTTTGTATAGCTAGCCATACCTTTTCGTGATAACACAATGTGCTTTATCGCATTAAAGTGATTTGTAATCGGTCCATGTTTATTTCATATCGATTTAATAATTCCCCCTTATTCTCGTACAAGAACAGTTTCATCTCAAACTCACGCACTATCTCGCTCAATTCCTATTTTGTATGAGTGAGACAGCGCTTGAGACTTTTTTTTATACCACAAAGTTGGCAAACGACCCGCTTGATGGTAAGCATCACCGTAGCCTATAGAATAGACGCTTGCAACACCGGGGGTATCACTTACGCGTTGCTAACCCTCCCAAGTGGAACACAGCATGGCCGAGACCAATGCTTTTTGGCCACGATCTTCTGTAATGCCAGCTCTACATGTTGGCCAACGTTGTGGCCAATACATATTGGCGTAAAGGCCATCGTGTAGAGCGGGGGTTTGGTAGGTGTTGGAGTGATGGTACGTGATGGCCCTAAGGTAGAGGTCCGTTCCTAGACGGGCTGCTCCGATTTGAGGAAATTATCAGCTGTACGCCCTACCTCTCTTAGATTGACATGACTTATTTTGTTATATTCCTGTAACAAAATAAGTCATGTCAATCTAAGAGAGGTAGGGCGTACAGCTGATAATTTCCTCAAATCGGAGCAGCCCGTCTAGGAACGGACCTCTACCTTAGGGCCATCACGTACCATCACTCCAACACAGGCAGATCCTAGCTTTTGTTTCAAGTAGTTAAGTATGTAGGTATAGTCAAATGGAATATTATGTTTATAGTAGTTTTGTTTTGTTTACAGCGATGGAAGGCGGTGCGTGGTGCGCCCGCGACATCTCATTGCGGGCACAGAAAAAGTTTCTTTCGCGGGTCGGCGGAGCGGCGAGCGCCCGCGCATTGGTTCTAGACGAACATGCGGCTAAGCTGCTAGACCAGGTAGATACCTAAAGTTTAGATATATTTTTAAATATGCATGACGCTTAGACGTGGGCAATGATATAGGTATGTACCTAAGTATAAACTCTACTCTTCGTCCTACTTCGGTGTCACATTTCCTTTGTCTTCCCACTTTGTGCCTAACAACAACAGCAAGGTAGCCACTGCACAACAGACTGCATCTACTGCAAACACGGACTGCACGTACCTGGTGCCTATAATCCGAATGACGTGATAATGATGCCAAAGAGAGAAATATACACCCATTGCTTAATAAATTATCCAAAAACTCTGGGTAAGTATTTAAATGAGGACTCTACTGTTTCAGTTCCTGACAGTGCTCAGGGAACGCGTGGAGAAACGCGAAGCGGAGAAGTTGGTGAAACATGTGATCAAGGCAGCTGTGAAGCTGGGTGTTCTGCGACGCCACGGACAGCTGTCGGCTGCGGACGAGCGGGCACTCGCTGCCTTCCGATCCAAGTTCCATGTGAGTACAAAAACGATACCATAGAATACAAAAAATGACGGGCGATGTGACAGTATGCAAGTTTTCCTTTGTCCACGTTGGTAACAAAATTTCGTAACGAAGATAATAATTTTTTTCGCTGTTTTGGTAACTTTTGTTGTGAAAGAAGAATTATTTTTTCACTTTCGTAGATCAAAAATACTTCCATTTATGTAACCAGAGTGCATGTATATAGGGATTTATGTCACCCATTAATGGCGTTTTCACATCATTTACTTTTTTTTCGATTACTTACTATGCCTTTGCAAGGAAATCGAGTACTCGCAGAATCAGTACACAGATGTTATCTCGCGTGTTCCTCTATAGCTTTCTCGCGTCTTAATATGGCATTCCATTAGCATGTTCATTGATTATTTTACAGACGGTCCTGATGGCTGTGGTGTCATTCTGCGAGGTGGAGTTCTCATACGACCGTGGTTTCTTGCAAGATGCGCTACGTGAGTCCCACCAGTCATTAAAGTGAGTAACTTAAATATTTGTTTCTGAGAAGTTCTTCTCATTTTTGTGATAATTGCTGACGTCTCCATCTCAAAAGATACGTTAAGCTGTCGATCTTTGCTGCTAGATGTCGGTCGGTAAACCATTTCAGTAACCGTTAGTTGACTTTAGAAACATTCATTGGCTGATGAGACGTAATTTAATTGAATGAAAAAAAAAACATTGATTTATTTTTAATTTTTGTTTATTTTCATCTCTCCTGTTAATTATATTTTTTTGTGCACATCTTATGGGTAGTACTTACCTTATCTGAAATAATTGTTTTTTTTTTTAATTATGCCCCAAACTCCTTCGAACACCAAAATCCCAGAATTCATAAATATGATGTTGATTGAACTTTTGGAAACAAGTATGAGAAGTTAATTTATTATTTCTCCCCTTTACAGATCAGTGGTCGAGCGCCATTTGTCAGACAAATCAGTGTCTCGGCTTGCCGGCGTGTTCTCCCTGGCATCTCGCGGTGAGCTACTCGACTCTCTATTCTCTGGTCAAGTGGACGAGGATGTCCTCAAACTATCAAGAATGCTACGCAAGGAACTAGATAGGGGACTGCTATAATCCAACCAGGTTTAAAAACCTGTGCCGTCCTACAACTACCAAAGCTGTGTGTAACATCTCAATTAAGAGGATTACAACGGTAATATAAGATAGTATAAACTGTCTTTCACTGGTCTTAAGCGTCGATGGGATCACTTACAACAATATGGTTATCTCCACAAATGGAGATTTGGTTTTCTATTAAGTATAGACTTTTTCTTGGCCGCTTCACGATGTGATGTTGCGTTTGCAATGTCAACAATTTCGTGTTCTCGTGCTGCCCGTTCAGCCGTGAAGCGGTTTTTAGTAGAGCAAAGATACAGTAAGTCACCTTGATAGAAACGCTATGCACCACAAATAATGCACTGAGCTCACTGAGCTGCTACATTTGTATCACTGCGGCACACATTTCTACTACAACCTTGTCAACTTTTTACTTTTTTGTTTCTCTTTACTTCTGTGTGTCTTATGTGTGCCCGCCCCTAGCGTAGGTCTAACCTAACTGGAACAAATTTGTATAAGTTAGTTGTTAGTGAATATCTACGCTAAGAGGCGATGGTGAAAACGGGCATTTAGATACAAAAATAAATGATTTATCTATCTATCTACAAATGCATACTGTTTAGATGCAAACACGTAGTATATTTCTCAAGCAACCTTATTTAAGTCGTAATATAATCCCAATGATAAATTAATATCGATATTGGAATTCATTTTTTTGCTTCAAGATGCATCAGCCATAGCCATAAACCGTTATTTACTGGACGCAGTTTAAAAAAAAAATCTGTGGTTTGATTAAGCCCTTATTTATTACACCTGAATGAACTCTGAGTCTAACAAAAGAGATGGTGCAATACTAAGAAGTGAGAAGTTGTAAGTGCTTCTCGCTTATTCGTATTGCACCATCTCTTTTGTTAGACTCTGAATTCAGTCTCGTGTTATACAGGCTTTACTGCGCTTTTATGAAGGTGTCTTACTGTTTATTGTGTTCGTAGTCACTTGAGACTGGGTCTCATACATTTCATCTTATTAACACTCTTTCTACAATTAAATGTAAATGAAAAAAATAAGGCGTAATTATATTGCTATATATAGCTTGTACTGATTTTTTCTGTAGTTACAATGTTTGGGCATTTATTTCATTAGTTTATTGCTGTGTTTTGTAAATATTTATTTATTGCAGTAAGATTTATTATTTGCTCTCTCGTTATGATCTCTAACTATGCCAATTAACGCTTGAACGTTATCACAGATCTAGGAAGTCTAGGAATGTCCTGGTTTTATAAATAAACCTATAGATTAAAAGCCAGTTTCTGAAAAGCATTTTTAAAATTGAAGACACATTATATTATAGCTGTCAGACTTAATGTGGACTTAAAATTATAGTGCCTTTCAGAAACTGTCTGTTAGAAATCAAGATCGTTTTAATCCAGATTATGTTTAGAGGCCTAATTTACGTTTTTTTATTATAGACATTTAAAGTATCCAAACAAGCACGTATGAAAAATAACTGCGTATTTTGTGGATAATTTGACGAAAATTAAAAAAGACTAATACTAAATACTCCGTATTTTTTGTTAATATTACTCAACTAGTATTTTTTATGTAACGAATGATTAGTGTCGAAAGGTAAAAGTTGCAGTATCAAAAGATATACTTTTTTAATACAAAGTATTAGGTTTAAACCCCCATATATAAATTAAGCAAGTATCATTGCGATTAAAATATCCTTATTATGTTTGTCGCCAACACGGCTGACTCGCGCAGACGTAAAACTAAGATCGAAACTGTTACTTATTACTCAGTGCATAACGACGATCGATTTTCAATTGTTTTATAAATATAAAATACAGTTTCTTCGGAAAACTTGTTCAGGTGTCAGTTCTCCACAACTTTATACCCTCCAGGTGACATGGGTAATACATATGAATATTATATTTACCGTTTAAATTGAAAATTTCACGTTTGTATCTCTATGGCCACTGTATCATTGTATCGTTCTTATACATTGTGTGGAGTAAACAAATAAAGTAAAAAATAAAGTTTTATAAATTGTGAGCCCAAAACGCGTACTATTATTAGCCGGGTAAACTTGACAATTAACCGAAGTTTTACCGGCTAAACTTTGTTTTTACATCTTGCCGGTTATTTAATTAAAATATTAAATGTTTTATGTTAGGCTTGTAGTTCGCTTAATAAACGTATTTTTTTATGTAGCCATTATCCTTTTAGACGCCACAGTCTTGTATAGCAGACAATATTTTTTTTTACTCAAATTCCACGTCTTTATTAGAAGACTGTAAACGTTTCATTTAAAAGAGGCAACCTTAGAGGATGTATCATGAAAAATTTGCTAATAAAAAAAATATGGTCATCTATTTAAGACAGTGGCGCTTAAAAGGTAAAAAATTTTGCTCTGTATTATATACATTTGAACAAAATATATAAGCACATAATTTCTATATACTATACTAATTATTATTTAACCAATTTATGCAACTTGCCCTAATTATTTTGCCAATATTTCATAAGTAATAAATCTTGTGTAAAACGTTACGTTCAGACTATGTCGATATAAATATCTTGCCTGTTATTAAAAAAAATGCATTTAATAGCTATAGGTATATTCCAATCCACTATACTTGGTAAAAAAAAACTCCGAACAATAATCTGATTTAAATTATAAATACATATGAAATAAACATGGATCGATTACAAATCACTTTGCGATTGCAGCATCATGTTATTACAAAAAGGTATGACAAATTCAAATACAAACGTAGAATTTTACTGGAAATCTCGTCCCAAGTATAATGGAAACCTATCGTTATAGACTGTGTGTTGTCAAAGATGGACAAACTCTTTTGGGTTAATAATTTATATTAAAATGTCAAAACATGAAGTACTACATAACATAAAATGTAATGACTACAATAAACATTTTTTGCAATTTGTACGTTGAACAAAAAATCTGCTGTTAGTTAAATAATTTTGTTTGTCAGTATTTATATAGATAACTCTGTAATCCTTACTCTGACTGGTTAAAATACGAAATTTTATAATATGGCACGCTCGATTTTAATGGCTGTAATAGTACATTTGTCTATTTTCGTAAATAGCTGAACAGATTTGGATATAATCATACTAATATTATAAATGAGAAAGTGAGTTTGTTTGTTATTCCTTCACGGCTTGACTAAGCAGCCGATCATTATGAAAATTTGTATACATATTGTCAGGGGTACAGAGCCCAACATAGGCTACTTTGTATCCAGTGAAAGTATGTTATTCCAATGGGAAAATATTTTTTCTACTATAGATGGCGCTGTATGGGATAGGCTATCGGTCAACAGATGGCGCCACAAGTCGCGCTATGGGTTGGGAAGCCGCGGGAAAAGCTAGTATTATAATACTTCCACCGCGGCTTCCCAAATATATATATTTTAGGAAATTTTGTTTACCTACGCGAAGTTATTTGCGTGTTTTACTATTCAGAATTCAGGTGTCATCGGAAACATGCTTTGATGGTTTGCTTATATTAGTAGTGAATCACTGCTTTTTGTCAAAACTAGATCACCGTTGTTAATCCTCAGATATAGAATACTCAGCGTTAATATGTGGACCCATCAGAGTGAGGATAATTTTAAAATGTAACAATTAATAACGGTTACCAGTAATACTTAATGCTATTGATACTACAGGAGTTAAGTTAGGTTAAGAATTCAATACATACTCTATTATAATTCAGTTAATGTTCACTTTGTAATGATCTACACGCAGTCATATTTATTTGTTTATTTTAACATTTTTAAATATTGTAACGTGCGATGATGGTTTGTGTATTTTAATGAGAACATTTATATATTAATCGTATAGTTTTCTCAAACAAACGATTTTAAAACTGTCTGTTTGTTCTCGTAACAAAAATAGTTTCAATCTTGCCTAAAATTCACGCACTATCCCGCTCTTTTTTCTATTTTGTATGAGTGAGATAATATTGAGATTGAGGATGAGAGAGGATTGGGAATAGGCACGCAATAAAAGAAAAGGTAGATAAACATTAATAGTAAATCAGATTAGAAAGTTGGTGTAATTTTTCAGGATTTTTCTTAGCTTGAATGTTTCGAATTATATGAAACGTATGTCCGATTGTAATTGTAATTCAAGCCAAAGGAAAAGTAAATGGATTTAGATCATTTTCCAATAATATGTATAACCATCATCGCACAAAACGATAATATACACAAATTCGGACCAAGATCTTAATATTAACAGTTAAAACATATCTGAGCTAAAATTCATATCTCACTTTTTAGCAATAAAGAACTGTTTTAGTCATAGTTTATTGTTTTGTAGACTTTTAACTAGTTTTAGAGTGTTTCACTGAACTACGCACACTTAACTCTTGCCTCATACCCTTAGTAATGTTTTTATCGCAGAGATAGGTCTAGATAGAAGCTGCAAGTACCTATACTTAACATGTCAACGACAAACACTAAAGTGGATGGACACTGCTCTTTGGGTGTTGTTTATTTAGTCTGCGTTCTTGCAGAATATGCCCATATATCAGTCGAAAACAAAAAAAAAACATGCTGAATGAATTGTGCTGTAATTCTATAAAAAACGTAGATTATCCTACAGTAAAAATTGGGTCAAAGTTGACACTCACCATACTAAATTTAAAAAAAAGTAAGTACTCGCGGCTGCTTTTTAGAATTAGTTCTGTGTTTTGTATTTTGTTTTTTGGCATACTGCCACAAACATGGGTATTTTTATGAGAAGTGACTGCTTTATGGCTACTTCTTATTCAAACAACGAGATGTCTACTAATATAAAGAGACTACCAACGAAGGAACGTCTCCTATTCTAAGGTCCGGTTTTACCACTTCCGAATACCATAATCATCAAATAAACTCACAGTTTTTACATCTCTAGTGACTCTAGTAGTTTGAAAATTCTTAATTTGTAAGATAGTCTATTCGGGACTTTGGTAAAACCGGCACTAAATGACATGGTTAAACATGGTTTAACGAGTTATTTCAACCAAAGTTCTACAGATTTTCGTATAGTTTTATGAGCAAAGTAATTAACATTACTCGACATTAATTATTATACATAATTATTAATAAGGTTAACGTCTTATGTTAATAAGATTTTGAATGTTATGTTAATAGTGGGAAATCTTTTGTTTAGTCTACTCTTTTTATAACTTTTTGTACTTCAAAATAATGAAATACTGTTTTTTTTCTATTATATATTATTGCAAATCCGTATGTTAAACTTTAGCTGTTGCCGATAGATATAGGCAGTCATTAAATTGAGACCATCAGATGACTTATAATCACTAACTTTCATCAACTCACAGTGAAGTAACGCGATTGTAACTATGCTCTAAAATCACTTGAAGGGATAACCACGTCTCAAATGTGGGATGATAGTGATTGACGATGATATCCATACATACACTGTTCCATGTTAATTCGCATTGGAGTCGCGTTTGATGCTACACTAACCTCATTGTAGGCTAGATGTAAATATACCATGATTGAAACTCCGCAATGGTCTAAGAAACTCGACAAAATACGTTAAATGCTTACTAGTCATCTGAACTTAGTCTAGGACTAGGTAAAATGCAGTTACATCTCATAAATTAATGTGCAATTTTCACATCACAAAAGCTAGACAAAATCAAAGAGACGTCCAGTTAGAGTTTGTATTAAAAGACAATATGATTGTTTGGTGTATAATTTGTGAAATTAGTGTATTCTCGATGTCTCATTATATATCTACGTTTGTGTTTTCACAATTGCTAATATTGTATGGAGATTAAAATTTGTCCTCCAAGCTTCATGGCATATTTCTATATTATCAAGTGTGAAAATGGCTATTATTTTAAACTCAAAATGCATCTCTTTGAATTAAAATTATGATAAATTAGAAATTATGTAACAGGCTTTATATAAATATATTTATAAACTTTTGAGTCTGAAGAATTTGTGTAATTGGGTGTAAAATATTTTACCTTAGAATAAAGGAATGTGAGCGTTATTTTGAAACATGCATGTATGGTGTTTTGGCGTACGTGCCAGAAGCCTATCGGTCTCATACATTTAGTATGGTTAGAGTAACATTATTATATTAACTAACGTGTGTCGTGGCGCAGCAATGTGACGTCACACGGACTGCTAGCTACCGATTGCGCCAGTTAGAAGTGTGTCTCTAAGATTATGCTAAAATCACATAATTTTCAATGAAATTTTGCAGAATGCGGTTTATTTTGATTGTTTACACTAGACGAGCCTGTTACAGGCACATAAGCACATAAACATGACATTTTGTGTGTAGACGGGTAGCAGGGTTCATATCTACTCCTAACATTATTCAGATATCCTTGGATACTATGAAGTGAACCCTTAATAAGCCCATTGTATTGTATGTATACTTATTTTAATATTTGTTAAGCTGTGGTATATCTAATAAGATTTGATATCAAATATACAATTGAGGAGAAAATCGAATTTTTTATCTATCACACATTCCCCTCGAATACAACCCCAGGAATACAACTACAAGCTTGGTTTTTGTGGGTAGGTACAATCCATAGCGAAATTCTACGTTCCAAATTAACAAATTTAGCCACCATAACCTGCGCTTACGGCGTTTATTCCCAGTTGCCCCCGCGAGATCTGCCACCGGTGGCAAATGGGAATTTTATTCCCATCTGCCACCGGTGGCGGGGGCAACTGGGAATAAACGTGTGCCATAGAACAGACAATACAATACAACAAGATAATCCTTTTGGACCATAATGTCCACTTCCTAAAACAACCACTTCCCAAAAGGACCACTTCCCAGATTTGAGTCCGGAACATCTTTACATTCTTGGGAAACACCCCGTTTCTCTGTCTGTAGTGTTGCTGCCTCCGCCATTACCGCAGGCAATAGTTGCTTAGTTTGCATATAGCAGAGTTTTAAAGTGATTTAGGGATTCGATAAAATAAAACTCACAATTATGTGAAAGCACCAGTCAATAATTTATTCACTAAAATTCCCTTAGTATACAAATCTGATATTTGTGAAGTGATGACGACCTACAAGTGCTTGCAAAATGTTGATAATATTATCATTCCATCGAGACACAGAATCATATCTTACAATTGAATAAAGTACTAGTTTTAAAGGTACTTTAACTTACTCTCATTATAAATAGCGAGTTATGTTTTCCAAACGTATTTTAAATCAAATTTCTACATTGATCTTTGACATATTTTTTAAATTATGATTTATGGCTTTAATAAAAAGAAAATACTTTTATTTTTTATATTCATTTAGAATACAATTTGTTAACATTACTGTGTTTCGATTGAACAAGATTTTCTTATATAATTATATGGCATTAGAGTTGTCCTACAACACTGATGATGTACATCGATGAGAATACAAAACACATTTGAAACGGAAACATACAGTGATAGAATCGGACCTCGCAATATGCTGCTGTGATGTCGTACGGCAAAAATAAGCGTCCTTTAAGTAGAATATAAATTCATTTATTTGTTCATAATTAAGGGTAGATAGATATTATCCGTCATGAATTAATTTTAAACGAAATCAAACAATGGAGTACCCAATGAGAGATTAGTAGTCGCAAGAATCTGAGATGGTATTACAATATTCAGCTACTAAAACTCGGCACAAACAAACAGCGATGCAGATCTGCGTTGTTTTTGCCGCGTGACGTCGCGGCAGCAGTGTTGCGACCCCAGCTTTACTTATTCAATAAATTCCTTACAATTAACATTAAAATAGGACAGCGGTACGTGTGACTGAAGCGATGAAATATTTACATAAATTGGAATGTATCGAGTTTGGAGTGTCAATTACATATTATCAGACAGTCACAAATATTCTACAATATCGCTTTTCTACATAGTCGTTGGATATTAACATACAGGCTAGATAGATTTTCAACCGTAGTTGAAATATTAAAACTGCACATTAGTACAAATTATTCGTACTTTTATGCTGCGAAATAAAATCAAATGGTACCTTTATAAGAGATGCGTCATACCAGAGCACATAAAAGCAGAAAAATAATATTCTCGTTTTTGTTCTACCGAGATTGCTTGCAACAAAATATGGCATTATTTATTATTTGATACGATATCTACCCTTTTGACATAGTGCCATCCACGTTAGCCTCGCATAGTGTTTGTCGAATCACGTGATACGGGAGGCCTCATCTCTCGTGGCGCGGATTTTTACATGCGTCAAGCTTCGCTATGTAACAAAATGTATGTGATTGTATTCACTGCATACTTCGGACACGCTACATGGTCATGGTACGGACTCTCTTGGATCTTTTCTACCATTATTGGTATTAAATTTTAAAGAACGATGATAGGTAAGTACTTATATATTTTTCCAAGATGGAAAGTACTTTACATAGCGTGTAATGACTAGAATATAATTTCTTATTGTCACTACGAAAATACAATTTATTTATTAAATTTAAAAAAAATGAGATCAAGAATAAAAGCTAACATGCACTTACGCTCAAGGTACACGTGACTAAAAAAGCTCAAAGCTTCAAATCATCAAATGAGCCTTTCACATACAATTTTAAACCCTAAATCCGAAAGTAACACTACCTATGTTAGTATAAAATAGATTTGTTTCTCTAACCTAATACTATACATATTTATGCTAGTAATCATGTGAGTATTGTTGTATTCAACGTTGTTCATGCTGTAACAAAGGACCTGTTTCACAACTTGCACATTTGGAAGAAAAAACCTGTCAAAATATGTCAAAATTATACAACAATTGACTTTTTATGTAACAAATACTCATCATACGATCCGTAAAATAAAGACGTAGTTTAGGGCGGGTTTCTCCAGTCCCGAATAGCTTATTCTATCCATCATTAATAAATAAAATAAACCACTAGTTTTTTTTAGATAGTTCTTGTATGTATTTGATAGTATTTTAACAGGTTTTATCTGACAAATACGTTAACCAGAACTTATCCGTAAGTGGTGAAACAACCCCGTAAATAAATCATCAGGTTCATACCCTTCCCTTGCCCACACCAGCATCAGACAAACACAAACGATTTCTTCAAGAGCCAACCCGACTTTATTGATACTAAAGGTACCATAGATTAGATTGTTTTTCACCACAAAACACTGTACGGTACGAGTCAACCATTAAAGCATAAACAATATTGAACAAGATTTTATATTACGAATCTTAAAATCTTACGATTTTTAATTTTACGTTGCGTTTCAAAAATGTAAACGTAAAATAATAAACAAATCTTATTCTATTGGACAAAGTATGTTATATATACGTCAAACATTTTAGTTATTGACCATATAAAATATCAATCTCAATATTCTGCGTGGATTTTACGTTTGAAAATTAAAAATAAAAATTTTACATTTCATTTCTAAAAGTTTTACGATACATTTTTGTAACACCGTAAAGATCTACCTTAACATTTAGGTAAGTTATAATTTGTTCAATTGTACCAGTTGCATAAATACATCCTCTACCATTTTTAATTACATTAATTTGTATTTCTATAATGAGAAATGTTTGCATTTACATTTACGTACCTGTATAACATTACGTTTAGAAACGTTAAATCATTTAGAATAAAATTAGAACCATTATAAGAGAGTCATTCTAAAGAATTTTATACTTAATTGGGCATAACGGGTCAAATTCTCTTAATTAAAATAATTATCAAAATCAAGTTTCGATCTAACATACTATCTCGTTCATACAATATAATAGGAATGCATGAGATAGCATGAGAGATGGAAACTTGATTGAAACTGTTTTTACTACGTGAGAAGATCTGGGACGGTACCAAGATCAAATATAACAATCTTTAATCGATTATGTAAACGAGATGACGTCTTACATCTTGTATTGCACCGTCTCGCTTTTTCACTCGTTTGAAATATTGCTATATCACTCATGGTACCTGGCCACAGATCTATATTTTTCAAAACGGACAGACATTGTCATAAATCAGATTATCTTAATAAATACACGTATTTATAAGTCTGTGGTAAATACTTATGTAAATCCACTCATTATTTTAACGTATTGTCAAAGCGAATTATTCAACGGACACATTAAACATTTAATTCAAAGTGTAACTCAATACATCGAGTGTCTTACACTTAGATATGTAGATTAAAAAGAGACGGGAGAAAATATAAGTTCTACGCTAGCTCCCATCACAAAATATACCTACTATTTAATGTAAACGCTCAATATTATTAGGTGTAAATACACAATCTCCAATAATGGGAGATTGTGTAAATACACAATCTCTAATAATGGGAGATTGTGTATTTATATGTCAGTCAATGCTGCTACAAATCCAGAATTGAGCCACTAGTATTCATGATATCCGATTTATTCACGGATTTGTAACTATAAATCTGGAATCGCTGCTGGGCCACAGCAGACAGAGACGCAATGACCTGAAGATCATTTGACAGCCGTAAGAGTGTTGTCGGTGCAATCTGTGAATTTCATTGCCTGTACAAGAGTTACTCGACCACGATTCTGTGTACGCGCTGTGTGTAGTGTTTCTTTGATTGTGGAATGCTGTAATTATCTCGTCTGTGGTGAAGGTTTTTTGGTTAATGTTTTAGCAGGATATCAAAGGTAGTTTTAAGATTTACGTAACCAGAGAACACCCACAAACAATATTGAGAGCAAACGTTAAATCTTTGGCGAAATCACATTAATAGAAATTGCGTCGTAACTCAAACTAATTGCCGAAGGGTCAGACAGTTGTCGATACACAATTTCCAATAATAATGATTGCCTTAATCTACATCGAATAGACACTAGATTTTATTGTGTAGGTATATATTCACTAGACACATACATAAATTGAGAATAGTTAATGGGACAATGAAATCTGGCTGGGAATAAGAACCACTGTGCGTTACAAAAACCAAGCAAAATATAGTGAATTTATTTTTTAAATCCATAGTTGAATGGTTTAATGAAGAAATACACGTGGTACGTTTGACATCATTAATGTCAAACGAAAATCTGTTGACTATTCGTTTGACATAATTAAAGTGTAAATTCGTTTGACGTTAATAAAGATATAGGATAATTGTACTATCTAATACAAAATATACTACAGTTTGATATTATACAAATTAACTTAATGTTTCGTTCGTATATTAACCACGACATGTGCTGATGTAAATAAATGACAAATGAATTAACTCTTACTACAAAATATACATAATAACAAAAAGCTGGTATTATCTGAAATACTGCAATTACTTTGTACAGGTACGTTTATTTAAGTACTAATTAAACTAACATCTGGAAGCAAATAAAAAATAAATGCAATCGTTACATTTTACGACAATATAAATTATATTTTATTATTAAATGATATCTAATAAAATAAAATAACTAATAACAATATACAGCGTTTGGTACATAACAAATTCATTTTCTATAAATTATAATGAAAATGAATATTCTTATTATTAAATAAGAAACAAAGTAATTGGTGAACGGGATTTCGATGCAAAACTAATTACGTCTAATACTGATATAGACACCAATGGGAATAATTTGATTATTAGAAATAATATTCAATTCAATAACATAAATCTTACTATGCATGTTGACATTAAAAGAGATACCTTTTCAAAAGAGACTAACATAACAATAAACGAAAAGATATACCTACCTAACGTCGATGCTTGAAAATTATCTAGTCTAGTAGTCGACCTCAAATTTGCAATAAGGAGGCTACATCAGTACGAGCCGTTAGTGTGACATTTGTAAGCAGAGAAGGATATGACCCAATGGAATCTGCAAGGTTAATGAAGAAGTTTGGTGGTAGGTATGGTTCACTCCTTGAGCTTGTGCCAGTCGGCTATCTGTCGGCGAGGCGCAGCTTGGACCTCGCGCCAGTGGTGCCTGGCACTACCTGCTCCTTCCGCACCCAACTCCAGCCGGCCTATAACCTGGAATTATTTCAAAATACATTAAAACTTTTATTTCTTTCTTCTCTGTTTGGCCCTATCCCAATTTTATTTGGGGTCGGCCCTACGTATCATGCCTCTCCAGGCAGCTCGGTCCTGGGTGGTCTTCGTTTGGATTTTTTAAAAGTTCTTGAGTATTAAATAAAACTTTATGTATTTCAAGTAACTATATTATCAACCATACTGTCAGTTTTAGCTGATGTGAATAGTTAAAATAGTCAGTAAGAAATGAACCGAAATTTCAGAAAATCTCTACCAAAAATTAAGTATTGGTGGCGTATACTTTCAAACTTCGGTGTTCCTCGTCTAGTCTTACCTCGTTCTTGGTGACGCGATCCCAATCTAATACCATAAGCTCTAAAGACACATGGTCGAGCGTGGCGTTGGGTGCGGCCGGTACTTCGAACACGAAGGACTCGTTAAAGACAGGGTTCAGGGTCCGTTTCTTAACGTGAGTCTTCTTCTTGGCGATACGCTGCCCGTTGTATAACAGGTACATCTTTACGTAACTGCAGATTAAAAAGTCATCCGATAAATTTTCCATCCAATATAGAAAGATCTGATTCCAAAATATTATGTAGTGGCTAATCTATACAGAATATACAGATCCAGAAGTACCTTATATTTATTAATAATAATTCATGAAGATATTCAAAGCATTGTTATAGGACAAGGAAAAATCTTGCGTCACTTTCAGCATGGACTAAATTGAATGTTGTTTTAAAATATCATTATTGAACACTAGTGGTACTAAGACTCATGACAGGTTCATCAGAAAACTATAAAATATATTACTAACGGGTCAGCAAGTCCAGTGACATCCATCTTAGGCAGGTTGCGCGCTTTGAGCAGCACCACGGTGAGCCGTGCCGCCGCTGGTTGCCAGCACAGAGATACCAGCACCTCACCGCGGCCCACGCTGCGCATCTGCACCGTTGACAATAGAATCGTTAACATCATCATGAGTAATAGATATCATTTTGATAACTATTTAATCTTATTCTTTTTTTTTTAGTTTTTAGAGTAGATTTATTTATCATTTATCTTTATCTTATCAGGAATAAAACCATCATCAATAATAATATAGACAACATCAGCAAAATCCTCTTTATATTCAATATCAATATCATCTATTATACCGATATTATAACTATTATCATCAGTTTAGTCCATAAAGTCATTAATATACTTAGATATAACTACAATAGGCTATCCTTCATTAGATTAACAAAAGATACTTTGACTTGATTTTTTTTTCACTATGGTTCATTAATTCTTTTTTGCAATTTATCTATAGCGTAATAAAATTTAATCAATGGTGTTCTTATAAAATATTGGATTCAATGTTTACATTTACAAGAATTTGCAAGATTTAAAAATTCTTTACTTAAAACTGATCAGTCTACCGTTATTTTTCGTATTGGAATTTTGGAACTGGGGAGTGAAAGAGTAAATTTATGCTATACTAAATGTGCTGGAAAGACGTTTGTGCTGTTAGTTACAATATTATTTATAATACAATGATGGATAATGAATTATTACAATGCTTACTCGACCTTAAACTACTACATGCCTATGTTAGTGTCATAATATTGTACAGTGATTGTGTTTCAGTACCGCTGTAACTTGGGAACTACTTACCCAACTAAATCAAAACCTGCCCAGAGATATTACCTATGGAAGAATGAGAAATTTCGATGACAATTTGGATCAGTGGTTCCCAGTTAAACGGAATTCAATGTGTTGGAAAAAAAACATCTCTAATTAGTTGTGAATAAAGTTACTAATTGTCCTAGGATTAAAATAAATAAAATGATAGTATCTTACAAAGTAAAAGAAGTGTTAGTGTATGAATTTGCTCCAATAGAATGACTTATGATGAATTCTGAATAACCTTTGAAGATATCTATTAGTTTAATCTATGGGATTGCAATTACATTGTAGATATTTTACTATTGGTATTTTACTTAGAACTGCAAATTATTGAATTCCTAAATAGTCTACAATTCTAATCTAATCTATGTGTAACAGGCTTTTAGATTAAAAGTACCCATAGTATGTAATGTGCATATCACTTTATAGAGTTCCAAAAGTATTTATTACATTGAAATACCCAAATTAACTATTTTCCATTGTGATTGATGTCATTAGTTAATGTTGTTGCATTAACTTCTTTATCAGCAGCTTACCTTCAAACTTCGTGGCTGTATCTCTCGACACAGAGCCATGGCTTCACCACTCTGCAGCTGCAGACTCGACAAGGGGGATACCACCTCGCCAATTATCTCATCTCGAGAGTATCTGAAAAAAAATCGTCATTTTTTACGTAAATAGATTTTGATTATTTAAATGAATGGTATAAGCACGTTTTCAACAACAATTCCTAAAATTTAAGTCTCCCAACCAGAATTTTGTTTTCACCAACGTCAACGTGCTCAGCTAATTCGTAAATCATAGGAGGTCGAATTTCCACTCGCTATTAGTCTTCAGCGTCTATCTTTGTTTAGGGTGAAAGTTGTATGTATTTTTTCCATCATAGTTCCTGTCATTTCAAAAGTCTATTACTCATTTAACAGCAGAATGTTTCAATACCTGTCAAAGCTGAGAACGACGAAGTGAAGAGTGATGCCGGTGAGCTGGTGAGGTGCCAGCCCGTAGAAGGTGAAATCCTCATCGTAGACTGGGCATCTGGTCTTGCGGACAACTCTGAAGCCAACAATTTGTTGATTTACAAATTCAGTAATAACCATAAGTCTTAGCGCTTTGTTTCCGAAATGGTGTTAGTTTATATATTAAATATAATACAAATCAATATTATTTGTACACTTCGACAACAAGGGAGAGTATAAAAGATTTTATCTTTGAATGCCTTTTTGCACCTAAAGGATAACTTTATAAAAGAAATGATTCTACCTCTAAGACGTGAAGAAATTGCACTTCATACGAGCCCATGTTTTACTGACCTGGTCTTCACTTTATGCTGTTTGTCAGGTAGCAGCTGCAACTTTACGTATGGGTCTGGTCCGGCGGGTTCACGCCCTGGAAGTCCTTGGCAAGACACCACGGACACCACCAGTGCGTTCTTCTCATTCTCATACCTGCCGGCCAAGAAGACGGTTCTAAAGTTCATATAAATCCTATATTTTCGTGATATTATCTAAATTGTAGTGTTGCTTTCATAAAAAAATATATATATCAAGCTCGGCTGGTAGTGACTATTTGGGCACTAACATGGCTATAGACGCTTGGAACACCTGGAGAATTCATATTCCACCCTAAGTCCACGTCTGTAAAATTTCTCTCAGTCCACTCAATCCCGTCCTGACTCTATAGTAAAAAAAAAAAAAACTAAAATAAAACTATTCTACGTTTTCTTTTTCTACAATAAAATGTTTGTTTCACAAAAAAAAATACGTTGATCAATCAGCGATCTGTCAGTCGCCTCTTGTTATAAATTGATTGAGATTGATGGAAGTGCATTTTTAAAATATTTTTTGTAAATGAAAGCGTTCGCGTAGGTTTTACTAAACGACTATTAAACTGTATTTCATAATGGTTCGCTGGTTCGCTGTGTCTGCCGGAGGTACATTAAAGAGTCTGGGTCTAAGGTCGTTACTGTGATTACGATCAAAGGAACACGCCGCCCGCGGCTAAAACAGCTAAAGCTAAGCCCACACTATAAACAACCAGTTTCTGACACTCATTTTTTATGTTATTGACGCATTAAACAAAGCTGTCCCTATCAAACTAAAGAAGAAGAAAGGAGAGAGCTTGAGATTTAAAATTGAACTATAATTGAATAATATAAGTCTAATTGAAATCATTTCAGAAACTGATTGAAAGAGTCTCGCTAATTGCTAGGGAACTTGATGAACTGGGCCGAAATAACGTGTCCCGCGTGATGTAGTTTCGACATTAAGAATGATAGGTGTATGATTTATGCCGAGGAAAGGTTCAGAAAACACCCTTTTTATGTTGTTGTCATTCATGCACTGTCTCAAGCAAGAGTCTGAGATCAGGCTACCACTAATCCTATTGAAGGAAAGGAACAAACGCATTGGGAACCCGCACGGAAAAACATTTATGTGATAGCATTTTGTGTTTGTCACGAGTCTGGCTGTTTTCTTTGTGTTATTAGTATTTTTATAATAATATATCCATTGTCTGGTACCAATAACCTAAGTCTTTAAGCCTAGCTTATTTTGGGATACCTACGTGTAAAAAATCACACAGAAAAGTGACGAGCCTAGTTAGGTGTTCAAATAAGCAAAAGTCTTTGTAATGTGGGCTTACCTTTAATAAAATTTTCAGTAATCGTTACACAAAGCAAAATAGCCTAGTGAAACGAATTATCGCAGCGAAATAGAGTTAACAAAAATCGGATGTTTTATCCAGTGTTTTTTTTAATTTCATACATAATTTATCTATACCTAGGTATGGTAATAATATAATGAATAAAAAAACGCGGAAATCGATCCCGCATACTACTGACGACTCGACCGACGACATCGCGACAGGCTGAAAAGTATTCGCTGTTTGCTTAGTGCGAGTATTTTGATCACATCCGAACGTGTTAACGTTTACGGCCGACCAAATTGAAAAAAAGTTTCATATTGTGAATTTACCAGACGCGTGTTACATAACCAAATTAGTCGGGTTACTGCGGGGTTACTTCAAAATGTAAGCAAGTAAGCCACATAATTTTAATCTGTAACATGCGTCTTGTAAATTGTTAACATGAGATTTCTTCTCTATGTTTGTTTACGTCGACATGATCAAACACAAACAAAAAAATCGTACCTACTAAGTTTCCGACTTCAGTTTCGAAAGAAGTCTCGTGGAAGGCAATTTGTTCAATGTTTACGTTCATATTAAGGTTTTATTGATAAACGATGCGTCTGATAAGGCCGCTTTATGACTGCGCTCAATGTCGCCGCAGTAAAACGCACATTAAGTTTTATGGACGCCGTGAGACGCAATGGTTTATTAAAAAGACCATATAAAAGCTGCATGGAGTTTAAACCCTTTTAAATGAATCGTTACCTAAAGCTATGAAGTCAACAAATAAAACTAGCTAATTTCAAACATACAGAGTAAGGTCGCGTTTACAACTGCGAGAATTTGCACGCAAGCGGTATAAATATTTTGTCGCTTGAGTACTTTCTTTCTTTGGTATATTATTTTAATTATGAAGACTTTTGAGTAAACATGTCTACAATGTTATAGTGACAAGGTACTAATCATCATTATCATCTCAGTTCGTTTCTGCCAACTGCTGAGTATAGGCCTCTTTTTTTGTACACCAATCAACTCGGTCCTGTATCATTTTCATCTGGATGAAAATACCTGGTACGTGGGTACAACCTGCGACTTTAGCTATATCGTCGTATCATCGCGCTAACAGTAGAATTAGGCCAAAACTGGGACCCATTTCAACGGAAGTCCCCGAGTGTTGCGGCGCGCCTAGTCGTGAGCGCGCCGCCAACCCGGGGTCTTCGGACGACCGCGCCGGCGGGGCAGCGGTTGTATTATTGTTTCCACAGGCCACGCGAAGGCCCCGTCTAGGCGGATGAGGTGGTAGTCAGCCAGGTTTTTAGTCGGTATACCCCAAGTGGTTTAGACAGGGGTGGGACATACCCCCGCCACTACCCAAGCGGTGGGGCATGCAGTAATGCATTTTCCTGACTTATTTTCCTGACTTATAAAAAAGGGGGGGCGGGGGGGAAAGGTCTCGGACGGAGACGTTCAGATGCGCAATATTTAAAAACCTTGAATCATATTTACGGCTTTGCTTACGTCTTTTATTGGCTGACTGTACTAGCAGCTTTTAATATAAATCTGTTTCTGTAGGTTCAGGCTTATTTGTTTGGGGCGATGCTTCATTGCCCTTCCCATGTGACCTATTTGTCGTCTAGTTAAAGCTCTGCACTCAATCTGTCTCAATATATTGTATTTATTCCACAGTAATTTTGTACGTCACTCATTGACGTCTATTGGTAAGTCAGTCGAAGGTCAGTGGGGATATTTTTTCCTCCTAGCTCATGGTGATACATTTTTCAATAGGCTTGCTTGACAAGACATTATTACTCCGAAGCGCAAGTTTTAATAGTTTTAAATTTTTCTCGCGTTGCTAAAGACAGAAGTCCTACAATTCTATATAGGTATATTGTTTTCTTTTGGCATCTCTGGAGGATCAGCATCTCGATCCAATTAATGATAAATGCCGAGTGGATGACCTTTTCAATTAATGATAAATGCCGAGTGGATGACCTTTTCTGTGTAACTTGTCGTTTATAAATTCTTTTCTTTTTGTTCCTTCGATTCGTCCTCCTTCGCCCTAATATTCTCAATGTTAATGTATAAGTGACATTAAAGGTGGCTTATGCCGCGGACAAGATCTATGTCTTCACTTAAACTTTGTATTCTGAGATCTAATTATAGGTGGTGTAGTTCTGTAGGTCACGAGAATGTCTTAGCGTGCAATCAGTCCTTTCATTCTAAGTGCTAATGTACACAAGTAAAGCAAATTACGTGTAATAACATTGATTCTATCTTAACTCCCTTAACCTTCCGACATTTTCTGAATATAAATTAATATGTTTTTGCGTGGTTTAGGAGTAAGGTCGCTGCTGTTACATTTTCTGTCTTGTTGTTAAGTCTTACGTTCGACTATGTCACCGTAACTCGGTGTAGCGTCGCGTAGCAAGTGGCAAATACATAATCGAGACAACGTCTTAAGTTTTTTGTCATACCGCAAGCTAACAAGCAAGCGAACCTGATGGAAAGTGTTTACTCATGCCGCCTATGAACTTCAGTAATATCAGAGGCTCTGTCAATGCATTGCCTACTAATTCCTACTACACGAAAGGAAATAGAGAGAAAAGAGGAAAGAAGTTAGCTTCTGGATCACTCTGCAGCTTCACATCGATTTTGTGAGATGGCGATACGTCCCCAGTTGCGGTAACCCATTTCACAAATGCTCTACATACTTCATATAATGATAGTCATTATCAAGTCATGACGCAATATGATAGAGGTATCCATGGTCTTGAATATGATACATGTTTTCTAAATATTGTATGAAAGGATCAACTTATGGATCAACTCTTATTTGGCATAAAAATCTTTGCTCTTAGCTTTCTACCCTGGACACGTCTATCATTTTTTGACTGTATCTCCTTACATCTACATGTATTTCTACATGTAATTTTAAGCTGAGAGACGTGTCGTAATATACTGCTGAAAGGTAGACGGCATGCGTATTGATTTTACAAGGGTTTTCAATGTAAGCTTCGTTTCCGTTCGTACATTGCGTTCGCGATAGACAGTTTTATGAGAGGAATATTTGTGTTTGCTTTGACTCTGGGTATTTTATTTTTTACTAGCGAAACGCGCGCAATTTCTTTTCATTGTATCCTGCTTTCCCGTGGGAATTTAGGAAAATCCTTGTATTATACATACTTATAAATTGTATTATTAATTATTTTCCGATAATCCATTTTTTTGGAGATACACAACAAAAAGAAAACTAAAAACAACTTTACATAATACTAAACCTTAGGCTCCGTTCACACGGCATTGTCCTGCACGTTTTTTTGCAGTATACGTCTTAACGTATAAATAGTGACCATACAATGTACATAGATCCATTCACACGGCGATTGTACTGCAAAAAAACGTATACCGCTTATACGTTGGAACGCATACTCAACGGACTTGTCAAGCAAATCGAATGAACTTTAACGTATTCGGTTCGTAGTGGCATATGATATAGCTTTGTCTCCTTCACACGACACGATGTTGTACGTTTTTTATCGAATAGCAAACGAAGAAGCGTTTAGTGTACTGAGCGATCTTGGAGGGGTGGCACGTATTTTATGTTAATTTGTTTTGATAGGTATTCAAAATGGCTGAGGAGTCTTCTATAGATAACGAACTATTAATTTCTTTAGTGCAACAAAAGCCCGTTTTATGGGATAAAACTCTGGAACTATATAAAAATCGCGTCGCAACTCAAGCGGCTTGGAAGGAAATCATGGTAATAATTGATCCTAATTTCGAGACAAAGGAAGAAAAAACAAGACAAGCCATAGGTATGTATCTTTTATTATTAATAATAAAAATTGCGTTGCAACATACAATGTGTGATTTGCACCGCAGCGAGCGTCACGGAGTTAAGTGGTAAGGATATGCGTAAGTGGCTACGCTTCTTGCAGACTTTTGAGACTACTTTGATTGGGCGAGTCTCGAAGCAATTTTTTATATTTTTTTTTGGTACCTTTTTTTAAAACTTCTACATAGGATCTAAATCCTCCATAACGCTCGCTGCGGTACAAATCAACACACTGTATTTTACCTTACTCTGCTTAGTTCTAAATATATTCGTTTTGCCATGGTACTGATCCTTCGTCTGATAAAAAATATTGACTAAAAGTGGACCTTACGCTGTTTGCTTGAAAATTTCGAACTGATGTACTTTGAATATTTTCAAATAATGCAGGATTTGCCACATCTTCAAAATTGTGTCCATCATTTTCACGAACGTAATTGTGTAATACGATGCATGCTTTTATGATTTCGGTCAATAAACTTGGTGAAACATCAATAGCTCTATGTAGAATTCTCCATTTTCCTGCCAAGATACCAAAAGCACACTCCACGTATCTTCTTGCTCTGCTCAGGCGGTAATTAAAGATTTTTTTACGTAAATCTAAATGTGTTCCTCCAAAAGGGCGTAGTAAATTATTATGTAGAGCAAATCCCTCATCACCAATAAAAACGTAAGGCGTATTTTCTCCACCTTCTAATAATGGCATTGGTTTGGGTATATTCAGCGAACCATCATTAACTTTTTTCCATAAAATGGAATTTTTTAAAATAGATGAGTCACAATCTTTCCCGTATGATCCTATGTCTACATATATAAACCTGTATTCCGAATCAACTACCGCAAGTAGCACAATTGAAAAATAATCTTTATAATTAAAGTACATGGATCCACTATGCGGAGGCTTTAAGATTTTTATGTGTTTCCCGTCAATTGCACCTAAACAATGAGGGAAATTAGTCTTTCTTTCAAAACCTTCCACTATTTTCATCCATTCACTTTCTGTAGAAGGCGTTTGAAGATATTTTCCCTGAAGGACATGCCAAAGAGTCCAGCAAACATCCCAGATGATACCACTTATAGTCGATACTCCAACTTTGTATGAATAGTGTAAATCTTTCATGGAACATCCCGATGCCAAATACCTGAAAAAAGAAATATATATGTACATTATTACAACTATGTTTGTATTTTACAGCTAAAATGATTATTCAACGGTGGACTCATATAAGAGATAATTATAATCGATCATGTAAAAAGATAAAAGATCAGAAGAGCTCAGGAAGTGGCGCCAAAACAGCGAAACCCTATGTATATAGTAAACAGTTATCTTTTCTGCAGAAAGTAATACAACCTAAAGAGACAATAAATAATGTTACTACCGAAAATAACAAC
Organism: Endotricha flammealis; assembly: GCA_905163395.2. Taxonomy (NCBI): domain Eukaryota; kingdom Metazoa; phylum Arthropoda; class Insecta; order Lepidoptera; family Pyralidae; genus Endotricha; species Endotricha flammealis. Next base: position 4,065,654 of record LR990867.1, read on the forward strand.
ATGGAATCCAATAAAAACATAGAATCCGAAATCCAGAACAATAATTCGGAGGGAGGAAATGAAACATTGGAAACAAACTCTATAGAGACACATGGCACAACGGCGGCAAAGAGCCCTATACCTAATCGTGTACCTAAAAGATCTCTAAAGAATATAATTAGTCCTGTCGATGCAAAGATGATGAAATTTATGGATTCTTTTTCAAATAACGAACCTAAAACAATGAATCGGCATCTTTCATTTTTTAATGGAATATTACCATCATTAGATAAGTATAACGATGATGAAGTCCTCGAATTTCAAATGGGTGTGCTACAATTAATGAAAAAAATTAAAAACAGTCGCCAAATATGTGAACCGTCGTCATTCCATATCCCATCAGATCACAGAGGATATTTTACACAACAATATCAAAATAATATACAAGAAGCTACAAATTCTATCAGTACAAACATGACTACAATGACTTCTGTTCAAAGTCCATCCTCTGTAGAATCAGCAGCTTCTCTTCTAAATCCGTCCTCTGTCGAATCCTGCTATTCTAACTACACGGATGTGGATTACAATGACTTTTAATATGAAAAAATAATACTGATGCAAATTACTTACAATACAAATTGATCAATAAATATTTTTTTATTAATAAAACTTAAATAATCACTACATGTGTATTTTTATTTGTGTACTCACCTTAAGCAGATGGCTAATTTCATTTTTGTTGTAATGCATTTCCGCATATTCGTATTACATTTTGGTAGGCTTGAATTTTCCAGTAGATTTAACAACTTTTCAAAACTTTCAATAGACATCCGAAAGTAATTAAAAAACATTTTCTCATCGTTTTTAAGATTTTCGAATAGTTTTTCAAATGTGCTTGAACGCACAGATTCTTGATTCATAGGATGTACCCAAAACCTTCTATTTCGTCGGCGGCGAGACCGTTGGCGCCTTCGATACCAATTTAAAAGTACAACCAAGCGTGGATCCATCACTGACGTCTACTCACTGTGACAACTGTGTGGAAACTGCAGCTATTCGTTCTTTACACGCTACGTGAAAAAAAAACGAATACAAAAAAACGTGCAGGACAATGCCGTGTGAACCTAGCCTGAAGTATTCGTTAAAAAAACGAATACAAAAAAACGTGTAGGACAATGCCGTGTGAACCTAGCCTTATTACGCTGTCTGTTCGTTTTTTTTTCCCCCTTTTTTTCCCTCCGACATAATTGGAGTTCTTTTCTATCTTCTTTCATACCAGTTTTCACTCGTATTCTTCTGTCTGTTCGTTTAGATCTTTTAAAGTATTTAACGGATTTTAATGCAGTTTCAGCAATTGATAATTAGAGTGTAGTTAGATAAAGAAGGAGCAGTCAGCAAGAGAGATTGATTCAAGAGGAAGATTAATGTGTAAGTATAAAACAAATAAGGATTTACCTATATAGCGGAATACACGCAAAAGAAGATGCGTGGATTTTGCTAGTAAAAAATGAAATATATAAACCCCTATAAGTGAGCTCATGACATGAGTACACACTATAGCGTTTAACCACATAGTACCTACGTTTAACCTCAGTTCTAGACCGACGCTTCGACGCTTAGGTAACAGGGTTAATCCCGGTTCAAATAGCTTATGACGCAGCGTCCTCGTTTCAGTAGATTAGTGTTTTAATTTATGAGTTTAACCTCTTAAGGTATTTATATGAGTCTAACAGGTCGTCAAAGAAGTACTTTATACGATATATTTTATTAAAGAAGTCTAAAAAAAATTGTTAAACTAATTAAGATCCACAGCTTACTTGTAATGTTTACACACTTTGTAGTAGAATTAAAAGTACATTTAAGTAACATTTCTCATGAATTGTACCTACCTACTGAAAATATTTTGAACAAAAAATTTCACCACAATATTTTTTTTTTTTAACAAAAATGGGGCATCCACAAAAATTATTTACAAAATAGGAATGCAAAATGCAATACGAATTTATGAAATCCTACAAAGTCCAAGAGATTAGCTCGTTCAAACAGCTTCAAAACTGTTTAGCTTTATTATATCAATTTAATTGCGAAAGTTGAGTTGTTTGTTTCTTAGTTAAATGAGAAAAAGTTACAAGTCTCTTTTAGCAATTATTTCGTCATAATACGCGTAAGAATGGTTTAAGATATACTAATTTAAAACTGGTAGTTGTTTATTGTTTAATAAACATGGAACCTAGAAGTTACTATTATATCTTGTTCATCATCAGTTCGAAACACGTAATGTCTCCCACACACGAACTATATATAAATAGCGACGACGTCGACTTTGTCATGATTTTCCGATGAGTTTATGGATTTTTCTTAGCGCTCGCCTACACTGGAAAAACTCGTCAACTGAAACCTACTTTTAATTAAGAGTTGTCGTCACTAGCTGAAAGAAAAGTCTTCTCCCACATTATGTGAAGTAAAGCCGCAATAGAAATGTGGGCGTGATCTCCCCCCCCCCCCCCCTATACTCGTAACAAAAACCGATTCTATTTCGATTCAAACTCACTCGCTGTCCCGTTCAATTCCTATTTTGTATGACTGAGAGAGAGCGATGAATTTGAATCGAAATAGAATCGGTTTTTACGAGAATAGGGGGGATAGATAGTCACTAGACACCGCTGGGATTTTCTACTATCAAGGGTTCAAAATAGGAGCTGAGAATGGTAAAAACTCAATTCAACATCAAATCACCGCATACTTATTGAAAAAGGGTTCCAAACAATTGTTTTCTTTAAAAACTATTAACTTACCGCAATTTGAAGTGAAGGTCTCCAAGTTTTCCATCATTAGTCTCTGGTTCCACTGGTTTGGTTTTCTCTGTAGCATTAGCATCGGCCAACTCTTTACTCAGAGGTGTTGGGTCAGTAGGCGGTGCTGTCGGAGTATGAGGACTGTTGTTTCCAGAGCTCTGGAACAATGACGTAAAATTAATATATAAGTACTATTGGTGTCTGTTCCGCTATTTATTTAATACTAACAGAACCCGCGCAACTTCGTTTGCGTGTATCGTGGGAATTTTTGTATGTTTTACTACCTTCCTTTTGAATCACTTTAAAAAAAAACATTTTAAATATTATGTAAAGATTTGTAAACGATAGAAATGTAATAAAATTAAGAAAATACCGTGAACAATTTAACATTCTATTTTTAGGAGTCACGCGGTGAAAAAGAACATTCCTAATTCGAGTAATATACGTTAGCATCTTAGCATTAGATTTCGCCTACGCTTGCAATTCTACTTGACCTTTCGTACAGTCAATTATGTCAATATTACTATTTACTATGCTCCTATAAGAACCGCACAATTTACTTTCTAAAGTCGGGTCCCCAGCGCGTGTTTTGCCCTACACAATCAACAAAAACATGTCAACGTTCAACAAAATCGTCTACACAAAACTTTGTTTCAATACACATTTTTGTGTACATCGACAATGTTTTTGTTTTCCATGCCCGATACACAAAATACCCCCGTGCGGGTGGGGCAGAGTACTGTCTTATCATCTGCCATTTTTGTCGTGATTTTGACAACTCACTCGCCTCGCTTCGCTAGTCGCTACACAATGCACAAGCTACGCGACCGCGAGCCGCTATGGGCAGCGAGTGTAGAGAAACTGGGTTTTAAAAACAAAGTTTTGTGTATGTATTTTTGTTGAATGTTTTCAAAAAACTTTCGCTGGGGACCCGGCTTAATATCAACAAAATAACAAAAAAGCGTGTGTGCGTGTCGAAGCTACGGACACTGACGGACAGTATAGGGTTCTTGCTTGCAATTAGTGTAATGTGTATGATAAAGGGAGAGCGGGATAAAGTAGCCTCCCACTTTGGTCCTTCTCTGTACCCGTGGCAATTCGTAATGCTGTATAATCACGGCGTGAAGGAATTGCAAATAAAATATGTATGCCCATTTCACCAACAATTCAAAAAATTTAAAAGCCTCTTAGCTGCTTTCTCTATGTCCAAATCCTCGTTTTTGGTACGTGTAATAACATATAAAATTATTAATTAAAATACGGTTTTTAAAAATCGATAATTTTATATGTCACACACGTACCAAAATCAAGGATTTGGAAATAGAGAAAGCTGCTAAGAGACTTTTAAATTTTAGAAATTGTTGGTAAAAACGCATTACTTTCACATTTTATAATAATTGATCATGATCATATCTTACCGGATTCTGTGGTGGTGGATGAGGTTGGGGTGGCGACGTCGCCGTGGGTGGTACTGGGGCAGTTGGCGATGGGGATTTGCGCAAATAATGCGTAGCGGACCCTGGGGACCGAACTGCGGTCGCACGTCTTGGCGGCTGGAACACCAGCGCTTTATCTGGTCCACGTTTGCTTCCTGAACATATATGAATATTACTTTAATGAGTATATGCGTAACGATACCTGATGCTCGTAGTTTTACTCGCGAAATCTCGTTGCTCCCGTTCCCGGAATAATCTGGGATAAAAACAATCCCAGATCAGTCCGGGACCGTCTAATCCAGGTAATAAATTATACCCGTGTAATAAATTTCAAGCAAACCTATCAGCCGCACAAACTTTCACATTTAATATTGATACACAGTTATTCATCAACTGATAATCGGTCAGTTGCAGAGATAAATTTTAAAAATCTGACATTTCGAACGTGCCGTGCGGTGAAAAGCTCGTACTACGCACTGAGCACCAAGAACCATCCTCAGTCCTTTAAAAAACCCTTTTATTATTCCCTGTGTGTTGCGATCACCCAAGTATCTGCTTTGTTAGTTTTAACAAAATACTTTTGATCACAAAATTGTCCACTCGAAAATTTCATCACTCTAAAAACTTGCAATTACGTTACGTTGATTTAATTTTATTATAATAATGATCACACATGGATTGATCAATCATTAATCACTGTCATCGTTAGTACAACGTGGGGTGTGATCTCCACAGTTGGTATAGCAAGCGAGACACGCACAGAAACATAATGTTGACTATTTTCTATTTATTGTTCATCATATTACTCAATTCTCTACCAGTAAAGTACTTTATTATAAATAATATTCAATTCAATACTTACTAAATTACTAATTTATAAATATTCTTCAATTGCTGTTAAAACGAATAGCTCCTTTTCAAGCAGAAAAATGATTAGGTTTTTCATATAACGACCAAGCCCTCAATTTCAAATGAATTTTATTTGAGGTGCGCGGACCAAGTCTTTAATAAAATACATGTAAAACACTATAAGAAATTTGTGTTATGAAAAGAAAAGACAATTCGAAGGAACTATAGTAATATTACAATTTGAATAATTTCGATCACTTTGCATAATTCGCGTATTTTGGTTACTGACCCAGTTTGTGTGCGAGTGAGTTTCGGCGGCGCGCGACCCAGCACGCGAGCGCGGCGAGCGCAACGAGCACGCTCGCCGCCGCACCGCACACGAAGATCCAGAATACGACCCCATGCCATTCTCCAGCTGCGAACAAATTATTTTATGTAAGTAGGTAAGTACATACCTTGAATTCACGACGAAACCGTATTTCTTTCTTTCTCTTCTCCTCTGAGGTCGATGATATACATCAGTATACATCATACTAATATTATAAATGAGAAAGTGAGTTTGTTTGTTATTCCTTCACGGCTTGACTAAGCAGCCGATCATTATGAAAATTTGTATACATATAGTCAGGGGTACAGAGCCCAACATAGGCAAATTTTTACTCGGGCGAAGCCGCGGGTAACAAGCTAGTAATAATAATAATATTTATTCAGCAAAAAATACAGATACATTCCACTTAGCAAAAATGATCCGCTCTCCAATGGTTGAGTTTACAATAACAACTGTAATAAAAAATAAAGAAATGCAAGATCAAAACTAAACTATAATGTACTTATATTAAAACTAAACTAACCAAATTATTACATAACTCTGAAACTAAAATAAGACTTACTATTTGGCTAAACAGAAATTACAATTTTTTTACTTCTTTTATTTTTGCTTGCTACCGTCAAAACCGATCCAATACACCACTCGTGCGACACCAACAATTTAACGTGTCAGAAAATTAAACTTTAGGTTGTGCGCCAAACGGGTCATACTGGTATGGATCGGTGCATACGGTGTGAGCGATGGGTTTAACTACAAAGACTAGAAAATTAAGACTATTTTTGTTAATTTACATTAAGTGGTATACTATACAATATACTAGTACCAATACTAGGCCGAGCCTGTATTATTGATACTAGTTCCTTCCTAATGTCATAAATCACATAAGTAGGTAAACAATATATATATCCGCGAAATGTAGGTTATTCATTTTATTATTTTTACTTTTAAATGTATTAAGTATAATATTAAATGACATATAATAAATGACTTATTTGTTAATTACCGCTATATAATTATTTTTAACTTATTTTATTTATTTGTGTTGTTTGTGTTTATTTGTTTGTATTTATTTGTGTTTGAGATTGCGTGTGTGTGTAAGTGTGTGTGTGTGTTTGTGTTTATTTTACTTGCACATTATAATTTAACAGTTATATTACTAGTTAAAATATTTATTTGTTTTATTTTATTATTTTAAAAAGATTTTCAACTTCATCATACGATAACGACTTTAGCCACAGAGTTAATGTATTTTGGCAATTGTATTTATTCAGGACATAAATAACAATATGTTTGTTGATTCTATTGTACAAAAAAGGACCTATAAAGCACTGAAATCTGTGAATGAAAAATGTCTTAAAACTTAACATTGGACACACGTTTTTGTTTTTCCGCATTGTGGTCTGAGACTCGGTCAGAGTTAGTTTTTTGTGTTGATCGAGGACAGTTTGCAGAATAAACAGTTGTCGTACACTAAGTACATCACATTGCGAATACAGCTCTCGAGTAGGGAACTTATATGGTTTGAAGGACATTACCTTTAGAAGAGCACGCTGAGATCGCTCTACTAACAACATATTCGTTTTGTTGGCACCACCCCATGCCCTTAAGCAATATCCTATTATTGATTGTGCCAGGGCATAATACACGACCTTTATAACTTTTGAATCGGCCACGTGTCGCAGTGTTTTAAATATGTACATGAATTTGAATTTCCGTTCCGCTAGTACTATATAATAAATACACATGGTTTACACCAAAATTTCAATTTAGGATTATTGCAAAATGATTCATTTGTATGTCGATGCAGATTCAGATGCCATACGAACCTACTCGCTAAACAAAATCCCTCATTCCAACCCTAACAACAACGATTTTATGGTGTGCAGGCCGTGACACTTCACGCCCGTCTTACTCTCCGTCGCTCCTGTGCCACAGATTACAGGGGAATCGCATTGCCTAGTCAGATTAGAATAACAAATACGTAGGTACATTAATTTATTCCTGAATTTCAGATATTCTTGAATTATTAATAAAGTTAGACTGCCCGTGTATTAAAATTTACCACAAAAATACTGACATGATTTATTATATTATCTGATAAACACACAATGCTCCTTTGTATCTGTGTTGGGTAGAAGACAATAAGCTGACCTTTTAGAATTCAAATATAATTTTGTGCGAATAAATATTAAATAAATGGTCGTCGCAGTTGGTTTACTTTACGAAATAAAGCCCCTTTCTGGAAAAACCTCGTCTGTTATATCTCAGCCCACTTTAATTATCAATAAGGCAGAAAATGAATGTAATTTCCACGTACTAAAGGTGAGGTAATTAAATTAAGGATACGACTAAAATCTTAATCAGCTTGTTATTTCAAGTTAAAATTAACTCATTTCCAGACATAAGAAAAATAGACTTCTTCAAGTTACATTGTTATCGCATAAGAGTAAGAAAACACCTGTTATTAATCGAGAATAAATAAATACATTATGTCGAAAATACGCGGTCAAAGTTCCGAGGATACTACATATATATCGATGAAGTTCCGCAGCTGATTGTACGTTCTCACGATTTCCGTTTTTCTTTTCTCTTTATTTTGGCACAAACAGATTATATCATTACACATAATATAATGTTTAAAATTATTAACTAATTAATAGACAACGAGTGTCGTTTTATTTTGTTTTTAGTTTAAACTACAGTTCAATGGTAGTTTCTTTTCAATCTTACGTAAAGTCTATCTCATTTACGACAAATAGATCTGCTGCGGGCCGCATTTCCTCATAAGATGCGTGTCAACCCCATATCTCCGACCTTACCTTGAGAGAGGTGGCCCGATTGAGTTTTATTACGGATTTTCCTCTTTTAGTATCTCTGGGGAGACTGTACTTTTATAAATATGTACACAGAGTAACTGTAAGTAAATGAAACATGTATAAAGTAGGTCGCACTGCTGGACGTCCTGTCCCACTTCCTAGCGTAAAGAGAAAGCTTACTGAAAGTTGGAAGATACTTTTTGTATTATAATTTAATTTGAACTGATCAGTAAAACGCTTCTTGTTTGGGGGAGTCTTGTGTCCAGCAGTGGGCTTATTGTAGCCAAGACGATGATGACCTGATGACACAATAAATGGAAATGGACTAGGTATGTTATCATGGGATATATGTTTCATAAGAGACACAAATAACTCTTTTCCATATTTTCAAACATCCTATAAGATTATGAGTTGATAAGCATTAAAAAGGCTAAAATATCGGTGACCTTAACCTTTTAGTAACAAAACAAAAACACTAAACATTATATATCACATAATAATTTATAGGGAAATCGGACGTGAAATGTTATTTTCCGACACAAATTAATTCCCGCATTTTTTGTCGACTTGTCGCCGGCAAACGGAAGGTGATTAGAAATAGCAACAGGTCTTGTCGAATATATGTTAAAGTAATAAATTTTTTGTAACGAAAACCAACATCTTTTTGTGTATACACATTGTGTACATTATAGAACTTTCATATAAGGACAGATAGCTGCAGAGGAACCTGACGCACATTAGGTTTTTGTAGGTAACTTATTATACGTATTCTTACTGTCTGTACCTAAGTTATGTTTTGTAAGTGACATCGTCCTTATACATATCATTGATTCAACTGGATAGCGAGTTTTTATTATAAAAGATTATTTTTTGTCTTTAATGGCGTTTCTGTCGTGTCTTAACGACACATAGACGATTTCGCCAATGTCGAGTATTTTAAATGAACACTTTTTAACAAAAAAGTACACTTTAAAAAGGCAACGTGGTACGGTGAGGATCCGAGGTCGCCATCTTGACGACCTTCGTTGACAAGGCGGCGATCTCGAATCCTCATTATAAAATATATTTTCTCTATTGTTTACGCGTATTTTTAAGATGGTACTGACGCTCATTGGAATCCAAAGTCTATCTCCACAGAACTTAGAAACTGATAGCAGCACGCTCCTACGATACGACTAAATATAGAAAGCACAGCTTAGAACTTAGACAAGTAGATCCCAAGACACTTTTATTTCCTCTTAAATCGACATGACTTGACAAAACTCTGAGTTGTACAACTCGTAAACAACTGAGTTTTGTACATCAAAATAGTTTGTTAATGTTGAGCCGCGTTGGCGTTGCAACTGCTGCCGATAAACTAGTGATAGTTTGGCAATATCATACAAAATTTTATGTAATCTGTTTTTGGAAAATGAAAAAAAAAAAGAAAAAAAAAGAGCACTGTGAATAAAACTACTTTCATTCTAGTTCAAGCGAAATAAATGTATTTTTTTTTAATAATCATACAAAATTCAAGATTTCCTCACATTATGATCGTTTTACAAGGCTAAGTAGTCAAACTTGTATTGACAATGTCATCCATAATATACAGGGATGTAAAAGCAGCATACGGGAACTTGCTTTGTCTGATCATACTGCGCAACTGCTTACATGTCCTGTCAAATTTAATGCTCGTATCGATTATTGGTACCAACAAAGGCGTGACTATTGCGAATCAAATTTAAAAAAATTTAAAGATTGCCTAAGTTCACTTACATTTATTAACACGTATCTTACACACGACTCGAACATGGCTTTTGAAAGTTTCCATGAACTGTTTACCCTTTTCTATAAATTATGTTTCCCTGTAGTAAAAACGAAAGTCACCTTAAACAGACGACCTAAGTGGATAAGTAATGGTATAAAAACATGCTCCAAGCGGAAACGGAACTTGTTGTGGAAGTATCGAAGGAGTAAATGTGCAACTGATAAAGCGAATTTTAAAAATTACTCTGCACGTCTTAACCGAATAATTAAACTCACTCAAAAATCTCAAAATGAATTTTATATAAACACCTCCCACAACAAAACTAAAGCCACATGGAAAATTATAAATGACAACACTAATAATTCAAATAAATCAAATAATGACATCAGACAACTAAAGGTAAATGACAAATATGTAACTGATCCTAAAGATATAGCCCAAGAATTTAATAACTTCTTTGTAGATCAAATAAAACCTTCAATTTCAATGAAACCAACACAAAAAAAGGTTTTTTACAGTAGGCCTAATTCAATATTTATAATGCCAACTACACCCGATGAAGTGAATAAAACTATACAAGGATTAAAAAATACATCTTCCACTGGATACGATGAAGTATCGACTAAAGTTGTAAAACACGTGTCTACGGTTATATCTCCTGTGTTATGTTACATCCTTAATTTGTGTATTACGAGTGGTAGCTATCCTGATAAACTAAAAGTGAGTGTGGTTAAACCTCTATTTAAAAAGCAAAACGCAGAAGATATGTCTTGCTATCGTCCGATTTCGCTCATTCCTGTTTTTTCCAAAGTCTTTGAAAAAGTTATTTACCAAAGATTTTACAGTTACTTTGAAAGAAATGGAGTACTAGCAAATGAACAGATAGGATTCCGAAAGAATAAAACGATAAATCAGGCTATTTATCAATTCTTAAATAAAGTAATGGTATGTCTTGACAAAAAGGACCATACATGTGCAATGTATATGGACCTAACCAAAGCCTTTGACTATGTCGACCACTCCATCTTAAAAAACAAACTCTATACATATGGTATTAGAGGAAATTCCCTTAACTTAATTGAATCGTACCTATGCAAGAGGAAGCAAGCGACAGTTATTTCGAGAATCTGTCTAAAGTCGAAATCGGAGACAAAATATCTATCTGATTACAGAGAAATTACAAATGGCGTGCCTCAAGGAAGCATACTGGGGCCGCTGTTATTTCTCATATATATCAACGACTTTCCTCGCTCTGTAAATTTCCCTATGGTACTGTTTGCTGACGACAGCACAGTAATGTTTTCGAATAAGGATACACTATCACTTCAAAATGACATAAATAATTCTTTAATTAATATAATTGATTGGCTAAATTCAAACAACCTTATGATAAATTTAAACAAGACTAAGATAATGGCATTTAGAAACAGAAATAATATAATTAGCTCAATGAACATTAATTACCTCGGTACGAATATTGAAGAAGTAATTGCAATTAAATTCTTAGGATTAACAGTAGACCATAGTCTTAGTTGGAAGCCACACATAAAAAATCTATGCTCACGATTATGTCGTTTTTCGTACGCTTTACGAATGCTCTCCAAAGTTGTGCACATTCCTACTGCTGTGACCGCTTACCATGCATATGTGATGTCGACAATGCGATACGGTATAATTTTCTGGGGGAATTCGACAGATAAAGACTCCGTATTTAAGGCACAAAAGAACTGCATAAGGGCTATTTGTAGACTTACTAGGAGAGACAGCTGTGAACCATATTTTAAATCGCTGAAAATCCTTACCTTACCATGCCTCTATATTTATGAAAGTGCAATATTTGTTCGGAGTAATATGAGCTTATTTACGAAACGCCAAAGTGCTCGTCAAAAAAATAGATTATGCTTGCCACCATGTAGGACTTCATTGTACCGTAATAGTTTCTTCTGTATGGCTCCCACAATATACAATAAACTCCCTAACAGCATTATCAACAGTAAGAGCCTATATGTATTTAAACAGAGACTACTTGATATGTTGCTGAAAAAGGCCTATTATTGTGTCAAAAGTTACCTCGAAGACAAAGAAATGTAAGATTTATATAGTAAAATTAGTTATTTGAATATTATTTTAAAATTTATTTTAAATTTTATTTTTATTTGTATCTAAATTATTAAAATTTGCATGCCATTAGGTTGAATATGGCTTGGCTACCTGTAGATTAACCACCTATGTATTATTTACCCATATTCGCAAATAAAGAATTTGATTGATTGATTGATTGATTGATTAAAATAACTATAAATAGAATGTGAATCAGAATACGTAAACAACAAATTATCAATTAAGAAAGGGAACGAAATTAAATTAACTGGGAATGGATTCGGTACGGAAATTGCCGCAGTTTGTAAGGGCGCCACCCCGCCGCGGATAATCGAAGGAAGCCCATGCTCACCCACACATTGCAGATCACGTTTTCCTAACATCTGTTGCAATGCAATATTATTAATATCCCATTTATACTGAAGGGAACATGATTGGCTTTCCCTTCGCGTCATAGCACGTTGGACCACCCGACTTTCAGTTGACCCTTACTGATTGATTTCTGAAGGTTTCCATTATTATATAGTTACAGCTAGCTCAGCGCGATGAATACTCGAAGTTCTAATATCTAGATTACCAAGAATAAGATTTTATATATATTCATGAAAAAATACTTAATTACATAATGCTTAATTTGTATCTTTTTCATGTCTTTATTAACTTATCCTGAGAAAAATAAAAATACATCTTGTCAGAATTCAATAAAGTACGAATATAGAGCACCTTTTATCACGAAAATGTAATTTTTCCTGAAAAATACAGTTCGCACGCGTGTAGTAATAGAAAAAACTTATAAAACTTTTATTTGCGACAAAATCTATGTTGTATATAAACAACTAGCGAAACCCGCGCAACTTCGTTTGCGTGTATCCCGCTTTCCCGTGGGAATTTTGGAATGTATTATACATAAAAACCTTCCTCTTGAATCACTCTATCTATTTAAAAAAACCGCATCAAAATCCGTTGCGTAATTTTAAAGATTTAAGCATACAAAGGGACATAGGGACAGAGAAAGCGACTTTGTTTTATACTATGTAGTGATAAACACATCAACTCACGTGTTTCAATATCTGCGAACGACACTATGAGGAAATTGCACGGGTATTTTTAACAAAATCGATTTCACGCTTGTTTATGCCTTGTTCATTTAAGTATAAACCAATAGGGCGGTGCTACCAATGCATTGCTTGCTACAAGGAAGATTGGAATAGAGAGAAAAAGTATAAAAAGAAGTTAAGTTTCTGGATCTCTTACTGAACGAAACACATTGTTGTTTTATGCCGAAAATCTGTGAGAGGGTGGGACTTCACCAGTCGACCTGGCACATTTCATAAATGCTTTTAACTTTCATTTCAGTATTGCTTCTATCAGAGTGTCTATTTTCGTGTCAAAAATAGTTAAAATCTCATCTCAATCTCAAACGCTATCTCACTCGTACATTAGCGGAACAGCGCATGAGGTCGAGACTAGATTGAAACTGTTTTTGTAACGAGAACAGACCTGTCTGTCACTTATTCAGGTGGTAAAGGATGACGGACAGGTAAGCAAAGAAATACTATACACGTAGGTACTTATAGCTCTTTTAATAAAATAAAAAAACTCGTAAACTCAACAATTGTAAACCTTATTTGGTTATTTCCAACATATACAACATATCAAGGGCAAAATACTTAAGACATTTGCAGTTTACTGCTGTCCCGTGGTTACTGCCAATGCCAAGGACCGATACTAAAACCTTAATTTATAGATCGGAGACAATGAAAAGGTTAATATATAGACCCGATGAAATCTAAGAAATAAGGAATCTTGCTTGGATTTCTTTTCTTAGTATTAAAAAAAACAATTATCATCGTTTCAATAATTTTTAAGAATTAACTCTTCTTTTATAGAGAGAAAGAGGTAATAGAAAGTGAAAGAAACTTATAATATAAATGTATTAACCAAACAAAAAAACGCTTGGTTGGTACAGTAGTATAGTTTTACTGTATCAACCAAGAAAAAAAAGTTTTTTTTTGTATTTTACATAATTTACCCATAGCCACCTGGTCCTAAAGTAAGATAAGAACATCTTAGCTGTGACTTGTCCAACACTGGTGCTCCGCAGACGATAGGTCATCTCCTATCTTGCCCGGGTTGCCCTACTGACTGTGCCGTCTTACTGGCTGAACATCTTGCCAGTAGGGTCAGTAGGGTGTAGGAATTTTATTTATTTGAGTCATTGACACGAAAAGAAGAAGAATAATAACAACAATACAGTTTAATATACCGATATAAGTTCCCGTGATTTCACCCGTATACATCTCAAAGGTTCTTGTTTTAAACATGCCCTTGGCCTCATCAAGGCCTCGCCCTCAACCCTAATCTTCGACAGAATGAGAGATTAATGAACACAAATATTAACTATAAACCTTAACCTTGAATCTATTAGCCTTTATGTAAACTCAAGATACCGTATCGTCAGCTACAATGTTATAATAAGGTGTAGATTGGCTACCATAATTTTCCATGGTATCCTTATTCGTAGGTATATAAACAAATTTCCATGACTCAAAAAGATTTAATAATCAAGAACAAAAACGAAGAAGTATATCTATAGGTAACTTCTTTAGGTTGGTGATTACCTAAGTTTTATTGGATTGGTCGGTGTTCGTGCGTCGACAGTACATAGTCGACCCACGAACAACGACGTATCAAACGTGTTGTTTACCAAAAAAATCGTTTTATTTTAATGTCCCTATCTACACTTTAATATAACATCTTTGGCCCTGAAAAGTTTACACATGCTATCAATTTCAGACGTAGCTTATGACTTATTCGTAAAAGATTATTTATACACTGTCAGTCTTTGGATCTACCTAATTGTAATTTTATTAGACTCATTGAAATTGCTACATGAATATACGCTTTTCATAAATAAAAAAGGCGTATATATCGAAACTATTAACTTATAATATCTTACTGGAGATCAAGATTGTTCGATTGTACGATTCGATTCTTTTATCAAATCTATGCTAATTATAAAGAGGAAATATTTGTACTCTTGTTCGTAACGACTAAACTCGAAACTGTTGGACCAATTTCAAAAATTCTTTCATCGTTGGGTAATGTACCTTACATTACCGCTGGATAACATAGGCTAGGACATTCCCACCGATGTGTCTCCTGTGTAGCCAGGATTAACAAGGGCGACCTCAGATTGACAATAAGCGATGAAGCTTATTGACATCCCGGGGGAGACAGCAATTTGAAGCAAAAGGTATTATACCCTAAAGAGATGGCAAATCAAGTGAGGCTCGATTGTCGAGCACCACGGTCTATTGTTACATTACTATTGGGACCTAATGCTATGACCTGTTGTTTACTATTTTGATTCCAATAATATACATTGCAAAACCTTCTAAATGCCTGATAATTCTCTCTGCTCGCTACGAGATCAGAATAATAGGCTATGTTATATATTTGTTTAATTAGGGATCCTTGTAATACCCGTGCGAACCTGGGGGGGCGGAAGTAAACACTGCTTGGCATAAACAGTTCTAAGGTTTCTTTGTTACCTGCTGTCTGTTGAACCTTGACGTAAATCTCGTACAAGATTTTCTAAAACTTTCTTTTTACGTAAACCGGGCAGGAAGCAAGAATTCGTAGAATCCCCATTCCTAAAATTTGTTCGCATCAAATATTTGTCTTGTCTCGCAGTTTCTGATGAAGAAGTTAGTCTTGAGTTTCAAAGACTTTTTACTGTCTTCCAGAGAATTAAATTACAATTTACAACACAAGTTGTGCTAAGAATACATATTTATTGACTTACAACAAAATGCCTTTCTAGTTTAGACTTACATATTATTTTTCTCTTTGCGTACAATTATGATGCTAAGTCAAAGAGAAAAATAAAGCCTCGTTGACACGAGAACGAGACACATAAAAATGCTAAGTTTTTCATAAAATTTTGGCAGATGAAATAAGAGGAAATTGTGTTTGGTATGTAAAAATAAGGTTCAGAAGAAGTAGGATTCATTGAGAGAGGAAGACCGATGAAGTTAGATTTGTGAAAGGGACACGTAAGATACCGTAGATTTGTGAGAGAATAAAAAAATATGATTTCATTTCCTTTTCTGATTTCGTATTTTTAATAACTCCATCTATAATATTCTCAGTTAACTCGAAGCGTTGGAATGTGAAAACTAAAAAGCTTCTACATGTATTTATGTTCTTCCAATATGAGTGATTCATGAGACAGAAATCTTTTTTTCTGTTCCCATGGGATTATAAAAAATACTTAATGCTCGCAACGGTTCATAAAATGAAACAACAACAGTGAGCTAGCACGTTATTACAAGATTTTATTTTTGTACATACAACTTTAATTTACCAAATGTGTCACTCACAATTCTATAGCTATTGCGTCTGAAACTACGTCAAAGCAATTCCATTTGAAACGTTATGGTAGCAATTCTCTAGTTACATCTAAACCACATCTACACTGATCTAATCAGATAAATTGGTCTTTAAGGTGATGGGTACCTAAACCTATTTAGTTTCGTTACGCGTAGGCTCCGAAACAGATAAAAGAATCATAGTCAAATATAGGCGTGGTCTCCCTGGTCATAACATTGACGAATCTGTTACAGATTGTTTGTTGTGTTTTCATCCCTAAAAATCAGCCGAATTAAGGTAGTTTTTTAAAATCGGTCATTGACCATCCGGTGGTTTCCTCTGAAAATTTCCGTCGTATCTTTGTCGAATTATTGCATTCTGTAATATGTAAAACTAGTGAAACCCGCGCAACTTCGTTTGCGTATATGTCGCTTTCCCGTGGGAATTTGGAAAAATCCTTTCTTAGTGCTCCCCTAAGTTATAAAAGGAATTCCTGTGCAAAATTTCAAGTTTCTTACCCTTATAGTTTAGACCCTGCGTTGATAGTCAGTCAGTCAGCTTCAAACGCCGCATTTGTAAACTTCAATTTGACTGACTTCGCGTGTCTACACATATATTAAATCAATTGGTTAATTGGCGTGGTCTTTGACGTTTAACTTATTTCTACTGAGGAGTGACACTCCTCGTTTCATTGTTCTGTACTCAGAAACATCAAAATAAATGTTATATAGTTAAATTCATGTTACACATTACGTTCATTTCGTTAGACTTAGTCCTCCCACGCAGGTTTTGGCTGGATTTAGGCCTACAAACGTGTCGTAATACACGCCCAATGCCTAAAGCCTACATGACTGGTTATAACCGACATTGGGCAATTAGATTATATGAACTGGATATTTGCCGGAATAAACTGAGATTAAATTGAAACTGAATTATTAATGAACAATGGTATTCTACTAGGGTGTTTAGGTACACATGATAACTAATGGATGTCACGAAAATGATTACAATCAATGTAGTTTACAACCGGTTTTTAAAACGCATTTTTAAAGTTAAATTATAATTGTAGCTGTGAAACTAAAAAAGAAAAATAGAGACAACTAGAGACTTAATGTGGACTTAAATTTAAAATGCGTTTCAGATACTGGCTGTTAGTATATTATGTTCAAAAGGATGGTTGAAGCCAAGAAGCTTAAAATACTTATTTTAAGCTTCTTGGTTGAAGCTGTTGACATATAAACAAAAAATGTAACTAATTCATTCTGTCATTACATTGACAGCTCTATCTTGTCTTTGTTTTTTCCAAAGAGTAACAAGCTTTCTCTCTCTCGCGGCTTGCATTTTGGTAATTTTGCTCAAAACTTAACAAAATCCGAGCCAACATTACGAAACACTTGTCAAATAAATCATTGTTATATTCAAATACTAGCCGTTACCCGCGGCTCCGCCCGCGTGGTCAAGTGAAAATGCCAATAAGTTCGTTCCCGTGGGAATTTTAAAAAAAACTTTATCTTTAGTTGTCAACTTCATAAAGGGAACCTCTATGCAAAATTTCAGCTTTCTATGATGAGCGCCTGCGATAATACACTTACAGTCCTATTACTCCTTTTCCCGTGGGAATTTCATAAAATCCCATCTTTATCCTTGTCAACATCATAAAGGGAATCTCTATACAAAATTTCAGCTTTCTAAGTTGAGTGCCCTCGATAATACACGTGTAGTCGCCTAGGTGGTAGGTCACCCCATTTCATCCCTCTAGGAGTTGGATTTTGAAAAATCCTGAAACACGTACTTACTCATTTACCGCCAGGAGTATTCCAAATTTAAATGGTCTAACTAATCTAGTTTCTTCATGCTAACTTTGCACCCCCCTTTAACCCCCTAAGGGATAATTTTTTTTAAAAAATATTTTACTCGTGTTTCATGCCTTTCAATAAAGAACCTTAATGCTGAATTTCATTTAAATAACTTCATTAACGGCAAAGTTTCATACGAAATTTGCGCCCCCGTTTAACCCCCTAAGGGATGATTTTTGAGAAAAGTATTTTACTCGTGTTTCATGCCTTTTAATATAGAATAGAACCTTCATGCTGAATTTCATTCGAATAACTTCAAAAACGGCAATGTTTCATACTAACTTTGCACCCCCGTTTAACCCCCTAAGGGATGATTTTTGAGAAAAATACAATAAAAAACCTTCATGCTGAATTTCATTCGAATAACTTCAAAAACGGCAAAGTTTCATACTATCTTTGCACCCCAGTTTAACCCCCTAAGGGATGAATTTTGAAAAAAATATTTTACTCATGTTTCATGCTTTTCAGTAAAGAACCTTAATGCTGAATTTCATTTGAATAACTTTAAAAACGGCAAAGTTTCATACTAACTTTGCGCCCTCGTTTAACCCCATAGGGGATGTTTTTTGAGAAAAATATTTTACTCGTGTTTCATGCCTTTCAAAAAAGAACCTTCATGCTGAATTTCATTCGAATAACTTCAAAAACAGCAAAGTTTCATACTATCTTTGCACCCCCGTTTAACCCCCTAAGGGATAAATTTAGAAAAAAATATTTTACTCATATTTCATGCTTTTTAGTAAAGAACCTTCATGCTGAATTTCATTCGAATAACTTCAATAACGGCAAAGTTTCGTACTAACTTTGCACCCCCGTTTTACCCCCTTAGGGGATGAATTTCAAAAAATCCTTTCTTAGTGAGCACCTACGCCCCAAAAGGAACCCCCATGCAAAATTTGCGACTCCTGGCACTTGTAGTTTCGGAGATTTCGTGATGAATCAGTCAGTGATTTTCTCTTTTATATATATAGATTGTGTGTTGTATAACAATATGTTTGGGTATGAATTATAACTGTATAAAATGTATATTGATTAGAACTGACAACCATTGAAAGGAAACCTACGTATCGTTATCACGCGACATACACTATTCACATAGCCAGCATTGTAAAATATACCTACGTCGTAGCTGCTACGAGCTACGGCGTAGACACGTAACCCGCAACTCGGTACACATGTTATTTATTACTCATAAAATTATTTCAATTTGTCAGCATTGTATTATGATTTTTCAATACCAATGTGTTTTTTTTAATTTTTATGTAGCATTGGAAAAAAGACAAGGTTCCTACTCTGTTTAACCTTAAATTTGTTTCGTGTTCAATCCTTGAAACCATATGAAATTTGGTTACGAGAGTTGAATCCGCAGTTTATTTTGTCCAGCTATTCTGACGTCAGGTTGGTCGGTCAACTAATAATTCAGCAGAAATCATGATTATATCATAACATAACGCAGAAATCATAGCGGCAATAATTGCTGCATTCTGACGGCCACAGAATCTATCTATTCCTTCGAAATAATATTACTACGTAAATATTATTTCGTTGATCTATTCTTCTTTTTTTTACAGGAGAATTCTATAACAATTTATTATAACTTTTTTGAATAAAAATGTGACTAAGCGTAACATATAAATTATTCTAAACGTTAAAACATTTTGCTGGAGGCTGGTACGTGAGGAGTTTTGTTCCTAGCGTCCTCCCGGGGGCACAAAAGGTCGACAGTCACACGCATACATAAAGTGTACAACCTAGGGAGATCATTAAGGTATTACGTTTTAGTCTATAACGTCTAGTCTTTTCAGAAAGATTTTTATGCTACTGTATTTTATTTTTTAAAAGGGTCATACTTTTAATTTGCTGAAACTAAACTACTTAAAATAATTGTACAGTTTTTTTATACCACTAAGGTGGCAAACATGCGTACGCGCCTTTTCGTAAGCAAGCACTTGGCTATGGACGCTCGCAATACCGGGGTTATCACTCGCACGTTGCCCACCCTTTAAAAAGTGGAGCTCAGGAGGGCTACTACGAACCGTAAATCCGATACTTCGGCCGAAGTATCCGAAGAATTTTAAACGTCGAATACAAGGTATTTCATGGTTATAATTCTACGAACTACTAAAATAATCATAAAGTACAAGGTATTTCATGCATACAATTCAAGGAATTAATAAAATAACCATGAAAAAACCTTGTAATTCATAGTTAAAATTCTTCCGATACTTCGCCCGAAGTATCGGATTTACGTTTCGTAGTAGCCCTCCAGTTTGTTTATTAATTTTACAATACAATCGACTCAACTGCTTTCTTCTGCTAAGTAGTATACCTAGCTAATGAACACATAAAGATGCCAGAGAATACTCAAATTAAATAAGTGGTAGGTACCATCGGATAATCAGACCCCTACTTTCAGTAATGCAATTAGTGAAAAGCCCCACTATCCCCTAAATAAACTCAAAAGAGATTGCTTTGCGACTTTGGCCGTATAGTACACAACATAAGAACGTTATAACTCTAAGTAATGTTTGAAACGCACTTAACTTTACATTCGAGTGGGCAGGCACGGTAGGACTAATCGAATTTATATTACTGAGGTCTCAAGCACATTAACTTAAAACATTCGCTAATGACACTAAAGTATGAATAAAGTGTTTAATACGCTAATGCGCTGATGATGTTCCAGTCCTAGTGGAAAGGAAGGACTACGTGCAAAGGTCGCTGTATACGTAACGTCTTTTTTCCCGGACGGGACGGGACGGGACGGGAAGTTAAATATAGTTCTATAAAAATTTACTTCAAGTCCTACGTGCTCCGGTTTCCAGCGAATTATAAGGAGATATTCTTTCTTCCAGATTTCTGGCCAGTGGCAATTGTTTTCAGACGGTTCAGGGAGCCGACAATGACCAAAATTCCTAAAGTGAAGTGAAGTGTAGTCTTTAAGTATAAAATATAATAATATGTATGTTTAGGTTAAGGTATTTGTAATATGAGCCAATGTATTTACTGAGTCGCTTGAAATAAAAGTATGTGAATATGCATATGTCGCGTACACGGACGGGACGGGAACGTGGCCGTGTCGATCAAAAAGTCACGTCCCCGTCCTGTCAGAGGTATTATCCCGTTGCGTATACAGAGACCTTTATTCTATTTTATGCAAGTTGGCAAACATGCAAGAGGAAATAAGGAATAGGGAAGAGATAAGAAAAATAAACTTCCGGATTGGCGTGAAGCAGCATTGCGTTTCATTCAGTGATGACTGAGAACTCACTGAACGCATTCCTGCTTCACGCTCATATTCTGTAGAGGGTGGGACTTCTCCGGTCGAGCTAGTCCATTCCAATAATGCTCTACCAATAGAAAAAGTCCATACGGTCAGGACTCAGGACAGAGTACTATTTTTAGGGTTCCGTAGTAAACTACAAGGAACCCTTATAGTTTCGCCATGTCCGTCTGTCCGTTCGCGGTCTAGCACCTAGACACTTGATGGTGATTTTCGATACAATAATCCGTTAAGTCTTGAGTTTGAAAAATTTGAAAAAATTCATGGTAGTAGTCCATATAGTGAACCTACAAGGAAAACTATAACGGTTAAGTAGGCACTACTAGTTACCGAGTAATAGCCGACGATCTTATGAAGTAAAATTTCTTTGACGAAAACGTACAAATGTCATAGAAAATGGCATGGTACTCATCTGCAAGCAATAAATGCATAGCCAATACGGAACCCTACATTGTGCGTGGCCAGACACGTACTTGTTTGTTTTTTATTTTTATTAAATCAATTGTTTTTATTTCATATTGTTGCAGTGGTAGAGCAATTATTACGAAATGGGCTGGCTCGACCGGGGAAGTACCACCCTCTCACAGAATATCGACGTGAAGCAGCAGTGCGTTTCGTCCGGTGAGTGAGAGATCCGGAAGCCCAACTCCTTCCCTATTCCCCTCTTTCCCCCTCCTTCTTTCCATTCCCTTCCTCCAACCTCTTTGGTGGACAACGCATTGGTAGCGCCCCTGGTGTTACTGATGTCCATAGGCGGCGGCGACCGCTTTCCATCAGGTGGCCCGCTTGCTTGTTTATTTACTGTATGACATTAAAAAAATATATAATATTTTTTAGTTTAATTAATAATACAACGAAATAAACTAGATTAAACCAATAAATCGTTTTTATTGAATATCTAGTTCACTTAAAAAAATAGATATCACATTTACGGGTTACAAGAAGAGTTACAAACGGACCGTTCAAACTTAAAACCTATTTTCATAGCATCTTCTATAAATATGATTCAACGACAGTGTTATGTAGGTCGCACAGAAAAATATGAACCACCAGTTTATTTATGTTTTGGAAAACATTTTCCAGGTGGCAGACTTCGCATGCGAGGGCGGCAAATTGAGATTGAAATATGACATTCAAACTTATTATAATGGGATCACATATAATATTATTTTATTTAAAAATATTACTAACTCTACTTTGATACAGAAATATTAGAAACTGGTAAAACCCGCGCAAGTTCGTTGGCATTTATTTATGCACAACGGCGCCATCTTTATCAAACTTATGATCAAATGTTACGGGAATCGCGTACTTTTCGGGATAAAAAGTACCCTATGTGTTAATCCAAGGTATCACCTACCTACATACCAAATATCATTAACATTGGCCCAGCCATTTGTGCGTGAAGAATTAACAAACGTACACATAACTTTCGCCTTTATAATATTAGTAGGATTAAAGAAATCTTTAAAACTACGCAACGGATTTTGATGCGGTTTTTATAAATAGATAGAACGCTTCATGAGGAAGATTTATATGTTCCATCCATATGTTCATTCCAAAATTCCCACGGGAAAGCGGGATACACGAAAAGTTGCGTGGGTTTTGCTAGTATTATATAAGACTCTACTTCGATATAAGATAATAAAGATAAGAGAGATAGGGCACAGCGGATAATCCGAATCGGAGCAGCCCGTCTGGGGAAGGACCTCCACCTTACAGAAGATCGTAGCCAAACAGCATTGGTCTCGGCCATGTTGTGTTCCTACGGTGAGTAAGGTCTCCAGAGCTCCACTTTTTTTGGCAACGCGTGAGTGATACCCCCGGTTTTGCTTACGTCTATAGGCTGCGGTGACGGCTTACCATCAGGCCGACCGTATGCTTGTTTGTCACCTGTGTAGTATAAAAAAAAAAATAAAAAAAAATCGCAAAATATATGGTGTTAGCTCAAATATTATTATTGAATATAAGAGTTTTCGGTAGGCCTATTCTATTAATAAAAGGTACGAAAAGGTATTCCGTTTATAAGGTATTCCGTAGTCAAAAGACGACTTCAACGAGGTTTGTAATAATTTACAAGCACTTTCGTATCGTCGTGTTTACTTTTATTTATCGTAATTGTAACTTATGCCATTACCATTTTAAAAGAGCAAGTGCCAAGTTTCTTGCCTGTTCTTCTTAGCACAAATCTGCCGTCTGAACTGGTGGTAGGGAAAAAAAAGTGACGATTCGTAAGTGCTTGTAATATGCCTATTTGAATAAAAATATTTTGATTTGATTTGATTTGATTTGTCACTTTTTTCTACCGCCAGTTTAGACGATAAACACCAGTTTAAATATTTTTATTATATACCTATCCTGAATCGTTAGTGAAACCTTAATACATTATAGAATCTGATATAATATCATAAAACCTATTTATAGAATCGAACGTCACAAGATGTTTACGAGTAAAGCTCGCGTTGCGCAGCTTTCGTCCATTATCTCAAGACAAGTAAAATCCTTTCACTTAAACGGTAAAGTATAATTAAAGCTTTTACGAAGATCTTTCAGAATTAATAAAGCGTTTCATATAACTTTTGAGTGGGTAGATCCACTCTCATTTCTAACAGTATAATAAAATAAAGCTATCTTGTAACATACTGCGTACCTATTATATAAAATTAATTTCATTGTTGTTGTACACTTAAGGCCGTTATCTATAAACACCGGCCAAGTGCGAGTCGGACTCGCGCACCGAGGGTTCCGTACGTCTGTTTAACAAACATTTATGCTTTTCGCAATTTTTCTGTTATCTGTACTGCTTTGTACCAAATTTCAAGATTCTGAGTTTACGGGAAGTACCCTGTAGGTTTTGATTCCCTTACCAGTGACGAAAATGAGGCATAAACCTGTATCTTTTGATTGCGTTGGCTTAGAATTTTGTTTTTTTCACAGCTCTTGATACCTCCATGTATTCCAGAGAAAAAGGGTCACGACAGACAGACAAAGTGATCTTAAAAGGGTTCCGTATTTTCCTTTTGAGGTACGGAACCCTAAAAACAGTTAAAATCTAGTCTCAATCTCCAGCACTATCTTCCTCATACAAAATATAAAATGAGCGAGTTAGCGTTTGAGATTAACATTAGATTTCTGTTGTTATTACGATAGCAGACCCGCAGGTTTTCTTGTATAATAACATGTAGCCCGCTTGCTTGTTTGCTTGCGGTATAAAAAAAATAACAATTTCATTTCACGTAATAAAGTGGTTTAGCCGAATGAGCATCGGAAAACAATTCATTTGAGAGCAGACGCCCAATAAAGGGTGTAATAGGCTTGTTACTACAATTATCTCGATTAGGCCCTTATCCGATAAGATAGTGTACGTGATAATACGCAATCATGAGATTTTATTTTGGAGACTAATTAGAAATAGATGCATTGTGATATACGTAATGAACTGACTAGCGAAAACAGAGTAACATTTTTTGCGTGAATAACGCTTCCCCGTTGGAATTTCGAAAATTCTTTCTGATCGGATGTTTACTTAATACTAAGAAAACCCCTCATTCAACTTGGATCCATTATTTGATCCCTCGATGGGTCCAAGGCGACTTTTTTTCCCACTTGAATCCATCAAAAAAAAAAAGTACAAAATGACAAAAAAGGCCGTAGCTGGTTTTCTTTCGCCATTTCTTTTTACCGGTTGCCATTTTGCTTGTGTCCGAAATGGTGGTAGTAATATAACGTAGTTTACTTTTTTTAAATAAACAAGTTGTAAATGACAAGAAAAAGTGCCTGTGAAGGTCTAATTTCTGAAATAAACGATTTCATTTCAATGGATCCTAGGCGACTTTTAAAATTCACTCTCTTTTAAAGTGTCAGGACTCTCAGGTCTCTATGATCAGCGGTTTAGGCTGTTCGTTAATTCGTCATTCAACACTTTGTTAATCACTTCACAAAGCATTTTAATAAGTGTAGATTTATACCTGAAAGGATCTCAAAATATTTATAAGCGCTTTCGATGAAAGTTTCCAGACGGTTTATTTTCAATATCTTGAAGAAATAGCATCAAATTATTCAAATTTAACACAACACAAATTAGGTAAGTATATCTATAAACTTCCTCCCGAATCACTCCATTCGTTAGCGCAAGATGCAATGTACGAAAATCCGTTATAGGTATTTGGTAGAGTTCTTTTCAGCAGTCAGTCAGACGCGACGCATATAAGAATGTTACCATTTTAGGTGGTAGAGCATTTATGGAATATGCTAGCTCGACTGAGGTAGTACCACCTTCTTACAGAATATCGGCGTGAAGCAGCAATGCGTTTCGTTCAGTGACTAAGATATCTGGAAGCCCTTCTATATTTTTCTCTCCTTAACACAAATCTCGAATTCAGCAGCAGATCACAGATTGCTTCAGACGCTGGTTTTGGGAGTACCCTTTATTAGGACAGGACATGTTAGTAAAGACTTACTCTCTTGAAAATATTAAACATTCGTGTTATATATGTTTTAGGCACAGAGATATATTACATGTACTTATTAGATCGTGATTGAATATTTGATGACGCAGTTAGACTTTTGTTTTTAAAAAGGATATAGCAGAAGAGATTAGGTAAATGTAAAAAAAATACGATATAAAAGAAATAATTGAAGATATATCATTATCGAATAATCATATAACGTATTATTTTTTTTATATTTTTTTTACAATAAAAATCCTAGAGGTTCCAACGAAATTAATTTCATTGTTTGATCTATTGATTGATTTATTACTATCTTTAGTATATTATTTCTACATAAATCTTGAAGATGTTAGAATATTCATTTTCGATATAATTAATATTAGTATGATAAGTAGTCTTCAATAGTCAGTAACTTTGCATTCTAAAATGTGCGTTGTTATAATAAAATGTCAAACATATTTTCCATAATACATACAGCCAACGATATTGCGCATCAATTGTAATTTCCAAACCATAACAGTATAAAAACATCATTAATTTTCATATTATGTTCTAGCATAAGACCTTAGTGTGACCTTTATTAATGGTACATTTAGATTTTTATCTGAAATATTTTGTTTTACTCACGAGTATCGAGGGGTGCGATGTCTGGGCCGTCGGGTGGTGCCAATATCTTCATAGTGATCGCTCCAGGGATGACGCTGCTAGATACCGACACCTTGACAGTTTTACTACACCACCACACAAAAAAAAATCCTTTTTATTATTTATTTGGCAATTAAATACGGAGCTAGCAGAGCCCAACAGGCTGTCGACTGTGCAACTCTATCGATTGGAATTGAGGGTAGCCGCGCGTGCGTACCACCTTATTTTCCTCGCATGCGTACCCCGCCGCCATTTTGAACAGGAAAGACGTCATTTGACAGTTGACAGATTAACTGACTTCCCGGTTTTGCGTCATATCCAATGCGATAAGATCAGAAATTGAAAAATTGGTATTGAATTGCGAGTAATCCAATTGGTTTAAAAGCATAATACTTTATTGGTTCAGGATTGATATGTTGTCATACTCGTAATCGGAAATAGGATTTACCAATCAATTTTTCGAATACTTTCTCCTTTTACTAATAAAAATATGAAAATTGTGTCTTCTGTATCTGCAGTATCTGCCCCCAAAAATGGTTCAATAGATTTTTAAGAAATTGGTATACCCTACACCTACAGTTTAAAAATTAGATTATGTATCGAGGTATAGCACATAGGAACTTATCTCGTATAATTATACAGGCGGGCCGTATGCTTGTTTGCTACCTTAGTAGTATTAAAAAATAGATTTATATCCAAGTGATTGTAGTGGCGGCTCCAGCTTGAACAATATATCTACATAAAAGTACCTACCTATCTCAAACGTTTTTTTAAAAGGGCTCTCATGAGCGAAGTATAATTACATTTAGTTGAACATTACTTGTCTTTAAGTCGTATTTTAATATATAATGATGATGTATTATGTTGGTGGACAATAAATAAATAAATATATGAATAATGCATATGATTATAAGGAAGTCGCAAGAAGCCGCTGTCGCTGGATGCAGGCTGCTGCTGCCAAGCGGTCGCGCTGGAAATGTTTGGGGGAGGCCCAAGTCCAGCAGTGGACTTCTTGGCCGAGATGATGATATGAATAAAATCAGCAATAGTTGTTATAAATTAATTTTATTGAAAATCGTAAATAAATTTACATAAAATATTAATAAATATCATTACATCACGTGTACTTGTGTATTGAGTGTAACTGCAGCGTGGGCTCAAATGTACTGAATGTATGTGTGAATGTATGTGTGTAGGGCTCGGAGTGCGTTTAGTATCCGGCCAACTCGGCGAAGGTGGAGTCCATCTCGTCGGCCAAGCTCTTGTACCGGTCCTTGTTGATTCCCAGCTCATCTGTACAACATACGTGAGTTATAATATAGGATTTTAGTCTTAGTTGCAATAAATGTATACGATTATTCTCAATCTTTGTAATCTCACATAGACAAAGGTGATACGCTGGGTAGTTACACCTCATTTTTTATTAAAAAATATCTACACATAAGTCATATACTATTAAGTATCTGATAAGTATCTAAAAAGTTTCCTAATCTCACATAGTGATAGAATAAATAAATAAATAATAAATATATAGGGACAATTCATACAGATTGAGCTAGCCCCAAAGTAAGTTCGAAACTTGTGTTATGGGATACTAACTCAACGATATTACATTTTATAACAAATACATATATAGATAAACATCCAAGACCCGAGGCCAATTAGAAAAAGTTCGTTTTTCATCATGACCCGACCGGGGATCGAACCCGGGACCTCCTGGGTGGCGGTCTGGCGTGGTAACCATTACGCCACGGAGGTCGTCAGAATGGTGATCTGCAAGCTAGTTTGATCTCCTTTATTATTAAAGAGAGTACATAATATTTATATTCTACTAAAATGTTGTAGATATTTTCATTATTTAACAAATAAGATAATTTTATTATGACTTTAGTTTGTTATTTTAGGCTTACTTTTAACATTATTTTTATATATAAAGGCTTTTATGTATAAAGATAAATGGGGCGTATGTATAAAGATAAGAAAACTTTGTTAAGTAAATTTACTTCCAAAATCGTAATCTGTGTTGTTTTAGAAACTTGTGAATATAAGGTTGATAAATTGTTGTAATGTATGAAGTTTGTGATTCAATTTACGTCAAATATTTAATGCATAAGCGGTCTGCTTTATATAGATTTTATTGGATAATTATGATATTGAACAGAATACCTTTGAAGCATTGGTCCTCGACGGTAGCGGCAAAGCATAAGACATGTTAATCACAACACAAAAAGCGGGGCATAATTTTTATTTAGGATTTCTAAAGGATTGTCAATTGCTCTAAATGTTAACATCTATGGAAGGTGACAATCCCCTAAACATCCGAGAAAAGATTAGGTTATGTTAGTAAAGAAAGATATTTATAACATTTGTGAAAAATTTGGTGATGGCTCGGTATTGCTTGCTCTTGTTAACGAGCACAACAATGTCTGGAGACTCGGATGAACATTTCAGCTGCGGCAAGGTAACCAAGAGACGACGGGTGGGCTAATTGTCGATCTAAAATGGACATTAAAAGGTATGTGTTTTGGACGGTATTGTCTTAAACTAAGTGCATGGAGGGTTTTGTTAGTATCCTGTGAGCTCAGCGAATGTTCCGTCCAAGTCATCGCATATCGCCTTGTATTTCTCCTTCTCGTTGAACAATGCGTCTGTAAAATTGTGTCATTTGATAATAACTTACGTGGCAATGAATTATTGTCGTAAGTAATGATCCAAAGAGATAATAATTAGATAGTTTGTATTAAGAAGCTTGGCCATGTTCAGAGAAGTCATAATATTCTCTTTACATTGTTAGATTATTCGTTTTCGTCACATCAAATCAATTAAATTGTTCATTATTTAGTTGTTAATCAAAAAGGATTCAAGTTACAAAATCTCTAGATATAAAGACAGTAAAAATAAATCTTTACACTCTCAAATCTTATAATATTTATGCAATTATTTTACGGAATGTTCTAAATGCTGAATAATTGTAATTAGTTCACTAACTGTGAATCCTTTTTGGATAACCACATTCATTTTAGAATTATTACTTAATTCAAATTTTAAATCATCTTTATTAATTTCAACATAGCTGTTAATGTTATTAATTGTCATTAAGATCGTACCTTCGAGCCTGTCGACTTCCTTCTGCAGTTTCTTGACGGTCTTCTCTGCGAATTCGGCACGCGCCTCGGCTTCCTTCAGTTTGCTAGTGAGGGTCTTCAGTTGTTTCTTGAATTCTTCTACACGCTGGTTAGCCTTCTCCTCAGATACTTCCAGGGATTTTAAGGAGTTACCTACAACCTGTTGGGTGTCACAAATAATTTAATGATAATGGCAAATGTATAAGAAGTTGTTTACTAAACACTGTAAAAGTTAAAGGATATCTAAACAAAAACTGATTCGGAAAAGAAATATTCATCTTCACAGCTTCAGTAAGATCAGAACACGAATTATGGGATTGATTTTTATCTATCAACGTACATACAACTTGCTTTAGACCAGAGTCACAAATTCAGAGGTAATAATGTAGGGACGTCTTTAGTACAATCTCGTATCCGTTATCTTATTACCGGAGACTACTTTAATCAAGTAACAAAATATGTAGAATATAAATAATTATATTTTATTATTTACCTTTAATTCCTCCTCAAGTTCTGAGATCTTGGCGTCCCCAGACTTGACACGGTCCTCAGCGACTTCAAGCTCGTCTTCAACGAAGGCCAATTTGCGTGATACCTGTGCATTAACATTATACGATATTCAAAACCTAAAATAAGAATTTTAATAAGACAAATAGTTCCTGAACATGTTACGAACGCGACCATTTAGTAACCGTGTACAAAATTATTTTTATCAAAGAGTCAAAGAGAACGAAATTCCAAGTTATTGAATTTGTGTGACAAGGAGCAATTCTGTTGCTAACATTTAAAAAATAAAGAAACAGAACAGACCTCACGAGGTCTACTTGACTCAATGGTTTGATCATCAGTTTAGGTAATTTATTGGGTCGCGAATTCAAATATTCTACTGTATTTTCAGGTTTAAGACTATATCCTATAAAAGAATTACAATTCACTAAAATGAGAAATTATATAAAATACCAAAACGAAATGCAAATTATTTTTTACAACATTATTATTGTAAAACCATTGTGATACTGTCATGGCGTATTGGAAACTGCATGAGTCAAGCAAGACTTTATCAGAATATAGAAAAAAAAGCTATTCTCTAAAATAACCATGTAGATATAAGGAAAAACGAGCACTGTAGAGACTCAATAAATAAGACCTTTTTGTACATTTTGGTTGCAATAAATGCTTTGACTGTACAATAGGATGATGTCATAAATCACCTCATCAGACTTGCCGTCAGCGTCCTCAGCCAGGAGACGGGCCTCCTTCAGCTGGTTGGTGAGCTGGTCCATACGCTCCTCGTCTTGCTGTGCCCTGTTCTCCAATACTTTGCACATACTGAAACAAAAAAAACTTGAATGAGATCTCCGTTGTCAAACAAAATACATTTGATTTTGATTTAAACAAAATCAAAATAATTTGATGAAATAATAAGAAAAAATGTATCGTTTGGTCCAAAAGATAAAATGAAAAAAGTTCCTATCAATGTCTTAAAACAATATGAATATTCATTAATCCATGCCAGGTGATAGTGTAGATCAGATTTTTTTATCTATCTCGATTTCCTAATTTTAGTGTTAGAATAAAGTTGAACCTTGTTTCTGCGATACATATTGTGGTACATAAGACTAGGAAAGTGTTTTTTCCTCTACATCGCCTTGGTTTGTACGAGTTAAAGGAAAAGCGTCTCGGGGGATCTCGATAAATAAAATGAGCATCATTTCCGTACTAGTTACCTATTCCATCTTCTTCCCGATTTCATATTTAATATTGTAGATATATGATGGAGATTTATTTGAAAATACTGGTTCTTATGATGATCTGAATTGATTTATGAATGTCAAGAAGATAAATGTAATCTATCAATAAACTGACAATTGTTAATAAACTGTTTCATGGATGTGTGAATGAAGATCTATTTTCCAGATGTGGTAATTTGTAGTCATATTTCTTTCCAAAAGTATTTTACTATATGTAGGAACATGTCCCTGATATACTTAAATAGACCGTATGATATTACAGTGTAAGAGTGTTATACCTCCCTATGAATTACAAGGCTAATAAATTATCTGACTACAATCCGCACAACAAGAGATGAGACCTTATTGATTACTGATTTGACTTGGGCAGAAGACGATTTCTAGTAAAATGGTATAGAAATCGTCTACTGCGCAGGTTGAATGACGTCTCATCCTTCGTGCATGGTGCGGATTGGTCAATCTGCTACGCATAATTTGTTTAAGTTGCTCACCGGTTGTTCTCGTCAGCAGACTGCTGGGCCTCAAGCAGTTTCTGCTGGGCTGTGCCGGACCTCTCCTCGGACTTCTCGAGGTCCTCCTCAATCTGTTGGACCTTCCTGTTGAGGGAAGCGACCTCAGCCTCGGTGGCGGTCAGCTGCTTTTCCCTCTCCTCGAGGTCCTTGTTTGCCTGCTCCAAGTTGTTTTTGTTGAGGGTGAGGTCAGCTTCCACCTGGGAGAGCTTCTTGCCGAGTTCACGGACTTCCTCATTTACCTGGGGATAAGTAATTATTGTATTTAACTATGTTGTTTTAGCTTTTGTAATTCTAAAGTTTCCTTCGAAATGAAGACTTGGTATAACTTTAGTTTTATAGTTATTTAATGAGAGTTTCTAAATTACTGACTTTGTAAATTCTCTCCGTACACCAAATAGAGTGTTTAAGCATCGTCAACTTCACCAACCTTCAAGAAAGATAGTTTCTGCGAATATCTCTGCAAATCGTTTGTTTAGGATGGTGTCGTAAAAGCAGGAGAACACTCCAATATAGTGTCATCTCCAACTCAACAGGGTAATACGACCGTTTACCTTCTCGGCGCGGAGGTTGGCGTCCCTAGCCTGCTGCTCGCAGGTGTCGGCCTTGTCCATGGCATTGTCCTTCTCCAGCTTCATCGCCTGCATCTTCTTCTTGATCGCGTCCATGGTGGCGGCTTTGTGTCTTCACTTTCCGGTCGAAAAAATACGCCAGTTACTGGCCTGAAAGAAACATTTTGATTATTATTTATTGCTAACGAGTACTACTTATTTACTAGCCCAATAATTTAGTAGCCAACTAATTTTGCTTTTTGTCATAATGATAGACGGGAACTTCAAACAGAATATGATGCAATTATTCTAGGCCAAAGAAACCTATTGACTAGTCTAAGCAAGAACTAAGTATTAAATTATATTTACAATTTCATTTCGGACAGTCACCTCATGATAAAATTAGATCCAATGATTCATAAGAATTTAATAATTCATCATAACATATGATCGTTAATGTCAAGAGTCTAAACGTTGACTGAAAATCATTTTTTACTGTCGATAAAAGCTAAAAATAGAAGCGGTAACTCTCCTCAAAAGTAATTTCAGAATATATTGATATTTCACTCTAAATAAGTCGCGTAAGCTTTATGTACGTACGTACTACATAAATTGTTATTGGCATTTTATTTTAACCTTACAATGCAATGCAATGCCAATAACAGCCCGCCCAGCGCTAAAATATGTACAATATTATTTTAAATGCTTTGTCCTGAAACTGGCTGACGTATCAATGCACAGTCTAAAGTGAGACCCTACAAGTTACTACAATTAGCAGTTTTAAACCGCTGATCGCAGTAACTTGGAGGTTGTGTGGTGTGACTCCAATAAGAAGAATGGATTTTCCGAAATTTCTATTGAAAAACGAGATACACACAAACATAGTAGCGCGGGTTTGGCTAGTGAAGAATATAATTTTAAATGCTTTTGTTAAGTCACTAGACCCATCCAGTTATGAACAACATTTATCTGTTGCTTGTTCATAATTTTGTTCAACATTATAAACTAGCAACAGATAAATGTTCTCCTGTCATAAAAAAATAAATTTTATTATTTTTTTATGACAGGAGAACAAAGCCGCTAGCACCAGATGGCGATCGGAGAAAACACCGCCCTCCATGGACTGGATGAAACAAGAAAGTTGACTGAAGAAAGTGTACTACAAGAAACTTGGATGGGTTACCCACATTGAAGGAATGAAGAATAATTACCTACCTACATTATGAAGTTATAATTAAGTATGTAATCATTTATTGTAATGTACTTTGACCAGAGAAAGTGCCTGTAAAGACCCACTGAATATTTTTTTTATACAAAAAAGGTGGCAAACAAGCATACGGCTCGCCTGATGGTAAGCATCACCGTAGCCTATAGGCGCTTGCAATACCTAGGGTATCACTCACGTGTTGCCAACCCTCCCAAACCCCCCAAGTGGAGCTCTGGAGACCTTACTCACCGTAGGAACACAACATGGCCGAGACCAATGCTATTTGGCTACGATCTTCCGTAAGGTGGAGGTCCTTCCCCAGACGGGCTGCTCCGATTTGAGCGGATTATCCGCTGTGCCCTACCTCTCTTAAAAATAAATGTTTATTAATAAATGTTTTAAATCTTTGAAGGGGAAAAGGAAACAGGCAGGACGTGTATTAAGTTCCTATTGTGTAATTATGTCAACCTACAGTATCAAAAATATTGTATAATGGGACCTAAATATGTTGGCAATGTGCCAGCAACAGTAGCAAGCGTTTGATTATGCTGGAAATAAATTATATTTCGACACAATTATGCCATGCAGAACCCACATAATCGATTTTAGATGTATTGTTACCTATTAGAATAATGACTTAATTTTTTATTGATTTCATCTATTTGATTGGGGCATTGATGGAACTTGTGGTATAATAACACACGCGAACCTATTGTATACTTTATCATTGTTATGGAATTCTGAAAAATCTATTCTTAACCATCATGTCTTCTCCTTTCAAACTAGCTGCTCACCAAACTTCAGGTATAGTTTAACAGTCTCTAGTTCTCTACTATTATTTTCAATGTTTTCAATAGAATCTAATTTTTCAGCAACGCCTAGCGGTAGTTAACAGCTTGATGTCATCAAAATGTCATACAAATCGTTCCAGTTAGGTTATTCCTACGGTACCAGGCACTTGAAGACCATAAGCGTCTCTTCACATGTACTACAACCACATCAAATCGAAGCGACGAAAGGTGGTCAAACTGTTCGTAATTAACGCGTGTAGGTTCGCTGCCGCTTGACATTTTGTATTTGCGATGTGTTTATGTGGTGCAGACTGATTTGACCGCATTGTTGCTACGTGGCTGCTATGTGGTCGGTATTAAACCACGCGTTCTATAACTCTCAACCCTCATTTTCATATAAAATAGCGTCCGACCGACCACGTGTTTCGGTGGTGATGTGGTTTTTTGACATCGGTGGTTTGTCACCTAAGCTAAGACAGGTTTGAATAGTTCGTTGACATAAGTATGACCCTAAGTTTGATTTATGGGATATTTTCAAAGTTCTCATGTAATTTCTAATGAGAATAAATATTTCTTAACCTGAATCTCCGTAATTAGGATAATATTCAACTTTCCTTATTGCGAAAGAGTGGGTGTGTGAGAAGAATTGGGTGTAAAAGGATGTCTAAAAGCTCATTGGCAAAAGGGTTTATCACGGACTGGAAACACATCCGTTTAACACAATTCTTTTAATTCGCGATGGACTGAGAAGAGTTTGGGAACTTCTGCAAAAACACCCAAACAAAAACAGGAGTAGTAGATCAGACATCAGTCAGCAACCATCGAGGTATAGAGGCAGACTTGACAGATTTCAAGTAACAAAAGCAGGTTTATTGGTGCTAAAATTTTAATATAACGTGAAAATAACTTTTTAATGTGAACCATAAACCGAGGGATATGTAATGTCCGTTTGGGTTGGCGATGCAAAAATAAAACTGTGACGTCCCTAGTTATTCTTGGCTGTCCGCAGTTATAATGAGCAACCAACAGCTGTTATTTGGACTCGCGAATGTGCCCTCGTTATCCGAATAACTCAGTAAAAAGTTTTGAAAGTATTTGAGAGAAATTCTGTGGTAGTTTTCCACATTTCTCCCACAAAAATACAAGCTATAAATTGAACTATTTACGTAATCGATGTTGAGTTTTGTTCAATCTTGTGTTGTCGCATTTCCAAATTATTTAATGGATTGGACAAAGTGGTGGTCCGCTTGCTTGTATCTCATGCTTGTACCTACTGCTTGCTGTGATGCTCGTTTGATTTAATTTATTCTAAAATATTAAAAATTGTTCTTATGTAAAACTTTAAGTAGAAATTAGTTTAACTAATTAAAAATTAGTTCTTAAATTATTTCTATAACATTATTGGTAAATATTTATGTAACACATTATTACAATTAAGTAAAGTAAGAAAAGTAAGAAATGTTCCTAAAAATTTTCAAGTAAATATTTTATGGTCTAAAATCTGTGATTTTTATTATTACTAAACTGTCCCTGCTGGACAAAAGTCCATACCCTTACCCGTTCCATGCGTTTCTTATATTCATGAATATGAAGATTGAACGTGAAAATCAACCACGCTTGTTCAATGCGGGTTAAAAATCTTTGATGTCTAATAATTGTAAAAATAGTAAAATATAATTGGAATAATTTTAATTTAATAAAACAAATATCTACACAAAATCTCAAAAATAATTAAGCATAACATAATAGGGCGGTCAAACCCAGGCAGGCTATGCCCGCCCTATTTTTCCATTGTCTGGCTGACATTGAAACCTTGACATCATTCCCCAAATACATGTAACCTGATCACTGCACATAATTTTAACTTTTCCTAAAATCATTCCCAATATAAAGACCATAATCGATTGTATTTTTAATGGCTGCTTTTACAAATTAGTTTATTAGTATTATTATTAGTTTAGTAATTGTTTTAGAACTTCGACTGGGTGACGCATCCAAAACCTCAAAATTCCAATGTGGACCTGCAGGATAACTTAATTCTAAATTCCATTCATACCAAGTACCAAGTTACTAATGACAGTTTATGTTTACGACAGGAAAGAGCAGCAAAGTCATAATTCAAAGAGCATCGTCCCCAACATTTTCTTGATAGTTAACCGCTGTCATTTCGATATGCTTTTGAAGTGGTGCCAAGTGCCATCATACCACGTAGGGAAGCATCTGAAAGTTTTCAGATTCAGCACCTCTGTGTCACACTCTACCTATATTATACGTAAGGTATGTTCCACTCTACCAAGCATAAGATTTCCAGTAAAATTCAACAATTGTGATTTAATTAGCTTTTCATACGTAATTGTGGTAACATAATGTTGTTTGCTTTATCGAAATAAAGTGTTTTGCGATCGATTCATGTTTAATTTATAACGATGTATATTTTAAATACGACGATTATTTCTAGCTTTTGTGCCAAGTATAGTGGATTGGAATATACTTTGTTTCTATGTATACCTTGGTATTTAGTATCAAATGTGTACATATTATGCTATTACTGACATAGATATAAGTACAAGAGTTTTATAATATCTAAAAACTCTTTCTCAATAATAAAAATTTAGAGAAAATCATTACAAATGTACCTACTACCTACATACCTCTAAATTTTCCTTTTCAGTAAGTATTAATTTACAATAACTCGTGATCTTTATTTGTATACGTATATATATAAGTACTTATTGTAATCGTTTTATGTGTCGGTATTTGAATGTCTGTTGTTTATTTGAAGGAATTATACGCTTGATTCGTCGACTGCTAAAAATGTGCTTTTCAATAATGTTATTTGATCTTTAAAACAATTCTACTACTTTAATGGAAATGTATTGTAAGTTTTGTGTCGGGGAATGTGTTCGTTTCCGGTGGGATGATGGCGTCCTAATTACATGATATATGGGGCAAGTCTATATCTAAATAAAAGTTGGGACTAGTTTCCTCATCTTGCTAAATAAATACTGATGCGAGCATGCCGCAAATAGGTTACAAGCTCGAGTGGCGCGGGCGTGGGCGGGCGGATCGCGGAGCGAGGGGGACACTATTTTCAGCGAGGCCGCGCGCGCGCTGAAATCCGAGTCACAACGGCGGAAAACGCGAAGCCGCGCACCTCGCGAATTCCCCTGTTCGCCCCTCTCAAACGACACTACAATCTTTTCAACCCCTTTTATCAACAACACATTTCGACAATCCATCATCGACCTAACCAACAACCTCGCGCCTGATACAATTATTTAAAACGATGACACCGCCAAATATGTAGCTGAAACGTCAGCTTCCAGCAGCTTGGATACTCCACACTTCACGCCACTTAAGTGTCACTATCACATCACAAACACCGTCCGTGATGGCGTTGACAGGAGCCAGGCTCCTGGCGAGGTCCTGAAGTATCCAAACTGCTGGGCGGGGGTGCGCGGGGGCACTCACCTCACGGGCGGGCTGTTCACACGGCGGAGCGACACGCACTGCGCCGCCGCCGCCCTCGCGGTTCCACCGCGCGCCCGCCCGACTATTTTCGGTGCCAAAAATCCAGGATTCCGATCCGCCATCGCAATCGCGACGGCTGCTGCGACCGCCACCCGTCACGCTCCCACACTCTGGCGTTTACACTGGATTGCAATGCGAGCGATCCTCCGGCGATGCGCGAATATCATGAATCGACCTATCGATCCTGGCTGTCAATGACGGCTCCCGTCGCCGTCTCACTCGCTCGCCAATGATTCATTAAACGTTGCAGATTTATAGAATTCTTTGAAAGATCGTCCGGTTGACTACAACAACCCGATCCCTTCTAAAATTAGCAGCATATTGAGACCATTCATTTCCAAATACAACTTTCATCGCCTTTGTTAATAAAACAGCAGCATATTTTAACGTACGCTACATTTTACTACTTATCTATCTATGTATAGTACACCCATAGATTGAGATAATATGTATTTGTGGTACCACTTATGAATGCAAACCAATCTTCTTGTTGACTTTCTTTAAAATTTCATAGACATAATAACATTACGTACCTAGTACCTTATAAAAAAGAGGGTAGCTTAATAAAATCAATAAATGAACATTGATGATACATTTGAGCACCTTAGAGTTAGAGGCACTCTACGTTTTTTAAAATTTGGGGACAAAATAAAAAAGTTATTTTTATTACAAATAATTTATTTTAGAATGAACAGTCACTTAAAGCGCTGAAAGGTACACTTCATGAGAGAGAAGCTAATCTATAGAAATAAAGCAGTCATCCTTACTTACATTATCTAATTGAAACAGTAATAGATTTACGAATGAAATTAAGCTTAGCGTTTCCATGTAAAATTACAAATTCATACAATCAAAATTCCCATATAAAAACTAGGCTAAACAAGTACAAAAACTATTTTAATAGTGCCTACCATAAACACAAATCGTTAACTATTATGTCATAAGATTATATTTCCATTTTTTGTATTAAAAAGACCAACTATCCAAGTAGATATCCATTTCATTGAATACTGCACGATAGCGTTCTAAAACAAGCGTGAAACTTGAACAAACAGTTTTGCTTTGTATATTTTCGGTAAACGTCGCATGAGACTCATCAGACAACTAACTCGAGAGTTATTATATTTTATTTAAATTAAAACTTAATTACTTATGGTAATTAGATTCAAGATAGATAAAAATCTTTACTAGTCGATTTTATCTCAACTGTATACTACTCTTCAATTGATGGAAAAACGTTTTGTTTTGTAATGAAACTAAAATAACATAAAATTACAACAAAAATGCAACATGAAATTAAACGCATTCTACTAAATTCTTATACAAATCCGACATGATTTATTATTAAATAAATACCTACTTAAATAGTTGGTCTATGATAAAAGGCAAAACATTTGGCGTAATGTAACGGCAGTGGCTTTAATGTTCGTTGTGGCTCGCTATAATTTATTAAATGTGTAATATAAAATGCATATTTATAACTACTAACAGTCAATGCAAATTAATTTAAAATTCTAATTTAAATACGACGATGAAAATACGGACAATATTCAGTAAAGTACGTAATATGTGTAAAGTACCTACATCACGTCGGAAAACTTTGTTTTCACAGACAGCTACTGAAGCGCATTTTAATCGTAATTTCCGGTTAAGTCTCAATCTATCTCTCTTCCTCTTCATTACTTTGACAGTGACAGCTAAAATTTTCATTAACTTTAAATCATGTGTCATTAACTTTAAAAATGCGTTTCAGAAACTGGTTGTCAGTAGTTTTCCTAAAATATTGAGCCAAATAAGTAAATTCACCCCAGCTTTACTTTGTCCGACTGTATTTATTTTTATTGCACTTAGTATAAATATTTTGTACAATTTTCAAAAATTACAGATTATGATATTTTTTTGAATTTATTCTACGGATATTCCTGGACTGTTATATTAACTAAAATGAACAATATTTTATTAATAAATAAAAAAAATCTAACTAATTTACGTCTAATACACATAATGCAATATGTAAAAGTCCAATTACAAGTACTTATACAGTTACAAAAGTATACAAAAACAAAAGTGCTGACCCAAGAGAGTCCAAAACCTAGGACAAAGAGAGCTAAAATTTTGCTCAGAGGAATGTAGATATGAAAGGATTTTTCCAACAGCATCCACGCAAAGGAAGTTCGAGTGCGGGTAGTAAATAATTTGCTCTCAGTACAGAGCCACAAACTTATTTGTGCCGGTGGCCACAACTAGAAATTGTAATTAATGCCTTGAATATCTTGACAAATTACCTTCAATAGCTTAGATCCTAGCGGCGCCCCCGCCATATCGGCACAAATAAGTTTGTGGTGTACTGGTGTACTGCACGTTTAATTATTTAAAAATTATTGTATGTATTAACCGTACTACCAAAATTTTTGTAGTTACTTATAAGTTTAGCATACCAATCACATTCACTTGAATATTTACATTGAAACAGCAAATCAGGTCCATTCATAATAGTTTTTCTACTAACATTGGCGAATTTAAAATTCTGCTTTCTTTAGTTTATCAACATTACATTGGCCCATATGGCCCTTGCACACAGTAAAAGAAATATATTAATAGCTTATTCTTGCGTTACTACTCAAAAAGATTATCTTTCTTGTCACTTTCATGCAAGTCTATAATAATATGTATAAAACTCAAGATTATATTCCGAAAACCTTTTCATAATTTATTTATTTGTCATAAATTAATAAGTAAATATGCTATCGCCGTCTTGCGATATAATTACAGCGAAATGCACAAACGCATTTTAAAGTTAATTACATATTAAGAGTGTCAAGTTAGCTCCTTTTCTTCGGTAATTTGACATTGACATCAAGAGATTTAATGTGTGATTAACTTTTAAATGGATGCACTCCGTTAATTGGACTCGATTGTCCTAGATAATTAGTTAATTTAGCCTTGCAACTTAACACAATTTTTTTTATAGGGCTAGAAATATTTTTGATTTCGTGCCAGGTGCAAAATATACCATAAACAGCGAACACGCAACCTCCACGATCAGCACTGCCGTTTCCCGCTTTCCGCCATTTTTCAGTTTTTCACAAGATGGCGGCCGTACAGCGCCACCTAGTATCCAGAAAGATCTGCGAACGTTTGGTCCACTTCTTCGGCGATAGCTTTGTACTTAATGCGTTCTTCTATCACCTCGTCTGTTTAGAAAGTTTTTATGTTAGTTTTGTTAATAACATTTTGTCACAGGTTACTAGGTAGGTACCTACTTAAAGGTAGTTTGAGTTAGTATACTGCAATGTAATGTAGGTACGCAAAGTTTATTAAATTTCAACCAGGCCTAAAGAGGTTTAACATTTCATTACAATCGTACATTATAGGAAATACAATGAAGAGTACCTGTCTACAGTATAATAACTAAAACAGGACCTTATTGTTCTAGATAGTTTTCCTTTTAAATTAACTATATTATTTGGGGGAGGCCTACGTCCAGCAGTGAACTTCTTGTGTCTGGGATGAATGAAAGAATATTATTATGTACTGCTACCAAGATTTTGGTAGGGGGTCCCCACCCCTCTGCAACCCTGTCAAATTTCTTCTAAGTATAAGTAGGTTTTTAAAATACGTTCATGACATAAAAATGTGTCAGTTATGAGTACCATAATATTCTGCGCAAATATTTGTACCTATTGAGCTTGCTCTAGATTTTCCAAAGAACCTAAGTACATTCATGTATATTCGTGTAAAGCAGTGCAACTAAATATTTATTTACTACTTACATAAAAAAACATTTTACTTACCAATAAAAGCATCTACCTCAAAATAATAATGAACAAAGCAATGTAGAAAAGAATATAACTGATGTTGGCTTTGCTATACTAAGTAGCTCCAAACTCTCGGGAAGTTAAGCGAAGTGATTAAATACGAAATAAGAAGTTAAAGTGAAGACGAAGAGTCCGTCCACACTTGTATTCGCTTAGCTTCGCTAGTGTAGGGCTAGCATTAAACCATATGCCAGTCCTTTGTAAGCAGCTAAAACTAATTAAAGTATTTTATCAATTAAGGTGTATAAAAAAAGCATACAGCCTACAGCTCTATTTATAAGTGCAGTCATGGACATAAGCGGTTCGCTCCGAATTCGCGTCTAAAACCATTTTAAAACTGACAAAATGCTGCGTGTAATTTTGCATCCCGAACCTCAGATATTCGCAAAGATGCTTTTTATAGCAGTAGCCCCAAATGAAAACAATCAGCTACAATAAAATGCGTAGGCGCATTCATCTTTCATTATGTCTTGCAGCAAATTACCATATTTATTGCACATTTTTATGTAGACATAATAATTGCAGCTGAATATGGGTAGGGTATTTTCTAAACGGTAAACTACATCAACTTTATTCCAACTTATAAAGTTTAATATGTCTCTTTGTAACATAAACAAGTCAACTCCGTACTACTAGTTTTATGAGGAAAAACTGTAATCAAGAATTTGAATTTTGAAGAATTTGAATAGAAAATAAAATAAAACAAAAGTCAAGATGTAATAAATTATTTATTATATTACTCGAAAATAAATACCGCCATACAACTATGGATTGTAATACTTTAAATCAGGAGTATAAAATATAAAATACGTCTATAAAGTAAGTTAGAAAGCGGGCGGTCGCATTGCCCGGTGTTGGAACGAGCACGCATAGCCCGAATATCCCTTTGGTGACTGGGATATTGTCCGAAAATCTTCTTATTCCTTGAGGATGAGCTCCACGAACGCGGTGTCGAGGTCGTCTCCGATGTCCTTGTACTTCTCCTTCTCGGCGACAAGTTCGTCTGTACATTTTGTAAAATGTATAT
Organism: Endotricha flammealis; assembly: GCA_905163395.2. Taxonomy (NCBI): domain Eukaryota; kingdom Metazoa; phylum Arthropoda; class Insecta; order Lepidoptera; family Pyralidae; genus Endotricha; species Endotricha flammealis. Next base: position 4,108,623 of record LR990867.1, read on the forward strand.
TTTCTCAAAAAAAATAGTGAAGTGAAAGTTTTCATTTTAGCCTTTTGTTGACGAGAAATCCTTTCGAAGTGAAAAATATGGCTAATGCAGAAACAGAACAGGAGATAATTGTTAGGTCTAGATGTTTCCTGTTAGCTCTTTATGCTTATACATTGAAACTTTGCATTGTAGGTTTAAGTTAATTAAAGTTAATAGTCTGTTTTGTAGAACTTGTTGCATAGTTTGTTAATTGTTTAATTAAATTCTAATTTCAGCAAATATCCCGGAATTAAATAACATTATTCCGGGATAATTGCGGTACTACATAATTACTTAATTTTCATAAACAAAATTATCTCCTGTTTTTAACATTAAAATTGATTCAAAATAAACCTAGGCTTTTTAAACAATAATTATAATAGTCTTGTATTACTACTTCTACTCTTACAAGTCAAGTTTTACAGCAAATTAGTTTTTAGAATTTGTATGTGCGCTTAGAAACGACATGGATATAAATAGATGACAGTAAATAGGATAAATCACTATGTACACGTATACGTATGTCCCTTTTTAATTTTGTTAAGAGTTATCAATATCGTTTCTAAGCGTTTTATAATAAAAGAAAATTATTGATGAAAATGCTTACATGTTGTGATCCTTGTTATCCGAAGCCATGCGCTTTTCCTGTTACTGTAAGCTTTTTTTTAATTCGTATAAGACACTCCAACATGCAATTTTAGGTATTAGGATTTTGTGTCAAATAGTTTTGTCTCGTTCGATGTAATTATCAAACAATTATGTTATGTTTTATTTTTGTTTACTATGATATTTAAATGCACACGTGTAGCGCGTAAGATGTTAGTGGCGTAGCGGCGACACCGCTTAGTGACAGCACGTGCACCGGTCGCACGTGCGCACGGGCGCGGCCGGCGGCGCGTGCAGCCCCAGGTCCTTGAACGTGCAGTCCAGCTCGCCGCCGATCTCATGGAACAGCTCTTTGTTGGTGATCAGTTCGTCTGCGGAAACCGCTACCATCAGTCTCCGACGAGCAGACTCCTCTCGTTAGTTCTACTTCACACGCATGCATCGTCCGAACGGTCAGGACATTGACTTTAGCACGCTAACCATTGAAAAACTATTCCATCAGCTATATTTGTGCTTATTTATTTACAACATAAAAAATAATATACTCTTCATAAATGTAATTTCGCGCCGAGGGCGTCTTTGTCTTATCGTAAGCTTCTCCTGCATCACCGCATCTTTGTATATTTCTATTTCCGTTAAGATGGTGGAGCGGCTTCGGCGGGAGCGGGAGCAGGGGCGGCTTCAGGGGCGGGTGCAGGTGCGGGAGCAGCTTCAGCTGCAGGAGCAGCCTCCGCCGCGGGAGCGGGAGTAGGGGCAGGGGCAGGGGCAGCGCCCTCCGCTGCAGGTGCAGCGGGGGCACCTTCGGCTGGAGCGGCGGCGGGGGCTGGAGCGGTAGCACCCTCGGCGGGTGGAGCGGCGGCGGGAGCACCTTCGACCGGTGCAGCCGGAGCGGGCGCAGCTCCTTCGGCTGGGGGAGCAGCACCCTCGGCGGGGGCAGCCGCCGGTGCCGCTCCCTCCGCCGGAGGTGCTGCGGGTGCCCCTTCAGCCGGCGGTGCAGCACCCTCTGCGGGAGGAGCAGCTCCCTCCGCCGGGGGAGCCGCAGGGGCTCCCTCGACAGGAGGAACAGCACCGTCCGCCGGGGGAGCAGCACCGTCGGCTGGTGGAGCAGCGCCTTCGGTTGGTGGAGCCGCGCCTTCGGCTGGCGGGGCAGCACCATCGGCTGGCGGAGCGACAGCGCCATCTGCCGGTGGCACTGCTCCATCTGCGGGTGGAGCCGCTCCGTCAGCCTGAGGCGCAGCTCCGTCAGCCGGAGGCGCCGCTCCGTCGGCCGGAGGCGCGGCCGCGTCTGCGGGTGGCGCTTCGACTGGTGCGGGTTCCGGTTCCGGCGCGGGTGGCGGTGGCGGTGGCGGCGTGGGCTCCTTGGGCTTCGGGTGCAGGCGCTCGTACTCTTTGCGCGCGGCCTCGACCTGGCGGTCGTTGGGGTCGACGCCCGGGATGAGCTCGACGAACGAGTCGTCGATGCCGTCGCCGATGTCGTTGAACTTCTCGGTCTCGCCGATCAGGTCATCTGCGGCAGGCGGCGCGGTGAGCGGCCTCGTCTCGGGGGCATGCGTTAACACCGCTACGCTCCATGCTTCGCTACGCTACGGGAGATGGTTCGGAGGGTCTTCATGCCGGTGCCTCGGGCGATGGTTATGTACAGTGCGTCGGCGTCCGTTCCCGTTTGCCTTCTCTCTTTCCGAAGTTCGTTTCGCGCTGTTCTTTAAATCGGCGAGCACGGCGCAGGCAACTTTCGACGACGTTAATGATAGTGATTTCGTTTCATGATATTTATAGCTGATAGAATTGATATTATTGAGTTAGTCAGACGAAGAGGAGGTGAAAGGATCACACGGATTAGTAAAAAAACACAACAATAAAAATAATAATATATATTTATAAACACTTGTGTTAGAATACTCTTAAAACCATTAATTTATTTTCACGATCTTAACTATCAATCCATTAATCGATAACATTAAAAAGACGGATTTCTCTCGATCGAGGAGCTCATCGCTGTCGTAGGTCGCGGCGGCGCGCGGATTGATTGCCAGCTCACGCATAACGAACTACTGAAGAGCTACGTTCATTGCAGCAGTAGAATGGTCGTCATTTATTCATCGATTAATTTAAATAAATAACAACAAACTCAATTTATGACACAAGAAAAATCATACTCGAAACAAAATAGAATATTCAATACTTCATAGCAAAGTATATTATTACTTATAAATATCAATATTTACTTGTTACCATCACTCATTAAATAAAAATATCTAATCTCTTCTCTAATATTAAGTAAATAAGAAGTTCATAATAAATCGCGGAGTGTGCGAGCGAGACGCCATCCGATATAAATAAATATGCTAAGACATTACAAATCGAAGGGAAACGTTTTGTTCTATGAGGAATGTCATACAGAATGATAAGTGCGACGTCGCAATTGTGCGGCTTGGTCCCGAGTGGAATGTCGACGACTTACATCTAATGTAGAAGCGTTATCGCATTCATAGCATACAGACATAATTAACAATGACTAAAACATGAAACCGACAAGTAAATAATTGTGAATCAAATAAAATAAAAATTGCACATGGCAGTGGTGTCGTAGCGAACCGAAGTCGACGTTACATTTTGTAAGAAGCGGCTGGCAATTACTATCTATTTCTAACTTGTAACAACTAAACGCCCACACCTCGCTCCTAAATGCATAAATGCAGCTAAAATTATACGTCTATACATGTCATGTGTAATGTAATTCACCTTTTAGAGTTACGGTCTTCGATAGAAGACAGAAAATCCCACAAGTCTTGGATTAAAGACGTGATATGCCAGGACGAAAAATTTTGTCTTCCATACAAGACCGACAGCTAAAAAGGGCAAATTTTCCATTTGTGCTTGTTTTTTTTTTATACTAGTCTTTCATTAAGCTCTTGTTCCACTTGTTTTCTACATTACACGTGACACGGAATATGTATCGTAAATGAGTACTTAGCTAGCGTTACACTTGAAGGAATATCAGTCGTGGAAACTTTCATTAAGTTTTATATAATTTACGGTTTTTACCGATAGTGTAATGTAAACGGTTTCAATCTAACATTTCCGCGACGGAATTCAAGGACGATTTCAAGTGTAACGCTCCCTAATATTACACCGGATATTGGTACAGACAGCAACACAAGTAGATCACTTTAGCAATGGCATTAGGTTTTAAAGTGTTCTATCTAATTGAATTTATAAAAGCTTAGCTTTTGCCATAATATCGCTTTCCCATGGCCATTTTGCTTTCGCTTCCAAAATGTATCTAGTATTTTTAAACAAATCGAATAACATATTTGGCAGACACAGAAGAGCATGTGAAGGCCTTGTCGTTGTACGAATTTCTTTATATTTAATTCTATTTTTGTTGCTGACTCTACTGTTCATGTGACGTCACTTCAATAGGAGCGAGGGAGGGACGCGGCGGGCGAGGTGTTCACATGTTCTGGATGTCGTGGAGAGTGGCCTCCATCTCCTCTTGCAGGAGTTTGCTCTTTTCGCGCTCGGAGACCAGGTCGTCTGCAAGGTGGACGTGGCCACGGTCAGTCGCACACACAACAACGCACTATTGGATCAAACGTTCATTGACACAGAAAACGACTTATTAAGGGATACTATGTAGCATATATTTGTGATCAGGGAGCCCCTTCGTACACAAGGCTACATAAATCTTCGACACTCTACGATTTTAGTCTACAAGCGAGTGGCGAATCCCTTGATACGCCAGGTCTCATCCCTCGTGGTGCGGATTGTACCATTCTAATGCAATCGACCGTCTTTGCAATTAAAGCAGTCATGTGAATGTTTATATATTTCTCTCAATTATATTCTACAGAAAGAAATATATTATTGGAACATGTATTTATAAAATAATATTGATCGTAATTGAATTATGAACGTTTGAACCAATCGGTACAGGCAAAAACAACATATAAAAAACATGCTCAAATCATATAACATAAACGAGCATCTAGTAGGAGAACAAACATGCTCACAAAATAAGAAAAAAATAATTTTATAGACACAGAAATATGATTCTAGCTTTGTACTATTGAAAGATAAAACGTTTTTTATAATAAATAATTATATTTTTGTGCTTTTCGTTATGGGTTTATATTTTATTATTGCTTTAGGATCTTTAAAAGCGACACATTTTATGTGTCGTCGAGAACTAGATCTCTCTTACCCACCGCACATCCAATTTAAAGATAAAGGGTACTGTGGTGTGGCAAAAATATTTTAAGTAAATAAGAAAAAAACGAGGCGAATAATACTTTTTCAACTAGAATCTATATTTCTGTGCATGTATACAATCAGCTGCAGTAAAATGTATGATACGCTTTTAAAACGATATAGCTCTAAATTTGTACATGTACATATTATTGCAACTGACCGCACATGAGCAAGTAAACTAAAACTGTTACTATGAAAAGAAAAAAAATTAAGCTCTGAATTATAGCGAAAATGACATTAAAAAAATAAGCTTTCAAATCTATTGTACAGCATTGAATAAGCCAGCTAAGGCTGGGTAAGTGCATGAATGTTGAAAGCTCGGTTATATCAAACTATGTTATTGAACTTGACTTCAGAGAATTTTAACCCATTTTTAACTTAACCGAACAGCTGTACGTGTAAACTATATCTGGAGAACCTTGAAAACTAGCATCAGAAATTTAATTATTATCAAAATATAATAAAAATATGTCATTATTTCCTAAATTAGTTATAATTTGCGAATATAAACGTAATATGAATTAAATTAAACTGTAATAACATGATTGGTTTTGAATCTTAAAGAAGTCTAGCATGTTATTTGACCTAAAAGATCAAAGAACGATACATAAATCTATCAATTAAGTTACCCAGAATCATAGATTACTTAACCGTTACTTCGTAACTAGGATGTAAAAAGGTTATATTTCGTTTATATTCGCAATTATATACTAAAATATATAATATATATTGAAATATATAAAATATATGTTGTATACCTTCAAGCCTGTCGACCTCCTTTTGGAGTTTCTGCACAGAGCGCTCAGCGAACTCAGCACGCGCTTCAGCCTGAAATTTTTAAGATACAATTTTTAAAACGTGTTTTTAATTAAACAGTCTATTTTCAGATTTTGTTTTCTAAATTCAATATTTACTCTCTCTATTTAAAAAAATATATATTTTAAGTTTTAAGTTCTCGATGTTTTTTTTGTGTTAAGTTTTTCGTCTAATAAGTGACATCGTTACTTTGTCACAAAATAAAGAGAAACAAAAAAAAAAAAAAATTATTAAAGGGTTTTCTGATTAATATAAATGTAATGATTAACAGATTTTTAAATTTTAATTACTTTATTCTCTGCTGAAAATAGACTGTTTTTCAATCGAGAAAGAATATGCATTTAAAAAGTTAATCCAAATTAAAAATTTAAGTTAATTGATGTATTCTCACAAAAAAAGAAGTTAATTTTTACATCTCATTAGAAATAAGCTAATTTTAAATCTTTGAAACAAAAACTGTACAATTTTTAATATTTTTATACATTAAAACCACAAGTAATATCCTGTTAGACAAGTTAAACGTCACAACACATGCAAATTTACCTTTACCAAAGCCGATAAGTTGTATGCTGGTACCATATCTATATACCATTACCATATTACCATTGTATATCTACTGTATGAGAGTGAACATAATATAATATAATGTAATAGCCACTCTGGTCGTTGTATAAGGAACATTGCTCTATTGTTATAAAAGTATCGTCAACTATCCGAACGAAGACAAGACGTGATACGTAATAATTATAAGGACTGATTTAATAAACAAGACATAACAGGCAAGTTTATAAGATTCTTTAAATGAAAAACATATTTTTTCATAGCAAATCTGGAATGAGTAAAAATTTGATTTATTTTAGATGAAGGACTTTAAAACAAAGTTTTATTATTTCTGTATTCTTTTCTATTTCATTTTTATCAGGATTTTGTTCTTAAAGGACTCGGTTACTGCTACTCTGCCTCTTTATCAAAGATTACAGGTATGAGGATAGCATGTCAACGACCAGAGTGTGTTAAGGCGCTGCTCCATTGGTAAGTTACGCACGTTTACTACGTAAGTATGAAAATATAATTATGTAAACCACTGCACTCCACGAACAATACTATTTTATGAAAGAAGTCAAAGATAGGCAATCAGTGCTGCCATGTCTTTGTTTATTAAATGGAATAAAGAGAAGGAAAGAGTTCAGTATCAGGATCGCTCAAAACTACTTCACAACAATAATTCTGTGAGAGGGTAGTACGTCTCCGGTAGATCTATTCCTAGTGACTCTACCATAAGTTAATCCACAAAATGCTTGTGTTTTTTTATATTTTCATAAAAACAAAGTAACCGTGCATCATGGAGTAGTGTCTTTGAAGAGTGAGCACAACTTACTTGCGTCAATTTCTGCGAGAGGCTGTGGATCTTATCCTCGACGTGATCGCGCGACGCCATCGCCTAGCCACAAGGATGGGTTACTGACGGCAAGCACCGACATGCCGCGACCCGTGTTGTCAATGTACGCTGATACTAACCTCCTATATTTACCCTAAAGTCAGGGAGAACAATGTACTCTGATACTAACCTGCTACCATAACTCAAAAATCAGAACTAACTTCAGGGAGAACTAATTTTTTTTGCATTGTATTGTAACCTTATCCCCATCGGATGAGATTATTATTTAGGATTAATTTTCATTATAGAAGAAATAGAAATAGGAAGGATATTCAATGAGAAATATTCTATTGAAAAAACTATAGGTTTTAAAAGCATTTCGAGTCAGATATCACATTTTTATTCACCAAAATTGGAAATACAGAGTGAAATACTGAAAGATATGAGTTTCTAGACAATGTTGGTTACGGAAGATATTTAAATATTCATACAAATAAAGGTCAAGGTTTTACTGTATATTCAATGTTTAAAATATTGTATATTCAATACAATTTAGCATTTACGATTACGTAAAAGAAACCAAGATTGGTGAAGTTTGAGACAAGGATTTATATAAACATTGAACGAGGAACTAATAAAAGGCCAAAACAAGTCAATGTTTTGAACAAGTATGGGTGTTCAGGAACAAGGTGACATAAAGCCAACAGAAGAGACACGAAGCGGAGAGAAACAGAATATTTTTAGAACTGTTGTCAATGTTAATGTTGTTGTTAGGACATGACTTGTCAATTTCATTTTTGTTGTCAATTACCAAAAAAATATTGATAGAACAAAAGTTTAGGATTTGATCCATCACTTGACGTTCAATAAGACGTATTCTCCGTTGTTTTATTTACATTACAAAAGCATTTACAAATATCAGCGTACAATCACAACACAGGCGAAAGGTACATACATATTACATAGAAAAAACAATTAATACACAGATAAAGAGAGAGAAGATAGACCTATATAAATACATAGATGAAGCACCAACCGCTGTCAGCGGACAGACTACCCGACCTACACCACGATTGTAGCCACGTACAGTTAAGATGCACACAAAATAATAGACGGATCTAAGACCGAAGAACGTACCGACCAAACAAAGGATGCGGTTAGACCAAGAGCTCTAAATAATTAGCCAGCAGATATCTTACGATATGGAGTTCCACAAATTGCTGATAAGTTTTACTTTATCATCTAGATTGTTTGTCAATTTTTGTATGTCTTTTCGAAATTTAATTTAGGTACCAAATAACTTTTTTCTGTACACATTGCGACATAATGAAATCTAACAAAATACTTACGCAGTAGATGAAGTAAATTTACTAACATGGCTAGTTTAAAGCTCTTCGATCTGACCACGCCCTTAAGCCGATGTTACCATCAGACTAAATATTAGCCAATGGTAATGTTGACTTTGGCTTTAAACAAGACCCAGAAACAGAAAATGGCGATGAGCATGAACCTATCTACAACCTTAACCACGTCTATCTACGGTATCATCCTGTTCGCTGTCTCCTTTTACCTCTTTCAGTTGTGCGTCGAGTAGTTTTACTTGGCCCTCGTATGTTTCTTCCCTTTGCGTCGCCTGTGATTATTATTTGTTAACGAAAAACACAAAACGAAAACGGAAAAACCATGCAGCGTTTTACAACGACCCGCGATTTAGGGGTCGCTATAACCCGCCAAACACGTCTCACTAAGAGCTAAGTTACACTGACATTAACGTTAGGAACATTAAACAGCAGCCAAAAATGAAAAGAGTAGAAATTAAAAAATGTGGAGGTAAACGGAACACGGCAAGAATACGCACTACGGTCTGTATCATCATTACCATTATTGTTACATTTCGAAAAAGCTTCTTAATGCGATTTATATTTTTTATCATTGTAAACATTCATTCATCATTGGATTTGGGAGTCTCCAGGATGAGTCAGATTTTAATTTGAAAAATCAATTTCACCTATAACATAACATCCGAATATATTCGGTTTGTTTTATGCTAAAAAAAATATGTTGTCAACTAACAAATGGTAAATCCGACACAGACCCTGCACTATAAATGCTGAATGCAGTTAGGCAAGCGAAAACACTCGCTTATTGAACCGATCTCGTTCATTCACACCTCCTTTAGGCGGGTGGTGAGGGTTTTGATCTGATTTTTGTACTCCTCCTCACGTTGGTTGGCCTAGAATGTTACATATTTTATCATTTCTCTATAAAATAAACATTTCTTACGCGAGATGTGATCAAAAATCTCTGTATAAACGCGGGGTAATCTAAAAACGGAATATGAATCATAAATGGATACCTAATTAGCATATACTGGGAACAATGCCTTCCTGGCCTTTGAATTTGACCTCGAGTTATCAAGGTTTCAATAACGTCCATATAATCTACACTTGTTGGTTGGTGCATCATTCACTGGTAATCATTATGGGACTCATTTAATACTAAAACTCTTCAGGTGGTTGAGATATTCTCGTCATTTTCAGTAGCGTAATGCTTACCTTCCATTTCAAACGGAGCACTCTCAATACACACTCCTCGTAACCGCCATGGATGGCTTCTTAGCTGTGCTTTCAAAAAAATTTGCAAAGAGGAAGTTTTGAAATTCATCAATGCAAGTTTAGTTTTTTTTCGCTCAATTAACAGTGGAAGGTGAGCATTAGCCTCACTATTTTGTAATTTTATCAGAATATTGTTATTGAAAATTGTAATGTAACATACCTTCTCCTCAGAGACCTCAAGGGACTTCAGGTTGTTGCCAACAACACGCAACTCCTCCTCAAGCTCGACGATTTTGCTGGAAAATAATGAAAGTACAATCAAACCTCACTGTTCACTAACTTAGTAACTAATACAAAAATGTCACTGGTATAGATATTATTCTGATCCCAAATTAGGAACCCTTTACCAAACAATGTGATATGCTACCAAATTCGGAATAAGTATTTGTAGGTCACATAAATAAAATTATTTCAATGCGGGAATCGAACCTGCAGCCAATGTATTAATTAATAACAACTGTTTATCCATTTGATCACCTAGGTCATTTTAATCAAATAATCTGACATTAAAATTTTATTTACAACATTAACTTGGAGCTATTATTCTTAAACGTGTACAAATATGACATATTGATGACACTACACAATTTAGAAAGTTCCAATTAATTTCAATGACCAAATCATTTCTTATGACCTACATATTTGTCAATTGATACAATACTCAATAAGTACCTAAGCTATGGTGCAATAATGAAAGAATAAAGCATGTGCCTATTATTACGGTGTTATCTAAATATTGACATTGATAGATGCCCAACATTAAATTTATAATAACAAATAATGTAAAATGATATCATAATTTTCAGGAATTGGGCAACAATCAACAAAATAACATGCAATATAATAAAGATGTGACAAAAATAGTCGTGAAGAAAAATTTAGAAAATTTGCAAAGTGACACAATTAGTATGTGTTTAGCTTCGTATTTAGAGTATTTTTTGTCACAGTACTAGCATATTAACGTATTCTACGAGTGAAAATGATTCAAGGAGATAACAATTTGCAAAGTATATAGTGCGTTTGAATCTTATTTTCGTTCGTAGATAAACATGAAATCGTGTTTTAGTGAAATCATTATGAGTATACACTGGAGCATCTGTACTTCTAAAAACATTGAGCAAAATAAATCAATTCATTCAACGTAGCAAGGTTTAAATTTGAATGTACGTTTTCAGTTGACCATACACGAACTGAGCAAATCATCACGCGCGTTTGTGTAATATTTCATTGGGAACACGCAACTTGTAAATCTGACATTTTAGCAAAGAGTCAACGTAAAAAGGCACGAATATTTCAGACATTATCAGACGGTTCTCCAGACAAAAAATATGCAATGGAATTTAAATAGGAAGAAAATGCTCAAGCATACACTCTAGATTTAATCCGATTCAATTAATTTTATTTATTGGTTAGGTCTGATCCTTTCCAACACCGTTATGATGATTCATCACGATTTGACGGAAAAACACTGGTGAAACCAACTTAGAAACAAGGAGGACTCTGTTAGAATGTGTTTTGTATTCTAGTCGAGTGGGTACGCCGTACGGGGTCGTTGTTTCTGAGCCGGTGCCAGGCTGACCTACTTTAACTCCGGTTCAGGACCTACCGGCTAATTCAAACATGATTAAGACTGACAAGACTAATTTTTGAAATTCACTAGGTCTTTTAGGGACTTCCGACTTCTGGCCTACATCATTTGTATCATCTGTGTGACCTTTAACATTCACCGAGGTCCATTATAACAATGAACAACAAATCTCATTGTAATTATTTTCGGTACAAAAGCTATGGTTTTAGGAGACGATGAATTGAGTGAGAAAGAAATTAGATGTAATAGGATGACACGACATAGTTTAGATGAATTTAAAAAAATCAATCATTTCTAACAGGTAACCGGGTTTCCACTACGAGACTGATTAACGGTCGGTTATGTATATCTGGCGCTAAGTGACAAGATTTTTGTATGTGACGCAGACGGCGAGATGCTCTCATTTGAGATATACGTAACAGAGTTTCGTTTAACCGGTAGGCCCTGGTTTATAGAAGTAGCAATAGCCGGAGGTAGCGTGGACTCACCAGTCGCTCTGCTCGGCGCGCTCCTCAGCCCTCTCCAGGTCCTGCTCCATCAGGACGAGCTTGCGCGCCACCTACCGCCGGCCGAGCGTTAGTACACGCCCACACGCACACACACACAACACACACTATGCTACAGAGTCGGGCGCCGCTCTCAACTGTTTGCTTCGATGGTGCAGTGCGTATATTAAATTTTACAATCGCCTGGACTTGTCGATCACTCGATTTTATTCCATAAGCTATAATTGTGCTTGTACGGAATGAGGATTGTGTGTGGGATTGGCGTGAAGGAGTGCTGCTTTTGTATGTGTAAAAGAATTGAAAATTTCAATCACATCAGTATATCGTGGCACTGATGCATTTTAATTCAAATAAAAAACACCGAGTGATAGTACTGTAGATACAAACAGTCGTAGCAACTGAACATAATGTATCTAGTCCAGGCGTTTCCTGCTAAAAGTTCAAATCAAGGAAGCAAAGCCAAAGTATCAAAAAAACACAGAAGAGGTTCAAAAAGGATCACACAAAGCGGGAAGTCGAGAGCGCCGTCAGAACTCAAATTAATAAAAAATAAACGAGGGTTGTCCCAAAACATTTTAGTTCTAAACTTTACTTTTGTCAATTTTTTTAAAAATCTAAGTGCTATCTAGTGCATTATCGTAATCGTTATGTGATGTGTGCGCTTGCATATGTGCGGCACGCATACGGCCAGTAATTCTGGTGTAATGCGGTGCATATCTGAAAACGAAAATTGCCCTATACCACACATATTTCCTGACAACCTAGCCTACAGTCACGTTTATATGATACACACACTGAAGAGAGAAGTTTAGTCGACACATGGACGTGATAGCTAACATTTGCGTAAGAAATATCCATGAAATGGGGCAACCCTTGTTTCAGTCCGGCACCGGGCCGGCGGCGCTTGCTTTCCCCGGCGGGCGCAAGCGACGCCAACCCGATGTCCTTAATATTACGCCGTGGTACCGCTTCGCCGATGACGAACCGGTATCACGTACAAAATTCATGTTAAGCGAGATGCAACCTTATTAAAATAAAAGTAATAAATGTAAACTCCTTTTCAGCTACCAACTCGAACACGGCCTAGAATCGGACATGCAATAAAAATAAACAGTGAGAGCCAATGTTAGAAATACCTATGTAGGTAAATCGGGTTACGGTGCAGCATGTTAAGAATGCAAATGAACAACCATGCAGAACGGAGGCGAAAACTTGAAAACAGTGTCGTAGGATCACCGTGCTACCGCTCATAATTGCTTGATGCCAAAGTAAAGGTTGTCTATCACGTTGTATTTAGAGAACATGGTTTAGTTTGGCACGATAATTATGAGAGCAGCGGTGATCCTTCGACGGTATTGTATGGAAACCTACGATTCGCCGGATTCGGCACGTTCTTCCGCACGCTCCAGGTCAGCCTCAACCATGGCCAGCTTACGGGCCACCTGAACACACCAACCACGTTACAAAATCCATTTCTGTAGTAAATGTCAGAGGGAAATTCAATATGTATTGCGAGTGGATTGAGCCACAACACTTAAATGGAAGTGAGTAGTGCTTATGTAACAACAATTATGCGACGAAAGAGACAGACTGGTCCGCCCTTATAAGGGAAACGGACCAAGATCAGGCACGGTACCACTCCTTGTTGGGCATTGAGTTTTTACTGCTGCCGTCACCAGGCAGGGTCATATGTCAGGGGAATTAGGACATTAATACGCATTGCCATCTGGCGTAGTATGTTCTCAATCTCCGCGAATAATCACAGCACATGGTGATACCTAATGTACAATCTGGTTACTGAACAATATAATATTTCTGCAATGTATTAAAAAAACTATTTTAGAAGCACAAACTGGTTAAGTTGCAGGGGATTGTTAGTTCTGAAAATATTGAAATCCACTCGATTAATAGACATCACAATCGACTCAAGGGTGTTTAGAATTCAGAACAATTTAACATAACAGTAAATATGTCAGTGGGAGAAAAAAACATAACGAATTGAATGCAATTATTGAACTGCATAAAGGACACTAGAGATAACACGGTACACACGACATGTGATCAATGATTACACAAGTAATTATAGCTATGTAATTAATGAAGTCTTCAAATTAAAATTAGACCTTACAGTTTAGTTAAGGTTTAAAAATGCAATGTTGGGTTAAACATATCATGTGTATCGATACAAGCCAAACCAAACGACACCGAATTTTTATAGACCTCATCGTATTTCTTGTCGGCTTCTTCAGCCAGGAACCTGGCCTCCTTCAGCTGGTTCTCAAGGGCGTCCATACGCTCCTCATCGGTCAGAGACTTGTTCTCGAGGATTTTGCGGGCGCTGGGTACCAACAGAAACCGTCAGTATAAGAAAAAAGTCCTACCTAATCAAGGGTGACCCATTAGAAGATATCATGCATGAACGAGCACACTAGGAACGCAAGGAACACATTAAGCAATACTAAAACGTCCCGCTGAGCTGCGCTGCGCCTGTGAAGAGAAGTATTCGGAACAAGAACCTCGTATCAATATTACTCATATGTATGTACTCGATTCTCGTTCCGAATATAATAAGCGCATAATTACAATTTAAACGCAAATTACAGCTCAAAGACGCTTTCATTTGCATTTAAATTCATTTTCGCATGTTTTAATAACGTATAAACATTGCACAAAGTGTGTATCTTTATGGTGACAACTAGTAATATTGTTTACAAATTACGTTCTTTATGCAATGTTAAGTTATGTAACTTTGGAAACATCATCCAGTATAAAATTAATCTATTTAAATAAAGATACTAACTCAATGTGAAATTATAAGCACAATAAACCACTGGATAGACTAGTTCCGACCATTACAAAAAGTTGATCCTTTGCATAAATTAACTTTTTCGACGCATAGATCGTAACAACTCTGTCGGATATTTAAAAATAAATAAATTCAAAATTGGAGTTTATTAATAGTGATGAGACAGTTGTCACCTGTAATTACCGAGTCGATACTGATTACTTTATGCTCAAGATCAGTTAGTATGACAAAATCACAGTGAAGCGTTCACCTCCTCGTATTTCTTGTCTGACTCCTCTGCGATGAGTTTGGCCTGCGAGAGTTGCGCCTCGAGGATGGCAACGCGGTCGTCCTCCATGTTGGTTCGGTTCTCCAGCGCCTTGCGTATTCTAGTTAGTGCGGGCCAAACACATGCATGTTATAACATCGATATTGTTAAATGAATCTTTATGTTTTGATAAGAATAATTATGGCAATGATGATACTAACTAAGTTAAGGAAACGTGTGAAAAGAAATCGCTCAATTTAGAAATAGACGATATGAGCAATCCCTTAACAAATTTATTACTTAGAAATACTTAGAATACTCTTAAACAGATAACTCAGTTGAAGATTTTTCTCGTGTAAACAGAGAAAATATGGTGGTTATGGGCAAAATAGAAAAAATAACACTCATGCACACATAAAATTACATTTTCCGCTAGTCAGTATAATAAATAGTAATACGAGTATAATCCTATATTAGCCCAGATTTTAAGAAGCCATATTAATCCGCTACAATGTCATTCCACGATTTTATTATACAATACTGAATTTCAATTAAAGAATAACAGTTATGTAAACTTAACAGTAATAATTCTTACTTATGTTCTCCGCGAAGTTATTTCGTAAATTTAACCTACACTACCAATAAGATACGACAAAATATGGCTTCTCTTTTGGGTCGAGTATGACACTATTTCATTGTCTATTTGTTCATCAAAAGGATGTGTTGAAATGTGCATACAGATAAGGTTTCGAGTTACAAAATGACGCTGCACTAAATTCATTTTATATCAAAATGACTGATAAACATCTAAATGATAATTATTCATTATTTTGAAGAATATCAAGATTTTAAATGAAATCTCTTCATATTGTACGATGCCTTAAAATTTTAGGAAACTTTACATGATTATGGCTTTACTCGTATTTACTAAAAAATACTTATTATAGATACCTATTTACAACTCACAAAATACATAGATATGTTTATCGTGTATTTTTAAGTCTAAAACCTAATATAAGGATTCTGTCTAACCCCACGGAGATTGTAATCGTCTCCCTAAGTTCTCAACTATGTGTGAAGTTGTTACACCGGCTAGAACTCACCGTTCGGACTCATCGGCGGCCTGGCTGGCCTCGGCCAGCTTAGCTGTGGCGGTGGCGAGACGCTCCTCGGACCTCTCGAGGTCCTCCTCCAGCAGTTGGATGCGTCGGTTCAGGGCTGCTACTTCGGATTCCGCCTGTTAAAGACAATACCAATTGAGTATTTTTATTCACCAAGTATTTTGTAACCTATCTAATATTTATAAGTAGGTACAACTCTACAACACATTCAAAAATAGAACATGTGATACCGCAATAATCTTCTTTTTGTATTCAATCATAGCTACTTATTAAAAAAAACCTAACCCTAAAATGGTCGGCGGCAACGAACCTATGATTGAGGTGGCAAGTACTTTTTTATTGCTTTCCATCAGGCAAACGGTAATTAGCCTACCTCTAATAAAAATCAATAAAGCGCAGGTCAAACTAGTGCAGCGCGTAGTAAAGTAACACGATTTGCATAAATCACACACACAACGTGTAAACTGTAGGTCAATTCATATCGAAAAATTGACAAAATTATTTTGATCTTACATAGTTTTGTCTCACACTATTTTTTTCTTATGAGAACTCTTTTTATTATGAATAGCTGAGGCCTAAGACCCTTAGTTACATATTTAAATCTCTGTCACGCTCCCCGCGCAGTAAAGCGATGCGCATCTAGTTTGACCAGTATAATCACTACTTTAAACTGCTATTAGATGGTTTTGTTTAATTCTGATACATGAACATTTTAAACAGTCTTTCTTCTGTCATAGAAAATATTGTTAAGTATTTTTTTTATATTATTGTGATTTTGCTTTCATAAATTATCTTTGTTCAGAGTACAATCTGTTTACATTACCCTCATTCCAGACTTCTACCTAGGCTACCAACAAAGTTCAATACTTTTATATTAGTACTACTTTCAAATGTTTTTAGGTTATGTTTGATGCCATTATTTTTGTTTTTATTAACTAATCAATTCTAAAGATACAATTATTAGAATTATTAACGATGGAGAGATTAGGAAAAGAGGAAGGGATGAAGGAAATGATATTACAGAAAAATATGGTTCGATGGCGAGAAGGTGAAAAGTGAAGTGAAGTGACAGTAAAATAGAATATAAAAACCATAAAGGAAAAGGAAACATAATAACTATTTACAAAGAGGTTCTTGTTTAAAAAGAGTTCGGTTTGCCACAATAATATTTTATCTATTTTATGTGGCATGTACTGTCATCAACATAAGTAGCAACACATTAATCAGTCATTACAATCCAGACAACTTACATCAGCAAAAATTTTGTGACAATTATCTGGTTGTGCCATAGTTGTGCCAACAGGTTTTTTTTTCCAAATTGTTCCTATAGTATAGGAATACTTTTAGTTGTGCCAAAATTTGTTGTGCATAGCAGTTGGTCCAACAGGAAACGGTGTATGTATGAAACGATATTAAAATGTGTATCTACTTTTGTCGCTGACTGTAACTACACAATGCATTTTACAATCAAATATTAATATATCACAATGCAGACTTGCATCGAATGAACTGTGACGTTCAATACTCCTCTTTTTATCGATACACGCATCAGATTGATTTACATCATGTTTTAAGTAACGAGCGAATCAACATTGCTTTGCGTCGAAACGGCATACGTGATGCGAATACCCGGCAGTCATCTACAACATTTCGCGCTATTTATATTCAGTTAGTTGCACATGATCATGACATCACTCGTCCTTGCCGCGAGGAAGCACAACTAGTCCCAGTTTCTCCTCCTTTTATCCTGTGTCGTCATCAATGCGTGGATGCTAATAATAGTCATGACACGGGACGCGATACACAACCGTTTAGAAATAACATTCCTTAACACGCTTGCAAAAAGAAAGCAACGTCATAAAAAAGTAATTCATTCGATGCATTATTGAAGATGGCATGATTATGTATTTATACAGAAATTTTAAGTTAGTGGACTATAATTTGTATACCAAATTAGTGAGCAGCTAACTACCTTGAACTTGAACATAATTCGTATTGACGCGTAAGGCTGTTTGTACAGACAGGTAAGCTTCTTATAAACACAGTTCAAAGACCTCGCATTTTGATGACTAAGATTCGAGTTCGAAAAATTCAAACGTTTCCACAACAGCATAATTATCAACTATTGATCTATGGTTTCACTTGAACGCATAATTCGGGTTTCGTGAATGGTCAAAACCGATGGTCAAAACATTTTGTTTAAAAATTTGTGGGATCGGTTAGGGGCCTCTATTGTGCCCATTGAAAAAGCCGTTACAATGGCCACACCAATAAATTGTAATGCAACACGATCACGTAGGGACTTTAAAATTGTAGATCGGCGCGATGTAGACCAAAAGGGATTTAATTTGTACTGTTACGCTGCGGATTTCACGATTTCTACATTTATGGAAATTCTCAACGGTTATTTAAAGTTATCTGGTTCAATCAGAAATTCTGTTGTAATTTAGGATCGTGCAGGATGCAAATATAAAAAATTTGGCTCTTTATCTGCTTGGTTAAATACTGTTAGAGGATTAAATTATTATGACTTCTGGGAACAGGTATTTCCGATAACTGATAAGTCTAATTACTACCAGTCAATTAACATGTTTCGTTTTATCATTAACAGGCTGCCTCAAAACGTATATGGTTGAGTACTTATTACATTTTCATGTGACGTTCATTTTATAAATTGACCTCAACAATCAGTGTTAAGAGCATCATGTCTGCTTCCAATGTTTGTACACGCCCACAATAATGTCCAAAATGAGTTAAACCTACATTTCAGACGAAAAGCAATGTGAACGTTTTATTATTATGAACCATCGTTCTTTGTCAATCTAGGTAAAGTTTCTGATTAGTCACTTTATTATTTTTATAACTGCACTATCTGTTATTTCATTCCTACTTC
Organism: Endotricha flammealis; assembly: GCA_905163395.2. Classification (NCBI taxonomy): domain Eukaryota; kingdom Metazoa; phylum Arthropoda; class Insecta; order Lepidoptera; family Pyralidae; genus Endotricha; species Endotricha flammealis. The sequence goes on from LR990867.1 coordinate 4,127,468, forward strand.
TTATCATTCTATGCTTGGCGATAAGAGTCTTGATATTTTAGAAAAAAATCATCGTGTTATGAAATTTAATTATAATTTCTCAGAGCTCGTAGTATATAAGTTGAATTGAAACCACCTAAGATGTTTGTTATAACATTGTAATCGGCAGACATGTAGTGAGATCAGTACACTGTCGCCGTATTGTTACGTCATTGGCGATAACGGCGAGGAGTACGGACACGCCTTCTTGGCGCCAGCGGTCCTTCGAGGACGTGCGACCAACAGGAATGCTACACAGGGTGCTAAGCCTCCACTCGGCTTCATGCTCGCTCTACATGTGCTACAGGCCACAATAGACCGGTACACGACCTCCAACGCAACCAAACCTGTTACGTGTAACAGAAACCGGCACCCGACCACGGACCGATAAAATTATGTAAAACTAATTTTACTGTGTCCACCCGCCTTCTTTCGACACAAATTGAGTTCAAATCATTTCTTTAATTCCGGGACACCACAAAAATTTGGTCGAGGTGCTCGATGAAAAAAAAATATAATTCGCCATCTCTTTCTAAACGATAATGTCGAGATGAATCTGAAAGAGAGGCGAATATGCGTACGTTGCTTGCACACCTAAGTATGGCCGGACATTACTCACTATAGGTAGATAGTAAAAGACTACTGATAACTTCCATAATTTCAACAAATTACACCACAAACTGAACACTGAGACCGCGAGGGCACAAAACACACAATTATGACACAATTTGCTTACTTCTTCTCTCCGCATTATTTCCACTTGTAATCGTTTGTGATACTCCTCGCACTCGTCCTTATATTTCTCCATTTCCTCTTTTGTCTGACGCATTTTCTTCTTCAACACGTCTAAAATCGTTCCTTGCTGCATATTCGCCGTCATTTTTACGCACTTTTATGTATTAATTCAATGACTAAAAGCTAAAAACTAAGGACACCTCCGCTCTACTCGCGAAAATGCCAACTGACTGGCTCGCTCGTTATTGCCCCGTATCGCGGTGATGGGCTCGGCACGAATGAACACAGCCGGCAAATAAAATGGCCGCCACCAATCTAGATACTACAACTTTACCGTCGATTAACTAACGATAATGATTGACAACGAAAAGGTAAGTTATAATTATTAAAAATTGTAGTTTTAATTGAAATAAAAGTTAATATTCTACACAATCACACATTCTCGGAATGACTTTGACAGCGTGATACGCGACGGAAAATGGTTAGCCGACAACTTCACTGCACAGCAACCATTAAATTGGACGAACAAGTAGCTCCACCTGTTAAGTCGCATCGGAACTGACATCTAAAGGGTCTAGCTCAGTGTACCGAGACGCGAAATATCCAAAATATGGGATGGGTGTAATGGTTGAACGAGTTTACACAATAAAAATTACGGAAGTAGATGAATTTATGAATGGAAGGGCCTTTGCTATGAACGAGGAGATAATTGATGCATGGGAATTGTTTGCATGACTAAGTTTAAAAGCCCACTTGTAACCTCTGACCGTGATGTTTCACAGATTAACAATGAAATTTGAATGTACTACATACAAAAATATTACATTTATTTGTAACTTTTTGGTTCTATCCAAAACTTTGAGCATGTCCAAATAAGTTACAAGTAGCGCCATCTAGCGGCGTTATATAAAATTTAAAAAAATATATATTGTAGGCTGTAACAACTGTGAGCAGCGAGCAACCGAATTTGGTATGACGTCATTTGGAAAGTATGTGCCTGTTTAAAATTCCGTTATATGAGCAAGCAGTTGGGCGAGGTAAATCAATTTGGTGGATGTAGTCGGTAAAACAGACTTTACAAGTGAAGATTTTCATTCAAAAGATTAGAATTCATGGAATTCATATCATTTAATTAATAGTGATATAGCAAAAATTAAGATATGACTGACGTTCCAGTCCTTATTTAAGCAAAGTTGATATGAAAGACAATTTTTCTAAAACTTATAAATAACTTCAGGCTATGATTGATTTCTAACGAACGAATTTAAAGAAGTTAGATAAGTTCAATTAGATTGCAGTAATTCTGTAAATTTCATTTTATCCCACAATCAAATTCCCAATTATTGTGCACTAAACAAAATTGTTCGCATGACTGCATTTCTAGCATTGCAGATTATTTACTACACAATTCTGTGATTTTCTTTATGATTTAAAGCCGCATTGCACATCGTAGACATTGTACGTATCGAAAAACGTATGACCTAACCTAAGTATGCTATTCTGCACTTTCTGTAGGTACTGAGGTTTGCTGGGAGCCGCTACAAATAAAAACCTATCATCATCATAATCTCAGCCACAAGACTCTGGATACTGCTGGACATAAACCTCCCCCAAACGCTTGCAGCATAACCGGCTGGCAGGGCGGCCTGCATCCAGCAGTTTCTTTACAAAAATCTTCTAGACAAATTCTTAGCGTTTAGATACCCTGCCCTGCCAATACTGCTGATGTTACTTCACGAATCTGATAGTTTGTAAAAAATTATGACTCAATTTCGCATCTAACTCACATCAAAATTATCACATTTTGTAAAAGATCTTGAAATTATTTTATCAGCCTTTATATTTTAGCTGCACACTTTAATTTTATGTGAATTTCTATGCAAATGGCCATTAGGTAAATGCAAATTCACATGATCATTGCATAATGTCCATTTACTAATGATAATTATAACGGTAATTGCTCTTCTTGTTTATGAAAGCCTTTGTATCATTGGTCAGTTTATACGACGGTATGTAGCAAATACAATGTACAGATCTTTATAGAAAGTTGATCAACTATCAGCCATTCATAAACCATATGGTCACGAACACCATTAATAAACTTGGTAGGATATGTTTATGGACATTACAACATCCATATCAGTTTAATGATAATGATAGGGTACTTGAAGGTTTATGATCTAAACGACGTGGTAATGTACAATGAAGTGACATTGAGTTTATTAATCATATTATAAACAATGTTTCTGGAAGTTCACAGATTTTCGAATATAAGTTTTTTGTTTGTTATATCGCAAATAAGCACTCTAGAAGGGACGGCGATGATGATAGGCTGTTGACTATAGGCTAAAATAATAATATTGAACACGAAATAGGTACAAAGAAAATATCTCAGAGTTAGACAGCAAATTTTTTCACAGTGAAATAATGATGTCACACAAAAAGTGGTGTAACAAAAACAACGTTAAGCAATGTCGCAACACCTATTTACAATACAATAGACACATAAATTATGCCAAAAAAACGTACCAGATCAAAACCTTCATTTTAATGATACAAAGTTTCATGCGTAATTAAATTTATGTTCTAATTATAATGACATAATTGTAGCTTAATTTTGAAATTTCGTTGGTTTTATCACTTTTATAGATAAAAGGTGTAGACACCTGGCAGAGCAATGTTTAAAATAACACTTTAAAGCTGGATTTCTTCATTGAATATTGATGACTTCAATGCATTTCAGCATTATTAATTAGTGTTCTTGAATTCAGAGTTTAAATTCTATCTTCGTCAGACTCAACTACAACATGTGGTTTTAACTTGTAGTGACTACGGTTTCATGTGTCTTTTTAATAACGTCTAGACGAGGATTGATAAAGTTAGCCATCATGTTAAAGAGAGGTAGGGCACAGCGGATAATCCGCTCAAATAGGAGCAGCCTGTCTGGGGAAGGACCTCCGCCTTACAGAATATCGTAGCCAAATAGCATTGGTATCGGCCATGTTGTGTTCCTACGATGGGTAAGGTCACCAGAGCTCCACTTGGGGGGGGGGTTGGGATGGTTGGCAACGCGTGAGTGATACTCCCGGTATTGTAAGCTTCTATAGGCTACGGTGATGCTTACCATCAGGCTTGTTTGCCAACTTTGTGGTATAAAAAAAAATGTTTTCTATATTTCAGGCTGCAGTCTAGTTTGTGGTTATTTTCATTTCTAATCAGTTATTTCTTCTAATAAACCTGCTTTCTTAAACATTCTTCCTAGAATACAACGACAAATAGGAGATAATGTTGGCTGATAATTATCTACGATAATTTTATTACAAATTTTTTCTTTGTTAAAAACACGAAATCATGTTCCTAATTTCTTATTCCTACGTAAATCACGTATTTAACTAAACAAATCTAGAAAATGCTCGAATTGTGACGTGAATCAATACTCAACTTATGTTAGCAAACATCGTACTTATGTTGCTACATAAGACGTTCAAAGGTCAGAAGTAGAAAATATCTACAGATAAAGCGGGAGGACTATCTAATTAGAATTACTAGACTCATTTCCGTAACATTTTATTCATGAACACTTAGAGAATAGAATCTATAAAAATTGTGAGTGATAACCGAGTCTAATTACCAAATCATCAACTAATATTATCATAAGTTAATATTAACAAACAATCGATAAATTTCTAACAATCCTAATAATCGAATCAGCATTTCCTCTTTCATGAATAATTTAGAAAGTTGCGTACCTACCTACATACAAGTGGAGTGGATAAACAATTGAGTAATTTATGGGCAGTACTGTTGCACCGAGCAGAAAGCTGATAACATCACAATCTCTTCTTAACATTACAGAATTCATGTCATTCCGGTTAGCAGTCTCTTCAATCTTATCTATGCTCTAGTTCATCTTGACAATACTTCAGATAATGGACAATAACTCAATATTCAATACATTTTTTTAAATTATACGCATGTGACGCTGGTTACAAAAAAAAGTTTTTGAAAATAAATTCAAGGGACAAGGTATTGCTGGTCACAACGACATCTAGTGACGCGGCATGCAATCATGCAAGTAAACATGTCAAGCCAAATGTCAATGGCTCAGCTGATCGCCACAACGCGCGGGATGTGCGCTGCTTCGCGCCACGGATCAGCATAAAATGTTTTCCCGGCGACGTTACGCGATTAAAAATAGTTCTATGCGCATTTGGCCGACGCCTACCAAATGCCACACTCACACAATGAAGCAAAATTCGAATAATAAAGGACGTTACCCTTTTCAAAGCAGTGTTCTTGATGTTCTGCAATTCATTTTTGATAATGGAAAATTTCATCATCGTATCTGAAGAAAATATTGAACTGCCAAAAGCGAGGCCAGGATAGTCTGCACATCTTCTCCTTCGGCGGTTTTCCCTTTCTGCCAGAACTTCTGTGCACTCACTTGTGCATCTTAATTTTGCTAGTTCTGCAGTTTCAGGGTCCTCATCGGAAATATCAGAAGCCGGAGGGACGGTTTCGGCCCCGTCTCCCGCCGACCGCTGTTCTTTGAACGAGAAATCGTCATCTGAGCTATTCCGAGATTCCGTTCCTGTATTTCTAACATTATCAAAGTCGATTTCGTCATCGATGTTCGCATAGTCCTCGACTATATTTCGATTCGAAAGTGCATCGTCACTATTCGTCCTTGTCACTTCTCGAGATTCACTAACACTATTGACACAAGGCACAACATCGTCTGTTTGATTGTCTAAGGTCACTTGTTTGGACGGATCTGTGTTTAGTGTCGCTGTGGGGGCGGGCGCGCGGTCGCCCCGCAGCCGCGGGTGGTGCTGGTGCCCCCTGCGCCGCACGGGGGTGCGCCCGTGGGCGTGGGGCGCGGACGCGGACATTACTACGAGCAGCGCGGTCCGTCCGGCCGCGCAGCGGCGGCGGCCATATTGACTGACTGTCGCTCAGGGCAACGATGTGAGGGCGCTACAGGCACTGCTGTCAGACGCCATTTTTTGTTTACGTTATACTGTTTTACCGACAACTACTCGATCATGATGAACGCGCGAAAATTTGAATAGTTCACCATTTCACAAAACAAAACAATGAACTTTTAAATTTTAATTGATTGATTTAGACATTTTATTATAGTTACAGTATTTTATACATTTTGAGTTGTTTAGATGACTAATTAGATGTTTAATAAAATTAGTTGTGCTAGTTGCATCGACCTAACCCCATGAATTAAATCGTTAATATTATTAAAACATGAATACGACGTAAACCCGTGCGATAGCTTGGTCTATTTTTATCGAAAACCGGGCATCGAGCCCATATTAGGTGGCGGGCGCCGAAAATAGCACGCGCGGGGCGCAACGAAATCTTCTAGAACGCAGGATTCACTTCACACGTGCCGAGATGTAGCAAGTGGTTAGAGAATGCATTAATTGCAAAAAAAAATACACTCAACATTAACGTAACACATGAGAAAAATGTTAGTGATTTATATTTAAGCGTAACGTAACTATGTGGGAATGACGCCCATTTCCCTGATCTTTCTCAATGATGACATAGATCACTACATAGTATAAAACAAAGTCGCTTTTTCTGTCCCTATGTCCCTATGTCCCTTTGTATGCTTAAATCTTTAAAACTACGCAACGGATTTTGATGCGGTTTTTTTTAATTGATAGAGTGATTCAAGGGGAAGGTTTTAAAGTATCATACATTCCAAAATTCCCACGGGAAAGCGGGATACACGCAAACGAAGTTGCGCGGGTTTCGCTAGTGTTTAATAAAATATTTAACACAATATAATATTATTATGTCAAGTCAAGCAGATCTTCATGACATATATTAACTAATTTTGTATCAGCATTTGGTAGTAATCGCCTCGCAACGGTCAAGAATTAGGCTCATTTTATTACTTTGCTGCAAAGAGATTCACACATCTTCAGATTCAGATATGCGTCAAATATTTTGATAGAAACAACGAACACAAAAAACAAGTAGATAGGTACTACGCAACGCCATAAGATCGAGTAAAAATAAATGTTTCAGTAGATTCAATATTAGCAGTCTTTATACATATTATACCTTCACATTTTGCATGTTTGACGACCATCATTTCGGAAGTAAAATTTGGCTAATCTAAAAATAGTAACGTATTGATATTATCTTTACAATTTGCAAGAAAAGCAACGAAGAGTTTGTACCTATTTAGAATGTTTTGTAAAAATGAAACTAGTTATTTGTATATACAATATAGATAATGTGGCATTCATAACTATACTGACGCAGTTTGTTGCCTTCAACTGCATGCAAATAATCTTTGAACCTTATTACCTAACCAAGTTAACAAATAGGTACCTACTTATTTAAGTTTTATTTTTATCATTTGTGTAATAAGTACAACATATACAATTAATGAAAATAGGTAGAATAACGATCTACCTATTTTCATTGATTGTCCATCTAAAACCAATGCTAGTTAAAATCCTTGATGGTAAGCAACCATTGAATTGCAAATGGACCACCATCGCACTTCGCTTCGTTGGTGGCCTACTTCGCCTGCATAAATGCTTTTCTAAAACCAGAATCACTAATTACTAACTTTCATTACAGAAAATTCTTAAAATAGGTTGCTTAATTTTTTGGTTTTCAAGAACGAAGGTGGTGTTACTCACAAACTTTAGAGAAAAATTTACTTTTTTCGCCATAAAGTAAATCTTTGAAATTAAGCTTTTTTATCTTAACAGTGTTTTGCTTTACAATGCCAAAATTTTTAACATGATTGAAAATATCGAGAAGAAAAACATTAGTCAATTTATTGATAAATGTAATTACGATAAAAACGTATTATAATAAGTATTTTTTTGATTCAAAAGGTTACTTACGTTCTGAAGAGCCTTCTCCTTCTCCTCAAGCTTGGCGTTGACCTGCATGAGGCCCTCCTGTGTCTGGTCGAGATCATTCTCGATGGTCTGGATCTTCTTCTGGAGCTGTCTGGCCTCCTCTTCCGCCTGTGACACAGATATTATGAAAATTAAGAAACGTTTCGTTAAATTTAAAATTAATAGACCTACTGACGCTACTGACAGACAGAGTACCAGTAAAAATGATTAAAAACGTTTTTAAAAGGTTAAGATCCTACCTTTTAAATGTTTTTAAAACTATGATACTCTCAGTAGGGATTCCGCGTCAATGAAATGTCCTAAAATTAAAGTATAGGTTAAACTACCTACTAGTAGTAATTTTACACCCCATCCACACGCACCCAATTTTTGGGCCAATTCGATCTATTGTCCTGTTCTTGGTGATATCTAAAGAAAAGGACAGGTATACAAATTGGCCAATTAGATTGGCCCATGTGGAAGGGGTGTTCAAGTAATCGATTGGCAGAAAATTCTAGGATAATAAAGGCTTATGCCATTATAACTTGAGCAAAGTCTAAGTATGTTTTCTTTTGCTTATTGCAATTTTCGGGATTTTTTGCGATTTGGCTAAACCAATTTTTGCGAAGAGTGAAGGGAAACTTTTGGGGTTATAACCATAGGTATCACAGTCAAATAAAGGTTTTTCCTGGGAATGCAGCTAACAGGTTTAAACAGGTAACTAGGCATCTACTAGGTCTACTAGGTAATCGTAATTAGTAAGAACAGACATGATATTACATTGACCTTATTATAATATTATGCTTCGCTGGATTATATTTATTATGTAGAGCTGTAATCATTTACAACTAGTTTGAAGTTAAAGTCATAGTCTGTGTTTGTTGGCCTAAGTACTAAGGTTGACCCTAACCTTGGCAAGGTCTTATGTTCAAGGATATTCGTAACTCTATATATTTAAGAAACATGTTCATGTTTCCTAAATCCTAATGTTCATTTAGCTTGAAACTTTTACAATGATGAAAATTGTCTCAAACATTTTTCATATAAAAGGCGACGCCTGTGGTTTTTCCGGGAATTATTCAATCCCTTAATCCCAATTATAAATTATAAGTAAGTAATTTTATATTTCAATTTAATACAATCGTATTAAGTATTCTATCTAATAGTTGTAATCGTAATCGTATTTAATAAGCCTATCAAATTTAATAACAAAATCAATATAGAGCTTATGAGTATTTTCTTTTACTATGCATGCATAGCAACTAACAACGGGAATTTGGCGGAATTACATATTTTCAAACAAAACACGTATGCACGTTGTCAGTGCATGATGAAGTGATTGCAAGTCCACGATGGAAAACGCAACGAAATCACGCGGCGAATTCGCCCTTTCTGGACATAAAATTGTTGATGTTGTTTTGTTTTTAAAGCCATTTACAAATCATAAAAGGAATGAAATGGAACGCATGTACGTTTCGAATAATATGGTTCTGATATGGTACCTTCTCAGCGCGAAGGTTGGCGTCCTTGGCCTGCTGCTCGCACTGGGCCGCGCGGTCAAGGGCGTTGTCCTTCTCCAGCTTCATCGCTTGCATCTTCTTTTTGATCGCGTCCATTTTGGTGGTTTTTTTGTTCTATCTCCCTAGGTAAAAAGCTGAAACAATCATAGGAATAACGTTAGTTTTGTTTCATTTTAATTTTTTTTTTTACTATGGACTAACAGGATTAAGTATCAATCAGACTTATTTAATGTTATTTATAAGATTGAACAAACTTTAAAGTATTTTTAACTTTTCTATAGGAAAATATTAGATGAAAGAGCGGACTATTTGCAATGAAAATTATATTCTACTGGGTAAATAGAGTTTATAATAGTAACAATTCCATCTCTACATTATCTCAATCTTTAGTAAAAAAAATCTTGAAGGTTTACTCAAAATGATATAGTGTGCGAAAAGAAATTCTAAATTAAGTATGATAAGGGGAATACTTGGACAGTCAAGTGCACGTTGAGGTTTACACTTGCAGTACAATTTTGGCTCTTATGACATAGAACTTAAGAATGGTACAAAGTCCAATATGTAAAGGTTGACGTGCTCTTGACTGGACAAGCAACAAAACAGCAAAACTAGTCTTGAACAATACAAACACTGCAGATCCTAAAACACACATCCATACTTAAAAGAATTGTCCACATTCAAACAAATCCAAAACCTTACCCGTAGGCATGTTTATTTATAGAGTCAAAGGTGCATTGATCTTAAAACCAGAGATTTTCTGAACTGCTAACTTTAAAACAAACTGAAATCATATCATATCATATCTGACAAATACCCGTTTTTGTTACCTACTGACGTTATTAACCAATAATTACCGTACAAAATAATCTCTTTACTTCTCTGCATACGTGTAGATAAACTAAAAATTAAGGAATTAATTTTAAAAATGTCACTGTAATTTATAATACACTAGCTGACTTGTTCCGCTTAGGAATAATTCAATAAAAAAAACTATAATATAATAAAAGAAAGAAAGGACATAAGGATAGTCCTATGTCCTTCTCCTGGTTCTGAGCTACCTCTCCATCAATTTTCAGCCAAATCGTTTCAGCCTTTCTTGAGTTATAAATAGTGTAACTAACACAACTTTCTTTTATATTATAGTTTTTTTTATTGAATTATTCCTAAGCAATGCTAAAATAAAAACATCACTGAAAGAAAATTTTTATGTTTTTGAATAAGTATTTTTTAACTTTCGCATGGAGTTATGGTATACGTGAATTACTTATTAAAAACCAGTTGCAATCCTATAGGAAATGTCAAGGTTATTAGGTTGCCCAAATTGACAAGACCCAGTGGTCGTGTGTCTAGCAATCACTACTTGACTAAGATTGAGGTTTCAAGGGTCGTGGTTTCGAATCCCGCACAACATTGGTATGTAGTTAATTTAGTAGTCGTGTTGTCTACGTGAACTAATTTTATCTTCTAAAACTCCAATCGAAAAATCTTATGTGTCAATGAAATCTCAAGACAATTATCTCTCTAGAACAGAGCTAACCTAAGGAGCTAACGACTCCAGTTAACGATTAACTTTTTTCTAATCATCGTGGAAGGAAAGGGTTAAGAACCTCTTTGACAGCAGGCGGCCTTTTTTCCATAGTAATCGGCATAACAGTAATGCTTCACGCCATTTCAAGAAACATTCAATTGATGAATATTGCTCTAACCATTAGCATTTATTGTGTAGCATGTAGCAACAAATTACTTAAACTTTTAAAAACCTTATGACCTCTGTTGACAGCACAGCCTTCCACACATTTTTGTAAAGTTTCGTTAATATCTTTTGGTTGACCAGATTTAAAAATAAAAACATTAAAAACAGTAATTCAGCAAGATGATATTTGGAAATAGATTTGACTTTTAGAACACCTTCAATAAATTCTGCAATCCTGCAAAACCTACATGCTCAAAGCAAAGACAAATTCTTCGCTCTAACGTAAAAAAGAGACTTAATTGGACTAATAGCCATTCGAACATAATTTTTCATCCAAATTTTATTATCTTGGGAAATTATAGTAAGCACACATAATTTATTGATGCTTAACTTGCATTTGCCGAATCAAATGAGAAGCCAAATCCGACCTACAAAATCTGATTTTGCTAACACTTCCTGTAAATTCTCTATAAAATTTTATCAAAACTATTATAATAGTTATGGGATGGTTCTAATTTTCTAATGTTTTGAGATCTGTGTTTTTAAAAGTGCCTGCTTCTAGGCAAGTTCTAGGCCCACATAATGCATCTATATTAATATCTATTTTCATAATTAGATTGCGTCTAACACATCATAGCCGAAAACAAGAATGATATCTCAAAACTATTTCGGAAAAACAACCTTTTCCACTCATTAAAATTCTTATCACAAGTAAAATTTGGTGTGTTCTGTATGTCTTTGTACTGTTTGTAACAAGGTTATTGTTCGTTTTACTTGGAAAGGGATCATTGATTCTGTAAATCATTCCTCGCGCGGTCCACTAACCTCAACAACACCATAACTTGGCAATTTACATTCGTGAACGATACTTGATTGATCGCTATTTACTTTCTTAGATTTATTTTTACTTTAGTCTTGTTAGAAATTTAAATTTTGTTAAATCTTTATGAAGTAAAACTAGATTTCTAGTTTTTAAAAACTGTATAAGTGTGTATAATAGAGAGATGAACGGGATTATTTCAAGTTCTGGCTCCTGCCAGAACAGGAGGATACTACAGAGGAATTCATGGAAGCCCTTTCCTAGGGAGGGTTTGGCCCATCATTGGGACATTTTAGAAACAAGGCTAATAACTTCTTTTAACGGTAACTTTTATAGTATGTGGTTACATATAATATTGTAAGTACTAACTTGTAAATAATTCATTTTTTATTGTCTCAATCAACTCTCTAAAATCCTGTGCAAGTTATTTTATGATTATCAATTTCTTTTGATTTTCTCAAGAATTTCATTTAACTGTTGATATAGTTACTTAGCAAGACTCTGCGGTGACTCGCGGCTGCATGATTCAAAATAAAGGCATACCAGTGCATGACTCAGAGCGTCGAGGACCTCCGGTCAACCGAGGGCAGGGAACCTAAGTGTTCGCGAAAAGGAAGACATTCTTTATACCCTTTTATCTTTTTTTATTAGCTAGCATTTAACCTACCCCGACTGCATTCTGTTCCATTACTCACACATTACTTTCGCAGGAAACAGAAGTATTTCATCAACAATATTTAACTTTGAACTGAGTTGAAGATTTTATTTGAACGCATTAACCTCTGGAACTATCAGCCCACATTTGATTTTTGTATTTCACAGCTTTATTATTGAAGGATTGAAGGACCTTCTACACGTTATAACCTATAGAATATGAGAAACAGGCGAAAGAAACCTAAGAAAATTGCTGGTTCATTTAACGGATTATTTGCTAATGATTGTAGGCTAAGTAAGACTTTAAATTGTAACCACCTTGTGTTGTCCAACTCGTGTCCTTCCCTCGCTCAATTAATTCACATTTGGTTCCAATAAGTTTAAATTAAAAATATTATTAACTCAAATTAAATAATTTACGAAACATTAACAACAAAAATACGATAACTGCCTTGACTTGAGTACGCACAGTTCGAGACGGTTGACCCTAGAAAGATCTTGTTCTTTGCCATTGAAATCACATGAACGCCTTGTGTAAATCTTTTTTGTTTGTAAAAAAAAATACAAACTGTGAACATATTTCCCGCTGTTTAAATGACTGGTAGAGAATGTCTTTAGGCATTAAGTCCGCCAATTGTACTCTCAATCGTGCATTATAGAATAAATAAATAATAGCAGAAGAAAGAAGAATGACGATGGGTCGATGTCAGGCAAATAGCGGGAGGAAATGGATTGACATAGCTCGGGATAGAGAGGGAAGTGACGTAGACGAAATGAGGTTTAGATCCAGCAGTGGGTCAATGAGAGCTGTTGATAATGATGATGAAGGAGGAAACGATTCGTAGGCCGTTTATGAGGAAACGATTCGTAGGGCACCACGTGAACCGACGACCTTAAAAAAGCCGTCGGTGATGGAATGCTGATAGCAGAGGATCGTATTTCATAGAAAACGTTGGGGAAGGTCTAGCAGAAAGAAAATCTTTACACCAACTTTGAAAATTTAAATTAATGAATGGTTTTGAAGCTATAAGATTTCAATCCTATTGTTGCAAATAGATCCTGTGGCTACAGACACCTACCCCTGGCAAATTTCCAAGCCTTGAACATCAAAGAATACTCGACAGGTTAGACAATATAAGAATTCGAGGTGTCCCGAATCTTTTGTATTATTTGTATAAAACTTTTTATTATAAAGCGCAGAATTATATGGTACTGATAAGTTTTAGTTAGGTTTGTCCGTCATAAATTGTCGCAAAATTACACAAAAAATAATTACAACAAAATGACAGGTAGGATTAAGGAAGCTTATTAGAAACCTGAATCAGAAACCCCTATTATTAAAATTGTCGTCCAATTCGAGTAAAAATTGTTTTTGCAAACGATATTTTGCTATTCGTGGAATGTCGGTTTCAGTTACTAAAAACAAACATGTTCAGAGTTCAACGTAGAATACATCGAATGGTTTCTACCATTGTAAATTCATCTAAATATTATAATGATATTCTTATCATTATAATATTTAGATGAATTTACAAGGTAAGTAATGTAAATTCACATTCGTGTTAGTTGCCTAATTAAAATAAAATAAAAAATATGGTTTTCCATATAAAATAATTTTAAGATCTTCAGTTATTATTTAATTCAGGGAACTTAGTGTTTTCTCATTTAATACTGAATTCAATTTATCCAAAAAAAAGTTAGCCGTTACGAAATATATAAATATCTCCTAAATATCCAAAAAAAAAGTACGGGTTGCACTCCGGGAATGCCGGCAGAAGTGAAAACTCCTCTCTATCCGTCTTACGCTTTTTCGATCAGGCTACGGATCTGACGCGAGATCTGACGCGAGTTGAACATTTTTTACCCATCTAAAAAAGTGCCAAGCACCGCTAAAGAAGTTTTCACTTCTTCACTTCACTTCAAAAAAATGTTTACGTACTTAAGATTAAAGCTAGCTGATCGTAATTTAAAATAAAGTGATTTCTTTGCAGATATAAAGAATTTGAAGTCACAGCTACATGGAGAGTTCCGCACATCTGGAGAGAAGTTTATACAAGCTCAGCTAAAAATATTTAAAATGTTGAGTCGGAAAAAAGTTTATTTTGACATATTATTATCCTCCGCTAACGCATGCGCGTAAACCACCTCCACATCCCGCGCTGTAACGTCATTGGTCATGGCTTGGCACACTGCCAAAAGCGCGGGAAAACTTTGACATAGAGCATTCCTATTGGCCAACCGAAAATGAAACCGAGCACCGCGTTATTCAAAAATAGAAATGGAACACAGATTATAAATTTCTGGCATCTCTCCCGAATGAATGTATCGATGGCCAAATCAAAAATTAATTAATTTATTAGTCAGCCAATAATGGCTGACTAGATTTATACAAACCACAAATTAACTTTTTCAACAAGCATGAATTAAAAACATAATCAAAAAAATTGCGAAATCTCGCACTGAGTTGATGGAAATTAATTTGTAATGGAGGGTTGAAACTGAAATGTGTGTCGAGGTTTTTCATGATAGATTTTCCGATTAACATAATCCTCCACAATTAGCACTTCACTGCCTACTTACCGACCAGATAAATAAGGCTTTAAAAGACCAATGCACCTTGACAATAAAAAAAACACTTTTTTAAATCACTGAGACACCATGGCACTGAGCGTGGTTACTTACATGTCGAGTCGACGCGTGCTGTGGTGCGACTGGCGAGCGGAGCGCGAGTTCGCGCGGTGTCGCCTTACCGCCGCGAAAGGAGATGCGCCGGAGCACCCCGCTCCGAGAATATAGCGCACCAGTTCATGGGGAAAGCCTTCGAAAATCGAATTATAGGATGTAACAGACCTCATACCATTTGCATGACTAAGATCATCAATAGCAAGAAATTGCAAGTAGTCACCATGTGGGAACATTTTATTTATTTTGTACCAAAGCGAATCATTTAGCATCTGTACACATAAACTATTAACTAAGTTGCTTTAGTTTAGGTAAACCGTAACCGACTTGTCTCGTCAATGAGAAAGGTTTCTTTAGTTTGGTATCTATTCATAACTTTTCGTAAAATAATAAGGTCCATTTGCAGGTTACCTATGTCACAATTTTTGAATTAACACCCGAACACGCTATGTTATTGCAAAGTGCAGTTGAGACAGTTTGTATGTAGAAAAACTCAAGACAATAAAGATAATGAACTCCAAACAAACATACGAAATGATCACAGAATACCTATAAGTACGTACTTGCAACAAAACACATAGGAAGTGCATTTTAAAGACAATTGACAGTCCAGTATGGTCCAGTGATGCAGTTGATAAAGATCCCAGCTTCTTCAGTGTCGAAGGGTACAGGTTTCTAGTTTCATATCAGAAATATTCATTGTAGTAATATAGATTACAAAACCGTCTGAAAACCTGGTAATTTTTTGCTTGCTACGAGATCAGAATTTTACGACTTACGCCTAAGGTCACATGTAGGGAATTCAACATGGGTTTATGATCCCCATGCCAAAGATCACACTCCCAAAGAATGCGATGCGCTGTTTGCTCTATTCTGTCATTCACTTGGGACTAGAGTCACGGAGTAGGTACTTCTTCTTCGTCAATTCGTCATGACTGAGGGTCATGACTTCCGACTACTGGACCAATTTCCTCCAAGCTTCCCGGCATTGAGCCTGCTTAATGGCCACTGGAATATACTAGATTTAAGTGACACAGAGTACCTATAGAGAATTGAATGAATCTTACATGAAAAATATATAAAAAGTATTAGTAAGACATTATGCAAACATTTTTAATAATAAATACTCTTTTTCCTGCTAATCAAACAAAATTACTCATGAACTAAGTTGGAAATGTTTTTATACTTAATAATTAACCGTTTCATGCCACTTTTAGGAATGAATCACATTAGTACCACAGAATTAGTACACATAAGTTTGACCCAGATTATACTGATGTGGTTATTCTTTGAAAAGCCCTTGACTTTATCTTAAAAACCTTTTAGTTTTAAAGAGCGTAGGGAACTAGACATTTTTAACTAATTGAAAGTCGGATTTCACCTGCTTAACACACCCCACCCCATTCGATTGGACTGTTAAGTAACACTCGATAAAAAAAAACAATTTTCAATTATTTTTGTTACAATTGAGGAAAAAATAAACAACCTAGTTAAACATGTTGATAAATAAATAAATGCTTTTATATTTTTTATTTGCTTAGGTACAAAGTATAAAAAACATTTAGGTTTACAAAATAAGGTTAGTTCAGCAGTTCATAGCACCAACCCGCCAAAGTAAGTATGGCAAGCACAAATTGATTTTATCGTATTTTATTAGTTATTTTACTTTTGATGACGGATGATAATCAAATAATGGCATAAGATACTTGACAAGTGCTCGTCATGAGCCATGCATTCAACCCAGAAATATCCAAGTGCCTGGAGGGCTACTACGAAACGTAAATACGATACTTCGGCCGAAGTATCGGAAGAATTTTAACCGTGAAATACAAGTTATTTCATGATTATAGTTCAATGAACTACTAAAATAACCATAAAGTACAAGGTATTTCATGGATAGAATTCAAGGAATTACTAAAATAACCATTAATTATCTTGTATTTCACGGTTAAAATTCTTCCGAAACTTCGGCCGAAATATCGGATTTACGTTTCGTAGTAGCCCTCCTGAGCTGAAACAAAAACACTCCTCAAGAATTTTAAGGAAATGTTACACTGTCAATGCCAATCAATCTTTTATGAAACATCACGTACACATTACTTCTTCAACTTAAATTTTGACACGTAGGCTCATTCTGTTCAGATGTTATCATCACGGTCGTGTGCCAGCTGGTCAAATAATAATATGATATATCTTTATATCTTGTACATATCGTGACATCGTAAACATAGGAGTTTTCTATCTACAGAGATTTTACATTCATATTAACCGATAATGCTCACTGCAGGAATACGGGTCTCCCATCAACCGAAGAGTATTAGAGCGTACTCTGCCACGCTGGTCCACAGCGGATTGGCAGAGGCCACCGACTCGTTTTAGAATGCGACACACAGCATCGAACTCTTTAGATTTTAGATATTCTTTCTGTGTGCTGTGCTTATTTATTTATACGCTAACTGTTTTTGAAGTCCTTTCAATACTTCCTACTCCGTCTATTTTCTTTTTGATTAAATTTGTTGTGAGTTCCAAGCTAGCTGTAGTTTCTCCCCCGAGACGTCAATAATCTTCATTGCTTATTGTCAATCTGAGGTCGCCGTTGTTGATCCTGGCTATACAGGAAACAGGACAAAGCGGTGGGAATGTGGTGGGCTTGTCCTGATAAAGGTTTTTAATGGGTTTTTTTTTTTCATAAAATTTTTAAAATCATAATGTAATGAATCATTGACTTTAAAGATTATTTTGAGACACCACAAATCTTTTGAACAATTTATTCAAAGTATTCAATTGAATATAAAGATATTTTGAACAGTGTAAGCGTTGATCCCATGGGCAGCCACATGGCGGACGCGGCTATTTCTGTGCGCATGCTTGAAATAATCACCGCGGTTTCGTCACATTTAGTTAAAGGAATACCTTGTTATATTTATTGTGACACACGTTACGTATTAGTATCATTTTCAGCCCTATTCGCCCCACATTTCACCTGTTTCCTATATATTTTACTTAGTTTTTATAGTAGTCGAGTAAATGACTAACAATGAATAATTTTATCCCAAAGGTCTTGGATTGCAAATCATCAATCAACATTACTGTTTAGTCTTCTCGTTAGTTTAGTATTATAATAAGTAGGTATTTTAGTAAGTATTTTAATTTTCAGTATGTAAGTTACAAACATTATGTATTTACCAGCAAAGACTAGCAAGCGTAATCTAGGGATTCTGTAATTCGTCAAAAATAAAACGTAGTTAGGTACGGTACAATTATTAATTTTTGGACTGAAATATGTAAGCTTTTCGAGTCCGATTTCTAAAGATTTTGTTTGCGTGTGGCAAATAGTAGTGAAAAACGGGGGCAAATGTAGTCTTTTTTTTTCTTTCTTCAAATAAAGTTAACATATTTGCACAAAAGAGACTAACGCTCGCTATGTAACCACGTCCTAAAAACATTTTGGTACGAGCTAAGTTATTCTAGATTCCTTCTATCGATTACGTAGTAAGTTCACAGTCATATTATTATCCTTTATTCCCAGAAGTCCCTTTATTAGTTCCTTTGAAAGTCACAATAAAATCAAGGTAGAAATTATTTAAATAAATATAAAATATGATTCATTTTTTCTTAAATTGAATTATGCGTGCGTATTAATATTAGGTCATAGGATTCATTACGTTACCTACACTACACGTAACATACATACTGCTTTATGCATTTTTAGACTATTCAGGTGGCAAACAAGTATCTCTATTTTATAGAGATGTAAATTATGTAATAACTAATAACACAGAGATTTGACATTACTTGCGTCTGTAATACTTAACTGGTAGTCATTTTTAGGGTTCCGTAAATGAACTTTTAATCAAATACCTACCTACTTTATTATACTTACTTAATCTAATAGTAGGGCAGTAGTTTTTTTTCTCGAAGAAATAGTTCTTCGAGAAAAAAAACTACTGCCCATTGGTGATCCATCATCACAGTACACATTCAAATTTAACAGGCCAACCAGGCATAATAATAACACGTCAACAGGTCACAAATTACTTATATAGTTAAGGTTATGACCATCTAGGTACACAGTCCATCAACGTGGTGCCATGATGACCTTAACCGAACCTCGCCGCGAATACCCACCCTTATATGGCAGCAATGGACCCTGATTACGTTTACACAATTACAAATGGCGCCACATTATTATATTCTTTCCAGTTTAGTCACTTTTGTTACCTATCTATCAATAACCAGCCATATGTTGAACCTTGGAAGATTCGTGTTGTACAGATGTTACTGTCACCATGAGTATATATTTTTACTATAGAAGTTGACAAACAAGCATGCGGGCCACCAGTAAGCGATTACATAGAGACTATAGGTAAATTGCATATTGAAAATTGGTAAAATAAAAGGACAGAGGAGTTGGCGCATTCCGGATCATTTACTCACCAAACGAAACGCTTTGCTGATTTACGCCGATATGCGAGAGGGTGGTATGTACTTTACCGGTCGAGCTAGAGCTTCGAACTTCCACATTCAGCATCCCATTCACTAGATAAGACTTTTAAAAATTTCTTTACATAGGTAATTGTACTATTTTGGAATAACCATTATGAAGAAATCCCACCGAAAGAAACTCAATATTGGTATTTTTACACGCTTTTTATTTTATTTCAAACTGAGTGAAAGAGATATAAGTAAGTGTTAATTTGACCTCTAAAATTGTAATCCAATTAAACAGTTGTTATCAACAAAACGACATGTCGTGTACCAGAAAATTGGCTTCAAAACTGTTTACAATCGAGGACAACATACTCCTTCAATATTTTGGCCCGTGTCTCAATCCAATAATGATCTGTTTTTTTTTGAGAATTGGCCAAGCATTTTTATTAATTATGCAGTAATTATGTGATTATTTGTTAAATGTCAGCCCGGCCGGTATCCGAATGCCGCGGTGACACGATGACCGAGTTGCGTTTCATGACTCATGGGAACAAGTGCGTACAAAAAGCAAGCTATACATACATCGAAATTATGAGAAATTTTTAATTGTTTGGTTCATAAATCAACAGTCCTTTTCAGAACTACTTGTTCTTACAAGACAAAAAGTTCGGTCAGAGTGTAGCCTTAGGGGCACTATTTTTAGGACTTAGAATTTTTTTCTGAGTTGGCTTAGGGGCACTATGAGACGCCAAGAAAACATGAAAAAAAAAAATTTTGAGACAAATTTTTTTTTTGGACTTCGATTTTTTTTCGCTAAATTTTTTTTTTTAAATTCCCTTTTTTTTTTGGTTCCATCTTATTGGGGGGGCATTTACGAACACATTTAGCTCTTTGCACTAACCGCGTCCGGGCTACCGTTTTCGATATATACGCCATTTTGTAAAAAAAAAACAGATTCAAAGAATGGCCAATTACTCGTAAATGGTGATTATTACGAAGTTGACTTAAAGGACTAAAAGTGTCTCTAGTTGCCCCCCCGACACGATAAGGACAAAAGGAGCGAAAATTTAAAGAAAAAAAATCGATTCGAAAATTTGTCACGAGTCCAAAAAATGCTGCCCCTATCCCTGCAATAGCACTGAAAAGGGAGTTGGGACTTAGTTTTTTTTTAATAGAAATCTTCACTTCTTTTTGTCTCATCATGTTGGGGGAGGCACTTACTTACTTTTAGTCCTTTGCACCAACCGCGCCCGGGCTGCGAATTTACAAAACCTATACCATTAGAGAGAAAGTGTAAACTGAACTGGCTTAGCTTCTGTTTGCCAAAAACTTGACGAAACCTTAATCACTACAGAAATTGACCGAAATCGCATAGACTTTGTTAGATAAATCCATTCTAACATTGTAGCCACAAATGCTATTCATTTCATTCCGATATTAATCTATCTGTCGTAGGTTTATGATGAAATCAGGTTTTTGATCAAAATCCTAGGCTTTTGATCAAGATCCGTAAGAAGACAAAATCATTGCTTTGTTTTACCATAAACCTGGAAATATCCAGTTTTTTCATCAAAAACCTAGACTGGGTTAGTTTTATGATAAAACTAATGGCAAAATCCTCGACTGGTTTAGTTTTAAGATGGCCACAAAGTGGAATCGTAAGAAAAATTCGCGCCTCACTCGCTTCGCTCGCTCGGCAGTGTTGTGATCACAAGATAACCCTAACCTAACCCACCAATATTCAGACAGACATTGGTGGGTTAGGTTAGGGTTATCTTGTGATCATAACACCGCCGAGCGAGCGAAGCGAGTGAGGCGCGAATTTTTCTGAAAAGATTCAATCAACGCGCTGTCGTCTATTTTCGGCTTATCTGTTTGACTCAATAGTACTTGATTTGTCCTCATCGTGTCAGGAGCGCAACTAGAAACACTTTTGGTCCTTTACATCAACTTCCTAAAGGTCACCATTTACGAGTAATTGGCCATTCTTTGAATATGGTCATTTTACTATACGACGTATATCTCGAAAACGGTAGCCCAAACGCGGTTGGTGCATAGGACTAAAAGTGTTCGTAAGTGCTCCCCCAACACGATGACACCAATAGAAGGGAAGATTTCTAGAAAAAAAAAAATATTCAAAAATTTTCTAAGTTCAAACTCGATTTTCAGTGCTATTGTAGGGATAGGGGCAACGTTTTTTTTCTAGAAATCTCCCCCTTTTTTGGTCTCATCTTATTGGGAGGGCACTTACGAACACTTTTGGTCGTTTGTACCAACCCCGTGCGGGCTACGGTTTTCGAGAAATTTGCAGTTTTTGAAATCCGACTTTCTTCGAAATTGCGTATATCTCGAGAAGGGTAGCCCGTACGGGGTTGGTGCAAAGTACTAAAAGTGTTCGTAAGTGCTCCACCGATAAGATGAGACCAAAAAAGGTGGAATTTTACGAAAAAAAAAAACGATCCGAAAAATTTCAGTCCCAGAAACAGCGTTTTTAGGACTCTGACAAATTTTGAATCCACTTTTTTTTTTCTTAATATCTCCCCTTTTTTTATCCTCATCGTGTCAGGAGCGCAACTAGAAACACTTTTGGTCCTTTACATCAACTTCCTAAAGGTCACCATTTACGAGTAATTGGCCATTCTTTGAATACGGTCATTTTACAATACGACGTATATCTCGAAAATGGTAGCCCGAACGCGGTTAGTGCATAGGACTAAAAGTGTTCGTAAGTGCCCCCCTAATACGACGGGACCAAAAAAAGGGAAAAATCGGAGATTTTTTTTTAAAAAAAAATTTTAGGGAAAAAAAAATCTGTCCAAAAAAAAAAATTTTCTCAAAAAAATCTTTTTTCATGTTTTCTTGGCGTCTCATAGTGCCTATACTCCAACTCAGAAAAAATTTCTAAGTCCTAAAAATAGTGCCCCTAAGGCTACACTCCAACCAAAAGTTCTTATTAGAACTGGTAAGGTAATCCCTCAGACCAAATAAGACTTCTTATTTGGTCTGAGGGTAATCCTGGCTGGTTTTGTTTTGGGTATTCAGGTATGGTGTGGTAATAGGTAAGTATATAGGTATGGTAATGGTATGCTGTAGCGTACCCACATAACTATTCATAGTGTAAGTCATTTTTTCCATTAGCATTGTTTCTTCATTAACTCTTCATAGAAATTACGTAAGGTAACAGATTTTATAAACGGTTTCTACTATTTTTCTGAATATTTCTTCGAAAATGTAACAGGAACAACTGAATTGAGCGAGTAATAAATAAAAATTCCTCTCCGTTTATTATTTTTTGTGTCTGTTCACATTAACCTGAAAAACTTGTATTTTTTGATCACTCAACGGATTTTGTAACGCTCACATCGCATCACGCTAATTCTGGACAGGATGATGCTGTATGAATTGAGTACATTTTATTTATAGATCGTTCTTACTATTATTACCCATACGCCCAATAGCACAAGTTTAGTTGCTTAGTTTGGGACTAGATGGCGTTGTGTGATTCGTCCAAGAATATTTCTTTATTATAATTATTACTAGATTAATCCTGCTTTTTCAGTAATTTTTTATATTTTTTCATACAGACAAAAATGTTTATTTTTAAAATGTATGTTAGTTATCGCCTTCAGGCAAACAGGTGTTTGTGGCGGTACAAGTTAATATGTTTTTATGTCACGGTTGGTTGCTTGAAGGTATCCTTACACAACGCGCTGACCTGATAAATATGATCATCATTACCAAACTCGTTTTCCATTTTTGTGTTCATATATTTTATACTAATTAAAATTACTTATGTACAATAAAAAATTGCTTGTTAAAAAGTTATTTTTATTTACAAGTTGAATGGTCTATTCAGAGAGTAGGCCTTCAAGTTCACAGGTAAAGGGTGTCCGGTGGCAGATTTCGATTATAATTTTCAAATAAAAAAATAACTAAGAAACATAAGTACATCTTTAATTTTAGTGCGGATTTTGTTTTCTAAATGTTATTTTCTCTTTAAATCTGACATCGCTGAAGAAATAATATCGGAAGAGCATTAAGATCACGAATAAATATTTTCTGTCTTCAGTGATCGCTGGATTCGTTTGGAACCATAGATATCGATATCTATATTTGGAACCATTACAGAAAGAAATCCATGGGGCTGAGATTGAGCGATCCGGAAGTTAGACAGAGCAATAGTAGGAAAGCGTTCTTTTGAAAATCGTCGAGAGAACAAGCTATAAGTGTAGATGTTGTTTCATAATTAATACTCCTGCTGACCGATTATTTTCTGCCACTGCTTAGGCGCTAAAAAATCAAGCCGCGTGTAATGGCTAGTATAAAACATAAATAAAATACAAACATAAAATTCCACAGTCAACTTTACTTATCAAGTAAACAAATAAAACTTATTTAAACCTAAAAATCACTGCACTTTCCTATGATACTCGGGCGTCGCGTTCCCATAGTCCTGCAAATTGAACAACGTCGACCGATTAGTCACCATATATTTGAGGAAGTCTTGTATATGCGTCAACACGTGTTGTAGAGATTTCTCGTCGAGCGCCGTGTAAGCCAACATCGGCCCCATCTTGGCAAACAACCTTAACAAATGTATTGATCCGTAAATTTGGGCCATCGGCGTGTCTGGGTACTCTTGCAAAATCTCGCTGTATTGAGGCCTCTCGAACTTATATAGAAGTTGTGACCCCAAAGTGGCATTGAAGTATTCTTTAATACCTTCTGTTATATCAACCAGAACAGATTCCTTCGCCTGATTATGTGTCTTACTTGATTTTTTAAATGCTAAATAATTGTCGACTATTTGTTCAACGGTCAATTTCGCTGGTAATATGGCTAGTTTCTGTTGTCGTGTTATCACGTCCCAGTCGTCGACGAGCCACACTTTCAGCTCTTCTGGTATTTTTATTTTAACCTCGACTTTTGCTAAGTATTGTTCTTCTGACTCTATCGACAAGTCAAGGCGGCCGCGTTTTTTCCTATAAAACATATGAGATAAATACATTGATTCAGAAAAACTTGAATTAATATTTAAGCAACAAGCAAAGATGCATGCATTAAGCAATTGATTTTAATTGTAAATTAATTTCTTAGATTATGATTGTAATCTATACTACAAATTTTATACACGTGTTTGAAAAGCAGGTATGTGGTGATTGGGAGGTACTGGCAAGCCACAGGGATGCTTGGTGGCGTTAATGGGAAAATTTCGTCAAGCCTGAATAGCAAAAAATAAATAAAAAGTAATAATGGATATTTCATAATTGTTATTATGTAATTTTAATTTGAGGCACACAGATTTAAATTCAGTTTATAAACTGGATTAACATTTTATAAACCCAATTAGACTTTTTCTACCGAAAAATTTGGAATACTTTTTAAAAAGTAATTATAGATATTTCATAATTATTATTATTATGTAATTTGAGTCATTTAAATTCAGTTTATAAACTGGATTACGACTTTTTCTACCGAAAAGCTCCGGAATAATACTTTTTTCCTATTATCTATCTACTTTTAGCTTCACTGCTTTAATCAGATTTTCTAGTGTATTTGCGAGTGCACATCTAGTGATGTGTCGTCATACTTAAATTAATTTATAAGTACCGTAAAATGGGGTTAAATTGATAAATTTTTAAAATAAGATTACAAAAAAAAGGAAAAGCAAGTACCCGTTATAAATGCCTCATGATTTGATAGTCGCCCCATTTTACGGTAGACGAATACAAACACTTATAGCCAATAAAGCCACAGCACAGAGCAAGGTTAGTTTACCATAATAAAATATAACTTACTTGGGTTGATCAGATCCCGAATCTGCTGGGGTATCTTTGCTTTGAGTCTTGGTCGCTTTGACAGGAGCCGGAGTGGTCTCTGTCTCTTTTCCTAGAAAAAATTGCATTTGGTCAAAAGCAAAATAACTTAATTTTCATATATTTTTCTATATTTTGGCTTGTATGTAAACATATGTTGTAACAATTTGGCATTTATTTCTACAACTCTATATGGTCTAGGATGGTAATAGACAGTCATTCCACAGATAAGAATATCTTTCCTAAAGGAGGCTCTAATATTTGTGCTAAGAATATCATACCTGAATAAAAACAAAGCCTATCAGTAACACCAGAGGTGCTACCAATGCATTGTTCGCTACACGGAAGGTAGGAAAGAGAAAAAATATAAGAATGCAGTTGAGCTTCTGGATCTTACTCACTGAATGAAACTATTACTGCTTCATGGAGTATTCAGTGAGTAGAGACCATTTGATAAATGCTCTACCACTCCAAAAAATTGTTTATGGTTTACTATATGCATTGATTGAAGATATTACCTGCGGGTGTCGAAGCCCTGGACTCTTCTCGTGCTGGTGTGGCGTTAGCAGCCGCAGCTTCCGACTTTCGACCCTTGGCAGGCGCTAAAAAATAACAACCACACACATTTTACAATTTTACATTGAAATGTTTATAACTTATATTACTTTGAAGAAATTGCCTTTTCAAAATGCTTTCAATATAGTGTACAGAGTTTTTTAAATTTTATTAGTGCATTATAGAGTTTAGTATTGTATTTATAATAAAATTTTTTTTCATTCTTTTATTATTCTGGAATTAAATAAATAAGCTACTCTATATACTACCATTTCAGAAACAAAGCAAGTTGATCACCAGTAAACAACCAGAGAAAATGCAAGTGAAACAATATTCCTTACAATGAACCTTTCATCTTTACTTTTTTTAAATAGTTTAATTATTTAAACACATACTTTTCTTAGTCTTGGCTGGCTGTGCAGAGTGTGCACGTTGGACTTCCTTCTGCCGCTGTACATTAGCCTCATTGTACTTGAGAACTCGGCTCTCTGGCACCCACTCGTCCCAACTGAAATAACAAGAACGGTATCATTTCAATTTCTAATACCAAAATAATGCATGAATACAAAATATTTATTAGACGCAAAAGTTGTATTAAACATCTTATTATTATGTCCTACAACAGCAATTGGATATTTTTCATGACTAAACTCTGATAACTCAAAGCTATGAAAGCGCAAAAAATGCAATAAGCCCAAGTGGTCCTTGTAAAAATGTGTCCTAAGAGTAAAACATCAAGCGACTGGAGTAAAATAGCGGCATATCAGCTCACTGAATTAATCTAGTAGAGAAACACCAAAAAAAAATATCAATACAGGATGCCTTAACAGTCTGTCACTTATTGCTGGCTTAACAGGACACAAGCTAAACATCCAATGATTTGTTTAAACTTAATTTGCATTTCAATGCAGAGATATTTAAAATTCTGTCTCAATGTATTAAATTTTGCGTATATCTCGAGAACGGTAGCCCGTACGGGGTTGGTACAAAGGACTAAAAGTGTTCGTGAGTGCCCCCCCAACTCGATAGGATCAAAAAAAGGGAAATTAAAAAATATATATTCTTCGAAAAAAATTATATAAAAAAAAAAAATTGGCTCAAAAGTTTTTTTTTTTCATGTTTTTGACGTCTTATAGTGCCCTTATGCCTATACTCCAACTCTACAAACCTGCCCTAACGCGACTCTGACCAAATTTTATGATGATATTCATATAAACAATATAAAATTTGTCTAACAATTCAATAATATGGTAGCTCAGAGTCGTGTGTGTCGTTTATGAGAACCCTCTCATAAACGACACACACGACTCTGAGCCTAACCTGTTTTTACATTCTAATCTTTTTCATTTCAATCCTTCCCCGCCAATACGACCATTCGGCTTTAGCCACTTATGTCGGATTTAAATCTAATCATGTAAATAGGTGACAGTGTCAATAAATACTAACTTCTTATTCCATCCGGCATAATGGATCAGGTATCGAACATGTTTATCCTTCGTCACAGAACTTTTGAGGCATTTTGCTTCATAGATCAAGGGACCGTGGAAACACAACACTTTTTCACCTGAAAAGTCAAATTTACAACATAAATAGTACGTACATGAAACCCAAAAAAATTTGTTTATCATATAAATTATTCAATTAATTTTACCTTCAGAAAACTTTAATTTCGGAGCCATTATTGTGTTTAGCAAATTATTTACAAATACAAAAACAAAATCATATTCTTACAAAATGGCGGTTTCGGAATGTCAACTGTCAGTCTGAGTTCTTCTGCTTTTCACCACTGGCAACCACGTATCACTTGACTCGATGCACTAATGATCACTAGAATCAATTTATATTAGAATTATTTCTCCGAATCCTACTTTTTATAATATTATAAAGGCGAAAGTTTGTGTGTATGTTTGTTAATTATAGCTGTTACCTTGGATTAACACATAAGGTACTTTTTATCCTGAAAAGTACGCAGGGTCCAAAGTCTGACAGTCAATGGCGTTTTATAAAGTAGGTGGCGCTACTACTAGTGAATGATAATTTTAACGGATTATGCAGTTATATATTACTTTACCTTATTTCGAAATGATTGAGTAACAAACATTAACTTTCAGAAGAGATATTATGATTTCTACTGAAGTTATTTGAACTTACAGGTAATTTTTTGAAAGATCAAAATTCAAAACTTTTATTCAGAGAATAGGTTTTCACATCTGTGGTTTTCACAAACACGTTGTCTTGTCAGAGTATACCATGGAAGTAATAAGTACTATAGTACTTATTACTTCCATGGAGTATACACAGTAATGAATGATTTGTCTATATTAATCTTAGAGAAAGGATGAATAGAGTTGTCATTTGGCGTATACCCTTAGGGAGAGAAACAAAGTACATTGATTACGCAGTGTTACCAGAAAAGAGAATATTACCCCATGTTTTTTTTATATTTTTATATACGATAAACTAATACGACTATTGATGATTTGCGATGTATTTTTTCATATTATAATCATCAATATATTGGGATCGATTTATACTTGTATAAATAAATCGAAGTCGCTGTCCGCGCCTGTTTGTCTGTATCTCCGCTAAGTCCTATTGTCTCCTATTAGTATGGGAAGGTTGGTGTGACTACAGATCTCTCTCAGCTTGTAATTAAATAGATATTATTTTTAATTTAGGTTGTCACTTTTTTACCTCAATTGTGGGTAATATTGCATGGGTAAATTCAAGTAAATTGCTGGTATCCCCAATACGCGTGGTACCCGTACCCGACTAAATTCAGGAGACACAGGAAAGTGGCCGCCTGGCTTCATTTTACTTACCTACTTAATTTAGGTGCATAATACTACAAAATACGATTATTTTCTTGACCATTTACGTTTTATTTCTTTATTTCTGTACATTGAAGCCGTCATTTGAGTATTAATAAATATAATCTGTATTCATTTTTATCAATTATGGCCGAAATAAAGTCTAAATAGTGTACTTACGAATGAAAGGTTATGTTGTCGATTTTACGTTCACTGCGGCTATTGCAGCCTAAAACACTACAATGCACTATAGTCTATGAACGCAAAAACACATCAACTCAACCACAGAACACAGTTTTCGCCTTGTTTTCACCCTGAAAGTTCAGATTTTGAGAAATAGAGAAAACTGCTTTCGTTTGCTGGGCACAGTTAGCGACTGTGCCCAGCAAAAAAATAGTATGTATACGTCGATAAGGACAAAAAATGTTTCTCTAGCTCTTTTTGGCCTTGGGAATATTGTATTTACTCATCTCGCTCACTCCTACCGTGTCGCCTCTATTCATCCTTTCTCTAAGATATTAATCTACTCTATAAACTACTACCATTTCGGAAACAAAGCAAAATGACCACTGGTAAAAAGAAATGGCGAAAGAAAACCAGTTACGGCCTTTTTTGTCATTTAAATGATCCAATGGTTGAGTGGTTAAATCATTGGTGGCATCGAAATAATATTACTATGAGTTATAATAACTTGTTGATGTTACTTTTAAGTAAGTATGTAACTATTATTCAATTGCATCATCTAAAATGTAGATAAACCAATAATATTCTTATTATGTAGTTCACATAAACAACGCAATGGCCAAAGAAATCTACTAAAATTCATAATAATGATAAGCAAATAGTCTAGGAGCCAGTGTACAGATAAAGTAGTAGATACTTATATAATTAAGTAATTAATCAATAGATTTATAGATAGGTAGTGAATAGATTTAAGTATACCTACTTACTACAGGCCGTATTTAGAAGATCACGGCCTCTATCCACATTTAGGTACCTACTTCCCCATTACGAAATCATTGTTGATATAAGTTAGTGAGTAGGTCCCGCTACTACCACAGAATAATAAATAGTACTACGTAAATAAATAGTGCTACACTGGGAACTGGGACCCCCCTAAGCCCGAGCCGTGTGGATATTTGTATGGCATCCTTAGAATAAGTCACATAAATAGCTCAAAATTCCTGTATAATGTACGGATTTTGTTACAAAATTGGCAACAAACAAGTTAATTTACTTAGTTAGGTACGTACCCACTTATTAAAACCCTCGGCAAAGCCGCAGGTTAATATTTTTTTTAAAGTACTTAATGCTAAAACTAATTTGATGTTTTTGTGTAGAGAAACATTCAAAGAATAATATACTTACGTGACAGTTCTACAACTACCTACCTATTAGATTACTTAAATAAAATAGTTCATAATACACGCTCTTTGCGTACAAACATGAATAACTGCTCGTAACCTTCACTCGGGCCAGTCGGGCCACTGGCATCGGCAGTCGCGCGGCGTCGCTGGTTCAACACGGCGTTTTGATCAAAACAACGTAAAATAGTAAAAAAAAAATATAAAAAAATGTCTCAACAAGGCCCCGCGTTTGATGTGAACACCATGACCCTCACCCGGTGGGTCCTGGCGCAGCAGAGGATGGCCCCGACAGCCACCGGTGATCTAACCCAAGTTTTAAACTCCATACAAACAGCTGTGAAGGCCATACAATCTGCTGTACGGAAAGCCGGCATCGCCAAATTGTATGTTAATTTTTTTGAACCAAAATATTTTGTTAGTCACTATTTACTTTTTAGAACATAATTAACATGTAATAATTAGGTAAATGCGATTACAAATGTAGGTATACTGTTACAAAATTAACATTGTCTAGACGTAGGTAGGTTTACAAAAATGTTTACATAATTTTAGTTGCCAACGTATTACCTATAACGTTTTAAAATAATTATTCAAATAGTTTTAGTAAAATAAACTGCACTGCATTGGTCGATAGATTATTAATCCAATAAGGTGACAAACATGTTACACTTCACCTGATGTCGTTTGCTATATCTGGAAGATGAGCTATGTAAATTTATCAGGGGGCCTACCATGAACTATTAAAAATCATGACATTTCAGGAACGTTTTATTTAAACAATTTGAATTATTGACATCCCTCAGTATCAAAATGGATGTCATCTTATGTTTTAAACTTAGGTTTCAAAGTAACACTGAAATAATGTTTCTAAGGATAATGTGATATTGTGAAACCGGCCCAAGATATTAAAAATACCATAGACACTGGCAACCAACATTAAAAGATACGTTGTAATTAAAACGAAACATAAATTAAAAACAAACAAGTATTTAGTACAGGCCATTTATGAGAGATTTATTAAACCAATAGAACCTTTTATGAACATTTCAGACATGGAATCTCAGGCGACACAAATGTGCAAGGCGAACAGGTGAAGAAGTTGGACGTGTTGTCCAATGACTTGTTCGTGAACATGCTCAAGTCCTCCTACACCACATGCCTTCTGGTCTCAGAGGAGAACTCCTCAGTTATACAGGTAGACAGTTTATTGAGATGAGATAAAAGCCTAAATGAGGGTTCATATTAGGCTGTGCAAATAAGTACGATCGGTTGCATTAAAATTTAAAACGTTAATTAATAAATTGGTAGAAAAGTGAAATTAAAACTTAGGTAGGTACCTACTTTGGGGGTCTATTCGAATAATCTTAAAACAATTTGGATTAAATACAATTTGACAACACTGTTCTATAACATAATGATAAAGTTTGGATTTGGTGTATGTAGCGTAACCGAGTAAGGAATCCTAAAAACCAACTTTCCTTTTTGCATGACGAAGGCCGTCTCTCGAGTCGTGTCGTCAATAATAAATACTTTACGGAACAGGATTTTTTATAGGTCATTCAAGGTCGCTTCGTAGAAGCACCATAATGTATGACATACATACATAGATATACATTAAATCTATCTATAACAAAAAATGTTCCTACATTATTTTTAATTTTATAGACTAGGTACTTAGCTCGTGTAAAAAAAAATAATGTAGGTAGGATGTTAGCCTCCACTCGACCGCCGCGCCTCCTCCGACGACGCCGGCGGCGTGACGACGCGACGCCAGAATCAAATCTTTTAATCATAACATAGTTAACTAATAGTATGCCGCGTTTCTACTTGCAAGAACTTCTACAAGAAATTCCCGACAATCTGCAACTTGCACATGTATGCAAGTATGAGTTTCCACCGTAGTAGGTACTTGCTGGATAGCTTACATCTGCTGTCTCGGATAGGTAATCTGACTGATGGACATTTCATTTCTTGCAAAAGTTTTCATGCATGTAAATGGCCTGGCGCCTGGCCTAATAATATGTTATTTTTATGACATTATTAAATAAAAGATTTAAGAAATTAACTGTATTCTTCTTGTAGTGTAAACATGTCGATAAGCCGATAACCTCCTGCTTAATTGTTCATAATAAGATTAAAAGCGGCCATTAAAAAGTATGTTTTTTCAGGTAGAAACAGAGAGGCTTGGCAAATACGTCGTGTGTTTCGATCCACTCGACGGATCCTCCAATATCGACTGTCTGGTATCAGTAGGATCAATATTCGCCATTTATAAGTAAGCATTTAACGGTTTAGGTATGTTTATTAATAGATACTATAACATGGAACTTGTGCGATTCGCTCTTTCCGTTCAAATTCGGGACAATCCACCACACATTCCCACCGAGACGTGTCTCCTGTGTAGCCAGAATCAACGGCGACCTCAGATTGACAATAAGCGATAAAGCTTATTCAGGTCTCGGGGGAGAAACTACAGCTGTCTTGGAATGGACCTCACAACGAATTGAATCAGAAAGAAGATAGTTGGAGTAGTAAGTATTAAAAGAACTTCCCTCCAAATATTGAATTTCCGTTCAAATATTGAATCCTAGTTTTTATTATAAACTGTAAAATAGATAAATTAACAATGACGCCTTAATTAGGACAAAACTTAACAAACCCGACAGCTAATTCCAAGGAAGGACTATTTAGGGAGTGGGGTGGGTGACTGTTGTGGACCACACTGAACCCCACTCACTGGTCACGCAGCTGAGATTCCTATACTTATGAGAATTGGTTACACTGCTTATTGAAGTTAGGGTACCTACCTAAATAAATCACTTTCCACTAAGTATAACATAACCATCTCTAATAGAATGACGTGCCATTTACTAGAAGATTATATCTGCTACTCTCCGAGCGTTGAGTCACAATTATGTATATTCAGAGCATAAATAAATATTTACAGAAAGAAATCAGAAGGAGAACCATCAGCAGCAGACGCTTTAAGGCCAGGAAATGAACTGGTGGCTGCCGGCTACGCTCTATACGGCTCAGCGACGATGTTGGTACTGGCAATTGGAAAAGGGAAAGGGGTCAATGGTTTCATGTACGACCCCTCTATCGGAGAATTCATCCTTACCGACCCTAACATGAAGATTCCTGAGAAAGGGAACATTTACTCTATAAATGAAGGTAAGGAACTTACGATTTTACTATAACAGTCAGTTTCTGATACGTATTTATATTTTAATTCCACATCAAGTCTCAAGCAACCAAGTTTACCTGATGAAAAGTGGTTACCACCACCTATAAACATCAATAACAAACACCACGTAGTTCCACCACAGACTACAAATAGTTCAAGTCATTCTATGCGAGTGCTAAATAACATAAAGTGAAAGTGAGTGTTTTGTATCATGTTTGTGTTCGAAACGGATGAATGTATCCTAAATTTATAAATTTTATTTAACTACACATTTAATTGACCGTAATATTGTTTCGGGTGATACTAGGAATAAAACTTGTATAGATACTTAGATAACTTGGGGGCGTGGGTGATAACATTATCTCAGACGACTGTCGCGTCATTGCCACACAAATCAATACATAGCCACACAGTTGAACTATCTATGAAATCTGGAAAAACTATAATTTGCATAAATGACAAATACAGTCCCTTTTATCACAATAACTACATAGAAACGTATAATAAAGTTAATTATATTTTTTTTTAAATACTAAAAAGAACATCATGTAGGTATGTACCTACATCGTTATACATAATGTACAGGGAAGTACATTCAAATAAACGTAAGGTACCAGCTTTTGCACTACTACGCGCTACGGTGTGATGTTTTTTGTTCTTCACATCAAATCACTGATTTAGTGAAGTTCAATGTGGAAAGCATGGCGTAATCTTGACTGTACGGAAATAACGTTAATATATTTTGTCTACGACGTTACCAAAGGAACTCGTGTGTTTTCTCATAAAAAAAAAACGTACCTATAAATAAAAATCACGAAATGATAAGATTCTAAGTATGTATGTTTACTTCATATCACAACGATAAACTCGAATTTTAGGCAAGTAATAGAGATTTACTTACAGAGATAATAAAGGAAATAAATTTTATTTACAACTAGCTGTGCCCGCGGGTCTGTTCGCCTGGATTTTCTGTTTGTCCATACCGAAGAAAGATCAACCCCTTCCCCTACCCCTCTCCAGAACATTACAATCAAGATCTCCAAATCCAAACTAAAATAAAAAATACTCCATACACGCTAAAAAATACTCCATATAGGACATAGGATAGAGGGGGGGGGGTCCTCTATCCTATGTCCTATATGGATCTCGAACTATCCCTATAACAAATTCCATCTCAATCGGTTCAGCCGTTTTAACCAGTTTTAACGTGAAGAGGTATATCAGACGGACAGAGTTACTTTCGCAATTATAACATTGATAAAGACACGAGAAAAGATAAATTTTCTCAATCCTCTCCACGATTACACACACAAATCAACAATAAATTATAATCTATTTTTTTTATATTATTTTAATGTTGAATTATAGGTTACGCAGCAGAATGGTCCGATGGCCTGAAGAACTACATCAATGACAAAAAGCAACCGAAGACTGGCAAAGCTTACGGTGCACGGTACGTGGGCTCCATGGTAGCTGATGTCCACCGCACAATCAAATATGGCGGTATTTTTATGTACCCTGCTACTAAATCTGCTCCTAATGGAAAGGTTAGTTTTATCACTTTACAGCTAGTTTCTGAAGCGTATTTTAGGATCACTCTACATTAGCAGCGCGGCGATACGCGACACTTTAAATTGACAACGAAATATAGAACTTGTCTGTTCACAATATGGTACAAAATTCCTTATGACGGAATCATGCCGCGCGGCGTAGCGCGGTGCCGCGAGGCCGCGCCTTCCAAT
Organism: Endotricha flammealis; assembly: GCA_905163395.2. Taxonomy (NCBI): domain Eukaryota; kingdom Metazoa; phylum Arthropoda; class Insecta; order Lepidoptera; family Pyralidae; genus Endotricha; species Endotricha flammealis. Next base: position 4,162,382 of record LR990867.1, read on the forward strand.
CTTCCAATTTTGTACCATATTGTGATCAGACAAGTTCTATATTTCGTTGTCAATCAAAGAGTGACCCTAATTCTCAATCTTTTTTCTTCTTTAGTTTGACAGTGACAGCTATAAATTAATGTGTCATTTACTTTAAAAATGCGTTTCAGAAACAGGCTGTAAATGTATTTTTAAATGCCGTTTTTATTCATTTTAAAATCATTCCCTGATAAAATTATGTCGCGTCGACACTTCTTCCCAAGTGGTGACGTGTCGTACAAGACATAACGTCAACCGAATTCTTGATCATAATATTTGTAGGATAGGTATATTGAGAACAACGTGAATTTATCAATAAATTTATCTTCAAAAATAAAATATCAATCTAACCAATACTTACCTCATTCCAGCTCCGTCTCCTCTACGAATGCAACCCAATGTCTTTCATCGTATCCGAGGCCGGAGGGCTGGCGACCAACGGCAAGATCCCAGTGCTGGACATCAAGCCAACTGCTATTCACGAGAGGGCACCCTGCTTCCTGGGCTCCAAGAAAGATGTTGAGGAATTGATGACGTATTTAAATTGATAGTGGAACCAAGATATAAGAGGCACCGATTTTAAAGCGATGATATAAATTTAAACATGTCAATTGTCTAGCTTCAACGTGTCCAAAGTGCGATTCTTACAGCCAATTTCTGAAACGTATTTTTAGATTAAAATTAAAATTGTCAAACTAAAACTGTACTGTCAAACTAAAAGAGATAACTTGAGAGTACAATCAATATTAAAATGTGTTTCAGAAACTGGGTGTTAGATGTATAAAAATTGTACATACTATGTTTGTCTGTATGTTTATTATGCAAGCAAATATCAGTAACTGTCGATTTAAATGTGGTTTTTACGAATGGAAACTCCGATCTTAGTGTAAAAATATTATTAGTTTTGATTCGGCAAAAAAATTTATACTAAGACAATTTAATAATGTCTTGGTTTTTATTTCAGTAAGTTCCATAAAACAAACGTTTGGTAACTGAGCTAGTCTTGTTTGTCATGCATTTTCCTGAGACCCCTTTAGAATGTCATCTGTGATATTCAGTGTTCAAAGTATAAGTAATTCTTAATCAGGATCTTTTACTGTTTTCAATAAAGTTGGCGTCTAGTCTATATTTTTTTTTGTTTTTAATCTCATTTTCCTAGCCACCAAAACGTGTTTGCTTTCTACTTTCACCCAAGGATAAATTAGTAAGTACATTGTTCACCTAGGGAAGAAAGTGACCGATTTCGCTACTTCTGCAGGTGCAGTATAAAATAAATATATCTATACTAATATTTTATAGAGGTAAAGTTTGTGTATTTGTTAAATTGTAAGGGGTAATCTCGGGATCTACTGAACCGATTTTAAAAATTCTTTCACCAATAGAAAGCCACATTATTGCTGAGTGTCATATATAAAAAACCAAAAAATAAAAAGGCTTTTAACATTATGCCCAACGAAGTGGGCGTCAGCTAGTATTTTATATTAATACATAGCATAAATATTTTGTATGTTCATAATCTTATGCTGTCATTGTCAAATTACTTTAAAAAAGAGATATCTGGAGACATGCGTAATTAATTCAAAAATGGTTTTGTACGACTTCCAGTTAATAAAATAAAATTAACGCAAATTCCTTCTATCGCATGTTGTCACCGTCTAATAAGGAAGTTAAAAAGAGAATTGATCACTACCATGTATTTATAGGTTGGGTTCAGTAATTTTAATTTATCTAGAGAGAAACTAAAAAAATAGGCTTTCAAAATTTATTAAATTTATTTACACAAACAAATGCGTATACATTAATTTACTCTTATTGGTTTTTCTAATAACTTAAACTAGTTGATATCCTTATGAAACTGTGAGGTGCTACACTTCTTAAAATTATGTATAATTTTATTCTCAAAACCATTGTATAGTCTGTTTTTTTTAAACAAACGAATACTATGTCCCTCGCACATTTCTGATATTGACAGAGTGAGATGGGTCATTATATCAAACAATAACAACGCAGCAAGTTCGGAACTCGTTTCTTTAAAAAATATATGCTTTAGTACATAATTTATTAAATTGTTCCGTTATGCATTTGTGAATCATAAATATTTTTGAACGTGCACGCCACTCGAATAAAATTAGCGAACGGATTCGATTATATTTCATATTTGATAGTGCAATACTGGATAAAAAAAATATAATTTACTAGCTTTTACCCTCGGCTTTGCTCGTGGTTAATTTTGTGATATAAATCTCGTTTGAGATATTAATAGTACGATTTGTGGCACCATCTGTTGGCCGACACATGAACTGTTTGGATTTGACGACTACAGTAGAAAAAAATATACTTTTTTCGAGCCTAGAGATAGCCTTTTAGCCTATCTTTCTCTGAAGCCCTGACAATAATGTATACAAATTTTTACATAACAATCGGTTACATAGTCAAGGCGTGAAAGAATAACAAACAAACAAATATGCTTACTTTCTCATTAACAATATTAGTTAGGATTGCGTGACAACCTCTCAGTACCACACATATTAAAGTGTGGGAATCGAACACACGACATTCGACTACCGTTACTACCAACTAAACCATCAGAAACGTTCCATTTCAATCTATAAACAGTCTTATATCCAGTCCCAGATATTACTTGTCATTAAGGCCCAGTTTTTCGTATTTTTTTTAATGCTACAAAGGTGACAAACAAGCATACGGCCCGCCTGATGGTAAGCATCGCCGCAGCCTTTAGACGCTTGCAATCCCGGTGGTATCACTACACTACACTACACACAAGTGGAGCTCTGGAGACCTTACTCCCCGTAGGAACACAACATGGCCGAGACCAATGCTTTTTGGCTACGATACGATGTAAGGTGGAGGTCCCTCCTCAGACGAGCTGCAAAAGATGAGTAGCAGCTATTCCGCTGTGCCGTACCTCTCTTACATTTAAGAGCAATAATTACATGCAATCTGGTGGGAGCAAATAATCGTCCTAGAATTGTAAGCAACTGTCGTTTAGACGATGCATGTCAATTATTGTTATAACATTATTGTGTGCAACCGGCAATAAACTGGCGTCTTGTAAATGGGCCTTTACATAGTAAGAAATAATATTATCTGTAGACAGAAAGGTGAAACTTTATGCCGTTAATGCAACGAACTGATGGAACACGTCCAGAATATGCGGATCCAAGTCTTGGGTGAAGAGTAGCGTCTCTAATGTACTGCTGTATTTCTGCACTTGTTCGTGATGCTGAAAAAATTGTAGTAGGTAAGTTAGATTTTCAATCTATATCTATGTATATGTTACAGTCATTGTGATTAAATTGCTATTATACATAATATCTGGTCATTATATATAATAACCAAAATGTCTAGACAATGTGATAAATTAATCACTTTGTCTGGACATTATTCATAACAGCGGGTCAAAGTTAGCCAAAGTAATAAAACGCTAACCTAATTATGCTTGTGTCCGATATGGTGGTAGTATATAACGTAGTTTATTTTCTTTATACATATATACAAATTGTAAATGACAAGAAAAGTAGTGCCTCTAAGGCGGAACAAAGTTCGCCGGGTCAGCTAGTAGGTAGATTTATAGATTCGCAATAGACCGCGACAAAATATTTTCTAAAACCTATTAGATTGATCCCAGCAGAGGGATTTTAGTTTGGGCGTCTGCAAGTTATTATTAAATATTCATCTAGGAATTGAAGTCATGTCTATTATGTACTTGTCTACCAATGTTAGTCTGGGTATTTAAGTATTTTATTTTATATTTAAAAAAAAACTGACTCACCACTAAGAAAACCTGGCGCAGTCTGCCGACTGTGCTGCGATACCAGTGCGTGTCTGGATCTCTTGCGTCTGTGTCGTATCTTACAAGATGCTCGGAGAGTATCATTATGAACCGCTGGAACACGATCAGGAAGAGACGCTTCTGGTCCATGTGTGCTGCTTCTAAACGCTCCTCCATACGTTCTACGGCCTGAAATTAAAAAAAACTGTTATCTTAATAGGTGTTGTGTGTTACTAGTTGTATCATGCCATTATGTCAGTCTGATTCTTGGCCACGAAACGAGAGGTTTCCCTAAGTACCGTATAATTATATTATAATTATACGGTACTTAGGGAAACCTATATTTTATATTATAATTCCTATTCATGAGTACTTATCTTACTAGCCCTGCCCAGTCCATAAAATAATTCGTTACCCTAAGGTTGCCTTGAAAAGATTGCTTTTTAGCAATAAGGCCGCCTTGTTGCGATTTCAATAGTGTGTATGTTGTGTTTATGTATACTGTGTCCTAACTATTGTGAATTGCAAATAAAGTATATTCTATCTATCTATCTATAATATGTTTTTTTTTTAACTTAAAAATTTAAATGTACCTATACCTACCATTATGGTGAACAAGAGTTTGTTTCACCACTTGCGAATAAGTATACCGATCAGCATAAAATATAAATAAAAACTGACAAAACCATAATAAGAGCTGTCAAAAAACTGTCATATCATTTGACGTATATCCGCAACATCGAGTAATCCGCAAGTAGTGAAAGAGGTGATCTAATCAAAAATATGAATGTATTTTTGACAAGAAGTTGCCAGTTCTTCCTATAACAAATCTGCCGTCTTAACTGGCGGTAGGAAAAAATTGTGACGTTTCGAAATAGGATTGTATGTGATAGGCCTATGTGAACAAAAATTTTTTACTTATATTTCTGACGAGCACTTTCAAAATGAGATCTGAATTGTAAATACCTCTTCGGTTGGTTTGTCCTGATCCTTCTTCTTCTTACTGCCGCCTTCTTCCTCAGAGTCCGAGCTGCTAGAGTCTGCACGCGCGAGTGCTTCCCTAGCTTCTTGGAGTTCACCGCCTGAAAAAGACCATGGAAAAAGTAATATCAGCATCAATTGAGAAAATATAGAATTTAGTAGATTTTTTCCAAATCCCCATGGTAACATGAACAACAGATAAGAAATTATTCCAAGTAAACAAATAAAATTTAATAAAAATTTGCTATAAAAAAATCAGAGCCTTAAGAACATATAAAGCGCAATACACACCAAAGTGTACCACACACCGACCCGCCAACATTATGTCGGCAACTTTTTGTTGGCGGCTTTAAAAACAAAAATACTAGAGCTCGACTATAGCCGGGATCATGCGTTGTGTACGCTCGCCGACAAGCCACCAGCGTGTCAGCGAGCAATACGGGTTATGTCGGCGGGCTGTGTCGGTCGATCGGTGGCTTTGGTGTGTATTGCCCATTAACATTACATTACAAAGAAACTCACTTAGTTTAGAGACGTGTTTGTTCATTTTGTCGATAGTAAGATGTAGGATCTCCCATAAGTGTCCATGTGTGAAGAAAGATGCCATCTCTCTGGAGAAGATCCAAGTGGCTACTGCGCTACACTCCACGATTTGCGTCTTAAGCATTTTGTCCACAAGCACGCACACCATTTGTGGATGCCTTTGCCATAACTCCCATACATTACGTAGAATACATATCTGTGCTTCTTCAGACTCCGCTAATATCTGAAATGAAATTTTAATTGTTTATAAACCACAAACATTTCATTTTGATTGGCCAATGGCCATGGCCAGGCACCGGTGCCTGTCAAGCACAGTTGGTGAAGATTTTGAAATATAAGAGCGCTGCTCAGTTCTTCAGAAGTTCTTTACTACATTCCCTTAGTCGCCTTATATGATACTCATGGAAGGAAGTGATGTAGCCTGGTAGCCAGTCATATTGGAAGCCTTTCGGGGAGGCCTATGTCCAACATTGGATTTCTTGTGGCTGAGATGATGTTGATGATGATGACTATTAACCACAAAACATTTTAAGTCTAAAGCCTCAGAATACAGAATCAAAAGACAGACAACATCAACACGCTCGTAAATGTATATCGTATTTGTAGGCAAAACAAACACTACCGTTTCGATGTATTTTTTACCACCTCACACTTGAATGCGTTGCCAGTGTGGCATTCGGAGATCCTTCTGCGTAAAAAATATTTAATGTTTTAATAACAATAATGAACTCACCTTAAACACATAATGGAATTTTGATATAGCCGCAAACGCATGGGATATACTCTTACTGCCCAAATTGAGCAGTGTCTGGACGAACACATCTATCTTGAGTGGATTGTGCGGGGCTGCCTGCGCGGCGGCTGGCTGCTCGCCCTCCCGCAATGGGTTTGGGAGCTCACGAAGTACGTTCAGCGCCTCTTCTGGGGTACACTTATTGCGGACACAAATAACTAGCTGGTGAGCTGCTTCTGTACCGGGTAGTGATGCTGTGGGAAAGAAATGGGTACTCTGTAAAAACGCACATAAACATCGAGATTGGAGTTCATTTAACTTGACAAGTACACTCGTCTGATTAAAAAATCTCGCATTTTTTTTATATTGGTGGTAGTAGTGTTGGCAAATACTTTTTTTTTATTCAAGGAAGTGGAAGTTTTGTGTACATAAAAAATAAATAATATATATAAAATATATAAAATATAAAATATATAAAATATTAATATTAGGTATTAAATAATATTGTCAAATAAATTTGACTGAAAACCACAGTGTATGCTTATGACAGGCCCGGTGGTCGAGTGGCTAGCAATGGTCACTTTATCCCAAGGGCCGCGGGTTCGAATCCTGCGCAAGGCAAACATTTGTGTGCATGAACATGTCTGTTTGCCTTGGTCTGGGTGTTTTCTATGTATAATAAGTATTTATTTAGAAAAAAAAGTATTTAAGTATATTTGTCAGCAATCTAATACCCATAGTACAAGCTTAGTTGCTTAGTTTGGGACTAGATGGCGTTGTGTGATTCGTCCAAGAATATTTATTTATTTGCTTACCAAAAAAAAGGCAAGTCTGAAAAAAACTAAACTTCCATATAAGTAGCGAACTTGAACCGTATTTAGCAATCAATGTCGATTATTTTACACGTTCGAAAAAGAGTGCTAGCAATTAGAGTAGATGGAGTGAGATACTGAGGCTAGAACAATACCGCCGCTTGCGCAAACTATCGCTCTATCGCACCGACGATCATGAGAACTCGACTTGATATGTGAAAAATATAAATTATTATCTTTTTTTAAATATCTATAGCCGTTACTGTTGTTTCGGGAGTACCCTGTGTCTTTTTGGCGACTAGAATTTAAAAAAAACATGCAATTTTTGTCAAAAGCAGGTTTTTAGCCTCGCAACAAACTGATTTTCCAGCGGCTGCGATGAGTACATCAAGGAATATTTAAATCGTCATGCTCATCCACACTAATCCAACCCATTTCCATCGAAGATGTGCGAAAAGAGAATTGAAAATTTTCAACACTAATAACTGCGGTTCTATGGAACTCTCTACCGGAATCGGTATTTCCTGAAAAATACAATCCAGGGGTCATCATATCTCGAGTAAATAGGTTTTTACTAGGTGAGCGTGTTACATCGTAGATCACAGCGGTGCTTACCATCAGGCACGCTGTGGTCAAACGCAAACCTATTTCTGATAAAAAATAATAATAATAATTAAATTAAAAAAAACTCTTGTCTTGTCTTCTCGCCGGTGGAAGATCAGAGAGCGGGCAATTTCGTAACAAAAACGGTCAAAATCTAATATCAATCTCAAGTGCTATCAGAAAAAGATAAAACGAGCAAGATTGAGGCTAGATTTAAAATGTGTTTTTTACAAGAATAAACTGAATTACTTTGGATTAGTTGTAAATTGATAGACGACACAAACTGACTTAACCTGGGAACAAATTTAATGCGCTTTGATAATTTATTTTTCATTAACACTATTATATTACCATATTACATCAATTCAAAGACCTTAATGAGTAATTATATTGATTGCGTGCATTCACTATGTTGCGTTTAGTTACTTAATGCTTCCTAGTGTCATTGCCCTCGGTTTATTAACCGATGCTAATGACACTTAAAACCGTTTCGTTTTACAACTTTTATTCCGTACTAGCGAAACCCGAGCGATTTTGTTTTGCGTATCCCATGAGAAAAAAGGGGCATGAAATTTTTTTTACAGGTTCGGCAACGCGCGAGTGGACAAGCCGGTGTTGCAAGCGTCCGTAAAGGCTACGGTGACCGCTTATTGGCGCTTATCCCGTGAAATGGCAGGCCGTATGCTTGTTTGCCACTTTGGTGGTATAAAAAAAGGAATTTCAAAAAATCACGTATTTACATCATAAATAAAAGGTAAAATCTATGCAAAACAGTACCTACTCTAAGTGCAAGGTTTTGGGCTGTGCGCAAGTAAAAATATCTCCATATTAATTTTCACAGGTTCCTAATAAGTTTCAGTTAAAGTTACTGTCATATATCGAAAAACCACATAAAATCAGTCAAGCCACTTTCAAAATTTTAAATGTTCGACGGTTATTACTCGGTAACTAGTAGAGCCTACTTAACCGTTATAGGTTTTATTGAAGGTTCAGCATATGGACTACTACAATACCTTGATTTTCAAATTTCTAAACATAAGACTTTCGGAGATACGAGGGGACCACCGTGCAAAACGAAAATTGACATAAATAATTCCGAAATAGATCATTGTATCGAAAATATTCCTCTTTGTTCCTTATTTGAAATTTAAATATTTTTTTTAATTGTCTCTCATCTTTCCACACCCTCAATGTTTTGAAGAGACCTATCTAACGATACCCTAAAACATAGAGTTAGCGCCAAAAAAAATACATTTTCACTTTACATGTAGGGGTAGGACCCCTTAAAAAAAAATATTTTTTTAAATTTTCTTCCAGCACTTTGTTAGCATTGTTAATATGTGTATACATACCAAATTATAGCTCTCTAGCATTAAGCATTTAGGCGCTAGACCGCAGACAAACAGACGGACATGGCGAAACTATAAGGGTTCCTTGTAGTTTACTACTGAACCCTAAAAACACGTATACTATGATTTTCACAACAGAAAAATATATTAAAATTTAGATGGTGATAAAAAATTCAACCTGTATATAAGACTATAATGTCAAACAATATCTTCCAGTAAAAAAAGAACACACAATTACACATCCTCTCAATTAAGATGAATGTGCGGAGGAAAGCGGGCGCATAGATGCGAATCACTCAGCCGCGACACCCCGAATGCATTCGAACATAATTACACAGACTGCCAACTAAGCCGATCTGGCTGAGAGAATTTGGAACAAGAGTTTGTATGCACTTTGATATTTTGAAAAAACGTTACATTTGTACGTGATTCGAATTCGCGATCCTTTTAATTAGGTAAGGAGCCGTTAGACCTTTTATTTTGACTAGATCACAGAGTTCGGGACAAGCCCATCAAACATTCCTACCACAGTGTCCTGTAAAGTCAGTCAACGGCGACCTCAGATTGACAATAAGCAATGAAGCTTATTGACCTCCCGAGGGAGAAACTACAGCTATCTTGGAACTCACAACGAATTTAATCAGAAAGAAATTAGAACTAATCGTTCTCAAGTAATGGTTTCTTCAATTTACGTGTTTTAATAGTGTTAGGTTTATATCTAAATAATTAGTCTATATTATTTCTAATTAAGTGTCGCAATGTCTTTGAATCATGCTTTGAAAAATGCCTCAAAAAGCCCTCTTAAAGATAAAGAAAAAGAAGACGCTACAAAAAAACGAAAATTTGAAATAAAATGGACTACGACTGAAAGGGAGACGAAAATGTGAAAAGGATCCATTTTGTATAGTTTAAAAGTGCACTTCTGCCAGTACTAATTTTTAGGGTTCCGTACTTCAAAAGAATAATTAACGGAACCCCTATATAAAAATTACAACAATTCTTTCTCCATTTTCCAAACACATCTAAAGTCGGACATTAGCGTGTTGAGAAAAATGCGAAAATGTCCGCGAGATGGAAAGTGCGCACGCGACGACAATTTCACTCTGACCAATCGCATGCCGGTTTTTCAGTGGCCGCGGAAACTAAATAGGGATTTGACACGATACCGCCTACAAGCCTTAAGAAATTACATTTTCATAATATTAATACTAACGAACGTTTAGTATTTGATTTCTTTTTGTTTTTTAAATGTCGTACAGGCAAACAAGCAAGCAGGCCATCTGAACACATTCAGACTACCCAATAGGGCCAACATGACCACAATAAATAATTAAAAAGTAAAAAGGCAACGCACCAATGGCTCTCTCAGCTGTGGGTGTTAATGGGAGGAGGCGATTGCTTACCATCAGATGACCCGTCGGCTTGTTTGTCTACTACATAATTTTTAAAAAAACATACTAAAATAAATTACACCTAAAACGTACATTCCTAAAAATATTACACAGCAGATGTTTCCCGTCGAGATAAGAAACTACTTAGCGCAATATGACCATATTGCCAACTTGGGATGCACTTGTAACATTTGGAAATACATGCATCCTGCTGCATTGTTCACATTGACGGTGTTACTTGAGGAAGAGTTTCATAATAATAACACAAAAATATACCTAAATGTGTCTGTGTAAACATTTATAGGTAGTTACGTAAAGGTGGTCAGACGACTTAAGGAAGTCGCAGGAAGCAGCTGGATGGCTGCAGACCGCTGGCATTGCTGCCAACCAGTCATACTGAAAGCCTATGTCCAGCCGTAGACCTCCTTCAGTAAAAAAAAACGTGTATTCAACCGTTCCAAATATGAATGGGAAGAGCAACCGTCAAAATATCTAGTGATAAAACAAGTAATTCGATACTTTTCTTCTGCAATATTCTTAAATCCTATTTCAATATTTATTATTTTTAAAAAGATTTACATAACTAATCGGTTTATATATGAAGTGACAAATAATAACAGTAATTTATGCTAAATTCAAAATCTCCACTACAATCATTCTTTTTATATCACAAAATTGGCAAACAATCATACGGCCCGCCTGATGGTAAGCATCACCATAGCCTTAGACGCTTGCAGTACCGTGGGTATCACTCACGCATTGCCAACCCTCCCAACCCCCCAAGTGGAGCTCTGGAAACATATTTCAATCTGAGATAAAAAAAAAACTATTAGAATGTTCTGAGATGTACCTGTACACATACCAAACAGGTAAACCGACAAAAATAAAATAAATAACTTTTATAATCTCGGTTATAACGACAATGTCAGAAATAAACAAACAAATGAACTCAATTATACGGTAATATTTTTGTCCTTTTTTGACATACACGACTCGTATACAATTTTATAATGAATCAGTTCTTTTTACTATAAGAAGCTTCGATCATATACAACAGTTGTATATGATCGAAGATAAGAAGCCCCGGCTTTTTGTCAAATAAGAAACGTCAAACCATACAATAACTATCAAAAAACTGACAGTTTATTTGACAAATGAACTATCGGGTGCATGGTGAAATCGGCCCTATACCTTTATTAGATAGATATTGTAGTTAATAAAAGATATCTGACAATATAACAGAAGTAACATTCCTCTTACTAACAAAAGTTCTTAAATAACTTTTGTTTATTTCTAACTAGCGAAACCCGCGCAACTTCGTTTGCGTGTATCCCGCTTTCCCGTGGGAATTTTGGAATGTATGATACTTTAAAACCTTCCCCTTGAATCACTCTATCAATTAAAAAACCGCATCAAAATCCGTTGCGTAGTTTTAAAGATTTAAGCATACAAAGGGACAAAGGGACAAAGGGACAAAGGGACAAAGGGACAAAGGGACATAGGGACATAGGGACAGAAAAAGCGACTTTGTTTTATACTATGTAGTGATACCCTTCATAAGCACGCCACGAGCCAACGAAACAGGAGTATAATTTTTTTTAATCAACAACTCTACATGCTTTTACGCATAGTTTTCCGTATAAACAGGTGGGGTATTAGGGGTGGGTAAGTGAAGCGGTTTGTCCAGCAGTCCGCGCATGACGGTGCGCTCGCGCCGCACGCATCCCAATGCATTAAATGCACAAGTGATTAATATTATACTGGTCTCGTGCTGTGACGTGATAGTGACCAAACATGAGAACCGCAATACTATGCGTTTTCTTCGCACTAGCCGTAAGTAAAAAATATTTTAACGTTTCTCTAAGAGTGGATATACACTACTTTTACGTTATTTGGTGTTCGCGGGTTCTGTGTCCGGACAGGACATTTTATGTAGTGAACATAATATCTCTGTTTATATTTTCTACATGATTATTTAGTCTATCTGTGCATGTTTTTTTTTTGGTATCATTTATGAATGTATTTACAAAAAAGTTCACACATAAGTTCAAAGCTTGCTTAACTTAAGAACAGATAGTGTTGTGATAAGACAAGATAAGATAGATTTATTTGCGAAAATAATTTAGAAGTGATATTTTTTTTATACCACAAAGGTGGCAAACAAGCATACGGTCGGCCTGATGGTAAGCCGTCACCGTAGCCTATAGACGCTTGCAATACCGGGGGTATCACTCACGCGTTGCCAACCCTCCTAACCCTCCCAAGTGGAGCTCTGGAGACCTCGGATCTGTACCGTAGGAACACAACATGACCGAGACCAATGCTATTTGGCTACGATCTTCTGTAAGGTGGAGGTCCTTCCCCAAACGGGCTGCCGGCTGATAATTACATTAATTTTACGGTATACAATTTTATTTACAAACATTTAATGGTGTCATGTCATTCAAATACTCGGTAACATTATGATAACATATAAGATCTTAAAATTATATTAGATCTTTAACTAAATCAATAATTTTGTAAGTCTGTTTCAACAAATTCAAATTTCAAACAACAGAAAAATAATAGTCTGCTATTCCAAATCTTATAAAGATTTTGTGTTTAGAAGACAGAACACAACATATTTCTTCAAAAATTCATTTTAACTTCAAAAAATAATTTTTCTACTACATTAAGTCAGAAAATTAATATTTTCTATTAATTATTATGATACTTTTGTCCTGATGTCTATTATAACTAATTATAGTATATTTGTAATATACGTTATGACAATTTATTTGCACAAAATCAAATGAAATGGCTTTTAATTTAATGCGATAAACAATGACCTTTATGCCAGCTATTGTTCAATGAGATTTTCCCACTAAGTAGAACATTAAAGGTATGAACAGATGACAAGAGTTTAACGCGCGTTTTCATCGTCATATCTCTGAGTTTCAAACATTAAGAGGCTGGGTTATCCTTGAACATAAAAACAATTACAATTCAATTGACAATTAATGGCAAATCCTAATTAGTATCTACACTTGGAAACATTAAGCATTACTGATTTATCACCGTACAATCTAAGTTTTACTGTTTGATTATCAGATTTTATTTAGTTCAAAAACTGACATTGCAATTTCAAACCTATCTGGCCCAGATAATCTGGCGGTAGTATGTCGAGAGTTCGAAACATCAAAATTCCAATATAAGCCAAAAAGCAATTTCGAGCAATTTATCGAAATTGTGAGACTTCAGGTTAGACCTACAGTGAATTTGATATAACATCAAACGCAACGAAAACGCGTCTTCATGTGAAGACGCTCTAAGAATCGGTGATAATATTACATATCTATCTGTATATCGGTGCACACAATTACAAAAACTTGAGGAAATGCTATCAATTATAAGAGACATAAAAAAAATGTAGAACATTTGTAGAAACCTGCACGGTTTCATGTTTCGAAATAAAAACACAAAGACGAGTGCCAGTCTGTTGATTTATTATGTCTGTGGAGTCTGACTTAAACGGCCTTTACAATTGGCTAAATTCAGAGTCTAACAAAAGAGATGGTGCCATACGAATAAGCGAGAAGCACTTACAACTTCTCACTTCTTAGTATTGAACCATCTCTCTTGTTAGACTCGGAATTTAGCAAGTGTAAAGGCCGTTTAAGCTTACAGCTATGAGATTTTATAGAACCTCAATTTAGGGACTAATTACGTTTATTTAAATTTTGTCCACAGACATAAAGATTTTGTCCAATGTGTGTTGTTTACAATTATTAAAATGTAATATCTACCGCCGTAAAAATCTAAAGTGTCGGCCACGCACAGTCTATGGTTCCGTATTTCCTATGCAGATGAGTACAATCATTGTACTACAATGACATAAGTATTCCATAAGCGTCTAGACGCTAGACCGCGGACAGACGGACATGACAAAACAATAAGGGTTGTTAGTTTACCACGGAAGCCTAAAAACGATTCGAACGAGTTTGTAATAGGCCAATTTAAATCAAAATATTTGTATTAGAGCGACAAACGTGTTAGCAGGTCATCTGATTGTTTGCCTCTAATAGCGGTACCTAGTGTTTTCAATAACATTCCCATCAATGCGGGTGTATCGCGCGCTCTCACGATACCAAATATCAATACAATAAATAAAACATTAATATTGATGAATAATATAAACAGACCACACATACAATTAATTTTACACAATTTCACACAGTGCCACCTGCCCCCTTACTCTTGAAGATAATTCCGCCCGATCGCCATTGGATTGTTACTTTTAGGTACTCTTTACAGCTAGACTAGCGCTAACTAAATGAAATCGGATTGTATGCTAACCAAATAGTTAGTAAAGTGTACAATTTCAAGGGTACGCATTAGGATTTGCTGTTAATTTTGCATTTGAAATTAAAGATAATTGAAATTAAAATCGCGATTGCTATGCAGAGTAACCTAGCTGGTCCCAAAATAAACTAGGCTTAACCTAATTGTGTTACGAGACAACGGATATATTTTTGTAAATATATACTTACTAGCTTCTGGCTGCGGCTTCGCTCGCGTTAAATTCGGGGTAACACGGTTCCCCTTACTCCCTACCTTAAAAACTGCGAAAAGTCCCATATAAAATTTCACCCCCTCTTTTAAAGGTTTGGGAGCATATTTCAAAAAAAAATGATGCACGATTTTTTTGTTAGTCACAAATTGTCCACATACCAATTTTTAGCTTTCTACCTTGAAAATTGCGGAATGCTCCATACAAATTTTCACCCCCCATTTTAGGGAAGTGGGGGGTTAGAAAGAGACAAAAAGTAGCCTATGTCACTCTCCATCCCTTCAAGTATCTCCACTTAAAAAATCACGTCAATTCGTCGCTCCGTTTTTCCGTTAAAGACGGACAAACAAACAGACACACACACTTTCCCATTTATGATATTAGTATGGATAATACTTAGAAACCCAGACCTAGACAGACAAATGTTCTCAAGCCGCCTGAAGGCGACCGACTTGGCTTAACGACTGTCATTCACGGACAATAGCCCGGACCGACGGCTTAACGAGCCTTCCAAAACACGGAGTAGCTCGAGATAACGAAACCCATCAAAACACTGGCTAGGGTCGACGTTGTTTAACTTGAGTGTTCGTTTTGTCTATAGGCAATGTCATAATGAATAATTGAGTACCTAATTAATAAGGATTGGTTGTGTAGAGAAAGCGTAACAAGCTCACTTTCGAAGTATATTATTATGGATAATTTTTTTACAAACATTAGTTTTATTTTTATATTTAAGCAAGTGAATTATTAATTATTATAATTTTGTTAACATGTTGACCAGCTTTGTTAATTAATACATCGTAAAAAATACATAATAAATACCAGTATTTTGCAGTCAGATTAAGAGACGTAGGGCACAGCGGATAATCCGCACAAATCGGAGCAACCTGTATGGGCAAGGACCTTACAGAAGATCGTAGCCAAATAGCGTTGGTCTCAGCCATGTTGTGTTCCTACGGTGCCTACGGTGAGTAAGGATGAGAGCAGAGATCCACTTGGGGGGTTGGGAGGGTTGGCAACGCGTGCGTGAGTAATACCCCCGGTATTGCAAGCGTCTATAGGCTACGGTGACGGCTTACCATCAGGCGGACCGTATGCTTGTTTGTCACCTTTGTGGTATAAAAAAAAGTCAACGACATAAATATTATGTCAGTTTAGTACCTTGTGTCACGAACATTGTTAACATGTTCACTCAAAAGTAAGGATCTGTCGATGTTTCTTACTCTTTCATATATTTAACTAGACTCGAGGGATTTTGGCGCCAACTACAATAGCGTCTACTCGTGCTCGCTCGTGATTAGAAATTTAATTTCTGTGTGTTTCAAAGTTTCGATTCTTATTATTGATAGTGTAATGTGAAGCATGAATACGCTGCTTTAAATTTATGTACACAATCATAACTTGAAGATGGCACAATGGAATGGTCGTCTAAAGTCCGATTACCAAACGAAAAGAAAAACTAGATTAAACTAATTTTGACAGGACTAGAAGTGTTGCTATCCTTGTCACTAATTGTAAACCAAAGAAGGACAACAACACCTTTGGTCCTGTCAAAATTAGTTAAGTCTAGTTATATGTACAACAGAATTAGCACCAATATTAATGTAATTTTCCATTTAATATTAATTGGAAAATTACTTAGATAAACATTGGTAGATTTTTTCTTACCTATACGTGTCGTATATCACGACACTGGAATACATCTTAAACAATTCACTAAATAAACCCTTCACTTTAATCCCGTAATGACGTCTTTGAGGTATTATAATGATAATAATTCATATTATTACGTTTAATTACTTTTAAATTAAAACAAAAACTTGACCTTCGCCTATAACGCTTAAACAACTTGTGGGAGAATTTCATAAGAACTTTATACACTATTTTGCACCCAATTAACGTTTATGGGATGAGATTAGAGACCATTGTGCGATCGAAGTATGAATGACTGTTGCAAAACAGTTTTATGCAAATCGAGTTACAAAGCTATCGTAGCATATCGTTAGAAAAATTATCTGCAATGCATACTTCCACACGTCAGCCGTGAATTATTGGTATCACAAAGAGGCAATTGGAAACTCGCGGAGGGAGGTACGACGCACGCGAATCTTTCAGGCACGCTAACAACCACACTTTCCCGAGATCCACTCATTTTACTTTCAAACGCACCAAATATCCACAACATTTTCCAACAAATCAACGTTATCGATTTTAGATGTACAATGACTAATTAACTCCGTTGCGTGCGTGTTTGCATAATTAATGTAACTTTTTTTTTTCCAGATACAAAAAGAAGGAAGGATCGCCGCAGACGATGGCTTCAGACCTATGCCGATACCTCTCACCGAGTGGCACTACGATAGGCGATCGGGCAGAGTGGGGACTCTGCATGAAGCTGTCAATACGGACGCGCTATCGACCGTCGCTGCTGTGCCGGCGCACTATTGGGAGGACGCACTGAGACACAGCGTCTACCTCACGTTAGTTAGAGATAAAATAGATCAACTCATTCACAAGGGCGCTGTTATATCACCCAACAGCGAACACGAGTATGCCTCTAAAGAAACAGACGACCTTGATTTATGGGATAAAATAAAAAATGCCCCTTTCGATAGAATAAAGGATGAGGACCACACAGCCTTCGGTGACGTAACTATTATGTCGAAAGGGCGACTAATAGAACACAAAGAAGGATTTCGTTTTACTGAAGACGAGAAAAGTAAAGAAAAATGTGAAGATAAATCGTGCATGAAAGGAGTCAAAGCGTTTTGGTCCGTTAAAAGAGTGAGACAAAGAGATGAAGAAACATCACCGGGAAAATATCATTATGAATTGACATTTTCAGTAATGTCTCAAGCGCCGAAGAAGGTAATAAAACCATATGATAACCCTGTAAGGACATTCACAGTACGAGAAAATCCACCTAATGTAATTACTGAGGCGCCTCAACAGAAAAAATATTTTCATGATATGCCAGTTCCACTGCAGCATTCGGGATCATCGCGGCCATCACGGGGTATTTGGTTCCACAAAAACTTAGTGCCGATACAAAGTCAAGCGCGTCGATACCATCAAGGTCTAGATCGTATATTTTCAACATTGTTTGGCGACGACGATTCACCCCCAGAACCACCCAGATACAGACCGAATTTATATCCTTATCCACAACATGGAAAGCCAGGCTACATGGGTGTACCCAATGATCAAAGCCAGCAACATCAACAACAGAAAAAATTAATGGCTTATCCATACAAACCTCCTACATATAAATACGTTCGAACTCCACTTCAAGCGCCGCCGTTGTCTCACAACCATCAACACCATTACGTAGACCAGGAACCAAATGTTGGTAACGCGTTCAGCCCTCAAACACCGGATAATAGGTACATATCACCAAGTAACATTGTGAAAACTACAAGGCCGGCGGTGCTTCCCACTCCACCAGAACCATTCTTGGTAACAAGTACGAAAACTTTCACTTATAACATAACCAAAGATCACAATATCACTGAAAGTACTACAAAACAGCCTGAAGTTTCAACATCACACAAAATATATAGTAAACAACCTAAACCGTCATCTGTAAAAGTCAGCTATTTCCCTGATCACCTAAGACCTCCAGTCTACAATGCACCACCAGGTGTTTTTGTCACTATGGATAAAAAACCATTCAAACCGATGCCACCACTAAAATTGGTTCATTCAAAGCCGCATATGAAGCATAGGCCGATAGATTTTAGACCGAGTCCACAGCTTGTCGATATGCAGTACTCGGACCCATCAGTACCAGTAGACAATTTAGGTGACTCTGTATTTAGACCTATATTTCATAACTTGAAAGAAAATGCAAATAAAACTTCAAATAATAGCAAGAAACCTTTTCGAAAGCCAGCTACGAATAAAAAGCCACAGAAAAAACACGAGAACATAAAAGCACAACGTGTAACAACGTCCGCACCAGATATTATAACAGCAGTGAATATTGATTCGGAAGATGAGGCGCCAGAGTGGGCTAATATTGTAAGCGCCTTTACGAAAACGACACCGATGGAACCTCAGAAAGAAATCGGTCCAAGTACGCCTAGCGCCGAAGATATTATCGGATTAATGACATCCACAGCAGCTTCTTCAACGATTTCTACAAAAAAGAAGAGAGTTACTAGTACTACCACCACGGAAGAAAGTACAACTACATCAACAACACCTAAACCCACCAAACGCACAAGGCCACCACCAAAGTTTTCGAAACCTGACAAAATTAAAAAACATAAACGTATTACAAGCACAACAGAGAAACCGGCAGAAAAAAGCTCTTCGAAAACTGCAA
Source organism: Endotricha flammealis (assembly GCA_905163395.2). Classification (NCBI taxonomy): domain Eukaryota; kingdom Metazoa; phylum Arthropoda; class Insecta; order Lepidoptera; family Pyralidae; genus Endotricha; species Endotricha flammealis. The sequence goes on from LR990867.1 coordinate 4,181,481, forward strand.
GTACAGACTTGACACCGCAAGCAAGTTCTGCTGCTACCAGACCTAACCCAACTTGGAGTTCTAAGAACAAAACAGCATCAACCATCTCTACAGACGATGCACTTCCTGAATTAAGTACACGGCCATCTACAACGACAACAACAAAAAAGGTATCTACCACATTTACAACAAAGGGCACAACTACAAAACCACCTCCTAAAGAAACGCCTGTACCACAAACAACTCCGGAACCCGTAGTTGAAACAACGCAACCTAAAAATAAGAACCGTTTTAGACAATCTACACTTATGCAGAAAGGCACGTCAGTCAACCATGATAAGTGGTCAGTCAATAATAGTTCAGAAAAGACTAAAACTGTTTGGCCAGCATCAGGAAAATTTAATCCCAGAAGGAAAGGTTCCAATTTCCAAGGGCATGCTACAACTTCAAAACCAAAACTTGACATAGACCATAAAGAAGAAGATCACACAGATAAAAATAATTACAAGGTTAATGCACAGATGTTATATATGAAACCGACTCAACCGTCATACGAAGATACAGCAGATCAATATGAAAGTAACAGTGAACACCCTGCATCCAACATCGAAAACGACAATGAACAAAATTATGAAAATAATGACTTCGTGAAGGACAATATAGATAGTGACGTTGACGAATCGGACGATAAAAAAGAATATATATTTAATGTTACGTCAATGACATCAAATGAACATACTAATGAAATTCACGAACTGGATGACATCTTAGTAAGACAGCAAAGAGTCGAACATGAACTACATACTGTGCCTAAGAATAAAACGAAGTGTAAAAAGAAGAAACACAACAATCTTACCACTAGTCATGAATCACTAAATGAAATGACAAGCGCTGCTACGACAACGACTACTAAAGCTTCAGAAGACGTTCTTGATGAACTTTTAGGCGCTTTTACGTATGACGACACAACTGAAAAACTTGGAGGATCCCAGACGCCATCTTTAGTCGAATTAGACGAAGAGGAAAGTGAGAATCATGAGAAGTATGTACAGGTTGAAGAAAATTTCCAAGATTTTCTAGATGTACTTGACAAAGAAGAGAATCATGACTCTGGCAGTCTGGACGTGGACCAGTACGAGGACGACGACGGCGATAAGGAGCCCTCCCACGGCGAGGACTTCTCGCCATTCGACAACGATAGCGAAGACGAATCGCCGAGAAAAGCGGACGAAGAAACGTACGACGACTACAATGACCGCTCGCTTAGCTTCCTAGAATTGATGGCCATGGAATAGACTGAAATCGTCTTAATATCTGAATACTCAACACAGCTTTAATCTTAAAATTTTGGTCATTGATCTCAAATCTTAGCCAGTTTACTGTTGACACAGATAAATAATTTCAATGCAAAACTGCTGATTTATACTTATAATACAAAAGGGATATATTTCTTTCATGTTCTAGATAGTGACAGCGAGGTATATTATTGTTACAAAACAAATATCATGACGCATTTATTTTAAAACGCAGCATCAGCACAAAATCTTCGTTATACTAAGATAATGTTACCGATATGTAAATATTTCCACATCCTAGATAGGTTTAGTGTAAGATGAAATGAATTTTTATAGTAAAACATATAAACAATTAACACATTGTTTCTCTCACCTGCACCTTCCATGGAGTACTTGTAAATAGGTTCCGGTTTCAAAGGGACAAATGCTGCAAAAGTCTCTGGAGTTATATCCTTGATTCTCTGGTGGTATGATAACCTACAAAATATTACTTGATTTAAAAATAAGATCACATATTTCTTAAGAATTCATTCCAATTAACAAGATAAAGTACCGAGTTTTTTATTCATCAGAAGGTTAATTTGAATTTAAAAATATCATACAATATTATAAAATGAACTGACTGACTCAAACATACCTGAGACATTTCCCAAGCACCTCCCTGATGAACCTTGGCTTGGGATGGTCGGCATCAAGTTGAGTACACGACTCCCAGTCCTCCCAGGACCAACGATATTGGAAGTTGCTCAAGTGGTATGAGAACCAGTTCACAAATCTGTAAAAAAAAAATCTAAAACAATCCATAGTTATAACTGTAAAGAAGATTGGGGGTCGATTTATTTCCATTATCTTAATGGTGGCAGGTTCGAATCCCGCCCAAAGATTTGTATGCATGAAACACGTTAGTCTATCTTATGTAGATCTGGATGTTTTCTATGAATAATACATATTTTTCTACAAAAATGTAACTATGTAATCTAGTAAGTAGTTTCTGATTCATGTATACAGGTACGAATACAAAGACAACCGAAATTTTGTAAATTGTGTGTCATGCTATATTTTGATATCAAATATATAGAATAGATAGCTAAGATACTCTTTATTTGCATTACACAGTCAGGAAAAAGTACATAAGACAATCTTACAAACTAGTGTATCTGCAACAAGGCGGCCTTATTGCTAAAAAGCAATCTTTCAAGGCATCCTTAAGGTAACGAATTTCTGTATGGAGTGGGCAGGGCTAGCAAGACAAGAAAATAAATACTAAACAAGAAAATTATAGATACTTAGGACATCTAAATATAGACTCAACTCCCATAATAACTTTAATATGATGTTACCATAAAATATGAGTTCAAAGGTTCAAAACTTTTGTTCGGAGAATAGGTTTTTACAAATGCTTTCTCTTGTCAGGGAGTACATTCAGTTATAAAATGATTTCTGTAATAATCTACTTCATAAACGATTACCATTTCGGAAACAAAAGCAAAATGACCACTGCACTGGTAAAAGAAATGGCGAAAGAAAACCAGTTACTGCCTTTTTTCATTTAAAAATATATCTTTTTTTTTAAACTAACCTGTCAAAACAAGCCACATTCATGGTGTCAATCCTTAAAAACAATATCTCAGTTGCCTGAGCAAGCACTTGGGGCATAGTCGAAGGCTGGAGCTTACAAAGCTCAATCAATATGGAACCGTAACATATTTCTAGATACCTAGGTCTTGGTAGATTAAACAGCTCTGCAAATATTATTTCTACTATACAGTATTCTAACGGTATCTTTGCTTTGTATGGAAAAGAGAGTAATTGGGCAGCACACTCCTTTCGTTCTAAATGATGCGCTTCGATAATATTGTGAAGATGCTCCTCAATGAGGAATCGTTCAATGGAGTGAGCTCCCGGTAATACAGGGCCATCAGGGCAATCTGTGTAGTCAAACATCCTAAATATAACTCGAGGCATCGGATATGAGTCCCCATCGTTGTGTGGTGGCGGCTGAAAATAAATGGTGTAGTAATAAATAACCAGTAATTTAGTGAATAATTTATATAGCAGGTTTTTGATTTTGATTACAAATCTGCTAATTTCATGAAGATCTCAACATGTAATTTTACTTGCAAATATAATTTTAACATTTTATTTAACTGTAAACTAAGTGCAGCAATGTATTTAAATTTTAAAACACATAAAGCAGTACATAATACTTCATAAATAGGTGAGATGTTTAGTCAGTAAAATGGTATTGCTGAACAGCTTAGTCTGGAAAAATTCACTTTCCCGTTTTCACCAAACAGCCCTACATATATTTTATTAGTATAGTTTATAAATAAATTAGACTTACTATTAATTTAAAATTAATTACAAAATGTCATTATGTTTGTCATAACAAAAAATTACCTGAATAGTAGGAAGGGTATGCTGCAATGCCTCACACAAAATAGAGTCAAATGCAAGGTAAGGTCTTGGAATATGTTTCTCTGACCAATTATCTTGCCTCAACTTTTTAATTTGGGACCATAGACATTCCAAATATTCCTCTTGGAGATGTGGTGAGTCTGTAGACCACACTTTTAACGCCGGCCAGTGTTTTTTGCTTCTTTTATTTAAAAACACTTCAATTGTGACAAGTAAATGTTCCAGTTGAGATTCTTTTTTCTCATATAATTCTCTGCCAACCCAGGGCAATGTAGACAATACGGCAAACACAAACCAATCTCTCCTAACTTGAGGAACTCCATCTTCGTTGGCACAATCAACTAGAGTCTCTAACAACGTCAGCAAAGATGATGCAGCCAAAACATGGCAGTTAACCAAATCAGATATAAATCTTAGGCAATATCTAGCCGCGTTCCACTTCCCTGTTTTTAAGTTTTCTTTAAATGTCTTCACTATATAATCAACAAATTCTCCACCAAAATTATAATTCTTAGCATTCAAAAGGCCAACGAGGGTAGCATAAATGGTGCACTTTTCGGGCATACGAATAGCACATTCTGTTAGGATACGCAAGATTTTAACTCGAAATGTACTCAAATCCGCCTCTAGGACGCTGGCCAATCCCTCCAAATTACTTTCTAAACTTGAGCTACATTTCTCACCGACTCTTAAAATAAGAGACTCAAATCTGTCTTCAATCTCCTGGTTTTCAGACACGCGACGTCGTTTCCTGTGCAAGCGTTCTAAATCCAAACAGAAAATAATCGTCAATACAAAATGGTAATGAATAATAACCTAAAAGTGAATAAAAATTTACCATATCCATCGTCATCTTCGTGTGCTCTCCTCCGATTCATTATAATTGTATAGAAAACTAGAAACAAATTATTTTAAAATAAGAAACAGATGTATTCTAACTGGAAAATTATAATAAATTGTGTAGAGAACGCCAACACAAATTCGTTTGTCAAGCAATGACAAGACATGACATGAATGAATGACATGCATGACATTTGATGACATGCCGAAATGCCGATGAATGACATTATATTTTTTTTAAAGTTTAGAATTATTGCCAGTATTAAAAAGAAAACGAAAAAAAGTGACGCGAACGTATTTTATTTAACGCTGTTCAGTTCAGGCTATTCTACTCCACGCTCAGCTGCTACATGCTACACAATAAAAAGAAGAAGAAGAAGAATGAAATGATTATTGCTCGATCAATCATTTCATTTACATACGCTTGTTATAGTATTTTTTTGCGGAAATTCGCAAAGTTCTTCTTTTCTAATCAATACAAATCGTATGCTCAGAGAGAAAAATAAGACATATCGTATGCTCCTCGCATTTGGTGTCAACTGCAAGCTGGTGTCAGTGTTTTCAGTCCACCTACTACTAGATAGTCACTGACTTGGCTTCATGACTGTCATTTAACGACAACAGTCGGTCGAACGAAACTATTCAAACCATCTAAATCCTACGAAACTCCATCACGGCTTCACGGCTAGGTTTAGATTTTTATACCCCATCACAACAAGGGTCGTAGAGTTACTCTGCAAGGACGCCATTGGGCTACCAATAATGAAATAAGTGCAAAAGTGCCCTACCTGACGCCTCAAACTGACACTAAGGCGACTCCTTTACCATGTCTTGCAATTATGCTGAGGGTCTATCACCCTATGAACACAAAGGAATCTTGGGAGTTCCAGAGGTTAGTAAACAAAAAAAAAACTATATTTGCAACAATATTCAAACTTAATAATTTTTTAAATGGACAGTGTCTGTGATGTTTTATACATCATTTTTATAATCTTGGTGTATTATTTATGCCTGTGTATTAAAATATAAGCCTGCTGCTAAGGCACCTGTTTTGTAAAAATAATCATAGAATTTGCTCCTATTTCAGAAATTCGATCCAATCGACAAATTCAATAAAAAGTGTGATATTCTGGCGCAATTAATAAATCAAAGCAAGCATATTGTGGTGCATACAGGTGCTGGCATTAGTACGTCTGCAGGAATCCCAGATTTCAGGTATCTTTAAACTTTAACATGACCAATAATAAAGATAGAACTGGAGAAAGGATGGGAGGCCATTACCCTTCAGTGGGACATCATGGGCTCCAAATATAATATATGTTAAGGCGTGTACGCACGACCGAACACAAACATGGAGAACAACGAACACTGAACATCTGGTTCGCACGTGTGGACGTAAATTAGCAAAGCGAACATGAACACCTACAAACATAGTTCTACTTGTGTTCGCGCTCAACCACTCACGACCGAACTAGAACATGGTGTCGAACAAAAGAGGCTACCAAGCCTTACTCTTTTGGTTCGATGTTCGTGTTAACAATGTTCTTGCTCGGTCGTGCTGAGAACATCGTCCACACAGAACAACCAAATTGTATCGACATGAACACTTTTGATGAACAAATTGTTTGATGTTCGTTAGTGGTACGCACGTGCAAACAAAGTGTTTGTGTTCAACATGTTCGTGTTCGGTCGTGCGTACACGCCTATAGGCATAGCCAAGTAGTGTGTAGATTGTGTACTCTATTGGGTCAGAGAGTCGCCAATGTATGTGATGATCTGTCGTCCATTCGTCCATTTTAGTGCAGTTTAATCTCCACTATTGACTCACTGCTGGTTATTATGTGTAAAGCTTAGAGTATAGAAGAGTATAGATAAGCATACAAAAAGGTGTAAAGTTACATGTACTGGGCCTCATTTTGTATTGTAGAGTAGCAAAGCATCTATTTTCAAGTCTGCTTTATTAGTAATTTAAAGTGCCTAAACAAAAAAAATATTTTAAAAGAAATTAAGCCAATGGTAGGCAAAGGTACAAACCACTATAAGTCTTTTCCGTAAACTTAATCATTTAAATTCTTTTAGAGGCCCAAATGGTGTATGGACATTAGAGAGAGAAGGCAAAAGGCCCACCACTAATGTAGCATTTGCAGATGCCAAACCGACCAAAACCCACATGATATTGAAGAAATTGGTGGAATCTAATAAAGTACATTATATTGTTAGTCAAAATATAGATGGACTGCATTTAAAATCGGGTTTGTCCAGAAAATACTTGGCCGAGCTGCACGGAAACATGTTTGTGGATGAATGCAATGTCTGCAAAAGGTATATTATTTAGTTATAAAGCCTGCTCTAAATACAGCTTTGCTTAAGCGAATATGGTCCAAACAGTTAGAAAAACTCCAACTTTAATCAAAGTCATATGCCACCCAGTATCCAAAAACACATTCACTTCTGTGTAGCTGTATGTAGAGCTGACTTGCAGAATTCTTTATGAAGTGAAAACTTCTTTAGCGGCGCTTGGCACTTTTTTAGATGGGTAAAAATGTTTAACTCGCGTCAGATGGGGATGGTCAATGTAATAGTTCTTCCAAATTTTTATTGTGTTTAAATTGTCTGCATTGCCATTCTCAGTAGCTGATCAATATAAGCCTGTCACGCTCCACACACTCTTTCCGACCGTAGATAGCTATTATGTTGGCCCAGGTTTCGCAGACCCCATTAGGCATATGTATGGAATAACTTTTTTCTTTCTATTATTATTATTATTCATAATAATAATGTCCAGAAACAGATGTAATGTGCCGTACCGCGCCGTGCCGGACCGGACCGGACCGGAATTTGTTTCTGAAGAAAAATATGCTAATTATAGTAGGTCACGCGGGCGAAGCCGGGGTCAGAAGCTAGTAATGCAATATGATTGCATTGATTGCAATACAACCGGTATGGTCTTGTTGCGGCTTTAGTTTGTTCCACCTTAAAAGGGGATGGTGTGGATGAGCCTTAAGAATCGTTTTTGTGTCATTTTTTTGTCTACCTTCCAAACACTGGAAAAGGACCAGTTTCACCGGTCTCTGTTAGAGTTTCAGATAGTTGTATAGCAAAATAATGCTATCTGACATATAATGCTGCTGATAGTTTTTGTTTTAACCATCAGAGATTTTATATTTCCGGTTTCAACGCTGCACCGCACCGTCCCGCCTCCCGCCTATCAAACTCCCTGATAAAAAAACATAACTGGTAGATAAGATAAATTTGGCCACTTTGGAATATTGGAATGGACGGAACGGCAACGTCGCTTTTTTACGTTCCATTATGCCATTGCTACTTTTAGATTAAAAAAAATCTATTTGAAAAAGTTTATTATTAACCTGTTATTATTCTACAAAAATATTCATAAATTAACATGCGCATTATTTCTTAGCCATTTCAATAATTTTTCTATCAAGAGTTCATAATAAGTGAAAAGTAATTTGCGTAAAACCATAGATATCATATTCTATAGAACGAAACGCACACATCATGTCAGGTGTCAAATCATCCATCAGTCAAGTCAAATTTTCAATTTGTGTTTTGTGATGTGATGTGAATTTGTGTTTGTTGGATGGTCGCCGCTATTATATCTATAATATTGTCCGGCAACTATAATTTTGTGAATTAAAACAATCTGTCATCATGGATAATAAAAATAACGATAGTTCAACTCCAAATCAGAAGCGCGAAAGAAGTGTTAATTACACCAACAGCGAAACAGAACTTCTTTTAGCGCTTATAAAGCCAAGAAAACATATTATTGAAAATAAAAAGAGCGATTGTAATACATGGAAAGAAAAGGAAAATACTTGGAAGGAAATAGAGAAGGCGTTTAATATGCGATCACATGCAGTATACAGGAACCACAAGAATCTGAAATTGAAATATGAGGCGATAAAACGAGATACGCGAAAGAAAAAATTCAAAGCAGAAAACTGTGACGGTCCGGCACCGGAATTTACGCCGGCCGAAGAAAAAGTAAAACAGATGCTACTCTCAGAAGAAGAAGGTAATAACAGCTATCGATTCTCTAATTGTTTTGAGACAGATGCCATATTTTGTTTGTTGTTTTTTGTTCCTTTTCAATGGATTCCCGCCATTGGTGTCAACTGCTGGCTAGATACCTAGATAGATATAATAAATTATGCTTTATTTGCACAAAAGTTTTAATATAGTGAATATTGAAAACTTGCTAGTGTTATCGCAACAAGGCTATTAGCCATCTTTTCAAGGTGACTTGACTTCATGACTGTTATTCAACAACTGTTGGGATCAGTGTAATGTGCCTGTGAAACTTCTGACTTTGATATTTTTAAACCCATCCAAATACTGTCTGGATGTTGATATGCTTAATTTTGTTTGATCATTTTTATTTGAAATCAAACCTGTTTTGACACATTTAATTCTCATCAAGAATGACGGCAACAAAACAGGTTTATAAGCCCTCGCTGATCTACTTTATTAATAAGAAGTTAATGACTTGACAAATTAATTATTCAGGTTCTTCAAACGAGGATTCAATGTATGTTGAAGTGCCATATATCCAACCTATTGTTGAGCACTCCATAAGAGATGGTAAGAAACCAAAACACTATTTTCTTTCTACTGTTATCCAGTTTCCTAATCACTTGGCAAGGTCCACTACTTACATACATGATTTTTACTACAACAATTCAACTGATCTATTCCATCATCAATCCAATTGGCGTGGTTGCACCCTAAGAGATTGACGAAAATACCGATTTTTACATGAAGTTATCAGACATACGGAGGAGATACAGATACGGAGGATTCTTAGTTTAGGGCTCACAAAATATTTCTTGAATATACAGATGTTCCTCAGTAAGGATTCCTGCACCACCAAGCAAATTTAAAAATAATATATATGTACATAAATCTGAAAATTGAGATTAAAGGTAGTAAAAGCTATAATTCGTGTTATGCTTTTTTCTTTCAGATTCTAGCAATAGTATTTTATTTGAAATACTTGAAGATGAAAGAGAACCTCCCAAAAAGAAAGTATGCGAACAACAAGAGGATGGAAATGGAATACAATGTAAGAATTATAAACATTGTCAGCATAAATAGTTAACTTTTTCTGCAACTAAGTCTTGTTGCATCCTATTCACGAGATATAGATCCCCTATGGTTTAAGGGAGACCCATTTCCCTGCAGTGGGATGGTTATGGCTTGGTATGATGACAATGAGAAAGATAGATAAATCATATATTCATATCTCTGACACACATAATTAAACAGAAAGTTGATAATAACAAAATTGCAGTAGAAATTTTGTGCTCAATGAGCAAATCACTGATTTTCACCGCCTTTAAACATTGAGCATAGTTTCCTTCAAGAATAAATATAACAAACATTTTTAAACTCTTTATATAAATACAGTAAACAATAAGTATGTTTTATGTTGATTTTATTTAAAAAATATTTTGTTTGTATAGGTAATCAACAAAATGCAGAGAAAAGACCATTTGACAAATTAGTAGAAGAAAAAATTGAAATAGTGAAAATATTTAAAATAATCCTGGCCGAGGAGTTGGAGCAAAAGTTAATACAAAGAAAGATATTAGAAAAGGAATTGGAACACAAAGATGTTATGCACGAACTAGAGAAACAGCATATGCTTTTAAAGATTGAATTGTTAAAGAAAAATATTAATTAATAAATAACATAATTTTATATTTTGTATTTATTTTTTAAATGAGGTGTAATTGAAAAAGTAAAGTATCATCATTTTAGCAAACTCATGCAATTACATTTGTCACACACAGTTTATATCAGATAGTCCTAAATGCACAGAAATTTTGTATTATTGCTTGATGACCATGTGGAATTATAATTAAATTTCTTCAATTTTAATTCCACATAAAGTCTCGTTGGATCGGTTTTCGAATGATAACATAGCCACATTACACAAAATGACACAAATTATCAGTATTTGTACTATTTCTTGATTACTTTATCTGACAGATAAACTAACTGGAATTCATCATTAACTTGTGAAACAGTTACTAATTCTAAATTAGATGAGAATGACATCAAAAGTATTGCACTAAAAAAAGTTTTTTTTTATAGGCAATTTGTCCGAAATAGACCAGTAGAAACTGTTGGCAAAAAATGCAGTGGTGTACCTTGCGCCGCTGGCCATAATGGTGGGAGGCCCTGTCGTGGCAGATTATATGATGGAGTGTTGGACTGGGAACACAGTCTGCCAGATAACGATCTCACAATGGCAGAATGGCATTCCAGGTATTTTCTTTTCTCTTCTCATTCTATTCTCTTCTGTTCAGACGTAGTTTAATGGGGTTGGCAACTGTCAAAAGTGGCGATAGCGTAGGTTAAACGATGGTACTAAAATTAGTATGGAGAATTTTATGTGTGAATTTATTATAAAAATTAAAAAATTAAAATTTACAATGCCAATGCAAAGTAGGTAATTGAACTGCACAAATTTCCAAAAGACGATGTTTTACGAAAAAATTGAAACTCACATACAACGTAGGATACATTATTTATTTTTAACCCCCGACGCAAAAAGAGGGGTGTTACAAGTTTTTGGTATAATATACTAAAAAAATCGTCAACTTTTCGAACAATGGCGGTGGCGGCTAACATTTTTTTGACAGGTTCAAGCTATGCTGGCGTCCCGCGTCACCTACTTTTAGCTTTTTGATTACCTATGATATTTTTTCAGCATTGCAGATTTAAGTATATGCCTTGGAACAACTTTACAAATCATTCCTAGTGGAAATCTACCTCTGGAGACTGCAAAATACGGTGGAAAATTAGTTATATGTAATTTGCAACCCACAAAACATGTAAGTAATTAAGTCCTTAATTTTAAAGGATGTTAATGGAAACGTTTGGGGGAAACAAGCATTTAGTGAGGTCGACCAGGGGGTCTTGTTTCTGTTTGTACGGGGGATAATAATATGTTGTTTAAATTTTGCATCCCGGTGTAAATAATGTTGACAATACAATATTTTTTCAGGACAACAAAGCAGACTTGATAATCAATTATTATGTGGATGATGTACTAGAAAAAGTAATGAATATTCTAGGCATTGAAATACCTACATATAATGAGTCAGTGGATCTAACGAAATGCGCAGAAAATACCGTTATTGACTGGACTATAAACAGAAAAGATGTGTTAGCTTTAGAAAAGATATTTAAGGCAAAATGCAAAGGGGTCAAGAAGAAAAGAAGCTTATTGAAAAAAAGAGATAGCAGAGATATATCTGAAAGTGTGACAGGGACAGATAATAAAGTGATCAAACTGGAGATAAAAGATGAAATTGTGAATCAAGAATCAAATGAAACTGAAATCAAGACTGAAACATTTGAACAAGAATGTTTAATCACCGAACAAAATCTCAATAATAGTGTTACCGTTGCGACATAATTCCAGCGAATAAATTCTCATCGCCTTCGTCAGATGTGCTACAACCCGTAGCACATCTGACGAAGGCGTTCGCATAATGAGTAATTTCACATTTCACACGGACTAAAACCACGCCACATCGCAGCGACAAGAGGTGGTCAAGCAGTGGTTACGTGCGAGTTGTCTGCAGTCTCGCAGTTACGCTGTGGCAACTACAAAATGTCGATATAACATGTTGGCAAAATATGGTCCGTGTGATTTCTACTATTAATTTTCATACAAAATATCGTCAATCTACGTGTTTCTGTTGAGACGTGGTTGTGGTCAGTGTGAAAAGTGGAATGTTTTATTTATTACTTACTTCTATATTTTATGGCCGAGGATAAGCGACGTTTAGTGAGAGCCCTACGTTCCCGCAACTGTCCGGTGTATCAGAAGAGGGTGTTAGTACACCCGAACCTGAACATAACAATTAATAAAATAAAAATAATAAAAAAGCGACGTATGTTTTGTCCGGTGTGTGCCCTTAATTAAATAGAAACATTTGTATTTTTAAACCATTTTATTAAATAAAAAAATAAATTATTTCTTATCTCAATTATAACATTTTCTTTGGTTGTAAAAGGAATGTACCATAAAAATATTCATATAAAAGTATAAAATTGTCTATAACTATAAAAATTTTGCCAAGAAAGGAAACATGGCACAATTTGCTTCTTTTTAGGCCAATTTCACAGTTTTCTGATAAGTTCGCGTTACCTAACTTTGTCCGTCTGCATTCTGAATACGTTTTCGTATGAATCTACTCATATGAACACTAAGTTAATTGATACTTATCAGCAACCTGTAAATCCGAGCCTTAAACTAACTAATCCCTGTATATTCGTGTCTTCTGTTTCAATAAGTGAGACAAGTCTTTATATGAAAGGCAGACATTGGACGCATAACATAACCACACTGCACAATTACATAAGGGCTCACACACATATAACTGCGAATTCGCATCGTATCGCACACATCTCTCAATTCGCAGTTGTGTTGAGCTCTTAAGTATTACAGGGTCAGACACAAGTAGTCAGCACCGAATAATTACATTTTAGTACTGTGTCACTCGAAATATAGATTCCATTCCATACTCGGCACAAAATCTCCAAACAATCGTCTGATTTAAAATAAAAATCGATATGTAATAAACATAAATCTATAAAGCACACATATGTTACCACAATATGGTATAACAAGCTAATTAAAAAACAGTCGTTGAATTTCACTGGAAATCTTTTGCGAAGTATATTGGAACGGAAAATACAAGCATGTGACAAGCTGGGTTTGCAATTGTACTAAAATGTTAATCTTAATAACCGACATAGAGGGACTGCTCCAAAAGTCGGCCATTGGTCAACATACACGAACCGCTGGTCTAACAGTCATAGTCAACAGCTTGAGAAGCTTTAACCGCCCGAAACAGTTCAACTGCTTGAGCGATCCGTGTTTGTAGAAGACTAGTTCACTGTGCAGTCACAGCTTGAAGCACTTTATTCTGACTGCTTCAAGCAGTCCGTGTTTGTCGGCCCTTATATCTCTTGTTTTTTAACAATTTTAATAATTTATTTTAACTAAGTGCCCACGTGGCTTGGAATGCTAAAATCGTGACTAGAGGCAAAATTAAATTGTCCACTTGTTCTGTTTGTGCTTCTACCAATCCAGAGACAGTTGCTGCGAACGCGGCGCGCAACATAACATTTTTGGCGCGCAGAACAGCTGTAAAATAAATATTTCAATGTTAATAATCTATATTAAAAGAAAGTCGTGTTAGTTACACCATTTCTATCTCAAGAATGACTGAAGCGTTTTGGCTGAAAATTGGTGAGGTAGCTTAGAACCAGGAGCAGGACATAGGATACGTTTTATCCCGTTAGGGTAGGATAGGGTAGCCTCTAAGGCGGAACAAAGTTTACCGGGTCAGCAGCAGTTATAAATAATATTAATCAAAATAAAAATAGGTTCAAGACAATTATAATTATATTAAAATATGCTCAACAGTCAAAAAGGGTGAAAAAATAGTGGTTTTGCACAAGCGCAGCGTAACCAAAGCGGATCGCTTAATTTCTATATTACAATCAGAAACGTTACAAAAACCTTTGTGTTTCTTTCGCAATTTCTTCTCCCAGTGGTCATTTAGCTTTGTTTCCGAAATGGTGGTAGTTTATAGAGTAGCATATTTACTTAATCCTTACTAATATTATAAATGAGAAAGTGAGTTTGTTATTCCTTCACGGCTTAACTAATCAGCCGATCATTATGAAAATTTGTATATAATATTGTCACGGGTACAGAGCCCAACATAGGCTTAGACTTTTTATCGAAAGTATGTCATTCCAATGGGAAATATTTTTTCGGCGCTGTATCGGCCAACAGATGGCGCCACAAGTCGCGCCATGGGTTGTTTTGTTGTAAACGAGATCTATGTTATAAAATTTACCGCGAGCGAAGCCGCGCGGAATAGCTAGTACAGAATAATAATGATTAATACGTACCAAATAGTTGCAACGCGTAGACAGTTGCTATTTGCGATATAATATTGAAAGCCGTGCCTTCAAACGTTCTTTCGCTACCTGAAGGAATGAAATACATCGTGAATTATACAGCATTTCACTAGAAGACAACATATTATTATGGAAGTAAGTATACTTAAACGATTTTAATTATTATACATATATGGCGAGTCGTGCCGATCATTGAATTGGGCATATCGTAGAAGTAATTATAAAAATCTTACAAATCGACTGAACAGGTAAATTTCTACGCAACTTGAGTTCTATAAAAGTTTCAAACACTACATAGCAAGTTACTCGCAACGCAAAGTGCTCGCAACAGAAAGCAGTTACTGCGAGTTCTCGCTCAATGTATTTGCAAAAACCTCGTGACAGTTCTTACAATTATTATTTATCAGTTCAGTTTTCGACATGATTGTACAGTATAAAGAAAGACATTGATTGTGATAATTTTCATTACACGACAATGCAAAATATAAATAATTCTTTATTATGATATCAAAGATCCAGATGTTAGTAGACAATTTTTCTTAAAGCTAGTGTTAGTAATTACATTTTTAAATCAAAAACAGTGCCTGGCTGTTATAACCAGTCGGCGATTGAGATAAAAAGCAGTCACCTAGCCACTTGTAGAACCCGTAGTGCGAGCCGAACCAGCTGGCGGCGGTGTCGCCGACGCCGATGGCCAGCACACCCGAGAGCAGCTCCAGCGCTTCCCCGCGCGGGCACAGCGTCAGTGGACACGCCAGGCCAACGTATAAGTAGATGGGCGTCATGGCAAACGAACCCGCATCCTGCATAACATCAGTACAAAAATCCATTCCAAATCCACCAGAATAGCTTTTGCGTTCATGTAATTAAATTATTTCAATGTATTTGATTACTGATACAGTAAAATAGTAGTAGTTCTATATGAAAAGCTTTAATTAACTTTAACCAAGCCACAAAATGATCATAAAATTTTGTAAATATATTGTTTGAATAAACTTGTATCCCAACAGTGGGATTAGCATGAGTTGATGTAATAGATAATGTTGTCAGGGACATGGTAAACAATATTTAACAGATAACAGAACTTTTTTTGACATAATACAGTTCGTGTAAAGAGTTGTATAACAATATTAAATTAGAAAAACAAAAAAAAATACATTACCTTTTCATCACTGTAAACTAGGAAGGCGGATTGTAGAGCGGAAGATATTGGTTCGATTCGCGATTTCCTAAGGGCCTGAAATACAAAATAATATAAAAATATTCAATGAGATTAATTTTCCTATACCAAGGTATAACTTCTTGGATATAATTTTTGACAACCCGGTGGTGCGTTCCGTGCGTTCAGTGATCCTAACTTCAGTAAAAAAGGACGCGGGTTCGATTCTCTCTCGGGGCAAACACTTATGTGATGGAATTTGAGTTTGTTCGAATCTGAGTATTATCTATGTATTATAAGTATACATTTTCAATAATATATATATTGTCTGGTACCCATAACACAAGCTTGTTAAGGCTAGCGTAATCCAATCTACTTTACTTTTTACTTTACTTCTATTATATTTATTTATTTATATTTATTATTATTTTAGTGGTTTTTTACATGTAAATTAGTATCTTCTTTTATCTCTTGCATTGCTAGCCCTGCCCATTTCATAGCGTGATCTATTTTTATCGTAAGGTTGCCTTGAAAAGATTGCTGTGTGCAATAAGGCCGCCTTGTTGCAAAAACACTAGTCCGTAAATTTTCTGTATATACCTACTGTATTGTCTTATTTTTCTTTGTGTTTGCAATAAAGCATATTCATTCGTTCATTCCAATCTACTTAACAAATAAACTAACTAGAACCTGTAGAATTGGCCCTAATAATAACTTTAAAACATGCATACACTTACCTCTACTAGAATGATAAGTCCTAACCCGACACCAGCGGCCAGCGTCATCAAGTGAACGTCAACCAGCATCCCAGACATGAACACCAAAGATGCCAACAGATGAAACGTCTTTCTAGTGACCGTACTGGCTTTTAGTGCTATTTTGGTGCGCGACATAATAACTAGTATTGCTATCACAACCATTGATAACCAGAATGTTATAAGATGCACCTGAAATGATACAATTAATTTTTAAGAGAGGCCCGTCTGGGGAACTACCTCCACCTTACAAAATATCGTAGCCAAATAATATTGGGCTCGGCCATGTTGTGTTCCTACGATGAGTAAGGTCTCCAGGGTCGTATGTTTGTTTGCCACCTTAGTGGTATTAAAAATAATGACTGCAAAAAGGGACTTTTCAGTTAATGGTATTTTTGTCTGCCAAAATAGATCTCTTAAAATTTAAATTCTCCATAAAAAATGGTTAACGAGGGAGTATTTTTGTCCGTTAAAATAGATCTCTTAGAATTTAAATTCTCCATAAAAAATGGTTAACGAGGGATTAAGGTGGCTAAGAGATAAGCAAGGAAATGAGAGATCCGGAACAACTGTCGTTCGCTAAACTAAATTTTGATGTTTTACGCCAATATTTTTTGAGAAGATCTGACTGGTCTGACTGAAGGACTGCAGGTCCAACGTACTTCATAATGGCCTTACTACTCAAAAAAATTATTAACACCTAAAAAATACATGCATACTATATATAAAGCGCAATACACACCAAAGCCGCCTACCCGCGCCGTCATAGTAAATAAACAAGCTCTATCGATGCGCGGCAATCACTAACTTTATTGCCAAATAAGTTCCTCATGGCAAGGCGACGACAAAATTTTCCGAATTGCAATGAGTGAAATCGCCAACAATGGCCAATCAAAGGCCCCACGAAAATTTTTGACATAGGTCGGCGGCTTTGACGTGTAACACCTATAATTTATACAATAACTTTAAACTCACCCTATGTGGTACAAAGAAAAAAAAATGCATTATTCTGGGCATAAAAGAGAGACCAAATATGCAGTGCAATACGAAAATAGCGTACACCAGTCCCGTTAACATGATCTCAGTAAAGTGCTTCACATTTCTGTCTAAATCTGATAAGAAGTATAGCGCTGTAACAATCAATCCCACTGTTGATAATCCTGTCTGAAACAAGCAACAAAATTATAATGAAGACAGCTCTTAAGATGACTGAAAGTTCGAGAGTAGGACTGTGCGAAAAAGTATAGACTTCTAAAAAACCTTTCATGAAGGCAGCAAAAACTTTTAACTAAATTATGGATGCCACTTGTCAAACTAAGAAAAAGAGATAGCTTGAGACTTTAATGTAGAATTAAGTTTATAATGAGTTCGTGCAACTGGACTGTAGTACTTTTATAGGTACAGGAACTGTATGGTATGATTTTGAAACGTTATTACTAGACACTACACAGGTTACTGGTTTTCTTTTGCCATTTCTTTTACCAGTGGTCATTTTGCTTTTCTTTCCGAAATTGTAGCAGCTAGCTTATAAAATTCCACAAATAATTAATTATAATCTACTGTATGTACTCTGTGACGAAATAAAGTGTCTGTCTCTGTGAAGACCTACACTATAAATATATGTTTTAAAATTGAAATTACAAAGATTTTATGGGTGGTGACGACCTCCGTGGCGTAATGGTTACCACGCCAGACCGCCACCCAGGAGGTCCCGGGTTCGATCCCCGGTCGGGTCATGATGAACTAAAAACTAACTTTTTCTGATTGGCCTCGGGTCTTGGATGTTTATCTATATATGTATTTGTTATAAAATATAATTTCATTGATCCGTATCCCATAACACAAGTTTCGAACTTACTTTGGGGCTAGCTCAATTTGTATGAATTGTCCCTTTATATTTATTTATTATCCATCAGATTACCCTAATACAGTGGTCAAATAGTTGCCACAAATTGAACCTTTCATTCCTGAGATAGAGTTTATTAAAAGTTATAACGTTAATTCAATGACTTACAAAAGTAATAGCATGTATAAATGCCATTTCCTCGTCTTCCGTGGGAGTGTTACAAGTTATCTTGAGTCCCATCATCACAGTGAAGAGTGAGATCCCTTGAGTCACCAGCATCGCTTCTCCAATAGTGAACGTCTTAGGGTTACGCATTACGGCAAATCTTAATAGATAACAGTATAGAAATGTAACTGGCATTGAAACTAGTAGGGAGAACATTAATTCTGAAAAAATAAATAAATTTTATAAGTGAAATCGAAAATTGCTAATGCAAATGGAAGTTACTTCGCTACCTAAGTTGCTTCGTTTTATTGGGAAAAGGTCATTTTGCATCCTCTGCTGTATTAAATCTTTTTATTGTATAAAGCATTGTTCTAGTATTTATCTAAAAAAGTGTCGATTCGAAAATGCCTATTTGATTTTTTTTATTACTTTATTTAATTCATTTTCTTTTATTTTTTATTTTAATTTGTTATTAAATTAAATAACATGGCTTTCCTTTTCCAAATGATTCAAAATGATTGTGATGTAAAAAAGTACCATTTTAAAACAGCAAGTACAAATTTTCTTCTTAGTACAAGATGTCTGAACGGTGGTTTGAAAGAGCTTCTAATAGGCCTAATTGATTAATAATATTTTGTATTTGTCCATCACAAGTATCAGGCAGGCATGAATTAGTAAGTAAATCAAACTTCCCTACCAACATGCCATGCCTGTTACTTGTGATGAGGGCATTCAAATACTTACTTTGTCCAAGGATGATGTAAATTAACAAAGCTGCTATTAGACTTGAGGCTATACATCCTCCATATATCGATTCCTTCAGCACAACGCATGATACCGATAAAAAAATTATATACAATATTGAATAGGATAGAAGTCCTATTGATACACACGTCACAGCTTTATATATGGGTGATACATTATAAATAAATGTATACACGCCTAGTATTAGAGGTAGGAGAGCACAGCACCAGAGACCGTTGCTTTTAACAGGCCTGTAACAATAACAATAAAAAAAATAAGTACTAACTCAAAAATTCCAATAGACAATTAGATAAGAGCCTATTATCTTCAAACTTCTTAGTTTCCGAAATGGTGGTAGTTTATAAAGTAGCTTATTTATTTAATAAAATTCATTGTAACTGACGTGTTTAGGTGGCCGCAAGGGCCTACAGGATAATGTATTTTTGACTTTGAAGAAACTATAGCTTCCCCTCGGACCGCCGTAAAGCGTGGACGTGACCACTAAGTTTCGCAAATTATAAATTCAAATTAAATAATAATAAATTAAAACAATTTTTTTTTCCGTGAGTGCGCGGGCTCGAACTCGAGGTATCGTGGTGTTTAGTTGTTGACCGGCCGGCTGTTCCTACCGCGGAGCCACCACACAGGCGCACGTCAGCGACGAATTTACGTGCCTCTTGCTACGCGCACAACGTCACAGCGACCAATACGAAATAGCGAGACAAACAGAGGAGACAGCAACACTATCGTGAGTTCATTGACACCTTATCGGGCATTAACCTCTTCGCTCACCTAAGCCACTCCCAAGACCGCGCCCACTGCGTGTGCGTCACAGTACCTACGTGCACTATTACCTGCCGTCGGCGCGCTGATATTTAGGCCTACAACAATATTAATAATGTCCGTTCAACGATCGCCGCCTAGAGGATTAATTCCACCTAACACAATAAGTCACTATAGCTCAGATTCGGCCCTAGACGCGAAGAAAAATCCCGATACAGCATTAGACTATTTTAATATTACGAAAAGACAAAAACGAATGCTCGAGGAATCATACGACACACCTAATACGTCCGCCGACATCCAAGGCCTACTCTCCGACTTAAAGATACATCACGATCAAAAATTTGATTTGTTAAACAATACATTAATCACTTTAGTTAATCAAAATAAAGACATACAAAATTCACTCGCACAGAGCGCCTCGCGACATGAAGAATTACTCTTAAAAATTACTTCCCTGGAAAAAGACAACGAGGAGTACAGGAAGCGAGTATCTTTTTTGGAAAACAAGGTGGAAAATTTAGAAAAGAACGTTTGTTCCTCCACGATTGAGATTCGTAATATTCCCAAACAAAATATAGAAAGCGGAGAGGTGCTCATCGACATTGTTAAGAACGTAGGCAAAACACTAAACTTAGTCTCTCCAATTCAAGATTCCGAAATAAGAGACATTTTCCGGAACAAAACGGACACCATAGTAGTGGACTTCACCACGACCTTACGCAAGAATGCCATAGTCTCGATGAGCAAGAAATTTAACCGGACTAAACGGGAAAATAAGGAACCATCTCTTAATACAGAACATATAAGTGTACCCGGACCTACCCAACCAATTTATATCTCGGAAAGCCTCACGAGTAACGCAAAACATACTTTCTATGTGGCACGTGAGAACGTCAGGAACAAAAAACTGTTTGGCGCCTGGACAGCCTACGGAAAAATCTATGTCAAAAAAGAAGAGACTTCCCAGCCAGTACGCGTTAATAACGTGAAAGAGATCGATTTACTTACTATATGACTATTAACGGAATTTTTTATTACTGATTTTTTTCTTTTAATAACGGTTTTCTTTTATTTCTTGTTTTATTTTGTTATTGGTCGGGGTGTAAACACCACAAAAGTTGTATTGCCTTTTTGCAATCACTTCAAACATACTCACACACACACACATAACTCACAATACCTCATGATACATTGTACCTCATTAGCATATAATACACACACACTGCATACACGAGCCAAGCCTCAAAATATGAAAACTGCCACTCACTTTATTGGCTTTCCCGCTTCCGCCTCACCAGATCCAAATAAAATATACACAAATTTACTAAGAAAGTCACGTGATTCTTCCGTGACTGCTACTTCCAAACTCAACCTATTTATTACACATTATGCAAGATCTTAACTCAATTATCTTGGATCTGGACAGCATGGAGGTGGCTAGGGCGATAATTTGCGATGTGGACGTGTTAAACCAACATATAACAACTAAAAACGATACATTTACTCTACTCTCTCAAAATATCCGTAGTATAAATTGTAATATGCCCGCCTTCACGACACTACTACAACGATCAAAAATACCTTGGGATATTCTAGTTCTCACCGAATGTTGGTTGCCTTCGACCAGACACATTCCTCAGCTAGACAACTATATCAGCATTGCCTCGACCTCTCATAAAACCCAAAATGAAGGAGTTGTTATCTACTACAATAAGAACTTAAAAATACAATATGAAGAACCAGAAGTCTGTGACGCAAACTGCGTCCTACTAAAGTTAAATTCTGAGACCTGCGTAATTGGTATATATAGGCCACCAGGTCAAAGTAACACAAGCAACTTTGTCGACTCACTGGATTCCCTCCTCTCCAAACTCAATAAATATAAAAACATTATCCTTTGTGGAGACATAAATATTGATATTATACCTAATAGTCCAGACAAGCGATCCCATGATTATTTAAACATCTTAGCGAGCCATGGTATGCTCCCAGGACACACAATATCCACACATGGCCAAACATGTCTTGATCATATGATAATAAAGTCCAGCCTGGAAGCTAAATGTTTCATTCTGGAAACCACTATTACAGATCACGAAAGCGTCGCTTTAAGTCTTAACTTAAAACCAGATCATAAAATTTGGCATAATACTGGATATACCCTTGATCCCAAAAAACTGGACAGAACAATGGAACTGATAAACCTCGATCCGATTCTAGAGTGCTACGACGCCAATAAAGCAACAGAACTATTGGTCAACTATTTGACCAATGCTATAGAGCAATGCTCTAAACCCGCCATAACTGCAAGAAGAAAACATGTCATTAAACCGTGGATTACCCCAGCCCTGTTACGATGTCTGAAAAACAAAGACAACCTATATAAAAAATATAA
Organism: Endotricha flammealis; assembly: GCA_905163395.2. Classification (NCBI taxonomy): domain Eukaryota; kingdom Metazoa; phylum Arthropoda; class Insecta; order Lepidoptera; family Pyralidae; genus Endotricha; species Endotricha flammealis. Next base: position 4,203,838 of record LR990867.1, read on the forward strand.
AAAAGACACTAACAACGAAATCCTAAAAACTACTTATAATCGATATAGGAATACTTGCAGAAATCTATTAAAAAAAGCCAAAAACACTTACGAAAAAGCCGAGATAGAAAACGCCAAAACCAATCAAAAAAAACTATGGCAAATCATTAAAGGCATCAGTGGTCACAAAAAAGACACAGACCATTCTGCCAATCTTCTGTCTACTAACGATCCTCAACAGAGTATTAACGATGTAAATAACTTCTTTAGCAATATTGGAAAAAACTTGGCCGAAAAAATCAACCCACCAAGAGAAATCATGACACACACCAAAAGTTCAGTTCCCAAAAATTCATTTGTGATGTTGCCTACGGATGAAGACGAAGTCTTCCAGATCATTCAAGGGCTGAGAGACTCATGTGCGGTGGGATTAGACGGCATCTCTAGTAAATTCTTAAAGAGGTACATACTGCTGCTTGTCGCTCCCATTACACATATCTGCAACCTATCTATTTCAACGGGAGTATTTCCTCTGGCATTCAAAATCGCATTGATAAAACCCATACACAAAAGCGGAGATAAGGACCGTGTCGACAATTATAGACCAATTTCCCTCTTGCCAACGCTATCCAAAATCTTGGAAAAACTGGTGAATAAGAGACTAACCAAATATCTAGAAGCAAATAACCTTCTCTCGCCGTTTCAGTTCGGTTTTCGGAAGGGAAAATCAACGAACGACGCAGTGCTAGAGCTGGTCCAGTCAGTTATATCCAATTTAGACAAAGGACGGAAATGTTTGACTATTTTCCTTGACTTGGCAAAAGCCTTCGACACGGTTTCGACCCCAAAACTAGCAATTAAACTCGAGGAAATGGGTGTCAGGGGTCTACCTCTAAACCTAGTAAAAGATTACCTCCAAAATAGACAACAGAGAGTGAGAATAGGGAAGTTAATAAGCAACTGTGCATCAGCGGAATTTGGCCTCCCACAGGGTAGTATTATCTCTCCAACATTATTCCTTGTCTACATAAACGACCTATGCGAATTGGAACTTCACAGTGGCAAAGTCTTAACATTTGCTGATGATACGGCTCTTCTTTTCAGTGGCAAAGACTGGGAGGAAGTTTATAATAATGCCCAAAATGGATTAAATCGAGTTACTGTATGGCTGCAAAACAACGCTTTAACATTAAACGCCCAAAAAACCAAATACATAACTTTCACACTCCAACCACGCTCACTTCCTTCTCAGCCACCACCCATAACTGCCCATACTTGTAGTTCAGTCCACTCTCATTGCACCTGCACATCACTAGAAAGAGTTGAACACATCAAACATCTTGGTGTAACACTCGACCAAAAACTATCTTTCCGTCCCCACACCCAAATTTTAGTGACTAGACTACGCAAATTAATTTACATTTTTAAAAATTTGAAACACATTGCCGACCGTCGTGTTATCAAAATGGTCTACTTTGCACTATGCCAACCATTAATTGATTACTGTGCCACCTCTTGGGGTGGAGCAGCAAAAACCCACTTCATAGAAGTCGAAAGAGCACAGCGAGCAATACTTAAAGTAGGTGCTGGACGTCCCTTCCGATATCCCACCATTGACCTGTATAAGGAATGGGACCTATTAACGGTTAGACAATCTTCTATCCTACATATAATTCTCAAACAACATTCATACTTACACTTCAAACCAGACCTTATAAAACATAAAAGGAGAAAAGACAAGGTATGTTTGTTACCTAAACTTAATACGTCAACTGCACAAAATCTCTTCATTTATTTGGGCCCTTCCCTGTACAACAAAATAAACAAAATCTTAAACGTATACCCTTTAAACACATTTAAATGTAAATTGGCTCTAAAGAATTTCCTAAAAACCCTTGATTATGAAGGTACCGAAAATTTACTCCACCACGACTCGTAAGAATAGAAAAATGTAATTGAGAAATCAAACAAACTCGCATGTATGCACACTACTAAACCAACACACACACTATACTCAACACTTAACCACACACATCACATACACAAACATAATCCAAACTCACAAGCATACACACATATATACACATCCCAAACACATAAGCAGTCAGGCAAGGCGTACACCTCACCAAACCTTCGCATGCATATTTTTTTTTTCACCCAAATAAATAAATAAAGATCCGAGGAGGGGCACTGGTGACCTGTAACACAGGTTCTTTCGAACCTTCTTCAGGCACCAGTCTCTCACAGGGACAATGTTTATCATATATGTTTAAATATAGCCTGCACATAGATTGTATGTAACCTAGAATTAAGTATATAGATATAAGTCCTTTGTGAAGAAAATAAACGTTTATTATTATTATTATTATTTATTATTATAGCTGTCTTGGAACTCACAACGAATTTAATCAAAAAGAAATTAAATGGAGTAGCTTTATAGTAGTATTAAGGTCTCTACATGTCGAATTCTATGCACTAATAATTATATTTTTATACTATTAGTTTACAAGGAATAAAGAAAACTATACCTGGTTTCAATGCGTGCATATTTTAAATTGTTTGTTATTTGTTTATCCATAAAGTTAAGCATTTTATTATATTTTATATTTGTTAGTTTCTTTATAAATTGCTCATCCATTATTAAAATATGCAGTATACACTCGGAAAACTAATTTATTTCGTATCCAATTTGAAACAGAAAATTTCAAACAATAACACTCTAAATTAGTCCAAATAGCAGACTTTGATCAGAGTGACATTTATGAGAAACACGTAATTATCTAAAAGATTATTAAAGTTACTCAAACAGTAAATATTAAAAAATATTCATTTGACGAGTTAACCAAATCAAAAACTGTGTGTCAAATTGACTTTTATTGACAATGACGGAAAATACTATAAATGTGCAACTAACTAAAAAGTATTAAGCAAAGTACCTACTCATCGTAATATTATTTTATACTACATTTACCTTTAGGTAATAGTTTACAAAGATTAAAATCAATTGAATAAAAGTTACATTACAAGTTATCTTGACACGCTGTTGGTTGTACATTTTATTCAATGGACTTGTCTATGATGAATGAATGAAGCCTACCTTAGAGCAACGCGGGCTTCCGTCCCGGAACGGAAGCCCGCGTTGCTCTAAGAAGCCTACAAACAAGAGAAGTTGCCAGCTACATACAAAATTCCACAAAATTTATTGATTGAACGGAATCTAAAAACGAAAAAAAAAAGTGAACTGAAGAACAAAACTGACTGGCAGAAATGAGATTTGATTTGAGTTGCGTTGCGTGGAGGTTGCGTGCCGCCAGTATTTAAGCTTCTTGGTGCCGCCGTTGCTAGGACCAAGTATAAGAATGGACAGATTAAATTTTAGAACGACAATGAAACTGTCTTTGCTCTCTGTCTTGCTTATAGCAACATTCAGTGTGAAAAAAAGAAACAAACATAGACAAACATCACCGTCTAGAACGTCAGCGTGTCAACTTTTGAGACATTTGGTAGCCGCTTGGATATCAAAGCTCGTGTTGGATTTTTTGTGTTTTGAGGTGATAATTGGACTTTTTATAAAGAAAAATTGTGATACGGATTTTCGTTTTGAACCATAGCTTGCGTAGCCATTGGTTGTAAGAGTAGAATGGGTGTTACAACGGAAAGCGATCAAAGGATATCTTTTCATAGGTAAGTTATCGACTACATGATTTATATTTTTTGTGCAGGAAATACATTACATGATCGGTTTTTGTAAAGTTAATTGAACCCTAAAGACGATGCAGACGCATAATTTCAACAAACCCATTACTTTTATACAAAGATTTGATTTTATACATTACGTTTATTGAGCTTTGACAGATGATGTACCTTATATATTGTAAGTAGAGTTGTCACATTGTATCGATAAAATAATAAATTGTATGCGTTTTTATTAAGGTTTTATTTATTCCTAGTTCTCTTGCCCATTGGGATGAAAGTTACTTACTTATTCTTTATTGCACATAAATAAAATAAAAATAAAAATACAGTAACAGATACAGTGTACAAAGGTGAGCTTATCTCTTTAAGAGATTTCTTCCAGCCTACCCAACCGTGTGTCATACAAGTTGTACAAGGGCGGTAAACAATTTTATATGTGCCAATTTATACTACTACATTCTAAATTCTAATACTTTTCATAATAAAAAAATAAAAAAACGCATACCTAAATACTCAAAGATGTACTTACACACAATAAATAAATACATTATACATACATACAATAAATAAAAATAAAATAAATATATATTAATTTATGCTAGTGTTTAAATAGTGCTCTTTTATATTTTTTTTGAAAGTGAAGAAAGAAGTGCTGTTACGAATCTGTGTTGGTAACTTATTCCAAAGTTGGGCGGCTCGAACGGTGAAAGAATTGAAAAAGAATTTTGTGTTAGCCATTGGAAAATCTAAAGTTTTAATATGACAAGAACGTAAAGAACGGGTAGAGGGAGGTAGAGATGGAAAACGAGAAGAGAGATATTGGGGGGAATTGGGATTAGTAATTAGTTTAAAAAGAAAAGATAGTATGTGCACATTTCTGCGAAGTCGAATTGGGAGCCACTTCAACTGGGTTCGAAACTCCGATACATGGTCATACTTACGTAGACCGAAAATAAAACGGATGGCCAGATTCTGTAGTCGCTCCAGCTTGTTGAGTAGCTCCTCAGTTGCATCCAGGTAGCAGACGTCAGCATAATCAAGAATTGGAAGTAGAAGAGACTGAGCCAGCATAACTTTAGTTTTTAAAGGCAAAAAGTTTTGAAGTCGCTTGAGGGAGTGAAAAGTAAAATGCATACGCTTACTGACATCATTAATATGTGCAGCCCAGGATAATGTGTTGTCAATTATGAGTCCCAGATTTTTAGTTTTAGCAACAAAGGGGATGTGTAGACCATTATAGTATATTTTAGGCAATACATTATAATTAAGCCTACAACTCAGCTGATTGCTGCCTACGACTATAGCCTGAGATTTCAAGGGATTTACTAACAGTCCAAATCTCTCAGCCCATCCCCGAATAGCGTTCAATTGGAGGTTCACAGCCTCGAACGTATCGCTGGCCTCATCAACAGAAAAGTGGCTGTATATTTGGAGATCGTCTGCATATAGGTGGTAGGAAGAAGTTAGAACCTTGGATATTTCATTAATAAAGATAGAAAATAAAAGAGGAGATAACACGCCGCCCTGCGGTACGCCTGCAACAAGGTCAACCCAGTCTGACGATGTGTCATTGAGCCTAATGCATTGACGGCGACCGCGAAGGTAAGAGTCAAACCAAGTCATCACAGGAGGAGAGAAGTTAAGAGAGCGAAGTATACCTAAAAGAATGTCAAAGTCAACGGAATTAAATGCATTGCTGAAGTCAAGTAGAATAATAAGTGAAAGTTTTTTATTATCCATAGCGTAACGGATATCATCAGTGACATTCAACAATGCAGAGACTGTGCTGTGATTAGGACGAAATCCCGATTGGTAAGGAGTGAGAAGATTATGGTGAGATATATACTTATAAAGTTGTTTATGAACTGCATTCTCGAGAACTTTGGAAAGAATAGGAAGAATTGAGATAGGCCGATATTGAGAAAAAGTTATAGGGTTAGAAGTTTTAGGAATGGGGATGATTTGAGCCATTTTCCAAGCTGTCGGAAACACGTTGTTAGAGATAGAGAAATTTAAAATATGTGTGATTACCGGAACAACAAGGTCAATAACAGGTAGTAGCATGTCGCTACTCAAGCCATCACTACCAGTAGCTTTAGTGGTAATTGAGACAATGCTTTTTTTAACTTCTTCCTCTGTGACATTGTGTAATGAAAAAGGATCATCTGTAGGTGTTAAATTTTGGGAGAGAAGATGTAATGTATATGATTTATTCACAGCATTTACCGTAATCGGAGGTGTGGAAAAATGTTTGTTCAAAGAATTTAAATCCAAAGAATCGCAAACGTTATCAGGAATTTTACCCACACCCAGTGATCTTAAAAATTTCCAAATATGTGATGTGGGCATATTATCAATAGAAGAATGGATGTACCGGCGTTTTGCATCCCTACACATCCTATTGCAGACATTACGTAACCTTTTGTATTCACGCAAGTTACTCTCCGAAGGAACAGTTTTGAGTTTTGATTTAGCTTTGTCACGTTTTGTCATAATCTTTTTAATGGACGGACACAACCATGGAGCAGGAAAGTGCTTTAACCTAACTGGTTTTAGAGGGGCGTGTTTGTCAAACAGTGCTGTCATAGTCATGTTAAATAAGTGCACTTTATGATCTACAGAGACTGCGGAGTAAAGCTCGTCCCAAACAAGTTCCCTAAAATCACTCCTCAAGCAATCAACATTCAAGTCTCTAAAGCTACGCTGGGAAATTGTTTTGATTTTACGCTTAGAAGGACGCACCTTATATGTAAGAAAAATTAGGTCATGATAAGAGAAAGGCGCTGTAAATTGTCCATGCTTGGTCACTGAATCAACATCAGAGACCAGCATTAAATCAATGAGAGAAGGCCTACAATTAGGGAAATGATGGGTTGGAGAGAGTAATAAAGAGTGTAGATTCAATCCGGAAACCAAATCATTAAGTTTACTTGTTCTGCCATCATTCTTCAAAAGGCAGGTGTTCAGATCGCCCATCAAAATGACATGATCATATATGGGACGGAAATGTTCCAATGTTGACTCCAGGCTACGAAAATAATCAATTTTATCATTTGGGCTATACACCACAGCAATGAGAATTTTTGTGTGATGAAGAGTTATTTCTAAAAAAAGATGTTCTAAAGAGGCCGAGTATTCTGAAGAGGATTGCGATATGACATTAGCAGAGATGGTATCACGAAGGTAAATACATACGCCCCCTCCACCAGCCCCAGTTCTATCATTACGATAAAGCCGAAAGCCAGGGAGAGAGCATAGAGTAGATGGGAGAGAAGGCTTAAGCCAAGATTCTGAAACTAGTATGCCGTCGACTGCTACATTGCTGAAGGAAGCAAGAAAATCGGAGTAATGAGCTATTAAGCTCTGAGCATTAATGTGCACAAGATTAAGAAATTGAGAGTTTATTCCAAACACAGATTGTAATTTGCAATCAAGCAAAGTTTCAGACGAAGACGAATCATCACTAAGAGCACTATCATATTCATCAGAGGAACAAGAGTAGAAACATTCAATATCGTCTTCAAAAGACATTTAACAAAGATAAATACAATAATAATTATATAAAATAACTAAAAAAAATAATAATAATAATAATAAAAAAATATTAACAATATTACAGTACATCTAAACACGCATTACTACTGACAAATCTACACTGAAACGGGCACTATTTCCAGTAGGCACTTCATTAGTATAAGTTTATGACTGTTTACTAAATATTAAGTTACTCTTTCTTTATTATATTGATATTAATCCATGGAAGAATCAAAGAGAAAAGCATATTAATAAAAACAGAAAAAAAAAACAAGTAAAAATCTAGTTAACCGGACATTTAAAAGTGGCAGAAGCAAATTAAAAAGATTGCTTTTTAGCAATAAGGCCGCCTTGTTGCATTTACACTAGTTTTTAAGATTGTTTTTTTGTACGTTTTCCTGTGTGTAATGCAAATAAAGAGTATTCTATCTATCTTCTATCTATCTATTAAATTAAACATCGTTGCCACAACGAAAAAGACGAACTTGTTATGTCACTGTCATAGTAACATAATGTCAAATGTCAGTTGAAAAGTTTTATCAACAATCGTTAACAGAAAATTAATTAAATAATTAAAAAAAAAACTATATATTTAAATACAGAAGGTTGGAGAATAAATTATTATAAATCAAAAATTTACCCGAAAGTGGATGTTTTCAAAGTACCCACATAAGCTGAGAACACACGCTGACTACGAAGTGGAGCCTCTACTTGCCCTTGGGATGTTTGCCGGCTGCACCAGCACGCCTGGTGCTCTCTTCCTGCGATTGCTCACCGGCAGGGAAGCGGGACTGCAATTGTCGGAGGTCCGCAAGCGACGCTAACCTAGTTCTTGCGTTACCACATTGAACAACGATGTTGCCGTCCGACGACCAACAGTTCTTTATACCAAAGTGCTTTCTGGCCGCAACGAATACCTCTTGCCTAGACTTTGTAAGAAATTCTGAAATAGAAGTCCGGGAGCCTTTCAATTTCGTCTTGGCATTCCATGCAGAGGTCCGCAGTGTGTAACTCGCAAATCGCACCAACACTGGTCGTGGCTGGTCCTTTTTTGCGCCCAAACGATGGCATGCATCCAGCGATGAGGAACCACTATCAACCTGTAGCTTGAGCTGGTCGCTGAAAATTTTCTGTAGAACACAAGACAGATCTTCATTCTCTTCTTCCGGAATTCCATGGAACAGGAGCACCTTCCTGCGGTTATAGGATTCTAGGCGATCCAAGCTTAATGACATTAGGTCCACCTGTGACCTGAGCATCGAGACGGCCTTCCATAGGAATGTCTTAAATGTCTGGAATTCAGCGGAGAGTGCCTTCATATTTGAAGGGGCAGGTGCTGATGACTGCTCCTGGAGGTTGCGCTCAAACTCATCCATTCTGGCACCAAACAACGAAGTCAACTCCTCCAAATTCTTATTCAGCTGTGTTGTAGTGTCCATGTTGTGAGAGAAGTGTTAGAAATTATGTCAGCAGATGCGGGAACAGTACTTAAAACATATATTAAATCTTTTTATAAATACAAGTAAGTAATAATTTTTAATTAATAATAAATTCGGAGCACTATAAAATACGTGTTACTTTTTTGACAGCTACCCGCCGAAAAAAAAGAAAGTTAGTTAGATAAGAGTAATCAAAGTAATATAGATCTTGTGTTTTTCAGGTTTCCTGACACTAATATAAGAAACAAGTGGATTAAGAACATAAAACGAGATAATTGGACACCTTCGCCATATTCTCGCCTGTGCTCATTACATTTCGATGTATCTTGCTATCGGGCAGGTAATTTAGATGAACACGCTACGGAGTATTATGTGACGTTTAATCATAAACATATTAGAAATCATTTTAATAAACTAGTCTTATTTAGTGGTCAGTAGATGCAGTAAATAACTAAGCATCAAGCACTTTAAGTAAATTCCTGTAAGTCTTTGTTTATTGTTTTTTGATCCCTAGTTGATTTTTTTAAAATAAGAATTGTTAAATTGGTGACATTATACGGATTATTTAACAATTCCTATTAGATATTATAATTATTATTACATGTGTGTATAATGATTACAAAATGATCATGATTATGATGTATGATTTTATTTAATTTAAATATTTTGAATAAAAACCTTATAAGTACCTATTTGCTTTATTTATTCTTCACCCGCATTGAGTGTAGGTAATCTTTTTATTTGGCATATTAAAAAAAAAACGTATAAATACCTAAAGTTACTGATAGATGAGTATTTGACATTCCTATCGATAGGTGTCGATAGTGTGTATTTAATTGTTAAAGAATATTTCTGTCAGCAATATTGATTTATAGCTGGACTGGGACTGAATAAAAAACATAGAACCCTTTGAGCTGCTTATCTTCCCAGGGTATGTCGTAAAAGCCGACGTGATCATACCCACTCCAACATCAGACTGTCTATGGGGGATAACGATAGGAATGTTCGTCATTGGTAACCTTGGAACGAATATCAGGTTGCTGTGGTTTGACTAAATGACTTATGGTTCTACTCACCCCGATAGGGATACTAGGGGGTTATGCATCTGTTTCTGTCTTTAATCATTTGATTTGTCAAGTGTTCTCAGATCTTAAAATGAACATTAAATATTAAATCGATATTAGTCGATAAAGACACGGCACATCTCTAGTGATCCTGTATAAAAAAAACAAAAGTTTATATAGCATACTGGCTTCATGAGCACAAAAGACGTTATAGACAATAATATATCTATCTCTTTTTTACTTAAGACGGCACATATTAGTGTGAAAGACAATACCCATGTATTTCTTTCGTCTAAAATACAATCCGTCCATTCTTATACTTGGTCCTAGCGCCGCGCCGTTGAGTGTTGTTATATACTATAGACGAGTAATACGCACAGCTTCGGAAGAATTCGGGCAAGACGCGACACTAGCGCCCCTACGGCATGAGGGTGGCATGACATGAGGTGAACGATTTCAAAACTTTTGTGCGTTTTGTATGCAAAATGTTATAGCGCCCCTAGCGGCATGAGGTGAATGGAGGTTGCCAAGTCATTGTATGAGAAACGTCAAGAGCTGTGCGTATTATGGCGGAAACACACTACCGTGTCGGGGCCTGTCGTGTCGCGCTCTGTCGTGACGGTGGGTGTGCACACTTACGTGTCGTGTCGGGGCGCGCTTCTGTTCAGAAATGAACGAAATAAACGCCAGACGTTTATTTCTTTCATTTCTGAACAGAAGCTCGCAGTGTTTGCCTTTGTCTGGGTGTTTTCTATAATGTATAATGGTATTTATTTACAAAAAAAAGTATTTAAGTATATTTATCAGGAATCTAGTACCTAGTAACTCATTATCACGCTGCAAAAATAAATTTAAAAAAAAAGCGTCCACTTGTTCGCGCCACGAGCCGCGCGCGGGTATAGAAACACATTTGCAGGGCGTGTCGTGTCGCGTCATAACCCCCACCACCGCCGTGGCGCAATCGGCGGCCAGCAGTCCGCGCCACGACAGAGCGAGTCACGACACGACACGCCCTACAAATGTGCTCCTAACCATATAAAATGTATGAACGCGATATGCTTCTGGCGCGACACGACAGGCCCCGACACGGTAGTGTGTTTCCGCCATTAGTCTTCTATAGTATTTGGTATTACTCGTCTATAGTATTTGGTGTTGTTGAGTGAGTGAGTGTGAGCAAATACTATAGACGAGTAATGGCGGAAACACACTACCGTGTCGGGGCCTGTCGTGTCGCGCTCTGTCGTGACGGTGGGTGTGCACACTTACGTGTCGTGTCGGGGCGCGATTCTGTTCAGAAATGAACGAAATAAACGCCAGACGTTTATTTCTTTCATTTTTGAACAGAAGCTCGCAGTGTTTGCCTTTGTCTGGGTGTTTTCTATAATGTATAATGGTATTTATTCACAAAAAAATGTATTTAAGTATATTTATCAGGAATCTACTACCTAGTAACTCATTATCACGCTGCAAAAACAAATTAAAAAAAAAAGCGTCCACTTGTTCGCGACACGAACCGCGCGCGGGTATAGAAACACATTTGCAGGGCGTGTCGTGTCGCGCCATAACCCCCACCACCGCCGTGGCGCAATCGGCGGCCAGCAGTCCGCGCCACGACAGAGCGAGTCACGACACGACACGCCCTACAAATGTACTCCTAAACATATAAAATGTATGAACGCGATATGCTTCTGGCGCGACACGACACGCCCCGACACGGTAGTGTGTTTCCGCCATAATACGCACAGCTCATACAATGACTTGGCAACCTCCGTTCACCTCATGCCGCTAGGGGCGCTATAACATTTTGCATACAAAACGCACAGTTCACCTCATGCCGCTAGGGGCGCTATAACATTTTGCATACAAAAGTTTTGAAATCGTTCACCTCATGCCGCCCTCATGCCGTAGGGGCGCTAGTGTCGCGTCTTGCCCGAATTCTTCCGAAGCTGTGCGTATTACTCGTCTATAGTATTTGGCTTTCTCTAAGGTATTTGGTGTGAGTGCGTCAGAGCCAGAGCGTCATTCACTGAGCAAGTAATCACTACGTTCTAACGTCATTCATTTGCCGGCCGGCAGTGGCAAAGTCGACTTGTGTTTGTTGTTGATTCAATAAAAATGTTTCGTAATATCAGTAAAGTGCTCGCAGCCCAAAAGGCTAAGTTCTCAACTGCCGCAGTACCAGCTCCACAATCAAGTCCGGAAATATTGTACACAGGGGTAAATAACATAATTCCATTTACAAAATAAATACGGTAGAGGGTTAAAATCCGGTTAGAGTTGCCACTTATTCTAGTTACAATACAACTATTTTATTTTTGTAAACTACCTTTTATTATTTACTAGCTGTTACCCGCGGCTTCGCCCGCATAAACATTAGCTTATGTTGGGCTCTCTAAGTAGGTACACTTGACAATATTTGTCTATACAATTTTTCATAATGATCGACTGCTTATTCAAGCCGTAAAGGAATAACAAACAAACAAACTCACTTTCTCATTAGTATCCCATAACACAAAACTTACTTTGGGGCTAGATCAATCTGTGTGATTTTATATTTAAAAAAATTATAGATTTCCTCTCCTCACATGTAACCATTAACCATACTAATCGTATAATCTTATAGGATGATAAACACGATTAGTATGGTTAATGGTTAAAGCACGGTTTTTATTCTGCAGTCTAAAAATGGATTCCAAGGTTGACCTCTCAGGCAGGAAAAATAATAACTGTTGATCTGTAGTAACGATAAAATAATAACAATAATTTAAGTATGTAGCTAGCTAGGTCGCTAATAATAATCATACTTCATACTATTATATTATAAATGAGAAGGTGAGTTTATTTGTTTGTTATTCCTTCCTTCACGGCTTGATTAATCAATCGGCCAATAATTATGAAAATTTGTACAAAATAATTGTCAGGGGTACAGTCGGTACAGAGCCCAACATAGGCTGCTTTTTATCCCGTGAATGTAGGTATGTCATTCCAATGAGTTTTTTTTTTCTACTATAGAATAGAGGGCGCTGTATGGGATGGGCTATCGGCCAACAGATGGCGCCACAAGTCGCGCTATTGGCTGTTTTGTTGTCAAACAAGATCTATGTCATAAAATTAACCGCGAACGAAGCCACAGGGAAAAACTAGTAATCAATAATGTGGTCTAAAAAAACTACCCCATCTCTGCCATTCTTATTAAAGGTACCTACACATGTCATGTAGGTTAGTACTTAGTAAAGATATATTATTATTATTATATTATTAGTAGGTACCTACTTTTGAGTCCCGCTCTGCCATATAAAAATGTTAACTATTCTGTTTTCCTGCTGGGTAAATGGAGGGCAAAGTCGAGTCACTTTTCTTCTCACATCCTACTGATTTATTTTTACTTAATTTTTTCTGTCAAGATTCCAATACGATAGTAAATAGCAATCCATTTACACTATCTATTAAACATAGTTAGATCGACACGAAAGGTCATTCACATGAAATGACTTGAATAACATCACAGAGTGAGTATTGTAGGTAACATTATTATGATTACCTACTGACTATGTGGCATAGCATACTAGCAAGGTCAACCTCGTTTTAGACGACGCGACATAGGAATTTTATAGTAGGTACTTATCACGTACACGTGTTTAGTACACATTACGACAAATTAATTATTCTATAGTTCTATGTGGTTCTATACTAATTAACATTATAAAGAGGAAAGATTCGTATTTTTGTTTGTAACTAATAAACACTGGTACGATTTTAAAAATTCTTTTACCGTTGGGAAGGTACCTTAGCCCCGGGTAACAGGCTATATTATATTTTCATAAAAATTAGGGATCATCGGTAAAATCCGTGCGAATCCGGGGCGGTCCGCTTGTCACTTTTATAACGTGTTATTAATTTACATTTGAAACTGGCTTCACAATCACCCGACTTGTCAGTAGGTAGGTACCTATTGACATTTAAAGTTTTGATATCATTTTATAGGGAAATATGGTACTTATTTAATATAATAATAAGATCGTCATCTTCATAAAATTTATCAAACTCTAAATAAAACTGTAATTCTATTCTAAAGGTCTAATCGTCTGGGGAATAAGTAACTTTGTCCAGGACCTAGCCGGTTTTTCCCATGAATTTCAAGTGTTAAGTAGGTATAGGTACTTGAATTAACTTGAATAAAAACCAAATAACAGCATGTCATACCATTATTATTCTAATTATGTATTTTTAACAAAAATATTTTTTCTTAATTTCCCCTATTTCCTCGTCCTCTTCCCATCTCGCAATCTGCCAAAACTTTTACTTTTTCTGGTTTTCTGATGTGAAATTGTTTCATTATCTTCATTACCGTCATTCATTTTAAACGACCAAGATGCACAATAACCCAATCTAAAGAAGGAGAAAAAAACGCCACCAACAACAAACTAAACTGCAAAATAGTAAACTACATTCTGACACATCAAGATTGTCCCGTTTCACATTCCCTTTGGCAGGGAAGAAGTGGCTTTGTGATGGACTTAGCTAGTTATTCCCTATGAAGTACCTATATCCAAAATGCAGCGAATTATTTTATGTGACCTAGCCCAGCAAGTTTTTGCCTTGTTTTATTTACGCGTATGGTAAAATGTGCATTTTTATGGTCATAGACAATAAAAAATCAATAGTTCTTCCCCATCCTTCATTTGGTAAAAAAAATGTGTTTTGCTGGCAAACCCAAACCCAGCCAACATTTTTGACAGTACAAACTCTGTGTATAAACTTCGCGTATAAACTAGATGGCGCTATAAACATAATAAACGAGAGAAATGTTGTTTGTTACAGCTGTTCATCAATAATGAATGGGTCAAGTCTTCAGACGGCAAGACATTCAAGACTGAGAACCCGGCGACAGGGCAGACCATAACGGAGGTGCAACAGTCGGGTAAGGCCGACGTCGACAAGGCCGTCAAAGCAGCTAAAGATGCATTCAAGTAAGATACTTTTAAATTTTATTTTTTGAGAACCACTGTATGTTACGGGATAAAAAAATATCCTACTCCAAATTTCAGTTTTAAATTGTCATCAGTTCATTATTTATACCGTCCGTCAATGTATGTACGTCCAGCCGCATTTTTTACCTGCATCCAAACTCACATAATGAATTAGTAAGAATTAGGAGAATTGCCTAATTATTTTTCTCAAAAAAATTTGGATTAGGCCGTGTTTCACGCACATTAATACAATATTAAAAAGTACCGTATAACATTGATATGAATAATTATTTACAACAGATTGGGATCTCCATGGAGGACCATGGATGCTTCAGAGAGGGGGCGTCTCATCAACAGATTGGCAGACCTCATAGAGAGAGACAGAACATATTTGGCGGTATGTTTTCCGTTCGCTTCAAAATCTTCAAATCGAACAACCTGACTCCATTTTGACTGCATTCATAGATTTCGAAAATATTATTCGATTAGATTTCAATTTAGGCCCAATATAATTATATAGATAAAAACACTTAATTTCTTTTTAATACAATAAACGTGCTTACTTTTTAACATACAGACTACAAATAATAAATAAATAAATTAAAGGTACAATTAAAATTGCATCCAATCCAACACGAACTCGTAATATCGTTATCTTATCACTATTAAGCATTATCAGGCCATTGGAACTGCAGTGCAAATGACATTCACCTTATCTAACGGTGAAAGAGTTTTAGAAAAGCTTTAAATGTATTTTTTTTACTAAACATGTGTTTGTTTTCTAAATAGACAAAAACAAACGAGACTTTTAAAAAAATATCTATAATGTGCGAAACACAGAGGATCGGATCGGTGCGGGTCGGGCGCGACAATGGACGAAATCAATCACCTTTCCATCCAACCCGCACAAGCGATCCAAAATGCCGAAACCGCTGTTAACATTTTGTGGTGCAACAGTACCTACAGCAGCCAACAGATGGAGAAATTTGCTTGCAAACGAGCGAAATGTTAGAGGCAAAATAGTAAGTTTTGTAATTTTTGAGCGGAGAGTTTTTGTTTCGTCTGCCAAACAATTACAACTCATGACGAAATTATGGCGGTTTCCACGTTTCGGTTTTGCAGCGCTACAGACATCAATGTGTTGATGGTCGCATAAACCAAACGACATAGAGCCGAGCCAGCCTAGCGCCCGACTCGCACGTCCTTTCTGTGCTTCGCGCTAAACTACGTAGGTAACACTATAAACATTATTTTCCCAATATTTAACAACGTTGACATCTAAACATAGGCTATATAATATTTTCAAAAAAATAGGCTTTCTTAGTAAAGCCCATGCGAAGCCGGGGCAGTTCGCTAAAGCTCAATCTCTCTCTTGACAGAGTCTAGAAACCCTGGACAATGGTAAACCATACCTGATGTCCTACCTGGCCGATGTCGCCGGCACGATCAAGAGTCTCAGGTACCACGCGGGTTGGGCCGACAAGAACCATGGGAAAGTTCTGCCAGCTGATGGAAACTACTTCGCTTATACACGACATGAGCCCGTTGGTGAGTTCTTTTGTAAATCCTTTTTTAAATAAGCTAGCAAACAGTAGATTGCATACAGTTACCACACGTACATGCAAAAAACATTACATGCTATGTTACGCAAGGCATAAACGGCAACGAACATGCTGATGAGCTTGCAAGAGTGGGGGCTTATGGAGTACAGGATGGACCCGAGCCGTTCTGTGGTATACCAAAAAGCCTAGCTAACAAAACCCTTTCGTACTCCTGTTTCGAAAACGCTATCAAGCTCTGGACGGAATCGCCGGGCATGGATCACTCAAAACTTCTAATCAAAGCCTTCAACAAAAGGTACAGCAACCTTGTCCTAGCGCTCAGTAGAAGTAACCTACGAATTGTGGTCAGAGCCTTAACAGGACATTGTTGCCTTAATAAGCACATGTCCAACTTAGGGCTGAGTGACACACGCACCTGCAGACGATGTAAGGAGGCTGATGAAACACCACTGCATCTTCTAGGGGAATGTGGGCCACTTATACACAAGCGCAGCACTCATCTAGGGAAACACTTATTAAGCCCAGATGAGTTAAAGGAGTTCACCCCTAAGCAAATCCTGCGGTTCATCACAGCTGCAGGGTTTAGCGGTGAGCTCTAACAAATCATGTGGCGATCACAATAGACCAGTCCTGGTCGCAGTGCTACTTATGCCGCACAAAACATAATAAAAATAAATAAAAATACGCAAGTCTGTAACCGGCATAAGGGGGGTGAGTGATCCTAGCCCGTAACTGGCTACGTTCATAAATACGCGCTTTTTAAGAAAACTGACAATCATGTCTGATAAAACGGCAAAATGCTAAGGGGAGTCTTATCTTGTTATTCAATGATTTTCAGTTAAACGATGATTGTTCTCTTTTTATCGGCAATGGTCACGTGTCTAGTCAGTTGTGTAAATATAAACATCTGTGTTTTGAAATACCTATAATAATATTTGCTTGCTTGGAGCGGGTCGTTTATTTATTTATCGTAATATTCATATTCACACAAATAAGTAAATTCGGCAACGAGTTAGACAAATATTGCAATAAATAATGTCAAATGGGTGTAGTCGTCTTGCTGTGGCCTTGCATTGTATCTGATGGTATTGTTTGATCGATGAAAAAAATACTATAAGTAGATGATGTGTTAGGTAGGTAGCTACTTACCTACAATAATATTCTTCGAAGGATAGTTAAAAGTATTCCGACGTTGACCGCATTGAATTGAAGTTAAAAAACAAAGGAAAAGATCAGATGAAGTAGGACGAAGCCTATCCACACTCGTATTCGCTCATTTCGCGAGATGTAGACCTAAAGTTAGAAGCTAAACCACTAACTAAACCATCGTTTGTTTACACACATTAACACGCACGTGCAGTCGGCGCCATTAAATATGTTATCATTTTAGTACCTATATCTACTAGTACAAACCTTGTCCGTTTTGTATAATGATTTTGATTACTAAAGACTTTAGTATGAAATTGTATGAACATGTTAACAATTTTATGGTACCTAACAATTTGATAACATTATAATGCTGCTGGCTATACTAGGACCTTTTTTTTTAGGGTTGTAACCTAAAGGGAAATCTAGACCCAAATCGTCTAGACAGAACTGCTTGAATGAAAAATGTTGTTTATTATAAACTGTCGACGCACGACCAGCGACCAATTCGAAATTTGGGTACACAGGTAGATTACAATACGGATTAACACATAGGATAGTTTTAATCCCGTATAATGTATATCAAACGGGAATTGGATTGGATCTGCGGGGTTATAAATATTGCAGTATACATGTAAAGTCTCTTTTTTACATAGGTGTGTGCGGTCAGATCATCCCCTGGAACTTCCCCCTGCTCATGGCGGCATGGAAGTTGGGACCAGCACTGGCCACTGGCAACACAATCATCATGAAACCCGCGGAGCAGACACCGTTGACCGCACTCTACATAGCGCAGCTCGTCAAGGTACCAAAACATCTTAGCGATAAGTCACGACAGTACCTATTTGCAAGAATAGGTGTCAGGAATGTTTATGATGTGTAATGTAAATGATGTTGCAAATATGCATCTCGGTCGGTAGTGATCCTATCTTCGGCACTAGAGAGTTGCAGATTCGATTCCCGCTCGAAACAATAATATTTCATAAAAATATCAAAAAGTTGTACATATTTACTTTAGCCACAAAAGAACAACACAACTTGATTTCATTCCAAAAGCGACATTGAACGACTGGTCTCGTCCCAATGGTCAACATCATTCATGTTTGCAACTTTGTAGGAAGCCGGTTTCCCGCCTGGCGTGGTGAACATGTTGCCTGGTTATGGCGATGCCGGCGCGGCGCTCGTCGACCATCCCGATGTTAACAAAATAGCTTTCACAGGTAGGTACCTAAACGTTTGAAAATAAAATTCTCATTGCAGGTAACAATTTTGCTCAATGATGTAATGTTATTGTGGTTTTATGCCGACAATGGAACATTATAAGTTTGCTAATTAACCAATACAGAAGTTTTGTGATAATTGAAACTAGTTCAGTCACCAAAAAAGTAATATGTGCTTGTTCCATGTGTCATATTATGTCCGTTATTGAAATTATTATTATTCGAAAATTCCCGATTGTCAACATTGACTATAAGACAGTTTTTGAAACGTATTTTTAAAGTTAATGACGCGTTAAATAATAGCTGTCACTGTCAAACTAAAGAAAGAAAAAGAAGCTTGAGAATTAATGTGGTATTAAAATTAAAAAGCGTTTCAGAAAGTGGCTGTATGTACTTATATTATCCTTTATATTACAATTACTTTTAACGTTATAATATGTACCCAATATCTTTCTTCTCCCAGGTTCAACAGAAGTAGGAAAGTTGATCCAAAGTGGTGCAGCGGGGACTGTCAAGCGTATTACATTGGAGTTGGGAGGGAAGTCTCCCAACATCATCTTGGGTGATGTTGATGTTGAGAAGGCAGTGGAGACCGCTCACTTTGGTCTCTTCTTCAACATGGGGCAGTGCTGCGCTGCAGGTCAGTTGATTTATCAACAATACTACCTCTATGTGACATAAAATAGACATCGGATTTTATGCATACTTGCATATTATTATGTATGCGCATAAAAATATGCTAACATGCATAAAATCCACAAAAACGGTTCTAATATTTTTTCACATATTTTTCCCACCCGGTTTCTGGTGAGGGGCCTATAGAAATATTGCCTTTCTAATTCTGGCTAGGAAAATTGCAACAAAGTTGTAAACAAGTTAACATTAGTGATTTATAAACGTGGTCAAACGACTTGCTTTAGAAAATCTGGACAAATATTTAATTGCTCAATACTTACTGATAATAATTACAAAAATTCAAATTAAATAAATAGTAGTATTTTTTTAGTACCTACCATGGGATGGCAAAGAAAAGAGAAAATTTTCTCAATCGTCCCGGAATTTTTCAATGACTATTATTTTAAAAAAACAATACAAGTACCTACATTTCCCTGTTCTAAATTTAAAAGAGCTCGTTCAGAAATGATAATAATATTTTTTTTTATAAGAAATATTCCTGCAGATTCTGCCATCTATGTTGATTGTTGATAGTGCATACGAGTATTTCACCCATTTTCTGTACATATGATTCGATGTACTTATAAACATTTGCGTTTTTTTTAATCATAAGTATATTAATCTAAATTGGTATTCGTTGTGTACTATTGATTCCAAATATTCAAATCTTGTTTGATCCGATAATGTTGTGTGAATAATGTACATAAAACGGTGAATAATCTGATAATACTATCTTAATTAGCTAAAAGTGCAATAGTGATAAGATTACATTTTTGTAGACTCACTTGAAATATATATTTTTTATAATACCCTTAAAATCATTTAGGTAGTTGTGTAACTTATTTATGTACCTACTGATTTTTTTTTAAAAAAGAAATTTTACTACGACCTTATAATAGAACTAATCTTAGTCAGAGTCGCGTTAGGGGTAAGAGCTTTTGTTCTGACTGACTAACAGTTAAGACACCTAAATATCCTTATTCAGAGAAAATTTAATATTTCTTTTGTAATGAATGATTATAACAAAGTAAGAAATATTAAATTTTTGTATGATATTTTTAAAAATAATTGAATGAAATGTTTCGTCCCCAGAACCAATCCCGCCTCCCGCCAAATTTACAAAATGTTTAGCTAATGTTTTCGCAACATTATAATTGAACAATATTACATACAAATAACAAAAATAATGACGACCTCCGTGGCGTAATGGTTACCACGCCAGACCGCCACCCACGAGGTCCCGGGTTCGATCCCCGGTCGGGTCATGATGAAAAACGAACTTTTTCTGATTGGCCTCGGGTCTTGGATGTTTATCTATATAAATGTATTTGTTATAAAATATAATATCGTCGAGTTAGTATCCCATAACACAAGTTTCGAACTTACTTTGGGGCTAGCTCAATCTATATGAATTGTCCCTTTAAATTTATTTATAGTGTTTGCAATTTCAACAAATTTTAACTTGAAAAGCGAGGCGAAAAAAAAAGAGTTAAATAGTGTTTTTTATCAGCGGGAACCTGTTATTGGCTCTCCGTTTTTTATTGTTAGTTAGTAGCTATAATTTGTAGTTATTTCATCTATTGGTTCTCCCTAATAATAAATAACATTTCTTGTATTAGGTTCTCGCACGTTCGTCGAGGATTCGATCTACGATAAGTTTGTGGAGTTGTCTGCGGAACGCGCCAAGAAGCGCGTCGTTGGAGACCCCTTCCGTCTGGACGTAGAGTCGGGCCCTCAGGTAATATATCTAGGGATTTACATGGATTTTGTTACTTTTTATTATGTCATCCTTATCACAGATAAACAAACAAGGCACTAATTTTTAGGGTTCCGTACCCAAATAGTGCCAACGGGACCCTATTACTAAGCCTCCTCTTCGTCCGTCTGTGTCACCATGCTGTATTTCATGAACCGCGATAGATAGACAAGTATTTCCGGTGCCGCTATAACAACAAATACAAAAAATAGCATAAAATAATTGTTTAAGGGGACTCCAATACAAGAAAAGAAACGTGATTTATTGCCGTTCTCTATTAGTAGTAGCTACTACTGTAGTAGACGCTTGAAATAATCAGATAATTCTACGGAACCCTTCGGGCGCGAATCCGACTCGTACTTGGCCAGTTTTTTTTAAATATCTTTGAATTGTACATAAACAGATTGATGGAGAACAACAGAACAAGATCCTCGGCCTGATCGAGAGCGGCAAGAAGCAGGGCGCGAAGCTGGTGGCCGGCGGAGGGCGCCTCGGCGACGTGGGCTACTTCGTGCAGCCCACCGTCTTCAGCGACGTCAACGACGACATGGACATCGCCAACACAGAGGTACGAAAGCCGCATCACATTCACAAAATCACAACACATTCACAGAATCATAATACAGGATGAAACGTGCATATATGAAATATACATTAATCGATCACAAATCTATGTGATCAAAATCAAATGTTTTATCGCGAACCAATTTTATTTTACAAAAGGTCTTAGAAATAAGATATGGTAGAGCTTACATACTTAACTCGCCCTTTTCAGGCACAGAAATATAATAAATAAATAAATATTCTTGGACGAATCACACAACGCCATCTAGTCCCAAACTAAGCTTGTACTATGGGTACTAGATTGCTGACAATATAGTAGTAGTAACATCTTTTTAGATGACTGTCGGGCGAACCTTTATTGCGATAGAGCACAGAATATTATAATATTACCACAAGATAAGAGAAACTAATTCAAACACCAATGAATTTCACTGGAAAACTCGTGCCGAGTATAGTGTAATGGAATATACACGCCGACATTACTTCATGGTAGGAGGACAAAAGGAAATAAAAATGAAATCAGAACCTCTCATAAAAATTCCTTGTACCAGTAATGTAATCTTTATTATTTACTTTCAACGGTCACGGTCACAGATAATACTTTTCAAGTGTTAGCACCGTGAATTATAAAAACTTGAGAAGATTATTTTTTTATCTTATTTATTTATTCATGTATGTACACATGCGAAACATAGTTTTTCACCAACCACCTCTAGCGTAGGTAGGTACCTACCTATTCCCTAACTTGTATGAGATAATATAATAATAATAAATAAATATTCTTGGACGAATCACACAACGCCATCTAGTCCCAAACTAAGCAACTAAGCTTGTACTATGGGTACTAGATCACTGATAAATATACTTAATTTTATTTTTTTGTAAATAAATACTTATCATAGAAAGCACACAAATGTTTGCCTTGCGCTCCTGCGCACCCGCGGCCCTTGGGATAAAGTGACCATTGCTAGCCATTCGACCATCGGGCCTGTCAGATAGGGAATAGGTAGTTAGATAAGGAATAGTTGGTTGGTAAAAACGGACATAAAAATACATACTTCATTTCACACCGCGATATGTAAGGAAAAAGGTATATTCAGACATAAGCGATTTCGCTGCTCGTGCTTTTTCTTTACCTTTTCCGAACTCGTGCGTTCTCTTTCCCGCATGTCGCGATATGGCGTACCGATTCGTTTGCCGCGCACCCTCCCACCCCCCGCGCTGTCAGGCGATATCGCATACCGATTCGGTATCGCTACCGAGCGCGACAGCGATATCGCTTATGTCTGAATAGACCTTAAGATTGGTCTTCCATTACGTTGGGTTTTATAATAAAAACTTTTAAAATTACAGATATTCGGACCGGTGCAACAGATCTTGAAGTTCTCTTCACTAGAAGAGGTGGCGGAACGCGCCAACAAGACTGAATATGGACTCGCCGCTGCTATTTTCACCAAGGATATCGATAGGGCTAACTACCTCATACAGGTAACGTATTAAAAAATATTTTTTATTTAATGAATACCTTTTTTTCACCTTAATTAGAAATTTTAAAAATAAATTCTTTTGATCATCATCATCATCACCTCAGCAATAAGAAGTCCTCTGCTGGTCATTAGCCTCCCTCAAACGCCTTTGCAAAGTCCATCTAATTGTTTTTGATATTATACGGAACAAGCAAATAAATATCATTTTGGTCTATGTATCGTAAAATTGATATTACATATAGATACTTCCAAAAAAAATTATATAAACTGTGTATAAATTTGCATAAGATTTCTCAGAAACATTCGCATATCAATTAATACAAATAAATAATTCATCGGCACTTTCCTTGCATATTTTTGAAATAAATATGCAAGTAAATTAGTTTTTAACAATATAGATGTGGTTCGGATACATCCTTTGAAGCCTAAAAGACGACCCATCATTTTTTTGTCAGGCGGTCCGCGCTGGTACAGTCTGGGTGAACGATTACAACGTGTATGCCAACCAAGTGCCATTCGGCGGCTTCAAGCAATCGGGCATTGGTCGTGAAAACGGACCATATGGACTGGAGAACTACACAGAGGTCAAGTCGGTACTCGTCAAACTGCCGGAGAAGAATTCGTAATTTAGTAAGTCATTTAATGGTACATTGCTGTAACGTAATAAGTAACGTTTGACGACCTCCGTGGCATAATGGTTACCATGCCTGTCCGCCACCCAGGAGGCCCCGGCTTCGAATCTCGGTCGGGATCATGATTAAAAACGTAATTTTTCTGATTGACCTGGGTCTTAGATTACATATGTATTTGTTATATAGTATCCCATAACATACTTTAGGGCTACCTCAATCTGTGTGATTTGTCACAATATATTTATTAAAAATTTCATAGTGTGGACGCCTTGTGCGCACGAACCGTGCATACTAGGCGCACGAACAGAGCATTATGTGTACGGGAAATTCTTTAATTGTGTGTTACATACATGTTACCTTACAGCAGTCTGTACCCGGCTTAATTGATATTATGTGTGAAGGAGCAAACCGAAATTGATATTACTGGAATTGTATAAAAGGATGGAAATTTCGAGAAATATTATTATTAAATGCGTGAAAAATTATTATTTAAAGTTTTTATATTATCTTTAAAATGTTGTAATATTGTTTACTTACTAGCTTAATTTTTTTTTTTGTGATATTGTCATTTTCCAATATAGTTGGATCGCGGAGCACGTAGAATTTTGTGCGTTAACCTTTGGTTGCCTGTCTCTGTTACTTCCGCGTGATTATATTGCCGTCCTGCTCGCATAGATGCCTGGAGGTCATTGCACTTGCTTGTGCGAGCGTGACACTCGTTGACTTGAGGGCGACAGGGATAGCCGATAGCGGGTCATTGTACGAGATTCTTACGTACTCCCGTTTGTACAGTCAAGAGCTTGTCAACCTTTACATATCGGACTTTGTACCGTTCTTAAGTTCTGTCATAAGAGCCAAATTTGTACTGCAAGTGTAAAGCTCGACGTGCACCTGACTGTACTTTATTCGCGGGCGGGTGGTACCCATTCATTATTTGCATTTTATTAAATAATAATTTTCAAAGATTAAATTGTATAGGAAATTACAGCTTGCTTTTATGTGCTTATATATCTCGAAAATCGATAATTTTCAATCCATCATTTCGATAAAATCAATTTCAGTAGTTTATTAATGTTGTATAAGTGTAATGATTTTACAATTTTCATTTACAAAGGCTGCAATATCGATTGATATATCGAAAAGACTTTTAAGAGAATGCAGTCAAGTGGTGCTTAACCGTAATTTCATTTATAGCCAAGAACCTGTGATCTGTCGCCATATTTTATTAATGTTATACCTACATATTCCCAATTTAGTTTTATACAGCACAAAATAGCACGGATATGTCCGAAATGTGTCTAAATGATATGATAGGTCAATTTGTTTAACTGTTTTTTTTTGTTATTCTTTTGAAGAAAATCCAAAATTCATGAAATTTTTGCAAATTTTTAAAATTGTTCAGTGTTTATCACGCGAAACTGTGCTATTCTTAAAATTTCATTAATATATCTAATATGTATTTACGTATAATTTTGTTTATGTAAAAAAAAAAGTGATAATGTTTGATGTAACTGCTTGTACAAACAATGTCTTCCATTTACAGAATATTAAAATGTTATACACCGAATGCGTGTTCACCTGTGAAGTTTCGAAGCTAGAAACATATTTGGTTGTGTATAAATATTTAGACTATTGTCTGACGGAAAGGAAAGCCCAACAACTTATCAAGTAATTGTGCAAAAAATATTCTTAGTAAGACACATTATTACAGAATTTTGTGTCACTAGCTATAAAAGTATGTGATAAAACAAACTCATCGGTTTGTTTCTAACTTCATACACAAGAGGTGGACACCTAAAACTTTGCATTTTATACAATGGTGCTAATTCTGTTGTACATTCAACTAAACTAATTTTGATTGGACTAGAAGTGTTGCTATCCTTGTCCAAGGAAGGACAACAACACCTTTGGTCCTGTCAAAATCAGTTTAGTCTAGTTAAATGTACAACAGAATTAGCACTAATGTCTTGTTTATTATAGTCGAGTACGAAAATATTCTTTATTTTTTTTTTATAAAATATTAAAAGTTGTCATTTTAAATAGACCTCGAATAGATAGTCCGCCGATTGTATCAGTACTTTGTGCATTGTGGTCAATAAAGTTTTATAAATATAATGTTTACTCGACTATACCATCCTTATAGATATTGTGCCATCTTTATAGATATAGCCAGACATGTTGTCCGAATGTAAGTACTACAATAAAACATCAAATTCAAAGTACAAAGTTTTTATTTCAACGTTTACTTCTAAAATCAACTACACATCTAATAATATTTTTTTTAAATGGGATCTCTAGAAATAATATAATTTAAAAACTTATATTGCAATTTTAAGTAAAATTATTATAAACTAGAAGGCGAAAACCTTTGGTTTCTAAACTTAATAATTTATAGAAACTTATGTATACAGCTAAGAAATTAAGATAAAATAGTGCTATAATTATTGAAAATTACCTTTATAAGGTGACTATTGCGTAAATCACAAGTGTGGAATGCACCGTGCCACTTATTCTAATAATCACATAGCCTTTGTGTAACTAAAAACTAAGAAATATAAAATATGCAAGAATCATCATATCTTTGGGTGTTTAAATGCGAGTGACATGGGACGGAGTATGGCAAGAACAGTGAATATGAATATTTTTAAACGATTGAAAAAATAAAGTTATCTACTCTGGTACAAATCGGAACCGTTGCAAAAAGTCACCCGTGTGTGACAACTGGGAAGAAAATTCTCAGTTGTCACCCCAGGGGATTCTGTTAGAGACTGACTGAGAATAGTGTTATTTATCTCTAGCATGAGGACGCGTGTGTTATCGACGGTGCTCGCTCATTCAAAGGTTTCGACAAATTACAGACGTGCGACCGTGTATCCCAGCAGCCCCCTCTAGCGACGCCCACTTGGGGGGCAACTTATTCTTTTTTAATAAATACGTGGAGTGGGGCAACTCCTCTGGTAACACTATAAAAAACCCAATTGCGCCATAAGGGGGTGTCGTTAGAGGGGGCTACTGACATACACCGACGTGCGAGTGGAGCGTGATTGCGTGCTCGATGCTCGTCAACGAGCTGCTTGACACGTGGTACTGAAATGTCGAATATTTATTTTATGAGCGAACGTTGATTTTAATCGCCACCTTTATATTACCAATTTAACAATTGATAATTAATTACTACGCCAAGAAATATAAACAGTTAAATCAACACGAAATGTACTACAAATATAGGTAATCGTGAAGTCAAAAGTTATCTATAAGAGACAGACGTTGTTATCAGGAGGAATTTATTATGCAAATTGTACTATAAAGATATATAAACTATTTTACTACTGCGAAAACAAATATAAAAATATTTTCTATTTTATTCGTATTTCGTACTAATAAGATCCTTCTTTGTTCGTTTATGTATGAAAATAATAATACGATTTTTTGAGAATGCTGGGTGGGACAGTAAATGTTCATAGCATAACTGTCTATACTGGAGAAACATGAAATATTTTGGTGTTAAATAAATAATGTTAAATAACATTAACAGAATAACCAAAATAGAGCAATAAAAGATTTCACCTCACTTTGACTAACCGAAAGTGAGTTACTTTATTTATTTTAGTGGTTTTAATACCCTGTTGACAATGTCTGCCTATTACTCTTGTGAACACAACGCACTTTGTACTTGTCAGATTATCATGCATGTACAATTAGCAATCAATGCTAATTGGTTAAATTATATCAAAAAACATAGATAAATATGTGTCGTCTTATTATGCAAAAAATAAAATACTATTCGGTAATTTTTCCTCGATCTTGGCTTGCAATGATCTAATCATAATCACAATAAGGCCTATACACACCAATGCTAGAGGCATTACCGGGTTGCGCCATCTAGGCTGAAAATTCTACTTTCATAGACATTGAGATGATGGAAATTTATGTATTTTTTTTAATGTAATGTACTTTTGGCACATCCTATTATGACATGTCACCGTAAAAATGTTGGTTTACATTATTTTTTATATTTTTTTTGAAAAGGGTTTAAAAAAAGCATAGAAAAGAAACTAAATTTGATTTATCTTGATTTACGTGAGACTGCCTCAAATATGTGCTCGGGCTTTGGTGTGCACAGGGCTTACGATTAAACATAATAAAATTTATACACGCACTATTTTCAGACAATGTTATTGGACATTTGCCATATACTATAATGAAACATAGATGACGGGAGTGGTTTGCGTTTGGTTAAAAACACGATAAAAACAGACGCGTTCTGAGTTTTAGGCGTAAAGATAATCTTATAGAATACGCAAAACAACAGAAATTACCAAATAAAAATAAAAAACTAATAAAACGCAAGCCACACCCGGAAGAGAAACAAATGATTGTGTTATCGCTTCCAAATCTTTCCATAATTCAAACTGCAAACTTAGAGCAATGTAACAGACCAATTCAGCATGTAGTATTGACAGTGTCCATAATTTGCGTATACTTTATTTATCTTCCTCATTTATAACAGAGAGATTCTCTTCAGATATCTTCTCTAAACATCCACAAGTGAGTGAAGAGAGAGTACTATTCGCCATGTCCTCTTCAATTTTCCTCTCTAACATCTCAAAGTCATCATCAGCCTGACATTTGAGGCATTCCTCCGAAGAAGAATCTTGATAACACATAACACTCTCAATATTAACTTCCACCTCATCATTTTTGTCACGCATTACTAAAGATGGACTACTGTTACTTAAAACCCTCGTTTCATTGTTAATATTCTGAAGAAAAACTTCGGATTTTGGTCGTGTTTTAATAACATAAGTATCGGTTGGTTTTGAGGCTTTCTTTGGTGTTTTCTTGTCCTTAGGGAAAACCCTTTGTATTCGTTCTTCGACGAGTGAAATGCTACGTTTGAATACTACGGTGTCTTGCGGGTGTGTTCCCGAGTCGATGGCGTCTCTCGATTCGGAATCCGAGTTGTCGCATCGGAAGTATACTGTGTCGCAACCGTTCTCTTGTTTCACCTATAAAAAATAGTTAGTAATTTTTTTTATTCTGGAACTGCATATTTTCTCAAGCTCTTTATGGACTAATCTAGAAACTATTTTGATTTTGGTGTCTTTAAAATGTCTATATATAATTAGTTCCATAAGGGCATATCGTAATTGTAACTTTCATTACTACCATTTTAAATAAAAAGCAAATGCTAAGTTTCTTGCCAGTTCTTCTTAGTACAAACCTAACTGACTTGTGGTAGGAAAAGAATTGTGACGATTCGACAAGAGCTTTTGTATTAGGTCTATTTGAAAATATTTGACTACCTTGATGAGACAGCATTCGTCCTCTTTCTCGCACAATATCTCATGTAATGATCCGTGCAGTGGAATAAGTTTCACGCGTCCAAAGTTTTCCTGCATCTGCGTCGACAAATCATCGTCTATATACAAGTCTTCTGTGCTTCTAGCTTCCTGCAAATGTACGAAAATACAATACACAAGTTACTGTGGGACCAGCAACGCAACCAATAGAAATAATTCGTTGATTAAATGGACCAATAGCAAAGCATTAAAAGTTATCGGTAATTGTTCCTTAAACAAATAAGTAGATAATTTTTTTCTCCTTTATTTTTTTTGATGTTATCAAAAATAATAAACGAATAAAAAGTGCAAAAAGCCAACGTCACGTGGTGTTCCCAGGCGGTCACCCATCCAAGTACTGACCACGCCCGACGTCGCTTGACTTCGGTGATCGGACGAGAACCGGTGTTTTCAACGTGGTATGGACGTTGGCGACAGTACTAACAAATTTTGCCAACAAGACCGTCCAATTGATTTAACTTTTACGCAAAAATAATCTATTAGGAATTTGGGAACATTTATAATTAGATCCGTACACATTTAATCTTCGGTTCATATAAAAATTGTGAGTGAGGTGAATAGCTACGAGCCAATTAGAGTAAAATAGAAGATTATAATTATAATAGATTTAATTAGTTGGCTTTATTTTTTACGTAAAGAAATATAGACATACCTGAATGGCGTTGAAAGCTTGACATCTTTTTAAAGAGTGAACCTGCACATCCTCTGGCATCAAGGTCTCCTCAAACGACTGATTATTACTCCCTGGACTATCACATATCGTCACATTGACACAATTATCCAATACTTCTAAACTGTTCTCACCGTTACGACTAAATGTTATTTGTAACAATGGTTTATTGTTACCGTTAATCTTAACTCTGGAGAATGATTTGACTGGAACTTTTTTCTCTTCGCCATTTTTTAGATTCTCAACAATATTATTTATTCCTTTGTTAATGTCCTCGCCTCTATCATCGGATGCTTCGTTTAATAAATGTTGGAATTCTTTTCGTATTAAATCTTTTATAAACTCCTCTATGCTTCGTGTGTCGGTCGATTGGTCCGTCTTTGGTTGCATTTTTGTTTCTTGTAATGCTCTGAAAATAAAAAAATAATTCAAAAAAGCCAAAGTCACGCGGTGTTCCCAGGCGTTCACCCATCCAAGTACTGACCGCCCCCGACGTCGCTTGACTTCGGTGAACGGACGAGAACCGGTGTGTCCAACGTTGCTGGTATGGACGTTGGCGACAGAAAATAAGAAATTGTGAATTTATAGGTCTGTAGTTCACAGACTTGAATAACAGATGGCAGCGCATGCCTTTTTGAAGCTATTTTAAAACAAAATTATATTCACGATGTTTTCAAAAATATATTTCTAAATAAAAATAATAAACGAATACAAAGTGCAAAAAGCCAACATCACGTGGTGTTCCCAGGCGGTCACCCATCCAAGTACTGACCACGCCCGACGTCGCTTGACTTCGGTGATCGGACGAGAACCGGTGTTTTCAACGTGGTATGGACGTTGGCGACAGACAATACGAAATTTGGAATATGAAGCTCTCTAGTTCACAGACATGAATAGCAGATGGCAGCACATGCCTGTTTAAAAATATTACAATATTGTATATACACGATGTTATCAAAAATATATTAATTAGGTATATTGAAAAAATAAAACCGGACAAGTGCGAGTCGGACTCGCCCACCGAGGGTTCCGTACGTAGTTTTTTTTTTTACACCACTAAGGCAAACAAGCTTACGGCCCGCCTGATGGTAAGCAGTTACCGTAGCCTATGGACGCTTGCAACATCGGGAGTATCACTCGCGCATATATCACTCCATAATAAAGTCTAAAGAAAAGACCTTGGCGGGGATCTCATTCCACAGCTTCAGCACTTCAGCGTTCGCGGTAACCACGCAGTACGCGACCATTTTGGTTCTAGCGTGTGAGGTTGGAAAAAAAATATTTACTTCTTACATCAACTAGATAATATACAGACTTCCTAGGTAATCTATTGACTAACGACCAGGCATACGGTAAATTTCATAAAACAGGTTCTAGTTTGAATAAAACATTCTAATAATCCTATTTTTGGGCGTGAGGTCACAAGATAAACCTAACGAACCTACTGTCACACATTCCGTTTTGGCTTAGTTTCATTGTTCTCTAGTGCTAGTTAAAACGTACTTCCGAGAAACGCATTTTCCTAGTTAGAACTAGAATTAACAAACTGCGACAAAACGGAATGTGTAACAGTACGTTCGTTAGGTTTACCTTGTGACCCTACACCCAGAAATAGGAGGCGGGGGGCTGCGTCGACCTAGCGTAATTTATAAAAATGTTTTCAAAAGTCTCACTGTCTTCATTAATTGAATTCGTTACTACGCAAACTATAAAAGGTAAAGTGCAATATGAGATTTTTTAATTAAAATTTTATACTATAACGGACCGTATCAGAAAATCTGCAGATTTAGGTAATCTTAAGTTAATGGACATATTAACGTATTCTGCATTCTAACGGTAACATATACAAATGGTCACTATATCAGTTTATAACTTGATTGTCGCAAAGATAATACATAACCCCCGACGCAAAAAGAGAGGTGTTATAAGTTTGACGTGTGTATTTGTGTATCTGTGGATCTGTCTGTGGCATCGTAGCAACCAAACGGATGATCCGATTTTGATGCAGTTTTTTTTTGTTTGAAAGGTGACCTGTGCGGGAGTGTTCTTAGCTATGATTCATGAAAATCTGTTCAGCCGTTTGAAGATCACCAGCTTTTTTCTATTTGATGAATACATAATACTTCCAAAGCGTCATCCCGTCGGGGGACCGCTAAGTAATAATAAAAATTTATTACTAGCTGACAATTTGATATCTACTGTCTATTAGTTAATAGTACTTCACAGTTATGTTTAAGGCATTGTCCTAATAGAACGCGAATGCGCGATCGTCGCGCGAGTAAGCGAAGCGACCGTCGCGTGTACGCGCGATCAAACATATTGAGCTCGAATAGGTGTCCTAACTGACCATCGCACGACGCTGTCGCGCGATTCAAATGTTTGTTAATCCATTCGCGCGAACTTAGTTCGTACGAACGCGCGATCAAACGTATTGAATTCGAATAGGTGTCCTAACTGACAATCGCACGACTCGGTCGCGCGACTCAAATGTTTGCTAAATCCATTCGCGCGAACTAGTTCGTACGAACGCGCGATCAAACATGTTGAATTCGAATAGGTGTCCTAGCTGAAAGTCGCGCGATTTGCCTCGGCGCGGCGCAGCGGGGCACTGCGCCCAAGTCCCCCTCGCCATGCCGGCCCGGCCGGCCGATGCCGCTGTTAGAGCAAGGAGTTTGGTTTATAAACTCATCATCACAGACTCATCTTCTCGTACGTCAAAATATTGATTGTGAAATTCACCACGAATTGGTCTCATTTTTAACAAGGCACTTTGCGTCCCACGTTGCTTATTTTCATTACCATCTAAACCCGCACAATTAGTCAACCAAATATTTCCCGACAGCAAAAATTGAGCCTCTTTGACGTCCATGATTGTTGGTATCGACCGTTCTGCCTAATCTACGGTCGCTTGCTCGCGTCGTCAATTCGCGCGATGATCCATTGCGCGTACACGCGACGGTCGCATCGCTTACTCGCGCGACGATCGCGCATTCGCGTCCTATTAGGACAATGCCTAAATGTCTATAGCGGTCTCCCGACGTGATGACGCTTTGGAAGTATTATGACTAACTACTATTAATTAATATAAATATTATATCATAAAATTAAAAGGTCGTTTTTTAAAGTTTCGTTCCTATTTTATTCTAATCCCTATACGTTTCATTTGTATTTTAGATATGTATGAGAGGTATTGCGAAATATGTATGAGGATATATTGTGAAATATGTATGAAATATGTATGAGAGGTATTGCGAAATATGTATGAGGGTATTGTGAAATATGTATGAATGGTATTGCGAAATATGGATGAGAGGTATTGCCAAATATGTATGAATGGTATTGCGTGAAATATGTATGAATAGTATTGCGAAATATGTATAAGTAAGAGGTATTGTGAAATATATATGAATGGTATTACGAAATATGTATGAGACGAGCCCAAACTCGATAGGGTTATGTCTTTTAATTACTGAGTACCTACCCATGACCATCTTCCAGCTCCATCATCAGATCAGATCCATAACTGTTTTAACAAATGTGTGTGACCAAGAGTAGGTCGAGCCTCGCTCGCTTCGCTCGCTCGGTTTTTGATGGTCACAAGCCAAACCTAACCTAAGCCAGCAACGGCGGAACATGATAGATAGTCATCCAGCTTCATCATCAAATCCTGGTTACCATCCTGCATCAAAGTACGTCAATACGGATCAAACGAGCCCAAACTCGATGGGGTTATTGTTATGTCGTGTAATTACTAAGTTCGCGGCTTCGCTCGTCATTTAGTGTAGCCCAGCTAGTGAATTAGACCATTCCAATGAACCCAAACACGATACATCTGCTGTAATTTGACGAGGAGTTGAGTATACTGCAGGTTCCAGATGATACTGCAGCATCAGATCAAGTTTACCATATTCTTGCAATATCATGACAGTAACAGTATACCGAATTTCAAATCGATCTAACCAGTGGAAGTTGCTCATTTCCCTTCATCAAATACAAAAAGCTGGTGATCTTCAAACGGCTGAACAGATTTTCATGAATCATAGCTAAGAACACTCCCGCACAGGTCACCTTTCAAACAAAAAAAACTGCATCAAAATCGGATCATCCGTTTGGTTGCTACGATGCCACAGACAGATCCACAGATACACAAATACACACGTCAAACTTAGAACACCCCTCTTTTTGCGTCGGGGGTTAAAAAGGGTCTTGACAGACAAACAGACGGACAACAAAGTGATCTTATAAGGGTTCCGTTTTTCCTTTTGCGGTACGGTACCCTAAAAACGATTAAAAGTAACAAAAAGCCAACGTCACGTGGTGTTCCCAGGCGGTCACCCATCCAAGTACTGACCACGCCCGACGTCGCTTGACTTCGGTGATCGGACGAGAACCGGTGTTTTCAACGTGGTATGGACGTTGGCGGTACTAATAAATTTTAGCAACAAGACCGTCCAATCGTTTTAATTTCTATGTATAAAAATAATCTATTGGGAATTTAGAAACATTTATAATTAGATCTGTACACATTTATAAGTGTGTGATGTGAAAATTGTAACACTATTTTACGCGACAAAATTTGGGCTCACAGCGGCTCACAGTTTATAAAACAACTAGCTGACCCGGCGAACTTCGTATCGCATAAAGAACCTTCATGCTGAATTTCATTCGAATAACTTCAAAACGGCAAAGTTTCATACTAACTTTGCACCCCCGTTTAACCCCCTAAGGGATGATTTTTGAGAAAAATATTTTACTCGTGTTTCATGCCTTTTAATATAGAACCTTCATGATGAATTTCATTCGAATAACTTCAAAAACGGCAATGTTTCATACTAACTTTGCACCCCCGTTTAACCCCCTAAGGGATGATTTTTGAGAAAAATATTTTACTCGTGTTTCATGCCTTTCAATAAAGAACCTTAATGCTGAATTTCAATTAAATAACTTCAAAAACGGCAAAGTTTCATACGAAATTTGCGCCCCCGTTTAACCCCCTAAGGGATGATTTTTGAGAAAAATATTTTACTCGTGTTTCATGCCTTTTAATATAGAACCTTCATGCTGAATTTCATTCGAATAACTTCAAAAACGGCAATGTTTCATACTAACTTTGCACCCCCGTTTAACACCCTAAGGGATAATTTTTGAGAAAAATATTTTACTCGTGTTTCATGCCTTTCAATAAAGAACCTTAATGCTGTATTTCATTTGAATAACTTCAAAAACGGCAAAGTTTCATACTAACTTTGCACCCCCGTTTAACCCCCTAAGGGATGATTTTTGAGAAAAATATTTTACTCGTGTTTCATGCCTTTCAATAAAGAACCTTAATGCTGAATTTCATTTGAATAACAAAACGGCAAAGTTTCATACTAACTTTGCGCCCCCGTTTAACCCCATATGGGATGTTTTTTGAGAAAAATATTTTACTCGTGTTTCATGCCTTTCAATAAAGAACCTTCATGCTGAATTTCATTCGAATAACTTTAAAAAACGGCAAAGTTTCATACTATCTTTGCACCCCCGTTTAACCCCCTAAGGGATGAATTTAAAAAAAAAAAAATTACTCATGCTTCATGCTTTTCAGTAAAGAACCTTCATGCTGAATTTCATTCGAATAACTTCAAAAACGGTAAAGTTTCATACTAACTTTGCACCCCTGTTTTACCCCCTTAGGGGATGAATTTCCAAAAATCCTTTCTTAGTGAGCACCTACGCCCCAAAAGGAACCCCCATGCAAAATTTGAGACTTCTGGCACTTGTGGTTTCGGAGATTTCGTGATGAATCAGTCAGTGATTTTCTCTTTTATATACACTGGGCGTCAAAAATAAGTAGTACAGTTTTAAAATTGCAATTACTCTTAAACTATAGAAGTTAGAGTTTTGAAATAAACGTCATTTTATAGCAAATTTAACAAAGTTTTCTAAAAATAATACTTTATTTAGCATTAGTAAAGTTTTACACTGAAAATTAGGAAAAAACTAAAAAGCTAACCATTTTGAAGGAACTATCAAGAACTTAATTTTTACGTTTTGGGCCTTGTTCCCACTTTAGTAACTTGTGTTGCCGCCTCGGGCTCTGATGACAGCTTGGAGCCGGTTTGGCATGCTGAACACTAAGTTTCGGAGGCGGTGTTGGGGAATATTCACCCATTCTTCTATCAGGGCCTGTTTTAGAGCCCTGAGGGTGGCGGGGGGTGGTCTGAGTCTTCTGACTAGCCTCCCAAGCTCATCCCAGGTGTGTTCAATCGGGTTAAGATCTGGGCTTCTTGATGGCCAAGCCATCAAGCTGATGCCAACCTCCTGAATGTACTCTTGTACGAGATGAGCGGTGTGTGGCCGGGCGTTATCATGCATTAGTATAGCTCCATCACCCATATTTGCTAAATATGGCCCTGCATACTCGTTAAGGATCTCTAATGCATATCTTTCAGCAGTCAGAGTGCCATTTTCTATGACCACTAGCTCTGTGCGACCCTCTGAAGAGATGCCAGCCCATACATGTACAGAGCCCCCGCCGTATTGAACTCTTTCCGAGATGCAACCTTGAATGTATCGCTCACCAGGTCGCCTGTATACTCTCCGCCTTCCATCGGAAGTGAATAAAGAAAACCGAGACTCATCTGTGAACAAAACTCTTGTCCATTCTTCTTCGCCCCATTGTACGTGTTGACGCGCGTAGCGTAGTCTTACTACTCGATGCCCTGTCTCAAGTTTGGGGCCATTTGCTGGCCTGTACGACTTCAGGTTGGCTTCAGCAAGTCTTCTCCTCACTGTACTCTCACTAACGTAGTCTCTTCGGGTCTGAAGAAGCTGTTGCTGGACCTCAACTGCATTAAGGTGACGATTTCTTAACACAGTAGAGACAATTAAGCGGTCTTGTCGGGTACTAGTGCACCTAGGTCTGCCATTACTTGGTGTCCTTAGATGGTTTCCAGTCTCTTCGTACCTTCGCTTTACTTGCTGGATCGTTCTTAGAGTTACACCCACCGTTCTTGCGTACGACGCATACTGATGCCTACTTCGAGAAAAGTTATGATTTTTGCGCATTCTTCTGGTGAAAGAGGCATGATTAGTAAAGTTTACTCGCTGAAGACACATTTGCTTTTGAATTGCAATTGATTTATCAGCAATAAAAAAAACAATAAAAAACAAAAGTACAAGCCAACAGTTTAAAAAAATAGTGTTTTTATTTATTAAGTTTTTTTTCAGTCAATCTTTAAAAAATGATATTATGCATGAAATTTTTATAAAATGAAATTAAATTGTCTTTTAACTTTTTTTTATTTCAAAGGTCTAGCTTCTGCAGTTTAGGAGATATTGCAATTTTAAAACTGTACTACTTATTTTTGACGCCCAGTGTATATATAGATTGAATGTCGTTATGCACCGAGTAATAAGTATGATATTCTAATTTCGTTTTACGTCTGTGCGAGCCAGCCGTGTTGGCGACTAGTATAGCTACAAGCCAATTAGAATAAAATAGAAAATAATAATAGATATAATACAATAGAAGATACCAGAAACTTAGATGCCATTTTTTGTAGTGTTATAATAAGTATTGGTTTACAATGTATATTAAAATTGCATTTAACACGAAAAACTAAAATAAAAATATAGTTTTAGAAAGACAAAATAACATCTATATATTTTTTTTAAATACAATGTTTCTTATCTTAATAATATTTCGTCAAAAACTCTATCCACATTGCAATTTATATGACTAACAAACAGAACTATTTCTGGACTGCGAAAATAGAAAAGTAATCATATTCAAAAGATTCGGGTATGGTACGTACCATACACACCTATTTCTCTGAGTGACGTCAACACATTACTAAACTTGACACCCTAGCCCCCTCAATTTTTCATTCAGCTACTGATAGGAGATTCGCATAGCAACAATAAACTAACAAAACTATAAGGGTGGTTCCTTGTTTACTACACTACACCCTAAACTAAATTACGTAGTAGTTTAAAAAAAAAAACTCAAAATATAATTGTAAAAAGTGCAAAAAGCCAACGTCACGTGGTGTTCCCAGGCGGTCACCCATCCAAGTACTGACCACGCCCGACGTCGCTTGACTTCGGTGATCGGACGAGAACCGGTGTTTTCAACGTGGTATGGACGTTGGCGATAGTACTAACAAATTTTGGGTTGCCAAGACCGCTCAAACGTTTTAATTTTTACGAACATTTATAATTAGATTATACATTTCATTTATAATTAGATTATACATTTCATTTATAATTAGATTACAATCTTAATCCGGAATCCGGTGTAAGTGAGTTGAAAATTATAACACTAGCTACGAGCCTGGTAGAAGATACAGCTATTCTTTAGACACCTGGCCCCCTACCCTACCTCGACACGAGATTCGCATAGCAACAATAAAACTAACAAAACTATAAGAATTTCTTGTTTATAGAACCCTAAAAACAATGCGATTGAAAAAAAAAATGTTCCCAAAAGATATTCAAAAGGCCAAGATGGCAGCACATGCCTATAAGAAATTATTTGTATGGATTACAAAAAAAACTAACTATAAATATATATTTTTTTTAAATATGTAAATAAATGCCAAATAGAAAAAATAAACACCTGAAAATAGCAAAAAGCCAACGTCACGTGGTGTTCCCAGGCGGTCACCCATCCAAGTACTGACCACGCCCGACGTCGCTTGACTTCGGTGATCGGACGAGAACCGGTGTTTTCAACGTGGTATGGACGTT
The DNA here is from genome assembly GCA_905163395.2 of Endotricha flammealis. Lineage (NCBI taxonomy): Eukaryota > Metazoa > Arthropoda > Insecta > Lepidoptera > Pyralidae > Endotricha > Endotricha flammealis. Next base: position 4,242,328 of record LR990867.1, read on the forward strand.
GGCAACAGTGCGAGCGAAATGTACGAAGAGAAGAGGAAATAGAAAACACGACGGGATTTATTTTTTGAGTAGAATCCATACTAATATTATAAAATGCGGAAGTGATTGTTTGTCCTTCTTCGTCGAAAGTAACGTTTTTTTTTGTTGATAGATTAAGGTGTGGAGACTGGAGAGACATAGGCTACTTTTCATCGCGGAAAAACGTCTTATTCTCACGGGAAAAAATAAAATATGGCAGATCGTTTGGACCACGCGGGTGAAGCTGCAGGTAACTAGTATATTAAAAAACATATCTTACTCGGTAACTGCATCCTTCTTCCACGGAGGTCTCTCGTCGCGTGACGCAAAATGCATTGATTTTGCTATGGCCTCTCTTGCTTGATAAAACTGTTCACATTGTCCGCCTGAAAGTTATTTAAAAATCATCATCTAAATCACTTTCTGCCTGTTGCGGAAATGCAATTTAATCTTAATTCCACATTAAGTTAATCTATCTCTTTTTTCTCCAGTTTGATAGTGACAGACACATTTTAAAGTTAATGGTGTCATTAATTTTAAAATGTGTTTGTAAAATTCACTATCAAACGACGAATCATTTTACTGGCTGTAAAAATAAATTAATATAAGTGGCAGTGGCAACTTAGGTCTTGTTAAATAATGTAAACACTGGATATCCGCGAATGGTGAACAGGTTTCTTATTATAATAAATTATTGCCAATAATTAGTATAATATGTGCATTGACTTTTCGAATTTTTGGAACTTTAACATTGACCTGACCACCTACAGCAGAGGATCTATTCTCGCAACAAAAACAGTTAAAATATCGTATTAAACTCAAGCGCTATCTTGCTCATCGAGAAAGTGAGTTTGTTATTCCTTCACGGCTTGACTAATCAGCCGATCGTTATAAAAAATTGTATACAAATTGTCAGGGGTACAGAACCCAACATAGGCTACTTTTGATCCCGTGAAAGTGGGTCATTCCAATGAGAAAATATTTTTCTACTATAGATGGCGCTGCTATTGCTATGTAGGCTAACAGATGGTGCCAAAGGGTACAGAGCCCAACATAGGCTATTTTTATCCCGTGAAAGTTTGTCGTCATTCCAATGGAAAAATATTTTTTCTACTATAGATGGCGCTGCAATTGCGATGACGGCCAACTGATGGCGCCACAAGTCACGCGGGGATAAGCTAGACAAGCTAGCACATAATATAAAGAAAGGTAGCGCTTGATATTGTGACCAGATTTTATACGAGAATAGACCCGCAGACCACTTAGGCGATTCTCACACTAGGTACCCCGCACCATGTAGCGTAGCGCGTGAATGCCTGTTCTAACGTTGCTTGTATCTCCGTTTGTATAGAAAACTCGCATAGTCCAACACACAGAAAACGGATGCATTTTCAACGTGAAAACACACATTCAACGCGATACGCGGCATGGTACGGGGTATTGGGAGAATCGTCTTTAACATTAGTTATTAAAACTACTATTATAACACAGATAAATAAACTCACTAACCTTTTTTAATCTGGCGTTGCTAATTTGTAAACAGAATAAAAGGCAGCATGCAAATTAAATTGGATTTATTTAGTGAAGCCATACAAATACACAATATTAGTAAATGAACACAAAATAATTAGTTTTTTTTTATGAACAGCCAGTTTCTGAAATGCATTTTAATTCCACATTAAGTCTTAGACTATCTCTTTTTTCTGGTTTAGTTTGTTAGTAACAGCTATAATTAAATGTGTTATTAACTTTAAACTGAAAATCAGGGTCACGCACGGAATCATTCTCGCGCGTTGCCGACCCTGTAAAAATGGAGCTCTGGAGACCTTACTCCCCGTAGGAACACAACATAACCGAGAACAATGCTATTTGGCTACGATACGATATGAGGTGGAAGTCCTTCCCCAAACGGGCTACTCCGATTTGAGCGGATTAAATTAACCGATGTGCCCTACCTCACTTAAATCTAATTTAATGTTAAGTTTATTATCACCAAATAAAAATATTTTCTTTCTTTAATATGCGTTTCAGAAACTGTTAATGTTTTAATCATACAATTTATTCTTGTTTGAACAACTGACCATTTTTCCCGGGTGAAGCGGAGGCTCTGAAAGGTTTCGGCGATTTCTTAACGTTCAACTGAGGTAGGGATTTCTGTAGCGTATCAACGCAGTGGGACGCTGGCTTTACGGCGTTTTGAGATCTGGAATAACATGAGTTAAGTACCACTAGTTAGTAAAACAATGTGATGGTGGGAGACACAATATAGTTACATAATAGTTATGTAGACTACTTTTGATAAGTATGTCCATAGCAAGTGTCTTTTGCATATAAAGCTACATCAACCCACTGCTAAATTCTATGCGTTGGTTAACGTGTAAACGTGAACTAATTTGCTGGAATATAATGCAAAAACTCAAATGGCCATAACCGGATAAAACTACTATTTTTATTTCATTGCCTTTGAACACTATCGCTGCAGTATGAGGTTAAAATTAATTTGGTCCTGGTATGTACTATAGTACACACACAGAATGAATAAGGGTTAAGAATTTATATTCATTTTACAATAAAATATTGGAACTTTTAAAACAATATTTAAATTACAGCAGAAAAATATCAAAACGATTGAAAATAGCAAAAAGCCAACATCACGTGGTGTTCCCAGGCGGTCACCCATCCAAGTACTGACCACGCCCGACGTCGCTTGACTTCGGTGATCGGACGAGAACCGGTGTATTCAACGTAGTATGGACGTTGGCAACAGACTATACGAATTAGTGGCTAGCTTTATGGTGCTACTCAGTTCCCTCACACTTATAACAGATGGCAGCACATTGTATCGTATCACGTTAACACAGATATTATAATACAACATTAGTTCGTTTATAAATAAACCTACAAAAAACAATAGCTCATACTGCACTAATTAATATCATTGTACCTACAATATGTATGGACGTAGGCAATGTTAATTTCTAGAACCAAAATCCTTAAAAACGTATCACGTTAACACAGATATTATAATACAACATTAGTTCGTTTATAAATAAACCTACAAAAAACAATAGCTCATACTGCACTAATTAATATCATTGTACCTACACAATATGTATGGACGTAGGCAATGTTAATTTCTAGAACCAAAATCCTTTAAATTTTTATTAAAAACGTATCACGTTAACACAGATATTATAATACAACATTAGTTCGTTTATAAATAAACCTACAAAAAACAATAGCTCATACTGCACTAATTAATATCATTGTACCTACAAAATATGTATCGACGTAGGCAATGTTAATTTCTTGAACCAAAATCCTTTAATTTTTTATTAAAAAAATATAAATATTGAATTAATAGAGTACTTTCAGCTTTCATAATAATAAAATAAATGTTTAAATATATTAAAAAATTTACTAAAAATTAAAAACAACTAAAATGTGCAAAAAGCCAACATCACGTGGTGTTCCCAGGCGGTCACCCATCCAAGTACTGACCACGCCCGACGTCGCTTGACTTCGGTGATCGGACGAGAACCGGTGTATTCAACGTAGTATGGACGTTGGCAACAGACTATACGAATTAGTGGCTAGCTTTATGGTGCTACTCAGTTCCCTCACACTTATAACAGATGGCAGCACATTGTATCGTATCACGTTCGCACAGATATTATACAAAATTAGTTCGTTTATAAATAGACCTACAAAAAAAAAGCTAATACTGCACTAATTAATATCATTGTACCTACAAAATATGTATGGACGTAGGCAATGTTAAATTCTAGAACCAAAATCCTTTAAATTTTTATTAAAACAATATAAATATTGAATTAATAGAGTACTTTCAGCTTTCATAATAATAAAATACATGTTTAAATATATTACAAATTTAATAAAAATTAAAAACAACTAAAATGTGCAAAAAACCAACATCACGTGGTGTTCCCAGGCGGTCACCCATCCAAGTACTGACCACGCCCGACGTCGCTTGACTTCGGTGATCGGACGAGAACCGGTGTATTCAACGTAGTATGGACGTTGGCAACAGACTATACGAATTAGTGGCTAGCTTTATGGTGCTACTCAGTTCCCTCACACTTATAACAGATGGCAGCACATTGTATCGTATCACGTTAACACTAGGGTATAGAGAACCGGTACTATCTCAAGGAACCGGGATTTTCGGTACCGGACTATGCTGGAACCGGGATTTCCCGGGAATTTCGGTACCGTCGGGATTTTTTTTCAATACATCAACACCACCTAGAGATGTTTTGATTTTGCTCAATTTACACATTTTTGTTTAGACATACTTATTTTTAGAAAGCTCATATATTGGACTAGGTACATGTAAAAGTAAAATAATATTATATTTATTGCGTAAATATTTTTTTAAAAGTGAAATAATGATACAAGTAACGACCGTATTTGTTTAATACGATCGTTACAAAGAAAAAGAAAAAAAATACCTATGCAGTTTTTTTGCAATTATGCGAAAAATCAGTATTGTAGGCGATGGGGTCAGTCCAAACAAGGTCTCTTACTTGGTATAACTGTTTATTACATATTACACAAAAAATATCAAAATAAAACTAAGAAATCAATAACATGACAACGAAACAAAATCAAACATAAAAGACATATGCGGCGACGTAGCAGCCCAAAGACAATTAAAACCAAATATTACTAAAGAGGCCGCTGCGTCGCCTACATTCTCCGCCCCAGTGTCGGAACGCCGACACTCAACATTCAAGCAGAGTAAAACCGAGCCCTGCATTCTATAAAAGTTGTCTCGACAATTTCTACGTAGGTGAGTCTTTCAACAGTAGTACCACGAAAGGCACCGCAGCCGGACAAAGCTGTAAGACTCCCAATAAGATAATCTAACTCAATTAACACAACAAGTCGAGACACACGAGAAAGGTTCACACAGCGTTCAAACAGACGTCCGACGACCAGGAATCGAAACACTAACCAAAACTATCAACTAGTAACTAAGTAATATTACACTTGCAGCTCCTATGCGGTCTCATCACGCAGTAAGCTGATATCACAAATCAACGCGCAACAACTAGCACACAACTTAAGAATACTTACTTGTCTTGTGTAGTAACTACTATATAAAATAAATGCCAAACAAATTGACAAATTGTTTAAACGTACCTTACAGCGTAGAGTAGGTATAAGTTTTACTTTAGAACACGCCAAAATGTCAAAAATTCCCCGCCCCAGTGTCGGATCGCCGACACTCAACAACAACCTATGTAATTAGGCGGTGGACGGTCAACATTCGAGAACCAAAGAGGTATTCTGGACATACAAGGTAAGTCTACAACTGATTTCTGATGGTGAATACGCTTCGCGACTTTATTCAAACTTCGAGGCTGGTCTGTATTGTCAGACGCGACGTCGCTAGCATAAAAACGTTTTAACCGATTTCTAAACAGTCTATCAGAGTAAGTTAAATGTACATTATTTACAGTTTCAACAGTAGCGCGACGATGTGGCAGAATTGATGGCGTATACAACGCGGGCGATACGGACAATTTACATGTTAAAGGCTGCAACTGTTGCTCAGAAGCGGACAGCGAAGACAGGCGAGGCATCTCAATCTGCAAAGTACTGTTAGATGGCTCGCACTGCAACTCCACAGGCGAACACTGCAATGGCGACTCCAAGGGCAAGGACCGCAACGGAGACCCAGAAGAGGAAGACTGCAAACGTAACTCGGTGGGTTTGGAATGCAATTGCAACTCGCAAGGCACGGACTGCAAGGAGGCGTACGAATTCGGCATCAACGCGGATGACAAACGCGCGTCATCTGTCTCAAAACGAACCGAGACCGGGCACAGATGTTGCGTACTGGTACCTAAGGACGCAGATTCACATTGCGTTACAGTCGATGAGTTACCCACCTCATTTACAACACAAACAGTTCCATGAACACACGAACCTAGCGTTGTATCAGTGACAAAGAGTTTGCTCTTACTCTGTTGAATGCAGCGAATCGGAGCAATTAACTTATAGTTATCCTGACCTATCAACAATTTAGGTTTAACAATAGAACTAAAGTTATATACAAAGTCATTGTCGAGAACATCTTTATTTTTACAACTGGCGAACATACGCTGCGCAGGTAAATCAAATTCGCTCATCTTATGCGCTTATAAACTAAAACGCTCACCATCATTGTTAGAAATGGTACAATTTACACTCTGCACGGAACACTTTAATTGCGCGGAGACCCACGCACTATTTACATGTATAGTTGACGTTTCACCCTGTAGGCCAGCTTGTTCAGCAACATCAGCTGATATCAACGTCACCGTAGCGCCATCATCGAGAAGTGCATGTATCTGAACGCTACCGTTTGGACCGTGTACAGTCAGCGGTACAATTTTCAATAAAACTCTCGAACCCGCAGACGTGGTTGTGTGCGCGACTGTACCAACGCTATTCGAAGATGACTCACTCTCCTGCTTCGATTTTGTTCGAATTTTATAATGCAGCAAAGGATGATGGGGAAGCTGACATTCATCAACGTCTCAATTTTCCGCTTGGCATTTCGAACTGTAGTGTCGCGAGCCTAGACACTTAAAGCACAACTTTTTAACTCGTACAAAGTGCCAGCGGTCACGGCGCAATGCCTTCTTAAAAATTGTGCAATCCGGTAACAAATGGAAACTTCTCCTACAAAAATTGCATGGACCTTCTGTCACAGTGTGACAACAGGTGACAGGTGGTGTCTCAGTGGTAGCCGTCTCCTCAACTGTCATATGGACAATTTTTCTGTCATCATGCTTGTTCTTAAAATCGGTATGACAAAATATATGACTAATCCCCGCATCCGCTGTTTTAGTTGCTTCGGAATGTAAAAACTCGGCAAACAATTCTAATCTGGCTTTATACATATCGGGATTATTGAACAAGTAGTCTGCCCACTTAGAGACCAGCGTGCTAGGACATTTTGAGATTACGGATGTTAATAAATCCGGGCTACGCAGATAATCGGGTTGATTAATAGCTTTTACTGCGGCCACATAGTTCTTAATCTTCACGGCAAAGTTAACTATTTCCGTGTGATAAGCCATTGGTAAATTAGAAATCTTTTTCAATTGACTCACCAGTTTCAGCATGACGACCTCAGGGCGCCCAAATCGTAGCTGTAGGGCTTCAATAATATCGACAGGGGATGTGTTACCGATAAGCAATGACGACACCGCCTCTCGGGCCTCACCACGCAGACACTTTCTCAAGCGCCACAAGTTTTCAGTATCTGAAAAATTACACATATCTGTAGATTCATGGTAAGATTTATAAAATTGTAGCCATTCCAATGGATCGCCGAAGAACAGTGGCAGGTCTTTAGAGGTGCTCATTCGAGATAGAAGTCCTCGGTCGCATACGTCCTTAGTCGCGGTGGTTAGAGACTCCTTAAGTGCGCAGGCCAACAGCTGAATGTCGGTCGCCGCGGCCGTTGCCGCCGGCGCCGGTAACTGCCCGCTGGGGCGAGACAGCTCAGGAGCATCCAGGGCGCTGCTTTCTAACCATTGCTCCACCTTGATGTGGGAGCTACACACCGATGAGACTTTTGAGCTCTCCCCTTCAAGGGCGGCGATGTTGGCAGCCAATCGTTTATCTAACAAATCTTTTTGTATTTTCAATTCCTGTCGCTCAAGCTCTTTCTTCAACTCTTCCCGCTCTATTGCGGCTCTAGCTTCTGCTGCTTCAAGCTCTAGCTGCTTTTTACGAGCTTTTAATGATAAGCTAGACCTTTTGGACATTGAAGTTTGCGCAGACTTAGCGCTGGCGGTTTTAAGTTCCAGTTTTTCTGAGACCGCTCGTTTGGACTCTTCAGCTACCTTGGCAGTTAGTTCGCGAGTCATGCTGCGCGTTTGCACCTTTACTGGCGGCGGCGTCACGAACATTCTGTATCAATAACAGTAGCCCTTTAGGTAGGTACCCCACAAACTGGTTCGCGCACAAGCGAATTCAATTGGACGAAGGACCACAAATGTAGGCGATGGGGTCAGTCCAAACAAGGTCTCTTACTTGGTATAACTGTTTATTACATATTACACAAAAAATATCAAAATAAAACTAAGAAATCAATAACATGACAACGAAACAAAATCAAACATAAAAGACATATGCGGCGACGTAGCAGCCCAAAGACAATTAAAACCAAATATTACTAAAGAGGCCGCTGCGTCGCCTACAAGTATAATATATAAATCAATAAAATATCCCATGATTCATACAATGGTTCTGCATCGATTTTTCATGTCATAAATAAAATCTTTTTGGGCGGCATTACCCAAGTCCTGGTATGATGCTAAAAAGTTGCTCTTGTCGCAAGGCTGCGGCAATCAAGGTTAAAGTAACGTTATCATGCTACTGGGGAAGTAAGTGAAAGAATGCCATGGCCAGAAGCGCAAGGACAATACGCACGAAGACCGATTTTTGCTAACTGATGCGAAAAAACAGTCAAATGTTACGGCAATGCTGTTTCTTCAAATGCTCTCGTCAGAGCACCAGTTGTTTGTGTTAAATAAAAATTGTCAATTGGACACCACTGCTTCTGTCGCTCGCTCGCAACTGACTGAAGGTTTGTGGTGTTAATGTCCGTACGCAGACAGCGCGAGTGGTGACCAGCTGGCTTCAGGAGCACGTACGACATTTCGGTCTTAGACTGGCCTGCGCAATCACCAGACCAAAATCCCAAAAAGAACGCATAGAACATGCTTCCTCCACAAACATTGAGACTGAAGAGCAATTTTTTTGCATCTTAACAGGACTTGAGACAATTCTTGGGAAAATTGAGACTTCGTGATCTTGATTCGAAGCATAAAAACCGTTTCAGAATCATTGTAAACATAGGTGTTTTTAAAGACAACATTTTCTTTGGCAAAATGCAAAAAAGGCATAGTTTAGATATTTTTTTTTCCATTTTCTTGAAAACATACTCGATCGTTTGTTGACCATCAAAATATATTCGATCGCACGTAGCGTCACTAGCGTCAGTGTTGCCAATTGCCATATAATTGAATAAATAAAAAAAATCTCGAAAGTACCGAAAATCCCGGTTCTTGTATTTCAATTCCCGGTTCTTTTACAGCTATAAAAGAACCGGGAATTCCCGGGATTTTCGGTACCGGGATTTCCCGGTTCTATACCCTAGTTAACACAGATATTATAATACAACATTAGTTCGTTTATAAATAAACCTACAAAAAACAATAGCTCATACTGCACTAATTAATATCATTGTACCTACAATATGTATGGACGTAGGCAATGTTAATTTCTAGAACCAAAATCCTTTAAATTTTTATTAAAAACGTATCACGTTAACACAGATATTATAATACAACATTAGTTCGTTTATAAATAAACCTACAAAAAACAATAGCTCATACTGCACTAATTAATATCATTGTACCTACAAAATATGTATGGACGTAGGCAATGTTAATTTCTAGAACCAAAATCCTTTAAATTTTTATTAAAAACGTATCACGTTAACACAGATATTATAATACAACATTAGTTCGTTTATAAATAAACCTACAAAAAACAATAGCTCATACTGCACTAATTAATATCATTGTACCTACAAAATATGTATCGACGTAGGCAATGTTAATTTCTTGAACCAAAATCCTTTAATTTTTTATTAAAAAAATATAAATATTGAATTAATAGAGTACTTTCAGCTTTCATAATAATAAAATACATGTTTAAATATATTAAAAAATTTAATAAAAATTAAAAACAACTAAAATGTGCAAAAAGCCAACATCACGTGGTGTTCCCAGGCGGTCACCCATCCAAGTACTGACCACGCCCGACGTCGCTTGACTTCGGTGATCGGACGAGAACCGGTGTATTCGACGTAGTATGGACGTTGGCAACAAAACGTATAGAATAAACGATCACTTTCAATTCAAAGCTACTACACAATATAATCAATTAACAACAGATGTCGCCACTTGAACTGAACACACAAAAAGTTCACAAATAAAGTCATAGATGGCAGCATGTGATAGTTTTTAAAGCGAACCATTTAGGAAATTTGTATCATGTCGTGATCTTTCTACACCCAATTTCAGAAAAAGCAGTAGTCAGTAAACGTAGATAAAAAAAAAGTTACATTGCAGCAGTCGACTGATATGATAGCTGTTGATGAAGTTATGCCTACTCAGACGAGGTACTTTTTGTCTAAAACTAGCGCCTAATAACGCATATGACATTAAAAGTCTTGAGTGATTTATCTCGAAGAAGCAATTTGTGATCAACTTATTTTTTTTATTTTTTCACACGTTTTCTTATAGAGTTTGTGCCGGGTTCATTGGAATGTTATATATTGTAGGTTAGTAGTTTTAAGATTGTCATAGGTGGGCATACTTTTATTATGTTGGTACAGTAAGCTAAGATCCACAGGAACGGCTGTCATGCAGTTTGGCAGATAATTTTGAAGTCATAATGTATGTACTCACCTTGTGATAAAAAATATAAAAGTACCGCATACAGTCAGCGGCATAAATATAATATATTGTTACTTTAATACCTTATTACTGTTATAATTGTTGACGTGTTCTCTCAAGTCTTTAGTAAAAGAAATAATATTCACAAGTAACAAGGTACTACAATGACAACATATTTTCTGGCTGTACATGTAAGGTTCGACAAAAAGTGCACTGACGAAAGTTCTTCATGTTTTTATACTTACTTATTGTCTTCTGGCAGCGACATAGACCGTCCCGTTTTCCTGTTGGCTTCATAAATCCATTTCTCGTGTATCGCTACAAGGGGCTTCACGCTCAAACTGGCCAGTACTTCGTCATCGATTTTATATTTAACAAAGTTACGTTCTGGATTCGACTTGAATGACCATGAGCTACTACGCTCTCTCACTGTTCCTTCCAGTTCTGGAGAGTTTTGTGCTGTGTCTCTGAAAATATATGGTTCAAAATTAAAAACGTTTATTTAGAGTAGGCCATTGCAGGCATTTTCTCTAGGCAATGAGTATATACAATAATAAATAATTTATGACGACTCCGTGGCGTAATGGTTACCACGCCAGACCGCCACCCAGGAGGTCCCGGGTTCGATCCCCGGTCGGGTCATGATGAAGAGCGAGCTTTTTCTGATTGGCCTCGGGTCTTGGATGTTTATCTGTGTATGTATTTGTTATAAAATATAATATCGTTGAGTTGGTGTCACATAACACAAGTTTCGAACTTGCTTTGGGGCTGGCTCAATCTGTATGAATTGTCCCTATATATTTATTTATATTTATATATTTATGTAATTAATTGTAATTAGTCTACACTAATACGCTACCACCATTTCGGAAACTTCCGCGTTCGTTAATATGACATTGCACACTAATAGGCTGTTATAAATTATATCCTAGGGAATATTAAAATAAGACATTTTTTATTTATTTATTAACAAGAGTAGCTGAGGTGGTGGAGGCATTCGTAAGAAAAAGAAGTAATTTGGAGTGGATACAATAAATTGTACATTTTATGGAAAATAAATTTACTGTAATTGAAAGATAGAATACCTTTTTGGTTCAGAAAAACTATCTTGCCTATTGTCCACACTTTCAAACGATGTGTTTGTTTTATCCCTCTTTGGAGTGGGTTCACTATGAATAGATTCATCGTTTGCTATTGAAGAATTCTTGGATACTGGTGTTTCGACTGATGGTTTTATAAAATCTGTAAAAAAAAAGTAAATTTGAAAATAACAAAAAACCAACATCACGTGGTGTTCCCAGGCGGTCACGCATCCAAATACTGACCACGCCCGACATCGCTTGACTTCGGTGATCGGACGAGAACCGGTGTTTTCAACGTGGTATGGACGTTGGCAACGGAACATGCGAAATAGTAAGTAACTTTATAATATTTTGTGTTCTCATACATTCCTAATAGATGGCAGCACATGTATCTTATAGAGAACAGCACAGGAGAAAAAGGATGGCGCGCGCGTGCACGAGTAGGGGGCAGCACTATGTGGCATTTTACGAATAGAAAATGAAACCATTTCTCGATTAATTTATATTTTAAATATGATTTAAATAATAAAATACGGGTTCCATTTATCTATTAACGACATACAGTGTAGCCAAAGTATAGCGAGGTTCAAACAAATTGTATAATGTATGCCTACAAAATTCTGTTATTTTCACAAATAAATAATAAAATAAAGTAATTTCTCCTATTAATTCATTACTCCATTTTCCGACGTAAATTTTCATTTTTATATGCATGAAAACAAATAAAATTTATTTCATTTTAAATGTTCAGTGTTTTTCTTTGACAACTGGAGCACCCAGAAATAGACAATACATTTAATTTTTTATTAAATTGTATTTAAAATTAGCATTGAGAAATGTTTACAAAAAATTTACGATTTACGATACTAGATGGCAGCTGAGTCTTCGCCCTCATCCTCTTTTATGGGTCTCTCACTCATCAAACGAAATACATTGCGGCTTCACGCCTATATTTATTCAACGTCAGTAAAAAAGTCTAATAAATAAAACAATGTAAAAAGTGCAAAAAACCAACATCACGTGGTGTTCCCAGGCGGTCACCCATCCAAGTACTGACCACGCCCGACGTCGCTTGACTTCGGTGATCGGACGAGAACCGGTGTTTTCAACATGGTATGGACGTTGGCGACAGAACATGCGAATGTGATAAGCATCTTCGAAGCTAATTCATAAAACCTTTGAACGCACTAATCTCAGAAACTACTTATTATTACTTATATCGGATAGCCACTTTTTAAAATATCACGACCACTCTGTGTGATTTGTCCCCACATATTTATTTACTGTAAGCAGCATCGATGAGTAATATTGGTTAAAGCATACGCAGACGTTACGCAAGTCAACCATTAATAATTAAATGCTTACCTTCATTGTTAGAGTTTTTGAAAAGATCTTCCTTCTTTGTACTCCGTTCAGTCGAACTTATATCACCGGACAGCCAAGCATTCTTCCTCAATTTATTACTACGAGCTATTGGAGTAGTTGGCAAGCTATAATTCTGAATATCAAAATTATAAGACGACTTTTCACCATCATTTCTATCTTTAAGCAATGTTTTAACACAATCCAAGTTAAACTCTGGCACTTTTATATGCAGTGGTTTGTACGATTTTGGAGTAAAACTACGGCTTAATTTAGCGGTCGGTTTCTCCATATCAAAATTATCATTATCGTCGTTAAATCCAAAATTGTTTGTGCGATTTGGAGATAATATACTGCAGTATTCTGTTGAATCGCTTCTATGTAATCCTGGTGTTAGGTCTTTTATCCTAGCCTTTATTTTGGCTATTGGAGTAGAACAAGCACTAGAATAATCCTTCTCTGGTAAAAGGTCGTATTTTCGTTTCTCTTGCGTGTCGTCTATGAAACACTTTTCTGGGATTGCGTATATAGGGTCGCGTGACTTGGTTATGGTATGGTATACGGGGCTAGAATCGCTCTTTGGATTGTCACTACTTGTTGACTCCCTGTCGTTGTGTATAACGGCTTTGTGCTCGATATTCTGTGGGCTTAAGCATTCAGAGTCGGTGGGTGATGTGGTGTCCCAATTCAGAGCCCCAGCACTGAATGTTGGTCTGTTCTTAGACAATCTCGACGGTATCAAAATATATTCCAGTTCTTCGAGATTGCGCTGAAAGGAGGTAAGTAAAATATTTTTTAGATATTAACAAAAAATAAACACCTGAAAATAGCAAAAAGCCAACGTCACGTGGTGTTCCCAGGCGGTCACCCATCCAAGTACTGACCACGCCCGACGTCGCTTGACTTCGGTGATCGGACGAGAACCGGTGTTTTCAACGTGGTATGGACGTTGGCATTGAATGTACGAAATTGTGGTTAGCTATATGATGCTCTTTAGTTCTCATACATAAGTAACAGGCAGCACCATGCCTTTCCTAAACTATTACAAAAATATAAATTACAATTTATTTTTGTAAATTAAAAAAAATATTTATAAATTAATGACGATTTTAATAAAAATACAATTAAAAAGTGCAAAAAACCAACATCACGTGGTGTTCCCAGGCGGTCACCCATCCAAGTACTGACCACGCCCGACGTCGCTTGACTTCGGTGATCGGACGAGAACCGGTGTTTTCAACGTGGTATGGACGTTGGCGAAAAGAAATGCGAAATTGTGGATATCTATAATTATGATGGTCTCTAGGTCTCGAAACAAAAATAACAGTTGGCAGCACATGCCTTTCTAAAACTATTTCAAAAAATATATACCTATATTCATGTCTTATTAAAAATGTTAATAAATTACGAATAAAAAATAAAAACTTATTAAAAGTGCAAAAAGCCAACGTCACGTGGTGTTCCCAGGCGGTCACCCATCCAAGTACTGACCACGCCCGACGTCGCTTGACTTCGGTGATCGGACGAGAACCGGTGTTTTCAACGTGGTATGGACGTTGGCGACAGTACTTATGAATTTTGCGAACTTACCTTGACATTCTGCAGTGTGTCCTGTAGTTTTGCGAGATCTATTCGCTCGCTCCTGTCAATCTTCAAGCCGTCTTGCAGCAACGCCAACAGACTTCCCGGATAAGTACCGTCTTGTGGTAACCGTATTCCGACATTTAGTATCGTGTATAGTTCTTTTAGTTTATCGTATGTAAGAGTCCTCCAGGGGATTGCAGCTAAAAAAAAACAAAGTCAACAATATTTAATTCTGTAGGCCCTAAGATACGTCATTTACAACATATTATCATTCGTAAAATATCAAATACGTTACTCTATAAACTACCACCATTTCAAACAAAAATGACCACCGTTAAAAGAAATGGCGAAAGAAAACTGGTTACAACCAGTTTTGTCCATCTAAATTTTTTAATTTTTTAATGTTAACAAAATATAGTACATTTCATTACGAGTGCAGAAAGAAAAGAGTTCAGAGAAATGTCTACCCGAGCCGAGGCGCAGCCGTAGGTGAGGGTTGACAGTCGGAACAAGTTGCAATGACGGTTCCGCACGTGTACTGAACAACTATTTTTAATACAGTTGCGAAAAAATTAAGCAATTTAATTACTCATTATGTGCAACAAACAACTAAAATCGCAAAGAAAATTTTTGGAAAATGGCGCCAACCGTAAAATAATATAAGCAGAGATTTTTTTTTGTTTTCTTCACCCATTCTGGGTAGGCAAAGGCCGTCTATGCCCATACAGCCAAGTCTTCAGTAGTTTTTTTTTTATTGATATGAAATGAAAATGAAATTTAATGAGATGAAATGAAATGAAACCTAACCTAACTCATGAATCAAATCATTAAATCTGTTATTGAAACAAATTGGTAGCTTCTATTTAGAAATATTTGCATGGATCATAAAAACTTCAATAATTTTTTTTTAGTAAAAACTTCGTGGTTAAGTTTTTTTTTTTAATAGTCGTTATTTTGACAGTTGGGAAAGAGAACGCAGGAGTGCGGAAAGGTAAAGAAAAAGCAGGAGTGTGTAATAGCCCACATCCCGAACGCTATACGTCCCTGCAATACACCACATTTTGAGCAACTGTATTAAAAAAAAAATACAAGTATGAAAAACAAAAAATAATATATAAAATATTTCGAGATTATAGAACCTGATACCATTATAAATTGCTCTCTGTTTACCATGAGCACCCATTGTAATCAGAGTTCACATTATATTGGTTGCGTATTAAAATTGGGCGCCGCGGTTTCTAATTTGCAAGTATAGACACAGTTGCTTTTATTTCCGAATTGGTAGCTTATAGTGTAGATTAATTACACAAACTATTTATTATTGTATGTCTTTGGGAGAAAGTGCCTGTAAAGGTTTACGCTACAACTAAATATAAATATATAGGGAGGGAGGGAGGATTCACACAGATTGAGCTAGCTCCAAAGTAAGTTCAAAACTTGTCTTATGGGATACTAACTCAACGATATTTTATTTTATAACAAATACACATGTATATAGATAAACATCCAAGACCTGAGACCAATCAGAAAAAGTTCGTTTTTCATCATGACCCCCGATCGGGATTCGAACCCGGGACCTCCTGAGTGGCGGTCTGGCATGGTAACCATTACGCTACGGAGGTCGTCAAATAAACACGTTGTGAATTTAAATTATTTTTATTTCAATTCCTAATGTAAATTCACGACGGATGATTCGCAGGATCGTCTACCACTTTTATCTTAAAAAATCCCACTTACCATTACAACTTTCCCATAGCATTATACACAACGAGTATACATCAGATTTGGGGCAGGGGTGTACCATGCCCTCTTCGTTCGGTTCAAACAATTCTGGGGCATGCCAACGGTAGTTCTCCGCATTCTGGTAGCCCTTGTACGGCTTTGCGACAGCATGTGTTGCTAAGTAGATATCCGATGGATTGGATATCAGTGGCTCGCAATCTGCGCCGGACTCACGTGTGTCTGAAAATTGGAAGATTTTTTTAAATTTTCCTTCTAGTTAAAAAAGCGAGTAATTTAAGGTCAATTCAAACTAGCACAGACAACCTGAAACGTGACACAGCAAATTCACATATTTCTTCTAAGATAAAACGAAGACGCGCAAAATCACGCGTCTAAATGATCAACACTGATTGGCGCACTCGCGGACTAATATTCCCTATGTTGCGGAGATAAGTGTGAATTTGCAATGTCACATTTCAGATTAACGCATCGATGAGCTTTGACTCTGCGCTAGTATGAATTGACCCTTAGTGTATACCCTGCTATTCGAGGTTTTAAGTTCAGAATCAAATAGAAGAGAGACTGATTTAGGTAAAATAAATATATAACAGGATAGATAACCAATCATATAAAAAACATGTTTACACGATGACACCATCATCCGCACTGAAACATAGTTCCGTTGGCGATTACAATGCATTTTTTGCATCTAAACTGAAATACGTAACCATGACTTTAATTTACAGTTACATAAAAAAGTAGAACAACAAAAAAGTATTCACAAACTTCCTAGTCCAATCCTTCCTAGTATTAGAAACGCAACACTTGGTACACATAGGATAGTTTTATGCCGGAGACATCAGTCCGGGAACGGATTTTCTCAGATAACCGCGGCCATAAGCTAGTTCGTCCTTATATGATTCACAGGATTACATGAAAATAAGTTTATGAATCACATTGCTTTGTAAAACGGAGTTTTTTCACGTGCGACATAACAGTGATTGTTAAAAATACAAATATTTTATGCCGACTCTTAACTCTCGCGAAGTTGACCGAAGCGAAGTTAAAAGACAAAGAAAAAGAACCAGACCACATTTTCGCTCTTCATGGAAGTGTAAAGCCGGAATTACAAATTCTAATGTGAACGACTAAAAGAAAACAACACGTTCTGTTATTTTACAACTAGATGGCGCTGTACATAATTTTTTTAACATACCTTCGATATTCACATACTGCGGTTCAGGCGAATACACGTCATAAGTTTTGTCCCTTCTCTCTTTCGTCACCACTTTGACACATGGGCTGAGGTCTGCGAGTTTAGCTGATCCTTGGTTGGTGATCATTACACTGGTACTGTTCAACTCTGTATGGAGGTATCCTTGCATACGTAGGAATACTAATGCATTTGCTATGTCCAGTGCATATTGTACCGACGTCTGAGCACTAAGGATGCGACCCTAGAAATAAATACAATAAAAATGTATTACATCATGTAATCCGAGGTCAAGCAATGCGAACTTGTATCTTAGGGTGTTTTTATGACATACGGCAGACAAACAAGCAAGCGGTTCACCTGATGAAGTCACTCATTACCATGAACATCAACAACAGGACGCGCGCCGCTAAAACAATGCTTTACTCTCTACAAGAAATAAGGAGAAAATAGTAGATTTTACAACAAGTGCACAAAACGAATCATTTCTATCCGAGACTTTTAGCAGCCCGAGCCGAAGGCGAGGGCTGATAGTAATGTCGATGATAGAAATGGTTTTGTGGACGAGTTATAAACTCTGCTTTTCACTTCGATTGTGAGGAAATAAATAAATAAACGCATGAAAAACAAGACCAATTTCCGCCACTTTTTTTTTTAAATCTTATGACATTGAAATTAGGCTTGGGCTGCAGACCTATACAGCCTACTATTAAATTAATTTTATAATAAAATAATTTTCTTAAATTAATTAAATAACCTACCGTACTTTAATTTAAATTTTAATATCTTTTATGACTTAAAAAACACATAAGGCAAACAAATTAAAGTAAATATTATAAAATAACAAATTCTATCTCTGAACTTTTTATTGTGTTTGGCTGTATGGCTCATTTCCTTTGCCTTAATATAGATACATTTATGAGTAGATACGTTTCTGCCCTTGTGCACAAAATTCGATTTTGTGCAGCCTATAATCCTGCGCAAATAAGCACTTTCTGAGCATGAGAAGTGAAAAGAATATAGTTTAACTTCCAGACTTCCTATTCTCGTAACAAAACCCGATTCTATTCAAATACAATCGCTGTCTCACTCATACAAAATGGGAATTGAACGGGACAGCGAGTGTGTTTGAATCGAAATAGAATCGTTTTTTTTTTACGAGAATAAACCTTATGATATCTCTGAACGAAACGGTCCGTCACCGACCGTGCACGGAAAGGACGTTTCAGTGGCAATTGTTTCATATAAATTTTTACAAACTATATTTTTTTGCATGATCGTACGAGATCGTCGAGGTACGTTACGGTCCTGTTACGATCATGGTATGTAAAGTCGGCTCGAGGATAGCAGGACCATGACGAATGACTTTTGGTTGCAACATCCAAGATAGCGATTTTTGTTGTTGACCAATAGAATAGCCCGAAAGACCATCACAAAAGGTATTTTATGGACTGCTCATTCATAAAATAAAACTTTGTTGAAAAAACCCTAACCTCTTATTATTTAGTGGACACATGTGGCTCTAATAAACAAAAACCCTGTTTGGCAACGAAGAAAAGGGCGGAGCTGAAAAAAAATCCACTTAGAAGATGTGCAAGTGATTTTGTTTTAAAATGGTCCTCCTATCTTCGAAGCCACCGTACGGTACAGTGGGCAGACTCCTTAGTATCTCAGCAGTGCTCAGCAGTCAGATGATAAAAAAATGTGTAAAATAAATAAAAATAATTTATTTTACAAGTATACACAGGAAATATTTTTGTACGTATTTTTGCACGTCAATATTTTTTATGTGTTATACTATAGCTCTATATTTATGATACGTAAGGCCCAGTGAATAAAAAAAGACATTACTAATCTACAAGGTGTGAATAGTTATCAGCGATCAGATTGACAAGTAAAATAGTGTAATTACAGGTAATTACATCACTTTCCTTTCGGCAACGTTGTGAATAATATTTTTATATCATGATCTGAGATAAACTTGAGCTACAGGCTATTCGGTAGTTAATGTTAACCGGATATCTACAATCAAAAAATGCCGCAGTTGAAATAAGCAATTAAAAAAAACAAACACGATGTATATCATCTCTTATCACATCACAATTTATTATAGTAACTAGACGAGTTATTTGAGAAGATTTTTCGGCTGCCATCTGCTTATAAAAATCATATTCTATATTGCGAAAATTTGTATTCATATATCCGAATGTGATATTAGACTCAATTGCACGCAAGCAAAGCACATCACAACGGAACCCTACACTGTGCGTGGCCCGACATGTACTTAACCGGTTTTTAAACATAAAAATAGTACACAATTTGACAAGAGTTTTCAGGGTTGTCAAATATGAAAAAAAAAAAAATAGAATACTTCCTTCAAAATTCTCACGCAATTATGTCATATTTGCATGGGGAAGTAGCGTGAACGTAATTGCAAGCCACAGATACGGTCGTCAGATTAAAGTCTATTTGTTATAGTGATTAATGGAGACTCACGAAAAAACCTGACTTACCTTGAGCAAATAAAAAATGCTCTTTATAAGCTTGCTTATTTTAAGTTGGAAGTAAGGAGTTCGACACATCTGACGGAAGATGAGTCGTAGTTTACTGTGGGGCAATTCACGTAACAAGAACCGATTCTAATTCGATTCAACGACACTCGCTGTCCCGTTCAATTCCTATTTTGTATGAGTGAGACGGCGAGTGTTGAATCGAAATAGAATCGGTTCTTGTTACGTGAATTGCCCCACTGATCAATCGTTGAACGAATTAGATGAAATTATGTATGAGTTAGAGATATTAAGAGCCGAAACTGTGTCAATTGGACGCCCGCCCGCGCAGCCTTTCCTGGATTTTCCCTTTGTTCTTAGAGTGATTTCGGGGAAATAAAAATTATCCTTGAAAAATTTAATTATCCTATGGTTTCCGAAAAGTAAAGATTGATTTTACCCAGTAGCGCAGCAATTAAGTTGAAAGTTTTTTATTATTTTCGATGCAGCTCAAACAGTACCCTAAATATATATTTTTTATTGCATATTGATACTATTATCAATATGCAATTAAAAAAATCATTGACACATCAAAATTGTTAAACCATTTTGGGCGTTACATCAATACAGTGTGGAATTTTTCAATTAATCACTTTCATAACACGATATAATCTTTCTATTGTAAACTTTATATTACGTAATTTGATGGTGTTTGCTATTCAACCGTAACAATTGTGTTGAATAGGTAACGAATTCCACAATGTCGTAATAGATGCGTATGTGGTAGATGAAATAATTTGTAGAACAGACTGGTAGCCCAGTTGGACTTTTCAATACTTCCTAATACTCCATCCAATTTCTCTCTGATTAATTCGTTATGAGTTCCAAGACAGCTGTAGTTTCTCCCCCGGGACGTCAATAAGCTTCATTGTTATTGTCATTCGAATCCATTTTTTATGAGCGAGGAAACGTAAATCATTGGCTACCAATGGACATTCACGACTACATGAACCTTGGATGCGTTGTCCACCTATGAAGGAATGAAAAAGAGAGACAGAGAAAGAAAACAGGTAGTACGAAGCAGGACGGGTATTAGACTTCCCTCACTCATCCTACGTAACACAGCGGAATATCAGAATATCACCGTTATTCTGTGGGGGATGATCACGTCCATATTCTGTGAGAGGCTGGTACTGCCCCAGTCGAGCCGTTCTTCAAGTTCGCAGACCGTAGGTTACTGATAAAAGACGCCACGAGCATAGCTACATTATAAAGTGTACTCTAAACAGCTAAACAAAGTCTTTTCTTACCTGACAATGAAGTATTCCGTACAGTGTATCCACACATCTTTCACATATCATTTGTACATTATTGTGGACGTCAGGATACACTCCCATCAGGAGAATAATATTAGGATGACGGCATTTTCTGTAATACAAAAAGGCAACATAATTACAAGGTATAATTGACGTGATTTTTTAATTGAAAGGATGAAGAGTGACATAGGCTGGAATGGAAGTTTGTATAGAACATTTCGCAATTATCAAGGTAGAAAGCTAAAAATTGGTATTTGTGACTAACAAAAAAATCGTGCAGATTTTTTTTTTTTTGAAATCTGCCCGATAATTTTATATGGGACTTTCCGCGTTTTCAAGGTAGGAAGCTAAAAATCGGTACACAGACTCTTTGTTACCAACGAAAAATACCTGCGAAAGCCCGTTTTCCTCATGAAAGGAAGAAAATATAGTAAGGAAACATAAAAAATTGTCATGTCGGTCATCTTATATTTTACGACTAGCAAAACCCGCGCAACTTCCTTCGCATGTATCCGCGCTATACCGTGGGAATTTTGGAATATTCTTTCTTAGCTGATGCATACGTCATACAAAGAACATCAAAGTTTCAGGTCTCCACGATTAGCGGTTAAGACTGTGCGTTGATACGTCAGTCATTCGGGACAAAGTATTTTATAAGGTAGGTATAAATAATAATTTAAAATTATTTAGCATTTAATGCAACACGTGAACCAAACAAAATTTAACCAAGAATTAATAATATCGTAGAGTAGATATGAAAAGAATATCATCAACTAATGTATTAAAGACTTTAAAAAATCAATTTCCATTTGCACAAAATATAACAAAAACTAAATGACTTCAAGGAACATAAATTATGTTAAACAGTATTGTCGCACGAACGTTTGCCTATTCCCCGCAACGTATAAACAGGACTGTTGACCAAAGAGGTTTCTTGTCACAAGAAGTCACATCGAGAGCGGTCTTGTTGGTCTGTGCCAGGAAATTATGGAATAGCTGAAGGAAATTTACTATATTCGATTCGCGTATCAAAAAACATAAAATTAAAAAAACTATTTATTGTGAACTGTAATGGTTACAATTATTGGCTTTCCTTTTAAGTATTCTTTGTCTCTTTCTTAAGATTTCTATGTATGCAAGATTTTTTGTATCAAGCAACTACAAAACAACCATGAGTACGCAGAGTCCTCTGAAACTATCGACTTTTTATCGACCGATAGTTTAGGAAGGTCGGTATGAAAGGGCAAAATACGCCAACTAAACTCCGCAAGTGAAACTCCTTAAATCCAACAGACGGGGTAAATCGGGGTTTAAATTCGCGTTAATAAACGTCTCTATATACTTATTTTATTTTATTTATAATTAAAAATTAAAACTAAAAAGGCTATCAAATATAGCACAAATACCACGACGCTTATATTCTGCATCTTTTCAAATATGGTGAAACAGAGTCTGAGAGTATTAAATCATGTCTACTGAACACAATTTAAAACTCAGTGATCTACGATAAGACTGCATTCACTCATGCATTCAAATGTCTCGTGTAATAGTGAAAATAATTCTCAATCATAAACTTACATGACTAATGCCATGATATATCACTCTTATTGAATATATTTATTACTAGCTATGAGCCACGACTTTGGTTGCATTTTTTTCCATACATTATGGAAATTAATATGCCGCGGGAACGTGGTAAAAGTGAGCGTAAAATATAAAGACGTCGGACGCGACAATTTATATAGACGTCACCCGATACGCACACATATTCGGTGGGTTGTTAGATAAATACTTTTTTGAAAACATATTATTTATGATTACGATAAGAAATGGGATAAAGAAACAGAAGAGAGGGACAGTTGGAGAAAGAGAGGAGAGGCCTTTGCACAGCAGTAGAACATAAATGGCTAGTTAAAAAAGAAACTTAAGATTAAGACTTAAGGGGCGAATAAGTCGCGAGATTCGCCGCGTTTTATTAGCCATCGCGTAGTTGTAATCATTTCTAAGTGAGCTCTAACATGCAAAAAGCTCAATGTAGGACGAAACGCGATACCAACGCGCATTGCTGTGTATAATAAAAATCAAACAGATGAATATTTGTAGTGCGGGGATCGAACCCGCGTCTTCTCACGCCAAACCGCGGACCTGTCAATAACAGAATTAGGGAACTACCTAACTAATAATACCAACCTCAATATATTAATTTCCGTATTCAATTTCATCTTGAGGTCTTTTGTTGTGACTCCTGGTAGACGCTTTATCTGCACAGGCACTACACCCCATCTCCCGTGTGTCCAGGTCCTATCCCTATCTGAGCTTATGTCTAAATTACAAGCACTAGCTATCGGTAGTCCATATGCACTTGTGTCACTCTGCAAAATAAACACGGATTAAATATGTTTGACGGAATAAAAGTATTTGGAAGTGATACACATTCATTCAGCTGTCTAATAAGATACAAAAAAAGGAAAAGGCAACTTGAGAATTAGAGCCAGTTTCTATTCTAAAATGATTCTTTGATAATTTATCTGGAAGATACTAGACTATATCAGCTAAAGCAACAGATTCAACAAAAGTATGACACTAAAATAATTGATGACAGTAAATTAACGCACCGACGAGCGACGGCGCGTAAGAATTTTTCACATAATTAACTGCAAAAGGCAAATATTTCAATGCACATGATTTCAAGTCGTTTAGCTAGTCGTGCAGGCGCACCGTTTTCATTATACATATTATTATACGATTTCTATTATTATACTAATATTGACGTAGATTGAATAGAAAGATGAATAAAAAAGCTCTGGTACATTACTTTAGTATCTTCAGATCTGGTGGTGCTGGGTGACTTCAATCGCAGCTGTTCATCCGCCCACATGTCGAAGTTTTTGAGCTCACTCATCACCTCCCAAAGCTTCTCCTCACAGCCGTCATCCTTAGCCGAATTCTGACTAGACACCTTAGCCTCTTTCCCTTCTTTCTCACCATCAATCTCATCATCACTTCTAGAACATTCTAAAAAGTTCTTAACGTCGTACGGCAATGAATTATTCTTAAAAAACTCCGGTGGTTCCAATGGATTTTCATCTTTGAAATCGAGATGTCTTTGAACTATGAAATCTGCTTCGGGAGATGTAAACATCCTTCTCATGTGTCTGGGTTTTTGTGGCTCCGAGTAGGAGGTAGCTTCGAAAATATTACCCGGCATAAAAACTTGGTTTTGGAAAAGGAACTGTATATTTGGGAGTGCGTCAGATCTATCTTCAGAATTGGCGCTACGCACACGTTGGTGGCTCTTCTTCTTGTATTTGACACCTGATTTCTTTTCGTAATTGAATGTATTGTCGTGATCGACAGTGCACTCCGTACATGACATTGGTAACGAGTGTCTGCCGCATTTCTTCTTTTCTGGTGTCCATATTTCTTTATTCCCACTAGACCTCCTGGCTTGGAATTCTGCTAAGTCTCGTTTGTACTTCTCTGTTCTGATTGTACCTACTTGAGCTGCGGCTTGCTCGTGTTCTTCCTCTGGTACAGGTTCGGAACCGAGGCTATGACGTGTCACTGTCACTCGCTCGCTGCGAAAAAAATAATCTTTTACCAATAATATAGACAGTAAATAAGTTATTTTTTTTTTTTTTTTTACATAAAGTATTTTGAAATGAGTGTAATGTAGAATTTCTTCTTAAAAAGGTAGGTACACTTTGGCTCTGCATTACCATTCAAATACCTTTGTAGATAGAAGACAGGCGCGGTCAAGTTGAATGGAAAACACTGCCCGCCAACACAAACCCAACACCATCCACATCACAACATTGTAATGTGGGTGGTGTATGCCCTCAAACACCTTCATTGAAGGGAGACCCATATCCCATTGAGACGATAGCAGTTGATAACGATGACGAAAATATCATAAATAGTAATAAAATCATGACAAACCATCAAAATTCAGAATGATACTAATTCAGGGCATATAGAACGAAGTTATCAAAACTAACCATCAAGTATCAAGTAGGCAGTTTTACTGCAAATATCCTCCATAAAACCCTTATGCAAGTGGCATTGAATTTTAAAATTTCCGCCAACCTACATCGTTTAAACATAATTCGTGTTAAGTAAATTGTAACTGTTGAGAAAAAAATTGTAAGGGTATGACTAACTGACGTTAATGGCTGGTTAGCGGTGAGGCAGAAAAACCGTGGGATTATTGTGGGTCAACCGCGATACACTCGAGAGCTTTCAATACCTTTGTATTACTTTTATTGATTATACCGTGCTGTACTATTGAACTAGATTTAACTATGAAGATATTTTTTTAAACCTGAGCATTGGCTTTTAAAGGATAAAATGTTACTGCAGTTTTTAACTTAGAATGCTTGCTTGTTGAGGTTAAATCATGAAACTAATTAAATTTAAATTATTATCCTCAACGAGTGATCTGTTAGCGTGTGTTAATAACCTAATGTTCTAGATAATTTTAAGATCGATGTGAGATGGGCGGACGATATAAAAATCGCAAGTCACCCGAGTCCTTGCGCGACCACAAAAATTGGTGTATAAAAAAGGCACAGCAGAGGACAAAAAAATAAAATGACGATACTGGATCTTATAAATGTTCAAGATTTTATTAATAGTAAAACAACACTTGCAACCGAAGCTTGCAGCTAAAAAATTCAAGCAAACGACTTAATGATAAAATCTAAGTATGACAAAAACGTTACTGTAGTGCTCTGATTATGAAATGACGCCAGTTCGATTTTTTGCCCGCAAGTGTTTTATAACCATCATATTATACTGATAGACGAAATGATTTGTTCAAAACAAAGAGCGATCGAGATAGTATCAAATTACTGCCCCGAAGACAGCGTGAAGGTACCCAAAACAATACCTTGCGTAACCCCCAAATTAAAATAGAAAGCATCTCGAATATCCACCCGTTTCCGAGTGACACGGTAATGCTTACATAAATAAGAAGCCAGGCCATCAATTTTGGTTATTCGGATAGCAATAAGAAAATAATTCGGTTACGAACAACAAATAGTTTGGTGAAAGTGAAATTTCAATAATGCTGTTTTAGTGAATGCTATGAAAGGTTTCAGATTGAATCGAGTAATTAATGTAGGCATCAATCACAGAGCATGAAGGCATTATGTCGATACTTCATTGTTGTAAGTTGTCTGCTCACGATTTTTTTTAAGCTAACAAAATATGTATTTCGATTGTAATCATTGTTTTAAGGACAGAGATTAAAAATACATCAGAATGAATCTTCGGATAGTAAAATATAAAAAAGTTTATGGTTGTTGTTTATCCGTTTATTTTTTCATTAAATTAGTTTCATTAAGTTGAAATGCAAAAGTTTACTAGAGGTTTAAGTTTACAAAAAATTTAATTTGAAACTTGAAAAAAAGGTATCCGTAAAACAGATCATTGATCATAAGATGATTTTGAAAACAACCTCATTTTCTATGTTAGATTTTTTCTTTAAGGAACCCTAACTATAGCATACACAAAGTCATTGTGTTCACAATACTATCGAGAGTAAGAGTGCTAAACGTTACAGTTGCAAAAAAATACAACAGGTGTAGTTTGAAAAAATGCAATAACATCCAACGAATTTCTTATTGAGATTAACATCTATGAACTAGCTGTGTTTTGGTAGATAATTTGGATTGTTTGGTAGATAATTCCCTGTATATACCTTCCTTCTCTAGAGAGAAACGAAGTTTCGAGTAAAGCGAAACAAAAATAAAAAAAACCGCCATACAAACTTTCACCCCTTTTCATCCCTTTATGAGGCGATTCGTGGATAAAACCTAACCTACATCCTTTCTCGGGTCTCCTACTATCCTCATATCAAAATCAAACATCTCAATCGGTTCGTTTTAATGTGAAGAGGTCACAGACTTTTACTAATATTAGAGGTTTATTCATTGTTTGTTTGTTTGCAGGCTCCGAAACTAGTGGACCGATTTGAAAAATTCTTTTAATTTTGGAAAGCTACACTATACCCGGGTGATATTATTATTGCCCGGTTTTTTTAATCAAATAAGAGATTCTTAGTAAAACCCGTGCGAAACCCCCGGTCCGCTAGTGATTTATAAATATTAGTATTAGTATGGGTAGTGGATAGTGTTTCTCAAACTTTAGGAACTTGGCAACCCCTCGAAGGCCATAGCACCAAAAGCCTGTTGCTTTTGACGCATTACGTTATTACGTACAAACTAGTCATTGCTATGCAGTGCTTCTATAAACAGTGCTTTCGTGGAGCGCCTTTCAGTCGCGTGTTTTGTGGTGCAAGCTTTTAAGGACTTCATCAAAAATAATATCCAATTCGAACTTCGCTGTTTGGAGAGAAACGATAGTTCGTACTGTTTTTTTACTTATAAACAATTTAGTATACAGACAGGGGCATAAACGAAGGCTTTACAGGCGATTATTATTATTACATATATATTCTTTAGTGCACATAAATTAAACCTAACATATTATTATACTATTCATACAAAAATTCTGATAAATTGCTCCTAAATGTGCTCTATCGACTGACCGTTATGCCCGCGAAAGGTGTAAATAGTGTAGTTATCGTTTTACCCATACATAATGTTAACTACATTTAGGAATCTAAACATCCTATGTGTTACAGGTTAGATTATTTCACGTTTCATTCAGTGCCTGTGTAGGAGCGCCCCAGAGGGCTAGACCTAGGACACTGGCAGAGGTAGGTCGAACGCGGAATCTCTATCAGTGACGATGAATTACGTCGGTCGATTGTTTTGGTCGTCGTCGTCCTACCGATCACCACTTCGGTTCGATACTAAAAACGCCCGACATACACGATGAACTGTTTCAAGCTGCGACTGCATTGTGCATGCATTACAGTCTGCTACATACACAAATACGAACAGCTCGAGCAGTTGCAACTGCTTGGGGCGGTCGTGCGGTAAAAACTTGAAGCTGTTGACTATGACTGCTCGAGGCGTCCGAGTATGTTGGTTGATGAATGGCTAACTGCTCGAGCAATCCGTTTTTGTCAGCTCAAAGATCGATGGTTTTACGCCTTTAACACTAGTAACGAGCAGTAATGAACTAATGAGTATAAATAACTTTAAAATATTTCGTATTGTGTAATTATTTTCAAATTATGTAGAGCAAGGCAACATTTTATTTGTAACATGTTAAATATTTAATTAACATAAGTAATTGCTTTTTAAATAGATAGAATTAATACGATTGTTTTGTACAAGTAGATACCATTTTAAAAGAAAATACTAAGCTTCTTCCCAGTTCTTTAAGTACAAAACTGATGCCTGAATTCGTGTGACAATAAGAAAAGAAGACTCGAAAGAGCTTGTTTGAAATATAATATTTTGAATTGACTTAACTAAAAGTATAGATCGCGACCCATCGGTGTATCGCAACTATCGCAAGCGAATATAAATTGAAGATTGAAAACTTTTACTTATTTTACGAATTAAAAAAAAACAAATAAATGAGAGATCTTTAGGCAGTTTTACGACATGTAACAAGAAAAGTAGAGTATGGCAATGGTTATATAATTTTTTTTTTTTACAGCCAGGAAATTCCGAATTTCTATGTTGGGTCAGTCCATTTAACTTTGAGAACCACAGAATTAACATGTTTTGGAAAATGTATCAAATTGTTATAGTCTAACTGGAATCCTATTGGAAATTGATCATGGAATTTGAAAAACGAAAACTATACCGTAAAGTAAGTAGCTAGATAAGTATAATGTAACTATTTATACTACCATTCATCCTAGTCATCTATCCTATCCTATCATCAGTCATCCATTACTAGATTGTCGTGATTGAGGTTCAAATTATTTAAGAAAAATACTGACAATAAATCAGTTTCAATAACAACCTTACCAAAATTGTGATGAACCATTGCCCAGACAGGTGTGTTCAATTCACAATGGCTGCAATAATTAAACTGCATCAAATGCAACAATAGGCATGAGCAATGTCCAGTGGCCCATGTTGACCTCCATGCTTTGATCCAAAGTTGACTATTCTAGGTGGGACCTAATATTACAATGACATGAGAGAACTATTGTAGTCTGTGGTTGCCTTAACAAAAAGGTTCTATCATGTTAATTGAATTAAAAATATATATTTAAAATTGGAATTTATGTACAATATTCTCATTGGTTTTGGACATTCCTATCCTATCATTTTTTTTATTATTGAATTAAGTATGAGCAAACCAAGAGCAAACTTCATGAGGTGCCTATTGAATATTTTTAATCATGAATATAGGTAAATGTTCCATTATTTTAATAAATTTGAATGAAGTTTTTATACAAATTAAACAACATGTTGATAGTTTCCAAATAAGTAGCATGTGTGTCAGATAAATTGATAGGATATTGTAAAGATTTTTAGACAGGCTATCTTCATGTTCAGGATGTTGGATTTCATTTTAGGTACCTAATTAATATAATTTCATTTTATGGTTAATTAATGTGGTCAGCTCAATTTTCATAAACCATTATACCTAATAAGTGAAACTTAATTACTATGAGTATTATTATTATTAAAACTTCTTTAACTAATTTTGGTATTATGTACTAATAATGTATTTAAAAATAAGTTATTGATCCATGTAAATGTTATTTATATACTTGTTATTGAAGGTTTGCTTAAAATTACTAGTTAGGTAGGTAGGTACTATTAACACAAGTTTTTTAGATAAATATAATAAAGTACCTAGTTTAAAAATTGTTAAGAAATACATGGTTATAAATTAAAGTGATGATTGTTACCTTATGTTTGTTTTGTGAAAAGGTGTTTTTTACGAACTAGTGCTTCTATGGGCAACATAAAAAACGTAATATAGTTGTAGGTAGGTAAGTAGGTACTTACCGGCGTAGCCACTTGAACACCCCCATGTCCTGCAAAGAATCCACTTTTTCGTCCAAAATACTATCACTACATAAAAAACTAACAACGTTTTACATAGAACAGTCTACTGAAAATGAACATTTTTAACTTAGAACCGAAAACAGCGAGGCGCCGAGTGCGGACATTACCGGCGCATTAGAAGTCCGATCGCAACAAAAAACGACTAGCAACAATGACCGCCGATATATTGTGCGGTCAGACAAAACATCACGAACAGCACGCCATTCGCAATGAGCTGAATTTAGTTTTTTGTACAAATTACTTTTCGTTGCGCTCCGCTGGTCCACTTCATCCGCGCCGGGCGACTCCGGGCCTCGCTAGTCTAGTCTGCGGTCGCAGGCTGTTCGCCGACCGTACAAACCGAATTTACAGATCCAATTATAACTTAACTTTCATTTAAAATTTATTTTTGAGGTAGATAGAAATAGTTTGAAATTTGTTTACATTACCCAATTGACGTTTCTGTCGTTAATGTCGATATTTCACTTTGAAATGCTTTATATTCTTTTAAAAACTTCTTCATTTGATCTTTTCTATGTTATTAATAAATTTAATAAGTAGTGGTGATTTTTTTGTCCGGAATTTATAGATTTGCATTGAATATTTAGGAACCTAATTATTATTATTAAAAACAGTGTTGTCAACAATGTCAACCCCTTTTGAGTTTTGCGCACGGAAGCCGCAACCCGCAACCCGCAACGCAATGTTGTCATTTTTTGTGGGTAGTCATTAACATAAGTGATATTTATAATTTTTATTGACGTTTGATTGTCTTATTACTACTTACTTTTATTATGTACATTAAATCTTGAATTATGAACTCGTAAATTTATAATTTGAATTTGATAGTTTTTATTTTGTCTTCTCTAAACAATGTAAATACTATTTTAAATAATGCGCCTCGGAAACGATCAAGCTGTCAAGCATGCTTGACAAGTCTCACGTTGGCATAGAATAGTTTGATCGTTTACGCGCCGACTTGAAGCTCCCACCATGCCAATCTACGTGCTTGATTTTGATTGACGAGACTCGCAGCGCCGCGACTTGAAGACCATTGGTAGGTATTGACAAGTATTTTTATTTAGGCGAAGATGACGGACTATTTTTATAAACCTTTTTAATATTTTAAGCTTGTTTAGATCCAAATAAAACAATTTAAAAAAATCACAAATCTCATGCACCACAAGACCTTCAAATAGCATTGGAAATGAACTTCCGTAATAAAAAACAGAAAATGTATTTTATTTTTCAAAACGTTTTATTTTAATTCATAATGGAAAATGCAGAGGTTTCCTCCTACTATATAGGCGTAGTCTACAGCTCTGTTGTAAGAACATGTTTGAAAACCCGCGCGCTGTGAAAGAAATATAAAACTATGTCAGTTTTATTTTTTTGTATATTATTAATCTCGTCAATACAAATATTTTGACACCTCAATTAACTATATTGACCTAGAAATAACGGAAATATTGGCTTGTCGCACTTTTGTTGAAAACGGGGCCCTACAGAAGCGATCGAAAAAACATTTCCAATGTTAAAAGGGGTGCCGCCGGCGGCGGTCTACTCTTCCTCCGTCTTACGAATCAGGTCACTGTCTTGACTCTTGACACAAGTTTAACATTTTTTTACCCATCCTAACTTGTGTGGTTGGTAAACGACTGCAAAGAGGATAGTAATTATATAGGTAGGTGATTGTGGCGTGCGCACTTGAAGCTGTGACTTGTATGAGGGCTCGTTCAATCGTCAATAGGCTTCAAGTCATTCCATCAAAAAATATGTGCGTAAATGATCAAATTATTTGTCAATAACGTGAGATTGATAAGTCTCAGTTCCCGCAAATCGCATGATTGATTAACGACGGTCAAGCACGTAGATTAGCATGATGGGAGCTTCAAGTCTACGCGTAAACGATCAATTTACTTGTTAATAACGTGAGACATTGTCCAACAAGCAGTTTGATCGTCTCTGGGACCCATTCGTCAAACATTATAACTTTTTTTGTTCATTCATTTCCTTTTCCGATCCGATTCCTTTCCTCCAACTTGTTATGACCATTCACCCCCTACATTGTGCACTAAATTAAGCGTAGGTGCTTACATAAAGAAACAGGTTTCCGGTGCAGAAAAATCTGTACGAGAGACGGTACCGATCGGTGCGGGTATTATATTTATATTCTCAATGCGATTACTTTAATAAGAAACAGGCACAACCCGCACATGCCACAGATTTAAGACCGGAAACCTGTTTCTCTATAGTGAGCACATAAGTTAACATATTATAGATATTATACCTGTACCGGTCGATACCGACCCGCACAGATTTGTCTGTGCCGGAAACCTGCTGAGTTACCTATGTCTGCAACTTTATAAATTTTGAATTTTAGCGCCATATTTAACGTAATGCCCAGTCCACACTCACACGAAGTTAATCGAAGCTAAATTAGCACGAAGTTCAAAGAAATAATAATTTTGCATGAATGATTATCTGTGGAGAATTTAGAGTCACTCTTTAAGGTCGAAACCTTAGAGAAAGGATGAATAGAGGCGACACGGTAGGAGTGAGCGAGATGAGTAAATACAATATTCCCAAGGCCAAAAAGAGCTAGAGAAACATTTTTTGTCCTTATCGACGTATACTATTTTTTTGCTGGGCACAGTCGCTAACTGTGCCCAGCAAACGAAAGCGGTTTTCTTTATTTCTCAAAATCTGAATTTTCAGGGTGAAAACAAGGCGAAAACTGTGTTCTGTGGTTGAGTTGATGTGTTTTTACGTTCATAGACTATGGTGCATTGTAGTGTTTCAGGCTGCAATAGCCGCAGTGAACGTAAAATCGACAACATAACCTTTCATTCGTAAGTACACTATTTAGACTTTATTTCGGCCCTAATTGATAAAAATGAATACAGATTATATTTATTAAGACTCAAATGACGGCTTCAAAGTACAGAAATAACGAAATAAAACTTAAATGGTCAAGAAAATAATCGTATTTTGTAGTATTATGCACCCAAATTAAGTAGGTAAGTAAAATGAAGCCAGGCGGCCACTTTCCTGTGTCTCCTGAATTTAGTCGGGTACCACGCGTATTGGGGATACCAGCAATTTACTTGAATTTACCCATGCAATATTACCCACAATTGAGGTAAAATAGTGACGACCTAAATTAAAAATAATATCTATTTAATACAAGCTAAGAGATCTGTAGTCACACCAACCTTCCCATACTACTTTATGAGACAATAGGAGTTAGCGGAGATACAGACAAACAGGCGCGGACAGCGACTTCGATTTATTTATATAAGTATAAATCGAAGTCTCAATATATTGATGATTATAAGAAAAAATACATCGCAAATTATCAATAGTCCTATTAGTTTATCGTATATAAAAAAAAACATGGGGTAAATCATGGGGTAATATTCTCTTTTCTGGTAACACTGCGTAATCAATGTACTTTGTTTCTCTCCCTTAGGGGTATACGCCAAATGACAACTCTATTCATCCTTTATAAGGTCGAAACGCACTTGCGCTGCGTAGCGCGGCGCTGCAGTGGAACTACGCGGCTTATGGCGGAAACACACTACCGTGTCGGGGCGTGTCGTGTCGCGCCAGAAGCATATCGCGTTCATACATTTTATATGGTTAGGAGCACATTTGTAGGGCGTGTCGTGTCGTGACTCGCTCTGTCGTGGCGCGGACTGCTCTTTGATCTGTCATACATTTTGTTAAAGGTGATATTGTTTTCTAAAAATGTGCCTGCCGAACTTCACTTCATTTAAATTCATTGAACTTCGCGTGAGTGTAGAACTAACCAGCAGTCATTGACCAGAACAGTAGCGATAACAAGTATGGCAACACTTTGTTTTAAATGTCATGTCTGTCATTCTTTGATTTTAGAAGGAATGTTTACGTTGTGTTCGATTTGAAATTTTCATATTTTTTACAGAAAATATCAATGGATGAATTACGAGGGCCTAATATTCAGATAGTTTTGCATGTAAAAGAGGGTAAAGTTAATTGAGAATTTCTTAACATGTATTGTGAATGTCTATAATCAAACAATGTAACATTACAGTTTTTTAAAATAACTATAAATTTTAGGTCTTGGTTTTGGCTTTTTGCGAACTCCTTTTATTGTGAGTGGTTCTCTGAATGGTTATGTATTAGAGACTGATCCTGCTGTGCCGACTCATGCACCAGTATTCGACGCACAGCTTGTTTGGGAGGCCGACAAACGGAAGTTTCGAAGGTATGTGTTTTTTTTTGCAAAAACATGATTCAAGCCAAAATTAAATTATATAAACCAAAAGGCGATTCTCTGACCTATAAACTTTGCAACCTCATACTGTGTAACTCAGGCAAAAAATACTAAGGCGACTCTCTGACCAATAAGTTTAATTGAAACACCTTGGAAACACCAAAACATTTTTTCAAACGGATTTCACTTCTTGAGGAAGATTTTAGAGTGCACAACAAATATGCTGCAATCCTTAGAAGTCAACCAAAAGCTTCACTTTCATTAATATTGATACTAGCGGAACGGAAGTCTGCAGTTTTACCATCGCAAACCCATTTCCGTGGTGATCATAAATTATGTGTTCAGATTAATGTATGCTGCATTATGAGAGTAATTAAAAAGAGATGTCCTAGTGGACACCCACTAATGGGGCAGTGGATGTTGTAATTAAATAGTTCGAACAACCAAGCCATTCTCCAACACGCTATGGAAACAGTTGGAGATGCAAACTGTGTCTCTGTGCTCCATGGGTGGCGGTCATTGCTTAACATAAGGTGACCCGCAAGCTCCTTTGCCAACCTTATACAAAAAACAAAAATACATCAAGCCATTTTTGTATGAAAAAAAGCATTTAAATGCCTTTCTATTTAATTAATAGAAAACTGTGTTTGTTAAATTTTAGTCTTCGAGTGCAAAATGTACCGGTGAAAGTAGAAGTGTTCACAACTAGTACCCAAGGAAGAAAGGACAAAGTTGGTTATTTACTCTTGAGTCTACTCGGAGCTCAGCCATGTCCATCAAATAAGATTATTGATGTGAGTTCATTTGTTTTATTTTAAAGTTTTTCAGGTTTTCTGTATAAATATAAATAAATATAAATAAACAGCAAGGTGCATATATCAATTATAAAGGTCATGATACAATAAGGTCTCAACTATCCCTTTTTTTTTTGTCAGTAACAGCCAGTTAGTTCTTTTTTCATTATTATTTTTAATTTTTTTAACCGAGCTTTAAGGGAGACCGACAACACTTACAATTTCTCTGGTATTGCAAATATGGTGATAACTCGCCATCATTAGTTAGTTGCTTCTAGCATAAAAAAAAATATCTATCCATTTCTTCTTTTCCAGGGTTTCTAGTGATATTATTGTCAGGCTTATAATCCACATACCTTTTTTTATTTTAAATATGACGTTGCCGTTTATCCCGCTTTCCCGTGGGAATTTCGGAAAATCCCTGCTTATCGGATGCCTACCTTATACAGAGAACACCCCTCCAAATTTCAGGTCTCTACGATCAGCAGTTTAGGCTGTGCGTTGATTCTCAGTCAGTTATTCTGGACAAAGCATTTTATACATATAAAAAACTATTATACAGAAAAATTATATTAAAAAATATTGCTTGAAATTTCAGGTAAAGCACACTTGGCACAGACTGCTTGGAGTGAGATCAGAAGGGAAGTGCTGTCATCCTCAGCTAATGTTGAGTTTGTCCATCGAAGACAGAGGTAGCACTCCTACACCTGTAAGTACGAATTCCTAAAAATTATATCTTTGCTTATTAATTATAAATTTTTTTTAAAGGCCTGGGAGTCAGGTGCTTAGCAATACACCTGTAAGTTCACTGTCCCTTATACTAATAAATAACCAAAACAAATTCCATACCGTGACTTTGTCAGTGGAGAATAACCCATCCACATGTACAAATATTCTATTTCATGAAGGCCTTTGGCTATTATTGTTGTAAGGCGTGTACATGCACATTGTTTATGTGTGCGTGAGCGATAATAAGAGCGTTTCCGAGGTTACACACACTACAGTAATGTGCATGTGAACGTTACAACATTCACAGCCAAATGTTCTTCGTGGAATAGAACATCTGTATATTAACTGGACCGTGAATGTGTGAACTTATAAATTCTCTTAATTTTCTGGTAGTTTATATGCATAATAAATGTTACTATTGTCTACTATTTGTCATGGACTGTTATTTCTTATCCCACTAATATTATAAAGGCGAAAGTGTGTGAATATGTTTGTTACTTCATCAGGCTCAAATGGCTGGGCCAATTTTTATGTTATTTCGTATGTAGGTAGCTGATACCTTTGATTAACACATAGGGTACTTTTTATCCCGAAAAGTACGCGATTCCCGTAGGATTTGGTCAATAGTCTGATAGGCGATCAATGGCGCTTAACAAAGTAGATAATATAATATAATACTTTATTAAAAAATGCACTTGTTACATTTAGTTGACAGCTCTGAAGCTGTGTTAGTTAAAACTGTGCTTCAGGCTTCAGGCTTCCCACACTGTAGTTGTACTTGTACAATAGTACAACTACAGTTAGATGGCGCTGCTGTGTAGCTAGTTTATAATAATGTTTATTATATAAATAAAATCATTTTACAGAGAAATGAGCTACGTATGTTCCATAGCAATGAAGTGGCGTACCCTCCAGCATATCAAGACTCGAATACAGTCACAGGAAAGAGCATGCTGTTGACATTAAGTGAGTAATGTAATATTGTGCACTTCCACTAGTACAGTCGGCAAATGAAAGAGGTATACATGATAGAGAAAGAGCTAATTTTTTAATGATTATAATGTAAGATATGAAACTTTATAATTTATTATTTAACTAGCTTTTTCCCGCGGCTTTACTCGCGTTAATTTTATGACATAGATCTCGACAACAAAACAACCCATAGCGCGACTTATGGCGCCATGTGTTGGCCGATAGAATCCCATACAGCGCCCTCTATAGTGGAAAAAACATTTTCCCATTGGAATGACATACTTTCACGGGATAAAAAGTAGCCTATGTTGGACTAAGTACCCCTTACAATATATATACAAAGTTTCATAATGATCGGCTGATTAATCAAGCCGTGAAGGAATAACAAACAAACAAACTTACTTTCTCATTTATAATATTAGTACGAGTATGATAAATAACAATATTGAAAAAAAAATCAAGTAAACCTTTTCATGCAATATTTAGATGACTCAGTATCATATTTGCCTAGAGCTCTGGATACCTTTTTCATTTGTTGACTGCACATAATAATTTTATAGCTGAATTGTTTGAGACTCTTTCACATAAACTTATTCTCACACGACAGAACGACTTATTCTCACAAAATATCTGCATATGGTGGAATACCGATTGCAGATTTTAAAGAAATGTTTCATATATTCTGTCTATACTTTTAAATTTCAGATGAATACTTAGCAGAAAGCAAGAAGACGGTTTCTTCCCCAGATCTACAACCAAGATTGATGTGTGATGAAGGCCTCATACAAATTGGTAGTGGGAAACACCTTTTCGTGCTCAGCTTGGCGATTGCGTCTGTGGAAAATTTAGATCTGGTAAGTAACCAATAAATGTGAAGTATTATTTTGTGTGTGGTTAGCCAGATCCACACCAGACGATGCAACGCGATCCAAATGCGCGCGACAGGATCTCGATCCAAATGACAGGCCCGGTGGACGATTGGCTAGCAATAGTCACTTTATTCCAATGGCAGCGGGTTCGAATCCTGCGCAAGGCAAACATTTGTGTGCATGAACATGTCTGTTTGCCTTGGTCTGGGTGTTTTCTATGTATAATAAGTATTTATTTTAGAAAAAAATCTTTAAGTAAGTATACTTATCAGCAATCTAGTACCCATAGTACAAGCTTAGTTGCTCAGTTTGGGACTAGATGGCGTTGTGTGATTCGTCCAAGAATATTTATATTTATTTAATTCGTCCAATAGAATACCTCGCGCGAGGCACGTCCATCTCAAACGCCCATTTGGATCGCGTTGGATCCTCTTCTGTGGATCCGGCTGTTAAGATTTGAAATGACATACGATGACGTAGTTTCCCTGACGATCTCATACATATCGACAAGGTCTACAAAGCTTTTATATTGTTTTGATATTTTCAGCTTCTACCAGAGGATGGTGACAAGGATGCCGTGGATTACTATATGTCTTATTCTGTATTCACACATAATATAATGACAGACAGGTATATATTTTGGGCAATTCTCTTATTATAAAGTAGTATACTGCTTATTGACTATGTAACTAGTTTGTTTAAGTAAATTTTAGTTTTATTTTTGATATTTGGCAGGGTGGCGGCCAGCTCGTCCCTAGGCGCGCAGTGCAGCGCGCACTTCAACCAGCGCACGTCGCTGCGCGTGCGCGCCGCCCTGGCTTCGCTCGCCAACTACTTCGCGCAGTGCCCGCATCTCGTCACGCGCGTGTGCCGAAGGGAGAAGGATATCGGTATCAATAATAGCATTACTCATTTTTTTAATATTTTCCAATAGTTCGAATTCCACCAGCCAGTCTAACATGCTTACATTCGAGATAGTTTCTCGCATGCGACAAAGGTTCTTCGTCAATAGCAATGCCTGTTTTGTCTACTATAGACATAATCGAGATTCGCTATTGGCAGAGCGGAACGACAAAATTTTGTCGCGTTTGTCATGTTAGCCCGGCTGGAAAGGTAAAATTTTTCTTTAAAACCATTTACCATTTCGGTAACAAAAAAAAAGGTATGGCGAAGGGAGAGCTTTAATGAGATTGTTGCTCCTTGACTGAATACACAAGAGGTACTCTGTATGTCCTTTGTTTTAATTAGACGCGAGGAATGTAATTGTATGTAAGATGATATGTACGCGTCTATTAAAGCAGGTAGGGGCCACGCCCACCTGACGTCACGAGTGTAAAGTTCGTTGCAATAAACACAGTGCGCTGTTAGCTACGGTCTGTTTTACTTGTCTCCCACGCACCTTTATATCTAACATAAATCATAATGGAATGTACTATTTCTATAATAATAATGTATTGTATTATTATATTATAATTCTTGGACAAATCACACAACGCCATCTACTTCCAAACTAAGCAAGGCTTGTACTATGGATATTATTAGATTGCTGATAAAAATACATAAATACTTCTTTTTTTTGTAAATAAATACTTATTATACATAGAAAACAACCAGACCAAGACAAACAGACATGTTCATGCACACAACTGTTTGCCTTGCGCAGGGTTCGAACCTGCGGCCCTTGGGACAAAGCGGCCATTGTTAGCCACTCGACCACCGGGCCTGTCAGTGTATACCTGTACACTACACATGTATCAATTAAACAATACTATTCTTTTTCGCAGGAATTTGTAGCATGGACCTCCGAAAGTTAGTTCCTACGGAAGATATCCAGCATTTTCTAAACAAATTTTGCAACAATGATCAAGCTTTGACCATCCACGAGCGATGTTACATTCTCCGCTGTGAGGGTACTTCAAGAGACGAAGTTAGAAGACCGTATGTCGATGTGGAAATGAGTTTGAAGTATCTTGGAGTTCAGGAGAAAGAGGTACAGCCAACGCCGAAAATAGTTTTTAAAACACATTTAAAAAAAGTTAGAGATTGAATTATAGCTGTCACTTGCCAAACTAAAGAAAAAAAAGAAAGAAGATGCGGAGCGGATCATCCGCTGTGCCCTACCTCTCATTCTTAAATTAAAAATTTATAATGAATTAGAAAGAAAAACGTATTTATTTAGTGCTAATTATTGAGCAGACGTTTATTTTTCTCGAACTTAAATTTCAAAAGTCATTATATTTGTGAATTTGTAAATTGGATGATGGGTCGTTTTTACAAAGCATTATTTACTTATTTATCAAATAAGATTAACAGCAACATACAAAAATAAAGAAACTAAAGGCTAATACAAATCGTAGGTAAAAATAATATTGTCAATAATTAAAATAAAGCTCCATTAATTTTGTTACAGAAACCGAAAGTACTAACAGCTCGCAGCGCGACCCAACTGGACAGTAGTAGAAAGAAGGACATAGTGGAACAAGACAAGATATTGGACTGCAAGAGTGGCAGCTGCACCAACTTCGACCAGGAGATCGGCGGTGTTTCATATACTAACATGGCTGCTAGGAACACTGCTAGGTAATAATAATAAATAAATAATAAATAAATATATAGGGACAATTCATACAGATTGAGCTAGCCCCAAAGTAAGTTCGAAACTTGTGTTATGGGATACTAACTCAACGTTATTATATTTTATAACAAATACATATATAGATAAACATCCAAGACCCGAGGCCAATCAGAAAAAGTTAGTTTTTCATCATGACCCGACCGGGGATCGAACCCGGGACCTCCTGGGTGGCGGTCTGGCGTGGTAACCATTACGCCACGGAGGTCGTCGAAATGTCATAGGTGATGTCATAGAATGATTAATAACCCTCGGTAGAATGGCTACTTTCCGCCCCGCACCGAATCGCGTTACCTTACCCCAGGCGGGCGCAGTCGCAAAGGTGTGCGATTAGTGAACTAATGTGTAGACGTGTGCGCATACGTGTGTGCGTGTACAGACGACAGTGGCCTATGTAGTAGAAATAGGTAATTATTTCACGCGCGTTGTATGAAGTGTTCGGGGTGTGGTAATGTACAAGTCAGCTGCAAAGAAACGTGACCGCAAAACTAAGAATTAAGTTTTGTCATGTAATTTTGAATGTATTTAAACGAAAATTAATAAAAATTTACATTTTGATTACGTCTAGTATACGATGAAATTTCCTTGAAATCTGATTAGATCTTCCTTCGTTTGGGGGTTTGTTCTATTCCACACAAGTAATGCGTATGTCGTTATATGAAGAATCATAATGGAGGA
The DNA here is from genome assembly GCA_905163395.2 of Endotricha flammealis. Lineage (NCBI taxonomy): Eukaryota > Metazoa > Arthropoda > Insecta > Lepidoptera > Pyralidae > Endotricha > Endotricha flammealis. The sequence continues at coordinate 4,283,463 of LR990867.1, forward strand.
ATATCTGTCGGTTTTCATTGTGTTGGGGGGGAGGGGGGCTTCTTGCTCTTCTTGCGAAAAATACAAAAAAAAACATCTCCGGTATTACCGATGTTTATTGACGGCGGTATTATTATTATTAGTTGCTGTGGGCTTTAAAATACTGCTTTGACCATTGCTGATCATTGTAGTGCCCTTTATTAAATTTCCCTGACCAGCCGGTTGCTTCTAGGAACTTCCAAATGTGCGCAGAGAGCTGTTGTATCTCCTCTGGAAGCAAAATATGCTGTCCTAAGTATATACTTCATTTGTACATAAGTGGTCTGTAGAAATGAAATGAAATGATTTATTTTGCGTATGGAGGAGGAGCAGAGTATGTGCATGGCACTTTCTCTTGCCGGCGGTAACCATTTTATGTTCTGGTCCACATGCTTGTTGCCTGCGATATGATAAAAAAAATATTACTAGTTCAGACGGCAAAATTGTATAATTAGAGAACTGGCACAGAAATTATGCTTTTTTTTAAATATTACAGATACAAAAACGCGTCAGGCACAGCAGTCCTGCAAAGCAACGAATTGGCGGAAATGATCAAGAAGATGTGCGATTCCTTCACGCTGAGCCACGAACGAATTCTTGCGGCTCAAGAGAGACCCCGAACCTGCGATATGCAGGTGCAGTGTGACCCACAACCGGAACAAAAGGTTTATTTAATTTTAACGTGAAAAGGTACTAGATAGACAGTTACTTTCGCATTTATAAAAGTAAGGTTTGATGATTTTTACAGCAAACTGAAGAATTATTAAAGGGTGATCGACAAGATGCTCCTAGAATTCAAGTGGAAATTGTTACACCTCGGAGCGATGACCGGAGACCAGAACAAAGGCGAGTACTTAAATATGTTACCTCGTCACTCTCAAATGGCTGGGTCAATTTCTATGATATTTGGTATGTAGGCAGCTTAGGGTACTTTTTATCCCGAAAAGTACACGATTCCCGTTGGGTTTGGTCAAAATTCTGATATAGATCGCGCTGCTGTGCATAAAATTAAACGCGGGTAACACCGCGGGCAGCAGCTAGATATACACGAAAGTCGAACGTCGAACTTCATAAAATAATAGTGTTTTTCAATTTTTCAGCGTGCCCGTGAACTTGGAAACTCGTCGAAGCGACACATGTATTGAGCATACCATACAAACAGAGAAAGGTAAATTATTCTCACTACATAAGCTTAGTTCGCACACAGCGTGATGTGAAACTAGGATGTAAACACTGATTTTTTTAACTTGACCAATGTAGTAAACAATCTTAGCATGTCTTTTTATTCAAATATCCAAAACCGATAAATCGCCAGAATAATAAGAGTGTTGTGTTAAATGCCATTTCTTCTTCTTCTTCTTTCTTCATTTGGGTGTGAATGATAATTTTAATTGCCTATTTTCGTTAAAACGACGTGCTAAGATTGTTTACTGCATTGGTCAAGATAAAAGAAACAGGGTTTACATTTATTAATTTCCACTTACAGTCCATCTTTACAGGTTAACACCTAATGCAATAGTGTAGCTTCTACTTATCATATTATTTATTAAATTATCCTATAAAGGTTGGGTCACACACACACACCACACCACAGTTTCGATACAGTACCGGCAAAGTGAAAAATATTCTTTCATACATTCTCTATGAACGTATCCCCTGCACTGTGTCGTCACTGACACTGACAAGTGGGGCTACGTTCATAGAGAATGTTTATAGGAATATTTTGCACTGTGTTGGTACTGTATCGGAACTGTGGCTTCACTGCTATGGGTGAATCAAACTAATAATTATTACAAAAAGTCAAAAAGTGCTGTTCTGGAGAATCACTCACAGTACAAAAGAATAGGTCGATGTCCTTGGCTTAGCTCGGAAAGCGCGCGACAGCGGCGCTTTATTCAAGAGATTGGACCTCCTGCGTACATGTCAAATTTTCATTTTACGTTTTACTTTTGAATTGGCGATATTTCCAGATACGGTGAAGAGGTTGATATCGTCCGCAGACCGTGACGCCATTATGCAGAAGTTCGTCGACGAGCTCGAAGACTGGAAGGAGAAACAACAGGAGTTGTATAAATGTCAGGTAATCTCTACAAGAAGATTTCCTAATTTGCATGCAGTTTTTAAATATTTTAAAATGTTAAATTAGTCGCGATTCGCGAAGCATAAAATGACCGGTTATTAACTATCTTTGTCGCCCCCGCCCGAAATATATTGTGTCACGTTCACACAAGCGCAATCACCATTGCGTCATTGTTACAAAATATAAGTAACTAGCTTTTTTGCCCGCGACTTCGTGTGAAGTTCCGGACCAGTTCCCGTGGGAACCACATTGAATTTCGGGAAAAGCTATAGCCTAATCTACTCCCTGATAATGTAGCTTTTTAGTGGTGAAAGAATTTTTGAAATCGGTCCAGTAGTTTCGGAGCCTATTCAATGCAAACCAACAAACAAACAAACAATCAAATCTTTCCTCTTTATAATATTAGTATAGATAACAGATTATTGTACGAACTGCTTCCTTGCTTCGCGACCGCGCTCGTTACTAGACGGCGAAAAAAACCAGTGTCAAATAGTTTTAAAGTATTTTAAAATAGTATGCAGATTAGTATTAATAACATTCATGACAACAAGGTTAGTCATACATGCATGCTTGAATGTGCCATAATCTCTGGAGTGTGTGTGCTTAATCATATTATTTTTTTGCTTAATTTTTGAGTAAGGTAACTTATGACTTTTCAAGTATACATTGATTGCAAGTTCTCACAAACATATTCCAGTTGAAACGCAAAGAAGAATACCATCTAGAGTTACTAGCCAAAGAGTGGGCGAAGAAGCGAGTGGAGCTGGAGTGCAAGCTGACGAGGGGCGTCGACCAGTGCCGCAACTTGGCTGCAGATCTCAGCCGAGCTACGGACGACTTCCGTCTCAGGGGGTACAGGAATAGCGAGAGGGAGAAAAAGGTAACAGAATAACTTAACTGATAATCATATTTATACGATGAATTGCTGTGCTCGTGCTATCATATTGTTATTTAATTACAAGCTGACCTGGCGAACTTTGTTCCGCCTTAGATTACTCTACCCTACCCTTACCCTACCTAAATCCAGTAATTAGATTACCCTACCCTACCCTTACCCTACCTAAATCCAGTAAATACAGTCAATAAATTGTTTCATTTATATAAGGTCCTAATTTATTAATGAACTTCCTTTTAACACATGACTATATAGGTTACATATGATCGTTTAAGCAAGGAAATAATGGTCTAGTATTCAGTGAATATGGCTTTATGCAGCAAGCAACATTTTTCTAATTATTTACAATACAATCTTTCTTTTTACTGTATACTAGACCATTACTTCCTTGCTTAAACGATCATATGTAACCTATATAGTCATGTGTTAAAAACTTAAAAGGAAGTTCACTAATAAATTAGGACCTTATATAACTTCTTTATTTGTTGTAAATCGGTAAAGTACTATAAGTCTTTGGGATTAGTATGCATAAATGCGTAGATAAACAGACTTACCAAAATGTATAACGTATATACTCGTATTTATTTGCTATAATAAATTTATATTTTGTTATAGTTACTTGAAGCGAAAAAAGCCTTGGAAACACATTACACAGCGAAGTACCAGGATTTGCGCGAGGCGTCTCAGAAAATGGAGGACGACATGAACCATCGGCTCAAGCTGAAGGACATGCGCATAGAGGAGCTGGAGATCAAGATGCAGCAGCTCGAGAAACAGATCGACGTTCTTAAGGTGAGGAACCAATGTCTATTATATGAAATAATAATAATCGTTTTATTTCTATCAACTCAGGTCATCGCCCAAACATGAAAAACACAAGCATAAATTCAAATTCTATTGTTCCTCAGTATGTGAACCATCGAGCAATGGTTCACATATTAAAGATCAAGTCTATTTGCCAATGGGTTCTTGAATGAATTTTTGTTGTAAAATGTTTTTTTATTTTTATTTGTTTAGATAATGGGCTTTAATAATTAGAAAGAAAGAAATTAACTTTGTAACACTTTTCGAAGACTTGCTGAACTGTATGTAAAAATTATCAAATTTTGAACAATGTTCAAACAAAGTGTTCACTTAAGCAGAGAGGAACTTTACTTTGCGCCGGCATTAGAACTTGTGTGAAACATTTAAAGTTTTAAAGATTCGATTTTAATCTAAAATATGACAGTAATATTAGATTTTTTTTAAATATCATAGTCAAGAATCGAACCTAGCTTAAAAAAGCTAACCTAATGTTTTATAACGTTAGTAATTTATGTGTTTATATTATTTTAAGTATTCTAAATAAAATATAAATGAATAATTATTTCAGACGAATCTGAAGAATACTGAGAAAGATGCAGAGAGCCGTTACTCTGGTTTAACAAAAGACCAGACCGCCAGCTTAATCCAAGAATTAGTAAGTATAAAAACTTATTTTACTAACTAAATTATAAAATTTTAATTATAATTACTATTTTATAATACTTTCATTTGTGTGATTTATTTTAATTTCTTAGTGAACATAATTATAAACAAAGGCATTATTGCATGCATTTGGTGTCGTTTCTTTTTATTTTTTTCTCGTTTATTTTATCAATTATTATTACTCTTTTCAGTATTCAATTGGCTTTCCGAAGTATAATGACTTTACTCATATAGTCTTATTTTTATTAAAATATGAAAAATTCTCAATAAATATTGAAAGTTACAATATTAAAATTAATAAATATTACACCAGCGCTGCCTAGAAGAGAAGCTGGACAGCGCGGTGCAGTCCAAGGCCTTCTTCAAGGAGCAGTGGGGGCGCGCCGTCCGGGAGCTGCATCTCATCAAGCTGCACTCCAGGAAGCAGATGCTGACGCAGTTGCAGCAGGACAGACGGCAGCTCGGCGAGATGGGGTCGGTCGTCGTAGTTTTTTTATACCACTAAGGTGGCAAACAAGCTTACGGCCCGCCTGATGGTAAGCGGTCACCGTAGCCTACAGACGCTTGCAAAGCCGGGAGTATCATTCGCGCATTGCCGACCCTGTAAAAATCTTTTAATGCTCCTTTTGAAGAACCCCATATGTATAGTCTAAAAAAAAAAGACCTCGGCGGGGATCTCATTCCACAGCTTCAGCGTTCGCGGGTAATTGTATATTAACGTCCCATATATCCTACTAATATTGTAAAGGCGAAAGTTATGTTTGTTACTTCTTCACGTTAAAATTGCTGGGCCAATATTTATGATATTTGGTAGATACCTCACACCTTGGATTTACATATAGGGTACTTTTATCCCGAAAAGAACGCGATGCCCGAGGATTTGATCAAAAGTCTGATATAGATGGCGCTGCTGTGCATAAATAAATACACGCAAACGTAGTTGCTCGTGTTTCACTAGTAGTGTTATAATTGTTGGTAGTTGTACAAATATCATCAGATTCCGCAAACCTGCCATAGAGGAGAAGTAAGGATCCATATTGAAATAAAGTTTATTTGTTTCATTATACTCGTACAGTCAGGAGCATGTTGAGCTTTACACTTGTAGTACAATTTTGGCTCTTATGACATAGAACTTAAGAATGGTACAAAGTCCGATGTGGTGTAAAGGTCGACCTGCTCTTGACTGTACATCACTGAAACTGCCAGTCGAATTTAAAAATATATTTTTGTGTTGGATGGCCCAAATTATTCAACAAGGTTATACTGCTTCCTGCTTGCCAGTTTGTTCTACCCAAGTATAATAAATAATATTTTTTTATCAGTTTGGATACGATTGAAGATCAAGATGAGAATATGAATAATCAAAACGTGGACATAAAGAAGTTAAAAGATGATTTTTACGTGGACCTGTTAGCCAACACACCGGCTCTGGAGTCGCATTCTATAATAAGTAAGTTACACTGTTAAAAAAGTAAAAAAATAATAATTGTGTAATAATTTGAACATTGATAGACATAATTGTAGGATTACTCAAAACATATTAGAATCCGACGATTCCTAATCCTAATTATGAGTATTATGTATTAGTGTTAAAAATGCTAGTAAATATTTGTAACAGTAGTGTGAGAGCACCATTATTACTAATTTACGTTTGTATGTTTATTTCACAGATAAATCTATCACTAAATAGATTATACAAAACTAGTTTTACGACGGTTATTTTGTTGCAGGTAATTCTGGTCCTGGTGGGATGGACATGTTTGACGACATGAAGTAAGTAAGAATAGGTTTTTTTAGAATATGGTTACCACCATTGAGCGCTACAGCAATAAATGACACGATCGAGTCCGGCTATTTTTATTCAAGTTTACAGAGAATATAATCTCCAAAGCACAAGCACGTTATATATTGTTTTAAAATTGATATTTATAAAGATTTAATAGTCAATAATAGAAATAATAAATTAATAGTTACATAAACATAAGGATAATAGGCCATTGTGACGCCTAAATGTGGAAACAGAAAATAAGAACTTGTTTTAACACTTGCGGATAGCCTCACAGTCAATTTTTTGTCATGTAACTCCAGATAGTAAAAATAAACTAAATTTTGAATTCAGAAAAAATTATACCATTTTGTTTTCTATATTCAGGACGACACCAAAGAATCCAATGAACGAGAAGTTGACTGACCTCATCGCACAGAGAGATTCCCTCATTCGGCAGGACAACCCCGATGAAGACATACTGAAGCAGATGAACTATGAAATACGGAACTTGCTGCTCAATTGTGGAACTTGACTTTTATAGAATAATGGCTAATTGAATTCAAAAATTTATATTGCCTTGGAATAGTGCCGCCTTGAGAACATAGCTTTTGAATATTATAAAATCGACGCAATCTTCCATACTTATACTACTTTTTTTTTTCATAACAATTTTTTTCATTGTTTTGAACATAATATTACTAGTACAAACCATTAATTTAAACATAACTTACAACAATTTCAATATTTAGCAATTATGTGTAACAACTTACAATTTTAACAAAATAATTATCAGTATATAATAATTACCTATTCACAATTAATCTATATCTATATATATAAAAATGAAACCCGTTTTCCGTTGTCACGACATAACATGAAAACGGCTTGACCGATTTGGCAGATTTTTTTTTTTTTAGTTTTCTAATACTCTGTACAAGGTTCTTACGGAAAAAAATATTAAGAAAATCTCTCAGAAAGATTGAAAAAAAAACGAAACAGTACCCGGGCGAAGCCGGGCCGGGCAGCTAGTTTAAAATAAAAATTCAATTAAATTATAACAATTTTAATAATAGGTAATTAGGTATATGATAAATTACTTGTTTTTTTCAAACTAAGCTACTAATAAAGACTTAATGTGAAAACACTAATCAATAAAAAAAACTAATTCTTAACAGTCCATTTGTTTATAGAAATATTTTCCGCTAATTCTTACACCACGCAGGCCATGAATATTGGTGTTATTTTCGCGGCTTTTATATCCAGATATTTTTTTAATTCTGGAAACGGAATCAACAGGATTCGTTTGTGTGCGCTAATTTATGCGTAATTTCCAAACATAAGTTTAGTGCCGAATTGATGAGCTATTCCAAGACAGAGTTATTTATTAATTTGTTATCTACTCGTATCAAGTATTGTTTGTTGACATTTTAATGGTATTGCTAATGTTATTAAAATAAATTGAATTTTATTTCGTATACACGATTTTTGTCTTTGATCGTACTGTTTCTTGTAATGGATGTGGTGTGATGTGCGTTCTTTCCCACTAGTCCCCGTGTGCCTGAAAGTATGAGTGTTTGCTATGAACATCGAGTAGTAGTATCCCTTGCTATGAACGAGTAAAAACTAGTGCAAAAGAAATAAAAAATGTGAAATGTGTGTCTCTACATTATTTATGTGGGTTCGAATCCCGCAATATTACAAGCTTTGTTTAGATTGGGACTAGATGGCGCTGTGTATTCGTCTAGAAATAAATATATTTTTCTTCTGTAAGTTTGTAGCGATAGTTTGTAGGCACTTCTTACGTTTTGTCCGCCGATTTCAATTACAAACTGGTCTTTCCTCAATAGTATGCAATGAAAAATGAAAAATTAGCACATAAAGATATAATTTTATACGGAAGTCGGATGTTCTGTGTTTTGTTTATTTGGCCTTGCTTGCTTGGTTGTATGTACAAACGCGGACACAGCTGTGTATCCATTGAAGACGCAACTGAGAGAAAATATTACTGTTCGAAAGGGATAGAGATATTTCTGTCAATTTCAATGTAGTTTCAAGTTATCCAAAGTAATGATTCTTAATTCGGTCGTATAATAGGGATAGAGTTTTCATGAAAACGCCCCTAGTTGGCGCCACTTTGACAAGAGGTCCTATCCAAAAGTAAAAGTCAAAATGTCAATGTCGATATAGGTAGGCGCTTTATCACTTTTGACAGGTTTCTGGACCTGACGTCTCAGTGCTGCCGCCTAGTGGGTGTCTCTAAGGGGTGTCATTTCAGAAAACCCTCAAAAATTCATGAATTGCCGAAGCAACAATTTATTCTATTTAGCCTTTTTAAGGTTCAATAATAAATTTTAAAAACCATGTTTACTAGATTCAAATTAGCAACGGACACCATTAACGATTTTTTTGTTTAATTTAGTATTTAATGGCTATAACAACATTATTGGTTCCTAAAGACTCTTCACTATAAAAAGTTTTCCACTACCTATACTTAATTTATATCAAACAGTTCGTATATCTATAACTGTCGTCTGACTTTAAACTCTCCACTAGAAAATTATATGCACTCAACAAGAAAACTCAAACAGAACCATATGACTATGGTTCGATACAATCTTGACTTTTATTCGAACTCTTACTTAAATAAAAACTTCATGGTTATCTCAGACAAAAAACAGAAAAAGTATATTTTCTCGTAAAACGTCAAAAATCTATATTCTGTCCTTTTTCCTGTCTAACTGACACCGGAGGATAATTTTAATACAAATTTAATAAAAAATATTGCAAAAAAAAATGCCCGCACGTCTCACCCTTGCTGAAAGAATACGCATTGTTGTTCTTGGAGAAATGGGAATAAGAGTTGCCCAGATATCCCGGGAACTAAATGTGCACGTAAGTTTATAAAATTTTTCTTCTAGTGTTTTTCCGTGTTTGTCTAAGTAAGTATATGTTTAGATGATGACACACCTGGTTCTGGTTTTTAACAGCACTGATTGTGTTTTTAGAGACGGTCGGTATACGAGGACGTGTTACAATGGAGGCTTAAGAGCCATGGTCGCTAGCCACTCACTGCACCCCTTATGACATCTTTGTGTATCTTGTAGTTTATTTTTTCAATTGAGATTATACCTACTGAGTCATAATGCTTGTTACAGATTTCAATGCAGACAGTGCGTCGTCGCTTAAATGAAGGGGGCCTGCAGCGACACATACCGGCCCGAAAAATATTACTCACCCAAGCGCATTCAATTTTGACTGGATCAATAATATAGTCATATTTGTAGACGAAAAGACTTTCAAGTCGGATAAGGATGGTCGGAAAATATTATACAGGCGGAGAAACGAACGCTATGTAAAAGATTTTTCACCCTCCGTTTGAAAAACCCGGGATCATATTAGAGGATGGAAACACGTGAGCTGGCAGCGAGTTCCACGTTGTTGAATTATTCGAAGACAAATTAGCAGATTGGCTGCTTTACCGAATGGGGTATTGACTTAAAATATTGTAAAATAATTGAACTGTTGCACATAAAATTAAAATAATGTAAATAAAATAATAATGATAAATGATTGTTTTTATTTAGAATATGTTATGATAGTCGTTATAACGGTAACAAAGAAAATATCTGATATATAAATAAATAAATTTATAGGGACAAATCACACAGATTGAGCTAGCCCCAAAGTAAGTTCGAAACTTGTGTTATGGAATTCTAACTCAACGATACCTACTATATTTTATAACAAATACATATATAGATTTAAAACATCCAAAACCCGAGGCTAATCAGAAAAAGTTCGTTTTTCATCATGACCCGACCGGGATTCGAACCCGGGACCTCCTGGGTGATAGTCCGGCGTGGTAACCATTACGCCACGGAGGTCGTAAAATATAAAACGATACATACTCTGATTGGACGTGAGTGGACGCCGCGCCGCGGCCAATCAGAGAGTTTGGCTAGTATTCTGTGGTTTGGCCGAGGCTTAACCGAATTTTCCCGATTCGAAAACCCGACGAAATTAAGTTAAATTACTTAGCCACTGGCTAGGATTCATAACTGTCAACGTCCAATGCGAGTCTCATTCCTGCAAATATGACAGGAGAAAATGTGTATCATTAAGTATGTTGCCGTTTGTACATACACATACCATGCCGTTTGTGCTACAATCATCGAAATAATATTACTACGTATGGAAATGACAGCGCCTTCAAATTTTGGCGCCGCGTTCAGCCGTGCGGGGCGCGCCCCTCCCTGGCCCCGCCCCCAACCGAGTCATAGAATATGACATTACTACGCAGGGGCGACACTTTGTTTATATTCTGCCTATTGGACATCTAACTGATTATTTTATTTTATTACAATATTTTATTTTACTTAATAGAAAATAGGTATAATATTAGCTTTATAGGCAGTGATTTGTTATTTACAACTCCTAGGTGATTATAACCAAACCAAATACTATAGAAACTCTACCGAGTTAGTTTCTATAGTTTTTGTTATAACTGTAGGTTGTGTGCGCTGTGCGAGCTGAATTGCACCTTATTGTTTCGTAGCGAGAGTCCCTATTTCTTTAATTGATTTTGCGGAGTGAATCTTCTGTACGTAGTACTATTATCTATTATGTGGTATGGGGACAAAAGTTTTGTTCGCGGTGTCCGTTCTATACGTAGTAATATTATTTCGATGGCTACAATGGTATTTATGAACGGAACTACAACTCCCGTTCATATTGTATGTCACTTTTCGACAGTTCGCTTTTGACTTTTGACAAAATGTATGAAAATATGCCACAGTAAGCGTTCCATCGATCCATTTGGCACGCTGTCGATCCAAAGTTCGCCCATGAATGTGAATACTCAAACTGTCGGTCCAAATGGATTGGCTTGGCACGATGGAATAATGTAGAAAACCAACGTGTTGCTCGTTCGTGAATGCCATGCATGCGATGGCGCGAAGGCCCTAACATAACGCTCTCCTACAAACGTCACTCACGTTCATAAATACCATTGTAGCACTGTACGCTTCTTGTTAAGGGGTTTTTGTACATTTTTTGACATATAAGATTTCGCTAGCATGATAATTTACAAGACAAGTATGCATGACGAAATGGAATCTCGATGTTGTAGTGCAGTGCAGTATTTCATTGCCGTGGGAAATTAAAAAAAATAAAATTGTTTTGATTGGCCGTAATATTTTTGAATACACCAATCACATTGACGAACTTTGACAATCTTTGTGAACAACTTCAAACTTGACGTGAGCTTAGCTTTGACGTTTTATGTATTCACTATACCTACATGGCGTAGAGTTGACTGAAACTAATTTACTGAAAAACTTCCTGTCTCGTTACATTGCCACATTATTACACCGATTATTGCGTTATATAGGATATTGCAAAAAGTATAGCAGTGATTTCATGACAATACATTCGCCTATGGTGCATGATGGCGAAAACGAAAGTTACTGGTGCCACCAGTAGGCTTAAGCAGGACTATCTAAGATTAAAGAACGACCCTGTTCCATATGTTACCGCGGAGCCGGTGCCATCGAACATCCTGGAGTGGCATTACGTGGTGAAGGGGCCGGAGAAAAGTCCTTACGAAGGCGGATTTTACCATGGAAAGATTATATTCCCTAGAGAGTTCCCATTCAAACCACCATCAATCTACATGATCACACCAAACGGGAGGTTTAAGACGAACACGCGACTGTGCCTTAGTATCACCGACTACCATCCAGACACATGGAATCCGGCGTGGTCTATATCAACTATATTGACTGGTCTGCTCAGTTTTATGTTGGAGAAAACACCGACATTAGGGTCTATAGAGACATCGGATTACCAGAAGCGGTGTTTGGCGGCGGAGTCATTGGAGATTAATTTGAAGAATAAAATGTTTTGTGAGTTGTTTCCAGATTATGTTGACGAGATAGATCAACTGCTGAAGCAGCGGCAGGAGCAGATGTTGCAAACAGACAACGGTAACATGAACAGTGATAGTAATGTGACGACAGAACCGCAGTCCAGCATGTACTATATTATGACTAATTTATTTGTGCTTGTCGGATTTGTTTTTCTCGCTTATATGGTGAAATATGTTTTAGTATCAATATCCAATGACTAGTTGTGTTATTATTACATGTAAATAATGTAATTTATTTTGTAAATATCTATTCCATTAGAAGCAAATAGTGATAATTGAATTGGTGATTTCAAAAACTCGCGAGTCATGTAAACCATTATTTTGTCTATTTCGATAATAACTAAGATATTATTTAAGAAATTATTTGATGTTTTTGCTAACAACAATGTCAAAACATTTTTATTTTTATTTTATACATTATTATTATTAGAAATAATTATATTTCTATTATTTATTTAAATCTGTAAATTCAAACTGTATTCAGTTCAAATAAATGTTGAAATTTTTGCAATAGATTTTCCTTTATTATAAAAAGTTTTTTTAAACTCTTCTATTGCAGTGTTTATGGTTCTGGTTTGTGATTTTTGAAATAACCAATTCAATGGTAAACAGATGCAACTTAGTAAAAAGCAATATATAGTCCAAAGTACTTGAATAGCTGGATTATGCTTTATTTTAACTTTTAAGGGATTAGTAGGGTACCATGCCAATAGTGTAGGATTACAATGTATTTACTTACAGCTAGTTTCTGTAACGCGTTTTTAAAGTTAATGACACATTAAATTATAGCTCACTTAAAACAAAGAAGGAAAAAAGTTGTGACTTAATGTGAAATTAAAATGGGTTTCAGAAACTGGTTGTTAAACTCACATTCACTTATTAATAACATAATGATGAGAGCTTACTTTGGCCTGGTCTTCACACAAGGGGAAATAGAAAGCTATTGGGACTCTTTCCAACTTATCAAAATACGGACCTGGGGCCGTACCACAACCTTTCATAACTATCCTTGAACTATTGTGTAAACGAGACGTCGCCTTACATCATGTATTGCACTGTCTCCCTTACTCAGCTGTTCTTGTTTTGTTTTAAGCGGTCATGGTAGGGGTCCTGAGCTGCTGTTGTTTAACTTGCGTGTTCAGTTTTAATACTTAACTATACCATCAGGCTCCTTCGTACCATTCTAATTTGAATCTAATCTATTCTGCCATTCCGACCGAGCCAAGATCATAATGCTAATTTGGGACAAACCCACCACACATTCCCACCGCTGTGTCTTCTATATAGCCAGGATCACCAACAGGGCAACTTCAGATTGACAATAAGCAATAAAGCTTACTGATGTCCCAGATCCCAAACTATATGTTTTGGAACTCGCAATGAATTGAATCCATGATGAGAACAATTAATATCCAAGCCGTCTCTATATTATGATTATTAATAAATGAGATGGAGTATGTATAACCATGTTTATTCTGATTTTCAGATGATTTCCTAAACATTTCTTTAAGAATTTTATAATTAGGAATGGTTTTACAGGATCCAAGCCTGGGAGATTAAATTATTGTCAAAAAATCACACATATTTCTATTTAACTGTCAGTTTATCAAGAACCTGTAAAACCGGCGCTAGGACTTGTTATTTACTTTTATTATCAGATTATAATTAAGTATGTAATAGAAGTTTAAAATTGTATTTATTTTGATTAATCTACCATTAACTTTAATTACTTATTAATTTAATTAATAGTGATAGCCTAATTAGTAATATTAGAATATTACCATTTAGGTAGTAATTTATTTTCTTCTTAATTTGAGTACTATTGATAACAGCTATTAAACATTACTATGAGTCATACATATAGGTATGGTTGCAATAAAATGACACTAATACATATAAGTGTTTAATCATGGTTTAATCCACTTTCATCTTGGACGAATTAACCACTTTATTCAGTGAGGCTAAAGGTTAACTCACACTAGCGCAGAGTCGAAGCGTCAATCTGAAACGTGACATAGCAAATTCATTCGATGGAATTCTCGAGTCTGAGCGCGACCAACGCTGTTTGATTGCGCGCGAACCTTATGCTGCGGAGCATTTTGTAATGTTAACGTTTCTGGTTGATATTTAGACTAGACTGTCTAGGTCTAGACTAGACACGCTAATATGAATTGACCCTAACTCGAAATTTGATGACATATTGCACTTGTCAATTGTTACATGTTATTATTATGCTTATCTTATGTACATTAATTTAATCACCGTAAATATATTCAGGTGCTGTATACATATAACCTGTTGTACAGTCAGCGGCATAAATATATTGTCACTTTAGTATCTTGTCATTTTAATTACTGAAGACTTGAATGAACATGTTAACAATGTTACACAAGGTGCTAAAGTGACAATATTTACGCTGACTGTACAAGACACATGTCAATCGAACCTAAGGAAAAGCTTCACTTGTAATCAACTGCACTCATTTAAAGTTTTCACTACTCACCTAAGCTTAGCTTAATTATTGAAATCTACATCGATGGACATCTAAAAAGAATTTGTATGTTTTTGTCGTTTTTTGTTTATATTGGGAGAGAGAGCGCATGAAAGATGGATGGACTGTGTATACATAATGTGTAGGAAGTGTGGAAGTGACGGCTGATTGGAAAATGGGGAAAAAGGTGCATCGCGCCGACCACGATGATGAGAGATAGATGGGCAAGTGAATGGTGTATGATTCTTTGTTCGGACAATAAAAATTATATTGCATTTATATTTTCTTAAGCGCAGGCCACACCGCCGCCGAGTAGGGTAGTCGGTATCTCGCGGTGAGAACCGAAGTATGTAAAAAAGGCAAACGATGTTCGGCGCCTAGCTCGCTTCGCCCGCCTGCTGGCGGTGTGGCCTGCGCTTGATGTACAAATTAACAGGACTTGGCATCTAACTTTGTTTTTTTTAATACATTAAATAAAAAATGTAGCATAATCGGCCAGTTCCTAATCGCATTATATCGCGTCTCAAGCTGTTTCTTTTTCTTTACTTTAAAAGTAAAAGCTATATTTTAAAGCTGATCGCACATTTGTCAGCACCGTACGCGCCGCACGCGCCGCATATTAGAATTCGTTGTATGCAATGATGTGAAACCTCGCACATTTCACCCGCACCGTACGCGCCGCATTTCGTAAAGTTCGGTAGGCATCCGAATTTGAAGGAAGCATTCTGATGACGTCATATGCTCGGCGCGTGCTCATATTGTTGGCAATGCACTAAAGATTTGCGTACGGTGCGTATGCGAATGTGCGAGGCTATCAAGAAATGCGGCGCGTTCGGCGCGTACGGCGCTGACAAATGTGCGATTAGCTTTATAATGCGTCGTTTTGTTAACTTTAAAAATATGTCAGATTCTGATAGGCAATGCCAGACTACTTTGTAGTAGTTGTTCGTACGATAGCATTTCCTCAATTTATATATGCAATGGACCCAAAGATCCATTGAAGAAATGTGCCTGAAAAAGTTGTACAATCAGAGGCAAAAATATTTTGTAATTTTAATTGTTTTAGTTGTTGAAGAGTGAATATGCCAACAAAGTTAAAGTGACAAGATACTAAAATGACAACATATTAATGCCACTGACTGTCGGCTGTGTCTGGACAGTGTTTACCATGTGGGGCCCGATTCTACTAAACAAATGCACCAATGGACTCTCAATGGTGTCTCAATAGAATGCCGATAGTATATCAGTGGAATAGTTTTTGACATCTGGTATTGATGGACTTAAACAATAACATAATGTTTAACTTATTGTTTAAGTCCATAACAAATGTCAAAGAGAGTGAGAGTCCATTGGTGCATTTGTTTAGTAGAATCGGGCCCCTGGTATCCCATTCTGTTCCACAATGTTATAAAAAAAGTGATGTACATCACTTCACAGTCACCTCCATAAATATGTAATCACTTTAGTATATCATTTCAATTACTTAAGACATTTGAGTGAACATATCAACAATGTTATAGTGACAAGGCACTAAAGTGATTACATATTTATGGAGGTGACTGTACTATTGATATAATGCTTTTCCAATAAAACGTGCCAAGTGGCTATGGTTTTAGTGTATTTATAAAATTATCTTCTTTCTAGGTTTACTTTTGTGATCTGATGTGTGGCCTGGTTGCCTAATGAATGATAATGACGCAATATTTTGGAAAAAATGGTACCTATTCTAATCAAGTGAACTAACAAGGCACAAAACTGTACCACATTTTTTTTTATAAATTGTTATTTTCTCTTTGTTACCAGTAAATAGTTATTTGTTATGCAAGGCTGCAAAGTTGTTTTTTGGCGCGAGTACTTAAATTGAATTCTGAGCGTAGCGAGGGTTTCAAAGGTACGAGACGCAGAATAACTTTGCTGCCGAGCGAAACACAAAATGAACGCTCAGATTTCGAATGACAAACAGATTCTTTTCGAGCTTGTGAGGTGAAATAGTTATTTGTTATGCAAGGCTGCAAAGTTGTTTTTTGGCGCGAGTACTTATATTGAAACCCTCGCTACGCTCAGGATTCTATATTTGAACCACTCGCTTCGCTCGTGGTTCAATCCTAGAATCCTTCGCTAGCTCAGGTTTCAAAGGTACGAGACGCAGAATAACTTTGCTGCCGAGCGAAACACAAAATTTTTCACCTCACAACAGCGAGGAAAATCCTAGGTGCAAGAAAAACGCAAATAATATATTAAATAAGTGTTTATTTTTTTCATGCGATGTCGTGCTGGCCAGTTCGATTATTCTAAAAATAAGGTTGGCGCACTGGAATGAAATAAGTATTAATGCATTTTCAGAGGACTTGCGGTATAAAAAATTAAAGAATAGAAAGGTTCGAATTTTAAAAATACTTTCCACGCTAGGGCACAAAATGCACTTTTGCGCTCAGATTTCGAATGACAAACAGATTCTTTCCGAGCTTGTGAGGTGAAAATATAATTACAGATTTTTAAGTTCCAGTTAGCAATTTGTCAAATTATTATGATAAATGTTTTGATAATTTATCTGATAGGCTTACTGTTCATTGTAATTTATCAAGCACCTATGAAACTTATATTATTTTGCTAAAATATTAGTGGGAATAATCCTTTATTGGACTGCTATAAAAGTGAGATAGATTTTCTTGTAGGTGTACTAACAGAATTGTTAAATTACCGCCAATTTCTGAAACGCATTTATAAAGTTAATGACATTAAATTAGAGCCGTCACTGTCAAACTAAGGCCGTTCGTCCACCGCCACCACCACCACCGGGACGTCACCGAGAACGAGATTATTTCTGGCTGAGATTGAAGTTGACGTGACGGCGATCGCGATCGTTTGTCCATCGCGACGAAAGAAATAATCTCAGCCAGAAACCAGACTACTGCTACAAGAGGAAATAATCTCTTCTTGGTGACGGTGGCGGTGAATAAACGGCCCAAAGATGAAAAAAGAGATACAAAACCCCGGCCAGACTTGATGTGAAGATTAATTTAAAATGCTTTTCAGAAAGTGGCCGTTTGCTAATTAATTTATTATAATAAGGGGCACTTTTGAAGTTATAATTTATAATTGCAAACATTGTGCTTTGATTACGGCAAAAATGTTAAAGGCAGTAAAGTGTTCTTTTTGTATTTGATGATGTTTTATTGAAACTCCCATTATAATTTTATAATATTTATTTACACCAAAACGATAGTTTTCCATAATTATTTACCTACTATTTTCTACTAGATATAAACATTTAACCGGGTAGAACTATATTTTCAATGACAACAGATGATTGAATCAACAACAACAATGAATGAACTATTATCATAAGAAAAACCAATCTCAAGCGCTTGCTTACTCATACAAAATAGGAATGGAGCGAGACAGTGCGTGAGTTTGAAATGAGATTGCAAATGTTTTTATTACGAATAGATTCGCTGATTTCCAGTGTTATAGATATTATTTTTCATGAAGACCATTTGTCTATATTGTAACGTTCACATGCACATGATTGTAGTGTGTACACACACCTCGGGAAACGCTTGTAAAATCGCTCACGCACACAATGACATGAACAATGTGCCTAACAAGTTACAAGATTCATAGCCAAATGCTCTTCGTGACATAAAATACCTGTAATAGATTAAGATTCACATCAATTAGCTATTATGCCATAATTTATGGCGAATTTAATGAGCATTAGGAGCCATTCATAGATTACGTCACACAAATTTTTTCCCCCTCGTCCATTATTTTATCAATAAGAATCAACCTTAAGAAATCAGTGATTAGGCCTTCACAGGCACTTTCTCTGATGAAGTGTACGTACATACAATATATAATATAGGTAGTATAAATAAATTTAGGTACCTACTCTATAAACTGATACAATATATTTGTTGATCCATCTTTATTAAAATGTGACGTAATGTAAGGATGGCTCCTCAGGCGATTTACAATATTACAAATATAAATGCCATTGACCAAGTTAGGATAGATGTTAGGTTAATTAGTCGATTGGTAATTTATGGTAAGTACATCTTTACTTATACGAATATATCCCATTTTAAAGTTAATGACACATTAAATCATAGGGGGGAAAAAAGAGATGAGATTTAATGTGGAATTAAAAATAAAATCTTTTTAGAAACTGGCTGTTAGTCTGCTACACTTAAATCTGGACAATATAATAACAATCAAATGAAAATACGTCAAGAAAATTATGCTTAGTTTATACGTTCATGTATTTTTCTAATACGTCTGTCGTCTATATTGTACAATACATTGGAATCTTATTATAATAATAACCCATAAACTCAGCTTAATTTACATGAAATAAAAGTTACTTTTAGACAACTACAGTGAGTGAGAGCAACCCGTTGTCTTTAATACAAACATGATAAATGATTTTTTAATTACGAAAATATGTTTTCTTTAGCGGATTTGGTGTAAAAATGCCCATTTGTATACATTGTTGCCTAACAGGCAAACTAAAAGCATTAAAGCGCTAACAAAAAAAAAAACAGTTTATACTACAAAATAAATACGCCAGGAAAGAGGCCACCCATATATAAGTAAATCCATCTCTTTACCACATGGCATCACGTGTGTGAACGACCACATTCATAATTATGAAATTAATATTTCCGTGTCAGTTACACTTAGAACGTAAACTTACAGTGAATTTCTCAAAACCATTTTAAAGTTCATGATACATTATATTGTCACTGTTAAACTAAAGAAAAAAGAGTCTGAAACTTAATGTGGAATTAAAATGAGTTTGAGACTCAACTAAGGCGCTGGACAGACAGAGGCGTGCCGCAGCTTATGATTGTTCAGTGACTTGGACAGTGCGATCACCGCTGTACTGGTCAACATCACGCCGAGTTCGTGTCCGCGCTTCTAAGAGCTTCCACTCATAACTGCGATGCGAATTCGCAGTTATTTGTGACGAAAATTTATGAATGGCCCCTAAACATGTCACTAATTTTAATATGGTCAGCAAAAAAATAGATTAACACTTTAGTACCATTTTAAATCCAGCAGTTGATTTTAATAATAACAATTATTTTTATTTTTCTCAAAATCTAGTTTGATAATACTAATATAACATAAGGTGAAGGTAATAATAAAATAAATAACATAAGGTGTGTATATTTAAGATTATGAGATTGGTTGTTGAACTAAGCGCAAGCTTACCAGCCATATGGCTAATACACACAGCTGCTAGTTATTTGGATCTTTACAATGACATGGTACTAAAAGTATTAACCTCTTCCGTTGTTGAACATATCCATACTGACTTTATTACTAAGACTTGGGGCCTGTTTTACTACTCACAAGTAATCTATATGTCAGATTTAAACTGTCAAAATTATATCCAATAGGTAGTCAATTTATCCGACAGATAGGCTAAACTTATCAACCAGTGGTAAAGCAGGCCATTGCCACACAGTGGCATGATTACATGTATGTTATAACTAAATTAATTTTTATACTAATAAATCCTAAACTCTAAGGATATTCATTTCTTATTACTAAATTACATGCAGCTGATATAAAATATAGGCATACATTTAAAGTACAAATAAATCTAGACATAGGTACCTTAACACACATTAAATACTTTATGTCAAAGTAGATCAAAGCAATTACTAATTAATTACTATTAGTATAAATGAATATCATTTTAATAATTACAGCCTTAATTAATTATTACATCATAGGTTCCTGATAAGTATTAGTTAGCCTATCTGTCAGATAAACAATCAACGTGATACAAAATATATCTATCTGACACATATTATATAGGCTATCTGGAGCTTACCATAAACCTGTGAAATTTAATAGAATGAAATTACAGTATAAACATAGTTCAGTATCATTATTCCTTATTTTCCTCATCATCATCATCCCAGTCACTCACCAAGCTTCTTATATTGTTTTCTTTCTTAGGAACAGATTTTTCTGTACCTTCTTCTTCTGGAACGTTCTCTGTCTCCACATTAGAGGGCAAAGATGTATCAGCTACATTTTCCTGTTCGTTATCTGCCGTTGAATTGTTCTCTTCTTGTGAATCATTATCCTCCCAATCATTTAATAGTGATGATAGTTTCTTCTGTGCCGGAGGTGTCTCAACACTCAGTTCGTTTGTAAGTTCATCATTTGTAAGCTGTTTTTCAGGTTCTTTGAGATCGGGTGAGCTACTTTCTGTTAGTGTTCTTTCATCATCTTCATTATTGCATGTAGCTATTTGTTTTTGCATTTCTTGTTGAATATTCTCAATGGATTCTTCAATCTCAGGAGAAGCTGATGAAACTGAAACTTTGTTATTAACTTCTCTTGCAGCAATTTCACCAATTGTTTCTTGGTTTGCATTATCAAATTCATCTTCAGACCACTCTGAGGTCAAATCTTTAATTTGCTCGTTAGTTATTTTAGGTGGTGGCATATCTTTGTCTATGATAGAAGTAATAACTGATGGCTGGTCTGTAACATTATCATTTTCTTGTGAATTTTCTGCCTCTGCTGGAATTAAAGAAATTGGGTCTTCATGTTCATCTTCCAGAGTTTCGGCTTCTGTTTCAGTTGTTTCTTCGGAATTCTCCTCAATTTTATCAGACACATCTTGAGAATTCAGAACAGATGCGTCATCTTCTGGTTGATCTTGAATAGTTGCAATCACATCTTGAGATTCAGGTGTTATATCCATTGGTATCTCAGTAGCAGCAGTTTCTATAGTTTCATCTACCGTTGCAGCAGGAACATCATCTTCTTTGTCTTTATCACATGGAATATCAGTGCTTATTGGTGCATCTGTAATGTTATGCATTTCATTTGCAGCTACTTGTTCTGTATTATCTTCTATCATATTCTCGACTGCCATGACATTTGATTGATTAAATTCCTCATTTACTGCATTTATTTCAGAAGTCTCATTTATCTCTTTTGGTTCAGGTATTAACTGAACTTTAGGAAGATCTATTAAATTGTTTGTTTCATTTTTAATTTGCTGTGCCTGTGCTACTATGGATTGTAGTTGTACATCTGATGTGATATGAACAGGTTGATTGTCTATACTTTGGCCAGTGTTTTGCCAAGAGTCATCGACTTGTGCTTCAATGACATGTGCACTCATAACAGGCGTAGATGTAGTTACTGTTTCAAAATTTTGTGTTATTATTGCAGAAGACTGTACATACTGAGCTCCAATGTCTTGTGATGATATTATTTGGTATTGTTTACTAGGATCACTGTCATGATACACAACAACGATGTTAGAATTGTCCGAAGCTTCAGCCACATTCAATGAATAATCGTCAGGAATAATCATCATTTCATTTGGTTGTGTGGTATCTAGATCTATGGCTGCTGAATCAAGTGTGTTATCAGCCATTACAGTTAGAGTTTTGTTTGTATCTCCATCATTAAATATAATTGAGCACTGGTTGGTATGGTTTGAAGACATCAAAGCTTTGTATTGCTCTTCATTTGATACAACAATTTGTATTGGTTGGCTCATATTAGATTTTTTAAGAATATGCATCTTTGATGCTTGCAAATTATCTGTGTTGGTTACAGCAGTGTATTGCATTGACGTAGATGGTGCGATTGTATCTTCAGACTGATTAGTATCAGAGTGTAACATGTCTGGAATTATAAACTCTTTGTCCCTTGGTTTCATAATGTACTCAGTGCCACCAATGATAACAACACTTTCTTCAGGAGCAGGGTTTGTTGGAGATAAAGTATTATTATCTTGAAGGAATTCATTATGAATATTTGTAACATTTCGAATCGTTTTCGGTTTGTTAACTTTTGATGATGGTGAACTAAATCCAGGATTTAATATTTTTTGTTTTTGAGGTGACCCAGACTGATTAATTGGAATCTTTTTAGAAACCACAGGCTGTATTTGATACCCATCATCCTTAGCTTGTATTTGATATTGCATATCTCCATCTTCATTTTCATTGTCATAGAACACAGGAGCATCATACTTCAAAGACTCTGCTTTAATAACTTCAGTGACTTTTTGTCTTTCATCATCAGAATCATCAATAAGGCCATCTCTTTTAGCCGCTCGTTTATGGTTAGTTTTGAGATGAGTATATAGATTACCGTCTCGCAAAAATACTTTAAGACAATATATACATTGTAAGTTATTCTTCTTGTCAGCACCATGCTTGTGACCAGTTTTCTGTACATGCACAAGGAGTTGGCTAGTTGTGTTAAATGATGAAAAGCATACATTGCATCGGAAATTCTTATGATCCATATGTGCTGATAACTTATGTTTAATAAGGAATCCTTCAGTAATAGCCACATAATCACATAATTTACATTTGGGGAAATTATACTGTGACGGCGGCTCAACTCCGTGTTTGGTGTAGCAATGATGCAACATGTAATTCCTCTTGAATGATCTAAAGCCACAATACTCGCATATAGTGGGTACTGGTTTCTCATTATGCACATCAACCAAGTGTCTACGGAATTTATAGTATGTAGTGAAATGAAGAGCTCTGCCAGGTGTCCCACAAATCAAGCATATCCACGGACCTTTAACGTTTTCTGCTCCCATGGCAATAAGTTTAGCAGCTTCTTTAGAATCTAAAACATCTGTCTCATATGTATAGTCTGGTACTTCTTCTTTCATCCTCATTTCTTTTTCTTCCACAAATGCAGATGTGGTACGACTCTTCTTAGTTTTAGCAGGTGTATTTAGAATCTTCAGTTTAATATTTTTGTTACTTTTTACCAAATGAGGATATTTCTTTAGTACTTCACTAATGATTTTAGCATGATCTATATTGTTCGCTTGCTTACTATCTTTAGTTTCAATAGTTACTTTGGGTCCACCATTGTCAGTAATGTTCATAATTTGATCAAATAATTGACTGGAATCCTTCATAGATTCATCTCTATAACTTGTTTGAGATATCTCCACTTCGTCATTTGTATGTTCAGTTATATCATCGAATATGTTATCGTTTTTAACAATTCTTTTACATTCTACGATATCCATCGTAGAAGCTCTTTTAACAGATTTTCTTGAATCTGAAGCATCCATAAATAGGCTATTTTTCTTAGATGGATAGTGTTTAGTAGTCTCAGGATGTACCATCAATGGTTTTGATGTGTATGATATACTGCTAAACGAGTTTTCAAATACATTATCAGTATCCAATTCTTCAGGTAATTCATATCTAGTAGGTCGAGGTTCCCTCAATGATTTATTGTTGATTGGAAAGTTTATTGGTGGCGGAGAATCAGCCCGGACTGCAGCCTTATAATTGGGACCTGGTGATGCACCACGTTCAGGAGTTGCAAATGATATATCCTTTGATGTGCTGGTACTTTGGCTAAAGGCTTTGCTATAAGATCTTTTGTTGGAAGTTGATTGGCTTCGAACAGGTGGTGGCGTCTGGTGTCGGGTTTGTTTGACAGAATCGAGTCTACTAGATCTTTTTTGGCCGGCATAACTCTGATGTGCAGTGCTACTTTTGTTAACTTTTGTCCTATGAACTTCTAATAATTTTGATAAGACGGGCATATTCATAACAAGAGCTGTTTGATACAGCTTTTCAAGAGTATCACTTTTGAATTCTAATTGGCCAGTATACATGAAATTTACTATGGGAACAACTACATCGGCTTGTAAGTCATCTGGCATCACTAAACAGTCTTCATACATCTCACATGTTCGTTCAAGTAACTCAAAGTACTCTGTGCAAGCACTCAGCACGAGACGGTGTACCTTCAGCTGTGCATTGTCCTGAAACTGCAGTGTCAGGTCGCAATAGTCGGTCCGGTTGAAGAAATGCTTTAACCTCTGGAGGAAATATATCCCCCAGTTGTCCACTTTCACTTGTTTTATGTCGGACATTGTGATGGTTTCTTTATATCATATTTACGAGTTACAGACGTAGCGGTTCGCGCGCTGAAACAGATATTTGTTTATGTTTTGACATCAAACAAATAAATTAACTTTGTAATAGTTAATATTGATCGGCGAGGAGAAATATTAGTGTCCAATCGGTAGTGTAACACATTTAGCTATGTTGTGACTATATATTTTGTTTATACATGAAAATTGAATTTTCCGCCACAATAATAGTATTTATAAATGAAACTTACCAATAAAAGAGCTAACACTATTTAGTATTTCAATAACTCGCACTCAACAACACAAAATTACTGCACCAAATTCGACTAAAGTTGACAGCGGAATCGTAAGATGGCGGTGTACTATGGATTGTTCCGATTCCGTGTGACGGACGCGCTTTCTGCGGGGGTCGTTGGCTTGTGCTGCGTGGTGTGATTAGTCACATTACGAACCAAATATTTTTAAATTATGTTAATAATTAGGATTATGTATTTTATTATTATTAATATTGAATATAATAAGAACTACACATTTTCTAAGGTTGAAAAACGCATTTTTGTATTTTTAAACTTGTAATAGATTTTAATTGACTGCGCAACGCTCGACAGTGCTGACCTCTGCCTTATGTACAGTATGAAACAAACTATTGATCGGGCGCGTTCTAAATTGAAAACTTGAAGGCAAGGCAAATGACGCATCAAACAAAACGGTACCTTGGCTTTCTATTATAACTATTAATATAGTACAACAGATGGCACTGTATTTTTACAATAATCATGAAATTGATACATCATTTTTTTTTGCTGCTAATTGAAAATATAACTTTTGATTGAAAAGATCATAAAGGAATGAGTCTTTTTATAATAATCTAATAACATTTAATATTTTATGTTTATTAAACATAATACTATTATGTAGCGCCATCGCCATGATGCGCTATCTATTTCGTAAGGGATAAGCAGTGCTCAATACGAGATTTCGCAAGCAATGTTTTTATTTCAGTTCAAGAAGTACCGTAATATTAAATCTGACTTGAAAACTTTAATTCAGTAATTTTCGTTCTTTGCTCCTATGAAATGCATGTAACATACTTACATGCATTTTATTTAAAGATATTTATTTGCCTCAGTGCAGTGGGATTTAAATATGGACCGATATGATAAATAATGACCAATTGTGATTTATCACCACTTTTTTTTTTTGACGATGTTGTGCAAGCTAGTGAAGCGCTAACGGGATACGCTTCACCAGCAACATTGGTTTTACGTGGGCGAGGTGTCAACCCGCCGCACAACCCCCGAAATGCTGGAGTACCACACCCGTCGTTGGTCAGCGAGTCCATCGGACTTAGCCGGTTAGTGTAGCTAGGTTGTAGGTACTACCGACCATTCCCCTATCCGCCACCTTGGGGACGCTCCCCTACGCTGCTGTGAGGGCCAGCGCGGGGCTATCACCACTTTTGGTGTCTTGTGAAATGAAAAGTGCTGGTTCTACACTCTTATGAAGTTGACCGTGACCGTAGAAAAGTGAAGTCAGACAGAGGACAAAGGAAAAATAAAGACTAAGTTGGACGAAATGTCCACAGTGTCTCGTTTTCGCTTAACTTCACGATAAAGTAGAGCCCGCAAAGGCATTATCTTTTGATTTTTTTAATTAGGTACGGTGGCCTCGAAGATAGGAGGACCATTTTAGAAAAAAATCGCTTGCACATCTTGTAAGCGGATTTTTTGTCAGCTCCGTCCTTTTCTTTGTTACCAAACAGGGTTTTTGTTTATTAGAGCCACATGTGTCCACTAGGATGTTGGATGTTGCAACCAAAAATCATCCTAAAGATGGTCCTGCTATCCTCGAGTCGACTTGTACCTCTAATACTAATATTTTAAAGAGGAAAGATTTGTATTTTGTTTGTTACGAATAAACTCAAAAACTTTTGCACCCATTTGAAAAATTCTTTCACCGTTGGGGAGCTAATTTAATACAATATCCGCGGGTGACAGGCGGTATTACTTATATATATTTTTTTAATGGGATCCTTTACAGAAACCTATATGAAGTTGGGACGGGGTGCTAATAATAAAATAAGTAACTACTTTATAACATAGGTACCAGTACCACCATTTGTGAAACAACAGAGTGGTAGAGCGGCATTTTATAGAATATCGGCGTGAGAAATCAGGAAGAAAATTTTGACAGAAAGCTGTTTTGTTTGTTACTGCAATTAAATTATTTTTATTTTAAAATGTTTATGGTAGACCTGCTCTATCAGCACAATCTAAAGGTGCAATCCATGCCAAGTGATGCCGATACACAAATACATATATGGTTTTCGACCCCAACATGGCGCATATTAAAATGAGTATTTTAACTATCGGCATTCTTTTGAGAAACGATTGAGACACCATTGAGAGACCATTGGTGCATTTATGTTAGTAGAATCGGGCCCCAGCGCTCATTCACACTTCCGCATTCCGGTAGCCCACGGTTTCAGAGATATTATTGCATTCTAAAGAAATAAAATGGAATCCTTTACATGGGATCCTCACACCACTGCACTGCAGTAAAACGGGTCTCTTTTCACTCGAAGGGGATTAGAGCGTAACTTTCTCTGCCACGCTGCTCCAATGCGGATTGGCTGGCCAGTGGGATGCCAGTGTTTTCGAGCCACCTGAAGGCTTTGGCTAAACGTCTGTTGTCCATTGACAACAACCGGGACCGACGGCTTCACGTGATCTCCGACGCACGGAGAAACTTGAAAAAACGACGTTGTTTAACTTGAGTGTTCCTTTAGAGTGGGACACACAGCAACACCAGCTTCTCAGTCATGTCAAACGGCAATTGACAGACCCAGGATCATAATATTATGAAAACATTTGACAGTAGCTTTCTTGACTTGAAGGATTATAGAACAAGCTACAACCTGAAAAGGACTTTACTGAACTCAATAGATAGAAATAGAGGCAACGCACCCAAGTTTCAAGCAGTGGTGGATGCCCATGGCCAGCGGTGATTGCTTGCCATCAGGTGACTCTCACTCAAGATCGTTTGTCTTCATCTGTCATAAAAAAACTGATTTTATAATCAGTTTAACAATCCAAATGAATGAACAAGATGAGTACATATCTAACATTATTTCATGATGTTCTGTGATCTAAATTTAATTGAACAGATTGCTTTTAGCAATAAACCCCATGGTTGCATATGCAGTAAGTTTATGTCTATTGTTTACCTATTTAACCTATTTTAGGGTGACAGGGTTTAAGTCCTATTTCTTAAAACTGGTTAAACTAGAGGTCATTTGCAACAAGTTAGCCCCTATTAATAGGGGGTCGAAAGTGACCGGTTACCGAGATATTGAAGTTTTTAGGTTTTAGACTTGGAGTGGAAAATCCCCCTATGGTGGCGGTCTGGCAAGGTAACAATTACGCCACGGAGGTCATCTTTTGTTTGTGTTTTGCTAATAAAGCGTATTCTATTTATCTCAATTAATATAAGCTTTCACAATTTACGTGCCCGTTCGATGGCTGCCAGGAGTATCGTCTGTTGTCTTCGCAATACGTATTTCGTATCACAAAGTGTATAAGTAATTTAGAACAATTTATCAAAGAACGTGTAACGTGGATTTAGTAAATTATTAATTTAATTATTATAGTGTACCTTTTGTATATCGTACAAAAATTTTATATTTATCTTTTAGCTTTTTTTTTTATTTAGTTTCATCTTGCA
This sequence comes from Endotricha flammealis, assembly GCA_905163395.2. Classification (NCBI taxonomy): domain Eukaryota; kingdom Metazoa; phylum Arthropoda; class Insecta; order Lepidoptera; family Pyralidae; genus Endotricha; species Endotricha flammealis. The sequence goes on from LR990867.1 coordinate 4,311,738, forward strand.
CATAATATTATGTAGTAAGTATTTTAGACTAAAATCATACAACACGTAACTTTGATTTAGCAAAGAAACAACATATTAAATAACTAAGTTGATAAATATTATATCGTTCAAGTTTTTATCTTCCATCTTTAATTTTTTTATTTAGTTTCATCATGCACGTAAAATTATACCCCTTCTACGGTGTAGCTAATTTCAGAAATGGTGGTTACAGAGTAGTTAGATTTATTATTAGTAAGTTTTATATACTTACATATAAACATTATAATTAATAGGTATGCTATGATATGACCAGAAAAAGTGGCTGTGTGCTGTGAAAGCCTACTAAACGAATTAATTTCATTTGTAAGAGACAAACTACAAAAAACGTCGCCTAAATATATTCTACAATAATCCAAGCACAATATGTAGATTGTAGGTGTACTATAAAGTTTTATTGAGAACTTCATTTAACACAAGCTGTGCCCACTTACATTCTGACCACTCCACTCCTCAGTGAGCCAAGAAAAGAAGTTTTAGAAAAGCTGATTTGCTGGGCTGAAGACCCGCCCAGTCGTGGCCACGCCTACCACACTGGGCGGCTTTACGGACTTCGGCTTAGATTGCGAGAAATCCAAGGCAGTCCGTAGTGAACCATGGAAGAGGGCAGACTGTACAGCTGTTACCAATAAGTCCGTACGTGAATATTATTTGGCGTAAGATCGCGACATAAAAATCAACAGGTATGTTACACAGTTTTTAAATTGTTTTTTTTTGTGTGTATTATAAGCGCTATTAGCACTGTGTGTTGATTTTTTTTCGATCCGTTCTTGTCAGTGAAATATATGAAAAAGCAAAGTTTGATAAGTACTTGTTACTACGTTGTTTTTCCGTCCGTCGATTTAAATGTTCAATTAAAAAGCGATTTATAATACTTTACAATTTAGTAATGCTTACAATACAACTAAAATCTACTTTATCGTATTTATCGTATCTTTTTTTCCTCATAGAGTTTTTCGTGTGTACGAAAAACTATGAGAAAAATCTTGCACTCATCAATATAGTTATTTGCTATAAATATAATATATGCTATATCAATTACGAATCAAATGTATGGATCTAGAACATAAATGTGTTTTTATCATTGGCAATTATTTTTTCATGTTTTACCTAGAATGTATACATAAGAAGGTGCCTACGTACTCTCTTCTTTTCTTTGTTAAGCCAGCTGTTACAAAATATTACTGCATACTATAACTATACAGTATTCTGTGTCGAAGCGACAACAATCGTCAATACAACTGCAAAAAGTGGTGTAATAAAAAACACATCGTGTGCAATCTTGCCCCTAACTTTGTTTGCATAGAATGCTCTTTAGATTGCAATAGACCATGAAGTCATACCGAAAGCTTATAACAGTGATGTTAGAGAAAGTTGTCGTCGCTGGAGTATGCTCAAAAATCTCTTTCATCCCATCCCACTTCCCTACTTGAATCCCTCAGAAGTGGCGTGATGGCTATTCATGATCTACCCTGTCTATATTCAAATGTTTTACTAAACGTGGTATAAGTCGACGGTTTTCTAGCCTACATAGGTGTAGGACTATATAAAAATATACCCTACAATTTGTCCGTCAACTGATTTCCAATTCTTTGTATTACAAAGGGTATTTGATACGGGGTGTTCACAAATTAAATTATTTAGTGACAGCTGCGAGCCGAGTTTTGCGGTTCACGTCGAGTTCTATTGGTTATATGACACCGATATTGCAACGTTATAACTTGCTAGCTGTAACCCGCGGCTTCGCCCCTGTAAAAATTAGCCTATGTTGGGCTCTGTACCCCTGACAATATGTAGGTATACAAATTTTCATAATGATCGGCTGCTTTAAATGCCGTGAAGGAATAAAAAACAAACAAACAAACTCACTTTCTCATTTATAATATTACATGGTATGATAATATAATATTAGGTAGGTGTGTGCCCCTCTTATTTATTTAGATTTCAATATTTTTTATAATCTAGGTAAGTAATTGTGTCCGCAGCTTTCTTTAGATGTCTTTTATCCTAATTACTTTTATCTAATTGTTATCCGGCGGAAAATTGTTGAAAAAAAAATCCGTGAGAAAAAGAACAAAAATGCAAAGAGACTTTAATTTTATTTTAGTACTGTAAATAATAGAGTAAATTTTGTTTAAATCGAATACCTATCTAATCTATCGTACTGCGTCCTTATATTGCGGGAAGCACACGAGAAAGAAATGTGGGCAAAATATTGGGGCGAATGATGGATACATAAACCATCAGAGACATTCAGAGTCGATTTTTGCGACAATAGGAATGCTAGAAAATGTAAGATTGTGAACGTAAAAGCTTACTGCTAAGCAGTGTAAGCAGGTAATTTTAAGACTTTTCGTTGGCGCAGACTGAAATGGTTGTTTTTTGCTTTAAATTTGAGCCCACTGTTTTCTTTATGAATATTTAATTGGGCACTTAGCGGTAGGTATGGCATGAATATAATGATTAGGATGCAAGTAGGTATATTTACATAAAGCTCTACAATTGCCCAAATAAGTAACATAGGTAAAACATATTAATTACTTGCGCGAGAACTTGCAAGGCTGTCGTGCAGTCTGTTGAGAGGGTTGAGAGTAACTTGCCGGACAGAAATTGTCAACAAAATCTTGCAGCAATAAATTGTAATATAAACCCGGTTTTAAAGTAAAATTTTATTTTAAGAATAAGAATAAGTACTCGGAAAATTAATAAATTCTCTATAGACATAATACCTAAAAGGCGCCGCCGTCGTATTCGCGAAATACAATAATAATGACTTAAAAGTAATTATAAATGAGTAATCTTAAAGTTTAGATTAGCCATCGATTAGCTTACCGTGTTATATATACTGGACATTACAACATATCTACTTCTTTTATAATATCTTTGAATTTTTGTCACATAATAATCCCGAGGGTGTTAATAATAACAATGATAAAAATTAGATCAGACGGTATGCAAATGAACCTTCAACAAAATGCTAATTTCCGTGGGAGAGCCCGTCAAACTTTTTAATCTCATGTGACGTACCCCCCACCCCCACCTAACCCCCCACGACAATGTTGTCAGAGGGATGATTGAAAGTCCTCATTTGTGTTTTTATTACTTTTTAATTTTTCCCATTTTACAAAGTGGCCGCGCTCGGAGTCCGGGCGCACTTCATTTTTTCTTGTGATCGCTAACTTTCGTCTCAATTTTGTCCTTTGTTCAGGACGGTTGAAGACAAAGTCAATTAAAAATTACTACTTAATTAAAAAGTAGTTAAGCCTATCTATTTAACACATTATACTATACGAGCAGAATAGTTGTAAAAGGTTTTTAAAAGGAAAAATATTTTTAGTCTCTACCGAGTACCGAGTCTGTTGATGCGTTAATCAGACGCCGAGAATTTGTACTTACATTTTAAAGTTAATGACACATTAATCAATCGCTGATATTATCAATTTAGCAAAGAGAAAGATAACTTTAAAACGTTTTTGTATAATGTACTTTTATTTCGTTCACTGACTTTTATTACATTATGTAGAATATGTTTGACATTACTTTTAATCCTAAATGTTCTTGTTTAACCAACGTTAAAAGAAGTGTAATGTTTTATCACTCCGACGAACGTTATTACGAATACCTGTAAAGTATTTCCAAAATGCATAATAATCTAATTTCGCCCTCTCAAATGACGAATACCGTATGCACCCCTAATGCTAGAGCTGCATCCCCCACCCTTTGGTCAGGACCTCGTCATTGTTGATGCGTCAATCATTGCATTTAACTGAATCGAACGTGGTTATGCAAAAAGGATTCAACCTGGAAAATACTTTTTAAACTACTTTTTTTATTACTTTTAATCAAAGTTTTTTTTAATAAAATTCGAACAAAGTTGATAGGGGCAAGTAAATGACGTTGATAATTTAATTAAACCCACCTTATTATGGTTTCTGGTAGGAGCAACAGAATCTTCGTTTTCGCATTATGTTGTAAGGTCAATTAGTGCTTTTACAAAATGCCGGCTAATAAAGTTACTATAAAGTTAGTAGACAAAGGAAAACTGAAAACGAAGTAGGACGAAGAATCCGCCCACACTTTCTTTTGACTTCGTGAGAGTGTAGAGTCAGTCGGCAATAGATTATTCGTAAGTTAAAAATCGTACAACAAAATATATATCGGCCGTCGGCGTCGTCGCGTCGCCGTCGCTATGTCACCAAATCATAGCCTTCACTCTCTACGTACGAGGGTCAAACGAAAGTTCTTAGAAAATCAAAAACTGGGCAAAAATAAAAGTTACTTATTAGTTTTATTATATCTTTTCAAAATAGTGTCCCTTCACATCAATGCATCGTTGCATCCGATGAAACCACTGAGCAAAGCAGTTTTCCCACTCGTCTTTAGGGGTTTCTTCGACGGATTTTGGATATCGGTCAAATTATGAGGTATCCACCGGGCACAAAGCTTCCTAACCGCTAACTGTTCATGAAGAATTCTGTGCACTTGATTCATACCGATTCAATTTCAAAATTTAAACTTATTTTTTAATTAAGTATATTGTTTATAAGTGGCCAGTTCTAAAAACTTTCACTGTCGCCCTCGTATTGTCTTTGTGCCAAAAATTTCTGTTTCTACAAATTCGGACATAAATCTGGATCTTGGAGGTATTTTTTGTATCTATCTGTGACAATATAATAACAAATTTTTTTTTTATTATATATAAATTTGCATTGCATCCTTATCGCATAGCTGCATCCAAATGACAAGGATAGAAATGCAACTGTGCCATTTAAAATTGAACTCTAATTTAGGGTAGTAAAAGCTTAGAAATCTGTTGATTAGAATATCATGATGTGAAACATAATATGGTATAGATGCCGCTAGCGACAACCTTTGTCCGATGCTGCCATGGATGCTATTATTGTGGTTTAGAATTTATATGTATTTTGACGGGATTTCGATGAACATCATAAGGACATAACTCACTTGTACGATACTATGACACTTAGGAGTTTTCAGAACGGAAAGGTTTTATTTCGTTCTTTTCATTCACTCATTACGTTTACTTTTCGTATTTGGTGGTAACTTTATGGATTTTGGCGCCAACTCGATAGCGTCAACTTGAACTCGTGTTTCAGATCAAAAAACTCGTACTTTAGCACTCAGCTAGCTAGAAGAAAGAAGTAGAATGTAGAGTGGCGAAAACTGGTGGGTGAATATTAGACTTTGCTTTGTAAATTCTGATAATAAAAGGATATTTGCAATAAACTGTTATGCGTTGCCGAGTTCCCGACAATGTGACATTTTCGTCGCGTTGTCACGGTGGCGCGTCGAATCGGCCTCGTTATGGAAATTGCCACGTCTGTGACATTTGTAGGTCACTTAATTGCATCCCCCTGTACATACGGACACACAAATGTTTACAAAAAATATATTGACATTAATAAAAGCAGATAATGTATCAACGATCTTATTTTTTGTATCATCATCATTATAGTACTTTCTTGAGAAATCACAGCACAGATTACTTAAGTTACTAACTTACAACCTTATAACGGTAACAAAATTGGGGTTTTCTGTTAATTTTGTGCTGTCTGAAAGGTCTCCGTCTCTATACAAGACCAGCGTCGTGACTTGTAACGCGATACATGCCACCAGCATCTGATGCTGAGAGTCTTTTAATACCTTTATGGTGATGAAATGTTTCCTTTGATATCTTTATTGTAAAAGTAATGAAATAGAAGCTTTTTCTTTTAAACTACAAAAATCGCATTCGATCGGTGTTGTCTATTATGTCCATGAAGGAGATACTAAGTACCTATCTTCTTCTTATGTCTGATAATTAAATTATTTTTTTAATGCAATCAATGAATTTTACATATTTTGTTATATTTCATTTATTGCGACGGCTTCTAGGCCGTACATGGCAATTCCCGAAAATTTACGTTCTAGAATTTCCAGCGTTGAAATAATTTGACTAATAATTTATTCCTAGAAAATCCGTCGATTTTAAAAAAAATAACAAACTATCATAAATGCATAAATTCTTACAACTTTCACATTTACATTAAGATGCACACGGCATTGTAATCGACTGTACCTTACCATACCGCCTTTTAATTCGAGGTTACGTGTTAATATAATAACAGAATCGTAGGGGATCGCACCCTGTCTACCGTGTTTTGCGGTTAGTTCTCCAACCAATAATTTTATTAAATAACTACGGACAATTTTACTTTTTTTGGCAACCCTGCTACTAGCTACGACCAGGGAACCTAGTAGACGGAAAGTTTTTAAATTTTTATTAAAATTTGATATTCCTATAATTTTCATTAAAAAAAAAGAAAAGACTTGAAAGAGTTTGTAATAATCCAATTTGAATAAAAATATTTCCAATTTGTTGTCTATGGTATGGGTAAATTAATAATCACTTTCCAATTTCCGAAATTCTTATGGAAAATCACATGAATAAATTAGAATATTTATTTAGTAAAATATCTTTATAGACACAAATCTCTTTGTATAAATCCGTGAACAAACGACAAATTAACAAGGGCTGTTTTAAAAACAATTAGCCTTCGAGGAAACGGATCCAGGGGGGATTGATGGGTATTAATTATCATTGGAGCCGCGAAGACATTGGGAAAATGGTAAAACTTTTAATAAATTCTCCCCCTTGCTGTGGGGCACACCGCGAGACGTCTTTTAAAACAAATAAAAGGTGGTTAAAAGACATTGAACGACATTTTGGTCTTTGATACTAATTTATAAAGAGTATTAAAGGATTTGCCTTGTTGCAAAATACACTAGTTTGTAAGTTGAAATGCTCTATTATGAAACAGGTAGGTAATATACAAATAAATATTTTACACTCGCGCCCTCATTTTCTTTAAACTCTTTTTTGTCTGACTGACTGACAGTAGGAAAAAAGAGTACTTAAGTACCTATTCCTTAAAACAAATGACCATTCGAAGGTGTTTGTAATAGGCCTATTTGTATAAAAAAAGTTTCGTCTTTGTAATATGAGTAGGCATGACTACAGTATCAAAAAATCGTCAATTTAATGTTTGAAGTTAACATTCATATAAAATAATAAAAAAAACACTGCTTTAGTTTTGTTTAAAAAAATCAGATTATTAAGATTTTCAATAAAATAAAACATTAAAATACCTCAATCGGCCATTTTGATTGAAACACTTTTTGAAAAATGGTTTTAAACTTCGTTAAACTTAAGTTAATAGTAAATGTGTTAAAACATTACGGAAAAGGTTTTCAAAATCTTTCGTCACGCCTATTAAATAAAAGTCAAGGATGTAGTTAAGGTAGTTTTCATCGTGAAAATCGTTAAAAATTTATAATTCTTGTTCGAGATAATATTTTATTACCAGAAAAAAATCTTTACTCTCCATTGTCAACAATATTTCAAATCCAACCGAATAACTCCATCCAACCGGATATTTCCCAATATAAAACGTCGCAGCGGCCATATTGTTTTCCGCGGATTAATGGCGACGCTTCCTGTCGTCTCGAGGAAAGAATAGCGCTAATTAATCAAAAGTCGTTTATTTCCATGGAGATTTGCTTGCTGGACCACCCGCCAAGTTGGTCTAATGGTTTCTTTTGTGGGAGGACAATCAAGTAGGATTGAATTTTTGTTTGCCGGCTCACGTTTCGCGGAACCCCCTAACTTGTAAATCCCTTGCTGATTAATATTTGCCTGGTTATTGAAACGCTTTTAAGGGGTTTTACTCTTTTTATGTTTGTAGCTTTATGCTATGAAGATGTTTTGGACCAAACGTAATGACAAATATTCATTTAAATCAAAATAAAAAATTCGGTTTAGATGTATTTATTATGTAGGGTTTTGTAGTTTTAAGAGAAATTTGCTATGCTCTTCAGTTCAGTACAAATCCTGGTCGGTTGTAAGGATAGAAAAGACAATATTTATATAAATATATCAATAGAGACCTTCGGATCCCATTTAAAATGATTGTTTACACGTTATGTATAATACCATCATAACTACCATCCAAACGTAAAAAAGTTGAAAAGAAATATTCAAGATTCTCTTTCTGTCTGAGTCTGAACTAAGTTCTAAAGAACTTTCTACGCACATAAATTAGTTATAGAAAAACTTAAAGAAGCAATAAACATTTTAAGAACATTATTTTCGTAGCACCAGCTGCCAGAAAGCACCTGTCTTCATGTATTACTGATTTACAAGCTCTCAAACCTCAGCAATATTACTTCAGCATGATGGTACCACAAGCTTTTATTAATAAAAGCTGAGATTTATGTCCCAACTTTTTAATATTTATGACCGCACAATAAATTCTTGGCGACGAGTTTCGGGAAGGGTTGATTATTTTCTTGTAGGGGAGGACTTAAGATTCAACAAGTAGGGATTACTTCTTATACATTGTTTTGAGGATATTGAAGAAAGAAAATGTAAATAATAGTACATTGATTCGCTGTTTTTTGAGACATAATCCGTTCTTAATTGGCCTCTTTTTGTAGTGTGTCGTTGACTATTATAACGTGTAACCTCAATGCATTTTTTTCAATCAATGATAACCGCGATAAAATCGATAAAAACTTAAAAAGTAACAGAGTGCTTAGTACGAGTTTTTTTGTTCACATTCGATCATGTCGACGTAAACAAACCGACCAAATAGAGAAGAACTCTCATGTTGCGAATTTATAAGACGCGTGCTACATATAAAAATTATGCGGCTTACTTGCTCACGTTTCGAAGTGAGTTACCCGGCTAATTTGGATATGTAACACGCGTCTGATAAATTCACAATATGATACAGTTTTACGTTTTGGTCGGCTTGTAAACATTAACACGTTCGAATGTGACCAAAAATCTCGTACTAAGTACTCAGAGTTACTTTCGAATTTGTAATTTATTAGCAGACACAGATATTTTAATTGATGATAACTTGAAATTGAATGATAACAGTCACAGAGGTTTTATAAATTTTGATATAAAATCTCTGTGCTTGTCGTAGTATGGATTATTTTATTTTTAACTAGATAAACCCGCGCGAACGAAGTTGCGCTTGTTCGCGTGTATCCCGCTTTCCCGTGGGAATTTCGGAATGTATTATACATTTTATATGTACTCTCTTCCACTTGAATCACTCTGTCTATTAAAAAAAACCGCATCAAAATCCGTTACGTAGATTTAAAGATCTAAGCATACATACAGACAGACAGACACATGGTGGTGATGAAACATAGCGCTTGTTATCAAACAATAAGATGCTTCAATAAGTTGCCAACGGATATGAAACTATTAATATACACAGCACAGTTTGGAAGTACACTGAAGCAATATCTATTGAATAAATGCTTTTAATACACTAAACGAATTTTTGGAAAGTTAATGGCGGGGTCATAAAACGTAACAGATGTACAGGGGTTGACATCATAGCGGTGCATACTATTGTGTCTATAGTGTACTGTCCAGCAAAATTTAAGACGCTACCGGTTCGTAAAATACCTATGAAGAGGTCTAGGAAAAACAATTTTTTTTAATGAAGTTCTTCAAATTATCGAATCAAAAAAATAATAGGTATTCTTGAGTACCTTGTCTAGTTAAATCATATCTTCAATACACAATTAGAATTACTTTACTCGATAAAAAAAAATATTTAAAATTCCACTTTTTGAAAACAAATAACTTATTTTAAACTTACTTCTGACACGTTTTAAGATTTGAAACTTAATTAGCTTTTTAGTTATTAATTGAACTAGTCAATTCATTCAAAATAACTTTAGAAAGCTTACATGGCATTTTTATATCATATTTTATACACGAAAATATGGAGTCAAAGCGTGAGTTCGCGTCGCGTTACTCAGTCCGGTCGCAGACCGTATCGACGTCGGACGTGTGTCAAATTTTCCGCCATCACCGCCGCGCTCGCAATACGATTACGTAGAATAATTGTTGGTGAAAATGGGTAACAAACGCAATAAAAAAAGGAAAAACAGTGTGGAACCATTTCTTGTTGGACCAACTATTATGCACAAAATAAGTATTCCTGTTGGCACAACTACTTTTTTTGCTGTTTCGTAATGGTTTTTGGATGGTTTTCGAATGGTTTTCAGATGGTTTTTGGATGGTTTTCGAATGATTTTTAGATAGTTTTCAGATTGTTTTTGGATGGTTTTGGGATGGTCTTCAGATGATTTTTGGATGGTTTTGGGATGGTTTTTGAATGGCTTTCAGATGGTTTTCTGATGTTTTTCCAATGGTTTTGGGATGGTTGTTGAATGGCTTTCAGATGGTTTTCTGATGTTTTTCCAATGGTTTTCGGATGGTTTTTCAATGGTTTTGTGATGGTATCAAGATGTTTTTGGAATTGTTTCGGGATGGTTTATGGTATGAATGAGAAAATCTTTTAGGATTATTTTCGAATGTTTTAGGATGAATTAGGAATTCTTTTTAACATTATTTTCTAATGTTTTTAGAATGAATTAGATATTCTTTTAGGATTATTTTCGAATGTTTTTGGTTTATAGGTTCGATTTATAGGTATAGCTTTACAATTGTTTTTGGATAGTATTCACAGTTTTGGTGTAGTTTTCTTTTATCCGATGGTTTCTTTAAGGGTTTGAACTACATAATGTATATTTTAGGCGAAATAACATTTTAGGGAAGTGGCGAATTAGACGATATACTATATCTACAAAGACGACTTACGTTTGCAACGTTTTAAAAATAGTACTTATACTAAAATATTCTTTGATATCACTGTATACTTGTAATAAAAGATGAGTATAATGACGACTACGGATATTGTGTATGTCAAACGGATTTATTATTTGACAGACAAGAAGTTGTTATTTTACTAAGCTCATCATGTCTTTGAAATTATTTATAATAAAGGTGGGAAGATTGCACTATGTGACGACTATATCAGTGCCATTTGGTGCGAAAGCATTCCGAACTCACTCCAAAACTATCCCAAACTCACCCCAAAAGCATTCCAAGCTCACCCCAAAACCATTCCGAACTCACCCCAAAACCATTCCGAACTCACCCCAAAACCATTCCTAACTCACCCCAAAACCATTCCTGAGTCACCCCATAACATGCCTCTTATACAGTGTTGCACACGAATGTACTTAATTGTAGTACCAAAGGGAACTATTTAATGACAATTATCTGGTTATGCCATAGTTGTGCCAACAGGAATACTTTTAGTTGTGCCAAAATTAGTTGTGCGTAGCAGTGGGTCCAACAGGAAATAATGATTTTTCAATCATTATTTCCTGTTAGACCTAAATAAATAACCATAACTAAAATCATAAGTAAACAATCCCATTATTTAGTTACAATTTTCAGATAGTTTCATACCAAAAACATTCGAAAATAATCCCAAAACCATCTTGAGACCATCACAAAACCATTGAAAAACCATCCTAAAGACATCAGAAAACCATCTCAAAACCATCCAAAAACCATCTGAAAACCATCCAAAAATAATCTGAAAATTATCTGAAAATCATCCCAAAACCATCTGAAAACCATCCAAAAATTATCTGAAAATCATCCCGAAACCATCCAAAAACCATCTGAAAACCATCCAAAAATAATCTGAAAATTATCTGAAAATCATCCCGAAACCATCCCAAAACCATCTGAAAACCATGTCTATTTCATTTTTCATATTTGGTTCCTAATAAAAGTTGTTCATAATCTTCATTTTATATTCATTCATATTTATTAAAAAATAATTGTAGGCAATTATTATTTTATTACAAATTAGAAAACTTAAAGTTTCGGTACTGCATATTTTTACACTATGTGCGCAATGATAAGAAAAGACGCTCGGTTGTCGCAACGTGACGCGAGGCGCGGCCCGGGGCGGCGGGGTCGACTTCGCGCTTGGATCGCTGGACCTATGGCGCCTTAAGTACCAATTTTTTATTTATCACTGATTATTATTATTTTTAAATTTAATTCAATCTATTTTATTAATATTATTATTCGTGAACGTGATTAGCCTATTGTATAAAAATATTGTTATTTTTAATGAAAATTTCCAATACGATGTGAATTGTTAAGGAATAAATGATTATGATTATGACAGGGAAGCGATTTCATTTTATACTATGTAAAGAAGCATGTCGGTGTATACCTGACGGAAGATACGTCTGGCCCATCATTGACGCACTTCGGTTGAGTATCTGTAAATTTGTCTGTTCTGACGTTAGGTGACCGATAATACGCGACACATTTTCGGTCAGATCATTCTTTAGAACACCAACCCTTATATATAATACATTGTACTATGACTATCTTTTGAATGCACACGATCCATGTTCATAAATTAACGTCGACTATTTCATGACAGATGTAGAGTACCTAGTAGCCGTGGGCTCTTACAAATTATCTTAAGAGATCCATTACATTAATTTCTGGGACGTCTGCTCCTGACTTACAATCGCGTTATTACACCGACAGAAGGGGGGAGAGGGAGGGGAGAGGGGGAATAGGGGATTAAGATTTACTCGAGATATTTGCAGATGAGATTTGAAGGTATTCAGATTGTCATGCCGCGTCCATTGTTTGAAGGTGCGGCTAATTTTGTAAGGAGATCGCTATTGTGGTGGTTAGATATTGAAATATTTAAAGATGTGATTAAAATACAATTTATTCTTGTAGATATTATAAAAAATATTATTTCATTGTCATAACAACATAAATATTAATTTTTTTTTTAATACAACAATAAACAGTTTATAAAATTTTTGTTCCCTCCTCCTTGTAGGCTTAGCCTACAAAATTATTATGTTAATTATTTGTTCAACAGCGGGTTGCACAAAAATATTATAAAGTTAATGATAATTTAAGTGACAAGCTATCTCTTTTTCTTCCTTAACACAACGTGAAAAGGTTTTTCGAAACTTTCATATCTTGATTGAATATGACTTGATATAATATTTAATTGTATTGTGTAAAGCCTGTATTTTTAAGCCTAGATATGTCAGCATCATCTTAAACATACAAAAAACATTACACGACATAACCATAGGAAAATCCCAGTCACATTTAATGAGCAAACATTGAGAATGAAACGTTAGTCTTATGTTTGCTTTCGCTGTCTGCCTCCACACGTTTGCATTAGGTGTTAAAAGGGTGGTTAAAATTCAAAATCTCCTTATCTTTTGGTTACAAGTTGGTAATCCTTATGATGTAGGAGGATGTAGGTAGGTACTGTTTATTGATAAAAAAGATAAACCAAGGATTAATTTATTATATTAAAACCTGTTTTGTCGCTGTTATTCTTGAAAATTGAATGAGACGGGAAAGGTTTTAGTTAAATCACTCTAATCATTCTTCATTTGGATATATGTGGACTTACACCTTAGCTTTTATCCGCGGCTTTTCATAGTAGTCAATCAGTACCTTTCCAATATCTCGTACCACAAAGTAAATATTTTCTTAAACAATTCATATTATAAACCTTTTTTTAAAGGTTCTGTAGTAAATTAACAAAGAAAATGTACAAATAGAATATTGCACTGCTATACAATATTGCACATCTGCAAGTAAGCTAGCAAATAGTAGCAAATACGGATCCCCGCATAGTGTGTGATACAAGGTTTTTTTTAAATTTAGGTCACTACCTACCACGACGAATACCACTGTATTAGTTCGCTATGAAACCACAAATGAACGTATTTATGCTTTTAAACATTATATCTCTTAAAACTTGGTAGCGATTTCCAACAGTGACAATGGCGGCGGCGCTCAATGGACTGAAAGCCTGAATCCTGAAAGGTTTATTGTTTAGGGCCGGATGACGGCGACGTGTGCCGAGTTGTGCATCCGTTATGTGACTGGTTGTTGTGTTTTTTATATCACAGGAGTATACAATTAAAAAAAATATAAAATAGTATCTTTCCTAATTGAGAAGAATGAGAAGAGAAATCAAATTACAAAGTAAAAAATATAAAATTTTATTACTTCTTTTTGAACACTTTTAACGAACATGCAAGTTAAGTAACATCATCCCTATATGTTTGTTTCGACATCATGAGCTTCTCTGTGTTTCGGAGTGCACGTTACGTCGGTCCTAGCTGTTACTTGTTACTGTTACTTGTTGTCTTGCGGGCCTTCTCCGCAATTAGGCAGCCTATGTGCCCTTTGTGCGTGCGAAGAGTGGGAGCTGGATCACTCCAGCCATCCTAATTCCTCCAGGAAGCCGGCCAGGGACTTGACGTCGCTGAGGACTTCTCGGAGACTGCCTGGTGTTCCCAGGTGGATTGCCCGGTATGCTGACACCTCACTGCATTCCAGCAGGACGTGTGCCGCAGTTTCTTCTGCCGACATGCAAGCTCTGCACAGGGGACTGTCTGTAACACCTATGGTGAAAAGATGTTTGTTAAAGCTGCCATGACCTGTCAGGGCGCTGGTTATTAATCTTAGTTTTTGTTTAGTTAAGTTAATTATGGACCTAGCGAGGCGAGCGTTCACTTCAGGGAGGGCTTCTTTCGCTTGTCTATAATCTGTGGTGCCTAACCATAGTTTGTTATGTAAAAAGTTAGTATGTTTTAAAATGTTACCTTTGAGCCAGCTGACTGGCAAGGGGAGAATCGGTTCCGGACCAACTGATCTGTTGCCTGATCCCCTCCTCGCCAACATGTCAGCAGCATCGTTACCTCTATCGCCGCTGTGTCCTTTGATCCACTGCAGTGTAATGTGGTTTGAGTGCCCTGCTTTCGTTAAGGCATCGTGGCATTCCAGAACCAGGCTGGATGTTACCACGTATCTTCCGAGTGCGCAGAGCACTGATTTGCTATCGGAGCGAATGAGTATGCGCTCGTTTACCATCTTTTTAGCAGTTATTGCATTGGCAGCTAGTAGGATACCCATGCATTCTGCTTGGAATACTGTATTGTGTTCTCCTAAGGGCATGGATATATATATGTTTAGGTCTTCTGAGAAGACTCCCGTGCCGGTGCCCTCGTCTGTCTTAGAGCCGTCGGTGTAGATGGTCAATGATTTGTGGGCTGTTTTCGGGTTGCTATCTTCGTGTAATTGGATTTTGTATCTCTTATCGAAGATATCCGTTGGTAGTACTCTGTCACACGGTGCAGTTACAAGAGGGTGTATCAACCATGATGTGAAGATGTTTTTGTAGTGTTTAGAGCTGTCATGTCTAGTTAATTCTAGTTGTTTAAGTCTAAGAGCTGCCTGCGCTGCTTCTTGTTGCACATGTAAGTGTAGTGGAGGAAGGTTAAGCATGGCTTCCATTGCTGCCGTCGGGGTTGTTCTCATACATCCAGTGATCGCACAGCATGCTTGTCTTTGTAGGCTTTGTAGCTTGGCGGCGCATGTCACTTGTTCGGTCTTTTGCCACCAGACTAGAGCTGCGTATGTTACCATTGGCCGTATTACTACTGTATACAGCCATTTGAAGATTTTTGGGGATAGACCCCACCGCCGTCCCACTAGTTTGCGGCATTGCCACATGACAATGCCGGCGGATCTGGTCTTTTTCTCAATGTGGCTGTTCCAGTTGAGCTTGCTATCTAGAGTAACACCTAGGTATTTGACTTCATTCGATAGTTGTAATTGTGTGCCGAGTAGGTTCGGGGGGCTGAAGTTACCGAGCTGTCGTTTGTTAGTAAACAGTACAAGTTCGGTCTTGGATGGGTTTACACATAGCTCCTGTTCTTTGCACCATCCCTCCAGTATCTTTAGGGCAGACTGCATCGTGGCGCATGCGGTGCTTGCGTTTGGACCTGTCATAAGGATGGTAATGTCGTCAGCATAGCCCACAGTGTAAAAGTATCTTGAATTCAGTCTGGTGAGCAGGTCATTGACAACGAGGTTCCAGAGTAGCGGCGATAGTACACCCCCTTGGGGGCAGCCTCTCGCCACCACCGCCCCCCCGCTGTCAGGGCCGCCCAGCCGGACTATCCTGTTGCGTAGCATGTTGACAATCCACTCTGTCATCTGAGTTGGGACTTTATGTCTTATTAGTGCTGTTTCGATGCTACGGAAGTTGGTTTTGTCAAAAGCCCCTTCGATGTCAATGAAGGCCCCTAGACATACCTGTTTGTTTGTAATTGCTTCTTCAATCTTGCCTACCACTTGGTGGAGTGCGGATTCTGTAGATCTGCCCGCGCAGTAGGCATGTTGGTTCTTATGAATTGAGAAGTTCTTGACTAGGCGACTCCTCAGATGTTTGTCGCAAATTCTCTCCAAAGTTTTTAGGAGGAAGGACGTTAGGCTGATGGGTCTATATGCCTTTGCGTTGGAGTAATCTTCTTTTCCCGGTTTGGGTATGAAGACTACTTTTACCTCACGCCACGCCAGGGGGGTGTAGCGGAAAGCGAGGCAGGCTTGGAAAATCGTGGTGAGGTGGATGGTTATCTTTTGTCCTCCCCATTGTAGTAGTCCTGGGAAGATGGCGTCTGGTCCTGGTGCCTTAAACGGCGAGAAGCTGTTTAGCGCCCAGCTCACCTTTTCTGGTGTTATGACGTCTTTAGCAAACCTCCAGCAGGTCGTAGTAGGTATTACCGGTGAGTCATGCCATCTTGGTGTCATCGTTAGCTGGCAGTCTGGGAAATGTGTATGAAGTAGGATTGCCTCGGTTTCCTGAGTGCAGGAGGTCATCGTGCCATTGGGTTTTCTGAGGCATCCCACTTGTGAAAGATTTTGCTTGGCGAGGATTTTCCTCGCTCTGTTAGCTTGTTGGTTGGTAGATATCTCTTCGCTGAACTTCCTCGAGGCGAATGATTTCCAGTATCTGATACGCTTTTTGAAGAAGGCTTGGGTTTCCTTATAGGCATCCCAGTCTGATTCCGCGCGTGTGTTAAGAGCCCTATTAAACCTCTTTCTCACCTTCTTTTTCAGACCCTCAAGCTCCGGACCCCACCATTTATTGGTCTTGTTTGTGTTGTCTTTGGGGAGGGTGAGAGGACAGGACTGGTGGTAGCAGTCCAAGACGGTCGTGGTTAAGGCTGTTACCTGTATGTCTATGTCTGAAGTGCTAGTAATTGTCATCGTATGATGTTTGGATAAATTGCTATCTGCTAGCAGTCGGGAAAAACGGCATTTGTCAGTTTTCCTTGGGTATCTTCTTGGAGTGGGTACGATGGTGGGTAGCTGTATATCAAAGCGGATCCACCTGTGGTCTGAACATGATGCCTCGTCAGAGACGTGCCATTCGTTGATGAGATCCACTGCGCCCGGTGTGGCTAGAGTGAGATCGATTATGGTGCGACAGTGTCTCCCTACAAATGTTGGTTCACTGCCTGTGTTTAGTATTTCAAGGTTAGTAGTTAGTAGAAAGTCAACAAGTTGATTACCTCTGTTATTGTTTCGGTCCATTCCCCACAGTTGGTGATGGGCATTGGAGTCCGTGGCTATGATTAGTTCTAAGCTGTTTCGCTCGCAGAAGCGTATCAGGCTCGCTACCCCGTTAGGTGGCGCTGGTTCCTCTACGGGCATGTAGATTGATGCTAAGATGATGTCGTGGTTGCCGTTGTCCGGACTGTTGACTCTGACAGCACACAGATCTCTGGAACAGAAATCCGTTAGTAGATGTCCTGAGATGTTATTTGAGAGGTAGATGCCAGCCCTGGCATTAGTTGTGTTCGCATACAACAGCTTACCTTTTAGATTTGCCAGACCGCATATGGAGCCGCCCCTTAGCCACGGCTCTTGTATGAGGGCGGCTAGCGGCTTGTTGCTGTTGACCTCCACCCACCGCCGGAGTTGGGCTGTGGCGGTGATGCTGTGGTGGAGGTTGCATTGGAGGATCATGGTCTTAGAGGGGAACGCCATCTTGGTGTTCCTCCCCTAACTCCAGCCTCCCGAAGTCGAGGTCCTCCTCCCCTAACAACTCGGCTTCGGTGTAAGGGACTGGTCTGGCAGAAGTCATCGTCTTGCCCCGGTCCTGGTCCTCCGGTGTGGAGGTCACTGCCAGCGGTGGCGGCCTCACTACACCCTCATCCCCTCCCATAGGGGGGGGAATGTTGATGTAGCGCCCGCTCGCGTCCCTGAACTTGAGGTATACCGCCCCGAAACGATAGCTCAGTTTACGATTTCTGGCCATCACTTCCGGGACGATATCCTCCGGGATGCTGACAGTGAGGAAAGTGGCGCCCTGACGGTCCTAGCTGTTGTCGATAGATGACAGTCGTCAAGCCAAGTTGGTGGCCATCAAGTTTGAAAACACCGGCTCGTAGTAATAGGTACAATAAGTTAAACATTATGTTATTGTTTAAGTCCATAACAAATGTCAAAAACTATTCCACTGATACACTATCGGTATTCTTTTGAGACACGATTGAGGCACCATTGAGCGTCCATTGGTGCATTTGTGTTAGTAGAATCGGGCCCCTGTTTGCTGAAAAAAGGGGACTAAAAATACGAATGCTGCAAAATAAATAGAAGCATGTAAAAAAATTGCTCTCGTGTTCCAGTCTGATATTCGTCTGGATGAAAAATAAAAGGTAAAATTTTTTCAGTTATTGATCTATTTCATTTTTCACGCCACATATCCGCATATATATGTACAGCGTTCTTTCAGTTTTTTTAGAGTTCCGTATAAAAAAACAGAACCAAAGTTAATTAACGGATACTTAAGATTATGTATATTTATTTAATATTGCCATTATATTATTTTATATCCTGTAATCTTTATTAATACATGCTGACAGGATAGGCCAATTAAATTTATCAAAAACCTAAGAATTATTGATTTTTATAAAATTATGCTTACCGCCTCTTCGTCCACGGGCAATATAACATAATGTTACTTATTAATCCTGAAATATTCTAATGATGGAAAGATTTTTTGGAATCACTCAAATACTTTTTTGAATTTTTTCGTTATACAAACCTATTTTCTTTATAACATTAGTGAAGAGTTATCTCTAAGAGATTGTTATAAACATTTTTTTTTCTAGGCTGAAGGTCTTGTGTCCCACTGCTGGGCAAAGGCCTTACATCATTTACGTATATTTAAGTTATTTACGTATAGTACTTGCGGAATCTTTTTTATGCGATTCAGACTCGCACTTGACTGCTTTTTTTAATCTATGTATGTCGGCAGTGTGTGTTCGGATACACTGATAGATACAAGTAAACCCACTCACATTTAAATATCACTCGCGTCACTCCTGATGCCGATTGCGATAGGGGTTTGCATAATATGGAATTATATCGAAGCGTGTATCCGATTTCGTTCAAATATGGGTAAAATGTTCGAGTTATTTTCTCATTTTTATTACGTTGAATCAAAAAATATTATTTGAAAGCAACGTCATCATCATCGTTTCCAAGCCGTATCCCGGCGACGGTGACTCTTACGTTTCTATCCCGTGGTCGATGTTGTGTGAAACTTGTGAAAGCAACATAACTATACACATAAACCATAGGTAACCACTTTATTACACAAAATATTTTAATAGCATTTTAATAAAATCATTTCCAAGGTTATACTACGACAACAGATGGGACCGACGGACCGAGCACTCCGAAACACAGAGATGCTCAAGATATCGAAACATCAAACATTAAGGGTTGAAGTTGTTAAACTTGCATGTTCGTGGAGCTCGTGGAGTCGCTGTGTGTCGGTCTTACATTTATTCGCAAATTAAACAACGTCCACCGTAGCCAGCGTTTCGATGGGTTTCGCTATCTCGAGCTTTTCCGTGCTTTGGAGAGCTTGTGTATACCGCTTTTCCGTGGGAATTTCGAAAAATTATTTCCTATCGGAAGCTTACGTCATACAAAAATCACACTCACCAAGTTTCAGATCTCGCGGTTTAGGCTGTGCGGTGATTCGTCAGTCAGTCAGTCAGGACAAAGCATTTTTTATGTAGATAGATAGAATGATAATATAAATTTCATAATAAAGTGTATCAAACAAACATCCCGTCAAAATGTCCTACTTTTCATACAAAATGATATGGAAACAATATCGTAGCCGTAGCCGTTGTCTACGGCGTAGCTACGTAGCGACAGCGTAGAGCGTACCTTTATTGCCTACGAGCGGCGACACAAAGAAACCGCGCTACAAGATACTGAATAGAGGATCAGTGATGTATGAAAAATAGATAAGTTTATTGGATGCGGCAAAATATTATATTATTATGCTGTAATGCTGCGTATTTGATTAAAATTTCGATTCGATCTAAAAAACATATTTAGATCGGATACTTCTAATTTTTAAATAAAAGAGTAATTTTTTGCTTTCATTCATTCAACAGACATTCTTTATTAATAAAATAGTTAAAATAGTTTTCCCCTTTATGAATAAAATACATAGACAAAGGATAAAAATTCAAGTAAATCCCTTCACGCAATATTTAGAAAACTTGAATCATTTTTCAGCCCTGCTCACCTCTATCATTGGCTGACTGCATGTACTTCCCCTGTTGAGCTAGCCCATTTCAGAAATGCTCTGCCATTAAAAATACTGTATATCAAATAGAGATGAACTGTTAGTAAATATAGTCCGTCACTATTAAAGTTATCACTGTCAAAAAAAAAGACAATTAAGACTTGGATGTGGAATTCATTCATTTATTCATTGCAAATGTATACAACACATCACACCATGAACCTTTTTAGGCCTAGCAATATGGTAAAGAGACAGGTAGACTTCTTTTAATAGTTTATCTCCCAAATTGTATACCATCATGAGAAGAATTAAAATTAAAAAGCATTTCGAAAACTGTTTGTCTATAATAAAAAAAAGGACGGGTTGCACTCAGGGAGTGCCGGCAGAAGTGAAAACTTAAACATCAACTTTGTGCAAATATTTTGGAATGGTTAGGAAATCTTACGCTTTTTCGATCAGGCTACGGATCTTACGCGAGTTTAACATTTTTTACCCATCTACAAAAAGGTGCCAAGCGCCGCTAAAGAAGTGTTCACTTCAAAAATCGTTTCGTACATCTCGGTGGAGTACTTTGACGGAATGCAAACGACAACAGTATGCTATTGTGTAGCGATACGATAACGTTTTTATTATTATTAGGCGGAGGGAGGGAATAAAATAAAGAGTGGAGGACTGGCTTTGTGTGCCAAAGACATGATTTGATGGAAACCAGGTAAATATCAGATTGAAAAAGATGTTTTGCAAGAGAAAATTTGTTTTTCAGTAACTAAATAAAATATATAAATATATAGGGACAAATCACACAGATTGAGCTAGCCCCAAAGTAAGTTCGAAACTTGTGTTGTAGGATACTAACTCAAGGATGCTATATTTTTATAACAAATACATATATAGATAAATATCCAAGCCCTGAGGCTCATCAGACAAAGTTCGTTTTTCGTCATGACCCGATCGGGATTCGAACCCGGGTCCTCCTGGGTGGCGATCTGGCGTGGTAACCATTACGCTACGGAGGTCGTCTGGCAGGTTAGTGTGAGATTTTTGGTCTTTTTTAATGACTCATATCCAGTTTCTGAAACGCTTTTAATTTTTTATTCCACATTAAGTTTCAAGATACTTTTTTTCTTCTTGACAGCTATAATTTCATGTTTCATTTACTTAAAAAATGAAGTTCCGTAACTGGCTGAAAGACTAAGCTAAAGGGACTCCTTTGAATAATATATTTCAGTTATTATATTATATTTTTTAAGGTTTTTAGTTTTAGGTTCATTATAATTTATGTTTATAATAATATCAATTAAAAAAAATTAAAGTATAACAAACATTATGTCATTTATTATGTCAATAATGTGTGAGTTTTTTGTGTGTGAGTTGTCACCTCAGAACAATAACTAAAGCATAGAAACCCGAATAAAATAATAATTGAGCATCAGCTATCTTACTCACAAAATGTAAAGTACTCTTGCTATAGGTGAGAGCGAAACAAAAAACAACACTCACTTCTTAAATTTTTTACGTTGTCACTAGTTAAACGTCAAATGGATGTAATTGGATGTAATATAATACTACCAATTTAAATATCTCGCAGTAGTTTCTTTACACTGTGTGATTGCTTCACAACTTAACATGGTTGGATTTTAAGGACTGATGTCTTTTATGTGTGTTTTCAACGCTAAGCTATTAAAAATTAAAATATTTTCATAAATTCTGCCTTGATTTTTAAAAAACGTGTCTGAAACTTGTTGGTGATACTATATAGTTAATAACGATATAAATGTCTTGTGTTATTGAAGGCTGTAAATCCCACACGGGAAGAAAAGAAAATGACCAAGAAACAATAAGTTTTCATCGGTGAGTAAGAAGTCATAATAGATTATACCATCGTAATAATAATTTTAAATACAGAAGTTATGATAATTGTCGAAGTTTATCAATATCGTGTTAATTATAATATAGTTTTTGTCAAATTATGAAAGTTTTCAATATTCTACTAAGAGGTTATGTTTTTTTAATAGTGATGTGAATATTTTTATCGACATTGTAATATTATGAAGCTTTTAATTTATTATACAACTTTTTTAACTGTATGATGACGATAGACTTTCATACGTCATTAACATTGTTGTTGAGGTATGAATATTTACAGTAACAGGTTAAGAAAACCTCAGTCTGATTCTATTCAAACTATTGTAGTTTTTTTGGTGTAATAATTTAAAAGAGTCTATCTGCATATATTACATAACTAACTCCTATTCTATTGAGATATTACATAATATTTATTTATCATACCTAACATTTTGTGAGAATTAGTAGCTAACAGTTAAATCATTATCCTTTTGTTACAGATTTCCTAAGAATAATGAAATTAAACACCAATGGATTCAACGTGTGAACAGAAAAAATTGGAAATGGAATAAATGTAGCCATATTTGTTCGAAACATTTTACACCGAGCTCCTTTATTCCAAATACAAATTTAAAATGGAGGCGGCTAAAACCAGATGCTATACCTACATTGAATTTATTCGATTCGGATGCATTGGTAATATTCTGTTTATTGTCATTATATTATTAATTAACCAAAAAAGCAAAATTTTTATTTATTTATTTTATTAAAGGAAAGAAAAACTGTGCCCATGGATGTCTCAGGTGGTGAATATGTTTCCAGTCGTCGTACATTAGGAGAGTCCCAAACAAACACTGAGGGCCCAAAGAGTTTGGTAAGTAATTTATAAATTAGGAAGCTTATAATTTGCCATAAAGCAACTGAGTATTACAAACATATATATATATATATATATATATATATGTTTGTAATACTCAGTTGCTATATATATATATATATATATATATATATATATATATATATATACTGACTGACTTAACTATATATCAACGCACAGCCGGAACCGCTAGGTCTAGAGATTCCAAATTTGGAATGTAGGTTCCTTACGACATCTAGGGGTGTACTAAAAAAGGATTTTTCAAAATTCCCATGAGAAAGCGAGATATACGCAGTATTTTACTAGTTTAATGCATATAAATATTTTAAAAGCCTGTTTTTAGATTGGTTTGCTTGATTATGTTGTGATGTTAATAAAAGTGAACCTTTACTCTTAAATCAATAATTTTAATGTAGATAATTATTAATAAGGCATAAAAAATCTTACAATTTAATTTACAGAAAGCTGGGCCAGCATGTATGATGGAAATTTGTGATATAGAAACCGCAACTGTATCTAGCGCAAATGTTTCCCAGGCAAACACACAACAAGAATTGGTAAAATTATTTTATTAATAAAAAAGATAATAAGTACTCCATCACATGGATTGTTCATTTGTAAGTATCTCTTTTTATCATTGATTAAAAATTGATGTATTTGTTTTAGGAACTGTTACCAGATATAAAACAAGGATCTGGCACGTCTGTTCAGCCTGTATGCAATCAAATGCATGAAAAAACTATTTTAAGATTACAGCGAGAACTAGAAAGAGCTGAAAAAATTTCTCGACGACGCCTTAGAAAAATAAATACTTTGACAAAGCGAGTTTCACGTTTAGACAAAAAAACTGACGATATGTACAGTGTATTAATGGACAAATTAAAAAAAGAGAATATTGAAAGAGAACATTTAATGTTATTAGAAAACATTAACAAAAATGATGTAGTTAAGCGATTCTTACAAAAACAAGCCGGAGATACGCTAGCTCGAGAGTTCACCAATGAGATAAATTTGCAGTAACATTGCATTATCTTTCGCCGAAAGCTTATACATTCATTCGTGAACAATTTTCAGGTGTTCTTCCACATCCAAAGACCATTTCTTTTTGGTACAAGGGAGTCAACTGCGAGCCGGGATTCACGTCAGAGTCTTTTGAGTCCATTAAGCTTAGAGCACAGCAAAACCCCGACAAAGCCCTTTTTTGTGCGTTAGCAATAGACGAAATGGCTATTCGAAAACTAGTTGAATGGGACAGTCACAATAAAAATTATTATGGTTTTGCTAATATTGGTTGTGAATTAGATTCCGATTCTGTGCCCATGGCTACACAAGCTTTGACTTTTATGGCCACCTGCATAAACGACACATGGAAAATTCCGATTGGTTATTTTTTGATTCACTCTATTAAATCTGATCAAAAAGCGGGTTTGGTACGTCAGTGCATACAACTACTTCAGGAATGCGGTATTACTGTGATTTCCTTAACATTTGATGGAGCAGCTTCAAATATTGCTATGTGTAGTCATTTGGGTTGTGACATGACGGCCGGTTCCGTAGCGTTCCAATGCGATGAGTCCAATTCAGAGATATGTATTTGGCCTGATCCGTGTCATAATGTTAAGTTGGTTCGCAACGCATTAGCAGATAAAAAAAAATTTGTAGATTGTAATGGCAATATCATATCCTGGGAACATATAGAAATGCTTCAGAAATTACAAGAAGATGAGGGTTTACATCTTGGTAATAAATTGAGAAGGGAACACATCAACTTCGTCAAACAAAAAATGAAGGTCCGCCTTGCAACACAGCTTTTAAGTACATCAGTTGCAGATGCATTGCAATATTGCAAAGATAAAGGTATTCCTGGGTTTGAAAACTGTGATGGAACCATCACATTTATAAGAATTTTTAACAACATCTTTGACATTTTAAATAGCCGAAATATGCGGGCCAAAGGATGGAAAAGGGCATTAGCTTCGTTCAATGTTCAAGAAACAAACATTTTCTTCGGAGCTGCAAAAAGCTATATAAAAAATTTGAAAATGGAAGACGGCACACACCTTATAAATTCCAACCGAAAAACTGGTTTTATAGGCTTCTTGGTCTGCATGGAATCACTTAGCAAAATTTATGAGAATATTGTAGGAAATGGTAAATTACAGTATCTGTGCACATATAAAATGTCCCAAGATCATATAGAGTTATTTTTCGGGGCTATAAGGGCGAAATGTGGTTTCAACAATAACCCATCTGCACGGACATTTCAAGCAGCCTATAAAAGGTTGCTAGTCCATGCCCAGTTTAAGGATGGGTCTAGTGGTAACTGCATACCTCTCGAGCATATCGGCATCCTCAACCACAAACCTACTCATCCAGTTGTTGCTATCAACCAAAGTAGTGGGAATGTATGTTTGGTACGAGATATAGAAAATGCCGAGGACGAAATTTTATCACTGTCTCATGTTGATTTAGACCATAATTATGTCTCTTCTACCACGTTAAGTGAATATTCTATAGACGTAGTACATTATATGGCAGGCTTCGTAGTTAGAAAGCTGAGTAATTCCTTGAAATGTGAAACTTGCATTGAAAGTTTGACTGATTACAAAAACGATTCAACAAAAGTAACATTAATATCCATTAAAGACAGAGGAGGGCTTGTAATGCCCTCAAAAGACGCTAACAAAATCTGTGAAATTAATGAAAGAATAGTTAGAGAACGTAAAAATACCATTGGATGGGAAAAATTAGGGCAACGTCAAAACATTATGTACATCATAAATAAGGTCTGCTCTACTTTCATACAAACTAATATTTTTTATAATCTTATTAATCATTCTAATGAACAAGATTTTGATGACAATCATAGAATCTCGTTGATTAAAGCCATTTCAAATTTGTATTTAACAGCACGAATTCACTATGAAACAAAGAAAGCATGCGCCCCCCGTGACAAAATTAGAACATTTTTAACGAAAACTATTTTATTCAAGGGTCAATGATTATTAGACGTATAATTATGTATAAATAAATAAATATGATTAAAAAATATATTTTCTTTTATTTCACATCAAAGTGCTTTATTGTAACGTTGAGGTAATGCTACAACCATACAAAATATTTGTTCGCACGTTATATAATATCGGATTACACTGGTGTTCAGTCACATTTTCGTACCTCTGATTAAATATCTATATTTTACCAACTGCCTGCCCCGTAGTACATACAAAACCCGTGTAACCCACGGTTAGTCTATCTTTCCAAAGGTGAAACAATTTTAAAAATCGGTTCAATAGATCCAGATATTACCGCTTTCAACCTCAGAAACTTTACCTTTTTAATATCTCTTTACTTAATTTTTGTTTCTACATTAAGATTTTTATAATATTTATAGCATAATTTAATACAAAATATATAAAAAAATAAACTTTCACTATCATTTATATTATATGTTCTTTGTACTATATTTTTGTAAAATAGATTCATTGTATGTAGTGATGGGCAGGAGAACATTTCCGTTCCGAGAACTTTCTTGGAACGAGAACATTCTGAAACATTCTCTTGAACGGAGAATTTATGAGAATTTACGGAAATTTAAGAGAATCTAAACCAAGTATGTAGACTTTTTAATTTTGACATAAAAATTGATGACTATGCATGTAATTTCAGTAGCTATGAATGCCATAGTGAAGATACATGTCAGGTAGGTAGTTATAATGACGTTACATTTGATTTTCTATATATATAAAATTCAAAGTCCTGTCTGACTGACTGACTTAACTATATATCAACGCACAGCCCAAACCGCTGGGTTAGATTCAAAATTTGGAATGTAGGTTCCTTACAATGTCTAGGGGTGTACTAAGAAAGAATTTTTCAATATTCCCATGGGAAAGCGAGATATACGCAAACGAAATTGCAAGGGTTTTACTGATCCGCTGGGTCTATTGATTCCAAATTTGGAATGTTGGTTCCTTACAACATCTAGGGGTGTACCAAGAAAGTATTTTTCGAAATTCCCACGGGAAAGCGAGATATACGCAAACGAAGTTGCGAGGGTATATCAACGCACAGCCCAAACCGCTGAGTCCAGAGATTCCAAATTTGGAACGTAGATTCCTTACAACATCTAGAAGTGTACCAAGAAAGGATTTTTTTAAATTCCTGTGGGAAAGCGAGATATACGCAAACGAAATTACAAGGGTTTTAATGATCCGCTGGGTCTATTGATTCCAAATTTGGAATGCTGGTTCCTAACAACATCTAGGGGTGTACCAAGAAAGGATTTTTCGAAATTCCCACGGGAAAGCGAGATATACGCAAACGAAGTTGCGAGGGTATATCAACGCACAGCCCAAACCGCTGGGTCCAGAGATTCCAAATTTGGAACGTAGGTCCCTTACGACATCTAGGAGTGTACCAAGAAAAGATTTTTTGAAATTCCTATGGGAAAGCGAGAACGCAAATAAAGTTGCAACGGTTTTACTGATCCGCTGGGCCTATTGATTCCAAATTTGGAATGTAGGTTCCTTACAACATCTAGGGGTGTACTGAGAAATTATTTTTCAAAGTTCCCACGGGAAAGCGAGATATACGCAAACGAAGTTGCGAGGGTATATCAACGCACAGCCCAAACCGCTGGGCCTAGAGTACTCCAGAGATAGCAAATTTAGAATGTAGGTTTCATATGACGTCTAAGGGTGTACTGAGAAAGGATTTTTCAAAATTCCCACGGGAAAACGAGATATACGCAAACGAAGTTGCAATGATTTTACTGATCCGCTGGGTCCGCGAGAAATACAAGTTCAAACAAGTTCATTTGCGTATATCCATTTTCCCGTAGGAATTTTGAAAAATCCTTTCTTGGTGCACCCCCAGATGCCGTAAGGAACCTACATTCCAAATTTGGATCTCTAGACCCAGCGGTTTGGGCTGTGCGTTGATATACCCTCGCAACTTCGTTTGCGTATTTCACGCTTTCCTGTAGGAATTTTGAAAAATCCTTTCTTGGTACACCCCTAGATGTTGTAAGGAGCCAACATTCCAAATTTGGAATCAATAGACCCAGCGCGGATCAGTAAAACCCTTGCAATTTCGTTTGCGTATATCTCGCTTTCCCGTGGGAATTTTGAAAAATCATTTCTCAATACGCCCCTAGACGTTGTAAGAAACCTACATTCCAAATTTGGAATCTCTAGAGTACTCTAGACCCAGCGGTTTGGGCTGTGCGTTAACATATCCTCGCAACTTCGTTTGCGTATATCTCGCTTTCCCATGGGAATTTTGAAAAATCATTTCTCAGTACACCCCTAGATGTCGTAAGGAACCTACGTTCCAAATTTGGAATCTCTGGACCCAGCGGTTTGGGCTGTGCGTTGATATACCCTCGCAACTTCGTTTGCGTATATCTCGCTTTCCCGTGGGAATTTTGAAAAATCCTTTCTTGGTACATCCCTAGATGTTGTAAGGAACCAACATTCCAAATTTGGAATCAATAGACCCAGCGCGGATCAGTAAAACCCTTGCAATTTCGTTTGCGTATATCTCGCTTTCCCGTGGGAATTTTGAAAAATCATTTCTCAATACGCCCCTAGACGTTGTATGAAACCTACATTCCAAATTTGGAATCTCTAGAGTACTCTAGACCCAGCGGTTTGGGCTGTGCGTTAACATATTCTCGCAACTTCGTTTGCGTATATCTCGCTTTCACATGGGAATTTTGAAAAATAATTTCTCAGTACACCCCTAGATGTCGTAAGGAACCTACGTTCCAAATTTGGAATCTCTGGACCCAGCGGTTTGGGCTGTGCGTTGATATACCCTCGCAACTTCGTTTGCGTATATCTCGCTTTCCCGTGGGAATTTTGAAAAATCCTTTCTTGGTACATCCCTAGATGTTGTAAGGAACCAACATTCCAAATTTGGAATCAATAGACCCAGCGGATCAGTAAAACCCTTGCAATTTCGTTTGTGTATATCTCGCTTTCCCGTGGGAATTTTGAAAAATTCTTTCTTAGTACACCCCTAGAAGGTTGTAAGGAACCTACATTCCAAATTTTGAATCTCTAGACCCAGCGGTTTGGGCTGTACGTTGATATATAGTTAAGTCAGTCAGTCAGACAGAACTTTGAATTTTATATATTTAGAAAATCAAATATAACATCATTATAACTACCTACCTGACATGTATCTTCACTATGGCATTCATAGCTACTGAAATTACATGCATAGTCATCTATTTTTATGTCAAAATTAAAAAATCTACATACTTGGTTTAGATTCTCTTAAATTTCCGTAAATTCTCTCCTTTCCGAGAACGTTTCCTCAATGTTTCCACTAAGAGAACATTTCCGGAAATCGCCCATCACTAATTGTATGTATAGGTATTTTAAAATTGTCGACAAAAATATCGCAAATGGTCGTCACTAGCGTATTCAAAACTTGTGACAACCTTGACAATAGAAGGAACAAATGACGTATTGAGATCTCTTTCTAACGTACTTAGTCTATCATTAGAAAATGAAGGATGACTATAGATATTCACATGCTATTTTAGCCGGGTTTCTATGCTTTAGTTATTGTTCTGAGGTTGTCACCTTGCCAGGGAGTATCATAATTGGGAAGTCATTAAAATGTCTTTGATTAAATAAAGCAAGATGACGCAATAATCTCTTTATGGCGCCGCAAAGCACATACAATTAAGATTTCGTGTTGCGAGGGTGTGTTAATTAATATGTGATAATAAAACCGACTTGAATATAGACCTGTTTACTTAATTAAATATGGTGTTCTCATTTATTACTGAAGGCATGTACGGTAACTTTCAGAATACACTTTTAATTTAAACTCTGACGGTGTCATTAGCGAGCACAAACACATTGAATACTTAATGACACAATAACTCATTGCTTTTACTGTCAAACTGAAGAAGAAAAAAGAGACAGCTTGAGGTTTAATATGGAATTATAATTAAAATGTAATTTAGAAACAAGTAGTATAGATTAAATTTAAAAAAATGTATGTTGTACTAGCCGACGCTCGTGATTTTCCCAATCTTGTTGTTGATTATTTTCATATCAAAAACTTCCTTTCCTCATAAATCACTCCGTTGTTGGAAAAATCGCATGATATGCGTTACTTATGTGTACAAATTTACTCAAATAATAAAATAAAATGTCTCCCGCCATTTTGTAAATAACGAATGATTCGTGAATAATATATTCGAATGAGTTCGAGTCATTAATTCATTCGTTCTTTCGTCTCATTCGCTGTACCTTATCGCACGAATCTTTAGGAAATTGACTACATTCAGCTTTCGGGCTGAGTGCGCCACTTGATTAGTGGACCGCAGTTCCTGGATCCACGATCCGAAGTGAGATATTTTGCGTCCTTATCATTATTTAAATTAAATTTATGTACCTATACGGTATGGTAATATTTATTTTTGTTAATAAGTAACAATACCCACACGGCCACACCCGCGCAAGTTCGTTTGCGTTTATCGCGCGTTCCCGTTAGAATTTCGGAATGTATTAAGTATCCATTTAAACCTTCTAAAAAAAACGCATCAAAATCCGTTGCGTAGTTTTAAAGATCTAAGCATACATAGAGACAGACAGACAGCGATTTTATTTTATATATGTAAAAATTGAGATTCAACTATGTATTAAAAAATTTTGGAGTTATAGAACATTATGATACAATACAAAACAACAATACAATACAACAGAATACAAAACTCTTTATTGCATGAATACCAATGAAACAGACATGAAACTTGGCAAAGTCATAGTACAATATGCGTCTTATCGCCAAGCGATATTTTCCAGACAACCTAAACCTACCTCCGCCGGGGAAGTACCACCCTCTCATAGAATATAGACGTGAGTCCGGCGACTCATTTCCTATCTTTATTGTTTCAATAGTAAGTAGTAGTTTCTAGGATTACTGTGTTCAAACAAACAAACATACTCTTCAGAAATATAATTTTCGAATGCATCTTATTTGTCTATCTGAAAAACAAAACCACCGCTAGTTCCTATCAAACATTTAGGTACGAAAAAGCCTGACATAGAACCATCACCTGACATGAACATAGGTATGCTTTTAGGCTACAATCCCCGCAGTGTTCGTAGTTTTTGTTTTTGTTAAAAAAATGTACACAGGGATTTTAAAATAACGGTGCTTCGAATCGAATAGCAAATAAAAGTGTGTTTATTTGACCGAATCATACGTTAGCATACGGGCTATAACATGATGTTCTACAGGATTTGCGTTTCACATTTTTTACTGCATTTATTCTCTTTTATAAATATTCCGAACAGGTTAATATTACCTACATTATTATAACAGCCAAAATCATTACACCATGTCAATTAAATATAATCTTTGAAATACTTAACCAACAGAGAGTAACATATTTCTCTTATTAAACGGTTTTATTTCTTCGTTAATTAGAATAAATGTACTTCTGAAACTCACTAAAATTCATAAGTAAATTCCTTTGATTATATGACAAGTATATAATCAAAGGTAAATTCAATTTGAATATGCCTTTTGCACGACAAAGAGGTCTATACTTTTCTTAAACGACATATGGACAAGGTGTTTTCAACGTTGTATTAAGTGACTTGACGAATATATGTGAATGAACATGAACAATTGAATCATAAACCACCACCATGGAGACGTCTAATACCTTCTCGCGTATTATAAATAAAACTTTTAGGTTTCGATACCAAAGTACACTCGGCTTGATAATCGGCTACGTTTAAATCCGTCACGGGCTTAACGCCCCCTCCCCCGCGGCACTTCACGTGCGTTTTGACGCGATTATCATACCCGACGACGGATCTCGGCGCAATATTGTTTGCGCGGTTCTTGACAATAAAGGGAAAGGAATTTTGGACATGGCAACATTAAACTTGTTTTTTTTTAATTATTATTTTTTCTTTTTTATCAGTTTTTTTCTTTTTGTTTTTAATTAGAAAAAGCAGAAAACATTTGCAAGTAGCAAAAATTTTTGTGACAATTTACCAATAACATTGAGCGATGTGTTTCGAAAGATTTTTTATATTCTACAACTTTTACTATGGCAGCAAAATGTTGTATTGCTGGGTGAAAAAAGTTATTGCATATCAAACCGCGGGAGTTGAGTTGAGATACAACCATAATACTAGCACTCAACATGGAATCAGCGCGAAAAATTTAATTCCCACTTTACATGTAGGGGAGGCACCGCAAAAAAATATTTTAAAAAATTTTGTTCCAGCACTTTGTTAGCATTGTTAATATGTGTATACATAACAAATTACAGTTTTCTAGCATTAAGCGTCTAGGAGCTAGACCGCGGTCAGACAGACAGACGGACATGGCTAAACTAAACCTTCATTGTAGTTTGCTACGGACGGAACCCTAAAAACAGTCGGTCACAGTGTCACAGTAGTCAAAATTGGCTAAAACTATTATACGAGTAAAATAGCGCGAGCATCCTCTAGTTGACAATACCGCATTCAAATACATTTTTCATACCTCCATCTACACTCTGCCACCCTGCCTGCGCGGTTTTTGAATCTGCTTCCTTTGTGTCGGTTTTAATATGGAAATTAACGCTCACCGCTGTGTGCCACCGCACACCTCCACACAGTATTATTTGCCATTTAAATTTCCATTTTTCTATTCTTCAACACCCTTATTTGATATGTTGTAAAGTACAAAATGCAATAACAATTTTACACCTGGGAAATTGCTGGCTAAAACCGCGTCACTCAGTCGGTTGGGCTTTATCAGGCTAATTGAATTTTTTATGCGCTTTTTACATCAGATTTTGCACATATTTTTATGCGGAAATTTTACTTGGAATTGTTGAAAAGGGATTATATTCAAAGAGAAAAATTAACAAGCCAAAATGTAACATAGAATCTATGTAACAGATGTAAATATACTTTTGTTTATTTAATACTTTTTCCTATTTGTGACCTATACTGTACAAATAACAAATATTTTGTGGCGATTACTTTTATTTAGTACATACTAGCGAAACTCGCGCTATTTCATTTGCGTGTATCCAGCCTTTCCGTGGGCATTTCAGACATTACCTCTTGAATCACTTTATCTACTGTCGAAAATTACATTAAAATCCGTTAAGTCGTTTAAAAGATCTATGCGAACAGCGGAAGCGACGTCATTTTATACTAAGTTAAAAAAAATTTGGTTGATTATTATTAAAATAATTCATCATCATCTCAGCCACAAGTCCACTGCTGGACAGGCATTTATAATTTAATATCGAAAATTCACAAATATTCTGAAATTTGGTATTATCTATCTTAGAAACACCTTTATTTTCTTTAATAAACATAAACACAAAGTCAGGTAAAACTTACAATATCACGTCATTAGAATGTCAACTCCACAAAAATAAATCTCTGACCACAGATAAAACATCGCTATATCACGACAATTTGTACCGATTAAAATCCCGCAACATTTTTAAGCCAGACGGGGGTGGCGCGCACCCCATCTATATTTACACATGTCTCGTATAAGATCCATTCCAACCCTGCTTCGTATCAACTGTTTGAACACTTTGAATAGAGATACGCCACTCCGAATATATTGTTAACCACCCCCAACTCCCTACCACGAGTTATTGTCATCAAATCCAATGTATTAGACCGTCGCCCAAACCACATTTTTGTAACAATCGTTTTTAGGTTTTTTATTCTCAACAGAAATATTACATTTCACTTAAAATTAGATGCAATGAAATTTTTTTTTAACAATAATAAATATGATACTTAAATCAAGTTTTTCTTGTGGTACTTAATTGATGAACCTAAGTATAAGTATACCGATTTTTTTACGCATGAGACAGGATATCTACAATAGTAATCTAATTTATCAGGCCGTTCCTTAAAAATTTTAGCAGCCAGTTGTAGAAATTTAGAAACATTTATTCAGAGACCTTTATGGCAGCTTTCTCTAGAAGTGTACTTAATCGACTCTACAAGCCACAAAAAACACAAACAGACACAAAATTACCACCGGTAAAATAAAAGGTGAAAGAAAACATTTTATAATGATTTTGTCTAACGCACCAAAATTTACTAAATTTAGTGTAAGGTAACTTAATCTGTTTATCATGATAACAGGAAAAGTAACATTTACTTTAACCTAAGGATTTTACTGCCTATGTAACCTATTTATGTTCAGCAGTGGACTAGTCTAGGCTGAAATGATAATAATTGGTGTCTTAACTTTCACACGCTTCACATTTGGCTCGACAAGACGCAGCAATATACATACTACACACAGCAATCAAGGGCGAATAATAATCCCCTAAGGAAATACAATTGGTACCAAAAATTAAATTTGGACGACGGTCTATGTCGTCATTCTGTTCGCATGGTAATGTGACATTTAATTCCTATTGAGATACATTATTAGTTTACGATATGGGTTGTCTCTGTGAATTTAATTATGCCGGGTTCCTTTGTTAGAAGGCTTCAATCGATAAGCAAGAAAACTGGTTAGTGGATAGCTTTTTGATAGCTTGAATTAATAAAAAAAGTTAAAGGTATAAATTCTTTCATGTTTTACGTGAACTTAATTCAGAATAAATTCTTGTTTAGTTGCATTCGAAGAGCTTTTTTTAGATTAGGTCATTGACTCCACAAAGGTACTGATGATATCTATTTAAAAAAAAAAACCGGGCTATACGTGTCGGGCCACGCACAATCTAGGGTTCCGTATTAGCTACGCATTGCTTGCTTACAGATGAGTACATTGACATATTCTATGACATTTGTACGTTTTCAACAAATAAATTTTATTTTATAAGTTCGTCGGATATTACTCTGTAACTAGTAGAGCCTACTTAACCGATATAATTTTCATTGAAGGTTCAGCAAGGTTCAGCATGTTTCATTGGACTTCTACCATGATTTATTTCAAATTTCTAAACACAAGACTTTCCGAGAAAGAGGGTTTGGGACCACCGTTCAAAACGAAAATTGCCACGATAAATGTAAATAATTCGGAAACGGATCATGGTATCGAAAAATGATGTTTAATAAATGAACATGTAGATAAATGGTACAAAAAGCCACAACGCTATTTAGCCCGAATGTAACCACAATTTCCGCCGTTGCGAACATGGATATCAAAAAAGGCAACGCTAAACCGAATCAGTGGCTAGCAATGCACGTATCGGCTCATCCGAATATTGGCAATAAAACAGCGTTGAGCTGAAAAATCGATGTCGACAGCGGAGCGACATCGAAACGAATACACTGATATTCTGATACTACACCATAAATTTATACATGTCATGTATGTTACAGAAAATTGGATAACTTACTGATATGCATAGATGTATAGATGATATCATTTCAATTTTAATCTTTTTCTTTAAATTTTCTTGCTCACGTTATTTGATTTCGCGGTTTTCTCTAATAAAATTCATAAGCTTATATTTATTTTGCATAGAAAAGGTTTTTTCGTGGCGTTATGTTTTTTTTGTCTGTGTGCTTCATCAATACCATATTATAATAAAAACTTTAGTAAAAAGAAAAGAAAACCTGACTTCGTATTTCAAACACTAATCCCTTTCGGTCTTCATATATACCGTAGGTCTACAGTTCTATTTACCGTAGCTCGATCTACGTGTCGTAGCACTTGTCTTGTAGAGTGTGTAGTAGCACCAGTAGCACTTATCTTGTGAAGTGTAGCGTAGAACATTCTACAAGTGCTACGATATGTAGCTACGGTAACGTGGACTTCTTGCTACTTACTATACATAACACAATATTTCATCTAGGAATTTTGCTAATATGTTGTCGTTGTCGAGATATTTGAAGAAATATCCATATTCTGAAGAAAAAAAACCATAGACGACACAGAAGTTCGGTCTGCAATTGCGAAAACCTACAATTAGACCTACATATTGTGTTATCCAATAAAGCGACATGGAGCACTTGAAGGATGATAAGTAAAATGATGCTGCGTGCGAAGTTGCGGCTTCAGCTAGTCATTTATATGTTCTCTCCAATGAGCCGTATTAGGAAGATCCATATCATTTAGAAAGGAAATCTCATCTTCGTGTAGAATACGTACAATACTTAGGTATAATGGAGCGAGCGGCATTGTTCGTGTCGCGAGCCGCGATAATCACCATCGGAGTGTCTCCGGCGAATACACTCGGAGGGGCATTTAGTCTACACGACACGATTCTCTGTATCTTGTATGTATGACTTTGAACGTTTGATATTCATACATATGTTATTAGTAGGTGAATCCCGTTGTTACCTACGTAACAGATTTATAAATAGGTACTATCGTAACAATAAATATGGTGGTTGTAATAAAATAATCCTTTTTCCTATCCTATCTCATGTAAGGTTGAGTAGGTACCTATGTAAGTTTATTCCACTCTACCCTATCATACGTCAAAGTAGAGATGGTTGTAATTCTATAATAATAACTATAATACACTGGG
This sequence comes from Endotricha flammealis, assembly GCA_905163395.2. Classification (NCBI taxonomy): domain Eukaryota; kingdom Metazoa; phylum Arthropoda; class Insecta; order Lepidoptera; family Pyralidae; genus Endotricha; species Endotricha flammealis. The sequence continues at coordinate 4,348,354 of LR990867.1, forward strand.
CGTCAAAAATAAGTAGTACAGTTTTAAAATTGCAATTACTCTTAAACTATAGAAGTTAGAGTTTTGAAATAAAAGTAATTTTATAGCAAATTTAACAAAGTTTTCTAAAAATAATATTTTATTTAGCATTAGTAAAGTTTTAGCTAAAGTTTTAGTAAAAAGCTAACCATTTTGAAGTAACTATCAAGAACTTAATTTTTAAGTTTTGGGCCTTGTTCCCACTTTAGTAACTTGTGTTGCCGCCTCGGGCTCTGATGACATCTTCGAGCCGGTTTGGCATGCTGAACACTAAGTTTCGGAGGCGGTGTTAGGGAATATTCACCCATTCTTCTATCAGGGCCTGTTTTAGAGCCCTGAGGGTGGCGGGGGGTGGTCTGCGTCTTCTGACTAGCCTCCCAAGCTCATCCCAAGTGTGTTCAATCGGGTTAAGATCTGGGCTTCTTGATGGCCAAGCCATCAAGCTGATGCCAACCTCCTGAATGTACTCTTGTACGAGGTGAGCGGTGAGTGGCCGGGCGTTATCATGCATTAGTATCGCTCCATCACCCATATTTACTAAATATGGCCCTGCATACTCGATAAGGATCTCTAATGCATATCTTTCACCAGTCAGACTGCCATTTTCTGTGACCACTAGCTCTGTGCGACCCTCTGAAGAGATGCCAGCCCATACGTGTACAGAGCCCCCACCGTATTGAACTCTTTCCGAGATGCAACCTTGAATGTATCGCTCACCAGGTCGCCTGTATACTCTCCGCCTTCCATCGGAAGTGAATAAAGAAACCGGAGACTTATCTGTGAACAAAACTCTTGTCCATTCTTCTTCGCCCCATTGTACGTGTTGACGGGTGTAGCGTAGTCTTGCTACTCGATGCCCTGTCTCAAGTTTGGGGCCATTTGCTGGCCTGTACGACTTCAGGTTGGCTTCAACAAGTCTTCTCCTCACTGTACTCTCACTAACGTAGTCTCTTCGGGTCTGAAGAAGCTGTTGCTGGACTTCAACTGCATTAAGGTGACGATTTCTTAACACAGTAGAGACAATTAAGCGGTCTCTCCGGTACTAGTGCACCTGGGTTTGCCATTACTTGGTCTCCTTAGATGGTTTCCAGTCTCTTAGTACCTTCGCTTTACTTGCTGGATCGTTCTTAGAGTTACACCCACCGTTCTTGCAGTATGACGCATACTGATGCCTACTTCGAGAAAAGTTATGATTCTTGCACATTCTTCTGGTGAAAGAGGCATGATTAGTGACGTTTACTCGCTGAAGACACATTTGCTTTTGAATTGCAATTGATTTATCAGAAATAAAGAAAACAATAAAAAACAAAAGTACAAGCCAACAGTTTAAAAAAGAGTGTTTTTGTTTATTAAGTTTTTTTTTCAGTCAATCTTTAAAAAATGATATTATGCATGACGTTTTTATTAAATGAAATGAAATTGTCTTTTAACTTTTTTTTATTTGAAAGGTCTAGCTTCTGTAGTTTAGGAGATATTGCAATTTTAAAACTGTACTACTTACTTTTGACGCCCAGTGTATTTAATAATCCTAAAGTTTTAAAACTTATAACTTACTCAAAACTCTTATTTCAAATTTTGTTATTAAAAACTTATGTACGTACTTTAGACAATTTAATTGACTAAATAATTATGTCGGTCACTATCGGGTATATTACTTTCATGTAGGCCAACCAAAAGAATATAACGTTACTTTTTTGTAGTCACGAATTTGCTCGTTACAAGATCTTATGTTGTAAATGGTCGTGCACTTGATGCGATCCATTCCGTCGCCCCTCGCTCTCGTCGCATTGCATCCCATTCTATTGAAATCCCTGTAGGACACGCTCGCTCATTTGCAGATTGATCCAAATTTTAACAGATGAATATTTTGTTTCAGGAAATGAGTTCCGTGCAGGAAGAAAAACCTCCTACAGATGGACCCACGAAAACCAACATACGGGAGCTAAGAAATACTGAGCTGGTCTCTCGATTATTGGCAGCCACTCCACCGTACCTTTACAGCGCTTTACCGCTTCAGCCACATGCCTTCTTCTTCAGTGAGATGCTTCGTTCTTTCGTGAACGCACGGCATGGATGCCGTCCGCCACACTACCACCGTCGCTTCAAGCGCAGATCTCACAAGTACTTCGCTGAGAATGAAAACGAGTGGAGACGCGAGTGGCCGAAGCCGGAGGAAGAAAAGAAAGAGCCTGAAACTCGACCCGAAGTTCCCTTAGAGCTGACAGTAGAGAAACAGCACAGAATTCGCGAGCCGTCTCCTAGGAGGTTGTCTCCTAAGTTAGAGCATACAAAGGCCAGTAGTCCTGTACCACCTGGAAGACAATCCTCTTACGTGGATGTGGGAACTGAGGAGTTACCCAAACCAGCTCCATGTGTCGGTAGAAACCCTCCAGACCCTACCATTCCACCATCAAACTTGATTCTACCTCCACCTCCACCCATGTGGTATCCACCACTTTACAACCCACCGTTCGGAGTAGATCCTCTGAACTTTTTCGTGGACCTGCGTGTTTCTGGTCATATTTATGATAGGAAGCGGGCACTGGCAGAAGGCATAGATACGAACATCACACAAGAAGTAAGACCAGAGGAGCCAGGGTTGGATAAGAGGCTTGGAAGAGATTTTGGTCAAAAACCACGACACCTATCAGCTTTCTCTGTGCCCGTTAGGTCTGGAAATGTTTCTGTTGACGGTACAGATAAATATTATGATCACATTGGTCTTGGAAGTGTAAAAGTCACCGGCACTTCATATGTGATGAAAAATTTAAAACGGGTTTATGAGAATTTGCAAACATCTCAAAAAGATGGAAAAATGTGCAAAGATGATGATACCAAAGCAGAGTCATCGGATATTGACGAAGATATTATAGATTAAAATTATTGTATTTAAATAATAGCTAGTAGACGCTCGCTGTTGCAGCCAGCGCTTTACGTGTGCAATTCTCCTTTCACATTACACTTTCATTACTAAAAATCAAACCCAGAACCCAGAAATGAAATTTCTAATCACGAGCCCAAGTAGACCCTATCGTAGTTGGCGCCAAAAATAAATAAACAACTTATTAGGTACCTATATACCATAATACCTTTATACCACAGATTATACTAGTCGCCAGTCGCCAACACGGCTGACTCGCGCAGACATTCATTGCCTAACAACAAATTGATCTTCAATGATTGTTTACAGAGTTTTGTTACTTGTGAATTACCTGTGTACTTAATAGTGTGTTATAAATTATTTAAACAATTATTATAATGTAACTTTAATCTAGTCAGTCCATAATTCTGTGCTAGTTTGTAAATAGTTAATAGTAGTTAAGTACCTACATATGCTTATTACATTTCTGTAAAAATCATGATATAATGGGTAGGTAATGTACTAAATTGTGATAAATATTAAAATGATGATGTTGAAATCGTTTTTTTTTACCCGATTCAGTAAATTGTTCTGAATTTATTTAGGTATTGTGCCTGAAGCTGGTCTACGAACTACGATGCGGTCAAGAAGTTGATTGAACTCAACAATAGCACTAACAATGGCACACAGCCAGAGCAATAGGAATAAGATTATGTAAGTACCTAACTATCATACTAATATTATAAATGAGAAAGTGAATTTGTTTGTTTCTTATTCCTTCACGGCTTGACTAATCAGCCAGTCAATATGAAAATTTGTAATTGTTAGGGGTACAGAGCCCAACGTAGGCTTTTAATCGCGTGAAAGTATGTCATTATAATGGGAAAATATTTTTTCTACTATAGAGGGCGCTGTCTGAGATGCTATCGGCCAACAGATGGCGCCACAAGTCGCGCTATGGGTTGTTTTGTTGTCAAACGAGAACCAAGTTCATAAAATAAACGCGAGCGAAGCCGCGGGGAAAAGCTAGTGGTGCCTTAAATGTATTGAGTATTGAGTCTGTAATGCAATTTAAAGTTATAATGACCATCGAGTACGTATGTTAATGACACATTAAATTATAGAGCAGCTGTGGTGTCAAAGAAAAAGAGTAAACGCGAACAGGCTGTACTCAAACACAAGGAAGACATTTATTTCTTTGAGCAGTAGAGCTATAGAGTTGTAGAGCCTATAACGTATTTTGATGGGCAGTACCACTCTCTCACAGAATATCGACGTGAAATAGTGATGATATGCCGCGGTGTTTCGTACGATGAGTGTACTTCTATGTCATAAAAAAGGAAACTCATGAGATGAACTGATCCAAAGATTTCTAATAGCCAGTAGAATCCTTGATTACAAAGTGAATAATACTTTAAATTCTAGGTGCTGATGACGCACACAGAATTGTTATCTTATATAGGAATAAAACCGGAACATAAAATATACAAATTGAAAACAATAAATTATTCACTCAAAATACTTATATTTTATTTGTTAAAATGGCAGAAATTCAGCTAAATTATCTCTGTGACTATGTGTCATAAACCATAGATAAAGTTGTTTTGTTGCCAAAGAAAAAAAAGATTTGACAGTTTGTTGATCGTAATTTTTCTACTGGCAACTTTAGTCACACCACGCGATTTTTGAGAAGAAATTGCAAGATTATTTCTTCAGAATTTCCATTGAATTTGAATTGTCTTACATTAAAATAATATCAAAATGTTCAGTCAACAACCAATATTGGTTTTAAGTAAGTAAATAAGCTTTAAATCTGTGTGATTTATGTCATAAACTGGTGTTCATTGAATACATTTATTTCAGGCCAAAACACAAAACGTGAGTCCGGCCGGAAAGTTCAACTGGAGAATATAAATGCTGGGAAGGTAAATTCTATTTTCTATCGTTGTTAAATTAAAATTTCCTTCTAGACCTTTCGTTTCATGAGTGTAAATTGATTATTTATTGTGTTTTTTAGACGATAGCGGACGTAATAAGAACATGCCTCGGACCGCAAGCTATGTTGAAAATGTTGATGGACCCCATGGGAGGAATCGTGATGACTAATGATGGCAACGCCATCCTTCGTGAGATCACCGTGCAGCACCCGGCCGCCAAATCTATGATCGAAATCGCTAGAACACAAGATGAAGAGGTTAGAAATTAGTCATGTTTTTACTCAACCAACCTTTGTTACAAAAATGAAAAAAAAAAACATTGTTTTCGAGACTTTGAATTAAATGATAGTTTATTCAGTTACATATTTATAAATAACATGAAGTACCCATATTGGAATGTGAAATTACCATTACCGATTAGAAAAAAATGTATGGCATTTTTTCTAATTTATTTTTTAATATCAGCTGTAGGAAACAATTTTATTGAGCACATAAAATAAATAAAATAATGTAATTAATTTTATTAAATTGTCTTGAACTGTGTTACAAAAAAACCTTCTCTATGTATTCATTTTACAGGTTCCAATCCGATCAAATTATCAATAACTAACATCCATTATAAAACATACTCATATATAAGTAATATGCAAATTAAGGAAATTTAACACTTCAGGTTGGAGATGGAACAACGTCAGTTATAGTTCTCGCAGGCGAGATGCTGGCTGTTGCAGAGCAGTTCCTCATGCAGAACATTCACCCCACAGTCATCATCAGGGAGTACCGTCAGGCTTTGGAGGATGCCATCAAACATCTACAAGACAAGATTTCCGTGCCCATCGATTTGAATGACAGGGATAAGCTTAAAGAAGTGGTAAGTTTAGTATTAAATTAAAGCTTATTTTAAAACTAAACTTAAAGTCCTTTCAGGGACTTTCCTTACACACTTTCTTACAAAATGTAGGAACATTTGTTTTTTTATATTTTGTAATATTTAGATCGTGTTGATGGAGCTGCCATGTCTATTATGACAAAAGCTCCTAAAATATTGAAACTATAATAATTTATGATGCGTTTTCGGTACCCTGCTCCTGTTTATTTTTTTGGAATTATTGCTAAACAATGATATTTTTTTTTACATACCATGATTAATTCTTCTTCTCCTCTTTCCTCTCCTTAAAACATCTAATTTGACTGCTAAATTTGTGGTGTTCTTGGATTCATAACATGTCAGATATTTGAGAAAGTCTTCAATTTCTAAAATGTATGCATTAAATTAAATGAATTAGTTAAAATTAGTTAAAAATGGAATCTGTTTCTATCAATATTATGTACTAGCTCTTACCCGTGGCTTCGCCCGCGTAAAAATTAGCCTATGTTGGGCTCTGTACCCCTGACAATATGTATACAAATTTTCATAATGATCGGCTGCTTAGTCAAGTCGTGAAGGAATAACAAACAAACAAACTCACCTTCTCATTTATAATATTAGTATGATTTTTTAGATATTCTTTCATCATTTATTATAGTTTTTGAAAGTCCTGTAGATAATAATACTAAAAATAGGATTTTATGATTAATATGTGTCCATTAACCTATATTAACAAAATATGTTGTGTAATTTCTTTTTTAGATCCGTTCCTGTGTCGGAACAAAGTACATTGGTCGCTGGTCCGACCTCGCTGTAGAAATCGCTCTTGATGCTGTCAACACAGTCACAGTCAATGAAAATGGCAGAATTGAAGTAGACATTAAGAAGTGAGTATGGATAAAATATCATGTTCTTCTTAGATATAAATTAAAATAAATAAACATTAATATATTGTTCAGAATTCACATTGCACCAAGTGGTCCGAAAGTAAGCCAGCTTTAAACCTGCTTGAGTTATGAGTAAATTCTTCTACAACAGTGAGAATGAGGATGGTCCTTGTTGCGCCATGGTACCTGCATGAACTGCATCTGCAAATTGCAGATCACCACCACATGGGCGATTAACGCTTGTTCGATGGCTTTTACAGCAGATCGATGTTGTAAAATAAGTGTATTAACACTCTCATACTCGAGACAAATACACATGTCATCACGTAAATGTTTTCTCCATGCGGAGATCGAAATAAAACAATCGAAATTGAGTAACATTATGAGCTTCTTTTAAAAATCTATAATTTTCGTCTCCAGCTATGCCAAAATAGAGAAGATTCCAGGCGGCACCATCGAGGAGTCGCGAGTACTCAACGGTGTGATGATTAACAAAGATGTGACGCATCCCAAAATGAAGAGGTACATCGAGAACCCCCGTATCATCCTGCTGGATTGTCCCCTTGAGTACAAGAAGGGGGAGAGCCAGACGAACATTGAAATTTTAGAAGAACAGGTTAGATTCTAGAATATTTATTTGCTAAATTACAAATTCACTTACTGAGAAACTTACATGCAATGCAAGCGAAGCGTCCACAGGCTACGGTGACCGCTTACCATCAGGCAGGCCGTATGCTTGTTTGCCATCTTAGTGGAATAAAAAAAAACATTCACCAAACACTGAGAACTTTAGGGCGCACTTAAATTATGTTTACATTCATATTCAGTAATTAACACCAAACACATTTTAAAAAGAGAAACATATCTCAATATCAATAAAATAACCATCTAAACGAAAAAATGCACAGTAATATTAAAACTCTTTTAACAATATTTTATCACTAAGAGCCACAGCACACGGCGTATTTTACACGCGCAGATGACGCGCGTATCGTTATCCAACGCGGAGTTGCAATTATTTCATCACGACATCTAACATACAAAGAGCTCAATGTAGGACGAAACGCACTCTTAGTTTTAAGTCAATTACTGTGCAAAATACTAAACGTTAACGTAAACATTATACTTAATACTTAATATGAATACTGTACCATGAATATTGTACTTTATCATATGGAGGAGCGACTTCCGTTACAGGTGTATTTAACACTTACAAGAGGGAGTCAACCTTATTTTTGCTTTTTAATTTCTATCTTTTAATATACAAAGGAACATGACTTTTTTCTCCTTATTGCTAGGCCCTAATTTATTTGATATGTCGTTTCTGTGCAGGACTTCACTAAACTTCTGCAATTGGAAGAAGAGCACGTGCAGCGCCAGTGCGAGGACATTATCGCCCTGAAGCCCGACATCGTGTTCACAGAGAAGGGCGTCTCCGATCTCGCTCAACACTACCTCGTCAAAGCGGGCATCACTGCTATCAGGAGGTAAATATTGACGTTAAAAATCTATATTTTTTTTTTACAATTCGAATGTTAGTAAGTCTTCGAAATATTATAGAGAACTTTTACGTACCATCAGTTCAGCTGGTCTTGTATCCATATGCGTCTAAGTAAATAAAATTGCAGTCTATAATATTTAATTTAATACCTTTTATAAAGCTAGTACTACTAAAGCAAACATGTGAATCTTTGACACTACCAGTCGGTTTTTTTAGACAAACAAAAATCCCTTTTATTACTCTCCAATCTTGACAACAGAGTATAAAAATGTACATAGTATTAAAATTTAAATACTATAAAAAGAAAATCTGTTGTAACATTAAAACAAATTAAGTCCTTTACAAAATAATTTCTTTTTAATATTTAAACTATACCAAAGCGTTTTGTGTTCTGGCCAAACTCGTAATTTATAAAACACAAAGACATTAGTATCTTATTTATTTATTCCAGACATGAAGTTTTTAATTATTACCTATTACAGACTGCGTAAAACCGACAACAATCGTTTGGCGCGAGCGTGCGGCGCCACAATCGTCAACCGCACCGAAGAGCTGAAGGAGGCGGACATCGGCACCATGGCCGGCAAGTTCGAGATCAAGAAGATCGGCGACGACTACTTCACTTTCATCACTGAGTGCAAGAACCCTAAGGTAAATAAAAAGATTTTGTTTATTTATTACTTCTCATACATTCTTACAAACATATCTAAAAGTTATAATAAAACAAACATAACAAAGTATTATAAATCATTCTCACCTCCACTTATTAATTTTGTATTTATATATGTTATTTATTTATAGGAACAACAAACAGTTACAATGAGTATATTACAATAATAAAAAAAATGCATAAAAATAATGACTAATAACATAGCCCACAACGTTATTCACAGGGTAATAAATAGTGGTACGGGTCACTAACTACAAAAAGAAAAAAATACTAATTAAAAGATTTAAAAAAAAAAACTAGCATCCCCATATTTTCCCGTCCTTGTTTGATGCCTATAATGATTTCCATAATAGTAATTGATTGAAATTGAGCTGCATTAAAAAAAAAATTGGTTGGTTTTATGATAATTAGTATAGATTGAATGTGTAATTAATAACAAATGTCATGTAATAGAATCTAATTTAGAATGACTTATACCGCATGTAAAAAAATGTGACTAATTCATATTTATACCATAATCTTCTTATATTATATTATTTTTTGGTAAAGTGTCTTATCTGCTGGAAATTTTGGTAACAGATAGTCTGTTTTACTTCTAAGAGGGCGATATTGTTTATTTATATGTAATTTTTTTTTTCTTATATTTCAGGCGTGTACCATTCTGTTGCGTGGCGCTTCAAAGGACGTGCTCAATGAAATCGAAAGGAATTTACAGGATGCTCTTCATGTAGCCAAAAATCTGGTAAGATATCAGAAACAACATTTTGCTACTTGTTGTCGATTAGACTTTTTTCAAAATTAGGCGGTACACATGTTTTTAGTGCATGTGAAGTAATGGCTATGGTTCTAAAAAGGTACTCAGAAGAGGTAGAAGGCTAATTATAGCAGTGACAACTTGTATCTGATCGAAACAGATATTGCAGTTAAAATTAAACCAGAAAAGCAAAGCATTTTTTTCTGTTAAGATTACCACTCTCTTTGAACAAAAATACGAGAAACGCAAAAAATTTTTTTTAAAAAAGTCACATTATCCTTACTAATATTATAAATGAGTTTGTTTGTTTGTTTTATATTCCTTCACGGCTTGACTAAGCAGCCGATTATTATGAAAATTTGCATACATATTGTTAGGGGTACAGAGCCCAACATAGGCTACTTTTTATTCCGAGAAAGTATGTAGTATGTCGTTCTAATGGGAAAATATTTTTTCTACTATGGAGGGCGCTGGCCAACAGATGGCGCCACAAGTTGCGCCATGGGTTTTGTTGTCAAACGAGATCTATGTCATAAACCGCGAGCGAAGCCGCGCGAAAAAGCTAGTTAACTTATAAGTTTGTAAGATTTTATTATAAGGTGCCAAATAAAATAAATTATTATTGAAATTTTCATAGTATTGTTGTGTTAGAAATTACTTGTGTTGAAGAAAAGGTTTATGCCATTGTCTCATTGCAGGTATTGAACCCGCGCCTCGTGGCGGGCGGCGGCGCGGTGGAGATGGCTCTGTCGCAGGCGCTGGCGGCGAGATCCGCTCATTCCACGCCTTATCGTGCTGTTGCTCAGGCTCTTGGTATGCATAATGCATCTATTATGTTTTGTTAGCTATTTACAAATGATATAGAAATCCTTACGCTTCCTCGCTTAATGAGATCAACTTGGAAATACAAATGAATAAGAAATGAGGTAATGTTAGCTTAACCCATCACATACCCACCTCTGTATCTCCTGTATAATCATGATTACTGACGTTCTGCAAGAGAAATTACAACTGTTTTAGAATTTATAACAAAAAAAAAAACAGTGGATCAGGGCTCAACGAACGAAGTTTCTTATTCCAATTGTGTTTTGTATTACACAAATCTGAAGTTTCTATTTTTTGAATCATTACAAAATTTCAATAACCTTTATTATGAGTTCTAATTGAAAACTCTCGCTGGAGACGACGTAGTAATGAAAAAATTTAGTTTTTGAAGTGACCGTTTGGAGCGCTATACATTTTTTCATAGACATCTTTACGCCGTCGATAGCGCGAGTTAATACTCAATCATGTAAGGGCTAACAGTCACACTTAAGTCTCAAATTAAACATAAACAATATTATATCTTACATATAGCGTATTGTTATATGTAAGATCATTCGAATTATTCTCTCTTTTTGCCTTTGATATCACAGGTGTACATTAGATTAGTTAGCTCCATTGTCTTATATGTTAAAAAATGTTTTTCCAGAGATCATCCCCCGCACATTGGCGCAGAACTGCGGCGCCAACACGATCCGCACCCTGACCGCCCTCCGCGCCCGACACGCCGCTTCTCCCGCCAACTGCTCGGCCGGCATCGACGGCGAGACCGGCGAGATCGTCGACATGGCCGTCAAGGGCATCTGGGAGCCGCTCGCTGTCAAGCTGCAGGTAAAAACATTGTTAAATATATGGACTTATGGACGCTTGCTACACCGGGGGGACCCTGCAAAAGGTGGAGCTCTGGAGACCTATAATGTTACTATTAATCCTAAAAGCAATTATAAACCATACCAAAAACATTAGAAAATAATCTTAAAATAATTCCTATTTTTTTTATACCACAAAGTTGGCAAACAAGTGTACGCCCCGCCCGATGCTAAGCATCACCGTAGCCTATAGACGCTTGCAATCCCGGTGGTATCACTACACTACACTACACACAAGTGGAGCTCTGGAGACCTTACTCCCCGTAGGAACACAACATGGCCGAGAACAATGCTATTTGGCTACGATACGATATGAGATGGAGGTCCTTCCCCAGACGGGCTGCTCCGATTTGAGCGGATTATCCTTTACGCCCTACCTAACTTAATGTAATGACAGTTGATCAATCGGGACAAGCCCTCCACACATTTCCACCTTCTATATAGTATAGTGTTCTCGTATCTCCTGTACAGCCAGGATCAACAACGGCGACCTCAGATTGACATTAAGCAATGAAGCTTATTGACGCCCCAGAGAGAAACTACAGCTGTCTTGGAATTCACAACGAAATTTAATCATATAGAAATTAGTATTGAAAAAGGACTCCCCTCCGTAGCAAGTACGCGGGAGACAGTCGACCGATCAAATGAGAACAAAAATTTGTAATGAATAGTCGAACTAGTGAAAATAAAGGAATTTTAAGTGTAGAGTAGGTCAAAATCTTTTGTTACTGTTTATCACAGCTTCTGTTACATTTCAGGATAATTTATCAATTGACATGTCTTTTCAGGTGTACAAAACAGCAGTAGAGACAGCAATCTTACTGCTCCGGATTGACGATATCGTCTCAGGATCAAAGAAGAAGAACAATGAACCGGCAGCGCCAGCCGCCATGCCGCAGGAGTAGACGAACAAATAATAGATATCTAATTAATATTATAATTATATTCATGGACGAAATACCTATTTACTATATAACTCGTGGATTCATTCAACAAATAAGAGATTATTTGGTGGACCCACAGACAAATCATGAACAATCTCAAAATTTTTATCTTGTAAAAATAGAGGAAAGGCTCTGTTTTTAATGCGGTACCTAATATTTAGGTATAAGTTCTCAATCTCTTTAACGGAGTCATCAAGTAATAGACCAAAGGACCTAGTGTTTAACTTTTAGGTTTTAATTTGAAATATAATGAGAATATTCAGTATTATATTTTTTTATCTATAGAATTTTGTCCATGAATGTAATATTCAACTATGTTACGTGGATATTGTTATTTTATGTGTTATCAGGCGTATTATATGAAGTATCTGGGCCAATATTTTGGTTTATAAAACTGTTCTGTTAATTATTAATTAAAGCTAGAAATACATCAATGTAAAGTGTTATGTGTATAACCTCACTGTGGTGCGTCACTGAATTCTCTTTACTATGGTTGAGTTTTGGCTGGCTCTTGCGGCAACTCGTGAACGATATATCTGCATATTCTCATCGCCACATAAGTCCCCCTAGTCCGCGTGGTTGTAATGTAATTTTTTGTTTTGTTACAAACGAATTATAGAATTATGTTTTTTAAATCCATTGTACATGTTGTCAACGGCCAGTATTGATTGGAACTTTTTTATTTTATTTTAGGAATTATTTTAATTCTTATCGGCCAGTTGATTTTAAAATAGGCCTGTTACACACTATAACAATATCCAGGTGCGAAGTTCCATTTAGCTTTCGCATTACTAGTGCTAATGTTGCCTTAATACACATTACATTCTTAGAATCGCTCTTATGTTCAATACAATAAGGTCTAGTTTTATTTATATTTTTTCTGTTATTTATATGGTCACATTGTAACGTCTAACACCACAAGTTTGTGCATTTAAGTTCATTGCTATTATAATATGAAAGAATAATAGTATTAAAGTTTAATAATAATGTCTACTAATTTTATTTGTTTTATTTGCATATTGTCTAGCCCACGGATACCGTAATGTTTCGTTAAAGTCTAAACCTAAATATCGTCATAGTCAAATTTAAATTCAAAACTTATTCAGAGAATAGGTTTTTACAAACACGTTCTCTTGTCAGAGCATACAGTAATAAATGATTTGTATAAAATTAATCTACTCCATAAACTACTACCATTTTGGAAACAAAAGCAAAATGACCACCGGTAAAAGAAATGGCAAAAGAAAACCAGTTACGGCCTTTTTTTTGAAACTTCTGTAAGTTTTTTATTTTTGATATTAAACTAATTTGTTTGAGTATTTTTACGATAAAATAAGTTCTAGTTTCACGAGTTAAAATCGTGTTATATTGAGTCGGGAACATTGTATAGTACTGATGGGATAATAAACACTAATATGAGACCTTGACAGTTCTATAATGCATCCATTATACTGCATCAATGCGCAATAGTAAAAATTTAGCTAGGAAGGTCACTCATAATGGCTTACCTATACCTAACGAGGAGTGTGCTCAGAGGTTTGCGGATTATTTTTGTTCCGTGTATGCGCAGCACCCACCAAAACTTGATGCTGAGGCGGCGGCGGCAGCGAATATGGGAATTAATGACAGCCATTATGTACATATATCATCTATAACATCTAATGATATTGAGGTAGCATTAAGAACTTTGAAACCCAAAAAGTCAGCTGGCCCGGATGGCATTCCGCCCTATGTCGTAAAAGACTGCGGGTCGGTATTCCTGGTACCGTTAAAGCATTTATTTAATTTATGTCTTGAACAAAAATTTTATCCAGACATGTGGAAAATCTCAAAGGTAGTCCCAGTACCTAAGTCTAAGCGTGTATTTGATGTTAGCGATTTTAGACCAATTGCCGTGTTGTCCGTGTTTGGCAAGTTGTTTGAGTCGATAATGTGTCGTTTAATTAAAAGTCAAATTGAGTGTAGGTTGACTAGCGCTCAGCATGGGTTTAGGGCGGGATATTCTACTGGCAGTAATTTGCTCTCTTTCCTGACTTACACGACTGGTGTAGTGGACTCCGGGGGTCAAGTGGACACGGTTTATTTTGATTTTCGGAGGGCATTCGATGTGGTTGATAATGATATCCTACTTAGGAAGTTTGCTGCAATAGGATTTACTCCATCGTTGCTGCACTTCTTTTCTAGCTATTTCCGTGATCGGAAGCAGTATGTATCCTACTCTGGCAAAGAATCTGACTCCTTCTACACCAATTCAGGCGTTGGTCAGGGTTCTAATTTTGGACCTTTAGCTTTTTTAATATTCATAAATGACTTGCCTGACACGGTTAGCACGGCCCGGTGTCTTCTATTCGCCGACGATTTAAAATTATTTTCTAAAATAGACCAAGATACTGACTGCGAAATGCTTCAGCACGACATATGCAATGTTGTATGTTGGAGCGAGGAGAACAAATTATTGTTTAATGTTGACAAGTGTTTTATTATGTCATTCACGCTTGCAAGGAATCCAATAAGAGCCAACTACCGTCTAGGCAGTTCTATCCTACCGAGATCCTGCAACGCTAGGGATTTAGGAGTACAGATGTGTGGCGATCTGTCCTTTCATGGCCATATTGTTAACATCAGTACACGTGCTTTTAGATCCTTGGGTTTTGTGTTGCGGCAGTCACAGCATTTTAGCAGCGTCACAATCATCAAAACGCTTTACAATGCACTTGTACGTAGTCAGTTAGAAAGTGACGCTGTAATATGGAATCCTTATGAGAACAAATACGCACTCATGATAGAGAAGTTGCAAAGGAAAAGTATACGCTGGCTTTACTTTAAACAATATGGTTATCGCGTTGGCTTCCCGAATATATATCCCAGTGCTTTTCTGCTCGGTATGGTCGGATACAACAGTCTTGAGGTCAGACGTAACGTGCAGCTTCTTGAAGTTGTGTTCGGCTTGCTGAGAGGTGTGAGAAATAATGCTGAAGTTTTGGAGCTCATTGCGTTTAATGTTCCAGACAACTACCTTAGGTCTAGGTCACACTGCCTTTTTGCCATACCTTATTGCAGGACACAGATAGGATTCTACGCCCCAGTGCCTCGAGCGCTTCGCCTGCTCAATGATTTATTGTCTAGGTACAGCTCATTAGATCTATTCTCTTGTTCGCCTGCAGAGTTTCACAGAGTGGCTGTAGTTTACTTAGAATATAGTTGTAATAATAGATAAATAATTACATAATATAAATTGTTAAATAATAATATATAATGTTGTAAATGGTCCCTGACGAGCGAATTGGTTTTGAAACTGTAATGCTGTCAAGGATATAAAATAATATAAATAAATAAAATAAATAAATAATAGTTCAGTAATACTACAGGTATGGGTTACTACTGGGATGGGATGAGAGAGGACATACAGTAACAAATGATTTGTATAATTAATCTAGGTACTCTATAAACAACTACCATTTCGGAAACAAAATGAACACTGGTAAAAGAAATGGCAAAAGAAAACCAGTTACGGCCTTTTTTTTTGTCGTGGACAGTTAGCAATTTTGAACACTATGATGGAATTTAGATATAATTAAGATCGCATCGTAGTTCTTTTAGAAACAAAAGAAAATGAAGTAACAAGATATTTGTGCCGCTGACTCTACTTTTAAAATTACTACTCTGCTTTTTAAAATTACTAGAATTTACAATATTATACAGACTCATCATCTCAATTTAATCCAGAATTAAACTTTCCAACAAACATTTGTCAAAGAATTTTATATCATATTCCAATTGAATAAAGTTTATTTTTCTATAAGGTAAATTGGTAAAATTTGTAATATGGTTATTATAATCAGATGTATAGTTAGAGGCGACACGCATTTGATCTCATTGAATGAGCATTTTGAACAAGACCGTTATCAAAGTGTTCATTATTACACGATATTTTGATACGATTGTAATGAATGTTGGAGATATGTTATGAAAAAACCTTCGGTGGCATCTCTATTCTCTATCTATCTGAAAGATAAAAATGATTATATGGCAGAAAGACATTACAAGAAATTAGTAGCAAAAATTAACAATATAGACTATAATACAATATGTAATGTTTTATTTAGAGACAATGTACTAAGGTGCACTTTTTGAATATATTGTTCTTAGCCATATATGTATTATTTCCTCATCACCATTATTTCTAATCAAATCACAGATGTTTGTAAAAAGAAGCATTTACCTAGATATCTAATTAAAACTGTCATTATAATTTGAATTCGTTCTAATAATTCAAATAGGCATGTTTGTAAGCTGTTTCAAATAGTCTTAATTTTTTTCTACCATCAGTTCAGACGGCAGATTTGTACTAAGATCTCTTAAATCTGTAGGTTTCAATCTACACTATTAATGTAGTCCATTCGTTTAAGAACATAGAATCTTAAACAAACGGTTAATTAAGTCTGCTTAGATCGTAGATATTATCAAAACCGATACATCCGTCACAGAGTATGTAAACAATGGATTTGTGCACCAATTGTTTGGTTGGACAAAACGATCCGCTTCACGGGCCAGAGAGTGGTCATTGCGGGCCGGGATTCGAAGCTGGGTGACCGCTGGTGACACTGGCATGTAAGGTAAGTGTTTTTTTTTAAATTTAACGAAACTGCATGATGTCTGATGATATCAGAACCTATAACAAGGAATGATCATCAAGGATATGTCGGTGACATAGAGTTGTGTGGGTAAGAAATTGGTGGCTTTTGACCCCCAGTATTTGACTTTCGGATTTTGACTTTGTATAAATCCGCATCCATTCATATTAGATAGATTGTGTAGGTTATGAGAAATCCACAAACTAAATTCGGATAGCGTTTTTTTTTCATTATCATGTTTAAAAAAAAAAATTTCGACTAATCAATTTTTGTACGTAGTTTTTATTTCGTTTAAATATCTTTAATTTTAGAAGCTATAACCCAATCAAAAATTACCGAAAATCACACATGAACTTTTCATTATTACCTGAAAAACAGAATTTTGGCAAATGGTTTTCCTTGCCAGCACGCCTATAATTTTCCAGTACCCGCCAATTCCCACAAACGGCTGTCAAGTTGTGCGACCATCTCATCTTTCTGGCTTTATCTTTTATGATATAAAATCTTTTATAATATGAATCGCTGAATGTGCTGCTAAGTGCAAATCTCGAGAACAGCTGAACCGATTTCGCTAATTCTTTTTTTAGAATTATTTTTGAACTACGAGGATGGTTCTTACGGAGATATTTTTTTAAAATTCCCACGGGAAAGCGGGATACACGCAAACGAAGTTGCGCGGGTTTCGCTAGTCTTAAATATTTCCCGTCTATTGAGACTCCATTCATCCATGATGTAACGAACCTGAGCCTGAGTTCTATATAAGGTTTTTGTGTAATATCCTTTGTGTGCTTCAGTTATGACAAATAAAATTTATTATATTCTATTCTATATTCCGTTCCAATCTTGGCACAAAACTTTCAGTTAAAATCAACGATTATGTTTGAATAAACTTGTCATACCTTATGGTGGTAACTTAATGTGTGATTTATGTAGGATCTATTGAGGGATTCAAGTGGAAAAAAAAGTCGCCTACGATCCATTGACGCATCAAGCAATGGATCCAAGTGGAATGAGGGATAAAGTGATTTGTAATCGAAAATTGTCTGATGAACGTGTTTCAATTATTTTATTTACTTACAGATATTTCTGGGTTAGGTTAGGGTTAGCTTGTAGGGGTGGTGGTAGCTTGTGACCATTAAAAGCCGAGCGACCGAAGGGAAAGAGGCCTTTATAATAACATATTTTCTAAGAATTGTATACATTTCCGGTAACCAAAATTCCATAATCGTTTGTTTACAGTTTTTATTTCAAGTATACTGGATTGGAATGCATAATAATCTTCTTTTTCTGGAGTAGTAGAGCATTTATAAAATGGGCTTGCTTGACTGGGGAAGTATCACAATCTCACAGAATATCGGCGTGAAGCAGCGGTAACTTTTGTTCAGTGAGTGTGAGATCCGTAAGCCCAACTCTCTTTTTCCATATCCTCTCCCTATATCCTTCCTTGTAGTAGGCAAAACGCTATGGTAACGCCTTTGATATTGCACATGTTTAAAGGCGACGGTAACCACAATCCATCAAGGGGTCCGCCTGCTTGTTTGCCTGAAAAAGAGACCGTACCTCTCAATGTACGCCTGCCCTTCAACACGGTTAAGCCTAGGTTTTTTCTAATAACCTACAACAGGTGCCAGCCTCTCTCTTTATAATAATATGGCTTAAAATGTATTTTTAGTTAAGAAAACAAATGTTTATTTCTAGAATTATTAAGCTTGTAAGATGAAATAAAGATTTTGTTTATTTATTATTATTGTAGAGGGTTCTCAGTTGGCTCGATACACATTGATAGGTTACGTAAACATTTATTTTATATAAGTAAACTTAGTAACTTGCAAAGTTCTCTGTGTATACCAAAAATTTTGTTTAAAAAAGTAATAAGTGTTTTGTATCGAAATTCGAAAAAAAAACAAATTTCGTGCTATTTCTGATGATTTCGAAATAAAACGCTTACTGACCCGTTGCAGTTAGCTTATTCGTCACATAAACTGACAGTGCATTGTACTTTTGTCAGTTTTTCATCTTGGGCTGAAGAGATGAGCCATATTATAGTCCGATGTACTGTGCTCTAATCAATAGCTTACTTTCAGGCAGACTCAGTTAAGGCTAAGCTATTATGTGTATTGTCACAGGAAACTAGGTCAGTATTCTCCTTTCCATTGAACCCGCGATTCGGACTATGAGGATAACTGTGATCGATACACATTGACAATGGGCGCATATGGAGCGGAACAGGCAGTCTGTATCGTCAAAACATTGTCTGGGATTGTGGGAATTTGACAAGGCATTGTCGTTTTGTATTTAACTAGGCATTTGTTATTTATATTATGTTCATATTTTTAGAGGGAAAATGTTTCAGCATGCGAACGAAATCTGACTCGAAATCATTTTAGAACCTAGCGAACCGAGCGGACGTCGTTTTGGGTTAATACAATAATGGCGTCGTAATATAATAGCAGAAAAAATAGGAAGATACGGGAAATGACAGGATTGGGATAATAGGGATAAGTAGAGTAGTAGACCGTCCACCTTTAACTAAGATATCATGCTGGAGTTTAAGCTTTTGCATTAAACGTTAACCCAGCCAAGTCGCCAAGACAAGTCGACTTTTAGCTCGGTCACGACTCGTCGTTATAGTAGATACAAATCACAATATCTACTGCTTAAATTCAATAAGCATCTGCGTCGAAGTTGGTTGTGTATAAAATAGACAGACGCGACCTTGCTTGTAAATTGCAATAAATAATGAATTTCGCCGATTATCCTATGTCAGGGTTTGTCATTGTGAGCCGTCTCATTCACTTCTCTTGTTTATTGACCTCAAATAGATTAGGTAATCCTATATTAGATTAGAAATGGAGTTTTTTAATGTATACCTATAACAGATCAGCCAAGATTTAACTAAAATTTCAGTCAGTTTCGCACTTCATAATCACAGTGACTCACACTCCTCAAGAATGACAGTGACAAAACAGTTTTTTTTAAATTCTTGGTTTGTCATTTTTATTAATAAAGGGGTTAGTATTGGATAAATTAAATAATCACCATTGAAATTTATCGATTAGCGTATCTCAACTTATGTGTCTCAAAGTTTCAAGTATCCGTATAGAGTTCCCGAAGTCACGTACTTCGGGATGTATGCATTCGTCGTGTATGTAGTGATTTAATGTCACCTGCTGACCTGCTACGACGTTTATAACCTGCCCTGAGATGAATACATCAAAATATTTGATTTCTATAAATTAGCTATTAGTATGATATGGCGGTACGAAGGTGTGTCGCATGAAGTCACATCATCACATGCCGTGTGAAAGGATTGCTTGACTTTACAAACTTTTGTAGCTTTTCATGAAGCTAACTGATCGACTGTAATCGGCAAAAGTTTTTTATGACATGTGGCAGACAAACAAGAAAGCGCTTTATCTGATAGAAAGTGCAATTCACTATTATTAACCGCTCGTAAAATAACGTGGTATTAGATTTTTTTATAAATGTTGAATCAAAACAAAATTAATGTACCAAAAAATTTAAAAGCAAAATTACACTATCATTGCAATGTCGAATATCACAATAGATAATTACAATGTTTACCTTCGTACGGTGATCCCTAAATTGTCGTACGGAACCCGATGTGCAGATAAGGTTGGTCACGCCTGGCCGCCCAGACTGAGGCGCTTCCGTTTGATTTCATCACGTTTCCGCCGAAACAGAGCGGTCAGTGGACTGAGGTGCGTAGAGTGGAAATTGCGTTGTTGAAGTTTCTATTAGATAACTAGCGAAACCCGCGCAACTTCTTTCGCGTGAATCCCGCTTTCCCGTGGGAATTTCGAAATGTATTATACAAACATTCCTCTTTCTATTAAATTATTTACTTTACTTTCTATTAAGAATCACTCTATCTATTAAAAAAATCCACATTCAAATTCGTTGCGTAGTTTTAAAGATATAAACATGGGGACAGACAGACAGACTTCATTTTACACTATGTAAAGATATTGTAAAGCGCTATCTTGCTCATCTATACTAATATTATAAAGAGGAAAGATTTGTTTGTTTGTTTGAATTGAATAGGCTCCGAAACTACTGGACCGATTTCAAAAATTCTTTCACCAGTAGAAAGCTACATTATCAGGGAGTGACATAGGTTATAGCTTTTCCCGAAATTCAATGTGGTTCCCACGGGAACCGGTCCGGAACTTCACGCGGACGAAGTCGCGAGCAAAAAAAGCAAGTAGAACATTTAAACGAGCGAAATGGTGCTAGATTTTAAACCTAGAGTTTTTGTCATTATATTTACATAGTGCCTTTGGTATTCTGCTAAAAGTTAACAAAGTATCTCAATGTATTGACTATAGAGTGTCAGTGGAATATAACGGAATGGTCGTCAGTTAAAATCTACCATGTTGTACTACTATTTCAGTTAAATCGCTTTTATTTGAAAGATAGTATCGAAAAGATCAATAGTAGTTCGTTAGTGTGTCAATGAAATGGCAAATGAAAATACCAAATGTCAAAAACTATTCAAGTGGCACACTATCGACACTCTATTGGTGCATTTGTTTTAGCAGACTTGAGTCCCTGTACAATGCTGAGCATCAGACAGCCTGTCGCGCGTTGGTAGTGAAGATAGATTAATATTGTATACACTGAAAGAGTAAATCTACCTTCGGCATTAGGGGACGTGGGTTCAAACCCCGGGACAAATATTTATATGATGGATGGCATTTGTGTTTGTCACGAGTCTGCTTTTTATGTATTATAAGAGTTTTTATACCACAAAGTTGGCAAATACGGCTCGCCTGATGGTAAGCATCACCGTAGCTTATAGACACTTGCAATACCGGGGGTATCACTCACGCGTTGCCAACCCTCCCAACGCCCCCAAGTGGGGCTCTGGAGACCTTACTCACCGTAGGAACACAACATGGCCGAGATCAATGTTATTTGGCTACGATCTTATGTAAGGTGGAGGTCCTTCCCCAGACGGGCTGCTTCGATTTGAGCGGATTATCCGCTGTGCCCTACCTCTCTTAAAAAATTATAAGAATTTTCCATAATATATCCGTTATCCATGACACTAGCAGGTATACTTATTTGCCACCTGTTTGCCACCTTAATACAAAAATACCGAAACGAAAAGTGTTAATCATGCTTTAATGACATAACAATTATTCTGTAAACTATAATATAACAATATTCTTTCAGATTCAAGAATTTGAACATGAAGAATTCGTGGCTTATTTTGTGGTGCTTATCGGTGCAAGGAGTGTTTCCTCTGGATGTCCAACATGTTCAATATGAAGATCATTCTGAGGTAATACCTGCAGCAATCTATAAAAAAAAAATGTAGGATAAAAATGAATTGCTGTATGTTAGTCTAATCCAAATCGATCCAGCTATTCTCGAGTTATAGCAACTCGAGAATAGCTGGATCGATTTGGCTAATTTTGACCTTGAAATATTTGTGGAAGCTCAAGGTAGTTTTAAACATTGAGAAAATATGGAAAAATTTCGAGGAAAATACAAAAAATGACAATTTTATCGTTCCATACAAACACTAAGCCGACGTTACGCGGGTCAGCTAGTTAAATTTATGAAATTATGATGAATGATAGTTTAAAACGACTGGCTGGCTCACTCCAACCTTTTATGAAGCATTTATACACTGGGCGTCAAAAATAAGTACCTAGTACAGTTTTAAAATTGCAATTACTCTTAAACTATAGAAGTTAGAGTTTTGAAATAAAAATCAATCTTTTAAAGACGATATTATGCATAAAGTTTTTATTAAATGAAATGAAATTGTCTTTTAACTTTTTTTTATTTCAAAGGTCTAGCTTCTGTAGTTTAAGAGATATTGCAATTTTAAAACTGTACTACTTATTTTTGACGCCCAGTGTATTTTATTTGTCAATTTTGAAAATGTATTTCCTTCTTTTTGGTTGTCCCGTTTCGGTTCTCTGTGTTTGTCATCAAAATTAAACGTATGCGAAATTTCGGCTCAACCGATTTGGATAATGTAATGTTCTTTTTTAATTCCAAAGATTTGACCCGAACAAACAATTATTAACTGAAACTGTATAAAAATAATTTGTATAAAAGTGCTGTTATAAATAGTTTTATTAATTATGAATCATCAACATGAAATACAGTAATGCTAGTACATAAAGGGCAATGAATCATACACAATAAGCAACTGTATATAGTTAGGTCATGTCATTATAGAACATAGTGATTTTACATTACCCTGTCATTGCTTTCAGGTGAGTGTCGATGAGACGGCAAGAGGACGACGTGACGTCATAGAAGAAGAAAAATTCTACAACATTCATTCAGATATGAGACATGACAATGTTAAACAACCCGCTCCGTGGCTGCCTGGACCTCTGCCTCCCGAAGAAGACCCTACTACTAAGATATCACTCACAAATCCTGAAGTTAAGGAGGTTTTACCACTATATCAGACGACAGAAAGAGTGACAGACAAACCCACAGGACGAGGAGCCAGAGCATCAAATGAAAACTGGATAAAACTGCCTTTCCCCGACCATGACATCCAAAGAGATGACATATTAACTCCTCCACAGCCTTCGGGAGACTTGATCAACTCCAGAATGCCGAGAGTCAACTTCGTCACTCAAAACAAGCAACTAGAGGCTTCAGAATCAAGAAACGATAAAGAGGCTATACAGCGATCGACAAGGACAGAGAATATAAGAACAGAATTTGTTAGGCCCGATGAGGAGGACCGCGCGAAGCAGTTCAAGCCGGTTTATCCGCGCCAAGCTGTTTATTATCCGGCGGAATCGAGGCGACCGTACTACGATGATCGATATTACCCCGTCGACGATTTATACAGACGTGATCCCTATTATGATTTATACGATCGCAGGAGATACAACCCTGGCTATGTTCCTAGAATAGATCGGTACGATGATACATTAGATAATTACGTACCTAGGAAGCCTAAGCGGATCATCTATTACGCGCATTTGCCGGAGGTTGTCAGAACCCCTCCCAGTGTTGATTTAAGGTACAGATACTCCGTTGACCCCTACAAACGAGTGGATGATGATTATTACGCGAGGAACGGGAGGTATGACTATAGATTCAGGAATAGGTACCCATACGCGCCATTGAGGAAGGAAGAAAGGAATTATAGGGATTTAGCGTTGGCTGGTACTACTAATAAGGATAAGAAAGTCGATGAAAAAATAACTCCTACTCCAATTCTGCCTCAGAAAAAGGAAGATAAATTTAAAAATAATGCAAATAACGACAGGAATGTTAATAGAAATCTGATTAATAGCCATCAGTATCACGACGGGCCAGTAATCAACTACAATGACCAAATGACGCATAAAGCCTACCCCGACATTGTGAGACAAGACGATGGCTACTTAAGATTTGAAGAGCCACTATTCCAAACATCTGTAGATGACCCTTACCAAAGAAAATACTAACATTACTAAAGGCTACGTTTTTGGCTCGTTTTTATACAAAATAAAAACTAGCCACGAATGACAAAAAGCACTTTTTAATCTTAAATAGTATTTATTTAGTTTTTTTAAAAATATTAATATAAATGCAGATTTTGTAAACTATTGGCACAGTCTAAATACTGTGTGATTGGTAAGTCGCCAATAATAAATGTATAATTTACGAATCTCCTCGTTTTAATTGCAACGGAACGGGGTTCGCGACAAATTGTACAAGCAATAAATCGAGCGTTTAAATTAAAACACGGGAGGGTGAAGATGAATTTCATTAAGAATTAATTAATGTCATTCTTAAACCGTTTTTGTTTTTCCACGAGAATAAAAACCATCTGTCGGGAATGTCGGCGGCGACGCGTTTTCTTGAGGTAATTAAGTAATAAATTTTGTTGCTGGAAACACAGCGAGGTGGGGGCCAATTACAGAGCGCATTTAAGAAAATGGATGTTCACTCGAGGCTTGGCTACAAAACCAACGTGACTAATTACAATTGAGGGCTTAGAAAAATCCAGCGACGTGACAGCTTGTAATCAAGGGGATAGATTTCTTTTTTTTAATATTTTTTTTTAATTTTGGCCAGAAGTGTTCGGGGATTAATGGGGCGGCGATAAATTTGATGGTAATTAAATGTCTTGCTAGGGTTCCCAGCGTGATAGCTCGAGTTGCGATGATTTCGCATACAATCATAAATTATTTCGGTCGGATACTGTTTTAAGTTAAGAGCCTTATTTGAATTCTCAGCGGGCACGCCACGACGTTTTGATAAAAACGCTGTCCTCTGA
This sequence comes from Endotricha flammealis, assembly GCA_905163395.2. NCBI lineage: Eukaryota > Metazoa > Arthropoda > Insecta > Lepidoptera > Pyralidae > Endotricha > Endotricha flammealis. The sequence goes on from LR990867.1 coordinate 4,373,390, forward strand.
CTTGATTATTCTTTAAACCAGAAAATCTGGTAGTTCAGTTGTTGCTCTACGTTCACTAGGAAATGGTAAAAAAAAATGTAAGTTATTGTTTGTTATTTCTATATTTTCAAGTGAATATAATTGTATCTACTAGGTATATTTCTAGGAACTACCAAGAAATGTTTAATATGGTTAATATTTTTAATTGAAAAAACCATTATTCGTAATTAAAACATCTCTTTATCGGCTTAACCTCTCAAAATATGCTGATAATTGATACTATGGTTGATGATTGGGTAAAGTACTTTAAGTACCCAATTCATTGTCCGCTATAAAACAAATATTTAAAAAATCACTTTATTAATCAGTAATGTAATGTCCTGGCCATCTCATATTTTATTTATCGAATATTATAGGGTTTCTATCTGTGTTTGTCGTAGCCCGTCTCATGCCCACAATGTGCCCTGATGAGCTGAATTATTTATGGAGTCGCCCGCTGCGAGGTGGCCACACGTTTACCTTGATTACGGACTAATTGTGAACTAACTTTGTTATAATATTCTCATTAATAATAAAAATATGAAAATATAAATATAAATAGTTTATTGGTTTGACAAATGTACACTTTCGATCCCAAATTTTTTTACTACACAACATAAATGGTTAGATATACATTACTTAAACAGGTTCAAATATATAAATTAATGTTTGTTTATTTCTAGTTTTTCTTATTATATTTTAATATCAATTCTATCTCTTACTTACTTTAAAATGATTTGACAAAAGATACGAACATACTAGCTTGTAATTGAGTAATTTTTTTAGTAAAGTATTCAGAATTATATAATATATATTCAGAATAAAATTGAAAGGATTTTACATTTTTATTCGCTTACACCTTTGCAAAAATTTTCAGAATGGACAAGAAGTTTGACGAGACAACATAAATCAAGTGGAAACTATCCTTGCGATTTTTTAAAATCGTCATCTATTCCAATTTCAAAACTTGGCCTAAATATTTCTGTGCGGCCAGTATTTTTTTAACCAGCCAGTTCATTCCACCATAAAAAACAAAACAAAATTGGAAAAGTGAATTCCTTAAAACAACTTAACCCCACAAGCACCCTACACAAAAGGGTTGTGGGCCCTTGACGCAAGCAAGCGCCAGTTGTCTTGAGGCGAAATTCATTACGGTAGCAAACTGTACAAATTAGTCGAAAACGCAGCTTACTCTAATCTTAAGGTAAACGTCAGCTTATTAGGCTTGTTTGTGGCGGAACAAGGGTTGTTTTGTTATTTATAAAATATACACAAACAAGTACAACTAATAAATAAATCCTGTAATGAGATCTGAAAGTTTCTTTTAAAATTTTTACAATACTGCTGGATTTGGACGTAATTTTTCTCATACTTACATAATGTTATTTTTTTTGGATCGTCGCGGGACTCGCTGTATTCCCTATTTTTAGATAAATTTTCTAGTAAATCCCTTTACGCAATATTTAGAAACCTTTAATCATATTTATGGTCCTGGTCAACACTTTCCTTTGTTGACTGTACTATATAGAAAGCACACGGTATCATCCTCAAAAATTTGTGATTCTCTAAACTCACGTATGTAGTTTGTAATTAATATATTATTTGCAAACATGTTTATTCAGTGATTGAATGACCTTTCGCTTTTACACCTTTTAAAAGGTAATCTAATTATCATAATAATATATTAGCAAAACATTAAATAAACCCAGTAACCAACAAATAGAACAGAACATCTTTGTTCCCAAGTAATGGTGCTTCCACACCGGTGTTATACAACGTTATTGAATAAATTGTAACATCAACTAACATTTTAAAACGTATTATTTTTGTTCTCACAATCACACTGAATGTTATAATTTGTTCAATAAAGTTATACACCGGTATGGGAACACCTTAATAATCATAAACAAATATGACGCATTAAGCCAATGACGTCATATCGCCCACTAGCGACATCTTGACACCAAAACAATTTACATGTCAATAACCATTTGCTGAATTGCTTTTATGTTGTTCGGAATATGAGGTCGGTCGTAAAGGGTGCTTCGGTAGGGTTGACAATGACAGGGCGGTAATTTAATAAGCGAATTCTCGGCTTCTGTTACAAATGTGTAATATTTTTTCTGAAATAACGCAGGATGCCGATAAAATTTTATGACAATTTCAATAGTAACATATTTTTAGAAATACCTATAACAAAATCTCTTAAAAAACGTTTTGAATGGGATTTTTTCAGGCATTTACACTTTACAGTCTTCAGGCTCGGAGTATACCTATTATAAAATTAAAAAAAACCTTATTTGTTTAGTTTAGTTTATAAATATGTAGGAATACTAGTGAAACCCGCGAAGCTTTGTTAGCGTGTATTCCGCTTTCCCGTGGGAAGCTTCCGCGGCCCGCTAGTCTATGTATTTACACAATTTTTTTTTTTTTTTAAGTACTCTTTTAATAGTGAAGATTGGAATTTGAATATAATAAATTGTACAACTAATAACAATAAATAGTACCTACCGTTTCTGTGGAAATAGAAATATAATTATTTTTATTTCCACTGACGCTCATAATATTAATATAATAAATTTAAGCGTACAACCCTATCATGTCAAACATTCTAAAGTCAAGGGTCAAAGTTGTCCCGTCCCGTCCCGGCGCGCAATCCCGGGACAGTCCGGGAAATTGATAATTTCCCAACACAACCGTAACATTAGTTATTCATTAAACTAAATATGATCCGGGTATGTCATTAATATTTATACCTATTGTCCCTTTTGTCTCATGGCTTAAATTAATTTGGGACTTAGAAATTGTTCGTTCGCTAAATACTTTAAATAGTATGATAGTCGGAGGATCAATTTCATGTCTTAATGAGTTTTCATAATGTTTGAGATATTTAATTAAATAAGGTCCAATGTCAAGACGGACCGCACGCTGTTATAATGTATATGGAGATACATAGAATCGAATATATTAGTATAAAACGCATTGTCGCCGCGCTTTGAATCACTTTCATAGAGATACATATAAATTTGTATGTCGCTTGCAGTCTGCAGCGTGCGGTCCATCTTGGATTAGCATCTCGTTTTTCATAATGGCAAAGTTGGAAAATTTTGTCATTTTAGTCCTATTCCACTAATATTACAGATGCGAAATTTTGTATGGGTGTGTGGATGTTTTTTACTATTTCACACAAAAATACATTGACAGATTTACTTGAAAGGTAACTAGGTAGATTTTGTCCGGGATATCAATCCAGACATGAGATTACTAGGTCTATACTAAATACTAAATTCAGGAAACACTTACCTAATAACATAGTGGCACATTATCTGCCTATACCATTTGCATTATGTATTGTAATATCCACTTAATTGTAAGTATTGTAACATCCACTTAAATCTATCAAACTTTTTAGCTACCAAGCAATGAGTTGCTCAGAGGCCAACAGTCTCTTGCAAGCTGACGTCATAATCCTACTCGACTGGACTTTTACGACAAAAATGACGATTTAATGTCACAAATAAACTCAACTTTGTAACTAATCCATGTAAAAATAAAACTACGAAAATAATGGGATGTGTCACCAGTTGACCATAAATTGTCACCGCGGCGACATTGTATCGTTTTCCGCGAACGGGAATCGAACCTACTTACTCATGTTACTTTACGGCTCTCTTTATTGACCCATGTTGGCATCCAGCTGTCCCACAAAGGAATTATTGGGTTTCTTAGAAGAATCTGTCGTCGGATTTTGGTATTAAAGAATAATTTGCATACTTTGTCGCATCGGAATTTATAATGTTATGTTGTACATTATTTTTATAAGATCAACGTTGCAAACAAGTCCAAACCATCCTTTCAATATCGCAGCACGTCTTTTTTATTCCTCCTCTCCTATTGTAGAGCTTTGGCGAAATAGGCTAGAACTACCCTTTTACAGAATATCGGCGTGAAGAAGCAATGCGTACCCCTTTTTCTTCTTTATTCTTTAAAAGATAGTATCATAGACACGGGTTAGGTATGGCAATTTTTTTAAAGTCTGCTAGCAAAGAATAGTTTGGTGGCATATATGTATAATCTGCATTTAGAACTAGTAAGTATTAAAGTAAATGTATAAGGCATAAGGCACAAAGATCGTTTAAAAGACAATAAGCAAACACTTTCTTCTTTCGTAAAGAGTTGTAAGGAAGTTAAATATGATAAACCAGTATATGATATGATACAGCTTACATGGCTCTGGTCGGCAGTCGGGGCGCGACAAAGGCACCGCATCACCGATTTGACTACGCCATAAAATAACGGTGAGGATTGTGTTTGAAGGTGACTCCACTTACATTTAGTTTATTTTAGACCCTTTTGTTATAAATAGAATTCTAATAAAATATTATCTTACCATAGGCAATTCAAAAATAGAATCAAATAATCAAATCGTTTATTTAGGACCCAGGAAAAGTTACTCGATTGACACCATGGTGTCAATTAGTCAATTCAAAAAGAGTCCTTCCGCGATTGACACCATGGTTCCAATCCTTCGTGGTGTCAGTCGCTGAATTACCCTCGGAACTGTGGGGCAATTCACGTAACAAGAACCGATTCTAGTTCGATTCAACGACACATTCTTGACAGCGAGTGTCGTTGAATCGAACTAGAATCGGTTCTTGTTACGTGAATTGCCTCACTGGGCCTTCACAGGCATTTTCTCTAGTCATATAAATATATCTTTAACTATCTGGAATGACTAGCTTGCCCTTCGAATGGGTACACTACAATACTCCGAAATATGAAACTCCGATGTTCAAAATTTCGATTTTGAACATTCCGAATGCTTCAAAACTCCGAGTATAATACATGAGGTCGAAACTTAGGTTGCAGTTAATTAACATGCTTAATTTTGACATGCTGCGCAACGACACATTCGGTTTGTTCATTGATAAGCAAATTCAAAAAAGCCAAAACCACGAGTATTTTTGAAATACAAATGTAGTTGCCTTAGGGGTAGGCAGTACAATAACAGTTCAAGGAAACCTTCAGAACTCTTAACTACTGTTAAGTATTATAATATCTGTGTCTTAACTAATATAACATAGAGCAACTATTCATACGTATTGTATACGCAGCGATATTTCGCACCAAACACGCATTACGGCCGATCATCCTGCATTATGTTACTCGACGCTGTTCGCCTTTTTCGTGGACGGGTAGCGGCAAGGTAACAGCGGAGCTGTGAGATCTAACAATATTTCACAGCGTCTAAAATCTATAATGTCAATGCATGAGTTTAACGTCTATATCCACGTGCATCTTTGAGTAGTAGAGCATTTTTAGCTTCACCTGCATGTGTCATCATGTAACGGTTTCTTTCAACGCAATTTTCATCAAATTTGAGATTTCCGATTATTATGAAATAGGCTAGCTCGGTGAAGTTTTACAGAATACTTATCGGTGTAAAGTAAGGTGAGTCGGAGCACCAGAAAACCCGTCTCCATTCTCTTATTATTGATGTTTATAGGCGGCGGTAACCACTTTCCACGATGGTCAGTTTGCTCGTTTGTCGGCGCCATGACATGTAATGTTCAGGAATTGTAAAACGGAGTCCAGAAATTACCAAAAAACCTTAATTGCATTACGTACGAGGCGGATGACTGAAAGTCAGAACTAGCCGACTACACAATACAACTACAATTTTTTGTTTTTTGGCGATTCTTTTTTGTTTTTCGACCTCCGTGGCGTAATGGTTACCACGCCAGACCGCCACCCAGGAGGTCCCGGGTTCGATCCCCGGTCGGGTCATGATGAAAAACACACTTTTTCTGATTGGCCTCGGGTCTTGGATGTTTATCTATATATGTATTTGTTATAAAATATAACATCGTTAAGTTAGTATCCCATAACACAAGTTTCGAACTACTTTGGGGCTAGCTCAATCTGTATGAATTGTCCTTTATATTATTATTATTTTATTATAATAACGCTGTCAAAATTGGCAAAATCGCCGATCTCCGCGGTTACAAGACCTAATGTAATAAATGTGAGGGTACTAAAGAAATAAGTATGAGTATTATACACTGTGTCATACATTAATTGACTCTGTGCCCGCGTACACGACAATAAATACTTTCCGTCGACACAGCGAGCTCATAACGTATCAATTGTCTTTTATGGCTGATATTCTTATTATTTACGGTCGACATTATCGTGTCAAGCGATTTTTATCGCCATACTCGACTATTTCAACCGACTATAAGTATATCAGGATGTTTGCCAGCTGTCTTACTTGATTTTGTTAAAAAAAAAAAAATAAGAATAGTTTCTTTACTTTCTTTACTTTAGCGCCCCTGTGTTACTGATGTTTGTCTAATGGTTGTTTAAAAAAAAATGTTCTTAAAGGTAGTTGTATTTTTACGTTAAAATTTCCAAATGTGACCAAACTTTCGTTGTGTAAAGTTAAAGGAATATATCGGTAAACTCGGAGAAGTTAAAAGCGAAGTTGGGCAGGTGAAGGCAACCCCCTCTTGTGCCATTCGTCATGGCTCTGTTTGATATTCTACCGCAGTTCCGTTCACTTTAACTCTTGTGGTTAGTAGGTAAAAACTTGTTGGGTATCATCTATGTGCTATGTGTATATAATGCTTATATATCACATAGCTTTGCATATAGGTTTGTGTTGTGGTGAGTGGTGGGTGAAGTGTTTTAACTCGTCGCCAATTTATAGTATTTTTCGTTGAATCTTTATTGAGAATAAATTCTTTCAACCTTTTAAAGAAAACGCAATATCAATGCACTTCGTTTATTGCTCGACGACAGACTAACTAACAGGTTCAACTAATACTACCTTACAGTTAATGAAACAAATATACAGTAATTGCAAATTCTTACTAAAATATAAACGTGATAGTGTGTATGAATTTTTGTTACTCTTTCACGGAAAACGGCTGAACAGATTTGCTTGAAATTTGATACATATGTAGTTTGTAACATGGATTAAGTCATTGGTATATGGTATGGTATGGTATATATCGTATATAATTAGTCTACACATAGAGATAGAGCTCCACTTGGGGGGGTTGGGAAAGTCAAGCAAGCGTCTATAGGCTGATAGGTGAAGCTTACCATCAGGTGGGCCGTATGCTTGTTTGCAAACTTTATGGTATAAAAAAAAACATAGTGTCAAACACCAAATAAAACGAAACTTTATCAGGAACCTGTAGTTTCTAGAATTCTGACGATAAAGACATGTTTTTAGCAAACATTATTAATTTTATCTTACGAGGTATACTTGTTAACTAACAGTGCATTTTCTACTGAGAATGATAGGCATACTAAAAGCTCAAGTGTTGAGCATTTAGTAGTGGTAACCTTTATGCACCCAATATACTGTCATTCTATTTTAAACTTTATTCATACTAAACATAAGAACAATAGTACCTAGTATGTCTATATAGAGTAGGGTGGCAATAAATTACATAGCAGAATCTAAGAGTATACGCGTATCGGTCGCGACTTGACTGATAAAAGTCCTCTTTAGCCGGACCGACTTGTGGCCGATATTTATAGGGATGACACGAGTGTTATTGTCTGTCGATGTCGATGGTTTTGCTGTAAAAAGCTTAATTTTAAACTTCTGATGCTATAGTAAGCGCCAACAACGCGAGCTACATCTTATAAAACAACTGAAAATCGATTTCGTTATGCACAGTAAAATGAACTGGTGGTATGAAAAAATTATGACGATTTGAAAGAGCTTATATTATTTTGAATTTATGACATACTTTCACAGAATAAAAAGTAGCCTATGTTGGGCTGACCCCTTGTTACGTCGCCGGGGAGGCCGGTCGACGTAAGCAAGATAGGGTAGAGAGTAAGGAGAGATAATAGAAAGCACAAGACACGAAACAATATATTTATTAAGTTTCTCAGGGTGTGAGCTATGAGAATTTACTTGCAATCTCTTTACGACACTTAGCTTCGAGTCTTCTTCGGCGCACGGACGACGGGAATGCAATACGGAAGGGGTAGGTCCTCCTGGAGGGTCTGGCTCAGCAGCTCAGATGCTCGACGCGGTAGCGGCGTCTTGAGGTCGGCAGCGCAGCGTAGGGAAGCGCTGACCGGCTATGTTCCCGTAGTCGCCCGTGGAATAGACCTCGGTGTCGGGATGTAGCGCTCGGGAAGGGGCAGACTCTCCCGTAGCGTATTAGTGTGGAACAGGGGTTTAGATTAGCCCTGGCGTAGGTGTCCTGGAATTTGAGATTGGACGGTGTCAGATTCCGCCTTCCAGGAATCCTGTGGGCCGTCGCCGACAATCTTCTCGCTGGCTGGACGAGCTAAGGTCCAGTCTATAATTGTCTTAGGCGGCCACACAGAATTACAATGAAGGTAATCTCGATCACGCACGTCTGAGGGACATACGCGATCTCACAAAATAAGCAATACATGAATTTAATTTGGATTATTGAATACACTAGTAGGATAAAAATTACACAAAGACAGATTAAAGCAAAAGAGAATCCTATTAGAGGTAAATCAGTGCAGAACTCACCTAGCGGACAAGGAACTTACACACGCGAACAAAGTAACGGTAATCACTAGTTAATCAGTACTCTCGTCACTATAGCAAACAGAATATGTGTCGCGCTGACGGCGCACCGTGAATTTATAAACTCGCTTCCGTCTAGAATATTCTAACCGCCGGCATACGGCCGTTGACTGCGAGAGCCAATCAATACTGAATAATCGAATATTGTAACGCCCCCTCCGCACAACGCCTAATATGGACAACCGCTGATCCACCGGCGAGCCGAAGTATTGATTAGCCCAAGTGATCTTAATGCCTCGAGGAATACGGTCGAGAATCCTATGTAGGGACTCCCGAAATTCGTTATGGGGCAATTGTTAATTTCTATTGTTTTCAATGTTCTAATATTATTTAATATAATTGATATATTACGTGTGAATCTAGTTCACCACGTAACAGTACCCCCCCTCTTAGGGAAAAAAAAAAACCTTAGATTTTTTTTTTTTTTAAAAGGCCTACTAGACCTAGCTATGTAATAAGTACGTTCGCAAGATTAGATTAAATTTTTACCGAAAGTTCGCCATTATAATTCCTAAAATGCTAGCTCCCTAAGTTGACATGTCCAGATGTTTAGCATCCGAATAGCAACAGAACTAACATGAACCTTTATCCGGGCTAGCCCGAACCTTGACAATAGCTTATCAAGATTAAATAGTTTGTCAATGAGTAGGCATTGACATAACTTTTTCCTCACGATTAAATAGGCTTTAGGCAATAAACTGACAGAACTCCCAAAAGATACGAACTTTGTCACGTTTAGGTTGTGATCAGAAGTTCTCATCTATATAATCCAAAGAAAAGGAACAAAAATGTTGTATGACTTTATAGTTTTAATTATTAAGTGTGATTACACCTTTATAATGTAGTTCTAGAGAAAATTTTATAGAAATAATTTAATATGGCATTAGGATAATAAGCGAGAGAAAAAAAAAAAATTTTTTTTTTAAATGTGTCATTATATTTTAATGGGTCATTAACTTTAATGGTCCGTTACGCAATAGGCTCAATGATAACAGCGTGAGAATTGCGTGCGCATGCACCTGTGCGAGCGTTATCAACAAAACGAATTAGCTAATGATGCACATTCCAATCGTTCGAGTGCAAGGTCACGAATAGATCCGACGACTGCCGAGGGACCCCGAACGAAGATATACGAAACAACTCGAGACAGCGGTTTGACGCAACTACGAGTTATTAAGAATGGATAAATACCCGCTTAGAAAATTATTGAATTAACAGTATTTACCCTGTTTTATAAATGTTAATGCATTATGGAAGAACATTTTATATGACGAGTTTTATTTTTGTTATTATAGATTTGAGTAGTAAGTATATTATGATTACCAAAGAAAACAAATTATTATATTAAAATTACGGATTAGTATTAAGTAGTTTATTATGAATAGCAAAATTTATTATATTACGTTTAGAAGTTAGTTAAAAAATATGTAGGTTTTTAAAGTATGGATTGAAGTAGTAAATGTATTTAGATTAGCTAAAAAAAAATTTTAATTTTATAACAAATACAGATTTAGTTTATTATAGATTAAGGTAGTAGATTACCATTATTAAAATTTTACTTTGACATATAGGTCTCCACATAGGAATCGAACCCACGAATCATCACTTAGATGAGATTCTTATGGGATATTAGTAGAATTTAGGCTAGATAGGAGAACAACATTTTAGATGTCGTCACCATTGTAGTAGATAAGTAACATGGGTAGACATGTTACTATCTCCGCGCGCAGCATTTTAGATGCTGCGTCGCGACAATTTATACTAGCTAGATAGGCCGCATATGTAGGGTATGCGTAACCTTCTTTTAGACCAAAAAAATATGGAACGGTCCATGTTTAAACCTATATATAATATTATACTGCTTAGAAAAAAAATTAATGTTTAGCGAGATTGTGAACTATATATTTTATATTGAACCTACGTATGTGTTTGAATAATGTTAAAAAAAACCGTTGAGACAAAAAAAACCGTTAGGGCAAAAAGACAGAAGAAAAAAAAGAAAAAAAACGTCGTTTGCTGTTGTGACGAGATTCGTGCGCAAATGAATGCGTTATAGCCTCTGGTGGACTTTTACCACCTGCCTAGGAGAGACGGCAACTGGGATACTCGATGTTTTTCTTTCGCCCCCAACCCAGTATGGGGGTAAGGTAAGTTCACTATCCGTACCTGTGATTAGCACTGAGTAACCCCTAATAGTGAAAGAAATAGCAAAAATGAGCTTACCTTTTACAATTCGTCCCTAATGAGCGACTCCGTTATATGTTTGAAAGTAGGTTAGAAAAAAAAAAAAAAAATTTTTTGTAGGGTAGATTAAAAAGAAACAAAAATATTTAAAAATTAACGAAGTTTAAAAAATTGCTCCAGCTAGTGAGTACACTAATAGGGGACAGAGAGTAACAGATTACAAGGGTGTACTCCCTAGCTGAAGAACGGAGAGGCTCGTACACTGCTAGAAAAAAATGTTAGCACACCTAGTACAATTATAGACAAAAGAAATTTGCAAGCAAACTCTCTCACTCTCACCACGAGCGTGGGCGCCACTTGTTACGTCGCCGGGGAGGCCGGTCGACGTAAGCAAGATAGGGTAGAGAGTAAGGAGAGATAATAGAAAGCACAAGACACGAAACAATATATTTATTAAGTTTCTCAGGGTGTGAGCTATGAGAATTTACTTGCAATCTCTTTACGACACTTAGCTTCGAGTCTTCTTCGGCGCACGGACGGCGGGAATGCAATACGGAAGGGGTAGGTCCTCCTGGAGGGTCTGGCTCAGCAGCTCAGATGCTCGACGCGGTAGCGGCGTCTTGAGGTCGGCAGCGCAGCGTAGGGAAGCGCTGACCGGCTATGTTCCCGTAGTCGCCCGTGGAATAGACCTCGGTGTCGGGATGTAGCGCTCGGGAAGGGGCAGACTCTCCCGTAGCGTATTAGTGTGGAACAGGGGTTTAGATTAGCCCTGGCGTAGGTGTCCTGGAATTTGAGATTGGACGGTGTCAGATTCCGCCTTCCAGGAATCCTGTGGGCCGTCGCCGACAATCTTCTCGCTGGCTGGACGAGCTAAGGTCCAGTCTATAATTGTCTTAGGCGGCCACACAGAATTACAATGAAGGTAATCTCGATCACGCACGTCTGAGGGACATACGCGATCTCACAAAATAAGCAATACATGAATTTAATTTGGATTATTGAATACACTAGTAGGATAAAAATTACACAAAGACAGATTAAAGCAAAAGAGAATCCTATTAGAGGTAAATCAGTGCAGAACTCACCTAGCGGACAAGGAACTTACACACGCGAACAAAGTAACGGTAATCACTAGTTAATCAGTACTCTCGTCACTATAGCAAACAGAATATGTGTCGCGCTGACGGCGCACCGTGAATTTATAAACTCGCTTCCGTCTAGAATATTCTAACCGCCGGCATACGGCCGTTGACTGCGAGAGCCAATCAATACTGAATAATCGAATATTGTAACGCCCCCTCCGCACAACGCCTAATATGGACAACCGCTGATCCACCGGCGAGCCGAAGTATTGATTAGCCCAAGTGATCTTAATGCCTCGAGGAATACGGTCGAGAATCCTATGTAGGGACTCCCGAAATTCGTTATGGGGCAATTGTTAATTTCTATTGTTTTCAATGTTCTAATATTATTTAATATAATTGATATATTACGTGTGAATCTAGTTCACCACGTAACACCCTGACAATATGTACACAAATTTTCATAATGATCGGCTGATTAGTCAAGCCGTGAAAGAATAACAAACAAACAAACTCACTTTCTCATTTATAAAACTAGTATTTTGATTTAGTGTGAGGTGTACTACATAGTGCAATGAAAAAAAAGTAACAAAATATTTAAGTTAGTGAATATCGATAACATGTGGACATCACTAGCCGTTAGTGTTCTAAGCACGTTTTGATCAGCTGCGGGGCTTCGTGTTTTCTTTTTAATTACAGCCAATAAATACCGTCCCGCTCCCACTTAATGCAGGGAGAGACAATGTCTGCCTTCAACTTGACTCTTCATACGATGTATTGAATGGTTTCCTTGGAGCTGTAGGTTAGGAAAGTGTTGTATATAGTCATCGAATAAAAACTTACTTAACTTTTACTTCTTCAAAAGCCTGAATCATATCAATCACCATCAAAGTCAGAGTTGATAAAAAAAAATATTAAAGAAAAAATATGACACGGTGAAGGCGGTGCTGGGTAAATAAAATATCAAGATCCAAAATGAAAATTTCATGACAATGACAGTCCATTTTGGGGACAGGACAAAATTTGTAGAGCCCGAAAGCCCGATAGTAAAACATAATATCAGAAAATGTGAATTATCCAATTTCTACTTCATAATGTGATTATTCTGACAAGAGTAGCTTTCTACTGACTGAAATACTGTAAGTATTAGCCATATAGAAATAAGTGTAAGTGCTATCGCAAATAAAACAGCAAATAGTCACATTTGCTGAATTTTTCACACAGAAAGTGATTCCCTCCGAGCATTTACGACAATAAAACGACACGACTAAATGTAAATCTCATAAAGCAATAGCCAGCTTGCGGCCGGGAAGGCCATTTAAAAAAATAAAGTGTCCCATCAAAAGGGCAGGGCAGTATTTGGTGCACATTTGTAATTCTACAGCGATCTCAACGAGTCCCTGGCGGCGGGACGGCCGTGGCGCGGGACGCTTGTGTTTTATTGATATTTTAGCGTCGGAATGATTTTCGTAGCGACTCTACGACCCTCTCGGGGGGCAACCGTTAGTATTGATGGCCGGTGATGGTGGCGGATTCAGGAGGAGTTGTTCCATTTTTTTAAAAATATGACTCGATTTTCTATTTAAAAATAAAATGAAATAATAATGAATTATAACTTTAAAAAAATTAAATTTAAAACGATTGTTGCGAATCTGTCTCACTCATATTTTTGTTTTAGCATGTTCATTCAAAATGACATAGTTAGTTTTTAGAAGCGGTAATAAAAGTTCAAAGTGCTGCTCTTACTAAAAATTGACATTGTAAACAGCATGCTTTCTTTTAAATAATTTGTCTTTATTTAACGTCATGACGTCGTCACAGCTTAAGTGGAACTTTTGTAGTATAGGTTACATATAAAAAGTCGTATTTTAAATCAGTTTCCACAACTACACCAGTTTGGTAAGTCCTTTTTTAGACTCAATATTTTAGGAAGGCGGAAACACGTATCAGTTTTTTTAATAACCCTTAATACCACCCTGTATACTACGTACGGGACATATCGATAATATCATCCTGTATATCACGGATCGCGTGAAACATTCACCGTAACGATATTGGTACTATCGTTTCACTAAAACATGGTTATGATTGGCGAAGCTCCGTACTTATTTAACGATATTTACGGCGATAGTCGTAATATGGAGAGATCTCAATATAATATAGGTAATGCTTGTCTTGAAAATACTTAGTGGCTGTTGTTTACGCAAAGTTCTTTTTATTTATTTTTATAATAATTCTTTGAATATATAACTGGAGATTGTCAATAAATAATGCTTAACTTATAGAATGTTCGTCGTTTACTTTAATAATTCTCATGAAATTATTTTTTTGATGTCGGTAGTGACTGTCATAAAAAAAAGGTTTCAATTTCTGTTAGTAAACTGTAGGCTAATGAAACCCGCGCTAGTTTCTTTGCGTGTATATTACTGATTGCACAGCAAAATACTCAACTGAAAATATTACTCCCGTTTTGCAGGATTTGTCGGATGCCTAAATACAAAGGACAAGCTTAATACACTCGACTGCAATGAATGTGGGTCACCTAAAGAAACCTATAAATCTCGGAAACTAAGAATGCTAGCTTAATAAAATAAACAGTGTTTAATCTATATATATAAAATGCTTTGTCCTGACTGACTGACTGACTGACTGACTGACTGACTGACTGACTGACTGAGAATCAACGCACAGCCTAAACCGCTCATCGTAAAAATCTGAAATTTGGCAGGTAGAACTATTATAAGACGTAGGCGTCCGATAAGAAAGGATTTTTCGAAATTCGAACTCTAAGGGGGTAAAAAAGGGGGGTAAAGTTACTATGGGACAACTTGATTCCTTAGTCCAATCTACTTCAAATTTTGCATAAAAATTGTTTATGAGAATTGATGGAAGACGTGATTCTTATTTTATTGAAATTCTTGAAAAATATGTATTTTGTGGGTAATTTTCTTCAATTTGATATCAATACTCATACTGCTTAGTGTTTTTGATTCAATTACATTTCATTTTGACACATCCGTGAAGTAAAGTGTGTCATCTGTCATGTAATATTTTTATAAATAGTGAATATTCAAACAAAATGAATTCATAATGTCCTCGTACTATTTATTCTGTTTGTGATCTCGAAAAAACAGCTAAAATTCAAATTATGTCTAAAGCGGACTGAATTATAATCATCGATGTAATTAAATTTTATATATTTGACAGGTTTCAAGTTAAATTGGTCAATGGTTTAATATGGCATTGTTAATGTCTCTTTCTCACTTAGAGGAAATCTCATTACGTCGACTCACTCTAATATTTCGTAGTGGTGTTGTGGGATGGTTGTAGGCCGAGGTTGTAGGTATTGAAGAAATACCCCTTTAGTAGCGATATACCTACTTATACATTTTTTTACGGAAGTGGTTGGAAAACAAGCTCAGGAATATGGATCATTTGATATTAGGTGATTACTGTCGACTATGGAGCACATAGATCCTAGGGTCCCTGACCCGTTGCCGACCTATAACAGGAAAAAACAGGATGTAGCGAGAAATAGTAGGTATAGGGACGGAGTTAGATTTTTTTATACCACAAAGGTGGCAAACAAGAATTTCGGATATTTCACTCTCCGAACGAAACGCAGTCTGTAAAAAGGTGTCACTTCACCGGTCGGGCTGGCCTATTTCATAAACGCCCACTCCAAAGATTGTATGAGAAGTATATAAATGAAAAATAATCATCTATACATATGAAAACGTTTCGTCTTGACCGTAGAGACCTGACCTGTATGATGTAATGTAGGCAACCGATAAGAAAAGATTTTTGAAATTCCCACGGGAAAGCGGGATAAACGCAAACGAAGTTGCGCGGGTTTCTCTAGTAGACAATATAATGCCTCCTATATGAAATTAATAAAATTTATAAGTCACTACATTTTATTTCTTAAAAATTACACAAAAGAAAAAAAACTGCCTGATCTCGCCTTAAAACAAAATTAGGAAACATGACATTTTTGTACAACAATAATGATTTTCTTAAAAAATTCAGTTGACGGCTTTGGTGTTAGATAATTATAATTAATGAATCGAATATTTTCTATTTCACCAAAATCACAATAAAATCTGCACTACAATTTAAGTTGTGTAAAATAAAACCATTCCGGCTCTTACCTATAGGTTGAAATTGATTTTATAATTAAATCGTTTATAATTATAAATATGTTTTCTATTGATAAAATCTTAGATTATAAAAATATATACAAATACACAACGTCTTAAACATTGAAATATTTAAAACAAAAACGTAATTTTACTCTTAAATATCATGTAGAACCACTTTTAAAATATTTATCTCTATACAACAGACATATTTTGCGAGACAATAAGTAAGCCAAAAAAAAAATGACGACATGAACTTCAAGAGATATTTTCAATGGTGTAAATCGTAACAGGATAACTTTACCCTGTACCAAGATTTCAAGTAATATTGTCACCCTAGTGTACCCATAATGGTAATAAATGTCTATTGCTGTTTTAGTTCGTGTAATGGTTTTAACTGAACATGTAAAGGAGCGATGGAACTGGTAGATGTTTGCATGGTAGAGATCACGGTACTAAAGATTCAGTTTACGTTAGTATTCGTAATATGGTACAGTTTACACGATACATTATGGTGAGTCCTGGTTTTCGTTAAAACAATTTCAATGGAATAAGTATGACGTGTGGTAGAGATTTTTGTTCGACAGAGGAAGTACCACCGTCTCACAGAATATCGGCGTAAAGCAACAAAGCGTTATGTTCGGTGAGTGACGGATCCGGAAACTCTTTTCCATATCCTTTCTCAACCTATGCCCTTATAGCACGTTTTTTAAATTCACATAGCCCAACCTGGTCCTAAAGCAAGCGAGATTTACACCTGCTTGTTTTATGAGTACCTATCAGACAACAGATTATATTATTGTACACATTATACTTATAATACATACAAATGACGACCTCCGTGGCGTAATGGTTACCACGCCAGACCGCCACCCAGGAGGTCCCGGGTTCGATCCCCGGTCGGGTCATGATGAAAAACGAACTTTTTCTGATTGGCCTCGGGTCTTGGATGTTTATCTATATATGTATTTGTTATAAAATATAATATCGTTGAGTTAGTATCCCATAACACAAGTTTCGAACTTACTTTGGGGCTAGCTCAATCTGTATGAATTGTCCCTATATATTTATTTATTTAAATGTTATCACATATTTATGTGATGGCATTTGTATTCCCCGCATGGACAAACAGTTAATGTTTGTCCCATGCGGGGATCAAACCAATGCCCACTGGTACTGGTAGAGTCACCAACGTGCCAAACCGGGCTGTAAATTTTTATTGTTACCTTGTTTTATATCCTGTTATTTTTAACCTGTTATTTTTACTTTGTTTTTATCCTGTAAAGTACAGTCAACAAATGAAAGAGGTGAGCAGGGAAGAGAATTGAGAAACAAAGATTTTGACGCTAATACTGTTTGCATTGTTATGAAACTTTGTAATTACATAGTACAGTCAAGAGCACGTCGACCTTTAAATATCGGACTTTGTACCATTCTTATGTTCTATTTCATAAGAGCCAAAATTGTACTGCAAGTGTAAAGCTCAACGTGCACCTGACTGTATAATATGAATACTCGTACTATTGATGAATAAAAATTCGCGTAAATCCCTTCATGTTTACAATATCTTTACAATATCTTTATCTTTACAATATCTTTCATTAAAGAAAAAATATTAACTCTACCGTCACTATACATCCTAGAAATAGCCTCATTTGTACATAAACATCCATCTTATTTTGAGTACTCTAAAAATATACGCCGCTGTAATAAATTAGCTCTTCCGGAACCAAAATTAGATATTTACAAATCCAGCCCCTATTACAGATCAATAATCATCTACAATAAATTACCTGACAAATTTAAACAAGAACGAACATATAAAATATTTAAAAACAAACTAAAACAATTTCTCATCAGCAAATGTTATTACAGTGTGGATGATTTCTTAAAAGATAAACTTTTATAAGACTCACTATCTCACGGTCACAAACTTAATAAATATAAATAGTTATAAGGTAGGTAGTAAAATTGTTAATATAATAAAATTTCAACATATTAATTATTTATAATGTTAGAAACGCTAGAAAATTAATAATAAAACAATTTTGCTAATTATATAATATGATATAGAAAGTATATTATAGTTAAGTTATTATATTGTATAATGTAACAATAAGGTGGCCCACCGATTGTAGTTGCAATACCCTATTCAGGGTCCATGTACCAATTAGATTTAAGCTGTACATGTGCAATGAATGATAATAAATAAATAAATGTTTAGAAAACTTAAATCATATTAACGGCTTTGCTCTTTCATTGGCTGATTGTACAAAAAGAACAGTGAACACAAAATTGCACACTATTAAACCGTGTACACAATACCGGCAGAGGCAGTATTTGTCACCGCTGCGATAAGGCCGTTGTCGCACTATCTCCACTGAGTGGGCATCCTTGTAGGACACCGAGTGGTTTACGCCGCAGACGCGCAGCACTTATTTATGCTTGCACAATCGCATAGATTAGCCTGATAGATGCGATCGAGGCGGCCCCTGGTGCAGTTTTATCGGTTATATTATCTTTTTAGTCTGATAGCACGACCTAGAATAGTGCTTAGCCTATGTTGAAAGGTGAACTTTTTGTTTTGACTTGAATTACTGTTGAGATATTATTTGATAGTGTTATATTATAGGAAGGATAATAGTAAAATAATAAAAAAACCGGGCAAGTACGTGTCGGGCCACGCACAATGTAGGGTACAATGACATTTTCTATGACATTTGTACGTTTTCGTTAAATAAATTTTACTTCATAAGTTCGTCGGCTATAACTCCGTACCTAATAGTGCCTACTTAACCGTTATAGTTTTCCTTGTAGGTTCACTATATGGACTACTACCATGAATTTTTTTAAATTTCTAAACTCAAGATTTTCGGAGATAGAGGGGGGGGAAGGGTTCCTTGTAGTTTACTACGGAACCCTAAAAAATAGATTTTTTTATGAGCTTCTAACTCAATTTTTGAGGCAAATTAGTCTTTTTACCATGACACAGCGTCCCTTTGTACCTTATTATAAAAAAAATACCTATAATTTTCCTATAAATCTTTTGAAAGAAAAGAAAATCGTATATTTGGTAGTTCATAAAAACAAAAAATTACGAAAACAAATCTTATACATTCACTTAAACAAAATATGTTTGCCTTCATTTGTTTAATAGGTACAGTCAGGAGCACGTTGAGTACAATTTTGCAGTACAATTTTTTTTCACTTGCAGTACAATTTTGGCTCTGACTTAGAACTTAAGAATGGTAAAAAGTCCGATATGTAAAGGTCGACCTGCTCGTACACCTTTTTAAAAGCCTTTTTTCTAATAAAAAGTCAAATTACAGTACTGTTTTATTCCATTTTTTCACTTTAGACATTATTGTAAATTAATTTCACAAAGTTTTACACATCAGAAGTAATAGTTTATTGACAGTAATAACTTCAATATTTTCAGCAGAACACCCGACTGGATTCGATTATTTGGCGTTTAAGGTGTTCGGTAACTCAGTGATATTTATTGTTATTAGCCGAGCGCATACGGGTGCGAGGGGGCTATAATAATGTATTATGGAATAATGTGACGTTACACCGAGTTACACGCCAATTTCAAAGTTGTTGATTGAAATTTAAAGGTGTTTTACTGAATTTTTTATACTTTTTATACCTGTCCTGCTTCCTTCTCCATTTCTTATATTTTCATTCCTTCTTTTTTATAATAGAGTGTGACAAAGGAGCTTAGTGGGTCACCTGGGGCCCAAGTCAGCTATTTTAAATTAGGCGACCAACTATTGCCATACCATCACCACCCTATTGTCATTATATTGCCAAATTTGGTATTCTGCTAAAAGTTAGCTAGTATCTCAATGTATTGACTATAGGGTGTCAGTGGAGTATGAACGCAACGGAATGGTCGACAGTTAAAATCTACCATGAACTACTATTTCAGTTAAATCGCTTTTATGTGAACGATACTACCGAAAAGATCAATAGTAGTTCGATAGTGTGTCAATGAAATGGCCTCGGACTTAAACAAATGAGAATACCAAATGTCAAAAACTATTCAAGTGACACACTTTCGACACTCCATCGGTGCATTGTATTTAGCCCCTGATGGTAGCAATCACCGCTGTCCATGGACATTCACGACTTCAAGATCTTGAATGCGTTGCCCACCTGTGAAGGAATGAAAACAGAGAGGAGAAGGAAAGTAAAAAAGGGGTAGGAATCATTAGGGGTATTTGGCATCGTGATCTCTACTTTTCAATACTTCCTACTCCGAGGCCACGTCGATATACTGTGACAGAGAGATTTTAAAAATTCTTTACCAATTTAAAGCCACGTCATTTGTAAGTGTCATAATATTAACCGCAAAACGCGAACCAAGCCGCGGGCAACAGTTAGTTCTAAATAAGCAAGAAAGAAAGAAAAAAAGAAAAACATTTATTCGGTACAACACATGAGAATTCTTTTACCAATAGAAGGCCACGTCATTTTAGTGTCAAAGGATAATATTAACCGCAAAACGCGAACCAAGCGTTGCCGTTGTAAATAAGCAAGAGTTAAATTAAGAACATAGAGTTAATTAATAACCGAAGTCTAAAGACATTACTTAGAGGTCCAGTACCTTAATGTTAAATTAGGTGATTCATCTAAGGGCAGGGGTAAGGGGTCAATAAATAAGGCCTGGGGACAGTAGTAATAAACAGTGGGGAACTGCAAAATAACTCCTTACAACTTGTCCTCCCCTATTGAATAATGACCACACTTTGTTAAAAGGTAGAAGTATAAGTAGATTTTGAACACAAATATTGGGTTTACATGTTAGTTGTGAATGAGGTGTGGATTGGTGTTGGGTTAGATTCTCGGATATTTGACTATGATTTGTTTTTTGCCATTTAATATTTTGTTTCCAATCATCACAATAACAATTTCGACGACCTCCGTGGCGTAATGGTTACCACGCCGGAGCGCCAAATGGTTACCACGCCGGAGCGCCACCCAGGAGGACCCGGGTTCGATCCCCGGTCGGGTGTCATGATGAAAAACTTTTTCTGATTGGTCTCGGGTCTTGGATGTTTATCTATATATGTATTTGTTATAAAATACAGTCTGGTTGAGTTAGTATCCCATAACACAAGTTTCGAACTTACTTTGGGGCTAGCTCAATCTGTGTGATTTGTCCAATGTTTACTGTGTGTAATTTTTTATTTAGCAAATAGTAGGACTGTTTAACGGTTAAATCTACCAACTTTGAGATTAAATCCATCCAAATCCTGACTGCAGCTATTGCATAACGAAGTTTCACTTTGACATGGGCTTCGCCATAAAGTTCCTTATATACCCAGTAAATATTACGTCTTGTGGTCAAAACGGAAGGAGATTCGGGTGGATGCCACCCTTGCTGACACCCTGTGGGTCCATAAGACACGTAACGTCTCACATTAATTATCTTGCCAACTGGCCGACGCTGATTCGCACGACTCCCTATTTTGTTGTTATGACAACAGTACGTTTTGGGAATTCTTTTTGCAACGTTCTCCCCTAAAAAGGTGGAAGGTGGTCTTTCACCTTTTTCGAGTCTTATAAACTATTTCCATACCAAACATCTCAAACGGTGCAACGGTGTTAACATGAACATGTAAAATAAAAGACATAGGTACGAACTTACTTTCGTAACTTTGATTATTAGTTGCGAATTGCGAAGTAACTATTAGGTAATCTGTGATATTAGTCCTTACTAATACATCGGCCAACCCTTATTTTCGAATCCTTATTCCAAAGTAATTCTCTTGTTTGTTTTCATTCTATGATAAAATCGATGAACTTAAATAGTTTGAGACCAAAGGATAATTAATATACACAAATATTAATTGCGTGCATTTGATTTACATACTGTTAGATATTTGCCGATGTCCATTTTATGGCTAAAAGGATGTGGAAGATGATGTAATTATGTTTGTTTGTTTTGTTTTCAGTAAAATGTAGAGAACTCGTTGGATACAATGAAGGCGTCTGAAGTTAATAAAAATGTACAGATAAAATGATTTGTTCTGAATGACTGATTGACGGATCAATGAAGTCTAAACAGCTGATCATAGAGACCACCAGAAACTTTTAGGATGTGTTTATTGTACCTATAGCTGTGGTACGCTAAACCACCGATAAGAAAGGATTTTTCGAAATTCAAACGGGAAAGCGGTATACACGCAAATCTCCGGTTGACGCCATCAGAGTTCTTAGTACAAGTTTTTTTATTCACTTTAGTTCATGTCGACGTAAACAAACCGACCGAATAGAGAAGAACTCTCATGTTGCGAATTTATAAGACGCGTGTTACATATCAAAATTATGTGTCTTACTTGCTCACGTTTCGAAGTGAGTAACCCGGCTAATTTAGAAATGTAACACGCGTAGTAAATTCACAACATGAAAACTGTTTTTCAATTTGGTCGGCTTGTAGACGTTAACACGTTCGAATGTGACCAAAAAACTCGTACAAAGCACTCAGAATCTTCGTAGTAATTGATTATGTTATGATATAACAGTAGAATTAGAGTTTAAAACAATTAGAGCTAGGCTTCACTGCAATGTGACCGTGTGGTCCGTACATCAATAATGGGACCACATCGGACAACCAACAGGGACAGTGGACGATTATTCAAAGGCTTCGTAGGGTTGGCCGATGTATTTATTAGATAAATGACTTAACAATGTGTACTAAACTTGTCCTTTAAATTATAGGTTTTCGTCATTTGTTTAAGTTTTGTAAAGACTTTTCGCCAATATTTTTTAGCTGAAGATATGCTGCCGTGCTAATACACTTTTCATGGCGTCGAAGAGCGCAAAATTGACAACTAAAAAACTAACTGAAGAAGTCGTATCTTAATCAAAACATATCTAACCCAGAGAATCAGAAATATCTGTAAGTAAATAAAATAATTGAAACACGTTGTTCGTCAGACAAAGTTAGTTTAGGTTAGGGTTAGCTTGTGACCATCAGAATAATACCACTCTTTATAATAACACATTTCCTAGGAATTGTATACATTTCCGGATTTCATACATTTCCGGTAACATTATACACATAACACAACCCAATTACTAGCAACACCGCTGCAAACAAATGACGATTTTACAAATGACTATCACTGGTACAGTTACATTCGAAATTGGAAGACCGTTGGACGAGTGACAACCCTATCATTAACCATTCGGTGTCAAGAGTGACCGTTCGTAAATTATTTGTTCAAATTTAGAACAGGATCGGTTAAACGTTTCGGGCTTCAATAAGTAATACCTCACCATTGTAACATGAGCCACAACGTTGAAACAAAATGTTGAAAACGTTTATGTAATTGGTTTAATGAGGGGATCAGGATAATTTGGTTGTTTTATAATGGCGGATCTTAATTACTTGGACGGTCCGTTCAGTGACAAATGTTTATGTGTTTGTCACTTCTCAAGGGGGATAATACGGCTTTTGTTTTGTACCTGCGTTGCCTGGGGAGTTCGCTGAACACGTTTCGCCGATCGACGAATTAAGTATAATGATCAGCTTAAAGATTGATTGTGCTCGTTTGTGTTTTGTTTTAATAATGGTTTATTTGATGAGTAGTAATGTTTTTTATTTCGCAGGCAAACAAGCGAACATTCCAACTGATGGTGGTTACCGCGTATACACATGAGTAAGTAGGTAATACTAGAGTTGCCTGTTACAAGTAAGATAATAGGCAGAGAGGGGTTAAAGAAAAACAGAAGGAAAATGAAGGTTTCCGTAATACTTACCGAATGAAACGCACTGCTGTTTTACATTTTACAATTTATTGAATGAGTGTTGATTAAATGGAGTTTATTAATTAGCATAGATTACTTGTTATTGTTTGTTACTACATAGATAAACCGATTAGTTCTGTAAATCTTCACAACAATAATGAATAAAATAAAATATAAAATAATTTTGAAATTGGTCACAATACCACGCGGTGTCCTACAGGTTATTTTGAGAAGGGTTGGGACTTTGTGACGCCTGATTATGCTATTGTAGATATTGTTTGCTTTCTCCACAAATATATATCTAAATAGTGAATAATATCAGGAAACACGTTAGCAGACAGTATAAATCCAAGCGTTAGCCGGTCGATTTATCCCACGCGACGTGTGAAACACGCTCGGTTACCCGCATCCGCCGCTAACCCGGGTATATCCGGGTGACGCGACATTGCCGAATGCAAAAATATATGTAATAGTTGAAAAGTCGCCTAAATAAGAATACTATATCTATATTTGCTCACAGACCTTTAATTACTTTTACTCCATCCAAATCTGACTAATTTCTTTCTGAATAAATTCGTTGCGATGCGAGTTCCAAGACTGTACTTTCTCCCCGGGGCGTCAATTACCTTCATTCATTGCTTATTGTCGATCTGAGGTGTTGATCCTGGCTATACATGAGACGCAGCGGTGGAATGTGTGGTGGGTTTGTCCTGATAGCCCCGAGAAAAATACACATCAGATAAACGACTTACAAATCTCAAATTCAACGGAATATTGTTTCTTACCTTAAATGTAATGTTTTATAATATACATATCATACTTCCTGAACATTTACACGAACACACACTTACACTTTACACGCAAACCACACACACACACATTCAAAGAAGTTGTATTTTTTATAGTCTCAATCTCAACATTCTGGCCCATAAATTTTCTGCTCGAAATTTACTGAATGAAGTACCTAAAAATTGGAAATCCGTAATTGGCCATCAGTGTAATATTTAAGATCTTTATTGTTTAATTCTTAAGGGCTGTGGATTTTTGTAATAAATAAATGAATAAAGTTTCAGATCTCTACGGTCAGCGGTTTAGGCAATGCTTTGTTCCGTCAGTCAGTCAATCATTCAGGACACAGAAATATATTATGTACATACATAATACTTATTGTCATTTCATCACTTAATTAAACGAATTTGACAAATTTTGAAAAAAAAAAAAAACAAATGGAATTTCGACATTGGTCTTCTTCTTTTCACATAAACATCGTCAATATCGTACATCAAATCATCGGATATCATTGTTCATTTCCTCGTTTGGTGTTGTACAAAATGAGACACCATTCCATCAAGGCGGGTGGGGGGTGGGTCAACAAAAATACACAATTGTGTACAAACGACCCCTGTCCCGTTGCTCGTTTACGTCCCCGGCTAATGAAGCACGCATATTGGCAGGGCGCGACCGACTTGGAAACGTAGACTTAGGTTTTATGGAAAGGATAGGCTGTGTTGGTGGTCGTGACATACAACCTTCGAAGTCTAAGGGCGCTAACCCACGACATCTTTTTCGGCCGTGTGAGAAGTGCGTATTGAGAACCGCTGCAAAGTGCTAGTGCTGGAGCATCGTTACAAAAAGTCGTCGTATAAGGGATTTCTATTCCTGTTGCTATTAGAATCTTTACATCCTAACTAATGTAAAATAAATTTATTTTGTTTGTTATTCCCTAACGCCTTATACAGCTGATTATTATGAAAATGCATAATATTGTCACGGGGGTACAGAGAAGGACAAGCTACTTTTTATCTCGTAAAATTATCTCACTTCGACCGAAAATCTAAAAAGAAATGTATTTTTCTACTGTTGATGACGCTGCAAGGCTCTACAATCGCCAAAAAACAGTTGTGGACATAATGTCAGCCGACAAGTTTGTTTTATCCAAAAGGGATACGTACTTGATGGTTTTGTCACTTTCCTTCTCCTACTTCATTTTAATCCTTTTCAAAAGCGGCAATTTCTAATTTTACATTTTAGTTTATCCTTAGATAATCTCTTTTTATATTTTTCCAAATAACGTATCTAGTAGTTAACTGTCTGTTGAAGGCGGACATTGGTTAATTACGTGCGATAGTTGGGAGCTCACGAGAGAATGATTGCTGCTTCGTAACGATGCTCTTCTCTGCTCTTGGGATACATTGGGCTAGGAAAACCACGTATCACAAACTGATCTATAATTTGAAGATATTCGGCGAACATAATATTTTCTGACTATATTTTATTATCATTTTCACACTGAAACAACTGACAGTCAACTGACAGTCACTTATACCAGTTAAGTCTGCACTACACGGTTTGAAAATTGTTTTAGAAACGAGGTTGAAGACAGTGTAGACAAGCGGTTTCATATCAAGTACAAACCTACCTTTGGTAGCAGTTGCGTTTGACGCAGCGTCTATACAACATATTGAAGTTTGGAGTTGGCTACCGTTCGCTATGACCTTTGTTTCAAAATTACTATTTTATAAATTATAAAGTCAAATATTTTTATTGAAATAGGCATATTACAAGCTCTTTCGAATCGTAATTTTTTTTTCTATCATCAAATTGGACGTCAGATTCATACTAAAAAGAACTGGCAAGAAACTTAGCACTTGCTCCTTTAAAATGACACTGATAAAAGTTACAATATTCTCTAAGAAAATATTAAAACATTAATAAATAACATCATGTTACAAGGGTTTTTCCGTACCCGCATATCCTACGGCCCAACACGAACGTGCCACGTCCAGGGTAATGTCATTCGGCAGTCGCAGAACTACTTTATGGCTGCACTCGGTTGTTCTCAAACTTACACACTCTTGTTTATGTCCAGGTGATTATTTTACGAGGGCTGTCGACGCCGCAGGAGCCTCGGAATTCGTTGACAGCAACTTAAGCCTCATTTGTGTGGGAGCATGTTAAATGTAAAGAAGTTTTGTATCTGCCTTTTGATAATGCTACTCATATTTATAATTACGGTTGTAATAGACGGTCATTAATCAGATATTATAAAAAAATATGTTTATGTTTAATAGGTACATACAAATTGGCTCTACGTGGACGTACTTGCGTAGTATATTGTAGAGTTTCTATGCCAAATTCTTTAAAATACTACGGCATAGGTATACGTCGTGTATGTCTGGAGGTTAATTAGGAGTGTCCCTTACGAGGTCATAAATATGAAACTAAAGAGGTGGAAAATAGATTTGACAATGTGAATCTGGCTTACAAGAAGGAAATGAGAGATATTCTTATAGCAACAACAAACAAGTCCGAGAAGAATATATGATAAATGATAAAAATGATTAAGTAGGCAACATTATAGCCATATAGGTCAGGTGTGTACGTAATACAAATACAAAAAGGACATAAAAGGAACACGAGAAAATAATCAAAGAAAGGAAGTACCTAGTGTCTCCTGATCGTTGAGAAGAAATTGTCAAAAAAAAAAACTTCAATGAACTTTGATAAAACAAATAAAAATATTTAACATAACGCAAAACAAAGGAAAGGAGCAATATGCGCGGGACGCGGCCCAAACGCCTAAATCATAAGTTGACAAAAACATTTTTTTGGTAACAAAACAAAAACAAAAATGGTCGACGCGACGACGCGTCGAACATTAAAATTAATTTATGCCTACAAAGAAAGAATCCGACAAACAAACAACAAAGACGAGCTGGGAGATGTTTTGTGGAATATTAGACCGGGTGAAATATTATCCGGCAAAGTTTTTCCGCAGAATCTCGAGTTTTGCAATCCCGACGACATTTGTGGGATGCCACGTGAGTTTGTCGAGGGAAAAGTCCTTGGATCTTAAAGGTATGCAGATTGGGATGTTAATAAATATAGGTAGGTATCTCTGTATTTTGTTCAAATGGAAAATATTATGATTCAAGGTATAAAATTCGAAGAATAGTGTTTTTATTTTACTTTAGGAGCAATGTCGTTTGGCAACCCCTACTATTTTTTTTGGAATGGACATTTACAGTTTTAAGTACTAAAAGATGGTAAAAAACTTGGCACTTCCTCTTTTAAAACAATAATAAAATGGATCCAGAAATAAATACAATTTCAAAATATTAAAATATCATATCCATCACTCACTACTACTGTACGGTATAAGTTACATATATTTTATATAGTTACCATGTCTGTCAACAGTAAAAAAATCACGAATAGTCAGTTTATCTGACAGATAAACTATTTTATATGCTACTTATCACATACAAATATGATACCCACTACAGAGCTCTTCCTTCCGTTTTGCAAGACAAAAATTCATATTTCTTTCTCAAATGAACACCAGAAAATGTTTAAGGAAATAAACGTTCATTTTTTATCTGTACGTTAGTGATGATAAACGTAATGTCATAACGCGAATGTTGGTAGTCCTGGAATAAAGAATATTGAATATTAGCCATGTATTTGCTCCCTAGGAACCGCGGGTGAGGGCCTCCTGTCGTGTTGATAAATCCGTACCTACGAGACTTGTCGGAGCAAGCCCTATCTACAAACAAACATATTTTTCCATCAAAAAATATAGGATTTAAAATTTTACACAATACTGAACTGTATTTCCAAGGTGGTAAGGTCAATCAAGCGCATGTTAAGTTATCAAAAATGCAAGCGACTGTGGTAAAATTTCGTTTTAGTATTTTAATATCGCGGACAAAAAGTCGGGATATTTTTGCAATTTGTTTTTAGTATGCTGTCTCGTAGTCGCATTAATGAATTTATAGTCAATTGTGTTTTGTGTAAATTACTGTTTTTCTTCCTCTTATTTAATAGAGTAAAATTACGTGACATATAGCTTATTTTAATATACATAAAGGATGCGTTCTGCATCAAGTTACGAAACTGAATCAACTTTTTTCACAAATAAAAAGTACTTAACTAGTATTTATTATTACTAATAGCCCAAATTGTCTCACTGCTGGGCAGAGGTCTTAGGGCGTTTTTCCACTACTCCGGCATCCGATTTTTATCCCGGATGCCGGAGTAGTGAAGAAGCGCGTATACTAAAGTATGAATTTCTACATCGGACCGGCAACTACCGGATCGATAAAAATCGGATGCCGGAGTAGTGGAAAAACGCCCTTACTCTACTTTCATGAGATGATTTATTGATCTACGGAAGATTAGCAAAGAAAAAATACTCAATAAGCAATATTGCGTGTTAGTTTTTTACAGGCGTTCAAAAAGATTTTTCAATTAAATTCTAGTTTTCCGCTTTTCTAAATTCTCCATGTCCCCTTATCAAGTTACCCACACGATTTACGGCCATCTGAAATCTTGAGTGACCAGCGGCTAATCTTGCGTATGTGAGTCCCCCATCTTGAAATTCAATTGAAAATATCCGGTTTTCTACGAGGGAAATTCTTTAAGTGATGTTTTTCAAATGGTTTCCGATAGATTAAGCAGCAGATGTAAGAACTCATACGTGCCGCTTTGTATTTTGTTACATGAGATAAAATTATAGCAGTTTTAGCCCAAGAGATTGTGAATCTACTTGGATCTTGACAGTTTATATGAAAACTTATGCCCGTTTTAACTAACGAGCGTAAGAAAAAATTACAAAAAAGGCCGTAACCGGTTTTCTTTCTCCATTTCTTTCTACCGGTGGCCATTTTGCTTGTGTCCGAAATGGTAGTAGTTTATAATGTAGTTTATTTACTTTATTTAAACAAGTTGTAAATGACAAGAAAAATTGCCTGTGACCTTCACAGGTCTGTGACCTTTTAAACTGAAATAAACTGAAAAGAAAAAATCTGAAATAAACGATTTCATTTCATTTCATAAAATTTAAAACTAGGTATATTAACAGCTTACTCTATATCCAAATCCTTGTTTTGGTATTTGTCAAATAAAAAACTATAATATACACAGAAACTGTTAATTAATTTGTCTGGCGGACAGAGCATAAGCAACTAGCGAAACAGGTAATGGGAAGCTAATGCCCGCTTCACAAATGCCTCCTGGCGTAGGTCGCCTCAATCAACTCGCCTCCTAACTCATACAAATTTGTTCCAGTTAGGTTAATCATAAAAGTAGCTGGTGTGAGTCAACCTTAAGTAAACTTTCGTCAATAAAACCATTAGAATGTATGTCACGGGCCCACTTGAGGGTACATATCAAGGGGACGACGTGCTTCAAAGTGGATTTAACATTGGTGATTTAAAAACGATTTTCAGAATATAATTTTCATTTGGATTCAATTGGAAACTTTTCACTACTTCTTGATCAAAGGATCGCACTAAATCGGTCCATATCGAATCTATTGAATCCCGCGCATTTTGCTTCTCGTATGTCCCGTTATCCTGAGGGAATTTTAAATAATTCTATCTTAAGTCTTGTCTTACTAAGTTAAGGTGTGAAAAATTACAGTTAAGTAGGTTTGGCTTGTTACTCTACTAACTCTATGTTTTCTGTATTGGAATTTTACTATTTAAAAAAAATAAGTTGGCTTTTGGTCGTTTATGTTTTTCAATGAAAAAAAGTGAACAGTAGGTTCGATTTAGTCGATATAGGCAATGTTTGGGTTACAAGAACAGTGTCAAAGAATTTTTTTGAGACTCAAAAATGTATTTGGGTTGTATGAGTAAATTCATGTAGGTACATACAAAAATAAAAATCAGAAAATATTATTTTATAACTTGTCGTTTTAATGCTATTAGTCATCTTTGGGGATAATTGTGCAATTACAACTGTCAAATCCTAATATTACAACAAATAATTGACAAATCGATTGGTAGAAATAGTGCTTGTTTCTTTGCTTTGTTGTATAAAACAAATGATAGCACACCCCAGTCACACACACAGCAGTGTATTCGTACAAACGCAATGTGAGATGAGCAATTTTGATTTAGCAAAAAGTGAAAAACCCTGCCCTCTCCAATTTCACAGAGAGCCCCTACAAAAGATTACTCACGTTAACTATGAATGGCCGAAAGCCCGGTGTGCGGTCGCGAATACATTTTTTTTCAAGCATAGACGTTTTTTTTTACTATAATAATATGTAGACAAGGGACCATTACAAATGACAATTAATAAAAAAAAAATTATTCTTAATTATTGAAGAAAAATACGAAAAAAAGTTGTGAACATTAATATCCTGTTCACATTTTTTGGGTATTTTTCTAAATAAGAATTGCAATATTTTTTTAAGATATGCATAGCCAATATTTAAAAAAGTTGAGTCTAATAAAAAAATCGCGTGTTCTTTGAAATTCGCGCCCACGTAGCAGTAGAGGTATCCAAAAACAATAAAAAGCCCTTCCTATTCGAAATACGAATGTTTTTTGATCTTGTTCGCGTGTAACATCCCTTAACGGCCGGAACATTTGCGCCACGCGACGCGACGCGCCTAAATGGATTATTTTCTTCGGTGTTCTTAAAAAAAAAAAAAAACAATTTTACTTTTTCGGCGTTGCGGCCGACGTTCTACGTCGACCATTTAAGCTAGAACTCTTTTGATTGCCGTTTTTAAAAAATCATTTTGTGTGTTTTTGTCAGTAAAGAGGTCATGTTGAAGTGGTGGGTTTAGAAAAAAGACGAAACAAAACGTTGACGAGGACGGGGTGTGATTGGATTAAGGAGGGTTGACTTTATAGTCGCTAGCCAATTTGGAAATTGACTTTTGGAATCTGTTTATACAACCTGCGGTTTCGTTTTTCGTTTTGTTTGTGGCCATGAGTGTCAATTTTTTTCGTCTATCGAATTTGAATGAGGATACTTCGCAGATTAGAGTGTTCGTGTTCTTTGTGGTTTGCTTGTGGAGTTGTCTATGCATTTAATGGTGGGGTGAGTTTTCGAATTTTGTTTTGCACGTTCCAATTGAAAAATGATAGGTGGTAATGTTTTTGAAGCGATGGCGCCTCTGTGTGTACTACAACGAACACGCAAGTTAAGCAACGTTGATTCTACTCAGTGTTGGGATGGATTTCGTTATCTCGAGTCCTCGAGATCTCTTTCTCCGTGCTTCGGAGGGCATGTTAAGCCGTTGGTCAAGGTTGTTGTCGGTGGTTGACAGTAGTTAAGTCAAGTCAAGTCAGGGGGCTTGAAAACATTTTAACAGTTTTTATTAAATAATTAATAAATAATAACAAAGTTGTTAAAAGCAGCAAACAGTAAACCAGGCAGTAGTCAACATAATAAATAACCAGATTAGGTCAATATTACAATCTATACAAAAATCACAAACAAAATTAATATCTTCAATTAAATGACATACCAAAGACAATTAATTACTTTTTGCGCAGATGTCGCCACGTTCAGGGGGCGCCTCGAACGCCGCTCATTTCCGAGTTGTGACGAACCAAATCGTTTTACTATCGCCAACTATATTAGGGTTGCCAATCTTTGAAAATTGCATTTAAAAAAATATTATGGAAATAATAAACCTATTTCTACCTACCTATTTCTACCACTCTCAGGTTGCCTAGAAGAAATTGCTATGCGATAAGGCCGCCTATTGTATATTTCAACTGATTTGTTTGTTTTTGTTATTTTTGTTAATGTTTTGGTGCAATAAAGAGTTTATTTTTTATAAACGATAATATAGACTAGCGTAATCCGCACAACCTAGTTTACGTGTATCCCATCCCGCTTACCTGTGGAAATTTCGAAAAATCTTTTCATATCGGATGCCTAGGTCATACAAAGAACCACACTCCAAGTCTCTACAGTCAGATTTCAGCGCCAGTCAGTCATTCAGGCCAGGACAAAACATTTTCTATGTACAGATTTAATAAATGCCGTTTGTGTGACATTTGTCGCCTAGCTTGGGCCTCAGGTAAATCCGTGTTTAACTATTAGATAAATAAAAAATTTGTAATACGTAAATAATTAAATATCTTACCATTATTGGCAACCCTAATCGCGATGGATCATTAATCATTCGCAAAATCGCACAGTATAGGGGCGACGAGTTTTCTGCGAGTCAAGATATGGTTATTCCACTCGAGTTGTTATGTTAAGTACATTCTGTTTACACTAGGGAACAAAGTTAATGGTTTTTGTGACACTGTCAAAGAAATCATGAACTGTTACATTTACTTTGTCGAATAGTATCAAAAAACTGCACTGCGGTTTCAAACACGTTGGACAAGTAATTACAAATATTCTGATGAAGAAAGTTGCATCCTCACTGCATTCAGAAGATTATTTTATTTCATAAAAATTGCATTCAGTTCCATAATTAGCTCGTTTTCTCGTCTTTTTTCAAAAATGACAGCATGACAGCGTCAAATTTAATGTACCATTAACTTTAAAATGTATATCTACAGCTCAAGTATTATCAGTATTATTTATGTCGAATTTACTTCTAGCCTAACCATGATGTCTGTGTCTGAATACATAATTACGAAAGATAATACTCCGATCTGTTAACTAACGTTTGTAAAATCATTATAACCACAAAATCTTGACCATAGTACCTACTTCAGGTTTCGAATTCTCTGGGGTACCAACATCAGCGGACATTAAAACTTGCTCTCGCTGCCAACATTAGCACAACAAAGCTGTGTGATCCGTCATCGCATGACTACTGATATATTTTAATGGAGATATTCTGGCGGGTACACTTCCGTTAAGGATATCAGATTCTATTTTAATAGGAAATCACAATTTCAGCAATCATAAAATTGATTAAAATAAACTTCTATACAGAGTGACTTTTCAAGGGGTTGCCATTTTTTGAGGAGGGACTAAGAATCAGGAGCTTAAGGTGATCCGTTTAGGTCCGCGCGGGAAATTCAAATTTTTTGGGGTTTTTTACAAATTGCATCTCAATTATTGATAGAATTTTCGTGAAAATTGATTTGACGACAGCAAATACAATATATCTACTGAATAATTATCAAATAAATTATAAATATTAGCTGTTCTTATTATGAATGTCCACGATACATCTTTTTCCCAATAAACATAAAGCTTCTAAAATTATTTTTACGTAATTCTTTGTAATTCTAATACTCAAATTCTCATAAACAAAAGTTATGATTGATGAATGAAAAGTTTGAAAATGTTCAATTATAAATAGTGGTTTCAATAGATTCTTTACGACAATGTAACAAACTAAATGTAAGAAAATTTAGAGAAAGTATGTTAACAGTATAAGAAAACTACATATATTATTTAAAATAGATCCCGCATATCCATTACTATTTCGTTAATTACAAAGCAGGTATTCTAAGATCCACCGGTGGATTTAAGTTGAAAATAAAGTGTCCTGGGATCCACTGAGGGGTCGAGACAGTGGAGCCAAGTGGATGGAGGAGTATTATTCAAAAAAGTCCGATCTCATTCTGTCCGTGTATATTATACATTCATGAACACGATAAGATAATTTTGTTACTTGCAATCCTGCATTATATTTAAATTGTCGGTCAATTATTTCAAATCAAATCAAATGTTTTATTGCGAAGCAAGTATACAAAAGGTCTAATAAATAAAATATAGATTAATTTTGATACAAGCATCGAATACACCGAAGTTTCCTGGTATACAATATTCGTTCTCTATCAATCACTTACGGAAACCTATCAGGGCACATCCATTATGCACAAGATAAGTTCTGCAATAACTTGTGGAAAACTTACCGGCCCCGGGGTCGCGGGATCGCACAGGGACATCATATCTCATTTTCATGAACTAAGTTTTTCATTATTATCTATAAATAGAGTATTATCATAATGTTTTATTTGTGAAAATCTGTATGATTAAATGAAAAAAAGCATAATTACTTGATACTGGATGCGAATCCCGCACAAGACACAAGACAAGGCATTATTTTGTCTTGTTCTAAATGTTTTCTATGTATAGTATAATAATCCATACTCCATACTAATATTATAAATGGGAAAGTGTGTGTGTCTGTTTGTTTGTCCGTCTTTCACGGCAAAACGTAGCGACGAATTGACGTGATTTTTTAAGTGAAGATAGTTGAAGGGATGGAAAGTGACATAGGCTACTTTTTGCCTCTTTCTAATTCCCCACTTCCCTAAAATGGGGGGTGGAAGTTTGTATGGAGCCTTCCGCAATTTTCAAGGTAGAAAGTTAAAAATTGGTATGCGGCTATTTGTGACTAACAAAAAAATCGTGCATCATTTTTTTTTTAATTCTACCCCCAACCCCTTAAAAGAGGGGGTGAAATTTTATATGGGACTTTTAGCAGTTTTCACGGTAGGAAGCTAAAATTCGGTACACAGACTCTTTGTTGGCCAACGAAAAATACCCCGAATTTAACGCGAGCGAAGCCGCAGGCAAAAGCTAGTATTTTATAATAAAAAAAACAATAAAGTAAGACAATCTCTCATCACAAGCTATCTAATACACATAGTACAAGCCTTGCTTAGTTTGGGACTAAATTGTCTAGAAACATTATTTTTTATTAAAAAAATAAAATACAAGCATAGGCGTGAAATCTTAAAATTAATGTTAAAAGCTACGGATAAAAGTGTCAAAAAAATAAAACAAACATTCCCATTCAAAACACAGCTTAGAATGGCAATCTTCGGTACTCAAGCACGATAACATCTGTCGTACATGACTTCTAAGCCATAAGGCGCTAACCCCATCCTACCAACATTACCATAACCTTTATGGAAAGGAAAAAAATAATGGGAGCTTGCAACAAATGCCACTAAGGGGTCAATACGGATCCCGGTGTCCCCTTGTGATGAAATGCGACAATCTAAATGACGTGTGACAACTACGTGACCCCTTGTTTTGGGGGACACACCGTACGTTTGATTAGGCAGCTTTTGATTTTGAGTCTGCGATACATGGTTTAATTTATTGGTTTGGAAACGACGTTTAATACAGTGTAGACAAGAGGTTTCATGGCAATCACGCTTGGTCTTCAAATGCCGGAAGGTAGGATTGGTAGCAGGGAATGTGCACTGTCTAAACATACTGCAGTTAGGAGTAGGTTTTAAACAATGTACTCAGCACATAACTCGGTGTGTCCCTTTTTTCAAACTGGGTTTAAAACTTTTATTTAGCGCAGGCTAAACATAATTCTTGCAGTAATGCAGATATTATTTACTACCTGTCTTACTGTAAAAATAACTTGCAGGCTATTTACCAACTGTCTTTTTTATAACATCCATCTCTGTCATATTTTTATAAATAGCCTGCGGGCTATTTTTCCGACATTAACGATTGGCTATGTCACAAAATAAGAGTGGTTGTAATGTTACACAATATACGATTTGATACAAACGATAGATAAGTTTACGTTTCTATGCTATGTTGTTTATAGTTAAACAAAACTTTTAAAATAATAATTGAATTTATTACTTGTGAATAAAAATGTATTATTCAAGAAATAAGTTCTACATATTTTCAGACCGTGTATCACGACCGAAGGAGGGTCGGTAAGACCCTCAGGAGGGGATCTCGGACACGTTGAGGGATTTGGGGAATTCGTCTAGGTGGGCCAGTTGAGCTATTCCAGGAAGATTGGAATGGTGGGAAATCTTTGGTCACACTTCGAAAATACCTTATTGGAAACTACGTGAAGTTAATGGCGTTTACAATGATTTAGGTACTATTGTTTTGTGGTTTACAATGCCTTACTTATACCACAATGTAAAGGTAAATGGATTGATTCTTAAGATTGTAATTATATTGAGTAATCAATAAATAATGTTTTATTATTATTATAATTTATGTTTATCAACAAAAAAGAAGAAGGTCTATGAACAAATTAATTTAAAATTTTGATTTCTTTTCGACGTTTCCATATAGTAAAGTATAGGAAAGGATGAAGAATAGTTTTTATTCCAAAAACCATTCGTGGAACGAGAAAGGGAAGATTGGGATGTTTGCTAAAGATTTTGTATTTGTTCAATCAACATTAATCTGGAAATTAGCAAAGATATAGAAAAACACAAGAAATACTTGATATTTATATTTGAAAGGTATAAAGTATTCTGTGGAATGGAAACACATACAAATTGAGAAACTTTTTATTTTTGAAGCTGGTTGAAAATAATTTAAAACTGTCTTCTTAAACGTCTGTAAAAAATAATAAAACCTTCGAAGAATGTTTACACTTTCTTCGAAAACAATTTTAAACGAATTTCATTATTTTAACCTTGAGCAAATATAATTATTGTCATTTTAATGCGTCACAATAGCGTCCTTTTCCAACTTATAGTAATTTGTTAATGTGGGAGAGAGATGGGTTATTTTTAGTAATTTAGGCTGTGAGGGGGTTAACAAAATTGAACATGCACCGAAACCAGATCGCAGACAAAATAAAACATATCCTCCGGCGTAAAACAGGTAGCCCTGCAATCATTTAATTTGGACCTGTCACAGTCACGACCCAATAGCTTTGATACTTAACAATATTAAATACATTAATGATTAATAATAAGATAATTTTAGATATTTAGTGTGTTTGTTACGCAATCACCCTAAAAATGTTGAGGAAGGAAGTTAAAATTACTTCAATAAATATAGATTTTTTATTATTAAATCTAGTAAAAAGGGGTAATATTTTATAACTAGAAAACAATTAAATAGATAGATTTTGTTAAAAAGTACCAAATGTCCCAATAAAAATACACGGTATATTTTATCTGATAAAAACTGCGAGTATTCGTGTTAGTACCTTAATTGATTGCGAAAAAATTGTAAAGGCAGAATACACACTAGAGTATTTTCTCGAACATTTAATGTAACGTTTTTACGAATGGTAACAATACAG
The DNA here is from genome assembly GCA_905163395.2 of Endotricha flammealis. Taxonomy (NCBI): domain Eukaryota; kingdom Metazoa; phylum Arthropoda; class Insecta; order Lepidoptera; family Pyralidae; genus Endotricha; species Endotricha flammealis. The sequence goes on from LR990867.1 coordinate 4,410,917, forward strand.
TTAAAATAGTTACGTTTCATTCGTGAAATGGTGATCTAGAAGTTATGATAGAGCGGTTAGTTGTTCTGTACGTTTATTATAATAGTTTTATTACTCTAATTTTTGTCTGATTAAATTCATTGTGAATTTCAAGAGATCCGTTGTTTCTCGTTTCTTCCCGGGACGTCAATAAACTTCATTGATTGCTTGTCAGTCTGAGGTCGCCGTTGTTCATCCTGGCTATACAGGAGACAGAGGTGGTCGAAATGTGTGGTGGCCACTGGTGTATTTAGTGGCTTTTTAACAACGTACGTATTACTCGGGACAAAAGCGATACTACACTACACGATATGCAGAGTCTAACAAAAGAGATGGTGCAATACGATTAAGCGAGAAGCACTTACAACTTCACTTACAACTTCTCACTTCTTAGTATTGCACCATCTCTTTTGTTAGGCTCTGAATAGATATCGTGTACGCGCTTTTGTCCCGAGTAATAGGTACGTTGTTTCCAGCAGTGATTTGTTATTTACTATAGATTCGTAATGTTTGACACATACCCGCTGCCACGTCGACTGAGGCCACAGTCTTAGTTGAATTTCTTCCGACTTAGTCGTAGTTTGACGTTCAGTGAATGCGTATCTCACAATAATATCTCAAAAATGGTTAAATGCACTGTTAAAACATGTATGTCGCGATCCCAAACTAATAACAAAGCAAGTGGTATCACTTTTCACAAATAAGAATACTTAATTATGTTAAAATTATACCAAAATAGTATTAAAATCGAAATTAATATATTACGCATTGTTTTTGCCAACAGTGTTGCCAGTAAAAACGATTTTAAGTTTCCCAAATGTTGGGAGTTTAGTCAATGACGAACTCATACGCCTTTATGTATCATTAGTAACACAGTAGAAGTAAACCTACAACCAGGCTCAAACTAGAAATCAATATTATTTACTTAGAATTGATTGATACTAAAATCAATCGCTAGTGCTACGCACGTCAAGACAAGAAAAAACAAATCATTTTCCTCTTTTTGATATGGCTTTTAACTGACATTTGACATAATGATATTATTACTATGACAGTGAAGTAACAATTTCATCGATTCGAGATCGCCGCCTTGTCAACGAAGGTCGTCAAGATGGCGACCTCGGATCCTCACCGTACCACGTTGCCTTTTTAAAGTGTACTTTTTGGTTAAAAAGTGTTCATTTAAAATACTCGACATTGGCGAAATTGTCTAGACACGACAGAAACGCCATTAATTAAGAAAAGAAGAAGAACAATTTCATCTTTTTCATTGTGGTAACGGTGTTTAATTTAAATTGTTCTGCAATTATCAAATTTTCGATTGAGTCCAATAGTTTTTTTGTTTTATGTTGTATTTTATTCAAATTATTTAAATTTATTATTTTATTTTATTTAAATTTCATTTTAATTTCTTAACAATAAAAAAAATCTACTGAAGACTTGGCTGTATGGGCATAGTTCCCTTTGCCTACCCAGAATGGGTGAAGAAAACAAAAAAAATATCTGCTAAAAGTTAGTAGTAGCACAGAATAGATAATAGTAGTAGGTCTGCATCGGTTAGATTCATCAATGACTAAAAAATGGAAACTTCTCCATTCCGCCATGATTCATTCTTGAAATATAATATGTATGTACCAATATTTACGCATCTATATTTATTTCTTCCTATCTTTAATTCTTCTGTCACATAAGAAACAATAATATGGTATAAAAACTTTTTTTTTTATTAAAAAAAGACTCATATAACATTCATTCAATGGGAAAATTATTCATGAGCTGGCAACTCTGACCATTTTTCTGGGAGTAATGCTTTTGTCTCATTTTGACATAATTAGTTTGACTCTAGAAAAAAAGAGACAAACATATTTTACTTTGGCATATGCTCGGAATATGTATCGGTTTCAAAGCTACGTCTTTAACACTCTGAAGTGGTTGCGGCTTTTTACGAATGCTTTGTATGGCGTTACTTCTCTTGTCTTAGAAGAATATATAAAACCTCATTGGTTTCCAGTATCAAAACTTCTCAAGCCGAGTGCACAACTCCAAAATGGTAGTTTATTGAAATTCGCCGATTATTTTAATAGGACATCCGGTACTGATTTTAGGATCAGTTGTAATAACATTGCACCAACTCTCTAGACGAGCATTAGGATGATGATATGTTCGTAATTATTGGCATCGCATTGATCAACTATATTTATCCGGAGTGGATCAGAAACTCTCTTCAGATTCACTCCGAACTGCTTTGTAGAGATACCTTTTTAATTCCGAAAAAGACCACTAACTTGTTAGTCCTGTCAAACCAATTGTTTGTTTTTAAAAATCTCTGTGCAGGTCTCATACATTTTTTCGACGCAAGATATTGAATCTTATCAATATTGACAGTTCAGCTCCAATCAGACTCCGGCACTACTAAAAGTAGCCCATAATTTTATTAAACTCGCTAAATAATGTAACGTATGTCTACGTATTAGTTGGTCAGTGTCTATGGGCTATCGAATATGGTAATGCGAACACAGGTGCCCGTGCGATACGAACTTTCATTAATCGCACCCTCATACAAAATTATTGTTTGAAATTACTAATGATGAAACATGATGGGAAATGTTGTACGTGTCAAACTTACACACGCAAGTTTAGCAACAATTACTCCGGCTAGTATTTGGATGGGTTTCAAAAACACGAGCTTAGTTCCTTGTCATTTTTATAATATCATTGAATTACTGAAAACACGAGACAAGAACGAACATGTTATAGTTACAAACAATAAAGAACTTGAGTGACAACATATTTATGCCGCTAATTACTGTACGTGTCTTTACAAACCCAAGTTAAGCAACATGTACTCCGGCTAGTATAGGGACGGGTTTATAAAACAACTCTATGCTTTTCTAAGTAGTACATACAGATTTTGTTTTCTAAATGCTATCCTAATTATCATATTATTAATGAGAAAGTGAGTTTGTTTGTTTGTTATTCCTTCACGGCTTGACTAAGCAGCCGATTATTATGAAAATTTGTATACATATTGTCAGGGGTACAGAGCCCAACATAGGCTTTTTATCACGTGAAAGTGTGTCATTAATTTTTTTTGCCGGCCAACAGATGGCGCCACACGTCGCGCTATACGAGATCTTTATCATAAAATCGAGCGAAGCTGCTTGGAAAAGCTAATTTTATCTAAATGGTGGCCATCTCGTCGGATATACTCTTGAAATCTGGCCTCAATATTCCGCTCTGGTAGTGATGTCGGGACAGCAATTTAGCAATAATTAATAATATTTTTATTATATTTTTTTTTTTTTTTTATTTATTTATTAAGAAACCAACAGCGTTACAGAGAGTAAACTTAAGACTACTTATACATAGTTGAAAAGCCAATTACAGGTTTCATTAAATTACAAACAAGTAAAGTGTTGCAAGTTAGCGCAGATTCAATGTACGAAAGCATTGATGAGATTAGTTATTAAGATACATTTACAGCAGGTAACATAACATTTATAATAGTAAAAAAATAGCAATAAGAATAGTTGTTTGACAAGATGTGGAAGATATGGTTTTGAATATAAATAAATAACGATTGGACAATCAATTCCCTACAGTACTATTTATGTCATTTCTAATTACGTCTATCACTCGTTTTTTAAACGTTGATTTAGAGCCCAAAAAGAAATCCACCTCTGCGAACTCGGTATTATAAATACGAGGAATTCTTGTAAGCGGGGAGTTTGCTGCATAATTAGTAGTGCGCCGCGGTACCACCAGCAGCGGTGTGTGGCGAGTGCGACGCGTTGGTGTACGCAGCGCCACACCCGCCACCAGATCCATGCAATTCAAACGCCCGCGTGAGATATCGTACAGCAAGCACATATCCATAGTCTTACGTCTTTCCTCTAAGGTGAGCAGTCCATGCCTGCGACAGTCCTCCAGGTACGATTCTGAGGGAGTACGAAGCCGATAATTGAGATGTCTTATAAAAATCCTTTGAATGCGTTCAACTCGCTCTTTATGCACTTTGTATTGCGGAGACCAAACTTGACTTGCATACTCCAGCACACTGCGTACATAGGCGAAGTAAACAGACTTGACAGCCATAATGTTTGTAAATGGTTTACAGGATCGTATAACGAATCCAAGATTTTTGAAGGCTCTGTCAACTATATTATCTATATGGACATTTAATAACATCCTTTGGTCGAAGAGTACACCCAAATCGCGGACAACGTTCTTTCTTTCAATTAAGACTTTATTGAAATTATATTTGTGTAATATTGGGTTAGTTTTACGCGTGTATGTGATACATTGACACTTATTTATGTTTACTGATATTTTATTATCTATATAATATTTAACCAAGTTATCTAAATCTGATTGTAAGTTGAGGCAGTCTAACTGAGAGCTAATTTTGTAATAAATTTTCTTGTCATCGGCATACATAAGATGATAAGCAAATTTTAAGACATCTCCTATGTCATAGAGGTACGCATTGTAAAATAGGGGTCCAAAATGTGATCCCTGAGGAACGCCGGTCGGTATCTCAATAAAGTCAGATCGATATCCGCCGACAACAACTGCTTGAGAGCGATTTGTTAGGTAAGACTGAACCCATCTCAGCAGATCTCCACGAATACCAAGCTCATACAACTTTTTTATTAGAATGACGTGATCTACCCGATCGAAAGCTTTTTCGAAATCGGTGTAGACCACGTCAATCTGACCCCCGCCGTCCATATTAGTCAAAACAAATTCAGAGAAACATATTAAGTTGGTGATCGTAGAACGGTTTCGGAGAAAGCCGTGTTGATGAGTGGAAATGCCTTTCGTGATTGTAGAATAAAGCGTGTCATAAACTAATTGTTCAAATACCTTGCCCACTGGATTTAGTATGGATATACCCCTATAGTTTTCTATATTTATTCTGGAGCCTTTTTTATGAAGGGGAACAATATGCGCCTTTTTCCAAACTGAGGGAAAAATACCCGTACTCAAAGATTTATTAAAAATGTAGGCAAGGGGACTTGCTAATGATGAGGCACAAGAATACCAAAATATGGGAGGTATTCCATCGCTACCGGAGCCCTTGGAAGTATCGAGCGCTTTCAAAAATCTATTTACTGTAGTTATATCTACCTGAAATTTAGATGTAATATCGATGCTTTCTTTGACCGTATTGAGTGGCGGTGTGCTAGTGATGGGAACGCCGAAAACACTGTTGAAAAAACTATTAAAAGCGTCACATATCTGTTTACCCTCTGTAAATGTGTGATCTCGGTAAGTTAACGTTTTGGGATAGCTAGAAGTACCGCGCATTTTTTTTATAAATGACCAGAACGCTTTCGGGTTCTTTTGAATTGTATTTTGAATTTTATTTGTGTACGCATTATAGCAGAGGGCCTGAACCTTCCGTTGCCTATCGCGCAATAATTTAAACTCATCGTATATGCGTTTATTGCCACTCTTTTTCCATTTCGAATGAACCTTCATCTTTTCTTTGCATATTCTTATGAGTGCTGGGCTATACCAAGCCGGGTAAGTACCATTGCTAAGTTTTTTTTTTTGTGGTATATATTTTTCTATGGCTATATTAATAATTTGATAAAATGCTAAGACCGTGTCTTCTGTGTCTTTGTTTAAAAATAACGTGTGCCAGTTAAACTCACTAAAATATTGATTCAAAGCGTCGTAGTCACCCTTCCAATAATTACGTGTCAGAGAGGACACTTCAGCGAATGGTGATATTGTAAGGTCACATATTTCTAAAGTAAATGTTGGATGAGCAACATCTATAGGCACTAACGGGCAACATGGAAATATATTAAGTGGTAGGTTACAAAAGGCTAAATCCAGTGTGTTGTCTGCATAATTTCGTAATTTGTTATATTGTGAAAGACCCAAGAAACTGAACTCTTCCACTAATTTTATACCGGCGTTTTGCATATCAGTAGAACCATATTTTTTATGCACTGGTCCTTCATTAGTCCAAGAAACGCATGGTAAGTTGAAGTCCCCAATCACTAGATGATTCTGTTGTAAGTTGCGATAATTTATCATTGTATTAAGCTCCTCAACGAGGTGATTAATTTCAATTGGTAAAGACCTTGAGTTTATGTAAACAACACTTATATGCAGATCGGCGCACGCGTCGCCGGGTGCTGCGGCAAGCGCGCGCGCTGGAACCGTAACGGTCAACAATTCGGAGGGAGCCGGTGCGGCGCACACCGCACGTATTGCAAATAATTCGCGGCGCGTTAAAATCATCACCCCGCCCCCGGATAATTTGTCACAATTAGCCAAGTCGCGATCCTGACGGAAGACATCGTACCTGTCATCACACAATTCTCTATCCAAGATTCCATCGTGCAGCCAAGTCTCAGTAATAATAATAACGTCATATTCATTACATAATACATTTTGTTTAAACTCAGAGCACTTGGTTCGTAAACCTCGAGTATTCTGATAAAAAATGTTTAAGTTATGTTTATCGAATGTGAATTGTGATTAATAACATAAGTATATGCATAAAGGACTCGAATAAACCGTGACATGAACCGCTCACCAGAAGAGGACGTATTATAGTAACCAAAGGAAATACTATCGGGATCTGTAATATAAACTCGACATCAATTGTTACGGGAACTTTCGTAGAATTAATAATGGCAGCGATTACATAATTACACCGTTGACGGTGCGGGACACTAACAGTTAATAATATGCGTTTATAAATTATGTATACATACAACATCAACGTTAATCTAAAGTATATTTTTTTGTAGCAAGATATTACTTGTGAATGATTAAAACCAATAAGAAATCGCGGTAAGTAAAAAAATAACATTCCAATCATTAAATAAAAATATTTTTGTGCGTACCCGCATAGTAAATAAACAAACTGTGGTAAGGAATAGAAATGAATAGATACATTCAAGATAAATAATAATACTTCCACACCTTTCATTACAAAAATATGTATGCCAATGAAATAGATTTTTAATAAAAAATTACTAATACGGAAACGTTTTTCAAAGAATAATGTATTTATGTTAGTTTCTTTTTTAAATCTTCTTCGTCTATTATCTGGACCAAGGGGCTTGTATCGCTCTTCCTGACGAAGATTCTCCCGTTTTTTGACCACACATATTGGTATTGCTTAGTTATAGCTACTTCTTTACACTTCTTCAGAAGTTGTCTGTTTTGAGAGGTCAGATTGTCATTGACATATACAGGGATCGCATCGTTGTTTATGTTTAATTGTTTAGTCGTCAAGCGATGTTTGCGTGCACCAGAGATAATATTATCCTTTAGTAAACGGGATGACAACTTGGCAATCAAGATTCGCGGACGCCCCTGTTGCTTTTGCTTAGGTGTAATTCTGTTGGCGTAGATAATGTCCCCCGATGCAATATTCACACCGACAGTCTTTGCGATGTTCATCACTATATCAACCGGGTTCTCATATATATTTTCAGGGATGCCGACAATTTCCAAGTTCATGAGTCTGTCTCTTTGGTCATTCATGTTTATTTGGGATTTTAGAAGTCTATTCTGGTTTTGTAACTCAGTTAATTTCGACTCAAATATATTTATTTTCTTAATGTCAGTTGAGAGGGTATTTACCTTTGTATCCATATCATTTTGTTGATCCATGTGAAACTGGATGGAAGATTTAATTGTGTCAATTTCAGTGTTTATTTGACCGTGTTCACTCTTTATATCAACAATAAATTTCCTAATATCTAGATAATCCTTTCTGATGCTGTTCATCTCCGCTCTCAACTCATGAGACACTTCCTTTAAATTTGAGAGCTCAGCTTTCACACTGTTTATGTTTTCGCCGATTTTAGATACTTCGTTGGAAACGTCGTTTTTCCACTCAGTTAGTTTTGACGTGATGTTAGCAGTGAATTTATTAAATAAATCCGTGAACTCATCGTCATGCTTGCGTTTCCGCAGTGAAACGTTTGATTCGCTTATGTTTGGGTCGGAACCAAAACGACTAGACGGAGATCGCAACATTGTATGTAACTCTTCCGTTAAATTACTGATCTTAGCTGTGTATGATAATCGTAGTAATAGATAAATGTAGAAGCAATGTGACGTACGTACGAGTGCGAGCGGGGATGTCGAGCGCCCGAAGATGCAGTGAGTGAGTGAGACGTCCTTCCGTTGACAGCCGATCAAGGTTATCAGTGGCACCTCACGAGCCGCAGTGTGGAGACGAGAAGCTCAGAAATTAGAATTCAAAACTATTCTCACTGTACTAAGGTTAAAACTCGAATGACAGTTACTTTGCGATATTATAATTATTTCTTTAAAATTTCTGCGGCAACCAATAACACGCCCGTGCGGGACGAGCTCCAGCGAGCCTGTTTTGTTTTGTATATTTAGAAGTATTTTTTAAAGTTTCATTATTTACTAGTCTTGTCTATTAGCACTCTGTCACACGTAGATATATTTCACCAATTATCGGGGGGTACTACCAAAGAGATGTTTACGAGTGGGGTTCGGCCAATAAAGAATACCAACGGGGTCCCCGAAGGGCCGCTTGACCTCTACAAAGGGGTGAAGGGGTCCGGGAAGTGGGTTCGATCTGAGTGTTTTTTCAATTAAACCTATTGCTTTTTGCTAAAACTTTGAATGCTTTGGTGTTACTGATGTTTATAGGTGGCGGTAAACGAACCTTTTATCAGGTGGTCCACTTCATTTGCCTGTCGTATGATGTAAGATAAGATGATATAAAGGAGATGATCCAAAAAGAACCAAGTCCCAGCGCAAAAAAAATATATCCCAGATTTTAGAGGATATTTATAAATACTATTCTAAACGATCACTATCTCTCTATTATATCTTTTTATCGACTAAAATAATTATTATTCTTTGTGATTATTGAGGAATCGCAATCACATTAAAGATTATCACAAAACCATAGGGGTAGAGATATTTAAATAAACACAACAATTATATTATTTAAAGATCTATTAGGAAATATTATTTTTAAACAATATTCCCAATTACAAAATCGCGACCTAGTTCTTTCAAAATCCTAAAGAAAATCAAGTGTAGTCTAGGCGTGTCCCATGACTAGACATTTATGTAATTGTAAAAATAGATGAATGAGGAAAAAAAATCATCATGCCAACGAACTCTTTTACAAGTAAAACGCATTCGTCCGGCAATAACGAATGAAAATTTCATATTATGAACATCTTTCGGGCACATTAGCATACGAAATCGATTTCAAACCACAATTAAGTAACAAAACCTTCCATTTTATCGGTCCATATCCTGTCATCAGTCTAATCAAATAGATTGGTAGTCTCAATCAGAATATTATTGATCCTAATTTGATTAAACTCTAAAATTACATTTTTTTCTTTCGTCGACGGCAACTGTCTTTTTCTAGTCCCGTTATTATTGGTTCTAAGGAATTTCTAATTACCATTTATAAGTACCATTTTAAAAGAGCAAGTGTCAAGTTTCTTGCCAGTTCTTAGTACAAAATTTTCTCTGAACTGGTGATGATGAGAATTTTCAAAAAAAATTTTTTTCTGTTTCTTAAGAATTAATGTGCAATTAAATCAAATTTCGTTACTGCTATTTGCTGTTAGTATATTAGACAAGTAAAAAGAGGAATTAGATCTCTTTTCACGGATCAATGATTGAATAATCATTAAACCAAGTCAGTGACCGTCATTTGTTCTGATAACACTAACCAAAACTCTTGATACCATTTCAAGCAAGTAGCATATAAAAAAATAAGAAAAATATATAAATTAATATCCTTTTTCTCAGTAAAACGAAATTCATGACTGTAATACAATGGAAAATTACAAGGAAAACACAAATGTATTGTAATCAAAAAGCGTAAAGTGAAAACAGAGACAGCCCCATCGCAATCGGCGCGTCTCGAACGAACGCTTTTCAAATATTAAAATTTAATCGCCGAGTTGTCGCGAGTCAAATTAGGATCTCCTGAGAGATAACCAAAGAATATATAGTATATGTACAGAGGGTCTCATTCAATTTTTTTTTCTTTTTTTAAATGGAGTTTTGTAGCCAGTCAGTACACCGAGCACGCTACTACACCGAACAGTTGCACAGAGTTTCTTATCCTTTTTTTTATCTTTTTGTTATGGACATTTAATTTTGTAGCCAGCCAGATCTTGTGCACTGAGCATGGTACCACCAAGTAGTTGCAGGAGCGGAAGGCTCACACCGCTTAGGGTCTTATCCGTAGAGCAATATATATAAAATTGTGTCTGTTTATTTGTAAGTTTCTAACGTCAAAATCACATTTATACAACATGTTATAATGCCAAAATCAAGTTATTTTTTTTGTCTAGGTCTAGTAGTTATCTGGTACGTATAATTTGCGAAATTAATTAAATACATTTTTTTATTTATTTTATAAGTAAATCATACGTATTCAAATTATCATTATTAGAAACACGCACTTGCAACATTGTATTCTGTATGTGTCCTTGGAAAAAATTTGTACAGGGTTTGCTCGATCATTACTCATAAACATTTTAATTTTACCGTACATGTATGTAATGTACGTACATATTTAATAATGCTATGTAAAAAAATAATGATTCGTTACATAATTTTCAAACTTCACAAATTGTTTAAAACGAAATTATGATAACCAATAGTAGGGCGAAATAAATCAATTGATTAAAAGCAAAAAAGAGACAACCACACTTCAGGTTAGCGAAAGTATCTCTATCTTATTTAATTAAAATTGATGTATAATTTGTTAAGATCTTCCCACGTCGCGTCGAGCCTCACGAAAATTTGTTTTTCATATTTTCCTTTTTTTATCGCCTGAAACGCAAGAGTCACATAAGATAATACTTTTATCTAAGTATACAAATATCTACAAAATTATTGTAATGTTTTTTTTGTCTTTTGTTTTTTTAATTTTTTAGCATAGAAATATTATATTTTTAAATACGTTAATATAATTACAATCTAGCCTAAACACAGACTACTGAGTAATTTTACATTGACCTAGTTTCATAAAGTTGTAATAAAATAATGTGTCTATCGGCACTTTTCTTTCTGTCTCTATTAAGGGGAAGTCACTTTGTACATGTGTCTTTGTTGATTTTATTTTATTTATTTATAAGGTTTACACTATATTACCACAAAATTGTAATGTGCTCTTAATTCTTTATTTAAAAAAGACTAATTTATATTTTAATTGTAAAAGTAATGTCGCGTCTGCGTAATTTAATCTTTGCGATAACAGGACCGGCAGTGATACGGCCAAGAGTAATTTTGAGGACCGAAGAAAACAGTTTATTAATTCCGTTCGCGCCTCCTGAATGATTTACAAAGATCGTTTGTTTGTCTTGTCTTCTATTAACTCCAATTTTCACTTTATCGCCTATTCTTTGGGGATAGGGGATTGCGTCCTGAGACATTACGCCTGACAATTGGCAGGGATTTTAACATTAAATTGAATAAATGAGAAATGAGCAAATATTCAGTTGTATTATGTATCTAGGCTACTCTTTTGGATAAACAGACAGTTATTGTACAGACTTTTCTCAGTTTTTATCTGACGAATAGTTTAATTGAAACCACTGATGGAAGTCTTTTGTATTAGGGCCTCTTTTAGCATTTGTGGGTAGCCTATTCGTTGGATAAACTGACAGTTATTGTACAGACTTTTGTCAGTTTTTATCTGAGGAATAGGTTAACTGAAACAGGTCTTTATAAGAAATAACGTTGTATAAAGTTGTATTTAAATAGTGCTTAAAATATTTTAATAGACAGATAGAGAATTTATTAACTCGACCGTGGAAGTACCACACTCTCACAGAATATTGACGTGAAGCAGCAATGCAATGTCTGAATAAGCCCTTAGTTATATTTCAAGTCTTTTTCAAATTAATTATCCTTTATTGAATTCAATTTTAAAATATTTACTCAACCTTCGTAACGTTAACTCGTCGGAAACACGCACTAGCAACATTGTACATATATTGTTTTTGCGATTAACTTGAAGGAGAAGTTTGTACAAGGTAATTTCAAACTCCATAACCTTATTATTATGCACTAGCAAGCACGTAATTCAGTTCCCATGGGAATTTTGTAGTGGTATAGCAAAATATAGTCTAGCTAGCTTGTAATTAGGCCTATTTGAATAAAAAGGGAAGACTAAACTGAATAAATAATAATAATAAATTCTAAATATTTCACGACCTCCGTGGCGTAATGGTTACCACGCCAGACCGCCACCCAGGAGGTCCCGGGTTCGATCCCCGGTCGGGTCATGATGAAAAACGAACTTTTTCTGATTGGCCTCGGGTCTTGGATGTTTATCTATATATGTATTTGTTATAAAAATATAATATCGTTGAGTTAGTATCCCATAACACAAGTTTCGAACTTACTTTGTCCCTATATATTTATTTATTTATTTCACACCGTGCCACCTAAAGTGTTTTTCAGATAACATGGGTACGGTGACGTTTGAGTTATTCCATTTCACGCATGTTTTATTTGAAACAAAAAACCGCTAAAGTATATTTATAGTTTTATAAGAAATAGAAAAAGAGTGAAGAATAAGTGACTACAAAAAAGTAGTAAATTCAAATTTGCATTATTAATGATATAAATGATACATTTATTTTTAATTCCCTGTAAATTCCCTTCAAATCCCAAATGTCTCTGTACCCATGCTATCTGAAAAACATTGTAGTCAAAAGTTAACTAGGCTTTAGGGGTGTCAGACAATGGTTATATAATTGTAAATATAAACTTATAATACATAGAAAACACCCAAACACGGGAATAAACACAAATGCCATCGTATAAAGCCAAGCATATTTTTTTTATACCACACAGGTGGCAAACAAGCTTACGGCTGGCCTGATGGTAAGCCGTCACCGTAGCCTATAGACGCTTGCGATACCGGGGGTATTACTCACGCGTTGCCAACCCCCCCGACCCTGCCAAGTGGAGCTCTGGAGACTTTACTCACCGTAGGAATACAACATGGCCGAGACCAATGCTATTTGGCTACTATCTTCTGTAAAGTGGAGGTCCTTCCCCAGACGGGCTGCTTCGATTTGAGCGGATTATCCGATGTGCCCTACCTCTCGTAATAAAATCTCGCATATAAATGTTTACCCCGATCAGGAATCTGACTGGAACTGAACTGGCGTCCTCGGGCTGTCAATGTCGGCAAATGTGAGACCGAGCATCAATGCGTTTAGTTCGGTGAGATTCGGAAGCTCTCGTTTTATTTAAGGCGCTGTCCCACTGCTGCGCACGAAGAGGCTACGCACGTGTGTTAAGCTTTGCTTTGCAAGAGGATGTACGTGATTGTGTCCACTGCAACCCACGGACTCGTTAACCATCAAGTGACGTCATTGATACACGCGTGGCTTGCTCAACATAGCTCAACGCTGTCAACGCCATGCACGCAGTGAATGCGGTACACAGCTTGTTCCACAAAGCGTGCACATCGCTGCGCACGCTGTGCACGAACACGTGGGCCACGCGGTTCAATGCTCCGACACCAACCAAAAACTATGACAATCAATGCGTAGCCTCTCCGTGCGCCGTGGTGGGCCACGCTACAGCTGTACGTAGTCGTGGTTTTATATTCGTGTATAGCTTGTACGGCAGTGGAAACGTAGACCCACGTAGTCATCGACGCAGCTGTTACCACGCACGTAGTGCCACGTGGCCTACGTGTTCGTGCGCAGCAGTGGGACAGCGCCTTTATTCCTACGTTCCTTGTAGCAGACAAAAAATAATGGTAACATTATTTAATAAAATCGCTTCGCCTATCAAAGTAACCCCTTTCTATCTAAATGCGGGTTACACTGCACGAACTAGTCTTTGTTTAGGTGGATAGAGGTCGTTTGCAATTAAACTGAACACGTAAGTTAAGTAACCGACTGCTCCAGCTGATGTTTGGATGGGTTTAAAGTTTCGAGATCCTATTGGAGTTACTACTATTGTCAATAGATGACATTCGTGAGGTTGTCGTGATTATCAGATGGCTTAATAACATTAGAAATATCTGAGTGATGTAGCGAAGTATAGTTAAACCTAGTAAGTTAAAACTAGGCTAGGTGGCTCATCTGGAAACACACTTTGTCCATTCTATTTGTCTCTTTTTCGTTGTCGACATACTTCCACGCATTTGAGATTCATGGAATCAACCTTTATGGATTTTTCATACAATTTGATATAATTATATGACGTAAATTATTTATTTCTACTGACAAATTTGGAAAAAAAGTTTATTATCATGGTGTGTCAAAAACCTGCGCCATTTTAATTTGGTTTGTATTTGATTTTCTTTAATTTGATTTTTTGTATTTACTAACATCTTTTAGTTTTTAAGTTATGTATGTTATTAACCATTAGATATTGGCTTGCGTTCAGCGGCTGAAAAAAGAAAAGTTACATAATTCTGATTCCGCTAATCGCTGTCATCTCCGCTCCGCTCACCACCCAAGTCGCATCCCTCCATGTGACCCGGCCATGTCGCCCGTCGCTTGGATCGATACAGCCTCTGCACTTGAGCTTTTTGCGTCCCCCCTCCACCCCCGGGCGGCGCCGCACCCCTCGGCCATGCTATGCGATTTTTATGTTTATTCCTCTTTTATTGGCCAATGGGCTGATTATTTAAGATGTAATCAAGTTATAACTAGGGTTGAGGAATATTAACTATTCGATGTAATATTCTGACTTTATTTAGGTGAGTTGCTCAGAAAAATTTTGATGTTAATGCCACGTTAATTACGACAATTAGGAACAAGTGAATGGAAAAAAATTGGGCGTGGTTGGGCTTCCGGATGTCCCAGTCACAGAAAGAAACACGTTGCTTCATAACGCCGGTATTCTATGAGAGGTGGTACTTCCCTAGTCGATCTAGCGATTACGTAAATTCTCCACCAATCAAAAACCATTAGATTTAATTTTAATATTTTTATAAAATTTTCTTACTTAATCGTTTATTCAGATGTAAGCTTTCACAGATGCTTTCCCTAGCTTTCTGTGACTAGACTTATTCTTATTACAATACGTTTCGCATTAGTTATTTTGATGGACATTGGTATACTCTAAAAGCTTTTGAATTCCATTTATTATGGAGCTTAATTCTAGTAATATATGTACTAAAGGCTTTTCAGTAGGCACTTACTGAACTACCTCCAAACTTCAGTATGTAGACAGTGCTGCTTGAAACGCTACCAAGGGCGCTTGTTGGCCAAGTGCAATTGGTATGAAACCTCCTGTCCACACTGTTTTAATCCTCGTTTCCAAACCATTATCTTAAACATTGGAATACAGAAGGTATTTATACATACCTAACATGGGCACCAGTTCTCAACAAGTAGACATTAATCATATTAATCATACTTTGATGTTTGATGATGACCTTATTTTTTAATTACTCGGTATTTTATTATTTTTATTGGATAGAAATAAAAAGGATTTAATATTTGCATTGTACATAATTTGTATGTAGCGCAGGCTTAATTCCGCCCTGCATACTTATTAAAGTCTGATTGAGAGTGAGACTTTTGACTTGATTAAGAAATATTGACAAGAACATATTTATTTTATTTTCATAAATTCTAAGGGTATTTAAAATTTAACGATAGTTATAGATTGAGCACTGTGGAAGGACTTGGAGGAGGCCTTTGTCCGAAAGCACGTCGAATTAAGGTATATTTGTATTGTGATTCTCCAAAAAGAAGTGCAATTCACAATATAACGTTTTGGTTTCCACTAAAAAGGTTTAACAAAAAATTTTTACAATCTCACTTATAACTCCAACAAATAGGACACTATTTCTTCAAACCTACCCATTTCTAAGGCACTCCCCAAAAAACTTATACAACATTATTATAGTGACGTAACGTGATCATAAAAAACTTCGATCCAGTCTCCGATTGGTGGAAAGTGTCGCATTGGGCGTGGTCGGAGGCTTTGTCGCCAAGGGGCGTGCCAGAGGGAGACCACTTCGGGTTGTCACTGCCTCGCTTTAAAAAGCCTTAAAGGATGTAGGGAGGGTTATATGTTTGTGAATTACCAACCCTCAGACTTTATATTTTTATACATGTATCATTTCGTTTATGTCCAGCAGTGGACTTCTTGTGACTGAAATTATGATGATGATGATCATTTCACATTTAAAATGACATGTTACTGTTCGAAAAAAAATTAAAGAAAAAGTTTATTTTTTGTTATAAAAAATATATATATATGTATATATATATTCTTGTCTGTCATATTCATACACACAAATTTTTGTCTTGTTCAAAATTTTAACTCGCGACTATTAGTAAAGTAATCGTTGTTAGCCACTCGACCACCGGATCTGAATATTAGCATTAATTAATACTTGCATAAATATTTAGAAGCCTTGATATCAAACACAAAAAGAAAATATTTTTTTTGTAAACCCATTACTAACTTACTTAGCTTTTAAGGGAGCTCTAGAAACACTGAGTTCAGTATACTTATACTACTGCCCGGTTGAAACGACAACTACCCGTGGCATCTTAACCCCCCAACCGCCCGAGGGAGGTGAAAAAGGGGGTGGGTTCTCCTTTTATTTCGTTACTCGCCTTTGTTCGCTAACTCGACTTCCTGAAAAAAAAAGCAAAGTTTAAGTTATCGACTTGTACTGCGTATTTAGGTCAGATTTTTAGACTTTTCTTATTGGATAATGGTTGAAAAGTGGCTGCTAAATTACTCCCGCTAAAGTGAGGTTTTCTTAACGGAAATCTAAAGAAATGTTCTTTAATTTTCTACGTCATTTTTGAGTCACGTATTTATTATTTTATGGTATGAAATGTCCCATTTTTATATGTACATACAATTTTTATATGTACATATAAGTAAGTATATTAAATTACAGAAAATGTCTTTTAAATCCCAACTAATATTATAAATGAGAAAGTGAGTTTGTTTGCTTGTTATTCCTTCACGGCTTGACTAATCAGCCGATCATTATGAAAATTTGTATATATATTGTCAGGGGAGCCCAACATAGGCTACTTTTTATCCCGTGAAAGTATGTCATTTCAATGGGAAAATATTTTTTCTACTACAGAGGGCGCTGTATCGGCCAACAGATGGCGCCACAAGTCGCGCTATGGGTTGTTTTGTTGTCAAACGAGATCTATGTCATAAAATTAACGCGAGCGAAGCCAGAAAGCTAGTTTTCAATAATTACAAATTCACAGCTGGTATGACTACAAAATTATTATGAATACACAAAAAAAAAATATCAACATCAAGATTTTTAAGGTATTATTTTGTTACAGAATTTATAAAGAAAGAGTGTACGAAAACTCCAAAATATGTATTATGTACGCAACATCTCAATACTGATATTTTTACTTAACCCTAAAAAGGACGGCTCATTTATACCGGGCCTATTCATCCTCCTACATTTAATTTGTATATTTTTACATTATATAAGATCCTTTTTATAAAAGCACCCATTCACTGACGATACATTTATTAAAATGTATACATCGTGGGTCTTGAATACCGTCTGAGTGGGTAGACAGGTCTCAATTAGAGTGCTTGATGTAGGGACATAAATCAAATAGATAACTCGACGCCCTAGTGAGGCTAGTGATAGCCCAACGGATAACGAATCAGCATAAAACTACATAATATAAGTAACTATTTCTTAGTTCAAATCCTAATTTGGGTCTTTAGTTCGAACGGGCCAAATTGAACGGGCCATGGGACGTTCGACCGTATAGTCAAAATCGTCTTGCGTCCCAACGGGCCACTGATTAAATTACTATTTTAAAATACTGTCAGTACAGTCGCATAAAAAAAGCGTTCATTAACAACAATACCTATTAATATAAATAAATATTAATATTATTATTATTATTTATTTTATTTTATAATTTTTTTTATTTTTTATAAAGTAATTATTATTTACTACTTAAATATTTACTTAGCCAAAAGCAAGTACCTTAAAAAAAAACAAAATACATTAAAATCAACTTATACACTTCAGTTAGCAGTTAGCAACAATCCTTATCTTACGATTCTTTTCATTAGCCAATCAGAAACAAGCTACTTATATGTGATGTCAGAGTCCTCTGACGTCACAGATAAGTAACTTCTTTTTGATCGGCTAATGAAAAGGGATGGTGTATGACGCGCACTTTGAGGTCACTTTGTTTTTGCAATTGCTTGCGTTTGTGCCGTGTCAGTGGTGAAAAAATTTTGTGGTGAGTATTTTTTACACAATGATTTTAAGCCAAAATTCTATTTGCCTTATTAATTATCTATCACATTTCAAATATTTTTTTTACAATATGCATATTTATTTTCAGCAAAAAAGGTATATTATAATGTTTGAATTCCAAATAGAAAGTTCCTCTATCTTTACATAATTCATAAATTTAAATATTTATCTAGTCTACAATTATTTTTTAATTATTTTTTTTTGTAAAAAAAAATAAGTGTATTGTTGTGCTTTTTTTATAATTATATTGTGTTTAATTTTAGGGTACTAAAAATGGACGACGAACAGCCATCTACGTCTCAATATGGATCTGTACGTGTAGGCACAACAAGAAAAGGTGGACAGCTTTTATTTATATTTGATTTATAAATGTTAGAGCAAAAAGTTTGGTTTATAAACTCTATACATATGTGAAAACAATGAACTGAGTGACATCTTTGTATGTCTTTACTTTTCTGTCAAGTTCTCTAAAAATAAATGGGTTTGAGTACGCCAGGAAAAGCATAAATAAAGACCGTACCGAAATTTGGGTATGTTCGAAAAAGAATACGTGCAAAGCATCAGTTAAAATAAGAAACAACCCTTTAAGTGTTTTACGAGAGACAGCTCACAACCATGAACCAAAGGACGAGGAAACAAATTATATAGAAGAAGAAATGGAAAGATGCGTTGCAGCAGTTCAACATGATATGAATATTCCCATTCCTCAAAATTTTATATTTGATTCAAGTGTTGTTAATTATATTATTAATCTTCATAAGACTGATTTACGCTAAAATACATTTCTCTCAACGCAAGTCCCGTATAACTCGCCTCGCCTAATATGTCCAACCCATAGTACATCCGCATTTTGTGGTAGTTTTCGTTACTTGGCATCCAAGTGTTGGAACAATATTCCTCCACCAATCAGAAATTCCAGCTCTGTTTTTTCTTTTAAAAATAACTATAAAAAATACTTATTGAACTTGCAGAAAGCCGCATAGAAATAATTATTAGTATATTTATCCAAATATTTTTTTTTGTATTTATTTATTCACATTATTATTTTATTACATTTATTATATAATTAACCTTTTAATTTACTTTTTTTAATTATTTAAATTAATTATAAGAAAATGTTATGTTTAAATATTTTAGTTTGCACGGCGTCAGTCAGACGCCTCTGTCCACACACATTACAAGGTATCCACAGAATACCAACGTCGCGGTACTCGTGCCGCGACTTATGCTGAGTGGAGGCCTGTTTGGGCGCGCAATATTTATAGTCTATAAGTAATTTTAAAAAAATATTGTATTAGATAAGTACTACAAATAATTGTAAGTTCTAAGTGCCCAATAAACGTATTTTCTTTCTTTCTGATTTTTATTATAAAACTTTTAAAGATGACGTTAAATTTTTGAGAATTTTTTATTAATAAGTAAGTAGCTTGTCTTTTTTAAGAGATGATAATAAATAATATTAAAAAACAATTCGTGTTTTAATTTTCCTATTTTAACTTTTCTACCTGCATGTACTTAAATTTTTTATTACATTCAATTTGTTTACAAAATTTAATCAGTGGCCCGTTGGGACGTAAGACGATTTTGACTATACGGTCGAACGTCCCATGGCCCGTTCAATTTGGCCCGTTCGAACTAAAGACCCCTAATTTGGGCGGGTGCTGTAGGTACTGTTGTAAACAGTTTCACTTTCTATCCTATCCTAAATAATAAATGTTTTTTTAAAAATAGGTAAAGATAGGTTTGCGAAAATTTACAATTTAGTCCAACTTGATAAATTATCATGCGACTTCGTGTTTTAAGATTTTTGTGTCTTAGGATTTGCACTTCAAATCATGTGTGCATAAAAAGGTTTTCCCTTATCTGCTGTGGTGTGTTTTTGAAATGGAAAATATTTTTTACAGAATGACAAATCTCTGTCAATCCGCACTCGAGCAACGTGGCAGAGTACGTTCTAATTCACATCGATTAAAAGGAGACCCGTATTCTTGCAGTATAATGATGATGACAAAGAGCAACTCTAGCATAACTCTCGCGGTTAACACTCGGCGCCGATTGGTGGTAGAGTTCGAACAGTGAAAGCGACAAAAATACATCTCCCTTTTAACACTTTACGTGTCAATAATAATAAAACTAATATAAACCGCGGTATCTATTTAATTTATGTCCGAGTAAGGGGGGGTCAAAAAGCTTTCATTTCAGTAGAGTTTGTTGCAAATACGATGTGTCTTAGGGCAGTGTGCACTACCTGTTTTGATTAGAAACGGCTTTTCATTGCTATTAGAACAAGCTGTTGCTAGTGGGTTCTCTTGATTTTGAATAGAAAATTATTTATACACCATATACCTACTTATTTTTTTTTTGCAGAAATTCACAAATCACGTTTATACTAAATCTAGGTAGTATTTTCTTTTTCAATTGAGAAAACGTGAAGCATGTTTTTTTAAATCAACAAAAAATAGACAAATAAAGTAATTTTAATATACAGCTTCTACTTCGTTGAAATAACTTTTATTTTAGAAGCTAGACCCAATCAAAAATTACAAAAAATTACAAATTAACTTTGTCGCCGTAAAGTTAAAAATATTTACCTTATTTATTTATATTAATAGGTATTGTTGGCGACTGTACTGACAGTATTTTAAAAAAATAAATTTATTCAGTGGACCGTTGGGACGCAGACGATTTTGGCTATACGGTCGCACGTCCCATGGCCCGTTCAATTTGGCCCTTTCGAACTAAAAACCCTATGAAACAATTTTAACTTCCGACTTACGTTGTAATAACCATTTATACAGAGAATCAAGTAATAAAGAAACAGATAATATTTATGTTACAGCGAGACACGTTAAATTAGTTATGCACAATTTCAACAAAAACAGATTTTAATTTCGGAAATTTAAACACGGCGAAGTTGGAAACACTTTAACCGTTAACTGCTTCGTTTGCTTACAAGTTCCGAAGACCCCTGACGTAATGGGTTTAACCCTTCACTTGTAAAATCTCAAAAAACTCCCCGAAGACGGCTCGAAGACACCATCAAGGACATAATTCATAATGAAAAAGTTAATTTTCACGGGGCAAAAACTCATTTGCATATTTTTGGGTACGCTCAATTATTTGAGTGTACGTAACGGCTCACTCTTTCCTACCCTTAATAAAGGTCCTCTGGGCATCGTTCAGGTACGGAACCCCTTCATAGAATTAATTTTTCTTAGCCAATTAGCGAGCGATGTTAAGAGCTGTTTGCTCTATTGATCTGGCTCTTTACGATTCAAACTTCTTAGTGAAGTCGTTTCCAGTTGTTTTGGTATTTTTCTTGGAAAATTTCAGTCTCCTTAAGCGAGTTCAAAGAGCAAGTATTAGAATCCTTTTTTTTATTTGTTTGTTGATATTGATTTTTACGTTATTCTAAATAATTAATCTACAAAAAAAATCTTGACATATTTTAATATTAAACACTTATATTATCAATTAAATTTTCTATTCAAAATTTTTGTTTAAATATAATTTTTTACAGAATATTTTTTTTCAAGCGGCTGGCAAACAAGCAAGCTGATCATCTGATGTAAAGTGGTTACAGTCAGTAACAACGCGCTGTCTGTCGATAAAAGGAATAGGGAGTTGGGCGTCCGGATCTCTTCTTGACCAATAAAAACGCATTGCTGCTTCACAACGACATACTGTGAGATTCAAATTCTATGTAAATGCTCTACCCATAGATTTATTATGATTTAGTATAAACTAGCGTATAGATCGGCAATGGTTTGATTAAGGCGAGACCAAAAACAAAATACACTAGTGTGCTTGTAATGTAGGTACATGTGTGCAAGCAAGATATATAATTTTGTGGATTTTTCTATTTGTTTGAGTTACATCCAGGCACTGCACATGTAATCATATTTAATCATGTCTAATTAACACCAAAACTACACTTAAAAACCATAAATTTTGTAAAAATAAATGGGATTTGTTTTTAACACGACTGACGACAGGCCGATACAGGCCGATAGCGTGTATAGGAAGAATGGTCTCGCCTATCTATCTCGCTCTAACAAACGCGTATGCTATGATCTATCTCTTTTGCATTGCCAATTTAAGTATAAACTAAATCTATGGCTACCACTCTGAAACTATTAAAATACTTTATCTTTGTCGAATGTTACAAGTTTCAAATCGAAATGAAAATCCACAACTCAGGCCCTGATTAGTGCGATCGGTGCCTTGACATTCAATACTAACAGATAAATACGCCTTTCTAAATCAAACAGACGTCAATAAATCCACCGATGGTTATTCAGTTCACACGGAGTGACTCACCATCACCATTGTTCGTGTACAAATTATACTGTACTGAGACATTCAATTCAGCTGTGAGTAGGCGTGAGGGATCCTCAGGGATTGTTCCACAATGAATATAGTAATTATAAATTTGATAAGTTTCGGATTAGCGCGGATTTATTGTGTACTGCTGACTAGTGCCGAAGAAGAGCCTTTTCATATTTCGAATAAATATATTATAGTCTATGACACACGTAAGTGGCTTACTATTGGTAAAATAATTTTCAAAATCAGTTCAGTAGAACTAGAGACAAAGTCAGAAACTTGAACTTTATAAAATTTATTCAGAGAATGCAACTTTAATCATTACTACAATGTTTGCTCATTACTCTATCAATAATATGAATCAAACATCGAACACACAGAAATTGAAAATTTTTATCACAAACTTGAATCGAAACTATTTTTGCATTCAATCAATACTTTTCAAGAATGATAGTGATGAAACAGATTTTTAGTTATGGATCTTTGTGCTACGATCAGGATGCTTAGAAATTTCTTATCAAGATTAGCTTGAATTTTTAATTTTAATCATACGAGTTGATATAATAATATTTGTTTTAAATGAAAAACTATTTTGATATATTTTTAAACTTAATTGTAACCTTATAATTTACTTAGGTTATAGATGTGGAAGAGCGGAATCTCCTGGCACAGGCATTATAATGCTTAAAAGGAGGTTCCAATCAACTAAAGAGTTTGTACAATTTTTGGAAATAAAGATTATTATTATAATTAATTTTATTTGTGGTTATTGTGGAACGCACATATCAGGCATACGTTTGGTTAAATGGCTCATAATTGTACAGTCCGCGACGATCGCGATTCACAAACGAATTATTCAATACGATGGAAGCGATTGAATGGAGTGAACGATTGAATGATTGAGATGTTAACGCATTGCGGTTCATACTTTCCCATCATATATGCACTCCAATAAATATGCATATGCACTTCGTTAGTGTGGGAAAAAAGAAATGGAGACAGAACCTTTCTTTCAGCATATTTCTGAAATGCATTTTTAAATATACCGACATTAAAATATAGCTGTTACTGTCATACTAAACAAGAAAAAACTTGTAAACAATATTATATAATACTAGCTGACCCGTGCCCACTTCGTTGGGCATAATGTTAATAATCCTTTTTTTTACAGGCGTTCGTAAGAAACGCTTTCATTCGACCGTTTTTTCGCGTATAAAAAGGACCCTATGTGTTAATCCAAGGTATCAGCTAGCTATACCAAATGTCATAAAAATTTACCATTTGAGCGTGAAGAAGTAACAAAACACAGAACCTTTCACCTTTATAATATTAGTAGGATGGGACTTAGTGTTTGAGAGAGGTAGGGCACAGCGGATAATCCGCAGCAGCTCAAATCGGAGCAGCCCGTCTGGGAAAGGACCTCCACCTTACAGAAGATCGTAGCCAAATAGCATTGGTCGCGGCCATGTTGTGTTCCTACGGTGAGTAAGGTCTCCAGAGCTCCATTTGGGGGAGTTTGGGAGGGTTGGCAGCGCGTGAGTGATACCCCCGGTATTGCAAGCGTCTATAGGCTACGGTTACGGCTTACCATCAGCCCGGCCGTATGTTTGTGCCACCTTTGTGGTATAAAAAAATGTGGAATTAATATTAAAATCTAGTTTCAAACTCCTTTCTAGCTCATTTTCTATATTGTATCCTACATTCGACCCAGAGGGTGCAGGTTCGATTCCCGCTCGGAGCAAACATTTATGTCATGGTATTTATGTCTGTGCTCAAACCTGGATATTTAAAATCAATAATTACATTATTATATCCACTGGGCACCCATAATATAATAAGGTTGAGTCTAGCTTACTCTGGGACCAGTTAGCGCTGTGTGAAAAGTGTAGTATTTATTTACTGTTTCTAATCAGTCTTCCTATAAAACAACAGTCGTTTAATGAGTAGGCATGAAATAAAAATGCGGTTTGTAATAAGAAAACTCAGAGCCATTAGACCGGCGGGCAAGGCCGGAATCAGTCACATGTTTTATTCAGGGTTCGTAACACCCCTACTATATTGTGATGTGATATACTCGCTAAACAATGGTGCGAGGTTAATAATATACTCTAGAAAAATGTCAAATTAAAATGATGTGTATCGAATATACAATATTGACTTTTAAATGACATAAATTATCTAATTTCTAATGATTTTTTCGAAAAAAAAAGTTTTTTTTTTTCTAATTTGAAGTTACGTTCGCGAGATAGCACGTATTCCTCGTGGACCAACTGTTATGCACAACTAAGTAGTCGTGCCCTCCAAAATAAGTATGAAATGGATTTGTTTCTCCGGGGAAATACTACCCTTTCACAGAATACCGGCGCGCGTAAAGCAGTAATGTGTCTCGTATAGTGAGTGAGAGATAAGGAAGTATAATTTCTTTACAAAATCTGCGTACTTTAATCAAATTTTTCCTTCCATCCTATTTGTCACTTCAAGCTAGTTAATTTTAAAGCGTTCACCACAATTTAGAGAACGCATCACACGACTAGTGGGAATGACCGGATGACTTCGCCTGCTTATTAATTAAAAGGGATTGTTACCTCGTTGTGATATGTTTAGAGCCACTTGCTAATTACATAGTTGATAGTTTTGGAACCATTGACACTTTTACCAAATTGTGACTTTGTACAAAGTTGTTATGGGCGTCAGCTACTCACCAAGTTTTTTATGTCATACCGGAGGCAAACAAGCCACTTGATGGAAAGTTAAGTAGAATATAATGAGTGCTTATAGTAAGTGCATTGTGAAATTCTTTTATGGGAATAAACTAATAAACTGTAGATGGGAAAGAAGTTTGGTAACCGGATCTCTGTCACCGAACAAAACGCATTGCCGCTTTACGCCGATATTCTTTGACAGGGTAGTATTGCCCTAGTCGAGCCAACCCATTTTCAAAAAGAAAGGATCAAAGGACCCCGTGGCCGTAGTCCGATGCGTTGGTCCGACCAGCTAGGTTACTCTACATAGCAATCGCTATTTTAATTTCAATTCTGTATAATTTCAAATGCAACATTAACAACAAATCCTAATTCGTACCCTTGAAATTTTAAACTTTACTAACTATTTGGTTAGCATACAATCCGATTTCATTTAGTTTAGTATTTAGTTAGCGCTAGTCTAGCTGTAAAGAGTACCTAAAATTAACAATCCTATAGCGATCGTGCGGAATTATCTTCAAGAGTAAGGGGGCAGATCCGTGCTACCTTAGACACGACGGTGTGCGGAGCTATTCACGCTGCGGGGAATAGGAGTAGATGGCGGAGCATTGTTCGTCGAAGCGCGGTACTCCAGAGAGGTCACGACCCACAGCATTGAGGAAAACGAAGCGAGAAGGAGGATCAGTTAATCGGAACAAGCCCACCACACATTCCCACCGCTGTGTTGCCTGTAAATCCAAGATCTACAACGGCGAACTCAGATTGACAATAAGCGATAAAGCTTATTGACGTCCCGGGGAAGAAACTACAGCTGTGGTGGAACTCACAACGAATTTAATAAGAAAGAAAAAAGACGAAATGGGAAGTATGAAACTATCAGTGTCTTTTTACCAGTGGTCATTTTGCTTTTGTTTCCGAAATGGTAGTAGTTCAGATTAATTTATACAAATCATTTATTACTGTATACTCTGACAAGAGAACGTGTTCGTGAAAACCTATTGTCAAAATAAAGTTTTTGGAATTTGAAATTTGAAATTTTTGAAATTAAAAATTTGAGTTAACGGTACTCAGTGAGCACTAAAACTATACGTTAATAGTTACGATACCAAAATGGGAAATTAAACTTTATTTATTATACTCCATCAACAGCTATCTAAATTGTGAGCCCGGACTCGAACCAATTACCCTCGGGGCGGCAAATAGTCATCAGCCGGACAAACACTGTCCTTGTGGATCCGTGCAAACAGATTGTATTTACAAAATGGATCGGATGTAACCGGTTATAAAAAAGTTAATTAATCTCTCGTCATCAGTGCGCTTGTTTGCCTTATTTAAAATTTTAAGTATTTTTTTTATAGCAGGAGATTAATAATATCTAGATTTATCTTTTTAAAAAAGTTTTAAATATAAAAGAACATGTTTAAAAAAGGTTTTTTTAATGATGTTCTCGTTCTATAAAAAAAATATTCAAAATTTTAAATAAGGCAAACAAGCACAATGTTCGTTTTAACCCTCTCTAACGAATAACACACATTTTAGTCTGTATCTATTTTTAAGGTACAATAATGTCATGAAAATATCCAACAATTTAATACAAAATCAATTAACGATAATTGCTCGGTTCGCTTTAATAAATTATTCAGACAGGCGAGTCCCCTTCATTACTCGCTCATTCACACATTTGAGCCAACAATTTGCCTGGTGATGGCATAAAAAACCAATTTCCATGAAATATACCGTATAAAAAGCAAAAAAATATAGCAAAACGAGGTGGTAATATCAATTTTCGTCTCATGTATATATTCATAAGGAGTCATATAATTTATATACGGTCGAAAAACAATCCTATCCGAGCGATTTGGAGGAGTAGAAATTTACGGTCTCAACCGAGTTATGCATGCAAGTCGTATGCCACTCTTGGGGGCACTTACTTATGCGGTGGCACCTTTTTAAGTCGTGGTGCGGAATATGGAAACTTTGGAGAAATATATATTTTTTGGATCGAATAATATCTTCAAATTGGTCTTCAAACTTAAATATAAGCTTACTGGGTTCACGCGTTTAGCGTGTTAAATGCTACGACAATGTTAAAAAGACCAATAATTTTATTTGTAATAATGTAAATATCTTGAAAAGTTTAAGTTACCTTTTATGTCGTGACATTTTTCTCTTCGTATGTTTCCCATAGTAAGTGCGTCAACTAAAAAAAAAACTAACAGTATTTTTTTGGGAATCTGATGGGAATGTGTGTGTAAGCTATTGTGTAAAAAAAGACAAATTTCAGATTATAAAAATCCAATTATAAGTAAAACAGAGAAGGTAAAACCATAAATAAATTTGGGTATCGGATCGTCCCAGGAGTGTGTACTAATTCGGATGGTATAGCAGATTCGGCCCACATAAATAAAGGCCGAATCGCCACAGTGACCACAAAGCCGATAGTTTAAGAATATTCACTCGAATAAATTAAACAGTGAGCTGATTTCCCTAATGGTTGACCGTGAATATACGGGGATGCAGAGATTTTGATACTATTCGTGTGAGATCAGAAAACTTCTATATCGGCAGTCTATTGCCGTTCTAAAATGTTTTTATATAGTAGTGGCGACTGATTATAAATAAAAGAATTTATTTGCTCAGCACTGCTGGGTTATAGGTGTTTATATGGTGTGAGAGGAAAACTTCAGGTTTTAGTCAGTATTCCTTGTGACAGAACGAAAATGACTCAAGTCAAACTCATTCTTTTATTGCATTCCGTACGTTTAAAGAATGTACAATATGGAGGAATATGACTAAATTGTGAGGGAAAAATATGCAATCGGTACCTATTTTCTTCCTGAAAAACTATAATTTTTGAGTTGTCCGAGTTTAATTGGATCTAAACTCAAAGTTTTGCATTATGGAGAAAAACGTTTTACTGTATCTTTTTCTCTTTAACTTTGGGTTGTCCGGTTGACTAGGTGTGCGTTATTGACACTGTCGTTGGCAAGGTATGCAGTAATTTGAAATAAAATCTTATTTATTTGTATCAAGTATCAAGTTAACTGAGTGGTAGTCTTGGACAGGTTACATCCGCGGCGAGTGCGCAAAGACAAGACGCATGGCCGGCAGCAGACAGCGGACGTGGCCGACTGTACGCTCTAGGGATGTCAAACTATTTATAGTGCTTTATTTGGTTCTATATACTTATGTAATGTTTTTAAGGAGCAGGCAAACAATTTTTCTGTCTGTAGGTACAGTTCAGCTTTATGTAAACAATAATAACCATAAAGATTTTTTGTTAAATTCAAAAATCTTTTTGTAAATCAATCATAACTCCATTTTACTTAATACACGACAAATTCTACGTCATTTATACTAATTCTCATTATAGTACGCGCAAAATTTTAACTCACCATTTAAAAAAACAATTGAAAATTGATTGTCGTTGTACTGAGTAATAACTAATAAGTATGAGTTTCGAACTTCGTTTTACGTCTGTGCGAATCAGCAGACCGACAGGCAGAATGGCGACCAGTGTAATATTCATTTCTATCTCAAAACGGCTATACCGATTTTGACAGGACTCTCTGTATATTTTTCGAAATTGAAAATGGAAAAGAGGGTTCGCTGGCAAAACTACGGACATCCGCCAATAGACAATAACTGTCAACTAATTAATAAATGTTACATAAAAAAAACTACACCCTCTTTAGCTATTACCGGCCAGTACGCCGTTCCATTTACGAAATTGAGTGAAATATGGGTCCCTAAATACCGCGGGAGACATTAAAAAACGCCTTCCGAACTTTTAATATTCTAATAAGACTTTGATTTAATTTCCCTTTATCATTATTTATGTACGGATCCACGGTAAAAGGCGATAATTCTGTGTTATTATTTTTTACTTGGAAAAATTCCTCCCCTCTGTAAAACGTCATTCGGGGTTTATGGAAAGCCACAGTTTAAAAAACTTCCGTAACATTTTTTTCTTCATATCAACCCTTAATCACCCCACTGCAGGGATTCGGGTCTCCCTCAATAGAAGGGGATTAGAGCGTACTCTGCCACGCTGCTCCAATGCGGATTAGCAGAGGCCGGTATTTTCAAGCCGCCCGAAGGCCACCGACTTGGCTTAACGACTGTCATCCATCGACAATAGCCAGAACCGACGGCTTAATGTAGAAGCTCTAGATAAAGACATCCATCCAAATACTGCTCTAGCGACACACGAGCTCCTTTTTATCACATATTTTTCGCTCTACACTCACATACAGTCGAATCAAAATGTCTATAATCGAGATAATAAAGTTGAAAATTCAATGGCAGTTTTTCCAAAACATTTTCATAGATGGGGTGACAAGTTAACAGGGGGTGAATATAACAACTTGTTGACTGGTTTTTGTTAAACACGACATATCCTGTCCTTTTTTTGAACACGTCAAACTACAATGGTGTTTTGTTACTAAGGTTTCAGTATAGAGGGCGTGGAAAGAAAAACAGGGTGCTATTTTTATGGACATTTCAAAGCAATTGTTTGTACTTACTAAGTGTTAGCTAGTGGACATTACAAAGTGATATTGTTTTGTACTGTATATTATGCCACTTAGTCGCATATTTATTTAACTAGTGTTATAAGTAGTTAGAAACGATCTAGAATTCACTCTCAAAATGATGTTAGCAACATTTTAAAGCTCACTACTTTAAAATGTTAGTCCATTGGTCTATCACTACTTTAAATGTTAGTCCACTGGTCTATCACTACTTTAAAATGTTAGTCCGCTGGTCTATCACTACTTTAAAATGTTAGTCCGCTGGTCTATCACTACTTTAAAATGTTAGTCCGCTGGTCTATCACTACTTTAAAATGTTAGTCCGCTGGTCTATCACTACTTTAAAATGTTAGTCCACTGGTCTATCACTACTTTAAAATGTTAGTCCATTGGTCTATCACTACTTTAAAATGTTAGTCCACTGGTCTATCACTACTTTACATTACAAACTATCATTGTACTTTGTTTGCAGACGATATCTCAGTCATTATTCCTAAAGAACAAGGCAAACTCTATGAAACGACGTTGAATATGACTATAGAAAGCTTAAAAAACTGGTTGGAATTAAACGATTTAAGTGTCAATACGGCAAAAACCAAAAATTTGCAGTTTTGCAACTATTCAACTAAGCCCAACAGGCTATCTTTGAAATGCAATGGCGAACCTATCTCTGACTCGAAGGAAGTAAAATTTCTATGGCATTACAATTGACCAAAATTGTAACTGGAAGTCTCACACTGAGAATTTACGAAAAAAGTTAAATAGTTTTGTCTTCGCGCTAAGACGACTTAAAAGGGAGACTGGTGAGTCCGCTGCCCTCATGGCGTACCACGGCTACGTCGGATCTCTGCTGAGATATGGAATTGTACTATGGGGTAACTCGACATTGAGCCAAAACGTATTTGTTGGTCAAAAAAAGTGCATACGAGCTATATGTGATGTAAGTCCTATAGATTCATGTAAACCATTGTTTAAAAAGCTTAAAATCATGACTTTAACATCTATATATATTTATGAAGTTGGAGTTTTTGTCAAAAAGCACCCTCATCTGTTCACTAAACTCTATGAACATAGTAAATACTTGCCAAGGGACGCTACTAGATTGAGATATCCTGTTTGTCGAAGCACTTTTCAACATCGTAACTGTAATGTTATGACCATCAAGGTATTTAACAGAATTCCAAAAGAAATTAGAGAATTGCCACTAAACTATTTTAAAATTAAATTAAAACTCTGGTTGCTTGAGAGGTGTTTTTACAAGCTGAATGATTTCCTGGATTAATAATATGGATACTTTATTGAATTTATGATTTATTTATTAAGTGAATGGAAATGTTAATTATATTATTATTATTATATTTTATTAATTGTTAATTTGCATGTCATGTTTTATGGCGGAACATTGAAACTATTTGAATGTAACACCTTTTTTTGTACTACATGTTTCTGGCAAATAAATTTCTATTCTATTCTATTTAAAATGTTAGTCCATTGGTCTATCACTACTTTAAAATGTTAGTGGCACCTTCTTTGGTTTTCGGTTTATGTGCCAATGCTACGGCAATTGATACGGTCGACGTAATTTTCTAAAAAAGAACCAAATGCTATGCCCAGCCTACGACAGTAACACCGCTGCCGTAGCAAGTCCTACGGCGATTTGGAGAGTTACTAAGAATTCATTTATATAGTTTCTTTTTTAGAAAAGATGACAAAATAAAACAAAGCCTTTCTTGTAGGCGATTCCGACTGGCACTTGACTGTTTTTTTATATCGTATATCGCAATGAACTAGTGTTTCAAATAATTGGTAATGTAATTTTTTCCGATTTATGCATAAAACACGGCAATTTTACTTAGGTACGTCAGAAATCTTTTTATTGTGCATTGTGGTATGATGGTAGTCGTTCGGAAGCTTCGGAAGTGATCCGGTGTCAACCGTCCTACCTTACAAAAACATAAAACAATATTTAAACTGCCTCCTAGTAATCTGTTTTATTAAAAAAATAAGATTAATTACAATTTGTAACAATACTTTTGGATTTAAGAAAACGTGTTTAATATAAATCAAAAATACCCCATATTAAAACATCGGTATCCTCTTAATCCCGATTAGTCACGCTACCATTATGTTTTTGAAGACATTTTATCATAACACTAAGTATCTAACGGAGCTACGGTACGCGGAGATGGCTTTAAAAAAATCTATAAATCTACAGAACAAGTTAAAAGCGGTAGCGTTTTTATTTGTTTTAAGACGCGGTTTTTATAATAGACTCTTACAAGGTTTTTTAATCTATACAGATGAACGGTTATAATACAAATCATAAAAATTAGAAAAGTCATTACAAACAAGCGTTTTTTAAATCATACGGTAGGCAAGTGGGCCACCAGATGGATAGTGGTTATCGCCGTGACACTATGATCATCAGTAACAACTAACAATAGGTGCAATGCGTTGACCGCTGCTGCAAGTAATACTGCAATAGGGAGAAAAAGGAAACTGTTATACAATTAGACAAACATTTGTAAAAGATATCCTTTGACAAAGTTATCATGCCTGCCCGCCACCCAGGAGGTCCCGGGTTCGAATCCCGGTCGGGTCATGATGAAAAACTAACTTTTCTGATTGGCCTCGGGTCTTGGATGTTTATCTATATTTGTTTTTGTTATAAAATATAGTATCGTTGAATTAGTATCCCCTAACACAAGTTTCGAACTTACTTTGGGGGCTAGATCAATCTGTGTGATTTGTCCCCATATATTTATTTGCGGGGTTTTGTGCGTTTGTATTGTCAAAAATAATCTCAACACGTTCACTCGCACACCAATTGTTTTTTCATCAACGCTTGTCCCTTGTACCACAAGCAAAACCCAATAGCGGTCTAGGGTGATCCCCTTAATGTGTTTGCGTAATGGTGGCCATTAAAACATTATAACGAGCCGCTGGATACTTGCCCTTAACGAAGACATTTTGTACCAAACTAATACAGCCGGTGGAAAATTTTATGATTATAAAGGACAATAAACCTATCATGATAGTGTTAAGACGTTTACGATATTACGTTTGTATAGTAAACTGACTCAAATATAAGTTAGGATTTAAGACACTTTACTTTTCTCATACTGATCTTGAGCTTTTTCTCTATAGATACATATTGGCATTGGTATTTTATTTAGCGTGACAAAGTGAGTTTATTTCATCTTTTATAAGTATGGAAACCTATTTTTTTTATGTCATACAATAGACAAACAAGCAAGCGGGCCACCTGATGGAAAGCGGTCACCGCCGCCTATGGACATCAGTAACACCAGGGGCGCTACCAATGCGTTGACCACCAAGGAGGTTGGAGGAAAGGAAAGAAATAAGGAAAGGGAAAGAAGGAGGAGGAAAGAGGGGATAGGGAAAGAGTTGAGCTTCCGGATCTCTCACTCACCGAACGAAACGCATTGCTGCTTCACGTCGATATTCTGTGAGAGGGTGGTACTTCCCCGGTCGAGCTAGCCCACTTCATAGTAATTGCTCTACCACTGAAAAATATACAAAATAAAATAAAAATTGCTTAAATGCATTGCATATTGGCGTAAGGGACAAATATCAGGTTTTCAGTAGAAGTAAACGAAACGTGTGGTTATCCAAAGAACGTTTTTTTTGTATCTTATGGCTACTATCTTAGGATTTCTTATTTACACATATTTATGATCACTGAAAACTGTAGGCTACGGCAAAATGCAACCGAAAATTAAATATAAATTGTGATTTGCATAAATCGAAATGGTAAAATTTTAAAGTCTCTAAAACTTCTGAAGTCAGTCAATTCATCAAAACATGTTAAATATTGTAGTTTCATCGTTGACACATTAATTACATGTAACAGGAACAGAATGACATTCTGTAACAGAATGTAAAGTAAATGTGTCGCCCCCACTCGAGCGGTAGACAAATGACTGCAGTGCACAGTGCAGTGACTCGCCCTTTCACTAATTGACTGACTTTTCGACGTAAAGCCACATTCACATTTAATACTAAATTTTTTTTTTGTCAGAATTAATGTTAATGAAATTATGAGTGATGAAAAAATGAGAAATAAATGTTTTGATAATTACAGATATGTTTTGATTCAATTTTTTTTACATTATATTATGACATTCTGCAATAATGTGTTATATTATTGTAAGTAAATTTAATGTTTGTGTTTTTTGTTTTATTAAGAATTTTAATACAACAAAATAGTTTAATGAATAAATCAATGAACGCCTAAAAATATAATATAGCTATCTCATCTTTTTTTTAATAAAGATAATATTTTTTAAATCATACCAAAATGCCTTCTAAGTAACCAATAACTATACCGGTTACCCTAAAAGCCTCTGAAAAACGATTGCTTTTATTTTCGTATTGAATAAGACAAGTTTCGTGTTAATTCTATACATACCCTGTGTAAATGTAACTTAACGCAGTACACAGGCAGTTCCACCAAACCCAGTACTTCATCCTTTACGACTGGAAGCACTTACATTCGCGCGAGTCGACGAAGGGTATATCCATTTTAGCTGTCGATGCCCTGTCATTGTTGTAAGGGTGACTCTTTGTTCTGGTTAAAAATATACACGATTCGATTCCTGCTCAGTGCAAAAAATTTTGTGACGGCATTTTATGTTTGTTCTCGGGTCTGGGGGTTTGCTATGTATTATAAGTATATCCGTTGTCTGGTATAACCCATAGCAAAACATAGTTTTTGGTATGAAATACCATCAGTTAAGTTATTGACACAACGTATATCCACACTATTATTTCTAAGAAATAATAGATCACTTTGTCCGGACATTATTCATTCAAACTACAGCTGTCTTGAAACTCTTCCTTACGACGTCTAGGGGTGTACTAAGAAAGGATTTTACAAAATTCTTACGAGAAAGCGAGATATACGCAAAGGAAGTTGCGAGTATTTTACTAGTATCTCTATGAAAGTCATACCAACCGCGGTGACACTGCGGTCAGCGGCACTTTCATATAGATACATGGAAACTAATAGCACCTAATAGTGTTTCAATCTGCAGCGTGCGGTCTTGGAATTGGGCCTTATTTAAATAAAAACACTGACTTAATGGTTCTTAAATGTGTGAGTTAAGCTAAACTAACTTATCTTAATGGTTCAGGGGACTATCTACCGTGTATATAGATAAAATTATAATTGTAACAATAGTTTATTTGAAATTCGTCCACAGATCGCGTGCGCGGTGGTTGCGCAACGGATACGCTCGGGCGGGCAAGCAGGCCGCCTGAATCACTTCCACTGTGAGCACACACGTCCTCGCCTCGATTGGGATGTTACACTTGGTACCTTAGATTCGTACCTCTTTGACTCGAGTTTCCTTATTGTCTATTAATTGAAAACACTTTATTCGTCTGTTATAAATGTTAAATTGCACTATCACTAGTATTATTTTCACTACACTACATTAACTCTTAGTTCTTTTGAGCCTTCTCATTAGGTCTTTGTTATCGAGAAGCTGGTTTGCCTCAGGATTCACATGATGTCGAAGTCTTCATGAGCTTCTACACACTATTAGGTATAAGTACCACTTTATCTACGAACTCCATTTTAAGGTCCCGATTGAGATTAGAGGATAGAAAATATGGATGCGTGCAGCTGCGAACCGGTAAAGTTGGGGACGTTTGAGGAATGCCTATGTCCAGCAGTGGATTTCTAGTGGTCGAGATGATCATGATGATTACCTATTTTTAATAATTTATGATGATATTTGGTTTTTCCGACAGAAACCTTGCATTAATTATTCATAAAATAAATCTTTTTTTTATTTAATAAATTCGCTTTTTTAGTTTCATTTAATAAATAGCAAAACCGGGGCAACTTCGTTTGCATGTATTTATGCACCGTAGCGCCATCTACCTTATACCAGACTTTTACCAAATCCTACGGCAATCGCGTAGTTTTCGGGATAAAAAGTACCCTATGTGATAATCTAAGGTATCAGCTACGTATATCTATACATATAATAAAACAGTAGACCCCGATATGTCTGTACTTTGAACATATTTGGCAAAAATGGAGAGGGAACAGTGAGAGAAAGGTAATAAAAGCAAGTAGGTAATAAAAGGTAATGTCTGTCTGTCTGTCTGTTTGAACGCGCACATCTTCTAAGTTACTAAACGGATTTTAATCCTGTTTTCATAGGGAGATAGAGCTCTGCATGGAGCAGAATATAGGCTTTGTTTCATTTAAATCGCATAACAGGAAAAAGAGTTATCCTTATTTGAACATTTCACGCGGACGAAGTCGCGGGTAACAGCTCGTACCAAATATAATAAAAAAAATCGCCCAGCCTTTTGAGCTTGACGAAGTAACAAACTACAAACTTTCGCTTTTATAATATTAGTGGGATGGGATTAAATATTTTAAAAATACTAAATATTGATGCAAATCGATTGTTGCAAAGTGGAATTTAACAGCGTAGCGACGAAATCCGCGACGTATCATTGCTTTTACTTATAACATCCGCAGAGGCGTTCCACGGTCCGACTCCAGCGGAATTACCTAACAACTATTGTATCTTTTAATACAACACAATAAATAACAAGTACTCCTTAAGTGTAAATACATAAGGTCTGAAATTAAACGATAGTGGTCATTTTAACGGCAAGAAAATTTGGTATTTGGTGTCCTGTCATTACATTTGGAGGTCTGATGGCTGAGGATGCGATTTCCATTTGATATCAATGATTTCGTAATTATTTTAAATTATTTTCAATGATGCACCGTCCTTTTATTATCATAATTAATATTTTAAGGTCTTCTTCAAAATCTAAGAGCTGCATTCTTGTTGGTGTAATGGCCTCCGTTTTCCTGTGTCCTGTGCCCCAAGTCCTGAGTCTTCCACCTGTCTTTAAAGTAATAAAATTTTGTTAAATACTTTGTTTTAAAATTCACTCATTATTAATTGGGAATCTCTTTTATGAATTAGATATGGGTTCTTATCACAGGTATTTAGTGATAAGAACCCATATCTAATAATTACTTTTCCATATTTAATAATGAAAAGTCTTTATATAATGTATGATCCTTGCTTGGTGCATGTTCAAAATCTGCCTAGTACATACATTACATACAATAGTTTATAACGACTTTGTATCATCGTTTTAAAATTAAATACAATAACGATCGCACGATAAATTAAGGCCCAATTAAAATCGATTTCGAATTTAAGGACGTCTTTGTTTGCACGCAAGCCGAAGGATATATCTCGTATCTAGGTTTTCCGTTCATGAAAACTACGCTCTGATTCACATTATTATTTATTAAACAATTTTAAAAAGGGGAAGCTAATTCAGCTGTTGTTTTATTGTTTTTGTGATATTATTGCAAATTTAATCAATTTTCAGAATGAAATCTAATGCTCGTTTTCACCAAGAATTCTTAAAAAAATTCCTAACAGCTATCTCTATGTCCAAATCCTTGTTTTTGGTATGATAAGTAATAATTATCGATTATTTTGTAACTATGCCACACACGTACGTGTACAACCTACCAAAAACAAGGATTTGGACATAGAGAAAGCTGTTGAGAGACTTAAATTTTAGGAATTCTTTTTTGAAAACGGGTTTATGTAGATACGCCTTGTTGCATATAGGTACTATTACTGTTTAGTGTATCGGTAACTGTGTACAACACACCCTTAGCGAACTTTCCGTCGTCGAGGAAGATGTTGATCTGGACTCCACAGAGTATGGGTATCTGTGCTAGTTTTCAAAACTACACGAATTATTTCCCCTGATTTTATTAATTTTCTCGGACTATAAACATTTTTTTAATGGACATTTTACAGTGTCTACCTAGAGGCGTTCTAGGGCTCGCACCTCGGCCTAGGACGACACTGGGAGCAGTCGGTCTTTGGACTACTTGTGAATATGTTTTTTTTATTTTTTTTACTCGCTCAACGCTATTTTGATTCATGACGGTCCGCGTATTTTTTTTTAAAATTAAAATGATGACAACTGGGTTTCTTTCGCAATTTCTTTTACCAGTGGCGATTTTGCTTTTGTTTCCGAAATGGTAGTTTCTAGATAGAGAGAGTTTCGAGTAGATTTATTTATACAAACCAATTTTATTTGTACTTCTACAAGGGAGAGTGCCTGTGAGGGTCTAAAGTCCCTGAATGATTTTATCTATAACGGACAGAAGAAGCAATGAGTCTACGTGTTTCTAATAGATACACGTCGGTATTAGAACGATACTGGCACACGCCGTGTCGTGTGCAAGTGTAGCCAAAAATATTTTTTATCCAAACAAATACGGGGCCGCTCTTCAAAATAAATATGTCGGTCGAACCAATTGAGGGGAGTGCACGCTTGTTTTATAATTTACTTTGTGGTTCACTAGCCAACAGTCGCGGTACTGTCAACTTGAACTATTTATTTCTGTGTCTTGGAGTAAACATAGATTATTTATCTACATTCCTATTGCCTGTTTTGCTCTTATATTCACGAAAATAATTTATATTCCGAAAAATATTTTTTTATTATTAAGCCGATTAAGTAATACCATCTCACAAAACATGGTTTTGAAGTAATCAACGCGTTTCGTTTAGTGAGTGAAAGATCTGGAAGTGAAATTATATATTTTCTTGTTATTCACGTCCTATAATGGCAAACGATGATTTTCATAGGCAGCAGTGGTCATCTTTCCATTTGGTAGCTTGTTTGTTTGGCAATAAAAACTATATTTTCGGATAGGTACCTACGTCACGATATCATGTTATCCATAACAATAATTTCTACTAATAGATTTGAAAAATAAAAACTTTAAAAAAAATTATATTAGTGTTCGCGACTGCTTTTTGATTAAACCAACTATTTAATTATAATTTTTACTATCAGAACATAGACAACCAGTTTTTTTTTTCAGTAGGTGTATGTAAACGCTCCTTAATTAGATATAAAAACCGACGTTGACCAGATCCGGATCACTTAGGACAAAAAGAGAGCGTGTTTACGCCACGTACCGCGAAACGCGGAGTGGCCATCTCCACATGGGTGACCGTGTGGCCCGAAGCAGAAGCGATGGCGGGTCATACATCGGGTAATGCAGAAATTGCACGCATTGCACGCATCGGGTAATGCAGAAATATTGTTGGCGGACAAAAAAATTAACGAATGCCCTACCACTCCAAATATTGTTGTGACCTAAAAATTGTCTTTGTGAACAGGTAATTCTGATAGAGATAGAAGAGTCGATAGAGAGGGAACTAATTTATTAAAATGTACGTGGCAGAAGTCTTTTGAATTGCACCACACCAGTTCAATTGGTGTTTACCATCGGCCAAGCGTACCCAAGTAATTGTAACTGTTTCCGAGATCAAGAACATTCAAACGTTTATTATGTGTTATACGATATCAAACAGCATTGAATATTTGACAGTACGATTGAAAATTGTAATTTGCGTTCCGGCTGAAATAACGTTTTGTTGAATTTGTACGATGATTTCATAAAAAAAAAACAATGATATTTCTGTCGTTGCTCCATAGACCACTACATCCGTTCGAAGTGCCTAAAGAGTGGAAGACAACCAGCTGGGTTACTCTTGAAAACAATTCCACTCGATTGATATTGGATTTTTATGTTTATTTAATTAAATTATAGGCATTAGAAGAATGGCAAGCGTCATTTATTGAATCTACGTTTGTAAGATAACTAAATATGTAGTAAAGTAACTATCCAAGTTCCAAAAGTATGATTTTATATTTTCCGTGAATTTTTTTATGGCATACATACATACCACATATAAATAAGCAAACGGGCCTTTTTTCACCAAAATTATCACATACTTAGGTGTACTATCACATAGGTATAAATTGAATACTACATAATAAATAAAATAAATAAATATATAGGGACAATTCATACAGATTGAGCTAGCCCCAAAGTAAGTTCGAAACTTGTGTTATGGGATACTAACTCAACGATATTATATTTTATAACAAATACATATACAGATAAACATCCAAGACCCGAGGCCAATCAGAAAAAGTTCGTTTTTCATCATGACCCGACCGGGGATCGAACCCGGGACCTCCTGGGTGGCGGTCTGGCGTGGTAACCATTACGCCACGGAGGTCGTCAAATATCACATAAAATCACATAATTTTACTTATTTTTGTTAGGTGGATAAGTAACGACTGTGTACGAGAAACACAGCGTTCTTTGTTCACCAAGCTTCTCTATCAGGCAGTGTTTATATCCTGTAACATCTTCTATACATATATGAACAAGAATTTAAATAGTTTTTTAAGTACATCGTTGGTAAAAGAAATGTTAATAGTATCAACCAAAATAACAGGAAGCTCCGGTTTCCTTTGTAGCGGAATAAGTGTTTACAAAAGTGTGGTTTTTAATAAGTTTCGAATAGTTTTGTTTGTTTCTATCAAGTGAAACAAAAATAGTTAAGTCGGTGCTTGTTGAGTGGGCAACGTTTCGTTTCCTTTGACGTAGCGTCAGACTAGCTTCTATGAAAATATAAATATTTTTTTATTAACATAAAGATTGTAAAAACAATAAAAAATATTAATAAAATTGAACTATTAAAATAAACATGACAAACTGAGTTTTGTTCTATGTGGTTCTTAAATGTCATCATAGATGGCGTTACTGGTACCTAAGTTCTATTTGGCGCGGTGAAACTTACATGATGCGCTCGGGGTAATAATTTTATATTTCATTTCTATATTTTGTTATTCATATTATTAGGTATTCGTTTAATTAATTTTATTGAAACGTCCAGTTAATAACGAGAATTAGATTTCGTAATAATTAAATAATGGAACTGTAAAATCGTATCTAGCTACGACGCTTCAAAACAGTAGGTAATAGGTATTACACGAAAAGTTGAGAAGTAGTGAACTTATAATATTCTTAATTCTTGCATCAGAACAAAACGACAGAAGGCTGATCTTTAACTTTACCTTAAATAATTTTTTATAATATTCACGAAACTCGGCTAGAAAAACATTTGGAGGCCTTCGTAATATTATAAGCTTTCATAAGAAAATACAATTTCTGCACTTTAAATTCAGTTGTATGTAACGAACAATGGATGCGATGACTTCTGTCTGAATTTGACTTGAAAGGAGTCCTTCACTTGTAACCTATATGTAAAATTCTTATCTTAATTAACCTATGCAAGCCTTAAATGTACGTAGTATTTTTTTTTAATGAAAAAAAATATTTTTTTATCTAATTTCTTGCGTAGCAGACTCGTATATCTGACTTTGTCTTTACTTTTTTGTGACATAGGAGGACAAACTAACTAGCAGGGCATCTAATGGTAAGAAATCTGATCTTTTGTCACGTATTTTTGTGACAGGTACGAGCTGTTGTGGTAAGAGTGGTGGTACCTATATGTAGCTAAAAATCACGATAAAAAAGTACCTACAACCTTAGGTAGGTACTTTTTGTATCGTTACTTATGTAAATTCGCAGGTATTGAGTCAGCCATCTAGCTAAAGACACCTAATTCATCATTATGTTTTAATATTACTTATCAGTGATCATTTTGTTTTTGTAATTTTGATTGAACAGTCGTCGTGTCTTATGTTTTATTATTTTTTTACATGCATTTTTTACACATAAAGATGTACTGTCCGATAATAATCTAAATTGGCCGCAGACGTAGGTAATTGTGATTGTTTTGTTATTCCATTTGCAACCGAGTTTTGTTACCCTTGCGTTGGGCACGTAGGCCCGGTCACGAAGGCTGGCACTAGAGGACGACGCCACTACGCACATGCTCCTCTCCTATATGTAGTACGTTACGTAACGGCATGTTTTAGTTCTTGTGTTTACAGTGGTCGGTCGGTGCGAGCGCGACTGTCGCCTGTCCTGTCCCCACTGCGCATCGATCCGCTCCGCCCAGCGCTCGCTCCTCCCACCTGCCGCCCCCGCCGCCCGCGCGCCCCCTCGCCGCTGGCCTTTGTCGCGCGCCGCCCGCGCGCGGTCACCTGTGTCGCACGTCCTCAGTCGCAAAGCGGCCGCGTCGCGCGCCACCCGCCTCGCACTACGCGTGTTATATTATGACAGTGACGTGATGGAAGGCAAAGAGTACGGTGCGGTTCCCGGCTTGCCGGCCGGCTTGGACTATTTTATGATGCCCCGCGTGAGCCAGCCTTCCCCGCATTTCGACTTCAGAAAATTAGGCGCCAGCTTCAGTGGCCGGGATGAAGACAGGAGCGAGGAACGACGATCACCTGATTACCCGCCCGAGCGCCGCGACCCGCCGCCTGCACCTTGGCCGCTCGGACTCGGCGTCCAGTTCGTCAACCCCGCCACCGGCAAGAAGAGAGTGCAATGTAACGTCTGCCTGAAGACTTTCTGCGATAAAGGAGCGCTGAAAATTCATTTTTCTGCGGTGCATCTACGAGAGATGCACAAGTGTACAGTTGAGGGGTGCACCATGATGTTTAGTTCCCGGCGTTCAAGAAATCGTCACAGTGCTAATCCTAATCCGAAGTTGCATTCGCCGCATGTGAGACGCAAGATTTCAGCGCACGACGGCAGGTCCGCGCAACCGTTCCCATTGTTGCCGGCGCTCGCGCGGCTGCCGTTGCCACCACCTGCGCTGCTTCCACCGGAGCTTGCGGCGCGCCTGCCGCCGCCGCTCAGCGCTACCGGACCCACCCCGCTGCCACCACGAGTGCCCCTCGACGACCTCCGTAACTTCAGTGAAATTGAGAAAATGTATCGCAAGATGCCTACTATGGAAGAATCGTCTCGCGGTATTCTGGACCTCGTTAAACCCCCAACCGAGCTCGAAGAGGAGTCTAATAATTATAGTGAAAATAATGATGATATTTCTGATGACGAAAATAAAGACAAAAGTGAGGCCCACAGTGAATCGTCTGTTGTTGAAAGGCTTAATTATGATGATGAACCGGAAGATTTAAGTGTAAATAAAAATAAAGTTGAAACGAAACCTGTTGCTACAGAACCAGGAACTGGTAGCCGCAACGATCCCACCGCCTCTGATGATAAAATGTCTTCCCTAGTGCCCAACAAACGTAAAAGGAAGAGTGGAAATCCTACAAGGTGTTCTCAAAACAACGAATATAATGTATCTGATGAAGAGTATCAAGGAGATTTATTTAGAAACCTGTCGACACCAGGATCGAGTCGTGCTGAGGATGAGCCTCTATCACTGAAAAAACAGAAGCCTGAACAGTGGGAGACATTTCAGAACGGTGAAGAAGTTAATGTGGACTCTGAATCGGTAACGAAAGTGAAGGCTGAGAGTGAATCGGACGATGAATCGAGTGCACCAAGCGTAGTGCGAGAAGGGTTACGTTTGCGTTCCGATTTGTAC
Source organism: Endotricha flammealis (assembly GCA_905163395.2). Classification (NCBI taxonomy): domain Eukaryota; kingdom Metazoa; phylum Arthropoda; class Insecta; order Lepidoptera; family Pyralidae; genus Endotricha; species Endotricha flammealis. The sequence continues at coordinate 4,454,118 of LR990867.1, forward strand.
ACACCCAGCGATAGTGGCAGTGATTTGCATGCGATGGAGGAGCGCCTCGCAAGGGCGCGATCGCCCTCCGCCAGTAGCGACCGAACTGACGACAGAACCGACATTAATGATCTCGATATTCCCATCGACGACGAGAATCCAGATCGTTGTACAGCCTGTGGGAAAATATTTCAAAACCATTTCACGCTGCGCATGCATTACAGAAACGACCATTTAAAGTTACTCCATCCGTGTGACGTGAACGGCTGCGACGCCGCCTTCCCTTCTCGGCGAAGTCGTGACAGACATAGCTCAAATGTTGATTTACACAGGAGACTGCTTTCTACGGGTACAACCGATGGCCGGGAGCAAAGGCCGCCATTAGAAGTAAACGCTGAGCTTCTAAATAAACTGTATGCTGACATTAAAGGGCTCGCAACGACGCTTGAAAGTTTAAGATATGGTAATGAGGATGCATCTCAATTACCAACTTATGTTACGGAGACAATGAAGTTTTATAGCAGAAACTTGAGCGCATTACAGTCAGGATTATTTCCACAATTCGGCGAACGGGGTTTTTTTCCGGCCCCTTTTCTGATGGGTAACGGGGCTCCACAAGCAGGTGGTGCTCCGTACGGCGCTCCGGCAGGCGCCCAGTCGGCACGAGAGTCGTTGTCGCCGCTGTCGGCGTCCTCGCCGCCAGTGATCTCGCCCGGGAGACTCGACGCCGCCCACGCTCGCCCCCGGGACGACGCCAAGCTGCTTTTTCGCGAGACTTCTGAATCGTTCAAGAAGATGACCTCCCTGTGCGAGCGCCAGGAACAGCTGTACCAGCACCACGTGCCCGTGTCATGACGCGCTCGGTACAACGCCCGCCCCTCCTGGTGATACCTCACTTCCTAAAGCCATCGGCGTGCGAACAAACTGTATATTTAATTGTTAATAATTTTAATTGTGTTAACTCTATTTCGTATTTCGTTTTGTATTTTCTTGTGATATTTAGACAAATATATCGTAATTATCGATCCCACGAACTGTAAGTTAATAGGGATATTACCGCTCGATATCGGGTTGGCGATTGTGGCGCGAAGTGCAATACGGACTCGAATATTATTAAATATTAATGGACTTGCGATTTGATATCGTGTAGAGTATTCGTAATCGATGTTGAAAGTAAACGTTATTATGATCAGCTTCATTTATTGTTCTGGCGCAATAAACTCATTGAGGAAAATATGCATTTGTTTTTATTTACAACAACACGACAATCGGACGTTGGCGACTGCGTTGCTTCCACGGGCCGCGCGCGCCTCCAGCGCTGGCCCATTCGTCTGGAAACATAATGAGAATCATCTTAACTGCCTACACATTTTTTGCCTACATTCATTGTGTAAGTGAAGCCTACAGATTACTCGCAGCTTAATTAACTAATGCAAAACTTCCAGTTTTTGTGTTGTTTTGATTTAGCAAAGCAATGATTTATGGTTGCTCTTTATCATTTGACTTTAAAATAAGTAACATCATAAAGATAAAATCAAATAAAATGTCACATAAACTGCATTAACATATATCGAGTTGGGGAATTAATTCAGTGATATGAATAATCGAGAAACTAGTTTCTGATCGATGAGATATAAGCAGTAGCCGTTTGATTATTCAAATTTATTACTAAAATATTAGTTCGAATATAAAATAAAAGGGATTACCGTTGCCGTGGCAATATATTCTGATTAGTTTCATATAATAAAATAAACATGACTTATTTGTTAATTACATGAATTATGTTTAAAGTCAATAGAACTGAGTTATTGTTCTGGTAATTCATTGTTTACATTTCCACACTTAGAACTAATTTAGCCCGGTGGTGCGTTGGTATGGTGATTCTACCTTCGGCATCAGATGGTGCGGGTTCGATTCTCGCATATCCGTTACCTGGTACCCCTAAACACTATTAGGTAGGTATTAACACCATTAACATTATTTCCAAAAATATTTGTTTCATTCATCAATTCAAAATTTTCAAACGCGTACTAAAGGAGGTGATACAATTCCCTTAGTAGTAAAATAAGCGGGCCAACCAGGAAAGGAAATTCCGAAAACACAGACTGACGTTTTGAACCTTATCTATACTAATATTATAAAGAAGTAAAGTTTGTGTATTTGTTAAATTGTAAGGGGTAATCTCGGGATCTATTGAACTGATTTTAAAAATTCTTTCACCAATAGAAAGCCACATTATTGCTGAGTGTCATAGGTTATATAAAAAACCGGAAAATAAAAAGGCTTTTACGTGGTAGTCGGTTTTGCAAAGTGAATCGGAGAAAAAAAGGTGTACTAAAAAGGATTATTAACATTATGCCCAACGAAGTGGGCACGGGTCAGCTAGTTCTAACTATAATAGTAATGTCTTTTTGACAGGACGTGTTTCGTTGTTTTGGATGGACACTTTCATAGTAGACCCGAAGATTTTAATATGAACGCCTAAAAACTTTTATGAGCAAAAAAAAGTGTTAGCCAGATAGAGTCATAGTTTAGAATAGTATTATAAATATCCTCTAAAATCTGGAATACAAAATTTTTGCGCCAGAGCCTGGGTTTGTTTTGGATCACCTCTTTTATGTAGAAATTTTGGCAGTGAAAATAAAAGGTTTATATTAAAATAAAATATATTTACTAAATTTTAGTTTTTTTTTCATTAATAAGATGTAATAGGTTGTCATGCCATAACTAAGGATAAGCAAACTCAGAATGTAATTGATAGTAATTGTAATTAAAACGGACAGAGATAGAAATAAAAGAAAGAAAGAGTGCTATTACCAGACCAAAAGCAATTTAAAAAGTCAATCGAACACAAGTAATATTATAGCCTGAAACTAACAGTAGAATCTGCCACTGAACATGCTACTGTTGACTTCGAGGTAAAAAGGGCTATTCCTTTAATTACTATTTGTCCATTAAGAATCATTTTTGTTTATCAAAGCTACACAACAGGGGCCCGATTCTACTAACACAAATGCACCAATGGACTCTCAATGGTGTCTCAATCGTGTCTCAAAAGAATGTCGATGGAATAGTTTTTGACATATATTATGGACTTAAACAATAAGTTAAACATTATGTTATTGTTTAAGTCCATAACAAATGTCAAAAACTATTCCACTGATACACTATCGACATTCTTTTGAGACACGATTGAGACACCATTGAGAGTCCATTGGTGCATTTGTGTTAGTAGAATCGGGCCCCAATTATTAACCATAAGAGATTACAATAGTTTTGAATTGTTTTGTATGTTTCAATAAAAATAATTAGGTACCTACCTATAATTTAACACAGAGAAAATATGGACAGCTGACTGAATTTTTTAATTGCTTCTGGCTAGGTAGTAATTCCAGAACCCATTGAACCCAACAAGAACCATAGCCTAAAAACAACAGTAGAATCGACCCATAGTTGACCTCGGGGTGCCCCAAAAAAGTTGTTCCTCAAAGAGCTGTAATTAGTAGTTGTCCATTGCCGTGAGAATATTACTCTAATTGTTGTAGAACTGTTATGATTTAATAACAGGGCGACGCACAAAATGCTAATCTGTGGTGTTCAAAGTAAAAAATGTCCGCCATTATCCGTCCCGTCAAGGTTTTAGGGCTGTCGAAAATTTTTTTTTGTTAAAAATAATGAAAGAAATGTTTTATTAATTAATTAATTGCATGCAATAAAAATTACGTAGGTATTAGGAAATTTTTGAAGCTTTACGCTTACAATAAAATAAATTAATAGATTTTAAGATTAAGTGTGACGTATTTTTATGTAAAGTTACATTATTAATCACCATTACTGATATTTTATCATAAAAAGTTAATTTAAAATATAAAAATATTTTACCGAAAAAAATGTTTGAAAAAGTGTCTTGCTAGTTCTCGGATCGATTTCTATACCAAACTTACTGGATAATAAATAAAATAAATTTGCTTTTTGTGGTCAGTGGTTTATTATAGGTACTCACACATTTCTTAAATAAAATTGTTATGTATGTACAAATAAATCGATAGAAACGAAAAAAATAACAAAAACTAAAAGAACTCAGTTGTGGTTGTCATCTTGGAGGACTGGTCTGCTCGCTTTATTAACATCTACATAATATGTAGTACATATTCGACATATTTAGGATTTGACCATAGCGCTATTTTAATCGACTTCTCGCGTTTAGTGCTTGATTTCTGTATGTACCTGGATCTGTATTTTATTTATTCTTATAAATGTACTCATACATTGTAACAAACGAGTGAAAGAAAAAAAATGCTAAATGACAAAAAAAGGCCGTAACCGGGTTTCTTTCGCCATTTCTTTTACTGGTGGCCATTTTGCTTGTGTCCGAAATGGTGGTAGTATATAACGTAGTTTATTTTCTTTATACATATATACAAATTGTAAATGACAAGAAAGAGTGCATGTGAAGGTCTAATTTCTGAAATAAACGATTTCATTTCATTTAATTTCAATGAATGATCGATACGGCTTAAAATAATAGTACGTCAACGAATGAAAGATGAGCAGGGCATAAAGATATACGCTAGTGTTTTACTAGTTGATAAACAAAATTCAAGTCAATTGCCCTTCGCGCCATATTTAGAAAACATATCTACTTTCCTGCTCACAGTGCTGACCTCTTTTATTGGCACACTGTACCTATAGGTGATTCACAGAAAAATTATGGTGGCAACCCTATTTTTGGCGGGTGAAGTCATTTTGTTCTGATAAATAATAACACGGTGTAACGTTTGACAAAACGCTGCAAAGGATTTAGGCAGTCATTTGTTTTTAATTGCTCGCTTACAGACAGATTAGGGTTGTCAAGTTAAAACGGATTGATTATATTTTGCGTGCGTCGCGTCGTGGACACGTGGCTGACAGTATTTAAATATTTTTATTGTTATATATGAGACTTAATTTTTTTAAATTATAATTATGTATAGTTATTAATAACTAAATCATATTTTTTTGTAGCTGATTTGTTTGATAGAAACGAAGAATGTAAGATATTCAGCCAGTTTCTCAAACATTTCAAGTTTAATTGTACATTATGTCTCCAGCTATCTGTTGCAAACTAGCCATCAGGCTGGAAGTGTAATAAATACTTTTTGATAGATTTATATTTTTTATAATTAATTTGAAAGCTGTCATATTGTTATTGTCATTGTTCATTCTCATCTCTTCTTTGCTTGTACTTATTATCGATCTCTGTTTATTTTTCTATTATATTTTATTTTACTTTGAGCTCTCTTGTTTCCACTTCTCTCCCCTATCCTTTACACTATCTCTTAGAAATTATGAGAAACTGGCTGATAGTTTATTTAAAAAAATATAACGTCGGTTACAATCCACAGAGTCCAAACTTACCAGTAAGCATACACAAAGGGTATCAACCCCAATAATTCGGGGAAGTAATAGACGCAGACATCGCCGGGGGGCGAATGTTAACTTGCTTGTGTAATCTGGTTCGGGTTAGTTTATTAATTACAGTGTGGTTACCCCTTGAGATCTCCATGATATGTGATGAGTAAGTTCGAAATATCATATTCGTCAGCCCGGTTATGTTAACCTATTAATACAATTTTTAATAAAAATTTTTGCAAAACAATTATTATCATATAATAATAACTTGATCAGAGAAGGATCACAGAATATAATTATTATCTCAAAGAATATTATATATTCCCATGACAACGGCACTATAAAGGCTTTGTCAGACATGACGCATATAGCGCCGTGCTAATAGCGTCAATAGTGTTCCGTTTTAAACTGTGATGCTAGCGCCTAGCCTAGTGCTCTGTTTGGCTGCTTGACACCGTTATAGAAAAACACAATTCGACGCTATAAGTGGCGTCAGCTAGGTTACTCTGCATAGCAATCACGATTTTAATTTCAATTCTGTATAATTTCAAATGCAAAAATAACAGCAAATCCGAATTCGTACCATTGAAATTTTATACTTTACTAACTATTTGGTTAGCATACAATCCGATTTCATTTTTTTACTTATACTACTACTATTTTCATTATTTTAGTATTTAGTTAGCGCTAGTTTAGCTGTAAAGAGTACCTAAAATTAACAATCCAATGGCGATCGTGCGGAATTATCTTCAAGAGTAAGGGGGCCGGTTAGCGCGCGATGTTTGGCAAAGCCTTTTGATTAGCTTTAAAAATATTATCTACTTGTGAAACCCGCGCAACTTTGTTCGCGTGAATTTATTTATGCACAGCAGTCCTATTATTCCCGTTCCCGTGGGAATTTCGGGATAAAAAGTATGTGTGTTATTCCAGGTTATAGTCTACCCGTGTATCAAATTTCATCAAAATCCATTCAGTAGTTTTTGGGTGAAAGAGAAATAAACATCTATACATTCATACATCCCCACAAAATTTCGCCTTTATAATATTAGTAGGATAGTAGGACTGAATTAGGAAAGACAATGTATAAATCACATTATTTACGTTATACAGATGAATATAGGAATAATGAAAATGAACAACAGAATCTGGTAATAGTTTCACAAATTACATCAAACACACAAAGTCTTAATTAAACGTTTGACAAAATGTACAGAGACGTATAAATGCCCCGAAGGGAGTCTTTGAGATTATAGCTACATGAGGGTAATAATTTAAACTGTACTAGATATAACATGAGTTTGTTGCGGAAGTATCACCAGTACCCACAACCCGGCCACTGTAAGGCGAAGAAGGAAATTAAGAAAAGAAATTTAAATCCACGATTAAAGGTGGCTTGATGAAAAAGGGTAATAAAGTGGAAGATGTGGATTTTATTTTAAAGATAAAAAATTGTGGTCACTATAATTTGCTCTTCTGCTTTTTCTTATTACTTAAATATATTTTTAAATGTATAATAAAAACAAAACAAATGTTAAAATGGCTTTTAAAAAAAAGGCTATAGTTGAGTTTCTTGCGGCACTTCTTCTCTACAGGCCATTCACGACTAAAATGCTGTAGGATAAAAAAAAATGTTTGACGTGTTAAAGTATTTTTGTAAAAATAATAATAATTAATAATTTATTTATAATTTATTTATTTCTCAAGCAAGTTGTTACAAATACATTGATTCCCAGACTTCACACTAGGATTCCCTGTGTTGTGAAGTCTAGGGCCCTCTTATTTTATAATTAAGTACTTACAAGGTTTGAAATACACAATATACCTAGTTACATATTATTTTAAAACTAAATTGTTCCTTGTGAACATCTTTATCTAGAAGGGAAGATATTTGTGTCTGTCGGTCTGTCAGTCTGTCGATTTAGGGGTGAGTTGTGTAGTGTGTCCATGCCATACCAATCAGCTCAGAAATTAACTTTCATCATCTTCTCGGTGTCAGAATAGTTGTGTCCCAGTAACCACATTTTAACATTTTTTCTGCACAAGAATTTTGATTCTTTATATATTTTGCAGTGTTTGTTAACAAGATTATACAAGAAGGGACCAGTAAAGAAATAGGAACGTTGTGCAAGGGCCGTTCGTGTCTTGGGTGTGATCCATTTAATTCGTCTCTGTGACCTGTCACGTTTTGACACTGTTTTGTGAGCACTGCGGTGGAATCTTAGCACTGTGCCTAATATATACAATTGCCGAATGCTAAGAGTCTTTGCTTCACGGAATAGGTCCTCAGTTGGGTATCTATAGGGTTTATTATAAGCAGTTTTTAGAATTAGTCTTTGGGCTCGTTCTAATTTTATAAGGCTGGTCTTGCATGCGGAGCCCCAAACCACTATACAATACGAAATTATTGACTGACATAGGGTGGTGTAGACCATTTTGGTTGTTTCATAGTCAGCTACCCTTCTTAGTCTTTTAAATACAATAGCCAGTTTGCGCACTCGGTTGCACAGGGCATTAATATGTTCCTTCCAGCTTAGAGTTTGATCTATGATGACCCCCAGATATTTAATTGAAGTAACTTTTTCAAGATTTGGACAATCGCACTTTGAACCAGCTGTCTCGACACAAGAATGAAGTGTTAGCTTGTGATCGTTTGTTGGAAAGGAGCATCCGGTGGCAGAGAACGCTAGGTATTTTGTTTTTCCAACATTTAGGGTGAGGAGATTATGCTTCAGCCAATTTGACACTCTTCTCAGACCGCTTTGGGCAACATCAATGACACTTTTCCAGGAACTTGATTTAAAGATTAATGCAGTGTCATCCGCAAATGAGAAGATTTCAGAATTGTCCGGTTTATGTCTACAGATGTCATTGATATATACCAGAAACAGAGTAGGGCCCAATACACTGCCCTGGGGCACTCCGAATTCAACCTCACTGTGGCTGCTATGGCAGTTGTCAACTTTAACATATTGTTTTCTATTTGTTAGGTATGATTCGAACCACTTAAGAGCCACACCTCGAATGCCACTCAGTTCCAGTTTACGTAGTAGGATTTTCCTTGACACAGTATCGAACGCCTTTGCGAGATCTAGGAATACTCCAATGCATTTCTGTTTGGCGTCCAGGGCATGGGATACTGTGTCAACCAAGTGAGTGACTGCATCCTCTGTGGATCTTTTTTCACGAAATCCATACTGGTGGTCATTGAGAATCTTATGCTTTTCCAGGTATGACATTAGTCTTCTGTTGACCACTTTTTCTAGAATTTTTGAGATCGAGAGCAAGAGCGAAATAGGCCGGTAATTAGAGACTTCTAGAGGATCTCCTGATTTAAAAATGGGGCACACGTTTGCAAGTTTAAAGCAAGGAGGAACAATACCAGTTTCAAGACTCATATTACATATGTGGGCAATGGGAGAAACGAGGTATTTTTTTGCACGTTTGAGTAAGTAATTGCCGATTCCATCATTGCCTGGTGCTGAATCTGCCTTAAGTTTACAGATAATGTTGGAAATTTCATATTCGTCTGTAGGCATCATAAAGAAGGACTCTGCAGTAGTGTTTTCACTGAGAAGTTGTGTATGTGCGTTTGAGAGTTCAGTTTCCGTTTGGTCTAGTGAACTTAGAATATTTTTAGCCATTTTTTCACCTATTGTAGCGAAATACGTATTAACCTTATCCAAGCTGTCGCTAGTATCTGAGGTGTTATTCGTAAGGTGACCTGCGGAAGACTTTTTGGGAACCATTTTGCAAATGGTTTTTAATGTTTTCCAAGTCTTTTTAATATCGTGTTTATTGTCTTGAAGTTTTTGTTTATCATAAGCATTTTTTAGATTCTGTAGTATATTGTTGCAATGATTTCTATACATTTTATATTCCGTTAGTTTTTTAATATCTAGTGGATTTTTTTTGGCATCCATATGCAGTTCGTCGCGACGCTTGCAGCATTTAATAAGACCAGGTGTTATCCACGGTTTCTTTATGCTTTTAGAATTTCTTAGGGTAATTCGTCGCGAATGAAGATTCATTGTAGTTTTTATTGTGGTTATGAGTGTTTGTGTTGCATCAGTGATATCGGTGGAGGCGTAAAAATCTACTTGCACTAAATGATTTTATTTTTTATTTTATTATATTTTAAGGTGACAGACAGTCAGGTTTTTAGTCGGTTTACCCCTCATTGGCTAAAAGTTCGAGAGACCCTCGTTGCCTCCCGAAGTGGCGGAACATGGTTCATATTCCAATAAAATAAAAAAAATCCTGACCATAATATAAAAAAAAAGTATTATTCAAGTTGCTTAGTCGTTCTGTTGATTTTTTTGGAGACTTATCAATGGAGCCAAAGAGATAGGAAATTCAGATGTATAATGTTCTTTTTTCTTTACAAAATGGGCTGTATTTATGAATTACGAATTCTAAGACTCCTCGAAGAATAATTTGTTCGCCCGGAACGTCAATAAGCTTAGCATTGCTTATTAATAATATTGACGTTCCGATAATAAGTTATTATCAATGTGAGGTCGCCGTTGTTGATCGTGGTTTTACAGGAGACACAGCGGTGGGAATGTGTGGTGGACGTGTCAAAGCTTTAAGGTAGCTTTCTACATTTAAAATTAAAAAGAAATTAATTATTTTTCAGTTTGTCCAACATAAAAGAAGTCGAAGTTATCTTTATCATTTAAATATTATTTTTTAATGTTTATAATATTAGTTGAAATAATAATCCTATTCTTAAAGTTACCACACAGATGCGTTTATATCATGTTAAATAATTAATTTACCCCAGAAAATCTTAGAAACCGGTATGTTGGCAAGTCAACAGAGCAGCCCCAGGGCACACTTTAATCTTTCGTCTCTCCTTAAAGTGAGAATAACTAATGATCTTTTTAATCTCCTTAAGGATTCTGTAAGGACTTCAAAGGAAAATGAAAATTATTTGTTGGCGTAGATAGACATTTTGTGCGAGTGTATTTTTTAATTATTTGCTTGACTTTTTAAATAAGAATATTTTTAGGGTTCCGTAGCCAAATGGCAAAAAACGGAGCCCTTATGGATTCGTCATGTCTGTCTCACTGTCCGTCCGTATGTCACAGACACTGTTTTCCGAAACTATAAGAACTATACTGTTGAAACTTGGCATTAAGATTTCCACACAAAAATAGAAAAAAAAAACAATAAATTTTGGGGGTTCCCCATTCTTAGAACTGATGAAAAATGTTATTTCATCAAACCCAAACGCGTGGGGTATCTATATGCATAGGTCTTCAAAAATGATATAGAGGTTTCTAATAAAAAAAATATCCAAACTATGTGCCCCCCCCCCCGTAACTTCTAAAATAAGAGAATGAAAAATCTAAAAAAAATATATGATGTACATTAATTACCATGCAAACTTCCCCCGAAAATTGGTTTGAACGAGATCTAGTAAGTAGTTTTTTTTAAATTGGTACGTCATAAATCGTAAACCGCAATTGCTGTTACGGAACCCTTCATGGGCGAGTCCGACACGCACTTGGCCGCTTTTTTGTATTTTATTTAGTGTCAGTAAACCTTCGTTGCTTCATTTGAGTGCATTTTAATTTCCAATGGGAATTTTGTAAAATCTTGTTACACTTGAACTTTGTGGTAATCCACAAAGTTCAAGATTATGACGTGGATATGACGTGGACTATAGATACCACGTCATAATAAGTTGTCGAATTTTGTGGTAACTTATTAAGTCAGTAAGACACTATTTCGCGACTTGGAACCACTGTGAAAAATTTCAGTGTTTTTTGACCAAGAATTTGTTATAATTGTATACAAATATTATAAAAAAATATTTGAATGTGTAGGTACATATCATCAATAGTAGAAAACAAAAAAAAACGAAAAGAAAACCGTGTGCAATTTTTATCAAAATGTTTCCTGAAATAAAATTTTGTCTTTTCTCGAGGAAAGTTACTTAAAAATACAAAAAAAAAACTTCGTCTACAAGAGCGACAGGTAAATCCTCGTAGCTGACAACAAAAAGCTTACACCAGTGACGTCAGTGTCTTTGATCAAGCCAACTGAATTATTCATGGCACCCGCCTCTATACGCCTTGTCATGTAACTCAAGCATTGGCGCCTTTACCGTATTTATATATTTGTAGATAGGTATAATCTTTTTTTTTATAATTGACTACCAGTTTCTGAAACGCATTAAAATTTAAATTCCACATCTTAATCTTATTAACTGGTCTACTAAAGAACTAAAAATACTTCTGCAGTTTTACAAGTGACATTTTTTATCTATAATTTAATGAGTTATCAAATTTAAAAATGCATTCCAGAAACTGTATGTCAGTTGTTCATAGTAGGACTTGAAAATAAAGTAGGTAGGTACTTACTACAGATGAAAAAAAAAAAATATTCGTAATTAATGCCCAATAAATTGTCAAAAAAGAAAAAGAAAAAATATTTTTATTAATAAATTGTAAAAATATGTATAAAGGCAGAATGAGAACCATTTTGAACTTTTAAACGCCAAATGAAACCTAGGTACTGTTATTATTTTTTAGAACTCAACGACACGATCTCTCCATCTAGGTATCGTAACAAAGATAGCCTACCCCTACCATTGTTCTGACTTGCACAAAACAATGCAAAGTGCGATTCGCGATCGTGTAATTGATGGGCTTGTAGCGAGATAGCGATATGGCGGTTTGCGAGAAACGATGGTACCCAACCCTGACATTGTAAGGTACTATTCAATCACTACTGGAGGTTTTAAATTAAATAATATGATTTATCTTAATTTTACACAAAATCTAGAAAAAATATTTAATCAAGTACCAGCCGATGCCACACTTTTGTACAATAACTTGTCGGAATGTAGGGACGTTTTATTTTTGGAATAATTTTTGTGAGTGAGCGATCCGGCAGCCAACCTCCTCCCCTTTTTCTTTATGTCATCTTTTCTCCATTTTAAACGCTGGTAAAGGTTGTGGTTTGCGAACTTCTTCAAAAAAATAAATAAATAAAATCTAAACTTTATACATAAGCTTTACATACATTTTCTTTAGTTGTATTCATTCGATTCAAGGTACCGTTACATTCTTCAAAATCTGTATTTCTATATACGAATTGCTATAGAAGACAATGACATGATAAAGTTTCATATCCAAGAGTATTTCGGAAAACGACTAAAACGCTTTCAACAAATAGTTTTCAAAATGGCTAAGCGGCATCATAAAACCAAATAGGCATGAAACCATGCATGACTTATGAGGGAACGTCCCTGGGCACAGGAGCGTCAGTAATAGTCAGGGGATGAGATATATGGAGTCAAAAAGGGTTTTTCATGAATAGTTTGACAATAAATTGCGTCATCTTTGAACAGTGAAGAACCGTGACCTTGGTTGTTTTGTTTTATAAGTATTGGTCACTACATTTTAGTTAAAAAATTAAAAATATTTATCCAAATAGTGGGTCCTCACCGACACTTACAAGTTTTAAATTAAAACTTTGGTTTGGAAACAAGGTTACAGATTACTTTAATAGTTACTTGAAGTGGTTTAAAATTAAAATCATCTGCAAGCTACAAGAGTGTAGCTAATTCGAAACTTTTCAAGTGCGTACCTACTCGTTTTTTCCCGATTTTTTTATAGAGAAGACTCATTTTGTTACTGAAATCTAGTGCATAAAATTTCACCTGTAGGTTGCCTCTACGGATGAAAGCGTTAGCAGAACAGAAAATTGTCTTACCTTTTAATTCTATAATAACTACATGAACGTGTCTATATGGACGGATATAATCCCAATGATAATATGTCTACACCATGCAATTTTCGCTTAAAGAATTGACGACTTAATTCATTCCATAAACCTACAAATATCAACCAACAAAAATATGAAACGGAAACAATGAAATAATTCAAAACAAAATAAAACCGCTCAAAGCTAAGCCATTGTGTACCAAGGGTTGTCACTTGTCACATTACCGGCCCCCGTGAAGCACCATTCACATGCAAAATTCACTGAACGCCATTAGAGACAGCCCTGACACGCGGAAGTGATATTTTTGACGTGTACAACATCTATTGCGGGCGATATGTGTAAATTTTATGCTTTTTATAGAATTGACACCGCAAGGGAGCGTTTCAATTGTAATAAGATTTCAGGGTCTGTCGTTTCAATCCTTTTGTGTTACATTATAGGTATTTTAAATTGCCATAATACGTATATTGTTTCTTGATGGGATTCTCGTTTGCATTATGTGTATATTTTTCGCATTTTACATCGGATTTTTCAGTAGCGTACCAAAATTGGCCAGTATTATACAGTTGTGGCAACTGATTAGACAAAAGATCTCCTTCATCATCATAATCTTAGCCACAAAAAGTCCACTGCTGATGCTGTCCATAGGCCGGCCCAAACGCTTCCATCCAGTATGACCGGTTGGAAGACAAATCGCAAGTTTAAATGACTAACAAAATATTATTAATCAATTAATTATTAATTTTTTAAATATTGAAAATTTTGACATTTAGTATAATAAAGTACATGTTACAGATACAGAATTAGAATTAAATTAAAAAGTCTTTAATTTCATAAAAAAAAACTATGTTCAAACAGTTATAAAAGGTCTAATTCAGAGAATAATTTTGTTATTCACTTTTTAAAAATAAATTGATTGTCATAGCTGGACATAGCCCACGAGGCAATGGCACAGAAAAATATTATATTCAAACTATCTAAACAAGTAATCAGGTTAATAGCTCGTTTACACCATTGCGACAAATCGTGCCTCGTTTACTTGTTAAGTAAGTGTTTAGTTCGTTATTTAAGTATGCGATTATATTCTGTGATTGTTACTATTCCCATCGAACTTGTCCTTTCCTCGCAGTAATTCAAGCATTGGAGAGTTCTACAATCATTATTTAATTTTATTTGTTTTATCGCACCCACAACATCACAACACAATTATTTATGAGTAGAAGTAGAAGAATCTCTGTTAAAGATCACTCTGGGCCTCTTTAAACTTGAGAAAATCGGTGGGCGAAACTGCGACCAAGAATAATAAAATAAACTAAAAAAGTGTAAAAACGTAACAATTTCTATAGGACTGTATAATTCATTCTGCTAGACTTTAGCTTATACCAGTTAGCTAAACCAGCTTGTATATTTATAAGTTGCTCGTCCAGTCGGCAACATGTAAACGAGGCTTCAAGTCACCAAGGCGTTTCTCTGTCACGGCGATATCAGTCGATCTGTCACGCTTTCCGTGTTCGTCCCGTGATAACATCTCCATTGGTCACTCGTGACAAGATTTTTTTTTTTACTTTAGGACTTTACTAGTTCCAATCCAATTGAATAATTGATTTGATTAGTTTCGGTGAATTTATGAGATTATTTTGAAAATATGCAACTTACCATAATAATAAAAAAATATAATTTATAATTTCTATTATGGTCCTAATTTATTAATGAACTTCCTTTTAACACATCACTATATAAGTTACATATGATCGTTTAAGCAAGGAAATAATGGTCTAGTATTCAGTAAAAAAAAAAGATTGTGTTGCATGCAAGTAGTTCATCCATATTCAACCATTTTGATATGTGAGACGCGTCGCGCCCTTCGCACCGTACCTTTTTTTTCTACTGACGGATGACTGCTACAAGAGAGGCGCATTTTAAATACTAGACTAGATTATTTCCTTGCTTAAACGATCATATGTAACATGTGTATTCATTAATAAATTAGGACCATAGATATGTACTTAAAAGAAAAACTTTTTAACTCATAAACCAAATCAAAAGTAACATTCAAAAACAATATTAAATGCTATACATAGACGAGTTGTAATTTCAAAAACAGCGGTACACTTGTTTGTAGGACATAGCCCGTTTCGGGATGGGGGAGGGGGGAGGTACAGTTTGGTGGGGGGAAGGGAGTACCGCAGTCGCACAGAAATAGCATTTGACGTTTGTATCCGTGGTGGCGCCTGTTCACTGTCAACTATACAGAGTAGTGCGACTTATAGAGAATGCAATATTTGCGTTACTTACCATTACCAATTTGAAAAATTCAATATGAAATGAAATGAATTTATTTGCACTGAATGTAGTAACAATAGTTATAGGTCGTAGTATTTTGATATAAGCGATAACATTCAGCCAACTGGTGGCACGCAAAATTACAATTTAAAAAATACGATGTCATTATAAATAATATTAAATTATGTCAATTTTGCAATTTAAATAATCATTAACAGAGTAAAAACATTTCTTGACTAGCCATCTAAACAAAAGTGTCTTATATGATTTAAAGTAGTTCTGTTACTTTCTGCGGTAGTTTGTTATAAATTTTTATACAATTGCAGTAGCAGTTTCTTTAAAAAAAATGCTTACGTGTCTTGGATAATAAAAGCCTTCCTGGATATCCGACTTAAATCTGGTTGGTTTAAGTCGGTCAGTCGCTTCTTTACTCATAATTTCATAAATAAACCGGGTTGACTGACAAAAAGGTATATTGATGGTACAGTAAGCAAATTCAATTTTCGAAATAGTGGTACACAAGTAGTCAGCGGTGGTACATCACACATTGCACGTATGCATTGCTTCTGGGATATGAAAACCCTATACCTATGTCCGCCGAGTTTCCCCACAGGAGAAGTCCATAGGTATTTTAAGTTTGACGATACATAACCATGATAAGCCATTAAAGCGGTTTTTTTGGTTGACTTGTTTAGTTAAACGCATACTTTTTTAATGTGTTTTGTGTCTCCAAGTACACTGAGTGTCTATTGTGATTCCTAGGTAATTTACTTCATCTGATTCTGTTAAAGTTTCATTGCCCTAACGTATAGTTAAACTAAAAAAACATGATAAATAGAAAATGTAACATGTTTTTGACTTAAAAAGTCAATTATGCTTGATTAAAGTGAAATTTATTATGACTGTATAGCCCCTTGTAACAGCGCGCGGGAGCACGAAGCGGCAACGTTGCCTTTCAACCGTCCCGAACGCCGCTCGCGCACTCGTCGAACAGTTCGCGTTCAGACGCCATGTTGTTGATACGTCCCACCACTATAACTGGCAGCCCAACGTGCGGTGCGGATCGGTGTTATTATTAAAGTATTTTGTGGCAAAAGTGCAGTATAACGGCGTGCATACGGTTGCATTGCGTTAAATACGTTTTAGTGACTTTTTACGTATTTTTAGTGGAACGCTTTCGTAATTGTACTCGTAAATGACCATATAAAATATGGTGTTCGTTATCGTATTCTGGACTTGTTGTGGACTCGTTTAAGTTTTCGGTGCATTTTGTGTTATAAATAGATCGATCGTTATATACGTTTTTGTTAACTTTACGTATTTTGAGTAGAACGTTTTCGTAATCTGTTTGTGTGTGCGCGCGGAAACATAGGCGACGCTGACCAGATGACCATATATGGTGTTTTTGTCGTCGTGGACTGCATATCGCGAACTCGCTCTTTCACCTCGTAAGGTACAGGCGTCGGTGCCCCCGTGTTACGGAGCTCGACCCGTTGTACGTTGTTGTTGGTTCGGGAAGTATATCTGTTGATAGTCTCGTGTTGCGACCTTTGAGAACTGTGCGTGTTTGTTACCACCCGAGTGTGGTATGAAGTTTTGCGTACGGGGTAGGCAGTGACTATTAACTTTTACGATATTTTGGAATTATAGGCCGTGTGCCGTGTTTAGTGTCTATTTGTTTGGACCTGTGCGTTATCACCGGAGCGTGATATGAGTTTTACGTACCGGATAGGCAGTGACTATTAAGTTTTAGAATATTTTAGTGTTAGGGGCCTGTGTGCCGTGTTTTAGTGCTAATTTAGAACTGTGCGTTATCACTCGAACGTGATAAGAGTTTCACGTACAGAGTAGACAGTGATTATTAACTATTATTGACTTTTATTATAAAAAACTTGTTGTGCAGTGTAGTGTGTGTAGCTTGGTGACATCAGACCTGGTGCCTACTGCTCCGCGATCTGAGGAGCATGTCAGTGGTTCACGCTGCGGCGTGCGTTCGTGCTACACTCTACTACTTCAAGGGACGATAAGTAGCCTTTTGTTTCGCTGTTTATGTACTATTTGTGTTGGACCTTAGATAGGCAATAGTACATAAACCAATTTGTTTTACTATGGACAATTGTTTTTAAAATTATTTTGTGGACATTTTCGTTTCGTTGTTTGTTTACGTACGTACTATTCGTGTTGGACCTTATAGGCAATAGTACCTACTAGAACGTTTTATATTGTGGACAATTGTTAATTTATTGTGGACATATTTTGAATTTATTTTGTGGACGTTACGTATTAGTATTTTCTCGTGTGGACATTTTATAATTTTGAGAACTATTTATAGGTATTCGCGGAATTTCGTACCTGTGTGGACACTTTTAAAGTGACATTATCTTTGTTTCGCAAGTGTATCGAACACTTTAGTGTTAGCGACGTCGTATTCACATGGACTTTGTGTAAATAAGGAATAGCGTAGTCATGAAAACCAGATCCGGTGCGAATAGGGATTTGAGCACTATGGAGTCTCCGGAGACTACTCATGTAGATCAGGCGATGGCTCTAGGCAATGAGTTTGGCTTGCCGCCCGCCAACATCGCGCCGCCCGCGACTCCATCGACATCGTCGCAGTTTGCTACCACTGCGCCAGCGTCGCCCGCTGTGGGGGCTGCGCAGCCTGCGCAGGTGGTGATGACGGATCTTCAGCTATCGCAACTTCTTCAGTGTTTGCGGAACCAGCCCAGTACTAGTACCTCACATGGAGGGAATTTTGCAAAATGTACGTCACGGTTCGATGGCGGGAAAAATAGTGATGTTACCGCGTTTGTTGACGCTATTCAAATCTACAAAGAATGTGTCGGGATGGATGATGACATAGCGTTGCGAGGTTTACCGATATTATTAACTGACCTTGCCGCTACATGGTGGCAGGGCATCAAGCATTCGGTACATACATGGGAAGACGCAATTAATTTGATCAAACAAACTTACGGGCCGCGTCTACCACCACATAAGCTGTATCGAGAAATTTTTAAAAGGGAGCAGAACGTCGGAGAGCCAACAGATATTTTTGTGTGCCAAGTAAGAGCGCTTATGGCACAACTACCAGCGGGAAGCCTATCTGAGAGTGTGCAAATAGATATGGTTTATGGACTCCTCTGCAAGCAGATACGAGAGAGGATTCCTAGGCCTGCGGTGACGACATTCACCGAACTGGTGCAGAAGGCTAGAGTCGTAGAGGACTTATGCGACGAAGGTCGTCAGCAGGATACGGTGCGCAGACCTGCTCAGTACTCCAGCGCGCCGCCCCTGGTTCGGCGAGAGTCTACTTCACCTGCTGCAGCGCCGACTTCTAACCGTAGCTGTAATCTCCGTTGTTTCTACTGTAAGAAGATTGGACACACCCGGGAGTCGTGCCAGAGGTTATTAAAGCGAGGCCCTGTTTCGAAAACCGACCCCGGGGAAGGAGACCCTAAACAGATCACGTGTTTCGGATGTGGAGCGCCAGGCGTGATTCGATCTAACTGTCCCGCGTGTAGGTCGACGAAACCCGTCGAGAATTCGTTTCAGTCTGTATCCGCGAGTAGCGATAATTTAGACACGCGTGTGCGACCAGTAGTGCCCATTGAAGTGTACGGAGCTTCCGGAAATGTTATTGTGGACACTGGTGCTAAACATTGTATAGGCAGTGTTAGTTTTAGAGCGCATTTAGTTAAGTTTAATCATAAGTTTGAAAGTGTGTATACGGAACTTAAATATGCGGACGGGCGAGTATGTGCGCAAAATGTAGAAATGGCGCAAGTTAATGTAACGCTGCGAGGGGTAACGTTGCCGGTAAATTTTATTATGTTGCCGGATGCAACAGAAAGTCTGTTAGGAATGAATTTCATTCAGGACATTGGCATGGTGCTTGACTTTGTTCGCGGTATTTGGTATATTAGACACGATAGGACGCCTCAACGGATGACTTTTGAAAATAGGTCTCGGACTCCGTTGTGTTGTTCGGCTGTGGGGCTCCGCGAGGATGAGGGTTCCCATTTAGGTTTAGACGAACGACGGCGACTGTCTGATCTGATAGATGCTCATGAGGACATCTTTGGTACAGGGGGAGGACCGACTCCCTTTGCAATCCACCGCATAGATACTGGCGACGCCGTGCCTATCGCCAGCCCGCCATATAGAGTAACCCCTGTGAAAAGGGACATCATTAAGAGGGAACTTGACAAGATGTTGGAAGATGAGGTCATCGAGGACGCAGAGTCCGAGTGGGCGTCCCCGGTGGTGCTGATTCCTAAGAAAAACGGTGAGACGCGTTTCTGTGTGGATTATAGGAAATTAAACAGCGTCACGCGTACGGACCGGTATCCCATTCCGGTGATCGACGAATTGCTGCAGAGTGCTGGAATGGGGTGTGTGATGTCGACCATCGATTTGAAGGCCGGCTATTGGCAGACGGTTGTAGCGCCAGAGGATCGTCACAAGACAGCTTTTACGACCCCGTTTGGCACGTTCCAGTTTCGCCGGATGCCGTTTGGCCTTAAGAATGCGCCCGCGACATTCCAGCGTTTGATGGATCGTATGAGATCTGGCCTTAAAGATATCTGTGTCTTAGCATATCTTGATGATATTCTCGTCATTTCGCCGAACCTAGATTCCCATCTTCAGGATCTTCAGCAGGTGTTCGAGCGACTCCGTCTCTTTAACCTAAAGGCGAATAGGGATAAATGTGTTTTTGCTAGACAGCAGGTTGTTTACCTTGGTCATGTTGTGTCATCCCGTGGTATTGAACCAGATCCAACCAAGGTTGAAGCCGTTATGGATATGAAGCCGCCGACAAACATCAAAGAATTAAAAACGTTTCTTCAAACTTGCAGTTGGTTTCGCAAGTTTATTCCGCAGTTCTCGGATATTGCCCGTTCTCTTACAGACCTCACTAAGAAGAACCGACGTTGGCACTGGGGGGAGCCTGAGCAGCGAGCTTTTGAGGAACTGAAGTCGCGACTCTCTTCCAGTTCAGTTTTGCGCCAACCTGATTTTAATGAGCCATTTGTTCTGCGCACGGATGCGAGCGCCTACGCCCTGGGTGCGGTCTTAATGCAAGGTGAAACTTCCAAGGAGGAAAGGCCTATCGAGTATGCTAGTAGGTTGTTGTCACCCGCGGAGCGCAACTATCACACAACCGAGCGAGAGGCTCTTGCGGTTGTATGGGCTCTAGACAAGTTTAGACCGTATTTGGAGGGCATGCGTGTGCGTGTAGTCACGGATCACCAGCCATTGAAGTGGCTCTTGTCTTTAAAAACGCCGAGTGGACGTTTAGCCCGCTGGGCTATGAGAATTCAGTCTTTTGACCTGGTGGTAGAATATACCCCGGGTAAGGTAAACGTCGTCGCAGACACTCTCAGTCGTCCAGCAGATCCAGCTGTGGATTCTAGTTCTAACATCTGCGACATTTGTCCAGTGGTCGTTGACCTGCCTCAGCGAAAGGCAGAGGACCTTAGGGATGCCCAGTACAAGGATCCTGAAATTAGTAAAATCCTGGCGGATTTTGAGAACGCAGATAATCCAAACGCTGCGATGCGTTGGACAGATAGGGGATATTATCTTGCAGGAGGAATTTTGTATCGTTGCGATCCGGAGGGAGAGTCTGAGGAGCCTCAGTTAGTTGTTCCCCAGACCCTGCAGGCGGAGCTCCTGCAGGAACTTCACGACGCTCCTACCGCTGGTCACTTGGGTTTGGAGCGGACGTTGAAGAAGATCAAGGAGCGCTACTATTTCAAGAATATGAGGGCTTATGTGGCTCAGTATCTCAAGTCTTGTGACTTATGTCAGAAATATAAAGCCACCAATCTAAAACCCGCGGGTCTTCTCCAAACTCCGGTGCCTCAGCAGCGTTTCGAGGTGCTGGCCATGGATTTGTTCGGACCTTTGCCTGAGGGACCTAATGGGGAGAAGTGGGTTTTTCTTATCGAGGACACCGCTAGTCGTTGGACGGAGCTGTTTGCACTCCCGGACGCCACAGCAGACACTTGTGCTAAAGTTCTCATCGAGGAAGTTTTTATGAGGTATGGGTTGCCTCGCCGGATTATCTCCGACAACGGCACCCAGTTCGTGTCCACTGTCATGCAGAAGGCGATGTTTGTTTTAGGAGTACATCAGTCCCTGATCCCGGTGTACCATCCAGAGGCTAACCCGGCGGAACGAAAGAATCGAGAACTGAAGCAACTTTTGGGCATTTTAGTTGGGGCCGAACATAGGCGCTGGCGCACCGTCCTGCCCATGGTACGTTTCGCGCTCAATACAGCTCACAACCAGGGTACGGGGCAGACGGCAGCGTATTTGACATTTGCTCGTGAGCTACGTTCGCCGATTACCGTTCAAACTGATCTTAGGACAGTGGTGGCACAACAGAATTTCGTGCCACAGGTTACGCCGTACCTGAAGGATTTCAGCCGTATTTTATACGACGTTAAGAACAGGATTGAGCACCAACAGGACGTGAGAAAGACTGCTGGTGATAAAGATCGCAGGGATGCTGAGCGATTTGAGGAGGGGGACCTCGTTCTAGTGGAGGCCCATTTGCCGAGTAATGCATCTAAGGGGTTTACAAGTAAATTTGCACCGCGGCGTGAGGGTCCTTATCGTGTTTCGAAATGTGGTTCTTCTTCCTATGTAGTTGTTGATGGTAACGGAGCTACCAAAGGCAAGTACCATGTCAGTGCCCTTACTCGGTACGTTGGTTCATCAGAGGTGGTCCATCAGCGCCGTCGAGGCAGACCACCCAAGTCTCGGTCGGGTCGCCCTACCGACTTGGAGGGGGAGGTTATAGCCCCTTGTAACAGCGCGCGGGAGCACGAAGCGGCAACGTTGCCTTTCAACCGTCCCGAACGCCGCTCGCGCACTCGTCGAACAGTTCGCGTTCAGACGCCATGTTGTTGATACGTCCCACCACTATAACTGTCGTATATTAGTTTTGCCCCACCCTGTGTAATAAGTATTTATTTACATAAAAGTATTAATGTACATTTATCTAGTACCCATAGTACAAGCTTAGTTGCTTAGTGTGGGACTAGATGGCGTTGTATGATTCATCCAAGAAAATTTATTTATTCTATGAACATTGGTGCTAATTCTGTCTAAACTAATTTTGACAGGACCAAAGGTGTTGTTGTCCTTCCTTGGTTTACAGTTAGGGACAAGGATAGCAACACTTCTAGTCCTGTCAAAATTAGTTTAGTCTAGTTAAATGTACAACAGAATTAGCACCATTATCTCTGTATACCCCAATACGCTGTACACTTAAGGAGGGCGCGTTAAAATTGAAAATAAATTCCATATCAATTTGAGCGCGCGCCAAGTGCTGCATCGCGTTTGTGTCGATTCGTGACGTTTATGTGGCCACTCGACTCTGTTACATAAAATACACTGTCGTTCTTCTATCGTCGGAAAATTTTAAATGTATACTTTCGAACTCGATTTATGCCCGCTAGTAATAGCTACGACGTTTTATAGTATCGAATGAAAGATGTATAAAGAAAATCGATTAAAATTAAACATTGGAATAACTCAAAACATGTTTGCGAAGGTGTTTTTGTTCTTAATTTCTTTTTACATGTTGTTAAAATGTCAAAATGTTGAACATAATTATCCAAAATATTTTTTATTTGTATATTAATAAGTTACAAAACTAGTGTTGTAATAAATTAAATGTTATAGTTTGTTTTCACATCTTGCCGCTTAAATACAAACATCCAAAGACATTAGAGGAACAAAAAACATGTTAAATGTAGTTCTATGAAAAATAAGGTGTTTTGGTAAAATGGAAGTAGGTAATACAGCATTTAGGAAAATGGTCTAAGACTAACCCGACCGGGGCAGTACCATGCTCTCGCAGAATGTATCAAAAATTGCTGGGAACATTGGTAGCGTCCCTGGACCCACTTTTCAATCGGGACGCTTATTTGCCTGCATGACTTAAAAAAAAGATCCATCCATTTTTATATTTCCACATAATGTAATCAGAATATACCAAGATGTGAATAGTAACTTCTACTTCCTCAATCCCATTACGAAACAGAATTAACCTATCGAATTGTATCAAAATAATATTCTTACATCAAATGATCTGTTATTTGAAGCCATTGGTTTATGTTAGCCCACTTGCGGATACGCACACAATTTATAACTATTTTAAACCCAAAGAAAAACAATCGCTCTGGAATTTATTAGTTCGCGAATATGTCAGCGTCGACTTGTTATTTTATGTCGTGATTGACGAGACTGTTGAGTGTTCGGATCGGGACGGTGCTTTACGACCGGGATTTGGGATAAGGACGGGTTTACATTGTGCAACTTGTTTCAGGCCTTACACGCTCAGTGAAGTTACTGTTACTCGGTAGTAGAGATTACTTAACTGTGTTTTCCTTGTAGGTTCACCATATTATGGACTACCATTATTTGTTTTTAAATTTCTAAATACAAGACTTTCGAAGATAGATCGGCAACCAACGTGCTTAACAAAAAAATGCACGTTAAATGTAGTTAATTCTAATGTAGTTAAATAAAAATTATTTTTCCACGTCCTTAACGTTTTTGAGAGAAATTTATAACGAACCACACAAAGAAACGTGTGTGTGTGTGGTTCGTTAGATAAGTCTAAATCCTAACTGTCTAAGTCTAAGATTACTTCAGCCCAAAAAGATTTTTTTCATTTAGGAATTCCCATGGGAACATAACGAGACTAGGCGAGAAATACAACCATCCGTAGTAGGTACTAAAAGAAATAAAACTTACTCTTAATTATTTTAGAAATCGTTAAATGTGAACGGGAACTTAGATTGGAAATAATTTTATTTTGGATATATCCCAATGTCGTATGAATAACATTTCGATATGCATTCTGTGGTTACATTTACGACCTAACTGAGACTCATCGGTAGCTATTTTTATGATTTACGTAGGTATTGGTCGTGAAATATTATTTGCTAAGTGATGAAAATATACTAGGTATGTAAACATTCATAAGTGTAAAAGTCAAATAGGATTCACTATTAAATACTACTACAATGTTTTTGTCTGTGAAAAATAAATACATATTCCTAGTAACTAGAAAAAAATCGACGTAAAAATAAATTTTGTTACTAATTTAATGTGACTATCTGTCGTTAATTTATTACTATACTTACTTAGTTTGTTTTAAGATAGACGAAAATAAATAAGTACCTACAAAGATTTTTTAAATTACGCAGTGATAAATATAAATACTTAAATAAATATTCTTGGACGAATCACACAACGCCATCTAGTCCCAAACTAAGCAACTAAGCAACTAAGCTTGTACTATGGGTACTAACTAGATTGCTGATAAATATACTTAATTACTTTTTTTTGTAAATAAATACTTGTTATAGGTACATAGAAAACACCCAGACCGAGGCAAACATACATGATCATGCACACAAATGTTTGCCTTGCGCAGGTTCGAACCCGCGGCCCTTGGGATAAAGTGACCATTGCTAGCCACTCGACCACCAGGCCTGTCAATTTTAAAACTAAGATACCTACATCCTTATTATCATTTTTGGAGAAAGAGCATTTATTAAATAGCTCTATCTCTTTCCTATTTAATCCTCACTTCGTTCTTTCTTCCTATTAAAGGTCGACAATGACAGGAACCCTCCTGGTATCCTGTAGAATAGAATAGAATCTTCATTTGCTCGTAAAAAAGGTACAATACTGTTAAATACAAGCTGTTATATAGGCCGCAGTGAACACTCACCAGGTGACCCGCATCCCGCATGCTTGTTTGCCAACCTCATCCATAAAGTAAAATTAGCAAATCGTACCTTGCAATACCAAAACAAAGTATCGAAAACTTGACTTATCACAGTAACTTGAGTGATAAAGAATTTCCCGTGAAATCCCGTGCAGTGAAATTGGGATTGCAGGGTGTGACGGGGTGCAATACATAAATAATGCGCTTGTCCGGCGAATGGTAATCGCGGGAGATTTAACACTTTCGTTGCTGTACTGTCCGGCACTATGGTACAGTCTACAACAGTATATTGGCAATGCGCGCGTCGACAGTTTTTGGTAAACGACACTTTTAGTAGAATTCGTCGCTGTTCGTACGTCGACTACGTACTGTCGACGAGCAACCAATTCCTAGCGCCGTGCATTCGCAACTAGATTGCGGACATGTCAAATAACAGACAAAATTTTCCAAAATAAAAATTGTTTCCTAGCGAAACTCGCGCAATTTCGTTTTCGTGTAGGTATCCCACTTTCTTGTAAGAATTCGGAAAATCATTTCTTATCGGATGCCTAAATCATACAAAGAACACTCACAGTTTCAGGTCTCTACGATCAGCTGTTTAGACTGTGCGTTGATTGTCAGTCAGTAAGTCACTAAGTCGTTCAGGACAAAGCATTTTATATATTTAGAAGATATATGGAAATGTAATATGAATCTTCATCGCATAAAATGTACTCGTACGACGATACAATCTTCGGAAACATTGACAGACGAAAAACAAGAAATAAGGTTTGAAAAGGAACACTAAAAGAAAACTGCCTACATTTTTCTTGACGTAATTCACTTGTTTCACTCTGTCATACATATATCAATGCAAAACAGATGAACGTCGATCAAAACATTCATCGTTCAAATATTGAAACTGTATTCAAATACTGTCACATATCATGTTGACTGTACCCGGATAAGGGGACGCCGCAATGGATGCCGATAATATGGACATATCTCAAAGACACCTATTTTATTCAGTGCGAGGGTAGTTTGACATTGACTTATTTATTACCATCTTGTCTACCCCTTATTTGAGTTGCTTCGTGGGTAGTTTTCATTTTTATTCTACCTTGCTAGTTTGTGAAATTGACAATGCTTTTAGTTTTTGGTTATTTAAGCGGGTGATAAAGTGTTATAAAATTTAAAAAGGTAGATAAAAAAGGCTTTAATTTATTGTATTGCAGCTTCACGTCGATATTCTATGCAAGGGTGATACATTTCTGAAGACGGTCCTGAAAAGTAGAAACGCCATCACCCGGTCAAGTTAATTTATTTTATTAATGCTCTACCACTCTATTTTCTTCCACTTTTCATCAAAAGGTTCTATATCTAATGTTCTGATTTGATAATTTGTTTAAATTGTTTATTACAATAAGTTTAATAGATTTTCATCGGGAAATAACTGAACTGGACAGTTAACTGCCGGCGCCGGTCAACACTTCACAGACACTTTTTTTATTCGCTCGTTAAATCCAAAATAATGCAATTTATGGGTTTACTATAAATTTTGTGGGCAGACATAAATCTACTGACGCTCGTCGGACGTAAGTTTTGTACTCAAAATTTTTGTAAAACAGTTTAAAAGTATAAATATAATACTAGGGGACACTACGGTTTCACTCGCACAATCAGATGGTTACAAAATGATTTGAAATGTTTTGTCTCAACACGTACGGTGCTAATTGTTGTACATTTAACTAGACTAAACTAATTTTGACAGGACTAGAAATGTTGCTATCCTTGTCACTAATTGTAAAAGGAAGGACAACAACACCTTTGGTCCTGTCAAAATTAGTTTAGTCTAGTTAAATGTACAACAGAATTAGTGTAGCATTCCTATGTATGCCTCATGTGTTTTATTTTGACGTCGACTTGTCCAAAAAAGATAGCCAAGGCTGGAGCGAGCGGGCAGGCGAACTAAGCGAGCGGGCAGCCGAACTAAGCGAGCATCGTCGTACCTCTTTTCATACCTATGTTTGTTCACCATTCAATACTTCTAATCTAATATACCTACTTATTTCTAAGTAAATTTATTGTGAGTGTTCCAAGACAGCTGTAGTTTCTTCCGGGACGTCAATAAGCTTTATTAGTTTCAATATCGTGTATTTTTTTTACGTTTAATGTATTTGATTTGTATCGGTGCTATAAAGAGTTTTGTATTTGTAGATATTATTGTTTTTATTTTATTTTATTTATTTATTGCATTACATTATTATAAGAATGTTCTTATAATATCTACAAATACAAAACTTGCTATGTAGCAATTACACATTAGTCATGGCGTCGCATCCTAGACACCTAAGTCCATTCATGGTTCTCGTTATTATCTCGTGATAACATCGTCACGATTGTAAATGTGATTGGAATCATTACAAACAAATTACTGCCAGTAATTACATATTTATGTGTATTTAAATATGTATAAAAATATATGTATATAGCGGCCAGAACCAATGGCCGCTGGGACGGGAAGGTTCTGGAATGATAACGGCGGCCGTCCTTCGCTGCGCTTTCCGGAAAGGACGGCCGCCCACAAAGTGGTCAGAAAAAAGGAAATACGCAGAAAATCGGTGGATGAAGGCCTCTGCCAGCCGGCCATACTGGAAGCGTTTGGATTTAAGCATACGGTCCGCCTGATGGTAAGCAGTCACTGTAGTCAATGGACGCTTGCAACACCAGGGGTATCACCCGCGCGTTGCAGACCTTGTAAAAAGCGGAGCTCTTGAGACCTTACTCACCGTAGGAACACAATATGGCCCAGATCAATGCTATTTTGCTACAATCTCCTGTAAGGTGGAGGCCCTTCCCGGACTTCCACCTTACAGGAGATTGTAGCCAAATAGGGCTGCTCCGATTGAGCGGATTATCCGCTGTGTGTCTACCTCTCTTAAAAATATTAATTATAATACATTTGTTTTTCTGATATCATCTTTGAACTCATAATACATTTATTTTTCTGATATCTCTTGAACGATAGATAGATTTATCAACTCCGCCTACTGTTCGTCTATTTATAACAATAGGGAACAATACTATTTATTATTAGTCATGTTGTTTCGTGATTCCAGTGATGTACATGACGCAGTTCTTTGGGATAATTGTTGGGAAGTCGTGAACTCCTGATAGCTTGCGTAAATGCCTAGCCGCTATGTGACTAATCGATTGAATGTTTCCATTGTTCAGTTCCGGGATTAAGATTCGATTAAGTGACGTAACTCAATGATATGATATGAGTTAGTATCAAGTCGGTGCAAATGTAAGTTGCCTACTTATATAGCACTAGAAACTCGTTTACAAATTGCCTACGTAGCAACTCGTCTAATATTTTTTTTATGACAGAATAAACCATAGACTCTAGTTTTACAAAATAGAGTAAACGTGATATTTTGTTGATAAAAGCAATCATTTCAAGGAAGGCAATGAGTTTTTTTTGGTAAACTTACCATTTTTGATCCTGGCTACACAGGAGATACATCGATGGAAATGTGTGGAGGGCTTGTCCCGATTTTGTGAAACTTACCATAAGAAACTACCAGTTTTTTAACAATAAAATTCTTGTAAGGTTTTGACATTCCTTATTCTTCTTAAAACAAATCTGCCGCGTGAACTGGTGGTAGGAAAAAATTGTGACGATTCGAAAGAGCCTGTAATAAGTCTATTTGAACAAAATTATTTGACTTTGATTAAATCTTAACCCCCTTACTAATAAACGTAGTATAACGAATATATAGTTATTCACTGTTGTGTCACAGTCTTTCTTGATGAGAATTAAATGAAGTGTGAAAGTGACAAAACATTGTAAAACTATACACGCATTACACAACGTTTAGTAAGGGGGTATGTCTTTAGTGGTAAAATAGTCCCTTTAATTTCTCGTATAATGTAATGGAACTGCGCACACAGCCGTGTTCGTCCTTTACGCCAAACGAGGCCGTTCGCACGCGCGCGATTAATACTACTTTTGTAATAACTGTTTGCATATCAAATGCATATTATTACCTGTCCTGCATATGACGCGATAGGTACTGCGGTTTT
Organism: Endotricha flammealis; assembly: GCA_905163395.2. Classification (NCBI taxonomy): domain Eukaryota; kingdom Metazoa; phylum Arthropoda; class Insecta; order Lepidoptera; family Pyralidae; genus Endotricha; species Endotricha flammealis. The sequence goes on from LR990867.1 coordinate 4,483,330, forward strand.
AATCATTGTCGTAATTACTAGAACAATGTCAATGTAAAAATAATTAGTCATGTATATAAAATGCATTGTCCTAAATGACTGACTGCCGTATCAATGAACATCCTAAATAGCTGAGTTGTAGAGGCTTGTTGAGATCTAAAACTTTGAGGACATTGCTCTTTTGTATGCCGTAGGAATCGGATAAAGGATTTTTCAAAATTCCCACAGAAAAGTGGGGCATGCGCAAACGAAGTTGAGCGGGTGTTGCTAGTTTTTTGTATGTAACATTCAAAATGCTATTTCTCTTATGCAGACTTTTCCTGTAATTTAAAAACCTAATCTACACTAGGTTCTAAGTTCCATTTTGTCGACGATTCGCCAATGTTGTCTTTGGTTCAATTTTTTTTATAATATGAAAAAGACTGCCTGGAAAAGGCCCAACTGAGAGAAAATTGAGGGAAAAAAAGTTGGAGAAGGTCTTGCCCTCAAATAGTTGCGATTTTTTTTATATACAATAGATTCCCTGCAGTGGCATGAATGTCTATTAAAAAGAATACGTGCCGTACTGTTTTCTTTCCATTAAAATTCTTTTTCTATCTAAAATACAGTATCATTCTTTTGTGAGTAAACAGATTCAAAAAACATGTTGTTGTTGACTGTACACCTTCGATAGCGTACGCATCTGTCGTGAGATTTCGATGGTAAAGATTGTCAGATCCAAATATGATTAACATAATATAATTTATCGTCTTATCGTCTGTCTGTGCGTTGATGAACATGAGACGAATCACACCCTTTGACCCGGTACCTGACAAATAGCCTATCCGTCCACAAGTTTTATTGAAAAGAAACTCTATTTTACATGCATAAAAGTCTGTTTAAAATTGACATTATCAGGTCTCCGTAGGTTAACTAGTTTTGAAAGTTTTTGTATTTATTTTATTCATTGACGAGTTGAAGCCATCATTTACATCGAATGTACATGAAATATTATGTCCTGTATGTGGCTTTTTTAAATCTTGACTTGACTATATACTCGTGTGACTGATTGCCTTCTGGGAATTTCATCTACGTCAAAACTGTAAGGAATCACCTGCTTGGCCAGGACTTCGTCATGCGGTGACTGGGTCTCAGATCGGCGGCCATGCCAAAGATGCCGACTAGCATTTTCACAAAGGAAATAATAATCTGCCCCACTGCTGGGCAACCCTACCCTTCCACGAGTTCTTGGAAGTTTGGGCGTGAAAGTCCATGCTTGTTCAAGGCGGGTTGGCTTATTGCTCATCTACCAGCACGGATGACCCGTCTAATCTAAATTATATTAAACTAGATGTTACCCGCGGCTTCGCCCGCGTAAAAATGTACGCCTATGTGGGCTCTGTAGTCTGTACCCCTGACAATATGTATACAAATTTTCATAACGATCGGCTGCTTAGTCAAGCCGTGAAGTAATAACAAGCAAACAAACTCACTTTCTCATTTATAATATTAGTATGATAATTTAAATAAAAGTCCGAAATCGATTTTATTTCGTTATTTTGTTATACCAATGACCATTGTGCTATGTAATATTTAATTTTAAACTCTCTGATATTACTATCGAAAGTGTCTGTTAAAGCGTAGGTACTAGCTAAATAGACTCTACTTTCATTACATTTCAGTGCCAATCAAACATTAGCTCATAGGCCAAACGATTACTTATCTAACGCCACTAGTACAATTTTTACAACTCATTCATGCATTCCATTGTATTATACAACTTTTATAAAAGGAAGTCAGTATAAAACATAGTACGCTACACGATAAAACTAATTTGACAAAATCCACTCTGGCCGGAGCGTTTTCAATTAAGACATAAAACTAAATAGATGACCAAAACACCTTTCCATTTCCTATTAAGTCAACTCAGTTTTTTTTTATTGTTAGGAAAATAGTTTCGAATATAGAAACAAGAAAGGATAACACAGTTGCTAATAATTAAACAGAACGGATTTGGATAATTTTATTTTATTGAATTTATCATACTTTCATACTAATATTATGAATGAGAAAGTGAGTTTGTTTGTTTGTTCCTTCACGGCTTGACTAAGCAGCCGATCATTATGAAAAGTTGTATACATATTGTCACGTGTACAGAGACGAACATAGGCTATTTTTTATCCCGTGAAAGTATGTCATTCCACTGGGAAAATATTTTTTCTACTATAGAGGGCGCTGTATGGGATAGGCTATCGGCCAACAGATGGCGCCACAAGTAGCGCTATGGGTTGTTTTGTTGTCAAACGAGATAACGCAATAATGTAAAATTAACGCGAGCGAAGCCGCGGGGAAAAGCTAGTAATACTATAATACCTTAATGTAAGTTTTACTAACAAAAAACTTTTACTTTTTATTTGTCCGAAAATAAACATTTTTTTAATTTATTATTTAAGCATTAAAAAAGTAAGTAGTTACTATATGTACATTCTGGAATTAAATTATATTCAAAATAACACAACTAGGATTTTTAGTTTTATTTTAAAACCTATCGTGTGTCGTTTGAGCGTGAACTAAACAAGTCTCGAAAGAGGATGTTTACCTTATGCCATTTTGACTGACTGAATACACTCGCGTCATCTGTTTAGATTAAAGTCAACGGTTTTCAATCATTGCTTGATAAAAATCAAATTATAAGTAAGACAATTCTCACCGCGGTCCCCGGTCAAAAAAGTCTCAATGCGGGTACAATAAACAACTTTCGTATCACCTATCAATCTTACGTGGTCCAAACAGCGGGAGGCTACCATTAAATTCAATTGTGATTATAAATACAAGACGGTGTTAGTGTCGATTTATGTAAGTTATATTGACAAATATTACTACTTTCTGTCAAATTATTCTCGAATCAGATTTTATCATCTGAAAAGACTAGAAACTAGGAGAACCCGCAAGATCTAAATCCAGACCCTCAGGGGAGTAATCTGCCATGATAAGGAGGAGTCTGCGCGTCGCGATCTGGCTGGCCGATAACACGATTTTTATTTTTTAAGTTTGTCTTTTGTTTTCAATTTGAATATTTTTCTCTTTTGTTTTTCGTGTCTCGTACACAATATTGATTTTTATCTATCTTATTATTTTAACTTCAATAACGATTTTACGGATTTTGCTTAGCGATTTTACCAATTGAATAAATATACATATTTCAACAATCGTATTTTAGGAATGAAATACTGTTGAATTATGCGTGCAAAATTTCATGATGATCGGTAAACAAGAAATAAATTTAATCTCTCTATTAAAATAATATTCGGGACAGTTCCTAATTAATATTAATTTAATTAGATTACTTTTAGCAATAAGGCCGCTTTGTTACATATACGCTAGCCTGTAAGTTCCTATCTACTGTTCATGTACTGCAAAATAAAGCATTATCTATATATCTACTTTACCGATCGTCATGAAATTTTCGAGTCGGAGTCTTAACTCCCGCAAGATCTGTACAAACAATTATTAAAATTTTCACGACATCCAACCAAGATCCAATCATAGTTTTTGTCGATTCAATCAAATATTACTATGAGAAATAAAAGATCATGTACATTGAATACATTCTATATACATTAACGTGAACGTACTACGTATGCACGACAAGTGTGTTAGGTTAAACAGCATTGTATTATCAGCAAAAAAATAAAATCGATATTATTTCAATATGTTAATGTGTTGTGGTGTGGTCACCTGTTTCGACATTGAGTGACAGTATTAATTTCATTCTGTTGTTTTGTTTGTACGCCGTGTATACCACAAACTTATCTGTACCGGTGGCCAAAACTAGAACTAACGAATACGCCTTGAATACCTTGACAATTTACCTTCAATATCTTCGACCCTAGCGCTCCCGCTATCGGCACCAGCAAGCAACGGCAAGTTTGTGGCATTGTAGTCATTTGGAAATTGTTAAATCTTTGTCATGTTGGTATGTGATTTTTTTAAATATCGAACACCCGCGGTGTTACCAGTACAATCTCATTGTTTTCGTTCCCACGAGAATATCGAATCAAATCTGTTTAAAAAATTCATCATATCAACTCAACCCTTAATCATCCCACTGCGGGTCTCCCTTTAACCGAAGGGGATTAGAGCGTACTCTGCCACGTTGTTCCAATGAAGGACACCGACTTGCCTGAACCACTTTACTGTCATTCATCGATAACCGCCGGGACCGAACGACTTAACGTGCCCTCCGAAGCACGGAGAAGCTCAGCCATAAATTATATATATCTGTCACTGTCAAACTAAATAAGAAAAAAAGAGATAGCTTGAGACTTAATGTGAACAAATTAAAATGCGTTTCAGAAACTGGCAGATAATGTTTTTCAGTCAGTTTAAAAGCGAAGAGTACCAACATCAACCCGCAATTACACTTCACCTAAAAGACTATGACATAAAAGTAATATGATCCCTCGATTGTCTCGAATACTATCACAACTCATCGACTTTAAATCTGTGCTTCAAATCGAGTCACGTATTTCATTTCGAACACTTTATAATTACTTGTGATGTGTCAAATTCAATGGTTACAAGTGATAAGCGGTAGGAAAATAAAAATAAAGAAAAATTAAGAGCGCTTGAACATACATACTCGTAGCTTTAGGTCTTTAATAAGGGAAGGTTTGTTTGATTAACTTTTTGCCAAAAAAAGAAAACCTTTGTGCTGGCAATGTAAAAATTACGGAACCTTTATTTGTAGGTACTTAAAAATATATATTTCTTAGTTAATTGGCAAAAAGTACAGACTCGGTGTAAGTGAGTGTTCGCGTTGTCGTTAACTCTAGGATACTAAGTTATATTATATTTTCAAATAGGTACCTTTTTTAGAAATGTGCTTTGCACAACGTTTAAACAACAAAATAAATATTATAACAACAATATAGAAAAAAAATAAAAAATTTAGAATTTAATGCTATCACTTATGTAGAGAGATACTCGTCCGTCACTCAACTCTTGTACCACACAAGTTTGTCATCAAACGGCGCCTACATCATCATGTCACAACAAATTCAAGAATCCCCGACCCGACCCAGTTCCCACAGTAGCCGATGTATACAGACAGACATGTCTCCAATCCAAACGGGTTATACCCAATAATTTATTACCCAACAAGCATAAAAAGTTAGTATTGTGTTGATTAGTCGGTGTGTGGGTGATGGTAACGATCTCTAATTAATTAACTCAGATATAAATCAAATTCGCATTTGGAACCTAGTTTCGAGTTCAAAGTGTTCAAACTTGATTTTGATTTCGTTTTCTTTATTTAAAATCTTTTTCTCTAAAAAAAAAATTTCATAAAAACAAACGAAGATTCGTCTTTTAGATTTTTTGAGATCTGCGAGGCAACCACATGTAATCGAAAATACGGACTAAAGTTTCGTTGAATTCTAACCAGTTTTAAACCTTATTCTACCTAGTAATGACTTATATTAATGTTTCGTTGTTCCGGATGGACTTTTTCTTGGTTGCCCTGCTGATCACCACAACAAAATTGAGATCCAATCGAGACTGAATTAGAAGTAGACTGAAATTAGATAGTCTCCATACAAAAACATCTCGATTCAGGCACCACAATAAGTGCTTGACATTAAATACTGACCTTCTAAGTGCTTCTTCACGCTTTTCAAGGACAATACGTTATGAGGAAGTGCATAATCATTATTGAAGTTATTTCGTTGTGTTTGATAAAAAAAAAGTATTTCATAATAATGTTTTTTGTTAATCATCGTGAACAGGATTTTATAATATTATGCGTGTGTTATCTAAAATAAATTATTCATATAACAAAAAGAAAACGAAAGGTATCACGGTTAACTTTATGTGGGTTTACTTACAATGTTTTACAGATAGCATGGGTACGGTGACATTTGGGATTTGAAGGGAATTTACAGGGAATTAAAAATAAATGTATCATTTATATCATTAATAATGCAAATTTGAATTTACTACTTTTTTTGTAGTCGCTTATTCTTCACTCTTTTTCTATTTCTTTTTGAACTTCGCGGTTTTTTGTTTCGAATAAACATGCGTGGAATGGAATAACTCAAACGTCACCGCACCCATGCTATCTGAAAAACATTTTAGTATGTATTACCGTAATTTTGGATTTTAATTTAAAATTTCGAGTAAAAATGTTTCACGTCAAAAAGAGTATCCATGTTTTTTTTTTGCAAAAGAGTCCATATTTTGTAGAAAGTATGGTTCATTCTAAATTTTATTTTGATAATTTTGCAATGAACAAACACTATTTTAATAATTTTATGTACTTATTATTATTATTATTATGATCGAAGATTGTTATTATTTATTTTATGAAACAATGTATTATTAAGATATTTCCTATAGCTTATGTAATAATATGTTATGTAATTTTATTGACCTTATGCAATAAATAGAAACATATTTGTATTTTTTGTAAGTATGAAACTATGATAAACAAAACAAAAACTATCAATGCAAAACTATGATGATCCCAACCAGTATAAGAACGGGTTTAACATATCTGACAGTAGTCGAGTGGCTAGAAAAGCTAGACAGATTAATAAATAGTGTGTCGTGGGTTCGAATCCGGCACAAGACAAACATTTGTACCAACGCAAAAATGCCTTGAACTTTACGAACCGCAGTCCGAAAGAACCAATTCAAAAAGGGTACCTGGGGCGACTCACATCGCGTTTCGAATCGGTCTTGGTGCGATACGACTAAAGACGCGATATAGGGTCACTTCACGACCTACCAACGCCACCGGACTGTCAAAATAAAAATCAAACAAAATAAACAATAATTAAATGCAATTAACACCAGTTTTACATAAAAATGTCGTATAAGTCTGTTCTTGGCGAGACGAATCCATAATTAATATAAATAAAAAGTTTGACGAAAGAAATAAATCAAATGACTGTCCCCAATGCCCGCTAATTAATTCACGTTTTATTATGCTATATAAACTTTTTTAACTATTAAAGCCTGCGCAGACGAGATGATTTTATTTGTTAAAAAAAATCGCCTATAAATGCATTAAAATTTTATTGATTCTTCTTCAAATTTAAGAGCCACGCTCTTGTCGGTATAGAAGCCTCCCTTTTTTTCTCTTTCTCTCTCTCTCTGTTATTAAGATAAAATAAATAATTTATTCGATTGCAATGGTCATGGTCCATGTATTACAATTTTACAAAATACATAATTTTAACTTACCTACTAACAATTAACGACCTCTGTGGCGTAATGGTTACCATGCCGGCCCGCCACCTAGGAGGTCCCGGGTTCGAATCCCGGTCGGATCATGATGAAAAACGAACTTTTTCTGATGGGCCTCGGGTCTTGGATGTTTATCTATAAATGTATTTGTTATAAAATATAATATCGTTAAGTTAGTATCCCATAACATAAGTTTCGAACTTACTTTGGGGCAAGCTCAATCCGTGCGATTTGTCCCTATATATAATTTATTTAATTATTACAATAGGGAAATTATATTATATGTAAGTAGTGTCTTTGCCGTTTGTAAAGCACTTAAAACTTAATTTATATTTTTAATGAAGAAAAGTCAAGTTTCGTGTCACAGAGCTGGCACAGGAGAGAGGAAATGGAGGCTGCTAAAGACAGAGCCTTATTATTCCATGCACTCAAAAGGCCGGCAGCGGCTCAGGGACTCCTCGGGTGTCTCTCTGCTCCATGGGTTCCATGGGTAGCGGTGATCAGTTACGTCGACACGCGACGAATTCTATGAAAAATGTTTTTTTTACCAAAAACTGCCGACGCACGAAACGCGACCAATTCACATCAGGTGACACGCATGCTTCTCTGCCAACCTCTTACATAAAAAAAAGAGAAGATTTATTATTATTTATTTTTCAATTTGTTGTTTGTTTCTACGTGTCAAATAATCATTAGTTGAAATTAATTATTTATTGGCAACGGCTCTCATAATTATCACAATGCCTCACGTACATTTCATTTTATTATTGTAAATAGTAATCCTAGCTTAGACCGAGGTTAAAGGCATTTTTTCTAATGGGTACCTAAAAATTAAAAACATATCGTTAGCCAAAGATACATAGAAGGTCATACCAATTAAATATATCGACATTAGCATAGTCAGTGTGAGTACCATCAATACTTTGGTGCTTGTGGCACAAGTCATAAGAGGAAAATAGAAAATTCCAACATTCTCAGTAAACTGTGTTAAGTCAACAGATGACTCATAAATGATCGAGAGGAATAAATGTTTATTGCAATTTAGTTTAAACAGTTGTTTTAAATTAATATTGGTCTAAACGGTACTGGTGGACAAAGGCTTCCTTGCCTCCTTCATGAGTTCTTTATACTCATGGTTAGTGGCTGAACATCCATGGGCTCTCTAACTAGGCCTGTGGATGTCGCGGTTGGTATAAGTATAATAATCCGCCGCCACCCTAAGTTGTTACACTGCTCTTGACACCAACCGTCCTCCATATGACGTCAATCTATCGCACATTGATTTTTTTTAAGAAGTGCGATAGTCAACTTAGATTTCACTTGACTTCACTAGTCAGAGGCTTGCACAATTTTATTTTAGTTTATTAGATTAACAATAGTACATGTCTTGTTGAGAATATCACAAAAAATATCATCGGTAACAATGTGAATGTGTATCCGACATAATTCTGTTTATTAATGTGTGTCTCAGAACTACATAGAATTATTAATTATATTATCGGAAAATCTCTGTTGTCTGTTACTAACAACAGGGAAAATTTGTTCAAAGTAAATCTTAGTAATCACTTTAAAATGAAAGAGGAAGTGTCAATTATTGTAATCTTCCTATAGAGGTTACGTAAAATAAATAATTTTAATAAAAAGTTTGTATGTAATATACAAAAGTAACTTTTATATAGAAGTATTGATAAATAATGTAATATCTCTGACTATAATGAAGCCTATATTAGCATACATGTTATTTAGATAGTGTTAATAAGTACTACGCGTGCGTGACCAGTGAGAATATTAACTATGTTTATACCGGTTTTACAAGTAATTGATAAGTCATATAGTTTTATTGGTAAAATGTTGTATAACTTCTTAAAGATGTCTTTTGTGTTTTAATTACTTTATTACATCGTGATGTAACTGAGTCATGGCGCCTGAGCGGTGTCAAAAATAAAATAAATATATTTTTATTATACTAACATTTCCGACAGGAATGGCTTGTTGAGAAGAAGTGCCGAAGAACAGTCTGCTGCATATATACATCTACGATATGCAACAGGATCCTGTTATAAGATCTGCAGTCTACAAGACGAAACAGGAAGAAGTGCAAATATGAATGAATGAATGTATCGTGCGAACTGTAGGGAGAAATTTTAAGACTCTAGAAGTCAGCATGCGTAAAGTGGTGTGAAGCGCGTCATTGTCGCGCTGCTGGCTTTGTAGCTGGCTCATTGGTGTTCTATACTTTTGTGTGGCTCCTGGCTTCGGCCTCAAGATACTGTGCGGAAAGGCTGTTATTGTCATTCTCACTTGTCGGGTAATATATTTGTATTTCAGAATAGTTATCAGTGTCGCATAGACGCCCAACATTTTCGTCGTGACGACGGCTTGCTAAGCGTGTTACGGAAGAACTTCTTATGAAAGTATGTTTCGAAAATAGAGATTGTTTCATTTTGTTTTCAACATGACACGGCTAGTCAAAAATACTAATTTTAACGCAGTTTTTAACATGACACGGCTAGTCAAAAATGCTAATTTTAATGCATACATGCAATTTGATGCATAAATTAAATAGAATACCTGCGTAACATTTCTGACTGTCTCAAGCTGATTGTGCAATATACTATTTTTGAATAAATAAATAAATTTTACACAAATCACACAGCGCCGCCTAGTCCTAAAATAAGCTAGGTTTTGCCTGCTCTTGTTATGGGTAACGATATACTAGGTATTGTAAATATAACTTAAATACATAGAAAACACCCAGATTTGCGAACAAACAGAAATTACATCACATAATTTTTTGCCTTTTTGCCCCGAGTGGGAATCCGACCCGCGTCCTTTGGTGCCGAAGATTCTACCTACCATACCAAGCATGCACCACCCCGGGCTGTCGGTGAAAATTTTCAAGTTATTCCCGCTACCTCTTATGCCTTGCACTGTAATATAAATCGGCAATCCTGACGAATGCTTCGCTCACGCGGCGTCGGTTTTCCACTAAAATTAAACAAATCCACAATGTCGTTATTTTGTCAACGTTCGTGACCAAATCGCGAAGGTCGCGAATCATCATCAGAAATCAACAGGGTTGGCTCGTAATAGTTTTTACTAATATTTGCGTAATCTGAAGAAATATTTTGTTGACGACCTCCGTGGCGTAATGGTTACCACGCCAGACCGCCACCCAGGAGGTTCCGGGTTCGATCCCAGTCGGGTCATGATGAAAAACGAACTTTTTGTGATTGGCCTCGGGTCTTGGATGTTTATCTATATATGTATTTGTTATAAAATATAAAATCGTTGAGTTAGTATCCCATAACACAAGTTTCGAACTTACTTTGGGGCTAGCTCAATCTGTATGAATTGTCCCTATATATTTATTTTTATTATATTTTGTTGTGTGTTCACAATTACATCGTACAGTCAGCTACAGAACCAGGAACCTGACATCCCAAACGAAGTAAAAATTAAGTTTTCTCATGTAATTCTCAATGTACTTATTTATACGAAAATTAAAAAAACTGTAGGTACTAGAGTATTTGATGAAATTTCGTCGAAATCTGATTAGATTTAGGTATACCTAAAAAAACTAATTCTGACTTACCTAGATATTTTCATAATATTAAAATTCACTTTTGTATTGAACTATCTAGATAGATAGAATACTCTTTAATTGCATTACACACAGGAAAAAGTAAAAAAATAAATACTAGGTACTATCTAGTATGTTTTATCAGATTCTAAAATTGTATTTTTTCTATTATTAACTATACGTAATTGGCGTGATATTACTAGAACTAAAAGAGGAAAGCCATTTACAGTGAATTGAATTAAATCGCTTGTCATTCTCACGATGTTAGTAGGAAAATCATCAAAATCATTATTATGTAAATGACAACTTTTGTAATCTTGTTATTTTGTTGATGCTAAATTATTATATAAAATTATTAAAAATTTGAGCAGCACAAAAATTTTACTTATATCACAGCTCGGACACTCCATACAACGGGCGTGAAATAATCACCTATTACTACTACATATGCCAATGTCGTCTGTACACGCGCACACGTATGCGCACACGTATACACATTCGTTCACTAAACGCACACCTTTGCGACTGAGGGCTCCTCGAGGGCTCCTAGGGTGCGGTAACTCGGTTCTGTGCGGGGCGGAGAGTGTTCATTCTACCTCGGGTTATTACTTATTCTATGCTTATACATGACCGATATCCATCAGTATATTATAGGGATATTATAGGCTGATCATGATAGTCAAATTATTTAGTAGCAATTGTTGAAGGCCTATCTGCAGCAGTGGACCTCTTGGGGCTGAGATGATGAAGTTAAATAAATAATAAATAAATATAAAGGGACAATTCATACAGATTGAGCTAGCCCCAAAGTAGTTCGAAACCTGTGTTATGGGAAAGGTTTATATAATAACTCAACGATATTATATTTTATAACAAATACATATATGTATAGATAAACATCCAAGACCCGAGGCCAATCAGAAAAAGTTCGGGGTGGCGGTCTGGCGTGGTAACCATTACGCCACGGAGGTCGTCAATTGTAAGTAGGTAAGTTAAGATTATGTATTTTGTAAAATTGTACTACAAGTTATAAGCAATATTTTTTATTCTATTATTAAAAGCAAAAAAGTTATTTTAAAAGACAGAAGCGTTAATCTAGATAGACCTTATTACGTCTTATGATAAGCTCATGGATACAGATCACAGCCCTACGTTTGATGACAATCACGACATATGACGTCACGAGTCGTGCAGCGATGCAGCCTTCACGGCTGTCACTTGCGAGATTCAATTGTAATTGCGGCGACATCGACATTGGCAGTGGTCGCATTAGTGTTAAATTATATGTTACGCCTAATTTCATATTGGCTTTTGAAATGTTCGTTATAATAACTTATTTTTTTATATCTCTAGTTAAATTACACAATGGAGCTAATTCTGTTGTACATTTAACTAGACTAAACTAATTTTGACAGGACTAAATGTGTTGTTTTGTTGTCCTTGCTTGGTTTACAATTAGTGACAAGGATAGCAACACTTATAGTCCTGTCAAAATTAGTTTAGTCTAGAGAAATGTACAACAAAATTAGCACCATCATCTAGTCTCGTCATCGTCATCTAGTCTCAAACTAAGGAGTTAATTTTTTTGGATTGTATATGGGCCTGAGCATATACGCTACTGCATACGGCAAAGGGAGATATGTTTTTCAGACGCTACATACTACTATACTATACAGTGAAAGAATCGTGAAAACTGTTCAGAGTTCAGACCCAAGATAATATGAGCTAGATACCTATCCTTCGAGTGGTAGAGAGCATTTATAAAACGAGCTAACTCGATCGAAAATGTACCACATTCTCACAGAATATTAAGCTTCAAGTTTTGCCCAGCTAAATTCTTTTATACCAAAGTTTACTAGAATTTAGAAAATTTTACATCTTTTAAATATATCCAATTTTGTATAGGAATCGAAAAAGTTGTAAATTCAGAAAATGATGAGTTTAGGGCCTGCGGATACACTAGTAGGGTATAAAATGGCCCATAGCATATTGCACAATACTAAAAACATGAGGAATTCACAATTCTATTGATTGGATAACAGGGTGTGGCTTAATTATAAAAGAGTCAGGTGTTACTTTCATAAATATTTTTAATATTCAAATATTTTAAATAACCACCAATTATATATATTTTAAATAATAAAAGACAATCACATTTAAGTTGTTGAATGAATCGTTGAGTTATTCAAATAATGTGACCAGTTAATTTAACAATATGAATAAAATTTGCATTTTCACTTTCTATGAGAGATGTTTTAAAAATAAATTTTGATAAGGTTTGAAAACAAAATGTTTACCATTTGAATAAATATGTGGGTACTTCTGAGACAATGCCAAAACCAGGTTCAAAAAATGGAAACAAAAAATTTGCTTGTAAATACATATTATTGGCTATGGATCTTTTATGACATAATTTAATTCATATCTTGCTAGTTCTGCCCAGTTCATACATAAATACCCTAAAGTTGTTTTGAAAGGATTTCATTTAGCAATAAGGCCGCCTTGTTGCGATCACATAAGTCTGTATGCTGTCTACACAACAGAGTATCTTACGCAATGCCTGTTGCAAATAAACCATAATTCTTTCTGTATCTATCTATAAGTCCATCGTCGAAACTTACGAAAAATTTCATGTTATTTCTGGTGGGTGGTCTCACGATGAGACTAAATTAGTAAAACTGGATCACGATTAGAAAATACCCATTAAAACAAATATTCCGAATGAACTAACGTTTAGTACAAACATCTACTGTTAACACCTAACACCAATAGTTCTCGATACATTACGAACTGGTCCATATTCGCGGCCAATCGACACCTGCCCATTAAAATGTACGGCAAACATTATACAAGAGTTACGAAAAACACTGTTAGGGTTTGCGCACACTTTTCTACACGAAATATTATGTCCAATACGGTCGAGATGACGAATGAGAGCAAAATGGAAAGAGAGATGCGGATGATCCGCTCAAATTGCAGCAGCCCGTTTGGGGAAGGACTTCCACCTTAGAGAAGATCGTAGCCAAATAGCATTGGTCTTTGCAATGTTTTGTTCCTACGGTGAGTAAGGTCTCTAGAGCTCCACTTTATACAGGGTCGGCATTGCGCAAGTGATACCTCCGGTATTGCAAGCGTCCATAGGCGTATGCTTGTTTACCACCTTAGTGATATATCATGTACAATAAACAAAATGTATCGTAAGTAATCGGCTCACTGCGTCAAGCCTGCGCTACGTTAAAATATTGGATTGAAATAGAGATTTAAATCAGTGTTGACAAGAAAAATTGGAATGAAACCATGTTTTTAAACCATGAAATGGCTTAAAGGCTAAGGAAGGCGATATCTTCTATCTTCTTTCACGTAAAACCTAACGAATTAAGAAATAACGCTAGAAAGTTAACTAAAGAAGAGAACCAAAATTGAGATTGAACAAATTGTCGTGATATCGTTTTATCTAAGTACTAGTCTGTAGAGACCCTAATTACACTCAAACAGTAAAGACAATGAGCGTGGCGCTATGAATCACGAGTTTGGAAACACTCACTAATGGTATGACCGAGTATACAGACATTGATTAAAATAGATACTGCAAAATCAAAATACAATCGTTTATCTTTGAATATGCGCGGCTCTAGACAAAATGGCAAACGTCATTTACCGAATCTATAGAAACAAAGTGTCAAATATTTTATTTATAGAGATTAGGCCTTCATGGGCACTTTATCTAGTCTTCATCTTTAACATTAAAACATTAATTCTAATTATATAGCAAATCCCTCTATTAACCTATACAAACAATATCGTGTAATAATCTTGCTATTTTTTGTTAAATTTAAACAGCGTTTTTGAGTATCCATATTAGGTTTAGGAATTATAACTGATTCGAGCGGGATCTTAACTTGCCTAAGTATCTTTTAAAATGAATGCTATATGCTATCTGAAAAGCATTTTCGGGCCTTAACTTTAATTCCAGTAGGCCAGTATTTTCAGTTCCGTAGGTTTTCCTGTCAGTCTTATTAAGAAAGTATTAGGGCATGGACAAAAGTACAGTCCAGTGAATTTATTGTAGCTGAGATGATAGTGATGATGATAAGGTATTTTTCAAAGTGATGCTAGTGTTTTAGTGACAATATCTATTACACACGAGTACATATTACAAAAAATAATACATAATATTTAATAAAATTTCCGTTAATAACTTTCGATCGACACGAATTCGAAAATAAATTTTTGAAACATTACAATTTGACAATATCGTGGACATGACTGTGTAGTAAATAACACTTTGCTGAATCTATTAATATTTATATCTGTGGGTAAGACCAAGTCCCAAATTTTGTAACATAAATATGTAACTTAAATAGGAGGCATCGATCAAGAGATATTTCGCAAAAGAATACAGATGCCATTGTTATTTTTGAGACGAGGTTTTATTGAGAACGTATCTAATTGGTTGATGTTTATGCAAATTTAATTGTGACGAAACGTGTGGATTTGGTAAATGGATACATTATACTGCAAAATTATAATATGGTAAGAATGTGTAAGGCGATAAGTCTCCGAAACTCTTCGTCAGTAGACCTGTATCAGTAAGATCTTGTTTATAATATAACTAATTGTTAGTGGTGCTAATTCTGTTATACATTTAACTAGACTAAACTAATTTTGACAGGACCAAAGGTGTTGTTGTCCTTCCTTGGTTTACAATTAGTGACAAAGATAGCAACACTTTTAGTTAGTGACTCCTGTCAAAATTAGTTTGGTCTAGTTAAAT
Source organism: Endotricha flammealis (assembly GCA_905163395.2). Taxonomy (NCBI): domain Eukaryota; kingdom Metazoa; phylum Arthropoda; class Insecta; order Lepidoptera; family Pyralidae; genus Endotricha; species Endotricha flammealis. Next base: position 4,498,893 of record LR990867.1, read on the forward strand.
GTACAACAGAATTAGCACCAATGTCGTATTACACGCTAGTGACGTTACCTTAGGCAGGATCAATGGATAAGGATAGAAAAGATACCAATTTATACACGGAGCAACTACGCCTCTAAAAGGTGTAAACAGAAAAACGAGTACACGACAATTTTTTTTAATTTTCAGCAAATAAGTTTCGTATAGGTACATTAGTAAATTCATTAAAATTAATATTATGCCAATGACACAATTATTGTCACATTTCAGTACTCATTATTTAATAGGCCTCATGTTTATGACCGTGGGAAATAATGTGCTAAATGTTACTTGCTTAAATTTAGTAAAACAAAATTTTATGAAATGCTGAGTTTTTAAATTATATAAGGCTTGTCACCATAACAATGTGATGTAAAAGCAATTAAATTGCGTTGTAATTTAACTAATTGGTCATGCATGGTAGATACCCAACAAGGCTTTTGAAAGAGTACATTATTACCATCGTCTTCATCGACCCAATGCTGTCAACACCATTTTTTCCTCGTGGACCAACCACTTTCGCTTTCCTTCCATCCACAAACAACCCGATCAAGTTCTCTGCCATTCTTTTCCAGAAATTTGCACAACATCGTCGACACAGTCATCTGTCTTCGAAATGTCCAATACTTCGTTCTATTAAGGTAAAGCAAGAGATAAAGAGGTAGCAAATGTTAATTTTATTGTAAAAAAGAGATATTGTAGTAAATTGTGAAAGAGAATCAGGGAAGTAATAAATAATAGTCTAGTTTAAACTGAATATCGGTTTAATAAATCCAAAAAGATTGATTTTTGTTGATGATAAGTGGATTAACCTCGACGTTCCAAGTTGTTACTTTGTATAACTTCCTAAATATTCAAATTAACACAAAATTTCGATTCTGTTTTTTTTAGGAAAATTCTAGTACTAAACTAGAAAAAATTGTAATTAGGTACGCTTCAAATTTAGTTTTAGGCTAATTTTGACCTAGTTCTACTATGAATCTTTCGATAGAAATAGTGACAATAAAGGTCAGTTATTCTATATTAGGTCCAGAATTTTAGCTGACTCAAGCGAGACGGATCTTAATTTTCATAGTTCTTTTAAAATGTATGATGTATGCGATTATCGAAAAAGCATTTTTCATAGTAAATTTGTCGCCTTTGTACAAAATTTTTGCAAAAAAAACTTAATTTGAGCTAACGCCGTGTTATAATATGATTGTGTTCAAATGTTATGATTTTATTGTAAAACAAAATACATATTTAGTTTAGTTGGTTCAAAAATATTACACTGACTGTCATATTATTTATCAGGCCTTCAAAAACTCCTACCGACAATCCATTAGTTTAAAAACTCCAATTTGCTCAAATACGGAAAAACAGTCGCGTCACGAAGTGTGTTAGGAGTATAGCGGCCTTGAGACTCTCACTCTTCAAAAAGGTCACCGTTTAAGCTATTTTAGCACTTAGTAGATTAACGTTAGTTCCGAATTATATTTTAACATTAATCTTCGAGAACAGATGTCTCATAGTCGTAGACTTAAAAAAGGCTATTAATGATAGTCTTCCCAAAAGACGTATTTGCATATTATCTAAGAATGTCTTTTACATTTTATCAGCTACTAAAATAAATCCTAATATCTGTATTTAAGAATGTATCTTCAATGATAGTGGGTTCATTGAATTGTCAAATTTTTTTCTGACTTAAAATCGTTGATATAATTTACATTAAAGGTATCCTTAAACTTAAATACAATTGGTACCACATTTAGTTCTTATGCCTCTCTGAATATGTCGTCGTGGAATGCCTCTTGGTCACCTGCCTCTAGTCTGACCATAGGTAATTATGTTTCATCATCATTTCTCATTGGTACCTTTATATCTAAAGATGTTTTAACGAGACGTTGGCAATTTTTTTTTTGTCATAAATATGTTTATTTTCTGCTTTGTTGAAAGACTAATGATACTAACTAAAGTTTTTGACAAAAATGATCTTAATGTCCGAGGGTCAAAATCAAGTCTAAGTTCAAAATATTGCAACCAAATAATAGATAAATGGTAAATTATTAGACGGGTTTTTAATTTTTAGTTCTCCTTTATAGTGCATCTTCACTTCTGGAGGTTGATCGTCAATTTCAAAAATACATTTAGCTTTTTGCATTTGTAACAATTTTGCTGCCCTAGTTTAATAACAAGGCGTAACGTTTTAACAATAACATTATTATTTCTTACATCTACCATCCTCAACTAAATCCAAAACTTTATCTCCTTAAACAGATTTTCGTGATCCTCAATCAGGAATTTCTGTAATTACCAAAATACCTTTGTCATTTCGATTAACTACGTCAGCCAGTGAAGGTGAATCGAATGGTGTCCGATCACGATTGTCGATTTGATGATAACTATCGATTAAGTATGACTGTTTCTGCGTGTTGTTGTTAAAAATTATTGCTTCCTTAATTAATAGGTATATTAAGATTTTTTGATTTTGTCAGGTGTTGTTAATGAATATTTTGCACGTTTTTAATAATGACTAATTGAGATAAAAAATCGTTGATGTAAAATTTATTAATGTCTAGCAACACGCGCTGCGCTTTATTATTTTTATATATTTTTGGTATGAACTTTATAGTTTTAGACTGAGTAAGTTCTGCAGCGAAATCACCATTTTATTCCACTTACTGTATTTGCATTGTTTATTGTTGACTTTTAAAATCAATATTTTGGCCATTATTATGTTTTTTTGAAAAAATGAAAATCCACATGTGCCACCTATCAATCATTTCAAAATTTCTTGTCGAAACCAAGCAAGTAGCAGAACCAGTATTACTCTGCAGAATTATTTTTTATTTTATTTATTTATTTATTAAGGACCACAAACAAGTTCACAATATATTTTACTGTATATAGTAGTTACAAAGTTGCTGTTACTAATTGTGGACTCAGCACAGTTGGTCACAATATTGTTAACAAGATTATTACAATATGGATCTTCTTGTATTACTTGTTCCAGTTTGCAAATTTTAAAGTTTAAAACAATCAATCAACGAAACATTGAAACGAAGCTCAGCTGACCGAACCCACCCAATAGCAGCCCCACGGCGTTGTATTCTTGTACTCAATTTTATAGATCATTTAAAATAATAAAAAAATACCTATCAACCACTATTAGGCGAGTTCGATCCGCCGAGATACTTGCACATCATAAATAAGTAATTTAAGTATTACTTTTAAGTTTGTCAATAACCAACCTCCTAAAGGCACCACTTGACAGCGCAAAGATATCAATATCATTGAAATCAATGTTGTAATTAAGCATCAAACGAGTCATGGGGTTCCGAACGCCTGCATTAGTCCTAGCAAGTGCAGTCGAGAAAGTCAGTAATTGGCGTGAGGATCTATTATGACATCTTGATGGTATACGATAATACAATTTAGATACGAGTTCGTTACAGTCATATCTATTTTCACAAATATCAAAAAGTAGCATACATTCTAATTGTTTTCTCCTAGATTTGAGGGTGAGTAGATTACTTTCATTCAGTAATTGGCAATAGGGTAAATAGTTGCGTTTACATTTATATTGTATACATCTCAAAAATTTCTTTTGTACCATTTCAAGTCTATTAGAATATTTCTCATATAAAGGGTTCCAAATAACTGCTGCATATTCAAGTTGAGAGCGAATTAGTGATTGAAAGAGATAGATGTAGGTTGAGTGCTGTCGAAATTTAGTGCCCGATCTCATGACAAAGCCATACATTTTATAAGCCTTATTTATGATATTTTCTATGTGTGTATCAAAATGCAACTTACTATCCAAGGTGATTCCTAGATCCTTTATCATATCTACTTTAGCGAGAGTAGTGTTACACAGTGAATAAGAGTACGTACTGATTTGCCTCTTTTTTGTAAATGACATCGCCTTACACTTATTTAGGCTTAGGTCTAGTTTATTCTCCTTACAGTAATCTGAGAAGCGATCTAGATCTTGTTGAATCTTAATATGGTCGGATACTTTGTCTATTGTACGGTATATCTTTAAGTCGTCAGCATACAGCAAAAATTTACAATGTCTAAAGCACCTATCAATGTCATTGATAAAGAGTACAAACAGTAGCAGTAATTTACTTACCTCTAGGACATTGTACACGTGTGTACACAAACAGACATTTATAAGCAAAATAGTATATCCCTTAGTGAATGGATCTTGTGAATGCGTAGGATCCCACTCGAGTTTCGCCAACGTCACCTCTCTGAACCTCAATGTAGATAATATCTTAAATAAATGCGTTTTCGAATGACAAATTGCCATTGGACAAGCAATTTCTATCTTAGTATTCACATGAATCATTCTATTGATATCTGCAAACGATTGGATTTTGGAGAAGGCAAATATTATGATAATAATGATAATACGTTTTTTTTTCGTCTATTCTTTTGGTGCAAGTCAATAATAATCTTTATCGTCAGTTCGTTGGATGGCAGTTTTGATCATCAAATGTGGAATAGATTATTGAGAATATTTGAGAGCTAGTCAAGCCCTCTCTAGTCTTCTTTTCGAAATAGTAAGTATGATAATAAAGAAATTTTGACTGTGTTTCAGAGGATAAATAAATCTCATAGAAAAAAGAAAAAGAATGCTGGCGAACCTAACAAAGTGAACAGGGTCAGGGTCAGCTCTACTGGTAACACTGCAATTATTTTAACGTACATGTTACGTATCTTTTTATTATTGTGCATGATTTTGTCTAAACGTCGTATTTATGTAAATCCAGAAACAGGAAAATCAATAGCATGTTTATCCGATCCATTTTTGGGTTGCCAATGAGTCATTGCGATAGCATCGATGTAAATCAGCATCCCATGCCGGGACTAGTCAATAACGATGCTCATTTTATCAACGTAATGAACCTTTAAGATAAGTTAGGATTAAGTTAACGATGTAACCTACCAGATATTGAGATTGTATTAAGTATCTAATGGATATAAAAATTATATAACATTTTTCTATTGAGTAAACACAATTTTTTTACATGCGCTCTACTTTTTACAGGGTAGGCAATGCGCGAGTGCTACCCCCAGTGTTGCAAGGGTCCATAGGCAACGGTGACTGCTTACCATCAGGCGGACCGTATGACCGTATGTATGTTTGCTACCTTCGTGGTATAAAAAATGACCTCTGGCAGAAGGTGGAAATAAGGAGAAAAGGAATAGGAAAAGATTTAGGCTACTAGATCGCTCCATTGATCGTAAGAAACGTAAAACTGCTTCAAGCCAATTTTAATGTATTCTAAATTTGGTGGTACGGTAGCCTCGAGGATAGGAGGACCATTTTAAAACATAATCGCTTGCACTACTTGTAAGTGGAAATTTTGTCAGCTCCGCCGTTTTCTTAGTTACCAAACTGAGTTTTTGTTTATAAGAGCCACATGTGTCCACTAGATAATAAGAGGTTAGGGTTTGTTCAACAAAATTTGTATTTTATGAATGAGCAATCATAAACTTTAAATCTTTTGTGATGCACTTTCGGGCTATATAATGGTCAACAACAAAACCCGCTATCCTGGATGTTGCAACCAAAAGTCATCCTAACGATGGTCCTGATATTCTCGAGCCGACAGTACTTCGTGTGGAGTTACCGCATTTTATAAATGCTCTTTTTTCTTTAAATTTGTCGGTGTAGCAGCCTCCAGTCTCCTCTCTCTTTCCAGCTTCTTTACCTCTCTATCAAACCAAAATGTTGGATGTTGTACAAATATTAATGGATGGGGATATTATACGACGATATCAGATGTCAAGCAACGTGGGCGCGGGTCGAGTCAAGTGTTAGAACTATCAGTGGGCAATTGTTACAACAGTTTGTAGGCTGACTCAGGCGTTGAGTAAACTACAGTGGCAATCGAGCTTATCTTAACTTATAAAGTTCCGATAATGGTAAATAGATTGATTTTAATGTGGGAATTAATAACCAGTTTCTTAAACTTGACGTTGTATGGTCAACAAATTAAAGAGATAACTACAGAACTAAGAATAAAACTTGTTGCAAAAACACTAGTCTGCAAGTCGTCTGTAGCTACTCTATTTTTGTATTTTGTCTGTATGTGTTTTGCAGATAAATAATATTCTATCTATATAAAGATTTTTATGCTAATAATATAAGCATCGTAATGAAACTTTGTGTATGAATGAATACTATTATTTATTAATATAATTTAAATATATTAATTTATATATATATATTGATTAATATAAATTCGAATAAATCGCTTCATGTAATTTATATTTTAGAAAATTCGGATCATATTAACTGGTCTGGATACCTCTATCATTTGTGCACTCATCATCATAGACATCAAAAATACATGATGACGTTAGAGAGCATTTAAAAGTATTTTTTGTAAATTCTGGGTGAATATTATGTAACGAATTAAGAACTAATAATAATAACGCTAGTAGGTTATTCCTAATCGCGATTATCCAAGTTTCTACACTGCATACGTCAACCTAAAGAAATTTATAAAAAGTAAACAACCGTCGTTGTAGGTCAATTTACAATAAATTGACAGTAAAAAAAAATAGAAACTACATCAATTTGCGGCATGTAAGTAATATTTGACATAGTAACGTAATCTTGAGAACTTTCAAAGACACATATTTCACAAGATCACACCACATTACAGTACATCACGCAAAATACCACGGGCGAAGTCAATTTGGACATAAATCACGACTAGCAAAAAAATGGTTTATTATATCCGCGGAAAGATATAGGGTTCTGTATAATATTATTGATTGGAAAAACGTGTGCTGAAGTTTACGACATATAAATGTTTTTCTATTACATATTATTATATTTTTCTATTTATAATCATGAACTGTATTGCACTTAAGAACTATTATACAGCCCCGGTGGGGAAGGCGAAGTTTAATAAAATAAAAGAATCATGACTTGGACTGATATGTGGCGCACAAAACCATTTTTTTTTAAAAAGTATTTTAGACAGAAAAATTTCAAGTGGGATTCGAATCCACGTCCGTCTCGAAGTGGTCTTTTCAACTGAGCTTCCGAGCTGAGGTAGTAGTGGTGGCGATATTTTTAATTTGTCTGAAATAACATTTTAAACTATGACTGTCATTGTTAAAATATAACACAATGTGACAAAACGCACTACAACAGACGATTGATTGACTTTGAAACAGTTCGTTCAACAAAACCTTTTCGCCATAGTTGGCATTGGCAACAGTTGTGTCGCCTTTTTGACAGTTAAAATGATGTTCAAATACCACAACGGAACCCTAATTACACCGCAGAGTCACACAAGCTCCGTCCAAGGGGCACAATTAGTTGTGATTGTCTCAATCGACGGTCAGACCGCCTCGAGACACTATTAACATTGTAGTAAAGGGAAATAAAGAGCTGTTTACACAATAATGGCTGATTTGAGGTGAGACCGCTCAAATCGGAGCAGCCCGTCTGGGGAAGGACCTCCACCTTACAGAAGATCGTAGCCAAATAGCATTGGTCTCGGCCATGTTGTGTTCCTACGGTGAGTAAGGTCTCCAGAGCTCCACTTGGGGGGGTTGAGAGGGTTGGCAACGCGTGAGTGATACCCCCGGTATTGCTGACGTCTATAGGCTACGGTGACGGCTTACCATCAGGCCGACCGTATGCTTGTTTGCCACCTGTGTGGTATAAAAAAAAAAAAAAAAAAAGAGAACTGTGGCGTAAATAAAAACTTAATATACCCACTAAAATATATAATAATAAATCTTACATTATAAGTACTTTTATATAAAGTTTGTGAACAAAATTATGCCCTCAATGATACATGATAAGTGATTTATATATACTCAGATGTTTTTTATTTTTCATACAAACTTTTGAAAGATCTGACTCATAGCTTCCCAGCGCGACGTGATGGGATGGTGCCATACAATAAAATGATGCTCACGTTAAAACCTTTTAAATGACATATGTTTCAACTTCATACACTCCCGGGGACGAAACCGTCCAAACACAATTTTATCTTTTGTAAGCTATATTCTCTGATCTTTACTTCCCAATTTTTTTTTATTTATTTATTGAAAAGAGCTAATACTTGTGCGCCAAATATTATTTTACACAGCATCTTAACAGAAATTAAAAAATAAATTGGGATAATATTTTTCGTAAGCTATATTCTCTGACCTTTCCTTCCCAATTCTTTTTTTATTTATTGAAAAGAGCGAATACTTGTGCGCCAAATATTATTTTACACAGCATCTCAGCAGAAATTAAAAAAATAATTGTGACAATACTTATTTTTTTATTACTTTTGATAGCAAGTAATAAGAGTTAGTATTAAGAGACATTGAAATCCGGTATGACGCTGCGGAATCGTGATGGGCGATCTCAACAGGTGTACACGTTATCTTAGAACCTTGAACTATGACAGACGTCTTAAAATGAATATGATCGTCACGCAAGGTGTTGGTATTGTGAAGTTCTCTTTAACTACGAAATATTTTAATTTTTTATGTCTTAAAAAATGCAGAATTTCGTATTTTTTTATATAGCCAAACAAATTGTCGCCATCTCACCTGATGTTAAGCAGTAGTGGAGTACACAAGTGAGACACATCGGCACCGCGGACAGGAAACGCAGTCACCGATCAGTCTCACCTTGTCAGCCTGATATTAAAATGAAATCATAATTCATAATAACATTAAAAGCCGTCCTATAGGACGACTCGATTTCTGGAGAAGAGCATCAGCCATTATGCATACTTTCTACTTCCTTTGATCATACGAAACAACAGTGGCGTATCACCACAATTTCACCAATGTTTTGTTAGAGGGTGCTAATCACGCCATCCCTTCTACAAGCTACTATCAGTTCATAGTAAAAACTGGTCTGGTCTTCAGGATATTAAAGTTAAAAAATATTAATTTTTATTTACATAATTTTATGTACTTATCTGATCCATCTAAAAAGTCCCCAAAAACATCTCAAGTCGTTAGGAGGTTAAAAAATATTTATTTTTATATTATTATGTATTCGATTCGTTTTAATTTCTATATAATGGAAAAGTTATAGTGTCAAATTTAGATACGGTCTATTCTTGGATCACATAAAATTTCAATTTCATGGGTTACAAATTTGTCTTCGTCTTCTTTGCAGTAAAACGCAATACGATTATTTTACATTCACCATACATAATTACTATACATCAAATTGAATGTCGTATAAAACGGTAAAATAAAATGTTTCTATAATCCGTTACACTAAACTTGGCATAAACTCTCGAAACAACCGTCAGATTTAAAACAAATCTATATGAAATAAACATGAACCCACAAATCACTGTATTTAGACTAGTTCAAAAACCATCATTAAGCATCATTGGAAATCTTGTGCCAAGGAAAGAAATGTATAATATATTGACCGCCTGACAGAGTAACTAACTTCCCTTTCTATCGTCATCAATAAACTCGGTGTACAAATGCTTGAAACAGTAAACATTTTACACTGTGCACTGACGTGACAGAGTAAATTAGTCACCTTTCTATCGTCACCAAAACCGCAGTATACAAATCTATATTGTACCAATATTTTATAGACTGTGTTACTTAAAATACGTGGGATATTGTATATCTTTGTCGCAAAAGGCAATAGTGAGGTGACGCAATGAATTATCGATTTATAACCTCTTAAATTTTAATGTAATTGAATATCTTTGATAGTATAATTGTTAGTTGCCACTTTGTAACAATATTTACGATCTTGAATTGTTTTAGGCCTGTATCATTGGGATAATTAGATGTTATTTATAGTTTTGTGGGTATCTCGACGTTATTAGGTTGTTTTCACTTGACGTGGGTAGTTGCAACTTTACTATCTGTTATATTTCTGCACTTAGCAAACAGGTATTTAAAATGTTAGCATTTGTATAGGTGAATGCCGTATTTTTTTATTCAATAAAATAATTATGCTTAACCTAATCTCCTTCGATTGAAGGGAGACCCATATCTCTGCAGATAATTATGGGTTGCTATGATAAATTATGATACCTTATTGACAAAAAAATATAATTGAGTTTCATTTAGTATTTCTGTTAGCACTGGCCATTTTGTTTTAAAGTAATTTAAAAAAAAATAGAACTGCAAATGAGTAATCAAATAATAAAAAATAAATTGCGTAATATATCGATAAAACACGACACTAGCATCCGTCAACCGTTGTCTACGAGATTGGCAATCGGGTTTAATGCGACAAATTTGTAATGCGCCACAATTGGGCGCGCCGTGAGAATAAAGTTTTGGCCTCTAACGGTTATTGCTAACATTAATATTTCAGCTTTGACACGAACAGTGTGCTCGCGACTGTACCTCGTTATTATAGATTGTTTGGTGCAAGTTTTGTGGTATAATTCAAAAGAGATTCTACCCATAATACTTTTTCATTCATTAACAACATTTTTCAAAATAATACAATGAGGTCACGAAACACGAACTAAAAATTCTCAAAGTCTTCGGGCTTTGTTAGATGACTACTCAATCCACCAACCCGCATTTTACATTCGTGGTGGATTTCACCCCTTTTTTATATCCATGAATATGAGACACTCATGGAAGGGGCCTCCCTTCCATGAGTGTCTCATATTTGCACTTTTAGCCTAGAAATAATATGCTTATATTTTTATTTTAGGGTGGAGACAGGAGAAGAACGACAGACTCGTTGAGTGAAATTCAACTTTTTTTGGAAATATTGCAATTTCATGTGAAATGGTTATACCCATTTTCTTTAAAATTATGACAAAAGAAAATAAATTCTGTCGCTGCCGTCAAATGACCTATGTGGAATGTCTAGGTTAGCATCGCATCGCCTCAGGGCGAGGCGTCGCGGGGTACAGTTTGAGAAATCGCTGGTTGTCTTATCTGCCACCTTTCAATAAAATGTTACATAAATATTATAGTTTCAATATTTTGAACTATCGCGTTCATTGTAACACTTATTATTCTTTAATAATAAGTATTAGCAAACAGTGTAGAGAACTAAGAACAAAGATAATGTACCTAAGCATCATTATGAAGCTTAGTAATTAAAGTGCCTACAATACCAATACTATTGATAAATGAAAGCATAATCCCTTCATGCAATATTAAAATGTATGAACTATGAACCGTCCGCGCTGATAACTACGCGTTCTAAATTTTCGACTGTCAGCAGCGACGATCAGCGTGCGGTCAGCGCGACTCTAAAACTAGCCTTAGAAAACTTGCATCATATAGACCTGCTCGCCTCTTTCATTGAATTAGCGTAATCTGTTAAGTTTTAAGTCTTTTTGTGTAAAAAAACAATAACGCCACACGACTATCGTTTGCGACTTGTAACAAAAAGCGAGCTCCCACGGTTATTACGCGGAGTGCCGAGCCACAGTGCTAATTGTGCAGATTGACTTTTTGTCCAATTCGCGACCGACTCGCGTTCACGAAATAATCGATTCGTTTTCAATATGGAGTTATTTGATTGATATTTTCCAAAATTTTATTTTTAGATATTTTTATGTTTGACGTTTATTTTCGTCCCATAAAGGAGATGGGAAGACGAAATTCGTGAGGTTATGGAAACTGACAGCTTTGTAAAGGACAAGAAAGGAGGCTTTTTCCTAGCAGTGGCACATAATCCTACTAATCCTACCAATATTTAAAGACGAATGTTATGTGTATGTTTGTTACTTCTTCACGCTCAAATAACTGGGCCAACATTTATGATATGTAGGTAGCGGATACTTTAGATGAACACATAGGGTACTTTTTATCCCAAAATGTACGCGATTCTCGTAGGATTTGGTAAAAAAAATCTGATATAGATGGCGCTGCTGTGCCTAAAATTATCAGCAGCTTGTATCTAATAAAAAAACTCCTATTGTACTTCGTAATTTTAATTCGTAATAGCACTTGGCATTAAAAGCTCCAAACAAACGTCTGATTTAAAATAATAATATAAATCGATATGAAATCACTTTTTATTGCACACAACATTCTGTTAACACAATAAGGTATGACCCACTATAGTTTAATCACTATTATTGAATTTCTCTAAAAACCAGAAGCCAGTTGATCCAAACTTTCTTCGTTTATGTTATATGTCTTGTGCCGCTCGGAGGAGGACAATGGAGAACATTGTCTTCATCCGAGCGGAAGTAAATTCCTAGTTTTAATTGTGTTGTCCAAATCTGAAGCCTCCAAGAAACACCAATGACCCGGGGATAGTTATCCCCGGAGTTGAAACCCGGGCAAGGAGCCATGCTCGAGGCCCGCACGCTCCGTAGGGCGCAGGAAACCAGAGTGAGTGAGTTCTCTAAAAACATTGTGCCATTTATAGTGAAATGGAATATAGAACGTTTCAGACCGATTCTCACATTACTAGTCCCAAAATATTTTTTTCAAAATTTGAAACTACAACATATCTTTGCCCTGTATACCTATTTGAGTCCTTGACTGTACTAATGTTTATACAATACATATCTATAATATAACAAAAGTGTAAAAAAAGTTTGTCTGTACATTGAATATATTTCCAAAAAAATTGTTTAGGGCGATGAAGAATAAGCAATAGAACAAGAATTTCGTAAAATTTTGTCCGTCTGTTTGTATGTATGTATGTTTGTATGTTTGTATGTATGTTTGTACACGCTAATCTCAGAAACGGCTGATCCGATTTGGATGCGGTTTTTACTAATATGTGGCGATTTGCTCAACTTAACATTTAGTGTATGTTTCTTTTCAAAATTCCCACGGGAATCCGAGATATACGCAAACGAAGTTGCGAGGGTTTATCAACGCACAGCCCAAACCGCTGGGTCTAGAGATTCCAAATTTGGCATGTAGGTTACTTACGACGTCTAGGGATATACAAAGAAAGGATTTTTCAAAATTCCCACGGGAAAGCGAGATTTACGCAAACGAAGATGCAAGAGGACGCACAGACCAAACCGTTGGGTCTAGAGATGCCAAATTTCGCATGTAGGGTCCTTATATGGTCCGGACCGACCGGACCGGACCGGAACGGACCGGACCGGACCGGAACGGATCAGACCTGATCGGTCCGGAAGGAATCGCACCGTACCAAGTCCGTGCCGGACCGGACCGAACCGAACCGGACCGTTTTTTTTTGTCCGTCTGTTTGTATGTTTATATGTTTGTATGTATGTTTGCACACGCTAATCTCAGAAACGGCTGAACCGATTTGGATGCGGTTTTCACTAATATGTGGCGATTTGCTCAACTTAACATTTAGTGTATGTTTCTTTTCAAAATTCCTACGGGAATCCGAGATATACGCAAACGAAGTTGCGAGGGTATATCAACGCACAGCCCAAACCGCTGGGTCTAGAGATTCCAAATTTGTAGGTTCCTTACGAAGTCTTGGGATGTACTAAGAAAGGATTTTTCAAAATTCCCACGGGAAAGCGAGATATACGCAAACGAAGTTGCGAGAGGACGCACAGCCCAAACCGTTGGGTCTAGAGATGCCTTTGGCATGTAGGATCATTATAAGGTCCGGACCGACCGGACCGGACCGGACCGGAACGAATCAGACCTGATCGGTCCGGAAGAAACCGCACCGTACCGAGTCCGTGCCGGACCGGGCCGAACCGGATCGGACCGGTTTTTTTTTCTGAAGAAATATATGTTAATTGGTATGTAGGTACCTTATCAGGACCGGACCGGCCGGACCGGAGCGGACCGACTGGACCTGATCGGACCGGGCTCTCTATATATATAAAATTCAAAGTCCTGACTGACTTAACTATATATCAACGCACAGCCCAAACCGGTGGGTCTAGAGATTCCAAATTTGGACTGTAGGTTCCTTACGACGTCTAGGGGTGTACTAAGAAAGGATTTTTCAAAATTCCTACGGGAAACCGAGATATACGCAAACGAAGTTGCGAGGGTATATCAACGCACAGCCCAAACCGCTGGGTCTAGAGATTCCAAATTTGACATGTAGGATCCTTATAAGGTCCAGACCGACCGGACCGGACCGGACCGGAACGGACAGGACCGGACCGGAACGGATCAGACCTGATCGGTCTGGAAGGAACCGCACCGTACCGGGCCGTGCCGGACCGGATCGAACCGGACCGGACCGGATTTTTTTTCATAGATAAAATTCAAAGTCCTGACTGACTGACTTAACTATACATCAACGCACAGCCCAAACCAATGGGCCTAGAGATTTCAAATTTGGACTGTAGGTTCCTTACGACGTCTAGGGGTGTACTAAGAAAGGATTTTTCAAAATTCCTACGGGAAACCGAGATATACGCAAACGAAGTTGCGAGGGTATATCAACGCACAGCCCAAACCGCTGGATCTAGAGATTCCAAATTTGACAAGTAGGTTCCTTACGACGTCTAGGGATGTACTAAGAAAGGATTTTTCAAAATTCCCACGGGAAAAGATATATGCATACGAAGTTGCGAGGGGACGCACAGCCCAAACCGCTGGGTCTAGAGATGCCAAATTTGACATGTAGGGTCCTTATAAGGTCCAGACCGACCGGACCGGACCGGACCGGAACGGATCAGACCTGATCGGTCTGGAAGGAACCGCACCGTACCGGGCCGTGCCGGACCGGATCGAACCGGACCGGACCGGATTTTTTTTCATAGATAAAATTCAAAGTCCTGACTGACTGACTGACTTAACTATATATCAACGCACAGCCCAAACTAATGGGTCTAGAGATTCCAAATTTGGACTGTAGGTTTCTTACGACGTCTAGACGCGTACTAAGAAAGGATTTTTCAAAATTCCCACGGGAAAGCGAGATATACGCATACGAAGTTGCGAGGGGACGCACAGCCCAAACCGCTGAGTCTAGAGATTCCAAATTTGGCATGCAGGGTCCTTATAAGGTCCGGACCGACCGGACCGGACCAGACCGAACCGTACCGGACCGGATTGACCGGACCTGATCAGACCGGATGAAACCGTACCGTACCAGGCCATCCCGGACCGGAATTTGTTTCTGAAGAAAGATATGCTAATTGTTACTAGGCCACGCGGGCGAAGCCGCGGGCGGAAGCTAGTATTATATATTTTTTTAATACCACTAAGGGTGGCAAACAAGCACACGGCCCGGCTGATGGTAAGCATCACCGTAGCCTATAGACGCTTGCAATACCAAGGGTATCACTTACGCGTTGCCAAAACTCCCCCCCCCCCAAGTGGAGTTCTGTAGAGTCCGTTTAAGTCTACAATCACGTTTAAATAACTCCAAACAAAACTGAACCAACTTCCACCCACGCAAATATTCCGAACAAAAGATGTTTCACAAATTTTCCGTTTTTCCCTTGTTGTCAAAGCATACTTGATCCTGCTTAAATATATTGTACGTTATCGTTAGTGGCGTTTAGGGGGTTCAAATCTATGGGAAAGCTACCAAAGCAAACATTTGAAAAGTTCGGCACAATGCCACCTGCGGTCGCCCTAGCTGTCCACTTGTGTTGTGGGGTTATAAATATAGTGTTGATATTACCACCGTTTTTTATCGTAAAAGCGTTTATTATCACAAAACTGCGACAACGCAATTAAAGTTTTCAAACATCAATCGGATTTTAATCGAATTTTATGTACAAAATATTTTTTTATTAATTTTTGTATCAACTTGAATTTATTATTACAAGTATCTACGTACGTACGTAGGTAGATACTACGTTAAATAAAATCCATGTTAAAGAAAATTTATTATAACAGGATCTGAAATTGTTATTATTTCATTTACATACTTTTATTTTTACATTATGTTCACTAAGAATTTCCTCCATTGATTGATTTATTTATTTATTTATTTATTTATTTACTGGAAAACCAACAGCTTACAATCTAAAACAGTTTAGAAAAACAGTATAAAAACAGAAAGCCAATTAAAGGTTTTCACGAGTATGACATTGATATTGTTGTTTCGTTAGATAATTAAGAACGGTTAATGTTACGATTTATATTTATTTATTGGCCTTACGTAATACGTGTTAAAAGATTAATATCCTAAAAAAAGTTACATATCCTATATGGTATCGGCGAAATTTAACGCCACTATCCAACGGCGGTTCCGGTCCAAACATTTTCATTGTATTTTTTAATAAAATATGTCGTCCACGATATAAATAACTAATAAAATATGGTATTAACAACTCAACTCCATATAAATCCAAACTACGGAGGGTTTTCACATACTCTTTTCTACCCTTATTTTATTTCGCGACTCAATACATTCTCTATTTTGGTCCTTTCCCTCAAGTGTTTGCCTTTTCCCTTTGAGGGTCGAGGGTCGGCGAGAAGAATACTGAGTGAGCCCTTTACTTGTGGACTTAAGTGTTGGCCATTTCTGTTTTTATTAGATGTCGCAAGTAAATTGTATTATCTGTTCTTGACATTTCAAAGGAAAAGGTTGTTGAAGTCTGACATTTTTCCTTTGTCAAGTTTACATTCAATCTTTATGGAAGGTTTGGCAGTGTTTGTAGACAATATGCAATGTAACATCATATGAATAGTGTGTGTTCATATTGACATGACAGGCCTAGTGGTCGAGCAACTAACTATAACTACTACCTATATCCCAAAGTCTGCAGCGAACGTAATTGTCATATTAAATGTATGAAACCGAATATCCATTTGTCGCGATACGACAAATCACGGATTTACGTTAACTGGAATACCATGAAATCATAATACAAGCAAAGGAAGATGCGCGAGTGTCTCTAGTTAGATATATTTATAAAAACATTTGTGATTTTATAAAACATAATAATAAATTTAACGGTTAATTAATCATTATAAACCGTGCAGGGTTAACTTTCTTGGAGACCATTTTAACCTGCCGCGGGCGTGTTGTTTGTGACTTACGATGTGACTAACTTGAACGGCAAAGATTAAAACTCACTATCTTGCAAATAAAATATCTAATTATTATTTTTTACTCTGTTTAATGTCTTTGTTCGTTAAGGATAATAATTAATAAATAAATAATAAATAAATATATAGGGACAATTCATACAGATTGAGCTAGCCCCAAAGTAAGTTCGAAACTTGTGTTATGGGATACTAACTCAACGATATTATATTTTATAACAAATACATATATAGATAAACATCCAAGACCCGAGGCCAATCAGAAAAAGTTCGTTTTTCATCATGACCCGACCGGGAATCGAACCCGGGACCTCCTGTGTGGCGGTCTGGCGTGGTAACCATAATTTTTATTATTTTTTTTTATTATGTTTTGATGCGGCTGTGATAGCACTGCGACCAGGACTGGTCTATTGTGATCGCCACATGACTTGTTAGAGCTCACCGCTAAACCCTGCAGCTATGATGAACCGCACGATTTGCTTAGGGGTGAACTCCTTTAACTCATCTGGGCTTAATAAGTGTTTCCCTATATGAGTGCTGCGCCATTACCATTACGCCACGGAGGTGGTCAAGATTAATTATAAGCGGTGAGAGCCTTCCGCTCCCGCAACGGCATAGTAAGCACAGACCGCAATTGGTCGCTGTTTTCGTCGACGGTTTTTGGTAAACAACACGTTTGATAGAATTCGTCGCTGTTCGGGCGTATACGTACTGTCGACGTACGTTTTCGACCAATTAGTCATACAACGCAGCGACCACATATATGTGGGTTCGTGAGTGTCCAATAACAAAATGTTATTCTGTTCTAATTATGTCATCATGAGAATTTGCTTTGTTAAGTTTGCGTTTCAGGAAATTGACATTTAAATGAACATTTATTTTTTAACACATTAAAAAAAAAAATTCATTTGGGTATATGCACATTCTTGGGCATCACAAAAACTCTGAGCTCTCACTAATGAATATATTCACACAACCACCTATTCTCAAATTTTCTGCATGATAAAGTTCCTAAGCATCTTGACCTTCTGCATAATTAGTCATCTATGCAACACCTACGCACTGTTCGAAGCTTTAGGCTTGAGCTTCACAACCCGTATCTAATTTTGAAGACAATGCTAGCATTTAGATATTGTTAAATACCATATTGTGCTGCACTTTAGCTAAATAATGTGCCACGGTATGTACGTGACGGCTCGTATGTATGACGGGACGGGGCAATGTATTTTAGACTTCAAAAGAACCTTCCTATATACCTATACTAGCTGTTACCCGCGGCTCCGCCCGCGTGGTCAAGTGAAAATGTCAATAATTTCGTTGCCGTGGGAATTAAAAAAAAACCGACTATATCCTTGTCAACATCATAAAGGGAATCTCTATAAAAAAATTCAGCTTTTCAGGTTAAGCGCTTCCGATAATTCACGTGTAGTCTAATTATTCCGAATTCTGTGGGAATTTAAAAAAATACCTATATTATAGCTTAAATTATATATAATATTAACTTAAATTTCAGACAAAACACTATCTATACTAATACATATTATAAATAGGAAAGATTTGTACTTGTGTGTGTGTGTATGTTTGTAACGTATAAACCCAAAAACTACTGGACCAATTTCAAAAATTCTTTCACCTTTCGGAATGTACATTACCCCCGGGTAACATAGGCTATATTATATTTTTTTTTAAAATGTGGCTCCTTAGTTAAACCCGCGTGAAGCCGGGGTGGTCCGCTAGTCGTTAATAATTTAATAAGCGCGAATTGTAAGTATGGATTTATGAATGTTTGTCACTCTTTCACTTAAATACATCTTGACTTTTCTTGTAATTTTATAGGTACACAAATATGTAGTTTACAACTTGGATTAACATATACAGCGTAGTTTTTATTGCAGTTGTAAGTCCAGGGACATTAATGTGCACATATCTCGGCTACATAAAAGGATAAAAATGTTTCTTTTAAATATGTTCCTTTAATTAAATATTTAATTTTAAATAGTTAATTTAAGAATCTTTTAGTAACATACAATATGCAATATATTTAATTTTAAATAGTTAATTTAAGAATCTTTTAGTAACATACAATATGCAATAGGAGAAACAAGCAAGATGTAAGTCTTGCTTGTTTCTCCTATTGCATATTTAAAATAAAAATGTTATAATTAAATTAAACATAAAACAGAGTCAGCTTACATACTGACACAGTTACAGATTTTTTTAATATACACTGAGCGTCAAGAATAAGTAGTACAGTTTTAAAATTGCAATATGTCTTAAACTACAGAAGCTAGACCTTTGAAATAAAAAAAAGTTAAAAGACAATTTCATTTCATTTAATAAAAACTTCATGCATAATATCGTCTTTTATAGATTGATTTTTATTTCAAAACTCTAACTTCTATAGTTTAAGAGTAATTGCAATTTTAAAACTGGAGGGCTACTACGAAACGTAAATCCGATATTTCGGCCGAAGTATCGGAAGAATTTTAACCGTGAAATACAAGGTATTTCATGGTTATTTTAGTAATTCCTTGAATTCTATCCATGAAATACCTTGTACTTTATGGTTATTTTAGTAGTTCATTGAATTATAATCATGAAATAACTTGTATTTCACGGTTAAAATTCTTCCGATACTTCGGCCGAAGTATCGGATTTACGTTTCGTAGTAGCCCTCCTGTACCTACTACTTATTTTTGACGCCCAGTGTATATTAGAATTAATGTGGAATTGAGTTTAAAATGCCTTAGTAGCCAATTAGTCCTTACAGACGGTTTGCAAAACGCATTGTAATTTTAAGTAGCGAAGCCGCGCAACTTCGTTTGCTTGTATCCCGCTTTCCCGTGGGAATTTTGGAATTTATAATACTTAAAAACCTTCCCCTTGAATCAGTCTATCTATTAAAAAAAACCGCATCAAAATCCTATGTACCTAAAGATTCTACAAGTCTCATGTTATCTCTTTTTTCAGTGACAGATATAATGTGTCGTTAACTAACTAATTTTTATAAGAACAATATTGTAACGATGTACAGAAAAACCCATTAGGGTTTATGTGACATCGATGTTACGTAATAATAACGATTGTAATTTCTAGTATGTTTATAAAATAAATAAATAAATAACTTTAAAAATGCGTTTCAGAAACCGGCTATTACGGCAACATTGATTTACAAAAGTGTATTCCTAATTACAGGAGCTCATTTGTCCTTCTCTGGTAACAGCACGACTGCCACGGTTAGTTGCACTATCACGGATTTGTATAAAATTAGTCTTTCACGAAAATAACAGCACTCATTTGCTACTTGTTGCAACAGGGTTTAGTCGTGACGGTGGTTAACTGTTTGACATTTAACTGAGAATCCCTTGTCCGATGTCTTTCAATAAAGAAGGACCTTATATTGATACACTAGCGCCCCTTCCCAGTAGGGCTACTACGATACGTAAATCCGATACTTCGGCCGAAGTATCTTTTTCATGGTTATTTTATTAATTCCTTGAATTGTATGCATGAAATACCTTGTACTTTATGATTATTTTAGTAGATCGTTGAATTATAACCATGATATACCTTGTATTCGAAGTTTAAAATTCTTCCGATACTTCAGCCGAAGTATCGGATTTACGGTTCGTAGTAGCCCTCCGATTCGCACGCGTTTTACTATGGATCCTTATTTTTTTCGAAAATATAATACAGCCTATGGAGCCTATGTTACTCGGCGAAAGGGTACCTTCCCAACGGTGTAAGAATTTTTGAAATCGGTCCAGTACTTTTTTAGTTTATTCATTACAAACATACATACATACACACATACATACACACCCAGCCACACACACACACAACCACACACACAAAATACAAATCTTTCCTCTCTTTAATATTAGTTGTAGATTAAAAAAGGGTTTTAAACACCACAATTTTGTGTAATGTGTGGTTTTAGAAATTAAAAAAAAGTCAATTCATCAAATATTTTTACTTATTTGAGTTCAGTTCATCATCGTCATCTCGACCATAAAATGTTCACTGCTGGACATAGGATACCTCTTCCGGTTCCTATACGGCTGGCAGTGCCCTGCATCATACAATACAATCTCTTTTGAATCGTCTTTTTTTATACCACAAAGTTGGTAAACAGGCATACGGCCCTCCTGATGATAAGCATCACCGTAGCCTATAGACGCTTGCAATACCGGGGGTATCACACACGCGTTGCCAACTCTCCCAACCCCCCCAAGTGGAGCTCTGGTGACCTTACTCACCGTAGGAACACAACATGGCCGAGACCAATGCTATTTGGCTACGATCTTCTGTAAGGTCGAGGGGAGGTTCTTTCCCACGTCTTTCCTTATTATGCCACTAGTTCAGTCGGCAGATTTGTACAGACTTTAGTCGCCTCTCTACGGACACCTATGGAAGGAGACGTGTATAATAAACAGGTATATTTTCTTAAACTAAAACAAGACGTATTAAGGGGGTTGGTCACTACAATAATGATTAAGTATCCGATACGACGACCTAAAACATAAACAATATAGAATGTAATACGCAATATGTCAGCAGTATAACACCGCCTAATCTATACTTAACAATCTAAGTACACCATTATTCTAATACAAAACAATAATTCGCTTCAAAGCGCATGGCATTAAGAAATTATTAGGTTCGGCTTGTATCCGCGTAAGGGCTCCAGGCCTTAAGGGCCAGTGCAGGCTGGCAGCTGGCACTTTGGCAGGTTGTTATTACACTTGAAGGCGATATTGTTGGCGGATCGGAAGTGTAATGTTTTGAAGGATTGTAAGACACTGTACATAGTGATGTATAGAGAAAAAAAGAATTCACACAATCGCCTGATTTAAATATTAATCGTAATGAAATTAATAACAATTATTGAATTTCACTGAAAATCTTGTACCAAGTATAGTGGAAGGAGATAGCGAATTCACTTGTAGAGTCTGGCTGGTTTCATGACGTTTGAAAACGTTATGTTTTTCAGACTACCTGATTGTGACAAAACCTACTGTCACCACACAGAAAGAATCTCATTAATGATATAAAATCTCTGTGACTATCACAGTTAACAGTTGGGACACAAAAATAATATTTATTGAATTTATGATTACGTAATTTCCGTTCAATCATAACGAAATATTAAACAGAGATAGCAAAGTTTTTTTTTCATTATTTCCTGAAAATCTTATATTGCATTTCAGTAACATATTGTTGTTACGTCTGCCCACCCCCTTAGCCACTCCTAGCAAGACAAGAGACGTATAAGCCCATCTACACGTGGGCGCAGCCGCGGGCCCCCATTCTCCGCTTTTCATTTGCCAACCTCTGAAATAGGCAGAATTTGTAAGCCTTTTTAGTGAAAAGCCGTAGGTAATTAAGACTTGCTGTATGATTGAATAAGAGATTTTTTTACAGAAATATAATTTCGAGTTTCTTTTGTTTGTTTTATACGTTTTATGTGGATTACGGCTTATTCATACTAGATAACTTTTAGTCGCGTTCGGCGATTTGAATGAATTTAGCTGGAAAAATCGCCTATCACCGCGACTATAACAATCTGTTTAAAAATGACGATTTGGTCTTTTTCTCCCAATTCTTTAACCACTCAGATTGTCATCCGGTTTTATCGATACACATTTTATTTGCGACATGTTTAACAAATTCGGAGATTATAACGAGATTAATTTAAATAATTTTAAATATAAACTGTAAGCTACGATACGATAGAGAATGAACCAAAAATTAAGGAACAGAAAATAACAAAAAATAGGTATTTCACTTAGTTAAGGAGTGAGAACTAACAGACAAGACTCGGAAAGCTGTTTTATACTATGTAATAAAGATTAATTGTGGACTCACAGTTTATATAAAAACTAGTATATGATATAACATGTAAGTTTTTTTAACGAAGTGGGCACATAAAAATCATTTTTATCAGTCATAAGTCGTAACCAAGTCACGTTAGGTCACAAGAAGCGACCTTAACATTTAGAAGCTCAGTCATTTATGATAGATTTAACATTGTGAGTAGTTAACTAACTATATTTACTAATCAACCTGATTCACACGCTGCTGTCTGATTCTGCTTATCCCTTTGGGGATTGTAAACGTGTGGTTATACTAGTGGTCGTTTTTCCCATCATCATTTTCACATTTTATTTAGTTCATTACTGAACATAGGCTTTTTTAAACGCAGGGAATGCCTTATGCACGATACCTTTCGCCAGTGGACGGAGGAGCTATGTGAGACTTGCACCCACTAAACCCCGCAGCGTTCCTGCATTCCCAGAGTGGAGTGGAGTTCCCGCATTGCCCACGTCGCTTCCGGCAACCGCCCTTAATGTGTGGGTCCTACATCCCTTGCGAGAAGTAGATGAGAATGAAGAAGAGATGCGCCGAACTATTCCCAATCGGCGACGCGCGACGGTGGCCTGAGTGATGCAACTCAAGGAAAATTGGAACGTAAAGGTTTGGGCGACTTTCGACGGACAAGACCTTGAAAGGATCAGAGCATCCCTGAGAGAGATCTTACCGATTACAAACTAATAGCAATGGGCGTATTTATATTGTTGTTTAAAAGCTGTTAATGCTATTCGATTTGCTATCATAGTTAATCGTCACGAATGCAGTGCATTTGTGTTTGAACAGATAATTCTTTTGTACCTACACCGTGTTTGTCTCTGTGATGACATTTTGTTTACACTGATATTTGTGTTACCTTTGTTTTAGGGGTGGCCAAAAAAGGAATTTTGCAGTAACTCGAGCGCGTCAGACTAAGATATAGGGGATATCTGGTAGCCTATCAAGTAACAACACCATGTTTTAAACTCTTCAACTAGGAGGATTCTCTTAGGGCACCCTGTTAGAATAGTAAAAAAAATCGAATAAGTACTTGAAATACTTGAACTTGAACGTCACTATTTTCTACCACCAGTTCAGATGGCTAGTAGCGCTCTGCAATCTCTGCATCCAGCGGCATCTTACTTTTATGCCTACTTTATTTGAAAGTCAAATATTTTTAATTATGGCTTTGTAATATTTATTAATAATATATTTGTATTTTTTTTAAAACGTAATTAGTAATTCGATCATACCGAATTGTAATTAATTAATTTCAACATACAATTTTATTGTTAATATTATTATGAAATAAATACAAGCTCTTTCGAATCGTCACCAGTTCAGACTTTTATTGACAGATGATCTAATTTCAATGTCATTAACCATCTGTTAATTAATTTACTCTATAACGTGTGCTCGTGAATAGCGTGTTGCATTGTTTGTCTGTCTATGGAAGCGCTTTTATGTTATAACTTATTTTAATGTTCTAACATTTTGCTGTAATGTTTATTATCTATGCATTAGAGATAATAATCTATTGATTTGCGATTAGATATAGACATTGATGAGTTACATATATAGACATTTAGTCATACTATTAAAGATATACATATAAGGTAGTTACTTAATATTTATATATGTAAAACATTGCTTTATTACGTCAGTGGCTCATGTTCAGTGATCAAGTGGGAACTGTTAAAATTTTTACAGCCCGGTGCGGTGGTGCATTTGAAATCCAGAGAGCGCAGAGCAGGTTCGATTACTGCCCCGAATGAATTTATATAAAAAATATATCCATAATAATAGGTACTATAAATGTGAAAGTGTGTTTGTTTGTTTGTCCTCCCTTCACGTCGAAAGTAATGAACGGATTGATATGATTTTTTTATTGGGGATAGTTTAAGGTCTGGAAAGTGACATAGGCTAGGCTTTTATCCCGGAAAAACGTCTCATTCCCACGGGAAAAAAGAGTATAACATTTATTTTATCATAATTTTTAACGGGGATAATTTAAGGTCTGGAGGCTAATTTTTAAGGCAAATTTTTCCCACTGGATAAAGAGATTCCCATGGGAAAAGTTGTTGACATTCTTCCTTGACCACGCGGGCGGAGCCTCTAGTAACCTCTAGTAATATTGTAAAATTTAACTTTATTGTCTACCGACGAACTCAAAAAATATATTTTATTTTATGAAAACGTACAAAATGCAATAGAATATGATATTACACTAATTTGTAAACAAGCAATGCAAAATACTGAACGTTACACTGTATGTGGTCAGACAGTTTTTTTTTTTACAAATTCTTTAAGGCTTTAGAATGCGGTAAAAATAAATAGTTGATAGAGCGCCCATTTGTCTAGTTGTTCATTTTGTTTACAGACGTATACGGTATAAGAAATAAATATATAAATGAAAGGGTCGGTACGTCTATCACAAGCGCCTGTAATTACCGTTCTAGAGGGCACGCAGCGAATTCCCGGTGTCACGCCATGTGTCCCTGTGTGGCACGTATTTAGGATCGCATTCATTAATAAATCTCATGAAATACTCAATCAAAAAAGTATTAACACGCCAAATCTTCGATTCACAGTTTATAAAACAATTGAAAATCGATTGCCATTATGCACTGAGTAACGCTGTATGAACTTCGTTTTACGTCTGCGCGACTCAGCTGTGTTGGCGACTAGCTTAATATTTATTTTCTCTTTTCAATGACGTGTAATGTTTATATATTTAATTAGTTTGCATGGCGGCGTAGATTCAATAAAAATTAAAAAGGTATCCACAGCGTCGCGGTACTTGTGCAGCGACATAATATTTTGAATAGATACCTTTTCGTTCAGAACTTATTCTATCTGCTGTTTCTTCAACCTCTGTGTTTCGCTTATTCCAATTTAAGGTTCGCTCCACTGCACGGAAGTCTTAACAGAACAGCTAGTGATTTTTTTTCTAAATAATATTAACAAGAGTCATCAAGCCTTTTAAAATAATTTCGTTAACATAATAAGCTAAAGAAATACTTTAAAAAGAATAAAGTGTTACAATAACAACAAAATATTTATCTTTACACTGGAAAAATCAGACATAAATGACCTAATAACCTTAACAAATGGTCTCATCTTGTTACACCTGAGTCCGCGTAGTCACGTACCAAATATGGCGGTAATATATTTAGTAATATGTCAGTTGTAATCCGGCCCTGGCCTGTCGTCGCCACCCCATCACTTAATGTCTGAAGGACGTCTCTCGCGTTTCTTAGTGGTGTGTTTATGGTGTAAAAAGTCTTTTACATTTTCCTTTTTTAAATAAATTCGTCCTAAAATATTAATGCTAGCTCTACGCTCTCGAGAAGTTGAGTGTGAAGTGAATTTAGACAAGAAGTTTGAAGACAAAAGAAAATTGAAGACGAATTCGGACGAAATTCACACTTTTTTCGCACAAATTCGCGACAGTGTAGAGCTGGAATTAAAATGATAACGTTGACTTGAAATGTCAACAGTCTATCAACGTCCATTCATGGAAGATTTATAGATTTTTGGATGCAACGCCTTGTTTGTTTATAGTCAGAAAAATGCGTGTGTTCCGACACTCCCGACTAGGGGAAGCGACGGGGATCTGTCGGGCTCTCCCTTAAGGCCGAATTGAGGGTCATATCGTCTAAAAACCTGACTATCTTAGCTGCCTAGATTGGCAGGGATGTAAAAAATGTGATAGTTCTACTGCCCATGCAACTTATAATCTACATTAGTCCTTTGTGTGATGCACCGTGATATTATTGTTTTACCCTTGAGTTGTCGCTATTTGTTCGCATTATAAGGTCTGACAGTAAGCCTGCTTATAGTTGGCGTTTTATGTAGTGCAGACAACAAAGGAGTTGACTGACCCCCCTCTGTATTTATGATTAAAGATTTCTAAATATTGCGTGAAGGGATTTACATGAAAATTTATTTATCAATAGTATTCATATTGTACTAGGTATGTAATTACAAATTTTCAAGTAAATTCCTTCACGCAATATTTAGAAATCTTTAATCATATATGCAAGGGGGGTCAATTATCAAAAAATTTAGTTACGTTTGAACTGATAATAATATTCTATTTAAAGGATAGCTATCCTTTAAATAGAATATTATTATCAGACCAGCTGGTCCTGTTGTGAATATATAAACTTAAATAGCGTTCTTTGTTTTTCTTTACAACAAACAAATAAACTCACTTTCACATTTATATAATTAGTATGATGTATTATATACTAATATTATAAATGAGAAAGTGAGTTTATTTGTTTGTTTGCTATTCCTTCACTGCTTGACCAATCAGCCGATCATTATGAAAATTTGTATACATATTGTCAGGGGTACAGAACCCAACATAGGTTACAATTGTGGCGCTGCAATTGCGATGTCGGCCAACAGATGGCGCCATAAGTCGCTTTACGGGTGGTACCTTATTGGTATAAAATAAAGAATCGCTATTCGAACATTACTGTGTGCTTAGCATGTATAGAGCGAACGTGTTTTTCTACCTGACTCGATTTCCACACGACACAAATGGCCCGGTTTTTCGTGGACATATCGTGTTGTGACCAATTGTGTGGAAGCACCCTAAGTGAGGTTCAAGTGTCGTTGATTTTCTTTGGTATATTTCGAGGGAAATTCTGGATATCTATACATGTATAGTGTGTCTGTATATTTAATGTATTTATGAGTTGATAGAGTGCGATAAAAGAAGTGTGAATAGGTATTTAGAATACAAATAAATAGTTATTTGTTATGCAAGGCTGCAAAGTTGTTTTTTGGCGCGAGTACTTAAATTGAATCCTGAGCGTAGCGAGGGTTTCAAAGGTACGAGGCGCAGAATAACTTTGCTGCCGAGCGAAACACAAAATTTTTCAGCTCACTACAGCGAGGAAAATCCTAGGTGCAAGAAAAACGCAAATAATATATTAAATAAGTGTTTATTTTTTTTCATGCGGTGTCGTGCTGGCCAGTTCGATTATTATAAAATTAAGGTTGGCGCACTGGCATGAAATAAGTATTAATGCATTTTCAGAGGACTGGCGGTATAAAAAATTAAAGAATAGAAAGGTTCGAATTTTAAAAATACTTTCCACGCTTGGGCACAAAATGCACTTTTGCGCTCAGATTTCGAATGACAAACAGATTCTTTCCGAGCTTGTGAGGTGAAAAAACTATTTCTCTTTTGTCTTTCTGTGATATTTAATTTTCGAAGTATTATGAGCCATTTTACGTATTTACGCGTTTACCAGTGTTTTTGAGCTCCTAGATTTATGTGTCAGGAATTACTTTTACATTAGACAGTACATGGTTTGGATAGCTCGGTTCTTTTCGTCGACATTTAATGTAGTACATTTTTTTTTTTTTTTTTATAAAAATGTATATTAATAATCTCGCAAGTCAAGTTTGCGAATAACTGCTCGGAGCAAGATTTTTGGATCCCTTATTCTTCCATTAAAATTAAAAATATATAAATAAAAAAAATATGTGTGTACCAGAGATATACTTATAACGACAGTCAATGAACTACTTTTTTGATAGAGTATCTGAAATAATTATAAAATAAATAAAAATTTTACGTAAGATCCGAGAAAATGTGTCAAATCTACCTTGATTTTTTCCATTTAAATAAAGATATTTCCAAAAGAAATTAACATTATAATAAACGTTATTCGTTATTGAAAGTAATTCCTTAAATATTATCACAATATTTATTTATTTAAATTAAAAATAAAACAAAATACATTTACTAAATTCTTTATGTATTCGCGTCGTCCTAACTTTGTCCATTTCTAATAGATATTACATATTAATATTAATTACAATTATATTTTTTTTTTATGTTCTCAGTACACTGTGAGTTTATCGACAATCTGAATTCAGTTGAATTGCTGCGCAGTCAAATTTTCCTAAATTTTTTGCGAAATGGCTCTTAAATGTGGATGCCGCTGTTGGGCCTGTTGGTATTTGAAAATCTCTTCTGCCGTCACCCTGAGTTAGTTCACTGCCCTTGCATCAACTAATCTACTAGTCTAATTTAAGCTTTGAGTGATTGGCGTAGTCAAATGAGCCCTGAATTGACAACTACACCTCTTCCATAGAATATATGCGACATTTTAACATGAAATCGAGGACAAATTAATGATGTTTAATAAAATCAAAAATAAATCTATTAAAAGTTAAAAAAAGAAAATAATTCAAAACAATATGTAACGGTTTAAAAACATTTCTTAATTCTCCGTGCATCCACACCGCAGTTTTGTGGAGCAACACAATGCACGGTAACATTCTTAAATTTTTGCCAGTTTCTGTTTTTTGCTATCAAAATATTGCCCCCTAATCACTAACACTTGGAAACGTTGATCTACTAAATGTAACTGCGGTATGGATGCACGGTTAATGAAAGTAGAACAACAAAATAACAATAACAGATCACGTACATATAAATAACATTTGAACTCCTTGTTATTGATTGAGAGTTGGGACCAAGAGTGCGTTATCTGGGGGAGTCCGGCGGGGAATTAGGGCCGCTTCATTGCATCGCAATTAAAAGAGGGGTCACGTGAAGTGATACGAAGTTCGGTGGCTTAGTGGGTCCAGATTAATTCCTAACTTTTGTGATATATACGTATAATACAAGTATAGTGTGCTATAAGAGTGCTGTTAGATAACAAATTGTTTTATTTTGTCCTCTGAGAAAATTAACGATGACCAAACTTTTATGATGATATTCTTCTTTTTTTTTTGTAAATTCTACTATTATTATAAAGGCGAAAGTTGTGTGTATGTTTGTTACTTCTGCACGCCCAAATGGCTGGGCCAATATTTATGATATTTGGTATATAGGTAGCTGATATTAAAACATACTTTTTATCCTGAAAAAGTACGCGATTCCCGTAGGATTTGATCAAAAGTCTGATATAGATGGCGCTGCTGTGCTTAAATAAATACGCCATTGAAGTTGCGCGGGTTTGACTAGTCTATACTAAAAAACATAGGGCTTATTAAGACTAGCAACTTTTGGTCTGTTTTTCAATGTATTTTATGGTTATATTTTATTTTACTTATCCCTAGTTTCTTACACTTGCTCTTTTCTATCGTCAACATTTTAGCTGTCAAAAGTGGAACTGCCGATGCCTCGACTATAAGAGCCACAGCACACGGCGTATTTTAAACGCGCAGATGACGCGCGTATCGTTATCCAAGGCTGTGTTGCAATCATTCCATCGTGACGTCTAACATACAAACAACTCAATGTAGCACGAAACGCGCGACCTCTGCGCGTATAAAATACGCCGTGTGCTGTGGCTCTAAGACGCTAATCTTTGAGCTATTTGTGTTCATCGTTTTATTAGTTTATATTAAGGTGCTCCTTCACTGGGAGCATTCGGGTGTAATGTAACGCTTAGATTCGAACATTACAGCAGTGAGGGAAGCGAACGCTCGTCAGTCGGGGAGGTAGTATTGTAATGTAATGCTCAAAGTAGAAT
This sequence comes from Endotricha flammealis, assembly GCA_905163395.2. Taxonomy (NCBI): domain Eukaryota; kingdom Metazoa; phylum Arthropoda; class Insecta; order Lepidoptera; family Pyralidae; genus Endotricha; species Endotricha flammealis. The sequence goes on from LR990867.1 coordinate 4,529,153, forward strand.
CTAAAATATATATGGACAATTCATACAGATTGAGCTAGTCCCAAAGTAAGTTCGAAACTTGTGTTATGGGATACTAACTCAGCGATATTATATTTTTATAACAAATACATATATAGATAAACATCCAAGACCCGAGGCCAATCAGAAAAAGTTCGTTTTTCATCATGACCCGACCGAGGATCGAACCCGGAACCTCATGGGTGGCGGTCTGGCGTGGTAACCATTACGCCACGGAGGTCGTCAAAATGTTACATCAGACGCGAATCCTCGCGGTGAAGAAGCACCTTTGTACATTGTAATGGTTATAACCTGCATAATAAAGCTTATTCTATCTATCTATCATAAGTAAGCCCAGATAGACACAAAGTTTGTTTGGTTGAACACACTAATCCCTAAAACTATTATTTCAATCTTGAAACCAGATGCGTCATTTTCATTACTGGTCAAGTATAACATTTTTGGTACAAGTAACAGCATGGGTCCTTCTCTACAATGTTTCTAGGGGCAATACTTAACAATACTAAACCATGGTAAGGTCCTAATAACGTATTCAAACAACATAATCCAGTCGGGCCAGTAATGATAGCAATCTGTTGGCTATAAATCGTTAATAGCCTATCTCTGTCCACCGCACTTGTGGGTGATGCAGTGCTTAGTGTTTATAATGTGGATCGATATTATAACGATAAAAGTAAATGTCATCAACCATTCTTGCTATTTTTTTTAAAGAATACATATCACACAGCGCCATAGGTCCCAAAGTATGCTAGGCTTAACCTGCCAATACCAGAAGACATATTGTAAATATGTATTTATAATACATAGAATACACAGACTCGAGATCAAACACAAATGCCAGAACGGTAGGAAGGTAGGATCACTTCACTACCAACAAAGCACCATAAACTCTGTTTCTTTTGAACCAATGTAGTAAACACTCTTAGCATGTCTTTTTAACGAAAATGGGCGATTAAAATTATCATTCACACCCAAATAATAATAATATACCAAGTTAGAAATGGCATTTAACACAACACTCTTATTATTCTGGCGATTTATTGATTTTTCACATGGATATTTGAATAATAAAAAGACACGCTAAGATGGTTTACTACATTGGTCAAGCCAAAAGAAACAGGGTTTACACACCACCACCCTGGGTAGTATAATATATTCGTTAAACAAAGTCACGTGGACAAAATGACTTCTTATTGTTAGAAGAACACTTCTTTTCGTGTTAATGACTCAAATTCTCACACCCTACTGGCTGTGATGTGCAGCCAGTAAGATCGCATTGTCCGTGGCCTTCCACAAATCTGTTAAGGTAGAGATAGTTGGACGACCCGGACGTGATAGGAAATGGAGAAAGTAATAATAATAATAATAATAATAATAAACTTCTAGCCGAAAGTTTCCCTACCATACATTTTATAGGTACAAAAAATTTACAGGTATTAAATAAATTTATAGGGACAAATCACACAGGTTGAGCTAGTCCAAAAGTAAGTTGAAGAAGCTTGTGTTATGGAATAGTAACTCTCGTTGAGTTACTATTCCATAACACAAGCTTCTTCTATATTTTATAATATCATCCAAGACCCGAGGCCAATCAGAAAAAGTTCGTTTTTCATCATGACCCGACCGGGATTCGAACCCGGGACCTCTTGGGTGGCAGTCTGGTATGGTAACCATTACGCCACGGAGGTCGTCAATAATAAATATCAAACACCACAATTTTTTTCTAATATCGATGAAATTATAAATATCGTTCTAATCTCATTTATCAGAATAACACCATCGGCGTAGGACGCTCGAGGCTCTGCGCAGACGCCGATACTGAACTTTCACCATATGTCCGCGGCTTTAGGCTAGGATTTATTCTACGCCAACTATATGGACGGGTGCACTGATAAATAATATCTGTTTAAATTTCCGCTTTTAGCTATAACTCTTTATGGTCAAAAGGGATTTAATATGAAGGTAAAACAATTGAAAACATTTGGTGAGTGATTCCTGAAGGCTGTATGGCGCGGTCGTTCACCAACAAGATGGACCGATCAAGTGAAAAACTTGTCGACGAAATTCCACACGGTCGTAAGAGATCCGCTAGAGCCGGTGGAGGCAGATCATCCGCTCCAGATGTAACCCTGAAACTCTACATCCCTTGTACGAGTTTCTTACAGCCACCATTTTTTTAAATGAGAGATATAATCAGGGTCTACCCTAGTTCTCTAGAACCAAGAACATACACATAACATAAGTACTACTGTTAAATTAAAAAATCCTTTCATGCAATTTTTAGAAAACTTTTATCTCCTTCATCGGTTGACATACATGTTGGATATGCTGACAATTTCTGTACATTGCTCTGTTAAATTAGGTTTTTACTTTAATGCAATAAATACATGCATCAGATACAATCGTTTGACATTTTCCTCCATCTGAAATAATTTTATATTCAACAAGTTTTTGGGCAACGTGCATCTTCTGTCTCCGCAAACTACTTCGGAACTCCGCAAAATTCTTAGTTGGCAATGCGGGGTTTCGAAATAGTTTGCGGAGATACAGAAGTTGTACGTCCCATGGGACATTTGGATTTTTTATTGACCCATGGGAAAAGAAAAACGGGATCAGGATAGTAATATCGACTAGTTTCATAATATCAGAAATTCTCATATTATTATGAGGGCACAATAAATAATATTGAACGAGTGCAGAGGTGGGCATGTGGTATCTTGGATCGAACTTGGAACAATCGCTATTGTGCCGGCAGGCGGCGGCACACTGTCACTGGGAGGGCCAAGATAGCCGACGCTCGGTTATAATTTGTAATAGGTAACAATGAGAGTTTATACGGTATTGAATGTGACATGGGTGTTTTATGGTCAAATAAAACCAGTTCAAAGCGGTTCCGCACTGTGTACATTTAACACAGAAAAAATAGCGATGTGTGATCGTTGATAATATCGTCCGGGTAAGTATCTATCACAGAGTATCAGCGTAAAAGTGTTTCGTTCAGTTTGTTCTGGGAGTTTGGTCCGAGAAAGAGACCCGGAAGACTTACTCATCCTTTATCCCTTTTCTCCATATTACCTCCTTCTTTTCTTTTAAGGAGCGCTACGGCTCCAGTTCGGTCAGTATCTCTGTGACTAAAAAGTTGGTGATGATCCCTTAACATCAGATGATACGAATCACCTGATAGTAACTGCTTGTTTGTCAACCTCTTATTAAAACAACAAGCACCCAATCTAGTTATATTCCTTGTATATATTTTGCCTATGCTACAGATATATTAATATACAGTACCTATACGTTTGGTCCGTTGATAGTCGGTCACTACAAACGTTTAACTACAACTAAAATTATGATTAATTTCATTAGTTCATAGATTTAAATAAGCATTGCTATTAAATACTTAACCTTTGACATTAACAATGTTTTATTGTATTCGTGTTCAATGCTTGGAAATGGTGACATTGATAAATTATTACACGGATTATAAATTTGTAAATATTATGACGACTATATCTTTATAATTATTGTTTTACCAGCGGGCGGCAGTGGTTTTGTCTGCACTATTCCGTTGTTCTTGGGGGTAAATATCCCATGTTCTTCCTTGGATGTCAAATTACATCCATAGCTTTCATTTAAATTTTAAATCATCATCATCATCTCAACCACAAGAAATAGACTGCTGGACATAGGCTTCCCCCAAAAGCTTTCAGTATGACCGTCAGTGGCCTGCACCCAGCGGCTTTCTGCGACCTTCCTGTCGTATGACCACGTACGTAGTCGCCAATGTTGAATCTTTCTGCCCCAGTGGCCATCGGTTTTACGGCGGCCATGTGTCCTGCCGACTGCCATTTCAGATTGGTAAACCGTTGAGCGATGTCAATATATAAGTTTTGCTACGGATCTCCCCATTTCTGTCCGCAATTAAATCTGTGTTCTTTATTTGTGCACTTAGGCGAGTTTCTTCCTTTGTCTTCACTTTTAGCTTTGCTGTCTTTGGCACAATTGTTAATCCTGGCTTTACCGAAAATATCCGTGAAAATGTGTAGTGGGCTAAGTATAACTGTTTCTACTAGTCGCTGTGCAACGTGGTCAGTCTGTGCTAATCTGTTACGACTTCAGAGAATTTCATGGTATTTTGAGTATAGACACAGTACATTGAGCTTCAATGCCCTTTAGGTTTGTTTGTCGGACACTGATCGCAGGTAAATATTTTAACTTCTATACAATCATTATGAATTCAAGCAAGATAAAATTTTTGAATGCCTGTACCTTTATTGCATCTGACAGTACCTACAATTATAAATCCGTGTACCAAACACACCATCATTATTACATGATTGACAAACAGAAAAACTTATAAGGATAACATCGAAATACGAGACAAAACATGTTTTTATACCATTCATTATTCGAAATACGAAGGATACATCGACTTTGTAATTACGTGGAATTTTGTGTCATTCGAAATCACGACGATCTATGACATTGAACTGAAGAAAAAAAGATAATTTGACACAAAAAAAAAACATCGAATTCTTTATGATTACACTGATTACTACTCTCCGATATGTAATGGTATTCAATAGCCAATTCGTCTAGGTCTACCCTGCCTCCGTCATCGTTTACAAATGTACATGTAATGGGAGTGTTATTGGCATTAATAGAGATCTTTTTATATTGGTTGTTAAGCAAAACATACGTCCGACAAGCAATGACGAGTTTACAAAAGACTGCCTTGTATGTCAGAGGCGTCACGAGAAATCACGTTGTGTAGCGTTTGTGTATAATTAGAGTTGCAAATTAAATAAATTAAAAGATTTTTGGTAGCGACCACCGATGGACTTAACCACACGTTTTAGAATAGAATACCGTACATCTTGAAGGTAAAATAATGTGTTTAATTATTTTTAAATGTTAATGGTTTTTTAAAATACTTATGATATGACTAATGTTGAGTATAATTATTATTGGAAGGGAGAAACGGTAAGAGACAGTTGGCGAAAAGGAGAAATTGGATGTAAATGACAACGACAAGAAAATATGTTATTTGGTTTGTCATTACAAGTGAATTGTTAAGAATTTAGATAGTAACATGCGAAACAAGACTCATGAATTTTTAAAACAAAAATATAAAGTCCAATACAGACGTTCACATAAAATTAAGTGATATATAACAGTAATGAACATATCAACTGTAATTACAAACAGTAAAGTTCGGGGAACCGGTATAACATAGACAAAATGTCGATTTAGATGTATAGACGGATCAAAGGCGGCATACGATTTCTATAAAACAGATTGACTAATAATGAACACGACGATGTAATCGGTCCGATCTGTCGTGAGAACTTTAGACCGTTAACTGCGACTTTTACAACTTGTCTGTTGGGGCCATAATGTCCGCGGGCTTACAGAATAACTACAAGCTTGAAGAATTAAAGGGCTGAGCACACCGCATGCAGCGCAGCACAGCGCGTTGCAGCTTATGGCGATGTATATATTGCATAGATCACAACGCCATACGCTGTAACGCGCTGTGCTGCGCTGCATGCGGTGTGCTCAGCCCTTAATTTCGAGCTAAGTAAGTTTATAGAATTTTTATAACTCATCTTTATCATCATAAGCCTCCCTCAAAATTTTCATGTACCTATTGCCGGCATGTCGTGAAACAGCTTTCATATTATAAGTCTACCTTAGTTGTTTACATAATAGCTCCGAGCTTAAGAGGATTCATCCAAAAAATGCGTTTGAAATTAAAATACAAATGTTTTGGGCATGGAATTCTTACTTATGATATTTAAGGATTTTCTCTTTGGGAAATCCGGCTCGAAAACTAGTTAGGTACTTAATAGTTTTCTCGATTAAAAAAAGGACGGGTTGCACTCCGGGAGTACCTCTCCATCCGTCTCACGCTTTTTCGATCAGGCTACGGATGACGCGAGATCTGACGCGAGTTTAATATTTTTTACCCATCTAAAAAAGTGCCAAGCGTTTAAAGAAGTTTTCACTTCAAAAGTTCGTTTTAGACTTATCTAAATATATAAATCATCTCAGCTACAAGAAGTTCACTGCTGGACATAGACCTCCCCCAAAATGTTTCATGTTATCAATGTCATTTCAGTTCTCAATCCTTTCACGTTATAAAAGCGAGAGTGCCATATTTTCGTGCAACTTCTTCCTATGTAAACTGCATACGGACGGATGACTCTCAAAACGAATCCTCACTTCATGGCCACACTACTAACTGCGACTTTTACAACAGACGCACTCAAAAGAAATCCACCTATTTTGGATTCGACACGCAATTTGTCAATCAATTCTCAGTCACTGAGATCGTCTGGCTCCATTAAATGTCAATTTCAATAAAAAAAATAACCTCTTTGCGTTTGCCGACATATTAATTTCTATAAAATTAATTGCGATGACAAATCCATTAATTTAAATTACTCCTAACTGGTTCCCGATGGTTCGATATTGTGGTTCGTTTCAAAGTTATTTTTGGTGCCTAAAATCACTTTAACGGTAATATTTAAAAACCGTATTTTCGAGTTTGATACATCGATATGTTCGAGGTGCCGATAGGACTCTATTTAGATAACGTGACAACCCCATAATAATCTAATCATTTGACAAGACGTAAATTATTACGATAATGTAGAAATGTTTAAAAAGGGTCTGTGTGAAAATGTGATCGAAGATGCATCGCGTATTATCGGGTGCGTAACTTCAGAACAGAGAAATGCACAGAAAAAAAAATGAGAAACGTAGGTTAAAAAAATACACCCTTGCACATTCAACCAATGAAAAGTTAGTTCGTGTTAGTATACTGACAATAATTCGCCTGACACTTCATATTCTGTCTGATTACAAAGGTACAAAAAATTAAAATTAGAAGGAGAAGAAGATCGAACAGGACTCACGGATGCTAAAATCACCTCTCGAACGTCGAGACCAACCTTGCTTGATTATGATATTAGCAATTCGATCAATTAAGAGGACTTGTTATCTGTGCTGTTAATACATTACTTGTACTTGTTGTCTTGCAGGCCTTCTCCGCAATTAGGCAGCCTATGTGCCCTTTGTGCATGCGAAGAGTGGGAGCTGGATTACTCCAGCCATCCTAATTCCTCCAGGAAGCCTGGCTACGGACTTGACGTCGCTGAGTGCCTCCCGGAGACTGCCTGGGGTTCCCAGGTATGTGTGCCGCAGTTTCTTCTGTTAATACATTATCGATATCTCGAATTACAACAAAATCGACTCAATTCGAATCGAATTTAGTGCAATTAAGCAGTGTTATCGATTTACCATCGATCGAGTCCGTCCACAAATTGCGCGTGGATAAAGTTTTATTGGGAAGCATATTACTGACGATATTTTTAATTTTAATCGTTTCTGCCACAGATTGGAAATATGTATTTTTTAATTGGCCCTTAATGAATCGTAAGAACATAAATAATGTAGTTTTAAAAAAGATTTTAGTTCGTTACTGCAATTTGTAATTTATAAGTTGCCTCTCTTTTCGTGAGTGAGGGAAACGAAAACTAAACTTCTTTATCTCTTCATTCATTTTTCTTGGCGCTCGAGTGCATTTTATTTATTACAAAAACAAATAATGTCTAATTACGTTTAGTAAGACCGAAGTATTTTGATAATTTGATAACTTCCTTCAACATTTAATATAGTCACGTTTCATTAAATTTAAACTAAACCTTTAAAAATTATTTACACATACCTTCCTAAAGAATCACTTTACCGATTGGTGACAACCGCATGAAAGTAGTCGTTTTTGAATTTATCGCCAACAGACAGACGCCGCAGAGGAGTTTGTTTTATAAAATGTAAAGATATAAGATTAAGGAACGAATAATTTTATTATTCACACAATTGAAGCCATAACAAAATTATCATCATCTTCATCTGGACAAAGGCCCTGCTGGCAGCGGCCTGCATCCAGCGGCTTCCTGCGACTTTACAGGATACAAAACAGGATATTAGTTTACAATAAAATGTCAACATATTTAATTTAAAAATGTATACATATTATAGCCCATAAGAGATCACATGTACAATTTTGTAAATAACTATTAATTTTATATGTCAGGTGTTAATTAACATTTAAGATTTACTAATTGAGATCTCAGTTATTAATTACCGTTGACGAAATCAATACAAGATCTGTACCCGGATCTGTTATTTTTTTTTCCCAGGACATGTAACGGTGACGCCAATTTGTTGATTACATATTCTTAATTACATATAATATATTTTGAACGGTAGCTTTGGAATTAGCTAATCGAAAATTACATCAAAGTTTTTAGTAGGCGTGGGATAGATAAATGAACTATAAGTTAAAATTTGCTTATGTAATTTTACCCACCTATAAGTTTTTTTTATTAAATAACAGAGAATAGACTAAAATTACTTCGATAAAAACTGTCTTCTATTGAAGAAGTCATAAAATATATATCTATAGTACTTTGAAGTGGTAGAGTATTTATGATTATGGTTTTGCTCAATCGGGAAAGTACCACCCTCTTTTTTTTATACCACAAAGCTGGCAATCAAGCATACTGTCGGCCTGATGGTAAGCCGTCACCGTAGCCTATAGACGCTTGCAATACCGGGGTTATCACTTATGCATTGCCAACCCTCCCAACCCTCCCAAGTGGAGCTCTGGAGACCTTACTTACCGTAGGAACACAACATGGCCGAGACTAATGCTTTTTGGCTACGATCTTCTGTAAGGTGGAGGTCCTTCCCCAGACGGGCTGCTCCGATTTGAGCGGATTATCCGCTATGCCCTACCTCTCTTAAGTCCTACCTCTTACAGAATTCGTTTCAGTCGCTAAGTGAGAGGTCCGAAAACCTATCTTCTTTCTCCTTTGCTTTCTTTACATCTTCTCTGCATATTCCCTTCTTTGTAGCAGTTCGGATGTAAAATAGCCATAGATGTGATACTGTAAAACTAAGTTTATAGTTGTGATCATTGTTCATCATAGTGCTGGCGCTGATTTTTGATAGGTCATAGGCGACAAGCGGGCCGCATGCTTCATAAGAAATTCTTCCTCTAAATTGCAATAAAATATTGATCTGTAACTGAAGAACACTACCCAATCAGCGACATTGGTGCTAATTCTGTTGTACATTTAACTAGACTAAACTAATTTTGACAGGACTAGAAGTGTTGCTATCCTTGTCACTAATTTTAAACCAAGGAAGGACAACAACACCTTTGGTCCTGTCAAAATTAGTTTAGTCTAGTTAAATGTACAATATAATTAGCACCATTGTAAAACTAACACTAACTAGCTAACGGCCAGTTCCAGAAACGCGGTTTAATTTTAAGTCTCAAGCCATCTCTCTTTTTCTTCTTTAATTTGACAATAACAGCTACAATTTAATGTGCCATTAACTTTAAAATGCATTGCAGGAACTGGCCGTTTGTATGTCAAATGCATTCTAAACAAGAGCCCCGCATAAAAATTGGAAATTGTGAGGCGTGATTTCTCCCAAATTAAAAGATTGCTGTCTTTTAATATTTAGAAATCGCGTTGAGCAACATGACATGTATCAATTAAAGCATTTTGGTGTTTCAAAAACCATTAGTAGAAAGTAATACTGGACAAACAAGTCAATTGGATATCAATTAATGTTTATGCGGATCTAATTGAAGAAATGATTTTAATAACACATAAATCTGTCCTGATTTCTGAACGTCCATGTCGACGCCATGTTATTAACAATTTTGACACTTAATTGCAATAAAATATCGATGCAATCGTGAGCGTAGTCTAAACATAGTTATAAAATGCTATATCCTAAATGACTGACTGACTGACCGATTAATATACAGCCTATCGAAGAGATCTGAAACAGATAGTCATCAGATTTCCCGAAATAGAGACCCGACACTTGTAGGGTGTGTTCTATAACGTAGGCATTCCTTATAAAAGGATTTACCGAAATTCTTATGGGAAAGCGGGATACCACGGAAATTATACGGGTTTTGCTAGTCGACGAAATAAATACAATATTAGTAAGAAGTATACGAAAACGGCAGGTAAAAGGCATCTGTAGGAAAAGCGGAATTTAGGAAAAACTTGTTAACAACTGAAAATTTTACACGTTTCAAGTCTATCTATAGCAGTTAGATATAGCAGTAAATAGGTAAAAAACAAAATGACCTTTTTAAGACAATTTCGTTGCAATCACCACTATATTAAATAGAGAACAATGAGTGCTTACCATCTTTTGTTTAGGGGGCGGCTATTGTAGTCGTTTACCGGAAAATTACAGTGCAAACCGCGCCATGTACGTGTTTAAATGTACATTACGTTATGTACCAGTTGCCATTGTCTCGTTGTGATTGCGTATTGGATGCCGAGGTACAAATTACTTGACAGCCAGTAGCCGTGACGCTCTTTTGACACGGCCTAGAGACGTTACACATGGCTGTAGAGCGGCGCGGCGGCAGTGCGCTGCGATTTTCTATGTACCTATGATAATATATAGAAATCGCTGTTGCAAAATGTCGTCTGGAATGGCTCTTATGCTCGTTTTCTTGTAGGTTTCATTTGAGGAATGTCTATGAAATTATTTGATTGAATTTTAATATCAATATCATTATTGACTGAGTGTAAATCGTATTGAAATATTGTCGTGTGTCGTGTCACGAAATTCTCGTAACCCATGTCTAAATGAATACAACTTGCGTATTTATTCGCATAGATACGAAAATTGTCGATCTCCTCAATGTTTAATTTAAAAAAAAATCGTTTACTTCACGTTAAGTGCGTGGCGTACTACGCACGAGTATTTCACATCAGTTTCCGAGTGACCACTAGGCGCTTTATCTTTCCCATACAAAATTCGACCGCGCTCGTATTCGAACGTGAGTTGGAAAAACTCGTACTACGCACTCTACACTGAAACATTCCTGCAGGTGCGAATACATGAAACAACCTTACATACCTTATGACGTAATTGTACGATGTCTAATTGCACATATTGCAATATGGCCATTGTCTCATACAATATAAAGATCGCAATCCTATTGGTCCACTACTGTAACAATTACCCGAAGCGACAAAACCATCCACCGTGACATCCGTATGTAACACGACCACAGTTTAAAAATTAACAAACACAATTTTTTACCACACTGCCAATTGAAAACGTATTTCTTTCTTTGTTTTATTACTCTGTAATCACCTCGGATGTTACTTACAAAATTATTTTTGTTACTGCAAAAAATCGTATTTTAATTTTGTTGAACCATATTTGTTTGTACATAAAGAAGGTTTTTGTTTGAGTCAGTAGTTTTTTTAAGTTTTTGCAATTGTAAATGTATGTTTGTGGGTGAGTGGTGACGGTAAGTGGTCACGGTAGTTGCGTGTTGCTCCACCATCGTCCGAGGTTGCAAAAGCTGTCGTAGATAACGCCATGTGATGATTACACTGATATGTGTAACGGAGTCTCTTCACGTGTCGTGGTTCTTGAACAAATTATTTTAGAGATACGTTGAGAAATTACTGCAAAACTTTTTATTTTTTTATACTGCTAAGGTGACAAACAAGCATACAGCCCGCCTGATGGTAAGCAGTCGCCGTTGTTGTGGGTACTTGTATACATATTTCTATGTCGGTACCTACGCTTAATTAAATCTAATAACCTAAATTTAAATCAGTTGTTTGCCAGACCCCGATGTTTTAATACATAACATGGTGACAGCGGTGAAAATTAAAATAATTTAGTTACTTTATTATTACGTAGTGTTGCAAACGGTAAATAATTAGTGTAAATATTAATAATTCGTAAAATAAAATACGTGTAATAATGGAGCACGCGCGACCAGCCTATGCACGCTTTCAATACTTGCGCGTTGCCGACCGCATTCACCATAGGCGTATGCCTAGACCATTTTTACTTTGGCCATTTGTATGATAGTACTCGAGTCAACTTCACTAATTCTCTTCGATGTAGCCTGTGCTGCCACCTTACTCTTGAAGATAATTCCGAACGATCGCCATTTAATTGGATTGTTACTTTTAGGTACTCTTTACAGCTAAACTAGCGCTAACTCAATACCAAACTAAATGAAATCGGATTGTATGCTAACCAAATAGTTAGTAAAGTATAAAATTTCAAGGGTACGAATTATGATTTGCTGTTAATTTTGCATTTGAAATTATACAGAATTGAAATTAAAATCGCGATTTCTATGCAGAGTAACCTAGCTGGTCTCTCGAATAAAATAACCAGATTGTTTTTGCTTAAATTATTAAAAAAAACTAATACATTATAACTATTACATTTGTACAGCCTGGTGCCGGTGGCGCGTTATTAGTTAGTGACTCCGCTTTCGGCACCAGGGGCGCGAGTTTGATTCGCGTAAGGGGCAAACATATAGTATGTGATGCATATAGTATGTGATGTGATGGCATTTGTGTTAGTTCAAGTCTCGTCATTTTCTTATTATAATAAAATACAATAATATAATCGTGAATATTTCCATAGTACAAGCTTTGCTTAGTATGGAACTAGATGGCGTTGTGTCATAAGTCATTTGTAAAAAAAAAATTGTGACAACTAATCATTAATAGCCCGTATTGGTCGTGGTCCACCTGCGTGGTACACCTGAGTGGACCACGGGCATTTTTTCTTGCCCGTGGTCCACCTAAATAAGCTGTATTACTCTGTCTACCTCCTCAAGGTTTTTAGGGTCGAAAGTATAAAAACTTCGGAACCCCTGTCAGCCTACTCTTACGCCCACATTGAAATTCATCAATTGCACTACTTTACAATTTATTTAAATGTACGCATAACTTTGTCAAGCTCTACCTGTAACTACGCACACATTAATCATTTAGAAATACTGTAACTTTGATGTTTAATTATGATAAAGTACGATAAGTAATTATTTATTATGAATTAAGACATTCTGCTTAAATCAGTGTACATAATCATGAAGTAATCGTGGACCTACTATCCGATTCAACTTAGAATGGGAAACAGAAAACCAAACAACTTTTTAACTACATTTTTATATTTTAACTAGCTTTTTTGCCCGCGACTTCGTCCGCGTCAAGTTTCGGTCCCGGTCCCGTGGGAACCACATTGAATTTCGGGAAAAGCTATAGCCTATGTCACTCCCTGATAATGTAGCTTTCTACTGGTGAAAGAATTTTTGAAATCGGTCCAGTAGTTTCGGAGCCATTTCATTCAAACCAACAAACAAACAAACAATCAAATCTTTCCTCTTTATAATATTATTATTATTAGTATAGATTTAATTACAATGCTACGAAAAAACAGCACTAAATTACAGCACTTCAAATTGATATTCCGCGTATTGAACTAAATGTTGTATGTATCAAGTTTTATATTTGATTTTGTAAAAATATATTTAAATAAATGTACGACGTATTGTTCAATATTATGTTCATGTAGGTATACAAATGCTTTCGAACCTGCGGTCCTTGGGATAAAGTGACCGTTGAATCGTCTATAATATAAAATATAAAAAAATGGGTACGTAATTGACATCAATAAAAGACAAATTAAATAGATAAACGTCACAACGCCCGCGGCCATATGGAAACGTAATAAAATATTTGAAATTTCTTGTAAATTGTCCCGGTGTTGTTGATGTGAACAAAAAAATCTTTGGAGTCGATTTGGTAAAAAATAAGGGCATAATTACGGTCACAAAGCGGTTCGCCAAGCGGCACAATTAGATTTTGACGGCTCAGTGATAAATGGTCTGGGTGCCTTAACGACACCGGTGGCGTGGAGTCTCGTATGTGGAATATATTTTGAAAATCACTTTTACATAATTTTATTTTATTTGAAATTAAGATCTTTTCAATGAACGTTACAGATATTCCATTTCACGGAGAGCGTTCGTCTATGAATGTTGTCACGTTCCCATGCACATTGTTTTAGTGTGCGTGACCGATTTTACGAGCGTTTCCGAGGCCAATATGCATGTGCACGTCTTACAACATTCTGTACTGTATCTGTACAAGGAATGAAAAAATATATACATACAATGAAACATAGAACCTCCTCCTTTTTGAAGTCGGTTAAAAAGGAAGGACGGCGGAAGGAAACAGATAGTAGGATTCTCTCGCTCATCGTACTGGCCCGTCCGAACTAGCCCATTTACGTGCTACAACCAGTTTATATTTATAGCAATGGCTAGTACCACTTGTAATGAATAGTGCTAATTATTCTAATAACTAAAAATTATCACAAAATAGTAATTTTTGTATAACATACAATTATTTTACCAATCATAATATTAAATAGTGCCATATTATAAAATGTCACATAATACACGCCTAAAAAACAGTGAGCACAATAAAAAATGTCGACTCCATAGATTTTGTATGCGTTTGATAATTTTCCAACAATACGAGACCTAAGTTATTATTAAAACGATCGTTTCCCTAACCGCGAATTATCAAATTTCTTCAACTCGCCCTAGAATTATCACATAAGTCCAAATGTCTCGAGGTGGCTTTTAAATCCGAACCATTAAAACATGACCTCTAAGAAATCTAAGTATAATATAATTTTTATATGACGCCCTCGAATTGGTTGTAGATGATGAAGGCCAGGTTAAATTGGTCGCAAAACTTGGACGATTAAGAGAAAATTGCAAAAGATTACAGACTCATCCGACATAATCCTCTCACTTATTGTAATTACACGTCTCCCAACTTTTAAATGTAGGTATTAATTAGAGCAACCGTGATTTAAAATGAGAATCATATTTTTTTTGCGAACTTTATTAGCTAAATATTTCATAAGACCAACTGTTTTATGCGTATATACAATCAAAATCTAAGCCCAGAAAGGGTGAATTCGCTGCGTTTCATTATTTATAGCGGAGTTGTAATCATTTCATTGTTTGTCTAATATACAAAACCTACAAATGTAATACGAAACGCGACGCCAAACGCGCGTACTTACATCTAATACCTAAAGGGCCTTCATTTCTTTCAGAATATAAGACTTGGCCGAATGGTGACCCAAAACTGGGGAAAGAGATGTCGGACGTTGAGATGATACATGATGTTGGACAGCGAGATGATATAGTTAATCGTAACTTCTGCCCGCTATTCTCGTAACAAAAGCCGATTCTGTTTCGATTCAAATTCAATCGCTGTCTCACTCATACAAAATAGGAATTGAACGGGACTGAGCGAGTGATTTTGAATCGAAACAGAATCGGTTCACAGGTGCGCAACGCATCCAAAATCTTGTAGTCGTGGATGTTCATGGACAGCGGTAACTGCTTACCATCAGGTGAGCCGCAACCTGGTTTGTCCTCCTCGGCCATAAAAAAAGGAACATTAGTCCATTTCGTGAGTAATACTTGAGGAAATACCTGAGAAATACTGAGAATAGAAAGAAATAAGTACTTACAAAAACGTAATTACAATTAAATGTAAGGGGTCTAGGTTTAAATGTCAAGGCGTGTTTCCTAGTTATTAATATGATATTATAGGAGACATAAAAAATGCTACCGGGATTAAAATAATTATAATTACATTAAAATTATATCGTGTTCGTTCATAATATGAAAATAATTAAGTTGCAGAAAAGTATTCATTTGAATTCTGTCACTGTAGCTTATAGACGCTTGCAATACTGGGGGTATCACTCACACACGCGTTGCCAACCCTCCCAATCCCAATCCCCCCAAGTGGAGCTCAGGAGACCTTACTTACAGTAGTAGGAATACAACATGGCCGAGACCAATGCTATTTGGGTACGATCTTCTGTAAGATAGATGTCCTTCCCCAGACGGGTTGCTCCGATTTGAGCGGATATGTAATTACAAAGTTTGATAACGATCTTTACATAATTAGCATAAAAATCTTAGTTGTCTACCCTGGTCACCTGTTTCATTGGTTGACGATTACCACCCACTCAAACAATGCATCAGCGTCGCCAGATGAAAGTCAGTGTAAAGAAACTCAATGTAATATAAAAATCGACCACAAGTCCGATGCTAGCTACTCTTGCGAAGTTGATCGAAAACGAGAGTGTAGAGTACTTCGTCCTTCTAACTTTGTAGATACTATCTTGATCAACTTTGCGAGAGTGTAGCATTAGAAAAGTCACCGTCGCATCGGTGACGACCGCACCGTAACGCTGTTTGACCGTTCCATTGACTAACTACTGAATAATTCATAAATGAACAGTAATTAAATGTCTTGCGAGGAAAAAGTATGGACACCTTCCTGTGGGATTTACCTGGGAATCTTTATAAATGACAAAGGTCTATGAACTGTTTTTTTTTATATCTCAAGGGATAGCTTAGTTTGTTCAGAAACTCAATTGGACTCTAAGATCGAAAGTATGAAAAGTCAGCAAGCAGATAAAGTGTTTCGCATAAACTAGGTATGTATTCAAAACATCTGTGAGTCATATACAAGTTATATTCTTGTATTAATGGCTATCCACATTCTATCTCGGGGCGATTATGGTTCCAAATAAAGTATAACTCAGAATTAAATATCTAGTAACAGTTTCGAAGGGAAATTTTTGACATTCCGTCTCCGCCCTGAAGAGATTCAGATGTTGGTTGGTTTACATGTCTACAGAATTTTAAGTTTTTTATCTTTTGCCCATAGATTTTTATATTTTTATTTAATAGCTAGCGGCCCCGCCCCGACTTCGAATGGTTCTTAGTTAGATCCACTTGGAGATAGTGTAACTTTCCAACAGAGACAGAATTTTTCAAATCGGTTACGGTGACCGCTTACGTGCAGTACGCTTGTTTGCCGCCTTAGTGATATAAAAAAAATCGGTATAGTAGGTAGTTACGGCGCCTGTTCAATTCACAATCAAATCTTTCCTCTATATAAGTATTTTTTTTATTATTAGTATAGAATGGAATCATACTTCATCCAGAATGAATAATTAGGTAGGTATATAGGGACAATTCACGCAGATTGATCTAGCCCCAAAGTAAGTTCGAAACTTGTGTTATGGGATACTAACTCAACGATATTATATTTTATAATAAATCCTAATCCTAACTAATATTATAAATGAGAAAGTGAGTTTGTTTGTTTATTTGTTTGTTATTCCTTCACGGCTTAACTAATCAGCCGATCATTATGAAAATTTGTATATATTATTGTATTGTCACGGGTACAGAGCCCAACATAGGCTACTTTTTATCCCGTGAAAGTATGTCATTTCAATGGGAAAATATTTTTTCTACTATAGAGGGCGCTGTATGGGATGCTATCGGCCAACAGATGGCGCCACAAGTCGCGCACAAACGAGATTTATGCTATGTCATAAAATTAACGTGAGCGAAGCCGCGGGGAAAAGCTAGTACATAATATAGATAAACGTCCAAGATCCTAGGCCAGTCAGAAAAAGCTCGTTTTTCATCATGACCCGACCGGGATTCGAACCCGGGAACTCCTGGGTGGCGGTCTAGCATGGTAACCATTACGCCTCGGAGGTCGTCTCGAGGAGAAAAGCAAAAGACAAAAAGTATACGTATTCATAAATGTCAAAGTTATAGATCTTTAGTTAAATCTTCTAAATATAAAGTTTACCGTTTAATAAAGAGTCAGTTTACGATAATCCCAAATAAATTGCAAAATCGTGATTAAGACTATATCTATAGTAGTCATAAAATAATATTATTATAGTAGTTATACTTCTGAAACAAACGCAGACAAATAAGGAAATTTTTTGGCAAAAAAAAAACTTAGGTCATGACTGTTACTTGTCAATAATAGTTTTTTTAAGTACCTTGACACGTAAATTACGCTCACGGACGTAAATTACGCTCACGGATTGGCATTGTATACAATCAATCATAATATTATAAAATAATTAAATTCAATACTTAAAAACTGCAATTATTGACTTTGTGAACATTTCTTGAGGCCAGCGCGCACCGAGCTCTGGAGCTAGTGTGAGTTCTTTGGTCACTTTTGAACGTGTTAATGTTTACAAACCGACCAAATTGTGAATTTACCAGACGCATGTATACACAAATTAGCCGGGTTGTTAATTTCAAAATATGAGCAAGTAAGCCACATAATTTTAATTTATTAACATGCATCTTTTACCTATTACCCTTTGCAGTAGCTCAGTTGGAAAAACTCGGTTGGATTTCGAGAGGACGTGGCGTGGGTTCAAAGCACACCTGCGGCGGGGAGGTGAACATTTTCCAGACAATAATTCCTTTGAAGAAACTAATGGGCAAAGCAATTGTGACAACCCTGTCGTCTCTCAGTAAAGAGACTTCTGTAGTAATAACACCAGAGATGATGTATTAGAATTATGGTTTGATTACAGCCTTGTTGGACCCTAAACTTCACAATCCAGTGACTTCACGAAAGGCATAGAAAGAAACATTTACGCAACAGTGGTCCAAGAGATAAAAGTAACGTAATAAGCAGTAGATAAGGATCCATGTGAGCCCATTGTCTCCATCGGTCCCCTTGGCGTCCACGCATTTGCATAATAACATACTGGATTTTTTTTTCATGCTTCGGGCAAAGTCGGTTTTGGACACATTCTTTTGTTCTTCGATGGATAACCCTGATATAGATCTGAAGATGACGTCATTGGACGTCAAATTGAACTATGTTAATTCCGTGCAGCAACGATGATTACTTGTAACATGGGTGTGAAAATTTTGGCTTTGATTGATGAAAGAGGTGGACAGGGCTGCAGATATAACTCAAATTTACACGTGATGGGATTTACTCGAATTTTCATTCATAAGTGAAATGCAAGCAAATATGGTCCGACCCAGTATTTAGATGTTCTTTTGTTCTTCCGTGCCTGCATAAAATGTCATAGATAGTTTTAGCAAAATCAGTAACCAACTAGGTACCACTGGTACTAAATAACCTACACTGGCACTAATTGTGGGAAGCATACAAAAAGAAAAAAAGTAATCCTATAAAACAACAAACAATCTAACATAACAAAATATTATCTATTTCAGATAAACATTGATATTGTTTTTAAATTCTACGATTCCTTACAACTTTTTTGTTACTCATTAAGCTTTTTCAATGTCGTCGCATTGTCGATATAACGAGTACTAAGAATTTATAATTATTAGGAGCGTTTAACAAATTAAATTCTATGAAATTATTTATTTTATGTCAGATTTTGATCTTTGCCATTCACTTGAGTCGTAACGAAACGGACTAACTATTAGTAAGTTAGTAGCAAAAAAAGGACATGAAAATAATCAATAATTTAGTGTTACATAAATCGACAAATATTTACTAATTTCGCCTTAAATTCTTTTCAACGAAAGTTTACATAGAGAAAATTGTCATGTCACAAATATATTTTCTTTGTTCTTGCAGAATTTATATAAAGGTTTTCTTATATTATTATGTTTCTAACAAGATTATGTTATTATATTACTACTAAGGTGGCAAACAATCATACGGCGCGCCTGATGGCAAGCATCACCGTAGCCTATAGAAAATATTTAAATAATAAAATGTTATATAGATTGCTATTTGAGTTAGTTCAGTAGTTCCAAAAGTTACTGTGTTTTTGAGAAACCGCTATTGCGCTTAGCCACAGTAAAACTCCTGGGGATAGTTAGTTTCTCACCAACAGATGACTCGTTTAATCTTTTGCCCATAAAAAACTTTTTTTAAATAGCTACTATTTTTAAATCTACCATATAAATTGGGTAATAAAAAGAAGGTTCTATAATTCCATCTTACAATGGGCGTTTATAATACACAATCACAAGGGGTTGGATCGGCTGCCGAGTCGGGAGGAGTCGGGGGTAGCAATTAGTATACCGTGCATAAGGTACTGTACCATTATTAAGAAACCTTTATAATGTGTGGTCAATTTGTTGTATTTTTTTCGCTTTTTGACGCTTCGTCCGTGCATTTTTACATTTATGGAATACGTTGGCAAATGCGCATTCTGGTAAGTGATCACCGCCAACCATGGACAGAGATGCTAGGGAATTCTTGAGCCGTTGCTGACTCAAAGGAGAAGAAACGGTCAAAATCTTGTCTCAATTTCAAGCGTTATGTCGCTCGTTTTGTGTTGACGACCTCCGTGGCGTAATGGTTACCATGCCAGACCGCCACCCAGGAGGTCCCGGGTTCGATCCCCGGTCGGGTCATGATGAAAAACGAACTTTTTCTGATTGGCCTCGGGTCTTGGATGTTTATCTATATATGTATTTGTTATAAAATATAATATCGTTGAGTTAGTATCCCATAACACAAGTTTCGAACTTACTTTGGGGCTAGCTCAATCTGTATGAATTGTCCCTATTTGTCCCTATTTATATGAGCAAGATAGTGCTTGAGGAGCTCGATAGCGTCGCTGTGTGTCGCACACTAATATGAACACGCAAGTTAAGCGACGTCGACCTTAGCCAGCGTTTGGATGGGTTTCGTTATCTCGAGCTTCTCCGTGCTTCTGATTGCACGTTAAGCCGTCGGTCCCGGCTGTTGTCGATGGATGACAGTCATTAAGCCAAGTCGGTGGCCTTAGGGCGGTTTGAAAATACCGGCCTCTGCCAATCCGCATTGGAGCAGCGTGGCAGAGTACGCTCTAATCACCTCGATTGAAGGGAGACTCGTATCCCAGCAGTGGGAAGATTATGGGTTGATAAGATGAAGATAGCGCTTGAAATTGAGACTTGATTTTGACTGTTTTTATAGCGAGAATCAACCCGTAGAAATGTTTTCTATCTCGTTCCAATTGTGAAATGCAAAATGTTAAAAGTAAAATACGACATGAGTGAATCATTCCGAGCACTTTTCAAAATATCTTTCATCTGCCTATAGTTTGTATAGTCACCTTAACTCGTGGAACGTATAAAAAGTGATTAGAATCCCATTCTGACGTTCCAGAATTTTGTTCCAAGTCGAGCTATCAATCATTCCGTGTGGGATGGCTCTAATTATAGGGATTAAGGGTGGTTGTACCAATCTTCGGTACCTTTAATAGATACGGTGCGCTTGCGACGGCCTTTGAATCAAAAAGTTTTTAATCAAAGTTATTATTACTATGTAACTTATTATTAATTGGTGACTTATCGTTTTGTTAAATTTTTTTTACACGGTCATATTTCTAATTCATAAAATGTGGTTACATATAGATCGACTATTTAGTCAATGTCAATGTCAAGCATAGACAAAGATCTAAGTCTTTGCTCTCTAAAGAGATCGAATTCGAACCTGTGCTCTTTGACATTGATGGCTGGTACTGTACTAGTGAAGATCAAGTTATCAAGTTTGTAAATATGTAATAATTGCCAGTATCTTCGGGACCTTGCCTAAAGGGACTCCTTTTAATAATATATTTTAGTTATTTTATTTTATTTTTTAAGGTTTTTAGTTTTCGGTTTATAATTTGTTTATAATAATATGTTTAGTTTAGTTTTAGTATGTGATGTTTGAAAGAGAATATAATAATTGAATATATAAATTAAATATAATTGCCAGGATATAAAAACAAAATTGTAGCTAAACAAAATGACAAATTAAATTGATTTAAACCAGAAAATAACCAAATTACCTACGCCCTACCTAAACACGACTTTTAAATCTGTGGTTTGAAAAATGCAACACAAAAAAATAAATCGGAGGCACGTGAAAGCTGTTATTTGCGGTCTTACACCTTGATGGGTTAGTTAGTTAATTAAACAAAAAAAAAATGAAAACAATAAAAAAACAGGTCTCGCACCAGTTCGTCTAATGTTATTCGACATAACTGCCTGAAAGAGTTTTTGAACTATTATGTTTGAGGAATGAGGGGCGAAAGAAACAGGGCGAATGGGTGCAAGTCGAAAATATCACAAAAAGTTAATGCTTGGCAGGCATTCTCTGTAACGTACGATTACGCCATTATTAATTGGGCGTAAAACCCAAGATTGGGGTCCCCGTCGTTAGATTTAATATAGTTGATTACTACAGTTTAATTTCCCTTGATAGTCTTTGAGATTTCAAGAGAGGGATGTTTTGAGAAAAACATTTTGTGGTCTGCTGAATGTTTGTCGTATTTTTTGGAGATTCTACTTCCCTGATCACGTAGTTACAGTATATCTGTAAAGTTTCCATATTAATTTCGATTTATTTTTATCCCAGCTGTATGAAATATTTAATTGTATTGTTTGTACAAATAAAAAACTTGTGTTCGAAATTTATAGTTTTCAAATCGTCAACAACAAAACAAACGCCTCAATTATTCTTGGAATATTCTTTACAGCTTATAAACTAAAAATAAATACACTAAAATAGAACTCAAAAACATTTAAACTGTTTACGAGCGTATCTGTCAATAATCATAATCGTCAAAGCCGAAAATAATGATGACAAAACACTAGTGACAACAAGCTAGTTAAAACCTTTCATATCCCGAACCAAAATAGAGGCAAATTGACAGATGACAAATAAGCCCGCCGCCGAACTACGGTCACGAAATAAACTAACCAGTCTCACAAGACCTCTAATGAACAAGAAACTTCCCCTAATATACATATAACATTTATAGGTGAAACATCAGCAGGGAAGGTCAAAGTATCATGGATAATGGTTGTAAGTATTTCTACCGGGCCTAAATGTGATAAAATACATCAAGACATTGTCGTTATAGCAAGATAGATGGCCTCCTGAACACGGTAACATATTCTGTTGAATAACAAGATTAGAACAGATGGTATAGTATATTGTCAGACAGAATTAAGGTTTGTTGTTGCTTGTATAGACTTAGATGAAGGTCAATCAGTGAAAATAGGAACAATTACAATTTCTGATACACCTAGAGGCGATATCAGAAGCGGTTATGACTTTCCATTGGTTTTAGAGTAATAAATAAGATATTTGTGATATATGGTTTAGCACAATTACATAGATGATAAACTGTGATTCAATATCGGTAAAGAAAAGCAATGTTTTATTGATATTATAGGTTCATATTTCATGATATGTGTCTATCATAATTATTTTAAATGATGAATATGAGATATGTATTAGATTTATGAATCTGAAGCTGTCTTGCAATTTGTCAGAAACAAACTCAAAAAAGTTTACAGCAACCAAAATAGTTATGTACTACTTCGTACCGTTATATTTGTTAATAATTTAGTGCATATCGCCTTCAAATCGCTGAAGTGTTGTTTTAGTTTTTTTTAAATAATGGCACTGAAATTTTTCAGATTAAATCTTAACTGTATCTGCTTACTCTGTGGCATTGTCCAGACAAAAAGGAGTTAAGGAATGTAAAGGCAGTAACAATTGAGACAGAGGGCAAAGAGGTCGACCCTTCTGAAGTGCATGGGTGTGGCGCGCCGGGCTTAAATTTTCGCATTGACAGCCGAAACGGCCCTTAGGGACGGTCGGGACGTGCTTTTAGTACCTTTATTCGTTATGGTTAATGCGGCAACTAGTTTACGAGCCGTACGGTTATTTGTGACCTTAGTGGGTATGTGGGATTATGTTAGGAATAACGCAGGGGCAATTTGTGGTCAAGATTTTGATTATAATGAGAATTGCTAAGTGTTACATAACATTTTCTTGGCTAATCGTAGGATCAGTATGATTTTAGGAATTTCGAGGTGGTCGGTGATAATGTAAGTTTCATTTCGTAGAATTTTTGGTACAATGTTATTTACGGTCACTGCTTACCTGTTGATTTTGAATCGGTAAGTTTCATTCCAAAATATATATTTTCAAATTCAGTGAATAAAAGTGAATATATGAATAAAAACATGTCTGATTTACTATATGGGTGTTGCTTCATTTTTAACCGTCGACACCTCTTAAAATACCATATTAATCATAATAAATCTAGCTATTTGAACGTAAACAGCAATTTATCTAAACAACAACATATTTACACCGCGGAATGCGACTTTGTAAAGCCATTACGCCGACTCAACGACTATTTAGATTAATATCGTGTTCCCAGTTCCTATTGTCGTGAGCAGAACTTATAAATCTACCAATCTGTGGTGTCAAAATGTCTGTCTGATGGTTTGACGCGTCAACTGGCCCAGGGATTGGCCATCAATCAATGTTGTGAGGAAATTACATGTATTGTTCATTTCGTCTGCCGCTCCTTACAAATGATCCCCTTTGAATACTTACTTTTGTAAGTATATGATATTTTGACATTTGATTTTTGATTCGTTCGCTTTTTTATTTGGGTCAGCGGGTGATTTGTCAACTATTGTTACGTTTGTTGTGGGGTTGTCAGTGTCCTAGGATTAGACTATCTCAATTTCTTAGTAACTAACAAGTAATGTGACTCAATCAAGTTAACATAACAGTCTTTACTAATTTCTCAAATATTAATTATTGTCTCGAAAGAAAACGTTAGCCAAAACTTGGTTGATTTTATAAATTATTGAGTTCCTCCCATGCTTTGGGGAGCACGTTGAGCTGTCGATAAGCCAAGTCAATAACTGTTAGGTAGTTTGAAATTAGCTACCCTTAGTTGAAACTAATTGCGAGAGGCACATGAAAAAAAGAATATTATAGAAAGTACATATTGATTGATTAACAAATCAAAACCACCCCAAAGATTATGCCTTGATAAATAGTTCTATATTGACGACCCAAGACATTTCCTAATGAAAAGTAGTTTGTCGTGCTCCCCTAAGACAAAGGGTGTGTATGACCCGTCAATATTGCTTAGTGAGACACCCGCCTATTATCATTATAAGAACACCGTTTATAAATAAAATGATTCAGGAGGTCCCGGGTTTGATCCCCGGTCGGGTCATGATGAAAAACTAACCTTTTCTGATTGGCCTCGGGTCTTGGATGTTTATCTATATACCTAATATGTATTTGTTATAAAATATAATATGTAGTTAGTATCCCATAACACAAGTTTCGAACTTACTTTGGGGCTAGCTCAATCTGTATGAATTGTCCCTATATATTTATTTTTATGATTATGTATTTCGACGTTCGTTAAGTTCGACCTAGTAGACGGTTGGTGGACTAGGTAAATTATATGCAATAATAAGCCATTGTTTTACTCTGTAACTTATACTCATTTACTTAAATCATGAAGTTTTGAATACGAAGACTTAGTGATCCTATATTTCCGATGTTAGAATATTTTGTTTTTTTCAGATAGCTTTCAGACGATCTCTTTTCTATCAGTTCAAACGGCAGATTTGTACTATAAGAACTGACAACATATTTAGAAATTGCTTCTGCTGAAGGTGCACTTTGGTGCTCAAGGACGCGGATTCGATCCCCGCCAGTGATTAACAATAAACTATTTGTTCAACGGTCTCTGTATTATCTATGTAAACAAGAAGTTTGTAATGTGTATTCATTGTCAAGAAACAGTTTCATTCATTGTATGAATTGTTCCTATATATTTATTTATTGCTCATCTTCAAGAGCTATGTGAATTGAAACAGTTTATTGTCATTAATTTCCATTTTCACCGACACCTCCTAGCGTTAGGAATAACTTTATGTCATCAAAATGTTATCCGTAAACCGCTAGAGTCGTTGGTGAAAACGCGCATTACTCCCTGGTCTTGGCTTCCCGTCATATAATCGCAAAAGTTAATTAAATCAAGAATTTTATGATTATTGTCTCATCAAACGAAACTCTCTTACATCCTTTAATAACTCCACGTAGCGTGAAAATATTCGTCCACTGACAAGCAAAAAGTTAATTAACATAAAATAGCAGTGACCAGCGTTCCCAGAGACGGTTCGTTGGTTCGCCCGAGACATTTTATTTGGAATACATGGAGTCGCCATGTCACACGGTCATTGTCACGATAGAGGGTTTAAATCACGGATTTATGTAATTAATTAACTCTTAACTAAACTGTGGTTATGATAGGTTCCCAGAGACTCACTGATGCTTTTAGAAAAGTAAAATTGTCGCGCGACACGATCGGTAGCGTTAATGATAAATAACAGATTTAATTAAATAAAGTATAATATTAGGTAGAAAATGTATTAGGAATCCTAGCGTGATAGTTTGTGTGGATGTTTCAGGCTAAAACGACTTGATGTATAAATAAATATACGTATAGGGACAAATCACACAGATTGAGCTAGCCCCAAAGTAAGTTCGAAACTTGTGTAATGGGATACTAACCCAACGATACTATATTTTATAACAAATACATATACATATAGATGAACATCCAAGATTCGAGGCCAATCAGAAAAAGTTCGTTTTTCATCATTCGAATTCGGATTTCGGATTCGAACCCGGGACCTCCTGGGTGGCGGTCTGACGTGGTAACCATTACGCCATGGAGGTCGTCATATAGATTTGAAATATGTTATACGGATAGATTACATAGGAGAAATCCAAAATTGAGGCACTAGACTTAAATGTACCTATCTGTTTTATTTTATTTATAAAGATTTATCATTTCAAATAATTTCACTAAAATAGATGGTTGCATTTTTTGCATTATGCAATTTATTAAATAAAGTCTGAAATATAAACTAACTGTGTGACATTTTAATCACTAGTTAACCGTCGTAATGTCGGTTAAATTTAATTAAACAAAATCAGGTGAGCTGAACTAATGAATTCAGTTGTCGACGACACTAATCACGTTGTAATTGTGTGACCGTTTTAATGCTAATGCACCTTCCTGCCTGTGACCTGTGGGGTTTTTTCTCAAGTTTAAAAGGCGGTGTGACTCGTCTTTTATAGTTTTTAATTCAGTTTAACGTTCATTTGTGACAATACCCTTAATTACATAACATTCTGCTGTTTTTAATGCTTGTAGAGTAATTCTGTTGGTAATGAGTGACCCCACTTCTAGAACGAAGGGTGCGCTTCCGATTCCTGGTAAAAATTTTCCTGTTGAACATTTGCTTTTAAATAGATAATTGATAACGTCATTATCATTAATCTTTATCCACAAAATAACTAATATATCACGTCGCTTATCTATGCAAATGTATGATTCGCATTATGCGAGCTTGGGAGAGACCAGGAGCCCAAGTCTGCTATTTTAAATTAGGCGATCAACTATTGCCATACCATCATGCCATTATATTTCCATTGTGTCAAATTTGGTATTCTGCTAAAAGTTAACTAATATCTCAATGTATTGATGTCAGTGGAATATGAACGGAATGGTCGACAGTTAAAATCTACCATGAACTATTTCAGTTAAATCGCTTTTATGTGAAAGATAGTATCGAAAAGATCAATAGTAGTTCGATAGTGTGTCAATGAAATAGCCTCGGACTTAAACAAATATGAGAATACCAAATATCAAAAACTATTCGAGTGACAGACTATCGACAGTCTTTTGGTGCATATGTATTTAGCAGACTTGGGCCCCTGGTGTGATTATAAAAAGGGTAGCTGTGTTGGGATCCTGGTACTTGGGATGAAACAACACCGTCTGTATTGAGTATTATATACCAATGGCGCCGCCACCGTCTTCAACGCACCAACCGAAAAACCTGACATTACTTTCTTAAGTTTCTCTTAATAACTCCCTGAAGCCACAATTTTCCTCAATCGTAAATCATTCTATTGCTATATTTCGTGGTGCTCTGATAAATACCGTCCGAGTATTATTTATGTCCTATTTGATCTGATAATGCCACTGTCCACTTCGGCTTCTTTTCGGCCCCAAATTGACACCATAAATCATGGGAGATATGCCTTATAAATGTAGGTCTATGTGTTAATATTTACAGAGTAAGAAGGTTGAAAGATCTGGTAAACTCGTTGGCAATCTAAGTTCATTGAGGAATCCAGAAGGGTGAGTCTCTATTGAGACGTCGATACAACAGTGGAGAGTTATATAAAAACGATTATCTGTATTCAAAATAATTGAATTTTTAGGACCTTTTAAATGCTCGGTATCGGGGTAATCTCTGGGTCTACTGAACCGATTTTGAAAATTATATTACCAATAGAAAGCGAGACTATCATAGGCTATTTATTGATCCGTAAAATCAAATGACTTTTTCGTGGTAGTTAATCACAAATGAAAATATTTACCGAACAACGAAGTGTCAGCCGGTTGTATTAATAAAAAAATATTGATATTATCCGAAATCACAAGCAAACTACTGTGTGTGTGACACGTCCGGCAACTTCATTCTTTACGAATGATATTGGCAAACATGCATGCGGCTCACCTGATGGTAAATGATTAGCGACGTCCATGGAGCACAATGACAGTGAGCCCAGGGTAGTTTCCTGACCAGTTACCTACCATCTACATGAAAAAAAGACAACATATAAAAAAATATTATGTACTTAAATCATACTCCGTCTATTTTTTGCTGATTAAATGAGTTCCAAGACAGCTGTAGTTTCTCCCCCATGACGCCAATTATTCAATGCTTACTGTCAGTCTGAGGCCTCCGTTGTTGATCTTGGCTATACAGGAGACACAGGAGGTGGGAATGTGTGGACTTTGTGGTGGCACGATAGAAAAAAAAATCTTACGTGAATTAAAACAAATGAACAACTGTACGATTATGTTTCGTAATGTCTAAATATTAATCATAACTACACACATACTACTTTCTCATACCCTAATGATTTCTGGGCATCATTAGAAGGCACGAATGTCACATCAAGGTTTGCCTTTGGGCGCTCCGTTTAATCATCGCAGGCTAGAGGTCAAGAAAGCTCCCGTGTGACTGCAATGATGCAACTGACTTGACAAATGACGGTACGATGGTAGAGCAGTTTTTATGAACTAGTAAAAGCTGTTTCTCATTGGTATTGGTATACCTACGGATAACTTTTATTCATTTAGGGACTTATTTTCAATCCTTTTTCACCTTTCTCGTAGCGGGTTGCTTGTTTGTCTGCCATGTGACTTAAAAATAGGAAAACGTTAAACGTTTCACTTTTTTTTAAGTTCATCAATTTTGTCTTTATTGTTAAAAGCATTCCATCAACCTGTTTCAAGGATCTTATTGGCAAAATGATTTAACAGTTTTTTGATAGTTCTAGCATGAATTTGACAGTTCTTATTTGTTTAAAGGTGGGGCACAGCGGATAATCCGCTCAAATCCGAGCAGCCCGTCTGAGAAAGGACCTCTACCTTACAGAAGATCGTAGCCAAATAGCATCGGTCTCGGCTATGTTGTGTTCCTATGGTGAGTAAGATCTCCAGAGCTCCACTTGCGGGGGTTGGGAGGGTTGGCAACGTGTGAGTGATGCCCCCGGTATTGCAAGCGTCTATAAGCTACGGTGATGCTTACCATCAGGCGGGCCGTATGCTTGTTTGCCAACTATGTAGTACAAAAAAAAACTTTATACACAGAAATGTTTTGAAACCGGCCCTTTTTGTTTTGACATTATCCTGATAAATAATAATAATATTATAATTAAAAATCTGTTCCTCAATAATTAAATTCCTTATCCTGTAACAATTTCTAGAACTAAACAAAGACCTATTTCTATGGTAAGTTAAAAAAACGATATTTTAATAGCACTACGATAATTAGTTTGCAAGTTCGTTATTATCCGTGAGATCGGTGCGGCAAAGGACTCACAATGTATGGAGACGTGCCTTTTAGATTTACGACGGAGTTGTTAGGGTGTGTGTACAGCTGATTACAAATAAAGAAAATTGAAGGATCTGTTTATAATAATAATTTATCATTCTTACTAATAATCATACTAATATTATAAATGAGAAAGTGAGTTTGTTTGTTTGTTTGTTATTCCTTCACGGCTTGAAGTCGATCATTATGAAAATTTGTATATATATTGTCAGGGGTACAGAGCCCGACATAGGCTTTTTATTCCGTGAAAGTATGTCATTCCAATGGGAAAATATTTTTTCTAAAATAGAGGGCGCTGTATGGGACGCTATCAGCCAGATGGCGCCACAAGTCGCGCTATGGGTTGTTTTGTTATCACACGAGATCTATGTCATAAAATTAACGCGAGCGTAGCCGCGGGGAAAAGTTAGTTTTATTATAAACGCGACAGTTTGTATGTATGCATGTTTGTTACTCTTTCACGCAAAAATTGCTAGACAGATTGAAATGAAATGAAATGAAATCGTTTATTTCAGAAATTAGACCTTCACAGGCACTTTTTCTTGTCATTTACAATTTGTATATATAAGAAAATTTTTATATAAAGAAAATAAACTAATTAAATTTGTAATATAAAGAAAATAAACTACGTTATATACTACCACCACTTCGGACACAAGCAAAATGGCCACCGGTAAAAGAAACGGCGAAAGAAACCCGGTTACGGCCTTTTTTGTCATTTAGCATTTAGATTTGAATTGTTACACGGTTAGTTTATGTAGTAACACAAAGGATAGTTTTTCTCTCGGATCAGTTCGGGAACGGGACGAAAACGGAAACGGAATGTCGCGGGTAATGCTATAATAATGTTTGTGCATACTTATGCGAATGTGACAGTAATTCTCTTTAGGAAATATTTTTAATAACGTGGAATTCAATCTGTTTTAATACTAAAAACCTTTAAAAATATAATATAATAACTAAAATTATATTATTAAAAGGAGTCCCTTTAGGCAAGGTTCTAAAGATACTGGCAGCGTTCCCCCTTTGAATAGCTAGACTAATTCTTTGTCCGAGGTAGCTGAAAACTTCCTAGAAGAATTTAAAATTATGTATATTCTAAAAAAACTTCAATTTAGTGCGTTTAAAAAAACTAAAATTAAAACTTCAGAATAAAACATGAAATAGCGAATGAATGAATCTTTTATTCTCTTCTATTTTTAAGGATAGGAATGAGAATGGTGTCAAAATAATGATAAAAAAAAAATTTCGTTTGTTCCCGCAATTATTAATATGCGGAAGAAACTTAATTTAATTTATTCGTATAAATATGAAAAGTCACTAAGCTGCATACACCTTTACACCGTGATTGGCTTACAAGCCATTTTTTATAATCTCCGAAGCATATCGTTAGCAACTGTCGTCAATTTTACGATGCGAGCTTCCCAGTAACCCTTACGATGCAGGCGGTATGTTTTATAGGCCACTATAATCTTTTTTCTAATATAGACGTGTGGAATAGGCTCATGTTATGAACAGATTTTAATTAGCTATTATATCTACTAACGAGTGTGCTGGAATAAGATTAGTTTTATATTACTGGTGGTCAAAAGTTTTAGTAGCGTGATGGTAAGCACTGTTCATGTACGCCCTCGAAAATCAGGGCCATATTATGATACTAGCGAAACCCGCGCAACTTCGTTTGCGTGTATCCCGTATGTATGATACTTTAAAACCTTCCCCTTGAATCACTCTATCAATTAAAAAAAACCGCATCAAAATCCGTTGCGTAGTTTTAAAGATTTAAGCATACAAAGGGACATAGGGACATAGGGACAGAAAAAGCGACTTTGTTTTATACTATGTAGTGATTTGTCGCTGTGATTTTGTAAAATAAAGCCTAATATTGACGACCTCCGTGGCGTAATGGTTACCACGCCAGACCGCCACCCAGGAGGCCCCGGGTTCGATCCCCGGTCGGGTCATGACGAAAAACGAACTTTTTCTGATTGGCCTCGGGTCTTGGATATTTATCTATATATGTACTTGTTATAAAATATAATATCGTTGAGTTAGTATCCCAAAACACAAGTTTCGAACTTACTTTGGGGCTAGCTCAATCTGTATGAATTGTCCCTAAAAAAAAAAATATGGTACCATTCTACGAATTTGTCCACACTGTGAATTGCAGAAAAAATAAAGTTAATTTAATATTAAAATCAAAAGCAGAAAAAGATATAACTTGAGTTTTGATATGGAATTAGATCTTCAGTTTCTGCAACTGGCTTTATTTTCTAGAGTCTAGATCTAGACTAATCCTAGGATTCAAAAGGGTTACGTACTTGATGGTCTAGGACTTTGAAAACTCGGATAACAGGGGTACTAGACAAATGGCTAACGTCATTTATTGAATCTATAACTTTATACGCTTTTTCATACAAAACGGAGTTAAAGTATATTTAATTTCTACTAAAGAGTTGTTAAAAAGTTACGTAGCTAGATGTCCGAACGGTTGTTTTTTTTATTTATACCACAAAGTTAGCAAATAGGCATACGGCCCGCCTGATGGTAAGCATCACCGTAGCCTAACGCTTGCAATACTGGAGTATCACTCACGCGTTGCCAAAAAGGGTAGAGCTCTGGGGGGTTACCATCATCTTTTACCTAACTACTCACGTTTTGAATTGGTTCCGTTTAGGTACCTAAACGTAATCGCATTATTTCGTACCACCATCTATCATAAACAGGATCTCATTTCGTCGGATGAACAAATGAAAATTGTCGCTGATTAGTTGTAGCGGTACGTTCAAAACAAACCATAATTCGTTTTGGTCATTACCGGTTTTTTAAAACAACTTAATTTTATTATTTATCTATTTTAAAATTGTTTAAGATGTATATTAATCTATATTCGATGCTATATTCAAACGAAAAACACAGATTTTTTATAGATTATAGATAGACAGATTAAACGGGGTTACTTTCTTATACTTGCGTAAAAAAAGTATTTAACGAAAATTAAATATCACATGTACAAAACGCACCCTGTCGGATCGGACTGACACAAATGTCAAGTCAATCTTGTGAAGTGAAATCGCGTTTTACGAATTTAAATAAATTTACGCCTCGTCATTTTCCATCTGCGACCGTAGCAGCTACGCCTCAGCATCTAACTCCTAGACGCAGAACAACGCGTGACAGGCGGAGACGTGGTGTGGTGATTTGAATTCTGTGGTGATGGTGAACCGGCGTTGAAATAAGATGCAGCACGCAGGGCGTTGTGTGCTGTCTCAATAGAAAAAGCCAATTTATCGAGGGAGAAATTTGGTATTTTTTAGGAATTTAGTAGAGGAGATTAAGAGATATAAAAAATATATTAATTTCTATAATTTAATATTTACTACTATTGTTAACTAGCATAACATTATTGATGAATATCATATCACATCATAACATTTTTTTTTAATGTTAATGTTCATAACAATAAATGTAATTTATATAAATGTTACAACAATACATTTTGTGTGGTCTTTTTCTTTACTTTCTTATTTAATTATTCGTTTCTTAATTATTAAATTATATAAAACAATTCGCACCAAGTAGCCATATTTAGATAGAAATTTGATAGATATTACCGTCAATTTTCATTGGCAACAGCGACATTTGGCGGCTGGCGGGTGAACTAAAATTTAAAAAAAAGCGATGGCCATTTTCCAACTTCACATGGCGTCTGATGGACCGCGGACCATTTGATACCATTGACGTTATTTATTTTATTAGTTATTTATTTACTTAAATGTAAATAAAATATAAATTGGATACTGTAACGGGGAGACGATCGAAGAAGGAGACGAAGTTGGTCGAAGTCAGGCGAAGTCGGACGAAGTAGGGTAGAGTGACGCGAAGTAAGACGAAGTGATGCAAATACAGACTTTATTGCTAAATTACAAGTTTACAAAGGCGAATGACTAAGCGATTATCCTATAGCCACCAACAGCTACGCCGACCCAGAGGGGGGTTACAGCGAGGCCGTGCAGTTCCTACAGGAAGGTGCTGGAGTACTCGTAAGCTTTCAATCGTCTATCCTAGCGAGGAAGGAATAGCAACTTACTGCTTACGAGTACCTAAGTCCCTGATCAATTATACATTGTTAACCACTGGTATAAGGTTACTATGAAAAAGCAAACCATAGCGCGATTCACAATTACATCCATTGTGTACAGCGCCATCTGTTGACCACGTTGGAAACTAAATATCTGTTACAATACTTAAATACTCAAAATTTTGTATATTCCGTCGGTTGGGGGATGTCTTTGGGGCGCTAACAAAGAAATATACAGGGTGTTTGGAAGAGGATTGAACATGGGATAATGGCAGAAAGGTGAGATGGTCTGCTACATGCTGAGCGAAAAAAATTTGACCTAGGGCCCATAGTTTTTTTTAAATGATTTTTTTTAAATTTTCACCAAACTTTCTTCCTTCGTAAATTTGAAGTACTATAACTTTTTTTTTATTGGATCAATCGGCCAGCTTTTTTTTAAATTCTTATCTTAACTGTATGTAGCTTACTTTTAAATTGATAATTGTCGGTTAGAGTTACCACAAAAAATGATATGAGTCCTCAAACATCAAAAAGACGAAAAGTACACGCCGAGCGTTCAACTTTGGACTGCTGTAAAAAAAAAACTAAAAGTGGTACTGCAGTTCTAATTCTAGGAAAACAGCTCTAGTTCATGCCCTTTGGAATGGTATTCAATTTACAGAGTTTTTTTTTTCTAAGTAGTCTTTTTCGTACATTCTACATGAAATTGACAAAAATCCTTTAAAGAAAATAAATCAAAATAATGTTACGAAACCTAGAGCGGGATGGTTACACAAGGCAGGTAGAGACGTTAACGTTTCTCATAATCAATATCAGCATCCGTTCTTGCTTTTTCACTCTTCATAGGTGGGCAATGCATCCAAGACCTTGTAGTGGTGAAGAGTGATATGTGGTAAGCAATCACCGCTGCCTATTGAGATCTACGATTTTTTTATGACACGAAGAGGACAAACTAGCTAGCAAATCACCTGATGGTAAGCAATCACCGCTGCCCATAGGCATCCACGACGAACTAGAGGATCACCTGATGGTAAGCAATCACCGCTGCCCATAGACATGCACAACTTTTTTTTTGACATGAGGAGGACAAACAAGCACCTTATGGTAAGCAATCACCGACTACAAAATCTTGGATGCGTTGCCCACCTATGACGGAATGAAAAAGGAAAGACCGGGGAAGGAAAGTTAATAAGGGAGTAGGAAACAGGAGGTGTATCAGGCTTCCGGCTCTCTCACTCATCCTACAAAACACGGGGGACATACGAGGTACTGCCCCGGTCGAGCCTGCCCATTTACGAGCTACTACTAGTTCGTAGTAGTGGCTACGCTCTACCACTCTTCACCACTACAAGGTCTTGGATGCATTGCCCACCTATGAAGAGTGAAAAAGGAAGAACGGATGCTGATAATGATGAACCGTAACCATCACGCTCCATGTTTCGTAACATTTTTTTGATTTATTTTCATTAAAGTATTTTTGTCAGAAATGGTCAATTTCATGTAGAAAGTACGAGAAAGACTACTTAGAAAAAAATAAACTATACAAATTACATACCATTCGAAAGGGCATGAACTAGAGCTGTTTTACTATGATTAGAACTGCTGTACCACTTTTAGTTTTTTTAAACTGCAGTCCAAAGTTGAACGCTCGGCATAGACTTTTCGCCTTTTTAATGTTTGAGGGCTTATAATTTTTTTCCTGGTAACTCTAACCAACAAATATCAATTTAAAAGTAAGCTACATTCAGTTAAGATAAGAATAAAAAAATAAGCTGGACGATTGATTCAATAAAAAAAAAGTTATAGTACTTCAAATTCACAAAGGAAGAAAGTTTGGTAAAAATTAAAAAAAAATCATTAAAAAAAAACTATGGGCCCTAGGTCAAAATTTTTTCGCTCAGCATGTAGCTGACCATCTCACCTTTCTGCCATTATCCCATGTTTAATCCTCTACCAAACACCCTGTATATAAGGGTAGCGTATACATACTATGTATAAAGGTATATAGTTGAAATTTTAGTTCATATCTCAGCCAGTGCATGGCAGCACCTTCCATACATGACGATTTCACCCCGGAGTTGCCACTCTATCCTCCTTGACAGTCCTTGATTTAGTTTAGGTTGACAGCTCTTTTGACAGATAAATCCTTTCAATTTAGGTCGTGGAAAGACATGGTGGTACGAAAGTTCATACAATATGAATGAATAATATCTGCTGAATCGCTGTCACCTAAACCGAGTCGTTTAGAATACATGGTGGTACGAAATAACGATTCTATTCTGTTTAGGTCCTGAATTGAATGGGAATAAGAGATGGTGGTAACCCTGCTGATCAAAATAAAAAAAGTCGTGGTCAAAAATAAGTAATTAACAAAACGTAATAAATATACAATTTTTCTATTAATATTTACTACCTTTAAAAATATATAATGTCGTTATAATAACAGGTTAAAAATACGTTACAGTAATGAAAGCGGTATACAACATTTTTTAAAAATAACGATTAAGATGAAAACATTTATTGCTTGCATTTTTATCTTTACATATAATTAGAAACCCCACCTACTAATTTTTCGCCGGAGTCATCAAGATTGTACAACTTATGACAAATAATATGGCACATCATCCAAAAGGGACGGACGTGGCACTTTTAGTCCATACCGCAATACAATTTTCAATAAAATTGGTAATCTAAAAGAAGAAGAGATGAGAGAGAGGGGAATGAAGGTGAGAGGGATTAGAGGTTCAGGGAGGCAACATGGGGAGGGGGGTGAAGAGGAGCACTAGTATTCTTAATAAAAAAAAAGTTGTTGTGGTTAGGCGATGTTGTTATTTTTAAGAAAATTCTTTCACATTACCCATTTCAAATTGTCATGTTATCCCAATAACCTAAGCCTATTTCCATTGTATACTATTGAGGCGTTTATAGTAGTTCAATTAAATACATATTTCAATTATTAAATACCAGTTAAACTTCTTAATTATTTAGTTATACTGACAATTCGTTATAAACGTTTTAAATTATCTACATTAAGTTATTAATAGATATGTTAAAATCGTGATGTCTTAAGTCGTGTTTTAAGAAGCTCTGTTGTTTTGTGCAGCTGTCAATTGTTTTATTGAGAATTTATAGTTATTAAAATGATGTCATCATAAGAGCTCGTGCAGTGTGTCAGCGATGTCGCGCGACTTTTGCTGCTCGCTCCTAGAAAAACGGTGGTTATTTATTGCCTGTGGTTGTCAGTCGCACACTCTGCATCTGCACCTTTAAAATAAGTTACACGTAATACAAGGAGAGGGATTTCAGAAGTACTTTTTTACTCATAGGAATATAAATTATTGAATGAATATCATTAACACAATAAACGACTCTATATAAACACCATTTTGAAAACAGTGTAAAATGTTTTTTTTCGAAAGTTTTACAACATTTCACACTGCAAGAGTACTAAGGCTGCATAAATTACGATGTGCATTTTTTTTGTCATGTACTATACATTTGTTAGTATATAATTATTTGTTTGAATAGCAACAAATAGTTTCGAAACGACTTAATAATAAGTTTGACGGATGAGTGCGTGTTCATGATTTTATAATCAATCATCATCACAAAATTTTATTGGTGTTTGTAGGTTTAATGCGTATTAGTAAAATTATTTTATTGATCAAATGTTATTATTGGCTGTATGTTAAACGTGATGATCCGCAAAATTGTGATACAAGTAATTTAAACAAGTTCAAGGCATCACGCTGAACATCTG
The DNA here is from genome assembly GCA_905163395.2 of Endotricha flammealis. Classification (NCBI taxonomy): domain Eukaryota; kingdom Metazoa; phylum Arthropoda; class Insecta; order Lepidoptera; family Pyralidae; genus Endotricha; species Endotricha flammealis. Next base: position 4,566,542 of record LR990867.1, read on the forward strand.
TCTTTTATGTTACGGGCTCACATAATTCCGATTCTGGCGATCGCGAGGTGCCGTAAACTGAGTCGCGCGACTCATCGCTCTATTATAATTTATATAGAGCGCTGATCACACTACCACCGTGCGGTGCGACACCTCGCACGACCGATATGTCATTTTTTATCGTGCAGTAAGTCGCTCAACCTAGTTAGAGCGAGTTGCGACCGCGACTCAAAGATACAAATTAACTTAGTCTAGGGAATTGTTGCTAACTAAATGAATGTCTGAATTAACAATTAAATGATTTTTATTAAATACTGGCTGGGGTTTATAATTTGCATGTTTATTTACATATGTATAACGGCTACTCACTTAACAATGCATTGACGTATGCGCTGTGCAGCTCGATCAACTGTGCACACCGTGCTAAAGTCATATAACCCTAAAATTGCCGCCTACTGCGCATACCGTGACTTACTACGTGGTTAAGCAACTTCCACGTTACTTCCGTACATAATGTTACGATCGGCTATCGTCCTTCCTTCTTTCGAATGTAATGTTGCATGACCTTATTCATATGATATGATTTTTGGGGAACTAATTAGAAAAATAAGTTAGAAAATTTGCTTGTAGTTTTACGAGCTACGTAGACGATACACATTTTATGCGATCGAGTTTGCATGGCGCAAATAGTCAGTTTTTCCATCGCGGATTTTTCAGACTCAATGCGTCACGGTACAGTCGCAAAAAATGCATTTTTTTTATCTTGCTAAACATCCGATACTAAGTTCTTTAAACATTAAGGTTATTAGTTATTTTACGGATGGTGAGGAATAGAAGTAAGTAAATAATTATAAAATAGAGAAGTATTGTGTATTTTAGGAGAGAAATAAAAGTATACCTAGTAATATATACAAGAGAAAATTAATAAGAGAAGAGAGTGATTGAAAGACAAATAATGACAGAATTCGGATTAAAAGTAGACAATAAAGACAAAGATACAAAAATTTAAATTTAACGGATAAATATAAAACAAAAGAAGTACGATTTGCCACAGGTTAGTCAAACAGGCTATGGCAAATGATATTATGTTAACATAGCCTATAAAAGGTTTCATAATATAAAGAAGCCTCCCTTTGTAAAACCACGAGAAATTCATTTCCTTTTATATTGTAAATAGATTGCTAATGCATGATGATTGCATGCAGAAATGCAAAATTCCTTTTTAAAACTTTTTGTTTCATATTCATTCCAATTTAAAGGTTGATAACATGACTGCACGAAAAATATGTCTAAGGGCATAATGAAAGAAATAAAGAAAGAAAATGGCTTATTTATTGTCTTACTAACTTACATGCAACTTATGACGAAAGTTATGTGTATGTTTGTTACTTCGTCACGCTCAAACGGCTGGGCCAATATTTATGATATTTGGTATGTTGGTAGCTGATATTTTGGATTAACACATACTTTTTAACCCGAAAAGTACGCGATTCCCGTAGGATTTCATCAAAAGTCTGTTAAAGGTGGCTACTGTGCTTAAATAAATATACGCAAACGAAGTTGCGCGGGTTTCACTAGTCAAACATAATACAATAGGTAAAAAAAAATAGATATGACAACAAATAGGCATCGGTTCAGCATAAACCGCGGGGTCGTCCGACTCCATAGTGCTGGTCTTCCGCAGATGCATGTTTGAAATATACATAATTGTTTTAAACTTAGTATAATGAATAACTAATGTAAACGCACAGACCCATAAATACTTAATTTTAACTGCTTTACTTAAGATATCATAGAAATAAATTGTAAAAAAACCGGGCAAGTACGTCTTAGGCCATGCACAATGCAGGGTTCCGTATTTGCTACGCTTGGCTTGCTTGCAGATGAGTAGGACAATGCCATATTCTATGACATTTGTACGTTTTCGTCAAAGAAATTTTACTTCATGTCCGTCGGCTATTATTCGGTAACAGTAGAGGTGCAGTAGAGCCTACTTAACCATCATAGTTTTCCTTGTAGGTTCACTATATGTACTACCATGAATTTTTTCGGATTTCTAAACACAAGACTTTTGAAGATAAACGAAAATTGGCACGTTAAATGGAACATTGTCTCGGAAAATTATCTTTCCACACCCTCAATGTTTATAGGAGATCTATCTAACAATACCACACAACATGGGGTCGGCGCGAAAAAAAAAATGTAATTCCCACTTTACACGTAGGGGAAGCACAAAAAAAAAAAATTTTTTTTTGTTCCAGTACTTTGTTAGCATTGTTAATACGTGTAAACATACCAAATTACAGATTTCTAGCATCAAGCTTGTAGGCGCTAGACCGCGAACGGACGGACATGTCGAAACTATAAGGGTTCTTGTAGTACTACGGAACCCTAAAAATAGCATTTGAAATGACTTCTGTTGTGTTCAAAATAGTATTTACTTTGTAAAATAATTTAAAAACAGCAATAAAAAATACCGCACACCGATATTTCTCTATCCGAGGCGGTAGGAACAAACCGTGATAAGAATGTTGTGCGGTCAGCCGAGTATCACTTTTTCTGTTACACGCCTCTCGGGCGTGCGTCAATATGACGCAGAACTATAATGGTGTGGAGTGGATTGAAAAATTGAAAATACCAAAATCTAGTTTTTGTTATTGATTAGCTTTTTTTTATACCACAAAGTTGACTAACAAGCTTATGGCCCGCCTGATGGTAAGCATCACCGCAGCCTATAGACGCTTGACTCATGCGTTGCCAACCCTCCCAACCCCCCCAAGTGGAGTTCTGGAGAGCTTACTCACCGTAGGAACACAACATGGCCGAACAAGGAAGTTTAAACAGTTGAGGGCATACTTTTGGACACTGAATTTTGTACTGTTTTTATATTCGGACTAATATTGCACAAAAATTTCCTTTAATTCCAAAGAAAACCAGCGTCTCGTGGTAATTTTGCCATGACATTTATGCTAAGTGGAGATGGACACATAAATGTTGTTGTTTCATCAACCATTTTAAATTTTCTTTCTTCCAATGCTCAAAAAATTTTCAAAACTACAATTTTTGTAAGTTTTTCGATTTAACATTGAATCCAATTTTTCTCTACTACAAAACAAAAATAATTTAAGAAGGCAATGCAAGAGACGAGGCAACTAATTTAGGAAAAATATGAAAAACTATTTTCATTAAACAAAATAATGTAAGTAATGCATTAATTAATTACGTTTGACGAGGACACTGCTGTACACAAAAAAAAACAAAAGTGAATATATAATGTACAACACATCATATTCATAAAGCAATTAAAACAATTTAGACAATTACGTTAATTACATTAAAATAGCGAGTATAAGAAGGACAAAAATAAAAGCAATGTCAATTCTAAGTATTTCCTTGTTTTAGGGGCCGTCGTAAGTTGTGCAACAGTCTGTGCGATCACCGAGCGAGACCCATGCATATGTATGAGGTGAGTTTAATGTACAATTTCTATGTATTATCTGTATGTAATGCAGGAAGCGGTGGTTTGATTGTCTTAACGGTCACCTGCGCGTTGATTTGGTGATAACAGGTAATTACAAAAGTTTTTTGTCGTATGTCGCGGACTCGCTCGCACATGTGATTTGTCTCATGCCATCTTTATTGCATCCTTTGCCTATTTATAGCAAATAAATAATTTCGAATTGAATTTGAATTTTGAAGCTAACGATTCAAAATGCACAATCTACATGCATAGTCGACTAAAATTGGAAGTATTTTTGTGATACGTTGAATCTATGCCTCTTTCTTTTTCTAAATCTTTATCAATATAGTCAACTTCGTGTATGTTTTATTCTTCGTTATATTTAGAGTTGCCACTCGACATAAAATATTCCACTATCGTTCCTTGATTTACTTTGACATACTTGAGCACTGGGTTATCCACAATAGATTGAATCTGGCCGAACTTTAACAGCCACGTGGCAAAGCCATCGTTCTGCACGAGCTCATTGGCGTCGCCAGACGTGCCCCATGTTTAGATGTTAATAGATAAAATCGTGACTACATCAGGAGCAATTAAAAACTTGTAAAACACTTCACGGATCCCTCTAACGTCTTAGTCAACTTTTCGAAGAATCATCATCTATTACGTGCATTGAGATCACCGAAAGCCGACAGTGTTTGATTTGACAGCCCGATGTGTTCCTTTAAAGCTAATTAATAAGCAGATATACCCACTTAAGATAAGAAAAAATATTTTCATCCCGAAAATGCACCGGATATAGATTGTATCGGCATGACAAAGCGTGGCGCCACTATATTGGAAGCATCTATTATTTTAATTTCATCATCATCGATGTCAGTTTAGAGTTCAAATTACATTGAGTTCATTCCAATATTTTCAATATCTGTACTTGCCAATGTAAAATGAACTGAATCACTAATGTCGTTAGCTTCAAATTTGTTAGTCGTATTCTCGTATTCATTATTAGAATATTTGTCAGCGATGTTCGAAGTTATTTCAATAGTAGAGTCTCTGTCTTCAACATTAGGTTGCTTTTAGATTGTTTCAGTACCTGAAGTGGTATAATCTGAATCTATTGATGTTTCACTAAAAGCTTCAGGCATAATCTCAAGTGCAGGTGGTATGACTTCTGTGTCTCCAAAAATAAATGTTTTGGTCATTGCCAGATAAAATTTAATGTATTTCAAGAACGCAGGAACTATGAGTGTAAATTTTACGAACTTACGTGGGATTTTTGAGATAATTGTGTATTGTTTATAACCTGAGTCATGACAAGATGACTTTACTATACCCTTGTTTTGTTTAGCATTGGATTTTATATTATTTAAGGTACAAATCAAAATTTCCATGCTCTATTTCTTAACAATAAAATGTCATGAAATAAAAGTCAAACTTGGACAGTCTTTATAGAGAATTTATATTATACAACAGATATTGATGAATTTTGATATAGATAGATATACATATTGGATAGATAAACAAAAAATCTACTTAACTGATTTTTTTTTTTACTTTTGGAAATATTTATAATATATATTAGGGTAAACGGGCATATTCGAAAAAAGAAAAATAGAAAATCTAAATTTTAAAAAATCTTCCATTTTTGGAAATTTAGGTAAACACGTCATTTCTGCGTCACACAGTCTATGTTTATTTAAAAATAAATAAATAAATATATAGGGACAATTCATACAGATTGAGCTAGCCCCAAAGTAAGTTCGAAACTTGTGTTATGGGATACTAACTCAACGTTATTATATTTTATAACAAATACATATATAGATAAACATCCAAGACCCGAGGCCAATCAGAAAAAGTTCGTTTTTCATCATGACCCGACCGGGAATCGTACCCGGGACCTCCTGGGTTTTATATGATACTCGGTCAAGATAGCAGTAAGACGCTAGTAGAAAGTAAAGATGTTAAATGTATATCAATATATACCCAATTAAAGGGCAATCAAGCGACCCTCACAGGGCACAATCCGGGATTACAGACACAGAAAGCTTATGAGTGTAAGCGATAATGGCTCTGCCACTCATTGTCTATGATAACGCGAACATAGATTAGGAGATTATCGTATCTGGTCTTATTTCTTTTTAAGAATATACTTTTAGTTGCAGAATAGGCTTATTAAAAGAATGAATGTCATCATCATCATCATGATGTTGACACTTATTCTTTTTTATAATTGTTTTTAATCATAAAATAACAGAGTCTAAAAAGGTTTGGAAATTCTACTGTTTGTCTCAACGGATTTCAATGAAATTTTACAGAAAGATAGTTTACCTGTACTGATATAAAGAATAGTTTTTATCCCTAAAAATACAGGTCCTGTCGAATAGCAATTATATTTCAGAAAAATCACAAGAAAAAATCGGAACAAATCGCTGCAGCTCTGAAAGCAGGGATCCGGGAGGATTTAAATTATTCAAAGGGTATGAGTTTCTTCAAATGTTCCATATTGTTGATATTTTAAACTATTTATGTCTGATCACTTATTTAAAGAGTATATATTTTTTCATTTTCAGAAACAATAAAAGTAATTACTCAATTTCCAAGTATCGTACTTATAACCTTGAATATTCAAGATAAAGCCAAAAATTGCTATTTTCGACTTACACCATTTCGCTTCTAAGCCACCGTCTTTTGGACCGCAATCAATGTCCATATGAGTGACGTGTGACACGAGCCCTTATATCCAACTAATTACACGATATACCACAGGACTTGTGACAGACCGACGGCACAATTAAGGTATTAAAGAGTAAGGGGCTATGCAGTATGATGCGGATCCGCGACGGACGGTCCTCGACGGATTGTCAAATGTATTAAATCCGCGAAGTGCATTCAGTGCGATTGTCAAAATTAATACATTTAATTTTGACAATCCGTCGCGGACCGTCTGTTTCGGAATCCGCACCGCACTGCATAGACCCTGAAGAAAGAGATTATATCATCATTAGCAAACGCTATTCGACAGTCTGTTGTTGGACATCCTACCTTTGGCACCAGTGGGTGCAGATTCGATTCCTGCTCGTGGTAATTTATGTGATGCCATTAGTGTTTGTTTTCAAGTTTGGGTATTTTCAATGTATTACGAGTATAAGTATCTACCCGTTGACTGGTACAAATAACAGAAGCGAGTTAAATCTAGCTTAGTTTTGGACTAATTGTGTAGAATTTATTTATTCTACTACCAGGATCGGGCGTTCCATTAATCGAAGTTAGAGCAGATAGCGAAACTACTTCACTGCAGACTGCCTAAGATTTTTTATACCACTAAAGTGGCAAACAGACATACGGCCCGCCTGATGGTAAGCGTCACCGTAGCCTATAGACGCTTGCAACACCGGGGCTCTCACTCGCGCGTAGCCGATTCGTATTTTCGATCCATGATGACATGACATGGCATTGGCATCTATCGATTGCAAAAATCCTTACATGAAACATTATTTTAAAAACATTGAGGGCCGGTTTCACAGGTTCGTGATAAAATCCAGTTAGTCAACTATCAGAAACATTGACAGTTGTTGTATGATTTTCTTGACAATTGATTGAATTATTCTGTAGTATTAGCGTTATTAGGGAAACCAGTTTTTGGCTTCATTTACTGCTTGACCGAAATATATTTTTGTACTTACGGTTATGAATGCTATGATGCCTTTTGTTTCAAATTGCCGTCTCTCACGTAATTGCTAAAGAGGGAAGTCCTTTCAATACTGTCTACTTCGTCTAATTTCATCCTTATTAAATTCGATTGCATTTTCTCCCCCGGGACGTCAATATTCATCGCTTATTGTCAATCTGAGGTCGTCGTTGTTGATCCTGGGTTTATAGGAGACACAGCGGCAGCGATGGGAATGTGTGTTAAGTTTGTCCCGGTAATAGCCCTACTGGGTAACAATTTGTATTGTGTCTTAAAGTAGTGACAGTCGGACAAGCATACTTTAGACAATAATAAATGAGATGATGTACCGACCCTATTTAATGTACATCTTGGATGGTTAGATGAAGTTAAGTGGTCTGATAGACAGATAGATTGTGCGGGTTTGCTTAAGGAGAAAAATTAGGTTTTATTAAAGTGTAATCGAAGCTTATGACACGTTTTATTAAAATTAAGAATATAATTATATTCGAAATTAAAAAATTGGAGTTAACTATTTTTATTAATAAAAAAACCGGGCAAGTACTTGTCGGGCCACGCACAATGTATAGTTCCGTATTTGCTACGCTTTGCTTGCTTGCACATGAGTATAATGCCATATTCTATGACATTTGTACGATTTCGTCAAAGAAATTTTACTTCACAAGTTCCTCGGCTATTACTCGGTAACTAGTAGAGCTAACTTAACCGTTATAGTTTTCTTTGTAGGTTCACTATATGGACTACTACCATGATTTTTTTCGAATTTCTAAACATAAGACTTTTGGAGATAGAGGGGGGGGGGGACCACCGTGCAAATCGAAAATTGCCACGTTAAATGTAAAATAATTCGCAAACGGATCATTGTATCGAAAAATAATCTTCCCACACCCTCGATGTTTTTAAGAGACCTATCTTACGATACACCACAACATGGGGTCGGCGCGATAAAAAATGATTCCCACTTTACACGTAGGGGAAGCACCCCAAAAAAAATTTTTTTTGTTAGCATTGTTAATAGGCGCTAGACTGAGGACGGACGGACGGACATGTAGTTTACTACGAAACCCAAAAAAAGATCAAGCAAGGATTAGGTACCTACATAAAACCCGTTTATTCACTGTCACTCTTATAGAGAATTATATAAAGTGCGAAGGTGACAAAACAAGTTATAGTTAAACCTTTGCTTCGATGGGCTACACATAGGACTTTGTCTTAATAAACTGAAAAATGTTTATTTCCTTTACATATTTTACAGATATATTATTTCCACAATGTTATAGAAACTTCCTTTTATTTATTTTTCTTCTTAGGCAAAGTATTGTCTGTGTCAGGAGATTCCATACTATTACAAAATATAAAAGACTAGAGAAACCCGCGCAACTTCGTTTGCGTTTATCTCGCTTTCCCGTGGGAATTTAAAAAATCCTTTCTTATCGGTTGTCTATTTATATAGGTACTTCTCATCAATTAATTCTTCAATCTTTGGAGTGGGCGTTTATGAAAAATAGGCAAGCCCGACCGGTGAAGTGCCACCCTTTTACAGAATATTGACGTGTAGCAGCAATGCGTTTCGTTCGGATAGTGACATATCCGAAATTCTTGTTTGCCACCTTTGTGGTATAAAAAAATCTAACTCCGTCCTTATACTATTTCTCGCTATATCCTGTTTCCTGTTATAGGTCGGCAACGGGTCATGGACCCTTTTTTTTTTGTTTTAAGTCAGGAATATGTGCTCCATAGTTGACGGTAATCACCTAATATCAAAATGATCCATATTCCTGAGCTTGTTTTCCAACCACTTCCGTAAAAAAATGTAATAAGTATATCGGTATTTTAAAACCTACAACCTCAGCCTACAACCATCCGTCAACAACACTACGAAATATTAGAGCGAGTTGACGTAATGAGATTTTCTATATGTGAGAAAGAGACAATACTAATATGCCATTTAACCATTGACCAATTTAACTTAAACCCTGTCAAATATTATAAATTAAAATTTACCTATTTACCTGAGTTAATTACATAAGTACTGCTTATTATCGATGAATATGATTCAGTCCGCTTTAGAATTTTAGCTGTTTTTCCGAGATCACAAACAGAATAAATAGTACGACGACATTATGAAATCATTTTGTTTCAATATTCACAATCAAAAATATTACATGACAGATGACACCCTTCACTTCACGGATGTGTCAAAATGAAATGTAATTGAAATCAAAAGCACTAAGGAGTATGAGTATTGATATCAACTCGAAGAAAATTACCCACAAAATACATTTTTTTCAAGAATTTCAATAAAATAAGAATCACATCTTCCATCAATTCTCTTAAACAATTTTTATGCAAAATTTGAAGTAGATTGGACCAAGGAATCAAGTTGTCGCATAGTAACTTTACCCCCCTTTTTTACCCCCTTAGAGTTCGAATTTCGAAAAATCCTTTCTTATCGGACGCCTACGTCTTGTAATAGTTCCACCTGCCAAGTTTCAGATTTTTACGATGAGCGGTTTAGGCTGTGCGTTGATTCTCAGTCAGTCAGTCAGTCAGTCAGTCAGTCAGTCAGGACAAAGCATTTTATATATATAGATAGATATGCATGCAAATTCAAGTAAGGAGTATAATATCACAATAATATTTTGACATAAGTATTTTCCTAAAAATAAATGAAAGAACCGAACAACGCTTGTTTCCAGCAATCCCCCGTTTCATTTACAATATTAATTTCATGTGTCAACAGTAAACACTTTCGAGACAGAGAAGTTTGGGGGTATGGTACAAGGATGAAAGACGTTTCCCGATAGAAGAAAATAATTTCACCAAGTTAGAAGTAGCCTTCTGATAAATCAGTCATTTGCAAAAACGGTTATTAGTTTCTTAAAACGACATTAAACTTTAATCTATAATTAAACTGTTTCACAAATAATAAAATCGTCGTCAGATCTGTCAAAATAAGGGGGGGGGGGGGATCACTCACCCTCTGCTCTGGAGACCTAATTCACCGTAGGAACACAACATGATCGAGGCCAATGCTCGATCTTCTATAAGGTGGAGGTCCTTCCCCAGACGGGCGGCTCCGCTCAAATTGGTGAGCGGATTATCCGTTGTGCCCTACCTCTAAAATCTATGTAGGTTTAAAAATATTAAAACGATCCGTAGTCTAAGTGTGAAGGAATAACAAAGAAGCAAACACTACAAACAGTCAACTCACTTTCACATTATAACGCTCTTTTATTATCACGCTTCTCGCTTATTACTTATACTGAAATATAGAGATTAGACTGGGGTGCGATTATTAACTGTCGTCTACCACTGCGAACAGCTGATCAATCATACGTTCTTAAAGATTAAGGGTGGACCATTTCGTTATATTTGGATGAGGGTAACTCTTTTTCAAGAAAATCAGCTGATTGGTAATTTCACTTGTTTTTTATTTAATTTCACAAAATTTGTTTATCTTCTCGTTTTTCAGGTTGTTTATACTACTAAGGTTACAAACAAACTTACGGCCCGCCTGATGGTAAGCGGTCCCCGTAGCTGTAGTTCTTTGTTAAGTTGTAACCATTTCTGCATGTCCCGTCGCTTGAGGATTCGGTGGGAATCATCTGGCTTTCCCCATTTTTTTTTCAAAAAAGGCATATAATATGATCCAGAAACCTGATCCACTGCAACCTTCTCCGCCTCATCAATAGCATAGTTGTGAGGGTTGGTGATAATTCTTTAAGAATTTACCGAAGACACAGTTTCTTAATTTCATAAACTCAGATGGAATACTCGGGTTGTCACCGTGGGTAATCAGATGGCAAGCAATTGCTGCCAATTTCCACGACTACAAGAATCTTGGATGCGTTGTCCACCTATTAAGGAATGTAGAGGAAGGAAGAGAAAAGAAAACAGAAAATAAGCCTTAAAATACTAGTTAACCTAACAGCTGACCCACGTTGCGCAACTGAATGTACTCGGGAGGCAATCGATAAAGTTTTTGACATTTCTAGGGTACTGGTCATTTAATCTGTTGACTCGAAAAGAAGGAGAACTAGCTAACTAGTTGACACCACCATACATCACAAAGCAGAAGATTATTATAATAATAATTATTATGGCATAGATTGAAAACGTTATGTAATCTTCCCGTGGGAATGTCCACGTGTATTTACCACTCAAAGGCTGTGATTACAGTGATAAAATGACAATAGCAGCGACCACTCAAACATTATTATGAGATAACGATTTGCGGTATTTGATGAAACTGTTGTCATGAAGTTTATTGAAGGTTTATCACGTACTTAACATTAAGAGCTAATTATTTTTTATCTAAGTCTAATACTTGTTATGAAGCCATGGTGGTCGAGTGGTGTAGACTAAATAGATTTATTTATTCATGTCTCCAAGACACATAAGGAAACAGTTAAAGTGGACGATGTTAGAGGGTATGGAGGGAGGGCTGCTACAAAACTTAAATCCGATACTTCGGCCGAAGAATTTTAATCGTGAAATACAAGTTATTTCATGATTATAATTCAATTACATTTAACTACTAAATTAAACTACTAAAATAATCATAAAGTACAAGGTATTTCATGGATAGATTTCAAGGAATTACTAAAATAACCATGATATACCTTGTACTTTATGGTTCGATACTTTGGCCGAAGTATCGGATTTAGGTACGTTTCGTAGTAGCCCTCCTGTTCTCGTAACAAAAACTGTTAAAATTTCGTCTCAATCTGTAGCGCTATCTCATACAGTATTAGAAATGAGCAGGATGGGGCGAGAGTTTGAGACTACGTTGAAACTGTTTTTGTTACGATAGAACTACGAATAGGCCCGCTGAAATGTAGCAGAAATGTAACAGTGCTACAAAGAGTTTCAGCCTATCTGTCAGATAAAATGGCACTTAATAGATAAACTAACAGATACTTAACAAGAACTTGTTAATGTTTTATAATTACATTATACTAATATTGACCTAATTCACCTCGAACAAGTTCAGCTCAAGCTCTGTTCCTGCAAGCCTCAGAGAGTAATCATCGGATACTGATAAAAAATTATGTTCCCAAGTGTATACTGCAAAATACGATATCTTCTCATATCAACTAACGTATTTATTTCGCAGTGTAGCCCTAATTTGGACGGGTTATGAGACCCGTGCGAATACAACGGATATAAAGTAAATGGAAATAATATTGTATGTATGATGTAGAGGTAATTTAGGAAATTTACTAGCTAGCACTACCAGAGGACTTCTTGTGGCTAAGATGATGATGATGTTTATTAAACGTAACAATCTATCCAAAGTACAAACAGAGCAAAGCAGATTTCTAATTGTTTATACATTGAAACGCTGAAATTATAAAAGTCACATAGCTGTTAAAAATGTGAATTACAGCCAGTTTCCAAAATGCATTTTCAAAGTTGATGACACATTTAATTTTATTATAGCTATCACTGTCAAACCAAAGAACAAAAAGAGATAAAGTGAGACTTACTGTGGAATTCAAATGCGTTTCAGAAAATTTTGTGAAGTCACATCAGCTAATATTGATATCCATGTTGAAATCCTTTAGAAAATAATCTTTGGTCCAAGTTAGAAAATTACTTACACGGCAAAGCAATTTCTATAAACCGCAAGTGAGGTATGGCCGGCAAATAAACAGTGAACTCTTTTGTCGGAGCATAGCCCGCCACCGCAAGATTGAAGACAATGTCGAAACTGTTTTCAATATGCCTTCCGAAGCTAAATCTTGTGAGGTCACGGAGTGATTTTCTGATGGGTACTTATTTGTCATTTTAGTTCGAAAGTAGTGTTTTTTTAAACTATTGCATAGCTTTTATCGCAGGCTTTGAGCGTGGCGTCCGAATCAAGAAATTCCGTAACGAAAATAAAACCTAATACCCCCCACTCCGCTCGTCTTGAAAGCCGTGCATCGGCTAACGTCGTTTCAGTTCGGCAGACTTCGGCACGGTGTTTGTGTGCGTGCGACTAGACGTATGCGTGTAGACTAGCTGCTAACTGCTCATAACTGATACTATCTCTTTTAGACACGATGCTAGGTGAGACAGCGTGCTTTTTGGCCGCGTCCCCGAGTGATTTCGAGCCCGCGACTATGCAATAGCTTTACCGCGGCAGTCCCCAAGTGCCACACGTTTTTTTATTAATTTCATTATAAAAGAGCAAATGTCAAGTTTCTTGGCAGTTTTACTTAATACAAATCCGTCTGAACTGGTTGTAGGAAAAAATTGAGTCGATTCGAAAGTGCTAATCTAATAGGCGAATTTGAATAAAATATTTGACTTTTTCTGTGAGGTATGCATTATGCGCGATACATGAGTGATGAAAGGCCTGTGTGTTGCTCACTTAACCCAGTGTTCTGTATTGCCAGTATGGAAGTGTCTTGGGTAGCAGTAGCCTTTACTTTTTTTAATGAGCAGAGGCCAGTGTTTTCAACTGATTTGGCCTTACGAATGTCGCTTATCGATAACAGCTGACAACACAACATTATAAAAAAGTTGAGGATCGGTGTCAGCGTGTCGTAATAAGTTCCAGTTAGTCAGCCGTCAGATACATTCACAGTTTTTGTATGATTGTATGATTTTTTTAGTATTGGCGTAATTAGGGAATATCGTTTTTTCTTCACACAGTGAAGCCAACGAGCTCCTCCTTATGAAGCGCGGTATTATCTTCTTACAAACGTACATTAAAACTGTAGGTTAATGTATCAGATCATGGAAGATGTGATATGAGCACAATCAAAGATTTTTTTACATCCCATCTATATCTAAAACAAATTTGATCACCTGCTATTTGAATTTGGTATGTGAACTACTTCGTGAGTATCATGTCATGCGTTGTCCAAAGCACAAACTTATATCATCACTTCACAATTACACAGTCAACGAAAAAGAACCTTTATCTCGTGATGTTAATGACCAATATTTCTATACGAAACTTTTGTGAAATTAAAAATAGTTTGTATATGGGAATATTAGAAAGGTCGCGTGCACAGTGCACATTGAGTAAAATAGTGATGTGACCAGAATGACGCAAGCAGTTTCATAACTGTCCAATAGCCTCAAGACGATTTTACAGTGCCACAAACTTATCTGTGCCGATGGCGGTGGCGCTTAGATCGAAGCTATTGAAGGTAATTGTCAAGGTGTTCAAGGCGTATTCATTAGTTCTAGTTTTGACCACCAGCACAGATAAGTTTGTGGCACTGTACAAATGGTCCATCCATTATTAGAGCGAAGTGAATTATCGGTTGTTTTTTTTACAAAGCAAAGATTCACACGGCCTTGCGACATTCCAGATTTCGTTGATGTCGACTGGTACAGATAAAAAATCGGACAAGTGTGTTTCGGTTACGCCCATGTTAGGGTTCCTTATGGCATGATTTTTTTAAAATTTGTATCCCTAAGACAGAGCTGTAACAATTATCCTTAACACATCCTATAAAAGAACAACAAGCTGTTAACATCTCGTCTTAGTAAGGTAGTGTATGAAGTTGTGGAAGTATCACCAGTTTCCACAATCCCGATACTATGAAGGCGGTCAGGTTTTTAGTAGATATGCCCCTCATCATGGCTTCCCCAAACGGTGAGACAATATACAGTAATGCATTTCATGACAATATACAAAAAAGGAAGAGTACGAAATAAATGCTAATACTATTTGCCTGATGAGGAGTCCTAACTTTTATTATGACGTCATCGCGAGCCTCAAATAACTTGTGGTACTCACAAAAAGTCACATCAGAATGTGTCTGTTCTTTAAAATCAGGCAGTATCTCATCTATCGTCAGCGGAACTAAAACTTCTTTATTTAACTACAGAACCCCACAAAGGGTTTCATACCAGTCATTATTATAGTATTGTTTTAAGTTGGGAATTTTTCGGTATGCAAATTATCAAGTCGTTTGTCATGGTATTAGCATATTGTTTTTTTTATCTGCGACTGGTTTTACTGTGTGAAGTGAAAGTAATCGAAGTACGATATTATACATTTTAAATAATAATACTTGCATAGACATTTAACATAAAGTACTCTGTCTAGTATTAGATTGGATCTGTTAGTGTGTGGTTATCTTAGCTCTTATAGCTGAAATCGGTTACCGTAAGAATAACACAAAATATGTATTTATTTTGGTCTTAGAATCATCTCGATTCAATAAGCTGAGGGCTTAACAAAAAACAATATGGCACCAATGAGCATAGCGCGTACAAGGGCTATCTAGTCGTACTAGATTCAAGACTAAAAAATCATGCGCTGGCCACCCACGACATGGTCAGACGACACCTAGGTCGCAGGGAGTTACTAGATGTAGGTCACGAGAGTATACTGCCGAACCTAACAGATACAGAGCTATTGGCTTATATGATAATTATAAAAAATGTTGCACATAACAAAATGTCATAGCAACATGACAATGGCATTCGTAAATTAGTTGGATTAACACACAAAGTAAATTATACCAAACAAAAATCATTAACAACTAATAAAACTCTTATTAACAAAATAGACGTATCAATATTGTGTCTTATACTTCACACAATAGTTAAAATAAATAGTTATTTAAATATTTTTTGTAACACTTGTTCGTACGTAATGTGTGAATTTTACATTACACGGTTTCACAGGTCAGCGGTGTCAAGAAATACTTATCTAACAATCGCTCAATCAATAATAGAATCATTAATCAATAACTTATCGATAACCTATGTACCTACATTTGTTTGAAAAAAACTCTTTTAAAATAAATTAATGGTGACTTTTTTTACTGTTTACGTTGCTAATCGTGTTTAAAAATTTCAATGTATTATATTGGTTACAATCAAGAAATGTTTTAGAATAAGAGTTACATAATAATGTGTTAAATATCTCATAGAAAAGGTCAGTCATTTCTTGTAATTGACTTTTATAAGCTATGCCATATAATAAATAAAAAACATAAAAGTGGTATCAATTTATCCATTTAACTTATAAGGATCATGTAGAACCCTTTCTCAATTAATCTTTAACTATAATAAAGATACCCCTCCTTCATTTTCACGAATCTAAGGAACTCATGGAAGAGGGGTAGGAAATCCCCGCAGCAGTGGGAGTTTTTTTTTTTACTTTGATCTTATGTTATCACAGGGCACAGGTTTCGTTCTGTTTCTTCCAGCTGTATCCAGCACCGAAGTTATCAGGAAAATAATACAAATACTAAGATTCTAAGCATTGTGGTATTGTTTCGTGTGTTTGTTCCGAGAATTTCTTATCAAACAAAAACACGAAAATCTGCTTCATGAAAAATTCAATTTTCTTGGTATCGTTAATATAAAACAAAGTCACTAATGATTTTTCATGGAGTTTTTGATGAGGTTGTCACCATCAGTTTATTTTTACGGATTTTGTAAATCAACAACAGATTTCGGATCAGCGATTATGTAGTGTCGAAAATTTATAAAACAATATAATAATCTTGTAACCCTTTAAAGATGAAAATACATCCTAGATTTCTTGGAAAGCAGTGATCAGTGACATGAAATAAATCGCTATATCGTTGATACTCTTCTGAAGTTTTTTTTTATTGAAGAGGATGGCAGACAAGCATTTGGGTCAACGATGGCCACCTATGAGCCGAGATTCTGTCAGATGGTGGTACTTCCCACGGTCAAGGTAACCCATTTCATAGATGCTACCACTTTTTCATGGGAAAACGTTTTCTTATTCTATCAGTGTGTTAATGAATGATCATCTCTATCACTAGAGAACAATACAGATTCAGATTTTGATTCCCCCCCCCCCCTTCCCTCAACAGCAAGTCATGCTTTGTCACGACGAGGTCATCAATCCATAGATAGTTTTTTCCATTTGTCAGTTTGTATAATTCAATGTTCGCTTATTGATTCTTTTAATTATTGAATCAGAATCTATTCATTACGATTCACGATCACGAGACACGAAGGCCATGTCAATTTTGACTGATGAATTGAGATGACGTCACAATCATGGGATACAATGACATTTGGACGGTATGGGAAGAGGCTCGTGGTACCAAGGGTCAAGATTGAAGGTCCAACCGTGAATTATTCCATGCATTATGATCTCTAACCTGTTGAATGATACTTAACTTGTTAATTTTGTAATTATAAATGTACATACGTTTTAGGCTTAGTTAGCTATGACCGTTTGTCCGCGATTTAGCTCAGAGTCACTTAATACTAGAAAGCTGTAATTTGGCACGTATACAATGTTGATGTCAACTTTTATTTGTCATAAATTAGACTAAAAAGTCCAACAACAGTAGATAGTTCGATACTAACAGATAACGTGCCCTCTGAAGCTTGAATTTTTAAATCCCATCCGAATACTGTCTACAGTTGGCGTTGCTTACTTGTTCATCTAGTTTTTTGACATGCACAACATCACCATCCTCGATCCTTACCATAAAACAATGTAGTTGATGATGACTACCCATATCCATGACTATGATGATAACTAATACAAATAGTTTAATTTTCCTAGCTTTTCCTATATCCGTATTTTATTTACCTGATTTCTTAAACCCAACACCGCGGTAGGTAAAAGAAAAGAGTAATATCGAGATCATGACTAAACCATAATGTTTTACACTGCGAAATAATGGATACAAAGCACTTCTAACACGCTATCGTACATTCGAAATGTCAATAGCATCACCCACGATGTTTGCAGCCGCGGGCAACGATAGACCATCAAATCAAAATGTGTGTCAAGAGCGATTTTTACCAAAAATAACAAACGGCACAGATATGCCATTTCACCAAGAGCGTTCTGCTATGAATGTGGTAATGTTCACATATACACTATTTTAAGTGTGCGTAAGTTCGGAAACGCTGGTAAAATCGGACACGCATACTAAAACAATGTACGTACATGTGAACGTAACAACATTCAGCCGAACGCTCTTCGTGAAATAGAAATCTGTATCTATACACAAATTGACATTCAACATTGAACTCTATATCGTTAGAACTATGAGCATTCCTAATCATTATTACATGTACATCAAAACAATAGTTATAAGTATAGGCCGGGTTCCCACTACGCCGGACCGGCAGATCTGCCGTAAACCGGACACCGGACAGAGTGTTCACATTACATCGGATCCCGGAAGAAATTCAGACAGTCCTCAGTTGAATTTGGACCTGCGCGCACAATGGACGACGAAATTGTTGTGTTGTGGTGGTATCTTAATAGAAGGCAAAATAAAAGAAAACATTGGGTACACCCTATTTTACGGGAAAGATTTTCACTTGGAACATTTGAAACATTAATGGGTGAACTTAGAAGAGACGAATCAAAGTTCTTCAATTATTTTCGAATGACAGCAACCACTTTTGACGATTTACTGGGACGACTAGACATAAGAGTACGAGATACAAGTTTCAGAGAATGTATTTGCCCAGAACAAAGATTAGCCATATGTCTAAGGTAAGATTATTTTATGCACTAGATTGCGTAATAATAGTTTCGACGTAGGTACCTACTTAAGACTGTATGAATGAATGAATGTTTGCTATGTATGTTTGTTTCATGAATGTGAATATATATAATGTGTGTGTGTGGGAGGGTGTATGTATTTGATAATCATTATGAATTAAAAATGCAAACAATTATTTAAGTATTTATTTGTACTCAAACTTAAATCCCTTCAAAATCTAAGTAATCTGAGTCTTGGGAATGTATGGAACGATTACTAGATGCTGATGGCGAAGCTGGAATCGGATTCGATGTCTGAGATGAAGTTGATGGTATAGATGTTGTTGCCTGTTGATTGCTACTATTATATTGCGTAGAGTATCCAGGGTAGTGTTGATCTTGCGTAGGTATTGGCTGTTGATTGACGCTATTATGTGTGTAGTATCCAGAATACTGATCTGGTCCGGTTATCTGATTATATGAATCACGCCAATGTCCGTAATTTGGTCTCTCATAATTCCTACTTTTAATTTTTTGCAACATTGTCATGACGCTAGCTTGAAATTCTAAAGTCTCTTCGATAGTTAAAGTGTTCAAGATTGGTATAATGCCTTTGAAGAAAGATAGATGATGGTTTTCCTTTTCTGGGTTTATTCTGGAGTCCAAAAACTTTACCATCCTGTCATTTACCTCTTTATTATCAATTTTTTTTTTATCTTTAATTAAAGGTGAACGAAAATCTGATTCCATGCCTACTTCAGTCTCGGTTCTTGCTTTTTTTGAAACTGACTCATGTGGTGGTCGAGGTTCGGAGACTTTTTTCAAAAACATTAATTGCTCGTGATATAAATAATTTCGTGTCTTTTTGGCCGAAGATCCAGATTTAGACTCATCTTTTTGTTTCTTTACTGTCTTAAGCCACGAATCTCGTATATTATTCCATTTAGTTGAAACCTGTTTTCCTGAAATCAATAAAAAAATATCATAAAACAATACAATTTGTTTCTTGGTGACGTATAAAGTAATAATGTATTAACAAAAAATACTTTTTTTTTCAGATATTTAGCTTCAGGATGTTCATTCAAAGAAATACATTACTCATACAGAGTAGGCGTTTCGACAATAAGTAAACTAATAAAAGAAATGACCCACGTCATTTGGGAAAACCTAAAGACAGATTTCCTTAAGCTGCCTGATACTGAGAGAGAATGGGAGGACATCGCTTCAGGATTCGAAAGAAAAGCCAACTTTCCTCACTGTCTTGGAGCAGTAGATGGCAAACATATCAGAATTTTGAAACCAGCCAAGAGTGGTTCTATGTTCTTTAATTACAAGGAGTATTATTCTTTTGTATTAATGGCAGTTGTCGATTCAGAGTACCGATTTATTTTTATTAGTGTGGGCTCATTTGGCAAGGAATGCGATTCTAGTATATTAAAGGATAGTACATTTTGGCAAAAGATCAATGATGGTACTTTAAATGTACCAAAGCCTAGACCGCTTCATGAAAACTTGCACGAAGAATTACCGTTTATACTTGTTGGCGATGAAGGCTTTGCTTTAACACCTAATCTCCTACGTCCATATGGAGGTACACATTTGAATACTGATAAAAAGATTTTTAACTATAGACTAAGTCGAGCAAGAAGGTATGTTGAGTGCGCTTTTGGTATTCTGGCAAATAAGTGGCGAATAATCCATCGAGCTATAGATCTCAACGTAGACACAGCAATTCAAGTAATTAAAGCTTGTGCAGTCTTACATAATTTTGTAAGAGAAAAAGATGGTATAAATTTTGAAAGTTACCAAAATATAGAACATAGACAAGAACAAGAAACTACACCCATGAATCGAAATGTGTCGAGTCGAGGTGGCCCTAATGCCAACGCTATACGGACATTATTTACTAATTATTTTGTTTCAGATATTGGTTCCGTTTCGTGGCAGGCAGCAGCTATAAAATAAAATTTATCAATGCATTTACATTTTATCAATAAAACATTAAAAACTCACCGTACTGTTTTCTTTCTTTTTCATCCAGTTCATCGAAGTTTGGTTTCAGTATTAAACATACTTCACGCCATGCTGCTAACTTTAAGTTTTTGTCTTTATAAACGTCTTCGGTCTTATCCCACAGAACAGGTCTCTCTTGGACAAGCGTAATTAAAGTTTCTGCTTGAATATCCATGCTAAACGTCTACTTTTACCAGAACATGCGAGCCGAATGACGTGAGTGGAACACGGGCGGGGCGAGGGGAACACGAGCGGGGCGAGCGGGGGACAGATACCGGCACAAACTCGTTCACATTACTCCGGGCCCGGTCGTTCTACCGGCAATTCGTAGTGACAAAACGTTCGGTAGAAATGCCGGGCTCGGCAAAAATGCCGGACCCGGGATAATGTGAATAGCTTCATATAAATTGTACAGCCACTAGCTCTTCCGGCAGATTTACCGGCGCGGCAGATCTGCCGGTCCGGCGTAGTGGGAACCCGGCCTAATAATGGTTACGGTCGTTTATGGAATTGTCACTGTGTTATTTTTGTATCTTTGCGCAAGTAAATATTTGACTATGTCTTTTACTGTATTTCTTGTTAACAATTGGGTCATATATGTCATGGGTCATTGTGTTATTGTAACTAGTAGTAGTTTGTCATTATGAAGATTTCTTTCGACAATAAAATTTCATTCAATACAGTCAATCCAGTTTGTAAGTTATCTGTCATCATGATTTCATAAGTAGTCCACTGCTGGACATAAACATCCCCCAAACGTTTCCAGCGCGACCGGTTGCCAGCGGCCCGTATCAGATTTAAACCATAATGTAATTGAAATAAATGAGATAGTCAATAAAAATATTCTGACAATGCCATGCATTAACCAGCATTAACTATAGACTGCATCATACCTCTATCCTTGCAAAACTGTATATTATCATTTATTTTTACGTCGCAATTATTACAATATTAAGATTAATAAACAAATTAATATCTGAGGCTTATATCAGTTACTGGTGCTAATTCTGTTGTACATTTAACTAGACTAAACTAATTTTGACAGGACCAAAGGTGTTGTTGTCCTTCCTTGGTCTATAATTAGTGACAAGGATAGCAAATCTTTTAGTCCTATCAAAATTAGATTAGTCTAGTTAAATGTACAATAGAATTAGCACCATTGCTAAATGTTTCTTTATAACAAGCGATTCTTCTTCCAGTGAAATAACTACAACATCATTAGTCCTTATATGAGGCTATTTAGCAATATCTCATACCATTTGGTCTATTAGGTCATCACGAAGTTCTAAATCGTTTAGCAATTGTCTCAAAGTTCTCGTGATTCAAACCGAACGTTATTCAGATTATGTTAGATAACATCTTTATGACAAATGCCTTCAAGCGGATTAACAATTACGATATTTTTACAGTACATAATAATATTGAAGGACGCCTTGATTGAGCTATTGAAGCAGTTTAGGGAAAATTTTATCGTTGCAAGATTTTTAGATTTTATAAGCTTATGTGGTCACGTTAATACTTAGTCCGTACTCTGTGATATAAGTTATGGTACAAAATTCTAGCAGGTATTGAAAAATAAGGTGTACTAAAAGAAAGACTTGACGATTTCTTCGATGACACAAACAATATTTCAAAATTAAAAGAAGCCGGCTATATAGGACCTAGAAAGCTTAAAAAAAATGTCTTTTAAATATTATTATCTCTTTGTACTAGAGGCAATCATTGTACAGTTTTTGTATTTGTGTTTGCAATCAAGTCTACATCGGAATTTGTCTCGTAACATTATGTAGTAATATGAACGACCTGATGATAATAATCTTTCATCTGAATTCAATGACTTAGAAAAAGATACAAAAACATACAAGATTAAAAATGACTCCAGTATCGATCTAGATAACCTATCAGACATTGGACAATCAGGTACAACATCAAACAGTACTATGTCAAATGTAATTGAAGAGCTTGTACTATTTTGACCCTGTCAAACAAAAATTTTCGTCAAGATTCTATCTTGGAACATGACGTCTCGAATCAAACGACAAGTATTGTCTAAAAGACTTTACCGCTCACTGGCCTACCACATGTGATACATAAAAAATGACAAATTGAATCTTATTAGTCAGATAACAAAATTTAAATTCGATTGTTCATAACTTTGTGAAATCGGCGTCAGAATAGTAGCCATTATGCGAGAGAACATACGTTCGGAAATGGTAAAAAAAGGCCGAAATATGATTAATAGGGCGGCGATACACACTCGGGCCGTGTGTGATTCTTTCCATTTGACAGATTGTCTCGACTCTCTGACCCAAGCGCCCCGTCGAGACATTAATGATGTTGTTATAGCCCTAACAGATTTTATCGATATCGATAAACGTGCCATCTTCAGAAAATCGTGACCACGCAAAGCACTCGCCATAAATTTATACTAGTTGTCTACCGTGTGAATTAATTACTATGGAAATTAGATTCAATAACATAACTGAGCTGCACGTAGATAATACTGATATACACGTGTCGTTTAATCTCACTACATCTTTAATGCCTCCACGTTGTTAATTGACTAGTTCTTTTTATGTTCAGAAGAACATTTATAATAGTAGGTACGATTCTCGAATAGAGACAATTTTTTCTTTAATCTTCAAATATTTTGTTACATATCTACTTATTGTTTTAATACAAACATTTTTTTATGTTAGCATGATGAATTTTAATTTCATGCTAGTTAAATGCAAAAGTATCAACTTTACTTAACCAACTTCATTATTATTAAAAAAAAAATACATAATTGAGACAACTAGATAAACTTACTTTATTTCTCTGATGCCGTTGAAAAATAAGTAAATATTTTTGTATAAATAAACAAGTTACAAAAACTATCGATAAGACATCACTATCGATACTTTCACCTCACAGTCACAACACTGGCCGCGAGGTCGTCTGAGATTGCTCTCAGCACGAGACTGTCCCGCGTCGGTGCTCGTTCGCGACGCTTTGACATCCCGACGTGTACCAACGTCCTCAACCATACCTGTCACCTAATCACCTGCACTCCTTAACACCTGCGAAATAAAGCTCAAAGTCCATTAACTTTTACATATCATACGCAACGAATTATTTCTCATACGTTGATAGACGACCGTAGCATGTCGGTGTGAGAGCACAACTTTTTTTTTTTCAATTTTGAATATGCAATATATGAAGATATTGAACGATTATCAGTCATATTTTAAGAATATATTTCTTGACGGTTGACTTTTTAGGTCATGTCATCGACCTAAAAATTTTTCATAGGTGCGAGCGAGGCTTTATTTTTCGTTGCTATCAAATCTTCTGACGTTACCTAGATTTCTTTTTTTATACTTATATTGAGATCAAAGATCCTTACAATATTGAGAAGATTTTAAAGGATATGATCTAACATTTGCTATTTCATGTAATAAATTATTTATAAGTTCAATTTGAAATTTGTAAATATACATTATTAGTAGAACAACCTTCTGACAACCTAATGATAATGGATTAGTGGTGTAGAAAAGCCGAATGTGAGAGGACATATACCAAATTGAATTTCTTTATCACTCATCGAATGCCTCGCGCCGATATTCTTAAAGAGTGCTATACTACCAGAAATCTAGACATACTGTTCATTTGCACCATTACTTTGGAGATCACCATCCAAATATTATTTTCAGGTAGATTCTGATCGCTAACATTATTTCATCCGAGATAAATCCAGGAATCATTGTCAACCGTCAATAAACAAAATAAACAAACTTGACAGTCAATAATTCTGATATAAATAACCAACAAACGCTCTTAATTCAGACCATTATACATCAATCTCGTTTCCACTTAACCGTCTAAAGGAACTGCACGGATGCGTCTCACGTTTTGGTTGAAGAGTGCATAATGAAGTACCCTTGATATGTGACCCAGCACTGGCGGGTCCTTAATGATTCGATTGACAGTACAGTGGAATGGTCCACGTCAACCGACCGATTGTTTCTTGGGTGATAATGTTAGGCTATAGGACGAGCGATTGATGTATGAGAAATCTAGTATCTATTATAAGAAAGAGTGCATGGTTCATCATCATAATTATCATTCCAGCTTGTACTAGCTCACTGCTGAAGATACCCGTCCTCCAGAAAGCCTGATCCTGCGTTGCGTTCATATGGCCCGAATTTTTACGTGCGAGCGTCGCGTAAAAACCGTACTCTTTGTAGACGCTTAAAGAAAGAACTTTAATTATTTTTTATTTTATATCGATCAAAAGCAAACGCACACGCGACGCGGGCACTTAGCGATCGCGATGCGAGTGCTGAGCACGTACTACGCGGTTGCTCTGGAATAATTGTTGTTTAAAATAATGAATACATCCAGGTGGATAAAATAAGGTTTTTATCAGGTTTTCTAATCATAAACAGTTGAGACTGTAAAGTATTATTAAGTATGTTAGTTGAAAATAAGACTACAATATCTTTCTTTTAAATGCACCAAACGCATTGTGAACGCTAGTTTCATGGCCTGACAATAAGAGAGACGTATTTAAACCCCATTGACGTCCTGTTCCCTGCAGTGGAATATAATGGCGTTCCACTGAAAGACGTCGACGGCGCTCCAGGTCCCGTTCTTTGGACATCTTCATGGTGTCAGGAGCATTGCTTATCTGGATATCTCAGAATGGTGTGCCGTTAGGTGTGAAGATCAGAAATTCGTTAAACATATTGACAGCAACTACTTTAAGTTAGGTATTTTTTGGCTCTAGTTTTCCACTGGTTTTTTCTAAGGCTATGTCTGGCCAATAATTAAACCTTATCCAGGTTGTGTACTGTCCACATTAAATAAGAACCTTATGCTGCAAAGATAGGGGTTAAGTTGCCAAATAATGAGTTTTGTTAGCTTCTGCGATCTACTTTTACGGTCCTTATCTGTTATCCTTATTAACATTCATGGGCAATATTAGTTTTTATGAAAAGAATATGTTTTGGTTTTTAGGAAATGTTTTAATAAAAAAAAAATGCTTGTTTGTCACTTTAGTAATAAAACTATCAACCACGTACGAAGCTCCTTACTTAATAGTTAGTCAACATAATATTGCATTAGGAATTACGTAAAATGGATTCACAATGAATTTGATTGATAAAACCTGTCTTATGTTCAGATACCATTTAGAATTATAAAATTTCTGTCAAGATGATGAACTGGCACCTTTCATAATAACACTTTCTATTTTTTTTAAGCTCTGAAACAATAAATCAAGGTTTTGTAACTCCTAAATGGAAGATCTTGATAAACGGCTGATGTAGGAGGCAAGTGCATTTGTCACTTAACTGCGCAATGTGTTGACTTGGGTTGAAGGTGACGCAAGGATTTATTGTTTCATAGTAATAACTCAAAATGATTCTGAATAAATTGCGATTTCTACAATTTTTTTTGAAACCAAAGTCTTCATTTCTTCGTCGTCAATCCAATAACCTACTTTAGTTATACATATTTAGAATATTATTACATAGTACTAGAATTGACAATATTGGCTAGTTTGCTACCTATTCCTAACCCAAAATCTACTTTTTTATTTACTTCCTCTAGTGTTTTTGGTTCAATATCACTAACCAATTTGATAATTATGACGAGACATCTCGTCATCAATAGAAATATCTATCGGATATTGGGTAGTACTTCTGGCGGTAAAATTCGAACCAGTACCAGTATCTTACAAGGATTTTTTATATTTTTTATACATCTATCTAAGATGGGATAATATTAGCAGGAAGAAAAGACATTAAAATGACTCACCATCTCGGCTATGTACCGCAGTATGCTGTACACCTGCCGTTATCATTCTGCGAATCTTGTCGACGATGTTTTGCTCCAACCTTACTTATGATTTATACCTAACAAAAATGTTGACTAAGGAAAAACAGTAATGACTAATGACCAAATAAATTGGGCGTCCATCAAAGTAATTTGTCAAATCCAATCATGAGGAGTCCGAAATAAGAATTTCGTTCTAACATAATAACGGAGTGTTCGCGGGGACTTTTGATATTTTTTTGTTAGCCGTACCAATTTAAAAACTAATTACGGGTCGCGCCGATGACTAGCTCCCATGATCAGGAGCACCCCACAATGCCACAAAGAAGATAATTTCGTCATGTTAACGCGAGGTGACAAAAAATAATGATTAATGATCGAGCGTGGTCATCACAAAAGATCTGTCAGTGCGGTTAAATCCCATCTTTATTTGCGTCACAGATTACTTCAAACCCCGCTGAAGCTCTTGGCATACCGTTTAATTCAATAATCTTTTCAATAGGATTAAGTTAGTCTGTGGCGGATAAACTTGAATCTCTCTATGACATGTGGACAGTACCAAAAAATATTCAATGCTAAGCAATAGCCGTGACCTTTAGTGGTCGTGCGCCGATCGAGAATCGATCGTGACATCTAAATAACTGGGCGCTGAGGTCGCAATCAATGACGGAAGTTTTGCTGTTGAATGACGGAAGACTTGCAATTAAATGTTTTTGATGTATGCACGTTTCTGTAGATAGATGTGAAATAAAATGAATTATTAATGAAGTGTCCGAGAAACCAGAAGTATGGATGACATGCTTTTAAATGTTGTTGAGATTGCTAGTTGACGAGAAAGGAATAAGGAAGAATCTACGACTTTGATGTGACTCACGCACGTCCTTGGCGCTTCATTAGAAATTAATATCAATGCGTATGATACACATGGAATTAACCTATTAATTTGCATTCTTAAGGAAACAACAATTTATTATCAAGATTTATTTTGTGATGACACATAGTAAGAATGTAGAGAAATGCATAATATCCGTTCACAAGATGTGGAAAGTTTTAATACACGTGTATTATTGCACCCGTTCGACATTCCACTCCTAGTGTCGTCCTAGGCCGAAGTACGAGCCCTTAGGCAGACACTGTAAATGCTAAGCCGTGAGAACCTTCCGCTCCTGCAGTAGCGGCTGCTCTGTGTAGTATCAGAAAATCACAGCGATCTGCGCAAGGTGACATTGAACGGTACATATAACGTACGCTATAATAATATAGATAGAAAAATACCATTTTTTTTTTTAAATTATCACCATTCAGAGCCTCGGTGACCGAAAATCCAATCAAAGTAGAGACAACAGAATTGATGGGAGACGATTCAGTTAGGCCTTGACTTTATCCAGTCATGGTTTGTCAATTACTGTGTATTGTGCTGTGATCCACTCGGCCGCGCGATCTTATCGACGCCTGTGACAAAAAATAGATGCCGCCATTATTGCGCATACCCGAAATTTCCAGATAAAAATGTTTACCTCTGTTGCCTGTTGACTACTCTGTGAATGTGTATATCTAATGTTTTGAAATATTTTGTATTGTATTATGTTATGATTCCATTGTATAAAAACAGTAAATTTGTAAAAAAAAATCCTTGTTTGGATAACAAGGATTTTTAAACAAACAAGTGTTTTAAGTAATATAAGATTTAAAAAATGTTTTACTTGATAAACATTAAATAATTTAGAACATTTATCGTGTCCCTATCAAAATCAGATTATTGTTCTGAATCAAATAAAAAATTGACAAGAGAGGTAGGGCACAGCGGATTATCCGCTCAAATCGGAGCAGCCCGTCTGGGGAAGGACCTCCACCTTACAGAAGATCGTAGCCAAATAGCATTGGTCTCGGCCATGTTGTGTTCCTACGGTGAGTAAGGTCTCCAGAGCTCCACTTCTTTGGCAACGCGTGAGTGATACCCCCAGTATTGCAAACGTCTATAGGCTACGGTGACGGCTTACCATCAGGTCAAAAAAAAACAAAATGAATATTAAATAAATATAATAATATGTTAAATATATAATCCAATTTTAAAATTTAACTGCCTCTACTGTTTTATCTTAACTTTTAGGATATACTACACCCAGTGGATGTCAAGCAAACGAATGCGTTCGATGATGTGGCGAAGATTCCGAACATAGATTGGCAATAATTATTACAAACGCATTGTCGGTCTGTCTGTATCAGTCGCAATTTATCTCCCAACAGAATCGTCATTTTGTCGCAATTAATGTCTTTAATGGCCTATTTAATGTCCGACGTATAAGAATTTTATTTCGATGATATTTCAATAGGTACCGATCCTTTAAACGAGTTGTAATAATGTATCTTTTTGTGCTATGGGTAGAATAATAACAAAGTCACTTTCCTGTCTGTTTGACACAGCCTGACGCAGAAACGGATTTAACTTTTAATTCCACATTCAAGCTATCTGAAAGTTATTTGGAAGAATCCTCCTCCGTACTTCGGATGGCACGTTGAGCTGTCGTTCGCGACTGTTGTCGACAGATAACAATCGTTAAGCCAAGTCAGTGAAAACACTGACTTGGTTATCTTGACTGACCCCAGTTGATACTTATTGGCGGAAAGCACACGAAAAGAACAAGACTGGAAGAATCTTAATTTTTTTCTTGAACAGTTTAAGCAGCAGGTAGGTACCACAAGTGCACAGACTGAGTATCTATCTATTAAGCTGATAAGTTTCATCAAAATCTCTTTTACTTACTAAATATTTAGTCAACACGATTACTGCACAGAGGTTTTCCTCAGATTTTTCCTGGTTAAAAATCATTTGGTGCATTTTTTACAAACAATTCGGACATCGTTCATAAACACAAATAAATATAATGAGGATGAATTGTTCGATTACACCTTGACTTTAGGGTCAGATGATGTCACTGTGTTTAGGAAACTGCACGAAGACAGGATGTAGACGGTGGTCAAGTATTTTATACTAGACTAGCATTTTTTCCGCGACTTCGTCCGCGTGAAGTTCCCGACCCGTTCCCGTGGGAACCACATTGAATTTCGGGAAAAGGTATATCCTATGTAATGATAATGAAGCTTTCTACTGGTGAAAGAATTTTTGAAATCGGTCCAGTAGTTTCGGAGCCCATTCAATGCAAACAAACAATCAAATCTTTCCTCTTTATAATTTTATACTAGACTAGCGAAACCCGCGCAACTTCGTTTGCGTGTATCCCGCTTTCCCGTGGGAATTTTGGAATGTATGATACTTTAAAACCTTCCCCTTGAATCACTCTATCAATTAAAAAAAACCGCATCAAAATCCGTTGCGTAGTTTTAAAGATTTAAGCATACAAAGGGACAAAGGGACATAGGGACAGAAAAAGCGACTTTGTTTTATACTATGTAGTGATAATGTCCCAAAGAACTTATTATGGTTAACAAAGGCTTTGGCATGTTTTGACGGTTAGACTCATAGAGAGTGCTTGACTTAAGACTTATAAGCTATTCAAAAGTCTTATTTATCTGGTAACGATGGTACTAGCTTGTGGTTTTGAGTTCCGTTTTCTATCACATTAGGACTAGTTGGATCCACAACCTACACGGGATTTGAGAAGATGCTGACTTTTACGTAGAGTGACTAAAACTTTCACTATGACCTCTGGATTGTGGAGGTTGATCGTTTTGTAACCCAAAAACTTCAAGATTTTCAAAACCGAATAGCTCTTTGTTGAAGCTGTTATTGTACCTACTGATGAGATTTCCAAAACTGCTACAGTTCATTATTTTAAGTATCTTATTTGTAATGATGACTTCATTAATAGTAAATGCCAATTTGACGTATCCTGGAATGAATAGTAATTGATAGAGAATGCCAACTTTAAAGTGAGTCAAATGCTAGGATTAAATGTAAACAGGTGACGTCACTGATCATAATCTAGATTTGCGCCGATCTGTCTAGAAGTTATTAGTTAGTAGAAGTAAACTAATCATGCTAGACCGGTTCCACATTTTAAAGTAAGTCCTTTCCTATTTACATAGCAGTAGCAGGTTTTTTATGTAAACTTGTTTCCTGCTATGTCAATTTTGTTTAGCAGCTTTTGAGATTAATTACTCTACAAGCTGCCACCATTTTGGAAACAAAAGCGAAATTACCAATGGTAATAAAAATGGCAAAAGAAACCCAATTAACCAGTAATACCTTTTTAGTCATTTTAAAAATTGATCGTACATTTTATGTTCTTGTTGTTTTTACTGACTCGGATTGACGACTAACGACCTAAAAAGGCAGATAATAGAAGCACTAAAGAAAACTGTAGTTACAGTAAATATAACAGCTACATTAGAAATAACATAGCGACATGATACAGACAGCAAAACAATAATCAATCAAATGTGGGGTCAGCGAAAATAAGCAATAATAACACAGGAAACCCGAACAATGCCGCTCTAGTTATCAGATCAAGAATATGCGTCTACGAATATTTTGGTAAGCGTTTTATGCTGCATTCACACCTACAGATGTTCGTGGAAAAATCGGAAACAATATAGGTGTGAAAAAAATCATCAATAAATAGTACTTATAAACCTGCCCCCTATTCTCAAATAAAAACAGTTTCAATCTCATTTCGTATACACACTATCTCGCTCATTTCCTATTTTGTATGAGCGAGACAGCGCCTCAGATTGACATGTATAGGGGCAGATTTTCGTTCGACAAAACATCATCAATCAATAGTACTTATCAACCGGGATATTAATCTATCGGAACCGGAATATTATACGCACAGCGAATTTTTTATCCAAACCAAAGAAATGATAATAATAATAATGTCTTTAGCTGTATGATTATTCTGGAAGCTCTTCAAAACAGTACCAGTAGGTTACAAAAGTATTTAGTATAAAGAATTTAATTTCTTGGCCTTTATATCTAGGACAGTAGACACAATCCAACATTGGCCAGCGAAGTCAAAGTCAAAAATACTTTTGTTCTGTGGGCCCTTGCAGGCACTTAGTCTTAGTAATTTACAATGAGAATGTTACATATTATTCCACCGGTAAAAGAAATGGTGAAAGAATACCGGTTACGACCTTTTTTGTCCATCAGATATTTTATCTTTTTTTTCAATTTTTTACAAAAAAATATTTATTATTTTGTTTTTTTGTTTGGTATATATTTTTGTTTGGACGTTGTGAGGATGTGAATGGTCGGTCGTGAAATCGTCAAAGCCGAGCCTTCCATCACAATCGAACCTTTAAATCCGAATTTACATCCGTCTGAATCTAGTTTAACTGTATTGTATTCTTTATATTATGGGAGAAGGAACATCACACTGTTAACATTACGTGTTGGACACGTCATGTGCCGATAGGTGTGAATGAAGCTTTAAAGGGAAACTCCGTTTGAAATTATAATTCCAAGGTTTTGGTCTAAAACACGAGATATTTACGGACTGAGGAATATACTTAATGTTATTACAACCTCGTAATTTAGTTTTATAGACGTAGTGTTAATTTTACGTGTTAGGTTTGCCAATTATACGCAAAATAATTATACTTAGTAAATACGGAAATAAGGAAGACATAAGGAAGCTCTTTAAGAAATTATATTATTTTATAAAATTTTGTAAACCTAAAAAAGTATGCGTTTTTCATTAGCCCTTCACACTCTCAGGAAGTTAAGCCAAGTGAAGTTAGGCACCAAGGTAGAAGACAAAGGAAATATGAAGCCGAAGAAGACGGAGAGCTTGTCCACACTCTTGTTTTACTTATCCTCGCGAGAGTTTAGTGTTAGCATTAGACCAAGGCTACTGATAATACAGATAAACTAGGTTGAAAGAATTTTGAGAATTTTTTTAAACAAGCGGTCAATTTTCTTATGTAAATATAATTCAAAAGATAACAATTTTAAGATAAAATCATACATTTTAAAGAATATCTCGTCACTTGCGCCTGCACTTATGGCGTATAAGGTGTTATTATGTAAATGATGAGAGCTCCGTTTCGGCTGAGTCAATACGCCGTGGAAGGTAATCGGCGACACGTACATACTACGCCTCGGTACCGGTAGTATCCGTATAGAGTTGCACAAGAGTCGATAAGGTATATCGATAATTTTTTTTCATGTCACACAACAGATTACTCGCCGAAGCTATCCTAAACGGCTGAAACGGAAGGATATTGAATACAAACTGACAAAACGTATGAGTATGCTTTCACTGGAAAACACACTCGTCCTGCAAAACAAGGAAGCCAATCTGATGGAAATTTTTCGCCATCTAAGAACATCTGCAACACTAAGCGCGCTACGTTGCGATACCAACATCTAGGAATAGGAAGAGAAGGAGCAAACTGCGCTTCTGAATTTCTCACTCTCTCATTCTATCTTCACACGAAATATATTGCTGTTTCAAGTCGTTACTCTGAAAAGGGAAATAGTAATTAATATTTTTGACAAGGCTGACACGAGCAGCATTTTATAATACTCGCAATTAATTTATAACAATGAAAAGTAAAACTAAATTCCGTCTACAAAGTTGTTTGCATTTTAAATTACCTAAATAACAATAAAAATATTTTGCTTGAACAAAGTTTTTGTGCATATGAGGTGTCCTAATATTTTCCTTAACTCTTCATGTTGTTTTTTTACAACAATTAAGACATAAATAGATAATTCAATGCATTCAGTAGAGCATTTTGACACCACTGAACATGAAAAAAACAGCAATAGATGTTATATTGATAAAAAAAGCGTGACATGCTGTACAAATATATTTTTTAAATATAGATTTAGATGTTTTATCGATAAATTATACACCATCCTAATAGCAAGGTGACGTCAGGTCACGAATGTACAGAGCAGCAATTTAATCAGAGTTGTGCGCAGTGACAATCTCACTAAATTATAGCTTGTGATCAGATCGTGCTCGCTAGTGATGTGGCCACCGTACTTTATTGGAGCTATCGATAAAATCGGAGGATGTTCACGACGTAAGGCAATAATGTAAATCTATTTTTTTTATACTACAAAGGTAGCTAACAAGCATACGGCCGGCTTGATGGTAAACCGTCACCACAGCCTATAGACGCTTGCAATACCGGGGTATCACTCACGCGTTGCCAACCCTCCGAACCCTCCCAAGTGGAGCTCTGGAGACCTTACTCACCGTAGGAACACAACATGGCCGAGACCAATGCTATTTGGCTACGTCTTCTGTAAGGTGGAGGTCCTTCCCCAGACGGGCTGCTCCCATTTGAGCGGATTATCCGCTGTGCCCTACATCAACTACATCTTATTGCAATGTCAGATAAGTTGCTTTCATTATCTGTTAGTATTATCTTCCTTATTAATAAATATGTCACCTGATTCATAATATTGAAATCATCAATGACTATTTTATTCTAGGATGTTAGATGATCTTATGACCACACCGTGAAGTCATCATGATTCTAGTTCAAGTCGTTTCCCATAGTCACGATATTGTAGAAATAATGTGACCAATTTAATTGGAATTGATAAGAATCATTGTCACGCAAATACAGTAATTGGTATTTTATTATAAATTAAATTACTGATTCAATTCCGTAATATATCTTCCACGACAAAGAAAATAGGCAAAATTGAATGGTGCCAAAATGCACGATCTTGCGAGTTTTTATCGTGCAAGATGACGAATAACTCGCTTTTTGGCAGTCCGGCGCCTAAAGGGTTGGTTCGTCACAAGTAAATTCGATATTTTTGTATACTCCATACATTGATAGTAAATTCGTTAACAATATACTTTATTTCGTGACGAATGTACAACAATATAGAAGCCCGTATTTCAGATTTATGAGATTTATGATAATCTATACTAATATTATAAAGAGGAAAGATTTGATTGTTTGTTTGTTTGTTTGAATTGAATAGGTTCCGAAACTACTGGACCGATTTCAAAAATTCTTTCACCAGTAGAAAGCTACATTATCAGGAAATGACAAAGGCTATAGCTTTTCCCGAAAATCAGTGTCGTTCCCACGGGAACGGGTCCGGAACTTCACGTGGACGAAGGCGCGGGCAAAAAAGCTAGTAAGTATTATATTGGGGTTCTTGTACATTCGTCACATAGTAAATATTCGTCATTATTGTACAGTGCAAAAATGAGATAAGTAACCATTTTTGCACTGCAAAAATGGTTACTTATCTCATCCTCCAATCATTAAAAGTAAATTCGTCACAAATTTTCATAATGTGGTTTACTTTTTGTTTTTTTTGGAATCAGTGCATTGCGTGACTTTATTTGCAGTACGGTTGTTTTGAAAAGGATAAAAACAAAGTATGTGTTTTTAAAAAACCACATGAACGTTATATACGTGATGGTTATATACCGTGACGCCTTTTGCCATTCCAACATATATGACGAAACGGTCGCTTCATACGCCTCGCAACGACAGTCTCGGTCATTAAATCTTGCCGCTCTGTTACACGGTGTCCAGTGTAGCGGCATCTATAACTGGACTGTGAATGGGCCACATTCGTATCTGTCGCTCGGGTGAAGGAAGAGGTGCGTTTACACCTTACGCTGTTGGAATACGATGTCACGACGAGTTTTTCGTGTGTTTTAGTTGGTTTACGTCATTTTTAACAGCTCTATTATTCTATTTTCAAAAAAATTAAGCATCCTTACTAAAATTCGTGCGAAGCCGGGCTGGACCGCAACTACCGCAAGTCCATAATAAAAAGATTTTCAAAATGATGATTCATATCAACCCACAATCAACCCACATTCCCACTGAAGGGATAAGGGTCTCCTTTAAATCAAAGGAGATTAAACATACTCTGCCACGCTGCTCCAATGCCGATGATGGCTGTGTTTTTAAGTCGCCTGAAGGCCATCGACTTGGCTTAACGACTGTCATCTATCGAAAACAGCCTGGACCGACAGCTTAACGTGTGCTCTCCAAAGCACGGAGAAGCTCAAGACTCATCCAAACACTGGCTAGGGTAGACGTTGCTTGACTTGAGTGTTAGTTAATGCGACACACAGAGGCGCCATCTCTTCAAAATATCGTAACATGTAAATGTCATTTTGTAATTAAAGTGGTTTAGATAAGTTCGAATGGCACCCGACACATCAATGCTGAATTAGTTTTGTTACTATACTATTCACTATGTTACACTTACACACAATACCTTTACAAATAACCTTTTATTACTTTCCAACGTGTCATTAAGGAATTGGAGCTTACATACGGATTAATAACCCTTTTTTTTTGTTTACACGTTACCGTTATATACTGTCGTAATGTACTTGCGACATAACATTAATTTCCTGTATGTTATTGTTGATGGATTATAAAAAATAGGTCATTGAACTTGTCTGTTTTTGCCTGTTAACACTAGACGTCTGTGGTATCCGAAAATTCTATTAATATTGTCCTTACCTGCCTTTTTATCTAATTTTGTGGTAAACATATTGCCGCCAATTGTTTATATTTTTATTTCAAGTCATATGTTCGTTTCCACCAATGTAGCTGTAGAAACTAAGGTTTTTTTTTCGTTATGGCAATCAGACAAAGATTCTATTGTGCCATGCTCAAGTTATGCTTGTGTACGTAACCAAATACTATAGAAACTCTACCGAGTTAATACGCACAGCTTCGGAAGTATTCGGGCAAGACGCGCGACACTAGCGCTACTATAGAAATAGGGCGGCATGAGGTGAACGATTTCAAAACTTTTGTGCGTTTTGTATGTAAAATGTTAACGCGACACTAGCGCCCCTAGCGGCATGAGGTGAACAGGAGGTTGCCAAGTCATTGTATGAGAAACGTCAAGAGCTGTGCGTATTATATTTCTATAGTATTTGACGTAACTAATTTAAAGCAACGTGTTAATATCTTGACTCAGAGTCTCTGAGTCGAGACGCCCGGAAGAAAGATGATGGCAAAATTTCTTCAGAAAAGGCGGATTTTGAAGTCAACACGAAAATGTACTTTTTCACTTCTCATGCTCAGAAAATGCTTATTTGCGCAGGATATAGGCTGCACAAAATCGCATTTTGTGCACAAGGGCAAAAACGTATCTACTCATAAATGTATCTATATTAAGGCAAAGGAAATAAGCCATACAGCCAAACACAACAAAAAGTTCAGAGATAGAATTTGTTATTTTATAATATTTACTTTAATTTATTTGCCTTATGTGTTTTTTAAGTCATAAAAGATATTAAAATTTAAATTAAAGTACGGTAGGTTATTTAAAAAATTTAAGAAAATTATTTTATTACAAAATTAATTTAATAGTAGGCTGTATAGGTCTGCAGCCCAAGCCTAATTTCAATGTCGTAAGATTTAAAAAAAAGCGGCGGGAAAGGGGAAACAGGTCTTGTTTTTCGTGCGTTTATTTATTTATTTCATCGCAATCGAAGTGAAAAGCAGAGTTTATAACTCGTCCACAAAACGATTCGTTTTGTGCACTTGTTGTAAAATCTACTATTAATAGTTCCTGATCACAAATTCCAATCACTAGCATGTTAACCAATGTTTCCTTCACATTACACTATCAATACTATGAACTAAACGCTGAAACACACAGAAATTAAATTTCTAATCACGAGCCCAAGCGGACGCTATCGTAGTTGGAGCCAAAATCCCTGACATAAGGTTATTCTCTCGGTCATTAAGGCTAGGAGGCGTTGGCGAAAATGAGCATTAGTCAAGCAAATATTTAGGATCTTCTGTATAAAGTACCTATACATTGCTAGCGTTTTTTTTCGTCGATTCAGGGTTGGCAGTATGCTTCACTATCCGACGCCATTCCTCTCGAACCGCTTTTCTGGTACGTTCATAGAATGCACCATTAAGGGCAGTCTTTATTTTGATCAGTCCAGCGCATCGGTGATCTTCCGCGTGGTCTTGTGCCACATGAGTAAATAAACTGACGGACAGAGGCTTCACTTCCATACAACGTCGCGCGCCGAGGACACGCACACAAGCATGGGGCGCGTGTATTGCGTGTCCTCAAAGCGCTCGTCACGTACACATGCTTGTGTGCGTGTCCTCGGCGCGCGCTATTGTATGGAGTGAAGTCTCTGTTCCGTCAGTTTATTTACTCATGTGCTTGTGCCTTCCACCTTTCCCTGTACATTGCTAGTTACTTTGCCATAATACTCGTCAAAAATGCATCATAACTAAACATATCCTAACAGTTTATTTCTGTAAAAAAACATCGATTTACAACCCATCGATAATATTAATAGTTCTTATCTTAGAAATACATATACGTCTATATCTCTAACAATTTGTTATACCCATTAATATAACTAGCGCGGTCCGTTTAAGTCTGATTTCCAAAACAACTGTCTTGTTTGGTTCAAGTTACAGAAGTAAACGTTTATAATTATATACGCATGTTTTGTATCAGACCCTATCTGAAAGACATCTATCTGAAAAATATATGTGAAACAAAAATGTCATGGGAGAGATGACTGCCATAACATTTGTTTGTATAAGTTTTAATTAAAAAAAAACTATTTTATAAATTCGTCGGCTATTATTCGGTAACTAGTAGAGTCTACTTTTAACCGTTAAAGTTTTCCTTGTGCGTTTACCATTATAACTAACTACTACCATGATTATCGCAAATTTCATCAACACTGTCGGCGATAGATGAGGGGTTTACCACCGGGATCAGCGCCTATAACTTGACCCATAAAACACAAAACGTCCCATAACGTCATTCCTTTATGCGCCGATGTTATTTCGATATCAATAACGAACTAAAGACTGTATAACCGTTAATTGATCGACCGTGGTGACATTTCACCGCGGTTGCCTCACACGGGGCGGCATCTTTTGATCTCATCTGCCATCTTGTCCACGCGCGTACTCAAAGGATGCCGACACAATTATTTCGTACGTAAAACTATGCGACAGTTGTCTAGTTTCTGGTACATTTGTTAAATGACTATTTTTTTATGACAAGAAGTGTATTTTATAAAGGTTAATTAGAGAATTAAATAATTTGATGGAATCATTCACATTCGAACAACCTTTAAAATACTGCAATTTACTGCTAACTATAGGTAATGTCTATACGTGAGTATACGTAAATACTATAATCTGACCTAAAATTTGTGCTTCGACAAACCGTATTACGACAATAAGTTATTCCGAAATATCTTAATTCCGATATCACTAAACTCCGACAGCCGGGCTAACATGACAAACGCGACAAAATTTTCTTGCTCCGCTCTGCCAATAACGTGTATCAGATAAGTCTACAGTAGACAAAACAGGCATTGCTATTGGCGAAGAAGCGTTATCGCGTGCAAGAAACAATCTCAAGTGTAAGCATGTTAGACTGGCAGGAAAGGACCTGAGGCTGAGTAACAATAATGCTCATTACTGGAGGGGCGGCCATCTTTTTCGAATGGTCGGAGATCAATGAAAAAAAAGTCGTTATTTATTCATAACTCATAAGGAAAATCTTTCAGTATACGTAGTAGTTCTCTAATCTACTGGAGTCCCTTCAATGTTTACTCTGTTTAATTTATTTTTAATTAAATTTCTTATGAGTTCCAAGACAGCTGTAGTTTCTTCCCCGGGACGTCAATAAGCTTCATCGCTTATTGTCAATCTGAGGTCGCCGTTGTTGATCCTGGCTATACAGGAAACACAGCGGTGGGAATGTGTGGTGGGCTTGACCCGTAGTTTTCTAACCTGTGGTAGTCAATAATTTTGTTATTCAAACAAAATGGTTGTGTGAGACTCTGTCAGCCATTTTTTTTATCCAAACATAACATCATGGAATATGTACGTTTGTATAAATCAAAATTTTCCTCATATGAAAACTGAATGATGTTTTTAAATTATAATAAAATAATTTATTTTGCAAGTAGATCAACAGGAAATACTTTTGCACACTACTAACACTTCAGACAGAGAACAAATGCCGCAAGAAACTTAACAGTTACCCTGTTTTTAAAAGTCATGTAATATTTGGCAGCCCTAACTTTTCCACAAACTGAGGACACATTCCAAGTAAGAGGAGTGACAGTGAACAGTGGCGTTCCGGGTAACCATTCGGCGCAGGGCGGGACGTGCGGCTGAGTTACCGAGTTCCGATAACGGGCGCGTGCGCAAGTGTCCCGTAAAAGTGGACAACGGGTGTGGCCATTATATTGGAGATATAAACAGTATCTAAAAACTGTGTTGTTCGAATGCAGAATTTACAAAATATTATGGTCACGATAGATTAAAATTACAATGATTAATTTAAAAATATGTTTGATAAAATTGATGTAGAGTTATTCTGCATAGAATGTAGGTCGCCAAAGATTTAGAACTAAAATAAGGTGGACAACTCGGTGTGATGAAGAGCTCGAAGATCCTACCTTCGTCGCCAGGGGAACGAGTTCACATAATCACAAATAAAATTTTAAGTAAATCCCTTTGAAAATTGGCACAGTTATACCTTGTATAGAGTCCAGAACTACACACTAAAAGTCCTCGAGATCGGGGGCTATTACAGCCCTTCTTACTTATTTCATTGGCTGGCTGTACTACAAGTACTATAAGTCCTTCTAAGGTGGACGCACCTTCATACTCGTTTATCCACCCTTACTACACAATTGCACCATCACCAGCCTGTAGCAGTTCACTGCTGCACAATCGCCTCTTCTAAGACAGACTTGTTCCTTGACATGCAAGGTGTCGATACTGTTTAACTCGCATATTGTGACCGGATGCCCTCGCTATGAATGGGACACTGTGTTATTTACGTCACACATGGCAGAAATGATATCCAATATCTCGCTATCTTGATGGGGAAATGAGAAACAGTGCTTTCATGCTGTTGTTATTAATACTATAGTAGGCCTTTCAGCATTAAAATACTCAGGCCTATTGATAAATTTACAATTTGTAACTATTTTTTAATGTATGATCCTTGTGCGATCGTCTTCATGATTTCACTTGTATGTTAAAATATATAATCTTTGTTAGATGTCTAGAAGATGCAGCGTCTGTTATGTTGTCTTGGAGATGCAGAGACTTTACTGCAGATAGAAAAATAAAATTGCGAAAAAAAAAATACATATTATTATGAACAAGGAATCAGTTAAAATTATCTGTCTGATAATTTATTTGTCAATTCTAATTTATCTGATAAATTAAGTTTATAGTATATACACTGGGCGTCAAAAGTAAGTAGTACAGTTTTAAAATTGCAATATCTTAAATAAACAAACTACAGAAACTACAGAAGCTAGACCTTTGAAATATAAAAAAAGTTAAGAGGGCGCACACAGGCGTTAGCTCAGTTTAGCGAAAACTGAACTTTTCGAAGCTCTTAATATCTATAAAAAACTTTTCTAACAGACTTATGAATTACACAAAATGTTAGACAATATTGTTGCCTAAATAGTTAGTAGAAAACATTTTGTCATGTAATGGAATATTTATGAATGCTATCGTGATAACCGAACAGTGTTTTCTCGATTTCACGTTCAGTGCCAACTTCGGATGTCAAAATATCGCCGTAATGCTGCCAATTGTAAGAAATAAATTATAAAATCTAACGGCAAATATACTTAAGCATATAGTTAGTAGAACATTTTTGTAATTTTTTGTTACATAAATAAGATATTAACATCCAAACTAAGTGAAATTACGAAGAAAGTCCAGGCGTTGTTATGTTTGTTTTCACCATTAAATCTTAGTTATTTTATGTCAATATTATCATCATCTAAGAGATAAAGGTATTCCCTAAAATCTAGGCTCCAAAATTTATGATAAATGTTTACCATTATTTTTCTACCAATTTTTTAATATAGCCATAAAACCACTATAAAACCGCGCGCGTCTTTTATTACGACTCAGTCCAGCCGCCGGCTCTGCGGAGAGAGGTCACGTCGCTCCGGCGCAGGATTGACCTCACGTAATTTTTGTGCCCATACGCAGTGCAAACCGTGTAGCGCGACCGACAATCTAGATACTTTGGTAAGTAAAATATGACTTTTTGATGATATGACGACGAACTATTTACTTTTTTAGTGACAACAACATAATATGTTTCAGAGTATGGGGAACAAAAATAAGCAGTTTTTATCTAAAAAAAGAAAAAGACGAAATGTTGAAAATTTAAATAAAGCAAGGGCTAAAAGGCCTATAATTAATATAATGGTTATAAATTATAATATATGACAAGTTCTACTAAGGAGGTCGATTATTGCGAAATCGAAAAAAAAATTGCTGTTTCATATGTTTCAGTCCGTATGATGAAGGAGGACACGAAGAGGAAGAAAAACAAGAGCCCGTACTTTTCATCTTCTTCAAAATGAAAACCATCCTGGTGATGGAATTGAATCCTAATCCCAACCAAAGAATCATTTCTCTTTATAACCCATTTGTTAATTTTTTCGTTTTTTTGAGATTGTGGGTGAACCGTTAGTCTCACAAACTTCGCTATGAGGTCTAATAAAAGCTAGTTAAATCTACTACAAAGTATTTTCAGTGACGGTTCTTCGTAGGTTACGTGGTTTTTTCCAATATTTCGCGAAGTACGTAAAACTTGAAAATTTCAATGTTTGGTAAAATTAGGTCATATATGAAGAGCCACAGCTTGGCTCCTATGGTATCAATAGAGCTGCGATTGGTCTCACATTGTAGGTAATGTATGTAATTTAATACATATAGGTGTAGAAAACATTGTGAAAAATGCATAGTTTTAGTCCTGGAGCAAAAATTTCTAAAATTTCGCAATTTTTTCAAAAACTGCTACCTGCTGATGCTTTTAATTATGGCTTTTTTTCTGCAATGGAGTAACTTAGAGCAATTATTTTTCCTTTTTTGGATAGAAAACAATTGTAGATCTTACTCAAATGAAGTATTTACGAAATTAGCAAGGCCTTTTTAAAATATTTTAATTGAATTTTTGTTGAAAATTTCACAAAATCAAAATTTGTTTTCTAAAATTTTTGCTTTTATTTCCGTATGGATAAAAAATAACACGATTTTGTACTGTGCATTACAGACCAATATCATAACTCTCCAAATATGGCAAAAAAAATCGAATTGCAAGGTTTTTTTGGGCCCCAATTTCGTCTGAAGACTGCCAGAATTAAAAGAGATGACGAATTTTTGTCATCAAAGATGGAATCGAAATTGGTGAAATTTTACAAGAATACATTTCTTGTAAAATTTCACCAATTTCGATTTTACCAGAATTGGTAGATAGATGGTAGAGTCTATGTATGCCAATTAGAAACACATGTTTCTAATACAAATAATTATATGTACCTATATCTATTATGAGTACTTTATTGTTATACTTCTCCATAATCCATAGGCATTAATACACGAGTAAAGATACATTATTTGTATTTATTTCCAAACGAGACATGAAGAATGTCGAAAAAAAATTTCAATTACATAATAACAATACTTATGTTCTACATAGAAATAGGTCTGTAGCTAAAATCACATGAACTTCGATATTAAATAGTGAAGTCTTATCATAAAAGTATCAAAATCATTTGTCTTCGCCGGCGCACGCTCATGTTCGTGGCTCAGTAGTTTCGTAAAATAACACGCTTCGATTTTGAGTTGCGTTGATTTGGGTGCGCCCTCTTAAAAGACAATTTCATTTCATTTAATAAAAACATCATGCATAATATTGTCTTTTAAAGATTGATTTTTATTTCAAAACTCTAATTTCTATAGTTTTAAGAGTAATTGCAATTTTAAAACTGTACTACTTATTTTTGACGTCCAGTGTAGTTTATTTTTCGTTTTAAAAACCCTTAATCTTATGAGGAAAATAACCAAACTGGTTCAATTTTAATAATAACGTAACACAAATAGAGATGTAATCTCGAAATGAGATCTTAAAAAAAGTGGATTCGAATAGAAAACGTCCACAGCCGGACCGTCACATCAAGTGTAATTAAGTTAATTGAGTTTTTATAACGCGGTCACGCTGGGCACTCGGGCACCAGCGATCTTTATCAAATGCTTGTATACTCTTTTATGAACACGTAATGTCGTAAAAAGAGGTGATCCAAAACAAACCCGGGCTCCGGCGCAAAAATTTTGTATTCCAGATTTTAGAAGATATTTATACTTAAATACTATTCTAAACTATCACTATCTCCCTATCGGGTGTCTAAGGTCGCTGTATACGTAACGTGTTTTTCCCGGACGGGACGGGGACGGGACGGGGACGGGACGGGGACGGGACGGGGACGGGGACGGGACGGGGACGGGACGGGGACGGGGACGGGACGGGGACGGGACGGTTTTGTTGAAATTTGTTCGTAACTTGATTATTTTGTCATTCGTCATTTATTTGTATCACACACTATCTTTCCAGATTCATAAAACACTAGTAAATCTAAAATTATGTATTCGTAATACAATAAAAATATATTTTCGTCTCAGATCATCATGTGACGCGACAAATGGCATTGTTTTTTTAATAGCTATCATAAATCACTTGCTATTTTCATGTTATTTTAGACGAAAATATGTTTGTTTTACGTAAGTACAAAAGATGTATCAGTTACAACGAAAAATAGTAATTATCTGTATTTAATTAGTGACGGATGTCGCAAACAGCTTTATGAATTGGATTGATACGTAAAAGTGTGTGTGCGTTAAGTGATATCTCATTCCCATGGGAATTTAATTTGAGTAGACCAATTTTTGAGCTACACACATAAGCACACATTTAAGCTCTAATGCAATTTTTATTTGGTTATCACATCAAGTTTTATTTACTATAATTATGAATTAAGGGTACCGTATTTAAAATCCCCTTACAGCTGGTGAATATACTGATTTGAATATTTGGCTTGTGACCAATACTTTGTGAAATAGGTAATGTTCATGCATTTTTTCATTTTTTATACCACACAGGTGGCAAACAAGCATACGGCCGGCCTGATGGTAAGCCGTCACCATAGCCTAGAGACGTAAGCAATACCGGCGGTATCACTCACGCGTTGCCAACCCTCCCAACCCCCCCAAGTGGAGCTCTGGAGACCTTACTCACCGTAGGAACACAACATGGCCGAGACCAATGCTATTTGGCTACGATCTTCTGTAAGGTGGAGGTCCTTCCCCAGACGGGCTGCTCCGATTTAAGCGGATTATCCGCTGTGCCCTACCTTTCTTGAAGTGCATGGTTAATATTTGCCAAATACCCCAAATAATCTCTGAGTCTACCATAGAATACTTAACCCGCTCAACGCCATGTGTATCGTTTTTGATACCTACACAAATGTATCATTTTCGACCCCAATGGCACTGAGCGTGTTAATAGTTACTTCGTAAATGCTACGCCATGCGATGTACCACATCATAAAACTGGCCAGTAAATAATTAAAAAAAAAATACAGCTGAGTATTTTTTTGAAGTGAAAACTTCTTTAGCGGCGCTTGGCACTTTTTTTAGATGGGTAAAAAATGT
Source organism: Endotricha flammealis (assembly GCA_905163395.2). Lineage (NCBI taxonomy): Eukaryota > Metazoa > Arthropoda > Insecta > Lepidoptera > Pyralidae > Endotricha > Endotricha flammealis. Next base: position 4,611,410 of record LR990867.1, read on the forward strand.
TAAACCTCGCGTCAGATCCGTAGCCAGATCGAAAAAGCGTAAGATTCCCTAAGCCGACGCAAGTCTCAGATACTCGGCGATTTTAGCATCCAACGACGCGAGGTATGTACGTACACATACGAACCTCAATGGACTTGTATGGCGGTAGTCACTCGGGTAACTATTCCAAAATATTCAAAAATGCACAACGTTGATGTTTAAGTTTTCACTTCAGCCGGCACTCCCGGAGTGCAACCCGTCCTTTTTTTTCATAAAACACTATTAACTAATATGTAGGCAACATTGCAATTGATAAGCAATAAAGTATTGAATATCTAATTCGGTCGGTTGAGCCCACCCCGGCGTGAGAGTCGGTGTGTTTACGTTAATTTTTACAACGACCACGACAGAAACCAGAGCAAGAGCCGTTACTAAATATAGATGAGTTTTTAAGCTTACACGTGAGGTCGTTGACGTTAACACGAATACTGTTTTAAATTATGCATGTTGAGTTTTGAAAATTTTGAGGGTCACATTAAGTTGATAGAAGAAATTGATAGTCATCATAATCTATTACGTAAATATTATGATTTTCTATCGCGGTTTTGGTCTAGTACTCTCTTTAATTCGGATTCGACGAGAATTAAAAAAAACTAAACGGAACGAAATGAACAAAGTGATATAAAAAATATAAAATTGAATTTCTGAGTTTCGAATGGTTAAGAATGACTTATTTAATATCAACAAACATTTTTATGTTTGATTATAGCAGAATTAGTTACTCTTGAAAACAATACCGATCCATTGGATTTTTTACGTTTCATATTATACTACTACTAGACTAACAGCCCAAATTTAATTATCTACCGGTGAATTCAATCTCGGATATTTACGTATAAAAAATGTCACTTTAGTCAAGAAATGTATTGAATTTTTAATCTTAAATAGCAAAAAGTCTATCAGAATCGATTATTAATTTTGGCTGTAAGTAATAACTGAGTGTTATCCTAAAGGTGCGACCTCGCATGCGATATCTGTGTGACTATCTTGTCTTTCTGTTTGAAATGAGCTTGAGTTGACGATACGCTACAATGAAAAATGAGAAAGCTTTATAGTTTAGTAACCATAACAGAACTGTCAGTAATGTTACAAAAGAGGGCTCCTACATAAATAAAATAAAAAAGATATCACGAACATGAACTTTACAAGAATAATATTCCTGCGTAGAATTAGAATCGGTGCAAAAATTGATCAACCGAGACAAACGGAAGTTTTTACGCAACATCGGAATAGACAATTAATGCACTTCAGTGTACGGAACGAATAGTGATCGTTCACGCACAGTGGTTAGAAGAAAGTGATTACGACATAACATATTTACTTGCATTGCACCTATTTTAATATACATAATTCTGTATATTTTAAGCAATTAATCATCTCTACGTGTTGTTTTATGGTCAACCCTTTCATAATTATCTCTAGCTTCCTTAGCTTGCTTGACGTGTAAATTTTGCGTGTGTTGTATATCTTAACATATTTAATTGAGTGTGTTTTCTTTATCATCATCATCATTAACCGTTTCTCTGGCCGCTCCAGCATATATGTCTCTGTTTTTGCAAGTTTGTGTCTTCTCCATGAAGATTTTGAATTTCTTTTTGTTTGCGATTTTATTAAATTTCGAACGATTCTGAAATCGTTTACCAAACAGTAGATTGATCCATAAACCTAACAATCTTCGTTCAGCGCTTCGCATTTCGCTATTATATTACACAGTTGATATTATGATTTCAGAAATACAATACAAACCAACAATTTATACTGACATAACCAGAAACTAGTAATTGGACTCATTTACATAGAATTTGATAACTGTTTATAAAGTCAAAATTATATTGAGATTAATTATACACACAAATAATTAGATGAAAAACAAAAAAACAGTAAATTAAACAAAAAGATTGAAGCATCAAAACAACATAAAATCTAATCCAATGAATAAATTAGCTCTTTAATTGGTCGTGACATTTAAAACTCTTGAAGATTCTGGCGCTAAACACCCCATTACACGTTCAAATAAAAAAGTAAAAGACACTAATTGACTCCAATTCGAGATGTGACAAAAAGGAGACAAAACAGGCGAAGAAAGCGGACATACAAAAAAAGCAACTGTGGCACGCTTTTACTCAGATACAGATGGGAATTTAAGCTCTGTGTAATAAAGTTTTGAGTTGACTTTTGTATGACTTTTTCTAACTTTTTTTAGATTTACATAAAATTTAACAAGCCAATGATTTTGTTGTAATTGAATATCTGTCGGTTTTACTTTACTCATTCTGGTTTTAATTTGGATAAAATTTTAGTTTTATTGAACCAAAAATTTTTGTTTTTAAGGCCTGTTTAGCTACTAGCTGATAAGCTTCAGTTGTCTTATTTGTCAGATAAATTAACAGTAGTATGATTTTACAAGGATTTATCTGACACAACTTATAAAACATGCCCTTGGATTTTTTGTAGAGTATAAATAAAGATGTATTTTTTTGCTTTTATATAAATAAATAAAATCTTTGTTCAGATTACTTAAACAATTTAGGTAATATAGTTTAATTAAAAGGAATACAATATTTAGGGTGCCTGAGCTAGGTTCTAAACGATCCTGTGTTTCAGACAATTGTGACTGCAATATTAACAAAATAAATCTAAATTGAGAATCACAATCTAAACAAAAAGCGTAACATTTCGAGAATGATTGTCTTCTGTAGCAGGCCATGTCATTAATCCGAAATAACCGGGCAGTAAACGGGGGACTGTAGTCATCGTGATCTTTTACTGCGACACATGTTTGGGAACGTTTGCTGTCACCATCTAGTTGATGGCCTGTTACTTTTTCAGGGAGCCGTCACACTGATACGTTTTTACCATCAGATTATTATAACATAGTTTTGTTTCTGATAACCTTGCTAGGAATTTTACATTTCTTTTTAATAGATGTAAAAATTTGAATGATATCTATTATAGAACATTGAATTTTTTAGAGCCTATCTTAATCTGAAGCTTTTTTTTACCTTACCTGATACCTATCGAAAGTTTCGTTCAAATCGATCCAGCTGTTAGGGATTTGCCGAAACTATATGAAAACAACGTCATTTAGTCATTTTACGAAATACTATAAATAAATTTTATAAAAAGGCACTCAATTTTATTTCATTCGATGCCTAGATATCATTTATATTGTTTAGATACCGTAATGAAGCTGCTGATGAACTGAGATATAAGTGCGAACTCCAACTGATTGTATGTTAAACCCTAAATAGGCCCCACAGCTGACAATGCTAATTCAAAATGCTCATGACCTTTGATTTGCAAATGAAGTGACCTAATTAACATTTCTTAAACTTAAGTATTTCTAGTTTATTCCTGTCTTGTGTAGTTTCCAAGGAGCATTCACATTAGGTTATAAAACTTTAACAACCGCACTATTGTTTCAGTAATTAATTCAGAATTCTGTTGAGTTATGACTTTGAGGGAACATTATATTCAGGGCATTTGTACAATGATCTTTGGCAAAAATTAACCGGTGTTATTTAGTGAATATAACGTGTTTACTGACACATCATATGGTATTTTTATTGTTTTGATATTCACCAAGTTTTCTTATAAAAAGACAAGATATATATAAAAACTTAACAAATTTAGAGGATACGACACTATTTAGGTTTTTTATGATTATCTTTAATTAACTATAGGTTTCTTTTAGTATTATTTTGGAAACTAGTTACCTCTATTTTTTCCAGAACTTTATGGTGTGCACCAAAAAAAGTGCTGAAGTTCTCTCAATTCTAAACATTGACATAATTTGCATCGATTGGAGCATATCTTTTTACACAAAACGTTTTTTAGTTCTTCAGACCTCCTCTAAAAATCTTAATTCTTTTAAAGAAGTAAGTAGGTACATTAAAAGTACCTTAAACACTTTTACTAAAAACCCTATTTATAAGACTATCTACAAAGTGTACCCATCCCATAAACATTCTCATTCAGGAATATTTCAACAAGAACACGAAGAAAGATGTAAACGCTCCCTAAATCACCCCAAAACATTCGTTGTCACTGTGCCAGAATCCAGATCTGTCACTCGCCTCATTTGTTTACTAATTGCTGGTGATCCACCGTCGGATTAATGGACTTTGTCAATGGCACCGCTCCTGTCGCCGCCAAATTGAACGTCCCGTCTGTGGTATATTTCATGTTTACATTGCCGAAGACAAATCGCTGTGTGTCTTGTTGGAATTTCTTCGTGTGAGTAATGTAAACACAGTTGGGTTTATTAGTTCGGTGACTATTATACGACATTATCTTATTAATAAATTATAATATATCATTAAATTTTTCGTTTCAATCGTTTATAAGTTTAACGTCTATTAGTGCAAGTATTTTGAAACTCGTATGGACTGTTAACGTATTGGACATTTGATTTTGTTTCTGGACTGCTGCAGTCCTGCAATACTATGCTGAGGAGTTGCAGGAAGTATTACCGCTTACAAATTGTAGCCCAAAGAGGGAAACTTCGATCTAATACGACACTGCAAGAGAAAGGTCGAACGTCTAGAACTTGTATTTTTGCAAAGTTATGATAATAAAACATAGTATTATAATATTCCTTCATTCATTGAAATTTTCCGTGGTCAACGAAGTCATTTGATACTTATTTTAATCAAGTTACATAATATTTTATTATTGTATTCCTGAACAAACAAAACAGCAGACTCTGAAGCGTAATGGATACCATTAAGTCTTGGACCAATAGCGGTTCATTGTCACGAAGAACAAATTGATTATATATAGATACATTTTAATTTGTATGTAAAGAACAATGTTCTCATATAACAAGAGGATATTGGCCAGTTTGTTTAAAGCATCGTCTATTTTGGTATCTATCACTTAGAGGAACACAGTCATGTCGTCGTCACCAGTGACATTTGTGTGTGTTCCGCCCGCACAGTCTAAACAAACCTGTCCTCGATCGGCTTCTAGGAAACTTTTATGCGTTTTAAAAACTTCACTTCTCACTGTTTCCAGGAGACACTTTTGTTGATTTATAATTGAGTTTGTCGCGTGTATCAATTGTTACAGTATAGTTTTTGTTGTGATTGTACTTTTAATTTTTGGAAGTTTATGCTACTCCGTTTCAGTTTCAATTCCTCACTTCCTCCTCACTAGAACATGAAAGTTCTAGTATTATGTTTAATTTATTTAATTATCTTTAAATAACTTGTTTATCAAACAAATATAAAAGCCGGTATTAATTTTAATTACTTTCAACCACTCAACCAACCAAAAAAAAATTTACAGGTGTGCAAAAATTCTTACAACTATATTATGCATGCAAGCAATATTAAGACTATGATCTTAGATACTTTACGGTGATCGCACGAGATATTCGTAAATTCTCTAAATTATTTCACCTCTATTTATATTGTCATCAATATAAATAGCACAAATAAATTAAACAACAAATCGACCAATATGTTAATACAAAATAACAAAGGTACAAACGTTAATCTCCGAAGATCTGTCGGTGATGCAGCGGAAATCCAGAGTTTGCTATTAGAAAGACGTATTTGTTTCTTCAACGCGTTCCATGGATATAATTAGAGGTGCAAGTGTTAAGCATCCTTCCTCGATACGCTTCGACGATTGTTTGTATGAGCAGTGGCGTCCCGACGACATTGCCGGCGCCGCCTGTACGATTTACATCATCTCCATTTAGTTCTATCTCATATACATCGTCTGTAACATTCAATTTAGCTTCCTATGCTTCTATAACTACAGCACAATCTTCTTTTACATCAGTATTGTGGATAAGATGTTATGTATGGCAATAAAATTCAAAGACACGTCCGGGAAATTAGACTTTGTTTACTGTAACATCAGAAGACAAACTCCTTTGTTCCATTTAACTTTTCGTCACAGATGGACGGTCACAAATGGTGCGGGGACGCCTGTCGCCTACGCTCCATGGATCACATATTGTTTTAAGTTGCATGTTCATTGGGGGTATGTCGTCGCGTGTCGTCACAGTTTGGTGACAATGGTCACGAGTTGTCACGAGTCACTAGATATGTGTTTGTGTGTGCACTAATGAATAACAGTGAGAGTTGCTTCCTTTCTTAAAATGTCTATTTAACTAAAGAGTGAATCAGATTATTGGATTTTTTTTCGACAATGTATAAGATGATAGATGAGTTCCAGTAAGTTGCAAACTTATTTTAAAATTAAGCAAGTAATTTCATTTTTTTATTTATTTAAACGCGCTTGTCTTTTTAAAGAATAAAAAAATCTTTAAAAAGACATAAAGGGCGCCAGTTATTTATCTGGTAAATTGTTTTGAATGGAGAATAATTACTGTATCATTACTTTATTGTGTGTTTTATTGTGTTAAGTGTGATGTGTACGCTATTGGTATGTCTGAATAAATAAATAAATAGCAAATTTTTTTCTTTGCATGTTATTTATTAATCTGAGCTTATGAATATAGCTCTTAACAATAACCGATGACACAGGGAAACTAGCCAATGGAAGAAACCACATTCAGAACGGACGGAGCATAAATTCATTTGAGTGACAAGTAAAACTTTATTGCTCTATAAATCAGGATGCATAACCGACAAAAATAGGATGTACGGATTGGTGTTGATACCTAGCAGTAAAGTTGGAGCTGTCACACACGGTGGGGTAATTTATAATTCGATGTCTTCAAGATAACATGTTAATCAATCGGTTGTGCGTGTAGTCTTTTTTTAGGGTTCCACTGAAATAATATAAGAGATTCTATTATTAAATGCACCATTAGAATCAAAGGAGATTGTTTAAAATTCCTGTACTTATTATCGATTTTGTCTGACTTACAATCAAGTCAGTGAAAGAATGAGAAAAACAGACACTAGTATCAAATTCCATAATAAAAAATATGTAAAGTATTGACATCTTTTTACGATGGAATTTGACACTAAACTTGTTTCATGAAGTTGTCTGTTTTCAATCTCTCTTATGGTTGAAACGGATAGTAATTCTGTTTAACTGATTAATAACATTGAGAGTGTGCTGTTTCCCCGGTCGAGTTAGCCCAATAAATGCTCTACCACTCCAATTTATTTGATAATTGTATATGATTTCTTGCGAGAAACCACAAGTGACCCAAAGGCAGTTACTTCGCTCAACTCATATCTATCGCCAGACATCGAGAAACGGTTTAAAACTGTAATTAATTGTACCCATATCTTAAGAAACCCTTTCCAGAAGTACCACTACAATATCTTCTCTAGAACTGGTAACATTATGCCGAAGATCACAAAATCCTAATATAGTAATTCAAAATCCACCAGTCTAGTGTTCCGTTACCGTTTGTCTTGTGTCACTGTGTTTACGATCAACGGAATTAGAAGTCTGTCATCATTATGAATTGTCCAGGGCTACATAAACACCATTGATTGAACTGGCACTGAACCAAGACACTGATCCATTAACTAGGTGATGATGTGGGAGAAATGATTGTAATTATTATTTTCATCTGTAATTTTGTTATTTTGAATTATGATACTGTTGCTACATAAATTATTTGATGTGGTAGAAACATTACGATCTGAATTAGACAGGAATCATCACGTAATATCGTATTGAAGTGTTCACCTTTTATTAGATGAGTGAGAAATTCAGAAACCTAAATCATATCTCTTCTGAAAGAAGGAGAGAAGAGGGAAATATCTATATACCATACATTGAAGAGACGTTAAACCAAGTTATTGGCTATCAGGTAACCTAAAAACACTAATACCTACTCAATTGCGATACGTATACCAATGTAGTTCCTATTCCATTTAAAGACAGACAACGTTACCTAGATTCCAAAGCCGTGTCGCCGGTAGGGTTGCGGAAGTATTACTACTTCCCTCAACCCCGACAGTCAGGTTTTTTGCCTTATGACGCTGTGTTTCATATGAGTGAAGGGAAGCCTCACTCATCCTGATTCCTACTTTCTGGTTCCAGTACCTTTTCGTCCTTTTTCATTTCTTAATAAATCGGCAACGTATCCAAGACTTTTATAGTCATGGATGCTTATGGGGAACAGTAATTTGCTTACCATCAGGTGACCAGTTAGATCGTTTGTCCACTTTATCATAAAAAGAAAGTGTACATGCCAAAATTTGGACTCGCACTTTATACATCTATATTATCTATACTAATATTATAAAGAGGAAGATTTGATTGTTTGTTTAAATTGAATTGGCTCCGAAACTACTGGACCGATTTCAAAAATTCTTTCACCAGTAAAAAGCTACATTATCAGGGAGTGACATAGGCTATAGCTTTCCCGAAATTCAATGTGGAAGAACGGGTCCGGAACTTCACGCGGACGTAGTCGCGGGCAAAAAAGCTAGTTAAACAATAAAATTTAAAATCGATTGTCGTTATGCACTGACTAATAAGTATGAGTTTCGAACTTCGTTTTACGTCTGCGCGACTCAGCCGTGTTGGCGAGTATAGCATATAATTTATGTTTATTCACACGGTGACATTTCGTAATGCGTAACTTTATATGTTCTAATTCAGTGTGTCATAAAAGCGACAGTTAATTGCAGTGACAAAGCGTCGAAACCGCAATGTGTCAGGTTACCTTGGCAATTGTCTTTTTTTTAGTAAATTATATAGTCCTCTTCTTGACGGCGACGCTTTGTGTTTTGTGCGCATTCTAATGCAAGTTAAGCAACGTAGACCTTATCCAGTATTTTGTATGGGTTTCCTTATTTATTTATTGAGAAAATCAACAGCGTTACAAATAATAAATACATCCATTTATAGACAAACAATAAGGCAAATGTCAGGTTTCCCTGATTATGCAGATAGTTGCATACATGCGGATAGCAGTCGGTTAATCCGATTTTATAAAGAATATACTTTAAAAAAATTACTTTATCTTGAGCTTCTCCGTGCTTCGGAGGGCACGTTAATACGTCATCGGTTCCGGCTTTTGTCGATGGATGACACTTGTTAAGTCAAGTCGATGGACTTCTGGCGGTTCGAAAATACTGGCCTCTACCAATTCGCATTGTAGTTGGATTTAATAAAGGTAATTTTCTAAAATTGATTTTATATGGAAAGATGAAGAGTTTGAGGGCCTATGTCCAGCAGATGAGATGATTATGACGAACAAAAATACTTTGAAAAATAACATACAATGAGTTAGTAAGATTTGTTTTTCTGAACTCAAACAGTGCTTTATCTAAAACAATTTAATGTTTACGTGTACACAATTTCACCTAACATCAAACATAATGAAAACCTATAATTAGACGGCCATTAAAAAATTAAAACAACGTTCAAAATGAATTACGAAAAAATAAAACTATTTTTTACTATTGTTTAGCCCCTGTGACAGTGCGCTCGTTTGTTTTTTACTGCGCTGTTAACGTTTTTGTCAAAGTAAATCTTTATTTGACATACGTCCAAAATTTTGTGATGAGTTTCAATACATTATTCTAAATAGATGCTGCAAGTTTAAAGCCTACGCGCTTAAAATGAGCCTATGCACTTTAAATAAATATTTTCGTACAGATTGAGCTAGCCCCAAAGTAAGTTCGAAACTTGTGTTATGGGATACTAACCCAACGATATTTATATTTTATAACAAATACAAATATAGATAAACATCCAAGACATCGAGGCCTATTAGAAAAAAACATGTTTTTCATCATGACCCGACCGGGATTCGAACCCGGGACCTCCTGGGTGGCGGTTCGGCGTGTTAACCATTACGCTACGGAGGTCGACAAAAGAAAACATTGATCTGGAGATGAGGTTTAAAATAATCTTGACAAAAGGTTTTAAACTAATTACCCTTGGCCTTCCAACGCTCTTGATAGCATGTTGCGTTTGATGCTGTTTCAGACTGGGTTTAAAATCGTGTAGCCAGTGTAGCGTATCATTCTGTCAATGTTCACTATGACGCACTTCATTTTATCAGCTTCCCTGAAATAGTCCCCGTGTCAGCAATCATAAAAGATGTAAAAATATGTCATAACGAATCGTCTCTCTTTTTTTCCTACCACCAGACGGCAGAATCGTCCTAAGAACAACTATTACTATTTTTGATAGACTTCTATTATTTAATAGCTCTTGGTTTTCATGTGCAGTTGGAGAGCGGCATCTTTAAGATTTATGCCCCTGGATGAGATATTAAAAATGATACAACGAGTCTCGAATAATGTCATAACCCGCATTAAAACGTTTTTACGTGCAGAATGGAACACATGTTTCTGATGTCAAACGTGTGAAAATCTAATAAAAATGTCGTTAAAAATGTTGTCTTCTGTCTACAAGTTACAAATAATACGCGCAAAGTTAAATTTACATTTGTTTAAATTTATCTTGTGTCTTATGTTTGGATGTATAAGTTCTAATTTTGTTTTTGTAATGACTTTTCGCTTGTATGTTTGTTAGACTCTGGTATTTATTAAAAGATTGATAGGCTGTCGTCGGATGTCTCTGTGAGGTCGTAACGTGCACGGAATGACGAACGGACGAACTGAAATATCCCAAACGTTGCTATGTTTGTTGATACAGTCTGTTAGGAAACGGGACATTATACAATGTGACAAAATTAGACGTCTTTGTCTTTGAATTACGTTTCAAATGTCAGGGTTGTTTAATTAGAAACTGGAAATTAGTCCTGAATTTATTATGAGAATTACTTTATAATTATTTGTTTGTAACAATAAAAAAAAAATATACAATGAAACATAGAACTTCCTCCTTTTTTGAAGTCGGTTAAAAATATAAAAAATGCGTATAGGAGATTAAGTTTGCATTGTATCTTTTTTATGGCATATCGCACTAAGTAGGGGGCCATCTGATGGTAAGTGGTCATCGCTACCTATGAAAGGGAAGGTGAGATTAGGAAGAAAAGGGTAGGAAAGGAGTTGGGCTACTACTGGGTACTTCCCGGATCGAGCTGGTCATCATAAAATTAAATGTTCTACCACTCCAAAGTCTTGTTATTTATTTTTAAAAAAGAAAGGAAACTGACGAATTAAATAATATGCATAGTATAAAGGAACTGGCTACTATCTGGATACAGAGTGAAAGTGCTTAAAAATATTTCATATATTTTTTTGAAATTGCGTGTTTTTTTTTTTACAAAATAAAGAAGATTGGCACGTAATACAAACACAAGTACACGAGTTTTAACAAAATGACTAAGAATAATGAAATGCTTATATACAAATTGCCAGTTCTACTTACATTGTATCTAGTCTGTTTGTTTGAAAATCTATCATTTTAATTTGGAAGACTTTTTGTTATTATTTCACTGTTAGATCCTGTCATAATGTCAGTACACAAGGAATAATATGTCATAGAAAAATGCCTCAGGGTCGCCAGATTTTACTAAGAAATTAAAAGCTGAGAAATATCTGCTTCACTTTTTTTATATCACCACTTCAGATAGCAGAGTCGTAACTAAGAAGAATTGGCAAGAAACTATTTGACTATTGTTCTCTTCTCTTTCATAATGGTACTAAATACATAAATTGCGTATAATTTATTTAGTTTCAAATCAGTAAATATTGCTCTGTTTTCACCATAGATTTAATAAATACTAGCGTAAGATTGGCAATGGAAAAGATATATCATAGCATACACGTTGGTTAGAGCGAGATAGATAGGCGAGACCATTTTCCTATAGGTACATGCTATCGGACTGTATCGGCCTGACGTGCGTCGTGTTAAAAACAAATCCCACTTATTTTACAAAATTTATGGTTCTAATTGTAGTTTTGGTGTTAATTCGACGTGATTAAATATGGTTACCTGTGCAGTGCCTGGATGTAACTCAAACAAAAAGGAAAATCCACAAAATGATATATCTTGCTTGCACACATGTACATTCCACGCATACTAGTGTATTTTGTTTTTGGTTTCGCCTTAATCAAACCAAAGCCGATCTATAGGTACGCTAGTATATACTAAATCTATGGTTCTCACAGTCACTTTAACAATTTCTTCTGAATTTCAATAGTTAAAAATTATATGTTTATATTGAGGTTCTGACACCATAAAATAGCCATTACAGACGGTATCCACCTCATCAAAGGCTGACATTAGGCCACACACGTAGATATATCCCGTTTTGTTTACTTCGCTCCTTACTGTACTCGTAAAACTAATAATGTCTTAAACAGAACATTTTGGTAAACAAATATACATTTTTGGTATTAAAGATAGTATCCAATGGAGTGTTAGATTTCGAGCACATTAAAATTTTAACCTAAGTAGTCCCAGATGGGATTCGAACCCACATTCTCTCGAAATTCTGCCGATCGTATCCAAATAGCATTGGTCATGTTGTGTTCCTATGGTGAGTAAGTTTTAAGAGCTCCACTTGGGGGGGTTGTGAGGGTTGGCAACGTGTGAGTGATGCCCCCGGTATTGCTAGCGTCTATAGGCTACGGTTATGCTTACCATCAGGCGGGCCCTATGCTTGTTTGCCAACTTTGTAGCATAAAAAAGAGTACTCTTCTAGCTGACTACATTGAAGATTCTTTTGTCGTGCACTCTTGCCAGAGTAGTCGTAACGTGGTTATGTCTAGGTCGTGTCTTTCGCCACTTCTCTCGTGATGCGACGCCATGTTGCTCTAAGCTTGGAGGAGTGAGAGTTTTCGTTTTATTACCACTCATTGACCATGAAGATTAGCAATTTTTAATTTCTATAAACTGCGTTAGTTAACAGGAAAGCGCAACGTAGGACGGCCGCCTGCAAGATGGTCAAACGATCTAAGGAATGTGGCAGAAAGCCACTGGATACAGGTTACTGCTAGCCGGTCATGCTGAAAGCGTTTGTGGGAGCTGAGCAGTTAGCACGGACCGCTCTAGCAGACATAGTCAACAGCTTGCAGCTTTGTCCGCACGACCGCCCGAAACAGTCGCACTGCTCGAGCAGTCCGTGTATGCGTGTACGTAGAAGTTCACTGTGCAGTCTCAGCTTAAAGCAGTTTATCCTGACTGCTTCAAGCCGTGTATGACGGCCCTATGTCTAGTGGACTTCTTGTGGCCTAGATGAAGTTTGATGACTATAAATTTTTTTGCAAGATAACATTGAAAAATAATAGCAATATTTTCCATTCAACAATTTTTATCTGTTTACAAGTGAACTGAAAACTTCTAAGAATTCATCAGATCACACTACTTGAATATTAACTGTTTTTGTACTAAAAATTCTTATAAAGGAAACATAAACCTATATTAATTTTGATAGGCCTGCTATGAGTAAGGGACCACCCAAGTTCAATTGCTAGGTCGTTATTTTCTAGATCACCATAATAGATTTTAGTTATTTTTATGAAAGAAGATCATTCTATTTTTAGATATTACTCTATGTCCTAAGGATTTTGATGACATCACAGGTTGAGTTTGATACAAAGTAAATCATTTTATGACAGGAGGGGGATAAAAGTATTTGGTTACACCGCATCTGACGCAGTTATATGTGTAAACATGCCAATTACAGATATCTCGACCAACAGACGGACATGGCGAAACTATTAGGGTGAACCATAAAAAGTTGTGAAGTTGCTATTAATATTTTTAACTATGTGTTTACCTATTCTCATTTGACACAATGAAAGTAAAAAGTACATCCGAAAACACTTGTCTTGTGCTTTTGCATGACAACCTCCGTGGCGTAATGGTTCCACCCAGGAGGTCCCGGGTTCGATCCTCGGTCGGGTCATGATGAAAAACGACCTTTTTTTGATTGGCCTCGGGTCTTGGATGTTTATCTATATATGTATTTGTTATAAAATATAATATCGTTGAGTTAGTATCCCATAACACAAGTTTCGAACTTACTTTGGGGTTAGCTCAATCTGTATGAATTGTCCCTATATTTATTTATTTATTTTGCTTTATCGCACTTTCGCAAGTCCACACCGCAGGCTTATTCTTTTAACCAAAAATTAAACTCAAGTTTCGATCTTTCACACGAAATATGAAATTGAATGAAAAAGAGAGTGAGTGAGTAAACTCACTAAAAATATTTAAAAAAATACATTGAAACTGTTTCTGTCAGTCTGAGAACTGGTGATTCTCGTGATAAAAACAGTTTCAATCTTTTTTTTAAAGAACAATTTTTTTTAAATTCTGATCAAATTTTTTTATACTAATTTTTTACTGAGCCTTGTGGGCAGCCTAATGTGAGCACCTTTGACTTTTAATTACCTACCTACCCCTTTAATTTAGATATACCATTTTTTAGATATACCATTTAAAGCAGCTGTAATTAAAAACATAGAAGTCGACGATGTACAGTCGTTGTACACGTGTCGCGATAAGTACACGGGTTCAATGTTCGAGCTAATTCCGTACTTCCTAACATTACTAAAGGCTCTCGTCTATTTCTGATTACGATTACCCGTCGAGTGTTTCGAGTGCTCAGATATAGGTGGCACTTTGAAGTGTACAATTTAGGCAAGAAGACACTGGTACTTGAATGATTGTCCAGTAGATAACGAGCCTAAGCGACTGTCTGATAAAAAAAATTAGTATGACTAATATTTTTTGTGTTCTCAAAAAATTTTTTTTATTTTCACAAACTTTCATAGATTTTATTCTATGGTAGAGCATAATATGAAATGAGCTAACTTGACCTTGGAAGTGACACCCGCAAAGATTATAGGCGTGAAGAAGCAATGCGTTTCGTTCTCTGAATGAGAGAAGCTCTTCTATTATTTTTCTCGTTACATCCTTCTTACTGTCAAAGGTTGACAATGGTTCGACTATCTTTGTGTGTATGAACCTGTGGTATGAACAGTGGTGGTCACTTACTTAGTAGCACGTTTAATTATTTATTGTAATTTTTTTTTACAATTTTTCTAACAATTCATCAGTGTGTAAAAAACCACTGCTGCTTGTCAGCACAGCGACCATGTTGACCTCTTCCTCAAAAAAAAAAATTATCACAGAAGCATTAGTTCGTGTAGCTGTTTTTCGACTGCCTGCCCCTCGCGAGGCGTGTATGCAACTTTTAATTTCACCCTACAAACAAAACTTCGTGCGTCCAAATTAAAAGGCTCCCCTTGTTTACATTGTACAAAGCATCTTGCAATTAACATTCTTTCTATAGTGTCATACTTTGTTCTTACGTCATAAACAACCATAAAAAATTCTTTGATGTCCTTAGGTATTCCAATCGTTTGATTCCATGGCGATAAACTTGAAATTAGATAGGATTTTACGGCTTTTGTTTTCGGGGTGTGTTTTTTTAACGATTTAAGTTGCAAATGGGGTTACTTGACTAGACTTTGCCGTAACCATTACTAGCATGATATTTTGTTGTATTGTCGGCTGTACAGTTTACTGAGCTTACAGACAGACTGTATAGAATATTCTAATTATTATCTAGAGATAAAGTTTGTGGGGTTGCCCGGTTGTGAGGTCTATTTGAATAAAAACGTTGAATATCTATCTACTGAACCGATTATGAAAATTTTATTACCAATAGTTATTTGGGAGTGTCATAGGCATATCAATCCGAAAACCCCTAGATAGGCGAAGCCACGGGAAACTGCTATTTATTTGTACAGATTCTAAGCTAAATTGTTGAAAAGTTAGTTTGACGACCTCCGTGGCGTAATAGTTACCACGCCAGACCGCCAACCAGGAGGTCCCGGGTTCGAATCCCGGTCGGGTCATGATGAAAAACGAACTTTTTCTGATTGGCCTCGGGTCTTGGATGTTTATCTATATTTGTATTTGTTATAAAATATAATATCGTTGAGTTAGTATCCCATAACACAAGTTTCGAACTTACTTTGGGGCTAGCTCAATCTGTGTGATTTGTCCCTATATATTTATTATTTATTATTATCATGTGTACAGTCAGGTGTAATTAATTGTAACATAAATATGTCTAAGTCATTGCACATGACTTCACATTGTCTCAATCGTTCTATAAATTCATTATAATAAAATAATTAACATAATTACAGTGTCACTGAATCCCACCTGTCCTAGATTAAGATCTACATAAACTCGCGTGTTAATTTAAAAAAATATACAGAGGCGACCACAACAGTTGACATTTTGACAAAAACTCTATATCTATTTGGCATCGAAATTGACCAGTCTACCGTTTTTCCAATCTTACCACGAACTGTCAAAGCCTTTTATAACTCTACCAATGAAGAATAAACTCAACAAATTTTATAAAAATATATTTTGAACTCTACGACTTATAATACAAGGTTTTGACCAAAAATATTGATTGTAATATGTATTTTTGTTGAGGTTTATATCACCAAACGAATTTACTGACTCATAAAAATCTTTTTGGCGTACTTTTTTTGAGAATTGTGCGCTTCGTCGTCCGTTTTCGTGGTATTGCCATAATTTTTGAGATGACCGATTTTTTGTCGGTAGTCGTATGTTGTCTTTTTTTAAACTTTTGAAAGAATATCTTTTGGAAACCGTACCTAAAGGAGTATTTTCATACAAGAACAGTTCTGTAAACTCTGTCAATGACCTATATTGACAGAGAATATTTTAGCATTTCTTCTCGTTAATGATTTTCTGCCAGCAGGTCGCAATGGAGGCGTTTGTTCAGCAGTGGACTTCTTGTGGCTGTGATGATGATGATGAATGACTTTCTGAAATGCTGGTGTATATAATATAACATTGTAAAAGCATGTCCATGTCAAGTGCCCGCGCGTCCCACAGAATAAAGAAATTTTTATTTTGATATTAGCAATAAGGTAGACTTGTTTACACTAATTAGTTTATTTGCATTTATTGCAGTTTTTATTTATTTTAAAAAATACTGATATTTAGTAAATATTTATCAGTAACCACTTTTCAGTAACATGACCTGCTTGTTTGCCATCGGTATGACATAAAAAAGTGTAAAACCTATTCTAAAATCACATGTTAAAACGCAATCAACAAATGAGTGTGCGCGTTTTTTTTTTCAGTTCCGTTCGTGTGGACGGTGTGTGACCGTCGCAGTCGACGGGCTCGTGAATAATGCAATTGCACCTGTGACGACTTACCCGAGTCAATAAGTTGAACGTGTATGTTACTTGAAGAATAAAAATAAAATGACAATTGGAATTTATGTTTATGAAATTAATTTTGAGATTTATAGGGTTGTCAATGTTGAATGTGTTGAAGAATGAGTAATTTAGATGATATTGACGAATGTTGGCGAATTAAACCTTTCTTATAGATTTAGGTATAGTCTCACAGAATTCTGATAAGGTAAAGTTAGCCTATCTGTCAGATAAAACGACGATAGACTTACAAATTTATTGGGAATCCCTTAGTGAAATTTAAATCACTCAGTCATTGGCGAAATTTAATATAATGTCAAGTCAAGCTTCTTCCTTTTTTTGGACTTTAAAATCAATTTCTGCAACTCGCCGTTATTATCAAAAATTAATCATCACACAGCAGTTATAATTAATAATGTACTTCCTCATTCGTCGCATGAACCGACGCGCACTGTTGGTCAAAGAATGGTATTTGTTAGCGGATCGCAGTGTTATAGCGTCGGGTGGATCCGTCCACTGCACTCCACGTAACAGGTCCATTACAACAGGTATAGGGGTGGCAACATGGACATATTTTAATATGTCATTTTTGTTATATTCTCATATTGTGGACAATACGAGAATATAACAAAAATTACATACGTGGACGTGGACGTTGACATGGTGTCGATTTTAGTTACATAATGAATTACACAAATCATTTAAATATACTTTATGACAAGAAAAAGCATCTCTGTGATGACCTACTCTATAAATAAAGGTTTCGAATATTTTAAATCTTATGTGAAAACACATATAATCAACATTACAATGTAAACAAAAGGCAAAAACCCTGACTGTCAGATTATTGAACTACAAGGAACTAGGAAGGTAACTACTTTGAACATAGAGATCTGAAAGGCACAGGAGTTCTAATCAACCGGTCGGCCAGCGTTCTTGTCGTATCCCCTAGTAGAGCCGCGGATGTATCCATAGATCCCGTAGCCCCACCATTACGTATACATCGGCACCTCGACGGTTTTTTGTGGCCCTTACATTAACCACCGCATATACTCCGAGCGGTGAGGCTGCCTCAAAGCCATTGCCATTTTTCCGTCGCAAAAAAATATATTTGGTAAACGTTGAAATTACTTATAATCAAATTACTTGTAGGAGTTAATACAAATGCTACTGTTGTGTCAACCCTAAACATTTCGTTCAGTGGATTTTTTCCTTCAGTTGTCGTGGAGCGTGACAAATCCAGTTGCAGGCACGCGCCAACGCGCACCCTTGCATCGCGAATGACTTTTACGGTGTGTACCTTATGAAATACATTGCTATTGTTCTCTTTATAACCTAAGATCTATTGCGATATTATATCCATAAGAATAATAGTTTTGCAGATCTATATCTATTTATATATGAAAACGAAAGGTCACTGACTTATTTAACGAAACCTAAGGCGGAATATCCTTAATACATAGATAAAGTGTGGTGTGTCGTGTCGCGCTCGTCAGAAGGACATCGATTGCATACACTCAATATAGCTAGAATTACAAATGTAACGATCAATATCATCTATTTATTATTATTATTATAGTTTTATTATTATTCAAGTCGCTAGTTGGACTCATTACACCCTATTCCCGTGTGGATACGGTTGTTACTGTGGCCCCGATAACCTCCCCCCAGAAAACCTTAAACTCCTTCTGCAGAACTCCGCTATGCGACCAGTGTCATCAATATAATCAAAAGATTGATTATTTTGTTTTAGATTTTTTTGTAATCTTTAGCGTTTTGAAGTGGTTGTATGGTGAAAGAGTTCACGATGATGATGACCAATTCTTATTGCGCGTCATTGTATTTATCACAAGAATGTAAATATAAAAACTACACGTGACAGACAAGATAAAAATAATGTCATCGTAATCATTGTTAATTACTTAAACACAATTATGTGAATATTTTTTTAATGTTCCTTGTTACATCACTACATAGTATAAAACAAAGTCGCTTTCTCTGTCCCTATGTCCCTATGTCCCTTTGTATGCTTAATCTTTAAAACTACGCAACGGATTTTGATGCGGTTTTTTTAATTGATAGAGTGATTCAAGGGGAAGGTTTTAAAGTATCATACATTCCAAAATTCCCACGGGAAAGCGGGATACACGCAAACGAAGTTGCGCGGGTTTCGCTAGTTGTAAAATAAATGATGTAATTAATATTACAATTTTATAATCCATTATTATATTTCAAGATATTGATGTGACCCTCATCGACCGATCTAAATACTCTATGCCGAAATAAACAACACGTTTTATTGAATTCGTCGCTGTTTGTGCGTCTACTACGTACTGTTGAACGAACAGCGACTAATTTCCAGCTTGAAGCAGTCAGGATGAACTGCATAGTAACTACAGTCTTCTACAAACACACATTTATACGAACCGCTCGAGCAGACGCAACTGCTTCAGACGGTCGTGCGGTCAAAACTTTAGGCTGTTGACTATTACAAGAGCGGTCTGTGTATGTTGCTTCAGCAATCTGTCTATATTATTATCTGAACTTCAGTCACATACTATGTTGCTGGCTGCCGAAGTTCTATACGGTATAACGCTGTGTAATTTCGGCAGTTTTTTTTTTTTGGATGGACTTATCAGCATTATAGGGTGTCAGTACACCACTGACACCCTATAATTGAGACACCAGACTGTTGCGGGAGCGTAGGGCTCTCACCACCAAAAAATTTACAGTGTCTGCCTAGGGGCGCCCCAGAGGGGGGCTCGAACCTCGGCCTATGGCGACACTGGGGGAAGGCGAACGGATTGGTAATTTCGGCAGTGTGTCGTATTTCGGTGTGTTTCACTGAAACATAGTGTGCTTAGTCGTTTAGTAGGAAAGAACTCAGGCAGGATGTCACTGTTCAAAGTAAATATACAATTTTAAATACATAAAAGTAATTTAGTAGGTAACTGATGCGTTGCGTGGCTTCTGTTTATAAGTCACGCGAAAATACTGTCGTATTACTAATTGTCAGTTTGATTTCCTGAAACGAAACTATGTTAGTGTTACATAGTGGCAATATTGTTACGGTTAGTTGAACATATAGGTATCATTTTTGTATGTTGGCAAACATGATATGACACATGCGTGTGTAGTACTGTGTTAACTTCTATCAGTGCTACAACGAATATACTTGCATACAGTAGGTAACAGAACTTTTTTTCTATCACAAAGGTGGCAAACAAGCATACGGCCCGCCTGATGGTAAGCATCACCGTAGCCTATAGACGACCCTCCCAAGTGGATCTCTGGAGACCTTACTTACCGTAGGAACACAACATGGCCGAGAGTGCCGAGACCAATGCTATTTGGCTACGATCTTCTGTAAGGTGGAGGTGCTTCCCCAGATGGGCTGCTCCGATTTGAGCGGATTATCCGCTGTGCCCTTTCTTAATAACTTGAGTCTGAATATGCTTGCAGAGTAACAGAGGGGATTTATTTATTTCAATTGCCCATGAATAAAGTAGATTATATCATGCACATACCTACTACGCTGACATGAACCATGGACAGGGGATTGCAATTTCGACTGACATCCATCGACGAAAGCCAAGACCGACGAATTAAAGTACCTTCTGAAGCACGGAGAAGCTTAAGATCTAAACCCATCCAAACACTGACTTAACTTGCGTGTTTATTTTAGAGTGCGTACACACAGCGACACGTCTTCGAGCTCCTCCATCCTGTACAAAGTCTGGGTTTATAATAAAAATGTGATTCATCAAAAAAAAAAGGAAAAATAAAACTAAATAAAAAAATCGAAAACTTTCATCCTTGCATTTTTTATACCAAACCACGCCCCACTCTTTAGCTGATGACGCAGTAAACTAGCGTCAAGCATAACCTGAGCCCTGCGCTTGAAATAAACCATTTTATGTTATATACACTTTTTCAAAACCAAGGCGTCCGGGTAGATCAAGATATATTGGTCCGAAGGTCGTAATTGCTTCGTCTCGTTAAAAAATTTTAATCAGGCACAAAACTTTTATGAGTGTTCATGAAAAGGCTTCTTTGTAAGTGCAATAGCAATTATGTTGTGTTAATTATTGAATATTGTTACCATGATCCCTTTACTTTTTTAACTTAGCAGGCAAACAAGAAAGATTATCATCCCTCCACCACTTAATACCTTGTTGTGATAAAAATAATCGTTTTTAACACGCTGTGGACGCTCTAGTACTAAAATTCTGAACCGATTTCCTGGAAGGTCGCTCATATTATTTCATGGCAACATCATCGGACCAGTCAAAATTATATTGCGTTTTCCTCCGATTTTCTCACATATGGTCGCAGTCCTACAAAGGAACTAATAAAGAGACTTCTAGAAATAAAGGCCAAATTTCAAATAGTTAATGAAAAACTATTTTTTTTTATAATAGAGGTGGGCAACCCAGCTTGTGAGCCACCTGGCTTACCATCACGTGAATCACTAAGTAATCACATCTGTCCATCCACTGACTGTCTTTTGCTTTTAAACTTCTCACGCTAACTGGAACCTACAATAGGATTTCGCGGACAAAGTCAGAATTTCGCTTTATAAAAAAAAATCTAAATAAAAAAGCTTTCGCTAAAATATTTTCATAGATTAAAGACAGAAATGCTATATCTGCCCTGTAATTTGGGTTGCAAGGATCAAAGATTCGTCGATGATTGAAAACATACGGATCCCTTCGGTCGATTGACCCTTTTCACGGACCTTAGGGCTACTTAACTGATTGGTCCTTTCATGTCATTCGCTTTTCATATGGAAATGCTTTTTAAAATGTGTATTATGAAAGTAATGGATATGAGTACTTTTCATTAACTTTTTCATACATTGATGTGTTTGTCGTTGATCATTTGTCATATTAATACATTATTAATTATGTCAATATCATATTTACTCTACATCACTATTATAATAGATTATAATAGTGATGTAGAGTAAATATGCCTAGTCGTGGGACAATTCCTTTTTCATATGGATTTAAAAAAAAACTGGGTTGCGTTTTATTATGTTTTGACAGACTGTATCTGACAGTTGACTAATGTCAAATTCAAACTAAAATAGTTTTCTTTTATAGTGACATAGTACTAAAGTGGAATCTGCTGTTGCCTGTTATTGCTAACCCTACCACGACAACTTTACAAAAAATGATTTATATCCTTACCATGCTTACACAGCTAAAAATATAAAGTCAAATGCGATGTTGTAATTTTTATAGTAGGCACAAGTTAGTGCGGTGTCGCGTGAGAGCTATGCGCCGACATCCGACACCGCTGTCAGTTCCTCCGAGGCAATTTCCGGCTTTGTCACACTGAAGCGACTGTTAGAAATTGCAGGCGCATTTTGTAATTGCATACAAAAGATGGAATATAGATTATTCATAGTTAGTTTTGATGCTAGATGGCGTCACTGTGTATCGCTGTCGAACACGCACACGTTAAGCAACATCGAACCAATAATAGCGAATAGTCAGCGTTTGGATGGGTTTCGTTATCTCAACTTTCTCCGTGCACGTTAAGCAGTCGATCTCGGATGGTGTCAATGAAATGATAAATGACGATGTACTACAAACGTCATCTGCGCTGACCGCTTACCATCATGAGGCCGTATGCTTGTCTGCCACCTAAAAAAAGTATAAAAAATAATATATGAAGGCAAACCCTCAACCAAGATGATAAAGACATTACGATGTAAAAAATCGCGAGACCCTTTCGAAATAAATAGAGGACCATTTGTAATCTCGAAATGACCATAAAATGTAAGGTATTGCCGCCCTTAGCCGGTGGTAGCATTTTTGTTATTCATAAAGGAAGAATATTTATGTGTTATCGTCAAAATATTTATTATTTTGTCCGTCCAGTAGCCCTTTCATCCCTTTGTGTGACGATGGTGGAAAAAAATCGGGGTGTGAACAGCGCGAACGAGTAAGGATGTTACATATCGATTGTGTAACTTATCGATGTTTTTGTACCTGTCCAAAATAGTTTAACTAACAGTATTTACAATGTAACAAAGGCTTGTATCAATCAAGTAAATACTCATTTATTGATCGTACAATAAAATTCTATTTACCAACATCTTTTTATTTTCTATATACATGATATCATAAAGCGTATATCAAATCATGCCATAACGATGACTTTTAATTTATAATTTAATATAATATGAATGCCCTTGTCAATTTATCATATTGACGTATGTCTTCAGCACTCATTGTACAATTAATGCAAAATTTTCCACATATGATGTCAATAAACATGTTACTATTGTGTTTACATTTGTAAATGACAGCCGAGGAAGTCATTAGGCATTGAGATTTGGTATATTTTGTACATGTTTGAATTAAATTTAATGAATGCAATTTTATGATAATACACAGTTACCTGTTATTGTTGTTGATGTTTACTACCTAAATTTGATTTACAATAAACTGTCAGAAACAATAATTTAATCCAATCATTGTAATTCTCTCGTATTGATGTTTAAAAAAATATAATGTTACTTAAACTCAAAATGTCTTCATTCAAATAGACTTATTACAAGCTCTTTCAATATATCAATAAATTAATTAATTTTCTAAACAAAACATACATTCATGTATGCGTTTCGTTCGGTGAGTGAGAGATTCGGAAGCCCCTCCTTCCCTATTCCCTCTTTCCCATCCCTTGCCTCCTTCCTTTCCTCCAACCTGCTTGGTGGAAAACGCATTGGTAGCGCCCTTGGTGTTACTAAGGTCCATAGGCGGCGGTGACCGCTTTCCATCAGGTGGCCCGCTTGCTTGTTTGTCTACTGTATGACATAAAAAAATGTAAAGACAAATAAAAATCAAGATAGACATAATATGCATTGTTTAGGTTATCGATAAAATAGAATCCCATCACTATACCGGGGTGAGCGTTATGAAATATGCGATTCCTTATACAAGAGAAGTCCTTTATGTATCCCATGGGAGACACTGGTCAAGTATGTTATCATAAGTAGCCTCTGGCAAAATGAAAAATTTATGTCTCAATATTGTACTGCTGTGCGGGGGCGTGTGCTGCATTCAGGCTAGGAGACCTCTTGGGGCATTGTGGAGAGATGAAATTGGTAGTCTTTGGTTTTAAATTGTATTTTTAAGTAGTTTGTTAGCTGTTATGTAGACTCTTTAAATTAAATAAACCCAAAATAAATAAAAAAGGTTTTTCAAATACTCTTTTAGAATTATAATTCTTCAATAGTATTGTTCGTTATATTCAAATGCGATTTCTATATGACATTATGTTTCAAAATGTAGTGGTAAATTGTAATGTTGTTGTAATCGAAAAACTTCTTAATAAATTGAAAAAGAAATAAAATTAAATGCTTTTTTGTTCGGTTGAATGTTTTATCTAGTTTGTATTTTGGCCATTAATAAATTTATTTTAATTAAGTGCTGGCCCTATCTCCCCATTCCCTTTATTTACCGGACAACGTATCGGTAACGGCCCTAATGTTACTTGTGATACGCCACTGAACTAGTCGCGTATCACCAGTAACATTAGGGCCGTTACCAGACTGTCACTCTGTCACAAAACATCGACAAGAATAAACTGTCATCATGTTACTGGTGATACGCGGCTGAACTAGTCGCGTATCACCAGTAACATTAGGGCCGTTACCAGACTGTCACTCTGTCACAAAACATCGACAAGAATAAACTGTCATCATGTTACTGGTGATACGCGGCTGAACTAGTCGCGTATCACCAGTAACATTAGGGCCGTTACCAGACTGTCACTCTGTCACAAAACATCGACAAGAATAAACTGTCATCATGTTACTGGTGATACGCGACTGAACTAGTCGCGTATCACCAGTAACATTAGGGCCGTTACCAGACTGTCACTCTGTCACAAAACATCGACAAGAATAAACTGTCATCGTTTCGCTGCTTTCTGGATTACCGGTTCTGACGACTGATGCAAACAAAATTTGGACTACTATGGAAATACTATCATAATGAATGAATATATTCTTTCATATTAAAAATATCGACCTGATTTATTTTTTCTGTTGGCACACAAATTTGCAATTCAATAGTTAAGCCAACAACCTTTCATCGCGGGAAGCCTTTCAAGAGATTGCTTTCTGAGATAACATTAATATTATCATTACTAGTAAGTGGGTAGGCGACAGAGGAAACGCCAGTCATGATATCAACCATTTAAATTGATCTCTTAGATCTCAAACTCGCTAAGAAATATAAGGAAATTGTCACTCGACAGAGATCAAGGTTACACTGGTTAGGTTAATAATAGAAGATACCAAGGGGCCAAGTTGACATTTGACGTTGATTTACTATTGTCCCTCACATTTTAGCTGATGTCATCGAATGCGTTGACGAATCTCGATATCGGTAATTATCGATAATGTCACGTCATTATTTTTATGGAGAATCGAATCTTATTCTATTTACGTAGGTACAAAATCTTCATTTTATAGTAGGGTTAGGGTTGGTTTCTATTTTTTATAATAGTCTTCCTTCCTCCTTGCATCGTTTGTCCTCAATGCTGAGGGTCGCGGCCTCCGAATCACTCTCTCGTGGACTATCTTGCGCCAGCTTGCTCTGTCTTCGGCAGCGTGGATGGCATCGCAGACTGAGGTGTTTAGAGCAGAGCGGAACTGGTCGACCAGCGCATCGGGCTTCTGCCTCTAGGTCTTTCCCGCTCACCTTGCCTGTTATCAGCAGCTTTTCTAATAGTATCATGTAGGTATTTTTTATATCAAATTTGTATGAGATTGAGAGTCGGTAAAACTGAGCGGTACTTTTTACTACGTACTATCACGTAGAAATTCTTTCCTTCGCGCACTGCGATTTTGGCCATAAAGAAGAAATACCTACATAACGTAGAAGATAAGGAACTACAATAACAAATTAGCAATGTAAAGCTATGTACAGTTAGGTGCACGTCGCGTCGAGCTACTTGCAGTACAATATTGGCTCTTATAACATAGAACTTAAGAATGGTACAAAGTCCAATATGTAAAGGTCGACCTACTCTTGACTGTACATTCAATTCTCTGCTTTTATCATGTACTGAGAGATAAATAAATAAAACATTTATTTTGCAAGTATATTTACAAGACATACTTTTGCACGTCAATATTTATTATTCTACTAGCACAGTGTCAAATTCCATAGGTATATGTATAGTATATGCTATAATTATGACAAGTGTGATTTTGACAATTATGACATATTTTTGTTATGGAATTTTCTCATATTTGAAAGTGAAACGTTTATGTAGTAATGTAAATATTTTGATTAAAATATTTTAAAAATTCGAATGTCACCTGTCGTCGGCTGTCACCTTTTAATAATACGTGATGAGTACATTCACGCCGACAATACTGGGTGGTCTAAGCATAATACGTACATGTCACTGTACATATATTATCATTTCTATGTCTATTAACATAAGGTTTAGAATATTGTGAGATTTGTGTATCAATACTTTATTATGAAAGTTGACAAAAGAATTGTCGCGTCATCTCATGGGATTGAAATAGAAATATTTCGGAGTCAAAGGCGGTTGAGGTCTACATCAAAAGGCTATCTTTTTTATTTTGATTAAGACTTATAGGTATAGTTTTTTATGCCACAAAGTTGGCAAACAAGCATACGGCCCGCCTGATGGTAAGCATCACCGTAGCCAATAGACGCTTGCAATACCGGGGGTATCACTCACGCGTTGCCAACCCCCCAAGTGGAGCTCTGGAGACCTTACTTACTGTAGGAACACAGCATGGCCGACCAATGCTTTTTGGCTACGATCTTATGTAAGGTGGAGGTCCTTCTCCAGACGGGCTGCTCCGATTTGAGCGGATTATCCGCTGTGCCCTACCTCTACCTCTCTTAAAAGTTCAGTGCAATTAGTTTTTTTTTTTCGATAAATCCACACAACAAATCAAAAAATGTACCTACACCAGCAAATGATACAGTAAACATATTAGTTTACAAACTAGTCTTCATGATACAAGGCGGCCTTAGCCTTACTAACCGAGGCGGTTACAGTGTAACAGCTACCTACTCCCTGTTTTCTTTCCCCTTCGCATTTCCATAGATGGGCGACTGATTCAAAACACTTGGATATGAACAGCAATCAGCGGCATAAATAAGTGGTATTTTTAGTACCTTGACACATTTCTATATCATTTTAGCTAAAATCTTTTAAGTGAACATGTCAACAATGTTATAATGACAAGGACTACAGTGACCATATATTTATGCCACTGATTTATGGGCAGATGTGATTGCTTACTAACAATAAACCTATTATAATACAACACGCCAACAAGGCTGGTTCGCGCTGACGTAAAACAAAGTCGGACTGACACTTATTTCATGCATTTAGTGCTACTGTACAAAGCTCTAGAACGTGACCGAAATTGGAACTACAACTCCCGTTCATATTGTAGGTCACTTTTTGACAGTTCGCCTTTGACAAAATGTATGAAAATATGTCACAGTAACGTCCTTCTACAAACGTCACTCACGCAATCATTCTTGTACATCTTTGTACATACGACGATCGATTTTCAATTGTTTTATCGTGAGTTGTTCTTCTTTAAAAAGAATCTTGACCGCTACCGCCATCTAGCGTAATTTCTCGATACCTTCATTACATTACATGCACATGTCAGCAGTTTACGTGTAATAAATCACATTTCCGCAATTTACGCGCTGTTGCAATGAAGTTACAAGGGTTGTTTATACGCCCGAAGCAGGTGCATCCATCGATCAACGTCGCGCCGGCCGTGACAATTTGACGTATGAGACAATCCCGGCCATGCAAAGTGGGTATGCCATAAGGTTGGTTCACTGGGAGGTTTTATTTTATTTATTTATTTATTTAACTTTATTGACCACAATACAAAATAATGATGACAATAGGCGGACTTAATGCTAACTGTATTCTCTACACCAGTCAACCATAGGGAAGTGACTAAATTCATGAATGCGGCTATGCGTAGGTATGCTGCATGGTATTATGTGACTATTTAAATTAATTTTGTAGTAGGTATGATTTTTGAGAAACTGACATTTTTAGTGTTTCAGGAGATCCTGATAAATATTCTTCTTCTAAATTCAAGAGCTGTGCTTGCTAGTAAATGTCATCAGGTAGAGTATAAAGTTATTAATTAAAAATAAAGCCACATCAAGTCCAAATTACGGATAAATTCAAACTTATGTTACTTTTAATTAATGAATGTTCATTAGTAACATTTATTAATCCATCCATTAACTACAAGACATTATAATATTATTTTATTTTAAATCGTATAACATTACATTTTAAACAAGAATATATAAAAATATTATTACAATTTACACAACTTGACAGCTATAAAACCGTACGCATGAATAGAATTTCAAAACTTAAACTCACCCCATGTGAGCCGATCAAAGCGTCTCTTTGTCAATTTACATCGCAAAATAGAATGTTAGGTGTCATGTTCCCAGTTTATCAAAATTTCAAATAGTCCGCTTTAAGTCGATTTTTAGGGGTCCCTGTCTAACCGTCGAGAAAATTGATGGTGTCAAAGGAGGCTCATTCAATTTGAGGCGTATTAATCAGCGGCGGGGGTGCCAATTACTCCGCGGAAGTTGCACTCTTGTTTGTTTAATGGACTGTACGGTTTAGTGGTGTTTTAATAAAAGAAGTAGGCAATAATTAACATAATAAAGTATAGTATTTAATGGTATAATTTAATTACAAATATATATTTTATTTCAAGAGTTATACAATCATATCATACAAAACCTGTTTATGATCCTGCAATTTTGACTAAAAGGCGTAAGAATATCGTCTGTACAACTAACAAGGTTTATTCCACATCTTTTGCCAGACGTTTCTTTTGTGTTTTGGGCTGTTATTTATACAATAAGTTAAATAGGCAACTAAATATCTATGATAAGAACAAAATTACTTGTAGGAAGGTAGTGAAGAATTGGCTTCTGAGTTTGAATTATGAGGACACTGATAAATTATTTGAAATTATTTGATTTATGATTAGAGTTACAAACTAACTAATTATGTTATTTAACATCATCATAAATTTTATTATAAGTACTCTCTCTTTATGAAAATTTTGTAATCTTTTAGTTGTCAGTAATTGTAGTTTTTCCTTGGGGTTGAGACCTGGTGTCCTGGAACACAGGCTTTTGCCTAGCTTAGGCACCAGTCTCTCACATCTTAGTTGTAAGAATATATATTAACTAAACCTACCTTAAGATGAATGATTGTTAGCAGAATGCACTTGTTAAACTGTTGTGTAAAATGCTATTTTGTGAGAGAAATAAATAAATTTTATTATTATTAAGCCCATCCCTCCCATTGTAGTGATATGGGTCTCCTCTCCCTTCAATCGAAGAGGATAAGAACATACTCCGCCACGCTACTCCAATGCGATTGGCGGCAGAGGTATCTACAATAGCACAACAGAATGGTTTGGAGAAATGAGTACCTATGGAGTGGTAGAGCAATTATTATGAAATAGGCTAGCTCGACCGGAGAAGTACCACCCTCTCACTGAATATCGACGTGAAGCAGCAATGCGTTTCGTTCGGTGAGTGAGAGATCCGGAAGCCCAATTCCTTCCCTATCCCCTCTTTCCCCCTCCTTCTTTCCCGTCCCTTCCTCCTTCCTTTCCTCCAACCTCCTTGGTGGACAACGCGTTGGTAGCACCCCTGGTGTTACTGATGCCATAGGCGGCGGAGACCGCTTTCCATCAGGTGGTTTCATCTTGTTTGTCTACTGTATGACATAAAAAAAACCTATGTTGTTGTTATGTAAAAACATAAGTTATAGTAAATAATAAGAATTGTATAAAAATGCGTAAGTAAGATATAATAAGTACCTAGGTGTTCATAATAATATTCTAGTAATTTCGTACCTCAAAAACCTAATAATTGTGGGTGACTTGAAGCCCGAGGCTTGGTATGTCTGCCTAGTAAGGATGTTTAAGTGTTTTATAACGTTTCGATAATAAAATAAAAAAATACTCGAATTACAAACGATTATGTACTACTTAGTGGCATCATTGACATTCAAAAATATTTTCACGGCCTTGTCTTAGTACGATTACCTGTTTTTTACATCGCTATACCTACATGTGATTATTTTTAAAAAAAGTAAACAAAAAACGACGATCGGTCCCGATAATCGTCTTGTCATCGACAAATTGCGTCGAAACCAATTTGTCCGAATCTTATTACGTATAATCACGAATAAAACACGGACGTTCGAATTGTCATCGTATCGAATTATGCAAGAGGGCCGTCGATCGAAATCGAATCGTTTCGATTACAGGCGACAGATGTCTGCGAACGTGACGAATTTTCGACTAAACTAATTTCTAACTAAACGCCTATAAGTCCATTTATCTTGTTATACAATATAATTCTTTATGCCTTTTGTTTTAATGTACATTGTTATTTGTGGTGGTCGTGTGTTCTTTTGGTTGGGGTCTCGTATTGGTAATCAGTCGGTGACCGCAAATTGTTGTCCCTCGATCAGACGTTGCCAGGAAATTACAATTTCGATTTTTATTTCACGAGTGTATTGTAGTAAAGTTATAATTTTGAGATAATTTTCTCTATTGGCAAGTTTCTGAAACACATTTTAATTCTACATTAATCATAAAGTTTCAAGCTATTTTTTTCTTATTTCAGAAACTGGCTGTATGGCTAATCAATACAATACCTTTTTCGTAACTACTTGGCTTTAAAAATTCAAATTCGAAAAAATTGCTACAAGTGGTAAAAATGGATCCCCTTTTTTGATTGGAATAAACAACAATTTTACAGAGACAAGTCATACTAAAATTTTACAAATTGTGGTTGTTTGTTGTACGCTGCGTTTCTCTTCCGAAGATACCCGCTTACAAGTTTTCGTTATAGATTATTGTTAATAATATTATGTAACATAATATCCCGAAAAAACCATTAAATATTTTTGAAATAAAGAACTATGTATTTGACTGTAAGTTTTAGGTTTACAACAGTTAAACCTATCTTAAAAATCAATACATATAATAAAACAGTAGACCCCGATATGTCTGTACATTGGACATATTTGGCAAACATGAAGAGGGAACAGGTAGAGTAAGGTAATAAAAGCAAAAAAATTTTTTTTTAATTTTTTTTGTCTGTCTGTCTGTTTGAACGCGCACATCTTCTAAGTTACTGAACGGATTTTAATGCTGTTTTCACCGGAAGATAGAGCTTGGGATGGAGCAGAATATAGGCTTTGTTTCATTTAAATCGCATGACAGGAAAAGGAGTTATCCTTATTTTAACATTTCACGCGGACGAAGTCGCGGGTAACAGCTCGTCCTAAATATGTCGATTAAGTAGATATTGATAAAACGAGCAGACCAGTCCCCCAAGATGATAACCACAACTGTTGTGTTCCTACGGCGAGTAAGGTCTCCAGAGCTCCACTTTTTACAGGGCGAGTGATACCCTCGGTATTGCAAGCGTCCATGGGCTACGATGACTGCTAACCATCAGGCGGGCCGTATGCTTGTATCAAAATAAAAACATGGTATCGAGGACACAAAGGTTTTATCTCAACTATTCACATATACTATTTAATGTATTGTTTTTGTGAATGTCATCCTGAGCAATGAAGGCCATGCCGCAAACGATCGCGGTTCTCTTTGTATTTAGCCGTTGTTGTGCCCGTACAAGGCATAAGCGACAGCGATTTGTGAGGATTATCTAAATGATCTGAAATGATAATTGAGGATTGTTACTCCGACGTAACTTAGTCACAGTTTCTCTCCATCTGTTTCGATCTTGTGCCAGGTGGAGAGCTGCGCTCATCGACATTTCCAGGTTTTCAGCTACCTGGTCCGTCCATCGTCTAGGGCTGCGTCCTCTTGGTCTTTTTCCTTCCACCTTACCTGTCACCATGAGTTTTTCGAGGAGTGATTATTATGAGATGTTTATTTGGGTGCCATGACTGTATAGTGGAATGGAATTGGTTTTGTTCAAAAGTTTGTTTGTTATACCGAAGCATTTGATAGAGACCTATTCCAGCAGTGGACTTCTTGTAGCAAGACGGTATATTTGCCGAAATAAAGTTGCTTAAATGCGACCGCGATCAGGAGAATATTGAATATTTTGCTCGTCTTTGAAGATTTTTTTTAAAACAAAAAGAATGAAAACTACCACCACTAGCTCAGTTTTATCAAAGTGTAAACCATTTAAACTTTGCACAACAAGTTGAGCCTCGACCTGTGTTTCCTTGTTACTCTACTATGTATTTTTCCGCTTTATCTCATGGCTTAAAACCAATATTACGTCGTCAACTTCTATGACATTACCCGCTGTAATTCTATGATATTTACTTCTGTACCAGTAACTTTAAATTGTTTTTTAAAAGCAAATATTTCCTTAAAACTTAAATAAATATTTTCTAGGACAGGTTAGAATAACACGTCGTTTAACTGTGTCGTAATCGATAATTTACAGCCAGTCTGGAAACGAATTTTAATTTTAATTTAACATTAAATCTGATGCTATCCCTTTTTTCTTTACTTTAACAGAGAGAGCTATGATTTAATGTGTCATTAACCTTAAAAATACGTTTCAGAAACTAGCTGTTAGATAGCTTGATTGAGCTTTTTACAAGACTAATGTGACGAGGCAATGTTGTTGTTTGTATTCTCATAAGAATTTGTTGATTTTTAACCCTTATTTATTGATAAAAACTGCATCAAAATCAGTTGAGTAGTTTAACAGATCTAAGCGAACAGACAGAGGAAGTGACTTCATTTAAGTCTATGTCAAGTAAAGATTGTTAGGTGGTAAAAACGGCACTAAGTTTTATTTTCCTCAAACGATCTAGAGGATGACACGCAGTAGCATTCAACAATAAAACCATAATAAATTATTTGACCCCCAAGTTGTCATCTTAGAGAATCGACAATGGGATACGGATCGACTGGCGACAGTCATCACTCATCGATATTATTCAAGTCGGATGTCACATCACTAGAAGCTTAGAACTGGCCATTGACAATATTTAAAAAAACTGTTGGAACGGTAGAGCTTGATTACAGTACTTTCTGTCTATGTTAGATAGATAGTAGAATATGTTTTTTTTTTCACAGTTCACACAGCATAATTTTACAATAATCAATAATACAAAAGTTTTATTTATACAATATTAGAAACGGATATCATTATGTTTTGCGATTTTATATATTAAGTTATTTGTGATCGTTTGTGTTGATTGTGAGTCGTTAGGTATGATGGTATGACGTGGTGAGTTAAAAACACTGACCTGCAAACCTGCAGTAAAGCAGCGTGGCGGAGTACTTTCCAAAATAGCTTCGATTAAAAAGAGAGGTATAGTTACGTACTAATGGATAGTTAACGATTGATTAGTTAAAAGTAGCTCTACTTTATTGCTAAATTATAAAATGCCTCAGGACAAAATTATTTTGACCATATTATAAAGAGGTTTTGTCATTATAGATAGAGTTTTGGTACTATGAATATTTGTCATAATAAAAAATAATACAGTTTTTGCCATAACATTAATTAGTAACGTATTAAAACGTATTAATTAGTCCGAAACGTATTTTTGTAAACACAATACTTTCTCGTATTCAACGACAGATGCCTACTAAAAATACATCTATTAAAAAAACTCACGAATGTAGGCAAGATTCGAAATTTGGAATATCATCGGCGGATATATTTCATCTTGTCATAACACCGTGGGTCAAAGGAGCGGATCAGGGTTGATAAATTGCAGTTCAAATGTGGAATAATGTCTTTTTCACTATTCACCCGGCTGCGGTGCGGAGTGATGACGTCACGTCTGTGGAATAGATTTTTATTTCATTTTAGTATTACATATTTTTTTTATAAGTGGACAGTAATGAGCCGATTGCGTAAATTCAAGTATTATTTTTACAGCTAGCGACATAAATATATTGTCACTTTTATGAAACGTTTTAATTATTTAAACTTTAGTGTTCATGTCAACAATATTATAGTGACAATGTGCTATTTATGTCATTAACAACCTGTAGGTAGGTACATTACCTATGTCTATAATATTACTTTTTGTTTTTTTTTATTGTGACATTAAAAATATAAATTGTTGTGAAAACATTATTTTTGTATATCCATGCATATGTGAAAACCGTATCATAATCTATTCATTTCTAATCATTTTTAGACATATTATTATTATACACTACTGAAACGTATATCTCGCGTTTGCGTATATCTCGCTTTCCCGTGGGACTTTTAAAAATTCCTTTCTTCGTACACCCCTAGACGTCGTAAGGAACCTACATTTCATATTTGGAAGCTCTAGACCCAGCGGTTTGGGCTGTGCGTTGATATACAGTTAAATCAGTCAGTCAGGACTTTATAATATAGGTCTCTCTATCTAGTAGGTCTATTCTCGTAACAAAAACAGTTACAATCAACAAGATTAGCGTGAGTTTGAGATAAGATTGAAACTCTTGTTACTATAATAAACCCACAAGTCTCGTGTAGGAGTTAAACCTGCGTTCTTTGACTTCCATGGTAAGGTAATGAGCCACCAGTCATTATTAAAATTCATTAAATATCAAACTATCCAGTGGTAACCTCCGGTTGTCAACAATACACTCATTAGGGCACCCTTTATGTGGCACATAGGAGCATCCCGACATCCAGCCTCTCATTACCGCTGGGGAACATATATCATCGTATGTGCAAGTCATTCGGCTGACTGCCTGACTGTGCGTACTAGTGTGGAATGGGCTTATTTTTCTTCTCATTTTATAATACTTATTAATAATCTTATTATACAAATATTATATTTCACGAAGAGCGTTTGGCTAGCGTAAACGCTCGTAAAATCGGTCATGCACACTAAAATATAATGTGCATACGTGCATACAAGCCTTAGTACAGTCAACAAAGGAATTGACTGACCCCCCCCCTGTACATTTCATATGATTAAAGATTTCTAAATATTGCGTGAAGGGATTTACTTGTAAATTTGTAATTACATAGTACAATATGAATACAATAGATAAATAAATGGACAAAAATGGACAAAGGATATAATGGAATGGTACCCCGAAACTGGAAACGTGTTTTTTTATAGAAAAAGTAGTTCCTAAGCTAAAAATGTAAATGGTCAGCAAATAAAGGCTTTTTTTACTATTTTATTACAGGGGGGGGGGGGTCAATTTCTTTGTTGACTGTACATATAAAACATCCAGAATAAGAAAAGCAAACATATTCATGCACACAAAGGGAAATTCGAACCCGCGGTCCTTGAAATAGAATAGCCATTTCCAGCCACTCGACCTTTTTAATAATAAATTTAGAAAAACAATGATTTTATTCTTCTTTTCATTTTATATATATTTTATCAAATAGTCTCACACACAATATTTTTACAGCATTGCACATGTAGCTGACCGCGCAAACTCATTTTGTTTTTAGTTCCGAATGATAATAGCATAGAGAATAGTAGTTCTGCTTTGTAATTATTATTTTAGTATGGATAAACTTAAACTAAAAGATGCATAAATAGAGCAATGATTAGGTAGGTAGTATTAAATGTATCATACAAATACAAACCAACTGACTTTTCGTAGATTCCTTGTAAAAAGCCGTCTCTACACAATTTAACAACAACGACAAAAGAAAATATCAAAGCGGTAGCTTTTATAGAAATTACCATAACTATCGTCAGACTAGTCATTACCGAGCATCGCAATTAAAAACGACAATCTTAGATGTAAGAAAATCACCGACTCATGTGGACCGGCCGAAGGGCGTCATGAAATATGTATTCGTTACGAAAACGAAAAATCATTGTGATTTAGATCGTGATGAATGTCTTTGGGGAAGTTATCCGAATTTTTATTTATTTCATTTGTTTTAGGCTCGATTTTTGAAAATTATGAAACGGTTTCAATTGTATTTCTGTTTTTTTGTTTTGAAATCCGAAAATCATAAAACGTTGTCAATTGAATTTAATTTCTTTTTTTTATTTCAAAATTTGAAATTTACCAAACTATTTCAGTTGAGAACATGTTTTGTTGACTACTTTATTTTGCGAAATCGGACAACTTTTTTTTCTTTCCCCCCTCGGCTTTATCAGCGTGAGTACCAGCAGTTTCGGACATCACATCAAAAAAGTATTTTATTTATTTGAACTCTTACTTAAATAGTAAGAAGTCTATTAGCAGATAATTCATTAAAAAAACACCATCCAGAAATATATAAAAATGTAGGGAGAGTCTTTTGTCAAGAAGTACCCTGCTATAAAACACGACACGTTTTCTATCTATCGAAAATATAAAAGAAACTCAAAATATTTTTATTCCAATAGACCAAGACAACAAGCTGTTTCGGATCGTCTTTTCTTACCATTAAAGTAAAAGTTTGCGTTTTATTTACTAAATTGGATTCGGTTAGAGGTTTTAGAGAATTGAATTTGCATGTCACAGTGTCGACAGACGTCAGCGCCGCGCCGTTGCGGTCAAATCGTGTATTGACATAAAA
The DNA here is from genome assembly GCA_905163395.2 of Endotricha flammealis. Lineage (NCBI taxonomy): Eukaryota > Metazoa > Arthropoda > Insecta > Lepidoptera > Pyralidae > Endotricha > Endotricha flammealis. Next base: position 4,648,068 of record LR990867.1, read on the forward strand.
TGAGTTGTAGTGAAGATTCAGAATCTTGATTTACATAAAATTACTATCTATGTCGTCGCCAAAACGATTCCAGTTTGAAAACGTTTTGTTTCCTTCACAAAGTTTTTACATGTATTGTAAGTTTGGAACGTGATGCGAAATGCACATTTCTAACACAATTTTATTTTTAACATAATGAAAATCTTTGTTTGTTAAACAAACTAAAAACATAATATGGCCTCCTACTAAGTCCTACTACTCGTCTTCTTTGTCTTGTTTACCATGTAGTGTATATAACAAAATAAGAGATATGAAACACCTAAGTTTAGTACTTAAAATGAAATGAAATTCTTTATTTTAGAGAGTAGGCCTTGTTCTCTTCTCTCGTCATGTAGTATGTTACATGATTATTCTGTATTAAATAAAGTATAGCATGTATAATTTAACATTTTACCAACAACACACTTCCCCCTCCCGCCAAAGAGGGGGCCTCCCCTTCACCTTTCGTATGTAATGACAGGACACTCAGCTGGCCTTTTTAGTCGGCTGTTTGATCGTGGTGATTTGACACAACACACTGACACCGCATCAAGAAAAATCTCCATTAACGACAACCGTGGTAAAAACTCGCCACAAAAGCTAACTGAATCGTTAATCGCGAGGGTGTGAGCTACTAATGGGAAACTGAGCGTGGACAACCAGTGGTGTAGAGTTGATATTCATATTTTTTTCAATACCAAACTTCAATTTCAATATCAAAAATTAAACAGTATTCAAATTAAAATATAATTTGAATACTGTTAAATTTTTATGCTTTGTAATTTGTCAAGATTAGTGAGAAATAAAAAGGATTTGATTTTTTTTCTGATAATAACTTGGTAGTATTTTTTTATTTTAAAGACTGGCATTTATGACATGGGCAGGCTTGACCGGGGGGAAGAACCACCCTCTCTAATTATTATTAGAATTCGATGATTAATTTGTATTTAATGAAATCCTTGAACGCTGCAATGCGTTAAAGGATTGAGTTGTCATTTTTAAAAATTTAAAATATTTGCGCCATAAGTCCATTTGAAATAATGAGTGTTTATTCTATAATTTTTTTAGAAAACAAAAAAAATGTAAAAAATATATAAAAACTTTTTATAGTTGAGAACACATTAAATTATGGTTGTCACTGTTAGACTATTAAATAAAATATAAAAATTCAGAGTTTCTGCAACAGATTAGAATAATAACCAGCTCTTATAGTAGGTAGATTTTGACGACCTGGGGCCGTACTACGACCTTTTAAAACTTTTCTCGCGTATTACGCTGTCACTCTTACGCAGCAGTTCTTGTTTTGTTTTAAGCGGTCATGGTGGACCCTGTTAGATTATTGGCTAGTAAAACGCTGGACTGAGACGATTATAGACAAAAGACTGTCGGATGCGCAAAAAAATAAAACTTAAAATAATACCTCTCTACGACTTTGTTGTTCTATCTAGTCGCATCAGCGGCACTGTGCCCTAATGAACTTCCAAATGGAAGCTGTACGTATCAATGCCAATCAGATTTTATTTATCGATCATCAAGAGCTTTAATGGTGGTAGCAAGGCTTGCTTTTTCATGTTGACCAATGTTTAAAAGGTGCACGTCACGTCTACATAAGTTTTTACAACTGACATAAATTTAAGTCAAGGGTGAGCTGTGAGAGAAATTTATTTTGCTATGTTTAAATCTATTGAAATTGGAAAAACCATACAAAATAAAACAAAATTATACATTACCAAGAATAAAAAATCTTTATTCAGTATCTTTACATGTTATATCTTGTGCCTGAGTACTTACACCTTTTAGGTATTTTCATACATTCGAAATAAACTTTAACAGAAAATACCTGTGTTAGTAGTCCCGCTCTTTATATATTACCTATACAAAATATACTTATTTAGACAGTTTATGTTTAGTTACCCGAGAAACTAAAGCTGCCTTGGAACTCACAACGAATTTAATCAGAAAAAAATAGATAGTCGGAAATATTGAAAGAATTCCTTAGCATCTACGTGAAATAGAGCAATTTGAAACAAAAAGCATTATAACCCAGAGAGATAACAAATCAAAAGGTATCATATTTTCTATTTATTTTCCTATCCACAATAGTGTTGTGTACACAAATAGTGCAATAGTCACTGAATAATAAAGGAATTGGACAATCCGCGGAGCGGCCGCGTCGACACCTCCGCTTATGAATAATACGCGCGCGCGAATTCACCCCACGGCGGTGTACACTCGCCACCTATATCGATATCCAAGTGTCGATAGTGAGCGCACTATTTTAATAAAAATATGACCATACTATACTTGCCTATAGAGTTTAAATTATTGAACAAGGATGAACATTAAGTTTATCTAAAACTTGTTCAACTTAATGAATAAAATGGTCCTCAAGAATTTAGTTAATCTTGATTTATTTTCATTATTATGGGTAATTGTACAATTTATTAAACGTACACTCAACCAATCAATGCGGTGAGCACAGAACTAAGAACAAAGATTTTTATGCTAATCTTAATGTAAGCATTGTTATTTTTATATATGTAATGCTAATTTTGTAATCCATACTAATATTATAAATGTGAAAGTGTGTTTGTTTGTCCTTTCACGTCCCTTCACGTCGAAAGTAATGAACGGATTGATATGATTTTTTTATTATTGATAGTTTAAAGTCTGGAGAGTGACCTAGGCTACTTTTTTTTCCACGGGATAAAGAGATTCCCATGGGAAAAATTATTGAAATTTTTCCTTGACCACGCGGGCGGAGCCGCTCGTAACAGCTAGTAACAAAATAATATGAATACGATTGATAAATAAAAATTCACTTTATTATCATGTAAAGGCATGTTCACAGACGTTTCTCTATAGTACATCGGCTACAGACTATGTAATCATATCGTCCACACTCGGTGTCAAAATTGGCTCGAAATTGATACAAAGCGCGACCAATTTAAAATACCTCTTTACCTCCAAGACTGTCATTATCCTTTTGCGCATCGCGAAAGGGCGTCGCTCACTTGCTCGGCGCGGGCATTAAATGTACTACAAATGATATTTTCTCGGGCGCAAAACTGTACCATAATTATAAACGCATCAATCAGCGCAAGCCTTAGGCGCGTACGCACCGAGTAAATGGTTATTAGAGGGATATTTTCCATTTTGTTTATGTAAGCCTGGTACTTATAGTGTGTTGTAGGTTATCAATGACCGCGATTTAAGAGGTTAAGCAGCTTTGTTAATCGAGATTATGGCATAGATTTTACCGCACCACAGATTGACAATAAGCAGTTACGAATTAGTGCATGTATCATTTTCATAAGTTTTGGTTGAGATATCATTCAAATGAGGAGCTCGATGGCGTCGTTATCTGTGTAAACTGACGCAAGTTAAACAACGTAGACTCTAGCCAGAGTTTGGATGGGTATCCTTATCTCGAGCTCTCTGTGCTTCGGAGGGCACGTTAAGCCGTCGATGCTGGCTGTTGTTGATGTATGAACAAGTCGATGGGATCAGTCGGGCAGATGTCAGGTAAAAAATAAAATAAGAAAAGTAAAACAAGTAAAAAAAATTCAACTTAAAGTAATATAATTTATGTTTTGATAATGAATGACACAACTTTCCATCATTAGAAATTTGTACGCATTGCATTTCTCTAACAACTGGACCGAATGCATAGAACGAATGACTCGTCAATGGCTGATTATTCCATATAAATCTTTGTCGACTTTTGTTTATAGAAAAACCCATTATAAAATTACAACTCTATAAGCAAAAATCACACAAGAATGAACCTTACGCTCTCGAGAATAAGATTAAAGTATTTTTTTGTGTTCTTATAAAGATATAATCGAATTCTCATTTTGGTCAAGTAATAAAGATGTCTGTGTTAATTTTGATGAATGCATTGTGGAGTAATTGAACCAGAATGGAATTCGATTTAGATACAGTTGTGCAATATTTCGTTTGTGATGCAGCCTACTAATCTTGTTCAATCAGTTTCTTCTTAAACTTTTACTAATTAATCTTGGCAGCTATTCATATGTGGTTTAGTCCTTGGTAAATTAGTGACCTAGAGTATCTTTTAAACTTTCTTTGGCACGTTAGCCAACGTAGTGACTATACACTTTCGCACTCTTCGTTCTCATCATGAAGGACAGTGACAAAAAAGGTTAGTTCCTCCTAGGCTTTGTCTACAGTTTTTAGTAAGCCAGTATCGGCAAACGAGACAATGTTTGTTACAATTTATTTCTTTGAATCTTTCGAATCAACAATTTATAAAAAGAAAAACTTACAATTTGTTTTCATTTTTAAAAATATGTGCCAGCAACAGTATGTAAAATCATTTTTACGATTTCAATTTTTTTTTATTTTGTGCTAGCAACATTGAACGAAATATTTATGAGAATTTCTGCCAGTATTTTTTCTTTATTTTAATCTTTAAAAATTACGAGTATTAACAGCCAGCAATGAACTATAGTATTTTAAGCTTCAAATTCTCGTTTCAAACTTACAATTGGCACTAAATAACCGTCCTAAGGTAAGGTCCTTTGCTTTGATTACTTCACGAAACAATTCAGAGAATGTCGTGTCGCAAACTACTATTTGTGTCGACGAAAATGTCAAGACAATTTACTATTGAGTTACAACAAAATACCAGCTACCATTTTGTATTAAGGTTGACGTTAAAATATTTAGAAATGCACAATTGACACGTAATAAGGCTATTTCGAAGGTCTTTTATCATAATCATATGGGCGCAGTTTTGCAAGTAGCCAGATTGGGCGTCACTTATATCTTGGAATGAACAAATGAAGCAATAACGTCTCCAGCTAATATATGGATGGGTTTAAAAATCTCTAGTTTCTCCTTGCTTCGGAATGAAAAAGTTGGCAATCGAATAGGATTTCGTGAACGATGCCGAACACGAAATTTTTATTTTATTTATTAGGTTCACCAACAAATTGTTCACAACATAAAGAATATTACAATACAAGTCTAGTAATAGTCATAAGATAAGAGTATCTATTCTCATAATAAAAATAATTTGAATCTAGTCTCAGACTTACGCGCTATACCTCTTATTTTCTATTTTGTGTGAGTGAGACGAGATGGCGCTGCTGAGGCGAGATTTTAACTGTTTCTTAGACCCATGAGAACCTTGATTCAAATTCTTACGAAAATTTGAACCAAGGAACGTCGCGGGTTAGGATTGCCACACTCTTTTAGTATATCAACCACCACAGTTGTGTATTGTTATATTAAAAAAACAATAACATCTATAATGATGAGAGTCCAGTGTCCATGACCCATCTCCACTCAATGACACCACATACAAAAGAACAAAGACATAACTATTACATTGCACAATTTCTTATTCACGCACAGTGGGCCACATAATGACATCTGTATGTAGTCTAATGGCTGTTCAAATTACTATCATATAGCCAGTGCCTCTCGCCTTCTGACAAACTTACAGATATCTGTCAGATAATCGAAAATAACAGCTATTCTTAAGATCCTAAGAACTATGTCTACTGTTTTAGATTGATAGAAAAAGTACCACGCCTCCCATTGCGACAAATGGGGACAGTTTTCCTGAACTTAAATCGGATTAAATTTGAATTGAAACTTTAAGTTGTGGTTTATAAAGATGAAATTTGTAAGGTGTAGGTCAAAAAATCTTTAAATTAGATTTAGTAATTGTCGCTTTAGATTGTTTTTGATGTAATTTTGGATTTAAAAATTCCAAAGCCATATTTTATATGACAGATTGGTAAAATTTTACGATTTTATTTCCAGAAAAATGTCGTTCGCTCCAAAAAAAAACACATCAAAAGTAGTAAAAATCTTCTACTGATGACAAGAAAATGTAACAACTACCGAAAAAGTATAGATTATACTCTGCCACGCTGATTAGAACCAAGAAGAGGTTGCATTAAAAACGTATTTACATTCGATAGGCTTTAACATTTCGCTACGACAAATCAAGAACAAAGCCGTAGGCAACAGCTAGCAATTTATGACAAAGACACTCCAGCCATTTTAAAGCCAAGATTATTTCATATATAAAAAATTTGTGTTGTAACGTTAGATAGTATCAAATCTATTGAACAAAGTACAAAATAAGCCAAGTTCCGTCACTCGAGTGTGTAATGATAGGAATTACAATAATTGTCCATGTGGCCGGTTGGGGCGGTGCTAACGACAATCACGCGCCGCCTAATGAACGGGTGCGGGCCTAGTGCACGATGGGATGAGTTATGGCAAACGGGATGAGATTTGGATGAAAGAAAAGAATAAAATTCATTCATAAGTAAATAAATAAAATAAATCTTTATTTCCTCTCACAAGCTTAATCCTAAAAGTGAACATTTGTTGTCTTAATATATTTTGCAACCTCCGTGGCGTAATGGTTACCACGCCAGACCGCCACCCAGGAGGTCCCGGGTTCGATCCCCGGTCGGGTCATGATGAAAAACGAACTTTTTCTGATTGGCCTCGGGTCTTGGATGTTTATCTATATATGTATTTGTTATAAAATATAATATCGTTGAGTTAGTATCCCATAACACAAGTTTCGAACTTACTTTGGGGCTAGCTCAATCTGTATGAATTGTCCCTTAATATTTATTTATTTATATACCTGTAGTATTTACTAGTCTAAAAACTTTCAGGATGAAAGGTAGTTTGGTTTTGTGATGGCTCAATGAAATTAATGTCTGTTTCCTTAAATTAATCAGATAGCTCAACACAATTAATGTCTGTTTACTAAACTTATGCAACTTGTATGTTTAGATTGATTGAATTTTTATCGAAAATCGGTTGCAGAACGAAGAAATCAAAAGATGCATTGATCTTTGACTAAAAAACGATTTTACAATCATTTTATTTTTTAATTTACCAGCAATAGCAGATCATCGTTTTATTATGCAGAAGATACTATAGCGTAGTACTAGTCAGTGATTATAGTTATCGATAAAACCAATGGTTACATCACTATTCTAAAACTCAGTGTCGTGCCAGTCATCTCGGTAGGTGTTCATTACGACATAAGTGTCGCGAGTCCATCGCTACATTCACATCTGTTGTCCGGTACATAATTGTTACATACCTAAGTAATTGAGGGTAATTTTATATTGTGATGATACAGAGCGGCCTATTGTATGAATTTTTTATGTTATTCGACAGACAAACAAGCAAGAGAGCAACCTGATGGGAAGTGGTATATGGAATATCTGAAGCCAATGCGTTATCCGCATCAAGGAAGACAGGTGGGTAGATGGAGATTTCACACGCCGAAAACGTATTGCTGCTCGCCGATATGCTGTGAGAGAGCTTTGCCACTCTGCCACTCCAATCATACATTTTATTTTAGGATTACATCCTATATATGTGTATAGATTTAAAGGTCTCTATTTACGCATACAAGTCGGGATATTGTTCAAAACGGCCACGTTCTTGTCCCGTCCGAGTCTCCGAGACACAAAAAAAAAGACAGTTTTAGACTTAACGTGGAATTAAAATTAAAATGCATTTCAGAAACTGATTGCTAATGTATGAAACCGGCATCCTTGTGTCGCGACACGACACACCACACCATAACATAACACTAGCATTAGTGGAAGATTTGAAACCCAATTTTATACTCGTAAATGTCGTCAACCAATTATAATACGACATTCGAACAAAGACAGACGTCACAATAATTTATATGTTACGTATGTTTTCCACTGAAGAGTAATAATTATCGGCGGGAATCGAACCTGCAGTTATTGCTTGTAATTGGGAAGGAGCTGAGCTTAAGTATAGTGTTGAAGCCATAATATTGTTTTATGGTTGCTTTAAAAAATAATAAATGTCATTCGTTGCATAGCATAGACTGTATTTCAAATGGTACTGACTGATTGACTAGATGTCACTTGACACTTTCGATTTACAGATAAATTAGAACAAGTGATAGTTTTATAGTTATTAAGTAATTAATTTTATTACATCTTGAATCATATTGTTATTGCTAAAGATGTAATAAAATTAATAAATGATACTCTGCACTTCCGGTTCGACTTGTTAAATGTTACAAGTCGTACTTCCGTTCTGAAAATAACTTGGTTAACGATTTATTTATTTGTTTTAAATCCTTGTTCAATTTATGTTAAAATTGTTTTACGTTTATTATAGATTTATTTAATTTATAATTAGAAGTATTAATTTATAATTAGAAGTAAACTGAATTGCTATTTTGACTTGTAACGATTGGCGGGGAGGTAGCGATTGGCGGGGAGCGAGGTTATATAAGGACATGGTAGAACGTGAGGCGGCAGTTATTGTGAGGCCGCCGGATATTAAAGATAAGTTCCAATTGTTTTATTATTATTGTAATTTTGTATTTGTATGAAAAAGATGTGTTATAATACCTGATCGATAAAAAGGGCCATAACCGGTTTTCTTTCGCCATTTCTTTTACCGGTGGTCATTTTGGTTTATTTCCGAAATGGTGGTAGTTTATAAAGTAGTTAATTGATTTAATAAACATTTTGATTATCTGCCCGAGTTTTGGTTTTAATTGAAAATATATAATTTACTAATTACCTACTTTGTTTAATTTACTTTCTTGATACTTATTTCCTTTTAATGATCTTAATAACCTGACATAAAAGTGTAGTATCTAACAACTGCGACGTAATCTTGTCTATGGCGTCTTTAATTAATATATTATACAACGGTTACAATGACCTTTGTCAGTAATTAATATTTAATTGATTTTTAAACTAATGAGGTAAATAAGAAGATAAACATAGCTTTGTTTTTTTTGTTCTGTTTTACAATACTTGTTGTAAGTTGTAATTGTTAACATTTATAATGAAACTACACTGGGCGTCAAAAATAAGTAGTACAGTTTTAAAATTGCAATTACTCTTAAACTATAGAAGTTAGAGTTTTGAAATAAAAGTAATTTTATAGCAAATTTAACAAAGTTTTCTAAAAATAATATTTTATTTAGCATTAGTAAAGTTTTACACTGAAAATTAAGAAAAAACTAAAAGCTAACCATTTTGAAGTAACTATCAAGAACTTAATTTTTAAGTTTTGGGCCTTGTTCCCACTTTAGTAACTTGTGTTGCCGCCTCGGGCTCTGATGACATCTTCGAGCCGGTTTGGCATGCTGAACACTAAGTTTCGGAGGCGGTGTTAGGGAATATTCACCCATTCTTCTATCAGGGCCTGTTTTAGAGCCCTGAGGGTGGCGGGGGGTGGTCTGCATCTTCTGACTAGCCTCCCAAGCTCATCCCAAGTGTGTTCAATCGGGTTAAGATCTGGCTTCTTGATGGCCAAGCCATCAAGCTGATGCCAACCTCCTGAATGTACTTCTTGTACGAGGTGAGCGGTGTGTGGCCGGGCGTTATCATGCATCAGTATCGCTCCATCACCCATATTTACTAAATATGGCCCTGCATACTCGATAAGGATCTCTAATGCATATCTTTCACCAGTCAGACTGCCATTTTCTGTGACCACTAGCTCTGTGCGACCCTCTGAAGAGATGCAAGGCCATACGTGTACAGAGCCCCCGCCGTATTGAACTCTTTCCGAGATGCAACCTTGAATGTATCGCTCACCAGGTCGCCTGTATACTCTCCGCGTTCCATCGGAAGTGAATAAAGAAAACCGAGACTCATCTGTGAACAAAACTCTTGTCCATTCTTCTTCGTCCCATTGTACGTGTTGACGGGCGTAGCGTAGTCTTGCTACTCGATGCCCTGTCTCAAGTTTGGGGCCATTTGCTGGCCTGTACGACTTCAGGTTGGCTTCAGCAAGGTCTTCTCCTCACTGTACTCTCACTAACGTAGTCTCTTCGGGTCTGAAGAAGCTGTTGCTGGACCTTAACTGCATTAAGGTGACGATTTCTTAACACAGTAGAGACAATTAAGCGGTCTCTCCGGTACTAGTGCACCTGGGTCTGCCATTTCTTGGTCTCCTTAGATGGCTTCCAGTCTCTTAGTACCTTCGCTTTACTTGCTGGATCGTTCTTAGAGTTACACCCACCATTCTTGCAGTATGACGCATACTGATGCCTACTTCGAGAAAAGTTATTATTCTTGCACATTCTTCTGGTGAAAGAGGCATGATTAGTGACGTTTACTCGCTGAAGACACATTTGCTTTTGAATTGCAATTGATTTATCAGAAATAAAGAAAACAATAAAAAACAAAAGTACAAGCCAACAGTTTAAAAAATTGTGTTTTTGTTTATTAAGTTTTTTTTTCAGTCAATCTTTAAAAAATGATATTATGCATGACGTTTTTATTAAATGAAATGAAATTGTCTTTTAACTTTTTTTTATTTGAAAGGTCTAGCTTCTGTAGTTTAGGAGATATTGCAATTTTAAAACTGTACTACTTACTTTTGACGCCCAGTGTAGTTGATGCCCGCGGAATCCCGTTGTTAATTAAAGAACTGTCTTCGATGTCCGCGTTACGCCAATTTGATATCAAAATATTGATAGTACAAGTTTGTCCAGTCATAATAATAGTAAATTGGCCGCAAACGACTTTTAATTGCATCCATAAAATCTATGCATTGTTATGCCAAATTACCATAGGCTAACTAGTCGCTGACACAGAACTTAAAATTTGCCATCCAGTAGAGTAGAATAGAACTAGCATAGTTACAATTAAGGAAAGAAGTAACCAAGGCCGCAAATATGATTCTAAATAATGCATGAAGGAATTACTTTAATTTTTGTTTAACGATAGCATTTCATATTGTACAGTCAGGTGCACGTCAAGCTTTACACTTGCAGTACAATTTTGGCTCATTTTTCATAAAACTTAAGAATGGTACAAAGTCCAATGTGTAAAGTTCAACTTGCTCTTGACTGTACTATGTAATTTATCTTAGTTTATCCTGCTGGACATAGATCAAACGCCTTTAGTATGACCGGTTGTCAGCGGCTTGCATCCAGCAGTATTTAATATTAAAAAATATTATAAATAACATGCTATTTCTATTTTTGCAGGCTTCACATGTTTCTTACATCTATGTAAGTATCAAACATAACTTTATTTAATTGGTTTGACATTTTACCATTACGCTTGATATCACTTGAAATTAATCAAAAACTTATAATTAATTTGTACGTGTTTATAGTTTGCTTTTTCTTATTGTAATTTAAAGCTACTTCTATATTAACATCTCCATAGTTGACTTTGGATTATAAGACCTTCGTTGACAAGGCGGCGATCTCGAATCCCGTAGGATAGCATAGAAAATGTTCGATTTGACGTGGTGTCGTATCGCCTTGAAATAACGACGCGGGGGATCCGATACGGCACCTGACGAACTCGTCAAACTTTTGTAATTGAATCGGGAAACTTTCCGGGACAGCTGATAAGCTCTCAAAATAAATTGTGCACTTAAGTATAAATTAGACAGGGCAACTTTATTATTACGAAATAACAGCGCCATCTCGTCGTAAGTATAATCGACTTACGTAATGTAGATAAAATAAAATTTACGTAAATTATTATTATTATTGTATGTGTAGATGTTTTTTATTATAGGTATATTTTTATAAAAGATATCTGTTTTTATAATTCTTCAATAATATAAAACAATGTGGATCGAACCAGCATTGCGACTTTTGGTAAGGCGAGGTAGAGTTTCTATCAATTGCGCCCATCAACTCTTAAAACCCTTTTAAGACAACACTTAACGAAATTTTGCGACTTTATCAACTATAAAAATAGAAATCGGGATGAGGATACGAAGAAGACTAACGCCCGTTTTCACCAACAACGCCTCCTAGCGTTAGGAATAAACAAACAGGAACAAGACATTTGATGTTAAGGTTATTCTTACCGCTAAGAGGCGTTGCTGAAAACGTAGATTACTACCCGTTCGCTTCAAGTTTGCCGTTACCCCCCGCCGCACAGACCCCACCGCACCCAAGGCAGATCCGATATGCTTAGCAACTGCGGATCTGCGTTGAGGTGAACAATAATAATATTATTATAAACGACCTCCGTGGCGTAATGGTTACCACGCCAGACCGCCACCAAGGAGGTCCCGGGTTCGATCCCCGGTCGGGTCATGATGAAAAACGAACTTTTTCTGATTGGCCTCGGGTCTTGGATGTTTATCTATGTATTTATTTGTTATAAAATATAATATCGTTGAGTTAGTATCCCATAACACAAGTTTCGAACTTACTTTGGGGCTAGCTCAATCTGTATGAATTGTCCATATATATCTATTATTTATTATAAAGCTTGAGCAATTCAAATTGATCAATATGCCACTTCTACATGTTACATTGATCTATGAAGTTATAGTGTAGTGCAAAGTAGTTTAATCAGTCGATTAGCGACCACGATGCGAGTGGTGTCGCGAGGTGCCAGGCGCCGAACTACTTGTAAATAGGTAATTAAGCCCTGAATTAATTTATTGTTTCAATCCAAGGTGAGAAACTCGAAATTATTGCACTGTAGACATTAGTCTGGAAAGTTGTAAATTGACATCTATTATCTTAGTCAAGATTGAACTTTTGGTCAATTTATCACGGTTTAATTTTTTATTGCACATATAACTACATGAACCTAATCTATTTCGGTTAGTTAACCGAAATAGATTAGGATTAACTATGTAACTATGTAATAAAAAAAAATTTTTTTTTATTACATAGTTATGTAAGAATAATATTTTTTTAGAAAAAAAAACTAAACCGCTTCAAGTCTATACAAAATTCACTTTTAAAAAAAAATAAATACGAAATATTTTCTTTTTCGATCAATAAAACTGGGAAGCTTTTCAAATTTAATTTTTAGACAAAAATTTAATTTAAAAAAATAAATTCTCAAAATATTGTACAATTTCAATTCATTTAAAAATCCATTCCATCCATTTATAATATAGCGAACTCGCCTTCCCAGTGGGAATCTAAATTCTTTTTTTATCGGATGCCTACGTGAAACAATACAATACCATAACCCTAAGGTACTGGTCTCTATGATCAGCGGCTTAGACTATGTGCTGATACGTCAGGCAGTCATTCAGAATAAAGCATTTTAATTTATAAGCATAGATTTTTTCTATGATTCAATTTTAACTTAGTGAAAAGTCAACCCCTACATTAATGAACTTAACAAAAACGTATGTTTCCTCATCACTCATCGTTCACTTCGCTCCCCTTCCTCATGACTAAATTACGAAGGAGAAAGTTACAAAATTATGTATGTCATAGATAGTTTGTCATGTCGCGGAGATCGAACCGGGTACCCCTCGCCCGAGCTTTAAGCATTTGTCTTAATTTCGTTATAGGGATTGGTGTTTGGAAATTTATATCGATAAACTGGTAACATAAATTCAATTCTAATACTAATAAACCTTAGTTTCTGTGAAGTAGGCAATAATTATATAATCTAACAAATGTTGAAGTTTGCTTGTTACCTGAATTTAATTGTTAAACCGATTTCGTTGAGTTTTGATTGTGTGATTCTGGAAAATCTATATGTTCTTACTTTTTAACAATAAAATAAGGAGTGTCTAAATATTATTTTATACTATACTAGCGAAACCCGCGCAACTTCGTTTGCGTGTATCCCGCTTTCCCGTGGGAATTTTGGAATGTATGATACTTTAAAACCTTCCACTTGAATCACTCTATCAATTAAAAAAACCGCATCAAAATCCGTTGCGTAGTTTTAAAGATTTAAGCATACAAAGGGACATAGGGACATAGGGACATAGGGACAGAAAAAGCGACTTTGTTTTATACTATGTAGTGATTAGAAATAATTTTGGAAAATAAGTACATACTTACTTTATAAGGTTTAATTGTCTGAGAAAAATATTCATTGATTTTATTTCTGATAATAAACACTTACCAACAGGTCACTCCTTACTTGACACGAGTCAAGTTACGGAGTTCACTAGCTTGATTATTTGATTAATTTCACAACACTGCGACTTTAACAGCAATATTTTACAAGCCAAACATACCTACAACGAATAAAGATACAGGCAAGTGAGCAAAGAAATATCGATGTTCCATTTATTTTACAAACACAATTACTTATCCTATTACACGTTACATTTCAACTATACTTATCTCGGTTGCACCACAAAATAATGAGTGCTCATTTATTGCACCAACTATCCAACCGGCCCATCGCATTACACGAGTCGACTTCGCGCAACGCACAAAATATCGATATGAATTATCGACATTGTCCCCGCCCTATAGTAACAAAGAACATTGATATTAATTTTGCTTTTCCTGCACGAAATCACGTTGGGATCTAATTATCCGATATCCTGCGACCGGTAAATATTAAATTATGAATTTCGCGACCTTCTCCATTCCCATGGGAAATAATAGGCGTTGTTTTCAAATTAAATAAGGAAGGGAAAGCCATTGTTCTATTGGGTAATTTTATTGTTTTCCGTGTTTTTTTTACTCCTGATGGGGTTGTAATTAGTTAATTGATTTAATATTAATAAATCTCCTTATATTACTATGTATTTATATTTGTTTATTATATGAATGGCAAAAATAACAATATGAACACTATTGATCAATAAAAAATCAACTAAATCCCTTCACGAAATATGGACTTACATCTGAGAAAAACAAAATTAGAAAAATATATCAAAGAAAAAAAAAGAAAAGTATATTTAAATCATATTTTTAGGACCCTGGTCACCTCTTTCTTGGTTGATTGTACAAAAAAAAATTGATTAGGTATTCAAAAACTTGTAACATTCCTACCTAATGAAAAAAAAACGTTATTATTATCTACTTTGAATTAATTTGAATATTCTAAATTTTACATGAAATACTTTGCATGTCTGCATTTTCGTTATACACAAAAAATAAATGACATTATTATACTTCGTAACGTGTACAGTGTCCAATTAAGTAATAAAATTACAATTTAAATTCCCATCATGACCAATAATTTAAAAAGTCCCAAAAACCCTGATTTTTATACCATAATAGCCTTTTTAGGGTTCAGTACCTCAAAAAAATTTACTTTTATCAGAGCTCTTTGTCGCCCGTCTGTCTGTTCGTCTGCTGAGGCTATCAATGCGTTGCCTGCTACAAGGAAAGAAATAGAGAAAGAATAAGGGAATGGACAGCTCTTTCTCTCTCTCCTTCTTCTTTCTCTTCTGTGCGTGTATGTTAGGTGAGTGAGGACTCCTCATTCACGTAACATACACATACTATACCTCATGAATGCTTTACAACTCTAAAAGGAAGTATAAGTAGGGGGGAAAATTCAAAAACCGTTAAAATGTAGCTACCTTTTTTGTCATCATCATCATCATTATCTCAGCCACAAGAAGCCCACTGTTGGGCATAGGCCTCCCCCAAATGCCTCCAATGCGACCTGCTGGCAGCGTGCATCCAGCGACTTCCTGCGACTTTCTTTAGGTCGTCTGACCACCTTGTAGGTGGGCGTCCTACGCTGCGCTTTCCGGTACGTGGTCGCCATTCCAGAACCCTCTTGCCCCACCGGCCGTCGGTTCTGCGCGCTATGTGCCCTGCCCATTGCCACTTCAGCTTGTTGAACCGTTTGGCTATGTCGCTTATTTTGGTTCTGCTACGGATCTCCTCAATTCTGATTCGATCTCGTAGAGAAACCCCGAGCATAGCCCTCTCCATGGCTCGCTGAGTGACCGCGAGCCTTCTTATGAGGCCCATAGTGAGCGACCACGTCTCGGATCCATACATCATCACTGGTAACACACATTGCTCGAAGGTTTTTCGTTTTAAGCACTGAGGAATTTTGGACGAGAAGATATGCCGTAATTTCCCCCTTTTACCTTTTTTGTCGTTCAGTACTAATTTGGAGTTGGTAAAACTAAAACAACATTTACAAAAGTAGTTCTCTAAGGTACGGAACCCTCTAAGCGCGAAGCCAGCTTACACTTCACTAGAATTTTATACATTCAAATCGAATCTAAGAAATGGTAGTCCTCGGGCTATGACACATTCCCTTAAGTAGAATTTAAAAATTTAATAGCTACTGAACATTAAACCACCATATTAAGTTAACCTGAACATATTAGGAAAATGTTTAAGTTTAGGTGTCTTTTAAAATGGTCGTGTTAAGTTTTCGAGTTACGTTCAGTAAAAATTACTGTATTTAAACGTTTAAGCTATTTGGTAAGAATTCGACTTACAATTATAGTGTAAGGGATTAGGGTAAAAGTTTAGAGCGGTGGTGGTTTGTTTTAGAATTAAATCACTAGTTTTGTTTTCCCTAACATTTAAGGCAATTTTGTTATGATTAATGTTAGTTTTTTTTTGTAAAATCGTATAATGAAGTCTATTTACAGTATTTCAATATAGCGTTAGCAAAAAATATTCTGTTGGTAGTAGGTAGTTACTCTAAGGGTCGTACTATCGTCCATATAGCGTCCCGTGTAGTTAGATGGTCTGCGGCAGCTTTGTCGAGCGGATTCCCGCGGCGGGAGAACCGCCCGTGTAGTACCTTACACCTTAGAAGAAAAGATAAAAGGTGGAAGAGGAGAAGCAAGGCCGAGAAGAGCTTACATAGATCAGAATGAAGGGAAAGACAGGCGTCGTGACTTAAAGAGAAAAAGTTGGCACAAGACAGGAGAATAGAGGCTGCTACAACGAACAAGAATGCAGCTTTAAAATTTTGAAGAGACTAGTTACTGTGGATTCTACTGTCACAACTTACGTAAAAAATCCATGACCTAACACAACCGGAAACGATACACCCAAAATACCGATACCAATACCAGTTACGCGTACATGAGACCAATCAAGCCACATCAAAGGGCTGTAATACCCGACAGATACCAAATCACCAAAGGACCAATTACAATGTTAAAAGGACTCGCGCCGCGGGGCACACATGGGAACCGAATTTGAATTTGAAATTTCGGTACCAATTTAGCTTGAGGTGCAAGGCGACAGATACCGAAACAGGCATTGGGAAAGGAGTGATCAAAATTCTGTTGTATACGCAAAATTTTGAGATACAATTTTAAGCGATTAGCTGTTGAACTACTGTTCAGTGCAATTATTTGATATTTTTTTATTTGATAAAGTAATCAGTAGATTTTATATTTAAACTGTCATTATTATAATGAATAAGTTGTATTAAGTTTATAAATATACACAAAAAATATGATAAGTTGAAAACATTCCAAAATAATAAAATGTTTCACAATTTTGACGAAAACTTCCTGAAACTATACCGCATAAAAATAAGTAAAAAAAAAAATATATCTGCACAGTCAAGTGAAAGTAAGGTTTTAACCGTAAGCATCGTACTCTACTACTAATCCTTTAATTTGCACTTAACTTTTTTACTGCTGTTTCTTACTCAGTTTCGGTTTCATCTACTGCTAATAAATTCCCGAATAAGCTATTTGCCAATTAAGAAACGTGAAATGCAAAAAACTATCAATTTATTTGAATAAGCTTTTCGAGACTGGTGAAAATATCTTTCTCATATTTGTATTTTTCTAACAGGTTGCCTGGAAGAAATTGTCGATACCTGTCGTACTTTTGTTTGCTAATTTATTTGTATTTTCTTTATGTTTATTTTGGTGTCATAAAGAGTTTTACTATTATTATTATCTTTCACGACTAAGATATTATTTTGATCTATTGACTGGTCTAATTTTATATTAGACCAGTCAATATTGACTGGTCTATTATATTAAACCAGTCAAATAATTTCTTATTTGATTTTAATCACAATATTTTTTTTATAACTGTATTATCTCAACACTTTACATATACTGTACAGAGTCACAATATTAATACCGGGTCGCGTTGCTCCTCCCGAGGGGTTTCTAAATCATCCGTCCCTGTCGCTCCCTTGCGCCCGGCGCTAGTCCGAAAACTTAGTATGGACATACCTAACCTACAGTAATTTTATTGTTTTCACAAATTGATATATTGTAGTAATACAACGAACAATTAAATGTAAACTATGTAACATTAAAAATGATGGTAAATCACTAAAGAAACAAAGCCTTAAGTTCAGTACAGTACAGACCTACTTCATTTTCTTGTGTGTTTTTAAGTAGATTATTTTCATATAAATTTAAGCAAAAGTATTTGCTGTAAGTACTTTTGCAAGTATTTTTTTTTAATCCTAGCACTTTGACTTGAATGCCCTGTTGAGAAGAAGAACTGCAAGAAACTCGATAGGATATACTTTTTTAAAAGCTGATAAAACATAAAAATATTAAATATTTTAATATGTTTTATACATTACAATATTAGTAAGAGCGTAGAGGAGCTAATTACAGTAAGCATAAATTTTTATCAATAACTAAAGTGACGTTTAAGGGCACATCCATACAACGCTAGCGAAGCCGTAGCGCCTCCGGTAACATTCGCTTTACGGTGTAATTTTTCTTATGTTATTTATTTATTTATTACGAAGTGAGTGATCTATATCTTGTCATATCTTACACTCTTGTAAATGGGCTGGCATTTATTCAGAGGCCGCCGCTCATTGTCTCGTGTGTGGATGCCTTCAGCTTTTGTTTCTTTACACGGCACGTCAATAAAAAAAATATTAAATATATTATTGTAAATAGGCAGTGTTCTACGAAATGATATTTCAGAGCATTGCATTTTTTATGTCATATAAATAACGTGGCATTCTATTGGTAATTATGCACAATGAAATTAGCAATAGTAGAAAAGATGTGGAATTGTAGATTGGAATGATATGGCCATGTTATGATAAGGGAACAGAGAAATATCATCAGAGAGGTATTGGACATGACAAGTAGGAGGAGTAAGAAACAGTGAGCCAAAGGAAAGATGGATTGAGTATGAAGGATGATGTGTGGAGAAGGAATGTTACGGTCGAATGATAGGGCGATGTAGAAGAGACTTCAAAAGACTAACATGCTGTAGTGTACAATACAATAGAATATATCTTTATTGCACCAATAAATTACATAAAAACAAAGTAAGAATAAAAAGAGAACGCAATAGGCGGCCTTATCGCTATGCCATTTCTTCCAGGCAACCTAATTGCAAAGGAACGTTGCTATTGAAAAAAATTCACAGATTTCGTGCTTCACACGACTATCGTGCACATTGGAAATGAATCTACGGAATTCGAAAAAATATTGTCGCTGAGCGACGAGGAGCTCGATGGCGTCGGAGGAGCTCGATGGCGTCGCTGTGTGGTGTGTCGCACTCTAATATGAACACGCAAGTTAAGCAACATCGACCCTAGCTAGCGTTTGGATAGGTTTTGTTATCTTGAGCTTCTCCGTGCTTCGGAGGGCACGATCCGTGGGCATGACCCTTTCTTTATAAGGCAGCGGGAATATATTTCCCACCATATTTTTTTGGATTTTTTTTTGAAAACGAAACTAGTGATCGAAAATATTCCTATGGCAACAAATTGTGGATTTCATGTTTTTTTTTTATCTAGGAGGTAAGAACGGTTACGGAAGTTATAGTCATGAATGTTTTTACGAACAAACATGATGCTGTCAAGAATGCACTGTGATGCCACCGTGAGAATATTAGTGCTTTTGAAAAACTCGCGAAGAGACTCTCGGACCACGTTAATCCTATTTCCTTTTTTGCTTATTACAGACTATCTGGCAAATGAGTAGGAGTAGAGAATACTTAACGACTAGCTGTGCCCGCGGCTTCGCCCGTGTGGAATTGGGCTTATGACTATAATAGTATAGACGGATTTAACAGTCTCCTATTACTACTGCTATAGTTTTTCCCCGAGACATCAGTGTTCTTTATTGCTCATTGTCTATTTGCTCGCCGCTGTGTTTTATTTAATTTTATCGTACCTAATCAAAATACCTAATGTCAAATCAGTCAGAAAAATTAAAATTATTTTAAAATTGAAATCGTCAGCTCAGTTATGTACTAAAAAACTTTCATAGTGCGATTCAGAATCTAACAGTGCCATCTAGTGAATTTGAGAGGAACAAAATTTTAAATGGTTAACTCAAGTTAAAAAAACTTTCATACACAGCGCTACTGAATTTAAAAATGGTCGTTATGAGATATCGGGCGATTCTGACTCTGCAGTGAGTGACAATTTAAAAATTCTTAGGCTGTTGAAAATTTAAATGAACCCTCATTTAAATTTTCAACAGCCTAAGAATTTTTAACTTCTATTCCTGACATCCGGTTCGATTCGGTTCGGTCCGGTTCGGTTCGGTTCGGTTCGGTTCGGTCCGGTCCGGTTTAGTCTGTTGTCGGTAGTTATGGTGTACCAAGTCTCAAGTTTGTAAGTGCGAGAAATATTTTTTTTCTTACATAGTAAGGGTAGAGACCTTTAAATGACCATAACTTATTTTCCTGACATCCGATTTAAATGCGACAAAACCTATATTCTGCTTCAAGCCGAGCTCTATCTTCCTTAAGTTAAAACAGCATTAAAATCTATTCAGTAATTTAGAAGATGTGCGCGTTCAAACAGACAGACAAAAAAAATTTTTTTTTAGCTTTTGTTACCTTTCTCTAACTGTTCCCTCTCCATTTTTGCCAAATATGTTCAGACATATCGGGGTCTACTGTTTTATTATATGTATATAGATTTACAAATAGTCAACGAATTGGAAGACATATTTTGTCTTCCCGATGTATCTGATGATGGTTTTGATACTGTATTGAACGATCCTAAAAAACTATGACGAGCCTAATGACAGGCCTATGGCACCGACACCTGATCCACCTAGCAGCATAATACCTCTCGAAAGTCGAACCTAGCAGTTCATCTGTTAATTTTTTATCTATCCCTCCGTCCTCCGTCGTCCCATCCCAACGCGATCGTTCTAGGTGGGCAGCAAGATTTTAAATTTTACCCAATATATCTGGTACTCAGCAGACCTCAGAACCTCAAGCCACACGGGCAGAGGGAATATTTTTACCACCGTGTATTACATAAAACATAAAAAAAAACAATCTAAAAACATAGTTTTTTTTATCTACCCTAGATGCTTATGTCCTAAAAAGGGTTAAGCCATCGGTCCCGGCTGTTATCGATGGATGACAGTCGTTAGGCCAAGTCGGTGGCCTTAGGGCGGTTTGAAAACACCGGCCTCTGCCAATCCATCATTGGAGCAGCGTGGCAGAGTACGCTCTAATCGCCTTCGACTGAAGGGAGACCCGTATCCTAGCAATGGGATGATTATGAGTTGATATGATGATGATGATGATGAGCGACGATAAAGTCGGGATAAGGAAAATGTTACAAAATAAAACTATAACGTTTTTGACTTTGTTCAAAAAGGTTAAGCTACAGGGCAGACCCTTAACCCGATCATCTTTGTTTTAGGCTCAAACTATAGCTGACTAAATTGTCCAGACGAGTTTTTCTCAAATTTTTGATATCATTCTTCGTTTCCAAAATATCGAGCGTCAAAATAAAAAATTCGGAAAGAAATGATATTTATTTTCACAATTTCGGCCATAACTTTTTTCGTTTTTGACTTTCTCAAATAATTCTTTTTGCACCTTACAGCTCTTACTAGCGTGAATACGCGTCTTTTGAGCTTTTTATGAATATCATATCTTCACAACTCTCCGAGATATAAGGGGATCGCACTTTTTCGTGAAATCGAAGCCTATACTGAAGCGAACGAAAAGACATTTCCAATGTCAAAACCCGGGCAAGTACGTGTCGGGCCACGCACAATGTAGGCACAGATGTAGGGTTCCGTATTGGCTACGCATTTCTTGCTTGCAGATGAGTACAATGCCATATTCTATGTCATTTGTACGTTTTCGTCAAAGAAATTTTATTTAATTACGTATAAGTTCGTCGGCTATTACTCGGTAACTAGTAGTGCCTACTTAACCGTTATAGTTTTATTTTTATTTTTTATACTACAGGTGGCAAACAAGCATACGGTCGGCCTGATGGTAAGCCGTCACCGTAGCCTATAGACGCTTGCAATACCGGGGGTATCACTCACGCATTGCCAACTCTCCCAACCCCCCAAGTGGAGCTCTGGAGACCTTACTCACCGTAGGAACACAACATGGCCGGGATCAATGCTATTTGGCTACGATCTTCTGTAAGTTGAACTTCTGTATAGTTTTCCTTGTAGGTTCACTTTATGGACTACTACCATGTTTTTTTTCGAACTTCTAAACATAAGATTTTCGGAGATAGATGGGGGGGACCACCGTGCAAAACGAAATTGGTACGTTAAATGTAAATAATTCGCAAACGGATCATTGTATCGGAAAATGATCTTCTCACACCCTCAATGTTTTTAAGAGACCTACCTATATACCTACGATACCCCACAACATAGGGTCGGCGCGAAAAAAAATATTTCACTCACACTCTACATGTAGGGGAGGCGCCTTAAAAAAAATATTTTTCAAAATTTTATTCTACCACTTTGTTAGCATTGTTAATATGCGTATACATACCAAATTACAGCTTTCTAGCATTAAGCGTCTAGGTGCTAGACCGAGGACGGACGGACGGACAGACGGACATGGCGAAACTATAAAGGTTCCTTGTAGTTTACTACGGAACCCTAAAAAAAGGACGCGTTGCACCGCGTCCGGGAGTGCCGGCAGTAGTCAAACTTAAACATCAACGTTGTGCATTTTTTGAATATTTTGGAATGGTTAGGGAGAGAATCTTACGCTTTTTCGATCAGGCATCTAAAAAAAATTGAAGATTTTGTGGAACGGACATGTCATAACTGGCTAAACATCTTGTCAGTAGTGTTTGAGAATTAAATTTGAGTCATTGACACGAGAAGAAGAAGTAACTTACTGCTTTACCCCATGGCTACTTTTACCCCATACAACTACGATTCATCTGGTCATTGCAGATGTTTCGAAGTTTAGTGTGGGGAAAAATATTTAAATATAATAATCGATTATTCTAGCTCGATTATTTTGAATTCTCTGACTAAAGTTATTTTTCATTCTTTACGTTGCTCAAAAGATGTAAAGTATTTTTATTGAAAAAATCAGCAAAATACATGATTATCATCAACTGTAATCACACTAATCACTCTAGTTTATAAGAATAATAATAATAACTACAGCTGAGCTAAAGCATGGCTAAACTCATACTTGGTTTTTTTTAATGGAATTTTACAGCATATGGTAGTATCCTCTTTAGTTTTGTTCACTATCGAAAAAAAAATTCACAACTCTTTATCCACATGAAGACTATTAACAAAATGTAGTTTTTCATCGATAAATAAGAAATTTATCGACAAAGTCTCTAATATTTCTGATCACTAGTCACTACATTTGCCACCGTAACAACTTTTTATGCTATTCTTTAATATTTTTTAACCCTTTTTTGCCCTTCCAGGATTCATTTTGGACAATAAAGTTGACCGCAGATGTATGGGCAGGTGTTCTGCAGTAAAACCGTAAATACCGATTCATTTGAATGTTATTAATATTTTATTATTTGATACTTTTATGGAGGCTTTGTTAATCTAATTAGTGTGAAAATATCAAATTTGTTTACGGGACAAGCCCGTCACACATTTCACTACTATGTCTCCTGTGTAGCCAGGATTAACAACGGCGACCTCAGATAGACAATAAGCAATGAAGCTTATTGACGTCCCGGGGGAGAAAATACAGCTGTCTTGGAACTCACAACGAATTGAATCAGACAATAAACGGAGTAGGAAGTATTGAAAGGCAAATTTTCTTAACACTTCTGTGAGACGTCAGTTCTGTAGCCGTTTTTTTAATTTTCCTGTGGTACGTTGAAACGTGAAAAGTTAGCAGACAAACATTGCAGAAATGCATTTTTATTTTAACTCCACATTAAGTCCCAAGCCATCTCTAAGTTTTCTTATTTAATTTGACAGTAACAATAATAATTTCATGTGTCATTAAATTTAACATAGTATTGTGGAACTCTATAATACACTACTTTCGCTTTTTGTGTTAATAATAAATATTTATATCACTAAACACTTAAAACCAGTAAACTAGTAAATTTTATCTCATACACGAAGTAATTAAATGTAAATAAGGATGTAAAGAAGACAGCTTGTCGATATAATTCACAGCGGTTTATCGTGTATTGAGGTTTCGCGTGTCGCCACTATCATGTTTATGGTAGCTCTCGCGCCTCCGTCAAATGATATCGACTTGAATAATTCAATGTCATGTTAATTAAAGTCCGTACGTGTCGTCGGAATGGTGACACGGATGTCGTAGTGATGTACTATTATCGATATATTTGTTTATAACACACGCAAGTAAAATGTGATAGGTATGTAGTGATGTACGATATCGATATGGATGTTTATGTCAGTCATGTAAATTGATTTGAATTGAAAAACAGTATTACACAGAGTGGTTTTGTGTTATTTTTTAAATGTGAATTTTAAGAACCGACCTAGTGCGAGTCAAACTTGCGCACGAAAGGTTCTGTTCTATAAAAAAAAACGAAAAAATTTATGGAAGAGCGCTTAATATTTATTTTTTATATTATATTGTTATTATAGACGAAATAAAAATACGTCATCTGTAAAAATTTCAACTGTCTAGCTATCACCCACCGTTCATGAGATACAGCCTTGGTGACAGACTGACAGCGGAAGCATATTTATTTATTTATTTATTTAAACTTTATTGACCACAATATTTGGATACAAAAGGCGGACTTAACGCTAAATGCATTATCTACCAGTCAACCTTTGGGAAGTGCAGATATTCGCGAATGCGGTTTTAAATTATATGACATACTTACAATAAATCTTAGATGTAAAAAAGAAAAAAAAAACAATGTCTTTCCATAATACTAATAATTACAAAAACTAAACACAATACACACATAAATAAATATCACATAAGAATACATTACTAATATAATACTTACTATAGATACAAAATATTATATAATAGACTACGTTGACGACAATTACTGCATAGAGTCCCGTTGACATTCTTTGGGTACGGAACTCAAGAAATAGTTTATTGTTCCTAAATTTTTGTTTGCTAGGTAAGTTTAATTTGGGAAGTGGCGTTGTGCAAATTTAAAAAAAGAGTCGAGTTGCCACATTTCTCCCAGTCTTCGCCCCCACTGGGTCATAAGTGGCATGCATGAACCATCAAAAAGACTATTTCAAAAGACAACTATCTATGTTACTTTCAATTGCAAAACCCTATCAACATAATAAGGTGTGAATGTCGTCTAAACCGATATAAGAAATCCAAGCAAAAATCTCCCCAAAACACATATCAAATAAGGTTTATATTTGCCAGTTAGTAATATCATGATACCAGTATCACAAGACTGATGGATGTCACTCAGTCACGACCTGAAATATCTCGCGCTAAGTGCCCGAGATGGCAAACAGGAATACTAATGAAGTTTCTTCGATAAACAAAAGTAAACATTGTTTATGTTTATGAATTTATTAACAAACCAACAGCGTTACAATTTAGGGCTAGTTTTTTTATGCTACTAATGTGGCAAACAAGTATATGGCCCGCCTGATGGTAAGAGTAGTCACCGTAGTTGGACGATTGCAACACCGGCCGATATCACTCGCGTGTTGCTGACCGTGTAAAAAGTGAAGCTCTGGAGACCTCACACCTTTCAGTTTGCGCAGATTCAATGTATGAAAGAAAGCATTGTATGAATTAATTTACGTATGTACACGTAAACATTGTTTGTGTAGGAAATTATAAAATAAATAAATATAAAATAACATCTTTCTTTATTCATAAAACTTACGGCTTAAGTAACATTAATTAACAGTAAAAAAAAAACAATTAAGGTAACAAACATTATGTGCCTGAGCTAGGAAAAAAAAAATATATATAGGGACAATTCATACAGATTGAGCTAGCCCCAAAGTAAGTTCGAAACTTGTGTTATGGGATACTAACTCAACGATATTATATTTTATAACAAATACATATATAGATAAACATCCAAGACCCGAGGCCAATCAGAAAAAGTTCGTTTTTCATCATGACCCGACCGGGGATCGAACTCGGGACCTCCTGGGTGGCGGTCTGGAGTGGTAACCATTACGTCACGGAGGTCGTCAAATCCTGTTTCAGGCGGTAAAAGATTTAATGTAGAAAATCATAATAATCACTTTAAATATAATACAAGTGTGTAAATTAAAAATTATTGGGATGAGTACAGTCAAGAGCAGGTCGACCCTTGCATTTTGGACTTTGTACCGTTCTTAAGTTCTATCTATGTCATAAGAGCCAAAATTGGACACATGAAAAAGTACAAACAAAACAATCTTACAAACTAGTGTAAATGCAACAAGGCGGCCTTATTGCTAAAAAGCAAAATTTTCAAGGCAACCTTATGGTAACGAATTTCTGTATGGAGTGGGCAGGGCAAGACAAGAAAATAAATACTAAACAAGAAAGAAGAAAATGATAAAAAAAAGCTCGACGTGCACCTGACTATGAAATATTTTTTCAACGGCCCTTCAACGGCCACGTCACACAACATTAACTATAATAATAAAGAAATCGCAGTAAGGAAACTTGGCACGACTTTGTCTAGATTTCATTACTTTTCAGAGATAAACAAACAAACAAACAAAGCAGCTCCATCGAGACTTGGCTAGTTTTTTACAGAATATTTTTGGTGGGATTTTATCTACCGTCTAAGTGAGAAGTTCGATGGCGTTGTGCGCTGCGCTGTAACACGAACATGCCAGTGAAGCATCGTCAACCCTAGTCAGTGTTTGGATGGGTTTCGTTATCTCGAGCTTCTCCGTGCAACGGAGGGCGGACGTTAATCTGTCAGTGCTGGCTGTTGTCAATGGATGGTCGTTAAGCCAAGTTGGTTGGCCTTCAGTCAACTTGAAAATACTGGTCCAATCTGCACTGGAGCAGTATTTTTACTGTATCATTGTAAGAATTTTCTGCTTGAAAACATAACTTAAAAATAAAGTTCAGTTTGTTTTAAAACTTTATGAAGATGAGACAAGGCGAAATATCGAAAAAGCCGAATCTAATTAACTGAGGGCATTTAATTAGTCCCCATTGTAACATGACAAGAAAACCGGCAATTTTAACTTCATCTCAATACAAGACACACTGACGCCAGGGATAAAGAACAATCCACCATAACTAATAAATAAGTCATTTGCCTGACTACGAATTTGCTAGAATTTTAAGGTCATTAAAAATAAAGACAGAAAATCCGCATAAATGTGATTAAACTTGGTTGCAAGTTCCAAATTGTTTTTTTTATACGACTAAGGTGGCAAACAAGCATACGGTCCGCCTGATTGTAAGCAATCACTGTAGCTGGACGCTTGCAATACCGGAGGTATCACTCGCATGTTGTCGACTCTGTAAAAAGTGGAGCTCTGGAGACCTTACTCACAGTAGGAACACAACATGGCCGAGACCAATTCTATTTGGCTACGATCTTATGTAAGGTGGAGGTTCTTCCCCATATGGCTATGGCTCCATAGGGCTCCGATATGAGCGGATTATCCGCTGTGCCCTACATCTCTTAATGATGATGTCATAATGAAGGATATGTAGTACGTTTTCGAAAGAGCTTATATTAGGCCTAATTGAACAAAAATATTTAGAATTTGAATTTTTAAATAATTTTAATTTTTACTAATTTCCAAATATCTTAAAAATTGGGTGAACAAATGAGCAGCGTGTCCCAAATGCTTCAGCTACAAATCAAAACAAAACATCAAAAAACGGTTAACTAAATCATTGTTTCTCCCCGAAAATGGTCCGCTTTAGATAATTATAGGCTTCTCACATACATTCCATGGAACTAATCAACGAGGGAATGAGACATATGAACGTTCGTATACCTCTGTCTCTCTTTAACACATAAAATCCGCTATAAAGCTTAGGACAATTGCTACGTGTCTAAAGGAACGATGATAATTGCCTAGAATGATTGGCGCCTTCTTGTGGTATTATATTCGTTTTAATCCAAGCTATTGGTAATCAAATTGAGATTAAATACTGTTGATTGCCAGTTTTCAGACTCGGCCTCAGATAAACCAGCTTGTCAACTAGTATCTGATTAGGTGTTATTACAAAGGGTTATTACAGGTGTTACTACAAAATTCGTGTTTTTGTATCTAAACAACTTACTTTTTGGACTATTAGTCCTTTTATTGAATCTAACGGTATCTCGTTTTTGCTCTACTTCGGGAGAGAAGTAGCTAGCAAGTTTGCGACCCTACTTCCAGTGTGAAATGGAAATGGTTCGATTCCTGCACAAGATCATAAGGCTACATCTGTGATGTACATTTTTATCTTTATCAGTCTGAGTGCTCTCTACGATAAAATCTACAAATATAAGCATGACACAAACAGCTTGCTTATCTCGGGACCAGATGACATTGTGTAAATTTTGTACTTCATATATTAGTTTAATAATGAGGACATGCCGTGACATGAGAGACCGCCAAACATCAGAAGGCCGCTAACAATTAAACAGGTACCACTCATAAAAATAGAGGAAACAAGACAAGAGCATCTAGTATCGTCATAAATATTACCTCAAGTGGAATGAACACGGAACTCAAAGACCCGACAGCTGATAAACAGCTGATAAAAGCTTAACAATGGACAATCTCATATAACAATTTGTATGCAAACCGCGGGAACTCGATCTCTTAATTTGTTGCTTGTCTCTGTGATTCGACATTTGTTGTGAGCTGTGATTAGAAGGTAGTGGATGTGGCAATTTCCATTAACTTACCGGTCCTTATCCCTTTCTCTCTGTAGTTTGTTCATGTCTGTGCTTCTTCATTTTTATGTTGAATAAAAAGAATCATTTAATTTGCAAGTAGATTTACAGGAAGTTTTTGTTATTTGAAGATACAGACTGCTGCCAACCGGTCATACTGGAAGCGGTTGGGGAGGAGTCCAGCATTAGACTTCTTGTGGCTGAGATGATGGTGATAATGTGGAAATAAGATAGCAAATGGATCAACGCAACCTAAAACAATTTTCCACTTATATGCAGGGTATACTACGGTATTAGATTTCTGGTGTTTCTACTTAATATAATAGTCCGGAAACCTAATTAATGATACCTTTTTTGATAATCATAGGTTAGATTATTTAATCATCATTCAAAACATTCTGTTCCAAATAATGTAACTCATTCTAAATTATTCGCACTCTAATATTTTTCAAATGAATTATTAAATCTAATTAAATTACCTCAACTGTCACTTTTTATTCATCCATGTACATTCAACAATGGTGAGAGATGTGCGTGGGGACGTGTTGGGGACACTGCTGAGATAGCCATCGAGTATTCACATACAACTCATATTGTGTGGCAAAGCGGTGAGGAAACTTCATTACAGTCTAGCTACACTATGACAAAATATACACACTATAGGAGTAAAGTGACCTCCGGCGGGGTTGCGGAAGTATCACCAGTGCCCGCGACCCCGCCACGTGAAGGCGGAGAAGGTGGCAGACAGTCAGGTTTTTAGTCAGTATCCTTCATTGGCTAAAGAGGTGAGCCCGTCGCTTCACCAAGTGGCGGGACATGCAGTGATGCCTTTCCTGACTTTGAACAAAAAAAAGACTAAAGTGACCTAAAAATCCTGTAAATTCATTTAAAAAAAATGTTTTATCCACCTATCATAATATCAACCCATAATCATCCCTCAGTGCAGGGATACGGTCTCCCTTTAATCAAAGGTGATCGTCATCGCACTCCTCGTGAGTGATCTAAAATAATTACAGCCTAATATGTAATGTTAATCTTAGTTAATAAAGATATCACGCCAGTTTATAGAGCACAATGATATTATTATATCATACGAATATACGCCAAAAATTTGATGGCCATATGAATGTCTAGATGTTTGTTACTCTTTCACGCATGAATGGTTGTATAGATTTCATAACAAGTTGCTTACAGGTTACATACAAAACCTGGTTAATAATATTGCATGGAAAGCCACGCATCATTTAAACAAAATCATTATATTTTATCAACAAGGTCCAGATAAAATATTTTTTGCAAGCATCTAAGATGTATAAAGATAGAACTATAAATCAGAGTGGATAATTTGCACCATCGTCAACAATTAAACAATAAAAGCGGAGTGTAATTGCTTGGATTACGCCAGCAAATTTGCATAGAATGAGGACAGATGTCGCTAACCACTTACCGATTAGGACCTTGAGGACAATCAACTGTTGACTAATTGCTAAACTAATAAAAACCTTAATTACTTGTTTTTTCTTAAATAAGGTGTTTAGAATAATCGAAAGTAACTATCAAAATACTGACTCTGGTCAACATTGCTTCATTTTTAATTAGACCAAAAGTATCACGCATGGGAATTATGCAAAGATTATTATTTCTATAAAAAAATTAGTAATTAATTAATATTTGAACCTGTTTACATAATTTTAATAAAATAACAGAAGCGAAAACAAGACGAGAAAAAAAAATTATGACAAAGAAAAAAATATGACTGTACATAAAGATTTAGAAAATAAAAAATATCAAAAAGAGTTCGGTTGGCGACATTCGTTTGAATAGGTAATTATGTATTCCAAAAAATTACATATAATTGGGCTAGCTCCTTCCCAACAGCATCAAGTTAGTCACATTATTTTTATTGGACTCCTAGTGTTTCAAACCACATTATAGTTATGACCTAGCCTTAATAGTAGTACTATAAGAGCCTTTCTCCATAGATCAGTTACTAGTCACGATCGGAACATCGCGTGTTTGTAACCTTCGCAAGGTCGTCGTTCCTTGTGGAAGTCGTGCTGTAATGGAAATTGCAATTGACCACAACACGACCAATTTTAAGCGTTATGAAAGTCTTGTGTTAAATTTTTATTAAGGATTTTCATACAAATCTATGTATATCTATACACGCCTGGAGATTTTGATACCACGATATGATAGTGACTTTATCTCCAGTGTCAAAGAGTGGTTTAATCAGCTCAAGCCTGCACTATATTTTACCCAGTTTAAACCGGGTGACAGTGAGTTGTGCGTTGCCGGCTATACAATTTAAATTCCAAGCTTCAGTATGTAGCGTCAAACGCATTTGAACTTACTTACTTCGGTGGCTCAGGGACCCGAAGTGAGTGTTCGATATGAGAGTTCGCCACTGTCTTCTGTTCTACCATATCCCGCCACTGGGGTAGCTTGAAATTCGCGCAGGTCAGCTTCTTTCCGATGGTTGACTTGTAGAGAATGTGCAATAAAGAAAAAAATAATAATTAAACCTCTTGTCTACGCTATTTAAACCTCTCCCAAATCAATGTTTTTCACTGCTTCCATGCAATTATTATTTTTTAGTTTGTTCCATGTTATATGTAAAGTATACATTGTTGTGTAGAGGTCCGTAATAAAGATCAATACTCGAGGTGACATTTCTTAAACTTTATCAGTACCATCAATCGTGACAATTAAGCAAATACCCCTTATCAATTAACGATTGCGAATTAAGTATCGATTTTAATTAATCTTTTAATTAACACGTCAAAGGCCAGGGAAACAGGGGCTCATTATATTAATAACGGCTTATTGGCGGGGCAATTTGCATACAAACCTTTAAGTAACATACGCATGGTAAAATAAGTTTTAACATGGAGATTATAAAGTTGAATTCTCTCTGGTGTTTACAGTGATAATGACCGTGAAATAGCTGTATATGTAACAGGTTTAAAATGTATTAATAGCTAATTGTTATGTAAACAAATGTCACTAAATTCTGTATCGGGTAATTAGTGTGAATTAGTTTATAAATTATTCAGAACAGGTTCTATTATCGCATCATACATTACAATTTCATATGTTAATAACTCCTCCGCGACGACAATAAGAGTCACTGCTGCTGTTGTTAATCTTAGCTTCACAGGAGACATAGCATTGCGAATTTATGGCATAGAATTTTATGGCTTGTCCTGATTTTCACATCATCATTTCATTGAAATTCAACTGTTGAGACATGGGTTTCCTGCAATTCAATGGATTTGGAACTTTATATCAAATTATATCATACGTATTTTTTATAGTCATGTTGCGTTTAAGCATAATTATCAGCTCAAGGAAGGGATTTTTTTATTTTTTTTATTGGATGTTAGTAGTGATTTCGACTGAGGACATCTACAACTTCACCAGGCAATCGGGAAAGCGAAAGGCTCTCACCGCTTAAGAACTTACAGTGTGTGCCTAAGGGTGCCTCAGAAGGGACTCGCATCTTGACCTAGGAAGACAGAGAGGAAGGTTGAACACGCGAGGCAGGAACTTCACTGCTTCAATCTATGGTCGCAATTGTTAATTCTTAAAAGAAGTTTCTGCAAAGACAGCAGACAACAGTGGGTATTTGTGGTCTCAAAGATATCTTGTGTCATAATTCCCACCCAGTGAAGGTAACGCATCCAATATAGGAAAATGAAGCCTCATTTTCCGGCAACATAAAAATGGGAATCCTCTTAATTAAATAGCAATAACATAAGTACGTCCATACAATGAAAACACAATTTATTTTGACCTGGGAATACATCCGTTTCCTCATTATATATAATATCTATTTTAAATGTGGCAACATTGTCATGTCGCCACCGTGATGGCGACAGAGTTTTGGCGCCTACGCGCGTGACCGCCGCTGTAAACACTATTGCCAGGACGTTCGGATTTCAAAAACATAGCCAACCGACGTGACGCAGTATCCGGTGACTTCTCGATTTACTAAGAAATTCAAATTTGGAACTTTGTGTTGCCTGTATAAAAACGTATTAAAGTACTACTAAATGAAAAATACACTCTCATGAAATATTGACGTTCCTGTTCTCTCTCTGTTCTCAGTAGCGGCTAATGCAATAGCGCCCCTGGTGTTGCTGATGAATATCAGCGCCTATGAATAATATAGGCGGTGGTAATCACTTCTCATCGAGTAATCCGCTTGCTAGTTTGTCTTCTGACATAAAAAAAATGTGGGACTCTCTGTCCTAAGACATATGAAGGATAAAAAAGTTAATAAAAGACAATATAAAATAGATTCCCAGGAACCGAAAACAGAGGCGGGGACAAAGCTTATGAGTTTTGGACGTTTTTTTATGTCTGGAAGGTAAATTAAATTGACTTTGGCGGCCATTTTGTATCACGTAATTGAATGGTGACAGTGACCAGGGACCAAATTGGTTTTCTTGTTATTAGGTCTTTTTTTTGGAACCTAAATTTGGTTTTCGGTTCTTGGAATTGCTCTTTTGTGTGTGTCAAAAGAAATTAAGTCTATAAGATATCACCAATGACCACCATGATGACAAAATTGGATTGCTTGACCCATAGAGCAGTTTTCTTTCTACTTCTAAATTTTTATGCCACAAAGGTGACAAACAAGCATACGGCCCGCCTGATGGTAAGCAGCCTATAGACGCTTGCAATACCGGGAGTATCACTCACGCGTTGCTAACCCCCCCAGGGTTGGGAGGGAGTGGAGCTTTGGAGTGGAGCTTTGGAGACCTTACTCACCGTAGGAACACAACATGGCCAAGACCAATGCTATTTTGCTAGGATCTTCTGTAAGTTTGAGGTCCTTCCCCAGACGGGCTGCTCCGATTTGAGCGGTTTATCCGCTGTGCCCTACCTCTCTTAAATGCTCCTGATATCGCAAATGTTCATAGGTTGTGGTAACTGCTTACTATGAGGTGTTGCTAAGGAGGGAAGTCTTTTCAATACTTCCTACTCTAATTTATTTCTAATTAAATTCATTGTGAGTGGTGAAATTCAGGAGTCACCATACGTACCAAGTACCAGTACATTATAGACCACAATTTAAACCAAATACGTTTGACCGTTCCATATTACATTTAACCGTCTTTACCTGTCACCAAAAGTTAATCATCCTTGTTTTTTTAACATAAAAAACTTTAATAAAAGTATATCATTAAAATTGAATGGCAAATCGAGCTAAAGCCATGACTGACGCAAAATATTACCATTAAACAAGCTTACATTTACATTCTGATTTATTCTCTTCACTCTTATGCTAAAGGGATATGGTTTAAGTTTAAATGATTGTAGTTAAGTGTTAAGTTTGTAAATGATCATCAGTTTTTATCGTGCCACGCCCCCGAAGTCGGGGGCTTCACAAAATTAAGGCCTTTGCTTAGATGTCACAGTTAGAAAGTTATTATTAATTTTATTACATTGACAATCCATTCATTATCCGATATTAATGATCATTATATTTTTTTATAGAAATTATATAGCTGACATAGGTATTTTAATTATTATGTAGGTTATAGCAAATGATAGTACATTGGAATGTATCCAGGGCCGTAAAGATTTTAGTTTTTTTTTATTAATGAAAATTAAATGCGTAAAATGGGACGGGTAATAGTCAAAAGTCTCAGCTGGTATTTAGGTATGATATAGTACTTCAAGATTTGTTTTTTATTCTATTTCAATAACATCATATCAACCCATAGTCATCCCATATGTGGAATTTCAATTAAAACGCGTTTCAGATTATAATACATTTTTTTCTTTTAAATATGTTCCTTTATATAAATTAATATTTTTATCAAAATAGACCCTGTATACATTTTACGAACTGGCTATTAGAGTATTTAAATACAGCTAGTATTTATAATTGTCACCAACTGTTTCACGGTCGTCCATTGTTTCATTTGCATGACAATTATGACAGAAATTAATTTTTCAAATTATGCAGTGTCTTTGCTATTTTTCTTACATAATTAATAAATTCTGTTACGATTAACCATTTTTGTCCTTACAACTGTAGAATTAAGGTTCTATGGCTTAAATTTCTGTGCTAAAGTTAACTTTGTCGAATTCCTGAACAATTGACATGACCTACAGTTCGTTCAGGGACATTAGAAATAAGTATTATAAATTGTTATCTTTACACTTATTATGGTTTGTTGGTCGTCCTACCTCAGATCAGAACCAATGGACGCAGGTTCGGTCCGCGCACGTGGCAAAGATTTTATTTAATGGCATTTGTGTTTGTCTCAAGTGTTTGAGTCTGAGTGTTTTTCTTTGATGCGCAATAGGTTATCTAACTAGGCCCCTGGATGCCTATTTTACTCTTCCGCCACCACCCAAAGTTGATACATTGCACTTGCACCAACTCAAGCTCGAGGCTTGCTAGTGAGTGTATTTAGACACTTATTGTATTATGTGTATTTGCAAAATAATTAATAAAAATTAATAGTCTGACCGAATAAAACTGTCAGAATGATACAACTACTAATTAATCTGACAGATGAGATAACTGGAGCTAATCAGCAAGCAG
Organism: Endotricha flammealis; assembly: GCA_905163395.2. Classification (NCBI taxonomy): domain Eukaryota; kingdom Metazoa; phylum Arthropoda; class Insecta; order Lepidoptera; family Pyralidae; genus Endotricha; species Endotricha flammealis. The sequence continues at coordinate 4,683,348 of LR990867.1, forward strand.
TAAAACTGGTCTTACAATACCAATATTTTGCATAGGTCAACATAAAGTGGCCAAAAGGTACTTCATAATAGTTATATCGCAAAGTCGCCGGAAGTGGAGCCTTGATCGATGTGTTTGATGTTCGAAATTTGAATTTTAAATATGGAACACTTACCGACGGACGTAAAACATAATTCGTCTAATACGTCGTTATCAAGTGCCGCTATATTTGGACGACCTGTCGTTCGTAATTCACGGTACATAGAGTGGCTGGATACGACATGGTTTTTTTAATACAGCGCCATCTGGTGTCATGTTGATGGAGTATTGATGCTACCTTTACAATACACAATACAATATTCTTTATTGCACCAAAAAAATAACAACAAATTAAAAGTACAAACAGGTAGGTAAAGTACAACAGGCGGTGTTTTCGCTAAAGCAATCACTTCCAGACGACCTTAGGGTAAAGAAATAAAATTGAAAAATAACAGGTAGGTGGCGCAAAATTTAACAAAAACTTAAATATAAACAATATTAAAAACATAATATGATAAAAAATAACAATAATAATTAGGGGCTAGGTCCATACAGACGCGTCCGCAAAACACTGACAGTTGCGGGCGCGTCCCTATGGGCCCCAATCGACTTTACTTACGAAAAATTCATAAAGGATGACGAAAAAATGCCGAACAAAGAGTTAGTTGTGTTTTTCTTGTTAATACCTAAATAAATATATTTTTAACAGTGACAAGTTTTTACTATGTATGATCATAGCCATCTAAAATGAAACTCTAATTGATAATTATCAGTTCTAGATAACAGCTACAAAAATCAATTACAAGATTTTACAAACAACAAACATTGCAAATTAATTAAGTAAAAAATAAATCAAGCCAGTTCCATGCAACCGATATCCATGTTACGGCGAGTGCGGGCGCGCATATTTATTTATTTTTACCGAAATAGACCGAACGGTCGTCGAGTGCGTCCGATTTTATAGAATGCCATGAGCAATCTCCGTGGAATTTGACTCGTGGTTTATGTCTTAATGTAGTCTCTACACAGATACGCGTTTACGAGGAATTATTTTTTACATCTATTCCAATGAACTGCAGTACGCTTCAAAGGATACAATTGTGTCACTTCCATTAATGTTGTAGTCTTTGATGTTCGTTTTTATTTTGTATTGTATTATGTAGATAAGAGGTTAGATTGAGATAGGTCCACTTTGTGTTTTGAAAGAAATATTTTTAAGTCAAAGTCATTCGAGAAACCTCTGTTCTAGCTGAAGAAGTTACTGCTAAAGTACACCTACTCTGGCTCTACTCAAATCAGAATCCGTGCAATAAGGTGGCAGACAAGCATACGGCCACCTGATGATACTACGCGACGCTTGCAATACCAGGATCATCACTAACAAGCTCCCGACCACTTCCATCATGCCCTTTTCGAAGAACCCCGTGCACTAATATTTTTAAAAATTCCAATTTTACCGGGAATATTTGGTATTACATCCATTAATGATAAAATATTAAAATAAACCAATAATTACCTAATTAAAAACTAAAGTGTACTTAAGCATTACCAAAATTCATCACATTTTGCATAAACACATCCAAAAGCACAACTTTAACACACAAGTATTAGGTTGAAATTCGTTGAAGCTTTTCAGTCGCGATTTAGGTCACCGCAAACTTCCGTGCACTAAATAAAGCTGAAAGCGTCTTCGATGGATTTACAAGCGTTTAATTCGGCTAGATATACGGCCCATGGAGAGGTTTACGGCCTTGTGTAATGGCGGGCCGTTGTTGCGGTTTTAAATATACACTATGCCGTGTTTGTTCATGTCAAACTAATGATATTTTACTTAATATAAGATAAAATCATTTACTCAGGGATTAAGCCCTCACAGGCACTTTCCCTTGTCAAGTCCACAAATTATATTGATTTTGTATTAACAAAATCTACTCCCATACCACCATTTCGGAAACACCAGATTTCATATTTAAATACTTAAATAATAATAATGATGTTAAAATGTTAAATGACAAAAAAAGGCCATAATGATATCATTTTCTTTTACCGGTGGCCATTTCATATGAATTTAATAAATTAATTAAACAAGTTGTAATACTAGGAGCTCCGTTCACTCCGATCCCTCAGCCACCGATAGGCTTGTTTCCGTAAGAAATGTAAAAGACCGTCTTTTAGATTATTCAAAAATAAGGGCAACTCATTTTTTCATTTTGTAAATTAGACCAAAAATGACAAAGATATGGCCCATTAAAGTTATGTGTGACGTCACGCCGTGTGGCATTTTTTCGCACGGGGTGACGTCAAAGGCAAATTTTTTATGCCTTGTATCTTTGTAATTTTTTGTTTAATCGTAAAAATTAAAAATACGTGTCCAATATTTTTTTATTTATTTTTTATTTATTTATTTATTTCATTACAATATTATTATTGTGTTGAAAATTACATATTGAAAAATAATTACATTCAGGCAACAAGTAAGTAAAGGAATACAAAAATAAAGAACATAAATAAGATTAAATACAATACATTTTCATAATCTAAAATACGGACTAAATAGGTATAATGCAATTATTTTGACCCTGGAAACAACCCTATTCAGGAAGGTTCCTGGTTTCAATTCTGTTCTTTATTAGGTAACAAAGAACAGAAATAAAATACATATTAACTTTTTTTCAATTTCTTTTATTGTACTATTGCCAAATATAGATAAATAACATTGGCAAATTAAAAAATAAAAGACCGGTCACCCAACACCGGTGAAAGGCCCGAAAGCTTTTAACGGCAGAATGACAAGTTGACACCGACGTCCGTCAGAGACGGTTAATTTAGAAACCGTGGGTGGTTAAACGACCATTTCTGTAATGGACGGCAATCACATTGATTTCGTTTTAAGAAATACGAATTTAGATAAATATATAGGGACAAATCACACAGATTGAGCTAGCCTCCCCAAAGTAAGTTCGAGACTTGTGTTATGGGATACTAACTCAACGATACTATATTTTATAACAAATACATATCTATAGATAAACATCCAAGATCCAGGCCAATCAGAAAAAGTTCGTTTTTCATCATGACCCGACCGGGATTCGAAACCGGCACCTCCTGGATGGCGGTCCGGCGTGGTTACCATTACGCTACGGAGGTCGTCAAAAATTATCTGCACATAATTTCAAAAGAAATTCCCAAAATATAATCGACACTAGCTTTTCCTCGCGTCTTCGCTCGCGGTTAATTTTATGACATAGATCTCGTTTGACAACAAAACAACTCATAGCGTGACTTATGGCGCTATCTGTTGGCATACAGCGCCATAATAGAAAAAATATTTTCCCATTGGAATGACTTACTTTTACGGTGTAAAAAGTAGCCTATGTTGGGCTCTGTACCCCTGACAATATATACAAATTTTTATAATGATCGGCTGATTAGTCAATCCGTGAATAACAAACAATCAACAATATTCGCTTTAATGGAGTTTCAGTTTCAAATAAAATCACAGTCTGCTGCTGCTGTTAGGTTTACTTTTAGACAAAAACTTTAATTTCATTGAACATATTATTATGAAGCAGGTAGGAGAAAAAGCCAAAAAGAATTTTTATGCCTTAACTCGAGTATCTGCCGCAACCTGGGGTCTAACTTTTAAAATTGCGACGTTCGTGGGTTGTATAACATATGGTTTAGCGGTTTCCGCGGATCGTGTAACAATTGGGGCCGCGCGAAGAAAATTTTGCAAAGTCAGCGTCTTGCCTTGATATTTTTGTGTAAGTCTTACAGAACTGTCAGCACGGAGGCACTCCCTGTGCTGGCTGGCGTAACCCGTCGATTTGGAGATACAGCGTCGCGCGTCGATGTACTATATAGATCAAAAGAAATGACCCCCGCGTTCCTTAAGACACGTGATCGTGACAAAATAAATAGACTATTTAACCCGTTAGACGCATTACAGAATCTTCTATCGGAATGGCAGGAAAGGTGGGAGACTTCCGTAAAAGGCCGTCATCTGTATCAAGTAGCTCAATTTTTAACGGGAGACGGGGTGTCCTTGTTGTTCATTAACAGTTTAACAATATAACAAAGAAAGAAACTACCACACCACCACATTATTAACATTTTCGTTGCCGCCCTAAAACTGTAGTTGCACGATTATAAACTTTAATGATAAACGCCTATAATATGATTAAATTAAAATAACACAGCTCGCACCATAATCTCGTAACAAACAAGAATTCCAATCTTACAATCCGTCACCTCGGGTCACGCTCGCTAGACGCCATCGAAAGATAAAAGGTACAAAAAGATAAAGATAAAAAAGTATAAAATTAAAAAGGTAGGGCCACAAAGGCCGGCGCCCGCGCCCCGCTGGCGAACTGCACTTTAAATGCCCTCCCCGCTGGCACGATGTATGGAGACGATGTATACAGGATGTCATGGAAATGATTTCTTTCTAAGTTTTGTTACTACAATGGTAGTTATAATTAAACATATTACTTATGAGGTACAATCAAGAGCATGCCGACCTTTACGCATTGGACTTTGTACCATTTTTAAGTTCTATGTCATATGCAAGTGTAAAACTCAACGTGCACCTGACTTGACTGTACCAATATTAAAGATTATTTTTCTCAAATCTGTCGAATTTTTCAAATAGTGTTAACTTATAAAATACTTAGTTTTTAGACAAGTTCGGATAATAGATTTGTGTAGGGTGTGTTCCTGTTGGACCAACTGTGCATAATAGTTGGTCCAACAGGAAATGGTGAATATTTGACATTTTAAATGAAACAACCTGTAGATATCCTCACAATCTGAATAATCCCATACTTGGCTATTGCCGTTTTTGTCACTGATGAAGTAATACCATTGTTTGTGGGACCCCCGATTTGTAACGGGTGACACGGACCACAGATAATCTATTCTTAATCGATTAACGCTTTTTGTCGGTGCCTTTGTATTTTTTTAATCGTATTTTTTATATCGATGTTAAATGGTTTGTGAATTGCAATATTTGTGATATATGAGATTTGATGATAGCCAAAAAGACTGTAACTGGGTTTCTTGCATCATTTCTATTTCCTTGTTTTTGTTTTTTCAAATACTCTATCAAGTATTGCACTATCTCCCTTACTCAGTCGTTCTTGTTTTGTTTTAAGCGGTCATGGTAGAACCCCTGGAAGATATCCCACCACTACTGGGTAGCTTGAAGTTCGCGCAGGTCTGCTTCCAGCACCTTGACGCTTTAGCGACACCTCGGGCGACCGTCCTGTCGCGTTTTTTTAAAATGGTGATAGTTTAAAAGTGTACCTACCTAGCTTATATAACTAATTAAAAAACTTACTGTTTCATCCCATCTCTCGTCCACCCATAATCACTTAGGTAAATTGTGACGAAAAAATATCACATAATTTTTTAGATTGAAAAAGTAAAAATTTTTTTTAATCAAATTTGCCTAATAAACTCTTTCGAATCGTCACAATTTTTTCCTACCACCAGTTCAGACGGCAGATAGAGTATTTTAAAATGGACTTCCTCGACCTTGGAACTTGGAAGTATTATCTCGTGTAAGTATTTATTACTATTTAGATGCTTTTTGTTTTTTTTTACTGTTTTTAAATGAAACAGAAAATATTACGGGACCTGCGCCTGATTAGGTTCGTACTAATCACTTTACCTTGTCTCCAATAACTCATCAAAGTAAATGAATTTTTGGAACAGAATGAAAATTAAATGGCCGATAAATCAGGGTTGGACGAAAAATCATAATTTCCAAAAATGACGTCCGGAAATGGTTTCGAAAAACAAAGCGGCGGTGGCCACGCCCGCCGCGGGTTAGGTGCGCAGGCGCATCCAGTTCCCACGTTTAGTTAGGGTTGATATGATTGAGAAGTTTTTGGGATATTTTCACTTGGGACACGGACGCCAGGTGACCCAACGGAGACGTGCAGAGGAGGGTTATTCTTTCTCATCTAAATATTGAGTCAAGCAGGGGTAGTTAGATAGTATTATATATACCAGCAGCAGAGCTACTTCTATTTAAAAACAAAATTATACTTAAACATGTGTTACAAAAAAAAGTGTATGTAAATAACTTTTATAAGTATATGTCAACATGACTTCACATTATGTTCTTTGCATCTGTGAAGGCCTACTTCCTGAATAAATGATTTCATTTTCATTTTTCATATGCCTTTCCAAGTACCTTAATTTGTCCTAAATTTTTCGTCCAATATGATCACCCTTGCAGGGAGCCGGGTAAGGCTTATGGGCGTCGCTGGTCCTCCTCTCGATTACCGAGTCCTGTGCTTATTATAATTTACCGGTCGCTTTGACAATCACCAGTCTAATGACTGGGACGGACTAATTACTTTTTGTCCCATTATGGGTTTCGACCCCATGGAAATCTGCCGTAAATTAAAGCTCACGTCTTATCGGTTTGTTTTTGTATCAGAGTCAGTTGCAATAAAACGTATACCTACATTAAAAGGTAGGTACGGTGGCCTCGAAGATATGAGGACCATTTTCAAATAAAATCGCTCGCACATCTTGTAAGTGGATTTTTTGTCAGCTCCGCCCTTTTCTTTGTTACCAAACAGGGTTTTTGTTTATTAGAACCACATGTGTCCACTAGGATGTTGGATGTTGCAACCAAAAATCATCCGAACGATGGTCCTGCTTACTTAGAGTGGTAGAGCCCAGCTACTACTATGGACTTAGTAGCTCGTAAATGGGCTGGCTCGACCACAGAATACACAGCCGTACCACATAATATCGACATGAGCTATGATATGCGTGTTTCATACGTTGAGTGAGAGAACCGGAACCCTAATACCGGTCCTGCTTCCTAGTATTTTTGTCACTTTCCTTCCCTGGTCCTTCCTTTTTCATTCTATTAAATGCGGGCAACGCGGTAATAATCAGGATCTTTAAACAAACACACTTTTGCATTTATAATAATTGGTATGGATTATTTTATTACTATCTAACTCTATCTAACACTACTAAATAAAAAATACTCTGCCTTAACACTAGCAACTGAAAATAAAAAAGGAATTCCAATAGACCGTTAATAATAATCATTACACAATAATTACTTCACAATCTGACGACAATGGGCCCTGATCCCTGTGTCATCTTGTCACAAAAACCGCCGGTTCTGACGCATCACGGCCGTTCCGTCATTTTTGACGTATCATCAGAGTTGATGAGGTGTTTTCTCGCTTTGTTTGTGCGGCACACTGTGTGATGCCCCTCACTTATGGCTCGAGTGTGATTCTTGTCAAGGCGGTAGCTTTTTGATGTTCAATTGATTTTTTGGTGATTAATTTTTTTGAATTTTTTTGGAGCATCAAACTCCTTTGTTATTTATTTAACTTTATTGACAACTAGTGTCCTTGGCTTTGCCCGCGTGGACTACGTCTTGGAGTAAACATTAGTAAACACATCGGGACTAACCCACCACACATTCCCACCGCTCTTTCTCCTGTATAGCCAGGATCAACAACGACGACCTCAGATTGACAATAAGCATAGCTTATTGACGTCCCCAGGGGAAAAACTTTAGCTGTCTTGAAACTCATAGCGAATTTAATAAAAAAAAATTGACGGAAATGAAATGAAATGAAATTAATTTATTTGCAGTGAATGTGGTAACAATAATATAGGTCGTAGTATTTCGATATGAGCCATAACATTCAGCCAGCTGGTGGCACGCAAAATTACAAAAAATATAAACAAGCACACAAAAAATACAATGTCATTATAAATAATATTAAATTATGTCAATTTTACAATTTAAATAATCCTTCACTAGCCATCTAAACAAAAGTGTTTTAAATGTTTTTAATTGTAGTTCTATTACCTTCTGCGGTAGTTTGTTATAAATTTTGATACAATTGCAGTAGCAGTTTCTATAAACAAAATGAGTACGTATCTTGGGTAATAAAAGCCTTCCCGGATATCTGGTTGGTATAGTATAGTAGCCGGAGTATCAAGTATTGAAAATACTCAAATCGGAGCAGCCCGTCTGGGGAAGGACCTCCACCTTACAGAAGATCATAGATCAAATAGCATAGCTTAGCATTGGTCTCGGCCATATTGTGTTCCTATGGTGAGTAAGGTCTCCAGAGCGCCACTTTATACGGCGTCGGCAACGCGCGTCGTCGCGGTGTTGCGAGCGTCCATAGGCTCGGGTGACCGCTTACCATCAAGCGTGCTGTATGCTTGTTTGTCATCTTAGTGGTATAAAAAATATCTCTATTGCCAAGGACCACGGTCTATTGAATCACTACATAGTATAAAACAAAGTCGCTTTTTCTGTCCCTATGTCCCTATGTCCCTATGTCCCTTTGTATGCTTAAATCTTTAAAACTACGCAACGGATTTTGATGCGGTTTTTTTTAATTGATAGAGTGATTCAAGGGGAAGGTTTTAAAGTATCATACATTCCAAAATTCCCACGGGAAAGCGGGATACACGCAAACGAAGTTGCGCGGGTTTCGCTAGTAAGTTATATAATACATTACATACTAAGGTGATTTTTTTGTCACCAGCCATATTGAAGGAGGTCAGAGAGTCCATGATAATGATCAACTTTTGCTACAATCGCGAAAAAAAAAATCTGCCGATTCATACATTTTGATCGAATAGGTATGAACATTTTGTATGAAACAGCTGATTTTTTAAATAAAGTAATAGTTAAAGTTGATCATTATCATGGGCACTCTGACCTTCAATATGGCTGGTGACTAAAAAATCACCATGTGTAACACACATTGCCGGAAAGTTCTTCTTTCCAAGCAACGAGGAATTTTGGACGAGAAAATATCCCGTATTTAGGTACTATGTTTTTTTTTTCTCCAAAAACAACAGCCCCTTCAACACGTCACGTACGACATGTGTTATTTTAAAATCGAGTGATTTTTTTTTCTATAAAAAAAGAACTTAACGCCTTTTGTGTTTCAATCCAATTTTCCCGTGAGTTCCAAAACGATGACATTGCTAATATATTACGGCTCATCTTAACAAAAAATATACTCAAATTGTATCTGTATTGCATTGATGTAAGGTTCAAAGTCCTTTGTTAAATGTTCAGCAAAGTCAAAGTCACCAAGCAAGGTACAGTTATCAAAAAAGTCCACATACGTTTGACAAAAAAGGGATGGCATTTTAATTTTGCATGAAATGACTTTTTCGAGTTTGTCAAGAAGTCCTTTTGAATGTTGTAAGGACCTTAAATCCGGTGACGTAGGTACTTCTTGTTTTTTTTTTATAAACACTCCTGCGACATGACAATACCCTTAGATAAACATGCTATGCTAACCCTTTAAAACAACTTCTTATTTTGTAACTTTATTAGATAATTCTCCTCAAGAATAAGTGACAAAACAGAGGGAGCAGAGGGCATGCGAAATTTATTTATTTTTAGGTCCGTTTCGTTCATTTTTAGATCCAGGCAACCATGATAGTGTCCATACGAAACAACGAAAGACGTAGTCCTGTCAAAAAAGACATTACTAGTAATCTAGTTAGAATAAAGTTCGAAATTGGTTAAAATTCAACGAAACGTCTGTTCGAATTTTCGGAATTTCGTTCTATGAGGCAATTTTTACCAAAAAATTGCCTCATTACCACGTGTTAGATATTAACCACAGATTACTATAGTTATGTTTGAACTGCATGCTAGTGGGGGTCAATGTATTGGAAAATATGACAAGCTTCACATAACAAATAACTAATACATGACAAAATATAAAATCGATGGAAGATATTATTAATAAAAATAAATGCCAAGTCATTGTTTGGCAATTTGGCACCAAATCACGCCAAAATTGATTGAGATTGTGCCCGGGCAGATGTTACGCGTTTTACTCAATTGTGTTTGGTGTTAAATATAAAAGATGTCGCTATTGATTATGGCATTCGTGAATTTCTGCACTTCCCAATGGTTGTACTGGTAGAGAATGCAACTTAGCATTCAGTCCGCCTATTGTAGCAGTACTTGTATTGTGGTCAATAAAGTTAAATAAATAAATATGAAAATGCCACTAAACTTGGCTGAATTTATTATGAATCTAAGTTATAGTTCTTTAGATACCTATCTGCAAGTAGGTACAGATAAATAGCTTTGGGTAGGTACGTAAGTAGGTAATGAGTAGGCAAAAAAGTCAAGTTACAAGTCAAATATTTTTATTCAAAACAGGTAATCCTATTAGGTACCTATCCTGGAGGGCTACTACAAAACGTAAATCCGATATTTCGGCCGAAGTATCGGAAGAATTTTAACCTTGAAATACAAGGTATTTCATGGTTATTTTAGTACCTAATTCCTTGAATTCTATCCATGAAATACCTTGTACTTTATGGTTATTTTAGTAGTTCATTGAATATACCTATATATAATCATGAAATAACTTGTATTTTCCGGTTAAAATTCTTCACGTTTCGTAGTAGCCCTCCTGACAGTAATTCCTATTGGAATTTATTACCTAGGTAAGATTCTTATCGCACACCAATTTTTCATTATGTAGTCTTATAGGTACTATATACACATAATATGTGTATATAGTATAAGACTACCTACTAGGTACTTAGGTAGGTAGGTAAGGTATGCACATTGTAAGAGTACATAAGTAGGTACTTGTAAGACTAGGTACTTAAGATCTATTTTAAAAATAACAGCAAAAACTGTAAACAAGGTAAATTAATTAGTAATAATTTCAGCTGACTGTTACTACGTAGGTAGGAATTAGTAAGTGAGTAGGTAGGTACGTACATACTTAGGTAACTTTACCATTTAGATTCTTATTTGAAAAAAAAAAATGTTTTTCTTATTAGTGTGAAAAAATTAGGTAGCATAATAAGAAGGTTACCCGTAGTAGGTACCTATCTACCTACTCTACTAGTAAACGTCAATCTATAGGTTACCTACATAATACATAACTATTATTTTTGCTATTTTGTTACATTTTTTCTTATTGACAAGTCACGTACCTATTTACCTACACATCTTTTACCTTACGGTAGGTAAGAAATGTGTCCTGTGATCATGATAAATACCATAATTAAAGTTAGAGATAGGTCTATACTCTATCTTTAATTAAGGTTTTATCAGGAAACAGGCAGACTATGAATAGAATAGAAAATATGAACCTGATTTAACCTATTTTACACCTACAAGTAAAAATATTAAACATTTTTCAAATAAATAAAAATAAAAAAATAAAAAAAAAAACAACGTAAAAATTGCCTGTTAAAAATTTGACTACATTATAAAAGCTAATTCTAATTTCAAATGCGTTAAACTCTATACAATACAAACGTAGACAGCCAACCACGTGACCGTAGGGCGTTGACCTTACATTTGTCCCGTTGTCACCCGATGTCATTGGGTGCGTGCGACGCGCGCAATTGGTGGAGAGTGTCGCGGGCGGCTGTGCGACATCGCCTATTGGCTGCTTTTGTCACTAAATGGGCGGGGCCTGAAGTATTCCAAGTTTAAAAAATTCGTAGATACCTACAACTATACAGGTTGTTTTTCGTTAAGTCCTGGAATGGTTTAATAATAATACCATTCGTGTTGTCGTTTTAAGTACACCTTATTACTTTAATTTATGTTATTTTAATTTGTAAACTTTATGTACTCTGCGTAAGTAAAATGACACATTAAATTATGGTTGTAACTGTCAAGCTAAGAACGAAAAAAGAGACAGATGTGCAACTCACTGTCAGTCTTGTAGACTAAAGGAAGGTCCTTTTTACAAAAGACTTTTCGCTTGATTAGGTAGGTAGGTACCAATACGTACCTTTTAAGTGGTTAAGGTAGGAGTGTGTAAAAATAAAAAAAATAATGTTAGGTTCACACACAGTCGTTTTCATAGGTTCTTAAATTCCAGTTACCTACCTTATTTGCCAAATGAATTATTGTCAATTTATTTAACCAATATATAATTAGAACTTAAATTAAAAGAACCTGTTAAAGCGGTTAATGAATTATTGTCAATTTATTTAATCGATCGGGTAGGCTAACTAAAAGTCATACCCAATCCAATACACTTGTGAAAAAGTTAAACGACCGTTAACAATTAACCTTTATACCTTAACTTGTTAATCTAAAACATCCTTTGTACAGATAGGTATCTCTTGATTTTTACCCTATTTGCCAGATTAATTGTCAATGTAGGTATTTAACCGATAAAATAACTAGAACTTAAATCAAAAGAAGTTGTTAAAGCGGCTACTAAACGTCCGTTAAAACTTGACCTATGTAACACATGTTAATCTAAAACACCCTTTTTACCAGATGTCTCTAGATTTTTCTCATGTCGCGGGTGTGTCGCGGCGGCGCGGGACGCGGCAGTATTGATCGGTGAACTCCCCCCTCCGGGCCCGCGCCCGCCGACACCTCGCGACGCCACGAAAAATTGGTCGCAAATATTTTTCAAAATTTAGAACATTGTCAATTTTCTTTTTTTATATTTTGCCAGTATGTTTCTTTTTTCTCAATGAAATAGTGTTGTAGACATCAGTCTGGAAAAAAATTATCCTTTTTTATTTTTATAAAATAAAAATAAAAACTTTTTGCACTCTTAACACGTGACGTATTTAAAAATTTAAAACTATTATTTTGATAATAATCTCATTGAATGTTTCTTGATTTCGAATTACTTAAGTTTTATTATGCGTCTCGGGTAATTATCTACTATAGGTAATTAGGTTCCTACCTATAAATAAGTAAGTACTAAGTACCTATGTCATGCGCTGACCTATGTAGGTAAGCTATACAGGGTTATTGGTAACTAACGCAAAACCTCTTAAAAGCAGCTTAGGTTACCTACATGAAAACGAACAGTATTTACCTATAATGGGACCAAGTTCGAAATCACGAAAAAAAAAATCAGCTGTTCCATAGAAAATATCCATACCTACTCGACAAAATGTATGGAACAGCAGCTGATTTTTAGGGTTCCGTAGTAAACTACAAGGAACCCTTATAGTTTCGCCATGTCCGTCTGTCCGTCTGTCCGTAGGTACCTAAGCTGCCTTTAAGAGATTTTGCGTTAGTTACCAATAACCCTGTATACCTATCTGCCTGGCTATTAAAAATAAGTAGGTACCTACCTACCTAAAGCTGTCTTCTTGCTTTTTATTAGGTAGGTACCTTCCTACTTAGGTAATTATATTTTTTATTTCTTCTTTATTTTTTGTTTAATAGGTATTCTACTGTTTACGTTACATTACATCGCTACCTACCTAAATATAAGTAGGTAGGTAGGTGATAGCAGGACCATCTTTAGGATGATATTTGGTTGCAACATCCAACATCCTAGTGGACACATGTGGCTCTAATAAACAAAAACCCTGTTTGGTAACAAAGAAAAGGACGGAGCTGACAAAAAATCCGCTTACAAGATGTGCAAGCGATTTTATTCAAAAATGGTCCTCCTATCTTCGAGGCCACCGTACCTACGTATATTTATATACATATAGGTACTCATTATTATATCTTTTCACCCTTCAAATTGGATTATAGATCATACATAGGCATACAAAATCTCGTGCTTCAAGGCGCATTATGGTCCGCATCCGCCCCGACTGTTAACAACTGAAGTGGTTTAACCGAGTCACTACATAAGTAACAAAATACACTGACTCCAGTCTCAGATGATGAAAATTGAATTGGTATTGAATAGATTATGTACAGTCACCATAAATATGTAATCACTTTAGCACCTTGTCACTATAACATTGTAGACATGTTCACTCTCAGACCAAATAAAAAGGATAGACGGAACGCTGCGAACGGCAAAGTGAGGCGATTAAAAATACGCCTCGCCGTATACATACATACACAATTACACACGTACGTACAACGTAACTACGCCTTGCCTTGTCTTTTAGAAATCATCAAATTACTTGTGAAAATGCCAATTTGTGTTGTAAAAAGGTGTAAGAGTCTTCAAAGGATAAAAAGCATAATGGAATCACATTTCACACGTAAGTGATTTGGAAACCAATATTTTTCATTAAATCAAATTAAAATTTTGTTACACATGTTTACAAAACAACCCTCATTTCTCTGTTCGCACAGTGATGTCTATCTTTTTTTATTTGGTCTTAGTGTTCACTCAAATGTCTTATGACATTGTTATGATACACGAAAGTGAGGTGCTAAAGTGATTACATACTTATGGAGGTGACTTTACCTAGCCAATTAATTTTCTTTGTGCTGTTGTATGTATATTGCAAATATAGTATATTCTACTTATCTTCTATTCTAGCCTACATTACCCTGGCAGCCTGTATAATAAAGAAAAATAGCCATTGTGGCAAACAAAAAAAAAAAAACGTGTGTATGTATTTATATACAACACTACCTACACACGTTTCTTATTTTTTGTTGTTGTTGTAACCTCTAACATCGAGTACCTACGTAATTCCTCTAATTATTGTTTTTTTTTATAATGGTCATTTAATAATGCACTAACTATTTACGAGAGCACTACTGTATTATCGACATTCAGTATCGAGTTTTATGTCACATCACTAATTGTGTATCAAAATGAGAAAATAAATGATATTCAATCTTAACACGATAGTAATTAGGTTGATTAATGGAAAAACATTGGCTATTGAAATGAAACTTAGGCAGCTTATTACACCGTAGCGCAATTTAGAAAAACAAAGTACCTAGGTAGACAAGTACCTTCTTATTGCATATTTATTAAAAAAGTGATAATTATAGCTCTTTCACTTCTCTATCCATAATTTCTATTCTATAGACTTGAGATAACGCTATTATTGAAAAGTTTTTTTAATATATTTTATTGTAAGTCTATTATAAAAGTCTATTATAATTATCTTAAAAGGCCAAAATTGCACTGCAAGTGGAGTGTTATGGTATGCCTATGTCCAGCAATAGACTTAATTAAAACCCCTATTGTTTGTAATGCTGACAGCACGGGCGCTATATACCTGTTAGTACCTAAGGAGCCCTAAGTAACAAAACTCTTGCTTGACAGAGTTCTTTCAATTAACTTTTAAATTCAAGGCATAGAGTTTAAATTAGACTCATATTTTAACAGCTACGAGTTAGCTTGACGTGCTGTCAACTGTGTTCTACGTTGACCATAAAAAACGTTAATCAAATTTTGCTTCGGTGTGACACGCATCCTTCAGCGAAGAGACAAGACTCGAACCATAAAAAGCGATCAATAAACCCGATTGGTTCGAGTCTAAGTCGAGACAGTGGCGACGCAGCGGCGGAGTGCGGAACTAACCGCGTTAGCCTCCCGATTTATTACACGAATTTATAGCGATTAAATGAAAAATTACTTACAATTAAGTTTTTTTTTCTTAAACTCGTATTGGATATAATAAAATCATAGTAATTTATATTTAGAATCCCAGTAGCTACACATCACTACATAGTATAAAACAAAGTCGCTTTTTCTGTCCCTATGTCCCTATGTCCCTATGTCCCTTTGTATGCTTAAATCTTTAAAACTACGCAACGGATTTTGATGCGGTTTTTTTTAATTGATAGAGTGATTCAAGGGGAAGGTTTTAAAGTATCATACATTCCAAAATTCCCACGGGAAAGCGGGATACACGCAAACGAAGTTGCGCGGGTTTCGCTAGTAATTAATATATTTCATTTTATTTGTTATATTTTCTTATACTTATTATTACTCTCTAAGCTTACACTGTGATTCGGTCGCCGCGCTCAAAGCCCGCGATAAAAGCTATGCAATAGCTTAAAAAAGACAACTAAATAAAGGATATTATGCCGCTGTCTTTCGTACGATGAGTGAGAGAGCCGGAATCCTAGGGAGTAGGAAGCAGGGCGAGTATTAATATCCATCCTGCTTCCTACATACCTTTTTCATTTTCCTTCCCTCATCCTACCTTTTACATTCCTTCTTAGGTGGGCAACGCATCTAAGAAGGAAGTAGTCGTGTCCATAGGCAGCGGTGCGGTGATTGCTTGGTTAATAAAATCTGTACTTTCCATAAAAAAAGAAACAAATAAATAAAAAATATTCCGTCTCACTCACACATCCAAGCCCAACAATACGTTATTAACAATATCAGCAGATGCATCCGCCACCTGAGCGGAACACTCGCGTGGCGTCACTAAATCATAATATAACAGTTAATGATTCGATAAAAATTGATAAAATACACAGTACTGGCCGAAAATAATCATAAAATTGTGACAAAATATCGTCGATTCAAAATCTAAATTTCACGACAAATTGAATTACTGACCGAAAATAATTTTTTACAATTCCAAATTTAAATTTTCGATTGTCTCATCGAGTACATCTAGGTACATGTATGAGGGCGACGACGTACAGTCAGGAGCACATTGAGCTTTACACTTACAGTACAATTTTGGCTCTTATGACATAGAATGACTTCTATGTCATAAGAGCCATCATATACAATCGAAGTTTCATTGGCATGACAATTTTTGCTCTGCTTTTTTACAGCATGCCATGCACAGCCTAGCCGTTTACAAAATAAATAGAAAACCGGCCAAGTGCGAGTCAGACTCGCTCACCGAGGGTTCCGTACAAACCTGTAGTATAGGTATATAAGTAAAAAAATATTTTTATTATAGGTATTGATGTAACCAAAAATGTATGCTTTTCGCAATTTTTCCTTTATCTTGATTTGTTTGTACTATATTTTAAGATTCTGAGTTTACGGGAAGTACCCTGTAGGTTTTGAGTCGAAAATGCGTCGTGTCGTCTAAAAAGTAAATTCATTATTATCAAATGAAAAAAAAAAAACATTTGATTTGGCTCTATCACTCTATTTACTTGTGGTATATAGAGCTACATATTTGTCATTTGTTCATATTCAAAATTCAATATTGAATGTAACTTTTTTTTTGCTTCCACACAGCACACTCCATTTACAAGTTCAATTCACAATAATTTCAATAGGTGATAAGTTCTTAGCAACTTGAATACAATTCTTATGAGATGTATTTTATCTTGTCATATTACAATTTTATTATTAACTAATTAATTAATTCGGTACCTAAAGAAAACTGTTCAATTTAAATAATTGTGTCAAGTAAGTAGGTAAATTTTATCATCATTTGAAGAAATCACAAGAACTTGCTCATCTTTAATGAACTAAGTACCAAACATTAATCATTATCCCGTCATTCGACAGCACAATATAAATTATAAACGGAAATAATAAAAAAAACGACATTGAAAAACTATTAAGCTTGAAAATTGAACAATCCTTGCCTTTTATCATATCGACAACATGCCGCGAATGAGAATGAGAATGTATCCCCTTCGACAAAGGGATCCGTTAGGCGCATTAATATTACAACATATACAACACTATTCCCCGATCTATTTCCCTTTTTTCGGGGCTGACAACACCGAAAATTTCGATTGTCACGCCTCGTTCATCGGCAGCGCGGGAAAATAAACGAGAGTTCTTTTTTTTTCGAACGCTCGAAAAAAAGTTTATTTAAGTTTGGAACATGCGTTCCGTTATAGATCGTTTTTTAATTGTACGACACGACATACGATGTGGTAATATAACACATATCATCTATCTATATATATAAAAGGAGAAGCTGACTGACTGACTGACATATCAACGCAGGGCCTAAACTAAGGGTTAGAAACTTGAAATTTTGCACAGGGGTTCCTTCCTTTTATAACGTAGGGGAGCACTAAGAAAGGATTTTTCAAAATTCCCACGGGAAAGCCAGATATACGCGAAAGAAGTTGCGAGGGATTTACTAGTCTAGAATAAAAGTTGTAGAATTTTGTAGTTGCATTTTAATCTTAACTCCATATTAAGTTTTAAGTAATCTCTTTTTTTCTCGTATAACGTTAAAATATTTCTGTACAACCTACTGTAGTTTGAATGTACGTACAATTGGAATTTTAAAGATGAGTTACAAATGAATTAGTACTTTATAAAATTAATAGTATCTAGTAATATTCCTGAATTACCTACTCAATGTCACCTAACAAACAATGTCGCACAAAGAAAAAAGTGTCGTGTAGTTTACAATACTTATTATCCTCGATTAATCATCATTATCCTATCAAAGCTATATTTACAAGAAATAACAACAAGATCAAAAGACTAATTATGTCGTGTAGTTCATTGGTCGTGTCGTGTAGTATAAAATTATATCCTCAATTAATCGAAGGATGCGTTCCTATCAACGCTTTATTTACAAGACTTAACAAGATCAAAATACTAATTAGGTATGTCGTGTAGTTCATTGGTCGTGTCGTATAGTTCATTGGTCGTGTCGTGTAGTATAAAATTATATCCTCGATTAATCGAAGGACGCGTTCCTATCAACGCTTTATTTACATCAACCTTTTTTGTTTCGTTTTGTCATCGAAACACCGGACATAATCGAATTTTTGACAAACAATATGGGATGAAATTGGTTCTTTTATCGATGTTCCTTTTATGGTGAGGAGTAAATTATTGTTTGTTCCTCTGTATAGTTTGTTTTTTTATTATATTTTTATTTTGGTACCGTTCAGCATTACGTAAGTATTTGTGTTATTGTTATTTTATTTAGAAGTTTGAGTCCTTCTTATGTCTAGTATCTTTCCCATTAAATTAATTATTGTACTTACTTATAAGATAATTTATTGTACATTTTCCCCAGGACATTATACCTATTATGTCATACGGCATACAACATTAAAAGCGGGCCACATTCTGGAAAGTGGTTACCGCCGTCTGCGTCTGGTGATGCTGATGTTCTATCAGCATCACCAGAGAGATGCTATCAATGCGTTACCAGCTTCAAGTAGAGTAGTAGATTAATTTATACAAATCATTTATTACTGTATACTCTGACAAGAGTACCTATTCTCTGAATAAAAGTTTTGAATTTTCGATTTTTTTTCGAGGAAGGTAAGAATAAGGAAAAAGTGTTAGGAAAAGAGTTAGGCTTCTGGATATCACCTTTACCGAACGCATTACTGTTTCACGCCGATATTCTGTGAGAGGGAAATACTTGTCATAAGTAATATAGGTATATTCCATTATCAAAACAACCACAAGAGTTTCGTAACACAGAAGTCTTTAGGCGACTCACACATCCTTGAAAAGGCCCAAAACGCCCGTGGCCGTCACAACGCACATAATTACAGAGATCATATTTACGAATGTAAATGCGGCTGAGTGTACCCCATCATAAATCATGTTGCGGTCATCTGCCGCCCGCGGCGCTGCCGACGCGGCCAAACTCGCGACCAACGTAAAAAGACCTTTCTAACACTCGACTATCTTCCATTTACATACAAACATTCGTATTGAAGAGGGACGTGGCAGGTCTACTTATATAGGTCGCGTTACAAATGTGTATCAACGGAATATTGTGAGGTTCGTTTTTTTAAATCCTGACAGATGTACGATGTTGCCATGTGTGTGATACGGATTTATATTACGAGGCGCTTAGCCGACTGACAGTCGCGATTGTCTATTGTCAGTCATTGTCTATGCCTCTGTCATTATGGCATGGAAGAATGAACGCTTTTGATTGGAGCACATTCCCGCATTTATATTCCAATGACGCCCTAAAGAATGTCGATGGCGTTGTTGCATATACCTAAATGAATTTATTAATTTCATGTGCTTCACAATGCGGGGCAGGCCTTTTTCGGCCCGACGCGGTATTTCAGCTGGTACGGACGAACAAAACTATGTCCTCGATGATGCGGAACGGTTATCTCAGGTGATAACTAAACAACAGAGCTGATAAGCTGGAATATTGCAGGAATTTGGGGTTTGAACCACTGACCAACTGACAGATCGAAAAGACTCAAAAACCACAACCTCATATCAGATCGCCAAAATTGCAAATGACAAAGGTCGATGGAAACAATTTCATCCATTCCTGAATGGATTCCCACCATGGCCTCTGGCCACGAACTTCAGACATGAAGGACTGACCATAGACAGAGAAGTGCGACCCCGCGACAAAGCGTTCGTTCTGGATTTACGACCTTTTGCTAAGCTATACCCACATAATAATAGTGTTCTAAACAAAATAATTACCTCCTTAGATACTTTATAATATTACCAACCATGTAATTACAATACGGTATGTCGTCACGTAGTGTTTTGGGACTAACACGATCAGATACTGATTGAACGTGCACACTTTATAATTGAATTCAATATCTTACTAATTTATAGCGTCTTCACTAACAGTCGAAGATACCATCTTAGACCCTGTACTTAAAAATTTACAATATGCGCGTTGGCATCGCGTTTCCTGCTACATTGACCTTTTTGTATGTTAGGCTTTAAGTTGAAATGATTGCAACTCAGTAATGGATAATAACATGTGACTAAAACACGCTGCGAATTCGTCCCTTCTGGATATTGTGTTAGGCCTTCGTAAGTTATTATCTGTTATGGAAATATATATCCTAACAATACACAATAGAGTGTATTATTCATTGAAGTTTAGGTCGACTTAATATCCATTGAAGTTTAAAGTGGATTTTTTCTACTTTTTAATCCAAAAAAAAAGAACTTTGGAACGAACTTCGCTCAGCTCTGTTCAATTCATAAAACGGTATGAAAACTATTTATTGTATATTATAATGACATAGTATAAAGTTCGATTTATTATTAAAATACAATCGCAACAATACAAAACCTTTCTGATTTTAAAAATGATACAGTGCCACAAACTTATCTGTGGTAGTGGCCAAAACTAGAACTAATGATACCTTGAATACCTTGTCAAATTATTTTCAACTAGCGAAACCCGCGCAACTTCGTTTGCGTGTATCCCGCTTTCCCGTGGGAATTTTTAAATTTTTCTCTCCGTAAGGACCATCCTTGTACTTCAAGGAATATTCTAAAAAAAAAGTCAGCCAAATCGGCAAGCCGTTTTCATGTTATGTCGTGACAACGGAAAACGGGTTTCATTTTTATATATACTAGCTGACCCGGCAAACTTTGTTTTGCCTTAGAGGCACTACCCTACCCTACCCCTACCATACCCCACCCCTACCCTACCCCTACCCTACCCCTACCCTACCCCTACCCCTACCCCTACCCTACCCCTACCCTACCCCTACCCTACCCCTACCCTACCCCTACCCTACCCCTACCCTACCCCTACCCTACCCCTACCCTACCCCTACCCTACCCCTACCCTACCCCTACCCTACCCCTACCCTACCCCTACCCTACCCCTACCCTACCCCTACCCTACCCCTACCTTACCCCTACCCTACCCCTACCCTACCCCTACCCTACCCCTACCCTACCCCTACCCTACCCCTACCCTACCCCTACCCTACCCCTACCCTACCCCTACCCTACCCCTACCCTACCCCTACCCTACCCCTACCCTACCCCTACCCTACCCCTACCCTACCCCTACCCTACCCCTACCCTACCCCTACCCTACCCCTACCCTACCCCTACCCTACCCCTACCCTACCCCTACCCAACCCCTACCCTACCCCTTTTCTTAATATTTTTTTCCGTAAGAACCTTGTACAGAGTATTAGAAAACTACAAAAAAAAAATCAGCCAAATCGGTCAAGCCGTTTTCATGTTATGTCGTGACAACGGAAAACGGGTTTCATTTTTATATATATAGATAGATAGATTACACAGATAAGTTTCTAGCACTGTTTTTTTGTAGCACTGCTTCTGGCGTTTTTTTTTTCTTTTACGGCTCTAAATATGAGGGTCTTTTGGCAAGTTATTAATGAATTTTAGTTTTGCAACTATTCTATAGTGTTGTGTAATGCAGACAACTTCATTTAAACTGAACGAGCGTACGTCAAACTAAAGTTTGCAACTCTGACCCTCCCAAATGTGCTCTTGTTTTAACGTGAAATTACATTTACTGGATGCGAATGGAATATCAGAAAAATTAAGTAAGTATAAGTATATATAGCTTATGGTACTTATGTCTTATTGAAAAAAATAATATTAGTTCCAATAGTTTTTTTTTCTTCACCTCTGGGACGAGATAAGTTTCACTTATATCTGATTTGTAACTTTCTGGCTTTTTTCCAATTTGTGGGCGACATTATTAATAAATCCGTGGTTAGTTGATGATAAACGAAAGAAGAAATTGACAAGTCAAGATTTTCTTTCGTCTATCATCAACATCATTGTTAACAGCTTCGCTTGTTTGGGTGTGACTTTCTCGCTTTTTCAGGATTTACAAAAGTATCATGAGCAGTGACACTTCCAGTGATACATAAACAGTTAACCCTTCAAATGAGACCCTGCTAATAAAGCCAACAATTTAGCCATGCAGTCTTTTTTATTTGCCTCAATCAAATTCTCAGAGGGGCCGATTATTGAGCGTTCGCTCAGTCGCGCGACCGAGCGGCAAACAAAATGGCGGGCGCTTGAGATTTTTTTTAATTGACAAACAGGGAGGATATGGGTGTGGTCAGATTGTATCGTTGCGTTGGAGATTAAATGTCATTGAAGATGTAAGTAGAATGTTTATTTGGTTAGGTTAGGTTAGGTTATCACTTATACAATGTGTAAACTCTTATATACCTACTATTACATGTGTGTGTAGGTACTCTAATGGATTTGGATTGATGAATTTGGTTGTGGTATAGGTAGAGGTATTACTTAAACCGCAAAGAAAAGAAAAAATATTTTTATAAAAATGTACCTACCTACCTACCGTTACAATAAAAATTAAATTCTAGCGAGCAAAGACGCTGGGGTGCATCTTGATTTTTTGAGATTATCATTCGGATATCTTATTTGTAACTAGCGAAACCCGCGCAACTTCGTTTGCGTGTATCCCGCTTTCCCGTGGGAATTTTGGAATGTATTATACATAAAAACCTTCCTCTTGAATCACTCTATCTATTTAAAAAAACCGCATCAAAATCCGTTGCGTAATTTTAAAGATTTAAGCATACAAAGGGACATACGGACATAGGGACAGAGAAAGCGACTTTGTTTTATACTATGTAGTGATATTTACAAGTTTTTTTTTCTATAGTTTGGCTACCAATAGGTAGTTTTCAAAGCAAACCAATAGTTTGTTTCATTATAAAATAGTAACTAGTATTTCCGCCCGCGTGGTCAAGGGAAAATGTCAATAATTTTTCCCATGGGAATCTCTTTATCCTGTGGGGAAAAAAGTAGCCTATGTCACTCTCCAGACTTTAAACTATCCCTAATAAAAAAATCATATCAATCCGTTCATTACTTTCGACGTGAAGGACAAACAAACAAACACTTTCACATTTATAATATTAGTATGGAAGTATGAATATTTGTACCTAAGTATTAGTATTTTCTCATCAACTTTAACAATTAACACAATATCCGTATCAATACAACATCGCCTATCTAAAACCACAGTACTAAAGCGTAAAATCACGGTGCCAGGCCAATTTGTGGCACAATAAAGCAATTTGTCGTACAATACGACAAGGCGCGACGTCCCGCGACACTTGATTAATTGCCGGCGCCTGTCGCGATGTCGCCATGTCGCTCCGACACTAGGGCGCGTGTGAAACGAGCCTTATGGTGGTAATGACACATTTATTGATTATGTATGTTAGTTTAATGTTTTTTATTTATAATTATTTTATTTGTTAATTACAGGACACTTTCGTGTCAACTCGTGAACGGATGCCGCGCCGGGGACCGGTCAGCTCACTCTTGCCAGTCAGTAAGTTTTGACCTATTGATTTTCATATAATATGTATTTTTTTCTTATAGACCGTTTATTACACACTATTGTCTATGACAATTCCGTGTATTTGCGATTGTAATACTTGGTAAAAAAAAATGCTAAATGACAAAAAAGGCCGTAACTTATTTCTTTCGTGTCTTTTACCGGTGACCATTACGCTATCTCCGAAATGGTGGTGGTTTATTTATATTAATTTATTGAAGTACTTATTTTATTTTACAACTTGTAAATGACCAGAACTTGTTCCTGTGAAAGCCTAGTCTCTGTACAAATTATTTGAATTTGAGCAATATTTACCACTCAACTAATTTATATCAAAATGCCTGTATGAACATTACGACCGACGACTGTTCGGTAGATATAATTGTATGTAACTTGGTGATTTTATATTCCTTTCAGTCTCACTTCAATTTATTCGATAATAAATCACCACTTTAAAATTACTCTGTAACTATATGATTAATAACTTTATTAATTGAATAATAAACATTAAAAACAAAAGTGTTGTAATTTTCGAACGACGCGTACTGTGTTGACGCATTCATCCTTGGTATAGGGTTGTCAAACTGTTTTTTTTTTAATATTTATCATTCACTTGCCCAGCTCCAATAATTTTTGGTCAGGGTAGGTGCGGAAGTATCACCAGTGCCCGCGACCCCGCCACGTGAAGGCGGAGAAGGTGGCAGACAGTCAGGTTTTTAGTCGGTATCCCTCATTGGCTAGAGAAGTGAGCCCGACAGACCCCCGTCGCTTCCCCAAGTGGCGGGACATGCAGTAATGCATTTTCCTGACTTAAAACAAAAAAAAAGGGTAGTAGGTGCGCATAATAATATATTGAAGGATCGACTGACCGAAATATTGTATAACAATATTTTATATTTTTTTAAATATTATGTATTGTTACATAAAATATTTTGTTCAGTTTCCCTATAAACAAAAATAATTAATACTGGACGAATGACTACTTAAGCAAGTCATTTTTGGTAAATAAAAAACAATAACTAGGTACCTAATTATTTCTTTCTTTCTTTTCTTCTACTATTGCTTACTATTTAGCATACAACAGCAAACATACAAACAATGTAAATATCTAGTACACTCTAAAATGTAAAGTTAGGTCCTTTGCATTATACACAATATCTTAATATGAAAAACTATCGGATAAATCTGGATACCGGTTCTTCAATCCCACTAATTTAAAACAAAAGCAGTCCATCTCCCGGATTTCCTGGCACCAGACAGCCCTATCAGTCACCTGTTATCGATGTAATTATGTAAATTCGCGGAAAATTGCCGTATTCCGAGGGACGTAATTGTTTCAACGACGATGCCAACAGTTGCCACTAACAAATGTATCAAAAGAGATGGGAATATACGATGTATATTCCTTGATACTATTAATATATGTATTACTCTGTTACCCGCAGCTCCGCCCGCGTGATCAAGGGAAAATGTCAATAATTTTTCCCATGGTAATTATTTTATCCCGTGGGAAGTAGCCTATGTCACTCACCAGACCTTAAACTATCCCCAATAAAAAAATCATATCAATCCGTTCATTACTTTCGACGTGAAGGGAGGACAAATAAACACACTTTCCCATTTATAATATTAGTATGGATATAAATTCGAAAGTTTTGTAAGTATAGATAATTGTTACTCTTTTACGTAAAAAACGGCCAGACAGATTTTCTTAAAATTTGGTACACTATCTGTGTACGCATTCCGTTTACCAAAATACCTTAGGTACAAACTGTTGACTGAAAAAATTTCAGTTAACAATTTACCAAATAAGCAAATATGTTTTATATAACATGGATCCAGAATATCGCAAAGAAAATGATTCGATTTTGTTATATTAAACTCAATAGATACTTATCGCATTAATTAACTGCCGACAAACTGTTACACAGTCTGACAGAAAATGTATTTTGAACACGTTTGTAATATTTCTGAAAAAAAATATATAAAAATAGATTCCGCGCCCTCTGGTGAAAGTTAGGTCTCTATTAGCAACTGCGCCACCGGTCTATCAAAAAAAGAAGATATTCGGACCATATTAACATTAAAAGTATTAAAACGCCCTTTGATTTTGTGACCTTGCTCTTGAAAAAATACAATATTTCAGCCATAAGATAATTAAGGATGAATATTAGATGGAGACTATCACCTTTTTCTTGCAAATGTCAAAAGTAAAACAAGCTTCAATGGCGATCAATAATATGTATCATTTAAGTACATATTAAAATATAAAAATTGAATTAAAACACAATAAATACAATATTACCATCTGCTCATACGCACGCGACAACCGACCGCAACGCCCGAAATAAATTACACTAAGATGCATGCATAATGTTGGATACAATGTTTTTTGCGAATTTGTCGCGTTTCGTCGACAGTTTTTTGGTAAACAACATTTTTCATAGAATTCGTCGCTGTTCGTGAAACGCGACCAATTTGCGCGCAAGACAGTCATATCTGTAATTGATTAATACATAGTGAGACCATTTATGAATGTATGTAAATTATGGATGTGTCTGCGTTCTTGATGTGTAAATAAATTAATCAATAAAAATAAATAAATCGATTGAAGGGCTTTTCGAATTTTAAGTCCAAAATATTATTTAGATATCGGCAAAACAAAATTGTGAACCCAGCTTTAAAATCGTCCACAAACCACTAATGGCGAATTGGTAACCGCAATGGACGTGAAACTCACGCTAATTTACGTCATTCACTCGAATTACACTCGATAATTCGGAACATTGTCGACTCATATTAAGATCACGCAAACCGAGCGTGACTTTTATTATGAGTATTAACAAAACTGTTGATTTTGTAATTGCATGTACGTAAAAAGACGATACAATGTCATGCACGTGGCATATACATACGAAATACATTCGAAATTTTACTTGGAATTGAAAACATTCGTTCATTTGTTGAACGAATGATTGAACGATTATATACCTTTGCATTTAGGTATCATAATCAACCCCTACTTATGCTTCAAGCGTTGGGTTAAAAGTATTTAAAAAAACACGTCCACACTGCTCTATTGTGAATTAGTGGAGAATAGTACTTTCAAACCAATTGCAGATTACTGACTTGGCTTAATGAAATTGCTGGGTCTGTCTGACAGTTTAAAATGCACTCCTAATTGACATTTCAAGAGCTGTATCAATTTTACTTATTTCTCATCATCTAAGCCTACTGACTCACTACTTACTAGTTTTTTTTACTAAACATAGGATTTCAGAGAACCAATCCCGATCCTGAATCACCCGCATCCATTATTTTTATAGATAAATTAAAATAAAACAATTTTAAACTTGTAAAGTCGGAAACAAACAAACTGAATCTGCACTTTACATCATAAGTACCTATAAAAATAATAAATTTAATGATACGCACAAAAACGTCCGCCATTTTGGTTAAAAAACATTCTTTGTCGTACATATACAGGGTGCACCCATAGTAATTAACCCTTCGGTGCCCTTTGTTAACCCTTTCGTATTCATTGTCAACTGTCACTCAAAGAACTGAATGGAAGTGGGTGTATGGGTTTTTATAGTAGAATAGGGTTGTGAGTGGCTAATAACAAGGTTTTGAGGACCTTTTTAACTATGTGATTGAGTACGTAATATAAATAAAAATAGTCAAAGTCAATTGTTTCTTCTTAGTACAAATTTTTTGTCTGAAACTGGTGACAGGAAAAGAAAAAATGATTCGAAAGAGTTTGTTAATAGGTTTACCTATTTGAATAAATATATTTTGTATGTTTATTCAGAGACCTGGCCGGGCTGTTTGGACTAGACGAAGTGCCTGTGAACTTTGTCTAGTCTAAACGGCCCGATGGCACGTTGGTAGTGACCTTTCTTTGACACTAGAGACTACGACTGACTACGATAGACTCATTACGGGACAAGCCCACCACACATTCCCACCTATCTGTCTCCTGTGCAGCCTGGATCAACAATGGCAACCTCAGATTGTCAATAAGCTTCGCTTCCCGGAGGAAAAAACTATACAGCTGTCTTGGAACTCACAACGAATTTAATCAGAAAGAAGATAGTCGGAGTAGGAAGTATTAAAAGGACTTCCCTCCTTAACAACTACGTGAGAGAGCAATTTGAAGCAAAAGGCATTACACCTTAGAGAGATGGCAAATCAAGTGAGGCTCGATTGTCGAGCACCACGGTCTATTGTTACATTCTCATTGCTGCTTCACAACGATATTTTACGAGAGAGTGGTACTGCTCCATTTTACGTTTAAGTATATCTACCTATATGTATGTATATCTACCTATGTAAGCTTAGGTCTTTATAACTACGCAACGGATTTTGATGCGTTTTTTTAAATAGATAAATATAAATAAATATAAACGAGGAGAAGCACTGATGGCTTTCAGGCTATTATGCGAAAGCGAATAGCTTCTCTGATGCATCGGATGCGTGGCAGCACTAACAGCATTCTGAACACTGTTGCCACATGTGTCGACTGTCACATCATAAAGCAGTGGACTAAAATAAGTGTGTTGTACGTAGTTTAGATTAGGTAATAATGTTATAAATATGTGTATGTATGCTAACCCTAGTTTTTAAAGTCAATTTGTAATACTAACAAAATATGGATTCTGGTCTGAAATAAATGAATATTATTATTATTATTATTATAAAAATATAGGGACAATTCACACAGATTGAGCTAGCCCCAAAGTAACTTCGAAACTTGTGTTATGGGATACTAACTCGACGATATTATATTTTATAACAAATACATATATAGATAAACATCCAAGATCCGAGGCCAATCAGAAAAAGTTCGTTTTCATCATGACCCGACCGGGGATCGAACCCGGGACCTCCTGCGTGGCGGTCTGGCGTGGTAACCATTACGCCACGGAGGTCGTCATATATATATAGAGTGATTCAAGACAAAGGTTTATATGTATCACGTTTTCGTGTATCCACGCAGGATACACGCACACGAAGAGACGCGGGTTTCG
The DNA here is from genome assembly GCA_905163395.2 of Endotricha flammealis. Lineage (NCBI taxonomy): Eukaryota > Metazoa > Arthropoda > Insecta > Lepidoptera > Pyralidae > Endotricha > Endotricha flammealis. The sequence continues at coordinate 4,712,096 of LR990867.1, forward strand.
TTAGTAAAGATTAAAATAAACATATCTTTACCAAATTCTATGACAATGCCGCCATCTTAATTGTAAGGTTTTAATTAATGCGGTGTACGTATCGGGTTGTCAAGGAACCCTAATTTGTTTTGCAAATTGAGGGTGACTGTACACGGGAAGGGTTGGATATATCTACATAATGAATATGGCATTTACTTACTTTATTCATAATATTTTAGCAGGTTTTTTATGTACCTATCGTGAATTTTTTTTTATCAACAGTTAGTTCTTCTTGTTTGCTAGCTAGTGGTAAGAAAAAAAATGTGACGATTCGAAAGAGCTTGCTAGACCTATTTGAATTAAAAAATGACTTCGACTTTGAAAACTGTAATGCTTGGATATAAAAATAAAAATAAAGATTCAATCAAGGATATAAAAAAATATCAAATAAATAAAAATGTTTTTGGAATTTTTTGTACTAATTCTGAAGGCTTCATAAGAACTTTTATATCGTTTAAAATTATTTAAATTGAAAATATATATACAAAACCTTTACCTAACAAGCAACCCTTCTAATAGCAGTCTCAGCATTTCGGGTGACTAAATATGAATCCCTGCTAGGGGATGCGACCCCGCAAACATCTCAATTACCGCGCTTATTAATTCAGAGGGTGATTATTAATCTTGGAGAGACAAACAGAAAGGTTTTGTGACGCGGTAATAATTTTGAAAACATGACGTATAAATTATTTATATTAGTACAATATTTAGAACCGGAGACATAGATAGTTAGCATGGGGTTGATGGAGATCTTCAAAAAAGGCGTAAAGAGGTGTTTCACACAGTAAACGAGTTAGTGATGTATTGCAAACGTCCATAAGTAGCAAGACTGCATACTACAAGCCCGCATGCTTGTCTGTCACCATAGTGGTAATCAACGAGAAAGAAACATACTTTAAGTGCCAAAGAGTATTGTAGTGGTCAACTTGGAACAGCGAACTTGATCGCGACAAAATGAAATAAATAAACTAAAAGCATCCTTATTGATAAATAATCAAATAAAATGTAGACATTGTAAATTTTTAAAGTGGAACACCTTTCGCAGTAGATCATCATCATCATATCATCCCACTGCAGGGATACGGGTCTCCCTTCAATCGAAGGTGTTTTTTTTAATACTACTAAGGTGGCAAACAAGCATACGGCCGCCTGATGGTAAGCTGTCACCGCAGCCTATGGACGTTTGCAATACAAGAAGCATTACTTTAGTGGTTAGAGCTGACTCTGCCACGCTGCTCCAATGCGGATTGGCAGAGGCCGGTGTTTTCAAGCCGCCCGAAGGCCACCGACTTGACTTTACGGTCATCTATCGACCTCCGAAGCACGGAGAAGCTCGAAATAACGAAACCCATCCAAACGCTAGCTAGGGTCGACGTCGCTTAACTTGCGTGTTGATATTAGAGTGGGACACACAGCGACGCCATCGAGCTCCTCATCTAGATCTAGTATCCAGTGTTTCTAATAGCAGTCGACAGGCGGACTTACTACAATCATCTTTTCTAAACAAAAATACACCAACAAAGTAATTACAAGATCGTTAGATTATTTGCACCAGTCCACAAAATGTAGTTACTACGCAAAATTACAAGGAACATGAAGATTTCAAATCATATCTAAAGACATTAGCAAGGGGTGCAGTTTCATTATCATGCCGCACAGATGTTCTTTCCCACTGTTTAGATCCATATATTAAATTTACAAGACTGTAAAATATACTATTGTCTCACTAAAATTATGAGGGGTGATAGCATGGTGGATGGCGTTTACTTTTTATACCATTAAGGTGGTAAACAAGAAGCATTTCTGATGATAAGCAGGAACCGCGTATCATTTTCAGCGTGGATTTCCCCTCTTCTCTTCTGAACATAAACAGTTTCAAGTTAATCCAAACAAAAATAAAAAATACTACATACAAACTCCCCCCCCCTCCCCCCCAGAAATCAACCCCTCTAGGGGGTGATTTCTGGGATAAAACCATCCTTTCTTGGCTTTCAAACTATCCCCATGTCAAATTTCATCCCAATCGGTATAGGGAATAGTAGACAGAGTTTCTTTCTCATTTATAATATACTAGCGAACCACCCCGGCTTACATGGGTTTTACTAAGGCTTCCTAATTTTGAAAATATAATATAGCCTATGTTACGTACCTTCCTAACTGTATTTTATTTATTCTTATAAATGTCATGTCACTCATACATTGTAACAAACGAGAGAAAGAAAAAAAAATTGCTAAATGACAAAAAAGGCCGTAACCGGGTTTCTTTCGCCATTTCTTTACCGGTGGCCATTTTGCTTGCGTCCGAAATGGTGGTAGTATATAACGTAGTTTATTTTCTTTATACATATATACAAATTGTAAATGACAAGAAAAAGTGCCTGTGAAGGTCTAATTTCTGAAATAAACGATTGCATTTCATTTCATTTCATAACGGTGAAAGAAGTTTTGAGTTTATTCATTACAAACATACACACACACACACGAAAATACATACAAATCTTTCCTCTTTACAATATTAGTGTAGATTATTAGTAAGTGACATAGACAAAGTCGCCTGCAGTAGTCAGTCATAATATTTTTCGTTCGCCTACACGGTCAGTCAATCCAATCATGTTAGAAAGGTGCGTTTCCATCGGCACGTCACTCAAGTTGCGTCTAATTCGTATAAGACGGAATTATTTAATCATTGTAAATAATAATTTCAATTATGTACTGTCAATGCGACTTGAGATAAAACGTTAATGTACGGTCAACATAAAAAGGGAAATTAAAGAATAAAATAAATATGGGACCCACTGGATGAGACTGGAACGAGTAACTTGTGAGCAAAGCAATGACTATACCCAGCAATGTGAATGTGGACTGATAATAAAAAAAAATTGCAACACTGACTCCAGAGTTAGTTTTTTGGGATAGACGCTGTAATTTTTTTAGTAGTGAAAGCCTACTTCTCACTGCTCAGTGTAATGGTAGTCCGCTGTAGCGTAGCCGAAAGTCTGCCTTGTTAACAAAAAATAAATAAATAGAAAATCTTGTCTTTTGATAGGTGGACTTAATAAATTGCATTTTCTACCAGTCAGCCATTAAGAAATGCAGAAATTCACGAATACAATATTCAATTCAATTCAATTCAATTCATTTATTTGCAAATGTAGGTAAGTACATCAATCAGGTGTTAATACAGTTTTAAGTTTCGACTACATTTTACCTTACGGCGTGCAAAGTTTAATAATAAAAGTAAATTTATTTAAAACAAACATTAATCAAATCATAAATCAAACATTAAATTAAATATATTAAACAAAAAAAATAAAATCAAACAATAATTATTCAATGGAATTAGTATGTCAGGGTTTTGTCAGAAAGATATTCATTGATGGAGTAGTACGCTTTTTCTTTCAATAGATTCAAGACACGTTCTTTAAAATGAGTACAATTCAGAGAGAGAACACTCTTTGGTAGATTATTATATAGTTTAGGAGCCATAAACATGAAATTACTATGAAAATGCTCAGATCTACAAGGTGGATAGCAAATCTTCGCTGAATTGCGACTACTGTTGTGTCTTGCGTACAGATGCAAATTCTGCTTTACAAATAATACACTTTCTAATATGTATAGACAGGGGACTGTCAGTATTCCCAATTCCTTGAAGTGGGGTTTGCAGCTATCTGTCTGTTTCTTCAGCTTGCATATCGCCCTAACACATTTCTTTTGCGCTCGAAATACTACTTCTCTTAGTGTAGAATTCCCCCAGAACATTATCCCATACCTAAGCGAGGCCGATACATACGCATGATAGGCAGTCATGACTGTTGATTTGTTAACTACTTTTCCGAGCATATAAAGGGCATATGAGAACTTATACAGCTTATTACAAACTGTTTCCACGTGAAACTGCCAGCTGAGATCATTGTCTATGTGAATGCCGAGAAACTTAGTAACATTTACCTCTGAAACCTTGGAGCCAAGATATTCAATATTTAAAGGCTGATTATATCTCTTTTTTTCACGAAAACGCATTATATTTGTTTTTTCAATATTTAAAATCAATTTATTTGATGTTAACCAATTTATTATATCCTCCAAAGATTTATTGACCTCATTTTCCAAAAGTGTGTGATCCCTTCCTACAAAGACAACTGTACTGTCATCAGCAAACAAAACCATCTGATGATTAACTGCTTTCGGGAAATCATTGATGTACACTATAAATAGCAATGGTCCCAAGATGCTACCTTGAGGAACCCCGCATTGCTGTGTTCTAGTATTAGATGTGTACACAGTTACAGTTTTTGTGTCAGAGCATGTTCTTTTTATTTGCGTGATTTGCTTTCTGTTTTTTAAATATGACTTAAGGAGATCGTATACATTTCCTCTTATTCCATACGCATGTAGCTTAAGTAAAAGAATATTATGATCAACAAAATCAAAGGCCTTAGACAGATCCATATACAGAGCATACACAACCTTTTTTTCTTCTAAATTTGTAAATACTGTACTTAGAAACTTATAAATAGCTCCATTAATCGATTTATTTTTCCTGAAACCAGTTTGTTCCTCTCCAAATAACTGATTTTTCTCAAAATAATCATGTATAGTGCAATGTATAACCTTTTCAAAGACCTTTGCAAACACCGGTATCAATGCAATTGGGCGATAACAAGACATATCCTTCCGGTCATTTTTCTTAAATACTGGTACAATGACAGATGTCTTTAGTTTGTCAGGATACACACCCTCTGATATACATAAGTTAAAGATATGGCATAATATTGGACTAATTATATGTGAAACTCGCTTCAGTACTTTGGAACATATCTCATCATAGCCTGTACTATTGGTATTATTGAGCGATTGAATTATTTTATGTATGTCATTTGGAGTGGTAGGATTCATGAACATTGAATTTTTGGCAGATGTCAATTGTATTTTATAGTTTGTTTGATGTTGAGAGGTTTTAAACTGGTCAATATAAAAGTCATTAAAAGCTTCAGCTATTTGTTTTGGATCATAAAGTGTATTAGAATTGTCAATTTTTATACTGTCAATTTCTGATATAGGACAATTATTCCGTTTTTGATTAATTATATTCCATGTAGCTTTAGACTTATTAGGTGCTGTATTGATATAGTAAGTATTTTGAGACTTTTGTGTCAGAGATATGATCTTATTAAGTCGCTTTGAGTACATCTTAAATTTATTTTTATTAGCTCGATTACAATTCTTCCTATATTGCCAAAGTAATTGTCTTTTTCGTTTGCAGCACGTCTTTATGCCTTTTGAGACCCATCGGGGTTTTTTATGAGCTTTTATCTTTAATCGACATTTAGGGAAACACAAGTAATACAGCAATACGAAAATATCATAAAAATGATCGAATGCCGTGTTAGGATCTCTGCAGTTATATGTATCAGTGAAATGAAAACTTTCAAGATAAGAAGAGAATTTTTCTATGTTTTCCCCACTGTAATCTCTTTTAAAGACATACCAGTACTTGAGTGAGTAACTTGATTGTACAGGGCTCATGAGTAGTTGCGCTGTGTGGTCTGATAGCGCAAATTCTACGATTTTACCAACGGAGCATTTTATATTGTGAATTATATTATCAATACAGGTTTGGCTCGCAATTCGAGTAGGTTTATTGATAGCTAAGCTAAGATTATGACTTGTAATTGATTCAATAAAATTATGGGAAACTTTATCTTTCCGAAGTATATTTATGTTGAAATCTCCACAGATTATAAGTTTTTTCTTCTTCAATGAGAAATCTGCAAGAATTGCATTGAACTTTCCAAAAAACAAGTCAATATCTTCAATATGAAGATTGACTTGACACTCCTTATTTATTGGGTAAAACTACAATGATCTTAAACTAATAATTGCATTAAAATTTAACTAAAAACTAAACTTGCCACTACTTGTATTTTTTATTTGTCAGCCATTAAGAAATGCAGAAATTCACGAATACAATATGAAGATTGACTTGACACTCCATATTTATTGGGTAAAACTACAATGATCTCAAACTAATAATTGCATTAAAATTTAACTAAAAACTAAACTTGACACTACTTGTATTTTTTTATTTATTTACTCTATTATTTTGCGAACGGTACCCCGTGTAAACTGTAAGGCGTGTTCACACGCGCACATCCATATCACGACATAGCGTGATTGCGTTCAAGCAGCAGTCATTATTATGTTATGCGCGTTGCCCGTCACGAACCACCTTACTTCTATGCTGCCAGTCGACAAGCATCACGATGCAATGTAATCACGACTTAAAAGTAGTTGTCCCTAGACGACATTAGCACATATTAAAAAAACCGCCGGCTTTTTCGGCAAGCGGTTTTTATTAATTGCATAAACCTTATTTAATTAATTCAGTTAGGTGAAAATGTTAGGGTCAGGGACTAAAAAACACCTGAATATTACACATTGTGTAACACATTATTTCTGTTACAGAATTATTTTATTTCTGTTACAGAATTATTGCTGTTAACACTTATTTACTACCTTACTTCTATGCTGCCAGACGACGAACATCACGAATTCACGATGCAATCACGACTTAAAAGTGGTCGTCCCTAGACGACAGTAGCGCATATAAAAAAATAAGTGTAATTTTTTTTTGACATGCGGTTTAATTTTACGGGTGTAAAAATTGACCGGTGTGGTATGTTGGTACATACCTAGTGATTCTTTGACACCAGAGGGGCGTTTGATTGATTTGATACCCGCTGGTGGCGAACATTTTTGTTTGTCTCGAGTCTGAGTGGTTTCTATATATTTATTAATTTTATTTTATTAGTATATTTACAATAATATGTCCCTTGTCTGATACCCATAACACACGCAGGTTAAGTCTAGTTTTTGGGACCAGAAGACGCTGTGTGAATATAGAATTTGTTTAATTAGGTGTAGCGGACATTCTCATATGGAATTAGTCTGTGTTCGTGCGTCGACAGTTTTTGGTAAACGACACTACAAAACACAAACGTTTTTTTTTTATAAATAAATATATAGGGACAATTCATACAGATTGATCATGATTCTAGCCCCAAAGTAAGTTCGAAACTTGTGTTATGGGATACTAACTCAACGATATTATATTTTATAACAAATACATATATAGATAAACATCCAAGACCCGAGGCCAATCAGAAAATGTTCGTTTTTCATCATGACCCGACCGGGGATCGAACCCGGGACCTCCTGGGTGGCGGTCTGGCGTGCTAACCATTACGCCACGGAGGTCGTCAAAAACGTTTGATTGAATTCGTTGCTGTTCGTGCGTCGAATGCGTACTGTGGGGCAATTCACGTAACAGGAACCGATTCTAATTCGATTCAACGACACTCGCTCTCATACAAAATAGGAATTGAACGGGACAGCGAGTGTCGTTGAATCGAACTAGAATCGGTTCTTGTTACGTGAATTGCCCCACTGTCGACGCACGCACGAACATCTACTAATTCTCATAGCCGGTGGTATGCACTCGCCATCATTCCCGCTTACTTGTTTGTCTGCTGTATGATATAAAAATCTATGTGATATAGTTAACGCTTACACGATCTTTTAACCTTCACGTACAGAGGCTAAATAAAAAAAACTATGTATTTATAAAGACATAAAAAGTGTGCCACAATTATTATTGAATTCAACTATAATGAGTCTTAAGTATCATAAATATGTATTTAGGTTGGTTTATTGTGATTAAAGTCCTTGACTTTGACGTTTGGATTAATGTAACTTAAAGTGCTTAGATCGGCGGCGTCCCAACCTCGATATTCGGACCTATTTTTTTTTTACAAAACGTTATGAAAGATTTGGAGGCCATGGGGCTCCAGATGGGATTTGAATCATTACTAACCTTCCCGGTAGCTCAGTGGTAAGAGCACCCGGCCGGATATCGAGAGAACGTGGGTTCGAACCCCGAAAATATTTACAAACTTCGAATTTTACTGGAAACCTTGTGCCAAATAAATTGGAATGGGTTATAGATATTTCATCGATTATGATTCACATTTAACACCCCTCTCCCTCACACCTCCACTCTGCTAACAACGTATTCATTATGCAGTCCACGATGCAAGCTATTGGGTTACCTATTAGTGAATAATGATATATCTATAACAGATAACATCGTTTGTGATAAAATAATGTTTCTAATTAAATCCCGCGTCGCTTGCTTGTTATCAAATGTATTTTGTATTGTATGAAAAAAAAATTATTCTCGGCGAGCCGCGAACCAGCGCACTTTTGGCACTAGACATAATAGTTACTGGTTCTAATTCTGTTGTACATTTAACTAGACTAAACTAATTTTGACAGAACTAGAAGTGTTGCTATCCTTGTCACTAATTGTAAACCAAAGAAGGAAAACAACACCTTTGGTCCTGTCAAAATTAGTTTAGTCTAGTTATATGTACAACAGAATTAGCACCATTGTCTACTAAGTCACCAGCCAGCCTAAGATGCTTACCCTCGAGATAGTTTCTCGCACGCGACAAAGCTTCTTCGCCAATAGCAATGCCTGTTTTGTCTACTGTAGACATTACCGAGATACGCTATTGGCAAAGTGAGGAGTGAGGAGTGAGAAAATTTTGTCGCGTTCGTCATGTTAGCCCGGCAGGTATACATTTTATTTGTTGCAAATGACCTATAGTTTAACCACTTTTAAGGAATAAATAAATAAATAAATATATAGGGACAATTCATACAGTATGAGCTAGCCCCAAAGTAAGTTCGAAACTTGTGTTATGGGATACTAACTCAACGATTATATTTTATAACAAATACATATATAGATAAACATCCAAGACCGGAGACCAATCAGAAAAAGTTCGTTTTTCATCATGACCCGACCGGGGATCGAACCCGGGACCTCCTGGGTGGCGGTCTGGCGTTGTAACCATTACGCCACGGAGGTCTAAACCCTGTCAACCTGTATATACAATGTGGAGCTAATGCCATCGCTGTATATCACACTCTAAATGAACACGCAAGTTAAACAACATAGCCAGTGTTTGGATTGTTTTCTCTATCTCGAGCTTCTCCGTGCTTCGGAGGGCATGATAATCCGTCGGTTCTGGCTGTTGTCTACGAATGACAGCAGTTAAACCATTCGTGTACGACATGGGGTCCTTCAAGCGGAGCGTGAAGAGGCACCTTTCAGGCCGGCATAGTAGAAGCGACGAGACACCATAAAGGATGTCTCGTCGCTCCTATTCCTGGACCCCAGTGACCTGCGGCCCATCTGGCAGGAGCTGGCGTCACATGCCGTGTCCCAATAAATAAAAAAAAGCCAAGCTGGTGGTCTTTAGGCGACTGAAAACACTGGCCTCTGCACATCCGCATTGGAGCAGCGTGGCAGAGTACGCTCTAATTCCCTTCGATTGAAGGTATTCCCGTATCCCTGCAGTGGGATGATTATGAGTTGATATTGAGCAGGCATATAGTCTACACTTAATAATATAGACAGCACCAATCCACTCAACAAAAGACGTTAACAAAATTGTAAATGACCAAACCATAATTCAAGAATCGCATGTCAACAGCCGATAATAAAAGACCATTTTAATATGAGACCCTGTCTCTTGAGGTTTCATGAGAAGTTTCATGAAAAACTGAAGGGTTTCAGAGATCAAAGTAGAATGGTTAGGGAGATTATAATAGAGTGGGATGTTATTATGTAACGGTGTCCTATAATATTAGGCTGTGATTTTGTTGGTTATTTTATTTATTGTGAAAATCTTGTAGTATTTTTACAAAAGATATTTTCATCTCATAATACTTTTAATATGCAATTTGTCATATACTTCACACGAATCAACATCACTGATCAAAATCACAGATCTCGATTTAGATTGAACTTGTAATATTTTTACATACTACCCGTTCGCCTCAAGTTTGCCGTTACCTCCCGCCGCGCACACCCCACCAAACCTCAAGGCACATCCGCAGCATATAGGATCTGCCTTGAGGTGCGGTGGGGTGTGCATAAGACAACATGCATATTAGAAGTACCTATTATGAGATAAAAATATCTTTTGTAAAAATACTACAGGATTTTCACAATAAATAAAATAAAATGAAGTCGCTGTTTGTTCGCTTATATCTTTTAAACTATTAAACGTATTTTAATGCAATTTCAGCAATAGATGATGATTCAAGAAAGATTTAGGTACCTATATAAAAATATAAAAAACATAACTTTGGTCCATACATTTTTAAATATCATTCAATCATAGTTATAAAATAATGCAATTCAAATAAAATTAAAATAATATTATACATATACAAGGATTTTCTGAAATTCCCACCTGCCGGGCTAACATGACAAACGCCACAAAATTTTCTCGCTCCGCTCTGCCAATAGCGAATCTCGGTTATGTCTACAGTAAGCAAAACAGGCATTGCTATTGGCGAAGAAGCTTTGTCGCGTGCGACAAATTATCTCGAGTGTAAGCATGTTAGACTGGCTGAAAGCGGGAACAAAAAGTTGCAACTTCAATGTTTTATAGTGTAAATTTTGTGATCTAGATCGACCGTGTAAAATGTTGTGTATATAATTAATTGCTAATTAAATGAACCTACTTATATTATTTCTCTATCTATAACGTACTCTACCAGTATCTTGCCATGTCACAAATATAAAAAAAATCATAATATTGACAAACAATAATCTATTTCACATCAGCTTGTTTTTACGACTATTTAGCGTTCTTTAGAGTATTGTGATAACGAAGGCATCATTCTTCGCGACAATTGACGACAAAGCCTTCAATAGAACAAAAACTTTTGTCAAAAATATTCATACAAAACTAAACCTTACAATATGTACGAAAACAGTCCATTTTGTAATACAAAAAAAAATATTTAAATAAAATATATTTACGTAATGTGAATGACAATGAAATTAGCACATTATTGTGTTAATCATAAAAATAAATTTTCAGTATGGAATCGTCGAAATCATGAATGTCGTGGTGTGTCGTTTGTTTGCCGTTTTACTTTATTTGATTTTCTTTGTCACGATTATTTGGTTACTTCATAATATACCATTTAACATTGTCACGAAAGTGTCTATTGCCTTTAGAACTTCAATATGATTCCGCCAGCAGTGTCGGAAGGATTAAATAGATGGAATACGATTTATTTCCGTGGCGTAATGGTTACCACGCCAGACCGCCACCCAGGGGTCCCGGGTTCGATCCCCGGTCGGGTCATGATGGAAAACGAACTTTTTCTGATTGGTCTCGGGTCTTGGATGTTTATCTATATATGTATTTGTCATAAAATATAATATCGTTGAGTTAGTATCCCATAACACAAGTTTCGAACTTACTTTGGGGCTAGCTCAATCTGTATGAATTGTCCCTATATATTTATTTATTTATTTTATTTATTTGCTATAATTCACCAAACCGTCAGGTTGTGGAATCAACTCCTACCGATGCTTTCCCTGTCGACTACAGCATGGGGTACTTCAAAAAGGGTGTAAAAAGGTTCTTACAGGGTCGGCAACGCGTTAGTAATGCTCCTGGTATTGCAAACGTCCATAGGCTGCGGTGACTTACCATCAGGCGGCCTTATGCTTGTTTGCCACCTTAGTAATATAAAAAATACAACAAAAAATGTAATACTGTCAATATTGAAAACTTACAGACTAGTAGCCAAGTGTAATCGCAACAAGGCGACCATATAATAGCAAGTTAATAATTAATTTAGGAAATTAAATTATATTTGTATGAAGTGGGCAGGGCTAGCAAGACAAGGGTTAAAGAAGGAACGGAAAAAACAAGAAGCATGAAGAATCGTATTATCATACTCTTCTATTTTTGGTTCCTTTTCGCTGTGTTGTCGTGTCGGTCAACTTCACAAATACATCCCTATCTTTTGTTACTAGTATTTTTAATACTTTTATCATGTTGTTCCATTGCATGGTCACTTGCCTTATATTATACCCATAATTTCAATTGAAGCAAATTGAAATGATGATATTAAATCTCATGCACACTAGGACATTATAACGTTAAAAAAATCACACAAAACATTGATTAAGATTTTTGGAATTGCCCTTGGGCAGAAAATAACGCATCTACTCGGGTATACCGCGGACGCACGTTTAGTCAATTATATTAATCTATTCTAAAATATCAATTCAAACAATAAGCTGACCGTTAATGTTACTATATTTCCATGTATGTCTAAAATAGAACGACAACAAATAATGCCTTTGACGGCACCATTCCGTGCCGGTCACCCCGGCCTTCGGATAAAAACTGTTTTAACCCTAAACCCGTACCTTAAGTGTCCAATTAGCGTTGTAATGTTAAAACGACCGCGGCGACACACACGCCGAATTTACACTGCCTCTGCACAAAGAAGTATTGATGCGTTTCACATAGATCCAACGATATTTAGAGATGGTTGAATGATTTTTTATATTCACGTAGATTCGGTTGTGTTCTATGCGAATGTTGAACCTGAGCTTGCTGCTTGAGTTGTAAATTAAAGGTTTTTTCACTTGTTAAAAAGTTTCTTAAATAAAGAATTTGAGCGTCATCTGATGGTAAGTAATTTCCGCCGCCCATGGAGCACAACATACATCAGGGGAGTCACTGAAAACGAAACTTTTAAACCTGAAAATCTAGATTATGATGATATTTTTATTATTTTTAAATACAGAGAAGAGAACACTGCCGATTAAAACGGGTTACGTGTTATTATGTGTCAAGTGGAGGCAAACTGGAAACTTTTACGTTTACCACGATTACCGTGTAAGGTGTAGCTGATTTCAATTGCATTAATTTAGTCTTTGAATTTTATTTAAGTTTAATATTATTAGTATTCCTGTTTTGTAGTAATTGAATATTGTTAAGCAACAATTATTTAAAAAACACAATAATATAAATTTTATTTTATTTCATACACGCCTCATAATATTAAATTAATATACCTACATATAGTTCAAAACTGTCTCTTCCCCAATAAATTCAAGTGTTAGGTACCTAAAAAAAGGACACTTCTATAACATTGTTAACCCTTCGAAGCGGCATCACAAGGAAGACTGTCACAGTACAATGCAAAATGGCTTCTTTGTCCGTTGTTGTCCTTTTTAATTCGTGACTTTTATGCGGTAAAGTGAATCACCAGATTTTTTAGCATAACAAACTTTATTTATGTCACTCATATAACCTTTATTAATTCTATGATAAAGTTTAAAGTTGTATAAATGAATGTAAAATGACATAACGCTTTTTTATTGGAACTTACAAAAACGGCAAGGGGTTAATTTTTATGTATGCGAGTTTCGAAAAACTGTCGTTACTTTTATGGGAATTTTTATTTTCCATTGACACTTTTATATTTTTAAAATCCAATATTATTTGTTGGTAGCAGAGTTATATTTTACGCATTGATTTATTGTTACTTATGCGCTTACTGCATTTTAGGGTTAACTTATAAATTTTACTGAAGAATGAACTACACTCATCGTATTGTATAAATAAGATCACGTCAAATAAATAAATAAATTCTACACAATTCGTTGTAGTGATCCTACCTTCGACGCCAAAAGGTGCGGGTTTGATTCCCGCTCGAGGCAAACATTTTTATAATAATAATTTGTGTTTGTTCTATAGCCTGGGCTTTATATGTATTATAAGTATATAATATAATTACAATTAGGTAAGTACCAGACAACCGATGCATTATTGGACACCTGCAGTAATAAGGATGGAGAGATTAGGAAAAGAGGAAGGGATGTAGAAAACTTAAATTCAAGAAAAATATGGTTCGATGGCAAGAAGGTTAAAAGTGAAGTGAAGTGACAGCAAATACTATAGAAGACTAATACGCACAGCTTCGGAAGAATTCGGGCAAGACGCGACACTAGCGCACCTACGGCATGAGGGCGGCATGAGGTGAACGATTTCAAAACTTTTGTGCGTTTTGTATGCAAAATGTTATAGCGCCCCTAGCGGCATGAGGTGAACGGAGGTTTTTTGTATGCAAAATGTTATAGCGCCCCTAGTGGCATGAGGTGAACGGAGCTTGCCAAGTCATTGTATGAAAAACGTCAAGAGCTGTGCGTATCTTCTATAGTATTTGGTACATCAGGAAGAAGACCAACTTCACGCTGAGGGTCGAAAGGTTGGAATCCCGCCACAGAACGAACTTCAATTCTTTTGTGGTGAGGGTGCCGACCCACCATCTTGAGACCTTCATGAAGGAGGACTTCTGGCCGCAGAGAGTCGTATTCCGGAGATTCCGAGGACGACTGCCAGCGGAGACCACGCGCTACACGTCGCCGACACTACGTGTTAATAGTTAATTTTATATTAATAAATTATATAATATATGTATGTTAGACTGTAAGGTATTTATAATATGAGCCCGTGTGAACTTAGTTGTACCTGTTGCTCGAAATAAAGATTTATGATTATTATTATTATTAAAATAGAATATAAAAACCATAAAGAAAAAGAAAACATAATAACTATTTACAAATAGGTTCTTGTTTAAAAAGAGTTCGTTTTGCCACATTCAGGTTACGCCTAATTTACTTTGGGAGCAGGTGACGCTGTGTGAAATGAATATTGTTGTGTAGACTAAATAATTATATTTTTCTGACATGTACAAAATTAATTACCCAAGTTTTTATAGCATAAAGCCTTGTTAAATAAAATAGGCACCAACAATTAACTCTATTACAACATTTATCTCCAAACAAAAAGATTATAAATCATACATAACATATTTTTAATCTCACTTGCTACTGTAATAAAACACAAGCAAATCATTGCGTTTTTTTAAGTCCGATTTAAAATGCATGACATTGTAAGGTCTTAGCATACGTGGCGGCTTGGCAAGAGACGGAAATTTGACGTACGTGGTTATAAAAAATTGTTAAAGTTTAAAACGACGATAGGTGATTTAAGTAATAATATGCATAATGTATGTTTTTTTTTTATAGTTGTTACGGTTCGACAAACCATTCTTATTCTATTTATTTTATTCATTAACTTTATTTTTATACACACAACAACATTACAACTTAAACTAGAAACATCTTTTTAGACAATACAATGATGTAAAAGGTGAAAAGGTTGGTTGTAAGACCATGTGAAGGTAGTAGAAGTATTTTATCTATGTTATAAATATAAATGTCTAGACTGATCATCGTCCAGACCAAACACTTGGACCTAGAGTGGTAATTTATTACACTATGTTAACAAAAAATTCACAATTTCCAATTAAGAAGTTAGATTCTAGTAAACGAAGCGCGGGTCCTTTTAGTAAATAATAAACGAGCCAGTGCTCGGTCAAAGTATAGCTGTAAATGTATAATTTTTTTGCTAGAATGAAACAGAAATAGCAAACATGGTTCTCAACACTTCTTTCTCGTTCCGTATCATTCTTTCAGCACGTGTATATTTAGTTGCCTGGTGCAATTTAATATCGTCACTGTTATTCCGGCACGATAAAAATCACGTGAGTAATGTGAGCTGAGACCTTTATTTAAAGTCGAACAAACACTTAATCAAAGTTGAAACTTGTTTCCGTTAAAAAAACTATAAAACATATGAAAAAATAATTAAAATGTCCAGTTATGATAGTAAAATGTGTCGTATTGTGCGCTCATGAGTTTACGACGCCTGACAATTAAATTGTTGATATCACAACACATTAATTTAAGCCTTATTATAAGCCGTTAAAGTTATTTTTCACTTTTGAGTAATTAAAAAGAAAATTTAGATGAGACTTTTTCGATTGAAAATAATTTTTTTTTGTCATCGGAAAATGTTTTCGTGGCTCTTAGATACTTGGGTATTGAGTCGAAATTCGTGTGGTATATAATTTTCGTAGTTTAGTTTATTATGGTGTTAAATATCTATCGGGATCATCGTCATGGGAATGACGGATTATAGCTGAAACTTAATAGCCTGCTAACTATATAGAATGGGTAATAAATTTCGAAAACGCCCTGTTATTGTGGGTAGTAACGAATTTACATATTGTAGTTGTATTGTTTGTTTAATTTTAGGATCTATGTGTCGAGTCTAATCTGCGAAAATTGGATCTATGGCTATTGTTTGGTGATTTAGAAAAAATTGCATAAAAACAATAATCTTACAAAAAGTTGGGAAATATATGTACCTATCAGTTGTATTAAATTACACTACTTATATGTCTAAAGTATAATTTGTAGAGTTATATAGGGAAAAGGCTTACTTACAAATAGTCGTAAAAAGTCAATTCTATTTAGATTTACCATTAATGAAAGTAGATTTTACAGCCGTCAGACTATCACATTTAGCCGGTTAATATCCACCTTTAATACCCGGCTAAATGCGAATTTACTAGCTGTTCATCTCTATTTGAATGTAAGTATTAGAAGATATTTGTTAACATTTTTTATTTTCGCATAAATTGAACAAACTATAAAACTAAGTTTGTCCTTCATTTATGGTATAATAATGTAATGTGTAGTAACATAATTAATTTTAAAAGTAAAAAAAAACAATCGTTAGTATCTTCCCAATTATCTATGAAACTAAAGAGTGTTACACATTATCGTGAACAACAAAAAAACTGGTCGAAATATTTTTCTTTTTTTCATATTCGAAGTTAAAAAAAAAACTTCGGTTATGCCGCGGCATTGACGGGACATCTATTAGCAAGGCACGAACAAACTTTGTAAGAGCTACCGGAGTTCGCTCTGTCAATGTTTGTCCTGGTATGTGGACATAGGGCCATCTTCTCGGGTGGGAATGGATATTTTCCATTGATTTTCTGTAATCTTGTTTTAGTCATATTTATTTTGTTCCTTGGATGGTTTCCTTGTTACATCCATTCCTTAATAACGTTTTAACATTAGTAACGGATAATAATAACTACTTTTTGACTGGTTAATTATTTAAAATAAAAAAAACAAATGTCTATTTAAAATTACCTAATCTACGCAAAATTTTAGCTCTATTTCCTAATTTCATTTTTACTTTTCCACAAAGCGCACTTAAAATGTAGTGCAAGACTAGTTTTTTATAAGTTATTATGAATAGAATAGAATCAATAGGCAATAAGAAAATTCAAGGTTGACGCGAAAAAAACGGGCACGAGAAAGTTGTGTGTAACGTAAAAACGTGACGTAAACTTAAACAAAAGACGATTCATATTTAGTCATTCGAATGCAGCTGACCGCACTAATCCTTAGCTAACGTCCACATATCCCAAAGCAAACAATCCTGGTCTTCACTTATCGGTAGCGCCACGCCGCGGAGGTCCCGATCTCGTCCTAACTACTTTAACACACAATCCGTCTTTGCCGCACCGCCGTTGTGTACAATCCTTTAAAACATTTTCAAACTTCGAACAGAACGTCGTATGTTGCCAGTATTAATAACAACTATACGACCTTTTTCTTTTTTCTTTATTACCATGTTTAGATGCGTTAGTGGTCATCCAGCCAGACCACCTTAGATGTTTGCCAGTACCTTTAAAGATTAGTGTTGCCAGCTATAACTTGAACGTAAAACATACAGGTTGCATTATAGTTTATGAAGCGTTAAAGCAAGACTACAGCCGTCTATTTTAGTAAGTTAACAATAGATTTTTAGTCGTTAAATGATGATTACTTGTAGTTAAGTAGGTAATAATTACGTTATATTAAACGATTATTTTTGATATCGACTAAGTTATGGAAAAGGCTGAATGAATAACTGACCTATCAGTGCATATTAGTCCAAACAAAATGATTAATGTGATATGTGAGCGATGTCATATCACTTTTGATATAAACTCTTTTATTGTTATTTAATTAAGTTTTGTGGAAATTTGAGTTATTTTTTTTATTTGTTTAAAAAGTAAATGATGAAATTGATCCTGGTCTTAGCTTACAACTTTGTAATATGTAGTACTAAATCCTACAATTTGTAATAGTAATTATTGATAAAACTTTTAAGTGAGCATACTGTGACCATTTTATATACGAGCGAAATAGCCACTAAATAATAGTTGTATATAAAAGGGCACTAACACATCGTGAATATCAACAAAAAATCACCACCCTTTTAATAGGACGGACCCCTGTAATGAAATCTGGGACGCCATTACGGGATTAAAAATAATAAACCCCCTGTATATGGGTGCTTGCTATTGGTGTGCAAAGCGAGGGTCTTAATGAATTATCGATTGACAATTTTAGGGGTAGCAGAGTGGTCATTTTTGAGAAAACAAAGTAACGACAAAATACATTGACTTGCAATATAAATCGGTCACTTGATAAACATAAAACTTCATCACGCAAAGAACATTAAGACCTTTCAAATGACAATGTCTCAACTTCTCTCTGAGGATAGAACTCATAGTAAAACGCCCAATCTCCTTTAAAACTTTGCCTTTAAGGTTTTTTATTTAATTTACGAAGACTAGAAAGTGATCGTCCGAATCATTAATCATGGATATCACAATTCACGGAAATAACTACCACGATTCTAGAAGGCGGATTTAATTTGCTAAGTTGGTTTGTTTGAGTCAAATCTTGCAAATGTTGAATTTCAATGTTGCTTCTGATTGAGCGGTAACACATTTATTTTTTTAAACATGTAATTTAGATGACAATGCATAGTCAGCTTAGTTTCTCCGGAACAGCTTATTCGTCAAATAAACTGAGAGATTTTGAGTAATGAAACCGACACTAAATATAATAATATAATAACGTTAGTGTATTTTGACAATTTAAGCTATTCGAAAATGGCGAAACTGTCCTTATTATTTTATTGACTTGGTTTGGTACTATATAAATGCTCGAAGTTGTAATAACTCGAATTTCAAATTCACAACAAATATAGTCCCCCAATGATTTCGACATGTTGAATTAAAACGCTGACCCGACGAGAAAAAAAAAAGAAATCCGCAATTAGGGGAACATCCTGTCGATGGCTTCGGGGAGATTTGCGTATGACAGGACAAACACGTTTAATTAATTTTTGACCTATTCAAATAAATGATTTGGGGCTACACTGATTGCTGATAAATTCAGAAAGTCAGATGAATTGAATAAAAAAATATTATTACCAATTTGAATCAACGGTTCTGTTCTCTTAATAAAAACAGTCAAATTGGCTTTCAAAAAAGGCTGTTTGTTGAGTTCTTCTGAACAGGCCATTCACGTCAAAGTGCTGGTAGGATAAAAAAAATCGACGTGCTAAAGTTTCCTGTAAATCTACTTGCAAAATAAATGATTTTTTTTTATTTATTTTATTTTAGTCAAAATCTATTCTCAATCTCGAGCGATATCTTGCTCATTGACTCGAGACAAATGCCATCGTATTGTTTGTTCGCCCCGTGCGTAGGTCGAACCCACGCCATCAGTTACTAAGGGTAGAGTCACTTCCAACCACCGGGCTGTTATAAATTAAGTTTAGAAAGAATAGTTAGTATATACTACATTTTGTCTCAAAAATAATTTTATAACACAATCTGCACAAAAACAAAGCTCTCTCGTACCATGTTTGAGTGACGTAAAACGTCTCTGGCGCCCGTTTCGGTTAATTTTAACTGCGGTTCACTCACAAGAGGCTCTGTAAACGTCACCCGTAATCTTATTGCTTCAAGTGCGTCACTGGTCTTCGCTAATTATATAGAGCAAAAGATTACGAGAAAATCGTTGAAAACACATATCTACTCTGATTTTTTTAAAGAATGACTTCCTTCTATCTAACTAAAACATACATCGACGGATTTTAAATTAAATTGTTCGGTCAGAAATGTTACAAAAATTTGATAATCCCAATATATTAGAAATTTGAATAACGCAATGAAAAACAAAGAAGATAGGTACATTTTGAAGTGAACCTATGATTATATTACTATTCCAAACCTTACTTCCTTGTCCTTTCAATCTTTCTTACTCTGTACTGTAAACTGTAATACATCCCTTAGTAAATTCGTTATGAATTTCACATTTTGTAATCTACATTTTCTAAATCTGCGTCGTATGTAGGTAATTATGTCATAAAATTATTGATACATTTTAGATATGTATACTTTGCCAGCATACCGTAATACATAGAAATTAATAATGTTATTTAAACAAATAATTTCTAATTAGGAATTTTGAATACATTGCCCTTTACCTTTTTTAAATCATTCTGTTATGCTCGGAATTTATCTATTACGTTCCTCTTTTAAAAATGAGTTGAATACAACAACTAAACACACTAAAAACATCCAAAACACACCGCAACAGCTCTATAAATATATCGTAAAGACAAATCTTAACTTCGTGATCGTGTCTCAAGTGATCCAGGATTACCAACTACATCCCGTATGTATGTTATTAATATTTTAAATCTTATTTCAATATAATTAAGTCCATATTGCTTTGTAAGTTGAAATTAAGAGATGAAGCTGTAAATACTGATGATTTTAATGGTCGTCATACGCATGATATCAAATATCATAAAATATTGATTAATTTGTCATAAATGTGAGATTCCAATACTATGTTGTATGTAGAACATAACATAATACATAAATACTTATGGTGTACATGTAACTGTGACTACTTATTATCATACTAATATTATAAATGAGAAAGTTTTGTTATAATATTAATAAGCCGGCAGCCGATCCGATCCGAGCCGAGCCGCTGAAGCCGATCATTATTAAAATTTGTACACATATTGTCAGGGGTACAGAGCCCAACATAGGCTACTTTTTATCCCGTGAAAGTATGTCATTCCAAAGGGAAAATATTTTTTCTACTATAAGTGGCGCTGCAATTGCGATGTCGGCCAATATAATCACAAAGTAGATAGATAGAATAAGCTTTATTTGCAACATACAATCAATTAATACAGTAAACAGTAAAAGTTACAAACTAGTGTATATGAAACAAGGCGGCCTTATTGCTCAAAGCAATCTTTTCAAGGCAACCTTAGGGTAACGAATTTTTGTATGAAGTGGGCAGGGCTAGCAAGATGTTAAACAGCAGGACATAACAATATATCTACAAGAAATAATTTATATATATAATACATAATTTATTACTTCTCTTTTAAATACATTTATCGATTTCGCGGTTCTGATTGTAACAGGTAAGTTATTCCATAGTCTGATGGCGTGGATAGAGAATGATTGGTCGAGGAATTTGGAAGAATGGACAGGAATTAGAAGGGTGAGATTGTCAGTGGAGCGGAGTGATAGGCTATGGGATGAAGAGGTGAATATGAAGTATTCTTTAAGATAGGAGGGAGTGCAAGGATTGAAAAGAATAGAGTAGAGGAAAGTATGTAAATGTACTATGTAATCACAAAGTTTCAGATGATGCTTATATTATTAGCATAAAAATCTTAGTTCTTAGTTCTTTAACCTGGTTATGTCCTTTATTGGTTGACTGATGTAACAGTAACTATGTAGGTATTATAAATTGCTACTAATTATCTGATCCAAATAAAAATAGGAATGAGAGAGAGAAAACACAATTAAAATATGTAAGTCATAGAAAAAATATCAAAATTCTGATTGAATGGTTGCTGTGAGAAAGTGTGTGAAAAGTATAGCTATTGAAGAAGGATTTTTATGTACAAAACTCAAAAAATTTATCTTCAAAAACCATAACGTTTCACTTTCTCATAGTAGCTAACCATACACAGAATAATCTTTGTAATATCTAATAATAATAGAGTACTTATTATATCCCAACCGCACCCTATAAAATAATATCTATGCCACTACATAGATAATTGAAACTAAATCCGAATAAAGTTTTCACCCCCGCGACAAACCGTGATATGCACCCCCGGCGGCGGCGAATTGCTGACGTTGTCATCCATGGATAGTTTTATGCAACAGAGTGCTTAGTACGAGTATTTTGTTCACATTCGATCATGTCGACGTAAACAAACCGACCAAATAGAGAACTCTCATGTTGCGAATTTATAAGATGCGTGCTACATATCAAAATTATGCGGCTTACTTGCTCACGTTTAAGTGAGTAACCCGGCTAATTTGGATATGTAACACGCGTCTGATAAATTCACAATATGAAACAGTTTTACATTTTGGCCGGCTTGTAAACGTTAACACGTTCGAATGTGACCAAAAAACTCGTACTAAGCACTCAGATGTTTGATATCAATCGTAATTTTTTATCTCGTGCAAATATCTATCGACATAGTTCAAAGTAAAGTTAACGAACAACAACAACTGAAAATGAACAGGTTGAATTTTTTCCATCATCTGAATTTTAATATAGGTATTTTTCTGTTGTGGAAACGTGATTACGTGTTTTTTTCATCACTTAGTACTATAATATGAAGGTTTCTACAGCATCACAAAGTTATCAACCCGGGAAAATATTATTATTATGATAATTTTCCTTTTTGTTTCATAAATAGAGTCTTTTAATGATACCTTATACATGTAAAAAATATGGACGGTGAAGAAAATTTCAACTGTTTAATATCTATTTTTTAAACTAATTTAAAACTGACGGAGACAGGCTACTGCCAGCCGGTCATATTGAAAGCGTTTGGTTGGACCTATGTCCAGCAGTGGAGTTTTGGTGTCTGATATGATGATGATTACTGAGACTATAAGGTTTACTTATTCAATTTACTCGCGTACATTGCGATTTTCTTAACATTGTTGCCACACACAGCCTTATTTCATGAGGATTCTCCTGTCTGAAATTATAATGTGAAGAATTTAAAACACATACATTTTTTTTCAATTTACTTCACTTAAAATACACTTATTGTATGAAACTTCCAAACTATGACATAGTATTGTTACATAGCGTACTATAATCCTCTCACTAAGTGCACTTGTCAATACAGACAACCCAGGGGGCGCATACTCTCTATGTACATAGAGAGTATGCGAGTATGTACATACACATTTTCGATGTATTCAATCAAATAGTTGCAAACAAAGTTATTGTTATCACTTATTTATAGACTAATTTTTATTTTCAACCTTTGATAGTAAGTGTTAAGGTTAAATTTCTGTATAGTTTTGATGATGAAGTACAAAAACAAAGTTGTATTCAATTATTTGTTCGTGCTAGTACAGTGAGCTGACATTTTGTAATCGCAGCGTCGAAGTGCATTTTGTCAATAGAGGGGTGATTAACAACTCTATATACTTCTATGAATATTATGTTACAATACTCTATTCAGTATTTTTTATTATTGAACTCGGTAGCTCATTTGGTAATGGTGCGGAGCTAATTGGCGTGGGTTCGATTCCTATACAAATATTTTTATAATTTTTTTTCTGTATGTAACTGTTTCTTTAAAATAGCTTATCCGTCATAAAAACTGTATTTTTTAAAATTTAGTTTAAATAAACTCACTGACAAATAAGCACTAAGTATTTAATAACTATTAAATTGGCTAGTGCTGAAACAGAAATTTAATATAAATTGTTTGCTACTACAGGCAATAAAAAAAAATTAATTTCAAAAGTAAATTTTCGAAACGTAGCCCTCAATCTCAGTATTTGCGAAGCCATTAGCAGTTCACCTTTTCAGTTCTCGCGACTTTACTAAAATGGCAATTGATTTCAAATATTGGGGAACTTTATATTAAGTACTCTGATAATTAAATCCAGTCCGGATTTTACAGAATACCTGTAAAATCCGTTCCAATATGAGTACTTGTCATAAGATTTTTAGTGAAATTCAACGATTGTGTTTGAATATTAGCTTATACCTTTTTGTGGTAACATAATATTGTGTACTACTTTATCTTTATCACAATTAAGTGATTTGTAAGCGATTCTTGTTTATTATATATTGATTTATTGTAAATCAGACTATGCTTTGAGTTTTTGTCCCATTGGGAGAGGTAGGGCACAGCGGATAATCTGCTCAAATCGGAGCAGCCCGTCTGGGAAAGGACCTCCACCTTATAGAAGATCGTAGCCAAATAGCATTGGTCTCGGCCATGTTGTGTTCCTAGGGTGAGTAAGGTCTCCAGAGCTCCACTTGGGGGGGGGGTTACATGGGAGGGTTGGCAACGCGTGACAGATACCCCCGGTATTGCAAGCGCCTATAGGGTACGGTGATGCTTACCATCAGGCTAGGCGGGCC
The DNA here is from genome assembly GCA_905163395.2 of Endotricha flammealis. Taxonomy (NCBI): domain Eukaryota; kingdom Metazoa; phylum Arthropoda; class Insecta; order Lepidoptera; family Pyralidae; genus Endotricha; species Endotricha flammealis. Next base: position 4,736,238 of record LR990867.1, read on the forward strand.
GTTTGGTAGTTTGCCAACTTTGTGGAATTAAAAAAAAAGTATGCGAATAAATGTTTATTTGCTCGTAAATACCTAGGTACAATGGGTGTTAGATTACAATATTTTGATTCAACATATTCAGCTACATTTTTATAGCATGTAAAAATGTATGAGAATGGAATAAACTACTAGCAGGGGGTCGATTCACACAAATGCACCAATGGACTCTCAATGGTGTCTCAATCGTGTCTCAAAAGAATGTCGATAGTATCTGTGGAATAGTTTTTGACATTTGTTATGGATTTACACAATAACATAATGTTTAACTTATTGTTTAAGTCCATAACAAATGTCAAAAACTATTCTATTGAGACACGATTGAGACACCATTGAGAGTCCATTGGTGCATTTGTATTAGAGAATCGGGCCCCAGGTTTGAAAATTCCATAATTCGTGAACAGAAAGTTGAAAGTAGGGAGTCCTAATTAAATATGGATGCACCATAATGAGGTATGCAAATATTTTAGACGGTGGCTAACGACTGAGGGAGGCCACCCCCGTACTGTTGGACTAATCATTTGAAGTATTTGCTTGGAGCAATCTTTGGATTTCTTAGACATTTTTGCTTACGTTCCAAAATGATTGGGTTGTTTATCTATGAGTACATAATCATAATTTAAGGAGCTCGATGGTGTTGCTGTATCGTACTTTAAAACACTAGTTAAGTTACGTTGCTAGCCAGAGTTTGGATGGGTTTCGTTATCACGAGCTTCTCCGTGCTTCGGAAGACACGTTAAGCTTTCGGTCCCGACTGTTGATGATTGGAATGATTATGGGTTGATATGATATGACATAAATTTACAGGACGAGTCTCTCATCATCATCATCATCATCAGTCATCAACAACAGCATATCACCGATGTTTTACGTTGATATTCTGTAAAAAGGTGATACTGCCCCGGGTCATGGTTCTATTTGTATTACATTTAAATGTTCTTCTCTATGTATTTGAAATTATGTTTGTTTACATTTTTTCTCTTTGTGTTTTGAACAAACTATACTATTATCATCAAAACTAGCCATTTCTAACCTTAAATAGAAAATATGTTGCTCTAAGTAGCGTATAATTTTTTCTGTAAACAGTACCTTAATGCGAGTTTTGGAGAAAAACTGCTGTTTGGTCATTATTATAATGAAGGTCGTCAGTTGGCTAGCCGGGATTCGGGAGGCTGTAAACATTATTTTATACATGTTCTACTTTGTTTGGCAGTGATTTAGGAGTTTTAAAATTATAGACGTTGCATTAATTAGCAATACAGGCATGTTTTTATGATAGAACTTAAAAAAATAAGCGGTTTAACTTTATAGTTGGCACGTGGTTTTACTTTACTGAAATCAAAATTTTCGGCCGAACAGTTCAAATTCAAATTCAAAATATTTTTTATTCAAATAGGCCTAATATAAGCTCTTTCGACGACCTCCGTGGCGTAATGGTTACCACGCCAGACCGCCACCGAGGAGGTCCCGGCTTCGATCCCCGGTCGGGTCATGATGAAAAAACGAACTTTTTCTGATTGGCCTCGGGTCTTGGATGTTTATCTATATATGTATTTGTTATAAAATATAATATCGTTGAGTTAGTATCCCATAACACAAGTTTCGAACTTACTTTGGGGCTAGCTCAATCTGTTTGAATTGTACCTATATATTTATTTATTATTTATTTATCTTTCGAATCGTGACAATTTTTTCCTACCACCAGTTCAGACAGCAGATTTGTGCTAAGAAGAAGCTGGCAAGAAACTTAGCACTTGCTCTTTTAAAATGGTATTACTAAGTAAATTGCAATGCCCAACAGGGTTTAGGATCCTGTTACTTAGTACTAAGTCATTTTACTGTACAAAAACATACGAAATGCATTAAAATTATTGATTAAGTATCTATCTTAAACCATAAACATGTACAGTGAAATAAAAAAACAATTTATTAAAACAAACCATAAAAATTTTCATAATCACTGGAGCATATACCAATGATTACCTATTCATACCACTAATATAACAATTATAATTTCACTTTAGTTTTCACTTTCTATATTCTTATCAATTTTATTGAATGCTTGTTGGAATTAACGAGATTCTATCGTAACATACTTTTATTTATTTCATTTTACATAATAATAAAGTTAAATATTCCTGGCTGAATTACACAACTCCATCCCATCTTCTAAAAGTTGTAGGCGGTAATCTCTGGATTTACTGAACAGATTTAAAAAAAAATATTAATTAAATTTTTACTAATAGAACCAAATACTATAGAAACTCTACCGAGTTAATACGCACAGCTTCGGAAGAATTCGGACAAGACGGCGACACTAGCGCCCCTACCGGCATGAGGTGAACGGAGGTTGCCAAGTCATTGTATGAGAAACGTCAAGAGCTGTGCGTATTAACTCGGTAGAGTTTCTATAGTATTTGATAGAACACCACGTTATTTGTGAGTGTCACAGCATGGCTATATTTTACCCAAAAAGACCAGGCGAAGCAGCAAGTTAGTAAAAAAAACAAAATGGCGGACAAACAAAACCAAACAATGAAGTATCTACATTTAAATTAATCTATGCTTAACCCTCGAACGACGTTACATTTTAATAAAATTCTTCGGCAAACATTAATGAAGTCGGGTACTAACAACCCGGGCATTGTCGACCGTCGCCATTATGATTTTAGCCGAGATAATGTACGGGAAATGACGGCAAAAGAAATTTAATTCGCGTAGAAAGGGTTATATGGGGTCGGCTTTGATAAATAAAGCGAGGGACCCAGGATATTACTGGCCCTTTTTTGCTCTACATATTGATATTAATGCTTGTGAATTTTGTCAAAATTGCGCCCTTTTACATTGTTAGTGATTTTAAAGTTTTTTGTTCGTTTTGTTTTATACTACGTGGCACTTATTGGCTTTAAAAGTGATTATTCGTATTATATGTATATTAATAAACATAATAAGAAAAACCTCAAGCAGTTTGGGTACTTTATTTTGATTTCAGAGATTTTTTGAAATTCGAATGCAAACGAATTTTCTGGTTTTTCTACATTTATTGACAAAAAGTTGTTTTTTGTTTTGTTTTAGGGTTTAAATAAAACAGTATTTAAATTCAAAATTCAAATTTCAAAATTCAAAACTTATTCAGAGAATAGGTTTTCACAAACACGTTCTCTTGTCAGAGTATACAGTAATAAATGATTTGTATAAATTAATCTACTCTATAAACTACTATCATTTCGGAAACAAAAGCAAAATGACCACTGGTAAAAAGAAATGGCGAAAGAAAACCAGTTACGGCCTTTTTTGTCATTTAAAATATATCGTACTTTTCTTTTTTCTTTTCTTTTTCAACATAAAATTTTAAACTAGGTACATACATACATACAACATTACGTACGCGGATGTCAATAAATAGTGCCATTAATTTGTCTCAACATAAAATTAAATCTAAAATATAAAATGCTAAATCGGTGTTAAAGATAGGAGCAGACCGCCCGCAAGGCAGCAACCGTTCTCGTGTATTTTCGAGATATTTTTAAAATGCTTGCTTATATTATTTCAAAAGCAAAAGGTTTATTTTATTAGTTTTAAATAGTTTTATAATATATTTTTTTTATAAATACCATTCATTACATTTTCTGTTAAAACACACCAAAAGCTTTAGGAATACCTAAAACTATATTAATCCGCAAGCCTAAACATATTAACAATAGAGAGGTCCCTAATTCCCCGATCTACTCACGTCAAATTAAAATGCCAACATGATACAGAAATTCCAGTCGACCTCGAAAATACTTCGTTAATATTTACTACCTTCCATAGTTAAGGGTCGTCAGCCATTAAAGGGTTAACCAGTGTACTATTTTCTCCTAATTAATATTATGGATAAAGTTTTATTTTTTATTTTGAACGAATCACACAACAACGGCATCTAGTCCAAAACTAAGCAAAACTTATACATAATAATATGTACTGTGGGTGGGATTATGTTTGATATATTTTTATAACCGACAATATTTTTTTTTTTTTTAAACATGATTTTTTACTGAAATAAGTTTGTAGTGACCAAAAAACTATATGCTCTTATTTTAGCACTAGCTGATGACGTCGGTTTTACCCGCGAAATCTTTAATCGCTTAATTGTTCCCATTATCTATATATATAAAAATGAAACCTAGGATTTTCCTCGCTGTAGTGAGGTGAAAAATTTTGTGTTTCGCTCGGCAGCAAAGTTATTCTGCGTCTCGTACCTTTGAAACCCTCGCTACGCTCAGGATTCTATATTTGAACCACTCGCTTCGCGCGTGGTTCAATCCTAGAATCCTTCGCTAGCTCAGGTTTCAATTTAAGTACTGGTGCCAAAAAACAACTTTGCAGCCTTGCATAACAAATAACTATTTTAACCCAGAACCATGTACACTACTTTTGGCGTTATCTATACCAATATTATAAGAGGAAATATTTGTATTTTTGTTTCACTATCCGCGGGTGACAGGCTATATTGTTAGACGAATGTTGAACGATGTTGGAACAGAACCATTTTTGGACAGAGTGTGAGAAGAAGAAGTAGAGTTAGGCTTGTCACGAAATTTTTTGGAGCGGACGGTTTTGTTGACTTATCAGATCAGAGGCTTGTTTATGTAAAATTTGTAGTTTTAAGTAAATATTGTTAACTGTTGGCTAATTGACATTGTTATTATTCAACCTTTTCGTCAAATTCCTAAAAATATTATATATTTTTTTTATATTTGGATTCCTTACAAAAACCCGTCCGAAGCGCTAGTTATAAATAATATTAATAAATAAGGATTTGCTCTTACATAATAGTTTATAATTTTTAAAAATTATGAATAATCAGTCCGTCACATCACAACTACATCATGAATAGAAAGTAGACAAAATAGTTCATACCTATTAGAATAATTAAAAACATTTGCTACACGACTTATTATTATGAGAATGTGATACATAAAATGACTTCTAAGATGGCCTCCGACACATCTTTAAAAATTTCGGCAGCATTTTATGTACGGTCAAGAAAACAATTTTTAATAAAATTGTGTACTTTAATGACGTCAATGCGTTTGTCAAAGTAAGCAACGACTCGCCTAGTCAGTATTTGGATGGTTTCTTAATCTGCTATATTCTACGTAAATAGGACTATTTAATTGTCGTTAGTCAATGAAATAAAATCGATTACTCGGTGAATAGACTTTCACAGATTCTCTAGTCATTTCATTATTGTTTCCATAGACCTAGAAAAAAAGGCGGACGGAATCTTGCTAAGAAAGAATTGAAGCATTCTTGGCGGTCGGTACGCGTAGCTATGTGTAAGTGTGAAATGGCTGACCGTTACGCACACATTCACACCATAGTAAGCCGGCCGGCTCGTACGTATACGCGAGGTGGCTTAATATGAGTGCTTCACTTTTTAGTTTCAGTGATGGTGTCCGCCTTTTTTTCAAGGTCCATGATTGTTTCAATGTTATTCAGTGTGTATTAAATATTAGACAACCACATTCTGTGACAATACAATACGCCAACATGAAGAAAATAAAAAGATAAAATTACTATAGACACTAATACTAGTGTATTATCAAGACGACCTTATTGCTATAAACTTTTAAAGGTAACTGGTAAATATGCAGTCTTTAATTTGCCGGCTTGCATTTAGCTAATAAAAATGTTGAACATGTTTAATTTGCTGGCAGTACCAGTAGTTACGGCCAGTCGCAACCATAATATTTCACTATCAAATTCACACGATCGCATCTGTACATCTGTCACGATCTTCAATATACGCAACTTGTTTATGTGGAGCCATAAAACAAGAGTATTATTAACTTTTAGCGTCTAAATGCACCCTGCTTTCCGAGAGGCGTGCTGGATTTTTATATGAAACCACCATGACGACAGGCCACCTTGAATGGCGCCTCAAAATGCGGTTTCATGGAAAATACAACATGCGACCTGCTGAAACGATACTCCGCATCATGGCTAGTCAAATGTGTTTCGACTTTAATACATAATATTCATAAGTTTGTATCTTATTCTTACAGGTGTAAGGCGTTTCGTCTCAGATGAACCGATTCGCATTATAATGTCCATCTGATTTTGATCTAGATATAGCTAAATTTGTCACGTTGACATTAATTTTAATTTAAAGGTTTTTTTGAAAAATTCATCTGTAGAATTACTTAAAAGAGTAACATTCCTAAAAAATTCAACAAACGGGTTTGGCGACTAATGTCTAAAAAGGATCAGAGGCAGTTGCAGAAATTACCAATGTTCAATATGATATACAACGACGACAATCGATGTTTTACCATGTTTAAACAAAAATCAAATGAGACAGAACACAGGATTTGTGTATAGATAAGATAGCGGACGGTGTGAATCCGCTTCCGCCTCCGCTTATTCCCGTTTGCCCGCCAGTTCCCTGGCCCCACCTGACCTATCCATCGTCGCATCAAACACGCCTCACTTGTTTTAATGTGCTCATTATTTTTTATGCCTAATTTTTACGTACACCTCTACATGAGCCTAACTGTACTTTCCTTTTGGAGATTGATTATTAAAAATTTTGTTCGCAGTTAATAACATGCTCGGGTTAATTGAGTAATTTATTGCAGTAAGACTACGAATGTCTGACTGACAAATGAACGCACAGCCGCTGATCGTAGACCTGAAACTTGGAGGGTTTTCTTCACAAAATGCCGTCTGTATAGGCACCGCAATAAGTAGTAGACAATACCTACCACAGGTGACCTCTGAGTGAGAGACTGAACCAAAGTGTCCAGCAAGCTTTACCACAAAGTCTTTCCGTCACACTCTTTTGGGAAGAATCCCTTGTAAAAGAGGCCGCATGCCTCTTTACTGACTATGGCAACATTTTGTTTTTACTTTTTATTAAGTTTTTTTAATCTTATGTCATAATTTCCACCTTCAATTTTTACAATTTAAAATACCTCAACACCTGTGTCAACACAGTCTTTCCTCAAAAGCCAGCAACGCATTTGAAACTTCGTAATTTTGAGTATCTATAGATAGACGGTGGTTGTTTTATATCAGGTTTGCTCGTTTGCCGTCTATCATTATAAAAAAGTTAATGTAATACAAATCGTGATTCGCCTAGTTCTACAACAGTAATTTCCAAACAAATCATTAGTTAACATAAAATTTTACAAATATGTAATTTTTGACGCCTCCATACTAACTCGGCCGTAACGTGTCATTTGAGCGTCGTAAAAACCAGAGCAGTATTCGATGGATCACTATAAGTACATTCAAATATAATCTTTAACACATTTGTAATAAGAACTACACAATATACTATACTGTTAATAATATATAGACCTGTACAATGAAATTTCACGTTTATATACAAGATAATTCTATTTCACGAAGAGCTTTCGGCTATGTTGTAACGTTCACATGTACAGTCAAGAGCAGGTCGACCTTTACATATAGGACTTTGTACCATTCTTAAGTTCTATGTCATAAGAGCCAAAATTGTACGGCAAGTGTAAAGCTCTACGTGCTCCTGACTGTACATTGTTGTAGTGCGTGAACGATTTTACTTGCGTTTCTGAGGTTACCCAAACTAAAACAATGTCCAATGAGGTCCAATGTTCCAACATTCATAGTCGAACGCTCTTCGTCAAATGGAATATCTGTTAGTTATTAGCTCTATTTCTGTTATGGGGTATACTGTATAATTTTATATTGCTGCGTTAATGCAATCAGAGCGAGTTTGTCGTCACGGTGTCTGAGTGTTGTTAATGACGTGACTATCATTTAGTGTGTGTGTAATTTTCTGCTTTAAAGTTTTCTTTAAGGTCTAATACCCTAACGTTATTCATATTTATTTGAACAACAACAATTTTGGTTAAATCAAAAACAGTTCTAATTTACGGGCAACGCAAACAACACACGTTTTATCCAATCGAGTCTGCGGCATACATAAAGTCAGCTTCTCGTGCAAAAAGTCCGTCGGGGAATATTAATTATTGTTTATACGTGCAGATGGCAGACTAAGAGCACCTAAGAGCCCCATCGCATCGAACAACTACGCTACGCCTTCGTATGGCGTAGACGTAGCGTAGGTGTTCGATGAGCGTATTCGCAGCGTAGCCATTGCTACGCTGCGTGCGTGCGTCGCGATATCGCGGCGTCTACGTTGCGAATTGGCTCATCGAACGCATACGCTACGATTACGCCATGTGCGCAAGGGTTCATGTGCGTCGTCTGAGCTAGCGTATGTTGAAGGTTGAAGCAAATTTTTTTTTTGCGGCGTGTCGCGGTACGATTTGCCAGAATTACCCGGTCTTTTTGAGCCTCAACGACTCAGTGACTTCCCTTGTGTCTCGGTGCTCTATGGGTGGCGGTGATCACTTACCATCAGGTGACCCGCATCCTCATTAGCCCTCTACCATCAAACAAAGAACACTCGATGACGTGTCTGAGAAACGTCTATGTTCAGTGGACTTCTTTTGGCTGAGATGATGATGATAGATGAGGAGTATAAAGTAAGGAAGAACCCGAAGAACCACCGTAGATCATAAACAATTATTTCAAGATCACTCTTACTGCGATAAGTCATCGCTCAATCGTTGCCTCACATAATCACCGAATTAAGAAATCGCGGTCGATCTCTCGTTAAAGACAATAAACCTATCATTAATCATTAGGAATTAGCTGCAGATCATTAATGATGATATTAGGTGTTGTGCGTGCCGATTTTAGATGTGTTCAAGTCACAACATTGGAGCGTTTCATTACATGCATTCGATTCCAATTCGCTTGTATACTTCACCCTAATTTGACTAATTTGACAATAGTTTAGAGAGTCAAGAAATACAGAATTTAAAATTTATTTTAAAAAAAAGACAAAAACGACATGAAAGCAAGAGTAGAAACCAACCACAGCGTATTTTTCAGTCTGTAAGGTCCTGATAGAATTTAGAAAAGGTAGGGGAAGGCCGAGAAGAGCTTACATAGATGAAGTGAAGGAAAAGGCAGGCGTCATTGTCTTGGTTGCGGAAGTATCACCAGTGTCCGCGACCCCGCCACGTGAAGGCGGAGAAGGTGGCAGACAGTCAGGTTTTTAGTCGGTATTCCTCATTGGCTAGAGAGGCGAGCCCGACAGACCCCCGTCGCTTCCCCCAACTGGCGGGACATGCAGTAATGCATTTTCCTGACTTTAAACAAAAAAAAAAAGGCGTCATTGTTTTTATAAAGAGGTGCTACACCAAGAGCGCGGCTCTCTTAGAAGAAGAAAGTCCTGATACTCCTGTACGACCTTTTTGTCCCAGTGCAGTGTCGTCTTATGCCGGAGGTGCGAGTCTGACTACAAAATGTCCAAACAATAATAGATTGGTTTGTAAAATCAAATCAAATCAGAAAATCAAAAAAGTTTATTTGGAATTCATAACAAGGCTTACAAAAACAAAGAACACGATGACATCTGTAGGAGTATTAAACTGTGACACAGATATCAACGCCCTCCCCGAACTCAAGGTGCGCTTGATAGTAGGTATTTAATTTCAAGCTAATCCTAATTTTAAAAATATGTTTTACATGGTGAATAATGTTTTGTTTGTGTGACTAAGTGTACGTATGTGTGTAACGCGCATGTGTGTGCTTGTATGAAGAATTTAAGTCACACAAATAAGATCTTCAGAGTCTATAAAGGAAAGGGTAAAAAGATATTTAAGACATAAATAATATATCTTCTTACCCTTTTGGTAAAAAGATATTTAAGACATAAATATCTTCTTACCCTTCCTATAAAGACTCTGAAACAAAAAAAAAATTGATACAACTTAAATAATAATAATGATAAAAGAAATCTATTTTTACCTTGCTAATAATCTTCTCTCTCTATTCTTATGACATGCATCCCATTCTAGTCTGCTCATCGAACGAGTGCGGGCGGCGATTGCTCCGAAAACCGTACGTGAAGTAATTGTTGATCATTAGATTTGTGAACAACACAATTGGATACGGAGTTGTACAATTACTGTCTTGGTTAGTTCGTGACAGCCTTCATAAGTCTAGCCTCTAGACACTAGACTGGTTACTGAAGAGATAACTTAATGCCGTACCGTCCCACCCCCCTGTACAGCCTTGGCAATTCTATACCTAATTGTTAGTTGTTACAAATTAAAACTAGGTATAAATTATATGATCTTTATTATTCCTATTATTTTGAAAGAAAAGCACTGACTTTAGTGGGCGTTTTGACCTCTGACTCCTGTTCAAGTGATCAGATTCTAAAGATTATTGTTTTGTTGAATAAACCTTGTACAATGTAAACCTTGTATTACTTCACAAGTAACTATTAAGTTACCTATCAATAACTCGATTGTACAATGTTTTAGTTATTTTACTAATAGAATAGCAACTACAGTATTGGGCGGGTAAAATGACATTGTAGAACATCAACCCCATCCTAAATATATAATGGACATATGCGTCATAGGTACATATTTGGGATAGAAGGGTTGGCACCGTCAACGTACCCACATCAAACTTTCAGCTGCTCGCGCCCGCACATAAATCAGAGAGGGCAGCCCTGGACAGTCGACTCGAAAATGTTAGTATTAGTCCTTTTTCTAGTAATAAGTTCTTTCATAAAAATAAAATGTACCAACAGACGCACTTGTACTATCGGCTATTTCACCCGCAGTGGCTTATTCCCGTTCCATGCTATTTTTTCTCGTTTTAAAGCATCACATATGAAACGAATTACGAACTAGCGGTTTCGGCTGTGCCGAATATTGTGGGTAATAATGGCAGCCTCTGCCAATTTAATTCAAAGTTCGCTAGTTAAGTATACAATACATAATTTGTTAATTTCTAAGCAAAATAAATTTAAAAATGTTAACATTCAAGAAATTACTGTCAAAAATCAAGAAGATATTCTAACTTGAAGACACACAATATAGTACACAGTATAGTCGAAGCTTTGAAAGTGAAGAAATGGCTAAGTTCCGAATAGCTTATTCGTCAGTTTTTTGACAGTTCTAGTAAGCCTTTCAGGTTTCTCAATTAGCTTAGAGCCTATTCGAGCCTTTATTAGCATGTGGTGAAACCGTCATTAAGTATCGTAAAAAGGAAAATAAAATAAATAAATAAAAGGGTAAAATCACAGAATCACAGAGAAACAAAAGAAGGTTGTTACTGGCTGTACCATGACAGTTTATCGTGCAAAGATACATGTATGTTAACACCTATCGTCGTGCCCTACTGGCCTAAATAGAGGGATATCGGCTAACCCATATAGGAAAGAAACTGGGGTCCCAGTGCATTGTCGTTTATTATGGTCACTTTCTTGACGACTGCGCGAGACTATGAATGGTTGACCAGACAAGACCGGAGAGCTCAAAACGTAGTTTTGTTGACTTCATTATTGTTTTACATTAATTTTAATATTTTGTAACTATTTTGCACGGTATCTTATGGCTAAATAGGATTTATACAGGAGACATCGTTGCGAATGGAAGTTGGGCGCAAAACCTTTAAAAACTACTTTCACATATTTACATGCAATTTCTGCAACACATTTTAATTTTAATTTCATTACGTTAAGTCTCAAATTTTTAACTATCTCTATCAGAAACTCGCTGTTAATTTTATTTCAAGTTAGCTTGTTCATAGTAAAAAATTCTCAGGGAAAAAGTACATAAAGTTTTCTCGAATAAATCCCTCGACAGTTCGCTTGTATTTCATGTACTTTTAAACTTTGTTGTACTTTAGTACCTACTTATATCTCTTTCTAAAAACGTTTCGTAACATTGTTCTCAAGTGAAACTATGTATCAAATGTCTAAGTTATACCTCAATATTTAGACAGATCAAGGTGTTTCAATATAATCAATTATCCGTTGAAATTGCTAGTAACATTATTTATTTCATAAATTAAACGTGTTAATATTTAATTGTATTTAACATAATTGCATGCTTAAATTGTTAAGTTGAACGGAAAAAAGATAATTGAAACTATACTTATGCCTCTTTTTCACCAACAATTCCTAAAATAAGTTTCCTAACAGCACTTTCAGTGTCTAAATCCTTGTTACGCGTGACACATAAAATAATCGAAACGAAAACGATTTTTAAAAATCGTTCATAAACAAGGATTTCGCCATAGAAACAGCTGTGAATCTCTGCTAAATCTCAAGGGATATCTTGTTCATACAGAATAAAAAAAACAGCGACATAGCGCATGATTGATAATAAGGCTATACTAGTCGCCAATACGGCTGATTCGCGTTGACGTAAAACGAAGTTCGAAACTCATACTTATTAACTGATTGCATGACGACAATCGATTTTCAATTGTTTTTAGTAAGGCCAAATTTTGGCGCGTACTATTTAGACTTTAAGTTGTTTTTATTACAGAAATAGACCCGTTGGTATCCATTATCTGACGTGTCACGACATAAAAGTATATCTTTAAAATATATTTATAATAACACATATCACATACCCGCTATAAGATCCGCTGGCACCGAGAGCACTTGAATCACTAATAACGTACCAACCTCACCCTAGGCTAAAGTACATCTGCCTGTCCCTTAAAGGATTATTATGCGTATAATAAAAAGATTCAATGCTTTAATAAAAACAAGATGGCGTAATGGGTGCGTCTTTGTAAGGTTGGTAAGAAAGGGGTTTAACTTGAGGCGTAAGGAGGCCAGTGCTCAAAATTATCGTATTATGGCTCTAACAGTCAAATTAATGAATTAAAAAGAGATGGAAAATAGAGATAACTGTGACGACCTCCGTGGCGTAATGGTGACCACGCCAGACCGCCACCCAGGAGGTCCCGGGTTCGATCCCCGGTCGGGTCATGATGAAAAACGAACTTTTTCTAATTGGCCTCGGGTCTTGGATGTTTATCTATATATGTATTTGTTATATAATATCGTTGAGTTAGTATCCCATAACACAAGTTTCGAACTTACTTTGGGGCTAGCTCAATCTGTATGAATTGTCCCTATATATTTATTTATTTATTTTATTTAGGTGGAATAATTGCGTTCTATAAACTGGCTGAAATTTTGATGGGCATTAGACTCCAAGCAAGCTAGTTTTTAAACATGATAATGTTTAACGGAAAAATATATATAAAAAATTAAAAACCTACCTACAATATTTTTCTATACATTTGTAGTTATGTAAACTTCGTGTCTGTCTATTTCTGTATATGCATAAATAAATTAAAAAAACTGTCTCAAAATAAATACATTTATAAAAAAAAACAGTAAATTTGGATAGAACAAAAATGACACGCGCAAAACATCTAGATTAAATATCGACAATGTATCAAATTTAAACGAGCGCATGCCCCGGTGACCGCTAAAAGGGGGCCTGCGTTATAAAAAAAAATACACAAAACATCTTTTTTACCCTTGGGGAAGAGAACAGCTGCGTTTTTGTATAACAATGATACAGCCATGTTATTTCCACCGACCCGGGGCAATCGACACACTGGGCTGATAACCGACCGTGTAAAAAAGGCGCTACGCTCATACGTATTACTTTATATCGAGCACTTCACAATTCGGTAGGGTTGTAAACGATTGCGCACTGCATATACCCATCGCCCTTTGTTAAAAGTCACGCTTGATTTGGGGCGAAATTGTGTCCTTTTTGTTGTTTCATTCCGTTTTGATGGCTGTAAAAATTATATGTATTATGTTTGTAGATCATACTGTATAAGATAAGTTTAGTATAATTGATATTTCAAGGTTGTCATATTTTACAATAAAATTAATTACTTTATTATATTTTTCTATGCAAGAAAGACAAGCAATGATCACAGAAAAATAGACCAACAGTACAGGTAGAGATACCTTTAGGTAATATTGTATCATGTATGGCGTATCACGTATGGTATTACCTGATTATTCCCTTAATTTTCCTTACTTATCTAAATTTATCTTTGACAGTTATTTATTTGATCCAGTATAATAGATAATTATTATTTTTGACCAGAATTTTATTGCTGACCGTTTGTCCTATTATCCATTTGTGCTATTATCAATTTGTGCTATTTTCCTATACCTATGAGAAAATAAAGCATACTTTGTCTTTTCACTAAAAAGATGAGTACATATTACAATTACGGGAAACCTGAACAAAAGTGTTTCAAGTACATAAACGAGAGTCAAGTGACAATTTTCAATTGTGCTCTACTTTCAAAAGGCGCCCGCTGATTGGTCGACGCTTGGTGACAAATGGGCGACATTAAATCGAGTTAGCCAATGAGAGGGTCGGATTGTACGCTATTCAACTCGTATCAACCGTGAATAATCAACGATGTCATTTCGTTGGAGACATTTTTTGTGTGTGTGCGTTTAATTGTGTTATACGTGAAGTGTTACACACTAAGGGAACTTATGTAACAGTAATTTGACTACGAAAGCATAAAAAGCATTCTTTTGAGGCTGACGTTAAATAGAACTTTACCTTTAGTGAGAGACATACAAAACAAAAATTATTTAAAACAAAAATACATTAAAAACTATGCTGAGTAGCCTGAATAGCCTATGTGTTGTCTTTTAAAATTTTATATTTATATCGATTTTAAGTTTTTTTTATGACATAGGAGGGCAGACTAGCGGCTCACATGATGGCAACTGGCAAGTACTTACCTACCTAATACTTACGAACGTCTACGACTCCGAGAAGGATGCGTCGCTTTATTCCAGGGGTCACCAAATAGATTCGCTCGGGGTCCGTTTTAAAAAATGAAAATGACCGACTATCGCGATCTGCAACCCGAACGCATAAATAATAAAATTATCTTCATTTCTGAAAAAATTAAGCATTTTTTGGATTAAAAAACAAACTTAACGATCCTATTCAATATGTTATGACCCCAGTACAACATTGTAGGCGTATTATAAAGTAACCCCCTGTTTCTAGTACGGAATTGGGTGTGAAACGATATCTTAACGAGGATCGCCACGACAAACTACGAGGTGGTTATGGCTTGTAATGGCCACGATAAGAATGTTTCGAATATACACGCACACTAAAACCTGTAGGTATGTACATACGTACGTGCCAAATAAGAATAGAATTGAGAAGAAGAAAATTGTTTGGCACTCCTTTTTTTATTACCAGTAGTAGTTATTTTGATACTTGTTCCAAAAATAATTGAAATGTCAGTTTTTAATGTCAAAATACTGAAGTACCTATTACATTAAAGTTTTTGTTTGTACGGAAAACTTCAAATCAAAGAAACTTTATAGCCGTGAAATTGACATTTTAAATACATTTAGAAACCATCTACTCTATATCTAGATTATAATTTGAATAAACCCCCTAAACCGTGGATTTTTTTAATAAAATATTTTTATTGAAAAATAAAGAGACTTTAACGTACAATTTTTACTTTTCGAAACATTTTTTACAATATCGTAACAGCTCTAAGTAGATTTCTTCACAAATTTACCAATTTGTGGACTACATAACACACAGAGAATAATCTTTCCTCGAAAAGATAATTTTTGCATTCACCGTAGAGACAAAACGGCACAAATGTGAACCATAAACAAAAAAGGCTGAACAAAAATATCCTTAAAATTTTTGGTTGCACAAAGACATTCTTTGTTGTGTGGTATATTTTTATGACACATATTTTTTTTACATTGACACGGCATAGCAATTTGTGTCAATGAGATATTTTCACGACTCCGTGTTGGGCAATCCTTGTAAAAGTCCCATACACGGGCGTTTAGCACCGCTCCATTTTTGACCGGCACTACAATACACTTCGCCTTACTTCTCCTTTGTCTTCTAACTTCATCTAACTTCGCTTCGGTGAACTTAGCGAATAATGTACCTAAAGCCGTTACAAATAAAATTAATACAAAGTTTTATTCAAATAGGCCTATAACTAGCTGATTCCAATCGTCTTTTCTTATCATAACACCAGTTCAGACAGATTTGTATTAATTATGTATATGCCATAGTTAAGTGCGTATGGTATGTGTTGCGTTGCGTCAGAAGGATAATACAATATCCGCATGACGTCACCTCGCGCCACAACACGTTACATGAAATTCTAGCGATACTTAATGTATGAATCTGATATTCTTCTACGAGAGACAAAGTGTCACTCCGTACTAGTGAGCCGCGACGTGAGGTTAGGCGAAGTAGTGACTTCGCTTAACCCCCTTTAACTTCGCGATAGCAGGGTCAAGTTAGGGTTACCTTCTAGGCAAGAAAATTGAGTTTTTGCACAGTCAGGGGCACGTCGAGCTTTACACTTGCCGTACAATTTTGGCTCTTATGACATAGAACTTAAGAATGGTACAAAGTCTAATATGTAAACGACCTGCTCTTGACTGTACGTTTTTGCTCCCGTGAATGGGGACCATTAAACAATTGAGAGAGTGTCCCTAAGGGCAGGTGTTGGTTTCATAATTATAATAAGCATTACATTTTTACAAACTTTACAAGCGTTTATTTACACCATACAGTTATAATATTATTGGATGGTTTTTTTTCCTTTGTATTTTATACAGAAACTTTTTAAACTTTAATACCTCATTTACACTCTCGCGCGAGCCACGAGGCGAGCCGCCAGACGAGCCGCGAGACGCGAATGTAAACGCGCACTCGCGGCTCGCCTCGCGTCTCGCCTCGCGCCTCGCAGCGCTCGTGTCCGGAGCGGTTTTTCGGGCACGAGTCAAAGGGGTTCGCGTGGGATGCGAGCGCGGTGTTCACACTCGCACTCTCGCTTCATTCGAGTTTAAACCTTGTGCCGCGTTAAAAAAGACTATGTTGCCGCTAACACTTCGACGTCCTCCATTCTGGCTAGCTCGAACACAACACGAGAGTGTGAACAGACAACTCAAAAACCATCGATCACGCGAGGCGCGAGACGAAGCACGAGACGAGGTACGAGGCGAGAGTGTAAATGTAGTATAATAATATTTATGTTTTTTTTTTTGATAAATAAATTGTTGCCATCATGTAGCCCAACTTCATATATTATCGCTAAATATTACGACATTAATCTTTTTTTTTTGTTATTTACAAATACGCAAATTTTGTAAATTATAGAAGCCCGATAATTGAGTGACAGCAAAAAAAATTTTTTTTTTTTTTACTTTTATAGTACAGTTAAGTTACATGCCAAACTACGGATTCCTAGTATTACTAATATAAACGTATGTGTTAGTATTAGGCTAGATCTGAAAGACAGACATGTCGAATATTAAAAGTAAGTACATATACATTGCTCTACACTACATGAACTATTCTATTTCACGTATTCCTTAAAAACCTCTACATAACCTTTTTAATATTTCCAAAAATACAAAAACCCACACTGTCGTTAACTCAAAGTACACTTATAAACCAAAATTAAGTGGCACTTTCCATCATATTTACATAATAACCCAAAAAATTGCCTATAAAGGCTGATTTACAATGATTTTATCAAAGTAATTACCTAGCACGTTCTCGTGTCAACACAAAATAACAAATGACACGGCCTTATCTTGCATCTTCACGCGTTTTAACTAGTGGGGGCGGGACCAACACAAACGCTAGTTTTCTCCCTGCGAAAAAGGCCGTAAGGTTAATAATAGTTGTAAAGACTGTTAGACTATTAATAGATTAAACGATATAAGATTTACACTTAATAAACAAATCGTTGAATAGTAACTTAAAACAAAAGAAATTAAATTACTCAGGTGTTAGTCAACTAAAGATAAGAACAGTTTGTCTTTTCACTCATTACCCACGTGTTTAAGGATGTCGCGTCGTTTATGCCACATTGTCGCGTCGCTTATGCTGCATTGTCGCATCTTTTATGCTCGTTGTCGCACATTTTATGTTGTGGTGTCGCGTCGCATATGCTGCATTGTCGCATCTTTTATGCTGTGGTGTCGTGTCGTTTTGTGGCGTTGTCACACATTTTATGCTGTGGTGTCGCGTCGTTTTGTGGCGTTGTCACACATTTTATGTTGTGGTGTCGGGTCGCATATGCTGCATTGTCGCATCTTTTATGCTGTGGTGTCGCGTCGTTTTGTGGCGTTGTCACACATTTTATGCTGTGGTGTCGCGTCGTTTTGTGGCGTTGTCAAACATTTTATGCTGTGGTGTCGCGTCGCATATGCTGCATTGTCGCATCTTTTATGCTGTGGTGTCGCGTCGTTTTGTGGCGTTGTCAAACATTTTATGCTGTGGTGTCGCGTCGCATATGCTGCATTGTCGCCTCTTTTATGCTGCGAACAAACTAAATATATTATCTTACAATACTACTTCGTTTCGTTCTTATTTAATTCTTACATTAATACATACACATATAAAGTGGTTTGAAAAATGTTCCCCAGTTTACTGTTTTGTTCTGACGAACTATTCTCAAAATAGCGGCCTATTTGACGTAAGGATGAAACTGCATAGCCGTGCAGTCTTGAAAGTTTTTTAGCTTTTTTCTGTACCATAAATGTCATCATGACAATGATGATCTATTTGACTACTACTTTCCAAATACAAAAATATATATCATCCAAAAACGAAATTCTAGAGTTTTACCCAAACATTTACTTTATACACGCTAACAACACCATGTACATCGTGGGACTGTCATAACGAGTGTTTGATCAAACAATACAGGGTGTTAGAGAACACATGATGCCTTATTAGCGGTTACGCTATTTAATTATAGCTTCGTGATCGTACAGTTTGGAACATTTCGTTCAATAGTGTCAATTATTGAGACAATATAGAAATTTTGGAAATGATAAATAGAAAATCATCATCCTTTTTACCATATGCAAAAGAAGTTACTGCGTTGCAGTCGGTGAGTGTGAGATCCGAAAACCCAACTCCTTTCCAACCATCCTTAACGCAGATATTAATACTTCCATATTTTTGCCTTTTAGTAAATAAAGTATTTGGGTAGCGCCCCTGGTTGTCACAGATGTTCATTTTTTTTTAAATGTCATACAGTAGACAAACAAGCAAGCGGGCCACCTGATGAAAAGCGGTCACCGCCGCCTATGGACATCAGTAACACCAGGGGCGCTACTAACGCGTTGTCCACCAAGGAGGTTGAAGGAAAGGAAGGAGGAAGGGAAGGTAAAGAAGGAGGGGGAAAGACGGGATAGGGAAGGAGTTGGGCTTCCGGATCTCTCACTCACCGAACGAAACGCATTGCTGCTTCACGTCGATATTCTGTGAGAGGGTGGTACTTCCCCGGTCGAGCTAGCCCATTTCATAATAAATTCTCTACCACTCCACAGTTCATAGACAACGGTAACTACTTACCATCGCTGACTCGCTGCTCGTTTGCCTGGCGTATGACATAAAAAAAATAAACCATTTCGTGATCATAAAATCCACTAAGAAATAAAATTGACAGTAACCATTTTCTAATGGCTGGCACTCAGCTCAAGTGTGCAGGTAAGTCAGGAGAGAAGTTGAAGAGAGAGTGTAAACGCATCGATGTTGCCGCAGAAGTATTTCGGGCAATATTTCTGGCAGCGGCATGCAATAGCAGTGGAAGGGGCAGGGCGCAGGTATTACTTCATAAATTGCATTCATACGACAATTGAGACATTACACAGTTCACTTACATATAAAATGTCGTATAATTTATCTTATATACCTTTAATTAAGTGCAAATTGTCACCAATCAGCTCCCACGTCTTGAAGCTCACGATATCAACCCACAACCACCATATGGTTGACGACAGCTATTGTTCCATACATCTTTATTTACAATACGCCCGAATGGGTCCCATATGTCGCGACAGTGACAAGGACATACGACCATTTTAACAAGACCCTTAGCATATGCTATTATAAGTTTGAACCCATTAAAAATGTATCACTCAAGGGAGGTTACGCGTGTCTTCTTATAACGGTTTTTATTATAAACTTATGACACAATAAACATTGGTTATTTATTTATTTGCTTAATTATGTACGGCAGATGTGTTAAACGAATGTGTGGTTAAGTGTTGAAATAATATTAATGTAAACATTTTGTCATTGACATAATGATTATTATGAAAAGAACGTCTCCATTTCTTATTTGTGGTGATTAGGGAAACAGCTTATCACAAACATTCCCACCGCTGTGTCTCCTGCAAAGCCAGGATCAACAACGGCGACCTCAGATTGACATTAAGCAACGAAGCTTATTGATGTCCCGGGGGAGAAACTACAGCTTTCTTGGAACTTTAATGTGGGAACCGTTATAAGATTCCTGAAGACATATTAAGTCCATGGGCAGCAGTGACTACTTTCAAGTGACCCGCTAAGCCATACCCTCGATTTCGGTTAGGGGGTTACTCGTCCGTGTCCAAATTGGTCCTCATCTGGAACCTGGTCCAATTTAAATCGTCCCACATTCGTTCAGCGATGTGTGCCGATTCGAATAAGAGCCGAGTGGGCTGTATGTGGAGCTCGATAGCGTCGCAGTGTGTCGCACTCTAATATGAACACGTAAGTCAAGCAATGTCGACCCTAGCCATTGTTTGGATGGATTCCGTTATCACGAGCTTCTCCGTGCTTCAGAGGGCACGTTAAGCGGTCGGTCCCGGCTGTTATCGGTAGATGACAGTTGTTAAGCCAAGTCGGTGGCATTTGGGCGGCTTGAAAACACCGGCCTCTGCCAATCCTCATTGGAGCAACGTGGCAGAGTACGCTCTAGTCCTCTTCGATTGAAGGGAGACCCTGCAGTGGGATGATTCAGTATGGGTTGATATGAGGCTGCATGTTTGTGCTTCTCCGTCCCAAAAAGCAGATATTATTTTAAAGAAAAAGATCACGTTTGTTTGATAATCCGACGACGAATTTGGACGACCTCCGTGGCGTAATGGTTACCACGCCAGACCGCCACCCAGGAGGTCCCGGGTTCGAATCCCGGTCGGGTCATGATGAAAAACGATTTTCTGATTGGCCTCGGGTCTTGGACGTTTATCTATATATGTATTTGTTATAAAATGAAATATTGTTGAGTTAGAATCCCATAACA
This sequence comes from Endotricha flammealis, assembly GCA_905163395.2. Lineage (NCBI taxonomy): Eukaryota > Metazoa > Arthropoda > Insecta > Lepidoptera > Pyralidae > Endotricha > Endotricha flammealis. Next base: position 4,757,277 of record LR990867.1, read on the forward strand.
CAAGTTTCGAACTTACTTTGGGGCTAGCTCAATCTGTGTAAATTGTCCCTATATATTTATTATTATTATTTATTATGAATCAATATCACAAATTTTTTTTTGAAAATACTTAGTTATTCCGCTTAACAGCTATATATCACTTGAAACTTTTAGACTATCTTGATGTACGTAGAAAACTGTAATTCTATTCAAATTGCTCGAATAAAGACGTAATTATACCTTACTGTAATAAATTTCATTTAATCACAACACTACTTAAGGTGACATAGAGCCAGAACGGCTCGCGTCCGGTCAAGTTGTCAGAACGGAAGTGGTACTACCGGAAGTTGTATACAAAGTGCAGCCTTCGCGTGCCGGAAGTTGGCTGGGGGGTGGCCTGGCTCACGGAAGGTAACAATATTTATGGGTCTACCCGATTTGGAGTCTATGCAACTTGATATCTAAGTAACTTATACAATTTTAGATAGAAATATATTTTTCAGTAGGTAGATACTTTTTTTTAATGACAGTAGACAAACAAGCAAGCGGGCCACCCGATGGAAAGTGGTCACCGCCGTCTATGGACATCAGTAACACCAGGGGCGCTACCAATGCGTTGTCCACCAAGGAGGTTGGAAGAAAGGAAGGAGGATAGAAGAAGGGGGAAAGAGGGGATAGGGAAGGAGTTGGGCTTCCGGATCTCTCACTCACCGAACGAAACGCATTGCTGCTTCACGTCGATATCCTGTGAGAGGGTGGTACTTCCCCGGTCGAGCTAGCCCATTTCATAATAATTACTCTAGGTACGACTCCACACATTTAATCGACTGGACCCAGGTTCACAGCTGTATTCAATGTTTTAAAAATGGACACACTTATAAATTTCATTATCACTTGTAGCGAAAGAACACCACAAATCCAAGAAAAATGAAATAAATATTCTGAAATCCACAGCTTCAAGGAGATCTAACTAAATCTTAAAAGAAAAACAACAAAAATTATTTCACAAATGTAAAATAAATATTTTAGTTTTTTTTTTGTAACAGATTTATGACTTTTATGAACACTCTAAACAAGTCTAGATTATAAACGGACACCGTCCGCTTCATATAAAAAATGGTACAACTGCCTCAGAATATTATATCACGCGGCAGTCGGAACCGATAATTTGAATATTGATAATTTCTATTTTCCTATTGAAAGTAAGTGTACTTAAAACACGTTCAAACATACGTACATATTGTGCGCGTTGACCGATCATAAGATAGAATAAAGAAAGTTTTAGCGAGAAAGGTATTAAACCTTTTTTTTTATATCACAAAGTTGGCAAACAAGCATACTATAGACGCTTGCAATACCGGGGGTATCGCTCATGCGTTGCCAACCCTCCCAACCCCCAAGTGGAGCTCTGGAGACAACCGTAGGAACACAACATGGCCGAGACCAATGCTATTTGGCTACGATCTTCTGTAAGATGGAGGAGCCCCAGACGGGCTGCTCCGATTTGAGCGGATTATCCGCTGTGCCCTACCTCTCTTAAACTCTCTTCTGACTGTATTAAAGTGACAATCTATTTATGTTGCTCTACTAAAATTTACATTTACATGATTTACTAAGTATAAATTACTCTTCAATCAACGACCTCAACAACCCTTATTAGTGTAATAATTTAATAACGTGTAAAAACAATTAAGTCCTGAAACCCTTCAATGATAACATCAGGGTCTTTTATACCGTGTATCGCGACTTTCATAACCGCTTAACCGCACGATACAGGGACTATTTCATAAGCGTTTAACCGTTGATACGATCGCACGCTATTGTCGCGAGTGTTAGATATATGAACTGTTTGCGTGTTTTGAAACACCGTGCTGTGTGGGTGGTTCTGTACCGTTCCCCGCTATTACATGTTCATTTTGAAATTAACACTTCTCGTCCTTGGGTTTTATAATGAAATAAAGTCGTCATGAAAATTATTTCAAAGATTTAGCGACATTTGTCTCTCTGAAAACCAAAAATCATTTTATTGTTTCAATTTCTCATAAATATTTTCAATTCGAATATTTTTTTAAATTTGTACAGTCAAAAGCAGGTCGACCTTTACATATTGGACTTTGTACCATTATTAAAGTCATAAAAGTCAAAATTGTACTGCAAGTGTAACGTTCAACGGGCTCCTGACTGTACTTGCATCAGGCTTCTCACTTCAATAAATATTTTCTTCTGAAACTTAGAACTTGTGAATTAGTGTTAGTACCAATGAAAGAGATGAGCACGTCTGTAATTATATATAATTCAAGTTTACTAAATATTGCGTGACACGATTTACTTGATGTTTCGATTAAGTTTCATCCAGACACACATTTCAATGAGACACAATTTCAAATTGCCACATTTTCAACAATACACAATTTGTAAAATGACACAATACAGTCACAACGACAATTCGGTTTATTCGTTGACTGTATATATCGGACTCACTTCCATAGGTAAATAATTCTCCTTCCGAAATATAGAACGGCCTAAGTATTAGCAAACTATTTTATTAATCTTTGGTATTAGTACCTACTCCTATGACCACCAAGTTCGAAATTGATCCAAACTTCACATTCACACAATAAAGAAAACATTTTTCTCACATCAACAAAGTCTTTGACCTCTATCCATAACATCCTTTCAGAAATAAAAACCAACCTAAATATTCAACTTTATCCCATCGGCATACAGTGTATGTATTTCCAAATGTGTGTTATTGTGACAGCGTTTGTTGTTAGAATAAACAAATGCAGATCGAGTATTAGATATTGTCGTTGTCGTTGCGACGGCCTAAACAAACCAATGATTGTTAGTGATAGATGACACTCGAAGATATAAGGCCGACCATTAACTAGTTGTGTGTCCTAGACTCCATGATTAACTTCCATTTGTTCCACTATTTTCACAGGGACGGCAACGAGCGAGTGATACCCCGAAGACCCCGAACCCCGATGTTGCAAGCGTCCACAGGCTAACGGTGACCGCTTCCGCTTACCATCAGGCGAGTATGTTTGTGTGCCACCCCAGTGGTATAAATAAACTATACTTGGCTACAAAAGCTGGAAGGAATCATTTGATTTTAAATATAAATAGATGTGTAATAAACATGATTTGATTACAAGTCACTTTACTGCGATAAAGCACACAACATTATGTTACCACAAAAAGGTACATATACACCTTTACATATAAAAATAAAAAGTAGATTTACAAGTAATACTTTTACACGTCAATTTTTTTTTATCCTACTAGCACTTCAGATGTGAATGGTTTGTTGAGAAGAAGTGCCGCAAGAAACTCAACTATAGCCTTTTTTTAAAGCCATTTTAACATTTTTTTTTAATACTTAAACATTTTAAAAAAATATTTATGAAAAGAAAATTATAGTGACCACAAATTTTTTTCTTTAAAATAATCTTCCACTTTATAATAACCCTTTTTCATTAAGCGACCTTTAATCGTGGATTTAAATTTATGTAGAGGCAAATCTATAAAACTTTGTGGCAGTCTATTGAACATTTTTATGCTTATACCTATGAAACAATTACCAGTCTTATGAAGTCTGATAGTACTTTGTACCATTCTTAAGTTCTATGTCATAAGTAAGAGCCAATATTGTCTGCAAGTGTAAAGCTCGACGTGCACCTGACTGTACGTCAAACATAATCGTTGAATTTCACTGGAAATGTTGTGCCAAGTATATTGGAACGTAATTTAAGTAGATGATTTTTGGTTTATATTAGAGAAGCGCCCCTTCGGACGGGTTTTTAAAAGGATCTCATTTTTTTTTTGAAAATATTATGTAGCCTATGTAAACCGGGGGTAACGTACCTTTCCAACGGTGAAAGAATTTTTGAAATCGGTTTAGTAGTTTTTGAGTTTATTCGTTACAAACATACACAATGAGTTTATTCATAAAAAAAATCTTTCTTCTTTATAATATTAGTGTAGACTAGCAGTTGCTTGCTTGGTTTATCAAGTAAAAAAAAAATATATAAGCATAGATAAAATTAATTGTTCATTTCAGTCGGCCGCCTGTCGCCAGCCTATCATGTATAACAAAAGTACGCTTTAATTAGATGCTTATCAAACGGCCACCCACGACGCGCCGACGCAGTGACAACTCGCAATCGTTGCGACACGCGACATGACTCAGCTTGCGACTTTTGTTTATAACACGTGGGTGTGCGAAACGACTAACTTGATATTGAATTGACAAAATTAATCAAACAGCATGAGTTCTGATGTAAAATCAATGTAATTGTTTATCATTGTTTTTGAATGCTATGTAAATAATACTTCATATTCATACACGTATTGAAGGTAATAGTGGTTTACACTAGGACACGTCACCTAAATATGACATTAGCATAAAATTAGGCGACTTTATTTTATCTCCCATATCTCTGCCTGCACAAATCTGAACGACCGCAACGTGTCATAAAAAAAATTATGAATTTCATTCAAATACTTTCTCCTTTAATATATCTTCTACCTAGAGAACTGACATTTTGTACAACGGTTGCTTTTATAATGGTCTACGAGTGTGCCAAGTTTTATGCAAATCCATTTAACAGAGTGCAAGAATTACCAACATCAAGAATTATCGCGACAATTTTTTGCAAGATATTTGCATATTTGTGAAGGATAACCCCATGTCCCATGCAAAAATTAAAATTTCCTGAAAAGATGCAAAGTAATGAATTATTTTGGCTGCTCTAAAATCTACCTATGTAGTAATTACTATCGAAGCAAGTTTAAGAGAGGTAGGGCACAGCTGTTAATCCGCTCAAATCGGAGCAGTCCGTCTGGAGAAAGACCTCCACCTTACAGAAGATCGTAGCCAAATAGCATTGGTCTCGGCCATGTTGTGTTCCTACGGTGAGTAAGGTCTCCAGAGCTCCACTTTGGGGTTGGGAGGGTTGGCAATGCGTGAGTGATACCCCCGTCCGGTATTGCAAGCGTCTATACGCTACGGTAACGGCTTATCATCAGGCCGACCGTATGCTTGTTGGCCACCTTTGTGGTATATAAAAAAGTAATATATCTTTCGCAAATATCTTTAACATGGCGCAGAAACAAATATACGTAGATACTTTCTCACGTGGATACAATTGATCACTATTATCGATTGTTTGACCCTGTATCGATTTGTATCGATAAAATCAATGTCCAAAACAATTCGTTAGCCTCTCATTGTCAATTTAGGGACAAGATATAATTCGCTTGCATGTTTCTGTCAATCAACGATGGAACATTTAACCTTCGATTATTGCGTAAAAAGGTACATAAAATCTGTGTCCGTGTTCGATAAATTGCATGACCGTATTGATAAATCTTGGATTTATTCTGAAATCTTGTCGTTGTTTAATTTGCGTGTTCGTTTAGATTGAAATGAGCAGCGAGGCCATGGGGCTCCGGTTATCAATGAACAGGGAAATCATCTTTTTTTTATTTTTTATACCGCAAAGTTGGTAAACAAGCATACGGCCCGCCTGATGGTAAGCATCACCGTAGCCTACAGACGCTTGCAATACTGGGGGTATCACTCACGCGTTGCCAACCCTCCCTCAGGAGCTCTGGAGACCTTACTCACCGTAGGAACACAACATGACCGAGACCAATGCTATTTGGCTACGATCTTCTGTGAGGTGAAGGTCCGTGCCCTACCTCTCTGTCAAATTTAGGATATTTAATGATTTTTATTTGTAACCATTGAATTGCGTTACGCTATAATTTCTATGAGCTAGCTCTAATCGGGAGAATACCAGCCTCTCACAGAATATTGGACTTAACTGTCTGACGACAAACGCGCGCGTAATCGACGTCATACTGTACCCGACCTGACTTTGATGCCATTAATCTGGTCTTATCTACTGGGCTACAATTTTTTATTGACATTGTGTAGCCAGACTGATGTAACTTGCGCTACCATACCACACCGGGCAGTTGCGGAAGCGGCTGTCACTTAGAACGTATTCACTACTTTGCAAGGTGATTTTTATACGCAAAGTCGTTTAATAAGTAATTATACGCATGATATGATATAATAAAACATTAAGTGCACAGCCACACAATCGTTTTTCTGCACAATAACAAAAAAACAGTCAAAACACGGCCGAGGTCGATTCGCTTTTCGTGATTAATGACTCCTCTCCTTTGTTCGTTTGTCAGCCACTTATTTAGACATTAATTGGGATGTTATTACGCACCAAGGAAACGTAAGGTTACATTGTTTCGCAATCTAAAAACGTGATCTTAATCGAAAAATGTTTAGCTATGAAAATGTACAATGCTGTTTTAAATGCAAAGCCATCTATTGTATTTATGTTATATGTTTTAAAATAATTAGTAATGTGTTAAAATGTTTTAATTTGCTCCTATAGAGTCACGGAAGTTATAGGTGTCTTGATTGCACCGTTAAAGAAAAGCGTAGAGCACTGCGATGATTTTTAGTCGGAACATGGAAAGAAAGTCCCCGCACAGTGGGCTTATTTTTCCAGCAATAAAACTAATATTAAACAATACAAATAGAATGTTTTGTCCCGAATGTCCGACGGTTCAACACACAGAATAAACTGCTGATCACAGAGTCAAACTTAGAGAATGTGTTTTTTGTATAACGTAGACATCAGATAAGAAAGGTTTTTTTTTTATTTCCACGGGAAAACGAGATTTACGCAAATGAAGTTGCGCTTGTTTCGCTATAAAAAAATAAAAATAAAAGTTATAAATTTCATTAAAATGAACTAGAAAAACCGGGCAAGTACGTGTCGGGCCACGCACAATGTAGGGTTCCGTAATGGCTACGCGTTTCTTACTTGCAGATGAGTACAATGTCATATTCTATGACATTTGTAAGTTTTCATCAAAGAAATTTTATTTTATAAGTTAATCGGCTATTACTCGGTAACTAGTAGTGCCTACTTAACCGTTATAGTTTTCCTTGTAGGTTCACTATATGGACTACTTCCATGATTTTTTTTAAATTTCTAAGCACAAGACTTTAGGAGATAGAGGGGGGGGGGACCACCGTGCAAAACGAAAATTGACACATTCGCAAACGGATCATTGTATCGGAAAATGGTCTTCCCACACCTCCGATGTTTTTAAGAGACCTATCTAACGAAAGCCCACAACATGGGATTTGAATTTCACTTCCACTTTACCTGTAGGCACACCAAAAAAAATTTTTTTTTTTAATTTTGTTCTACCACTTTGTTAGCATTGTTAATTTGAGTATAAATTACAGCTTTCTAGCATTAGGCGTTTAGGCGCTAGACCGCGGACGGACAGACGGACAGACGGACATCGCGAAACTATAAGGGTTCCTTGTAGTTTACTACGGAACCCATAAAACCGACTCAACTTATGTAATGCAGCAGACAAACAAGCAACGAGCCACGTTCATTGTCACGTATAATCCTAAAACTCGTGCAATAAGGTTGTATTAAAAAAAATTATTATAGATTGTATCAATATTCAGTGAAAGGAACTCCCACACTAGTCTAACTTAAAATCTAAACACTTGACTATTTCTGTCATATGTTCAAACGCTAAGAGACCACCCACTATGCAACAATAAACGCTCCCTTTATGACTATAATAATAAACGCTGTTTACAATCGTGGTCGTGTCTTGCATGGAGTTTTGTCAACTATTGACGTGGAATGACCGCAGTGGATGTTATTTTCAGTATACGTTCCTTGGGGGTTGGTTAGTAACATGTGTTAGGTTATTTAGGGATGGTATTTAAAATATTTTTTAGTGCATCTAAAGTCAGTTTCAGAGGCTCCTGAAAAGTTACAGTTGACTTTCAGCTTGACTGTTTTTGGGTGATATAATGTCAATTTATCTGATATAACTTGAAATTATTACTAGCCTGTAAAACCGAACCTAAATAGAAAGATGGAAATAGGGAGAAATGGTATAGGAGAGGAGTTGGACTTCAGGATTCCTCTATAAAAAATATTACAAATCTAAATATAAATAAATAAAAAAATCTAATAAAAAAATTGAATAATTTTTATTAATAACATAAAATGAAATTTTCATATATTTGATGAATATTTAAAAAATTAATATGATTATTTATATTAAAGTAAATTAATCCTTTTGTTTGGAAGTCAAATAATTTAATTTCCTCATACTCACCGAACAAAATGGATTACTACTGTGTCACATCGATATTCTGGGTGAAGATGACATTTGCCGAGTAGTTGCGAGTCACAGGCTGATGATAATGATATAGACAATATAATATTTTATCCCCGTCTCTAAATTTTTTTGTGAAGTACGCAGACAAAGGCAGATGATTATAAGATGATATTCATTATAATCAACTTCTTTACTATAATGATGACAGATAAATTGACGGACGAACCTTGAACATTACTATAAATAGTCATCAACACCTTATAAAAATGTCAATCTAATTAAACAATCCGGATTCGCTACATAATAAGAATTTATAATAAGTATTGTAAAATTCATTGGCGAATCTCGTTCCAGCTAATATATTTTACAACTGATTTTAATATGCGTATAATTTTTTTTAAAAATAATTAAAATGTCAATGAGTAGCGTAACCATTTATTCGTTTAAATAAAACTTACATCTCAAACTGAATATAAACATTTTTTTTATATGAAAGTTTAACATTTAAATGAGACAAATATTTGACCATTTAAATTCGTGATCAAAAATCAAAATGGCGTTACAATACACATGTCGATTCAATAAGTTCAATTGATCGCTCGCACGATGATGCGTAAAAAAAACATTGTGCGATGATCGCATCATCGTGCGACCGTAAATTAGGACATTCAATTAAATTAGGTATATCACTCACGTATATCACCTGAGTGGAATAATATTTGACAGCACTGTAGCATTGTGCGCAGATTACTTATAAGTCGTTATTTTAAGTGTGGTGGGTGACAACACTACATTTAAAAATGGGTGGGGTGCACTTAGAATAATTAGTTGTGAGGGTATTATCATTTAAACAAAAACTAATTGTTAATAATACCCACAATATTGGAAAATATCAAACTTTTTTTGTGTTTCCCTAATTGTGCCGGTGGTGTATGGATATACTGTACTGGACTGTTTACCTACTAACATTTATAAAAACACAAATAAAAAATAAAAATAAATTAAACCGAAATATCCGGTTTTTTTGATTTCGATTATACCTAGTATAAAACTGAAAAAACCGGTTTTCGAAATGATCTTAATTATGCCCTCGTGCCATTAAATTCATCTAACGCACGCATCATCGCGCGTGCGATGACATTAATCCCATACCTAACTATCTCTTAACTATTGAATCTTCAAAGATAGAATTGATATACCTGAATAAATTATTATATCCAAGTCTACCAGTCAATGTCTCAAAGAAATAGCCATGTTCACAGTAAAATATAGCAATCTGTTGGCTTTAAATACGAATTTAAATCATAGGGCATAATCCGCAGCTAAGTAAAGCACCTAAGGCTGGATCGCGTTACGGATCCGATGACATGCGTAGGCGCATCCATGAAGTGATTACTAAGAGGAGTTGGTATAATCCGGGTGCGGGAGGGTATTTAACCTGTATAAACACTCTTCCGCACCTGTGCCGCACCCCCGCACGGCGACTATGCGTGACGTTCAGTGTCCAATTAAACGTGCTGGACTACACGGCTTAGAGCAACTCCTCTTAGTAATTGCTTCATGGACGCATCGCACTTTATACTGGCACTATTTTTATATCTACACTCCTAAACAACCTTAAATCAATAATCATAGAACTGATTTTACAGTAAATTTACAGATATTTAAACTTGTACTGAAGATTCTTCACGGTATAAAATGCAACTCTATTTGTATACAATTATGATTGCTTTTGAACACATAATAAATAAAATCTCTGATAATAAAAGTATAATATTTGCGGTTGATTTACACTTCATCACTATAGTTTATATAGTTATTTAAGGTTGTTTTTTGAGTGTTTTCTAGTTTTAGTATTTATGATTAGTGATTTCGCATGAGCCTAAGCTCCTTCGCACACAAGGCGACGCAAGTTTCCGATACTCGACGATTTTAGTATCCAAGCGACTACCGCCATACAAGTCCATTGAGGTTCGTACGTACACTCGCGTCGTTGGATGCTAAAATCGTCGAGTAACGGAGACTTGCGTCGCCTTGTGTGCGAAGGGGCTAAGTCGCTAGTAGGCACATGTGACGTTGACCATTGCACAAAAGTTCTTTGTTTTGTTAAATCTCTCAGTAATTTTCTTTGTAAGTTAACTCTGTAAGCAGTATTATCTCTAGCGATTACTGTTTTCCTGGTAATATTTATATTATTGCTAGCTGATTCCCGCGGTTTTGGTTACGAAATTTCAGTTCCCATGGGAACTTCCAAAAGAAAATAGCCTTTCTAATTACAGTGCTGCAGTATCATTGTCAGTTAAAATAAATTAAAAGTAAAAAAATATATTTAAAAACAAGCTTTTATTTAATTGCGCTAAAAAGAATAAAATAAACTTTTCTTTTAAAATTTTAACTATCAACTTATAACGTCATTACACAATTTATATGACATAAAAGCTTGTCGCGAGATTTAATTACTAACATTTACTCGTACCGAATAAATGTTAGTTCGATAATTATGTTTTCTTATACAAGTAAATCTCGCGACAAGCTTTTATGTCATATAAATTGTGTAATGACGTTATAAGTTGATAGTTAAAATTTTAAAAGAAAAGTTTATTTTATTCTTTTTAGCGCAATTAAATAAAAGCTTGTTTTTAAATATATTTTTTTACTTTTAATTTATTTTTTACTTTTTAGTTATCACTGGACAGGTTTCGCAGTGCCATCTATTGTCGAGGGGCGGTACTTGTCTAATGAATTTATTTGTTATAACTAGCACCAGCAATTTGAATACCTATATAATTTCCTGATTTTACTACAGTCACCCTGCGACAAACTAAACAGGTTTATGTACCCATCAAAAATAAAATACCGACCAAGGGCAAGTAGAACTCGCGCATGAGGGTTCCTTCCCATAATCATACTAGTCATCATCATCATCATCATCATATCAACCCATAATCATCCCACTGCTGGGATACGGGTCTCCCTTCAATCGAAGGTGATTAGAGCGTACTCTGCCACGCTGCTCCAATGCGGATTGGCAGAGGTCGGTGTTTTCAAACCGCCCTAAGGCCACCGACTTGGCTTAACGACTGTCATCTATCGACAACAGCCGGGACCGACGGCTTAACGTGCCCTCCGAAGCACGAAGAAGCTCGAGATAACGAAACCCATCCAAACGCTGGCTAGGGTCACCGTCGCTTAACTTGTGTGTTCATATTAGAGTGTGACACACAGCGACGCCATCGAGCTCCTCATACTAGTCATACTATCATACTAATATTATAAATGAGAAAGTGAGTTTGTTTGTTTGTTATTCCTTCACGGCTTGACTAATCAGTTGATCATTATGAAAATTTGTATATGTCAGGGGTACAGAGCCCAACATAGGCTACCTTTTTACCCGTGAAAGTATGTCAATCCAAAGGGAAAATATTTTTTCTACTATAAAGGGCGCTGTGTGGGATGCTATCGGCCAACAGATGGCGCCACAAGTCGCGCTATGGGTTGTTTTGTTGTCAAACGAGATCTATGTCATAAAATTAACGCGAGCGAAGCCGCGAGGAAAAGCTAGTAATAGATAAAATACATTTTAATTCATAACCGGTATAAAAGAGCCATGTACCAATGTAAAATGTACCAAGGGTAGGGTCACATTATATTGGTTGTTTAAAGAAGAAGAAGTAACTACAAATTTACGATTTTCAGATTTATTCCTGTACTTGTACTACATCATCTTGCTTCTTGCCAAATTTCATGATTCTAGGACAACCGGAAGTACCCTATAGGTTTTTGGTCGGAACGGTTTTGTACGAAAAACGGAACACAAACGGCTGTATCGTAATTTTGTTATCATAATATTGTATTGTCATCTGATCTACAGTTTTAAGCAAAATTTCAGCTCAATCGGTCTTCGGGAAGTGGTTCAAATTTTCGTTCCAAGATTCCACCCTTACATACATACATACATACATTCATACATACATACAGGTCAAGTTAAATAAAAGCTTTTAAAATGGTGCAACTGCACTTACAAATTTTGTATTTTCTCGAGTCAGACATATACCCGCTAGCACAGCGCTGCGTCCACACTATGAAATGCTCTTTTCATGTGACATTCCCTGCTTTTCCCCCACTTTTTTGTGCTATTAGTGGTGACTACGAGGGAACTGTTTCTCGTAGTTCCACTATTACATTTCATGCTATGTTACAGCAGTCTGTACCTGGCATAATAATAATACAAAATAAGCCATCCATATCAGTTTAGTGCGCATATCGGTGCCATAAACCGCGCTCATTATTCGCCTCGTTACGACGCTGTCATCTCGTTTTACTGTCACTAATGACACGACCGTCCACCATTCCCAGAAGTTGACACGATGGCACCACCACAATAAAACCATAAAACCTGTTTAATTGTAACCATAAACATTCTGAGAAATTTACAACTGAATGAGAAATCCTTATGGACAGGCATCCTAACTCAGTATTTTTGTATTTAAATTCAAACTCGAAACTTTTTTATTAAAATAGGCGTAATACGAACTCACTTTCTTTTCCCGCCACAGCAGAATCGTATTATGAAGAAATGGCAAGTAACATTGCACTTACTCTTTTTATCTTGAAATACTTTGTTAATTATAATCGTACCTATTTAGAGTGAGTCATAGAGCATCTATGAAATGGGTTCGCTTGACCGTGGAAAGCGCTAACTCCTCACTGAGAACCTCTCCTATCACGTTTTGCTACAGTAAAGATCAACGGCAGTTCAGCGAGTCCTTTGATGTCTCTGTGCTTTTGAAGACCTTTTTTTTTTTTTTTTGTTTATAGTCAGGAAAATGCATTACTGCATGTCCCGCCGCTGGGGAAGCGACGGGGGTCTTGGTTATCCAACCTCTGTTTTAAAAAAATATTCTTCCTGACTTACACGTTCAGACATGCAACGAGTTCAGAAAAGCTCTTTAGTTGCATCAAATTCAATGCGTAATATCTTTCAAAAAAATAAGAGTAGGAAAAACGAAGTATGGACGACAGTCTATTAAGTCACTAGGAGTGGAGTGCGGAGAGTAAAGTCATAACTGCCACTTACGTTAGTTTGAAGCGAGATATTGTAAGTTTGTAACGTTAGATCGGCTCGTTAGTGCGACAGGATAACCTTGGAGTTTAGTGTGAATAAGGGTCTATTCATACGACGTCTTTATACGGCGCGGCGCCCGGCGCTGTCTACGCGCAAAGGATACGCGTACGCGCTTCAAATGCAATCCAGACGCAAGTAATAGACCTCACAAAATGAACGCTGCGGTTCATTTTGTGAGGTCTATTACTTGCGGAACGGTTTAGGACAATACAGCTATATCCTGCATGTGTTTTATACTTTGAAGTGTTTTAGACGCGTTTGAGAGGTGAGATCTCTATCTCACCTAACAATCACGCGTTCTAATCGCTTATGTATCTTTTTCTCTTCTTGATGTATCTCTATCTCAGTCTGTGCTCTTCTGAGCACAAATTAAGAAAGAGATACAGGAGACTCGCTTTGAATTTGCTCGCGTTTGTAGCAGCAGCGCGCGATATAAACTGCTTTTTAGCCATCTACAGCGCCGTGACCGCGCGTTTGTAAATCGGGTACAGATGTCGTAAATATACGTCGCGCTCGTGTGAATAGACTCTTAAGATCATGGTTTTATAGATTTTCGAGTGTTATGGATTGAGTTGTATTATTTGGCTACCGGCAATCGTGATCGTGTATAAAATAGATTGATAAACGAAGTCCCCTATTCGTGGGCAATACATGTTGATGTGGATTTGTGAAATTTACATTTTATTGGTGCGGCACGTTTGTGGGTTATTGGGTAATCAACGAGCCGACTCGGGTTGCTTTTATTAATGTGACTCGTATTTTTATGCTTTCTTCATGCGATCATAGAGAGCGAATCGGAAGAATTTATTGTTGTATCATATATTTCATTTTTACTACAGATTTTTTTATATAAGTATTTAGAATATGTATGAGCGCGATGACGTCTTTATTTGTATGTTCTGCGTAACACAACCCCAGTATAAATTATTCTATGTGTAGAAAACGGTCACCTAGTACAGTCCGGTGTCTCAGAATACAGTCCGGTGTCTCAGAAAAGGGTGTTAGTACACCCGAACTGAACTTATCAATTAATAAAAAATAAAAATAAAATCCTTACTAATATTATAAATGAGAAAGTGAGTTTGTTTGTTTGTTTGTTTGTTTGTTTGTTTGTTTGTTATTCCTTCACGGCTTGAGTAAGCAGCCGATCATTATGAAAATTTGCATACATATTGTTAGGGGTACAGAGCCCAACATAGGCTACTTTTTATCCCGTGAAAGTATGTCGTTCCAATGGGAAATTATTTTTTCTACTATAGAGGGCGCTGTATCGGTCAACAAATGGCGCCACAAGTCGCGCTATGGGTTGTTTCGTTGTCAAACGATATCTATACAGATATAAAATTAACGCGAGCGAAGCCGCGGGCAAAAACTAGTATATATATAAAAAATAAAAAATAATTCACCTAGTGTCTCTTTTCTACATATTGGATCACGACATTTGCCAACCTATTCAAATTCAAAAATACTTCTGTGGGCCCTCGCGGGCACTTAGACACGTCGTTTACATTAAAAAAAACCTCGATTTAAAGAAGACTTGAACTTGTAAATTAAGCGACGTCAACCCTAGCCAGTGCTTGGATGTGTTTCGTTTTCGTTTATCTTGAGCTTCTCCGTGCGAGGACACGCTAAGAGGTCCCGGATGGAAAACAGTCGTCGAAGCCAAGACGGTGGCATTCAGGCGCCAATCCGTGGCAGAGTACACTCTAGTCCCTTCTATTGAAGGGAGACCCATATCCTAGTAGTGTGATGATTATTGGTTGATATGATGATGATAGGCAATTACTGAAGTAGACATTTTTAAATCCGACATCGCACCTAAATACGTTATCATTTTGATCAAATAAAAAGTTTACTACATTAATGCTATGAAAAGTTTATAACTGCCATTCACTTTATTGAAGTTTGATTGTGTTTCCGATTGTTGGCTTCCGTCATTTCACTTTTTCACTTTTCCATTGTCGAGCATCACGTCAAACTGTCTAGAGGGAGACAGTTTGAGTGAGTGATACACTTTGTGCACGTAGTACTTATTTTTTTTATAAGGCGCTGATGCAAATACTGTTAGAAGTGCACTTACTTATTTCATCTATAAGGCGCTGTTGCAAATGCTGTTAGAAGACAATAAACATTTATTTACAAAAAAAAGTATTTAAGTATAATCAGGAATCCATAGTGCAAGCTTAGTTGCTTAGTTTGGGACTATAGATGGCGTTGTGTGGTTCGTCCAAGAAGGTACGATATACAAATTATAGCAAATCTATTCTCGTAATAAGAACAGTTAAAATCTATTAATGTCCAGCGTTATCTTGCTCAACCAAAATATACTAATACGAGCTGTTACCCGCGACTTCGTCCGCGTGAAATGTTCAAACAAGGATAACTCCTTTTCCTGTCATGCGATATAAATGAAACAAAGCCTATATTCTGCTCCAAGCCGAGCTCTATTTCCCTGTGAAAACAGGATTAAAATCCGTTCAGTAACTTAGAAGATGTGCGCGTTCAAACAACAGACAGACAGACAATAAATTCAAAAAAAAATTTTTTTGCTTTTATTACCTTTCTCTAACTGTTCCCTCTCCATTTTTGCCAAATATGTTCAAAGTACAGATATCGGGGTCTACTGTTTTATTATACCTATGTATATAGATATAGATTTTATAGGCGAAAGTTGCATTTTGTATCTTCATTATCTTGAACAACCTAATATAAAACCTAATATAAACGCAACGACACGGTCTATCTGTGTTTTTCTTGATTTTCAAGAAAAAACTATAATTTAGAACTTGTGAAACCCACGCACCTACGTTTAACTTGCGTATTTATTTATGCAAAGCGTATATCAGATTTTTGATCAAATCCTACGGGAATCGGGTACTTTTCGGGATAAAAATTACCCTATGTGTTAATCCAAGGTATCAGCTACCTACATATCAAATATCATAAATATTGTCCCAGCTATTTAAGTGTGAAGAAGTAACAAACATACACATAATTTACATTAAAAATAATATAAACGTTTTTAGTTTTTATTGTTAGTTTAGTTTTAATTAATTTTATTTAATTTCATGTTATTTAGTTATGTATTTTACCAATAAAATAATTTCCTCCTAAAAAATTATATTTTGTATATAGTTTTAAAAAAAAAAACCAGGAGCTTTTAGTATCGTTTTCACATGCTACCGACAAATACCAGCTAGCCTGTCTGTCAGATAAATTGACGAATAATCATGTCATCCGGATAACCAAATAACATGACACCATGTATCATAAATTCGATTGCCTACGATTTTATGGTCGCGCATAATTTTCAGATAATTAAAATCAGTGATTATAAACTTTCAATTTTTATAGCATAAGATATTAATTAATAAAAAAAATATAATTTTCTGCGCATCCGTTGACATTATATTTTGATTATAGTTCAAGAGCCTATAGCTTATAGTTTAGTTGAATCATTAAATATTTAAAAGTATGAAAACTCATTCCGAAAAAATCCAACTACCTACCTACGTCTTTAGTATTAACAATATTTAGAGCCTACAACGGCGATCATGCCACTGACAATAAGCTCATTGAACATCCTGGGTAGTACTACAAAAACACTACAGACATATTGGAAAAACCAACGAATTTAATCTTCTTTTCATATTAATATTTGGAGTCATTGTGGGAGGAATGTCAGCTGGAGACTGCGTTACCTGTTCTAGTTATCCATGGTAGACCCCAAAGAACTGTTTAAAAAGAATAGATCAAGTAAGAAAGATTAAAAATTTCTCTTCAGTAATTAAAAAAAATATAAATGTATTAAAACCTCGATTTCTCCCCAACGTATTTTTAATAAATAAGTCGAATTTTTCCCGCAAGTACTCGGACCGATGGTCACATGTCAGTACTCACGGAACAGAAAAAACGTCAGTACTAAATGGACGGAGGCCAAGACAAAGAAAGAGATGGACAGACGAACTATCAGAAATCAATAGCAAATGGGAAGAAGAAACAGCAGAGATAAATTGTTTGACAAAGAGAGGAGAGGATTTTAGAGAGAGAGACAAAAAAACTAATGTTTGGTGAGTAATCATTAGTGAATATTTTGATATTTTTTAATACTTAACAAAATACTCTCAACTCCTGTACTAAGTTTGCCAGAGGTCAGTAAAAGTTGTTTATCATTTCCTAAGTGACTGGCCCGAGTCGTGACTCGATCCCGTCAACCCATCCATGTCGCGTGTAACTCGGACAGATCATCGAATGATCAATGGGGAGACAGCCCATTTGTCTTTTTATTCGATCAAGTAATCGATTATCGATTGGCAGGTGTTGGAGGTTGCTAAAATGTATTCTGTCATATTGAAAGGTTGGTAGATTCATTTTATGTAGTACTTAAAAATTGTTTTGTTAAACAGAGTATCTCCCTCGCACATTTCCGATATCGACAGAGTGAGATAGGTCGCATTATATCAACCAATAGCAACTCTCAAACAGATTGATAAAAAATAAAAGCTTTTAAAAAAGATTTTCTTTCAAGGAAATTTTATCTGTAGAGAGACTTGAAGGGAAATTTGAAGCAACAGATACACAAAGATAGCACATCAAACTAGTCTTTTAAAAACACATATTCAAATTATAATTACGAGTTTTTGTATATATATTACAGCCAAAGTGATTAAATTTCTATTATACATAATGGCTGGTCATTATATATAATAAACAAATTGTCTAGACAATGTGATAAATTAATCACTTTGTCCGGACATTGTTCATAACTGCGGGTCAAAGTTAGCCAAAGTAATAAAACGCGGAATCGTAAGAACAATTTCGCACCTCACTCGCTTCGCTCGCTCGGCGGTGCGGTGTTATGGTCACAAAATAACCCTAACCTAACCTACCAATGTCCGTCTGAATACCAACAGAGTTCATAACATTGCCGAGCGAGCGAAGCGAGTGAGGCGCGAATTTTTCTTACGATTCCGCGTTTTATTACTTTGGCTAACTTGACCCGCTACTGTTATGAATAATGTCCGAACAAAGTGATTAATTTACTTGTTTTATTACTTTAACCAAATCTTCGAAGATATTATATATAATTACTAGTTAATGTGATTAATTCTGTGTCATTTATCACTTTGTCTAAATTGAGTAGACATTATAATAATGGCTGGATAGTATATATAATATACGGATTTATATTACTTTGGCTGTAACATATACATATTTCTAAAATTACCTTACAGCATAGAGTCCTCGAACCTCGATAATCTCGATATTGGATAAACGCTCTAATAAACATTGTAATAGAAAGTTAACAAAATCAACACCTAAATTTACGGCAGGTCAAAGCCTGTTGAATAACCTGTATATCATCTGAGGCCATATTTCACGGGCCAATTAAGGAACTGAGAACGACAATGGCAATATAATTGCGACGATGCTACCGCAACAATAAATCGTCTGCGGCGATAAACAAATCGTCGAGTAGCGTAGGCGACAGACAACTCAACACCATAAACGCTAAGGATTGTGTGGTGCCAGTTACAGCGGATTACATAGGGTTAGTGTCGTCTAGAAGTCACGGGACCCCAAGTCGCTACCGAACCCGTGAGTGATACCCCCGGTATATGTAAGCGTCTATAGGCTACGGTGACGGCTTACCATCAGGCCGACCGTATGCTTGTTTGCCACCTTTGTGGTTTAAAAAAAATTACTAATCTTTTGTAGTGCCCTTCAATTTTTCCCTATCCAGACCGGTTGCTGCTAGAAACTTCCAGATGTGCTGGGCAGAGAGCTGTTGTATCTCCTCTGGAAGCAGAATATGCTTTCTTAATTGTATACGCAATTCTTTTGTGCATGAGTGGTCAGCAGAAGCAGAGTATGTACATGGCACTTTCTTCTTCTTCCTGGCAGAATCTGCATCGCTGACTGGCTCATGTTCAGGTTAAACAGGTGTTTATTGATTGGGCATACCGCAGAATCCGAAATGTTAACATTACTGGCGAATGTTCGTCAGTCAGGGGTGTAGTGTTGTAATGTAATGTTCATACTTGAATCTGAAATATTACATTCCAGGCAAATTCTCCCCGTGAAGAAGCATTTTAAAACACCGAGCTCTATCTAAACGAGATAAAGCAAAAAAAAGTTTAGAATATATAAAGTAAGTACATATTGCAAATACAAAAAATTAAATCGCTGCTATAGAGCCCAACCCTTTCACAGATTCCGTTTTAAATGGACTAACTAATTAACATTAAGGATTAAGAAATTCAATAAATCATCTACAACCAGAAATGAAAGAGAAACGGATGCTGTCCGAAAAATAACCTCGAAGATATCTCATGAACGAAATCTATGTCAATATTGATGTTATGGTATTTATGTGTTTCCGACGACACATTATGCCAAGTCAGCGACTTACAGGCCTAAAAATAATCTGAACCGCATATGACATCAATTTGCAGAAAGAACGCGAAAAATATGATAATCTTATTGAACAGAGTAATGGAAAAGAAGCAGCTAAATAATAAATTGATACCTAGGACAGTTAGAAGTAAAATAGATAATTTAAAAAACAGCAAAATCTTAGCTAAAATACTAAACTACAACCTTAACAATAAAAAGGAAGGAGGCTGCTAGCCGACAAGAGTAGTACTAATACTGAATTTTCTTTCTGTCTTCCTAGTGGTCCCTTTAAATGCAATACTTCCTAGATAGCTCTTACCTTAAGCACTCTTATGGTAAGAGCGAATATTTTAAATTTCTTAGAGACGATCTTTGGTCCGGGCGTCCGTGGTGGGGACGCTGTTTGGTTCCGCATCATATTCGATCATGTAGAGAGATGGATAAGTCTTTATAAAATTCGACTATTATACAGCATACCCAAACACACGCAACTTCTCAGAACCTACCACTTATCTTTGCTACTGATAATTTACTTCAAAGGATCTATCGACCTCATTGCCAACCAGACCGCGGCTTCCTAATCGCATGTTCATCGCACACTAAAACCATTTTATCTAGACACGTAAGACATATCGCAAATCCCCCTGTGATGTAGTAAAACTAAATGTCTGAGAGAGGGGAGAAGATCTATTTAAATTGGCGAAGCAAATTGCGTAAAGACGCAAAATGGGATGTTACAAAATGTGTGTAAAATGAATTTGTCATTGTTTCATCTATGTTCCATTAAAATATTAACTAGAAACAGATAATCATGCTTTGTAAATTTAATGTTTTTTTTAATTGGCTACTTACTTTACTGTTAATTGTTTGGATGTTTAATTGATAAATAGCATATTCGTCAAATAAACTGGTAGTTATTGTATGCATTTCACGTAGAAGTCTCAGACCAAATAAGTAGTCGTAGAAGTGGTGAAAATTCTATTTACTAATCGTTGCTTAATTTAAATATTACATTGGACCTTTTTGAAGGTTCCTTGAGTGTCAGTTACTTGTCATTCAATCGAAAAAATGTGATACTAAAAAATTCCCCGAAATCCTAGTCTATCTAAAAGTATAGAATAATGCCAATATTTCTCGAAAACTGCCAAACTTCGCTCAATTTACGTCAGGGGTTTCGCATAACCTTATCCCGATGACTGGCAATCTCTAAAAATAGGGTAGAGCGGGGAAAAAAGGCTCTCGCCACTCAAGATATCAATTTAGTGAAATTACGGGCTAATCTGTCACATCAAGATACGCCCGGGGCGCGTAATCCCGTCTCCCCTATTTTTTTCCCGGGAAAAAATCCTGGGGTCTTACGGGGACAAACGACGTCGACAATCTTGTTAATTTATCAATTGTTTGCTAAGTGGGAGTTAAATGTTGGAATTTATTCGTGTTTTTTTTTTATTAAGTATAATGTTCTTTTGTAAGGTGGTAGATATTGTTATTATTGGTTGTTATTGTTATTATAAAAGCTTTATTAAAGAAAGTAGATCGAATTTTATTTATTAATTTAAATTAAACTAAAATAGCATTATATTTTTTGAAAAACTGAATTCATTATTTAGAAACGCTTTTTTATACATTCAATCATGCGAAATATTTTATGGATATTGTACTTAATAAAAACAAAAACAGAAACTTAATTCGTTTATAAAATCAGAAACTATTTGACATCTAAGTATTCTACATTATTTTTCTACTGTTAAAAAAATACAAATAACTTATCACATTTAATGACACTCGATCCGAATTCGATTGATTCACGAAACACAATGTATTCTTTACCCAAAGCGGCTTAACATTTCACTTAAAAAGAGCAGTTTAAAAAAGACAAAGTATCGTCCGTTTCCCCCTCGCGCCAAAATCTTTTATCGCGAATCCCGGGGGAACTCTTTTTATCACTCCCCTATCCCGGACCCCGGGACATGTAATTGGCTCATTGTTTTACGTCACTGGCTATTTGATGATTGTTCTTTTCATTGCTCTTTTGTTTTTTAATTAAAAAGATAAAATTGGGGTGTTCTTTTTTTAAATCAAGTAGGTATGTGTACGTTACAGAACGAATAAATGAAAATATACAATATGTGGCTGATTCCATCAGTGTCATTTACAATTTCAAATATAAATATGAAGTGTATGATTAATAATGTCAACATAACGTGACAAAAAATAAAAAAAATGCTCTTTTTATATATTTGTTAACCGACTTCAAAGAGGAGGAGGTTCTATGTTTCATCGTATTTTTTTGTATGTCCGCCGATTACTCCGTCAATTGTGGACTGATAAAAAAAAACTAATATTCAAAGCACACACAAGGTAGATGGGTACAGTAGGTACGTACGTGTACCTACTGTCATTAAAATGGAAATAATGAAATTATTCGGACGAACCTGCGGGAGAACATAACTATGTTATTTTATTTTTTAAACTATTCTTTAGCCAATATTTTTCCTCCTTTTTTTCAAGAAATATATTTTTATTATGTCGCCATTTTCGGAATACAATCCATTCTTGTTAAAAACGTATAAAATGAGTCTTTATTTATGTTTAACTCGATGTCGCCTAAACGCTTTACTGAACTTTTAAAGCTCGGGACGGTTGTATAATAAAATAATGAAGGATGGGCCATTGCACCTTGGTAAGGAGCTTACAAAAGCTTACAAAGTTTGCGAAACGGCGGGGGACCGACAGCGAGTATTGCAAAGTTTTATTTTAAAATATTTAATTAGACATTGTTTAAATGAATAAGAGCTTCCTCGTAAAATATTTATTTTTGTTGTTTACTGAAAATCTTCTTTCATATAAAAAATATGAGACTGACTGATTTGTGAAAGCTTGTTGTCTTTTTGAATAACCTACCTACCTTTTGACCTAATGTGTCACCCGATGTTATAATGTATGGAAAGTTAATAATATGACGAATTTTCTCATATTGCAGAGATACAGGCTATCGAGACATTTCACACAACAAATTTAATTTAAAACGTATGCCGTACGTTATAATTTGTACGTTTAATTTCTAGTAACGAGTAAATAAAATTGTAGGTAGAGGGTGGTTCGTTCGATGTTATAAATTGTTTACGTTGTGTTAAAATTAACTGCATAGCAAACCTTTCTAATCCTTAATGTCAACTCGGAACTTGTGAACCAGAAACATGGAAATTACCACGTTCATGAGCGAAGCGGATAATCTGAATACGATAAATTCTCTTAAAAACATACAATACAGGGAATTTTGACGACCTCCGTGGCGTAATGGTTACCATGCCGGCCACCCAGGAGGTCCCGGGTTCGAATCCCGGTCGAATCATGCTGAAAACGAACTTTTTCTAATTGGCCTCGACTCTTGGATGTTAAAAATATAGTAGTGTTGAGTTAGTATCCCATATCACAAGTTTCGAACTTACTTTGGGGCTAGCTCAAACTGTGTTTGAAAAAAAAAACAATGTAGTTTTTATTTAAAAAACTTTTACATAATATACAACTATGATTTTGGCATACATACATTTAGTAAAATGTACTTTTTGAGCCTGCCTGTAAAGGCCTAGTCTAAAAGTTTCTCATGATCATTCTGTATAGCTCTTTATGTAACTGATATAAATCTAAATAAAAATACATTATACTTAATTTTTTTTATTAACATTTTTATGTGTGTGTTAATTAATTTTTGACATAGATATTAATCTTTGTATGCACTTAATCAAAAAATAAGAGTATCTGTCATTTCATCTAATATTCTTTCTGGTAATTATGTTAGCTTCTTATTTTTTGGCTCTGTAACTTTTACATTTTTTATTTTATTTTAATACAATTTAAATAGCCCTTTTCTATCTACCTTTTATCCCATCCTTTACTGCAAATCGCTATAACTTGCCGCTCCGTATATCACTGTATCCGCTCCAAGCCACGCTTGTGATCTCTCATGCGTATGATCTCCCTCTAATAATATTTAGATCGAGCCAATTGTTTCCGTGCGGTGGCTTCGGGCATGACAGCTTTGACTTTTAATCAGTTTGC
The DNA here is from genome assembly GCA_905163395.2 of Endotricha flammealis. Lineage (NCBI taxonomy): Eukaryota > Metazoa > Arthropoda > Insecta > Lepidoptera > Pyralidae > Endotricha > Endotricha flammealis. The sequence continues at coordinate 4,781,032 of LR990867.1, forward strand.
AAACATTGCCTCTGCATATTGAGGAGCTCTGTGCAATTGTATCAGCCCATTCATGCATCACTGCCTCCAACATTGCACACGGCTGAATGATTTGGTATGTCGTCTTAAAAGAGGGACTTTAAAGGATGATATTTGCAAATTGGGTTTGTTAAATGCAATAACGTTTCGATGTTTGGCAGTCCGGTGGTTTAATCTACCTCTGGCACCAAAGTAAATGAGTTCGATCTCTGCACAGAGTAAGCATTTGTGATGACCTCTTGTTACCGGACACTTCTTCGATTTTTTTTCCGACTATCACCCAAAACATTTGCTTCCGGAATTCGGCGTTCGTATACTTATTATAATGTTCTAATTAAAATAATGTGTAATCGAATGACTGTTTGTGCCATAATAAAGAGAAAAAGAATAAATTATTTGACATTACATTATGGAAACAAATAAGACAAGAGTAGGTACTGTACCATTTGATATTGCAGCATTACGCTTATGTATATAACAAAAAAGGCCGTAACTGGTTTTCTTTCGCCATTTCTTTTACTAGTGGTCATTTTGCATTTCTTTCCGAAATGGTTCACGCCGAGGTCTTTTCTTTAGACTATAATATGGAGTAGGTACTTCAAAAGGGGCATTAAAAGATTTTTAGAAGTCGGCGCGAGTGATACTCCCGGTATTGCAAGCGTCCATAGGCTACGGTGACCGCTTATCATCAGGCTGACTGTAAGCTTGTTTGCCACCTTAGTGGTATAAAAAGATGGTAGGAGAGTAGATTAATAGCATTATGTATTTAATCTTTGACGAGAGAAAGTGCTTGATTTCTGTATGTACCTGGATCTGTATTTTATTTATTCTTATAAATGTACTCATACATTGTAACAAACGAGTGAAAGAAAAAAAATGCTAAATGACAAAAAGGCCGTAACCGGGTTTCTTTCGCCATTTCTTTTACCGGTGGCCATTTTGCTTGTGTCCGAAATGGTGGTAGTATAAAACGTTTATTTTCTTTATACATACATATATACAAATTGTAAATGACAAGAAAAAGTGCCTGTGAAGGTCTAATTTCTGAAATAAACGATTTCATTTCATTTCATTTCAGAAAGTTACTGTAGATTGTATCTAAGTAATAGTTTTGATTTTTGTACACCGCAGCGTTGTGATCTAGAAATGAGCTGAATACGGTAGCTGCATTACTGCGTGTCCTCAATTTGTCTCCAGCTTTGCTCACGTCCAGGTGAATTTCCTATGATTTGTTATTACGGGAGGAACGTGCGAATAAACTAGAGCAAATTCTTGTCTTAAATCATCGTCATTACGAGTATACTGCGACGCTGCATAGAGGCGGTGTAGGAAAAGATCTGCGGCTCAATCCTCGTGACAAATATCGTGTCAATCACAATAGGCTAGCTCAATTTATATATTGTATGAGTGAGATAGCTAGTGAGATTGGCACGATATTTAAACAATTTTTGTTACGAGAAAAGAGAGCCGCTGGTCGAAGTTTCACGCCATTTGATAGTCAAAAATCAGTTTTACGACTATTAAGGTGATAGCAGTTGTGGCTGATAAGCTTAAAAAGGCGTCCAAGCTTGAGAACATTGAACCCATCAAAACAATGAGTGGAGGTGACGTTGCTTAACTCGTATTTTAAATTTGACACGAACTCTGTCATTATTCTCAGTAGATACAAGCTTTTATTTTTTTTAATTCAATATTCGTTCAAACATAATAAAAAAAAGCAATTAGGCTCTGGACAATCACGTAGAGAAGTGCGTGTGTTTGCGTACGGTGGTACAGTCGCGGTGCAATGTCGTTCAGTGTTGGATTGGAGCACGTACGCGATGTCATTACATCACTGTGGACATGCTATGCAGGTACAGGTACGTAGACAAGTGTTTGGCCTCATAATAAATTTTATGACGGAAAATTGTTATTTTGAAAAAAAAAATATATTGTTATTTGAAAAGCTCGGTAATGGCATGATTCCAGTGAAAAGGGGTTAATTTTTAAGAGGAATCCATATCTATACTTCCATACTAATATTATAAATGTGATAGTGTGTTTGTTTGTTTGTTTGTCCTCCCTTCACGTCGAAAGTAATAAATGGATTGATATGATTTTTTTATTGGGGATAGTTTAAAGTCTGGAGAGTGATATAGGCTCCTTTTTTTCCACGGGATAAAGAGATTCCCACGGGAAGAATTGTTGACATTTTTCCTTGACCAGGCGGGCGAAGCCGCTAGTTGTAATAAAACTTAGTGGGCTTCCCGATCTCGTTGAGTTGTTGAAATGTAGATTATCAGTACAAATTAATATTACAAGCAAGGCATGCGTGAATGTAACTGTGCAGACCCGCTAGTTTTTTTTACGCCACCTAGTTCCAAAACTAGTAAATAGGGCTTAAATTGTTAGTAGGTAATACGGGTAGTGGGAATTTGGAAGAAAAATATTATTATGTACTAGAAGGATTGACATTTTATTTTATGATAAGATAAGATGATTACGGTGAGAGAAAAAATGAATGAATGACAATTAAAAATTCGACTTAAAAACATAGACAATTAAAAAGTATTATAAAAGAGGTATAAAAAAAGAGTTCGGTTGGCCACACCAACACTTATGTTGGCGATTGTACTCACGTTTTCCATTGGGTTCCATGTAGTCCCTGTGTTTTATGTACGAAAGATGATGAGACAATAAACGCAGCGTCTCTCAAAATAAAAATTACAATAAATGTGTCTATATAGAAATTATTGGCTGCTGGTAGTATAAAATGGCAAAATATTTTATTTTATCAAATCCTTCAGTAAATTCGAGTTTTCGAAGAAATCAACGTAAATCGTACGTCATTTTCAAGTTCTTTTTTGTCAAGAAATACAACTTAATATTGAATACAATATTAGCAATAGCCAAAGATGGTGTGTGACGTAAAATAAGCTCAGGGTTTCGGAGACACTGTCCTAACGAATTGACGGGAATAGATAAAATGAAGAAACGCTAGAGAAGAAGAAGTGCCGTTTCGAAAAGAATAAAATATTATTTAATGCAAACACACTAGTCTATAAGTTATCAGTGCGTATGCACAAGGCGGCCATATTGCTGACAGCAATCGCAAAGCAAAAGTTTGAGAAACAATATGTCACGGTATCTTACATTATCGAGAAATCAATTCTGCCACCGCAGAGGCTACGCTTTATAACAATTTGTTTTTTCATTCGTTTCCAATTTCATGTAATATTATACTTACATATTTTATGTAATGTCGAGATTGCGAAAATTGCCGGTATCATGCTCGTGGGGACTTCTGTTAATGGAATAAACCAATTTCACTACTGTGCGTTACTATCGGGAATAGTCGGGACATGTTGTTTTTCTAACTGGGCAAATGGAGGACAGGTTTGATCGGGGATGTATCATCATAGGCTGTCAGTGCGTTTGAGCAATTCCATACGACATTGTATAGTAGAGGTGTAATGTGTGAATGTAGCATTCTGATATTAGGGACCACGGCGCGCGACCACGACTCGCGACCGCGACTCTTCTTTAGTATGGATGGCCAAGTGGATAGCCGGTCGCGAAGTGCGCTGTTGTGGGTTTTCCAGAGCTCCATATAAATTCATACTAAGTTGTAAACCAAACACAAAACCAATATTCGATCGCGGGTCCCGGTCGTCTAAAATATAATCTGTTATACTTGTCGGTGTTCATAACTTCAAGACATCATGCCAATTGTTCATTTGAACATTCCACACACCTAAAAAAGAAACAATGACACGCCTACGAAATTGGCGAATTCCCCTGGAATCCTAAAACAAATTGCGTAACAATCAGCCAAGATTACCACATTCAATCACCTCAGGAATGCAGGCACAAAGGATGCGCTGGAATAGCCTCTAATGCAGCAGTGGTCCAATCGACACTCGCATCACGACGGTGGAAATTGACACACACAAAAGCCAATGATCATGAAGAAATAGACTTGATATTTTACTTTTTAATTCTACATCCTTACTAATATTATAAATGAGAAAGTGAGTTTGTTTGTTTGTTATTCCTTCACGGCTTGACTAAGCAGCCGATCATTATGAAAATTTGTATACATAATTTTAGGGGTACATATAGAGCCCAACATAGGCTCTTTTATCCCGTGAAAGTATGTCGTTCTAATGGGAAAATATTTTTTCTACTATAGAGGGCGCTGTATCGGCCAACAGATGGCACCACAAGTCGCGCTATGGGTTGTTTTGATGTCAAACGAGATCTATACAGTCATAAAATTAACGCGAGCGAAGTCGCGGGGAAAAGCTAGCTAGTAATTAATATACCACCACCTGGACCCACAGAAGGCGGGGTTAACCTACTTGTGTTGTTAGACAAACACAAATGCCTTCACATTAATGTTTGGTGACGAAGATAGGATGACTACTATCAGAGATCAACCTGAGGTCAATTTTGGCTTTACATGAGAAACAGCTGTGGGAATCTGTCGTGCGCTTGTCCTGGTAATGAATCACCTGATGGTAAGCAGTCATCGCTGGCACATGAAATGAATTTTAACAATGTAAGGTCTAATATTTTATTGTCCATGCCTGTCAAACATACGACCATCCTACTCTAACAATGCGGACCTTAAAAGGACGAACAATCGTGGTGCTAGGACAGAATTGAAATCAATTTCGAAAGCACGATACGATCATGTACTTACACTACCAATATGAGAGGCGAAAATTGACTGTATAGTAACTCTGGTATACTTAGCCATAGCACATACTGACATTAAGATTGAAAGACTTTTGGGAACTATAAAGTACAAAAAAACATAATTATGCTTATAACTCTTTAAAATATTTATGTCTAAACTGACATTAGATAAAGGGCTGTAGATATCTACTGATAACCTGTTCCTGTATTTAAACATTACCTTTTTTCAGAATCACATTACAACGATAATACAATGTTTTTCAGAAATTATGACTTTTCATCCTTTTTGAACACTACATAGTACATTTTCAAATTATCTGTCACACCATCTTCGTATATGTACTTACTCACCAACGAATGTTTTCTTTTATTTAAATTCTGTCCTTGGACTAGAAACGTATGGCAAACTCGGTATAATAATGAGTTTTTACTATACACGAATATTTCTATCTCAATCATCATAACACCGAAAGTCATTTAATAAACATTTGTTGACAGAACTAACCAACAGTATGTATAGTCCGTTAGTCCACACCTCAAGCATTACTCGTGAAACGATATTGCCATATCATCAGCACCCAGTTATTTGCTCTCGAATCGTGTGAGAAAAACATTGGCCAGACACCAAACCTACAATTTGGGAGCGACGGAATGTCAAATGTTGGGAAATGTTACACTAGTTATCGGCTACGTGTTTTTATGTTCGTGACTGTCGTTTGTTTGATCAAATTGTTATTTGCTGGGCGTGACGCGTGTGTGTATTATTTAGACGTGAAATAGAAAATTACAGTGTAAAGTGTTACGTCGCTTAAATTAGTGTTAGGTCGCTGGAATTTGTAACTTAGAATACTTTCGTGAGACTAAGCAAACACCTATAGCCATGCATGATAATGTAGAAAACATAATATGCCGAAATTTGTTGCAGCATTTGTTTTGCGGTTTACTTATATTTACTTTCCATAAATAAACATTAAATAAAAATATAGGAATTGACAATGGAACAATATAATGTTGGACAATGGAAATGACTTGAATGATGGAAATTAATTGTAGTTGCAACTGATTCTTCTAAAGATGAAAACACAAGGCTAAAGACATGGAGACAGGCAAAAGACAATACTAATATTTTTAATCTATACATACATATTATTTGAGTGTAATGTAGTGTAGTAGTGGCTCGTAAATGGGCTAGTTCGTCTTGGGCAGTACAGTTAGGTGCACGTCAAGCTTGCACTTGCAGTACAATTTTGGCTCTTATGACATAGAACTTAAGAATGGTACAAAGTTCAATATGTAAAGGTCGACCTGCTCTTGACTGTACGACTCTCTCACAGAAAACCAACGCATTCTAAATCTTGTTATCGTGGATGTTTATTTGAAGAGATGATTTCTTACCATCACGTGATCCACGAAAACTAATATTTTGTTAAATTACAAAACTGTAAAGAGGCAGCTGCACCCTGGCTACATGCGAGTTGATGATGATGCAAAATAACCGATTGATGATGATGACAAACCCTAACAATATAAAGATTCCCACACAAATTATTTATTATAATTAATTGAATGAGCCATAATTTACAACGACGTCAAATTAATATAAGCAATAACATGATGTCAAATGTCGAACATTGAATAGGTAGGATGTTTGGCATTAGGTTAGCGATGTCGATTAATTATGTTTTGCATAACGAAGACACCGATGTAATAGGTTGGATGGGTCTAGTTATAAATTTCTTTTTATTACTAAATGTTATACACGGATTTGCCCGCATTGTAAAACGAGAAAAATGTAGAGGACAAGAGGATAAAGTCCATTGATACGTTATTATCATTATAAACCTTATTTATTAATAACTGTGAGTTAACATTTTTCGGATTAGTATTATAGCAACACAAATAATGTAGTTTTCTATTGGTAGAAGAATTTTCAAAATCTGTTTAGTAGATCCTGAGTTTATCACCTGCAATCTCCTAAATATAGTTCGCAACGCATTGGTGGCGCTTAGATTACTAACGACTTACCATCAGATGGCCTGCTTGCTTGTGTGCTTGCGTATGATATTGGTGAGTATGTCAGTAAGACAGGCAAACAAGCCCCCCCCCCCCCCTTCTCTTCCAACTAATCAATATTTCTTAAAAATGTAGGATTATGAATAAGTCTTAAAATAGTGGTGACACCTTGTCACAATTGTAAATCAAGGAAGGACAACAACACCTTTGGTCCTGTCGAAATTAGTTTAGTCTAGTTAAATGTACATACAACAGAATTAGCACCAGTATCTAAGGAATACGTAAACAAAGCAGTTTTCAGTCCTCTTCAGTAGCGCGGATTTGTTACCAACTATATATTTAAAATTCGGAATTTTATACATCGGAATATTCAAATTCGGGATAATACTTATATATTATCGGAGGAGCTCGATGGCGTCGCTGTGTGTCGCACTCTAATATGAACACGCAAGTTAAGCGACGTCGACCCTAGCCAGCGTTTGGATGGGTTTCGTTATCTCGAGCTTCTCCGTGCTTCGGAGAGCAAGTTAAGCCGTCGGTCCCGGCTGTTATCGGTAGATGACAGTCGTTAAGCCAAGTCGGTGACCTTCGGGCGTCTTGAAAACACCGGCCTCTGCCAATCCGCATTGGAGCAGCGTGGCAGAGTACGCTCTAATCACCTTCGATTGAAGGGAGACCCGTATCCCAGGAGTGGGATGATTATGGGTTGATATGATGACTTATCGGAGTGTTGTCGTGTACCCCAAATGACCTGCTAACTCTTTTGTCTTATCATAAAATAGTTCAATTTCTTTTTAACAATTTCGTTTCACTTCTAACAAAACAGACCACCATGAAAAGTAGGGAGTTCAAACCAACAAAAATACAAGTTGCTTACAAAAATGCTTGTCAAACCTATCTGTCTGTCCGTCGGGGCGTTACGTCGGAACTGTCAAAAGTGAAATTTCGTCTCAGCACGATATATTCAAATTTCTGTCTGTGTGTCATTCGATATAGTTGAACTGACATCTTCATGACTATAAAAAACTAATTTTTAAACATCATATCTTCACATATCGACAATAAAATAAAACCTACTCTTTCTCACATCAAATAGAGTTCAAAATTTCTTATTATTTTTTAAACCCATAGTAAAAGATTACAAACATACCACATTATATTTGCATTATTTATGTACCATAATGTTGTAGTATAAAGTAGCTTTTTCTGTGTTTTGATTGAGAATAGGCGCTTCTTCATCTCGGCGGCGTCAAAATGTTTCGAGTTAGTCAAGTGTGATGATTCCTTGTTAGCAAGTGTTAGTTTGTGACAAGATAATGCGTCATGATACTTCTCGGTTTGGATGTTAAGATCGCCGACTACTGACCTCCTGCTTTTAGGGATCCGTGTTCAATCTACACTATAGAATGGTCATTTCTCTAACAGGACAAGGTGCGGCGACAGCTAGTTAAATCGCGTTTACGAATAGGCCGTATTATTTTTTTATATTTCTCTTACCGGTGGCCATTTTGCGTGTTTTCGAAATAGTTGTTACTTAGCTATTTGGAAGCAAGAAAAATTGCCACTAACTGACTTTATAAGCTACTAGCTGACCCGTGCCTACTTCGTTGGGCATAATGTTAATAATCCTTTTTTAGTACAGGCGTTCGTAAGAAACGCTTTCATTCGACCGTTTTTTCTCCGATTCACTTTGCAAAACCGACTACCACGTAAAAGCCTTTTTATTTTTATAATTTTTATATAACCTATGACACTAAGCAATAATGTAGCTTTCTATTGGTGATTGGTGGTAGATTTTTTTAAATCGGTTCAGTAGATCCCGAGATTAACCCTTACAATTTAACAAACACACAAACTTTACTTCTTTATAATATTAGTATAGATTAGTATAGATTTCATATATAGTATTTTATTTTACATTAATTTTTATTACACAAGTTGTAAATGACTAGCAAAAGTAGGCCCAGTCTCTGAATAAATAATTTGAGTTTGAAAAATATTTAACAACATCAATAAATATACAAACATTTATATGTATATACAACACGTGACTTATAATTTTAGAAAATTACGTGGACGTACTCAGGGATAAATGTTATCCCACCTGCATAATCGTCATTATTATTACAAGAGTTTACTTCATTAAATATAAATTACAAAATAATTGAACGTCTATTATAAAAACAATATCGATTCAATTATTACTGTAATTGATAAATTGTGAGACATTGTATAAGGATGTAATTGGAATATAAAAAATAAGTTTTTTTTTTTTAATTTTAACGGATCTACTGAATAGATTTTTTTAAATCTTTTACCAATATGAAAAACATTGGAAAGCCACTTTATTTGCTGTTTATTTCAGCCCACACAGGCGAAGCCGCGGACAAGAGCGTCATCAGACTCCTCTCTTCTTACAGCTGGTTAGCTAAGGTGCTTTCATATTTAAGACTCAGTTTGATAACTATCGACAACAGACAGACTGACGGGTTAACGTGAAGTTAAAACTTGTCATTTTTGCCCTAGTATATAGTACTTAGTATATACATGGGAAAGCATATTCTGCTTCCAGAGGAGATACAACAGCTCTCTGCCCAGCACATCTGGAAGTTCCTAGAGGCAACCGGTCTGGACAGGGAAATTTAATTAAAGGGCACTACAAAAGATCAGCAATGGTCGAAGCAGTATCTTTGAAGCCCACAGCAACAAATAATAATAATAATAGTACTTAGTTTATAATGTAGATCAGTCTCATAGTAAGTAAATGTCATATTCTTTTATGAGAAACAAAGTTCTTGAACCACATACCTCGTTCTTAAACCACATACCTCATTCTTAAACCTACTGACTAGAAATCGTTAGGTACTTAACTTTTTCGATATATTTTAACACAATTAGTTTCAGTTTGACGTAACGACGCTGGACTAGGGGTCGTAGGGTTACTTTTTGGGACGAGGTGACATTGTGTGAATTATGTAAAACTAGCTTTTTTGCCCGCGACTTCGTCCGCGTGAAGTTACGAACCGTTAGTATCGGAGCCTATTCAATGCAAACAAACAAACAAACAAAATTTTCCTTTTTATAATATTAGTATAGATAACAAACAAACCATACAATCTCAAAAATGATTAAAAATTAGGGAACCTTTATATTTTCAGACTATTTCCAAATCGCCTCAATACATCTCTGTGCGCAAAGGGGGTCTGCTACAGTCATTTCGAAGATTACATGTGAAGATTGTCGTGTAACGAGCCTGTCATTTGTATCTCAAATAGAAATTGTAAATGGTTAGCACGTGAGGTATACTTTTATGGCCGAGTAAAGGTTATTGGAGGTACAAAATGGATATAAGTGTTTTTCGTTTAGAGACAAATAGCACTAGTTTGTTGATCTCTTGATCATAATGTACAGTCGGCGTCAGATAAATGTGACCCGTAAGCTTAGTAAAATTTATGTCTCATATAATTCTCAACGTATTGCAACAAAAATATATAATTCTCAAGGTATTATAACAATGTAAATTTTTATAATTTCTACGGTTCAACTAATTTCATTTCATTTTGAAAAAATATTTTTATATGCAAAATTTCACCCATTTCAAGTGATATTCGAACCCACGTCCTCACAGCGGTGAATACTTTAATAATAAAAAAATAAATATAGATTTTAGCTATTTAATACTTAATTATTTTTATTGCAAATCATAAAGAGAGGTAGGGCACAGCGGATAATCCGCTCAAATCGGAGCAGCCCGTATGGGGCAGGACCTCTACCTTTCCGAAGTTCGTAGACAAATAGCATTATTCTCGGAGTCTCGGCCATGTTGTGTTCCTATGGTGAGTAAGGTCTCCAGAGCTCCACTTCCCCGTAGATTGGGACGGCCGGCAACGTTGAGTGATACCCCCGGTATTGCAAGCGTCTATAGGCTACGGTGATGCTTACCATCAGGCGGGTCGTATGCTTATTGTGGCATAAAAAAAAAGAAAAATGTAGGTGACAACAATACAGATCAAAGACATTATTTACTCGTATACTTCTAGTATTAAAAAGAATTTCGCTAAAATACGTTCAGAGTTACCTGAAAATTGAATACTTTGTATTAAATACAAAGTTTTTTAAAACATGAAGTAGTAATTACTTTGGTTGCCAACTTGCTAAGCAGGTTGACACGAATAACCGTAACCCCTTGCACCTTGTTACCTGGTGTGACGGATTGCGACTCCTAATTAACTGTCATTGGTCACAGAGACTCTTCATACAGACTTAACACTTGACGTTAACATAATAGTGCAGTGGTATGCAACCTGTGGTATGGAACACAAAGAATATTAAAAATAATAAAATGTTTGATAGCAATCGAGCGGTAGTAATATAATCTACTAGCACCCGCGGCTTCGCTCGCGTTAAATTCGGGGTAACAGGGTTCCCCTTGCTTCCTACCTTAGAAACTGCGAAAAGTCCCATATAAAATTTCACCCCCTCTTTTAAGGGGTAGGGGGTAGATTTAAAAAAAAATGATGTACGATTTTTTTGTTAGTCACAAATTGTCCGCATACCAATTTTTATCTTTCTACCTTGAAATTGCGGAATGCTCCATACAAACTTCCACCCCCATTTTAGGGAAGTGGGGTGTTAGAAAGAGACTAAAAGTAGCCTAGTCACTCTCCTCTCCATCCCTTCAACTATCTCCACTTATAAAATCACGTCGTTTTGCCGTGAAAGACGGACAAACAAACAGACACACGCACTTTCCCATTTATAATATTAGTATGGATACTAATATTATAAAATCTAGTATTTTTGTTTCTAATGAAAATACTCAAAAACTATCAATTTCAAAAATTCTTTCACCGTTGGGAATCTGTGCTGTGACCGCCGGGTGACATAAGCTATATTTAATGACAAAAAAAATTTGTGATCCGTATTAAAACCCGTGCGAAGCCTGACAGGGCGTTAGTATAATCAAATACTATAGACGAGTAATACGCACAGCTCTTGACGTTTCTCATACAATGACTTGGCAACCTCCGTTCACCTCATGCCGCTAGGGGCGCTATAACATTTTGCATACAAAACGCACAGTTCACCTCATGCCGCTAGGGGCGCTATAACATTTTGCATACAAAAGTTTTGAAATCGTTCACCTCATGCCGCCCTCATGCCGTAGTGGCGCTAGTGTCGCGTCTTGCCCGAATTCTTCCGAAGCTATGCGTATTACTCGTCTATAGTATTTGGTATAATATACAAACACAAAACATTATTTAATTATCAATTATTGTTCTATAATAAATAATATTCTCTTTACTATGATGTCTCTTTACTATAAAATATTATCATACAACACATCCCCGGTTAAACCAATCGAAGTCCAGACTTACCTCGGGTATGCCTCGGGTAACCGATTATCAAGTTTCATAATAACAAAATTAAAATATTGCTTGCAAAAAATGTTGACGACCACTCACTGTCTAGTGCACTACACTTTATTCCAAGACAGGTATCAACGTGAGTTATAAAGACTTGTAATTATAGGAATGCTTTTTGTGAGAACACGAAAATGCTTAATTTGATTTTACTTTTTTTATTTTCATAAACAAAATCTTTATTATGGTCCCAATAGAATAAAATTACAATGATTATTTTTAAAAAAACTAAGGGAACTAAACTAACATTTAAAATTAACATCAATACTGAAACTATAAAATTATTTTTTTTTAAAGCAGGGTTCATAAACATAGTTCACGTGAATGAAGATGGAATAATAATTCTTATAGTATACTACGTCTCTATGTCACTACTTGATGATAAGCGCCAGTTGTTTTGAAAATATTTTGAAATTAATCAAAACAAAAATTAATAATTTCACCTCCCCGTGCCTGATTGGATTCGAACCCACGTGTTAGTAAAACTGTAGTAAAACCGTAACAAAGTAACAACTATAAAAAAGTTATAAGTACCATTAAGCCTATCTGACAGATAAGTTGCCAGTTTATCACAACAGTTATCAAGCGTTAAGAATTACAATATTTAACATACCTAACAGTAGAAAACCTGCATGTCATGAATCGAGACCCCCACCACACAGAAGCTTAGTAAAGCTGCCGCAGAAGCTTTTTAAACTAGATTGCACATTCTAAGCTCAAACTGTACCAAGGTCACTATAATCCCGCTAATTTCAAGAGTCACGTTTCAATCCTCATTAAGTTGTCTTCAAAGTCCCTTACTTAAACTGCATTTCCATCAGATATGTGCGACAGGTGACGTTACGACAGTTTATGTGAAGCCATGGTGTTCATCAGCCAGTCAACGCTTTGTGTTCCTCAGGCGAGACGTGGCTTCATCTTTTTTTATAAAATTTCTCTACATCTACCTCATTTTTATTGGATTTATATTAAACTTGGTACAGCAATTAAAGTGAAATTCAAAGATTGTGTTTGAAATGGTTTGTCATACCTTATTATCGGGGCAAGTCCACCACACATTCCTACCGCTATGTCTCCTGTATAGCCAGGATCAACAACGACGACCTCAGATTGACAATAAGCGATGTAGCTAATTGACGTCCCGGGGGAGAAACTACAGCTACTTTGGAACTCATAATGAATTTAATAAGAAAGTTCCCAGGTTAGTCAATTTTGTCATATATTTCTGGTCGCATTCCCTCATGCTCGTCTTACATCTCCTGTGGAAACGGAGTCTCAGACTTACATAAGACAAGTGCCTTGTTATTAGAGGTTATTTGCATCACCATGTACGACGTACGTCGGTCCACTGTTGCACAACTATCGTGCGATCAAGTTATGAAATATTCATATGTTATAATTATAATTAACGTGGGTGTCTGATTAGCAGTGAAACCTTTGTGAGAACGTCTTCACTTTTTATTTCACTGTGAAATTATTTCGGTCATCATCGGTCTTCCATGGTCCTATATTGTATGTTTGTTTAATGTTATCGTGTATGTACGTACAGTCAGGTGCACGTCGAGCTTTACACTGCAGTACAATTTTGGCTCTTATATCATAGAACTTAGGAATGGTACAAAGTCCAATATGTAAAGGTCAATCTGCTCTTGACTGTACATCATCATCATCATATCCACCTATCTATTATCATCCCACTACTGGGATACGCGATATTCTCCCTTCAATCATAGGGAGAGCGTACTCTGCCATACTACTCCATTTAGGATTGGCAAATGCCAGTATTTTCAAACTTGGCTTAACAACTGTTATCCATTGATAACAGACGAGACAGACACGGTTTAAAGTGCCGAAGCACGGAGATTGTACACTGTTTATGCTAGAATTATATCAGTCATAATTATTTCTAGCTATACAAAACGTGTGAAACTGATATCCTTCTATTGGTACAGTCAGGTGCTCGTACAATTTTGGCTCTTATGTTATAGAAAAGAATGGTACAAAGTCCAATATGTAAAGGTCGACCTGCTCTTCACTGTACACAACATCACACTTTAAGTATGTAATCAAAAAGTATGTAATAAAATTCTGCCTTTAATCTAGGTTGTAGAGGAGAGCTAATCCGACGCTACTTCTCAAAATGAATTTATGTTAGTGATTTGAAATAGCTACGCTTACCACTCCGTATTTACTTGAACTTCAGCCTCAAAAATATAAATCAAACAAGTAAGTAGTTGTCTGTCCGTCTGTTTGTATTTTTAATTAGCTTGTCAAGTTGATGTAAGTAAAAGTGAATACTTGAATAACATTTGTCTGCATTCATTTATAATGTTGCGACGCTCGGCTTTTTTTTTTGTGAAAAGATTTCATAATATTAGTTATGTAGATTTGTAACTTTAAATGCACGGTTCCTGTTGTTACTAAATTCACTGCAATCGCGTTTGTACTGGCTTCAGTAGGAATCACAGAAGCTGTGCACAAAAATGTAAACTCAAGCGCAGATGAAAGAAGAGTTAAGGGCTAGTCAAGTCGCAAAAATCGAAGAAATCGAACAACGCATGGCAATTACTTACAAAATTCACAACTCACCAAGCTTTTGATTTGATACGGTCAAGCAAAAAACTTGAAAAAGGTATAAAAATATGATTCCCGGGACACGTCTTAAGTACTAAGACTTTTCATAACTACGAAGTCCCGGAACTCGTAAGTAGAACTGTCACTCACCGGACGCAAATGGACGACATGTTTTACACAAAATATTCTGCTAGCGTTACCGAAAAATCTCTCAGTCAGTTTCTGAAACTAATTTCAAGCTAGTTCTCTCTTTTTTTTCTCTATTTTGTTAGTGACAACCATAATATAATATGTCATTAATTTTTAAAATTTGTTTTTGAGAAATACACTGTATATCATTTGAAAAAAAATTGTTGGTCTGAATAAAATTATTCAACGTTCTCGTTCTAATAAAGTCTGTTGCAATAAAACAATCTAGATACGACACGAACAACCCCATTACCTTACCAGAGCTTGTAATAAAAACATCAATATCTTTTACAAAGTATTCATACTAAATCATACTTGATAAAGTCCTCCATTCTAATAACAAGTTTGTATATAATTACATGGCTCTATGTACCTGTCACTATATACCAAAAACATTGATGACATTTTGATGGGGACCACGCATTTGCTTTACATTTATTATTTCGCAGCGGGCATTTGAAACTTGTTTCTGGTATCGATGTAAATTGTAACTGGAAGTGACCAAGTTTTTTGTTAGTGATGAAGTAACTTGAAGTGATCAACTCTAATTTTTGTTTATTATGAGGAAAATACATCACTGCATGTTCCGACTGGTATGCTTGCGCTTAGTTCTGTTACCAGTAGAGACTGGTGAAAAAAGACAAATTAAAAATAAAACTAACACCCCTTCCACACGGCCCAATCTAATTGGCCAATTTGTATACCTGTCCTTTTCTTTAGATATCACCAAGAACAAGACAATAGATCAAATTGGCCCGTAAATTGGGTGCGTGTGGGCAAGGTGTAAGATTGTAAGAGTACTATCTTAATTTTCTTTTATTAATTTAATGAACAAATAATTTTTTTGCAAAAGATTGGAGAGAAAAATAAATGTTTTGATTTGGTTATGTTGTGCTGCTAGAAGCGACGGCGATCTATCGGGCTCTCCTTTCTTACCACTCAGAAGTATACCGACCAAAACATCAGTGACTGCCATCTTCTCCGCCTACAGTGGCGGAGTTGCGAGGACTAATAATTGGGCACTTACGCAAAAAAAATATCTTATTATAATTTACGATCTCCGTATAGCGACAAGATTTTTTTTATCGTTTATTTTTGTTTCAAATATTCTGGAAATTCTTAAGAGTTCTCTTTAGATACATACAAAAATGTCATAAATATAAGATACAACATGATTGTCTCATCTAGCAACTTTATATTCCAACTTTCGAACTAAATATAAACAGGCAAAAAAGTCGCGTCCATTGCGCCTCCGATGTTACCGATAATTTTTCAACACACCGTCTACTTATTACGATCATAGGCAGAGCATTAACTAACGCCGTGTATTTTCAATCTCTCATACCATTTCTCACACAAAAAATAACTTTATATCTATTTAACCACAGTTTACTATCCTTTGGCAAAAAATATTTTGTGTTTTATATACTGCTATTGGATTTTGACACTAAATTAAGTACAGTTTGAGGTGGCTTTTGGCTTGGGTTAAGTTGTATGATGGAACTAGCAAAGTAGACATCGGTCAAAGAATCGTGACCAGACCGGCCCCGCACCTGACGTCTACTCGTAGTTTGTAACCTCGGTACAAAAACATCGTCTCAAACATTTGAGACCATTTTAAATAGGTTTTTTTTTTCAATACACATTGTGGGAAAACTTTCTCTGTACTTCGCCACTGTTATATTACGTTTGTATGTAGGTACTTCGAAATTATTGATTAGACTCTCCGGATATTAGTTGTAATCTTGGCATGACAGCTGTAAAAGCTAGTGCGTCAGATATACTTCCCTGTAAAAGTTTAATTGTTAACGTAAGGGATAAAATACAAGCAGAGTGTTTGCTCATTTATCTTAATAAAAAATAATACTTTTAGTTCTAATGTTTAACTATAATCAACTTAATATTCTGTCCTAAGTATTAATTGCGTCTAATGAAATCAAGTCAAAATATGAAAGACATTCAGGGAGTGAAAGTTTTTTTTACTAATATTGTAAACATCGTTATGAAAATGTCGATGAAACTTTGTTATTTCATGAACTATTACTTATTTGCTTAATAAAAAATTGTTGTAAATACTTTCATGTAATATTTAGAAAACTTGATTATGTATTACGACTTTGGATACCTCTTCAATTTGTTGACTGTACATAATTCTGTATTTTAGTTACTAAAAACCAGTTTCTGAAACATATTTCTTATTTAACTCCACAAGTCTCAAGAACCTTTGTTTTTCTTCTTTATTTTAACAGTAACGGAAATAATATAATGTGTCATTAACTTAGAAAACTTTGGAGCAATTAACCGTAAATGTTCCAACTATATTTGGATCTTAAACGGTACGATTACATTATAATGTAATGCATAGTAATTATGATAATTAATATTACAGTCAGACAGAAAATTACATAATTTTTACTGTTTGTTATATGCAAGCTTCTTAACTAATGTCTTGAAAGTACTATCAAAATGCTTTCGTAAATTCTTAGTGCTTATCTTGTCCTAGACATCGATCTAAGTACACATGATCTTTAACACTAAACATCCACTGTAACGAGTTTAGGGTTCCGTTTAGATTAAAATAGTTTAAATTTAAAATTCACGCATTGGAAATGGTTAGTTTATTAGGCCCGGCTTCTACAAAAGCGAGATGTCAAATTTTTCCATAGAATCTTTAGCAGCACACGAGCAAGCTGGCGCGGCCGAGCGGAGATGTGTGTATAGGGTGAGTGAGTGGGACATCCTCCTCTCCTCCCCACTTTAGTAGAAATCGGGCTTCACTTATAATAAAACTAGCTTTTCCCCGCGGCATCGCTCGCGTTAATTTTATGATAGATCTCGTTTGACAACAAAACAACCCATAGTGCGACTTGTGGCGTCATTTGTTGGCAGGCAATTGCGAATTGAAGCGCCATCTTTAGTAGAAAAAATATTTTCCCATTGGAATAACATACTTTCACGAGATAAAAAGTAGCCTATGTTGGGCTCTGTACCAATGACAATATGTATACAAATTTTCATAATGATCGGCTGATTAGTCAAGCCGTAATATTAGTTAGGATATATTATTTTATTTCCAAAGATTTGGGCACTTTAATCAACAGCTGTGTACCTACCATCAGATGGGCAGAGAATAAGAGGACGGCCTAAAAAAGAAATGGGAAGACGAAATTCGCGAATTGCAGTAGGTTTGGAAGGGATAGATGGAGTAAAGGAGACCTTTTTCAGCTGTGAGATCTGGATAGGTAATAAAAATTTCTCTAATATCCTTCAAAATTTTACTGACTAAACTGTTAGGGAAGGAAATGAAGGTTCTGGAATGGCGAAAACGTACCGGAAAGCGCAGCGTGGGACGGCCGCCTGCAAGGTGATCAAACGACCTGAGGAAGTCCCAGGAGGCCGAAGCCCGCTGCCAGCCGGTCTTACTGGAAGCGTTTAGGGGGCCTCTATATCCTATGTCCAGCAGTGGACTCCTTGTGGCTGAAATATCGATGGTGATAAACTTTTTCAATACGGAACCCAACCCGATCACTTGTTACACGCACTTGTCGTGTTTTTTCATAGAGCACGACTCGTGACTCCCCTGACAGCTACTTTTTATATTCCCTCGTGTTCCTTTTGCCTATTCTTATTTACGTGCAGCGAGACTACATATTCGCTAGAGGTTCGCGTAATCGCTGTAGATCAACACAAAAACAGAGGCTCAATTTCAATATTATTTCGTTTTTATTTGACGTAACAGAGAAAATTAACGCGGTTGTAAGAGCGCCTCTACATTTTGAGTAACACATACTTTCTGTATCAAGTTATTGTCAAGGGCTTTTAGTCGAGGTAATCGGAACTTTTAGGCTAGAAGACAATTATTATAGAATCGCAAAAACGTCAAAAAGCAGCGACAAAAATTTTCTCTTCTCTACTAAATACATTAATAAAACAAAGAATTACAATTTTTTTTTAGACAAAACCCGATAGGGTAAACTGTTGAATGAAACCATCACCTTTATGTAACTACCTACTATGTACACACAGTATGGCAATTCTATTCTATCCCGTCCCGTCCGGTTCTGTTCTGTTCTGTTCTGTCCTGTTTCCTATTCTACAAAGTTGTACGTGTTTCGTTAGTATTCAAGTAATATAATTAAAGAAAGGAAAAGGTTAATAATTACTTTTTGTTAAATATTTTTTTAACAACTGATTTAATTTTCAATGAACTACGCAATTCATATAGAGTAGGTTATATCTATAAAATGAAATGAAAATCTGTGCATACCGTCTGTATTTTAATCTTTGCAAATAATAATGCTCAGTGTCTAGTCCTTTGTGGAATGCCATGGGAACGGGTAGCCCACTGTAGTCCCGACTCCGTACACGACACGAAATTATTGAGATACAAGTCACCATTAGCCCATTATGCGCTGGACCTCTGTGTTTAGCACTGGAATGTTAAACTGCACTTGCTGACCCTACACGGTACAAATGAGTATGAATCAGTGCATGTTTGTAATATAAATTCGTTACAAATTATTTGTACAATTATGGTGAAATATTCTAGAGGGATGGATTATGGAAAAATTTAGTGTAATTTTTGTTTGTTCTTATCTAAAGTATTATGGGAACTTTTAATTGTCTCTCTAATGTCTACTGTATTTTGTACGAATTTGTAGTAAAGCTGTTCATCATCTCAACCCATAAACATCCCACAAGAAGGTAGGTATCCCTTCAATCGTAAAGCGTACCCTGCCACGCTACTCAATGTGGATTTACATTGGCCAGTGTTTTGGCAGAGACCAGTTTGTCAAGTGGTATGTTTCGAATAATACTAAATTCATTCATAAAAATGACAAGACTTTAGTTGAAAGGCGCAGAAAGAAAGTAAAAATAAAAGACATTGTGACATTGAATGATTCACATTTACGTTTACATGTTCAATTTGGTTGCTTCATCCAAATTGAAAGGTAAAGTGAACCAGAAGTGAACCGTGTAACTCCGCCTTTAGAGAATAAGCTAAATCCTAGTTGGTGGATTGGAAAGTTTTAGTATTACCAATCTTCACATCTCGTAATGCAATAAAGCCAGTAGACACTACAACCATTACCTTAAAATAATACTTCCCAATCAAAAACGTAATGTTAATATTCAGAAATTAAAAAATATAAGTAAAATAAAAGACATCTTGAGTTTCTGAAGTGCCGACAAAAATCAGATAGCGAGGAAGTGCAACCGAGTTGGAACACAGCAACGACAGTAGCACGTGAAAGTGATTACTACGGAACAGTGGCGCATTGTGCACAGTGGCCCTTGTGCTGGGGGAGAACGGGGATATTGTTAACTGTGAATTACTTCTTCTTTTCGAGTCAATGACTACTCACAGATCAAATTAGTTTTGACAGTAAATATAAAATTTCAGCCAGCTGTAGATATTCGGCAATCGTCGCATTTCCGAATAACTCGGTAATTTATTGTAGTTTTACATTACAATATGGTACTAAGTAGTAAATATTTAGTCGGTTACTGTACTTAAATATTCTAGTTCTGAATTTGAATTCTGATACAAGATAAATCTAAGTGTATAAAGCTAAATTTAAAATGGAGCCTAACTACTACTATGAACTAGTGGCTCTCCACTCTCTTCTGGAGTCAGATCATATCATATCATCACACTGCAGGGAGACGGGTTTCCATTCAATCGACGGGGATTAAAGCGGACTCTGGCAGGCTGCTACAATGCGGATTGGCTGAGGCCAGTATTAACTCGAATTTCTCCGTCCTTCTCGAATTTCTCCGTTCCTCCGTAAAGGCATGTTAAGGAGTCGATCTCGACTGATCCCGATGGAGTCTTTAACCCAAGTCGGCCATCAGGCGGCTTGAAAACACGGGACTTTTTTTAAATTGGAACACGGCATGTGACGCCAGCGCCTGCCAGATGGGCCGCAGGTCACTGGGGTCCAGGAATAGGAGTGACGAGACATCCTTTATGGTGTCTTGTCGCTTCTACTATGCCGGCCTGAAAGGTCTCTTCACGCTCCGCTTGAAGGACCCCATGTCGTACACGTGTGGTGCAGGGAACACATCGTCGGGCAGCTTGTTCCACCGTCCTTCATTTCGCATTGGAGCAGCGTACGCTCTGATCACCCTCGATAGCCGTGCGTGTCCCTGCAGTAGGATGAATGAGGTTTGATATTTTGACAATTACATTTTTCCCCATTCCACTCTTTAGCGGCGATGTCGCGTGCTATCGAATTTCCTCACACTGAACGATCTCTTTGTATGGCGGTACAGTACGCAAGAACAAAAAGCACAATGCATTAGCACTTATGGTGTAATTTCGAGGCACCTCGCGTTAATTACACTACAGTGGCCACATTCCTTTGACCTCCTCTAATGATCTACTAATAATCAAGATGGTTTAGGTAAATGTTTGGACTCCGTGAAGTCATTGAAAGGTATGGTTCAGACGGCAGTTCAATCCCAACTAAAAGGTATTATAATCGTAAAAGTTTGTATGAATGTTTGTTATTCTTTCATTAGAAAACGGCTGGACAGATTTGCTTGACATTTGGTACACGGATTAATACATAGGATAGTTTTTGTCCAGATCATTCCGGGATCAAGAACAAAGAGATTTTGCGGGTAGGTAAAACATCTAGTTTTTAAAAAAAGACAGAGCCATCTGATCCCGTGTTTATTTAATGGGTTACAGACAAAAGATTCAATTCCTTTTTTTATCCATTATAAAGTCATTCTCAACTGCGTCAGACGAAAGCCAGCATCAACGCCATCCCCGAGATAGATGAATCCAAACCTAACAAAGTCTGGTCTAAAATAGTATTCCGTTATATTGCATACAACGGATCAAAATATACTGGACGAGAATGGTGTAGTGCCAAATTTGGTACATATACGGTAATTGCAAGACAATGCGATTCGAGCCATTAACGTGCCCGAGCCAAAAGGACGCAATGAGGCCACGAAAACAACGAATCATTGGTGGAAATGTGGAGTGTCAATTTAGCAATTGTTAATCATTTTAGTAACACTAATGAACACCAAACAAATTTCACGAACTGGCACCTTTAATTACGCACAAACGACATGAAAATCAGTGAAAAAATGAAATAAAAGTGAAAATGAAATGGCTGAACATCTGAAACAGAAGATAAGTCTAATTGAAACATAGTCTATGTTTCAATTAGACTTAGGAAAAAAAAATGCATTCAATTATTGCACAATTTTGTGGCGTTCAACACAAAATAATCGCCAACCGTAAAACACTCGATATTTCGTACTTGTGTCAAAAATCCGAATAACAAGTCTAATTTGCGAACAGGAAGCCGAAAACTCTATAAATATTTGTACACTTCAGTTCAAGTACCGAATTCGATTGTAAAAGCATAATCGAAATGAATTCGAAAATCCGACAATTTCCCAAACAACCCTCGAAAGATTTGTCAAGTTTGAGTTGGATTCGACATTAAGTGTTCCGTATAAAATTAGTAGCAAAACCCGTGCAACTTCGCATGCGTGTGGAAAATCCTTTCTCAACTGATGCCTACGTCATACAAAGAATACACCTTCCAAGTTTCAGGTCTCTACGATAAGCGGTTTAGACTGTGCATACGTCAGTCAGTCACTCATTCAAGACAAAGTAATTTATATTTGTAGATTGTAAGAAAAAATGCAAAAAAGTAATTTTGATACTAATTGCAGACTTTAACCTACAAACTCCCTCTCTTCGGTCTAATCATCCCGTTTTCTTCATAAACACAAAGTACCCTAAAAAGTTGAATAAAAAACCGGGCTACTCAAACTGAGCGTGAAATATGGAGAAAAAATACAGCACAAGTGAACAAGGGATCTATTCAATGCCATCATAAAAATATGATTGACATGTTGTTTAATATGACATCTTTTCGAGCGGTGATATTTTTTTGTCGCTACTTACTACAAAATACCTTTAAAAGTCTTAAAACCAACCCAAAAATGTGTAAATATCCAAAGAATTTTACACTCTCATCGACTATTATAAAGTTGAATATCCTATAACAAATTTAGAGTTTAAGGGTGTATAAAATTTTGGCAGTAAGCGTTAGAAAGGAGATATTAAGTGCTCCGAAATCCAATTACATGTTCATTGTAAGTTTAGGATGTGGATTATGTTACTATGGGCATGTTTGTCCCGACCCGGCTATGTACAGGGGATATCTATTGAAGTTTTGTCTCTTTTGTCCCTTTATGTCGTAATGACATGGTTGAAAGATGCCGCTAAATTCATGTTTTTGTATTGAGTATGTGGGAGTTACATACGTCATTTTGTACATTTAAGTAGCTATGTTTACTTTTTTGTATCGTCAAATCACGTCGATCATGTTAGGGTTTACAAAGCATAATTGATATTTTTCTAAAATTGTAAATACGAATGGCTGTATGTTTTTTCACGCAGAAACGGCTTGATAAAAAAACTTGAGGAGATTTAATTAAACCTTGGCTGATCTCCATTTAGTTCATTTTGGCGCATGTTGTTAATTTGGAAACATTTTTTTAACAAAAATTACGTAAGGCCATTTGCGAACAATTGACACGCCATGTTATCAATTGTTATCAGTGAGGCATACCTAAGTTAATTATGTTTGATACTATCCTAATATTATAAAGAGGAAACATTTTGGATATTTGTTTGTAACAAAAAATCGACGACCTCCGTGGCGTAATGGTTACCACGCCAGACCGCCACCCAGGAGGTCCCGGGTTCGATCCCCGGTCGGGTCATGATGAAAAACGAACTTTTTCTGATTGGCCTCGGGTCTTGGATGTTTATCTATATATGTATTTGTTATAAAATATAATATCGTTGAGTTAGTATCCCATAACACAAGTTTCGAACTTACTTTGGGGCTAGCTCAATCTGTATGAATTGTCCCTATATATTTATTTATTTAAATAAACTCAAAAATTACTGAACCGATTTGAAAAATTCCTTCACCATTGGCAAGCTACACTTTCCGCGAGTGACATAGGATATCTAATATTGAAAACAGATATAGGTGTCCTCACAAAAATCCGTGCGAAGCTGGGACGGGGCGCTAGTGTTTGATAATAATTTCTATGAAGTGATAGTGCGCCCGAGATGCGTCAGTTTGACATGTCGGCGCGGTATTGTGTCTTTGGGTCGACAGTTGCAGGCCAGTGCAATGAGGTTATCAGAACGACTGGACAATAATTAATGTAGGGGACCACATGAGTACTCACAGAATATCGCAAAGCAGCAATGCGTTTCGTTCGTTGATATATTCGGAAGCCCAACTATATTATTCATTTTTCTTTATCTCTTCTCTCTCTTTTCTCTTTCTTGCAGTAAGCAACCCATTGGTAGCGCGTCTGGTATCTATACTAATATTATAAAGCTGAAGAGTTTGTTTTTTTGAAGCGCCAATCTCAGGAACTGCTGGTTCGAATTGAAATAATATTTTTGTGTTGTATAGTCCATTTGTTGAGGAAGGCTATATAACATCGCACTGCGACTAATAGGAGCGAAGCATCAGTGAAAAATGTTGCAAAACGGGGAAAATTATTCATATCGCGATAGTGTTTTCGACAACCACGTGCACGAAGTCGCGGGCACAGCTAGTTACTGATATTTATGGACGGCGGCGGTAACAATTTTTGCACTTCCATCAGGCCCGATTGCTTGTTTGCCTTCGATATGACATAAAAAAATCGTTAGTTAGATATACACAGGGCAGGCGGTCGCTGCCAACCGGTCATAATGGAAGCGTTTGGGGTAGACCTATGTCCAGCAATAGACTGAGTGGCTGAGATGGTGATACATGGGGCGCTTCATGACAAAAAACAAATGAAGGTTTTCTCAAAATGAGTATGTTATAGACATGGACAAAGCTAGTTATCTTCTTGTTTATACTGGACGTCAATTCTCCTGGCGTGTGCGGTCATTAAACGAAGTTCGCAACTCATATTTATTTATTACTCAGTGCATGACGACAATCGAATTTCAATTGTTTTATAGACTTTGAGCCAGACGCATTGGCGTTGAGTATTGTAGATATGTCTTTCAAAAATCATTGATTGTTGATCGAATACTGTCATTCTTAAATTTTTAAATCACATGGAATAATTAGCGAATTAGTCACAGAGTAGTTTACAGTGAATTAAAACAAAATTGTAATTAGCCATAAATCGGACCGTGGCGACCGTCGATCGATTCTCGATTCTCCCGCACGATTATGAGTATCGATTATGTTTTGTGTATGCGTGAGTTGGGATGGGTGGGCGTTTGTGTGTGAGTGCGTATAGGAACAACAGATTTATTGTTAATGGTGTCCTGAACATAATTAAAATGGTTGATGTTTAGCCCGGTACTGCGGCCGTCGTCCTTTGCTCGAAATGTAGATTAATGTGCACACAGAAGCTGTCACGGTTATTATTCGTTTTACACTGATATGTTATATAAATAATAAGTTATTTGATACAGTACAATTTAGATTTAGTACTGACGTACGTTTATATTTCCTAAACATATAGTGAATTTAGACTCTTTTACTAACATTGTTTCGTTTTGGCCATCAGTCTGAAATTTTGAAAGTCTGTTCGTGCTTCGGTAACTAATTCAATTTGTTATAATTTATTGATCATAATATTACTATCTCTATTTGAGCTTTCTCCGACCTTTCCTCCTATATACTTAGTCATAATAGATGTTCTAATAAGTGTATTTTCTAATAAGCTTAATACGATATCATTTTTGCATTCGCTTAATGGCCTACGTGACTATAAAATAAAATGTCTTTTTTTATAAAACTGTGTAGACTTTCCCTTATAGTAGGTACCTAAGCAGCAGAAAAAGTTATATATTTTAATCGTTCTATATCATAATACAGTAGGCGAAGAGAGCCATATGAAAGAAGATAACACAAACTTACACTCTGATGAGAAAGATTGTAGAGACGAAGAATTTTTTTAATTTACATGTACAGAAACAGATACAGGCTTGCCACAAGCAAGCCACTTATTATCAAGCTAAGAATCAAAGTCTTGATTTTATGTTAAAAAAAAATGTTAACCCTCTGTATCCTGAAACTACTCTACACCACTGCGGTGTTATAGATGATGGTGAACGATAAGCCGGGGCGAGCGACGGACTCTCACCTCGTGCGATACGTGCCCCATGGCGCCAGCTGGTTAATCGAAGCCGTAGACAATGGAAGACAATCAGCTGCTTGCTGACTTGAACATAATATTGGATGGTCAGCAACACTCATTTGTTTTGTGGGCATTCTTTTATTCCTACTACCTACTACTACCTACGGTGAGTAAGGTCTGCTCCACTTTTTAAAGGGTCGGCAATACGCGAGTGATGTTGCAAGCCTCCATAAGCTGACTGCTTTGCTTACCATCAGGCGGGTCGTATGCTTGTCGGCTACCTTAGTGGCACAAAAAAACAGCAATCAGAATAAATTGTGGGCTAGATGTTGTCAGGGGTTTGAGGCCACTCAAGATTTAACCTGAATTTATTCGATAATATGACCTACAGCTTAAAGTACCATCAGCAGAAGCTCAAGATTCTTGAATTTATTTGAGGAGATTTTCCGTCAGTTTCTGAAATGCATTGTACTTTTAATTCCAGATCAAGTCCCAACAGGACCCTATTACTAAGCCTGCGCTGTTCGTCTGTCACGGCAGGCTGTATTTTCCTCTTTAGTTGGAAAAATTCAACTGGCTGTTTTTATATTTTAAAAAATCGTCATATAACTAAAACAAACGTTATTAAATAACAGTTAAAAATCTCAGTAAGCGTGAATACTGGTTTAGTTAATCTTTTAATATATGTGCTGGTAATTTCCCTCGTATGATATATGGTTCATCCCGTCCCCATAATGGCGGGGCGTGGTCAGATGTTTTGGGACGGTTATGGTGTATGAAATAAATTAAATAAATCGTGTCTAATAATTAAGTGGGACGTTTGATTAATGATATTTGGTGATTTGTTTTTTTTTTAATTGATGACAATGTTATGTATAACTAAACTTAAATTTTTTCCCTTTTGTGCGTAACTATCTTACCTACGCACAAAAAGGCAAAAATGTAATTTTTCAGATTTGACTGTCGTATTCATTGTTTTTCATTTTATATTGGAATATAGTACAGATCAGAGAATAGGTGCAGTTAGCGTAAGAGAAACTTAATTCTCCACAATTTAGTTTTTTCTGACAATAAGGTAAATCTATCTAACATTAAAGGTAACTCTGATTGTACATATTTCGGCGAAATTCTACAAAAAAGTTAAGAAAATCTAAATCTATATTTTTTCGATGAAATATGTTGAAATGTTCTGGAAAAATAACTTAATTTATACTTTAAATATTGATATATACGAAAAAATGCCACTTTCTACGTTCTATTTTCTTGTTTACTAAATATGTTTTAGAAAAGATTACAACCATTTTAGGAGACTCTATCAACGCTACACACTCAAAGTAATTAATGTGGACAAGCCCACCACACATTCCCACCGATGTGTCTCCTGTGTAGCCAGGATCAACAACTAAAAGTAATTAATGAAAACATAAAATATTACTACTAATAAGATTTCAATTATACCAACATTAGAATACAAAAGAGTCCCAAATATCAATTCATAACTCGACATACAAATCGTATAACGATCGACATTTTTCAATCGGTTTTTATCAAGGCACAATTAATAATTCGTAAAAATCATTAAGGGGAGAGACAAGAGAACAAAAGTGGCCGTCCTTTGTGGCATGTCGGGAGTACAAAAAAGGTAAGATGAAAAAAATGTAAGGAGAGAAAAAAAATGTAAAAGAGCGGCCAAGTTCCCCGCAGGGCGGACAACGACGGCTGTGCCTGATAAACCAACACGGGATGTGTCGACATGCGGGGAGCGTCTGATGTGCCGACATTCAGCCTCGCGAGAGGAGATGACAAGGGGGCACGGTGTGGTCTTTGGGATTAGGAGTGTAAGTAAACGGACACAATACATAAAATTCAAGTGTCCAATATTAAAAATTTACAAGTTCCTGTGACACGCACGACACGGTATTTAAAATGCCTCGTGCACTCGTGGTTTTGTGCAGCCTAGAAATGTCCTTAAAAACGTCAATTCAATAAGTATTAGGTCTTTACAAGACACTTTCTCTCGTCACAGATTACATTACAATAATATTTTTGCGTGTTAATTAATCTACTCTATATGAGTTAAATTACCATTTCGATCTCAATGCACTGTGTTACATAGTTTTTAATTTAATAGAAACAAAATATTCAATTATATTTTTGATTTGAATATGAGGAAATCTCTCTCACTATTCAAAGGGAAGAAAATTAATATTTACAAAACGTAACGTGGACAAGGAAATAATTTAACAAAACATGTAATAAGACACGGAATAAGCCTTAATAACAATGACAACCATCAATCATTTACATCATCTGAATCACAAACAACGCCAACACATACCCTAAAATAACTGTAATATAATGAACAATCCAATAAAAGTAAATGTAATTCAATTAACGATATAACATAAATTTTGAACAAACATAAAACAAGACCGGACAACAGTGTCACAGCACGCTCCTTCAATGGAATATTAAAGGGCTTTACATCATGCCTTTGTAAGGCGAGGTATAGCTGTAAGGAGGGTATTTTTTAATATTCAGGTGGCAAAATAAAAATAAAATATTAGTAAGTGCGAGTGAGAATTACGTAATCTCAGCTCTAGTTATGAAAGCATGACAACAAACCTGTGTGAGCGAAGCCACAAGCAAAAGCCAGTAACGCCTAATTAAAAGAAGGGCTAAAGCTAAAATAAAAGATCCCATTTGACACTTCATTAAAATTATAATATTTTTTAATGTTAGAAGTGCAAAATTAGTTAACTTTTTAGAATTAAATTATTAATAAATAATTACTGTAATAATTAACAAAATAAAGAAAGACATTGACGCTAAGAAGTAAAAGAATGAAACTATGGGTCAAAATATTCCTCGGTCTGTGGTTCTGTACAGACCCTTATTGTCGTCAGGTTGTAGTAAATTATCGGGACATCCAATTGGTTGGTATCGTGACAAAAGAGCATAAATATAGGAAGCCGGCATTATGGGTAGAGTGTAAAGGGAAGACACGCAGGGCTCATGATGCAACCTTGTGGGACACCGCGAATATTGTCCATTGTTTACAGTGAACAATGTGTTAACGATGGTTTGATGATTTCATTAGTCATTCATTTTACGATTTTTAGTACATCAATAGATAGGATGAATTTTTAATTAGAGATAGCCAAAAATACTATGTAGTTAGCATACATTGCTTTTTGCAGCTTTGAGGTTTTTAATAAAAACTAAAACTGCATCATTCGATTCTTGAAAAATTAATTCTCCTACACCAGAATAATTTAAAAAAGTATATACACTCTGTTTTATTGCATCAACCAGAGTAAAACTTCATCATCGTCATCATCATTTTAGCCGTAGTCTATCATTTCAGTCTAGTCCACTGCTGAACTAAGGGTGGGTCACTTACAAGAACCAAATTAAAGGATTGTAATAATTGACTGCAAACTAAAGAGAAAAGCAAATTTTTAACCAACTTACTCATATTGTACTTGTGCATCAGAAATTTAGAATCACATAATCAAACACACATCTTGAAAAATCTAAGTCAAATCTGAAAACACGTCTATATATAATTCAGCAATATGACCTGTACTGAATTCATGAGTTCTGAAAATAATAATTCAAACAACATTGTACTAAGCGATACTAAACACGCCTCCTTATGGATGAGAAGAATTGTTTATATCGTGCTTGGTGGGTGAGGCTGTCACCATGGTCGGTAACCAGCGGGTGGTGGGCGAACGAACGAGCCTGCGCCGACCTGTCAGATGCCTTTGATGTGGCGCCGTAAGCAATGCTTTATTGTTATATGATACGAACTAATTATTAATCGGTACTAACCACTACACATAAAATTTTTGTCTCCAATAGTCTTCAGCTAGGATTAACAACGGGGTAAGATCGACAATATACTATGAAGCTCGTCTAAAAAGAAAAACTATTTAACCGTCTTGGAATATGAATATAATTACTGTTAAGTATTATAATATCTGTGATGTAATATGAGTTTAATCAGACTAAAAATGACTTCAATTCTTAGCCACATGAAAGACAGTGATGGCAAATCAAGTCAATCTCAATCGTCAACTATGGTTTATTTTTTTGAGGACAAGCCTGCAATAGTATTATATTGAGAACAGTGAATGCTATAATGTATCAGCCAACCTAGTTTATTTTAAAAAAACATTGTCAATGAAGGTGCTAATTCCATCAATTCTAGATAAGAGCACTCACCACAATTGGAGAACTTGATAGCAAGACACAATTGAATTGAGACTACGACGTATCAATTAAATAACGCTTTTGTTAATAACTGTTAATTATTTTAAAAGCATTTTAGATAAAGATGTAGGTGATTGTGATATATGACCTTCTTATTGGTGTGAGACTGATGACGCTGTATTTGAAAAATTATAGTATCATTTTGTACTCTCTAGTGTACTGAATCCAAATGTGTGCGTAGATGCTAAACGATTTGGGACCCGATTATGTATATCATTATATGTATACAATTAAAAAAATCCTTTATGAGCCAAAAGCGTGTCACGCTTTTAATGCATTCGCATCGCACCCCTTGATTTTTGCTAGAACTTTCTTTGTGGTTCTAAAAAAACTCCTCAAAGTCGCCATCGATGTTGCTAAAATGTTAACGCCTAAATTTAGAATTCGGATCGGAAGGTATCATCAGACGATACAACAGCAAAAATAAAACCCCATTATTAGTCACAATGAGAGGCTATTGTTACGAGAACACGACTAATGAAGTCGGACCAAAGTTTTATTTCGCCAGTAAAGTTTCACATCGTAAATAATCGGCAGTCAAAACGATTAAAGGAAAAAATAATTAAAAAAAACTGTCCCCCAAAAAAAATATAGACAATACTCATTATATAATCAACGTTTTGCTTATAACAATACGGCGGAAATTTCTTTGTAGAATCTAACGGCCAGCACTCGAACTGTCATAAGTCCACTGTTATTTTTTTCTAATTTTCTGTTTTCTTTGACTTTTGTGTTTTTTTTTCTTGCCTCTTTGGCGGCACGTTTATTGGGACCAAATGACACGACAGGTGACGGTTTTTTTCCCCCATTTTTATTGTGGGTCGACAGAATTGTTATACATTTTATTGCGTGTATGTTTGAATCGTGCGATCTCGAAAACGATAGGTCTGGTAATTTGCTGCGTTCTAATTTCCATCACAGATGTTGCGATAAAGATGTCTTTGTTGGCTATTTCATTACAAATTTGGGGTCCTGTATTATTAAAATGATTATCGAATTACTAAACAATTTATAAAAACAACTTTTTAAAAGAAAGTTTCTTAGCAAACAAGATATTTTGATAAATAGAGGGAGAGGCTGGTAATCTGTCATATAGGTCTTCCTAATACTTGACTTTACCATGACACCAGTCTCTTATATAGATTTCCTAAGTCCATTGTAAATGTGAAAACTACTATAATGTAGAACTGTAATTTTTCTGTGTGGAAGAACAAATTAACTAAAATTATTGTATTTGGCAAGTGTTCAAATGAATAAGAGAAAAGAAGCGATCACTAAGATGAGAAAGAAATTCCCATTGGAGCCGAAACTACGGTACGGGAAACTACCTATCGTTAGCTGATATAAACTAAAATTATTCTACAGTTGCCAAACTAAAAAAACGTACTTGTTAAGGATGTAGGCAGGGAGAGAATGAAAACAAGAGAGATCAAAACAAAGTAGAAAATATAAAATAAGATATAGGTTACTTATAGAGTCAGGTAATCGATGGAAAGCACAATGAAGAATACAAGACAAACAAAGACCAGCCCGGCTAGTCTGTAACAGTAGGTACTAAATTATTTATTTACTATCCAACCAAAAAAGGGAGATGAAATGTGATGTGATGAAACCTAATTCAAACCAAATAGAATGGTATACCACCAATCACCACCCGACCATGTCCCAAAAAAGTATAATCAAGTTAAAAAGCGTAAAACAAATTTAAACAAATGTTATTGGTTAAGCGTGGACATTAGCGAGCATCAGTCAAACTAAAACAATAGTAATTGTTGAAATAGCATGTCCCTAAAACATTTTGTAAGCACTTGTCGGAGCGGCTATTAAAATTACATTACAGGCGACTGTCGTACATGTGAGCACAAAAGTGGATACGTGGGAAAACTAATAGACAACATTTTTTTTTTTTTCAAAATAAATCGCAAATATTTTTTTTGACTAAATGAGTTTCGCTTTGAGCATAGGATTAGGAGTATATTATATTATAATAATATGTAAGGGGAAAAAAAATATTTAAAAATATTACAGCATAATATATTCTGGTAAAACCAAAATAAAGCTAAATAGTTCACATAATCTAAAATGTTTCTAAGTAAGTTTAAATCGTTCGGCTTATTTACCCACATTTTGAACTGTATTTTACCCACATTACCCACATTTTCAAAGTATCGTAAAAGTAGAAATAAGTAAGGTTTTAAACTTGTTAAACATATTTTTATTTATGGCTCAGAACATAAAGATGGTACAGCTCTTTTGCATAAGTAATTCAGATAACAATATATTTAATTACATACATCTTTTATCTACCTAAGTAGCTAATTAACGCTATGAACAAAGATAGAAAAATATAAATTGACTGTTTCATTAAATATTTTCTTTATAAAAAAATGGCTGATGATCTCTTTTTTAATCCATTTTCCACCGGACTGTACCGATTTAAAGCAGGAAACTCAATGTTTGATGGACACTTGTAATATAACATTATGGAAATAGGATAAATTAACTTCAATCATTACAAGGATACGTTTTATACAATATAATGACATCTTTTAAGTCGTGTCTAACTCTAATAGGTCACTATCATCATCTCAGCCACAAGAAGTCCACTGCTGGGCATAGACGTCCACCAAATCTTTCCAGCGCGTCTAGTGTATCGTGTCTAAGAAATTCTAGATTCTAAGGTCTTACTTAATCGTATCTTGTTGGGAATGATAATCTATGAATCTAGGCTGTTGTAGATTGAAAATCATTGAGCGGAGTGGTTGATTAGAATAGAATAAAACTTTATTCAGATAAAAACTTAACACACATACTTATTGTAACACTATTTCCATGATTTTTGCTACACCATGATGTTCACAAATTGATGTTGTCAAAATCGAAATAAAATAAAGATTATTATTTTCCCGTCAAATCACAACTAACGATAGGTATACCTACCTACTCGATGTATCTTACCGTTTTGCAAATTCCAAAATTTTACACTAAACAGAAGAACTATGCAAATATTTTTTTATCCAATTATCATAATTTACAGAAAGTTCCAGTAGAATCAACATAAAAGGCTTTGCGAAAAAAAAACAAAACAGTAATACCGCTAATCCTATAGCTCATTTCACGCTTGTCCGTTGTCCCAACGTGGGTGGGCCGTGACAATCTTGTTGCATACGATTATATAAAAAAAACAAAAACCAAAAAGAAATAATTTTAATAACCGACAAAGAGCAACCTGTATACATTGTGACAATAGTCTGTGGCGCTACCGCATTGTGGCAAAATGAGGCAAGTCCAGTTTTGTTAAAAAGTCATTTTTTGCTTAGTATTGATGTGATGACAAGCGACAAGTTGATTTTTGAAATGGGTTTATGGTTTCGATGAAAAGATTTTAGAGTACGGGTGCCTACGAATATAAGTTTTTTATAATTGTTTTAATGAAATAGGTTACTTCTTATGGTATTACGAAAACGAACTACTAGTACCTACTACTATTTAGAACTATGACATTCAAGAAAATGTTTGTTACGCAATATTTTCCAATGCAATTTAATATGAATCAGTATCGTATTCAAATCTGAAAATAAATTTTTTTGCACTAGATTAATCATAAAAAATACTCTGGAAGGAATTGATCATAATCATAAGACTTTGAAGAAAAAATATTCCTTTTATTAAAATCGCTGTATCGTTACTCAAAAATACTAGAATATCTAGATAATTTTCATTCTATTGAGATTTAAACAACGCTTATTTCATTAATTAATTCTACCTACCTTCCAATCATTTCGTAACATTAAGTAGCAATGCCTAAATAATTGATGAAACGTTTTCTGTTTATAAAGTGACATATCCTTAGCCCAATCCAGGTTTGCAAGTGTTTTTCTATATTTAAATTATTATACTTACAATACTTACGTGGGTAGTACAATTTGTATATAAATGACATGGTAGTAACTATAAGTACCTACAACTTAAAATTTAAAACCAATATGTTTCATCTCAGGCAAACTGCCCAAAAGCGCTACTGAAAAGGCGCATTTGCACAAATCACGCTACTAAGCCCGCAGCGCTCATCCGCTTAGTCCCTAAAAACTCGTGGTGTCGTGGTGACACCTCCCCGTCCTCCTCCCACCCCACGGCCCACCGTACTCCGTCCCTCTCGCACGCATGCGACACCGCGACACACATTTCTACAACTATACAGCACAAGCGACATAAAGCGCGAGCAATACTCGTCTCTAACTCACTAAGTTATAAAGCTACCGCTCCCAATTGTGCGACACATTAGGACACAGTGCATTCTACATCAACAAAGTCGTAACTCTAAAACTTTAAAATTTAATTTTCGACTTAAAACACAGGACTGGAAGTTATATTTTAGAATGACCATGGCAAAGGTGGTGTAAAGACACAGTTTTCAAATGTCACGCAGTGTAGTCGTCTCTTTTCTCCGGAGTCCTGTCGCATCTGCCCGGCTCCTTTGGCATCCTTCAGCTTGCATGTGACCCCCCTCATATCTTTCATCCCGCTCTGCGGCGCCTGTAGCCCAGTGTCCGGTCTCAGAGAGTGTTAGGCGGTCGTGTTGACGCCGCTCTTTGTATGTACACGGTATTATCACGAATATAATCGTACGTATGTATAGGTGAAGGATTGTTATGTGATATGTACTGTGAAGTGACGCTGATTGTGCACTTTGATGATTATTTCTAAGGAAGAACAACAGGCGCATTCATGATTCAGGTTAGTTAGGTTTATCTTATTTCTAATCTTTATTTTTAATAAAACTTTATCTGTGAAAGAATCGTTTTATAGCAAAAGCGTAAATTAATAATTAGTAATCTAATAATATTCAATTAACGAAATCTAAGCTAAACATTTGTTTACTGATAAGCTTTTTTAAAAAAAAGTTGCAAACGTTAATGCTCAAAAGACTGTCATTTTCGATTTAGATATAAGTACTAATATATTTTTATTTGTGTATTTTCTTTACTTTGAGCGTAAAGCAAAAATTTACATCTAATAAGATTAATTATAAGTACCACTAAACCACCAAAAAAGACGCATAGTAAAATTGGGTACTATAATAATACAGACAATAACAAAATAAAAAGATAATAGTAAACTTCAATGAATGGAAACTAATTAAATGAAACCTGCAAAAAAATGTAGGTGTAAACATAGTTATGAAACTGTAATTAATTTAATTGAAACACCAAATCGTAGGTGTCAAAGTGGTCAATTGAAAAGTGATATAATTGCACGTAAATGAATACAAATGTATTCATTAAGTATTGCACATACAAACGTAGCAGTAATTAATTTTAATAGCTTCAATCCAATTGCTGTACTTTTAGAACATATAATTAATGTAACATAGTTCGTTGTAATTGTACAGTGATTCAATGCCAAATATAAAAGGAAATAAAAAATGTGCGATGATTAAACAGTAACCTTTTAAAACAAAAAAACTTGAAAAATTAAGTTATGTAAGTTTTATTGACAGCCGTTTTTATAAATGGGGTTTATTTTTGTTCTAACTTCTACTTTTTATTA
This sequence comes from Endotricha flammealis, assembly GCA_905163395.2. Lineage (NCBI taxonomy): Eukaryota > Metazoa > Arthropoda > Insecta > Lepidoptera > Pyralidae > Endotricha > Endotricha flammealis. Next base: position 4,816,908 of record LR990867.1, read on the forward strand.
TTAACATTTTATTCAATATTATGATAAAATAATTAAAATCATAGATAAGAAACATGTTGACGAACAAGATTTTGATTTAATAAAAACCACAATAAAATCAGGAACGAAGGATGTCACAGACATAATCCTATACTTACATCCCGGTAGAAGAAGAAGGTACCTATGTATCATTTGAAATTGATTCACCTTTGTTTTTGAGGGTACGCTTTACGGACTTACAAAATCCTTTAGAATTTAACAATATCTTCAATGTTTCATTATTTTGGGCTAGATTGTAAGACAAAGCTTATTATCAAAATGACCAAAACAATTTAGTTATTTTGACATGACGATATATCATTGATAATAATTTTTAAACTGCTTACCTATACAATTATTTTCCGCGACGCGCCACGCTTTTTAGATATGCTTAGGCTATTATCGTTCCTGTAGAAGGAGGCTCTGTAAACTGCAAATTTTCCAATTCGACTGCTAAATTTTATGTCAAATACAAAAATTTCTACTTCAGTCTTTGATAAACCAATTAATTTCTAGTTTTCACACATTCCTAACTATGGCTTACGTCTTACGTTGTTCACTCCTCGACTGTTGTCACAGGTCCTGATGTTGTCAGGATTCATTCCTGGTGTTCTTTTTTCACTTTATGATGAAATAACATGGAATCCTGATCTCACCTTCTTACAAAACCAGATTTCTCTAATCGTTAGTAGAGGATTGCTTGGAATGCTTGGGACTTTTGTTACAGTTTCCTATTGTAGATGTATTTTAGCATTTGATCTTTAGTCATGTTTTTCTAAATTCTCTTATGACTAGGAAAACAATAGGATTATGTGGATACTGTCCCAATAAATATGATTTACGGCTTAATGGTGTAATTTTTTTAAATTTAAAGCGCAACTATCAGATATCTTCAATACTGAGAAAAACGGCACTAAATAAATTTGTACTAACCACAGATATGGTGGTTCTAACTCTCATCACTCACTATTTTAGTGCTGAAAGTCAAACTGAAACTGGCCATAATCAGGTCGTCCATAATTTATGATTCACAAACAAAAACTACAGTAAGTATACGAAACTGATAAATGATTTAAGGCATCTCTGTAAACAGTTTCGTGTCATGTATAAAGTGAAGATACGTCAGGAGAGCATCAGTTTCGGGAAAATGTGTCAAGTATCGCCAGAACCCACTTCAAAGTCAGAATGTGATGTACTGTGTTTTTGCTGTTGAAATATAACAGATGCGGTTGGAATAACATACACAACGTTATTTTTTTACAGTTTAATGTATGACTAAGATTGTTAATTGAGTATGAATGTGGAAATTTTTGTGAATCTCACAATAATGTTTATGTTAATCTCTGAATAGCTACATTTTGGATATAATTGTTTATGACAGTGAAAAGATTTTTTGTTTTCAAATATTTGTTTCTTGGAAAACAAAAATCTTTTGTTTTGATTTTTTGGAAATTTAGACTTACTCATTTGTTGACTTGAGTGCGAATTTGAATATTCATGTTGTAAAGGATGTTCCAATTTCCTTAAAAAAGCCGTAACTGTTTCCTTCGCCATATCTTTTCCCAGTGGTTATTTTGCTTTGTTTCCAAAACTGTAGTAATTTATAGAGTAGCTTATTTAATACAACATGCCAAGAGAACATGCCCGTAAAGGCCTACTTTCTTTCTTTAATAAAGATTTTCATTTTCCTTAGACAATGGTTTAAATTACACGACAGCTGTGGACTATTTATGTTTACGTAAAAATCAACTTGATATTCAACATTCTGGGAAATCAACTTTTACGGAATTCAACTTTACGCCAAATCAACTTGATGATCAGTAAGAGAATTTATTTTATACTGTAACAGATAGAGGCATCGCCCCCTTTTGAGGTAAGACCGACTATATGACACCGTTGCGCAACTTAGATGTTCATTATTTGACACGCTCACTGACTCCTCCATTTTGTTTAAAATTCATACACTTTGCATACACTTTAAAGTAATGTTCAAATATTTCAACTATATACAGCGCAGGCTTTATGGCTAAGTTCTAAGTAAGGCATTTCAGCAGATGTTATAGGGAACGTGACTCCATTAGTTCACCGAACTGCCGGCAACTGCAGCGCCGCGGGCGCCATCTAACACAATGTTGCTAGCTTTTGTAACAAGTTTCTTTTTAATATGCTGCCTAAATGAAGACATAAGTTTATCTATGATCATAAAAATAGTATTATGAAAATAGAAGTTTAATTTTTTTATGTAAATTTTCGAGAAATAAGTATTTATTTACAGCCAATATAGTGCACTCTTTTTTTATATTCTTGCTTAAGACCTTTTTGAATCTAGCTAACAAAATAAAATGATATTCTTTTGTTTTCTCATTGACTCAAATGATATGAAACAATTTGAAAATCGAACTACTTTCGAAGCATCTAATGGTCAATGAATGTGTACCGTATACTGCCAACTTCATTTAAAAAATATTAGAACAGTTCTATTATCAAAATACCGACGGTCTTACAGCCTTACATTTTATTTAAAAAAGCCTTTACTGAATTCGCCATGATAATAGGTATATCTGTGAGTATTCATGTTTTATTGTTTTGAAGTTCATACAAAATGACAAAAAGTATAAATAATTTATCAGTATTTAAAAAAAAACGTAATCTTCTGATGCGACGCCACACACGACACCTCATTCTATACAGTCATATAACTTTAAAATGTGTGATCAAAAGGTATCTCGTTTTTTCCCTCCCTCTTTTTTTATGCCACAAAGGTGGTAACAAGCATTCGGCCCGCCTGATGGTAAGCAGCACCGTAGCCTATAAACGCTTGCAATACCGGGGGTATCACTCAAGATCGTAGCCAAATAGCATTGGTCTCGGCCATGTTGTGTTCCTACGGTGAGTAAGGTCTCCAGAGCTCCACTTGGGGTTGAGTGATAGATACCCCCGGTATTGCAAGCGTCTATAGGCTACGGTGACGTTTACCATCAGGCGGGCCTTGTAAGCTTGTTTGCAAACTTTGTGGTAATAATAAAAAAAGATTAGTAACTTTTGTACAAGTTTACTATCTAAGTGATTTTCGCAAAAATAGCCCTAAGGCACGCCTAGTTCCCAGGCCATCCCGATGTTATGAGTTAGGAATATTGAAATAAATGGTTGGTTATCAACAGAATGTATGGCTTAGTAGTATCCATTACATAGATTGCATTTGATACTATAATACTATTTAGTAAGAACGTTAGGCAATTTGGTACGCTTGTATGCAAACAAACATTAAAAATGCATTTTTATGACATGACGTAGAAACGTAGGTAATTTGAAAGATTTAAAATTAACAATCCATTTTATTACACATTACATTTTACATTATATTTCATTACATTTAAAAAAAAAGTTAGAATTAATCTTTACTATAAAAGGGATAAAACAATAAAATAGTAAAAAAGAAAAATATTTGTGAAATAATAAGCATACAATTTTAGATTGGAGAAAGCTGGCCAGCATGTCTGATCTCGTAACAATGACAGTTTCAATCTAGCCTCGAACTCACGCGCCATCCCGCTCGTGTTATATTTTCTATGAGTGTAAAGAGAGAAACAAGATTGGATTGAGACGAGATGTCAACTGTTGATAAGAGAATAGCTAAATCTGATTATAACTAGCCACACCAAATCCATCACCGCATTATGAAATAAATAAATATTCTTGGACAAATCACACAACGCCCGCAATCTAGTCCCAAACTTAAGCTGAAAAATATAAATAAACTAGCGTTTCCTCGCGGCTTCGCTCGCGGTTAATTTTATGACATAGATCTCGTTTGACAACAAAACAACCCATCCCAAACAAACAAGCGATTGGTTGGCCGACATCGCAATTGCAGCGCCATCTATAGTAGAAAAAATATTTTCCCATTGGAATGACATACTTTCACGGGATAAAAAGTAGTAAAAAGTTGACCCCTGACAATAAGTTTACAAATTTTCATAATGATCGGCTAATTAGTCAAGCCGTGAAGGAATAAGAAACAAACTAGCTCACTTTTTCATTTATAACATTAGTTAGGATACTCTTTTTAAATAAATACTTAATGAACATAGAAAACTCCCAGACCAAGGCAAACAGACATATTCATATTGTTCATGCACACAAATGTTTGCCTTGCGCAGGATTCGAACCTACGGCCCTTAAGATAAAGTGACCATATCGCTAGCCACTCGCTAGTCACTCGAGAGAAGTATAATAACTATGGCATGGGTTACAGCGGCGACCACAGATTGCACTTACGACAAATTTAATCAGATATTAGAAGGTGCAGGTAGGTTTGAAATGAGCCCTGTCTTTATACGCTTAAACCTTAAAGATGGATGTGAAAATCAGTTACCCAATCTCGCCTGAAGGCAGCCTCCACAGACTCGCACACTTCCAGTATTGCAAATGCTATCATCATTATATACTAACCACGGATATTATATTCACATTGAAAAATATGTTAAGAATTGCTGTGTTATAGAGAAAACACATATTATGATGAAGGGGGCCGCGCGCTGCGACATTGGCCAGCAACACTGTGTTTATTTTTACACTTTCTTTTGTTTTAATATTTAAATATTTTTCACTACTCATGCTTAGGTATAATTGTGCAGGATATAGGCTGCACAAAATCTATTTTTGTGCACAAGTGAATAAACGTATCTACTTTTAAATGTATCTGATATTAAGGTAAAGAAAATGAGTCATATAGCCAAACACAATAAAAAGTTCAGAGAGAGAATTTGTAATTGTATAATATTTACTTAATTTATTTGCCTTATGTGTTTTTTAAGACATAAAAGATATTAAAATTAAAGTACGGTAGGTTATTTAATTAATTTAAGAAAATTATTATTACAAAATTAATTTAATAGTAACCTATACAGCCTATTAGGTCTGCAGCCCAAGCCTAATATCAAATCAATGTCGTAAGATTTTTAAAAAAGCGGCGGGAAACAGGTCTTGTTTTTTCGTGCGTTTATTAATTTTATTTCCTCGCAATCGAAGTGAAAAGCAGAGTTTATAACTCGTCCACAAAACAATTTTATCCTCGACATTACTATTACATATTAAAAGTCTCGGATAGAAATGGTTTGTTTTGTGCACTTGTTGTAAAATCGACTATTTCTTTAGAAACTTCTTTATTTTACTTACGGTGAATTGACATTTTTAAACTTACACACTGTCACACTATAGAAAAAAAAAAGAGATAGCTTGAGTTGAGACTTATTTTAATTCCACATTGCGTTTCAGAATCTGACTGTTAGTAAAGCAACCGGTATGCTTTACATACAGCCAGTTAAAGCCTAGATTAATGGTTTTAAATAAAATTAAACTTAACTTTATTATAATGTTATTTCGGACGACAGCTCCGGTGGTCGAGTGGCTAGCAATGGTCACTTTATCCCAAGGGCCAGGGGTTCGAATCCTGCGCAAGGCAATCATTTGTGTGCATGAACATGTCTGTTTGCCTTGAGCCGGCTGTTTTCTATGTATAATAAGTATTTATTTACAAAAAAAATGTATTTAAGTATATTTATCAGCAATCTAGTACCCATAGTATAAGCTTAGTTTGGGACTAGATGGCGTTGTGTGATTCGTCCAAGAATATTTATTTATTTAATACATTTATATGTATGTTTCTTTAAAAAAAAGGTGCAAAACGATATTTCGCCGCACCGCCCACTGTGTCCATTTTGCAGAGTTTCTAGTGCAGTAGTACCTTAAGTAAATCGATAAGGGTCAAGGTCAATGACCGATAACATTATCAGTTCACTTAAATACAACAGATCTCGTTGAGGTTCGTTAATAGTTCCCAGAAGTAAAGTTTTGAAATTAAACAATTGATTTGACCTTTTTAACTAGACAAAAAAAATCACTATTTTTTTGTACACATGACTGTGTCGTCGGACATAGGTAAAATAATAACGTGTGTTTTTCGTAATTTTGTTCACAATACAGAAGGTCGGAAAGCAGGGAATTTAGTTAGAAAAAAACCATGTTTCTATGAAAAAAGGTTAGAATTTTTAAATTAAAACAAAAATACATTAGAATTTATTTTCTCATTTCTCTTGAAATAAATACATTTTAATAACATTACGTGGGAAGTAAAATACCATGATACCATGTGACTTTTAAAAACCTATTAAAAAAATCACAAAAACACAAAAAAAAAACATTATATTAATGTGTATTTTCATTTAGGTACAAAGTTTTTTAATTTCACACAATTAAAAAAATATCCACGCATAAAACGTTAAAAATCTAAATATGGCCAACAATAATCACAATTTATATGTTGAAGTAATTCACGTATTGATAAATTCAAAACAATTACAAGCCTACATAGATTTTTCAACTTAAACAATACAAATGTAAAAATTACCAAATATAGTGAACAATAAATCGAATGTCGCAACTCCAGCCCACGCTGTAAATGACGAAGTGTTAAATTTACACTCAACAGTACGATCATAATATCAAGGAATATAAATTAATACAATAAACTCTAAGATGTAATTAATTAGTTCAAATTATATGATAGCTTTGAAATACCTTACTTACCCAAAACTTTAATACAACCTTACAACAGTTACAACCAACACAGTAAGAACAAAAGTGTCATTAACTCTTAATTTTTTTTTTATTTTACTAGCTTTTCCCCGCGGCTTCGCTCACGTTAATTTTATGACATAGATCTCGTTTGACAACAAAACAACCCATAACGCGACTTGTGGCGCCATTTGTTGGCCGATAGCATCCCACACAGCGCCCTCTTTAGTAGAAAAAATATTTTCCCATTGGAATGACATACTTTCATGGGATAAAAAGTAGCCTATGTTGGGCTCTGTACCCCTGACAATTATGTATACAAATTTTAATAATAATCAGCTGCTTAGTCAAGCCGTGAAGGAATAACAAACAAACTCACTTTCTCATTTATAATATTAGTATGATCATTTTTACACCACAATTTATATATTTATGTAACATGTTATTCATTACTTTAAGTAAAGGTATAGTGAAAAGACGATTATAGGCAAACGCAGCGTGGAATGGAATACCAACAAGAAAAGAACGAAAACTCTTTGTTAGTTACACTTTTTAATCCCCTCCTCTGCATAAAGTATGACGTACTTATTTTGTTTATGAATAATCATAATGACAAAAGTGACAAAAAACAATATGACTAAATACAAATATATTCCAACATACATACATTCAAAATTTAAGTGACGAAAATGTCAAAGTACGAATTCTCAAAATATTCTACATTTTCATGACGAAAGATCAAAATATTGAAACAGATTGTAATTTAACAAAATGTATTTAAAATTTTAGTGATAAAAGTGACAAAATACAAAATAAATGCCAAATGCATTCAAAATAATGACAAAAGTACCAAAAACTAAATACAAATTTAATACTGCAAAATACATTTACAATTTTAGTGACAACCGATGCGATCGTCATGCGAATAAATTATGGGCGCGCATGAAAATTATAATTGCGCGCAAAATTATTAGGTGCAAACTTATATTGTGGCCGGAGGGCCAGCACTTATCTGATGAGGAGTGAGTGATGAGCGAAGTGATATGGAATTTGCTGTACGCGGATTTATTGAATTGTGAGAAACGAAGTGAAGGTTTTGTTAGATGGGTGTTAGGATTTAATGTATTTTAATATTTTTTTATTGCTGTTTCAATTCAATTCAATTCATTTATTCATTCATAACAATTTGCATTGTGTTGAATACATAACATAAAATAGTCAATATTGTCTACATAATTTCCATTCTATTACATATACACTCCCGGACACATGAATCGAGCCACCCTACATTTTTATGTGTAATGACATAGAACATAAAAATATTCTTAAGTTAATCAAAAAAATTTTATGCAGTTTTGATGCTGGTATATTCATAATGATTTTGAAGTGCTGTTGTTCCAATTTTGAATTTATCAAATGGAAAAACGTAACAAAATCCAAATTAGTGCATTCTTTTGAATAGAAAAGTTGATCTAAATTAACATAATTTTTTTATTTAACTCCATAATTTTGAATTCACCGTAATTGTTTTGAAATTAAGACATCGTAAAATTGTTGTTTTTTTAATTTGAGCCATTTAAACGTTAAAATTATGGATACACCGCCTCTTCTAGCCGCGCAAGCTGTGGCGCTTCTACAGTCGGGCCGAAGTCAGCGCGATGTAGCATCACAGCTTGCTTTAAGCCGTTCTGCTGTGCAAAGGGTAAACCATCGATACCTTGACACTGGTGTATACGTGCGCCGTCCAGGAAGACCGCGATTTCGGGTAACTTCAGAAAGACAGGATCGATTTATCGCGACAACCAGTTTACGAAATCGTCACCTCACCTCTGTACAGATCCAAGAACAGCTTCGAGACTTTCATGGAGTGGCTGTTTCCGCGCGAACAATTAGACAAAGACTTAAAGAACGTGGTCTGAGCCCACATAAGCCAGCCAACGGGCCGAAACTGACAAGAGCTCACCGAATGGCGCGCTTACAGTTTGCACGCGAACATTTGCATTGGACTCAACGCCAATGGAGCAAGGTACTCTTTACTGATGAGACTAAGATTATGCTTTATGGTAATGATGGAAGGAGGAAGGTCTACCGAAGGCGGGGAGAGCGCTTTGTTCAGTGTTGTATTGAAGAGAGAGTGAGTTATGGCGGGAGCTCGTGGATAGTCTGGGGAGGAATATCTGCCGATGGTAAAACTGGGCTAGAGGTTGTGACAGGACCAAGTCTACCAACACTAAATGCCCGTCGATACATTAACCAATGCCTAGAGACTCATGTGATGCCATATGCTGGATTTGTAGGCCAAGGCTTCATCTTTATGCATGATAATGCAAGAGCGCACACTGCAGGAATCGTCAGGGCATATCTTCATGATGTTGGAATCACGACAATGGAATGGCCAGCAAGGAGCCCTGATATGAATCCCATCGAACGTCTATGGGACGAATTAAAGAGGCGTGTTCGAGCTCACCAACCAGCACCACAAACTTTTTAAGAGCTGAGAGTTGCCATCGAGGAGGAATGGGAGAACATTCCACAACACTTCATAATGACGTTGATTAACTCCATGCCAAATCGCATGACTGCAATCATAAACGCTCACGGAGGCAATACAAGTTACTGATTTTTTTTTTTTTCCAATAATTCCTTTTTTTTTTTTTAAATTCAACCCGAGTCTTGTCTTTGAGAAAGGTTATACAGGACAAGTTTCACTTAAAATTGTAATTTTATCAAGTTATTGAAATTTAAATTTGGAATTAAGTATACCTTATTAATGTAAAGTGTACCAGCTTCCAAATTGCATAAAAACTTTTTCGTTGATCATATACTTTTGTTAAGTTACCAGCAATCAAAGTTGAAACTGCTGGGTGGCTCGATTCAAGTGTCCGGAAGTGTATGTGGCATTTCATAATTTACAATCATAATTTAATTTTTGCTGTTAATTTTTATTTCTAAGGACCCGTTACTTGTTTTGTCATAACTTGTAAACGAAGAGACACACATGTTTCATTTACTTTATTTGGAAGTAGGTATTACAACTTAATACTCAAATTATACTTAATAAAAAGAAAAATACATAATTATTTTAATTAGTGATCAAAATTTATTTGTAATATTTTTATAGACTAAGAAAAGAAAATTCGGTTATATAAAAGGTTGCTAAAAAACTATTAATTGTTTTAAAAAAAAAACTTGTCTTCCGAGGACATCATAAGCAAATACAGAAGAACAAAAAGCCTTCCATGAAAAATTGGCAAAACTCATTCTAAAAGCAGAAAGTACACATTTTTTTCTAATAAATAAAAAAATACCTACACAGTTAGGTTGAAATGTATTTTTCTACGTATTTACGAAAGAAACCTTTCTAAAAATACATACAATATACCTGCTATTATTTTCCAAAAAGGGTCTTTGGTACACATGACCACACACATGTCTTTTGTCCACACGTGGTGTGTTCTTTTGCTGTTATCAGTTATCACCTCTGCACTTATTACTTATCAGTAACTCACATTATGTTTTGGCTTTTGTCTATTCTCAAAGAGTAATGTGAGGAACAATAGATTTTTTATTGTATCTGCAAATACGGTTACACGTATGCTTGCCTTTGATTATCTTTTTTTTTAATAAAAAAAATGTTCATACATATAGAAATTTAGTTTTGAGAATACCATTTCTGTGAAAAAGACATTGTTCTCTAAATTCATCGGTTAAAATTGAATATTTAACAATTTCAATACATACATAAAATAAGCAATATTAGAAAAAAGCTTTTTGGATCTTTTATAATATTAATAAGTACTTATGTCATTTTAACAACGCTTTAAATTTAAATTCGTTACCATTTAGACTGTGTATATGGATCTGTAGATCTTACATATTCAATAACTAGCTATTGCCCGCGGCTACGCTCCAGGTAAATTTTAATTGATATGAATCTGTATCGAAATCATTTGAGAAAACCAAACCTTAGTGCTGCTTGTGGCGCCATCTGTTGACCAGCAAAATGTAATTCTGTTGACCGATAATTTGTTAGAGTTTTACGAATGCTCTGTTGACCGATAATTTTACCCACGATTTTCCATTGGAATGAAATAATTTCACGATATAAAAAGTAGCCTAAAACTATTAGTAATCTGTACTTTTGGGTAACCTATGTTTTCTGTACCGCTGATAATTTGTAAACAAATGACGACCTCCGTGGCGTAATGGTTACCACGCCAGACCGCCACCCAGGAGGTCCCGGGTTCGATCCCCGGTCGGGTCATGATGAAAAACGAACTTTTTCTGATTGGCCTCGGGTCTTGGATGTTTATCTATATGTATATGTATTTGTTATAAAATATAATATCGTTGAGTTAGTATCCCATAACACAAGTTTCGAACTTACTTTGGGGCTAGCTCAATCTGTATAAATTGTCCCTAAATATTTTTTTTTTTCTTAATTCTTTAAGAAAAGTATCTCGGCGGCATATATAGTAAAGACTTGAAATAATAACATACAAATAAAAATCAATTATATATCAACTCTTTAACATATTTATCATATTAGTATTATACACTAAAGTGTTTTTCAGATAGCATGGGTACGGTGACGTTTGAGTTATTCCATTTCACGCATGTTTTATTCGAAACAAAAAACCGCGAAGTACAAAAAGAAATAGAAAAAGAGTGAAGAATAAGCGACTACAAAAAAGTAGTAAATTCAAATTTGCATTATTAATGATCCATTTATTTTTAATTCCCTGTAAATTCCCTTCAAATCCCAAATGACACCGTACCCATGCTATCTGCGAAACATTGTACCATAAAGCATTTTATTTAACATCCAAATAATCTTATAGTATAGTGTCTACACTTTAAACACTTTGCGCAGTCATTGAAAGAGCTCTACGCAAACTATAGATATGAACAATTCATAAAATAACTTATATCAGACGTGCTTGTAACAATTTATACCGTTATTTACGAAGCTGAGTACACCTGTAGCCTCATTGTGTGATTAATATTACTATAACAATGAAATATAACTATAGTTAGATTTAATGGGATTGTTTGTTAGTTCTCTGTTGAGCTATCATTCTTAGGTTTCAATTTTGGACTTAAATCGCTAATTTATTTATTTAACACGCTGAATACTACATTCATGGATCACACATCTTAATTTCGTCCGATTTATGACACATTCTATTTATATTTTGTAATTTTATTATTGCAATTTTTTTGCCAGATGTAAAAAATAATTGTCATTTATCATTTTATTATTATTAGTAAGTGTTTTTGCTTTCCAATTCTCTGTCAGTTTATTTAACTCACCATATTTTTTTAATATCACAAATATTATTTTACTTTCTGGAATGGTAGAGCATAAATACAAAAAGGGCTACTAGGCGAACATAGCCGCGCGCAGGTAAAGTTATTTTTCTTAACAAAAACGGTTATCTTATCAGTTGTCCATATAGTCCATATTCACAATTGTCCACATGTGTAGAAATTGGACAAAAGAATTCAAATCCAAACAAAAGGCACGGAGACCTTTCATTGTTTCAAACAAAAGACACGAAGACCTTTCTACATATTCTTGTCAATGGGCTCTCCCACTTTTAACCCTACATAAACCCTTGTACTTATGTCATCCTATTTAGTTATATGGTAGGCTTTGAAGTGACCGCAGCTTGTGTAAAAATGTGACAGTCAGTAAAAACTGTGTGAAAGCGGCGACTGTTTTAGTTTGACTAAAAAAAATTTTATATGACTATTCTTGTAAAAATAAATTATTTCAGTGTTTTAAGTGACCAAAGCGTATAGTGACTAAAGTGTTAGTGTGACTAAAAATTATGAATATGGAACAGTGTGAAAGTTTGACTAAGTTAAATAAATTTGTGAAGCGTTGGTGGACCGATAATTATGTAGAGGTTAGTTCTCAATTTAATTTTCAAAGATCCTTTACCTATCTAATCTGATGCATGTACCTATTACAAAACAAATCCAAATCATTAACTGTATTATTAGAAAATCCATTTATATAAAAAAATGAAACGAAGCTGAATAATTAGAGAAATATTAAAGCCTAACGTAAACTCTTGTTAATAAACAAATATCATTGCAGGTTTGGGCATGGCACTTCATTTAATTTTTCTAAAGAATGACAGTGACAAAATAGTTTGAAGTTAATCCTTGACAAGAAAATCTTTGTTCTCAGTTCTCTACCCTGGTAACCTCTTTCATTAGTTGACTGTACCATGTAATTCTTGTATATGCGACAAATTAAACCTATACCTATCATTTTCAATATAATTTATATACATAATAATACATTAGGTACCAAATCGAACACCCATTTTTCTTCCTAATCGAAAACGTTAAGCGTGTCGTCCACCGATCGATTGACCCTCACCATCATCCAATTATTATTTAATACCCATAACTCGTGAAGGCGCCTTAAGCTCAGATTACGATAAGGCTGTTACCATACTGTCCTGTCCAAGGTGTATCATTACATTCCATTACCAATTTGAGTGAGGCGATCATTTCGTAAGATAATTTTGTGGACACAAAATTGTATCAACAGTGATTACCCAGGTCTATCAAAGTGAATATAATGAGCTTATAGACCTTTTTACAGACCAATATATTTATATTTTTGTAAATTATATTTTGCGTGATAATACTTATTTACACAGTTTTTTTTGTTAAAAACGCGGCCACGTAACGAAACATCGATCCGAGCTAGTGTTTGGATGGGTATTGTTATCTCGAGCTTCTCCGTGCTTCGAAATGCACGTTAAAACGTCGATCCTAGCTGTTGAATGGACTGTCGGCCAATCCGCATTGGAGCAGCGTGGCAGAGTACCCTCCAATCCCCTTCAATTGAAGGGAGTCCCGTATCCCTAAAGTAGGATGAGTATGGCTCGATATAACATGACAAAACATTCTAGACACAAAATGTTTTTCGATTGAAGGGAGACCCATGTTGCAGTGGGATGATTAAGATGATACGAGATGATATGAGATTCTAGATACTATAAATGTTAACGTCAACACGTATCCTATTCGATGCGTCAACATCGAACCCGCTACCAAGCACAAAGAAGCTTTCACCGATAGACTGAATCATATGTACATTACAATGATAATTAAATTAATGGTATCCGATCCGGCCACCCACAACGTCGCCATTGTTAAACGAACGACAAATATTAGACGCCCTGTTTGATGTGTACCTTTTATTGATAGAAACAATTATAGTATATTACGCAAAATATGTTTGTTTAAAAGTCAGTCATTACTCTCGTCATTGATGTGACTCTGTATGCATAGAAAGGTCATCTTGACGATCTACTGTCCAGACCAAAGATAAATCTTTTGAACAAATTAGCGGAACTTGATATAAAAAGTCGACTTTTGTCAGTTCGGTGGTGCGTTGGTGCCCAGTGATCCTATCTTCGGCACCAGAGAGTGGTTTTCCATTCCTACTCGGGGAAAACGTCTGCCCCGAGCGGGAATGTTAATGTAATATCATTTGTGTTTGTTCTCGAAAATACCTAGGTGTTTTCTATGTATTAAAGATATTACAATAACATATTAATTGTCTGGTACCCATAACGCAATGCAAGCAGCTTTTGAAGACCAAATTCGGTCTAGCGAGTCACATTAGGGTTCACGCTAGAAATATGAATAAAAATTGTCCATGGGTCGCCGTCATAGAAGTCGATGAGGAAGATGCTTATGCCACAAAGTTGGCAAACAAGCATACGGACCACCTGATGGTAAGCATCACCGTAGCCTATATGCTTGCAATACCGGGGGTATCACTCACTCTGGAGACCTTACTCACCGTAGGAACACAACATGGCCGAGACCAATGCTATTTGGCTACGATCTTCTGCAAGGTGGAGGTCCTTCCCCAGACGGGCTGCTCCGATTTGAGCGGATTATCCGCTGTCCCTCTTAAACGATGTATCTCTTAAACGATTCTGCTTTACGATATTTGTATAAATTGTTATTTAATGTTTAGGTAACCGTGACCGAGTGTAGAATAAACCTTGCATACTTGGAACACAGTCGCACTGAACCTTGCTTTTGTTTATTTAAAATTATTGTTTAATAGAGAAACCTCATATTGTGGTAGATATTTTATGACATAGGCTAGTTTGATCGGGAAAGTACATACCTCGGCGAAGAAGAATATGGGCGGTGTGAAGTAGCAATATGTTTCGTTCAGTAAGAGAAATCCGGAATTATTTTCATTGTCTTTTACCTTATACCATCATAAATCAAACCGTTGCTACAAGGAAGGGAATAGGGAGACCCATTCCCCCCCCCCCCCCCCCTTGCACCTCAGATGTTTCCGATATTCATAGCGGTAACAGCTTTCCATCAAGTGACCCGTCTGCTACTTTACCTGTGGTATTACATAAAAAAAACTTTGCTCTTTAAAAATATGGTTTATAGAATATCTAAAATAAAATAAATATATAGGGACAAATCATACAGATTGAGCTAGCCCCAAAGTAAGTTCGAAACTTGTGTTATGGGATACTAACTCAACGATACTATATTTTATAACAAATACATATATAGATAAACATCCAAGACCCGAGGCCAATCAGAAAAAGTTCGTTTTTCATCATGACCCGACCGGGATTCGAACCCGGAACCTCATGGACGGAGGTCGACACAAAAATAAATAAAACAGGATTCTAAATTGTAGAATATCATAACATCATCATAACTGAACAGCTATCTTTTAATAGATTCAAATCATCCTTTACCCACTTTTAATTTACGTAAATAAAATTTTAGACTTCATCTAGATTTTTTATTAACATTATAATTAACACTATTATCTTAACTATTATTTATTCTGTGGGTTTAACTGACATAACACAGCCCAGATTTCACACGTGTGAAATTTAGTTTCCAAAGTACTTCCTTATAACTTGTCACTTTCATAAAACAAATTTTTACTTATATTTTTCTAGACATTTAATAGTCTATGTGTTAAATAAGCCAGGACAAATGATTGTAAATTAGGTACTTACACATCTATACTTATAGGTCCGGTAACATTTCGATGGAAAACGAGTTAATAATAGATATATAAACGGTAATTGCCAAACATAAAACACAGTTCGCAAGCTATTTATAATCAGCAAATTGTTGGAAGTTACCCGGGTTAGTACCGACTAGGTAACCTACGAATCTAATTACTAGGTAGGAACTAGGCATTGTAAAATAGATAAACATGATATAACGTATTACTTGACACAAAAGTGGATAGTAGGTACATTATCATTTAAGGACTGGAAAAATAATTATTTGTTTTAAATATTTTTTAATTTGAGCATTTTATTATATACTAGTGAAACCCGCGGAACTCCGTTTGCGTGAATTTATTTATACACAGCAGTCCTATTAATCCCGTTCCCGTGGGAATTTCGGGATAAAAAGCACCCTATGTGTTATTTCAGGTTATATGGTCTACCCGTGTACCAAATTTCATTAAAATCCGTTCAGTGGCTTTAGCGTTAGTTAGTTAGTCTAATGCTGGCTCCACACATGGCTATTTGTATTTGTTATTACATGTTTGCGTATTTGCCAATAAGCGATATCATACAACCGACCACACAAATACCAAAAAACAATTTGCGCGCTTGTAGCAAGCTATTCGTCAAATACAGCAAATACGCAAATACAAATAACCATGTGTGGAGCCGGGGTAATAACACTCGTAAATTACGTGGCTGATCCAGAGACTGGTGATCCAGAGATGATGACGAACTAAAAAAATCACAAACTGAATCTCTACATGAATATGCCTGACTGGATCTAGAATATTTTACTACATAAACTATTATTTTACTGTGAAAGCAAATTTAATCTAAAATCTACATTATTGTTTTAACCATAGATTTAGTATATACTAGCGACGCTAGTAAGTTATAATAAATCTATGGTTTTAACTTCGATTCATGGTACTACTCTTAAAAACAAAAGAAAATAAAAATGTGAAACTTATTGGTAAAGTCTTTATTCTGTAAAATAAAAGTTATGTTAACATGTATGTTGGTGGTTTTGAGGTTATAAAGAAAATTCTAAAATAAATTACATGCCTTTACAAATAAGGTCAGGGTCGGCAACGCGTTAGTGATGCTTCTGGTATTGCAAACGTCCATAAGCTGCGGTGACTGCTTACCATCAGGCGGCCGTGTGCTTGTTTGCCACCTTAGTGGTAAAAAAAAAGGTCTCACTTACTTTATCATATTTTAATAAACAGTCATTAAATGCGAATAAATATAGCCGTATTTATTCTCCCGATCAATTAAACGGCATAAATGGTATACACGATAATTTATTCGCAATAACAAAAGTAAAGTAAAATCGTATGGTGCACGGACGAAGTCATTTTTTACAATCCCAAGAACGTTTCCCACAAGAAAAATGTTGTTTTCTCGCGCGCGTATTTAAAAAGGGTCATTATGTGAATGGCAACGCATTTTGTGCTTCACTGTACTGAAACCTGTTCATGTATCATACTCTGAACAATATGGCATGTCACGACAGCGGGCGAAAAACGATCATCGCGAATGTGCATTTAAAAAAAAAGATAACCCTACCGAAACGACAGTACTTCATTGTAATAAGGTGCATTTTGGTATTACACTTTTTAAAAATACCGTGAAATATGTCCGCCTGGCCAGTACTTCGCCGGTAGGCGTGGGTCAGCGTTTAAGGTGAACGCACACTTATCCGCAGCTGAACGCGTTGAATGGAACTAATTTTAGAATTCTGTATAATTTGAAAACTCATGAAATATCGTACACTTCCTCGCATCAAAGAACTCTAGAAATCCTAGACGAATTCGGATGACGTTATGGAAATGAAATCGTTTATTTTTAGAGAGAGGTCTTCACAGTACTCGTACTCTTGATGTAGTACCTACTACATAATTATTATTTTTCTGTATTATCATCAAAGCGCGAGTACTACTTTTTCATTGTTTTCTGTCGATTCTTTCGGCGCGGTCAATTCTTCCGTGGCGGA
The DNA here is from genome assembly GCA_905163395.2 of Endotricha flammealis. NCBI lineage: Eukaryota > Metazoa > Arthropoda > Insecta > Lepidoptera > Pyralidae > Endotricha > Endotricha flammealis. The sequence goes on from LR990867.1 coordinate 4,834,545, forward strand.
TATGTGTTCGACGCCTTGATTTTGTTTCGACCGACGCGTTCGGCACGGATAAGTGCGCTTACACCTTTACCAACATGTTATATGCGGTTTAATATTTAATAATGGACCTTAGCTCACGGTAATAAGAGCAAGTGTATGTGTGGTCAAGTACAGGTCAGTCACCCCGTCTTAACATCGCGACTTTGGCCGATTTTTTGCGGCATTTTTTTGTTGGTGTCTGTTGACAATTACTCGATATATTCCCACAGTTAAGTGCGGAGGTTCATTGCCTAAGTAGGATTGGAGCACAGACTATAAATATTTAACTTTAAAATATTTTTGAAAGATCCCTTCTGGTGAAAGTGAAATTCTTATTTCAAAAATTAACTTAAAGTCAATCGATTCCGACGATCGATTCGACACTATCCATCCATTTCATTCCATCAATCATCAACATATATTCTCTTATTAGAGTTTTATCCCAGTACTATAAAAGGCTGATGACGCATATTTTGTTATCAAAGAATAATAAATTATTCAAAATTGTAACTCTAAGCCGGATTAACGCTAAGGTAAATCCGGCTTGGAGGACCATTTTATGTACTTTACGTATTATAAACTGAATACTTAATAATTGGGCTACCATAACAAAAATAATGTTACCAATCCAACTGGTAGCTCCAGGGATATGCGCGTTCAAAGTCTAGATAATAAAAATTAAATTAATTAAGGCCAATCGAAAAAACAATGCTAAAAGAACCAACTTTTACTTTGAAATATGTAATAAAGTTATTTTTTTAATTTTACGAACGTGATTTATATCTAAGCGTTTCCGTGCAATTTCTGGCATTCAGCGCCAATTATTAAATTGTATGCGTTGTGTATAATTTAATTAAAGTATATGAATTTACGCGGTGTAATGATGTGATTGGTTAATAGCGGTGGGCCTTAAACGCGCCGTCTCGCCGTAATGAGCAGCTCTGCTTAAATTATATTCAGTCACAATGTAAAAGCCATTCACGGCACACAAAAGTCCCACCCTCAATCGATTTATTGGCTAATTTAAAACTAAATTAAAAATTATCCCCATCTGTAATTTGATAGTCCCTATTAATCGACATGTGCCTGGTATAATAAATTCCAAGAAACATTGTAGCCATATTAAATCCTGGACCTTCTCACAATTATAACTTAAAGGAGTTTTAAACAAAAAACGTCACAATCCGAGGATAAATCCACTTGCACTTACGTGAAACGAAACACGTGCAACCCTATCATTAGGAGTCGGTTAACTTTCAGACGTATATTTTAAGTTAAACGACACTTTATTATCTCATGTTTATCCGTTTTGTGGCATTAGAAAATGGAATCTTTATATAATTGTCGCATTTATAAAAATTGGTCTAGAACGACATAATTTTGACCAGAAATTGTTATAGCGTTGATTGTATGTTTACACGCAACATTTTGAGTGACAAACGGTTGTAAAACAGCGACAATCAGGGCGGTACTGTATGGAACACGAAAAGGTCGGTTCCACTGCAAGTGGATTAATTAAGATGATTGGTGGTGTTCTTCTTCTTTTTGTTGGCAACCTGCGTCGAGGATTATCTTTGGTATTTATAAAAATTGCTTTCATGTAACTTTTTTATATTTTCTTTAAGTTCTTCAACGTCGACTGCTACTGCGACATAGAGACAAGCGTATCATACAAATTAATGTTATTAAATGCTGCAGCCGGTCTCACAATATCCTGATAAGCTTATCTGTCAGATACCTAAGTTGTTGAATTTTATTCATAATATGAATAATAATCTATATTCCGTTAGATAACATAAATAAAATTATCATAAATAATCAATTCAATTCAATTTTATAATGTTTAATTTTATAAGATCGATCGATACCTATGACACAGAAATTAATGTTAAAATCTTCAATGAATTATTAGTTGCTAAAATTATATTTTCACTGAATAAATCATAGCTTGTGGCATAACAGTAAAGTTAAATTAAAAAAGCAGAAAAAAAACATTATAAATAATCATACAAAATGGCGAAGAAACACTAATTATAGCTTAATAATATTTAATTCGTACATCATTTCAATGTAGTCGGTCAACATTAAATGTAGCTTAGAGGAGTGGTTAAATTAACCCGAAGATTTAAGTTTGACGACGCTCCCGCCCGAATGCTTACCAAATGAATAGTAATTTACTTTTGGTATTAAATCGTTTCAAACACGCGACACAAAGCCACTTTTCTATTCTCAAACTCGAGTCGAAACCGTCATTTTACACAATTTTACCCAATTTCTCGGAATTAATTTGATATTAGCCTTTGAAAACGCAAGGTGTGGCTTTGTGTCGGTCTGATAGTTATTTTGAAGAGCCGTTTGGACAACCAGTGTTTAGGGTTTGCTTAGAGCCGATAATCTTTTAGAATTAGCCGTATTCATTCATGATAATTTGTGATTGAACCAAATGTTTATTATATATTATTTGGGCCAAGCGACCATGCAATAATACGCTGTATTCAGAATTCCAGATATATTTTTACTTGAGTAATCGGTCGTTTAATCGATCGATAATATTTTTTATTGTACATATTATATTATCAGGGGTTTAACGACCATATTAACTTAGATCAAAGAAAGTATCTCTCCGTGAACCCAAGCAGACTCTGTCAAAATATTAAACTTTTTTGTTTTGTTGCAGGAATCGCAGTCAAGTAGTGCAGAGAGATGGAGAGGAAGAGGACCAGAACATAATATGGCTTTACAACAAATACTTAAGCTCCAAGAAGCCAGGGCACTTCACAAAACTTCACTTCTGCCTATATATAAGAAGAATGGCTTGCCCTCGCCCTCGCAAGCTAATCAAGACTATGAGCAAATTAGATCAGACATAAAATCTGATTACACCGACCCCCGAGCATTAGAGCAATTTAAACTGGAAACTGAATTCAGGAAACTGATGGAACATACTGGACGAGATGTCTATAATGAGGAGTCGATAAAATATTTCCAACACATGATGGAAGCCAAACAACATTTTGAATACATGAAATCTCAACAAGCACAACAGAAAGAGAAGAAATCTCCAATTCCTAAACAAGTGGAAGATAAAAAAAACGCAGAAAAGAAAGAACCTACAGCTGACAGATCATCACCAGTGAATGGCCAGTCACCTATACACAGATCATCACCAGCTGATCTGTCCCCTAATAACAGTGTCCGCCTGTCTACCTCATCCAGTCCCCTCTCTACTACTAGTCCAGTGAATTCCTCCCCTTTAAGTCACTTACAAAATATGCAACCTTTCGATTTTCGCAAACACAAAATTAACGAATCCACCGAAAAAGAAGAAAGAAAATCTAATTATGACATTGGATCAGCAGAAAAAGCAACCATGGATTTAATGAGAAGTCAATTATTTAATTTCGGATTTCCAGGAAATCTTCCTATTCCACCGATATCTATGTCTTCGACGTTTAATCATCCCGCTGCTATGGTAGCTGCCCTTAGTCAGAACCCTATGGGATTAGCGTCTCTACAAGCTTTACTACCCCAGATGTCAGCAAGACATGTTGATACACCAGAAAAGAAGACTAGTAATAATTATACAAATAAAGAGAGATCTGATGACTCAAAAACTGACGATGAAAATGTTCTGAATTTAAGCAAAGACTCTTATGCCGAAGCTGCACATAATACTAGGAATATGTTGTTAGGTAAATGTATGAGCCCACCGAAAAGACAATGGGGTGCATCACAAATACCTTTAAACTTAGGTACCCATTTTATCAACCCTGCAACTGGTAAAAAGAGAGTACAGTGCAATGTATGCTTAAAAACTTTTTGTGATAAAGGCGCCTTGAAAATTCATTTTTCTGCAGTACATCTGCGAGAAATGCATAAATGTACTGTAGAGGGATGCAGTATGATGTTCAGTTCGCGACGATCAAGAAACAGACATAGCGCTAATCCTAACCCTAAATTACATTCACCACACTTAAGAAGAAAGATATCACCACACGATGGGAGAAGCGCTCAGGTCCACCCAGTTCTCATATCACCTCATGCTGCGGGCTTAGGCATGCCACCGGTAATGAATCCAATGCATCCTTTTGGATCATATCCTCTATTAAACTCCCATCATAATATGCGACAGTTTCCTTCAAATGTTAGTTTACCATTTAAAAATAGTATAAATATGGGAGAGTCGCACTTGAAAGATCAGGAAGAACTACATAATGAATCAGACTCTAGAGAAAATAAAGAAGATGGTCAGGAATCTGATGATGACGATGGTATCGTAGTTGTGGCGGGAGACGATGATGATGATGACACAGATCACATCGATACTAGTGAGTATTATTCAAATCTTAATAAATCCAATGGATCGGTCGAAGATTCAGAAACAGATTACGATCAGAGGAGCATTAGTGACAATAATGAAAATATTGATAGTAGAAAAGATGAAGTAGTTAGTCCAGAACTTATGTCAAGAAAGCGGAAAAATTTAAATCCTACCCGTTTACAAAGTAACTATGAATCTGAAAAATGCTTACCCGTTGAAGAACATAATGACAATGTAGGAAATGATGTAGATACTAAACGGATCAAGACTGAGAGTGCTGAAAAAAATGATGAGTCTAATAAAGAAACTACTGGAAAACCTGAACATGTTAAAGTTAAACCAGAATTTAATATCGTTAAAGAAGAACCAATAGAGACATCATATATACAAGATCTAAGAGTGAAACAAGAACCCACCGATACACCAAGCGCATACAAAACAAACGATACTGCGCACACAAGTGATGAACAGTTTTCCTCTGAAAATGCGTTGAAGAGGTTAGAAAGTTTGTCACGTGGTGATTTTCCAAATATCGCTACTAAACTGGAAAGTCGTAGTTCATTACCTTATAATCTGTCTGTAAATGACTCAAATGAATATTGTGATAGATCTCCATCATCGTCAGTATCTAGTTTCGATTATACTTCGGAAGATGCCCAAGGACAAATATACGGGCATTTCGATAATGGCTTCTTTGTAAGCACTACAGATGTTCCTATGGATCATGAGAATCCAAGAAAGTGTACTGTATGCGGCAAAATGTTCCAGAATGTCTACATACTAAAAACACATTACCAAAACGCACATTTAAAACTTATGTACAAATGCAATATCGAAGGTTGTCGAGCTTGTTTCCCATCTAGGCGTGGCAGAGACCGACATAGTTCTAACGATAGTCTACACAGAAAGATGTTTTTCGCGGACGAATTGAAAATTCAGGATGATTCACCATCAAGAATCTTACAGAAGGCCAGAGAACAAGTGGAGTTGATTGCGAGATGTAAAGAGGAAGAGAGAGCAGTTCCGTACATAGAGTCATACAAATATTACAGAGCAAAAGAATCAGATAAACTGAAGAGCGTAAATCATCACTTACCTTTTAATCCTTCATATCCTCCTGTATCTTTGCCTGAAGCCTACCTAAATAGGGATATGTTCGCTCAACATCCATTTTTATTTGCGCCTTTTGGCATGTTACCAAATTTCCCTCCTCTTCCATTAGGTTTTTTACCTCCAAACCTGAATGCTTTTGGTTGTCAAAATCAAAACTATTCACCACCGTTATCAAAGAAACTAAATTATTGCGTCGAAGATGAAGCCCCTCGACCAAACAAAGATGGTAGCTATCCATGTCGTGGTTGCAGGGAAAGTTTCAAAAATTTGTCCAGCCTGAAGTTTCATTGTGAAACGTTTCACGCACAATCGTTGCATAAGTGTACAGTGTCAGGATGCAATGCTGCATTCTTCTCAAGGACTAAAAGGAATATGCATTATGAAACTCATGTTAGTTCTAGAAGACAAAACGGTAGAAGTGTACATTTAAGCCCAACGTGACCTAATTTGTGATGCAATGTGATTACGTTGTAAAGTTGATTAACCAAATAGTAATTTAAAGGTATTGCATATCGCGTAACTGATGCGAGTACCTTTTACCTCAATTCAAATTGATCTAGAAGTCTAGAAAAAGTCTAGAAATCTTTACTATTCAAAGCAAAATAAAAATGTAATATTTTGTTTTATATCTTTTACAGATTACTATATACTTTATCTACTAGTGTCCTCAATAATTTGTCGTAACAAAATAGTAAGTAATTTTAATGCTTAAATTCTAGGTCATACTAAAATTTCTGTTCTCCTTCTATAAGCTGTATAGTACTTAAAGGCCATTTTAAGTCGTATGTCGGCAACTCAATGCTCCTTCCACTATAATTTGTGATGTTGATAAATTACCAAATAGTAATTATTTATGTGGTATGCCAGTACCTTTAAATTCTCATAGCCGTTTAATACTATCTGTTAAGCTCAAATCTGTTTCAAAATCATTAAATTTAAGTAACAACTTCTCTCAAACTCAAGAAAGCTTCATAAGTTAAGTTTTTTAGTATATTCCATTCCTTTATACATACTTAAAACAAAAGCAAGAAGCAATTCTCTGATTTCAATATATTTAAAAAGGAAATAAACATGAATCGATCAATCGATTGTTATAAAACTCACAATTTTACGTTTACACAATAACGTATGTATGACCTTACCATCATTGAGCTTCAGTGGAAATCTCGTGCCAGGTTTATGGAATGGATGTCACTATGACTTTATTTATATATTCATTAATTAGACTAAATAAATATTTTGTAAGTTAATGTGACAAGGTACTAAATCTCTACTTATGAAGTCTTTCTCCTTGTATGTTTTGTGCATTTCTATTTGTAAATATATACGATACAATTGCTTTGTGATTTTTATAATATAATATAAGCTTATAAATGTATATTAGCATAATTGCATTTGTTTAAGATCTAATTATATTAATTAAAACATTCCATAGACTTAAGTGTGCAATAAAATGTGTAAATTGTGTACAAAGTTTAGATTTACGTTGATTTATAATTTGATTGAATCAAATTTTTCTTTCTGCTTCCTATTATCGAAACAAAAACAGATTCTATCTCCATACAAATTAAATAAATAAATAAATATAAATAAATATATAGGGACAATTCATACAGATTGAGCTAGCCCCAAAGTAAGTTCGAAACTTGTGTTATGGGATACTAACTCAACGATATTATATTTTATAACAAATACATATATAGATAAACATCCAAGACCCGAGGCCAATCAGAAAAAGTTCGTTTTTCATCATGACCCGACCGGGGATCGAACCCGGGACCTCCTGGGTGGCGGTCTGGCATGGTAACCATTACGCCACGGAGGTCGTCAAATCGCTGTCTCACTCGTACAGTCAAGAGCATGTCGACCTTTACACATTGGACTTTGTACCATTACTGAGTTCTATGACATAAGAGCCAAAATTGTACTGCACGTGTAAAGGAATTGATTGCTGTTTGTGCGTCGACAATTTTTGGTAACAACACGTTTGATAGAATTCGTCGCTGTTTGTGCGTCGAATGTGTACTGTGGACGCACAAACAGCGACCAATTCTTGAATTGCTCAATGTGCACCTGACTGTACAAAATTAGGAATTGAGCGAGATAGTGCGTGGGTATAAGACGAAATTGAAACTGTTTTTGTTGCGAGAATATGGGGCTTCTAATTATCACTGGATATAGTTTATTCACTGGAATTACTTTCTTTTCGTCTCCACACTCTCGGGGAGTAGGAAAAGTGATGACGAAGTAAAACGAAGAGAATGTCCACTCGCTTAACTTCGCGAGATTGTAGAGCTAGCATAAAGGGCAGGTTACATCGAAACAGCGAAACTATTAGTTCGTATTGATTTTATTTTTATCCTCGACTGCACAATAAAAAATCTATCCATCAATATTTGCAAAGTTTTAAGTTTTTTTGTTTTAAATGTTATTCATTTGTTTAAAATTATCATCTTTAATATACCAGTGTGTAAAAGATTAATACCTATGTTTAATATTATGGTGCGTTCAGTTTGACAATGCTATCTATTTACGAAAATGAGAAACGGACGAACGAAAAGTTTTGTGTTTTGTCAATAGGTTAACGTCAATTATGACGTTGATGTTCGGTTGACGCATTCGGTCATCGGTCTAATGTAAATGTACTATTAGACCATTCTTCCACGACGCTACCCAAGTAAAGCGATTCGACTGCGACGCAACTCACATTTGACTGTGTTCACATTCGACTAATTTCGTTCATTTTTCCTTGAACTATCGATCGATTTGATACTATGTCGACGGCCATTTCGATTTGTGTGCAACTCGAGTCGCTTGTGAGTTGCGTCGTGGGCGATACGGCTTATTTTCATATCTCTTGCTATTTTGGTGCTAAAATAATGTACAGTACTGCATGATTTATCAAAGTATGTGTGAAGTGTGAAATAAAAATATTTAAGTAAGAACCAAAAAGTATTAAATTTTTAGAAATTGTAAGAAAACTTAAAAATTGTAATTAAGCATGTTATCTCTTCTTTTTGCCAAACGACATTGTGTAATAAAATGTTTTGAAAAAGTATAGTATTTCTTTTTTTTTATCATCATCCAACCTACAACCATTATCCGATTCAGAACCGATGATACACGAGCTTGAAACATCTGAAGTCCTACAGGAAAATCACTTACCGCAGAGTGAAGCGGGCGTGATTCATCACAGCTGAGGCAACAGGAATAATGTTTATCAATGCAATGTGCAATGAGCACATGTAGTGTCCCATCTTCTTTGGGGTAATTCAGCGACTGACACCACGAGGGATTGGAACCATGGTGTCAATCGCAGAAGGGCTCTTTTTGAATTGACTGATTGACACCATGGTGTCAGCTGTGGAAATAAGCACCGTACGTAGAGTGAAACAGGCATAACTCTACGCTACGTTCTAGTCTAACTATTATCTAAAATTCTAAAGCCAATCAATTCACGACTGGACTGCAATTGGAGACTGGGTCTCTGCTTCGGATTGATAGAAAAAGTTTTAAGGAACGAGGTTTATTCAACGAGATTCGAATTATGACTATTAAGTATTAACCCTTTGAAAGTTCAGGGTGAAATGTTGTTATTTAAATCAAAAATAATAACTGGAAAAATTTACTTGCAAAACAAAGTAAAGAAGTCCTAGGGCAAAAAAAGAATAATAAAGAAGAAGGTATAGACCTAAGTATGTTCATGTAATTTATGAATTACAAATAAGTTCGTAAATATTCTGTTTCCCTTCGGGTTAGAAAAATTTAAGGGAAGATTTTAAAAAGATGTTGCTAACAATAATAAAATGGCCTGAATATTTAAAAGTTGCTGTCAAACTAAATAAGAAAACTTATATAGAAAAGAGATTTACCTACAGTTTGTGGAATTATGATTAGGTTTATAGTAAGTTTCTGCTACTGGATATAAGACACTTTACCAGCCAGGCTCTGTACAATCCCGTTCTCAAGGGAATTTCGAATATGAACAATCTACCATGAAACAATAAATTTTTGTACTTAAATACTCTGGTATTGCATGGGTACCCGTATATTGAACGAAACCATGTCGATTTCGATAAGAATTTTATCAGGAAGCTACATTATTTAGGTATATTTTTTTATTAGTGAAACTCAAGTTTTCGAAACACTGCATTCAACTCAAGTTTTCGAATTTATTAACAGTATTCAAACTCCAACCAAGGGCATTAAGTTTCAATAAATAATCCATAATAAGTTAGGTACTTAACATTGTTAACATCATTCTATAAGTGAAAATGTCTTCGTTTTCACCCTACAAATGTCCATCAAATAACTTCTATGCCCTGACATTTGAGTGTCAACTATTTCATGGAGCTAACGTGACAGGAGCCGTGACATTTAACTGACACGACACGTCAGCGACATTTTGCCGTCACGCGGCGTGACGTCGCGTGTGAGCATAGTGGGTTTATTCGTTAATTTTTAAATTTTCAATTATCGCCTGTTATTTTAAGGTAGGGAAACCTTTATCTAATTGATTCTGTCGTTTAAAAATTCATTGTTGTGGCGACATTTTGACGATAAGTATAAGTAGGTTTATATTTTGAATTGAGTAGATAATTTTACGTAATAAATGATTTTATCTCATACTTGCGTCCCTTCCCGCCACAGCTTCGCACGGGCTTAATAAGGAGTAAGGATGCCTATTTTTTTTTTTAATTTAATGGGTACTTATGAAGACTTATAACCAACTAGCTTTTCCCCGCGGCTTCGCTCGCATAATCTCATTTGACAACAAACAACGCATAGCACGACTTATGGCGCCATCTGTTGGCTGATAGCATCCCATATAGCGCCCTCTATAAGTAGTAGAAAAAATATTTTCCCATTGGAATGACATACATTGACGACCTCCGTGGCGTAATGGTTACCACGCCAGACCGCCACCCAGGAGGTCCCGGGTTCGATCCCCGGTCGGGTCATGATGAAAAACGAACTTTTTCTGATTGGCCTCGGGTCTTGGATGTTTATCTATATATGTATTCGTTATAAAAATATAATATCGTTGAGTTAGTATCCCATAACACAAGTTTCGAACTTACTTTGGGGCTAGCTCAATCAGTATGAATTGTCCGTAAATATTTATTTATTTATTTATACTTTCACGGGATAAAAGGTAGCCTATGTTTGACTCTGTACCCCGTACCATCCCCTTACAATTATATACTTACTTACCTACAAATTTTCATAATGATCGGCTGATTTATGATCCGTAATAATATTAGTATGATGATGTTACACGGGGGTAATGTTACCTTCCCAACAGTATAAGAAATTTTGAAATCGGTCAAGTAAGTAGTTTTTAAGTTTAAACAAAAATACAAAAATTTCCCTTCGTAATATTAGTCCTACAGCTTAGTACAGATTATTATTGCTATTCACTATCATTATATCAACCCGTAATCAGCCCACTGCATGGATATTGGTTTCCTTTCAATCGAAGGGGATTAGAGAGTTCCCTGCCACGCTCATGCTTCTGCCAGAAACTGAATGAATGTGTCCTAGGTAATCTATGCATAATATGCTATACTAAGGTTGCATTTATAATGTTTTGTCCTGAACGACTGACAGATCAGGCGACAGCCTAAACCGCTGATCCTGACCTGAAACTTGGGAGAATGTGTTCTTTGTATGCTATGGAAACGAAATTGCGCGGGTTTCGCTAGTCCGTTAGTAAAATGCAAGTTCCATTTCATTGCAAAAACAAAACGCACTCATAAAGTCGTACACAAAGAGTTAGTCTGTTCTCATTTACATAATCAACTCTCATCAGCAGCATTTGCATCCGAAACGCACAACGAATTAAATTCAAAATACTACATTGCAAACAAATGTTTTCAACTAACAACTGCTCTATACAGCCTATAAATAAAGTTCACATCTGTATGGTGTAAATGAAAACGTATTGGTTAAAAAATGGCTGCGGCTGGCGTTTTCAAAATAAAATTCGAACGTCCCGCTTGTCAGCAATTTGTTTTGAAGAGAGAACACTTCTAATTCGCAAAAAGAACGAGCCATCTATTTTTAAAAGAATCGTCACGCGAGCGATCTTAGGAGGCGTTCACATTGGAACATTTTATACCAACATTTTTATTTAAAAGAAAAACTTGAATTGCATACAATTTGGTTTCAGAGGAGTTTCCTCCCGCGAACGCTGAAACTGTGGAATAAGATCCTGCAGAGGTCTTTTCTATAATATGGGGTCATTAAAAGATTTTTAAAGGGTCGGTAACGCGCGAGTGATACTCCCGGTGTTGCAAGCGTCACCAGTGTCACCTCACCATCACCTATTTACCATCAGATTGGCCGTAAGTTTGCCACCTTAGTGGTATAAAAAAAGTTGTAATTGTGATTTTTGCCATTTAACTGCCGTTTAACAAAGCGACAATATCAAATCAAATCTTCACAGTGCCACAAACTTTTCTGTGACCACCTTGAATACCTTGACAATTACCTTGCTTCGATTCTAGCGCCCCCTCGCCGCGCCGCGCCATCGGCACAGATAAGTTTCCGTATTTATTTTCTAAACAAGTTACGAGTATGTGACCACATCCTTATAGACTTCGAATTTGAATTTGAAAAGTTCGAAATGGGCCTTTCTAGAACGTTATTTTTTACCGGCTTCTTAGGGAGCTGTGGTTATTTTATTATGGCCCGACATTCTGCAATTTTAATTTTAATAAGTAGGTAACTACCTATTTATAATATTGGATTTAATTTACTAATTTATACTAGCTGCTGCCCGCGATGTTACCCGCGTTTAATTTTATCCACAGCAGCGCCATCGGACTTTTGACTTAATCCTACGGTAATCGCGTACCTACTTTTCGGGATAAAAAGTACCCTATGTATCAGGGTCATAATATATAAAATCTCATTGGTATCAGGTCTCAGCTAGCTACATTATCAAATATCACAAAAATTTACTCAGCCATTTGAGTGTGAAGAAGTAAACAGTCATACTCAAAAACTTTTGCATTTATAATATTAGTGCAGTAGGATTATTTATTACCCTCTCAATCTCCAAAACTTCAATGAAAACTATTACGGTTACGTAGGCTCTACTAATTACCGAGCCGAGAATAGCCAACGAACTTATAAAATAAAATTTCTTTGATGAAAACTTACAATTATTAATGTCATATAATATTTTTAGGGATTTGACGAAAAGGTTGAATAATTAAAATATCAATTAGCCAACAGTTAATAATCTTTACTTAAAACTACTAATTTTACATAAACAAGCCTAATTTAATAACAAAATCAAGAAAATCAATAATAAGTTAACAAAAACCGTCCGCTCCAAGCATTTCGTGACAAGCCTAACTCTACTTCTTCTTCTCACACTTCTTCTGTCCAAAAATGGTTCTGTTCCAACATCGTTCAACATTTGTCTAACAATATAATATTATTAGATTCATTTGCAAGCAAGCAAACCACAGCAAATACGGAACCCTACACTGTGCGTGGCCCGACACGCACTTGACCGGTATTTTTCTTGAGTTAAATAGAATATTTAAACCTAGGACTAGTCAGTAAGTATCCTGCGTTTTCCACTGGATGAAAGCCCAGTCATTGTTACAAAGTAAGAATTTCTAATCACCATAAAATGAAATGGATGGCTGTACCAGATGATGCTTATCAAGGGTCTATAAGTAAGTATCCAACCAAAGTATAATATTATGTATCTTTAAGGAGAGTAACTTAGGTATGGTTAGTTTGTTTGTACACAAAGGTTTCCTTGTAAGTAGACCTTGTAGAAAACATATTACATACCTAGGTACTACCTACACTTTCTTGTAGATCTTGTAGAAGAGTAGTAGCGGCAAGCACGGCTTGGGAAATAGTGTACTTACTAAATATATTCACAAAATATTAGTATGAAGCAGTAATGCATTTTTCGTCCGGTGAGTGAAAGATCCGGAAGCCCAACACCTCAAAGAAGTTATACATATCAATGATGGCCAAGAACGTAACAAAGAAATTGTTTGTTTTATTTAAGTATTTTCTTCATAATTACTGTTTTTCAGTGCATATCAAGCACAAGCGGTAACATGGCGTATAATTCGGTGATTATCATAACACAACAATATTTATATAAAATAAAAAAGTGGCGCTACTTTTTCGTTCTCAGTTAACCCGTAACAGACTAATAAGGCCTCGTTCAAGAGTGCCGATAACACCACGAATTTCGCCTTGTTTCATTATCCATTGCGTAATTGCAATCATTTCAATGTGAGTACTAACATAATATAGAGCTCAATGTATCACGAAATGCGATGTCAACGCGCTTGCATGAGTACAGGGTCTAAAACCTTATCCAGAAAGGGCGACTTCGCCGCGTGTTTTCATTCCGTTTCATTGTCCATTGCGTAGTTCCAATCATTTCAACATAAAATCTGACTTACAAAGAGCTTAATGTAGGACCAAACGCGATGTCAACGAGCGTGCATGTGTACAGGGTCTGAGGCATAAAGCACGTCACATATTTCGGATAACTACGGCCTTCATTGTGTGATTGATCACGCAATATGAAGCCTGAGGGCTCTGCGAACAATCGAAATTCAGATGTTCAAATCCATTCGAATTTTGGGAGCCCGCCGCCATATTGCACGCGATGCGCCCGCGCCGTTAACGATCATTAATGTAGAGTCTGCATAAAAAATGTGATAAATAAAGATTAATACGCAAATAAAAATGGTAAGCATTGTTTTAGAAGTCATGAATGCATTTTCATTCACCATTACAGCACATGTAGGTACCTATAACGGGAAAAATTAAGGAAATTTGGAAGAAATTAGTCTTCCAGTTTTAATAAATACAAATGAAACCCTCTTCGTTTGCATTTATCCAAGTTTTTTCGTAAGAATTTCGGAAAATCCTTTTTTATCGGATGCCTACGCTATACAAAGACTACACAATCCATCAATCAAGAAGTTTCAGGTCTCTACAATCATCGGTATAAGCTGTGCGTCGTTTCTTCAATCAGTTATTATTACTGACTTAGACAACGCACTCCGTTAGTAGTAGGTATACACACAATATGAAAAAACTTGCTGACCATATCTACTAATACAATTTTTATCTTATGCATCTGCAAAGAGGTCGATAATCGTAGATGTTACAATATGTGATTATAGTTTCAAGGGCGACATGCAATCCTATAAGCAACTAAGTAATATAAAAAAGAAACTATGTAAAGGAGGTATGTATCTAGAATTTGTAAGGACTTAGGTATACTATTTACCTAGATTATGAAAGCCTATTACACTCGGTCACTGTCAAATAAAGGAGAAAAAATAGATAGAATGAGACATACAGCCAGTTTTTGAAACACATTTTAATTCGACAAAGTCTCTCTCAAGCTATCTTTTTTTTCATGTTAAATATGCGCATCTCTTTAGCCGTGACATACTGTGAGAATATTTTCCCTCAGGCTGACATTGTCGAGTGTCCAAAAATTCAGGATAAAAATTATAAAAATGTGCAGGAGCGATCCCACAAAAATTTGAAAATGCTAAATATGCGCATCCCTTTAGGGCGTGACATACTGTGAGAATATTTTCACGTGATGCCAAATTCAAATTAAATCAGAATAAAATGGAATAAGACGATTATTCAAAAAAAAAAAAACCAACATTCTCTACAATTTTGTCCGAAAAGTTTTTAATATTTTTTCTTATTAGTGAGTTGCATAAAAATATTAAAGTTAATGACACATCAAATTTATGGCTGTCACTGCAAAACTGAAAAATAAAAGAGACGTCTTGACTATTATTTATTCTGTGACTTTAGATGGTGAAGTAGGTAGGTAACTAACTAGGTATGTGAAGTTAAGATTTATAATGCGTTTCTGCAAGGTACTACTGTACTACTTAACTTATTAATACTTGGGAAATACATACCTACCTAGTAGGTACCTACCTATTAATAGCAACTGACCTAGGAGTTGCTAGGAGTTGTCGGCCATTAGATTAGTAGAACGATGAAGAAAGAATTTATGTATTATTAAAAATAAATCCAATATAACACGTAACCTAAAGTAAGATGAAATCTTAAGATATTCTAAGGTCAGAAATTATTTATTTTACCTACAACAAAAGGCTTCATGGCATTTAATTTAATATGCAGGTAGCCATTCACAATCAAATCGAAACAAAATCATCTAATTCGGTAGCAATCAAGCGAAATCATTCCCAATAATCCCAATTTATCAAATACCAACACGGAAGCCCAAATTTTGCTGCGAAAAGAAAATTGTATCATGATCACGTCAAATTTGAATAACGAATTCGGCAGAAACTCGTGCCAATAAAATATGTTCAAAGTTTTAAAAAAATTTACATGCTTTGAAACAAATGCACGCGATGACGTGTATCTGGCTGGATAAAATTGTATTTTTTTTATCGTGAGTCATTTTGTTCTTGGAGCACAGATTAAATAATTTTCGTACGAAAAAGGAATTCTTAAGTTTAAAAGTAAAAATATTGACTATTATGGTCGTTCGGTTCAAAAGAACATAACTTATTTATTTTAATTTGTGAATTTAAACTGCGTAATTTAAATTAGCTATTAATAAAAATTTGCATCTATTTTACATAAGGCCAAAGCATTAACGTAATAAATTTAAAAATGTATAATTTCAAAGTAAAACACATTTCATAATCTGAAATGTCATTGCGTGGGCGGGCTAATGTGATTGGTTTATAATGTCACCGACTCCCATGCGCGCTGCGTCGCCATTGGAGGGAACTGTCACAATGTCACAGTGTGTGACATTTCGCTATTGGTTAACCACGCCTACTGTTACGGTATTCTAATTTTAAATTGGATGAAAAGTAGCTTGAAGATTTTTACCTATCAGCATTTACAATAGAGAAAGAAAATGCAGTTTTTTGTTTTTATTATAGATCTGAAAAAATTGGTAGGATTCATTTGTTAAATTATATTTTCTTTCTTCAAAATTATTATTCAATGCGTCGTCATGAGGAGCGTGTGCTGTGCTATGGCGTGGCGTCGCTGAGTGTCGCACTCTTAAAACGAACACGAAAGTTAAGCAATTTCGGCCCTAACCAGTGTTTAGATGGGTTTTGTTATCTCAAGCTTTTACGTGGTTTTGATGACAGTCGTTGGCCTTCAGGCGGTTTGAAAACACTGGCCTCTGCCAATCCGCATTGGAGCAGCGTGGCAGAGTACGCTCTAATCCCCTTGTTGCAATCGTGTTGCGTTGTGCGGATATCAATCAACCTTCATTTTTAACTGTTCAAAAACATTATTTAACAAATAAAATCTTCGAAAAAACATGTTTTTATCGCATTTTATGTCTTGCTTGACACGTTTTTTCCGAAAAACTCATTTTTTACCTTTGGCCTTGAATATTTTTTTTCCATACAGGGGAAAGATGGGGCACTTTCGAAATTATATTTTGAACGATTTTACCGATTTTCATCCTGTTGTAAATTTGTGTAGCTTCACTCCTATCTTTTGGTCTAATTTGACCGGATTATATGTGGATTTTAACCGGTACAAAACCGGGTGATCCAATAAATGTGACGAGTTTACAAAATCTGTGACTATAACAGATTAAACCCGTTACATACTCCGTTGTGTTGGAATGTGTCCTGTTGCCTTGCGCGGAAATATTGATTGAGACGCAGACCGCTGCGTCTCGTGTGACAAACTGTTTCTCGGTGTGAACAATGTGGGACAATGAAATACGAGTAGGTAACAGAGGGGTTAATTATGTCAACTATTAATTATTAATTATGTAGTTACTTTTTTTTACGATAGTTGAAGATAAACGAGCTAATGGGTTAGATAGCTGATGGTAAGTATTTACTTACCTTAGCTCAGGGTATCAATCACATAACATGCATACAGCCTACGACTTAAAGATTTTCAAAATTCGTTTTCCACATAGGGAAGATTTTTTTTAAATGTAGGTAAATAGGTAGGTACTAGTTGTTCTAATCAGTTGTAATGGACTATGTCCAGTTGAGACCTTCTTGTGGCCGAGATGATGATGATGAGCAGCGCTGTCTGAAATTGTTATTTATTCATAGTAAAACATTCGAAATAAGTACAAAGTTAAAAGAAATACTTAAGTACCTACTAGGTACTTAGGTACTACCTACAGCGAATTACGCAAAAACATTTTAAAATAAACGACTCATTATAATATGTCTTAAGCATTAAGTAGGTTAGGTGCACATACCTACCTACCTATGTAACCTTTTTTCTGTCACAAGCTATCTTTTTTTCTTTTTTAAGTTGACATAACATGGGCTTTTGTCATAGCGTTTGAAAAAATATTTCTGCAACTCACCTCTAGAAATTTCAAGTTAAATCTACGTTAAAAGATATTCCCAGTAATATAGTTTCTCAATCCTATTCCAATCGGAACTGAGTGTGTTAGTCAAAAATTGGCCCATAACCGTTATACTTACTTGTTGCCAGTGTTTACTGGCAACATAAACTTTTATGTGCCCATTTGCGTAACTTGCTCTACACGGATCGAGGGTTTTTTTATTGCGTTTTCAAGAACTATGGTTATTTCTGATAGAAATCAATATTAGGTACATCTAGGTCATTTTTAGTCTTTAGTTATGTAGTTTTGAATGCAGCGAGCTTAAAAATTAAAGAACACAACGCATGACTTCGTAGTTTGCTTAATAAAGCACTTTACAAAAAAATCATCTAAAAGATTATTGGTATGATGTCTTGTAGCTCCTCCATACTCGATGTTGACCAAAACTAAGTTTAAACGAAGAAGAAGAAAAAATAATGACTACGTAAGTTCTCGAGATTTCAGAGTCGGTGTAGATAAGAGTCATATTTTGAGAAATCCATCGACTTAGTAAGTACCTAACTAATTCTTGAGATTAGTTCGTTTAAACAAAAAAAAGAAATGCAAATTAAACCTAATATTGTTCTTAGACGACCTCCGTGGCGTAATGGTTACCACGCCAGACCGCCACCCAGGAGGTCCCGGGTTCGATCCCCGGTCGGGTCATGATGAAAAACGAACTTTTTCTGATTGGCCTTGGGTCTTGGATGTTTATCTATATATGTATTTGTTATAAAATATAATATCGTTGAGTTAGTATCCCATAACACAAGTTTCGAACTTACTTTGGGGCTAGCTCAATCTGTATGAATTGTCCCTAAATATTTTTATTTTATTTTTTTAAGGAGATAACTGACAAGTTTTCTCCTCATTACCTATGCGTCTTAAAAACGCTACATCTCAATTTCTAAAAGCAAAATTCAGCTTCGCACAAAATTCAGTTGGAAATTAAAGTTATCTATTAAATACAACACAGTCCATAAAACTTGACTGAAGTAATAAAAGCGAACGGTAGCTGTAAACTTTCAGAGCTGAAAGCCTCTCCAGCACCACACTCCAGGAAACACATTTTATTTCATGTACCTACACGTGTAATTTAAAACTACATTTTAGACCAAACTGTTGTGAGGGATAATCTGTACCTAGGTACTAAGAATTAGTGTAAATATGAGCTTCTGCGTAATGTAAGAGGAATAAACAATTAGGTTTAATTTAGTATCTTAGAACTTCTATACTTAACTGATGATCCCAGGTCCCCTGAATGGGTCAGATGGCGTCCACAGTGACTCTCCATCCCAACCGGTCTTGAGCTTCGCGCTTACACAGCCCGGTAGTGGCTAGTAAATGGTCACTTTATCCTAAGGGCCGCGGGTTCGAATGCTGCGCAAGGCAAACATTTGTGCATGAACATGTCTGTTTGCCTCGGTCTGGGTGTTTTCCATGTATAATAAGTATTTATCTACAAAAAAAAATTTTTAAATATCTTAATCAGCAATCTAGTAGGTACCCATTCAAGTACCTACTTATATCATTTCAAATTGGTACTGAAGACTTGAGTGAATATGTCACGCACATGGTACATGTCATTAAAAACTAGACCAGCTCAAATGCGTGAAAGGCAAGAAAAATGCATGATTGTTATTTTCGTTCACTGTTGTTATATCTTCCTGCAAAACTACTTTTTTGAATTGTTTTTTTTTTATATTCAAGTAAAATCAGACAACTCAAAAAAATCAAGTTTTGAAGTGAATTTCTTGTGGTCGAAATAATGACTTACCTACATTAAAAAAAAATACGTTTACATTTTCTATGTGATAAAATTGCTTATTCAAACTTTCTTCACTGCAATATTTAAGGTACCATTGCATAAAGGCTTTTATATAAAAGGGAATAAAACGAAATTACCTGAAAGTAGTAACTCCGAAGAAATCCTTCATCACTTACCTCAAATACAAAGAGCCCTATAAACTGTACCTTAGGAAAGTCCCTGTTTATTTCACTTACTTACATTTGCATTCCATTTCATTTGGATCCTTTGCGTGTAGCTTCACCAAACGTTTGAATTTAATAGGATATTTCAATATTTTTTTTAATAAATAAATATTAGAAATGCAGATATTTTCTTGATGGTATATGGTTACATCTATACCTACATAAATACTTATAAAATGATTTGTCCTAACTGACTGACGGAACAACGTATACAGCCAGCAGACACTGATGTGTGGTGTGTGCTTTTTGAATGAAGAGGACATCCGATAAGAAAGGAGTTTTCGAAAGTCTCACAGGAAAGCGGAATGGGCACACGTAATCGAAGTTGCGTGGGTTTTGCTAGTTCAATTATACGAATATTTTATGTCATGCCAAAATCCTTGTTTTTGACACATGTGTGACATATAAAATTATCGATTTTTTTAAACCGTATTGTTATCAATAATTTTATATGTCACACACAGTCACACACATAGCATAGCTATTTGTTTTTTTTTTTTTTAGTTTTATCATTTTATTTTATTACTTTTACCTTGATGTGACGATTTTAATACTTTCAATTATAATTGGTGCAATGCAAAAACAAAAAACGGCCGGAGAAATAAATGCATCAAAAAAGGTTTCTTTGCTACGTAATAGACTAGGGAGGAAGCCTCCTTGTCGACGTAGTCATCATAGTTAAAATTTACCATTTTCAAATATCCCCCATGGTAACCCTACCCGCTGGACACTTTTATACCTTTTTTAGTGTCGTTTTATTTTTATTGTGGGGTTGGAGAGGGTTGGTAGTTTGTTTTTTGGGTTTATGAGCGGGAAGTGTAGTTAGTGTTCAAGTGCTAGGGTTGGCCCCACTTTGCTACGGATTTATAGAGTTTCTTTTACTGAAACTGTTAACCTGCCCTATGCAGTAATGCATATGATTATTTTTCACAAGTTTGAAAACTAAAAAAATGCTTTCTAATAGTAAAATCTCATATGTAACGTTGGGCTAGTCCAGCTTAGTTGGTATGAACTATCGGTTAGATACTGCGACTTAAGAAAGGACCCATAGGAATGGGACCCACCGAACTGTGTGAGTAATGGTACTTGTCCATATTATGATTTTAATATTATAATGATTAAAAATATCAGTAAGTTGTCAGCTTAGTCGATCGAGTAATCCAAGTCAAATTTCACTCGCAGCGGGGGGCGGTACCACGCAATTAACTTGCCATAGCGCATAGGTAGCGTTTACTAAACAGTCAACTCAAGAGGTTATATACCTAGGTTTCATCTTAAGTGCCTGTTTCAAGTTCCTAATATATTCCAGTTAGCTTATCTGTTAGAAAAAAATACAGTTTATTAACTTTAAAATGGGGCAAAATGTTGGGCAAATCCTCTTAGCTTTTCTGCGAATTTCATCTCCTAAAATTATTATTATTAACAAAGTTGTTGATTCATAAACAAGAAAACAGAGTCTTGTGTTCTGTCGCGTTCAGCACTTAAACAATTTTAAGCGTCATTTACTCGAACATTCTAGCCAAGACGCTCATTCAAGCGATGAGTACAAATCAGTAAGTCACTGGCAGGTTCCTGAACGCTTCCATAAACAATGCCATTAGCGGGAGCGTTACGCGGCAGATTTTAAATTTGGAACGCGCGCGGCCATTCGTCATGTCGCCGCCGCGCCCGCGACACTCCGCCGCCGCGCCGCGGAGAAAATACGGAACTAATAAGTTTTGATATTTTCGCAAATCCATTTTTTTTTATCAAAGACGAGGAACCTAATTATGGTATGTATGTATGTATAGGTACAACCATATGCATATCTAGGAAAATAAAATATGATGAGTCACTGCTATGCAGATCTAGGAGGAGGTAGAGTTTGAGGTTGCGACAGCAGACTGACGAAGGAGACTAGAGTTTGACCATCTTAAAAGTTAATGGGAAGAAAGGAAATCAATCATTATCATAGTTCTCAACCATAAGAAATGTACTGCTGGACACATGCATAAGGGAATATTAATGTTAAGAGAAAAATTGGTTAGGCAAAAAGTTTTTTAAGTAGTTTGATTTGACATTGTCACGACTAGGTTGTATTGTAGCCATCAGCTCCACCAAGTTACTAACGAGTAAGTAGGTACTGGTTATTGCTCACCATCAGGATCAGGTGACAAGTTAACTCGTTTGTCCTCTGTCGTTTGTCTCGCCTTTTCTTAAATAATCATTAGGGAAGAGTTTCTCACCAGCGGGGTTGCGGAAGTATCACCAGTGCCCGTGACCTCGCCACTGTGAAGGCGGAGAAGGTGGCAGGCAGGTTTTTAGTCGATATCCCTCATTGGCTAGAGAGGTGAGCTCGACAGACCCCCGTCGCTTCCCCAAGTGGCGGGACATGCAGTAATGACTTTAAAAAAAAGGGTAGAGTTTCTTTATTAAAAATCTTATCTCAACCTCATCTTGCTCATTCAAAATATAATATACAACGAGCGAGATAGCGCTTGAAATTGAGAATAGAAATTGTTTTTATAACAAGAATAGACCCGCTGTTCCACTTTTTGATTTCAAACATACCAAAACTGTTAAGTCGCACTATATTGTCGTGACTAATGACGTCATGTGTCCCGCGCAGCGCAATCGCGAGCAACAGCAAATGACTCGCGATGAATTTAAAATTTGAACTTGTAACTAACGAGGGAGGCGGCTTCGTGAGTTATTGTCGTTTTGTCGCTTAGCCTTATTTGTATCGAGTACTAACTCAAACCCCTATGCATGATTTTGTAATGGGTAAAAGCATAGACAATAGATGAGCGTGCTTGGACAATAAAATACCATAGACAAAACTGTGTTTTATTAAACAAACCGAAATGTGTATGTATGTTGGTAATATGAAAAATTTTACTGAACTTAAATAAGTCATTATGTATCACACACACCACACATCATGAATTTATATATTACCCAAATGACAAAAAAGTTTAACAATCGAGATGCTCTACCACCACTCCAAAGTGTAAAGTGCAACGTATGTACATACGACACTTACAATATAATTAAACTAGCGAAACCCGCGCATCTTCGTTTGTATATATCTCGCTTTCCCGTGGGAATTTTGAAAAATCCTTTCTTAGTGCTCCCCTACGTTATAAAAGGAACCCCTGTGCAAAATTTCAAGTTTCTAACCCTTATAGTTTAGGCCCTGCGTTGATAGTCAGTCAGTCAGTCAGCTTCTCCTTTTATAATATAAACTAGCTGCCCGGCCCGGCTTCGCCCGGGTACTGTTTCGTTTTTTTTTCAATCTTTCTGAGAGATTTTCTTAATATTTTTTCCGTAAGAGCCTTGTACAGAGTATTAGAAAACTACAAAAAAAAATCAGCCAAATCGGTCAAGCCGTTTTCATGTTATGTCGTGACAACGGAAAACGGGTTTCATTTTTATATATATAGATTTGACATACGTAGTTCAGTGTCTTCCCTAACCAAACTAACCTAACAGAGATAGGTCTATGCCTCATTTATTTTAAACAAAGTACCTACACGAAGTACTGTCAGCCATTCAGAAACAGTGGTGTACGGTGTAGTGTACAGTACAGTCGAGTCGGTGAAAAGTTTAAAAATACACAGTTCAACGCGGGTGGCCGGGAAATCAATTATTACTTACCAATTAACACGTGCCGGGATGTGTGCGCTGTTGTATGGATACGAGATAGTAAAAATTATACGTTTTTTTTTAAGTTTTACGGGATTAACTCGAAGAAATTATGCATTTTTGAATTGAATCTTTATTCGTAGGGCTTCACAAACACGTTTACATAAATATCCTTTCAGTAATATTCAGTATGTTTTGAATATAAGCTAGACTATATTTTTTTAAGAGGTTGACAAACTAGCTTCTGTTTTATCGGATGATAAGTGATCATTGTACGGCGACCTCCGTGGTGTAATGGTTACCACGCCAGCCCGCCACCCAGGAGGTCCCGGGTTTGAATCCCGGTCGGGTCATGATGAAAAACTAACTTTTTCTGATTGACGTCGGGTCTTGGATGTTTATCTATATATGAACTTATTTGTTATAAAATATAGAATGGTTGAGTTAGTTTTTTTTTTTTTCCAATAACACAAGTTTCGAACTTACTTTGGAGCTATGGCTCAATCTGTGGGGCTTATACTAGCTCAATCTGTGTGATTTAAAAATAAAATGTTTTTTTTAAAGATGTTATGTCATTGTCGTCCATGGATCACAGAGACACCAACTCCTCTGGTGTTATAAATCGTTGGGCATTTAACAAGAAGAAAGTATTGGCGGTGAGAGCCCTACGCTTTGGCGGTGAGAGCCCTACGCTTTGGCGGTGCGGTGAGAGCCCTCCCGCAACAGTCCGGTGTCTCAGAAAAGGGTGTTAGTACACCCGAACTGAACTTATCAATTAATAAAAAATAAAATAAAAAATAAAAAAAAAGAAGAAAGTAAACGTAGTAAATATAATTATCATTATTTTATTTGTCGCAACGCGGGAACCAAACTAGAGCCACTGTTGCTATCTCCAATCAACAGACGAGGTCGTCATTATAAAATTTGATTGATGTTCTAAATCTTATAGGTAAACTAGTTTCTTTGAAGGCTCTGCTACACAACAGTTAAAGAATACAATACAATATAAGTACCAACAACTGACAAAAGAAAACTCGAAACAAAAACGCTGGTCAAGTGCGAGACGAACTCGTACAGAGCGTTAAAATATGAGGCAGAAATGAATGATCATAAACTACCGTCTTTTGAAGGAATTTTATTATTAGCCTAAACTTTCCCACTTGTGGGCAAAGGCCTCCTTACCCCCCATTCCATGTGTTACTTTTATTCATCCAAACTATTGTTACAAACGTAGGGCTCCATCTTGTCCGTAACCATAGTCACTTTTATTCATGGATTATGAAGGTTTGGATGTGAAGATCTACCACGCTTGTTCAATTCAGGTTGGTGGAAGACGGGTCGGATGACCAGACGGTCATCTATGGCCCGCGGATGCTGCGCCGTTGGTATATGAAATACTCTTCCGTTCGATGGTGTTAATTTAGAATTTTTTTTTCTACTCCTTGCTGCTTGATAACTCGACAACTTTCCTGGAGGGAAAGTTCTACATGGACAATAAAATTAACTTGTAAGGGTTCCATTTTACCCTTTTGAGATACGGAACCCTAAAAATCAAACAAAACACGTACACATTAATACGCTCTCATTTAGAGTCATTCAAGGCACAGGCCTAATTAATCTTAATTGCACTTTGGCAACACCAAAAACCATTCTAAAATGATACGTAAACCTACAAGAATGTTACATGAGGGTATAGAATGACAGAGATCATTTAAGAGTGGTTTTGTAATGTCGCGGTTTGAGTCAGTGTGGCCCGAATTTGGCATGACTATGCTAATGGCGCTCATTGCCCGCCAATCAGTTTAGTGCTCGGCATTTGCCGTAGACATTACTACGTCGTGCTAATCGGGAACTCGGCGGCCATCTTGGCACGCGTCTTCGAATTATGGACGCGTTCCAAATTAGATTAAGCCGCCATAGAGGATGGTTCATCAAGGACCTCTATATGCAAACTAAGATTACCTATACGTAATAAGCACTTAGGACAAATACTATACTATCTAATAATATCAACATACATTCTCGTCGAAGTGCTAGTAGGTCTAAAAAAATTGACGTTAAAAAATTGTTCCTGTAAATCTATTTGCTAATTAGATGATTTTATTTAACTTTACCTACTTTATTTTTATTTTATAAACCACAAAGGTGGCAAACAAGCATACGGCTGGCCTGGGGCCCGATTCTACTAAACAAATGCACCAATGGACTCTCAATGGTGTCACAATCGTTTCTCAATAGAATGCCGATAGTGTATCAGTGGAATAGTTTTTGACATTTGTTATGGACTTAAACAATAACATAATGTTTAACTTATTGTTTAAGTCCATAACAAATGTCAAAAACTATTCCACTGATAGAATATCGGCATTCTATTGAGACACGATTGAGACACCATTGAGAGTCCATTGGTGCATTTGTTTAGTAGAATCGGGCCCCTGGTGGTAGGTAAGCCGTCACCGTTGCCTATTATACGCTTGCAATACCGGGGGTATCACTCACGCGTTGCTAATCCTCCCCCCTTGACGGCCTGACGCGAATCTGCTGTCAGTAGTGTCAGTTAATAAATGGAAACTGGATCTATGTTGCGTTTTTACGGAAAATTACAATTTACCATGTGATCGAAGAATTTTCCTAATTTTTTTTCCGGCGTTTCTTTGAAGCGGCGGCAGTGACCACCGCATACTGACAGGCGGGTGTGCCGACACCCGCCTGTCAGTATGCGGTGGTCACCCTCTCACACAGAGTGATTTCATAACATAAAATGTATGGTGTGCCATAAGAGCGGATTTGATTTTCGTCAAAAACATTCGATTTAAATGTAAGTTTATAATAATGTTTTTCACATATTCGTGTTCAGTATAAGCAGTAGATTCGCCTCCGAAAATATTTCAACTGTACAAAACAACACATTGTATAGAAGAGACATGGACACAGCGGTAGAAATGTGAATTAATATCCCGTTATTCTGTATAATACAAATCATTATGAAGTTACAATAGAACCATTATAATAGCTTAATTGATTCAATTTCTCAATGCATATGACAAGCTAAACCTAACTTGGCGGCTATTAATCTTAGGTTCAAATCAATATTGCCCTTGGCATTTCAAACTTCCTCGATATGCTTGTAAAAAACTGTGCAAACATCAATCACGCAGTGACATATTAATATGATATTTTGAATTATAAATAGTTTGAATTTCAATTAAATTTAAAATGATATGTGATTCTCACATACCTTTTAATGATTCATTTCGTGTGCCTTCCTCCTATTGCCGATGTTGATATAAATATTTGTGAAATCAACGGTCACCCGGCTTACCATGATAAGCGAAAGAACTTTTTAATAAAAAATATAAAAGTGTCGAATAGCTTGTTAAAAAATATGTAACTTTACCACCTACGTATTTGAGGAGCTCGATGGCGTCGAAACTAAAAGTCATTATAGACAGTGTTACCTCGAGTTTCTCAGTGCTTAAGGAGGGCATGTAAAGCCATCGGTTCCGGTTTTTGTCGATGGGTGACAGTCGTGAAGCCAAGTCTGAAGTCTGTGTAATTCAGGCGACTTGAAAACATTGACAACCGCCAATTCCCTTCGACTGAACGAAGACGCATGTCCATACAGTGGGAAGATTATAAGTTGTTATGATACATGTATGTACTAGTTATTTTGACACTTCGTCTCATTCCGATTCTTATTTGACTGATTAGTAGTTTACATGTGGATCAAACTAAATGCTATTAAAAAAACAATTAGTATGTAACTTCCAATTGAAAATGACCTCACTCTATTTCACGGAAGACTTTACGGTCTTTAAACATGATAATGATATGTTTCGTGACACAGTCATTATATTCGACACCATGACGTTTTCCTGCGCTATTTGGGGCTGAGCACGCACTAAACTCATTATTCATCTGATATCCGGCAAGACGACAGTTTAAGAGTCGAAATCTTATATTTAGTTACTAATAAAATATTGAAATTGCATTTATTTGGTTTAATAAATGGGTAAGAAAGATTACATTATTATAATAATTAAAAATTATAAAAAATTTAATAAAATAACTAAAATATATTATTATATTGAAATTATATTTAATATTCAATACCTTGGCTGGCTCCGAGGAGCTCGATGGAGCGGTGTGTATCGCACTCTAAAACGAGCAAGTCTTAGTCAAGCAATGACGTCGACCCTGTTTGGATGGGTTTCGATTACGAAACCCACGGAAAACTTCTTCTCCATGCTTCAGAGGGCACGTTAAGCCATCAGTCCCGTCTGTTCCAAGTCAGTAATCTGCGCTGAAAACACTGATGCAAACAACCTAACCTACAGTTGACATCAATTGTCCTAACCGACAGTTGAAATCACATTGTATTGAATTTTTTTAAACGAAATTGTTTTTTAATTCGCGTAATCTCGCTGTTCCTAAGAAAGGGCCCATAAATTCCATCGACTTTGTATTAACCCTGATTATAACTGAACGCGCGCTTGCGATGACAAGAGCCCATTAAACAGATAAATCGTACGAATGGAACGCGACGCTCTTTTTTCAAAATACAGCGCTGGTTCCCGCCCTCGCGCGCGATTGGCCGATAGCGAGTACGTGTAGATGCGTAAGCGCCGATATCGAGACCGTTCTGAAGTGCGCGCAGTTTGTAGGGTTGACATTTTCAGTAAATAGAACGTTGTATTCGAAAAGTTACATAATTTTACAAAAGAAAAAGTAGGTTTATAATATGATTACTATTAATAAATAAAAATTCGAGAAAAATAATGCATGAAAAAAAATTGAATTTGGATCAAAGGTAGAAAAAGAGATAAGAAAGAATTTGGTGTAGTGGATCTTTCATTCGCCGAAATGAAACGTTATGTTGCTTCAAGTTAGAGGGTGGTACTTCCCCGGCCCAGCTATATAGGCATAAAATGCACTATGACTCCAAAAGATTTAACAAAAAACATTATTTTTTTAATAACTTATTGACAACCCTAATATTTAAGTCAAAGTTCATTAATGAAGTTTTCTCCGTAAAGGCACAGATTACTTAATAGTTAAAAGGACTGACAAGGAGACAATTTATTCTTCCATAACTTTTTCATTGAGTATAAAATCTTTAAAACCAAATATTTATACATATTAAAATTATTAAGGTTAGTGTGAGTGAGTACTATCCGTTCTTTCTTTACAAGAACAGGAATGAGAGTAATTCTAATTACTTTTACTTACAGAGTAAAAAATATGTTATTTTACTAAAAGCCCGTTTCAAAAACGCATTGTAATTATCTCTTTTTCTTCTTCTTTAGTTTAACAGTGACAGCTATAATTTAATGTGTCATTAACTTTAAAAATGCGTTTCAGAAGCTGGCTATAAGTTACTTTAACACTGTCTTGTTCTGGCCAATTTATAATAAACTAGCTTTTCCCCGCGGCTTCGCTCGCGTTAATTTTTATACATAGATCTCGTCAACAAACAACAAAACTACCCATTGCGCGACTTGTGGCGCCATCTATTGGCTGATAGCATCCCATACAGCGCCCTCTATAGTAGGATATATGTACTTTCACGGGATAAAAAGTAGCCTATGTTGGACTCTGTACCCCTGACAATATATATACAAATTTTCATAATTCTCGGCTGATTAGTCAAGTCAAGGGAATAACAAACAAACAAACTCACTTTCTCGTTTATAATATTAGTATCATTTAGAATGGATAGTACATTTCTCTGTTAGAAAATCATCGTCTTTAATCCAACCTCTCCATTGATGCTTTAGAAACAAATCACAAAAAATTTGAAAACTACAAAAATAATATTGTGTTGTGATACGTACGGATGGTGGGAATTTGAAAAAAATAAATGGAAGAATTGGTAAGTTAAGTACCTATTTTAAATCACAACAGGAGTGAAAAGCAGGGTGAGAAAAACGAAGATGAAATGACAAGTAAAATTAATGTAACTTAAAAAACCTAGATAATAAAAATAAAAAAAAGATTATAAAAAGAGTTCGGTTTGCCACACATTGCTTGGTTTACAAAGAGTAGACAGACAGGAAGACAAACTATCATATCATATAGTCATTATAACAAAATATGAACTCATGTTTTAAAAATGTCAAAAGACAAATTTCAAGCAGAAATGACTTCGTTTTTTATTTGGGAATAGCAATATTATTCTGTAACAATGATTCTAGCCCGGGGAGCTCGCTATTGTTGCCTCAATCGATGCAAACATGACATTCAGTAGTCCTTAATCACACCGACGTGTAATGTAAGTGTTTTACTTTACCTTTTACTGTAGAGTGCTTCGAAAAAGCCTAGCGTCTACTAGTCGGCGCTTTATTTTTCCCATAATAAATGCGCTCGTATTCGAATGTGAGGTGAAAAAACGTACTAAGCAATTGCGAAAGTGTAGAGCCAGCTAAAAAAGGCTAACTTCATGCTAGCTTTACACTCTCGCGAAGTTGAGCGAAAACAATTGTGTGACGGGCTCTTCGTCTTACTTCTGCTTCAGTTTTCCTTTGTCTTCTAACTTCGTGCCTAACTTAACTTCCCTTCGTTTAAGTTCCAAGAGTGTAGGGCTGGCATTCTATAAAAGAAATGGCGTTCATGTAGACTCCTGTTTCAATATTCTAAAAATTACCTAACCGACATATCCATAAAATTACGATTATAATCATAATTTTTTTTAATAATTATTTTTCTTACAAAAAATCTGTGCAACATGACTCCTTTTAAAGTACTAACAACCAACATAAAAACATCAGAAATAAGTTGTAACATTACCGTGTAATAAATGACCGCATTAATTTTCCCACAAGCGAACGACAAAGGACGTCCACTCGCCACCGATGCCGCGGGGCAAATGAGCGTCTCTCGCGTCTTTTTTCTGCGTGCGGGTAGTCCAAGAATGTGACCGAGTGTGCTATATGGACTGCCTGAGGCGTGAAGACATTCTCAGGTTTTATACGGCACGAATAAATTGCCCTTCGTAATCTACATGCAAGATTGCCAATGCCATTTTGATACTTTTTGTTATGTTGTTATTCAGGTAGAAATATCTTTTTGTTTATAACGTAAAAGTAGATGTAATATTCTTAAACAAACATTTTTATGAAAATCAAGTCTTATTGTTAATTTATTTATTGAAAAGAAATAAAGTTGTATAGAATACAAATAATATAAAGCCATCTGATCCCACGGTAAGCAAACCATATACCTGCCTGTATAATTTAAAAGACAGCGGCATAAATATGTTTTTATTTTAACATTTCAAGCAACAAAAAAGCAAGTAATTAAATAATATAAGTACGATGTACCTATAGAAAATATCCACACCCATGGGCCATCGTGTAGACTTTAGTCGTGTCATGAGAAATCTATAGGAGCACTGAGAAGTTATTGTTTTTTACTCACTGTTAGGGTTTACTACATCAATCGAACGTTTATCGATCGACGGCAACAAACGTTAGTAGAATAAAACATTCGACGTCGATCGTCAATGGTTACCACTTACCATACCACAATCATTAGGACGTAGGACACGTAGGACGACGTAGAAAGTCGCAGGAAGCCGCTGGATGCAGGCCGCTGCCAGCAGGTCGCATTGGAGGCGTTTGGGGGAGGCCTATGTCCAGCAGTGGACTTCTTGTGGCTGAGATGATGATGATGATGATACCACAATCATTGACGATCGACGACGTCGACTGTTCCACGTTACCATAATCGATTGCTGTAGTAACACTCTTAGCTTGACGATAACTAATTATCCATGGCCATAGACTGGACTCTACATTAAGTTTCATTTTTTTACCACAAGCTGGCAAACAAGCATACGGCCCGCCTGATGGTAAGCATCAACGTAGCCTATAGACGCTTGCAATACCGGCGGTATCACTCACGCGTTGCCAACTCTCCCAACCCCCCCAAGTGGAGCTTTGGAGACCTTACTCACCGTAGGAACACAACATGACCGAGACCAATGACTACGATCTTCTGTAAGGTGGTGGTCCTGCTCCGATTTGAGCGGATTATCCGCTGTGCCCTACCTCTTTTAAAAGTACTTACAAACGAAATATCAAAACCCAAAAAATTTTAATGTCTTTAATGATTACTAAAAAGAGCACGTGTTTACAATACTTCGACGGAGTTACAAGGAAGGATACGTACGATTAGCATAATTGTATGCCGTAGTCGCAGCATCGTGGGAAATGCTACCAGGGTTACCATGTACAAAATTAAAAATCCTGACTTATGTGAACAGCTAAGTTACTCAGCAATGAAATGGCGATTTTAATTTCAATTCTGTAAGATAAAGATAAAATTTATTT
Organism: Endotricha flammealis; assembly: GCA_905163395.2. Lineage (NCBI taxonomy): Eukaryota > Metazoa > Arthropoda > Insecta > Lepidoptera > Pyralidae > Endotricha > Endotricha flammealis. Next base: position 4,866,328 of record LR990867.1, read on the forward strand.
ATTAAGGAACTAGGCCCTCACAGGCACACGCCCTTGTCGAAGTGTACAAATGATATTCATTTGAAAAAAATCAATCTGTTAAATGTACTATTTAATATGTAGGTATAATTTCAATTTGAAATTAACAGCAAAATACTAATCGGTTCTTGAAACTTTATATAAATAAATAAATATATAGGGACAAATCACACAAATTGAGCTAGTCCCAAAGTAAGTTGGAAACTTGTGTTATTGGATACTAACTCAACCATACTATTTTTATAACAATACATAATAATATAGATAGACATCCAAGACCCGAGGCCAATCAGAAAAAGTTCGTTTTTCATCATAACCCGACCGGGATTCGAACCCGGGACCTCCTGGGTGGCGGTCTGGCGTGGTAACCATTACGCCACGGAGGTCGTCAAAACAAATAACTAATTGGTTAACGTACAATCCGATTTTATTTATAGCATATAAAGTAAAGGTCCAATGCCGATCGAGCGGAATTTTGAAGAGTAAAGCACCTAATTAGAATGAAACAAATATCTATTAAAGATCACAGCACACATATCAACTCGCAAAGGAATCGTAATCGTAACCGTATCACCTCGAGCAGTTCAGTATTGTTTGTATGAAACTCGCTACTGCAACGCACACTAATCAGAATCGTAACGTAATCGCCTTGCCTCGCAAAAGTTCAAGAACGAAGGCGATACGGTTACGATCCGTTTCCGAGTCGATATGTGTGCTTGCTTTGTCTTTTAATATAAAATATTTGAAGGAGAAAAGAAATTAATAAAACAAGATGTATTTTGTTTAAACAATTTTAATTGTTTACCACAAAAAATTAACCAAAATGAGGTAAATTATCTGGCAACCGCGGCAACCCTAATTATTCATTACATACATGATCACAGTTCACTGAAAATGGGTATTATTGCATTGCGTACACAATTTGTCGTCATTATTGGTCGAACATTGATTTATTTCTACAAAAGTACTTAATTTGAAATATCATCAACCTATATATTTTTATTAAATATAGCTGACCCGTGCCCACTTCGTTGGGCATAATGTTTAAAGCCTTGTTATTTTTTGGTTTTTTATATAACCTATGACACTCAGCAATAATGTGGCTTTCTATAGGTGAAAGAATTTTTAAAATCGGTTCAGTAGATCCCGAGATTACCCCTTACAATTTAACAAATACACAAACTTTACCTCTTTATAATATTACATTATAATATTATTCCTGTCACAGTGTCGTACGTAGTATGAAAAAGTTAAAAAAATACTAAGATAGTTGTTTTCGTAACATTTCATTGATATTTAAGATTTGAGTCGCAAAAAACGCCGAATACCGCGACTGAAGGTAGCTAGTCTGACTGATTAAGCCCGTAATCTAATCTACATTGGAAAAATATGAGATGGAATCGATTGAATTAAGAAAAGTACTAGCCAGCCCGCAGCTCATTTTTATTTCATTTCGTCCCAAGTGACAAACAATTACGTAAATTAGGTACTTACCTGAATTTAAGGTCGAAATTATAGTTTCAGATTATGGTTTAGAATACGGAGCAAAGCCAATTTGTAGGTGTGACGAAAGGAAAGAATAAGAAGGCTTTTAAACATAAATCGGATTGAATGACGCATAGAGTTCCGCATAATATTAAAAAGCAAATTTTAAAATACTTGGAGTCCAAAATTTTGTTCTGTCGGCTGTCTGTTGTCGTCCTCCACGGGGCGCGAGCATAATATGTATGTTGTATTGCCGACCCTGTTAAAAGTGAAGCTCTGGAGACCTTACGAGGAACACAACACAACATGGCCTGTAAGGTAGAGGTCCTTCCCTAGACGGGCTGCTCCAATTTAAGAAGATTATCCGCTGTGTTATACCTCTCTTAGCTCTTAAGTATGGCACCCATTATATTTGAAAAATACCGAAAGAAATGTTCGTTGTTTCGAAATTAATTGAATACTTTATTGAATTTTGATTACCTATTTTTAATGAATTACGTAAAACTAGTGTCTCTATCTTCACGCTGTGTTCAAGATAGATTTAGTTAGAGCACTTAGAGCTAATACAATATTTTTGTTTTGTAATGCATTGTAATGGAACAGCGTGGCTGACCCACTAAATCCCTTCGACTAAAGTAAATCAGCAGTAAGAGAATACAAGAAATGATTTCCGTAACTTACCATTAGTTGAACCCTAAAAAACGCATCGCTGCAATTTTCTCCTGTTACCGACTGAAGCATAAACGTAGCCTCTATGGGAAAACGTCCCGGGATTCGAGTTAATTGTCCCGGGGTTGGGGAGGGGGAGTGGGGGAGTCTTTGTAAACAGCCGCCGGGCAATTTGCGTATCGAGACTGCGGGATTGGCGCGGACGGCACTTACTTACTAATTGCTGTGTAGCGTCGGCAAGTGACGATGGGATTTATTGATTTTTGTTGGGTTTTTTTATTTCATGTTTCCGGTAAAGAAATGATGACAAACAATACGTGATGGAGAGTGGTGACCGCCACCATGAACATCAGTAATAAAGGTTTAAATTCTTTATTTCTCTTTAGATTTACACGATTGAAAATAAATCTGAACATTAACACCATAAAAAAAAATGCAGTTCAAATAATGCCTATAGTAACAAATGTTCTATTTCAAAAGCTCTAGGTACTATAGAGAGGCGGGCCCAAAGTCTATATCATTTGCCATTGTTCATCACATTTTTTAAAAACAATCCAGATTTATTTGCTGACCCTACTCATTTAACATCACAAGTTGAAGATGCGCATTAACTCGATCGGGTACGTTTCTGGGAGCCATGGTTAAAATCTCGGCGAAGCCACCATCATTCTATGTATTTTGAGATTGTTTAATTATATCTGATTGGATTAAAACACCAAGTTGGTATTGTAATAGTTAAACAATATGTCGTTCAATATTAACAACCTAGTTATGCACGGCGCTACTCCACCGCGTACGGTCCTTATCAACGCTTAGTGCATATTCCTCGTACTGCCCACGCATTATCGGACCACTTTTGTTTTGTCTGGCATTTTAGCGGACTAGCATTTTGCAGTCCTTTGTGTAGACTTATGTTAGATTTTAAGTTAGTCTGTAACAAGCTCTCTTAAAGAAAATACACTTTTAATTTTAAAATTTGTGTTTTTAAAAAGCTCCCTCGACGCCGTCGAAACTTAAGTGGCGCAGCCAGGATATCCGTCATTATCCTGCTGCCGAGCTAACGCTTGTAAAATCCAAAAATCGATTTTTTACGTCAAGTTCGGTTCAGCGCGGATTCGGGTATCCTCGAACCAAATAAATAACTTATAGAAGACGCGATTACACTATAAACTCAGTGTTACATCGGGAGAGAGCTTCGAGCAGCAGAGCAGACTCACTGGAAGACATGGGATCGAGCAGCGCGTGAGTAGACCTCTTCACTCCTGTTTTTCATATTCCCTGTTTTTCCACATTTTGTCGACCCCAAATAGTCGACCTAATTAAATTACGTCTATCTGATTTTGTATGATACAAGTGTCGTAGTATTCGTAATTAATTAGTTATTATAAATAGTGTTAGTAACATGACTACGAAAATCGAGTCTTGTTAATTTTATATAGGTAAATAAATATATAAATAAAATAAATATAAACAAAATTTTTATATAAATATATAAATAAAAATGGAACACTTAACTTTGATACCTAGAGAAATTTTAAATATAATTCCCAAATATGATGGAGATGAAAAATTGTTGAATTTGTTTATATCTAAGTGTGAATATGTCCATAGAGCTTTCTATAGGGAAGGAAACTTCCATCAAAATATGTATTTGTTCCATTCCATAACTAGTAGGCTTATTGATAGAGCTGCGACTCTACTAAGTGAACATCCAAATTTAGTGAATTGGGAACAACTTAAGGAAGTCCTTTGTCAACATTTTGGCGACCCGCGCTCTGAAGAGTGCATTGCTATTGAGCTTGAAAGTTTAAAAATTAAACATGGCGAATCATATATTCAGTTTTGCCACCGCGTTCAGAATGTTAAAAGTTCTTTGTTTGCAAAAGTAAACATATTACAAGATGAAGGAATTAAAGCGGCAAAAATGATCATTTACAATAATACAGCGTTAAACGTGCTCTTATATAATTTACCGGAGGATATGATACGTATAGTGCGGTTAAGACAGTGTGTTAGTTTAGAACATGCGCTAAGTGTAGTAACTGAGGAAGTCAACTTTTTAGAACAATATAAAGCTAAGAACACTAAGCCAAGACCGTTTGTAAGTCCAACTACGCAAACATTTTCAAGGCCTTTTGCCAGTAGTCACTTTAATTTTACGCCTAATCAGCAGAATTATAGATTTGGTATTCCTCAAAATCAGGAACAGGTAAATTTTAAACCAAACTTTGTACCAAATAGAGTCATGCCGTTCCAAGGTTACCGATTTGGCGGTCCACCCCAAAACCAGAATACACTTCAGCGTAATTTCAACCCTAATCCTATGCAACAACCCCGTGCACCCTTCCAGCACAACGGTTTTAGATTTGGGATCCCTCAACAACAGTCTAACCCCAACCAATTTAAATTTGGCATCCAAAAGCAACAAGCGCCGCCCATACTGAATGAAGATACAGACGTCTCTATGCGGACCGCACCTGTAAGACAAAATATGATTACTAATCAACCTCTTTATAGTAAACCAACACCCTCGAGTTCCGAATATTACCCAGATAATTATGATTTAAATTACACTGTTAGTGAACCACATATTGATTATGTAGAGGACTCTACTAGTTATGATTATGCGAAAAGTCCTGACATTGCGATTGACAATGAAAACACAACTTTGAAAAATTTTCACACAAACAGCCTCGGACATTCAGGTGAAATAATTAACCTTAATTGTTGCGATAGTACCCTTAAATTACCTTACATAGAGCTACCGGAAATTAATTCGAAATTGCTTGTAGACACCGGAAGTAGCAGATCATTTATTAGCCCAGCTAAAGCAAACAATTTTTTTAACAACTTTAAGCAGTACGAACCCTATACCGTTGTTAGTACCCATGCTCAAAGCACCCATGATGAAATAATTTGTATTCCGTTATTTAAAACATTTAGGAGTACGCTTACTCATAAATTTCATGTATATGACGTAGACGGTAGATTTGACGGCCTCATAGGTTCTGATCTCCTCACAAAATTAGCAGCTAACATAGACATGAGAAATCTGGTTTTACAGACGCCTAACGCACAGATACCTATAATTTATAAACCACCATATCAGGTAGTTTCAGAACCGCGAACTGAAACAAGGATGAAAGTCCCTACGAATTATCAAAACGAGAAAGCTGATAATAATCGATCATGTTCTCTATCCCCTATATCAATTTCTTCCGACGATTCAGTAAAATCAATAATTGAAGTAAGGCCACGCCGACGATCTCCTTATTCCATCCCATCAGTAGATAGCAGCACAGCATCCGCATCTGAAAATCAAAACAGTGATGACATGGATACAATACATTCCGCGATGCACTCAGAGACAGAAGGTATACTTATCTTGCAGGAAGCTGTAGACACGAAGCCAAACCAAATACTCGTATACACCTGGAACAGAAATGAAATGTCAGTTAAAAACTTATCCAAGAAATCACAAAAAATATTAAAAGTACACTTACCTGAAGATAATCCCGATCTTATCAAACATTTTCTTAAAGAATACACCAGACCTAAAATTAAATATTTCTTTTATTTTGAAAGTGATTTACACCACAAGCAATTTTCACAAATAACCGCGACTCTATTTAAAAAGGGCACTGTAAAATTTTACGAGTGTACTAAACGGGTAGTAAATGTAGATGATGAAAACGGGCAACGTCATATTGTCATTAAGTATCATACAGGTAGGACTAGCCATCACACATAGGAAAGTCAAAGAAACTCTAGCTCACCTCATACACACGTTTTATTGGAACTGTATGGATAAAACTGTTGCTAGTTGATAATTGACAATTAATTTTTGTGAAATATGCCGAAAAAAAAAAATGAAATACGAGCGTCAACTTTTAAAACCAGAACTGCAGCTATCACAGACCCAGATTAGACCATTCCAAGAATTGTTTATCGATACTTACACAATTGAAGAAAAAATTTACCTTACAATTATTGATGCTTTCAGTAAGTTAGGCTAATTCATAGAAATGTTATACCTATAATTACACGAAATCGTAAAACTAAGGTTCCTATTAAAGACATTAAGCACCCTCTACAGGTGGTTACTTCTGGTAATCCAAATGATCCGAAGCCAGGCCCTTCTACTGCACCGGATTGACAGGAATCCGGGACTACTTCCCGTTAAGGAAGGTCAAGCATTCGTCAGCTACGACAAATGGACTATAATTAAGGTTTTAGATTTAGAAAAAATTTATGAAGAAATAGAGTTAAATATAAATAGGTACCCTTAAGGATGATATTCATAGTTATATAGGCATTAATAATTTTAATTCAGATTTTATCGACGTAGAGTCACAAACTGATTATATTATGTATAGAGCTATAGAGAAGTATAGGCAATTAATTCCTTCAACTAAAATAAAACGTGGTTTGCTTAATCCCTTAGGATCTTTCATAAAAGCTATAACTGGCAATTTGGATAGTGATGACGCTATGAGATATGAAGAAGCAATTAATAATATTAAAACAAAACAGGATTCCTTAAATGCTAAAATGACCATTGTCACTGAAATGATGGATGCTTTCACTAAAATTGCAAATTCTACTAGAAGCAACTTTATAGAAATCGGAAATACCGTACGAGAATTAAATCTTTACTTAAATAAAACTAAACTAGATGAAACAGCTAATGAAGTTTTACATATCTACACAACATTTTTACACAATTTCCAAATGATCTACATACGTCTTAATGAAATAGAAACCGCAGTTGCTTTTAGTAAAATTAAAATATTACACCAATCTATTATTAATTCTGATGAATTTTTGTTAATATTAAAGGAAATAGAAAATAGTGATAAGCTAGTGTTTTCTGCCACTGCCGAAAATATTGTTAAAATAGAACGTTGCACGGAGATAAAGGCCTATATCAAACAAAATCAGATAAAGTTTATTATGCATATTCCATTGATAAGAAATGAAATTTACATTTATTATAAATTAATTCCATTGCCTATTTTTGATGAAAATAAAGGTCAGACTTCCATTATCCTTCCAAAATATCCATATGTCCTTGTGAAGGGGTTGAAAGTAACGCCGCTCTCTCAGTCATGTCCTGAAATTGATGAAGACCGGTTCCTGTGCTACGAAGATAATGTCGCTCCTTTATCTAGAGACGATTGTGTCGCTGAACTTTTACAGTTTTCCACCAGCACGCCGAGTTGCCACCCTGTTCCTGTTGTCATTAATGATGTAAAAATAGAATCAGTACAACCAGGTCGTTGGGTAATTTATACAAATAATGAAATTGTACTTACCAACCACTGCGGTGAAGAGATAACCCAAGAGGCTATCTGTGGAACTTACCTTTTGACTATAGACAATAATTGCTCTGTGAAAATTCAAGGGGCCATTCTGAAAACGCACATTACAGAAGGAAAGAAAATGTTTGGAGATAAAATACCACTAATCCAGTTACCAAGGGTAAACGATACTTCGGAGCTGCCAAAACCCATCAACCTGGATGAAATCAATTTGACCGATGTTAAGCTTCTCAACTATTTAGTGCATAAAAGTGGCTCACAAGTTACCAGTGATAGTGTAGAGCTACAAGGTGTTGTGAAAAGTGTTAGCATAGGAAATGTAGCGATAATTCTGACTCTAGTTTTCATAGCTCTATGTTATAGATATAAGTTTTGGAAAAAATTATATAAGAAAAATATTCGAGATAATCCTAGGGATGATCTCGAACTTGGTGAGGGAGGAGTTATGCACGGCGCTACTCCACCGCGTACGGTCCTTATCAACGCTTAGTGCATATTCCTCGTACTGCCCACGCATTATCGGACCACTTTTGTTTTGTCTGGCATTTTAGCGGACTAGCATTTTGCAGTCCTTTGTGTAGACTTATGTTAGATTTTAAGTTAGTCTGTAACAAGCTCTCTTAAAGAAAATACACTTTTAATTTTAAAATTTGTGTTTTTAAAAAGCTCCCTCGACGCCGTCGAAACTTAAGTACCTATCAACTAAAAATTTCTGTAAAAATAAACACAACCACTATTTTATAAATTGTGAGCAACTGGCTGGCAAGCATTGATCAAAACATTTTTTTTTATTAATTACTAAAATGGTAAAAAAAAAAATTGGTAAAATTTGGTTATGAAAATATATTTTTTTTGCACACATTCATGTGAATTCTAACAGTACTAATTTTACAAAAGAAATAAAAAATAAAATATAAAAAAACCCGCCTGCGTAAAAAGCAACTAATAAGAAAATCAACTGAAAAGGCAGAAACAAGATAAAAATTCAATATGTAATTACATAAAGCTGGCGAAACAAACCGAAACAATATCAAACATAAGTATACACTTTTAAATATCAATTCGGTAATTCTTCGAAATTTTATGCAACATAATATAATACATAACATGCAGTCGGAGGCATGAAAATGAATGATAAGTCAAATCATTCTCACTTTATGCGTTGTTTGAAAAAAAATGAATTCTTCACTATGTCCAATGGCGTCGCACAGCCGCCAAATTTGACTTTTTTTAACGTCACTATCTAAGAACACTTGGGCTGCTAAGACAAATCTAACGATACCTCAATTATGTAGATCCGTTCAGCGGTTCTGGAGATATGAGGTAATAAAGAATATTACATACATTCAAGATACGCGTGAAAAACATAACCCTTCTTTGCAGTCGGGTAAAAAGAACATTACTTAATGATTGTTGTTTGTAATGATGATTCTTTGTTTGTTTGTAATACTTAGTTAAACGTAAATAAGTAGCATATTTGTATGAAAAGAAATTTTCATTTACTTATATCTAAATAGCTACATTAACAGCTAATACGTAATTATTAAATTTTTGTCTTACAAAAGTACTCACTTATGTAAAATAATCAAACAACTTTGAATTTTTCAGAATATGACAAAAAAATGGCACTTTTACTACCGCTGTTACTCTTTTCATAATACGAACAATGCTCTAAAATGGCTTAAAATTTGACCATTTTTTTCACCATTGCTTTCGTTAGCGCCAGTAAACAATCACTTCAATATTATAACTTATTTCTTTGTAATAAAATGTAGAATTGTTGTAAATGTATGGTTAATGTTTGCCAAACATTTGGCATACGGGAGGTCCAACCATCAAAAGGTTGTCATATCTAGCATTATGGTGCACAAAGATGTTCATTGTTCAATGAACATTGCACATAATTGCATTACAAAGCCACAAAGTTATCTGTGCCGGTGGCCAAAACTAGAACTAATGAATACGCCTAGAATACGATGACAATTACCATCAATAGTTTCGATACTAGCGCCCCCATCATCGGAACAGATAAGTTTGCAGCACTGTACAATTGATAATAATTGTTACAAAAGTGGATTGACATTCTATATTTTTGTTAAAGCCATTGATCCATTGTTATTTTGTAAAGATTGTTGTTTCGCAAGGATAATAATTGGCTTAACTTATTCTATGGAATGTGGGCTTTTAGTTTTTGTGTTACAGGTGGTAAAATAAAAAGTCACTTTTAAGGTTAGCCCTATAATAAAAATAAAGTCTTGATTGCAGAAATAGATAAGACACGTATCTTTTGCTTATTCGCCTTGAAATGTTTTTTTTTATATTTAAAGCAAGTTTTTAAAGTCAGCTGTCACTGTCCAACTAAAGAAGAAAAAAAGAGACATCTCGAGACTTTATATGGAATTAATATGCATCTCAGAAAAGTAAGTAGGTATGACTTGTTGTTGAGTGATAGAGCCAACGAATATGTAGCCCATTTGAATAAACGTCTTCAAGACTTCCAAGTCCATTGGGTTTGTCCAAATGTGTTAGTATTTTGTACAGTCAGGAGCACGTTGAGCTTTACACATGCATTATTTTGGCTCTTATAACATAGAACTTAAGAATGGTACATAGTCCGATATGGAAAGGTCGACCTGCTCGTGTCTGTACATTATAAACGCTCAAGCTATAAGCTTCTTGTTCTCTATTTTGGTTGCGCGCGCTGTAATTGACAACTGAGATTTGAGGACAATTTATTTTTGAAAGAAAATGTCAACATTACGTCTCCATTGGATACATACTCGCTGGATAGAGCCTAGCTACTTTATGAAGTGGTAGCGGCTCGTAATTGGGCTGGCTCGACCGGTAGACCGGTACCTAAAGTACCGTCCTCTCATAGAATATAGATATGAAAGAGCGGTGACATGCCGCTGTGATCCATACGATGAGTGAGAGAACCGGAGCCGTCCTGCACTCTTCCGACATTATAAAACCCGTCCATATGTGAGTTGCACATTCTTAAATGTACCTAATGAGACATAAAAATTTGGCTGTCACTTAACTAGACTAAACTAATTTTGACAGGACCAAAGGTGTTGTTGTCCTTTTTTTGGTGTACAATTAGTGACAAGGATAGCAACACTTCTAGTCCTGTCAAAATTAGTTTAGTCTAGTTATATGTACAACAGAATTAGGACCAGTGGCAGACTAAATAAAGATGAGATATCTTAAGACATAATGTGGAATTATGTTTATGCTACAGTCTGTTAGGCCTATGAAATCTTTTGTATCAATCAGTACCTACTACCGTACTGACCTATAAAGTTATTATAAAACTAAAGTAGGTATATAAACTGCATTCCTATAATACCTAGTAGTTAAGAACACTTAGATGCAATTAAGTGTAGATTAAAAAATCGAGCCTGAGCTAACCCTCCTTGGCTACCTAGAAGTCTATGGCGAATAACATCGATTTTCAACATCTCGACAGCTATTAAAACTAAACACCACATTACTATAGTCATTTACATTTAAGTCATAGGCTGAAGCGTATATTTGATGGCATCAATGTGGTCACGGAATTAAACTAGATAATGGACAGGGGAAGCAAGCAAGTGAGCCAAAAACTGCCCGGCGTAGTAGCACAAGATCGCAGCGATCTGGCAACAAATGTCTACTAGAAAAATTTACATACAGCTAATGTCCGAAACGAATTTTTATAGTAAATGACACATTAAATTCTAGCTCCCTGTATACAGAAGAAAAAAGGAGATTGCTTTAGACTGTTGAATCAAAATTCGACGTTTCAGAAACAAATTTTCCAATCGTTGGAAAATAAGTATGATAATTTTTGCCCCGCCGTTTTAAAAAGCTACGTTCATGAATTTTGATCAAGTGTCAAATGTGATCTATTATTTTTAACCCTACTATGGTTGTAGGTACTTTCACAGCCAAAGAGTGGGTCACGGTGGCCCGTAATAATTCCCATGTGCTACTTGCTTTATAACACCTAAAGTCAATGATTTCGTAAAGTGTTTAGTTGTCGATTTATGGCATATTTGTGTACCTAATCTTGAAGAATCAACAGCGCGTTTAATCCATGCCTGTAGGAAGTGTTTCACCAACAGTTTCGAAACGTTTACAGGTCGTCTTTTCGCTACCTCTAGTGACTTATAACGCGGTTTCGGAGTGTCTGTATCGGGGCCGCGATCGGGCGTTGGCAAATGATGTTAATTTTCGAGTTTTACAGCGAAACAAAGCAATTGTTATCTTGTGAGGCATCGCTCACGAGCGCTGTACCGAGCACTATCTCTAGCGTAGCTCGGACTCGACTTAAGTTGTAGGTCTAATGAGTATTTCAACGTTGCGTTAAATATAGATAAAACATTGTGTTTTTTACGGTTCCCTTTGTCTGGCGTAATCTTGAGGCTCCGATTTTAATTCGGCAGCACACACTTGGCAGAATCACCTTTAAACGAATATTCTTAGGGCATAAACAATATTATTTGTCAGAATTTACAATGGCATTTTTGCTTAGCATAATTTCTTTTGGTAGAATGAAATTGCATGGACACGCCTACGTTTAAAACGAAACTGCGCCAAGACGGAGTGTGTGACAATATCCTTGGTTCCTTAAGTTTTAGAAATGGAAGTCCCGCGCAGTGTGGCTTCGATCTGTAATTTGAAAAATAACCCTGTTAATTTGATACAAATAGTAAATGATTATTTAATATTTGTAGAATTTATACAATTATTTTGTGTAGAATTTTAAGATAAGATAAGATAATACGTTTAATGCATAAAACATGGTAAGAAGAAGTTGTTACAATTTTTTTTTAAGTACACAATTTTTTTAGTTGCTATATTTAGAGCATGCAATTTTAGTGACAAAATTATTACATGAAACGGATGAGAGAAAAAAATAAAACAATAAAAGTAGTTACAATAATATGAAATAAAAAAAATAATTGGAAATTGAATATTAAATTATTCTGTTATATAATTCATGAATGTCGTAGAAATTATTATCGTGTTAAAATGTGGTTCATTCAAACTAGTCCAAGAATTGATTTTTAGAAAAGAGGTGATCCCAAAAAATTCCAGGCACTGGCGCAAAAATTTTGTATTCCAGATATTAGAGGATATTTATAAATTCTATTCTAAACTACCACTACCTATCTCTCTATCGGGTGGCTAATATTTTTTTTTGCTCGTAAAGGTTTGTTTGTAGGCGTTCATATTAAAATCTTCGGGGCAACCATGAAAGTGTCCATCCGTAACAACGAAACACGTAGTCCTGCAAATGTATAAGTCAATTTATTAGTTTTAGGTTCATTATAAATCTACAACAATACCAAATGCACAAAATGCAAAGAAATGGTCACCAATTACGAAACAAATAGAGAAGCTTATGGTGGAAAGAAACAAATTAAAACTTAAAAGTAATAAAACACGATCAGAAAAACATAAGTTAAGTGCTCTCTACAAGCTAATTAAGTCACTCTTAGAAAAAAGTAAAAAAGCATACCGATATAAAATAATAGAGGAAGAGTTAGAGAAAAGAGCTTCAATAAAAAGAGCGAAAAATAAACTTGACAAAACAAAGGCATGGATAACACAGTTGAATAAAAATAACTCCTTAAAAACTAATAGAAATGAAATAATTAGCATTGCATCTAAATTCTATAAAGAACTGTATGGGAATGACAATAGGAAAACCGAGGAACAGTATAGTGTAGAAGAAAATGAAATGGAAATTATTCCGCCTTTTCTGGAAAGTGAAATAACCAAAGTCATCCATCAATTGAAATCTATGAAGAGCCCGGGAGAGGATGGTATAACAAACGGAGTTCTAAAAGCTATTTCAGAACCCCTTACACCAGTACTTACTAGACTTTTCAACGATATTTTATATACAAAAACTACACCAGAGGCTTGGGATACCGCTGTTATCACCTTGCTGTATAAGAAGGGAGACCCGGCAGATATTGGAAACTACAGACCAATTAGCTTACAACAAACCATTTACAAAATATTCACCACAACACTTCTAAGAAGAATCTTCAAGGTACTAGACGGAAACCAGCCAAGAGAGCAGGCGGGCTTCAGACAAAGGTTTTCAACTATGGATCATATTTTCACACTTACTCAGATAATTGAAAGGTATACAGAGTATAGAAAAACATTATACATTGGATTTGTAGACTACTCGAAAGCCTTTGACTCTATACTACATGTACACCTATGGGCTGCACTAGAAGAGCAAGGAATTGACAGAAGGTACATTGCAATACTACGCGAAATATATAACAATAGTAAAGCTATTGTGAAATTAGAACGAAAAGGTGAGCCATTTCCAGTGCAAAAAGGAGTGAGACAAGGTGACCCAATATCTCCAAACCTGTTCACAGCTCTGTTGGAACATATTTTCAGAAAACTAGACTGGCAACATATGGGAATTAACATCAATGGTGAATACCTGAATAACTTGCGATTTGCGGATGACATAGTATTGTTGGCAGAAAATTACAAAGACCTCGAACACATGCTTACCACACTTGATGAAGAGAGTCAGAAGTGTGGCCTACAAATGAATGCAACTAAAACATTTGTCATGACGAATGGGGATAAACAACCCATAACCATTCAGTCAAAACACATAGACTATGTTAACGACTATATCTACCTAGGACAGAACATCTCATTTGTAGAACCAACATGTAGAGAAGTAGAACGTCGCATAAAGTCGGCATGGGGCAAATACTGGTCTCTTAAGGAAGTTTTTAAATCTAAAATTCCAATCAAGCTAAAAAAGAAAGCAATGGATACTATAGTGCTCCCAACACTGCTTTATGGATGTCAAAGTTGGGCTCTAACTAAGAAAATTGTTAAGAAAATACAGGTATTTCAGAGAGCGGCTGAACGGAGTATGCTGGGAATAAAGTTGAGCGATAGACAGAGGAATAGTGACATACGCAAGAAATCAAAATTGATTGATGCCGCAGAATTGTTGTGTAGGTTGAAATGGAGATGGGCGGGGCATATAGCTAGAACAACGGATGGAAGATGGAGTGAGAGAACTCTTCATTGGTACCCCAGAGGCAATGCTCGCCCCCGAGGACGACCTAGGCGACGATGGCACGATGACATTATGGACCTAGTTGGAGCCACATGGACACGCTTAGCTAAGGAAAGAGGAAAATGGAAAGAGTTGGAGGAGGCCTATGCCCTAAAATGGGCTGTCCCACACAATTAAATAATAATTAGTAGTGATTGAACAATTGTATGGATTTGGGAAATAAATGGCTTATAATAATAATAAAAGGTTCATTATAATTTATGTTTATAATAATATGTTTAGTTAGGTTTTAATGTGTATGTTATACGTTAATTTAATTTAATTTTGGAAATGAAAAAAAAAACATTTTTTTTTATTGCAGATACAATTAATTTACAAAGTTAGTAATACAGTAACATAAAGCTAATGTTAGTTTGTACCAAAGCCCAATAAGTAAAGGTCGACCTGCTCTTGACTGTACTTAAGAGAATTTAAAAATCAGTTTGTTCAGGAGTGCCCTGCCGATTTCACCGAATAAGGCAACCTGTCAATATAGTCCCCCATGGTACTTAAAAAAAGATTAATTCAATATTATATAAAATCCACCCAGTGTGCCACGTACTCGAACGAATGCTCAGAACACCGACACGACACGCACAGCAGTCGCGGCCGAATTACGATCCGCGATAAAATCGCAGCGACAAATCGCACGGCAACCTGCGCCCTCACACCTTGGCTATCGCGTTCTGAGATTTGCGAACGGGAATGCGATACGAATGTAAAGGAATGTCTTATTTTCCCGTGGGAATTACACAAAATAAACCTAATTTTGTAATAGGACAGGTCAGGTAGGTAATCAATATTAATTTTCTTCCTACTTCTTTTATTTTCTAAATAAAATTGTTAACCATTCCATAATCCTTCGTTCGAGAGTGGTAGAGCTTTGTGGTAGGCTCGACCGGCGCGGGACAGTATGATAAGTGTTCGTGTGATAAGTGAGAGACCCGGAAGCCTAATGCATTATCGCCAATCTTGCAAACAAGCATACGGCCCGCCTAATGGTAAGAATCACCGTAGCCTATAGACGACGCGTTGCCAACCCTCCATCCCCCCAAGTGGAGCTCTGGAGAGTTGGAGACCTTACTCACCGTAGGAACACAACATGGCCGAGATCAATGTATATGGCTACGATCTTTTGTAAGGTGGAGGTTCTTCCCCGTACGGGCTGCTCCGATTTGAGCGGATTATCCGCTGTGCCCCACCTCTCTTAAAAGTCTTGTAGTTGTGGATATCCCTTGGTAGGGGTGAAAGTGGTGATTGTTTACCATCAGGTGACCAGCTAGCTCCTTTGGCCCCTTTTCTCTTAAAAAAAAGAATAATACATACGAGGCAGTTCGGTAAAACACCCTTACTTAGATTTCATCGTCATATCACGGCGAACCGTTGCATCAGGCGGGCATGGTCATAGAATCCCATCGCGTGTCTATTCATCGTTAGTCCTGCAGCGTATCTTATGGCATATCTCTGTCCTATAGATATTACAGTTGATGATAGTATGAGCTTAGGAAAAGCATTACATTTTGTGTAAGAAAATATTGTGATAATACGTGTCGGTTTTGCAATCTCACTATCATTAAAGTGTTTCTCACAATGAATTAAAATATAACAAAAGTAATATCGATAATAAATCAAAAATTTCTATTCTTGAACCAAGTTTGATTGAGATAGAATTAGAATTTAGAATAGAATAGAATTTCTAGCTTGCCACATAAGTAGATAGTAGTGTAGTGCTGAAGATCCAGAAAAGGTGTACATCGGCTCGAGGATAGCAGGACCATCGTTAGGATGACTTTAGGTTGCAACATCCAAGATAGCGATTTTTTTTTGTTGAATAGCCCGAAAGACAATCACAAAAGGTTTAAAGTTTATGACTGCTCATTCATAAAATAAAACTTTGTTGAAAAAAACCCTACCTCTTATTATCTAGTGGACATACCCTCGAGGCCACCGTACATTCGTAATAAGAGCTATATGTATACCGATTTACGACTAACAAACTGAACTCTTAGAAACAAATTTTACTTCTAAAAATACAAATTTTAGGTTCATTTAATATTCAGCCTCGAATCGATCATTCGATCTAAATTCGTTTCTGCATGTCAAATAATTAAAAGAACTAACTAAAATACAACATTAGAGCTAATAAATAATTCCCGGTTAAAAACCCCAGGTGACGTTAAATGAAATAATGGTTCATTAGTAGTAAACTGTAAATCTAGTTTGTGCCATATATTTAATTCTAAGAGCAATTTATAAAAGGTTAGCATTAACAGTGCTCTTAAACTGTTCATTGTGTGACCGCGGACGAGGAGCGTCACGCGCAGCCTTTTGCAGGGTTATTCACTAAATTCTGGAACAACGAACTAAATGTTACATTATATCTAAGAGCGGTAGGGCACAGCGGATAATCCGGTCAAATCTGAGCAGCCCATCTGTTGAAGGACTCCACCTTACAGAAGATCGTAGCCAACTAACATTGGTCTTGGTCAAGTTGTGTTCTTACGGTGAGTAAGGTCTCCAGAGCTCCACTTTCTACAGGGCCGGCAACGCGCGAGTTCATAGAAGGTATACCATTTCGGAAACAAATTGACAACGGTATACCATTTCGGAAACAAAATGACAACTAGTAAAAGAAATAGCGAAATATGGCCGAGACCACCACCAAGACAGCTCCAAATATCACCCTGAATGCATTTTTATAAAATTAAAGTTTTAGGAATACAAAAGCCATATACCGATTCACGAATCACGAATAACATACCGATCTCTTAGAATACCGATCTTTTACAAATTTTAGGTTCTTTTATAATATTCAGCCTCGAATCGATCGTTCGTTCGTTCTATTCGTTTTTCTGGAGTACTTGAAGACTCAGTCTCTCTTTGGAGGACGTCTATGTCCAGCAGTTTTGTGGTTGAAATGCTGACGACGACTTTTAAACTACAGAAATCATTGTGTACATAGTCGAGAATAGACCTCGCGCCATATCCTCCACGATCGGCGCGCGGCAGATATCGCACGATTTACTGCTCTATTGGGCGATAGATTGGGACTGCCGTGCGACCGCGACACGGAGCGAACGCGCTTCTACAAATACTGAAAACCGTAGAGGCGACGTTAGTTAAATAACATTATTAAATATTTTTAAATTGGATAACACGACACATTTTTTTTTAAATTAAGTAGAGCGGGAGTACCCTTTTTTTTATCGTTGTTTCTGTAATATTATAAAAGATAAATTATTGCGTCTGATATCAATTATGGTTCCAAATTAATCGTTACTTATAAAATATATTTTTTACTTATAATATAATATACTTACATATACTTACATATACTTGGATATGATATGTCTGTATTTGTTTTATGTAAGAAATATAAAATATATTTTATCTTGATAGATAGATTTCGGTTGGGACCAACTCTAAAGAACATAGAGATCACAATTTTGACACCGCAAAGAAGAAGTCACGTTAGGAAATCACAATTTTGGTACCGCACACAGGAAACGAGTTACCGATCATTCTCACCTTTTCGCCCTGAATCCCGAATTAATTGCTTTTAATTTACTAAGTAATTTTATTTTGTAATGAAGTCTCCATCCATCCGAACAGGACTGTGAGCGATCCGCTTTCATCTGGAGCGGGCATCATGAGATGGGGCGCAAATTGAAAACCCTCGTGACTGCAGATCCGATGCTCGATACTGGACCATGCTATGATTAATTATACAATACTACGTATAGATCATTTAGGTGCAAGGTGAAATGCACTATAACAAAAACAAAATGTATTTGTCTGCAAGTAGCATCGAGTACGTAGACTCGATGGCAAGTAGAGATGATTTTTTTTGTTGACAATGTTGTGCAAGCTAGTGAAGCGCTAACGGGATACGCTTCACCAGCAACATTGGTTTTACGTGGGCGAGGTGTCAACCCGCCGCACAACCCCCGAAATGCTGGAGGACCACACCCGTCGTTGGTCAGCGAGTCCATCGGACTTAGCCGGTTAGTGTAGCTAGGCTGTACTACCGACCATTCTCCTATCCGCCACCTTGGGGACGCTCCCCTACGCTGTGAGGGCCAGCGCGGGGAGTAGAGATGATTTAATGCTCATCTGGTGTGACTTGGTTGAACGACTGTCATTCAACGGCAACTACAGATCTACCAACATCTTTATGATCGTGGCCGAAATTGGAACTACAACTCCCGTTCATATTGTATGTCACTTTTCGACAGTTCGCCTTTGGCAAAATGTATGAAAATATGCCACAGTAACGCCATACAAATGTTACTCACGTTCATATCATATACATGTTTTGTACTTAGGTACATATTTAATTCACTCTCTAACAAAAAGTTTTAAGTTTCTAAACTGGACAGGCCATCGAGACATTTGAAAAATTCACACTGTACGTTGCGTCTATATTTTTTAATCATCTCTCAACAGAAACCCATCCAGCGTCTGTCATCTCGTGCTGATGGAACCACCGAGGTGGAAACTGGCCACGAATTCGTTTAACCCTCCTACATTTCTCTGATCTACTTTCATGTTTATAATTTCATTAAACTGCTTGCTTGCTGCTTCCTACGCAGTGACAGGTTGACAGGTCCACTACAGACCAAACAAAGTTATTTCTATCGATATAAAGGATAGTAGACTCTATAATAAACTAGTAAAGATGTGATGAACAGAAAGTGCAGTGTTGTCTTAGAAAACACAGGAGGTTAAAAGTTAATCGCCCATCTTCTTAGAGATCAGATCACGAATGTAGGCTTAAGTTTGGGGCTGTAAAATAAGCGGGTCGCGAAGCTTATGAAGGAGTAACGTTGTAACAGTCAACTAATTAATTATTAAAACAAAGTTTTCCAAATATTGCATGAAGGGATTTACTCGTTTTTGTTTTAGACAAATCACCCAGATTGAGCTAGCCCCAAAGTTCGAAACTAGTGTTATGGGAAACTAACTCAACGAGGTATTATATTTTATAACAAATACATAAATAGATAAACATCCAAGACCCTGGCCGATCAGAAAAAGTTCGTTTTTCATCATGACCCGACCGGGATTCGAACCCGGACCTCCTGGGTGGCGGTCCGACGTGGTAACCATTACGCCACGGAGGTCGACAAAATTACGGACATACTTAGGTCTCCCCCATACGCTTCCAGTATGACCGGCATCCAGCGGTTTCCTGCGACTTTCCATAGATCGTCCTAAGATCACCTTGGCGTCCTACGCTGAACTTTTCGGTAGGTACGTGGTCGCCATTCTAGAACCTTCCTGTCCAAGCGGCCATCGATTCTGCGCGTATGACCGGCATCCAGCGGTTTCCTGCGACTTTCCATAGATCGTCCTTAGATCACCCTGTCGTCCTATGCTGAACTTTCCGGTAGGTACGTGGTCGCCATTCTAGAACCTTCCTGTCCAAGCGGCCATCGGTTCTGCGCGCTGTGTTATGCCCATTTTGCCACTCGTGCTTGCTAATCCGTTGAGCTATGTTGGTTACTTTCCGTGATCGGTTTTCTTTCGCTATTTCTTTTAAACCCTGTTTCTTTTGACTTGACCAATGTAGTAAACAATCTTAGCGTGTCTTTTTATTCAAATATCCATGTGTAAAATCGATAAATCGCCAGGATAATAAGAGTGTTGTGTTAAATGCCATTTCTAACTATATTATTATTATTTGGGTGTGAATGATAATTTTAATTGCCTATTTTCGTTAAAAAGACGTGCTAAGATTGTTTACTACATTGGACAAGTTAAGAAAAACAGGGTTTACATTAAATAGTATTTAGGTACTACAATGTTTAAGTAATTATCTAAATATTGTAGCATCACGACTTCATGGCCACACTTAAGACTATTTTGCATTTGAAATAGATTGCTAAGCATTAGAACGATGGACTCAGTTAATTATCATTATGCATACAAATAAGTTTTTTTTATAAAATTGGGTAGCAAATAAACACAGGAAAAAATAAGGTATTGTTTGATTTCTTTTACTAGGTTTATCAGAGCGTCGTTTTATCGTAGAATTGCAGAGTGAGAGAGAGTCGAGGCAGGACGAATTGTAGCTTGCAGCTATTTGATCTAAATTACTTATAGCAACTGCATATACCTAAATAAACGCGTTAAAAACTTTAAATTTTGCACATCTTCAGCGCCGCCGCCGCCGTGAGCATGCTTTTGTAATAGTTCGTCCGCGCACGTTGATGGCACTTAAATACGTGTGAGTAAACTCTAACAATTAACATAAAATTTCATGTCAGAGCAATTATAAATATGGTTATTCATGTTAAAAATATACACAAATTTTGTCGGATTCGTTACGTCTTGTTTAGGTTCATTGTAATAGATTCGATCTAAATTTTCTACTAGCGTGATAAATCTTTAAACATTTTATAAGTGGGCTTATGTTTTGTAGTACAACGATTACCTAGTTATCATTGATGACTGACAGAGCCTAGCTACTAGGTAGTTACTATGGGAAAAGTATTGCTCGTAAATGGGCTAGTTCGAACGAAGCAGTAGGTACCTACTGCTTCGTACCTACCAATCTCTCACAGAATATCGATAGCAGTGAATCGATTTGCTGTTGTGTTGCAAGATGAGTGAGCCGCTGTCTGCGTATAACATCCCTACTAGGTCCATGAAACTGCTTCTACAAAATTACTAAACTTAGATAAATTCCCGTTGCACTTAATTGAAAAATTCAATGATGATTTTTGATATACCTACTTACCTACCTCATTCTGACTCTGGCATGTTAGTGTTGCATGCTTTATCGCAATAAGTTGTTTGTCATCGATTCATGTTTATTTCATATCGATATTATACACTGGGCGTCAAAAATAAGTAGTACAGTTTTAAAATTGCAATTACTCTTAAACTATAGAAGTTAGAGTTTTGAAATAAAAGTCATTTTATAGCAAATTTAACAAAGTTTTCTAAAAATAATATTTTATTTAGCATTAGTAAAGTTTTACACTGAAAATTAAGAAAAAACTAAAAAGCTAACCATTTTGAAGTAACTATCAAGAACTTAATTTTTACGTTTTGGGCCTTGTTCCCTCTTTAGTAACTTGTGTTGCCGCCTCGGGCTCTGATGACATCTTGGAACCGGTTTGGCATGTTGAACACTAAGTTACGGAGGCGGTGTTGGGGAATATTCACCCATTCTTCTATCAGGGCCTGTTTTAGAGCCCTGAGGGTGGCGGGGGGTGGTCTGCGTCTTCTGACTAGCCTCCCAAGCTCATCCCAAGTGTGTTCAATAGGGTTAAGATCTGGGCTTCTTGATGGCCAAGCCATCAAGCTGATGCCAACCTCCTGAATGTACTCTTGTACGAGGTGAGCGGTGTGTGGCCGGGCGTTATTATGCATTAGAATCGCTCCATCACCCATATTTACTAAATATGGCCCTGCATACTCGATAAGGATCTCTAATGCATATCTTTCACCAGTCAGAGTGCCATTTTCTATGACCACTAGCTCTGTGCGACCCTCTGAAGAGATGCCAGCCCATACGTGTACAGAGCCCCCGCCGTATTGAACTCTTTCTGAGATGCAACCTTGAATGTATCGGTCACCAGGTCGCCTGTATACTCTCCGCGTTCCATCGGAAGTGAATAAAGAAAACCGAGACTCATCTGTAAACAAAACTCTTGTCCATTCTTCTTCGCCCCATTGTACGTGTTGACGCGCGTAGCGTAGTCTTACTACTCGATGCCCTGTCTCAAGTTTGGGGCCATTTGCTGGCCTGTACGACTTCAGGTTGGCTTCAGCAAGTCTTCTCCTCACTGTACTCTCACTGACGTAGTCTCTTCGGGTCTGAAGAAGCTGTTGCTGGACCTTAACTGCATTAAGGTGACGATTTCTTAACACAGTAGAGACAATTAAGCGGTCTTTCAGGTACTAGTGCACCTGGGTCTGCCATTACTTAGTCTCCTTAGATGGTTTCCAGTCTCTTAGTACCTTCGCTTTACTTGCTGCATCGTTCTTAGAGTTACACGCACCGTTCTTGCAGTATGACGCATACTGATGCCTACTTCGAGAAAAGTTATGATTCTTGCACATTCTTCTGGTGAAAGAGGCATGATTAGTGAAGTTTACTCGCTGAAGACACATTTGCTTTTGAATTGCAATTGATTTATCAGCAATAAAGAAAACAATAAAAAACAAAAGTACAAGCCAACAGTTTAAAAAAGACTGTTTTTGTTTATTAAGTTTTTTTTTCAGTCAATCTTAAAAAATGATATTATGCATAACGTTTTTTATTAAATGAAATGAAATTGTCTTTTAACTTTTTTTTATTTCAAAGGTCTAGCTTCTGTAGTTTAGGAGATATTGCAATTTTAAAACTGTACTACTTACTTTTGACGCCCAGTGTATTTTAAAATAGATGATTGTTTGGACTCTTTGTGCCAAATATAGTAAAATAGAATAAGTTGTATTCCAAATACACGTCTCCCTTGTCTCACTTGTACCATAAATAAATAAGAAGCCTGTAATGTCATGGTAAAGTCAATGCCTTATGCACGAGGTAATTGTTACGACCGAAATCGTCTAGGTAATTTTCACATCGGCTCCGACACATGCTTCCGGGGCCCGACAATCAAATTGCCCGACATTGTTTCAAGGCGAGGTCAACACACAGACAAACACATAATTACACTTAATTGCAAAATTGTAACGAAGTTTAGACGCTATAGAAGGACAGACGCGTTTTTTGGAGCGTTTTATAAATTAGAACATTCAAGAATAACCCCTAAGTATAGACTAAGCGGTTATTCTACCTATTATATTATTATATTATATTAAGGGATATATATCAGTTTATACGTACTGAAATAAAAATGAATTAAAAAAAAAAAAAAAATGTTTTTTACACTTTAGTACAGTCAACATATAAAAGGTAATAATATTAAATTGAAAACTTGTAATGAAGGTCCTGTAAATTATGTAAAAATTAATATGATAAAGAAAAAAATTGTACCTAATTACTAATTTATTGTTCTTAGTTTTCCATCAAAACACTTTCATTTGTTGACTGCACTTTCAAAGTTAGTTCTTGTGTCTCTAAAAAGTACTTTGACGGTGTTTGGGATAATCTTTTTTCCAACGTGGTGATAAGATATTTTCCAGGATAAAAAGTAGCCTATAACTCCAGACCTTAACCTACACCAAAAAAATCCTTTCGTTACTTTCGACGTGAAAGAGGGACAAACAAACACACTTTCGCGTAATACCTACCTACTAAGCAAAGATAATAGAAAAAAAAAACATTTTTACTTCAAAAACCAATTTGTTCGTTCATATAGGAACCTACTTATAATTTTCTTTTCATAAATACCACGCATGTGTACCTAATATTAAATGCACTGTCCCGATGTGGGCGGGGCGAACGCAATGCGTCAGGCGCTCACTGCACGACCGGCTCCGACCACACTACTTCATTTTCTCATGAGAAAAAAATAATAGGTACTTAAGTACTTAATCGTAATTCCAAGCCAAGCTGACTGCTTAAATTTTTATCTTAAATAATAAATATATAGGGTCAAATCACACATGTTGAGTTAGCCTCAAAGTAAGTTTGAGACGTGCCGGGCCCGCCAGGAGGTCCCGGCTTCAAATCCCGGTCGGGTCATGTTGACAAACAAACTTTTTCTGATGAGCCTGGGTCTTGGATGTTTAATATAAGTATTTGTCATAAAATATAGTATCGTTGAGTTAGTATCCCATAAGACTAGTCTCGAACTTACTTCAGGCACAGATATTATAATACTTAACAGTACTTTGGATTACTCAATCTGTGTGATTTGTCCCTAATAATTATTTATTCTGTAAAAAGCAAGTAGTGTGTATACTGGCGTGCGAACGACGCGTACAGTGCGTTATTGTGCGAATTAAAAAGGCGGCAATCTGCATCTGCAGCTTGCGGGCAGGTCACGACGCCGCTTGTGCGAGGTTAATGACGCACACCCCATGCATCTACACTACACGTATTGCACCCAGAACACTTTATGCCATTCTGCTGTATATATTTCAGTTATTTTGACCCTGGCTTTTCTATACTAATATTATAAAGAGGAAATATTTGTATTTTGGTTTGTGACGAAAAGTCCCACACGGCGAACGGAATCATTTTCGCCGTGCGGGACATAATGCTGAGTCCTGAGTGCCACCATTTTGGTGCTATTTTAGAATAAGATTTTTTGTTTAGTTTTAAGTCAATGTAAAATTTTATAAAAATATAATATGTTTCACCTCACAAGCTCGGAAAGAATCTGTGTTTGTCATTCGAAATCTGAGCGCAAAAGTGCATTTTATGCCCTAGCGTGGAAAGAATTTTTAAAATTCGAACCTTTCTATTCTATAATTTTTTATACCGCCGTCCTTTGAAAATGCATTAGTACTTATTTCATGCCAGTGCGCCAACCTTATTTTTAGAATAATCGAACTGGCCAGCACGACACCGCATGAAAAAAAAACCACTTATTTAATATATTATTTGCATTTTTCTTGCACCTAGCATTTTCCTCGCTGTAGTGAGGTGAAAAGTTGTGTGTTTCGCTCGGCAGCAAAGTTATTCTGCGTCTCGTACCTTTGAAACCCTCGCTCAGGATTCTATATTTTTAATCCTAGAATCCTTCGCTAGCTGAGGTTTCAATATAAGTACTCGTGCCAAAAAACAACTTAGCAGCCTTGCTCAACAAATAACTATTCTTTCTTTCTTTTTAATAATTTCAAAAACTACTAATTGATTTGAAAAATTACTTTACTGTTGGGAAGCTACCATCCGCAAGAGAGCCGGGCAGACCCGCAGTTACGCATTTACCTCGGATGTGGAATGAGCTGCCAGTCTGTTTCCTTCGGTTCGGACCATAGATTTAGTAATATACTAGCGTACGTACCTATAGATCGGCTTTGGTTTGATTAAGGCGAGACCAAAAACAAAATACACTAGTGTGCGTGTCGTGTACATGTGTGCAAGCAAGATACCTATATAATTTTGTGGATTTTTCTTTTAGTTAGAGTTACATCCAGGCACTGCATAGGTAACCATATTAAATCACGTCTAATTATCACCAAAACTACACTTCAAATCCATAAATTTTGTAAAAATAAGTGGATTTTGTTTTTAACACGACTGACGTCAGGCCGATACAGTCCGATAGCGTGTATAGGAAAATAGTCTCGCCTATCTATCTCGCTTTAACCAACGTGTATGCTATGATCTATCCCTTTTGCATTGCCAATCTTACGCTAGTATATTATAATAAATCTATGCTTCGGACTCGGTCATGGTATTATTTAAGAGGTCTCGTCAGAAGTGGGCAACGCATTGGTAGCGCCCCTGGTGTTGCTGATGTCCATAGGCGGCGGTGACCACTTTCCATCAGGCCCGCTTTGCCTGTTTGTCTGTCGTATAACATTTAAAAAAAACAAACAAAAAAGTGAAATATAAATTTTATTCTGTAACTTTACAATTCTTCTTATGCCTTAATATTTCTACAGGCGTCATATAAAGCGTTTCATTACAAATTTCGCACTTATATTCTTTACAATTAGGCTTATTTTCCCTTATAGGTTTAGATACTTCTATCTTCTCTTCCGTTCTAGAAGAACATGTGAATTGTTTATGTTGTATCCTTTCTAAAGGTGATAGGCATAATGGCATTTCGCAATCTGGACAATTCCACGTAAGATTATATGTTTGTTGGTATATTTTGTAACTCCATTCTGATTCTGCCACACTGTAATAGAAAAAAAAAATGTATACCACAAAGTTGGCAAACAAGCATACGGCCCGCCTGATGGTAAGCATCACCGTAGCCTATAGACGCCTTCGTGTTATAAAAAAAATACAATATAACCACAGACTTACCAATTATAAACAACATTATCAGTAATATAAACACCTCCCTTTTTCTCATGTGGACGGCAAATGAATCCATCTTCGAAGGGATTAGGGTTTATTTCAGGGTGTTCGTCAGGTCCCTGATATATGACCTTTAGGTCACCTGGCAATAACCTTTTTATTGTGTAATACACTTGACTATTCATATATGAGCTTATATCGCAGGATAATTCGTGTTGGAGCTCGTCGTATGGTAGTTTTTTCTGTTTTTGAAGTTCACCCTCTACCGATTTGTTTGGGTTCGCATCTGAAAAGAGAAAAAAAAATTTGTTGCAGCTACACTAGTCTATAAGATATCCATGTATATGGAGTATTGCTGTTGTGTATTGCAAAGAAAGCATATTCTATCAGTCTAAAACAGAAAATAATACATATATCACAGTTTAAGGTAGGGCACAGCGGATAATCCGCTCAAATCGGAGCAGCCCGTCTGGGGAAGGACCTCCACCTTACAGAAGATCGTAACCAAATAGCACTGGTCTCGGCCATGTTGTGTTGTTACGGTGAGCAAGGTCTCCAGAGCTCCACTTGGGGGGGCTGGGAGGGTTGGAAACGCGTGAGTGATAACCCGGTGTTGCAAGCGTCTTTAGGCTACGGTGACGGCTTACCATCAGGCCGGCCGTATGCTTGGTTGCCACCTTTGTGGTATTAAAAAACATACTAAATTGACAGTTATTGTGAGATCATGACTTTCTGAAACTTATTTATTGTATATCGTTAAACCATTTAATATCTAAATAAGTATAGTATCTTACCAGCAAGTCTTCTATTTATAAGTGCATCCCATCTCTGTCGCAGTTTCACTGCTTTTAGTAATAAATTCAATCCAGTATCAGCATAGGGAAACTCCAACAACAGCCACGAATCACATATTATTCTGAAATTAAAAAGTAAAAAACATGTCATAAAAGTAAAATTAATAACAAAGTAAAAAAATATTTATGGCCAGTGCCTAATTAATTCAAATGCTATAAATTATCTGGCCACTAAGAAAGTTTTATTTTATATTAAAAAAATATTTACATTTTTATTTTTTTATTTCTGTAGATACTGGCCGGATATAATATTCTTTAAACATTTTAATTTATGAAGAAAGTTTGTCTTATAAAAAATAAAAACAATAGTTATTTTTAGTTTATTTCTAAATACTGGCTAGTTGTTATTTAAACTCTGATTTATTTTATAAAAAAGAAAATATGAATTCAAATTTAAATGTACCCAAACGTACCTTGTGAATCCGATATTAGTATCAATAGAATGGGCTAAAAGTAGCAATGTTTGAGCGGCTGGCATTCGCATTGAATTCACTATGTAAGGCTTTGTCGTTTCGAGGAGTGACCTGAAGAAAAAAATAGTTAAAAGATGCAAATATTTTTAAACCTAAATATTATTCTACGCACGGATTTTAAAAGGATCTTTTTTTTAAATATATTATAGCTGATGTTACACGGGGATAGTGTACCTTCACGATAGGGTTTAGTAGTTTCGGAGCCTATTCAATGCAAAATAAATAATCAAATCTTTCCTCTTAATAATATTAGGATAGATAAAGAAAATAGAACTAAATGAAGATGCCTAAAGTGCCACAATCTTATCTGTGCAGATGGCGGGGGCGCTAGATCTAGGATCGAAGCCATTGAAGGTATAATGTGTTTTTCTTAACTTGACCAATGTAGTAAACAATCTTAGCGTGTCTTTTTATTCAGTTATCCATGTGTAAAATCGATAAATCGCCAGAATAATAAGAGTATTGTATTAAATGCAATTTCTATATTATTATTATTTGGGTGTAAATGATAATTTTAATTGTCTATTTCTGTTAAAAAGACGTGCTAAGATTGTTTACTACATTGGTCAAGTTAAGAAAAACAGGGTTTAATTGTCAAGGTATTCAAGGCGCATTCCTTAGTTCTAGTTTTGGCCACCGACACATATAAGTTTGTCACACTGTACTTACAAATAACACAATATCTGATGATTCGATGACAACGGCAATTTGCTTTCGAATTCGCCAACCGTGTCTGTCTGTATGTCTGCTTCTGTGAGCTGCAGTATCTTTGGCTGCTTCCCGAAGCACGATGTAGGGTGCAGAAATACAAATGGCTTACTATACGTGTGAAATAGTTGTTCAAATATAGACTGAAATTGAAAAAAAAAATATATATATATTAATACAGGCTCATTAAATTATATTTTTATGTTTATTTGTTACCTGCGTTTATTTATTGCCATACGTTTTTAATTTTATGCACAGCAACACCATCTATCAAGCGCCATTGACTATTAGACTTTTGACCAAATCCTACAGGAATCGCGTACTTTTCGAGATAAAAGTACCCTATATGTAATCCAAGATATCTACATACCAAATATCATAAAAATTGGCCCCGTCCAGTATACCTAGTGGCATGAGCTGTATGGAGTGGATGTTTTTAAGCGACATCTCGCGGCATATTATTATACTGATCCGTCAGCTTGATTGAAGACAGTGTTAGTTTCACGCTTTGCCGCGAGATGGCGCTTTGTTGTAGTTTTATCGACTCACGCCCGTGCGTCGATAAAGCTGCCGCATACTTTTTCCCCCTTTGGAAGACTTCGATGGACGATGGACGCTATTTTTTGTACTGGTTTATTCAAGATTAAACCTTTCCATCAAGAAGTTATTATTTGCGCCCACGACGGATATAAATTAAAAACTTTGTAACGTTATATGTGCGGTGGACATACCTTGCAGTGATTGAGTGGGTCGGCAACGGCGACTTGTGGATACAGAGCTCGACATAAAACTATCTGAAATACATAATATTTTTAAGAAACTTTTGCACCATTTTTTACATTATCTTTGACTGAAAAAATGATGTTAGATATATAAAAAATGTACATAGGTTATAATGTGTCAAAAGTCGTCAATTCCCAAATTGATCCAATCTATTTGCCAAAACTTTGATAAAATCGTTCAACTTTTTGTATATACGAATATAACATTGTGAACGTCAAATAAATTTACATGAATCGGACAGTCCACCTACATTTTAAGACCTAATGAACTGTACAAAATACCTTTAACATAATGAGATCTCGCCCACTAGAAGCGCTGGCACCAGATATCAACGCTCTGATCCTTCCGGCATCGTTCGTCATTCTGAATTCAATATCCCTTATATCCATGGACTCATCTTCGTTATGTTTCTCGTCAACTATCTCCCACGAATCTACTTTAAGTTTTTTCTTACGTTTAGACTCTTCTGCTGCCTTTTGTTTGTATTTCCTGAGTAGCAAAACAGAAATAAATTTAGGGCTAATTTCACCACTACCAAATAGCTTATTCGTAGAGTAAAAATAGTTTTTTTGTCAAAAAAGTTCTAGTATGGGTTTCACGTTTTTTAATTGGCAAATACCCTGTCAGAGATTGCTTAAATCGAGCGAATTTTATTGTTTAGAATCATAGCGTATTTTTAAATCTATTAAACGCGCTGATCTCAGGAACTACTGGTACGATTTGAAAAAATATTTTAGTGTTGGATAGCATTTTTATCGTGGAAAGTTTATACATCATCCATCATGCTACAGCTAGGAGTAAATAAATAAAAAAGAAATCCAGAAACAGGTAAGGCAGACGAAAGTATGTACTACGGGCATGAACTACGGGTCACTTTGTTACATAATGAAATTAATATAAATTATTTTTATGTAGCATTACTAACCTTCTCATATCCTTCAATTGTTTCAGCTGGCCGTGTCGAAGCGCCCTTTCTGAAGACGACTGCGCTTCTGGTTCAATGTTTTCCATCAAGTTGTTATCCTGTAAAAAATTTGTTTATGACTTCTCTATAATATTATAACATGTTACCACAACAAGGTATAACGAAACGAATTATTGTGCCTAATATATGTAGTAGAACTGAATTATACATCACTAGCTGATTATGCCAGCGGTTGTACCTGTGTACCAAATTTCAAGCAAATCTGTCTAGCCGTTTTTGTGAAAGAGCAGCAAAAATCCATACATACGTATGAAAAATGTTAAGCATTTTGGGTACCCAGCCCATTAAATTTTTGTTGTCAGTTTTAATTTACTTGTATTGTTGGTTTAAAAATTATTAGTTTAATCATTGTAATTTTACTAAAACAAGTATTTACATATATACTTGAAATAAATTTGGAAGTTTCACATACTTGCAATAAACTCCGTAACTGTGCAGCCAGTTTAGTCAGCTCATATAACCGTTGTTCTTCAATACCGCGTCGTCTGCACCAAGCGCGGCCGCCGTGTCCCTCGGATTTGACCGTGAGCCACGCACAATACAACGACAGTAGTGTTATTGGATCGCCATGATCTGATTCTTCTGGTTTTCTTGCATTCTGAATAGAATATTACAAATACAAATAACTTTATATGAATTAAGAATATAAAGCAGAACAATACATTTCCAGTAAAACACTAGGCTGGGCCTGTATTGTGGGAGTTACCAGTTCACATTGCACATTTACGCACTGCAGCGCCATCTACTTAATAAAGCACCACTTTTGACCAAATCCTACGGAATTCGCGTACTTCTCGGGATAAAAAGTACCCTGTGTTAATCAGCTACCTACATACCAAATATCATAAAAATTGGCCTAACCATTTGTGCGTGATTAAGTAACAAACAGAATATTAGTGGGGTAACAGATTTCACCTGACAGGCGTCCGCCATTCTGTCCTAACAGACTGTAGATAAATTATTGTTTAACTGTCTTTTAGAAACCAAAAGACAGATTCATTTCGCTTACAATTAATTTAATTCTACTGCTAAGGCTCATAACGTAATGTTAAGTACCTTTATGGCTAGTGAATCGGTGATACTAAAACCCGAATTTCGGATTCCTTCCTTTGCATTTATGTATGTGAAAGTGTTACTTTAAAAGAGAATTCATTAGACACATTTATATTAGTATAGACAACTTACTTCACATTCAAAGTCCCTGTGAGCTCTAGTCGTGAATATCGACCTAATACCAAGAGCTGCAGTTAATGCCAAAGCTGAATCTCGTTTATGAGGGGGCAAAGTAGCGCTGCCTATAGCCAATGCTTTAGCCAGACACACTTCTACTGGTAAATTTGCTAACGCTTGTCCCAGTGATGTTAATTTCTCATTTGAAGTCAAGGCACCCTGAAAAGAAGGGCATTAAATTGATTAATAGATAATTATAATAATTAAATAGATAATAGTCACAACGCATTTAATTAGAGAGATAGATATGTTTTATTTGAAATAAACATGCAATAAAAGTAATATAATTAAAAAATTAAATTCAAAAGAATCAGTTTTAAACTAGATACATTACAAACACTTTCATCAAATTGTAACAAAACATTACAATGCAATCTATATATATAAAAAAGGAGAAGCTGACTGACTGAATGGCTGACTGACTGACTGATTGACTGACTGACTGACTGACTGACTGACTATCAACGCAGGGCCTAAACTATACCAGCGTTTTTCCACTACTCCGGCATCCGGTTTTATGTCTAAAGTATGAATTTCTACATCGGACCGGCAATTACCGGACCGATAAAAATCGGATGCCGGAGTAGTGGAAAAACGCCCTAAGCATTAGAAACTTGTTTTGCACAGGGGTTCCTTTTATTACGTAGGGGAGCACTAAGAAAGGATTTTTCAAAATTCCCACGGGAAAGCGAGATATACGCAAACGAAGTTGCGCGGTTTTCACTAGTTTATTAGTATAAGCAAATACTATATAAGACTAATACCCACAGCTTCGGAAGAATTCGGGCAAGACGCGACACTAGCGCCCCTACGGCATGAGGGCGGCATGAGGCGAACGATTTCAAAACTTTTGTATGCAAAATGTTATAGCGCCCCTAGCGGCATGAGGTGAACGGAGGTTGCCAAGTCATTGTATGAGAAACGTCAAGAGCTGTGGGTATTAGTCTTCTATAGTATTTGGTATAAGGTTACAAATACTTACATGTTGTTTAAGCTCCAACAAAGCATTCTCAATAGCCTCATCGGGTGGACTATCGATAAACGGAAATCTTCTTACGTCACTAACGCCCAAAGAACTCATTAACAATAGAAGCGACGCGAGCGGAACACGTGACACTTCTGGCGTACTAAACGACTCCATATCCGTGTACTGTTGCTCGGAATATATACGGTAACAAACGCCGGGACCTAGACAATAAGAATTCTATTAATTCATGGGCATTGCCAGGTTTTTGATTCAAGGGTAATGAAGCCTGATCAACACAATACTTTTCGATTCTGGATGATGTGTAAGATGGTTGAATCTAGCAATTTTAGTTTCACCAACTTGATTAAATATTATGGCCAACCCAAACTAGTTTCTTATATTTTTTTTTTATGCAGTAAACAAACGGTACATGTAAAACTAAATAAACAAAATTATGTAATAAAAGTGAAAGTCAAGACGTTTATTCAGAGACTAGGCTCTCACAAGCACTTTAATTAAAATGTATAGATAAACTAAATAAATAAATATATAGGGACAATTGGAAAATTCATACAGATTGAGCTAGCCCCAAAGTAAGTTCGAAACTTGTGTTATGGGATACTAACTCAACGATATTATATTTTATAACAAATACATATTATATATAATAACATCCAAGACCCGAGGCCAATCAGAAAAAGTTAGTTTTTCATCATGACCCGACCGGGGATCGAACCCGGGACCTCCTGGGTGGCGGTCTGGCGTGGTAACCATTACGCCACGGAGGTCGTCAAACTATTACTTAATTATGTTCATACCTTCAGTTTCAGTACTTATTGACCTGCAAGCTTGCTAAAAAAATAGTTACACAGTTGCTTCACCCGCTCTTCAAATTGACACTTGTCTACTTTTTCTAATTCCATAGTTGAGAAATATGTATTTGACTCTGACACAATTTTACTATGGAATTTCGCAGTTTTATGCTACTAGCTTTTCCCCGCAGCTTCGCTCGCGTTACTTTTATGACATAGATGTCGTTTGATAACAAAACAACCCATAGCGCAACTTGTGGCGCCATCTGTTGGCCGATATAGCGCCCACTATAGTAGAAAAATTATTTTCCCATTGGAACGACATACTTTCATGCTGGGCTCTGTACCCCTAACAATATGTATGCAAATTTTCATAATGATCGGCTGCTTAGTCAAGCCGTGAAGGAATAACAAACAAACAAACTCACTTTCTCATTTATAATATTAGTAAGGATGTATGACACTTCTGTGCTTTTTGTCAATCCTATTTATATTTGAAACTAGCGAAACCCGCGCAACTTCGTTTGCGTGTATTCCGCTTTCCCGTGGGAATTTTTATTTTTTCTCGCCCTAAGAACCATCCTCGTATTTCAAGGAATATTCTAAAAAAAGAATTAGCGAAATCGGTGCAGCCGTTCTTGAGATTTGCGCTTAGCAACACATTTGGCGATTCTTTTTATATTATAGACTAGCGAAACCCGCGCAACTTCGTTTGCGTGTATCCCGCTTTCCCGTGGGAATTTTGGAATGTATGATACTTTAAAACCTTCCCCTTGAATCACTCTATCAATTAAAAAAAACCGCATCAAAATCCGTTGCGTAGTTTTAAAGATTTAAGCATACAAAGGGACATAGGGACATAGGGACAGAGAAAGCGACTTTGTTTAATACTATGTAGTGATGTATCAATTTACCTGTACGTCCGGCACGTCCCTTCCTCTGATCGGCGCTCGCTTTAGATATCCAAAACTCTTTTAACCTTTGCATCTTTGTCGTCGAATCGTAGCTCATTTCTTTAACCTTCCCTGAATCCACGACGAACCTAATACCATCAATAGTTACTGAAGTTTCAGCAATATTTGTCGATACTATACATTTCCGAACGCCCTCTGGTGGATAGTCAAATACCTGAAATCAAATTAAATGAATAGTCAGTTGAATTCCTGATAACATTACAAATTTTTTTACTATTGTATAATATTGTATTTCGTTATTTCAATGTATACTTTGTCTCAAGGGTCGTACGTATCCCGTAATACAAAGTAAACATTTTTGTGTATGAATATTGTATTTTGTTTTGATCTGGACGTTTTCTATGTATAAGTATTCAATTCAAATTCAAAATATTTTTATTCAAATAGGCCTAATATAAGCTATTTTTATTCAAATAGGCCTAATATAAGCTCTTTCGAATCGTCACAATTTTTTCCTACCACCTGGGGCCCGATTCTACTAAACAAATGCACCAATGGACTCTCAATGGTGTCTCAATAGATTGTCGATAGTGTATCTGTGGAATAATTTTTAACATTTGATGGACTTAAGCAATAAGTTAAACATTATGTTATTGTTGAAGTCCATAACAAATGTCAAAAACTATTCCACTGATATACTATCGGCATTCTATTGAGACACGATTGAGACACCATTGAGAGTCCATTGGTACATTTGTTTAGTAGAATCGAGCCCCAGTTCAGACGGCAGATTTGTGCTAAGAAGAAACTGGCAAGAAACTTAGCACTTCCTCTTTTGACATGGTATTAATAAGATACAAATTACAATGACAGAAAATATAAAATATCTGCAATTTCTGATGACGAAAAAAAAATTATACAAATAATTGATATTTAACAGTAGTTCATAGCATAAGCCTTGCTTAGGTTGGCGTTCTGTGATCCAAGAATATTTATATATTTTCGAGCATATTTATTTATTTTTTAATTACCTGGCATTTTATCATAGCGGTAAATGATTATTGGCTATAACTGATTTCTGATTTGTAATTATTTTCAATTTTATTAAGTATCTAACCTTGTCTTGTTCCGCCAAAGATAAACCGCTGTGTAAAGGTAAAACAATCCAGTTTTTCGATTTCTCAGCATACTGTTGAGCCGCGTCACATATTGCCGTGATCTCTTGAACTCCTGACATGAATATTAAGAGATCTCCTCTTTCGTCTCCTGTAAAATATGTTTTTGTGACGACCTCCGTGGCGTAATGATCCCGGGTTCGAATCCCGGTCGGGTCATGATGAAAAACGAACTTTTTCTGATTGGCTTCGGGTCTTGGATGTTTATCTATATATGTATTTGTTATAAAGTATAATATCGTTGAGTTAGTATCCCATAACACAAGTTTCGAACTTACTTTGGGGCTAGCTCAATCTGTATGAATTGTCCCTATATATTTATTTATTTATTTATTTATTTATTTATACAGTCAACAAATGAATTAAGTAACCAGGACCAGAAATATAATTCAAGTTTTCTAAATATATTAGGTTTACAAAAATATGGTTTTGTCCGGATATGTGTAAACTCTCTCGAGAAGAGAGGTAGGGCTCAGCGGATAATCCGCACATATCGGAGCAGCCCGTCTGGGGAAGGACCTCCACCTTACAGAAGATCGTAGCCAAATAGCATTGGTCTCGGCCATGTTGTGTTCCTACGGTGAGTAAGGTCTCCATCCAGAACTCCGCAAAGCACGAGTGATACCCCCGGTATTGCAAGCGTCTATAGGCTACGGTGACGGCTTACCAACAGGCCGACCGTATACAGTATACTTGTTTGTCACCTTTGTGGTAAAAAAAAAATGTTGCACCTTTTTATTATAGAGAAGAAACCAGAACATATTTACCGGCCGGCGGCGCTGCTTATATAATGCATCTGGTATTTTTATTTTTTGTTTTGGTCCGGATAATACAAATTTAACCATAAAAATCCAATCTTACCAACTTTAAATAAATCTCAAATTGCATTTAAATGCAACTGTGAACTGATAACAAAAATATTTAATTTATATTTTGTTCATGGAAATCACGGTTATTGACAGGCACATTGAAAACATAGTATCAAATCTTATCGCTAGATGGCGTTGTCGCGTGGAATCCGTTTTCTGAATCGCGCTTTCAAAACGTTTTTAGTTTTGGTCAAATAGCATCAGTGAACTTTCGTAGATAATCTCTGGTTTCCCTTCATAACGCATAAATCTTTCGCCTTTTACTAAAGATTTCCGTGGAGGGGAACACTCAAATGAGTCTTATATATTTTTGATAGCTCTACTTTGGTAGAGTTTAATTAATTTGGTAAAAGTCGTAGATTAGATGCAAAAGCCCCGGCACGGGCCGGCACGTACACTATACATACATCACGTAGTGTATAGTATATGCGCCGGGGCGCGAACTTACAAAGGCTATACTATTTGAGTCACGAGTCAAGACTAATAGATGAGCTTTTGTGTATCTATCTCAGTAAAAAAAAATACTCAAATAGTTTAGCTTTTTGTTTTGATATTTTAAAATAAAATGCACTTTTCTGGATAAACGTATCCTATGTGTTAATCCAAGCCCAAGGTATCAGCTACCTATATACTAAATATCATAAAAATGACCCAGCCATTTGAGTGTGAAGAAGTAACGAATATACATACAAACTTTCGCCTTTATAATAATAGTAGGAAGTAGGATATTTAGACAAATTATACTGACTGGGATATTTGCTGTCGATTAACTGCATGATTTGAACGTATGGCTGAGGGTCAAGTCTGTCATTTCTCGTTGGTTTCTCTTCAATAAATATTGGTTTGTAATGTAGATCTATTGAATATAGTCGACCTGGAACCTTAAAGAAAAAAATGTGTGACAGTTATCAAGTACGTAGGTTACAGTACCCTATGGTTACAGTATAAGAAACATAAAACAGTATTTTATTGAGACACTAGACTACTACAGAATTTACACATTTTTATTTTCAGTTCAGAACGTGAGTTCGTATCCTACCTGGGTCGGGGAGGCGAAATTTTTCTTTTAATATTTACAACATATTTATGTCGCTGACTGTACGTACATACCTGGATAACAACAGCTGATTCCGCAGAGAAGTAATCTTCGAATAATTTTATATTTATTGTAGCAGACATGAGCACCAGTTTTATATCATTACGGCTATGAATTAGGCACTTCAATACACCAAGTAAGAAGTCACCCATTAAATGTCTCTCGTGAATTTCGTCTAGTATGATGACGTCATAGTTAGGCAGGTTCTCGGAGGACATCTGAAAACATTAATATTTCATGTGTTATTTTATATCTGTTTGTTCATATTAGCTAGTTTGAAGAGCATAACAAATATTTGATGGCATTTAATAGTGTTTTAAGTTATTTGAATATTATATAATATATATTAAAATAATGTCTAAGAATTTTCAATTCAATTCAATCGTTTATTAGCAATTGAATTCGCTCACTCTTTCCAGGTAAAATTGCAAAATTTCAAAAAACATCATAAAATTGTATCTTATTTCAATAAACTAAAACCCTTTTATAATGCAATCTTACTATTCTCACCAAGCTGGGGCTTTTCTTTTGAAAAATCTGGTCATTTGCCATTGGATCGTTCCATTGATAGTTTAAAGTTTCCAGAATACGAATTACCATTCACCAGTAATTTTAAATTGAAATTATACAGTATTGAAGAGTAACTTTTAAACTTTCGCGTTGCAACCTGGTCGAAACGTCAGGCAATATCAAGGTATGATCGCGTTAATTCCCGGTATATTATTAATTTATTGAAGAGTAAGTGTGTAAGCTAGCTGGTCTATGATGAGGAACAGACACTAAGTTATCTGTATCCTTTTTTTTTGTTTTAAGTCAGGAAAATGCATTACTCCATGCCCCGCCGTTTGGGAAGTCGCGGAGGTATGTCGGGCTTCCGTTTTAGACCACTTGGTGTATACCGATTAAAAACCTGACTGACTGCCACTAATGCCACTTTATCCGCCTAGATCCGCCGCCGGTGGTCGTCTGAAGACCCCCTGGTTGGGCTGTACCTATGTACCCACACATAATACTTGTCTCACCTGTCTTAACAACAGTGCCTCAGTAATGAAACATATCTTGGTGTTAGATGTACGGCTCTTCTCAAACCTGATTTGATAACCAATTTTACTGTCAAATTGAGTCAGCGTTTCATATGCCACACGTTTTGATAATGACACACATGCTATTCTTCTCGGCTGAGTGCAGGCTGGAAAAATAACATTTAAGAATAAAATATAATATAATTCATTCTTTTTTAAAATAAATTACTTAAATAAACATTGTTTAATCTAGAACTATAAACAAAGAAGTTGATATTTTATTTAATACAGATAAAAGTACAGTCCTCTCTCTCCTCCCCTCTCCTCTCCAGAACATTACAAACAAGTAAGTTAACTAAATCCAAACAAAAATAAAAACAAACTCCCCATGAAAACTTCCACTCCTCTTTATAGGGAGAATTCTGGGCTAATTAAAAGCTATCCTATGTTCAACTATCCCCATACCAAATTTCATCACAAGTGGTCATTTTAACATGATGTGAAAACAGACAGAGTTACTTTCGCATTTACATTAGTAATGATTTAGTGGAAAATTACCTATATTTTGAAATCCAGCTTCATGCAAGTACTGAGGCACTTGCGTTGACTTGCCACAGCCTGTGTCACCAGCAACCACAACCACTCTCTCATTCTGCACAGCAGTTACAATTTCATTTCTGAAACATCATTTCAGATATTTAATATTGTGTATAATGTGTGCTCTGCTCAACAGCTGGATTGTGCATCTGAAGGCGAAGTTGGTACACAAACATTCTTGTTTTTGCTGCTGTGCTTTGTCTTGTCAGCACTGTTCCGCAGTACAATAGGCTTGTTGCCGTAGAAAATGTAATTAGTCCGTCTTTTAGATTATTCAAAAATAAGGGACACTCATTTTTTCATTTGTAAATTAGACCAAAAATGACAAAGACATGCCTATTAAAGTTACGTGTGACGTCACGCCGCCGTGTGGCATTTCTTCGCGCGGGGTGACGTCAAAGGCCCCCACTCCTAAATTTTTATGCCTTGTATCTTTATTATTTCTTTAATCAAAAAATAATAATATACGTGTCCAATACTTTTTATAATCTAAAATAAAATAAAATCATTTATTTTGCAAGTAGATTTACAGGAAATACTTTCGCACGTCAAAAATTTTTTTTTCCTACCAGCCCTTCGACGTGAATGGCCTGTTGAGAAGAAGTGCCGCAAGAAACTCAACAGCCTTTTATGAAAGCCAATATACTTAATTATTTAAAAGTAGTTTGAAGTTTTTTATACATAGGAAAATAAGTATTGTTTGGTACAGAGGAGCTAAGAAATTACTATGACCACAAATTTCTATCTTTAAAATAACCTTCTAAATAACCTTTTTTCATCAAGCAACTTTTCAACTAATTAATAATAGTCAACTTTAATTTTTATGCTTATACCTATAAAACTATTACCAGTCTTGTGAAGTCTGAGGCTCGGAACAGAAAGCTTACGTCTATTTCTGGT
This sequence comes from Endotricha flammealis, assembly GCA_905163395.2. Lineage (NCBI taxonomy): Eukaryota > Metazoa > Arthropoda > Insecta > Lepidoptera > Pyralidae > Endotricha > Endotricha flammealis. The sequence continues at coordinate 4,906,180 of LR990867.1, forward strand.
GTTGAAGCAATGATAGTCTGCATTTTTTGAAAAACAGCATAGTTTTTGCGTACATACAAAATACAATCAAAAATGTATTGAGACGCACCACAGTATGTTAATTTCCTTAAATAATTCTTGAAGCGAGTCGCGTGGTCTAAGGTTCTAAAATACGGACTAAATATAATGTAATTATTTTGACCCTGGAAACAACCCTATTGTTGTTTAGACACATAGAGAACATAATATTCTTTATTTTGAGTTACACATTGGACATTTATGGCTTTGAGCAACAGAACCGGGCAGTTATTTTTTGTGGAGCAACGTTTCCAAGTGTTTGTGGGCAACATCCGATAACAAAAAGTTATTCGAATGCAACATGATAACATTAGGTAACATTCTCCAACTTTTGTAAATTTTCAATAACTTTTTATTATCAGATCTTGCCCAGTAACACTAGGAAACATTGCTCCACAAAAAGTAAGTGTGGATGTACAGTAAGAAACTGGCTGTAAGTTAGTGAAAAATTCTTACCTGTATGCCGCCACAGGCAAATCTTTCTGAGCTTGTCTCAATTTCTTAAGCTTTTCAAACTTCTGTTTATTTTTAAAGTCAATATAGATTGACACTACATTTAAAAAGACATCAAACATTACTTTGTCCAACTTCTTTCGACCCCTATCATCAGATGCAACATCCATATATTTAATATTTGTGTTAAAATTAATACAGTAATACTTAGAATAGTCTGTTGGTATTCCTGCATCATTGACATTTTCCTCCTCTTTTTGCTGTTCCAAAATTGATTTTCCCGCCTTTTTTATTGTAACTTCATATTTTTTCAAAAACACCCAAAAATCGTCCAAATTATTTGCAACTGTATTACTTTGGCTGCTGTATAAAATAATTTTATTCAAATCACGTTTATAGTTTGTGAAACTAAAATCTGTATCATCTAGTTTCGGATTCTCGTCTGAAGATCTCGGTTTGGGACTGGTCTTTCTGTATTTATTCCTGTCTGTATCAGCGGAGCGAGACCTTTTCCTTTTAAAGGAACTATTTCTAGGACTTGAGTTTCTCCTCATAATGTGGAAAACTCGAAAATTAAGTAATTTAATAGGTACAGCAAGTCACTAACACAAAATTTTATATTTTTAGTAAATAATGAGAAAATAATACTGAAATTAAATGTTACAACCTTAGATCATATAAGGTTACAACAAATTATAAAGTTCACAAAACAAACATATTTATTTTCCTATTGTTTTTTTAATTTTCATTTGTCATTGACCTTCTTTGTATTTTTATTACTAGCAACCATGGACAACACTGTCCTATTTGATGGCAACCAACACTCGTTAGTTAAAAAATGTTTCTGCCATTTTCAAGAACATTTTTTTTTTACTTTTTCCACGCCACGTATTTTTTGAAAAAATACAATCGATTTATAAGAGCGGCCGCACATTATCACAAATTCCTGTTAGAAAAATTCTAACGCTCGCCGGACGCATACCGACGCACTGCCTGCGTAGCGGCCTTACCCCAACTGACACAGCGTTTTATTATACCGAAATATTACCTATTATACCACAGTTATTTTTGTGTTTTATGTAAAAGTACATAACGTTCCCTTTGCACGAGACAGGTTAAAACGTGGAAAGAACTAATGAATCACACTGTTTATCAGTAGCTTAACACCTTTATTTTGTCACAGTTTATTATTGATCTTGATGACACAATCAACATAATGTCGATTTGAAAACTTGTACATACAGCACTACGAAAAAAAAAAATGAAAGCTCCCTCTAGCGTCAATAGATGGCACTTTTATAATAATTTCCGCCATTACGTTCCGCCATTTTGCTTGATCGTGGAGTGAACGTAAAAATTATTCCTATGTATTTTATCGTGGATATTCGTTTTTTAGTTTAGAATTAGTGTTTTGCCACTCTAATGGCTTGCTTAAATACACTTAAGTTAGAAATCAAGACATTAGAACAAGTGTTTCCAAAAAGCCATGAACGGTTTCAGATAATGTCTGCTAGTGTCGACGAACTGACCTGCAGATTCGTTGGCAAAAATGGAAAGAAATATGAAATACATGCTAATATTACGGTGAGTACCATACATATTTATTTAGAAAAGTTTTATCTTAGTTCTTAAATGTTGGGTGCGTTTATTGATTATCTCTAGATGGGACAAAGGGTCGTTGTTTATGAGGGCAGGGCTGTCAACAAAACCTACGGAAGTGAATTTTACTTTCGCTGAATCAAACTGAAGGTCTGGCATGTTTTACAAATAATCTTCGTGTGTTTAAATGAAATATAGTATGTTTTATGTCAGCTGTGAATTGGATTAGCGCGAGTTTCTTTGATTTACGTTCATTCCAAAAGCATCTGTTATCATTAATTTCAAGTTGGCATACGGGCGACGTAGCGTATCGATCATTTTGAGTTGGAAGCCAGTGGATATCGGGCTCCACATTACAGCTAGTTTCGTTCAATAACATCTGTTTGTTTGAGTAACGGTAAACGGGCGCGTTTTTGGGACAAAGACACTTAGTCATCCTTTCTACCTGCTTTTTATCATGACAATATACCTATTGGCCCCAAATAATTTTTTTGCTGGTCCAGAGACAAAGTTGTTGGTTTGTTGATTTGGTGAATGTGCCACTATCATTGAATGTTGTTCAATATTCTGGTTTTGTTTACTACTCATAATAATTATTTGTAAATAATCTAGGTACATAATGACTTATCTATTTTTATATTTGTATGTAAATATTACAAGATAATAATGTATGATTGATGTATGCTTCCTTGTATAAATCAATAGTTTTGATATTAATCCTGTTGTTAGAATACATAATAAACAAAATATTTAATATTTATTACATTTGAACTTATACAAATGTACCTACCTGTACCCTGCTTTTCATAACTTGACTAATGTAATGTAGTAAACAATCTTAGCACGTCTTTTTTAACAAAAATAGGCAATTAAAATTATCATTTACACCCAAATAATAATAATATAGTTAGAAATGGCATTTAACACAACACTCTTATTATTCTGGCGATTTATCGATTTTACACATGGATAATTGAATAAAAAGAAACATTAAGATTGTTTTATATACTGGTCAAGTTATGAAAAACAGGTTATATATAACATGAATGCTCATTTTAGTCTTGTATGAATCTACATTAAAACAATTGGTACTGTAAATTAAAGTACCTTTTCATTTATTACTTCACTGTTATGACATGTATCTTGCAAACATAATAAACATTTAATATTTAATAACTTTTTTTTTAGTATTGTTCTTAATATATTTATTTCTTAACTAACTGCTCATTGCTTCGTACATATGAATGTAGTTTGCTCTAATGTTTAATAACAGAAAAAATATATATTTGAAGCTGACCTTTTCACACTTATTTTAATGTAGTAATCATTTTTGCTTGATGTTATTAAAGTTAATTTCTTCGATTACTTCTCATTATTCACTGATTATAACTTATCCTGTAAGGTCACTGTAAAGATGACAGATAAGATAAAATCATGTATTCAGGGACTAGGCATAGGCACTGTCCGTTATTGAAGTGTACAAATAAAATTGATTTGTATAAACAAATCTGTTATCTGTTATAAAGGATTTTTTATAAATATTTTTTAATACCACAAAGGTGGCAAACAAGCATACGGCCCGCCTGTTGGTAAGCATCACCATAGCGTATAGACGCTTGCAATACCGGGGGTATCACCGTTGGGCGTTGCCAACCCTCCCAACCCCCCCAAGTGGAGCTCTGGAGACCTTACTCTGGATTATATATAATTTACTTCTAACCTGTGATACCTAATGGAAAAGGCTTATGTCCAGCAGTGGACTCCTTGTGACAGACAAACTGATGATGGAGAAAATGAAGATTATATTGTATAAAGGTTTAATTCCATTTGATTCACATACTACTGCTGTTTTTTTATAATAATTTGAAATTATCGATTGTAGGTATATGTAAAATAAAAATTGTATCTTCTCTGTATTGTTTGAATTGACCCTTTATTATGCTTTATTAATAAATTGAAGGTACTAACTTAACTTAACATCTGCAATGTCACCTACACATAGGAACTATTAGATAAATTGTAACATAGAAATTAATTTTGAATATTGTACCCTTTGCGTCAATTGGAATGCCCGACAGGATTTATAGTGTTGTTATTGTTACATACAGCCAGTTTCCATAACACATTTTAATTTTAATTCCATAAGCTATATCTTTTTCTTCTTTAGTTTGACAGTTATTATTTAGTTGTCATTCATTACCTTTTAAAAATGGGTTACAGAAACCGGCTGCTAGTCTTAAGTCAATTTACTGTACAAAAACATACAGTGCAATATAGTTATTGTCTATTATATAAATATTATTAGTGAATGTAATTTAACTTGTGTGTGGTGAAGTAGATTTGGACCTCATATTTACTGGTTATCCAAAAAATAAGGAAGTGCATTATGTACCTCATTTAACATGACCAAGACATAACAAAGCATCATGTAAAATTAATTGGATCTCACACAATAGGTACATTACGGGACCATCTATTCAATTGAGTGACAAATTACAATTCATTTGAATTCCATGTTGGTAACTTTATATGATTGTATGGTTAATCAGAAGTACCTAGTTTTTTTTGTACAATTTCATAACAGCTGTTTTGTGTACTGGACTTGAGTGTTTAGTAAGGTCAAGTGGATCTTTCTCTGTTTTTTGTTCTAAAATAAAGGACATATTTAATTGTTTAGGGGAATATAATAAGTTCATTTATTTTTATTATATTATACCAATGTTACGGTTAGTGTTGGGATAACTTGTCTAGAGATTTAAAAAAATACAAACATTTTAAAAGACATCCAAGTGCCCGCGAGGGATGGCGAGGCCCCACAGAATAAAGAAATTTTGATTTCGACTTTTGTTGTTTTGTGTATAATTATAAAACATATTTCTTACTTCATGGATGAACTGGGATGGCTGGAGTGATCTCCTGCATCCACTTTCTTCATGGACCTGCTGTCTGATTGAGGATAACATCTAAACAGCTTTGACCAGCAAGACAGTTTTACAGGGTCGGCAACGCGCGAGTGACAGCCCCGGTATTGCATAGCGTCCATAGGCTACGATGGCCGCTTATCATCAGGGCCGTATGCTTTGCCACCTTAGTGGTGTAAAAAAACAACTATGATAAATGGTGTAGTATAAAAAATGGTATTTGTCAACAGGAGACATACCCCACCACACCGCCAGTGTGGTTTGCAGACAGCGAGGATCCCATTGTAACAAATGCCGTACAGATCCTCAGTAATACACAAGGACGAGACAATCATGTTATAAATCAGGTAACATTCATTTATTTTCTTGGATGTTTATCTATATTATGTATTTGTTATAAAATATTATTTATTTATTCAACCACAAAATTAATTTGAATTATTATTTTTCCTTAATAATAAAATTTGAATAAATTTCCTGGTTAATAATTATTGATTTTACTATTAAAGTTATGAAGCGTAAGTTATGGAGTGTAATCAGTTTGTTAGGGATTGTATAAAACTTCGAGTTCTAGTATTTATGTTATAACACGGCTAATTAAAATGCCAGTAAACTATGGACAATATTAATTAGAGTGGCTTTACTCAGTACGGGTCAGTGGCATGCCAAAATTGTATCTCCAAATAATTTGAAACTTTTTCGTGAGAAACTTAAATTGTGATCAATAACATTGCAAATCAACATGAATGCATTTCTCGGTAATGTGACAATATACCCGACATCTTCTAAGTCTAATTGTGATTGTATGGATTTTATGAATACATAAACATTATACTGTCTGAAAATATTTGTAAGTGCTGCCAAATAATGGAGTCATCACAATTTAATGTATAACTAGAACTATGTCATTGGCATAAAAACGAAATAGACATCGTTCACCTCACATCGGCTACGGCAACAAAAGATTTTATAGCGCTGACAGCTTTATGCTGCATTCACATAATTTGGGATAAAAAGTGGACCAAGTATGGCATAACCTTTAGATTAGGTCAAGTTGATTCTATGTCAACAAATGTGACTTCCTAAGTGACCATCTCCACGAGCGAGAGTATCGCGACGAGTCCGAATGAAAATCGCCGCGTGGAGACACGTTCTAAGACAATGTATAGGATTAGGTGGTATGTAAGACGATATTATTGTCGCGATTCTCTTGCTCTTGGAGATAGTCCCTAAAAGTCACAATGTATCCCTCCCTATTGATTTAAAGAAGATTGTAGGATACCCAATTCTTGTCTTCTTTTGGGGTGGTAGGTAGAGCAATTATTATGAAATGGGCTTGCTCGACCGGGGAAGTACCACCCTCTCACAGAATATCGACGTGAAGCAGCAATGCGTTTCATTCGGTGAGTGAGAGATCCGGAAGCCCAACGCCTTCCTTATCCCCTCTTTCCCCCTCCTTCCTTCCCTTCCCTTCCTCCTTCCTTTCCTCCAACCTCCTTGGTGGACAACGCATTAGTAACGCCCCTGGTGTTACTAATGTCCATAGGCGGCGGTGACCGCTTAAGATCAGGAGGCCCGCTTGCTTGTTTGTCTATTGTATGATATAAAAAAAAGCGCAAAAGAAGGGTGGTATTGGGGCGCGGATCGCAGAGTGGGTGTGGCAAGTTACTCCCTCTCCGCATACGGAGTTCGGAATGTTCTGTTTATGTTCATTCATATAAATTAAAACGAGTACAGCGCCGCACCCGTCCTTTGTGTTTAAGGCTGTGGTCTATAAACGCTGTTGACATTACATACGACTATTTCATCGTAAATGCTCCCATAGTCTTTTGTATGAAGTATTTAGGCCGACGTCAGCGTCATGAGGACAACATCAGCGGGCCTGGGGTGGGGCCCAAGTCTGCTAAATACAGTCTGGTGGAAAATAAATAATAAAAAAATACAAATGCACCAATGAGTGTCGTTAGTGTTCTCATATTTGTTAAGTCCGAGGTCCGAGGCCATTTCATTGAAACACTATCGAATTAATATTGATCTTTTCAGTAGTATCTTTCACATAAAAGCGATTTAACTGAAATAATAGTTCATTGTAGATTTTAACTGTCGACAATTCCGTTCATATTCCACTGACACTCTATAGACAATACATTGAGATACTAGTTAACTTTTAGCAGACTTGGGCCCCTGGGGCCGTACCACGACCTCTTACAACTATCCTTAAACAATTGTGTAAGTGAGACGTCGCCTTACATCAAGTATGGCGCTATCGCCCTTACTCAGCCGTTCTTGTTTTGTTTTCGGTCATGGTAGGATCCCTGTTCTTGTAACAAAAACAGTTAAAATCTTGTCTTAATTTTAACAGCTATCTCGCTCGTTTTGTATTTTGTATGGGCAAGATAGCTTTAAGACTAGATTATAATTGTTATTATAACGAGAATACTCCTCTTATAATGACTCGCAGCGCAGTACATTTTTATACTAAGCATGACGACGCAGCGCACGATGTGACGCTGTAGGCGGCCGACGGCGTTTATTGAAGCCCACGGCTTACAGTGAATAACAAATCTAATATACCAGTCGAAGTGGGTGAACAGGGTAAATTGTGGTGACTCTCATAAGAATTTATAAAATAACAAAATGTCCATTCACCAACTGAGAAATGCGTACAATTTATTGGATATCCTGCTCTGTTTGTCTCTGTTTTTATCTCTTTTCACGTAAACCATAGTCCAATGGGGTTGTAAGTGTATAATTGAGGGATTTGTTTCCAATCAGATGTTTTCCTAGTGTTCTTATGTCTAAATCTTTCATGAAATTTAAATCGCGTCTTAATAAACGTAGTAGCCTAATAGGTAAATCATTAAAGTCCACTTAGTAATAAATCATTATTTCCTGCACTTGTGCATATTAATTTTTGCCGTAAAGTGGTCAATGTTATGTATTAATTATTTTCCAGGTGGGTATATTGTTGAGGGAGTTATGCAAGTTACACGGCGTGCCAGAGCCACCAGATTTGGACTCCTTGTCATTACCCGTCCACCCTGCACCACAACAAAGGTAATAGTGATTTACTTGCAAAATTATCATTAAAATTATAGCTTAAGACCGCACTGTGAAGTCCCATGCAGTTATTTTACTTACAACTTAGAAAGAGAAATCTTTCCTGTCTCTCCTTTCAAGTACTGTCGTCAATTTGGCCTAGAGGGACCACGGGTATACTCCCCAATTAATCATAGCTCACAATAATATAAACAGAACGAATATAGGGTGGAATATATCCATTAGCACATCTTCAGCAATACAAAAAGGTTGCACCTCAGTGTATAAAAATTGCTCAGAGTGAGCAAAACACTGGATTTCAGTTGCAAACCAAGACAACAATGAGATAGAGTGAAAAAATAAGTAATCTCTTTTTCATAGGGACAACTTGCCATTGACAATACACATTAATTTTATTAAGGCAAGATTACGTCTTGCATTGCAGATCACCTAGTTATATTATATTATATTCCCTATAATTTCTAGAGTGCCAAGTGTAACGTCCAATGGTGCGGACTCTGGCACAGAGGAAGACGAGGAGATGGCCGCCGAGGACGAATCAGAGGGTGAGGATGACCTACCACTTGAGATGGTGGATGATGCGGGACGCAGTAATAAGGTTAGTTATAATTGTAATTTTTCTATGATAGTGACAAATATGCTTGTAGGTCACCTGAGAGTCTGGTGATGAGTAATCGCCTAGAAACATTCCTAACATCAAAGAAACCATAATTATGTTGCCGGCCTTAAGCAGGTTGCAGACCTAGAGCTAATCTAAGCCATGGCTAACTTAGTTCAGCTTAGTTTGCATAGCTGACATGATTTTTCAAACTTGGGTACAAACCACAACAAGTAATGTATGTTAAACTAACTCGAAACTAACTTAGCTCTTGGTCTGCAACCCGCTTTATGTTAGGCAGTAATGGAGTCTAAGTAAATAATTTAGTTCACTTTCGTACGTTGAGAGGAGTTCAAGATATTTGACACACCTGATGGTAGGTTGATAAATTTTGACTCACGAAAAATTGATTACGTTGATTAAAAAGTTTGTGTACTTTTGCAACATTTTTTGTTTTGGTCTGGATGATTTCTCTAGATAACATGACTAGAGAACATACCTGTGAAGAAACCGCTTAATTTCATTACAAAAAAAGTATTTATATATTTTTCATTTAGTTTGGGGCTAGATGGCGTTGTGAATGTTCCAAAAATATTTATTTAACATTATTTTATAATTGCAGGACGACATGGAAACAGAGCATTTAGCAACATTAGAACGACTGAGGCAAAATCAACGGCAAGACTACCTCTCAGGCAGTGTATCAGGAAGCCTGCAGGCCACAGACAGACTTATGAAGGAACTACGGGATATATACCGTTCTTGTTCATTCAAAAATAATATGTACTCTATTGGTACGTAGACCAACTGTGCTATTATGTCGTATGTAAATCAGTACAATTTAAACTTAAAAGGTAATAGAAGGCAGAGTTAAAGTAGCATTCCAAACCTAACGATCGCGACTCTGCTTGAATGGCAACGGCCACCGGTCGCGCGACACTCGCGCATTTTTACCAATGGTCAATATAAATTCATAGTGAGCAGAAAGTCGCGCGTCGTGTAAATTGTACTTACTGATTTAAATGAAATGTTGTTTTGAGATACTTGGAATATAAATTAACCGGGAGCAACTGGATTGCGCAGGGGAAACCATGGGCGTTGAAAAAAAAACTACCAATAATATTTCACCATACCATATAAAACTTGGTTACTCTCTGATTGTTTTGAAAAGATTGCTTTCTGCAAACACTGCCTTGTTGCAAATACACTATAGTGTGTAAATTTTGCAGTTTCTATTGTAGTTCATGTTGCCGTATTTCTGTGGTATTTTATTTACAAAATGATAGGGAAATTCGCGCGAAACGGGCGTAGAAATTTATATGAACACGAACTGTTACCCGCGACTTCGTCCGTGTGAAATGTTCAAATAAGGATAACTCCTTTTCCTGTCATGCGATTTAAATGAAACTGCCTATATTCTGCTCCAAGCCGAGCTCTATTTCCCTGTGAAAACAGGATTAAAATCCGTTCAGTAACTTAGAAGATGTGCGCGTTCAAACAGACAGACAGACGGACAATAAATAAATAAAAATATTTTTCGCTTTTATTACCTTTCTCTAACTGTTCCCTCCCCATTTTTGCCAAATATGTTCAAAGTACAGACATATCGGGGTCTACTGTTTTATTATATGTATGTTGTATAGATTAGCCAAATAGCAATCGCGTTTGCGGGTATGTGTACTTGTATTAACGTTCATATAAATGGAATACAAATACAAAATAGATATATACAAATAGGTCTATTACAAGATCTTTCGAATCGTCTTTTCCATAATAGAACATTAGAATGTTCGATCTGCACGCGTCTTCTGTGTTTCACACCCAAAGCTAAAACTGTCATCACCATCACATCTAACTCCACTGCCGGACGTAGGCCTCCCCTTAATGTTTCCAGTGCGACCGGTTGGAAGCAGTCTGTTTCCAGTGACTTCCTATGACTTTGCTTATAATATCACAATTCCTTAAAACTGTCTATTTATGTATTAAAAGTATTTTTTTGTTGTTATTTGCAGAACTAGTGAATGATTCTCTATACGAGTGGAATATAAGGTTGCGCTCAGTTGACCCCGACAGCCCATTACACAATGATCTGTTACTGCTTAAAGAAAAAGAGGGGAAAGACTCGATATTGTTAAATATTATGTTCAAGGAGACATATCCTTTCGAACCGCCATTTGTGCGTGTCGTATACCCTATTATATCTGGTGAGTACTTTGTCAAAATTAATGGATCTATCCACTGTGGAAAGCAAATTAGCTGTGAATCCGCCATCCGATAAGACAGGTTTTACAGAAATTTCTACGGAAATACTCGCAACGCACGCTACATTATTATAAATTATTCCCAAACTATAAATAACATTACTATCAGCAATTGGTGCAAGTAAATTAATTTAGATAAAATTTCAAGGAGAAATGTAGAAATTTGCGTCGCACTAACATTGAATTATTACCGATAAAGTGTTAAAACGAAAGGAGAATCGGCATTTTGGTCTATAAAGTATTAAGAAAATACCGTAAATAAAATATTACGTTCCTTTCCTACTCATTTTGAAACATATATCACGGTTTATTTTTATTTCTAACCATGACTCGAGTTGGCTGCAATATAAGAAGTTGTTTATTATGATTCTAACTTTGATATTCCATGTAGACTTGAGACTGCCGCCGCACACTATTTTATTATTTATAGACCAAGCTCCATACATTTTTGCCCATTTTTCTTCATATTCAATATCAAAAAGATAAGTGATGTAATGTGATAATCCAGAAGTATTTTTGGAACATGAATCATATTTCCGGTCCTTAGAGGTATCCAACCTCTTTTATTAGTTCACTGTGTTATCACTTCTCTAGGGAGAAATGAAATGTGTCGCTCAACATCTAATAATATTTTTTAGGAGGCTACGTACTAGTAGGTGGTGCGATATGCATGGAACTGCTAACCAAACAAGGCTGGTCATCAGCGTACACAGTAGAGGCTGTAATCATGCAGATTGCCGCCACACTCGTCAAAGGGAAGGCACGAATCCAGTTTGGCGCGACAAAAGTTGTATCACAATCACAGTACAGCTTAGCGCGCGCGCAACAGAGCTTCAAGTGCCTCGTGCAAATACATGAGAAGAATGGTGAGTAAACTGATATGTCCATCATCAAAAAAACGTGCTCTTAACACAAAAAGAACGTCATAGTACGCGCCAAAATTTGGGCTCACAGTATATGAAACAATTGAAAATCGATTGTCGTTATGCACTGAGTAATAAATATGAGTTTCGAACTGCGTTTTTTGGTTTCTACACGGCAGGAAAATTTGCTTTCAAAGTAAGTGGTACACACACAGTACCACATTTTCACGTGTACAAAAAAATGCAAATATATCAAACTGAATAAACAATTTTTATTCACTATTAAGAAAACTTTCTTTTTCGTGATATTCGAGAGCACATAGATAACATAGTTTTTAAGCATTTCTTGTAAATAACAAACATGGACCCTTGTCTTAAATAAAAATATTATATATTAGTATCTATACTCTACACATTCTGTACAACTGAAAATCTAGGAAACTAGACGTATAAAATATTTTTTTTTTCTATTTATTAATAAAATAATTGTCCTAAGATAAAAAAATACAGCTCCTCGGCACCAAAATCATTGTTGATCAGTGTTATAACCGAAGGGCGCAGACCAATCTGTCCAAAGATTTTTGTTATATCACAATAAGTTAGCAAATAACAGTGAACTGGACAATTTTGTTTCACACCATGTATTGACCATGTTTTTTTTGATTGCAGGCTGGTTTACACCTCCGAAGGAGGACGGCTAATGCAGGCTCCCGCCGCCGTAAATTAAGACTAACGTGCAACTTTGATACGCCCAAAACACCCACAAAATCTTGACAAGTGACACTAGTTGCGTGATCTTCATTATTCCAAGCAGTTTGCCGTTATTATGTGAAGCGTGACTGATGAGTATGTGGTTATCTATGTAATGTTAAGTGCTATATGTTCCGACGTGGGCGTCGCGAGAGACTTTATAAGACTTATAGGAAATGTTTAAATGTGTAACGTTTTTTGTAATCATTAATTTCTCATTAAAGTTATCCTTATGGTAGCCCAGCCTAGACGTTACTGGAGTGTAAAGTTGGAAAATTCTTTGCATTTCTTTTTAGTTATTGAAATAAAAACCTGTGATTCTTAACTGCAGTTTCCATTTACACCGTATATTCAAAAGTAAATAAAATATATGCAACTTTGTAAAAATATAAAAAATATATATTATAAATACCGCATTCCACGTGATGAAGCGCAACTATATTTATGCAGCGGACATTCTAACATTATACAATTTATGATTTTGTAAATAAGTAACATTGAATAAATTATGTACCGACGTAGTTTTTCGGTCAGTCTTAAATATTTATATATTATGTGATTTTTATTGTAACACCAAATTATAGATCATTGAGATCGTATCCTTAGAACCTTAGACAAATAAAACATGACGGTGAATTGCAGAAATACATTTTAAAGTTAATAAAACATTAAATCTAAAGCTGTTATTGTCAAATTACAAATACACAATATTTTTATTTAAGTATGCCTATTACAAGCTCTTGAATCGTATTTTGTTATTCTACCATCATTTCGGATGGAATTTAGGAAGAAACAGCTTGAGATTTAATGTGTTATTAACTTCAAATTTTTTTGAAGAACTCGCCGAAATAATAACCACCTTAATTTAAACCTTAGTAATCTCGATCTTTGAGTTACATTAGTGTAAAAATATTATTGCATTTAAATTTTGGACTTTAGTTGAGATTTCGTGAGTTCCATCATCGCCTTTAGACCATCAACGTGCATTTCGCTACCGGGAGCATTGACCCGTTTACATAAGTCCATTTCGTTCATTGTGTTGATCCATTTATGTAATTTTGGATATCTGAAATTTAGTAAGGTAAGTTGTAATTCTTAATAACGAGATAATTTTTACTACGGCGGGAAATCCAAAATACTCTTTATACCGTGTTGAAGAATCTTATTCTCCTTTTTTACCAAGCTCTAACGTAGGGGAATGGGTGTCTGGTATCGGCAATAAGCCCATTGAGTTGCCTATGAGTTGTATAATTTGTGAGTACAAAGTTCATAAAACTTTCGCCAGCAGAGACCTTATTTTTATTCTACTGTACAAAGATGCGTCATTTGACATCCTATAAATATCGATAAGCGTATCATGACACTACTGATAGTGCCACGCAGTAGTGCCTAGGGCAATAAAGGCATTTTGCATATTTGTTATGTCCACAGTGCTTCATGCAATCGTCAATTACGTTACAAATCGCAATTTCCTCTGAACTAGACGCACGCATCACATGACGCATGACGAGAGGCTGACGCGGCGTTGCCGCTCCGTAGATTTTGTTTTGATTGTTTCTATGCAAGCATTCGTCTTACAACCGTCAATTTACGAAAACGTGCACATGACGTGCGGTTTGCGTGGACAAATTATTGTTTTATTTTTATCCACACAAATCTCAAGCAATAATACAAACTAAAACATAATGGTGTTTTTCTCTCATTGCAAAACCAAAACTTGTTTCCAAATACTTACTTTTGTGCATCAATAGGTTCCAATCCATGTAGCGATGAGATAGTCGTCAATATACATAAATCGGCGATGGTCATACTTCCACCGGCCATGTAAGGGCCATCTTCTAAATACACTTCTAACATTTGGTATGCGTCATTTATATTTTTATCATATTTTTAGACATTTCTGATAGTCTTCCTCCATACGTTGGAGCCTGAAAAATATAAAAACAGAAGCTACACTATACACAGTTACACACAGTGCTACTTGGTCCCAAATTAGGCTAAATCTGAATGTGTTATGGGTACCTGATAACGGATATATTATTGTAACTCGAGAACAAACACAAATGAAACATAAATGTTTACCCCGAGCTGGAATCGAATGAAATGGCACCGAAGAAGGCACGCTACGAAAAAATAAAACACCATGCTGTCCAAATACTATTAGATCGTTTACCCTGCAGTTGGACGTCGAGTACGTTTATATTAGAGCACGGAAAAACATCGTGACGTCATACCGAAGTCATATAATATACCAGTCTTAAGAGACCAGTGAACACATTATGGGATAAACGCATTCCTAATTTTATTCGTCGTAGAAATTCGCCGGGAATAAATAAAACCGTCTCACTTGGTATAAGCCATGCGTAGAGCCCATAACGATCTTGATGATTAAAACTAATAATTCGTATTAGTGTTTTAGTAATCAAGATCGTATTGTGACCGCGTGAACAGTTTAATGTAAAGTTAAGACTAATTGAAATATCAACATTTTAACACAAATTTCTTAATTAAGGTTTTATTATCTACGTACTTTGGACGGAGGGCACGTTAAGCAGTCGGTCCCGGCTACTGTCGTTGAATGACATGACAGTCGTTAATCCAAGTCGGTGGCTTTCAGGAAACTTGAAAACACAGGTCTTTGCCAATCCGCATTGGCATGGCAGAGTACAAGAGTGAGGGAATTGTCTCAAAATTTTATTTATCAATTAGCTGACCCGGCGAATTTTGTTCCGACTTAGAGACACTGCCCTACCCCTACCCTACTACTATCCTACCTCTACCCCATTTTTTTATTATTTCTCTCCCTAAGAACCATCCTCGTACTTCTTGAAGTATATACTTGTAATATTGTAAAAAAAGAATTAGCGAAATCGGTGCAGCCGTTCTCGAGATTTGCGCTTAGCAACACATTTAGCGATTCATTTTAATATTATAGATAGTATTCATTTTGTATTATGATTATAAATTTTCATAACGATGTTTACATTATTAACATAAAAATCTTTATTCTTAGTTCTTTACCCTGGTCACCTCTTCCTTGGTTGACCGTACAAAAAGCGTGTAAACTTACCATCACTGACCGCAGTCTAGGAAATAAGATTCCACATTCGAAGAACAGTCTCTGATTGATTGTAGCCTGTATTTTCAAGTCTTTAGGGTACAAATACGAGTGCTCCGGTTTTCCATACTTGTTCAGTAAGTATAGAATTATTGCATGGCTAAAATAAATATTATTATATAAATTATAAATAGTAGTTTATTTTTTGCAAGTTAAATATCCATCTTATTCATCAATTGACAGGTCAAACACGTTCAGAGTTCAATCGTTGTTGTGTCTACCTCTTTTTCACACTTCCGTACAAATACCTTTTTTAGGGTTCCGTAGTAAACTACAAGGAACCCTTATAGTTTCGCCATGTCCGTCTGTCCGTCCGCGGTCTAGCGCCTAGACGCTTAATACTAGAAAACTGTAATTTAGTATGTACCTATACACATATTAACAATGCTAACAAAGTGCTGGGACAAAATTTTGAAAAATATTTTTTTTTGGGGTGCCTTCCCTACCTACATGGTAAAGAGGAAAATTTTTTTTCGCGCCCACCCCATTTTGGGGGGTATCGTTAGATAGGTTCAAAACATTGAGGATGTGGAAAGATAATTTTTCGATACAATGGTACCTACGTTTCGGGATTATTTACGTGTTAATTTTCGTTTTGCACGGTCGTCCCTCTATCTCCGAAAGTCTTTATGTTTAGAAATTTTAGAGATGTGTTGTACCTATCTCGCTATATTTCTTGGAATATTTAATTTCATATTAGCAATATCTATTAAGCCTTGACACACGTACTTGACAACACGAACACCTCTGCCTCGAGGTCAAGGCCTTCATAAGCGAGAAAATTTACACCGATATCATCCAAATACTAATATGACAAAAAACTCCGTAACCGGTTTTCTTTCGCCATTTCTTTTGGTGGCCATTTTGCTTGTCTCCGAAATGGTGGTAGTTTAGTTTATATTTTATCTCCATACCGTATAATACCTAGTTGGTGTAATAATAATTTTGTTACTAGGTATACGAAAATTTTGATTTTATATTTCGATGGAAAATTTAACCCTTAAAATATCGTTGGTTTAAAAAGGTAGGTCTAAAATTAGAAATTTACCTGTCAGCCAAGCTAAAGTCACCTTCATCCCATAAGGGAACTGTTCTCATCGGATTTTTCTGTAATTTTAAAAAGTTTATATTTATTAATACGCTACTTGAGTAGCCATAAAGCGTTGTTGCGCGTAGAAAAATGCAATGAAAAGTTTATTTCTTTATCTTCAACTAGCGAAACCCGCGCAACTCGTTTGCGTGTACCGCTCCGCTTTCCCCTGGGAATTTTTATTTTTTACTCTCCGTAAGAACCATCCTCGTACCTACCTACTTCATGGAATATTAAAAAAAAGAATTAGCGTAATCGGTTCAGCTGTTCTCGAGATTTGCGGTTAGCAACACATTCAGATATAAAAATGAATGAATGAATGTGCTGCTAACCGCATAGATGTCATAGATGACACAATACACAAGTACCTACTGATACAATAGGCGGACTTAATGCTCAATTGCATTCTCTACCAGTCAACCATTGGGAAGTGCAGATTGTGCAGAATTACATAAATGCGGTTTACTGACTACAAAGACTGATCACTTCGCTTCTACACTATTCAAATACCTACTTAAAAAGAAATACTTCGAAAAATTTACAATTACCTTAATTAATTCTGGGGTGTCTTGTTCCCGTAGTACGGGGTTCAAATCCCGGTATTCTACATCCTTCACTCCTAACAGATCTAAAACCATCAACACCGTTCTAGCCGGTGGGCTAGGATCTGTTTTGTATAATATTGGCATTTTGCTAAAAAATAATGCAAAAACGTTTAGATAGCGTGGATGCAGTATTTCCCATGAGTAAAAAGTCTAGCCTTATTTCTTGTCTGTAAATCATAATGGAAACCTTTATGTATACATTTTTTAGGCTTTCTAGTTTCGTAAGGGAAGGCCGACAAAAGCATACATAGATCAAGTGATGGAAAAGGCAGGCGTCATGTCTAGAGGTGAGAGAGGAAAATGAAGTCTGTTACTCATACAAAAGCGCGGCGAGTCTTAAATTTAGAAGAGGAGTTAGGTAGGATTCGGGCTCTACGTTTAAATCAGTCATTCAGGGGCCCAAGTTTGCTAAATACAAATGCACCAATAGAGTGTCGATAGTGTGTCACTTCAATAGTTTTTGACATTGGGACATATATGTTTTGGACATTATTTTATTTGTATAAGTCCGAGGCCATTTCATTCATACACAATCGAACTACTATTGATATACTCGGTAGTATCTTTCACATAAAAGCGATTTCACTGAAATAGTTCACGGTAGATTTTAACTGTCGACCATTCCGTTCATATTCCACAGACACTACATTACAATACATTGAGATACTAGTTAATTTTAGCAGTTTACCAAATGGTGCACTATTGAAATATGACAAGAGGGTTGGTGATGGTCATGGCAATAGTTGGTCGCCAAATTTAAAATAGTAGACTTGGGGCCCCAGTTGTGTTACAAATCACTAGCGGAACCGCCGCGGCTTCGTACGGGTTGAAAATATAATATAGCTTATGTTATGTTACCCGGTGGTAATGTGACTTATCAACGGTGAAAGAATTTTTGAAATCAGTCTAGTAGTTTTTGAGTTAATTCGTTACAAAAATAGTTATTTGTTATGCAAGCTGCAATGTTGGTTTTTGGCGCGAGTATTGAAACCTGAGCTAGCAAAGGATTCTAGGATTATATAATCCTAAGCGTAACGAGGGTTTCAAAGGTACGAGACGCAGAATACTTTGCTGCCGAGAGAAACACACAACTTTTCACCTCACTACAGCGAGGAAAATGCTAGGTGCAAGAAAAACGCAAATAATATATTAATTAAGTGTTTATTTTTTTTCATGCGGTGTCGTGCTGGCCAGTTCGATTATTCTCAAAATAAGGTTGGCGCACTGGCATGAAATAAGTCTTAATGCATTTTCAGAGGACTGGCGGTATAAAAAATTATAAATAGAAAGGTTCGAATTTTAAAAATTCTTTCCACGCTAGGGCACAAAATGCACTTTTGCGCTCAGATTTCGAATGACAAACAGATTCTTTTCGAGCTTGTGTGGTGAAAAATTCGAACCTTTCTATTCTCGTACCTTTGAAACCCTCGCTACGCTCAGGATTCAATTTAAGTACTCGCGCCAAAAAACAATTTTGCAGCCTTGCATAACAAATAACTATTATAATATTAGTGTAGATTAAAATATAAACAGACTTAACTAACAAATGACATACAAAAACATATTTTTGCATTACTTACGTAAGGATAAGTTTATTGTAGTTTTTTGCGTCTTGTAGTGAACTTTGCTCGACAATAATCTAAATAGCAAAAGTATAATTTTATTCTATACAAGTATAAACATGAATAAACTATTTATTAAACGGGAAATTAATTAAAAAATATTCTTTATAGTTATTAAGTACTTACTTAGTTAGAACTTTGAATTGTGTATTTTAATTATAATTTAAGGTTAATATTAATAGTTGACCGGTAGATAGCTACCTGTCTATTAAATAAGAATAAAACCAAATATGCATTTTCACGCAAACAATAGTTAACATAGTAATATAATAAAATATGAATATGTTAATTTTTTAGATACAACTTTTAAGTATTTATATCTTCAATAAACACGAACAGAAATCATAAATTTCAAAGATAAACGATAGCATAAACAAAATTTACGTATTATAACCTAGTGGTATTTTTAAATAAATGATCACTTAGCTACTCATATTTATATTATAAATCTAATGTATCTACGACAATTATAAATGTCTACTTACATTAATCGTGCCTATATTAAAAAAATCTCCAAAAATAAAAGAAAAATACACAATAGTTCAACGTAAAGCACTTTCTGTGACTAAGTTAACTCACTATTCTATCTAATCAGTTTATTAGCACTGGATTACAAACAAGGGCAAACTTCACGCATGATTGTCGTTTGTGCTTCGCGAATCGCGATAGTATTAGTACCAGGCGAAGCTAATAGATGTCACTACTATACTTAACTAACTTAGTTATCCAAGTCGAGTACGTCATACAACATAGTTATCCATGATCATCGAGCATTATTTATATACTTTATCGAGTATGGTATCCTGTATTATTATCAACCCATATTCATCCTACTGCATGGATACCGATACGGGTCTCCCTTCAATCGAAAAGGATTAGAGCGTACTCTGCCACGCTGATCTATTGGCAGAGACTAGTGTTTTTAAGCCGCCTGAAGGCCAACGACTTGGCTTAACGACTGTAATCCATCGACAACAGCAGGGACTGACTGCTTAAATTGCCCTTCGAAGCACAGAGAAGTTCGAAATAACAAACCCATCCAAACCTTGACTAGGGTCGATGATGCTTGACTTGGGGCTTTGTTTAGAGTGTGACACGTAGCCACGCCATCGAGCTCCTCAATCTTTAGGTAACTTAAATTAAAAAGTTAAAATTTCTGGTTCTTACTAAAAAAGGACAAAAAAAACGTGCTCGCGTTAATTAAATTAAACGAGTATTTAACTCATCAGCATCCATCAAGCTTTACTGAATATCCATTCCATTAGTAAATTAAAGCCAGCACCTGGGAAGTGGGGGTTAAGTTGAAGGTTAATGATCCTTATTTTGTAAGTTCATAATGTTCTTATTACTTATTTTATCTAATTGTTAATGATGAAAAGTGTAATAAGTAACAACATTTTCTTATATCAGAGAGGTACAAATAAGCCTTCTTCTTTTCGAGTCAAGAACACACACAGATTAAACCCATTAAACCAGATTTGACCAGTATCTGGCAACGGCAACATCTTTATTGGTTGCCATGAGGTCCTCCCGAGTACACTCAGTTGACATAGGATAGGATCATTAAGTGTGCTATGTCTTTGACTGGGACTACACAGTCGCAATTAATGTGGGATAGATCAATGAAGCCACACTTGGCCAGACTGTCCCGACAAGGCAACAAGCAATGAATAGCCGCGACAACAGTTTTACCGAGATCTTCTTATCATCATTTCCTCTAGAAAAGTACACTTATTACATACGCGCAGTGAAAATTTCGGATAATTCCTATCTTATATTTTATTTTCTTTAACCTATTTCTAGTAGTCAGACGTGTTTAATCTTCGTCCACCCGTTGCTCGTCTTTCAAGAATTATGAATGAACTTATAGGCTTGTAACTTTTCGTAAGAATTCAGCTATTAACTGTAACGTTTTGATAGTATATTAATTAATATAAATCAAATGCATTGTTGTTTAACAAATGCAAAAGGAGTTTTCAAAATTTGTTAGCTTTCTTTTATAACAATACTAGCTGTTACCCGCGGCTCCGCCCGCGCCGCGTGGTCAAGGGAAAATGTCAATAATTTTTCCCATGGCAATCTCTTTATCCCGTGTGGAAAAAAGTAGCCTTATGTCACTCTCCAGACCTTAAAATTAAATTATCCCCGTTAAAAAATTATGAAAAAATAATGTTATAAGTACTTTTTTTTCCCGTGGGAATGAGATGTTTTTCGAGATAAAAAGTAGCTTATGTCACTCTCCAGACCTTAATCTATCCCCAATAAAAAGTTCATATCATTCGGTTTATTACTTTCGACGGACAAACAAACAAACACATTTTCACATTTATAATATTAAGTATGGATTTCACGTCGATAGTCTGTGAGAGGGTGGTGCTGATCCAGTCAATCCAGCCCTTGGTAGGCCAATCCAGCACATGAGTAAATTTTACTCATGTGCTACCAGTTCATAGTAGTAGTTCTACCACTCTAATTAGTAACTAATCTCCCATTTATATTATATTATTAGAATAGTAATATAAGTATGTAGCTGATTTGTACAATCGTTATTTTTAACACACAAGCTTGTTATCAATGAAATGTGATGTAATATTACCTAAATGTCATAACAGTTTATAACTGACTCAATAATCTTGTTATTCAGCAAGATTGCCGCATAATAGTCTTATCAAGGAGGCTGTGACCTATTATCGTCGGCATTATTAATATACAGGGTTAAGTTTAAGAACGATGCTACAGATTTTCGACTGTGTAAAATTTGTGTACGTACCATGTAAAATCAACACTGAAATTTAAAAAAATATGTGGTTACTGTCACTTGTGTAAAATTACTATTAGCTGGCTATATTTACACCTATTAAAATTCTTGAATGACTGACTAGACGGATCAATGCACAGCAAACCGCTTATCACTTGAGACTTGAAGGGTGTGTTCTTTGTTAAATGTAGGCAAGGCATCCATTAAGAAGGGAATTTCCGAAATTCCGACGTGAAAGCGTGACGTGTATCCCACGCAAGCGAAGTAGCGGTGATTTCGCTAGTCTTATAATAAAAGATACTAGTTGTCAACATAGCAAAATTTAATATGGAACATTTGTGAACAGATATGAAACTGATTCTGCGTAATGCGTACGTCTTATGGCCTCTGCTAGCATCACAGAGATATCTATAGTTTGCAACTTTGGACAGACACGCATATGCTTATCCTGAGGAATAGTATTCGTCACTACAATAGCTTCAAGACACGACTCATTTATCTTCATAATGGCGTTTCCAGCGAACACTCCGTGTGTTAGGATTGCGTAGATTTTATTTGCACCGGCTTCACGTAGCTTTTCAGCACCTTTCAGTATAGTATCACAAGTGTCAGCTAAGTCATCGACCATAATGGCTATGCGGTTGTTCACATCGCCCACCAAAACGGTGGAGTCTCCGTCGTTTGCTCTCTGTCTTTCCTTATGGATAATAGCAAAGTCAATATCAAGTCTATCAGCAATAGCAGTCATACGTTTAACACCTCCAGCGTCCGGTGACACCATGACACTTGACTTCCATTCTGGAATATTCTCTTTTATCCATTTCGTGATGGCAGGCTCTGCGTAAAGGTTGTCCACTGGAATATTGAAGAATCCCTGAATTTGAGAGGCATGTAGGTCAATAGTGATAACGTGGTCTGCTCCTGCAACTGACACAAGATTGGCAAGTAACTTCGCAGTGATTGGAGCTCGGCTTTTCTCTTTCTTATCCTGCCTCGAATAAGGGAAGCATGGAATAACAGCAGTTACGCGGGATGCTGAAGCAATCTTGCAAGCGTTGATCATGATGAACAATTCCATAAGATTATCGTTAATCTCTCCACAGCCACTTTGGACTATAAAAACATCTTCCCCTCTGACAGATTCACCGATCTCCACATTAGTTTCTTTATTACTAAAGGTCTTCGTAGTGGCTTTTCCAAGATCTATTCCTAATCTCGCTGAGATCTTCTTGGCAATATCTGGATGAGAACTTCCAGTGAATACTTTGATGTTCGGCATTCTCGGGCTGGGGTTGATAAAGCTTCGTTTTTGAGTGACTTCTAACTCTTCCTGATAGTCGTCTGACTTCATCGAGGGAAGATGTTTGCGGATCAGCTGTCTACAGCTGAATGACTATTTGTTTGCTTTGAACAGATTTATCAGAGTTCAAGAAAAGGTCAGATTGAGTGTAATCAGTGTCCCCTGCAATACCAGTGTACATTATGTTATCCATTATAAATATTTACGTAGAAATGGAAAAGGTTAATGAACAGTCTAATATTAAAATATTCCACAATTTTTATTATGCAATATACATTTCCTGACCAGCGCTGGTTTAAATAAATAAGCGTTGAAGGATTTTACCTAGACAACGGGTGTATTTACGATCACTTTCGTATATAAATATTAGTTGGTTACTTCGTTATAACTATTATCAGTAAATAACAATGATGTAATGTTAGTTTAAATTAAAATTATAGATAATTAACTTATTTACAATTATTGCTTCAATGATCTTATTTAATGTTATTTGCGTAAATACATTTCATTGAAGACATTCCATACATTGCCTTTATCAAAAGATTGGTAACATTAGAAATAGGAGAACTTCTTTGCTGCTAGTTTGTACTATAATATAAGTATTATTTCTTAATACTAAATTCCATAATGTATATGCGATACATCTGTCAATTGACACAAATCTATTGAAGTTGTTATTTGTTTGTGATGATCATGAGTATTTCTTTCAGCTTCTAGACCGTAGATCATCAGCTCTGTTATTACGTTCGCCCAAATGGCTCCTTCCGAGCAAAAAACACCGAAGTCGTCCCCACTAGCCGTTATTGACAAATACTCCATGTCAGCTTCGAAAATAAGACTCATATTATCAGTCATATAAAGCTTTCCTTCAGCATGGCAATGTTCTGTTTCTTCTACCGTTTCATCAATATGATCAGTATCGTTTTCGATTTTACAGCCTATTGCAATAGTAAGTGAAAAACTAGACAGAAGTCTAGTTTTGTCTGCCGTTTCTTCTGTATCCTGTAAAAAATTAAGTTATTAGAATCACCGATTTAAATTAGTTTCGTATTAGTTAATGTTAATAACAGGTTCCTCCAAATAATTGATACTTTTTACGTAATTAATATGTATTTTAAATAAGTAAGTACCTAAATCTTAATTATATTTGAATCTGAAAACTCTGTCAATTTAGAATTAATATGAAATCATATTCAAGTGTTAATGTTCTATACATATACCTACTAGTGAAGTCCGCGCAATTTCGTTTGCGTGTATCTATCTATATCAGACTTTTGATCAAATCCTACGGGAATCGCGTACTTTTTGGGGTATAAAAAGTACCCTATGTGTCAGCCAAGGTATCAGCTACCTACATACCAAATATCATAAATATTGGCCTAGCCACTTTCGCCTTTATAATATTAGTAGGATGGCTTTAAAGCACAGATTTCGTCATAGTTAAATTAGAACGTATTTTCTAACTTACTTTTTGCATTGGAACTATAGAACCACCATGAATTAATGTCAAAAATTCCGCCGTCGTTGTAGTCATCGTTACTGTATCACCCTCTTCACCATTTAATCTCAAACCACTCCATAATTCATACCAACTTCCAGGTGGAATTCGGATATGCACGTGACTTTGACTTGGATGCAGATTGGGTATAATGAGCAAATGTTCTCCAACACTAAATTGCGTTGTTATGTCCGTCAGGGCATCTGATGACGGAAATTGATAAAACATTGGTCTAAGCAATGGTCCAGTTTGTAGCACTGTATAAAAATAAGGCATCAAAGTCGACCTTCTCTTTAGGGCATTCATTAATATCATTTTGTTCATGCCTTCAAATGCCAATGGATGTCTTTCGCCTACTTTCGAATGAATCTTAATCATTGGCATATAAGTTCCGGCCATGTACCATTTTATGCAAAGTTCAAGATGTGTGTTATTATTATAATTTTCAGTGTCTCCGCAAATGGGTGTAGACCATTGATAATGTCCAGATATTCCTCCTAAAGCTGCCTCAACTAATTCCCTTCGAAGGTTTGTCCATGATGTGTTAATATTTTGCCTGTTTATCATGACGTCTCCTTTCATCCAATGACTAGTTGTCCAGATGGGTGCAAGATAGGAGGCACTGCTAACAGAATCAATAAAGTTGTTGGAATATTTGTTGTGATATGGATAGTAAATGTCTCCATTAGGCCGTCTAGCGTTCCATAATAGTGTCTTATTAAGTACTGTTTCAAAATGCTGTAAAATAAAATAATTCCTTTTTACTATGTAAAACGATAACCAAAAAAATGCATCAGATGTAGAAAAGAATATAATTTAGATTGCCATAAAAGACAGACATAAAAAAAATATTGTAGAGGAATTGAAATGCTTGCTGATCGAATGCACCGGATATGATATTAACTCCGTAAAGTTGATAGTTTTTGTTTGATTTTGACAGGTTTTATATTAATACGGCAGGGAAACAAGCTATGGGCTAGCTAGCAACAGGTTATAGAATGTGTTTACTGTCGCCTATATGTTACCGTAACACCAGGGCTGCAGGGGTGCGAACAATGCATTGCTCGCAACAAGGAAAATAATAAAGAGAGAAAGGAAAAGGAGAAGAAAAAGGGGTTCGTTTTGTTCGTAAGCGAGAGATCCGAAAGCTTTTTTGCTGTCTCATGTCTACTTTGTGAGAGCTGGTACTTCTCCGGTCGAGTCTATTCATCTATTCCATATTACTCTACTACTCCAAATAAGATTATGACAAATTTGTTAATTTAAACTTTTCAAGATATGAAACATTATATTCTTACCTCATTGAAATATGGAAAGGTGGCATTAGCATAATAATGTGTATTATTATCGTTAGTATATGTATCATTTTTTAAATAGTAGTCTGCGGGCCAAGTATTCTCCAAAATAATTCCATCTATAAATATATACCAAGGCCAAAAATTCTCCATCAATTCATCATTGACATTTTCATAGTCTGGGTAAACAACATGTTGATCTTCAATTAAGCCTATATAAGCATGTTTTGAAAGTGAATTTCTAATTAATGATCCGGAGAATTCTCTTAGCATATCTGTGCAAATGTTTTCTGGTGTAGTAACTTCTGTCGTATTTGTTGTTTCTGTCTGTTCTGTTGTAACTGAAGTACTGAGTTCTGTTGTATCTGTTGTTTTATCAGTTGTAACTGTAGTACTGACTGTTGTACTCTCCTCAGTGTCATTTTCTGGTATTCCGACACGTATCTACAGAAACAAGAAATCAATTTAGTAAATTTAAAATGCCTGGACTTTTTTTGGCTAACAATCTCAGTTGAATATTCTGATGAATCATTACCATAAAGTTGTCTCGAAAAGATTGTTTTAGCAATAAGACTGCTTTGCCTGTACACGTTGAAAATACACTACTCTGTTTTAACTGTATTTTTTGTTGTAGTAGTTGTCGTGTTTGTAGGCTGTTATCATCATTAAAAAATAATTGAGACAAATTTCCCCGCCCCAGGTGGGACTCGAACCCACGTTACCCACGTCCTCTCGAAATCCGGCCAAGTGCTATTTCCAACTACTGGGAAGTTTAGTATTGATGTTTTTTTATTAGCTAGGTCTCACTATTGGCCCATGGCCTTCTATCCATTCCTTCCCAAAGCTGCAACAACATTATTAATTATCTTCAACAAAAAAAAAACCTTATTTCATATGATATCGATGTGATCCCATCCTACATTATATTGAAGCTTGGTAATCATCTTCTTGATAATATAAGCGAGCATTTCTAATAACAGTATACCCCCTTTGTTATATGATATTGTGTAAGTAATTATTGTAATATTTTCCTATAATGTGATGTATCTTATATGATGCTTCGATCACATATAAAATATGAGGAGTAATATTTGTTAGAGAAAGGGGATTGAACTTTAGGCTAGGCATATTCAACGCTTCATAAGGGATATTCGATGCCAAGGCCCAACATGTATAAATTGAAAAATTCAATTTCAAAAAAAATATAGAAGACCCTTTTGTGTCATGTTGTGTCGTACACATCATGTTGTTCGTGACGTGTTATAAATACTCGATATTTTTAAGGTTTTTAGTTTTAGGTTCATTGTTCTTATTAATTACAAGTGTATTATAACATCTAAAATAAAAAATAAATAAAAAAAGTCTCGATGCGTGTCATGAACTCATGTCATGATAGCTTTACAGTTTTAAAGAAACCAATTTTTCCTCCTCTCTTTTTTAACTTGGTTGTTTTAAAAGACCGAAAAAAATAAAACTGAGAGAGTAAGGTTTTTTTGTCCACCGCCTCCGTCACCGGGACGTCACCGATAACGAGGTTATTTTTGGCCGAGATTGAAGTTGACGTAACGGCGATCGTTTGTCCACCATGACGATCTCGCCGTCACGTTAACTTCATCTTGGCCTGAAATAATATCCTTTCTCGGTGACGTTCTGGTGACGGTGGCGGTGGACAAACGGCCAAGTGTTTTGTATTGACGCCACTTCGGCCCATCACAATCTCGGACCGAGTTCTAGCGGAAGCGCCGAACTAAGCGAATCGGCGGACGGACACACGGCCATAGTAAATGTATGTATCGCTAAATCGGCGCCGCAATCACTCTAAAGATCAAATTAGAAAGAGAGAGAAGAAGAATGACAACGAGATAATTTCAGGTAAATTTTCTTTACTTTTTCTATTTTTCTAGGATTAAAATCTACACTATTTACACAGCGCCAATTGTATAGAACATTGTCCTTTAACTTTGATATATTTTTGTAACTCGCTGATCGTAAGTTTATTGTGTAAACTATAATATTTTGTATTACATAACATTCCGAATTGAGTTAATACATTACTCGCATTATCACGTTCCCTTTGAATGAGAAAGATGAAATTAACAGAACGTGCTCTTTAAAACACGGAGAGGCTCGAAAGTTTTTTAATACAAATACAGGCATAGATGTAGGTCATTGCGCTTATGCAAGCTTGACATTTGTGTACTAGTCGTACTAGTGCGAGGGCGACAAAGATTTTACTTTCATCCGGTGTACTTTTCATTACTGTAAGATGCTACAAATTCTTTAGGTAGTCACTATAAACTGATAGAATAAACTCTACTCATAAGTACCTAATTTATATAGATATAAAACAACCTGTAAATCCCTCGGCACTTCGTTTGCGTATATCTCGCTTTCCCGTGGGAATTTTGAAAAATCCTTTCTTAGTGCTCCCCTACGTTAAAAAAGGAACCCCTGTGCAAAATTTCAAGTTTCTATCCCTTATAGTTTAGGCCCTGTGTTGATAGTCAGTCAGTCAGTCAGTCAGCTTCTCCTTTTATATATATAGATACCGCGATAGGGCGACTGAAAGGTAAGGCACAGCTTAAACCCTTGGACCTATAGACTTGTTTGGAGAGAATGTTCCTTGAGTATTCTAGGGGAGCACTAAGAAGGGATTTTTTGAAATTCCACCCCTAAAGGGGCGAAATGGGGTGCCAAAGTTTTTATGAAGAAACAAAAATGCGTGGCCCGATTTAAACAAATTTGATATAAATACTCTACAAAGTGAACAAATAAACACATGTTTCAAGATTTTCTAATAATTCATTGCTAAGAGGGAGAATTGGGGGTAGAATGTTCTTAAATCTGTAAATCGAAACCGTGACTTACGGACAACGCCCAGCCTAAACTACTTAGAAGATTTTTGTGATTTTTCGAAATTCCGATCCTAAAGGGGTGAAAAGGGGTGCCAAAATTTGTATGCAGACTTAACTATATCAACGCACAGCCCAAACCGCTAGGTCTAGAGATTCCAAACTTGGAATGTAGGTTCCTTACGACGCCTAGGATTAACTAAGAAAGGATTTTTCAAAATTCCCACGGGAAAGCGAGATATATACAAACGTAGTTGCGAGGGTATATCAACGCACAGCCCAAACCGCTGGGTCTAGAGATTCCAAATTTGGCATATGTAGGTTCCTTTTAGGGACCGGAACAACCGGACCGGATCGACCGGACCGAACCGAACCGGACCGGAATTTGTTTCTGAAGAAAAATATGCTAATTGATAGTAGGCCACGCCTGCGAAGCCGGGGTTAGAAGCTAGTTAATATTATATTTTGAAGCCTACGTCTGCCTAATAAGGTAGGCAAGTTGAACAACTACTCTGAACAGCTTTAACTTAAAAGACTTTTCATTGTCTTGTCAAAATACTAAAATATTTGAGTAACGATGCCATAGATCCTCAAAGTTTCAAGTACCAATTGGCTGGAGATTTATTGTATTTTACAACTTTGGAGGGACTAATTTGGGACTTAAATTTGTACTTACGTAAGGTGATAGATGGGGCACTAATTTTTTTTTCACTTTTTTCACTAATCCACTACCCTTATCCATGTATTTCGATTCACTGGTACATTTAATTTCATCGTTAATAACAGGTTTGGTACCACAGAGACTGTCATATGGTAATTTTTCTTGACTTGCCAAAGTTATAAAATTCGAAAGATAATTATATGCATCTTCAGTGTTCTCTTCTATATCACTGAAATTAAAACAATAAATATATAAATAAAATTATCGAAGTTTAAAAGTAATTTAATAAATTATAAAATATTTTTAAATAAATTGGGAGTACATTCAAATCCAACTATCTCCATTATGAATCTCAACAGATATTCTGTGAACTAACTTTTTAAGAGAGGTAGGGCACAGCGGATAATCCGCTCAAATCGGAGCAGCCCGTCTGGGGAAGGACCTCCACCTTACAGAAGATCGTAGCCAAATAGCATGGGTCTCGGCCATGTTGTGTTCCTACGGTGAGTAAGGTCTCCAGAGCTCCACTTGGGGGGTTGGGAGTGTTGGCAACGCGTAAGTGATACCCCCGGTATTGCAAACGTCTATAGGCTACGGTGACGGCTTACCATCAGGCCGACCGTATGCTTGTTTGCCACCTGTGTGGTATAAAAATAAAAAAAAGAACTGATTGTAGTGTGGGCATTTATGATTGTGAGCAAACAGCAAAGCAAAGTTTGTAATATGGGTAGGTACTAGATTACTGATAAGTATACCTCGAAGACAAAGATATGTAAAATTTATATTGTAGTGGTAATTTGTTATTTGATTTTTTTTATTTTTATTCATAACTAATTGTTAAAATTTGCATGCCAATAGGTTGAATATGGCTTGGCTACCTGTACATATTATATTAACCACCTATGTATTATTTACCCATATTTCGCAAATAAAGAAAATCTAATGATTTTTATTTTTTGATGAATAAATGTTTTTCTTTCAAATACTTACTTGCAAATATGAGCGCCGAGCATCCAATACTCGAACTGTTTCTGAGTTCCTATTAATTTTCTTACATCATTCATCACATCTGATGGCTTTGGTCCAACGAAAATATGAAATTTGAGACCTTGGTTTGTAATACTCCTCACTACAATTTGATTGAGTCCATGTATAGAAACTTCTGTAGGGCTTGTAGAATCAATAAGCAATCCATGATAAGAACCATTTGACTTTGCAAATATTAGTGGCACAGAACTCAATCCACCATCATGGTTATAAAGTATTTTAACTGTTCCATCTTTTAAAGGTATTTCTCCCAAACCAAATAATGCTTCGTTGGTAATATTCAAAGCTATTTCCCATAAATTATCTGTTGCTATTAAAGGTTTATTAGCTGTTCTGAATATTGATCCTTGTGTACCATTTATTTCGATATTCATTTCTTCTGATAAAATAGAATATTTGTAGTTTTTGTTTGATATTCTCTTTCCACTCAATGATTGATCTTGTGCATTGTAAAATGTTATTGATAGATGTGTTTCAGATATTTCGTCAATTGATATTCTCAAATTTGAAACACTGTCTTGGAGGTTGAAAGGGACTGTTGTTATTCTTGGCGTCAAGATAGTCTCTTCAGTCCAATTCTGGTTTAAGATGTATGAGAATCGAGAGGGGAATCTATGGAAGCACACGTTAGTGTTCAAATCGTAGCAACAATCTGGATGACAGTCTTCTCGTGGCATTGACCCGTTTCCACATGGAAGTCTCGCTTCTCGACTTACTATACAAGTACCCATGGAACGACCATCTGATGGCGGTCTGTCTCCACTTGAAGTGTAGACGAATAGATATACCAAAACAGGTGAAATAAATCCAACAAGAAAAATTCCAACTGATATTCTTAGGGGTCGATTTAACAGAACCTTGTGATGCCATTTGGCTTCTGAAAATTGTGGTTAAACTTATATTTAACTATGAATTATGAACATATTGATGAATTGTGAGTTAAGAATTGCGGCATTCCTCCAATTCCAATGAAATATAATATATCAATTGGTAGCTTATACTATGTCCTCTGTGTTACAAAGGAATTTCTGTGAATGTGAATTATTATTTTATATAAATTATTATGATTATAAAAAAATATTTGTTTTTTTTATCTGATATGTGTAGTTCTTTACCTTTATCATTTTCGTAATTGTAAGTAATATATTCATCATCCACCAACTCTTGTTTAGAATCTGGTGCGTGCGGAATCATAATTGACACTTCTGTAAGCAAATAATTCTTACTTTACTAATATTATAAATGAGAAATTGAGTTTGTTTGTTATTCCTTCACGGCTTAACTAATCAGCCGATCATTATGAAAATTTGTATATATATTGTCAGGGGTACAGAGCCCAACATAGGCTATTTTTATCCCGTAAAAGTATGGGAAAATATTTTTTCTACTATAGAGGGCGCTGTATCGGCCAAAAGATGGCGCAACAAGTCGTGCTATGGGTTGTTTTGTTGTCAAACGAGATCTATGTCATAAAATTAACGCGGGAAAAGCTAGTAAAATATATAATAAACTAGCGAAACCCGCGCAACTTCGTTTGCGTTTATCCCGTGGGAATTTTTCTCTTCGTAAGAACTATCCTCGTACCTTAAGAAAAATTCTAAAAAAAATTTGCGAAATCGATTCGGCTGTTCTCGAGATTTGCGCTTTGAAACACATTCAGCGATTCATTTTTATATCCATACTAATATTATAAATGTGAAAGTGTGTTTGTTTGTCCTCCCTTCACGTCGAAAGTACCTAAGAACGGATCGATATGAACTTTTATTGGGGATATTTAAACTCTGGAGAGTGACATAGGCTGCTTTTTTCTTCACGAGATAAAGGGATTCCCATTGGAAAAATTATTGACATTTTCCCTTTACCACGCGGACGGAGCCGCGGGTAACAGCTTGTTATAGATAAATAAATTCTTCACAATCCACACTGCGCCACCTGGGGCCGTACCACGACTACCACGACCTCTTATATTGTGTAAACGAGACGTCGCCTTACTTCATGTATTGCGCTCTCAGCCGTTCTTTTATTCTTTTAAGCGGTCATAGTAGATGCCCAAAGTAATCTAGGTTGTGGTTTGGATAACGGAAATATTATTGTAAATATATACTTATAAACATTATCAGATAAATACCTCATTATCTATTGATTATTTTGACTAAAAATTATAAATAAATTTAAATGTATGACGATGCAGTGATTTTTTTATTGCAAAGTTGGACGTAATCTGACATTCTTTGACAATGATTTTCTATTCACGAGATGGAACAAGGTTTTTTTATTCGATTAGTGGATTTATTCTTAGATAATATAATTCCGGTCATTACAGAATATTATTAAGGTCTCTAAGGACTAGTGGCATGTACAGCCTGACTCGTAACAAAATAACTATTAATTAACATTGTTGTGTCATTTCACTAATATTCTTAATAAGGTTTGCGAGTATGTTTGTTATTTCACGCTTCAAGGGCTGGCCCAATTTTTATGTTTGGTATGTAGGTAGCTGATACCTTGAATTAACACATAGGGCACTTTTTATCCCGAAAAGTACGCGTTTCCCGTAGGATTTGGTCAAAAGTCAATGGCGCTTTAGATGGCGCTGCTGGCCTGCTGTGCATAAAAAAACGAAACGAACGTTTTCTCCGCGAATTCGCGCAATTCTGGTGGACGCAATAGTGCTTAGTACCTCGTCAACGCGAAAAGATTCGTAGTTGGCGTGGAAAGATTCGTAGTTGTTAAGGAGAGAAGTCCTTTCAATACTTTCTATTCCGACTATCTTCTTTCTGATTAAATTCGTTGTGAGTTCCAAGATAGTTGCAGTTTTCTCCCCCGGGACGTCAATAAGCTTCATCGCTTATTGTAAATCTGAGGTCGCCGTTGTTGATCCTGGCTACACAGGAGACACATCGGTGGGAATATGTGGTGTCCCGATTCTGTATGAGGATGGTATGACGAGCTAGTCCATTTCACAAACACACTAGTCCTCTCAAAACTATGTAAATATCGGAAATCATAAACATGGCTTTCTTTTTACTTTAATTATAATTATAATAATTTTAAGTATTTGATATCAATCATAATATCCGAGGCACGAAGAACCTCGAGATAACAAAACCCATCCAAACACTGATGCGATACACAGTGATGCTATCGAGTTTTTTCGAGTACATAATTGGTATATGGGTCACTATTTGGAAAGCCTTTGTTACATTTATATTACCACAGAATAAAATAAAAAAACTCTTTACCTTGGCAATTAACAATAAACACTTATGATGTTAAACACTCAAAAATATATGATTGAATACAAATAAATAAACTTTATATATGTCATTTTGTTATTTTAACAAACTCTTATATTAAAATACCACTTTTTAATAATTTTCAACACAAAACAGTACTTCAATTAGTGATTTCATGAGAATTTCATGAACAATGATTTTGTTATCGATATCGAATACAAATGACGTTTAGTGAAGTACCGACATTTTGATAAGAGATAAGATTGTGTTTTGTTAATTCCTTTTAATTAAGCAGAAAATATGTTATCAATGAGGTCCTTTATTTTTACTTGTATACTAGACGTGCTCGTGGTTTCGCCCGCGTGATAAATAAATAAATAATAAAATAAAATACATTTATTTCAGGTAACCAAGAACTATAAAAATTACAAATTGAAATTATTATTACACATGCACAATTAGACACACAATAAAATTTAATTAAATAATAATAATAAAAAATAAATAAATATATAATATCACCATATGATGACGACACTCACAAATAACGTGGATTTCTATCTATACTAATAGCTCCACTTGGGGGGGTTGGGAGGGTTGGCAACGCGTGAGTGGTACCCCCGGTATAGCAAGCATCTATAGGCTACGGTGATGCTTACCATCAGGCAGGCCATATGCTTGTTTGCCAACTTTGTGGTTTAAAAAAATATAGAGAAATGAAATGAAATGAAATCGTTTATTTCAGAAATTAGACCTTCACAGGCACTTTTTCTTGTCATTTACAATTTGTATATATGTATAAAGAGAATAAACTAAGTTATATACTACCACCATTTCGGACACAAGCAAAATGGCCACCGGTAAAAGAAATGGCGAAAGAAACCCGGTTACGGCCTTTTTTGTCAAGAGAGTTTTTTGTAGAGAGGAAAGGTTTGTAACAAATAAATTCAAAAGCTACTAGACCGATTTCAAAAATTCTTTTATCGTTGGAAAGCTACACTATCCACCAGTAACACACAGACAATCATACTAATATTATAAATGAGAAAGTGAGTTTGTTTGTTTGTTAATCCTTCACTTGACTAAGCAGCCGATCATTATGAAAAATTGTAAACATATTGTCAGGGATACAGATTCGGGGGTGGTTGTCGGGATACCTCCACGTGGTCCACCCCGGGCAACGCCGGCGCATCCTTGCCGGCGGCTGAAGTCCCGACACGTGGGTCCCCTCCCTGCGCTCGAGTTGCGGCGAGCCGCGGGTTGAGGGGGACGAGCGGGGTCCGGTCCCTGCGTTTCGCCGGGTGCGGGTTGCAGGCGGACGGGTGTGTCCACTCCCTGCGCTCGGCTCGCGGGTTGACGCGGACGCCCTAGTGGGCGCCGGCCTTACCAGCCGGCGTGCGGCGCATACCGTAACCCGTGGGTCCTCCACCCACGGGCCGGGGGCCTTGGCTTAACCGCCCGGGCCGCGAGGAAGACAACCTCTATAAAAATCACGAGCGGAGCTGACGGCCGCGCCACGCTGAATAAGTGTGGTGTGGCCGTTGGCTGGCGGTCGGCACAGTGGGTGCGATCGCCGAGTGGACGGGGACCATAGCCCAGCCGAGACGGCGGGCCGGGGAAGGCCCGTCGTCTTGAGGGAGCGATGGTCCTCGGTGTCGGCAGTGCACCTGGATGCGGTGTACTGCTGACGGAGCGTATCGGGGGCGAGCGGGTCCGGCTGGTACCTTGGCCGGACGGCCCTGGCGGGGTCGCGGTTGTATCCCAGTTTCCCGTGGCCCCGCCACACAGGGCAAGAGGCATCCCGTCAGTTTTTTTGTGGTAAGTTCCACAGTCCCCACCGCGTGCTCCAAAAGGCGGACGGAATCTTGCTAAGAAAGAATTGAAGCACCCTAATGGCGGCGGCGTAACTATGTGTGAGTGTGAAATGGCTGACCATGCACACATTCACACCATAGTAAGCTGGCCGGTTCGTACGTAAACGCGAGGTGGCTTACTATGGGTGCTTCACTTTTTAGTCTCAGTTATGGTGTCCGCCTTTTTTTCTAGGTCCATGAGTCTGATATAAAAATTTCAGTTTCTTTTGAAAAAATACCTAATTTCGAAATAATGACTGAAAGTTTAAAAGTAGCAAAGGGCAAGTTGAAGTTGACCATAGGTCTGACAATGACGTCACACATCTGAACCAACCAATGTATCACCGTAATTTAAGTTTATTATTACCATGCTAAATCTTAATTATCTTACCTATAAAGACACCCACATTGCTGAAAATTGTTATAATAAGCCATTTTGGACGAAATAAACCTTTTATGGTTACAAGTTACAACTCGGAATATTATGTACCTACCTAATCATAAAAACGTTTTCTTCAATGCCCGAAGGCCTCAAACTTAGCCTCAAAAGGTTTTTACAC
Source organism: Endotricha flammealis (assembly GCA_905163395.2). Classification (NCBI taxonomy): domain Eukaryota; kingdom Metazoa; phylum Arthropoda; class Insecta; order Lepidoptera; family Pyralidae; genus Endotricha; species Endotricha flammealis. The sequence continues at coordinate 4,942,237 of LR990867.1, forward strand.
CATTACACCTATGTTTACACCTATTATTTAAGGGGCTCCAAGGAGCCGATGACCTTGAAGATTTGACCTCTAAGTAACGTTACTTCACCCCTTCACCCCGCTTTAATATTACGTAAAATGCCAAAAACTTGACATCTATTGATCATTTTGTAGTACTAAGTTTTGATAAAAACCTTGCCTTTTTCACAACTAGAGGGCTGGCAGTGACGCGGCGCGGCGCGGTAATATTAACGACATCTAGTTGAGAAACCAATTATTAAAATATTTGAACACTTTCCATAGACCTCTAGAACTAAACAATATCAGTTGACACTTTTAAAATGTTATGTGAATTATGATGGAACTAAATATATATTATTAAAAACAAATCTTAACATTGCAAATGAAATTTTGCAGGCGATGTATGTTATGTCGTATTTGGTTGGTTACACAAAATTATTTAACAAAACCCGTTTTTTTGCTCTAGTTGTACCATACTATCTCAGGAACTATAAGCCCTATCAAAATATGGATTAGACAGAAAAAATGGGTATTTTTCTCTAATTCACATTCAATGAAAAAGGTCATTTTGCTACAACTCCTGTTGTACCGGTTTTCACAGGACACACACATTTTTTTTAAATATTGATCGGCTGGATTTTACTATCGATACAGTACCAAAATAGTCATTTTCAACAAAAAAAACTGTACGTCTGCGTGTTATACCGTATCACGCAAAAACCACTGAATTTAAAGAATGAATTTTGATGAAATTTTACACGGAGATCTCGAGTCAACATTTAGAGTGCTTTTTATCCCAGAAATGCGTAAAACTAGAAAAACCAAACTCCACGCAGGCGAAGCCGCAGGCACCCACTAGTATGGTATGAAAGGCACTATGAGTCAAATAAATGACGTAATCTATATCATAATTTTATTTGCGACATACAATACATAGTTAAATTTCGCCACATCTCTTATTGTTTACGATGGCTTTATGGTTGATTCAAGATATCATTAGTAAATTATGTCCAGGTTCAATTCTTAATTGGTGCTCATGTTTTTTTATTTGATTTTTACTCTTCTTTTTAGCAATATAATTTTATGTTTTACTTTTTACCTACCTAACAATAAGTTACGTACGAGCAGTAAAAAAATATTATAATAAAAATGTCCTCAAAATTTTAAATTGGTATCTGATATTGTCTATTTTTATACACATTAGTAAATAATATTTTTCGTTTTATCTCTTTTTTTTCTCGTCTAAAAAGAGATAAAAAGAAAAATATAATTTTAATGTGTATAAAAATACTTCGACAATTTCAGATTCCTATTTAAAAAAAATTATGCATTTTATTACATATTTTTATTATAGTTTTTTACTTCTTGCAATTGTAGGTAGGTAAAAAGTAAAACATAAAATTATATTGTAAAAGTTTAAAAATCAAAAAGCATGAACACCAACCTAAGGATCGAACCAGGAGACACTAGACTAAAACTAGCGATTTGTTGAATCTACCAAAACACCATGTAACCAATAGGAGCAGTGTCAAAATTTAAGTATTGTATGTGGCGCTGTAATGAGCCACAATCATTATCGTGGATAAAAATAATATACGTCATAATATATAATTCAACGTATTTGGTTTGACGACCTCCGTGGCGTAATGGTTACCACGCCCGACCGCCACCCAGGAGGTCCCGGGTTCGAATCCCGGTCGGGTCATGATGAAAAACGAACTATTTCTGATTGGCCTCGGGTCTTTGGATGTTTATCTATACATATATGTATTTGTTATAAAACATAATATCGTTGAGTTAGTATCCCATAACACAAGTTTCGAACTTACTTTGGGGCTAGCTCAATCTGTATGAATCTGTATGACGAAAATATCCAAATATAAAAAATATCAACAAAAAAAAATACAATAAATGCATGAAAGTTATTTATCTTTTAAAAAATAAAATAAAATATTTATTTTATAAAGATAAATAACTTTCATGCATTTATTGCATTTTTTTAGTTGATATTTTTTATATTTGGAAATTTTCGAAAACACAATAAATATTTTCGAAACAAAAAAAAATACAATAAATGCATGAAAGTTATTTATCTTTTAAAAAATAATATAAAATATTTATTTTATAAAGATAAATAACTTTCATGCATTTATTGTATTTTTTTAGTTGATATTTTTTATATTTGTATATTTTCGTCATAATAATAAAAAATCGAGAGCATGCATGGTGCAGCGAAAATTTGGCACACGTCCATCCATCCGAAAGCGTGGGAGCGCACTGATTACCTTGTGTCTAGTCACCCGCTATCCAGAAATCACGTAATTGACGGAAAATTGCTTGTGACTTGGTAGAAATACACTCAAATTCAAAAATCAAACAACAAATAAGTAGATAATATTATTGCCTATAAATTAATGTAAATTTTACACGAATCGATGCATAAATACCCAAGTTGAATCGCATTCTTTCTTTGATTACTAGGTTCCTTAAATATTTTATTACTCCATATTCAGTAATTTCAAATTTCGAACAACATAAATGTAGTACAATGATTATAGTACAACATATATTTTTTTGGTGGTTATTCGTTATGGTAGCTAGGAGTAGAGACCACTTGAAAAACAGCTAAGTTTTAGCGAAATTTGTTGGTACGACCTTAACATTTTCTCATGACCGACTGTTGTCCATAGATAACAGAGTGCTTAGTACGATTTTTTTTATCACATTCGAACGTGTTAACGTTGACAAGCCGACTGAATACAAGCGAACTGTATTATGCCATGCCTATTATTCATGTTCGTGCTTATTTTTAAAAGCTTTTATTTAACTTGACCTGTATGTATGTATGTAAGGGTGGAATCTTGGCACGAAAATTTGAACCACTTCCCGAAGACCGATTGAGCTGAAATTTTGCTTAAAACTGTAGATCAGATGACAATACAATATTATAATAACAAAATTACGATACAGCCGTTTGTGTTCCGTTTTTCGTACAAAACCGTTCCGACCAAAAACCTATAGGGTATTTCCGGTTGTCCTAGAATCATGAAATTTGGCAAGAAGCAAGATGATGTAGCACAAGTACAGGAATAAATCTGAAAATCGTAAATTTGTAGTTACTTCTTCTTCTTTAAACCACCAATATAATGTGACCCTACCCTTGGTACATTTTACATTGGTACATGGCTCTTTTTATACCGGTTTTGTAATAAAATGTATTTTATCTATTACTATAGCTTTTCCTCGCGGCTCCGCTCGCGTTAATTTTATGACATAGATCTCGTTTGACAACAAAACAACCCATAGCGCGACTTTTGGCGCCATCTGTTGGCCGATAGCATCCCATACAGCGCCCTTTATAGTAGAAAAAATATTTTCCCTTTGGATTGACATACTTTCACGGGTAAAAAAGGTAGCCTATGTTGGGCTCTGTACCCCTGACAAATTTTCATAATTATCAACTGATTAGTCAAGCCGTGAAGGAATAACAAACAAACAAACTCACTTTCTCATTTATAATATTAGTATGATAGTATGACTAGTATGATTATGGGAAGGAACCCTCATGCGCGAGTTCTACTTGCACTTGGTCGGTATTTTATTTTTGATGGGTTCATAAACCCGTCTAGTTTATCGCAGAGTGACTATAGTAAAATCAGGAAATTACATAGGTATTCAAATTGCTGGTGCTAGTTATAACAAATAAATTCATTAGACTAGTACCGCCTCTCGACAATAGATGGCACTGCGAAACCTGTCCAGTGATAACTAAAAAGTAAAAAATAAATAAAAATTAAAAAAAATATATATTTAAAAACAAGCTTTTATTTAATTGCGCTAAAAAGAATAAAATAAACTTTTCTTTTAAAACTTTAACTATCAACTTATAACGTCATTACACAATTTATATGACATAAAAGCTTGTCGCGAGATTTACCTGTAGGTATAAGAAAACATAATTATCGAACTAACATTTACTCGTACTACGACTACGAAAATGTTAGTAATTAAATCTCGCGACAAGCTTTTATGTCATATAAATTGTGTAATGACGTTATAAGTTGATAGTTAAAGTTTTAAAAGAAAAGTTTATTTTATTCTTTTTAGCGCAATTAAATAAAAGCTTGTTTTTAAATATATTTTTTTTTAATTTTTATTAAGTCCTACCTATTGTGTGGGAATAATAAATGGATTTTGATTCTGATTAAAAAAAATATTTTTTATTTAATTTATTATTTGATTTGATTTGAAAAATAAGTTTCACATATCCTACTATCCTACTAATATTATTATTAAGGATGGACAGGTTAGAAGAAGAGGAAGGGATGAAGAAAACTTATAATCATGGGAAAATTGTTTATAGGCGAGATGAAAATGTGAAGGTGAAAAGTGAAGTGAATGACAGTATAATAGAATAATAGACGTAGGAAAACCATAAAGAAAAAAAACATAACTGTTTACAAAGAGTTCGGTTTGTAACAATTATAAAGGCAAAGTTTGTGTGTAAGTTACCTCTTCACGCTCATGTTATGATTTACTAGTGAAACATGCGCAACTTCGTTTGCGTAAATTTATTTATAAACAATGGTCTACCCGTGTACCAAATTTCATTAAAATCCGTTCAGTAGTTTTTGCGTAAAAGGAACAAACATCCATACTCACAAAACAAAAATCCATACACATGGCGCGTAATTGGTATGTAACCTCTTGTCTACACTGTTTTAAACCTCGTTTTTAAATGCAGGCTTAATTTCACGCGAAAGAGAAAGAAAAGAGCAATAACATAAGCAAGAATATAACTTATTTAACTTAGAACAAGATGGCGCTACGTGACTTGTCTATAAAACATAATTTTGTTAATATTTGTTGTTTACCTTTAGGTTTAAATTCTGTTATAACATTACAATAATAATAAAGAAATTCCACAATAATATCTCACAATTTAATTATGTACTATACAACACAAAACATTTAAACAAAACAAAAATCTAATTAATTTTATCAGCAACTTAGTGAATGTAAAATTTTATAATAAATAAAAATACACTTTACTTGTTAGAATGGTTGTAAATATAAAATAATTGCCATTTTACTTGAGTATGAGTACCAATGTTTTTAGTAAACACTAACTATTGTCCGAGACTTTGTCCGTGATTAGTCCTAGACTAGTTCTCTGAGAATCTTTTTTTTATAATAAAATCCGTAAAATACTATCTGTTATAACTTTGAAAATTATTATGAAAAGCAGAAAATTTCAAAGACAAACGTGACAAATCCACAGTAAAACATAATAGGCCCGTGACCAAAATTGATTGGTCATTTGAACCACGGTGATTTAAAAGTTTAAAAAAGTAGGTAATACAATTGTATAAAATAATAATAATAAGTCTGGTCTGCTCACTCTTGTCAGTACTGACTTTTTTTATTTTATTGTAGATTTAAGACTTGTTCATTCCACACCATTGTGTATACATTCCGAGTATTCTTCTTATAAATTTTAATGTAGGTTTACTACATTGTAACTAATGAGTGGAAAAAAAAGGAGAGAAAAAAAGTACAAAATGACAAAAAAGGCCGTAACCGGTTTTCTTTCGCCATTTCTTTCTACCGGTTGCCATTTTGCTTGTGTCCGAAATGGTGGTAGTATATAACGTAGTATATTTTCTTTAAATAAACAAGTTGTAAATGACAAGAAAGAGTGCCTGTGAAGGTCTAATTTCTGAAATAAACGATTTCATTTCATTTCAAGTAATATAATAATATAGTAGGTATTAATATAAGGTGGGCAGAGTAATAAGAGTAAGTAAACTCTACCTGTGCTTTTTAATTCTCATCTGCACTCAGTTGGACAGATTACAAGTGTGACGTCTGTACATAGTGCTGAATCTCATTATTTTAAGCCCGTGTATCGTTCTAGATAGGTCACCTGGTTCAAATGACACATCAACTTTGGTCACGGGCCTGTAGTCCATAAAATAATATGTTGCTTAGAGTATTTTAGTGTCCAGCGTCGCAACTCTAACTTCTATAGTTTAAGAGTAATTGCAATTTTAAAACTGTACTACTTATTTTTGACGCCCAGTGTATTAAAATTGTCAGTCTTGTTCAAACTTCTCGTCATTGCTACATCGCATAAGATATAAATAATAAAATATTAAAATAAAATAAATTTTTTTTAATGAAGGAATGTTATTTCAAGGAGATTTCAAAATATTCAAGGCGTTGAATACATTTTATTTTACGAGTATATTTATCATAGACGATGAAGATTTTTAATTAGTGCATAGTGTAAATATGAGGGATGGAGTTGAAATTGTTTTTATAAATTATAAGTAGAGTTAATAAAAGTATTTATTTTAAGAAAATCTTTACGGCAACGTTTTTTCTTTTTACAAATTTACTTTGTATAACATTTCAGTGAAAGTATTCGCCATTTTCGAGTTTTATTTGAAACTAATACAAATAATTAACATTTAATTTACAATAAGTTAATAAGATTTAGCTAAGTTTATTTTTAAAACAGAAATGTTCGTAAATTGAAGAACAATAATCATTGTGTTTTAAACTACCATTGTGTTTTAAACGATAAATAAATTAGAAAAATATAATGTTTGCGCACTATTTTAATTTCATTTAAATATTATGAACAAAAATTACCAAAAAAAACCCAGTATCATCATTAATATGTACCCACTCACTCTATAGGTACCTACTACTTCCATTCATCATCTGAAGTAATCTGAACGAATGATGCGTCACATCGTGCTACGTTGCTACGGGAGCAGCACGTCTACGCAGCGGTCTACAGCCTACGCGTGCTACGAAGTTGACGCGAATTTATAAGACAGTGTCTACGAAGTGATTGTTTTGTTTTTGTGCTTATTTGTGTGGGTCGAATTAAAATAATCTTTGAATTTAAATAGGTATTTAATAAAATTATTTTTAAAAAGTGAAAAAATTTTTTTCATTGTTACATTGTGTCATAGTGAAAAAAAAAAACTAAACTATAATAAATATAATTTTAATAATATACAATAAATAAACATTTAAAAACTTTTTTTAATTATAATATTGTGTTGTAGTGCAAAATAAAGAGTAATAGAATAAAAATATCAAAAATGAAAACGAATATGTGTACTTTAATGTTAAAAAACATAGAAATAAGTGAATGTGTTGTCAAATAAATAATATTAAAATATATTAAATAATATGCTGTAAATAAAAAAAAAAAACAAAATGTTAAGGAATTTAACAACTGATAAATCATATGATATGAATGGGGAATCTTCGGAAATGAACACTACTGAGGGTAGTGAAACTGGAATAGCACCACCAGACCAGGTGTTTGTGATAGCTGTTTATAGTGTACTGTTAGTGATTGGTGCTATGGGAAATGTTGGTGTGTTTGCAGCACTAATGAGATCAAGAAGAAGAAAATCAAGAGTTAATTTATTGATGACGCACTTGGTGATCGCTGATATGATGGTTACGTTTATCGTGATTCCTTTGGAGGTAAGCACTAGTTTAGTGCCTGTGTGTAGGTTAATCAGATGTATCATTTTATTAATCACTTGTGCGACAACTCTCAGGAATAGTCTGTATGGCAATCGTCTGCGTACTCGCGTGCGATTTTTTGGCTTACAATTTACATTCTGTTGTACTTTCGTCTTTACATTCCGTTCTAGGTCGTCCTCTTTATTAATTTATTTCACAAAAAAATAATTTTTAAAATAAGTAATAAGTTACATGAAGTTCACTCTAAAAATTGAGTCTACTTAACTCGCTCAACGCCAAGTATATCGTTTTCGATCCCAACATGACGCTCAGCGTGTTAACAACTAAAATTGTAATAACTTCATATTCTTACCTATATTTAAAATTTTATTAAAAAGTTTGGCAAACGACACTGATGGAAAGTGATGATTACATTGATAGTGACATTGGCATTTTTTTTTGCCCTGGAAAACAACTTCTTCCCACGGAAAAGAAGATACACCATTGGCAGTTCCACTTGATCTCGCGGACGAAACCGCGGGTATTATTTAGTACAAATAATAAAAATGTATATTTTAACCTTTGACATTTCGTACCTATCATTTACATACGCTTCCGGAATTCCCGCTAGTCCTCAGCCCACCTGTGACCACAATCGATATAACTTGAACAAAATGACGGACGAGAAAAGATAATAAAAAAAAACAGTGTTTAGGCATGTGTAAGATTTTGCACTCAATTTAACCTCTTGCTTATAAAGCTTGCTTATGAAGGTTGAGATGAACTAAATTCCATTTACATTTATTATCATTTCCATGAAATTATACAATGGGTAACTCTCAGGAATTCCATAACAAAAAGGAAGTCATGGCTATAAATCCTTGGGGATAACTCAAGTTTACATTCAAAGTACATATTTGAAATGTTTGGGAATTGCTACTTTAAGAATCAATACTCTGAGGGTCTTTGGATAGGTATAACGTTTTGTTTACGCGATGAAAATGCGCGCTGAATGCAATTAGAACGCCAAGGAAACTCAGGAGTGCTCAGGGTCGTCGACGACTTTGTGCTCTTTGCAAACGATCTTGCGCCATGATGTTAATATAAACGCACACAATTTGCTAAAGCCCTGTATTGACTTTGATTAGTACGAGTGCAAGTACATTCTGTATGTACTCGCAAAGTGAATACAGAGCTTAATGCCTATTTAATATCGAGCAGAGAACGAGCATATTACAAAAGCGTTTTCATACATAAAACGTCGTGTGTCGCGCTAAACAAATAAATATAAATATGTGGCCTCTTACTAATAAATAAAGATCAACCAAAATTTAACTGACTTGTTTTCTCATTGTTATTCTTGAGGAGAAATAATGATTAAGAATATTTTTTTTTACAAAGAATAATATTTCTAGAGTTTACTAGTTAAGGCGGTTTCATACATTTGGTTTTGTGAAATATACACTAAAAGTGTGTTATCGTGACACAACACACTATTTTAGCTAATCCACGTGTCGCGACACGACACCATTCTTTGTTACTATGATTACAAAGGTCTGCGAGTGCTGTCCAGTGACATTTTGACAAAAGACGTAGAATGGATGAGTTAATTTGTGTGAGTAAATACGCGTAAGTAGTCGAACAATAAGTACGTCGAAGGGATAAGGGAAAAAGTTCCGTAAGGACAAAAGTGCGATAAGAAAACGTATTATACCAACCACGAACAAAAACCGTGAAACCGTTAGCAGTGCCTTCTTATGCGCTATTTAAAGTTAAAAAGTTAAGTAACTAGTCAAAGTTAAGATAAATGTTTGCTACCGTCTACAAACTTGCAACTACTTGGAATGATTTACTCATTGCAAGTCGGAAAAATTGGATACCAATGCCGCCAACAAGTAGCCGACATTCGTTTAGACAAATTCTTAAGCGACATTTTTTTTTAATGTAACTGAATCCAGTTATTTATATTATCCTAAGGTTATCCTAAGGTTGTCTGGAAGAGATTACTTTAGCGATAAGACCGCCTGTTGTACTTTTCTTGACACTATGTACTATTTCATTGTTGTATTTACTTTGGTGCAATAAAGAATATTGTATTGTATATTATTGTTTAATTTCTCCTAAATAAATAAAAAACAATAAAAAATTACTAATAATCATACTTGGGAAAGATTTAATAAGGTTTCCGTAAACAATTACAATATTATTGTCTTTCAAACTGTTTGTAGATTCTATTTACGAATCCTCAAATAATTTTACGTGGGTGGTGTAGGTTATAAGCCTTCATTTGTTTCGGTTTTCAATTGTGTATGATTAAAGCAAATACTATAGACGAGTAATACCCACAGCTTGGGAAGAATTCGGGTAAGACGCGACACTAGCGCCCCTACGGCATGAGGGCGGCATGAGGTGAACGATTTCAAAACTTTTGTGCGTTTTGTATGCAAAATGTTATAGCGCCCCTAGCGGCATGAGGTGAACTGTGCGTTTTGTATGCAAAATGTTATGGCGCCCCTAGCGGCATGAGGTGAACGGAGGTTGCCAAGTCATTGTATGAGAAACGTCAAGAGCGCTGTGCGTATTACTCGTCTATAGTATTTGATTAAAGGTCGAAACGCACTGGGCGTAACTACGCGAAAATTGTATGAGCTAAACCGGCGCGTCGCACCGCTGTAGTGCGTAGCTCATACAATTTCTATGAAAGAATATTTTGACGTGTCGCGCCGCTGCTGTCGCCTAGTGCGGTCTTACCTTTAATGTTAAGGTAATAACATTATAATGGCTAATGTTTACCTCTCTGTTACTGAATAGGCACGTTTGTTACAGAACAAGAGAATATTTAAGAAATAAGTATAATGAATTTTTTTAACGATAAATATAATATATTGGCTGTTTCCTGGGTTTTTAGGAATAATATAATATTCATTAGAATAGAATAGAATAGAATATATTTATTTGCATAAAATATGGTTGATACAAGGTGTTAAAATAAAGAAATAAATGTTTCACATATTTTGCCAAGATATTTGGCGTGCAAAATACAAGTGTCATTAAATTATTCATTAAAAAAATATTACATATTTTTAGTATTAAAATTTAAATATTTAGTTAAGTATTGTATATAAAATTTATAATGATATTAAAACAAAATTATACAAATAGAAATTATACAATTTGGTCATTAAGATATTCTTCAATGGAGTAGTATGCTTTAGAGACAAGGAATTTCTTAAATGAGGCTCTAAACATATCAATTTTCCTGTTTTCTTTGATACAGTTAGGTACCTTGTTGTAAATTTTAATAGACAGGCAGAATACAGTTTTATTATATTTGGAGGTCCTACTTTTTTGTGCTTGTAACTTTTTGTTTAATCTCACACTACGCAATGTGTCAAAGTCATCAATATTTCTCATTACGAGTGATGCCGCTTCTAATATATATAATGACGGTAATGTTAAAATACCATATTGTTGGAAGTAAGGTTTGCAGGACACAGTCTGTTGGACTCCACTAATGGACCGAATACACCTCTTTTGGGCTTTAAAGGCTCGTTCTCTATCAGCAGCATTGGCCCAGAAGAGAACTCCAAACCTAACTATTGATCCAACTTGTGCATGGTAGGCGCTGAGCACAATGGATATATTTGCAACTTTCTTGAGCATGTGCAAGGCGTATGAAAATTTATTTAGTCTAGTGCAAATATAATTAATCTGTTCACTCCAGTTTAATTTAGAATCTATATATATTCCTAGAAATTTCGTGCAGTCTATTTTAAGTATTTGCTCTTTCTGATAATTGATATTTAATTGATAGTTTTGAGAATTCTTGTTAGTAAATGTCATGTATTTTGTTTTATCTAAATTAATTTTGAGATTATTTGCTTTAAACCAGTCGACTATAAGTTCAAATGATCTATTTATGTTTGATTCAAACGAGAGAGGATCATTTTCTTTAAATATTACTGTACTATCGTCAGCAAAAAGCACAAGATCTTCTTCTATTACATTTGGTAGGTCATTAATATATATAATAAATAAAAGTGGCCCCAAAATGGAACCTTGTGGTACACCGAATTTAACTTCTATTTTATCAGAGGTGAACCTTTCCTCTACTTGGGTGTTTTTTAGAATACGAATTATTTCTGTATAGTGTAATCTATTAGACAAATACGATTTTATTAAATCTAAAGAATTTCCCCTTATGCCATATTTATCGAGTTTTTGAATCAGTATATTGTGATCGACATGATCAAAAGCTTTTGTTAAGTCCATGTATAGAGCGACTACTTTTTTCTTTTCTTCCAGTGCAACATAAACTTTTTTTTAAAATTCGTACATAGCCATATCTATTGTTTTATTTTTCCTAAAGCCAAATTGAATATTAGTAAAAATGTTTTTGCTTTCGAAATAATTATTTAATCTGACGTATATTACTTTTTCAAATATTTTCGCAAAAACTGGTATTAGAGTTATAGGTCTATAAAAGTTCATATCTGTTTTATCTTCTTTTTTAAATATTGGCTTTATAACTGATATTTTTAATTTTGTAGGAAAGACGCCTCTTTCTATGGAAATATTAATAATATGTCTAATTATGTGGGTTATATATTTAGATACTTTTTTAATTATTTTTGTTTCAATGTCATCATATCCTGTGCTTTGAGTATTTCTAAGTGTGCTAATAATTTTATAAATTTCTTCATCATCTGTAGGGCTCATGAAGAAAGAGTAAGGAGAATCGTATTTTACAGTTTCTAAAAATTTCTTCGAGTTAGTTACTGTTGATTTTATTTCATTTATAAAATAATTATTAAATTCCTGAGCTATCCCTTTTGGGTCCAATACGACGTGATTTCCTATTTTGATTTTATTTATATCTTCTCGTAGTGGTACGGATTTGATACTATTTATAATTTTCCAGGTCGCTTTTCCTTTATTTTTAGCATTACTTATTAAGAAACTATTCTGAGCTTTCTGTGTACAGTTTATTATTTTTCGTAGCCTTTTTGAGTATGTTTTGTACGTATTTTTATTTTCAAGTGTTTTATTAAGTCTGTACTTCCAAAGCATCTCTCTTTTGCGCTTAGAGCACAGCTTCAAACCTTTGCTAATCCACTTTTGTCGTCTCAATATGGGTATATGTATTTTTTTAACAGGGAAACATAGATCATACAACAATTTAAATGAGTCGTAGAAATAGTTAAATGAATCATCAGGATTTTCGGTAGATAAGGATTCATTAAATGTCAGTTCTTTTATACGATTACAGAATTTCATTATATTTTCTTCATTATAATCCCTTACATATTTGTAATAGTGAGATATAAGATAGGTTCTTTTTGTTGGACATTTCAGAATTTGTGCTGTATGGTCAGAGAGGGAAAGCTCTATAACTGTGCTTTTAGATCCTCGAATGTTATGTGCGATGTTATCGATGCAAGTCATACTTTCAAGTCGCGTAGGTTGGTCTATACTCAATTTCAAATTAAAGCCTATTAACAATTGTTTAAATTTGTGTACCTGTAAGTCAGGTTTCAGTATGTTTATGTTGAAGTCACCACAAACTACCAGCTTCTTATTCTTGAAAGCAACATCACTGAGCAAAGCATTCAGTTGAGACAAGAATAATTCTAATTCGACTAATTTTCTTTTTGGCGGTCTGTAAATACATAATATAGTGAGGTTATGTTCCACAAGCTCTATACCGCTGCACTCAATGACATTACATACACTTAGCTGTTCTGCAGCAGTTATTACTTTATATTTATGATGCTTTTTTAATAATATACATGATCCTCCCTTCCTATTACTTCTTGTGAATCGAGACGCCAGAACAAAGTTGGGGATTAAAATATGTTCAGTGTCATCCAGAACCATATTATGTTCCGTTATACATAATACATCAAGCGTATCGATATCATAATCCGTAGTAGACAATTGTAAAACTAGTTCATTTGCTTTATTTATTAACCCGTTAATGTTTAAATGTAAAACTAATAGTTGGCTACAGACGATAAAATTTACTCATATTTTGTGATATCGAATCAGTAGTCTTCGACAACTTCTGATCGTATGCATCAGTTACTGATTTTACAGGGAAGTATTCGAAGTCAACTTTTAAGTTATTGATTAGACTTTGATGGACAGTGCGCAGTCCTTGTTTATTAAGTCTACCCGTCTTATAGGAGAACATTTCCAAATCAAGACACCCGTTCGTGTCAAAGAAATAAGCACACTCATGATTTTGTAGCTCCATATACAATAAACTACTAAACAATTCCACTCTGTAGTTAAAAATAGGTAATCCAAGCATGTATGTAGGAGCACAAAAAATGATGTTTGTATGATTTAATTCCACAATAGAGTCCCTAATGCATTTCACTAATTCGATATAATTTTTGTTACTTTTAAAGTCAGTTTCTCCTAAAAAAATTATACAATAATCATTCCTATCAAAGTTTAGGATTTTATTTTTTAAGTTGGTAATTAAATTTTTAATATTGCAGTTGGGTAGTGAATAGCGACAAAGATTAAAATATTTTGAAAATAGTTCTTCAACATAATGTAATGGTGCATTATTAATTGTATTATTTAGTATGCACAGGTTCCTCTTTTTTGGAAGGTCAGTGTGGTCTTGAGACCCTGACCCTCTGAGAACATTGTGGCTGGTTGTCCGAGATGTCTCTGATTTTGATGGTTTGTTTTTAGGAGGACTAGCTGTATTTTCCTCTTCTGTAGGTAGACTTTCCTCATTCTTCTGTGCAGCTGCTCTTTGAGGTGTGGAGAATGATATCCGGCGATCACTATTAGATTTGCTCTGCGATTTTTTGGGAGACTTCTTTTTATTTTTATTTTTGGTCGATGTAGGTGTTGCCAGAAGTTTGTAGGTATCTATTGTTTTGTGCGTTCTATCTAAATCCGACTTTAATTTACGATTCTCCATGTTTAATACTTCTATTTCATTGTGAGCTATTTGTAAATCCTCCTTTAGTTTTTGTACCTGGATCGCAAGATCCGAGGCATTATTCTCGTTTAGAGATGTGTTTGGGTAGCTTTTTATACTCAAATCAAATGTTGTATTTACTTCATTTGAGACATCATTACTGGATAGAATATTTTCGACCGACCGAGATCTGCGTAGCCGCCGTCGTCGCTGCGTTACGAAGTCTACATTTAGTGGCTCCATCTTTTAGCACAGATAAGCAATCTTTAAGTGAATTATCGAGTAGAGGAAGCTGTACAAAGCGATTTTGCGCTCAATATAGAATTTGTTGTAGAAAAATCGAACACAAAAAGTCAAGGTGTGTACTGGGATTCGAACTCTGTTAGCCGCAGTTATAGTGAGGGCCTTAACCATTAGGCTGTAGAGTCATTAATAGGTTTGACGAAATTTGTGCTCGTATTTTGCAAGTTTACTCCGTTTTACACTGTGACGTGAATGTCCGTTATCAAGTACCCTCCAATGATGTACTATACCCTCGGAAGAAATATCACTATTGTATATGAATTATATTAATTGTTTTTCATTTATATTTGTTTTTAGTGTTGGTGTTCACTAATAATTAGTTATTGAATTGGATATTTTACACTTTATTGTGTTATTTAGATCGCTTATCACATTTCATAGCACTTTCTGTGTTCAGTTTTGTTGTTGTCACTTTGTAAATTTTTATATTATTAATTTTAGTTATCTCTAGGTACTATTCCTGTTAACAAACACTGCCACTTTAGCATTGTCACTTCGGTGCACACTTTTTTACACTTATAAATATAGACTTTACCAATTTAATATTTTTAAGAATTAAAAGTACACGGAGCTAGTTGAAAAAAACTACAACGTTTTTTTTGTGTTTTCTCATTGTGTCCTCTCAAATATGACACCCTAGTTGCTTTCTATTGGAAAAATATTTTTCGAAATCGGTAAAGTAGATCCAGCCAGAGATTAAGTACATCCTAGAAGTTATAAAAAAACATATTTTTTGCGTGTTGTGTTTATCATATAAATAAATATATATAGGGACGAATAAAACAGATTGAGCTAGCCCCAAAGTAAGTTCGAAACTTGTGTTATGGGATACTAACTCAAAGATACTATATTTTATAACACATGATATATTTAGATAAACATCCAAGACCCGAGGCAAAAGTTCGTTTTTCATCATGGCCCGACCGAGATTCGAACCCGGGAGCTCCTTGGTGGCGGTCTGGCGTGGTAACCATTACGCCACACCCACACATTTTATGCCGAAAAGTACTCTATTCCCGTAGGATTTTATCAAAAGTCTGATATAGATGGCGCCACTGTAAATAAATACACGCAAAAGGGTTGCACTAGTTGAGTATATTTCTAATAAATTCCGTTCTAACGTAATTGAGACAAGATTTCCATTGAAATTCACAAATTGTGATTGAATTAACTTGGCAAACTATATGTTGTGGTAACATAATGTTCTGTGCTTTAATGCAATAACGTGCTTTTAATCGATTCATGTTTATATCATATCAATTTATATTTTAAATCAGACGGTTGTTTGGAACTTTTATGACAATTATATTGGAATTGAATATACATACATACTAAAATAATCCTAAAGTCAATCCTAATCCATCCCAAAAACATTCGAAAATAATCCTAAAGGAATTTCTAATACATCATAAAAACATTGTAAAAAAAAATGTAGGCCAGCTGCTACCTGTTGCGAAAGTATCACCAGTGTCCGCGACCCCGCCACGTGAAGGCGGAGAAGGTGGCAGACAGTCAAGTTTTTAGTCGGTATCCCTCATTGGTTTAGAGAGGCGAGCCCGACAGACCCCCGTCGCTTCCCCAAGTGGCGGGACATGCAGTAATGCATTTTCCTGACTTAAAACAAAAAAAAAAAGGCCAGCTGCTACCTAGGCGAGTTTCAAATGCAACGATTTCATTTGTAGACCAGTTGCTACATAAGCGAGCTACAACAAAGGCGAGTTACAAATGCACCGATATGATACTAACTCCTTATTACTTGACACACGCTCAATTACAAAGAATAAGAACGCTGAAGCAAAATTCGATTTATAAAAAATACAGGGATAAACTCAATTCTTTATTGTGAACAAATAAACAATTATATTAACAAATGAAGCACAACATAAAACGAACCATACAACAAATTACGTGAAATATATATTGTAAAATTGTATGTAATAATTCACTGTGAAATCATAATTTATCTGTCAGAAACACAACCTGCGAGATAGCGAATTGTTTTCGAAAACAAATTCGATTACAATTAAAAAATAGCGTGATTGTTTTGTTTTGATCTGCGAGCTGTGTGTTAATGGGAAAGGTTAAGTAAGACACATCATTATCAGGCTGCCACAGTAAGGACACAGTAAAAAAAAGTATTTAAGTATATTTACCAGCAGTCTATAGTACCCATAGACGCACCCGCAGTTGAGGGTGTTCTGCGGATGCTTCTGTATCTTGGAGCATTAAACCAGACCGGAGGCGACACTCATAGGCGTACTCCTCTGCCAAAGGTACGAGAGCGGCGGTCATACCCGTTATATAAAACTAGTTGCAGCGATGCGATTGTGCGTGTAGTTTAAGATTGTGTGCGATAATAATGTTGTGTGCGTTTATAGCGACGTGATAGAAAATCTATGTCTGTTACCTCACCCCCCGCTGAAAGGGGCAGAATTTTTTGCGTAAGAATTGTTGCGCGTGTCGTCTCCGGTCTGGTTTAATGCTCTAAGGTCTGTATGGACTTAGCGAGTAATTTTTATTTTTTATATCATAATTCATAACTGTATTAAATATTAAATTTAGTCCTTACGCACACTCTGCGCCTTCTAAGACCGCTTGTTGTACTTTTCCTACTTCTTTGTACTATTTTGTTGTTATATTTATTTTGGTGGCAATAAAGAATTTTGTATAGTACAAGCTTAATTGCTTAGTTGTAGTTGTTAAAAAAATTATACCTTATGTGTGATTCGTCCAAGAATATTTATTTATTAGTAAATGAATAGAAAGTAAAGGGAAATTCCCTTCTTCCTACATTCCCTTCTCTTTTTCATATGTCTTCTCTCTCTATTCCGTTCCTTGTAGCAGGCAACGCATTAAGTAGCGCTTCTGGTATTATTGAATGGGTAAAAATGGCGTTTCGTATGAAATTGTGATTGAAAATAGGTATATTAAATCGGAAACGCTAATGAAATAGTTACTGGAATTACTTCAAGAATTTGAATTAGGAAGTTAAGTCAAGAATTTCATTACAACCTCCTTAGACCTCCTAGACGATATGGGCAATAATCCGATCGCAATTTTAAAACAAAACAAAATTGTTTTAGGTTTTTTTATATAGTTTGTTACGTCATTCTTACACACATCAACACCGTCAGCGTTGGACCACGGACTATTTTAATGTATATGCATAACAAATTTTGAGTAGGGTCACAAGGTAAACCTAACGAACGTACTGTTACACATTCCGTTTTGTCGCAGTTTGTTAATTCTAGTTCTAACTAGGAAAACGTGTTTCTCCGAATTGCGTTTAAACTAGCACTAGAGAATAACGAAATTACGCCAAAACGGAATGTGTGACAGTAGGTTCGTTAGGTTTATCTTGTGACCCCACGCCCAAAAATAGGATTATTAGAATGTTTTATTCAAACTAGAACCTGTTTTATGGAATTTACCGTGGTCGTTAGTCTATAGATTACCTAGGAAGTCTGTATATTATCTAGTTGATGTAAGAAGTGAATTATTTTTTTCCAACCTCACACGCTAGAACCAAAATGGTCGCGTACTGCGTGGTTCCCGCGAACGCTGAAGTGCTGAAGCTGTGGAATGAGATCCCCGCCGAGGTCTTTTCTTTAGACTTTATTATGGAGTGATATATGCGCGAGTGATACTCCCGATGTTGCAAGCGTCCATAGGCTACGGTAACTGCTTACCATCAGGCGGGCCGTAAGCTTGTTTGCCACCTTAGTGGTATAAAAAAAATGATTTCTACGTACGGAACCCTCGGTGGGCGAGTCCGACTCGCACTTGTCCGGTTTTATTTATAATATTTTTGATAGAAACATTCCACTTGGAGCGGAGAGATGAAATAGGTAAGGTCAGGTGGGGTAAGATAGACTTACTTTATTGTGAATTTACTAAATCGGGTTTTATGCAGAAATTGTTTGACCTAGAGTTAAATTAAATATACAGGGATCTAAAATATAAATTAAGCTTTAAAATACTATGAAGTTTTTGCCACAAAATTCATTAAAAACTGTAATAATAAGGAAAATGTGTAATTTTAGTAAATAAAAAAACAGGGCAAGTCCAACATATGATTTACAAAACCCAGCCCCGCAACCAGACAAGGTATCATATACTAAACCTGCCATATTAAAATAATTGTGTACAACACTTCTCAGTAGTATTCATTCGAAAAATGTTTATTACTCCTGTTAAACAGCAAATTTAGCATGTTTTATACTTACTCCGGGCTCACTGGTAGTTTCAAAGTAAAATATTACAGAAACCTCTTTATTAATTTTACGTTTAACGAGTTACATTATTTTAAAGCCCATATCTTTATGATGCTACTTGTGTCCGTGACAACTCGACAGGAACGTTCTTTTTCACAAAAAAATACAAAAATAAAACTATCTTACACCTAGCATTCTTAACTTGTCAAATGTACGTTTTTATTTTCGATGTGGTGGTCATATTTGTGGCAGTAGCGACTTCTGTGTTTTAAATGGAGATATTAACAGTGTCCGCTTTATAACTAGTATATCAAAATAGAATAGGAAGGTGTACTTCTTGAGTTATCAGGCACTGGTAGTCTTGCCTTGGTCTTACCCCAACTGACCTTAGGTATATTTTTTCAAAATCGTTTCCAAATAACAAATTGCTTTTGTAAATACATTGTTCACGTAAAATATTCATGGATATACATAATATGTGGTAATATGTTTCAATCTTTTTATTTATTCTGATAGAAGCTTTTATGGGAGAGATATAGGTACGCTATACGCGAGTGTCAATTAAATTTTTTTTTATAGGCAGGTATAGAATAAAAATAATATTTTTAAAAACGTTGTTATCGTTTTTTAAAAATATTTATGCATTTTCAATCTATGAATAAATTTAGCGTTTCTATCTACACATTCAGTTAACTTCATTTCGTGGAGATTTTTTTTCAAAAATATTTAATTTTTCATTGGTATTTCAATATAAATATTCAGAGCTCTTCAGTTTTTCGAATATTTTCAGATATTTTATTTCAAACTTGTCAATATTTTAAAACTAAGTTTTCACTCCGCCGTAATATTCATACAGTACCATAATGATCAAAGTATAAGTGTTTGGTTGAATGGCGTTGTTCCAAGAGTACTAAGCGCATATTTAAACAGTAATTTGAAACAGCTGTGGCATAATAATATATTTAGGATCTCTCTGGTCGGTCCTTCATGTCTGAAGATGTTGGCCATGGTGGAATTCTGGAATGGATAAATTATCTTCATTTCTGTCGTTGGCAATTTGGGCGAATTGATATAAAACCATCAAGGTTTTTGAGCATCTTTCAGTTGGTCAGTCCACCTAATTGGAGAGCGGCCCCTTGGTCTTTTACCCTCTGTGTTGCCAACGATGATCTTCTCGAGACTCGAGATATTTGAAATATTTACATAGATATTCAAATAATCATTAGGTCCACATCACGACACAAACAGATATTATGTTGAAGTTTATCCGAGTACCCAAGATTGTAATTAGAAATTCAGACGTGACGAAGATACCTATATAGATAAATTCTTACTTTATGGCCTTTACCTTTGTAGGTACAAGCATGTACAAGGCAGACTTAGTTATCTTTGAGTATAAAGCTGAGAATCGCAGATTTCCAAATCTAATTTATAAATTATTTGAGCTCTGACAAGGACTAACGCCGGTTTTACGCCAACGGTTATTCCGCTGACTGTACATTAAGGAAAAGACACGGAAGAACGAGAAAATATGCCAATAGCATACTTTTGTACGTGTTGTGTTTCCCGTTTATTTTTAAATTTCATTTATAATTTCACAATTAAATTTGTTACTTTTTCATTCATTTTACTTGTTAAAATATTATTTATCAAGTGTTTTTGACGAGCGATTGTTTCAGAAAAGCGATTAAAAGGATTTTGAAATGTCTTTGTTGCGTTTTATAATTAGGTACTTACGTAGGAAATCTTGTCACTCGCGCATGCCTTGAAGTCCTATCTAGTACAGGAAGTTTGTGCCGCTTCAAACGACGTCAGTTTCTGAAATGCATTTTAATTGCATATTAAGTCTCAACCTATCTCTTTTATACTTCTTTAGTGTGACAGTGACAGCTAGTATATTTAATGTGAACTTAGCTGTAAGTTACCTAGTCAGATGTTGCTCTCGTAGTTGTGTTGTAGAGGCTGACCTCAACATGTTTTTTTTAACTTAAAACATTATTTCATGTTTTGCTAGCGAAACCCGCACAACTTCTTTTGCGTGTATCCCGCAGTCCCGCATTCCCGTGGGAATTTCAGAATGTATTAAACATTTAAATCTTCCTTTTGAATCACTATCTATTTATACAAACCGCATCAAAATCTGTTGCGTAGTTTTAAATACCTAAGCATACATAGGTACAGGGACAGAGAGACAGCAGAAGCAACTTCATTTTATACAAAAAAAATTATGTAAGAGTTTGGCAGACGAGCATGCGCGTCACCTGATGTTAAGTGATCACTGCCCATGGAGAACAGAGACACCGGGGGAGTCCCTGATCCGCTGCCGGCCTTCTAAGTGCATGTATGCTCGCTTCTTGAAGGTTCCCAAGTCATAGTCATTTTATACTATGTACCTAATGATGATCAATCGTAATGTTTGTCTCTCCACTTCAACATAGCGGACCTCACTGATTTGCCATTACGCTCGCTACGAATGTTAACTGACTGTAACTGAGTAGGTACGAGAAATCTTTTGCGTCCAAAATTACAGATCCCAATCAAGGCGACGACGGTCATTGAACCGAAACACAGTTCACAGAGAAGTTGACCTGTTAATAATTTGGCACACGTATCTGTTGCCAGGCAATCAAGCGGTAACTCTTACTATAATGATATTATATTTCAAAGAGAAACTGGAAAGAGCTTGTAATAGGATTATTTGATTACATTTTCATTGCATTTCATTCGTTTATATTTTTTTAATATATTAGCGTGCGCGAACTACACATTTATATGCGGGGTCGTACAACGCATCTTATACCGGACTATACCGGTCAGACTCTCCTTCACTGAGATATTAAGCTAAACTGAAAAAAATCCGAAAATTTCATGATTTTTTGGGCATACCGTCGCTCGCACAGCACTTTCGAAATTGCAAATCTGAATTTTCAATATTGGTTTAGGTCTTAACAACAAATAAAAAATTCAGAACGACACGACCCTTTGCGAGCACGACCCTCCTTTTCATGTCTAATTTGACTGGACTATCAATGTAATGTGAGCGATGGTATTCTAATTGTAATTTTTATCAAAATGTTATTTTCTATGGACTATCTTTTTTTTATTTTTTTTTATTGGTTCGCAAACTGGTTGCTACAGAGTACAATCGATACAAGTGAAATTTTAAAAGTAATAGTTGCAACAACCTACTATGAGCGAACACAGCAGCACATGAAATTTTGCTCGCCGAATACTAATATACATAATTACAAAAAAAAAACACAACAATTACTTAAACATAGATTAAAAAGAATTACCTACAATAAAAAATAAGAGCAATAATTAACGCAATAATAGCGACCGCTTGATAGTTCTGGCCGATGCACCGAAGATGTCAATGTTATGGCAAATTTCATTACAAAGAGAGCACATACGAATAAAAGGAGAATGTTGACGGTAATTTGTTCGACAGGGAGCCAATCGGAAAGTCACGCGATTATGGAGTCTACTACCAGATCTAGGAATATAGAAACTAAGCCTCTGGAGAAGATCAGGACAATGTATTTTACCTATAATTATTTTATGTAGAAATATCGCGTCAAAAGTTAAACGACGCTGCTCAAGCGTGTCAATATTGAAAAATTTAAGTCGTGTTTGGTAA
This sequence comes from Endotricha flammealis, assembly GCA_905163395.2. NCBI lineage: Eukaryota > Metazoa > Arthropoda > Insecta > Lepidoptera > Pyralidae > Endotricha > Endotricha flammealis. Next base: position 4,964,831 of record LR990867.1, read on the forward strand.
GATGGGAGTTGGTGACAGCTATTATTGAAGTATACAGAAATCGCTTTTGAATTCTTTCAATTCTGGAGATGTGAACTGCGTAAGATGGATTCCATACAGGGCTACAATATTCAAGGATGCTACGTAGTACGTACATAACAGTTAAATACCATCATCGAGATTTCAGGTTCCTTAAAAAATTTAGTCTGAAGTATGACGAAACCAGCCAATTTCGAAGCCTTATTGACTAAATTGTTAATATGGTCTCTGAAGTCTAACTTTTTGTCCATTAAAATTCCAAGATCACGCACGCTATAAGTTCCTGAAGAGGAGTTCCATCGATTTTATAAACCAGACTGCGTGGGTATAATTTTCGTGAGAAATTTATGGAAGAACATTTTGCAGCATTGAGAATCATATGGTTTTCTTGGCACCATTTACTGATTTTGTCAAGATCATCCTGTAATAAAGTAATATCCTGGTCAGACTTAATTACACGATAGACTTTTAAATCGTCAGCAAAAAGTTTATGTTTTGAACCTATGCAAGAGCTTAAGTCGTTAATAAAAACTAAAAAGAAAAGAGGGCCAAGGTGCGAGCCCTGTGGAACACCCGATGGAACACTTTTAGGTTGGGACTTAAATCCACGAACGACAACCAACTGTGAGCAATTTCTCAAGTATGATTCGCACCATCTCAACAGAGAGCCGCATATACCAGCATGTGAAAGCTTTTGTATAAGTATATCATGGTTGACCACGTCGAACGCTTTAGAAAAGTCGGTGTCTACAGTATGTACCTCATAGTTATCCTCCAAAGCAGCAGTTACATCATCCACATACCCCACCAGGTTTGTCGTTGTCGAACGGCCAGGTAGAAAGCCATGTTGTTGATCAACAAAAAGCGGTTTCAGATGAAAGAATAAATGTCTCTGTATCAACGACTCAAACAACATGCCAATGAAAGATAAAATGGAAATCGGTCTAAAATTAGCTGCGTTAGCTAAGTCTCCCTTTTTGTGAACAGGTGTAACGTTAGCGATCTTCCATTTTGAGGGGTAAACTCCTGATGTGAGTGAATGGTTAAAGATCAGATATAAGGGCTCAACCAACTCAGAAGCGCAAATCTTAAAAAAGGTTGGTGGTAAGCTGTCGGGGCCTGGGCCCTTATTTGTATCTACAGTTTTAAGAGACTATCGATTTCATAACTGCCTGGACGGACACCGACTGTCTCTAAAGATTAAAATAACTTTTTAATTATTTTTACATAATTGTGGTAGATAAAGTTTACAAATTAAATATTACGCTTGATTTCCGGGGGTGAGGAACGTCGCGTTCGAAAAATTGACACAGGTCCTGCTCCGACGATGTCCGGCTCGCGACTGAAGCAGAGCGCGCGCATCGTATTGTTATATTAATATATTGAGGTTTCGAAAATAATAAAAACAAAAATTTAAAAACTAGCCTGAGAATAATGTAGACAATGTTATTTCCTATTTCTAAGTTTTTTTATTTAATTTATAGTGGTAATAATCTTTAAGTAAAACTTGAAAAATAGTCGTAAACTTACCTATCTTTGCATTTTTTTATGATCGAGAGAAGTAATAACTATCGTGTTTTGAGCCTAAGAATAATCAAGAACAGTTCATGAGCAACAACATATATTTTTTCTGGAATAAAACAACGACTATTTGATGCCATAAGACCCAACCAAAAACAGGTCGATTTGAAAGATCCTGGCCTTAATTTAAATTTAATTTTATAATTTAAAACTAATACTGATTTTCAACACAATATACATACTATTGTTATGAAATAAATAAATTTTATATTTTGTTTTTACCAATTTCAGGGTCAGCTATACTACAACGGGCACTCAGCGCACTTCGTGTCCAATTTATTAACATATTTAGAATGCTGTAGAGGCTGCCTAGGCCTGCACTGCAGTGCCTCGGGCATGTTTGTAGAAATGCACACCGATGGCGATGGTTTCCACGCCATCATCAGGAAAAGAGTCGCTTCCCTGCTGACACGTGTCCGAACCAGCGCCAACAGCATTTTAAATGTGTTTGCGGACAGAGTGGACTGTCCTATATTAAAGCATTGGATTGGGGTTCACGTGAGGAACACGTGAACTGCAGTCAAAATGCTAAAGATTACTAATATAGGTTAAGTACATTTATGACTAACAAATATGGATTTTTTAATGTCCAAAATAAAAATAAAATTTACCGACACAGCGGTATGACACGGTCAGTACGTACACATTGTGAAAATCTCCCTAGCTTAACAAGGTAGACCGTATTTCGTATTCATTGAATTAATTTCGATTGAGGTCCGACACTGATTCCAGTTTTTGGTAATTGCAATTTGGGATTGATTGTATTCGAATATACGAAGGTATGTTGAGGTCACAAAATGGATTTACAATTCCATTTGAATGGATGTTTACTGCTTTCATTATCATTTTAAAGTTAATTCCGCCATCAAAAAGTGTATTTGTAAAGGTGTACACCGGTGTTATACGAGTATAACGTAACGTTAATTAAAAGTAACATTCAGTGTGGGAGCAGAAAAGAAAATGATTTAACGTTACTGATGTTACTATTTGTTAAAAAACGTTTTATTATGTGCTATTGGCATATTTTACATTAGGCCTTCATGTACTTACGACTTTTTAACTGAAAGAAAAATTTGCGACAACCTTTCCAGGGTCCATGTATGTAGCATTAGTTTTAGGTTTAAGCTTTACATGTGCAATTTACATGAATAAATAAATAAAAGAACTAGTAGTCTACCACGAAACGAAAAGAATTTTAACCACCAAAATACCTTGTATTTCATGGTTCTTTTAGTAATTCGTCGAATTCTAACCATGAAATACCAATTTTGGATATTATACTAAGTGAATTCGTATTTCGTTTCGTGGTAGACCTATTATATAACTGATAGTTTGATTAGCAATAGTATGGAGTTAATAATAGGGAATGTGCACGTTTATTTTTCTTTAATTAATCATTCACATTTTTATTACCTAGAAAAAAAAAATAGGCTTGAAAATAGTCAACTTATTTTTCAAAATATTTTATTTAATACTAGAGAAACCCGCGCAACTTCGTGTGCGTTTATCCTTTCCCGTGGGAATTTTAAGAAATCCTTTCATATCGGTTGCCTACATCATACACCACACTTTTCAGAACACTTTAAAATTGTCATATGTATAGATTTTTTTTTTCTATTTTTATACTTCTCATTACAATCTTTGGAGTGGGCGTTTATGAAATAGGCTAGCCCGACCGGTGAAGAGCCACCCTTTTACAGAATATTGACCTGAAGCAGCAATGCGTTTCGTTCGGGGAGTGAAATATCCGAAATTATTGTTTGTCACCTTTGTGGTATAAAAAAAATCTAACTCATTCCTTATACTATTTCTTGCTATATCCTGTTTTTTCCTGTTATAGGTCGGCAATGGGTTAGGGACCCTAGAATCTATGTGCTCCATAGTCGACGGTAATCACCTAATATCAAATGATCCATATTCCTGAGCTTATTTTCCAACCACTTCCGTAAAAAAAATGTATAAGTATATCGGTAATTCAATACTTACAACCTCATAGCCTACAACAACACTATGAAATAATAGAGCGAGTCGACGTAATGAGATTTCCTTTAAGTGAGAAAGAGACAATATCAATATGTATGCCATTTAACTATTTACCAATTTAACTCGAACCCTGTCAAATATTATAAAATTTAATTACTTACTATTTATTATCGATGAATATGATTCAGTCCGCTTTATACATAGTTAGAATTTTAGCTGTTTTTCCGATATCACAAACAGAATAAATAGACGACATTATGATTGAATATTCACAATTTATAATTACATGACACTTCACTTCACGGATGTGTCAAAATGAAATGTAATTGAAATCAAAAGGACTAAGGAGTATGAGTATTGATATCAACTCGAAGAAAATTACCCACAAAATACATTTTTTTCAAGAATTTCAATAAAATAAGAATCACATCTTCCATCAATTCTCTTAAACAATTTTTATGCAAAATTTGAAGTAGATTGGACCAAGGAATCAAGTTGTCCCATAGTAACTTTACCCCCCTTTTTTACCCCCTTAGAGTTCGAATTTCGAAAAATCCTTTCTTATCGGACGCCTACGTCTTATAATAGTTCTACCTGCCAAGTTTCAGATTTTTACGATGAGCGGTTTAGGCTGTGCGTTGATTCTCAGTCAGTCAGGACAAAGCATTTTATATTTATAGATTTTCTGGGCTAAAATAATAAATAACCAAAATAATGTAAACACATCAAAGAATCTATAAAAAATATTTGAGACTAATTTACATTTTATGCATATTATATTATTCAATATTTGATAGACTCGCATATTCTGGGAAATTTGTGTATTCCTACAGCTACATATCGAAAGCCGAGAATATCGCATCAGTACCTACGTTCTGTCTGTTTGGCTTTAAGTGTATCATGAGTATTCGTGAGATGAAATGAAATTTCGCAGGTTTACTCAAAGTCAAGATCTTTACAGGGCCTTTTACACCAATTAACTGAAGTGGCCCTTAGAGTGCTTCTTTGTGCGCGAGATCTATACCTATTGACATTAAAATATTATTAGAAATAAATTATTGTTTATTTTTTTACTAATTGCTTTTTAGGGTGCCGTAGTAAACTACAAGGAACCCTATATATATATATACATATATAGTTTCGCCATGTCCGTCTGTCTGTCTGTCCGTACGCGGTCTAGCGCCTAGATGCTTAATGCTAGAAAGCTGTAATTTGGTATGTATACACATATTATCAATGCTCCACCCCATGTTGTGTCATATCGTTAGATAGGTCTCTTGAAAACATTGAGGGTGTGGGAAGATTATTTTTCGATACAATGATCCGTTTCGGAATTATTTACATTTATCGTGTCAATTTTCGTTTTGCACGGTGGTCCCCCTCTCCCCCTCTATCTCCGAAAGTCTTGTGTCTAGAAATTTGAAAAAAATCATGGTAGTAGTCCATATGCTGAACCTGCAATGAAAACTATTACGGTTAAGTAGGCTCTACTAGTTTCCGAGCAATAACCGACGAACTTATAAAATGAAATTTCTTTGATGAAAACTTACAAATGTAAATAGAATATGGCATTGTACTCATCTGCAAGCAAGCAAAGCGTAGCAAATACTGAACCCTACATTGTGCGTGGCCCGACACGTACTTGCCCAGTTTTTTTATGACTAATTTGTTCACGTTTGTGGAATTTTAGGAAAGAACCTTTTCTTTTGTCTTTTGTATAGTATTTTAGATTGACGTTTCGTTTACAAAAGAAATTTTCTTTGTAGTCACAAGGCTTTGGGAAGGGCTTTCACAAGTGAAATATTTAGGACTTTTATTTTATTAAGCATTGGATTTTTCTAGCCGTTTATGCCACTTCATTATATTATTATCAATATCGTTTAATAAAAACTTTATAGAGAACAGGCGCGACATGTTTGCGACGGCACTTGCGGTCCGTTCCAGTAATTCATCATCCATCGATGTAGCATCGAATACAGTCAATTCAGTGACCGTCAGGTTAGGTCGCCTTAAAACACTGACACCTGTTAACCTGTTGACTGACACCGTTACCAATTGAGAAATCCACATGAAAATAAAAAAGATATAAATCCTATACGTCCCTTATAAATACACAATGATCAGATAAGGTTTCACAGTTTATGATCAGTAACTTTTAAAAGTGCATTATCGTGTTGACTTTAAAATCCGCCTTTTCTTAAGAAATTTTGCTATAATTTTACTTGACTCAGAGACTGTATATTATGTCGAGATAGCATGAAAACGCTGCTTTGAATTTACGTACACAAGTGTAACTTGAAGACAGCACAATGGAATCTTCGTCTGAAGTACGATTGGCAAACGAAAAATTTTTTTTTACTAAAACTTATTATGTCACTTTTACACTTCGTTTATTATTCCTCAAGAATGACAGTGACAAAACAGGTTTTAATTAATTCTTTGTTTATATTTTTTATTCATAAAAGCTTCGAAGGCTAAAAATCAAAGGGGTTAGTAAACTTAATATTTACGTTAAAAATACTACTTAATTAAAATCAGTTCAAATTCAATTCAACCATTTTGTCATGAATAAAAAGCAGTGAAAAACTACCGGAATGCGAAACGTTAATTTCGTTTTGCAGAGTAACAGCAGTTATTTATTTTGCGAAAATGTTATGTAATTTACCATCTCGTTAAACAAAAGGTCAAAAGGTTGCAGGAATGAAAGTTCGCGCAGATGAATGGAAGAAATAATTATTTGCTGTTCTCAAAAAAATATGAATGTGTGTCTTTTTAATTACTTGTATTAATTAATAAACGAAGGATTTTCGAACAATAGTGTTATACTGTCTACAAAAATAAGGTTATCATTAATAGCAGCCATTAATAGTATCTACGTTTATGACAGGAATTTAAAAAAAATATGGCAAGGCTTCATACAAAAATCTTCAATGCCATTTTAATCACATCCGTTCAGCCGTTTTTATATAAGAACTCGCTGACCCGTGCCCACTTCGTTGGGCATAATGTTAATAATCCTTTTTTAGTACAGGCGTTCGTAAGAAACGCTTTCATTCGACCGTTTTTCCTCAGATTCACTTTGCAAAACCGACTACCACATAAAAGCCTTTTTATTTTTCGGTTTTTTATATAACCTATGACACTCGGCAATAATGTGGCTTTCTATTGGTGAAAGAATTTTTAAAATTGGTTCAGTAGATCCCGAGATTACCCCTTACAATTTAACAAATATACAAACACACAAACTTTACTTCTTTATAATATTAGTATAGATAAAACACATACAAAGTTTCGCGTAAATAATATTGATGGAACATGAATAAATTGGATTATCAGAAATTCAGAACTAATTAATCCGCCTGTTGAATGAGTTCATTCAGAAGAACATTTTATTGAAAATCAAACGAACTTACCAAGTGAAGTTCGATGTCAATTATGTGAACAGCTTAATTCGACGCGACCTATTGTTTACATATTGTAGAAGTGTCTCCATCCACTAGACTTGCACGAATTTTTGGAGGTAAGCCTTGTGCTTTTTTTTTTTTCTTTTTTTTTTTGTGGCTACACTGGTTCTCACTCCACTTACTCCCCACCCCACCCGGCCGAAACCGGGCGATGTGCATTTAGAATCGAGTCATTTTGTTTAAAGCATAGCACAGTTGAGTTATTAATTTCACACTCCGTATTCTTACGTATTTATAGGGTAGGGGTACTTGATGTAAGTAAATATGGGGAACCAAGGTTGCGTGGGCCAATCCGGTACCACAACAATGCCTTCTGCTTTTTCACTAATAATCTTTTGCATAACCCTTGTTAAAAGTGAGAATGGTGGAAATGCGTAAAATGATAAATTTTCCCAAGAAATGGTGAATGCATCAACGGCCCATGCGTCGGGACCATTTTTCCAAGTAACATATTTTGAACATTTAGCGTTATGTCGACTAGCAAACAAGTCTATGTGCGGACACCCAAAGCAATGTTTTATCTTATTAAATGCATCCTTATTGAGTTCCCATTCAGTGTCTCTAAATTGTTTACGTGATAATTTATCAGCCTCATAATTATCCTTTGTATTTATATATGATGCGAATATAAACACTTTGCGCATTTCGCACCATTGCCAAATTTTTTGAGAAACATTATTCAAGTGATCAAATTGAATGCTTCCCATTCTGTTTATGCATGATATTGCAGTAACATTATCTATACGTAATAATAATCTAACATTATTTAAGTTTTTAGCAAAACTTTTGAGTGCGAGAAAAGCGGCTTTTAGCTCCAACTCGTTAATATGTAAAGATTTTTCTGAATCTTTCCAGTAGCCAAAACAACTACCTACTGTACTACAGTAAGCACCCCAACCGGTAGAAGATTTCTAAATCATATTGATTGCTTGGTTCAAAGGGTAAAAACCGTTATCAATATGATTCAGCCACCAACATATATCACCCTGAAGACTACGGGGAAGTTCCACCATTTGTTCGTAGCTGGGGTTGTTAAGTAAACACTGATATTTAAATTGTTCGAACTGCTTAGTGTATAACCAAGCATATTGGATTGCTGGACAAGCAAGCCGATACTAATAGTCCTAAAAATCTAGCAAAGTCTCGAAGTTTACATTTTTGTAATCTTCTAAATTTTATTATGTTTTCTTTTATTTTAATTTTTTTTCTCGTGAGGTAGCTTTAATTGCATATTCTTAGAGTCAAATTCAAATCCTAAGAATTTGCAGACAGTTTGGGGCTTGCTGCTTTTCTCCATATTTATAAAAAAACCTAAGCTTTGTAAAAGCTTTATTGTGTGTGTAATATTAGTTTTACATTCAGAAAATGTATTTGCTATGCAAAAAATATCATCGAAATATATCACTGATACCAACCCCTTGTTTCTAAGGAACTCCATTACCGGCTTTAATAATTTAGTAAAAACATATGGTGCCGTGCATAAACCGAACGGTAAGCAGTTAAATTCATACAGGACATCATTATATTTAAAGCGAAGATATTTCCTGTGTGATTTATGTATTGGAACAAAAAAGTATGCATCTTTCAGGTCAACTGTTGACATATAACAATTTTCTGTTATAAGTCTAGAAGCCGTACGGAAATCTTCCATCTTGAAATGTTTTATTTCAATAAATTTGTTTAAACATTTAAGATTCAATATAAACCTCTTGTCTCCATTGGGTTTTGGTATTAGAAATACGTTAGATAAGAATTCCCCATATTCGTGGTTACAGTGAGATATGGCGTTGATACGTAACAACTCTTTAATTGAATTACTAAAATCTTGGGCTTCCTCTAATGTTTTAGGATAAACATTAGGATTGTTAGTACGATATGGAGTACATTTGAAAGGTATTTTATAACCTTGAAGCCAAGAGAGGACAACTTTATCAGATGTGATAAGTTTCCATTTGTTTAAATAATACTGCAGGCGACCTGCATATTGTACCTGGTTCATCTCCGAGGAGGTGCTGCCTTCCGAGGTGAGGTGCGGCGCTGCCGTGACGTGTCGTTGTTCTGCGGTGCTCGCTGCGTCGACCATGATGTTCGTTTCGACTCGTTCTGGTTCTGCATCTTGTTGGGCACTTTGCGATGTTGGCCATTGAAGTTTAAATGAGCCTTATTCTTAACGGCTCCTGGGGTAGAACGCAATTGCGTTTTTGGTTTTTGAGAACTTTTCAACGCATCTCCTGATTGCTGTATGGTCTTTGCGGCCTTTACTTTATCCGTTACATTATCTCCGAATAACATTTTGTCTCGCTTAGTATCTAAAAGAGCGCTTTTCATTCTGTTATTAATCGAAGAAATAACGAAATTACGACGTGTCTTCGTTTCAGAAAAATGGCTGTCGCATAAAATGCGACAGGCGTCGCTAATAGGTTTCAGTAACTTTTGTTTCGATGTTTCATTAGAAACAATCATATCTGTTACTGTAGCTAAGGCCGACAAAGCAATACCAAGCTGTCTTTGTTTATACATCAGTGATGAGTCTCTTTTCACCATCAGTTCAGGTAGAGCGGCTTTGACTTCCGCGTTGAGGGATGGTGCAATCAAAAGTTCGCAATTGTTTGGGACGTTGTATGATTTCAAAAGACTTTCTTTTACGTCTTTTGGCAAACCGTTGACTAAAATATCTTGCCATCGGCTCGCAATATCTTTATGTATAGCAGGTCCCATCGGGGCCTCTGCTTTTGGTGCATCACCGAGTATTTGCAGAACATCGTCGTCGAGTGTTTGTTCCAATTCTGCCGATGTACCGGGTACCGGAGATAGTGGCTGTGGCGGTGGAGGTGGCGGCGGTGGCGGCGGCGGCGGCGGCGGCGGCGATGGAGGTTCAACAACCCTCGGAGAACGAGGAGAGCGAGATGCATTAGAATCATCGGGTTCCGCATATTCATATCCGTACCCGTCATCCAATAGTGATTCATGAGAAGAGGTCAGCTTTTGCTGGTTCAAATCTGTATAAATACAAATGTCAAATGATAGAGGTAACCCAGGTATGGTATCCTCGCATCAGCATTTTTAGAACGTGTTTTTTTTTTTACAAAAAACGTGACTGTAGTGTCGCAACACCTTTTATATGACAGAGGTAACCCAGATATGGTACCCTCGCATCAGTTTTTTCCAGGCCGCATTACTTATAAAAAACGTGGCGGTATTAGCGCATTCCTTTTTTACATGACAGAGGAAACCCAATTATGGTAGCCTCGCATCAGTATTTTTAGAATGAGTCTTAATAAAAAAAATTACGTGACGGTAGGAGCCCAGAAATAGCAGTACGCATCACCTTATTACATGACAGAGGTAACCCAGGTATAGTATCCTCGCATCAGTATATAAAAATGCAAATCTTTGCATATCGGGTTAAGTTTAAATGCTGTAATTTAAACAGTACTGTTTTTTACACTTACAGTTTGAATCTTCATCCGATGACTGTAACGCATTCGGGTTTTTCAAACTGTTTTTCAGTTTTTTGATTTTTCTGATGATATCAGCATCGCTCCTATCTTGTTTTCTTTTTCCCATTTTGAGTGTTCTGATGTTTGAGAGGTGCGAAGGCCAGGACACGAAAACACAGAATGACTCGATTCTAAATGCACATCGCCCGGTTTCGGCCGGGTGGGGTGGGGAGTAAGTGAAGTGAGAACCAGTGTTGCCACAAAAAAAAAAAAAAAAAAAAAACACAAGGCTTACCTCCAAAAATTCGTGCAAGGCTAGTGGATGGAGACACTTCTACAATATGTAAACAATAAGTCGCGTCGAATTAAGCTGTAAAACATAATTGTCATCATGCTTTTGAGAGGATTTACATTGAATTAATTAATTGATAAAACTTACGACCATATACGCATCAAAGCGCTAAATTCTAAACATTCTAAGTAAAGCAATGCGCGGGAATTCGGTTGTCTTTTGTTTTTAATTCTGAAGAAATATGTGTACAGTGCTACAAGGCTATTTATGAACGTGGCCGAAATTGGAACTACAACTCCCGTTCATATTGTATGTCACTTTACGACAGTTCTCCTTTGACAAAATGTATGTAAATATGCCACAGTAACACCCTCGCACAAATATCCTTGTACATCTGTACCCTGTACCTGTACATACCTACTTTGTAAATATAAGGGTGAATTGGCTATAAGTTTTATGCTTCGATGCGCTAGTATGATCCTTAATGAAAACAGGGTTGTATAGAAAATCGATAGTTAATTACAAAGTTATTTATACAAACAATAATTCAAGTTCTACAAAGCATAATGTTATAAATACAAATTTTTTTACAGATCGGATGGAGAACAACCAATGCCTGGCTTGCAGGCAACTTGGCTTGCAAGTTCTTCTTGGTGTTACGAGCTTTTGGCCTCTACTTATCATCAAATGTTCTTGTATGCATATCTCTCGATAGGTAAGTTATGATATTGATAAAAAATTATTGTAAAAAATGTTAAATGCCAAAAAATACCATAAACGGTTTTCTTTACAATTCCTTTTACCGGTAGTCATTTTCATTTCAGACTCATAAACAGAATACAGCCCCTTGTACCTCTTTCATTTTGTTGACTGTACCTTACAGATTCATGTACATAATTTATCATTTGCTCGGCGGCTTCGGTACAGATATTGGCGGTAAGAAAATATTATGACCTAACCTAAAATGCGTCCAATTTTACAGGGTTGTGGACGTCTGATGGACGTGAAAATCAGCATCTTCACCATCTCTCAGGCTTAGGTAGTGGATCCCACAAATACTAAATAATGAATTAATAAACGTGATAACGCTATGAAGAACAAATTTACAAATAGATAAAATTATAATGAGCTCATAAGTACTTTGGCTATTTCATATTTTTTCTATTAAATATTTTTCACAACACTTATTTTTCAGCTTGTTAACTTACATGGCCAATTAAATTAAATTATCTTTTAAGGATGCTTTACTTTCATATAGGTTCTTACTCTAATTGATGAATTCAAAACAAGGCATTATTAATGTCTACATTAATACACTTGCGAGCAATAAAAATAGGTCAAGAAGATGTAAAGCAAGAATGGTATTACTCTCATTTTCTGAGAGCCTGACCGATCCTTGTCACTTTTCCAAGTAGTGGTACATACAGTTTTATACATTTCTGACTATGAATTAAAAAAGTTTATGTTTGCTATACATTAAATTCAGCAGTAATTTATTACGTCTATCTCGAACAGCAAAACTGACCAGACTCAAAAAACAAAGTATACCTACTTAATTTACCAGGTTGTACATAAACTTATATTTATAGTTCTAGGCGAATTTAGTTTGCATAAAAATACAGTGTTCTACTTACATTAAATGTCAGTGTACATATAAGTTTAAATGTACCCCACGCTTCGTTAGGCAAATGGTCTTTGGTCTGATGTGAGCTTTGTAATACGGGAAGTTACTTTGTTCTCCATGCCTAATTAGGACACTGACTGGTTACAATTAATTATACCTTATTTAATTTTACATAATTCAGAAAGGAAATATGTTACCCAGTTAGTTACTGGTACAAGAAAATTTTGAAATTATATTCCACTCTCGTGGAACGTTTTTTTAAATACTTTTTGTAAGGAACAATTTAGACACTTACTTTTTTTAAAGGATTTTACTAATTGATCCGCATGTTGGCAAGCTTTCACTAGTCGTCAGTCCAACGTAGTTGACAAATACCATCATAACTTTAGCTAATTTTCATATACTAACAATAGTTACATAGGCTATGTACATATCGAATACCTATTTCGAAACGTAGTATATTGGTTTAGTTGATTTTATAATAGTATTGTAAGTAAATTGTATTTATAAGATTAGTGTCAATCCCGCCTAGATTGTACTTTATAGAAAAGGAAAAAGGCAATAAGAATTTATACTTACAAGTATTGATTTCCGGCTGAAATTTTAATAAAATGAACGCTGAAATCTAATGAAATTCAGGGCTCCATTTCGGGAGTAATATGCTATTGAAATTCTTGGCTAAGCAATATCAGAACTTGAGTATCTGTAAATAACGATAAATGAAAAGAATAATTTAAAAACATCAAATACGATATTTCGTGGATAATAATAATACACTACAAAAGAGTTTATTATTTAGCTGTTACACGTGGTATTATTTGCGATATGGCTGTTCCTACTAACGATATAACTTTTGGGATAAAGACTGGATTTTGGACATTTTTAAGCATACAAAATATATAATGAAGTAATGATTCGGAGATGAAAGATTTTTGGTTGAAACGAGTGTTTGAAAATTTTTTTTGTTTCAGATTCTTCGCTATACTGTACCCTTTAAGGCTAGCGATAGCCAGGAAAAGAAGCAAAATGATGTTGTGGCTAGCTTGGATGGTTGCGCTGTTGTGCAGTTTGCCGCAGGTGAGATATTTATTACTACCAAATACTATAGACGAGTAATACGCACAGCTCTTGACGTTTCTCATACAATGACTTGGCAACCTCCGTTCACCTCATGCCGCTGGGGGCGCTATAACATTTTACATACAAAACGCACAGTTCACCTCATGCCGCTAGGGGCGCTATAACATTTTGCATACAAAAGTTTTGAAATCGTTCACCTCATGCCGCCCTCATGCCGTAGGGGCGCTATCGCGTGTCGCGTCTTGCCCGAATTCTTCCAAAGCTGTGCGTATAACTCGTCTATAATATTTGTTACTACTAATACCTCCCCTCTCCCCGTTACTATATTCAACAGGTCTTGTATTATGTGGTGTGCGTTATCAACTTGTGCAGTCATTATATTGAATTGTTGTTTTTGTGTTTATTAATATATTTTTTATGATTATAAGTTTTCATGTATGCGATACAAAAGTATGTTAATGAAAATAAAGTTTTATTATACAGGTTTTAAGTTTTATTCCTAAAAACTGGTTAAACTAGAGGTTTTGCAACAAATTAGGCCCCCATCAGTAGGGTGAATCTTGTGTTGTGACCGGTTACCAAGATGTTGTTGTTTTTAGGTTTTTTCGAAATTTTCCGACTTGCTATGGAAAATCCCCCTTAGGTAACTAACATAGTATTTGTTTCTTCGCACTCAAGTGACACATTTTTGGAAACTGATAAACTAGCAACTATTTTCAAAGCTCTGCCATGCAACATCGATAATCAAACTTTTTGGTCGAATCTCGAAGGTCGTATCTCGTATCACGTTGACTTTGGTCTTCTAATGCACGTTTTCAAAAACAATTCTTAAAATTTAAAAGTCTAATAACAGCTTTTTCTATGTTTCTTATCCTAGTTTTTGAGTGTAAAACTATGACATATAAAATTATCGATTTAAAAAATTGATAATTTTGTATGTGTGATCATGTCATATACACTCACAAAAAACAAGGATTTGACCATAGAGAAAGCTGTTAGGAAACCCGGTATAAAACACCTAAAACCTTGACAGGATGTCAACTATCCTCTCACTCCTTCTTTTCCCCTTTCCTGTCTCGCTTCCTATTCCTTTTTGAAATTGACCTGTAATGAAAATTAATAACATTAGGTTCAGGTTAAAACTTTCAGTTCTAATAAAAGTGACGGGTCCGTGCACTGCCAATGAAATTGAGGCTTTACGGCTTGTCAACGTAATTTTACTTTTTCTCTGTGGAATGAAATAAAATGGTTTATTTACTAGGTCTTCACAGGAGCCTTTTTTAGACACATTTTCAATTAAATAAATATAAAGTAATCTACTTTATTTAGTTAACATTTAAGATTGCTTTTAGCGCGACCGGGGAACTACTAACCTTTTAAAAGATATTAACGTGAAGCAGCAACGCGTTTCGTTCGTGAATGAGAGATCAGAAGCGCTAATCCTCTCCTATACCTTTTTTTTTACCTTCTTTCTTCCTGTTAAAGGTCGGTCGGTAGATAGCGACATAGTTACTCCCAAAGACGAACCTACTGTAATCGTATCGTGTACTTAAATAAGGGCAAACTCGTAATAAAGTTCGTAGGTAGTCGAACAACACTTTGTGTACACGTATTACAAAGTTTGTAATTTAACAGTTCTATTTTTTCATGGATTTAATAGTGGAATACTGTAACACATGGTATCATAAAACGGGTTCCGACTCCAATCAATGGCGTTAAACCACTGTACCTATCGTGTTGTTTATTTTTATTTGCTTTACTTAGGATACCTAACTCTAATCTAATGTCTATAACTCAAATCTAACAGAGAACAGCTCAGGGACACTAGCAAAATGGCCACCAGTAAAAGGAATGTGACTTCTCTTTACTATTTCACGTACATTTCTAAAATGTTACATTTTGTTCATTTCCTTTTCGAGTCCTTCACTTGCTTATGCAATTATTTTATTTTGGTTCACGTGTCACGAATGTTCGCAATTCGTGTACTGCGCTCATAAAATATTTCATTATGCAAAATTGCACACGTTTTCACTATGGTCAATGTCAACATTTGTGTTTGAACATGCAAATGCGTTTTTGTAAACGAAGTGTATTGTTTCCTGGAAAGTAGGACTGATGTTAATAAAAGAAATATTTTACTTACTTCGTCTTGTTATACAGGGCTACTAATAACGTATACTCAGAACGTGCTTATTGGGGTCTCAATGGCAACAAAATTAACTACACCAATGTATGGGTGAAATCAAGTAGTTCTTCGTCGATTTCTCATGACTGAGGGTCGTGACTTTCATGCCCCGACTTTCAGGCACTGAGCAAGCTTAATGGCCACTGGAATGCTAGATTTGGTGGTTCCTCTAACGATATCCGTTCATAGAAAGAAAGAAAGAAAATATTGTTATTGATATATGATTAAAAATCTTAAAACTAACAAACAAAAAACATATTCTAAAAATTACACCAAAATGGCATCTGCCACGCACGGCGAAATGTTTCCGTGTGTGACGCTGATTTTCAGTGCCACATTTCCTCCTAAAATTCCTCTGCTCCTCTCTCATTCCTCTTGCCTCACAATGCGCAAAAAAAAAAATGATGAGCTTTTCCAGATTGTCGGGTTTCCTTAGGGTCAAGCAAGTGTCCGAAATAATTACTGATATGATATTTATACACTCATTAAATAAATTAAACTCTACCAAAGCAGAGCATTCAAAAATAGACAAGACAGACTCATTGGAATGTTCCCCTCCACGGAAATCTTTAGTAAAAGGCGAAAGATTTATTCCTTAGGAAGGGAAACCAGAGTTACGTATTATAAATTCAATGATCCCATTTGAATAAAATCAGAAAAGTTTTATTTGCGCGATTCAGAAAACGTGTTACACTGTGCAGCGCCATCTATTGACTTGATTTGATTTTACTTTTTAGCAGAGTTCGTCTGTACCTCATCAGGTGACCCGCATGCTTATTTGCCAACCTCAAAACAAACAAATTTTAATTTTATCTTTCTGCTATTGTTTCAGAGTTTAGTATTCCGTGTAATGCAGCATCCCAAAGTCCCAGATTTCCAGCAGTGCGTCTCATTCGAGGCTTTCTCCAGCCAACACCAGGAGCTGGCTTACAATGTGTTCTGTCTCTGCGCCATGTACTTCTTACCACTAATGATCATCACTGTATGCTACGCTTGCATATTTTATGAAATATCAAAAAACTCACAGGAAAATTCAGGTGAGTTTAAAAAAGTGATAGTTTTGGTAAATAAATTCATTACGTATGCTCAAGGAGATCACTGGTTTTCTGATGTTCGAATCCTCGTATATTAAAATAAACAATTGATTTTGGTACGCAATAAAAAAAAAGTAAAAAAAAAAGTACATACTTTAATAATATTTAAGTGTTCTAAAAAACAAAAAAACTTCTATAGAGCCAGTGCATCTTTAACCACGGAAGATAGATGTCAAATTACCACATCGAATATTCGATATTCGATGTGGTAACCTTGATCCTAGCGACGACTCGAATATCGATGGGTCGAATAAGGAATAATATATTTTATTTTTGCATATTTTTAAGCCATATTATAGCAAAAGAATGTTGCCTATAAAAATAAGGTCATGTTTCTCAAGAGGTTAAAAGGAGAAGAATAATGATATAAAATATCTTATAATATATTCAGGAATCACAAAAATTTTGGGGTACGAACCCAAGCTTTTCGGGTCAAATTCCGACGTTACAACTGAACACTGTTTTAATGTCTGGTATTTTTCGAATAAACAGTTAAACTCTCATGAAAAAGATTACGCCAGGCGACAGGATTGCTGGTCGAGTAGATATTAAATCCTTAAACCTGTCCTACACGATTTAAATTAACTCCAAAATTTTTTTTCGTTTGGCAATCGGACTTTTGACGAGGATTCCATTGTGCTATATTCAAGTCATGCTTGTGTACGTAAATTCAAAGCAGCGTATTCACGTTAACTCGACTCAGTTCAATACTATGAATCAAACGTAGAAACACAATTCATTTTCTAATCACGAGCTCAAGTTGACGGTATCGAGTTGGCGCAAAAATCCCGACGTCATACTCAAACTACTGTATATAGACGCTGCTGCTGTGTGTGACAAACCGAACTCCTTTTTTTGAATATCTATACATTTTTTTATTTATTTTTATTTATTAATGACACAAACAGTCGGTAGTCGGTTTATTGTCTATGCTATGTTATAAATGTCGTTATTTCCTTTAATTCCTGTCTTTCCTTCACTTCTCTTGTAAATTAATAAATGCACCTATTTCACCAGTAAGCATGGTGGGAACCATTCGGTAACATGCTGAGTCAAACGCGTTTAAAAGCCAAGCGTATTTGGTATGAAACCTTTTGTCTACACTGCCTTAAACCTCGTTTCCAAATCAATGTTTTAACCATGTAGTGCAGGTTTTAATAAAGGTGATCAAAACCCACACAATACAAAAATAAGTAATATCTTATCCTAAGTAAGTTTATAGTAAGAAATTGAGTCCCAAAATTATTCAGGTAAAGTTTAGATAGAAATAACTTTTAGTAATTGAAATAACATTTCGTTAATTTAATTTCTTTGTCCAATGTAACTTTCAACAACGAAATGTCCAATTTCTTTTTCATCAAACCATTCGAATAAATGTAGCAATGTTCTATTATAATATATGATTCGATGTTGAACAATGTATGAATGGAATTTGCTCCATTCAACACAAAAATCTGCAGTGTAATTTAGAAAATATTAAGAGCTCCTTCACACATAGCGTAGATGTTCGATGAACGTATTGTATACGCAGCGCAGACGCCGCCGTGATAACACGACGCACGCCTACGCCATATGTGAAGGTGCTCTAAATCATCATTGTCATTCTAAAACAAAATTTTATTTAGAAGTTCACCGGAGAAAGTGATAAAATTAAAAGATGTTTAAAGAATTTGACAGTTGGACAAAATATTTTTCTTAAAAATTAATAAATATGTGAGGTGTAGAGTTTTGTTTGACCATGTTTTGACTGATAATTTTGAATATTTAGTATGAATAGGCCATCCGTCAGATAAAATGTCTGGTACTAAGTTTATAAAACTTACCAAAAAGTTTAGATAAGAGAATCAAAACTTCAAGTGCCGCGCTCGTTGCCAGAATTAATTCATTAATTGGAATGTCTCTCTGATCTTCTAGTCGACTTACCATAAGTATTATTTTATTTTTAGAAAAAAATCAACCATCAAATCACAGTCGGGTCTTACTAAGGCGTTCAGATCAGAGACCTCTAGCGCGGGCCAGACGGAGGACTCTACGGATGACAGTTACCATTGTGACAGTATTCGCTTGTTGCTGGTTACCGTATGCTACCATGACTTTATGGTAAGTGGTAAATCTTATAAGAAATTTTAGTATGAGTACTGTTGAGAAAGAATTAGTTTTTCTAATAAAGTTTGCTTTTCATCTTCTTTCATAAACTTTTGCCTGTTAGGAGTTGTCGCGGCGTGAACGTGAAGCGACGCGATGTTGTATGCTTTTTGTAATTTACATTACCATGTCGTAAAAATGCACGTCACAATGTCGCAAAGTTACATCTTGCCGTGCTATGTTAATTGGCACAAAGAAACATCAACCAAACGAGCGCATCGTAGTCGTACTTACAGCTTCCGACTACGACATTCAACATATCGTTCTGCGCGACGCGGAGGTTGCCGTACCGTGATTTAGCACGTCACGTCAACGCACTGTGCCGTGATATCCGATCCGTGTCGCGATGTCTGATATGGACAAGCCCTTACACAATCTCCTTAATAGTATTGAGTGATAGCACATGAGCCCGCTATCCCTGTCAATTTTGTTCAATAGACCTTTGTATTTAATGAACTTTATTAATTCAGTAATGGAGTCCTTGCCTACTATCATTGACCTAAAAAGTCCTAGAACGCCCTAAAGAAAAAAACCTAGGATAGAAATTAAAGGTGTTCTTTGTCTTGTCTAATTAATGGCTTGTGACAGACATTTTTATCAGGAAAAAGCGGTAATATTATGTCAATTTCGCTAATGTTTAGTGATTAATGATAAAGTCTACAAAAAAGGCAATTCTTCAATTAGTATAAAGGGCTACAGCACATAGCTACAAATTCGCATCTTATCGAAAATATCTGTGAGCTCGTTCATCGCATCGCATCGCATCACGGTTTTGTGTGAGAGCCCGTGTAATTTTATTATTTTCTAGACCACCATTTTGACTACCCTTTTCACCAAGATGCGAATGCGTAGACTAATTAGTTGAAATCTGTCCTCTTTAGGTATATGGTAGACCGTCAGTCGGCAGCACACGTGTCAGCCAAGGTACAAGACCTGTTCTTCATCATGGCTGTATCAAACTCTTGCATGGACCCATTGGTGTATGGAACCTACACTTTAGACCCCAGGACCTTTTCTAAGACTTTGAGAAAAATCTTCTGTATACATGTCAGGCCCTCAGATATCCCTGGTAAGTGAAATTTAGAGTAATAATAAATTATTATTTTGAAAAATATTTTTTGTTTAGAGTCGAAACATAAATTGCATGTCATGTTTTGACGAAGCATGCTTGTCTTATTTTAATGTTAACAATCTATTTACACCGTGTTTTTGCAATGAATAAATTGGTATATGTAATTATGAAAAAAAAATTTTTTGAAAGAAAAATTTCACCTCCCCCACCTGGGGCGGGGAGGTAATAATATAAAAAAGAGGAAATAATTTCAACATAATCCAAATAGCCCCGCCTATGGGTCCTAAAGTAAGCCAGGCTATAGCTTGTAATATGAGTACCTGAACTGTAACAACCAGAAAAAAGGTGTTTCTTATAACTAGAATCCCGAGTGATTCAAGCAGATAATTCAAATTCGAATGTTTTATTGCTATAAATTTGATATCAAACGTGATTCAAGCTTCAGGCACAATCTGATGGCATATTATAAAATTTTAACACTTTTTATTTCGCTAATTTTGCGCATCAATGTTTAGAAACAAACATTTATGTTTTAATAAGCCTCTATAGGCGCCAAATGGGCTCGTTTTCGGCATAATATAACGTTTATGATTTTCACAATGGTGTTCCACGAAAATAGAATTCAATCTCTTATAATTGATATAATTCCGTTTTTGGTAAGGGATAAAACACCAATTCTTAATATTGTCACATAAAAAATGTTACTACCAAATTTTTTCACATGTATTTAATATTAAATTTCAATATTGGATGTACAGTCAATTCATAGAAAATAGTAGATTTTACAACAAGTGCACAAAACGAACCATTATTATTCGAGACTTTTAGTAGCCCGAGCCGAAGGCGAGGACAGATAGTAATGTCGAGGATAAAAATGGTTTTGTGGACGAGTTATAAACTCTGCTTTTCACTTCGATTGCGAGGAAATAAATTAATAAACGCACGAAAAAACAAGATGTTTCCCGCCGCTTATTTTCTTAATCTTACGACATTGAAATTAGGCTTGGGCTGCAGACCTGTATAGGTCTACTATTAAATTAATTTTACTACTATTAAATTAATTTTGTAATAAAATAATTTTCTTAAATTAATTAAATAACCTACCGTACTTTAATTTAAATTTTAATATCTTTTATGACTTAAAAAACACATAAGGCAAATAAATTAAAGTAAATATTATAAAATAACAAATTCCATCTCTGAACTTTTTATTGTTTTTGGCTGTATGGCTCATTTCCTTTGCCGTAATATAGATACATTTATGAGTAATACGTTTTTGCCCTTGTGCACAAAATTCGATTTTGTGCAGCCTATATCCTTCGCAAATAAGCATTTTCTGAGCATGAGAAGTGAAAAACCTATTGATCATAGCGCGTTACTCTTACCAACTACTGTCTTCTTTTTTTAAATTCATGAAATGTTTTATGCATACACTAAGCAGGCCAGGGATTACCGTCTAACACCCAACCCCAACTAGATAACAGTCATTAAGACAAGTCAGTGATTGAAAACATTAGGTAACCAACAGTTGACATCAATTGCTTAAACCACTCGAAATGTGTGAATTTGTAGGTTTAGTAATTGCAAAATACGTTTTTAGATTACTAATACATACATTAATAGGTAGGTAATACGATATATTACATTCGAGTATTCAACAAACATTGAGCGAGCTTTACGTACTTAGAGGCTGTCGTGTACACGTACATCTTGAATCAAGTTTAGAGGGAAAAGCAATTTACGCAGTTAAGAAGGCTCGATTGTCACATACGGAGCTTTCACTGCCAAGTTCAGTGTCAAATTCTTATTTCAATTGAAAAGTTTATTCAAAGGCTTTATAGCTTAAATCGATTTTGTATTAAAGCTCGGATTTACGAAAATTCTATATTAACATTTTAATGCATGCCGATACAGGTAGGTATCGCAAAATACGTGAACTAAGAAATAATAATATACATTGATGATATGACCTTGTATTTAACAATATTGCAATCAAAAGAATGTTACATTAATTTCATACATTCATTTATTTCGTTCATTTTTTCATTTCAATCATTCCGTATTAATAAAAAAAATGCTTGATTAATATATACAAAATTTTTTTGGTTAAATTATTTATTAATTAAGACAGAAAATCTACACAAACAAATTGTTTTCTCACAAGCTCGGTAAGAATCTGTTTGTCATCCGAAATCTGAAAAAAGTGCATTTTGTGCCCTAGCTGGAAAGAATTTTTAAAATTCGAACCTTTCTATTCTATAATTTTTTATACCGCCAGTCCTCTGAAAATGCATTAATACTTATTTCATGCCAACCTTATTTTTAGAAAAATCGAACTGGCCAGCACGACACCGCATGAAAAAAATAAACACTTAGGTATTTAATATAATAATATTATTTGCGTTTTCTTGCACCTAGCATTTTCCTCGCTGTAGTGAGGTGAAAAGTTGTGTGTTTCGCTCGGCAGCAAAGTTATTCTGCGTCTCGTAACTTTATATAAGTACTAGCGCCAAAAACAACTTTGCAGCCTTGCATAACAAATAACCATTGTGCGGATCCAAACAAAATGAGTGAATTTAGTGAAATTATTAAATATTTATTTGCTTATAATATATATGACGACGTACGACGACGGAATATTACACGTAAACAAAAACTCGAATAGCATAAACAGCGTAAATTAGCTGAAGTACAGCTGAAATTTTCACTGAAGTTTCAGAAAACTAACCCCAAGGCGGTAACAACTTTTTTTTTCAAAATTGCACCCAAGTGAAGGTAGACTATATTGCTAGTTATTCATGCTGCCTTTTATGATACGTCAAAATACATATTTAAACACTTCTCGAAAGAAGCCACAAGTAGAAAAGAAATTTTATTACGCATTCCCATGAAAGGATCGTAACTTCACTTTTCTGTCAGATTAGAAAAATGGACGTTGTTATGCAAAAAGCAAAAATGAATTTCTTCTTCTATTACGTTTTAATATATTGAAAATAGTTGAGTTTTTTACATTTAATTATGCTCCTATGTTTTGTTCTTTGCTTAAAATAAGATTCATTAAGTTTCCAATTTGAAGTTTCAAATTGAAAATATAAAAATATGAAACTTTCAGATTTGCGAGGATGGTTATTCCCAGATGAGTGACTACATTAATGTCGTAACGTACTTAAAGATCATGATAGCTGGTTCTCAATGTTTTTAATGCCAATGCATTTTTATTAAAATAACATAAAAGTTTTTATACTTCAAAAATATTATTAAAAGGAGTCCCTTTAGGTAAGGTTCCGAAGATACTAAGTACGAAGTTTGAATAGCTAAAAATAGCTTATTAATTATTTGAGTCATAAAATTATTTTCGCAAAAGGGGATCAAAATTTAACTCCTAAGAAAGTTTTTCAATTTACGAAGCAACCATTGATATGGGTCAACACTATCAAGAATATTGTAATGGCTCTTTAGTTAACTCCTGTTCTAAACTCATCCCGTGGAATAATACCTACTGAATTTCCGTAAGGAGTTTCTGACAAGTAATTAGTTTATCTATACTTAGACTGGCCATAAATACTGTTACAACTAAAAATAAACAAAATATTACATTTGAATTTGGAATCTGTCATTTTTATATGATTTTTCATTCTTTTCTTATTTTGGCGCCTATACATTGTACAATATTTTGCGATATTAAAATGGAGTGGGATGTTAAAGAGAACCGAATCGCTGTGATTGCATTTCACAAAGTAGGTATGGAGCCAAGTGCAATTTTTAAAACTCTCCATACGCTTGGTATTAATAAAATGTTTGTGTACCGATGAGAGCTCCTCTGTTTGTGACAGAAAAAGATCTGGCCGTTCACGTAGTGTTCGTACGAAAAAGGTGGTCAAAGCAGTAAGGGAAAGAATTCGAAGAAATTCTGTCCGAAAGCAAAAGATTTTTATCTCGGGAGATGAAGATAGCACCTAGAACCATGTCGCGTATTTTAAAAGATGACTTAGGACTTGCAGCCTATAAGAGATGTACTGGTCATTTCTTAACTGATAATTTAAAAAAGAATAGGGTGGTAAAATCGAAAAAACTACTGAAGCGGTACGCAAAGGAAGGTCACAGAATTTTTTTTTTACAATTGAGCTACATTTTAACAACAAAATGACCGTATTTATGCTCAAAACTCTAAAGAAGCATCCCAATGAGTCGACAGAGTGCAACGTGGGCATTACCCGACTTCAGTGATGGTTTGGTGGGGTGTTAGCTATGAAGGAGTGACTGAGCCATACTTTTGTGAAAAAGGTATCAAAACATCGGCACAAGTGTATCAAGATACCATTCTTGAGAAGGTAGTTAATCCCCTTAACAACACCATGTTCAATAACCAAGAATGGTCCTTCCAGCAAGACTTGGCGCCGAAGCACAAAGCTCGGTCCACGCAGTCTTGGTTGGAATCGAACGTTTCCGACTTCATCAGAGCTGAAGACTGGCCGTCGTCTAGTCCCGATCTTAATCCGCTGGATTATGATTTATGGTGCGTTTTAGAGAGTACGGCTTGCTCTAAACGTCATGATAATTTGGAGTCCCTAAAACAATCCATACGATTGGCAGTGAAGAATTTTCCCATGGAAAGAGTGCGTGTTTCTATTGATAACTGGCCTCAACGTTTAAAGGACTGTATTGCAGCCAATGGAGACCACTTCGAATAAACCTTTTATATTTTAAATTGTTTTATATTATGTATTAAACTAACACATTGTAAAAGTAATAAATGTTATTTGCAATTGAAAAATAATAAAAAACTCTTTTACAATATTTATGGCAAGACTAGGTATAAAGTCTTCTTCTTTCAGCCTGTCATCACCCATTGTTGGGTATAGGCCTCTTCATGGGCTTTCCATAAGGGTCTTGTTCTGGCAGTGCGCATCCAGGATTTTCCTGCGACTTTGGCGATGTCATCAGCCCAGCGCATGGGCTGCCTCCCTATCTTCCGACGACCGGTTCTTGGGCGCCACTCCGCAATCTTACGCGTCCAGCGACCATCATCCCTCCTACTCATGTGGCCTGCCCATCTCCACTTTAACCTGGACACTATTAAAGCGATGTCAGTAACTCCAGTGCGCTTACGTATTGTTTTGTTTGGGATACGGTCTATGAGCGAGATGCCTAGCATTGCTCGCTCCATGGCTCTGCGCCACCTGAAGTTTTCGCACAAGTTTGGAAGTAAGTGTCCAGGTTTCAGCTCCGTAGGTCATAACTGGGAGAACACACTGCTCATAACATGCGTCTCTTGAGAAAGATTGGCACTCGCTTGCTCTTTAGCACGTCGGAGAGTTTACTAAAAGCTGCCCAGCCCAGCTGTATCCTTCTTTCAATCTCCTTCGTCTGTCCATCTCCTTCGATTTTAATGAGCTGGCCCAAGTAGACATAGTCGGTAATTATACCTATATTGTGGCTGTGTACTTTGATGTACGTCGGGGAGGGTATGGTCCCTTTACACATCACCTTTGTCTTAGTGGTGTTCATTTTTAAACCGACATTAAGAGACGCCGTGTATAGGTCTTTCAGCATGGCAGTGAGCTCCTCGATAGATTTGGCGAAGAGTATTATGTCATCGGCGAAGCGTAGATGCGATAGAAACTCGCCATTCACGTTAACTCCGGTTTGGGACCAGTCTAATGTTTTAAAGACGTCTTCCAAGGTTGCAGTGAATAGCTTCGGAAATAATCTATATAAAGTATACTAATCAATTAAAACTAGTTATTTTGATTTCTCTGTTTGTAACAGAGGTACATACGCGTTTTTTGTTCTTTTTTTTGTAATAACAACCACGTTACTGCATTGATTCCAACATATAAATATGGTTGTATATTTTTTTTTACATTGGGAAAAAAAATGTAGTCTAAGTGCCCGCGGGGGCCACAGGCCTACGGAATAAAATATTTTTGACTTTGACTTTGACTGACTCGTGTAGACGTAAAACGCTGTTCGAAACTCGTTTTTAATAGGTACTCAGTGTATAACCACAATCGATTTTCAATTATTTTATAAATTGTAAGCCCAAATTTGGGCGCGTAATATTTTAGTCTATCTTTTTATTTAAACGCCCAAAATATAAAATTCACTAAAGGCTTTTTTTTAACCCAAAAATACGTCACTCGCTAGTACAGGACAATAAATAAGTATTAAGGTCATGGATTACGATTCGAGCTTCATAAATAATGCATACAAGTATTTACTGAAATTTATTTATCATTAGTGGGGTTATGTTATACAATGTGATATAAAAATGTTCTTTCGGAAAATTTCCAAGTGAGTACTAGAATCTAGTCAATATTTTTACTCATAGATTTTTTTAATTTTCCGTTTTTACACTATATGTATACTAATATTCAAAGAGAAATAATAGAAGTCTTTTTAATTCTTAATAGTAGGTTTAGTTTTGTTTTAGTTTAATTTTTATGTAGTTGTAGGTACATTGACTGTATATTGAATTTAAAAATAAAAATCAACATTATAGAAAAGTCAATTCTTCTTACCTAGTAGTAAAGTCATCTTGGGATTTCCATTACTCATTGTTTATGTGTATGCCGGCTCCGAAACCCCATTTGTCAGACCTCTTCCAATAAAATAGTAGTAAACGTGTCGATTCTGACAGTTACGAGTATTTTAATCTATTTTAGGGTCTCAAGAGGAACCCTAGAGCTTTCTATTCTGTTAGAACCGCTAGGATATACTCATAATCTTTATAAATAAATAAAATTGAAGTGTTTGTTCTCTGTAGTATCTCTAGTGTTAATATAGCAGGCAAATCTATACCTCCAGTCCAATGTACACTAGTCAGTTGCGATGCGAGCGAGTAACAGAAGCAGTGGTGTTCAATTGACAAAAAAACGAACTGTTAAAATAAAGACAACAAAAAACAATCTGTTATAAAAAAGACAAAAAACGATCTGTTAAATAAAAATTGTCAATTGGACACCACTGCTTCTGTCGCTCGCTCGCAACTGACTGAAGGGTGGTGGTGTGTATCACATTGTGCATCATCGCAATGCCGCAAAATATCATTACCGGACGGCTTGTCTTTACTTTTATGTCGATGGTATTTTCAGATAACATAGATTCCATAGGTTACATAATCATCAGTTTTATTATCAAATTAAATAATATGTAGCAATAGCATCAATCTATGTAGCTCTATGAATCAAAGCGCCGCGACATTGTGGTCAGCGACACTTAGATTACATAGAAACTACTAGGTAGTGTCGCTTGCAGTCTGCAGTGTGCGGTCTGTCTTGAAATTGGACCTTCAGCGTACGTTGGAGGTAACGAAATGCAAGATTCTGTAGTTCTTGGTATTCATTTTACGCTCTAGTAAAGTACACGGTACACACGTTGTCCTTGCAGTTCCTTTAAGCGTATCAGATCTCACAGATAATGCACGTGAATTTACCTATGTTCCGTTCCACTATATTTGACATAAAAGCTCTAAACAATAGCCTGATTTTGAATATTACCTATATAAATATTTAAATATCCCCAAAAATTATAACTAAGAGATGTATGTCTCGTAGTAATTTTTTTTCAAATTTAAAACCAAAATCAGCCATCGGATACTATGTAGCACAAAAATTATGTACTTTTATTAGACTAGCTATAGTAGCTATACCCGCGACTTCGTTCGCGTGGACTACACGATTACATGCTTAGAATTCCGATATCTAAATAGCTATCGCCAATAGGAAATGTATAGATTTCCAATAAATGTTCATTTTCTGTTAACGTTACTACAATAACATCAATTGAATTTCTCTGGAAATATTGTGCCAAATAATGTAATGAAAATACTGTAATGGCATGTCATAATAGATTTCCAATAATTAATTAATTAGTTTTTTTCGAAAACATTGATCTCCGCCAACCTGAGGCGTGAGAGAATGAGTCGGAAACAACGCACTTTATACTACAAATATTATATCGCAAGCGATCTCTTTTTCTCGTTTACTTTAACAGAGTGCTACGTTGCCGGGGAGGCCGATCAACGCAAGCAAGGATAGGGTAGAGAGTAGAGAGAAGATAAAACAAGAGACACAGAATATTCTATTTATTCGTAGACTCAGGGTGTGGGCTATGAGACTTCACTTGCAATTCCTTAGGACACTTAGCTCGGGTCTTCCTCGGCGTACGGACGGCGGGAGTATAGATCGGAAGGGGTAGGTCCTCCCGGAGGGTCTGGCTCAGCAGCACAGAGGCTCGACGCGGTATCAGCGCTCTGGAGTCGACAGCGCAGCGTAGAGAAGCGCTGATCTGATAGGTTCCCGAAGGCGCCCGAAGAGAAGCCCTTGGTGTCGTGGAGATGTAGCGCTCGGGAAGGGTAGGTTCTCCCGTAAGCGTAGCGGTGTTGAAAAGCTGGCTTAGCCCTAGCGTTGTTGTCCTGGAATTTTACAGATAGGGCGGTGTTAGGTCCCGCCTTCCAGGAATTTTGTGAGCCGTCGCCGACAATCTTCAAGCTGGCTGGACGAGCTAAAGGTCCAGTCTATAATTGTCTTAGGCGGCTTCACAGAATTACATTGAAGGTAGGCTTGACCACGTACATCTGATGGGCATACGCGATCTCACAAGCTAAGAATTATAGATATTTAAATTAGACAATAAAAGATACTAAAAAGATATAATTTACACAAAGACAGAGTGAAGCAAAGCGGAATCCTATTAGAAATTATTCAGTGCAAACTCACCCAGCGGACAGCAAAATTACACTCGCGTTTAAATTATCGGTATTTACTTGTTAAAGATATTCGCGTCACAACAGCAGACAGAGAGTGCCGAGCAGATCGTAACACGCCAATTTATAGACTAAGCTTGATCTCGAATATTCTCAACGGCGATGCGTGTACGCTGTCTTGTGACAGCCAATAGCTACTGAATAAATCGATTATTGTAACGCCTACCTTTTGTTCATTACCATATTTGGCGATCGGCGAGTGCATCGGCAAGCCGTAGTATTGATTAGCCAGAGTGATCTTAATGCCTCAAGAAATACGGTCGAGAATTCTATGTAGTCACTCCCGAAATCCGTTAGAGTATAATTATTAAGTTTTATTGGTTTTCAATATTCGAATATTAGTTAATACAAATGATAAATTATGTGTGAATCTAATTCACAACGTAACAAGAGATAGACATAATTTAAATTATCATGAATTTTATGTGTTTTTTTGCAACATATCGACTATCTTCACGAGCGAGAGAATCGCGACGAGTCTGTATGAAAATCGCCGCGTGGAGAGACAATGTGTAGATTGGTGGCACGAGTATATTATCGTCGTGATTCTCTCGCTTGTGGAGATAGATGGTCACTTAAGAGCCACCGCCCACTTGCAATTTTTAATCGGCCGATGGTTTGATCGTTCGGGGATTCAGTATGGAGCTATCAAATGGGCGCACTGCCGCCCATTTGACGATAAAAAATCGGCATATAGCTCCATACTGATTCCAGAACAATCAAACTATCGGCCGATTAAAAATCACAAGTGCGGTGCAATAACATTAAAAATTTAAATGAATATAATAAACATTTTATTAAAATAATATGATAATGAAATTAATGTAATTTAAATTGATAAATGTTTTATTTTTGTTTAATTCAGATGTCTCGCTCCACATGACCAAGAGTAAGCTTCCCATCAACGACACTATGATACAGGAACAAGTAAGTGAATTAGCTTAATATTTTTTTTAAAGGACTAAGTAGAACTGCTGCGGTCTTTTGATACTACACCGGATAATTGCGGGAACGTAGGGCTTTCATTGCCAAGCCTAATCTACTTGTCTAATCTGCTTTATGACACCGGAACCTTTGAGCGCCGCTTTAATTTAAAGCCTAGTTTGCAAAGCTTTTAACACTCAAGCTCTTCTAATTAATGTAAGTTTGCACGAGAGAAAATATAAGGTGGTGTGCCATATTCCTCTTTCCACTTTCATAACTAAACTTTCGTAATCAGTTATGAAAGCCTCTGTGTCAATTAAGAATAGGAATGAGAAGATAATTGTCAAAATACATATAAAAAAAGTAATGTTCAGTCAACCAATGAAAGAGATGAGCGCGGTTGGGTTAAGAAGACACAGATTTTGAACGAGCGTTATACGGATTTGTTCAGGACTGCCTCAGAAGCGATGCGACCTTTTGACCGTTTTCCTTCGATCTTGCCTGTCACCATAAACTGTTCGAGGTTGTGACCGTCTTTACGAGCTATGTGGCCAAAGAACTCCAGAATCCGTCGTAGGCATGTGGTGGACTAGTCTTTACGTTCAGTTCAGCAGCCCGAAGGGCGCATTTAGACAACGTAAATTTTCGCGTCGTCAAAACACGCCCTAGGCCGTGCGTAACGTTGATTATCAGTGACATAATTTTGCTTCGATTACTGGGGATTAATGAGAGTTCCGTAGACAACGTTATCAATTTGAAGTGTCATTTAAAATCACAATAATATACCTGCGTGGGTGGCAAAGTAGATTCTATTTACATACTTATGGCGACGGAAACATTTTCATTGTTGGTAGGAATATTGTCTTATAATAGGTTTCGATTTAACGCCTACCTACACATTTTTAGTATACGAGTAATAACATTAAAAGTATTTTATTATAATAGCTCAGCGGAACCCGCGCAACTTCGTTTGTGTGTATCGCTTTCCCGTGGGAATTTCGTAATATACTTGTATGTATTATACATTTGGATTTCCCTCTTGAATCACTCTAACTATTGCCGAAAACTGCATTAAAATCTGTTGAGTAGTTAAAACAATGTTAAGGGGTTTATGTATCGAATTATACGCTTAATATTATTTTGTACATACGATTTTATTATTTAAACCCTATAAGTAACTAACTGTTGTGATTGTGAAGTATGTAACGTGCTCTCCGAATCACGAGAGAGCTTAAATATTTAAAACTAACTTTTAGTTTTACTTTGAAAATACGAATTAATTAATTTATTGAACACTAGCAAATTTCAGCTTTCAAGGCTTTCAATGAGTTTGTTGAAGTAGGGGATGATCAGGCAGTCAACATTTCATTTGGAAATTCGGACATCTGTTTATTACCATTGCAGCTTCGTTTTTAAAGATTTTTGATGCTCCTAATAAAATATATCAAAAATTAAAACGTAAAAGCAAGCCATTAGCAAAGTTTTACCTCCCTAAATATAATTGTCACATCACACTATAGGGAGGAAATAGGAAAATATTTTCAATGGAAAAAATGGTGCTGTAATTTCTATTAAAGTATTCGAAAATTGTGTTTGAAAATAGCACATAATTTGAGTCGCCTTGAGTTTTGTCGATGAAAATGGTGTAGGTGTCGCCTTAAAGGTGGTACTTATCAAACGAATACCTATAATTTTACATATCATGACATTTTGAATAAAGGAAAACTTTTAACAAGTTCACCTAATCTGACAGAGTTTCTGTAACTTTTATAATGGAAGTCCCAAAAATTACCTCGAATTTTTGATCCCAAGAAGACGATTAAATGAAAATAAATCTTTATTATGAAAATAACTAGTTGACGCCCGTGGTTTTGCCCACGTAATCCGGTTTTCATGGTCATTTCCGGGATATTGAAGTGAAAACTTGTTTGGCGGCGCTTGGCACTTTTTTTAGATGGGTAAAAAATGTTAAAACTCGCGTCAGATCCTGATCGAAAAAGCGTAAGATTCCCTAACCATTCCAAAATATTCAAAAAATTTGATGTTTAAATATATTTGTTTATATCAACGTTGATGTTTATGTTTTCACTTCTGCCGGCACTCCAGGAGTGCAACCCGTCCTTTTTTGTTATCTTTACAAAATGATTGTTTTACGCGAGTACCACGTTAATAGCAACTGCTACGTTTCTTACCTATTCTTCTCGGTACAGTCAGCCAACGAAAGAGGGGAACAGGGCCGTAAATATATGATTCAAGTTTTATTACCTACATTAGCCTACGAAGGTGTTTACTTTAATTTTTATTTATCAATGAGGGTTTTCCGAAATGACACCCACTAGGCGGCAGCACTGAGACGTCAGGTCCAGAAACCTGTCAAAAGTGTCATAGCGCCTATAAATTCTTATTGTCTGTATTTTTTTGAAGTGTCTGATTTTTTTGACGTTGACGCTTTTGACAGCGTGGATTATATGGGATGGGACCTCCATATTGTATTCGTATTGTACTGTGTAATTACAAAATTTCATAGATATGCTTACTTTATTAGCATGAAAATCTTTGTTCTTGTCTATCCCTGTCTCCCTCTTTCTTTGGTTACTACGGAAATCGTAGAGTATCGTAGGCGAAAAACACAAAATATCGTAAGTAAAGACAGGCCAGGTGGTCGAGTGGCTAGCAATGGTCACTTTAACCCAAGGGCTGCGGGTTCGAATCCTGCGCAAGGCAAACATTTGTGTGAATGAACATGTCTGTTTGTGTTGGTCTGGATGTGTTCTATGTATAATATATTATGTATTTATTTACAAAAAAAGGAATTTAAGCATATTTATCAGCAATCTAGTACCCATAGTACAAGTTTAGTTGCTTAGTTTGGGACTAGATGGCGTTGTGTAATTCGTCCAAGAATATATTATTAAAAGAATATATTTTTTTTGAAGTATTTTTTTATTCAAATAGTTCTATCAAGACAAGTTCTTTCGAATCGTCACAATTTTTTCCTACCACTAGGTCAGAAGGCGAAAGCGACATAGGCGAAAAACACATTATATAGAGTCAGTCAGTATGTATGTACTAAGTTTTACAAATGTAAATAATACTTTTTAACACAGGTCAGAAGAAACTGTTCCCGACGTTATCCGGTTAGATTTGAAGAGACCACGACAACAGCCGCCAGACCCAGCCCAAATTCGGACCCAGTGCACTTCCTAAGCGAACATTCGATTGAAGATCGCGTTGTAAAAACATCGCACAGTTGCGAAGTGTTTGTATTACATACTCCAAGGAAAGTGTTCCATTAAAAGTTTCCGAGACTTAGGGTGAAACGTGTAGTTTCAGTAGAGACTTTATCGGAGATCAAATTGTTTTGGCTCAATGTACACGGGCGTAGATTCGAAGCGATGAGTCGCGTCATGTTTTTCACTTTTAATATCATCTTAGCCACAGGAAGTCCACTGCTGGACATTGGCCACCCTCAAATGCTTCCAGTATGGCTGGTTGGCAGCAGTCTGTATCTAACAGCGGCTTTTTACGACCTCCTTAGGTCGTCGTCATCTACAGTATTTTGTATTTAACTCTATTTTTCAATTATTATAAAAAAAAATAAAAAAAAAATGTACCTACCTATAGGTAACCTGTTTTTCTTAACTTGACCAATGTAGTAAACAATTTAGTCGGTCTTTTTATTCAATCATCCATGTGTAAAATCGATGAATCGCCAGAATAATAAGAGTGTTATGTTAAATGCCATTTCCAACTATATTATTATTATTTGGCTGTGAATGATAATTTTAATTGCCTATTTTCGTTATAAAGACTTGCTAATATGTTTACTACATTGGTCAAGTTAAGAAAACCAGGGTTTAAATCTGTCTTGGTGAGAAAACAAATCAAATAATAAGTATTATTATTAAGAAACAAAATACTAGGAGTATTCATATACCAAAAAATATGAGAGGTGATTTTCCATTGACGAATAATATGACGCGACGCAACGCTTAGGTAGACTATGATCTACTGTGAGTTGAGCCATATTAATATATTTTGGTTCAAATCTTTGCCTAGTTATTTAAGGTTTTATGATAGTATGATAAAGTGTTTTTTATTTATTAAACGTGAATTGCTCACATTGAGCATGTTAAGAGTTATCTTATAACGCCTAAAATATTTTTGTGCAACTCACTGTCAGTTGTAAATGTAGAAGACATTTTAATGAGATGTGATAAAGCGTTATTTTAATAAGTAAATGTATAAAGAACAAAATTGGATGTTTGAGAGGATATTAAAAATATCTTCCTTAATAATTTTTTTAATTGAATAATACCACCTAATCCCTAAAATACCAGTCCCTTTTCAGTTAAAAATATTACCTTGATTAATATTAATTATGTAATTAAGGAGGAGCTTGATGGCGTCGCTGTGTGTCGCACTCTAATATGAACACACAAGTCAAGTGACGTCGACCCTAGCTAGTGTTTGGATGGGTTTCGTCGTGCTTCGGAGGGCACGTTAAGCCGTCGGTCCCGGCTGTTATCGGTAGATGACAGTCTTTAAGCCAAGACGATGGCCTTCGGGCGGCTTGAAAACACCGGCCTCTGCCAATCCGCATTGGAGCAGCGTGGGAGAGTACTTCGGAAATGTGCAAGGGACATATTCAGTACATCAGACTTTTACGTGAATTTGCGGCGGGTGACTCAGGTTATGAGTCACAACAACGACTTTTTGTTTGTTTAAAATTAAATTGTACTGCGATAACAGCTAACATAGTTCCTAAGTATTTCACTAACAAATATAAGTGCTGTAATTACTTGAATAAATAAATCCATAAAAAAACAGACTGTGATCACAGATTACTAAATAGTTACTCTATTCTATAGTATGGGTATGGATATTATGAATACTTCTCGGGGGCTAACTAGACATGGTTATATAAAATATTATCCAAACAAATTCATTAGAAATGTTAATCAACAATAAGAATGATAAAACTTCCAGTTGGGAAAACAAAGTTAATATGTGTAGCGGAAAAAGTAATATTTTTGCCGTACGGTTTATTAGAAATTTTAATGAAGGAATATTACTGAAGGTAAAACTTACTACAAACAAAATCTAACAAACTTGTATGCTAGATAATAAATTCCTTTTTAGTTTTTAAGCCAAAAACGTAGTCGGCTAACAATGAAGCGTCGTGCTCTTAACTGTACTACAAGCTTTGCTTAGATCTTAGATCTCCATCTCCAAACATTGTCTCATCATCATCATCTCAGCCTGTTTCCGCCCACTGCTGAACCTCTCTTTTCGTAAGCCAACCAACTCGGTCCTGTGCTATTCTCATCCAGGTACGACCTGGGACTTCAGCTATATCGTCCGCCCATCTTACCACTGAACGCCCGATTTTTCTCCAGTTTTAGGCCACCATTCGGTCAAGGCCTTACTCCATCTGCCATCACTCTGACGGGCCAGGTGTCCTGCCCAGCTGTTCCACTTGAAACTCACGACCAAACCAAACCAAACATTGTCTAGGTAAATTCAATTGAAAATATAAACAATCTTTGTGAGAGACTGCTCCCTGAAATAGGTTCATAAGAACCTGTGATATAGGTTACAATACTATGGATTTTAATTATAATAATGCTATTATATTAATCATCACAGAAACGTCATCCCAAATATGAAAAACAAAGAGAAAAGGGAAGGCTTATGTTAATGTTTAGTAAACATCGTTTCAAATTTGCTTGATCCTTATAAATACTTCAAGGTAACTCCCATGTCGTTTCACCGTCATATTACTGTCGGTGAAACGACCTGGGAAGAAAGAAGATTATTTTTTAGACGAGGATTACTTTTTCTCACAAATTGCTTCGTGGATTAAAACAATTAATTTGTTCAGAAATATATATTTTATAATCTTAAAATCTTTTCATCAAAAATAGATAGAATAAGCTTTATAATACACAAACAAATGATTCTGTAAACAGTAAAAGTAACAGACAAGTGTATATGCAACAAGGCGGCCTTATTGTTGAAAATAACATTTTTTTTATTTTTTTTAAGGTAACGAATTTCTGTATGGAGTGTATGTTAAAAAATCTTTAATATACAATGGACCGTTAACGACTAACATCTTCCGCTTTTTGGGAGACCATCAATGAATCGAGCTTTGTTTACAGTTCTGTGTAAAATGTATATATTTGATTCATTTTGATGGTTCCGAGTATTGTAGTGGTTGTGAAATATTGTCCATTACATGTGGATAACATCCAGGGAAAATCCCATTTAAAAGGCCTTTATAGTGTACTTTCCTAAAGACCGACACGGCGAGCATAATATATTTTTGATTTATCAATTTTATTTGAAATACTTAGGCCAATAATTAGGCTAAATTCTCGATCATAAAATACATATATAAATGAATAAATAAATGTATCGGGACAATTCATACAGATTGAGCTAGCCCCAAAGTAAGTTCGAAACTTGTGTTATGGGATACTAACTCAACGATATTATATTTTATAACAAATACATATTATATACATAAACATCCAAGACCAGAGGCCAATCAGAAAAAGTTCGTTTTTCATTATGACCCGACCGGGGATCGAACCCGGGACCTCCTGGGTGGTGGTCTGGTATCTTATACTAGCTGTGCCCGCGGTTTCGCCTGCGTGAAATTGGACTTGTGAGTATAATAGAATAGACGGATTTAACAGTCTCCTATTACTACTGCTATAGTTTTTCATAATCTAAAATCAATATGAAAAATTTAAATTATAACTTTAAAAATTTTTGAGAAACTAAATTTTAAAATGGTCAGCTCAGGTAAACTATTAAAAAACTTTCATAGTGCGATACAGAATCTGCACAGTGCCATCTAGTGAATTTTTGAGGAACTAAATTTTAAATGGTCAGCTCAAGTACCAAAAAAAAACTTTCATACACAGTGCTACTGAATTTTAAAATGGTCGTTAACAGGTGCCATGCTGGGCGATTCCGAGAATTTTAAAATTCTATGGCTGTTGAAAATTTAAATGAGGGTAACTTCTTTTCCTGACATCCGGTCCGGTTCGGTCCGATCCGGTCCGGTCCGGTCTGTTGTCGGTAGGTATGGCGTACCAAGTCTCAAGTTTGTAAGTGCGAGAAATATTTTTTTTCTTACATAGACAGGGTAGAGACCTCTAAATAAACATATTATTATCTTATTTTCCTGACATCCGATTTAAATGAAACAAAGCCTATATTCTGCTCCCAGTTGAGCTATATCTTCCTGTGAAAACAGCATTAAAATCAATTCAGTAATTTAGAAGATGTGCGGTGCGCGTTCAAACAGACAGACAGACAGACAAAAAAATCCAAAAAAATATTTTTCGCTTTATTACTTACCTTTCTCTAACTGTTCCCTCTCCACTTTTGCCAAGTATGTTCAATGTATAGACATAGCGGGTTCTACTGTTTTATTATATGTATAAATATACTGGCTTAGCTCAACGTTGCATAATTTGCATGTTGGACCGAAAAATCGATACTAAAGTTTTCAGCAACAACGCCGCCTTAGAAATAACATAACTGGAACAATTTGAATTACATTTGATGACATAAGGTTATTTCTACCCCTAGAAAGCGTTGGTGACAACGGGCATAAGACGCGGGTATCGGTCCATCCTTTCAGCGTGCACCGTCGACTGAACGTATGGACTTCTTTCTTTGTATGTTATTTTCAGCGTTTCAAATGGCGCGATCAATATTCGGAATATTAACTAGAGTATGTCTTTATATCTTTAGTTGCAGTCTCGTTCCTGTGATATGTCACTTGCACTTAAATGGCGGCCACAGATTGTTCAGCGAGCGTACCTAGACGCCGCTAGCACTTTTCAATTTTAAATGCAATCAAAAATTTGCAATGCTCGTAACGGTTTGTGTAAATGGACACTTATTAACGGTAGTAGCCGTCCATAAAAGCCGGTCAATTTGTTTTTTGCATTATCAATATTTTCATTTCCCCTCTATTATGTTCACGTTAAAAGCGTACCGGCTTGCTAACCCATTTCGAATTTGTCTGAATAATACGAGTAGGACGTGACAACACCCGGATAACAAAATGGAGGTAAAAATCGATTTATCCGGGTAAAAATGTGTGTAAAATTGATTTATAACGGCACTTATTCCCGTAGAATGGCTTGTACGAGTGTTTTATTAATTTAACGGATCTCTCGGACGGATATTCAATCACAGGATATCTCGTATAGTGAGAGTCAATGCAGATAGAATTTTTTTTTTGGAGTTATCGCTTCAAAAAAATATTACTTTTAGTCGAACTTTAAATAAACTTTTCATTAAAAAAAAAAGACAAAAATAATAATTTAATAATAACAATAATAAATCATGCTACATTAACTTCGTTAGCATTGTTAAAATGTATAGACGTGCAAAAATATAGCTTAGACCGCGGACGCAAAGACGGACATGGGAAAATTATAAGGGTTCTTTGCGTTTGTAGTTAACTAGACAAATTTAGGTTCTTAAAAAGTGCCGTAAATGCATAATGATTGGGGGCAATAAAAAACTATGTGCTCTATGTATTTTTTAAAACATCAATTACAGAATAAATGCGAAATAAGATAAACAGATACGCCCACATTCTAATTTCAG
Source organism: Endotricha flammealis (assembly GCA_905163395.2). NCBI lineage: Eukaryota > Metazoa > Arthropoda > Insecta > Lepidoptera > Pyralidae > Endotricha > Endotricha flammealis. The sequence continues at coordinate 5,003,140 of LR990867.1, forward strand.
TTACAAAGTAGCTTTAGAATTTTTTAAAGAACTACAATAACCTAGATGAAAATACGAAAACATTAGAAATACTATTTACATACATTTTTGAACGAATATTGTTATTGACAAGTTTACTTACTGAGGAAAACAAATAAATAGGGCATTGTGTGGGTGTTTGTGACTTTATTTTTTCCTTACCACGTATTTATTGGAAACCTCACATCATTGTGTGGTATTCATCATAATAATGGGAGTAAAAATAACTCTACTCAGGGTAACATAACTTTTTTGTAGGACAGAAACACACCGGATGTACTTATTTACTTCGATGGCTCAGCGACCCAAAGTGAGTCTTGGCCTCGCCAAGAGAACGCCATTTCTTTCGATCTTGAGCCATGCTTCGCCAGTCTCCAGCTTGAAGTTCGCAGAGATCGGATTCCACGGCGTCGCTCCAGCGGTATCTGGGTACACGACGGATGTAGTCGCTGAGAATATATTTTTAACGATGGGCTACAAAGGGCTATGTACTTATATGCCTACGAATCATATAACCCATAATTGTCTCACTGTAGATACGGGTCTCCCAATCGAAGGGGATTAGAGTGTACTCTGCCACGCTGCTCAATGAAGCATTGACGGAGCAGATTGACGGAGGTCAGTGTTTTAAAGCCGCCTAAAGGCAACCGTCGTGGCTCGTGGCTTAACGATTGCCATTCATCGACAACAGGCGGGACAGACACCTTAACCTGCCCTCTGCGCGGAGAAGCTTGTCATCTATCACGTTCACACAACGATTATTATGTCATGATTTTGGGTTGATACTGGATACCTATCCTCAATTTGGCATTTATAACTGCATCAAAATTATAATGAATCTTAAAAATTCTAACGATTTGTATTTGTACTTTTTTCTATGAGAATACTGCTACAAGCTCAAAGATTTCTAATATATGCAACAAAGTAAATAGACCAGTCCTGGTCGCAGTGATATTACAGCCGCACCAAACATAGTAATAGTACCAATACTTATTATGTAAGCTACATGTTGTCGTGATAACATAGTTATTCAAATACGTAGACGTACGTGACAAACAGATGCCTCTGGGGTATTTATTAGAGCAGAACCATAATACTATTAAACAGACTTCTTGTATAGTGTCTCTTAGATTTTTTATGGTAACATCCAAAAGCTAATTTTCAGGATTTACGTAGTTTCCTTCTGCCAGAGCTCGTCATGGACTTCTTTCTAGCTGAAACATTTTCTCGGCCGGACGCGACAACTGCATCTGCAACGCGGCCACAACGCCTTGACACTTGTTTCGAGTGTCACGAAACATTCTAAAAGTCGCGCAATATTTCCCTCGAATATCACGACACGTTCAAAATGTCGCGCGTCACGTTCAAAAAGTCGTACGACAGTGTGTCTGTGCTCCATGGGTGGTGGTGATCCGTTCGTCTACCAACCTCTTACATAAAAAAAAGAAAAATCGAGTGTCGCGACATTGACGTCGAGTGTCACGTCACGACACTTTTCTCGAGTGTCACGACATTGACATCGAGTGTCACGTCACGACACATTTCTCGAGTGTCACGACATTGACATCGAGTGTCACGTCACGACACTTCCCTCATAATTATGTCATGACTTTTTAAATGTAGATAGGTACTACTTTCTAGGCTTTAGTAGAATAAAGAAAATCATTAATTTATTCATTTATTTCCTTACTTTTAATTCCTACAGAACATAAAACAAAAAACTACAAATTTAATTTGTAACGTTAAAATCGAGAGTCGTTCGACCAGCCTTTTGAAAATAGTTCTTGACTTTTGTAGAATGTCGAGGCGAGTTTTCAACAGATAAAATTTTATTCAATTTTAATTACACAGAAAGTTCGTTCTCCGAAACGCTTTGTTACAAAACTTTTACATAGTTGTAAAACTTTTTTCAGGTACTGTCTACTGCAGTGTTGGATAGACATATGAGACGGGTAATGATTTTGCCGGTACCCGGCAACCGAGTACCCGGCATGACTAACGCCGGGTAGCCGGATACCCGGCGGCGTTGACATGATTTGACGCGTGAACTAAAGTGCTGTTCTAAGAGAAGCACTAAGGATATCTTTAGATGACGATGAACAAATTGACACCGTTGACGCAGGGCCCTCTCAAAGAAAAAGATCTAGACCCATAGACAGAGATGACCCTGCTTCTGAAGCTCATGATTTATTCTGGTCATGTTTTCAAGAGACTGCTAATGCTGCTGCTAATGACAATAATAACGGGTCCACCAGAGGTGGTTCCAAAAATTCTGCCGCATCGGAATTAGACCATTACTTAAGCTCTGCAAAGGTTGAAAGAGACAAATCCCTACACATGGTGAGCTTCTAAAAAAGGGCACTATCCACCTGCAAGCTCTATTTACAGCGAACGCCTATTTTCTGAAGCAGGATTAATTTACGAGAAGAAAAGAAGTAGACTTGATGCCAATCGTGCTGAAAAACTGGTGTTCTTACATCATAATTTGCCAATTTTAAATGACAAATATTAATTAATACCATAATAGAATCATTTCTCTGTATTTTCCTTGCTCAATAAATGTTTTTTCAATTAATATTTGTCATTATTTTTCCCTTAGTAAATTATCCGGCATTGCCGGGTACTCTGCATTGATAGGCCGGATCCTAAAAAGTGCCGGATCCACCGAGTACCGGGTAGAAAGCATACCCGTCCCATGTCTAGTGTAGGAAAAACTTACCAACCATTATTATAGAACTTTGTTAGTTTACAAAGAGTTTTTTATGTTTGCGTACGATCATGTCGCGATGTATCTGATCCGTGATCTCACTACCTATTATTGTTTTGATTATGTTTATTAGTATGTAAGTTACTCATACATAAGTGAACAGTTTTGTTCTTGAGTAATAAATTTCTTTAAACCGATGTAAACAGATCAAATAGAGAAAATAACGCGTTGTTACATATCAAAATTATGTGACTTACTTGCTCACATTTTAAAGTGAGCAACCCGGTTAATTTGGATAATTATGTAAGGCGCGTCTAATAAATTCACAATGTGAAACGTTTTGTACACGTTAACACGTTCAAATGTGACCAAAAAACTCTGAGTAAAGCAGATTTAAATAAAATTACGTGCCACTTTATAATTTGTAAGCTTGAAAAAATTGTATGGCCAATACTGAAGTTTGTAGAATCTGCACTAAGCATACCCATGGTAATTCCAAGTCAAGTTTCACTATACGAAACATTGTCAACTTGTCTTGATTTCTGTCTATATATCGAATGAATTTTACTGTTATGTCCTTCTCAGGGCATGCATCTGAAAAGTAGATAATTTATTTGTAAAGAGGTTTCTGATGCTGCTTTACGCGGATATTCTGTGAGAGGGTAGCACTTCCCCGATCTAAGCTAGCTAGCCCATGTCATGTCATACATGAACTCTAAAAGAGAATATGTTTTTCATTAAATTCTATCCGTAGACCACGGTGACCGTACCGCGTAGGTACTAAAATGCAGCATATTACCTAAATTCGTATTATGACTGAAAAATTGTAATTAATTTCTGAATAATTTCGATCGGGACCCAGACTTTCTCATTTAGTTAAGATTCCAAATAAAAAAATAATACAATAAGTATTAATTTCACAAATTATTCCATATTATAAAAAATAAAAAAAATAAAAAAACATTTTTAAAAAACGTTGGAATTTAATAATTTCATACTTCATACCATTATTTATTGTACAAAGTTAACACAAAAACAAAATATTCAAAATATAATGATTTCTAAAATAATTTTAGTCGAAATTAAAATCCTAGTTGACAGTAGCTTCAGAGTTCATCGGGTCATCTCGGAAAAAGTAATTCTGAATTTTAAATTAACTTCATAAGTAGCTTAATATTTGTAATACTTTTGGGACATAGTTCAAAGAGCAATAACCTCAGTTCACAGATCATTTTGTACGTAATAAAATAATCATAAACGAGCCATGTCCTAAGATTAACTTTGGATTTTGTGTCTACATAATTTTTGGGAGTAGTAGAGCATTTATCTTATTTTTTTCTCATAAAATATCGGCGAGAAGCAGCAATGCATTTCGTGACGTGAGTGAAATAGCCCATGAGAGGCGATGATTACTTAACATTACGAGAAACACATGCTTGTTTGCCAACCTCATAAATAAAAAAGCCCAACTCTATTTTCCATATTTTCACCATCTTCGAAGCAGGTTGCGCTGGTCACTCAGATTTCCCAATGGAATAATGACAGAGAGAGAGACAGGTCTTTGTACAGCTTTTAAACAACTTACTATAGGCTATTTGCTAATCGCTTTTACTGACTGTGTACGCAAACGGAGAGGCTAAGGTATGTTTTTATATTTTGTAAGCAAATACAATCTTTGTACAAATCAACTTACGCTAAATAAACATAATCTGCCTTTCATAACATAACTCTATAGCGTTACAAAGAATGTAAAACCTTTATACATATAAGTAATATGACATTTTGGATTTCTAAGAAACAAAATCCAATAAATATGACGTCAATCCCAAACGTGACGTTTCACGCACCTAAAGTATTATAAATCGTACTAATATTATAAGGGCGAAAATTTGTGAGGATGTATGTATGTATGGATGTGCTCTTTCACGCAAAAACTACTGAACGGATTTTAATGAAATTTGGTACACGAGTAGTACTGGGTAACACATAGGGTACTTTATATCCCGAAATTCCCACGGGAACGGGATTAATAGGACTGCTGTGTATAAATAAATGCACGCAAACGTAGTTGCGCGGGTTTCACTAGAGTAATATAAATGTAATAAATCTAAAGATATACAGGGTTATTTTTGGCCCCCCCGCCAATTTTTTTTAGGCGATTCTATAGCAGCAGTACAATGAATTTATAAAATAAAAATAAATTATTTTATTGACTTTTTTTTTTCAAATTTTTACAAACACAAATTAAAATTATGGTCACTCTTTTGTTTACCGCGCGTGCGGCCGTCTCTCACACAGCGCCATCTAGTCCCAAACTTAGCAACTAAGCTTGTACTATGGGCATTAAATTGCTGATAAATATACTTAAATACTCTTTTTTTGTAAATAAATACTTATTATATTTTTTGAATGGATTTGAATGATTGTGTGTGTGTGTGTGGGGCGCGAACGACTTGAGAATTACTTGCTCTGTGATTGCTGCTAACTGAAGTCTTTATGTCGATTATAGGTAATGTATTTTGTTTTTTTTAGGTATTTTGTTTTTTTTTTATATTTAAGTAGGAAATAATAATTACTTTATAAACAATAATAATATTTATGAAACAAAATAAATATTAATATAATATTAATATTTATTTATATAAATAGGTATTGTTGATAATGAACGCTTTATACGACCGACTGTACTGACAGTATTTTAAAAAGTAATTTAATCAGTGGACCGTTGGGATTGGGACGCAGACAATTTTGGCTATACGGTCGAACGTCCCATGGCCCGTTCAATTTGGCCCGTTCGAACTAAAAACCCACAATTTGATAGAAATGTTAGATGAAACTGTACAATAAATGTGAATGTTTTCATGACAACTGGCGATCACTGACTTGTCATTTACGTACAACAACGTGCCCTCCGAAACACAGAGAGGCTCGAGATTATTATACCCATCCAAATGCTGATTAGAGTTATCGTTGCTTCACTCGTGTGTTCGTTTTGACACGCCCAAAAACACCAAAATTGAGATTAAGTACCTATACAGTTTTAAAGAAAGTAAAGTTTTTACATACCTTTGCATTTCAAAAACATCTGAGTGAGTTTAATTATGAACTTTTTGTCAACTTTCTTAATCATTTCGCCTTCAAAACACATGATGAGCAGGAGTAGCCAACCTTTGAGTTTCGTGCTTGTGATCATTAAAATATAACTTACTGTCACCATGTAATTTCTCTAGAACATAATCATTATAGTAATTCAAAATAAAATAAAAAAAGAAAGTAAGAAAATAAAAGAAATCGTAGGTTTACCTGTTTTTTTATTTCGTAAACATTCTCGAAGACATCCACAATTGCAATACATAATGTACATGTTACAGTGAAAATTAACTGTAACAAAAATTTATAATGTAAAGTAGAAGTAAAAGCATTTTAAATGGACGCTCATTATGTCTCACTCTGTCTTGTCAACTAAGATTGTTCACAAAAAAAGATTTTATAAACTCCGCTAACTTATTTGAATTCAAAAGAAATCTTCATGCTTAGTTTAGACGCCACCGTGCCACGTGCCACGTAGCCCGGCAGGCGGCCCGGCAAGTAGGCCGTCGTCGAGGTGCTGCGGGCCAAGCAAGATACCTATTCACACGCATCGCAACACGCCAGTATGCAGATACTTGGGATGGCAGGTTTAACCTATTATAATAAAAATAAAAAAAAGATCGGCGTTAAATAGAACAGTCCGATTCGACATCTTATTTCTTTTTTCCCCTGGTCACAGTATACTTCCGGTCGCTGCAAAGTGCACGAGATACTAAATCGAATTAGCCGGGTTACTCACTTCAAAATGTCAGCAAGTAAGATACATAATTTTGATATGTAACACGCGTCTTATCAATTCGCAACATGAAAATTCTTCTTTAATTAGTCGGTTTATTTGCGTTGATATGATCGAATGTGACCAAAAAACTGTAACCCGGCTTACCCGGCTAATTTGGATATGTAACACGCGAAAACGACATAGTACACAGAGTGCTTAATACCGACCGACCGACTAAGCACTCTGTGTACAGTCAACAAAGGAATTGACTGACCCCCCCTTGTATATATGATTAAAGATTTCTAAATATTACATGAAGGGATTTACTTAAAAATTCATTTATCAATAGTATTCATATTGTACTATGTAATTACAAATTTTCAAGTAATCAGTCAATTCCTTTGTTGACTGTGCTATGTTTTTTTGTTTCGCTCAATTCCGCGAGTGTATATAGAGGTAGCATAAAATTATTTGTTTGACCACCTTAATATAATGTGTCTAACCGTCACCGTCTGTATACTCACAGCAGGATTTAAAATATAAATAATAGTTTTCTGAGCTTCCACCATTTTCTTATAATACTCAAATATCTCAATTAAAACATCAATAGATTTCTTGTGCGGTGCGGATGTATAATTTATTTTTTCTCTCTCCGACTTCTTTATACTTTTCAATTGTTTATATAGGGCTTCCAAACGGCTTCGTATCAAATTCAATACGAGGTAACTCCACATTATATCAAAATACTTAACATATAAACATATCAATGTAAAAAAGATCAATCCCCCATGTCTAAAACATGTATAACAAAAGGAATATGAAATATAACTTTGAGAGAATATATATATTAAAACTATTGAAGTATTTCTAACTACAAAATCTTTGATTAGAATATTTACGTTAGTTTTAAATATTATAGAATATACGTCATAAAGTTTTTCTGGGCCTTTTATAAAACACGTTGCCCAACTTGATACATAAGTGAGAATTAATAGGAATATATCGATTTTACCCAATTTTGTATGAGTTAATAGAAAAGTTTGTACGCATATTAAGCATACTGGCCATAATATACAATAAGTTTTATACATCTTATTAATTACTTTAGATTTATTTTTAAAATATGAACCACGATTAAAACCACAGATTGTTAAAATAAGTATAACGAAACCCATTAAGCATTTTGAATAAGTATTTCTTTGTAGCGACATTTTGAAAGACGTTTCTTTTAATACTGACCGAGTTGTTATTAGAACCATTAAATATTAAAAGCTACTTAAGTTTGTACTTTAGTGATATTAAAAGTCACTTTTTACTGATAAAATCTTACATAAAATGTGTATTAAAACGCTAATTTAAAATGTATATTTTAAATGAGCGTTTACAATAAGTATTTATTATGTTATGTCATTTATTAAATCTTTAAGGCATCGTCCTAATGTCAGAACGCGAGTGCGCGATCATCGCGCGAGTAAGCCATGCGACCGTCGGTCGCGTGTACGCGCGATGGAAAAAGCTGGGTGTCCTAATTGATCATCGTTCATTCGCGCGAGCGCTGCGCCGTGCGACGCGATTCGCGCGAATTTCAATTAGGACACCTATTCGAATTCAATATGTTTGATTGCGCGTTCGTACAAACTAAGTTCGCGTGTTCGTACGAACTAAGTTCGAGCGAATGGACTTACAAACATTTTAGTCGCGCGACAGCGTCGTGCGATTGTCAGTTAGGACACCTATTCGAGTTCCATATCGCAAGTTCGTACGAGTAAAATTCGCGCGAACCAACGATCATCGCGCATTCGCGTTCTATTAGGACGATAATAACTTACAAAAATAATCTATACTAATAATATAAATGTGAAAGTGTGTGTGTCTGTCTGTTTGTTTGTCTGTCCTTCACGGCAAAACGGAGGGACGAATTGACGTGATTTTTTAAGTGAAGATAGTTGAAGGGATGGAGAGTGACATAGGCTAGTACTTTTTGTCTCTTTCTAACCCCCACTTCCCTAAAATAGGGGGTAGAAGTGGTAGAAGTTTAAATGGAGCATTCCGCCATTCTCAAGGTAGAAAGCTAAAAATTGGTATGCGGACTATTTGTGACTAACAAAAAAAATCGTGCATCATCTTGTAAACCCTTTTTAGGGTTCCGTAGTAAACTACAAGGAACCCTTATAGTTTTGCCATGTCCGTCTGTCCGTTGCCCCGACCCCATCTTGTGGGGTATCGTTGGATAGGTCTCTCAAAGACATTGAGGGTGTGGGAAGATTATTTTCCGGTACAATGATCCGTTAGCGAAATATTTACATTTAACGTGTTAATTTTCGTTTTGCAAGGTAGTCCCCCACCCCCATATAGTGAACCTACAAGGAATGCTATAGCGGTTAGTAGGCACTATTAGTTATCGAGTAATAGCCGACAAACTTATGTAGTAAAATTTCTTTGTCGAAAACGTACAAATGTCGTAGAATATGGCATTGTACTCATCTGCAAGCAAGAAATGCGTAGCCAATACGGAGCCCTACATTTTGCGTGGCCTGACACGTACTTGCCCGGTTTTTTTTCTATGAGAATACGTCTGCAAGCTGGTACAAGCTCAAAGATTTCTAATATAAATGCAACAAAGTAACATAGTAATAGTACCAATACTTTTTATGTGAACTACATGTTGTCGTGATAACATAGTTATTCAAATACGTAGACGTATATGTGACAAACAGATGCCTCTATTTATTAGAGCAGAACCATAATATTATTATACAGACTTTTTGTATAGTGTCTCTTAGATTTTTATGGTATGGTACTCTTGTTTTCAGGATTCACGTATCTTCCTTCTGCCAGAGCTCGTCATGGCTGCAACGTTTTTTCGGCCGGACGCGACAACTGCATCTGCAGCGCGGCAACGCCTTGACAGTTGACACTTCTTTTGAGTGTCACAAGACTTCCCTCGAGTGTCACGAAACATTCTAAAAGTCGCGCAATATTTCCAGCGAATATCACGACACGTTCAAAAAGTCATGCGACAGTCAAATCGAGTGTCGCGACATTGACAACGATTGTCACGTCACGACACTTCCCTCAAGTGTCATGACTTTTTAAATGTAGGTGCTATTTTCTAGAATAGGTTTTATAAGAATAAAGACTTGTTAATACAAGAATATCATCAATTTATTTACTTACTTTAAATTTCTACTGAACATAAAATAAAAACTACGAATTTAATTTGTAACGTTAAAATCGAGGGTCGTTCGACCAGCCTTACGAAAATAGTTCTTGACTTTTGTAGCATGTCGAGGGGAGTTTTCAACAGATAAAATTTTATTCCATTTTAATTACACAGAAAATTCGTTCTCGGAAACGCTTTGTTAGAAAACTTTTACATAGTTGTAAAACTTTTTTCAGGTACTGTCTACTGAAGTGTTGGACAATCTTACCATTATTTTAGAACTTTGTTAGACTACAAAGTGCTTAAGAGTTTTTTGTTCGCATTCGATCATCGATGTAAATAGACCAAATGGAGAAAAAAACGCGTTGTTACATATCAAAATTATGTGACTTACTTGCTTACATTTTAAAGTGAGCAACCCGGTTAATTTGGATAATTATGTAAGGTGCGTCTAATAAATAAACAACATGAAACATTTTGTACACGTTAGCACGATCAAATGTGACCAAAAAACTCTGAGTAAAGCAGATTTAAATAAAATTACGTGCCACTTTATAATTTGTAAGCTTGAAAAAATTGTATGGCCAATACTGAAGTTTGTAGAATCTGCACTAAGCATACCCAGGGTAATTCTAAGTCAAGTTTCACTATACGAAACATTGTCAACTTGTCTTGATTTCTGTCTATATATCGAATGAATTTTACTGTTATGTCCTTCTCAGGGCATGCATCTGAAAAGTAAATAATTTATTAAATTTATTAAAGAGGTTTCTGATGCTGCTTTACGCGGATATTCTGTGAGAGGATGGTACTTTCCCGATATAAGCTTACAGAAGATCGTAGCCAAATAGGTCTCGGCCATGTTGTGTTCCTACGGTAAGTAAGGTCTCCAGAGTTCCACTTGGTGGGGTTGGCAGGGTTGACAATGCGTGAGTGATACCCCCGGTATTGCAAGCGTCCATATAGGCTTCGGTGGTCCATAGGCTACGGTGGCCACCAGGCGGGCGCCGTATGCTTGTTTGCTAACTTTATGGCATAAAAAAAAGCTAGCCCATTTCATGCCTACGGTGACCGTACTGCGTACTAAAATGCAGCATATTAACCTAAATTCGTATTGTGACTGAAAATTTATGATTAATTTCTGAATAATTTGGACCGAGGCCTAGCTTTCTCATTTAGTTCCAAGTAAAAAATACAATATTCATTTAACAAATTATTCCATATTATTCTTAAAAAGTGAAAAATTATTGAAACGAATAAACTATCCCCTCTTTCCCTTCTTCCTTCCTTCTCTCCAACCTCCTTGGTGGAGAACGCATTAGTAACGCCCCTGGTGTTACTGATGTCCAAAGGCGGCGGTGACCGCTTTCCAACCGGTTGGCCCGCTTGCTTGTTTGTCTACAGTATAACATTAAAAAAATGCATTTATGTCTACATACAATTTTGGAGTAAGTACCTAAAGCATTTAAAACAAAAACTATTGAACGGATTTTAATGAAATTTGGTACACGAGTAGACTATAACCAACACATAGGGTACTTTTTATCCCGAAATTCCCAAGGGAACGGGATTAATAGGACTGCTGTGTATAAATAAATTCACGCAAACGAAGTTGCGCGGGTTTCACTAGAGTAATATAAATGTAATAAATCTAAAGATATACAGGGTTACTTTTGGACCCCCCTCCAATTTTTTTTAGGTAATTCTATAGCAGCAGTACAATGAATTTATGAAATAAAAATAAAATTTTATTGACTTATTTTTTTATTTATTTTTACAAACACAAATTAAAATTATGGTCACTCTTTTGTTTACCGCGCGTGCGGCCGTTTCTCACACAACGCCATCTAGTCCCAAACTAAACAACTAAGCTTGTACTTTGGGCACTAGATTGCTGCTAAATATACTTAAACTAGCTTTTCCCCGCGGCTTCGCTCGCGTTAATTTTATTTTTTTGGCGCGAGTACTTATATTGAAACCCGAGCTAGCGAAGGATTCTTTCGCTCGTGGTTCAAATATAGAATCCTGAGCGTAGCGAGGGTTTCAAAGGTACGAGACGCAGAATAACTTTGTTGCCGAGCGAAACACACAACTTTTCACCTCACTACAGCGAGGAAAATGCTTGGTGCAAGAAAAACGCAAATAATATACCTATTAAATAAGTGTTTATTTTTTTTTCATGCGGTGTCGTGCTGGCCAGTTCGATTATTCTAATTCTATAAGGTTGGCGCACTGGCATGAAATAAGTATTAATGCATTTTCAGAGGACTGGCGGTATAAAAAATTATAGAACAGAAAGGTTCGAATTTTAAAAATTCTTTCCACGCTACGCGGGCACAAAATGCACTTTTGCGCTGAGATTTCGAATGACAAACAGATTCTTTCCGAGCTTGTGAGGTGAAAAATAATTTTACACCTCACAAGCTCGGCAGCAAAGTTATTCTGCGTCTCGTACCTTTGAAACCCTCGCTACGCTCAGGATTCTATATTTCAACCACTCGCTAGAACTAGAATCCTTCGCTAGCTCGGGTTTCAATGTAAGTACTCGCGCCAAAAAACAACTTTGCAGCCTTGCATAACAAATAACTATTCCCATTGGAACGACATACTTTCACGGGATAACCTAGAATCCTTCGCTAGCTCGGGTTTCAATGTAAGTCCTCGCGCCAAAAAACAACTTTGCAGCCTTGCATAACAAATAACTATTCCCATTGGAACGACATACTTTCACGGGATAAAAAGTAGCCTATGTTGGGCTCTGTACCCCTAACAATATGTATGCAAATTTTCATAATAATCGGCTGCTTAGTCAAGCCGTAAAGGAATAACGAACAAACAAACTCACTTTCTCATTTATAATATTAGCATGGATACTTTTTTTTTTGTAAATAAATACTTATTATATTATACATAGAAACCACCCAGACCAAGGCAAACAGACGTGTTGATGCACACAAATAATGTTTGCCTTGCGCAGGATTCGAACCCGCGGCCCTTAAGATAAAGTGATCATTGCTAGCTACCACCGGGCCTATCATACAATATAACAATATTCAACTGAACATCCCTCTGAAATCCAACAAATGAACGATTTCATTTTCATTTTAAATGCAAATATAATTTTGTATTCGTAATACGCCAATTATTAATTATAATAATCAGTTATTTGAGTCGCGAATTAAATTTCAAGAATATAACTTAAAATTTAAATTCGCAACTCAAATAATTGAACATTATTTTGTATTCATTAAACAAACATCATAACAATGCTCTTTATTCGTATGATTGAAAACATGTTTACTTATTTGTTTACACTCCAAACATTCACTTTTCTAAAATTATAATATAAATAAATCGGATATTTATAATGTATGGGAAAGTAGAAGGATAACAATTTGATAGAAATGTTAGATGAAACTGTACAATAAATGTGAATGTTTTCATGAAAACTTACGATCACCGACTTGTCATTTGCCAACAACGTACCCTCCGAAACACAGAGAGACTCGAGATTATTAAACCCATCCAAAGGCTGATTAGAGTTATCGTTGCTTCACTCGTGTGTTCGTTTTGACACGCGCAAAAACACCAAAATTGAGAATAAGTATACAGTTTTAAAGAAAGTAAAGTTTTTACATACCTTTGCATTTCAAAAACATCTGAGTGAGTTTAATTATGAACTTCTTGTCAACTTTCTTAATCATTTCGCCTTCAAAACACATGATGAGGACGAGTAGCCAACCTTTGAGTTTCGTGCTTGTGAACATTAAAATATAACTTACAGTCACCATGTAATCTCTCTAGAATATAATCAGTATAAAGTAATTCAAAATAGAAAAATAAATAGAGAGTAAGAAAATAAAAGAAATCGTAGGTTTACCTGTTTTTTTATTTCGTAAACATTCTCGAAGACATCCACAATTGCAATACATAATGTACATGTTACAGTGAATATTAACTGTAACAAAAAATTAATGTAAAGTAGAAGTAGAAGCATTTTAAATGGACGCTGACTGTGTCTTGTCAACTAAGATTGTTCGCAAAAAAAGATTTAATAAACTCTGCTGACTTATTTGAATTCAAAAGAAATCTTTACATAAAATGAAGTCGCTTCCCTGTCTGTCTGTGCCATATCTGTCCCCTATGTATGCTTACTTAAATCTTCAAAACTACGCAACGGATTTGGATGCGTTTTTTTTAATAGATAATGATTAAAAAGGAAGGTTTTTGGGTATAATACATTCCGAAATTCCCTTGGGAAATTGGGATACACGCGAACGAAGTTGCGCGGGTTTTGCTTGTTCTTAAATGCAAAAATTGAAATAATATTTTTGCACACAATTTATAGAGCTGCATGTTATATAAAGATTGTATGACTTTTCTGATACCATACAATAGATTTCTATATACTTTTTTAAACATTGCCATACACCAAGAGAGACCTAAGATAAAATTGCACACATCATACTAATTATTATAAATGAGAAAGTGAGTTTGTTTGTTAGTTCGTTTGTTATTCCTTCACGGCTTGACTAATCAGCCGATCATAATAAAAATTTGTATAGCCCAACATAGGCTTCTTTTTATCCCGTGAAAGTATGTCATTCCAATTGGAAAGTATTTTTTCTACTATAGAGGGCGCTGTATGGGATGGGCTATCGGCCAACAGATGGCGCCACAATTCGCGCTATGAGTTGTTTTGTTGTCAAACGGGATCTGTCATAAAATTAAAAAGTGTGGGAAAGCTAGTAGATTTATATTGGAAAAGGTATTATTTCACTGAAGACCAAAACTTTGGGGGAATGAAGTGAAGTTGTATGTTTTAAAAAATTGACACATAAAAGTCGTAACTAGGTTTCGTTCGCCATTCCTTTTACCAGTGGCCATTTTGCTTTCGTTTTCGAAATGGTAATAGTTTATACTGTAGATTTATCACAAATCAATATTATTTGTACACTTCGACGAAAAAAAGTATCAGTGTTGTCGTAACTATCTAATTCTGTCTAGTCTCTGACAAAACACGCTTTGACTTTGTCTATTAGGAAGAGGTTATAGAAGGCAATGTGTCTAACCGTCACCGTCTGTATACTTACAGCAGGATTTAAAATATAAATAATAGTTTTCTGAACTTCCACCATTTTCTTATAATACTCAAATATCTCAATTAAAACATCTATAGATTTCTTGTGCGGTGCGGATGTATATTTAATTTTTTCTCTCTCCGACTTCTTTATACTTTTCAATTGTTTGTATAGGGCTTCCAAACGGCTTCGTATCAAATTCAACACGAGGTAACTCCACATTACATCAAAAAGCTTAATATATAAACATATAAATGTAAAAAAGATCAATCCCCCATGTCTAAAACATGTATAACAAAAGGAATATATACTATAACTTAGAGAGAATATATATATTAAAACTATTAAAGTATTTCTAACTGCAAAATCTTTGATTAGAATATTTACATCAGTTTTAAATATTATAGTATATACGTCATATAGTTTTTCTGGGCCTTTAATAAAACATGTGGCCCAACTTGATATATAAGTGAGAATTAATAGAAATATTTCGATTTTACCGAATTTTGTATGAGTTAATAGAAAAGTTTGTACGCATATTAAGCCTACTGGCCATAATATACAATAAGTTTTATACATCTTATTAATTACTTTAGATTTATTTTTAAAATATGAACCACGATTAAAACCACAGATTGTTAAAATAAGTATAACGAAACCCATTAGACATTTTGAATAAGTATTTCTTTGTAGCGACATTTTGAAAGACATTTATTTTAATACTGACTGAGTTGTAGTTAGAACCATTAAATATAAGTAAAAGCTACTTAAGTTTGTACTTTAGTGATATTAAAAGTCACTTTTTACGAATAAAATGTTGCGTATAATGGGTATTAAAACGCTCAAAATACTTGCCTTATAATGTTAGGTCATTTACTAAATCGATTACAAAAATAATCCATCATAATACATCAATACCACTCAATACTTAGAATGACATACCTAACTCTTTCAAACCTAAAGGTTTATTCCAAATTTTTATTTTTTATTTTTATATATAGGGACAATTTATACAGATTGAGCTAGCCCCAAAGTAAGTTCGAAACTTGTGTTATGGGATACTAACTCAACGATACCATATTTTATAACAAATACATAGATAATAAACATCCAAGACCCGAGGCCAATCAGAAAAAGTTCGTTTTTCATCATGACCCGACCGGGATTCGAACCCGGGACCTCCTGGGTGGCGGTCCGGCGGCGTGGTAACCATTACGCCACGGACGGAGGTCGTCGACATGCAGTGTATGTTTTTCCAATCTGGATTTTAATGAATCTTTTCATGCCTAATCAAGGAGGTATCATTTCCTGATCCAGGAGGGCTACTACGAAACGTAAATCCGATACTTCGGCCGAAGTATCGGAAGAATTTTAACCGTGAAATACAAGTTATTTCATGATTATAATTCAATGAACTACTAAAATAACCATAAAGTACAAGGTATTTCATGGATAGAATTCTAGGAATTACTAAAATAACCATGAAATACCTTGTATTTCACCGAATATTCGGCCGAAATATCGGATTTACGTTTCGTAGTAGCCCTCCAGTATCGCTCGTGGTCCGTCTGCTTAGTTCGCCTCCCGCCCATTGATACATTTGTGCAAACAACTTGTTTGCATCTATGCAATGCCCGTCATCAGATCTATTTATCAATGGACCTTCGTATTGGGTACAGTTAGTCTATAAGCTTTGAATACCATGTCAAACTAACATCCTCTACATAGGGCGCGTTGCGTTTCGCCAATAGATCACAGCCGTTTGCAGTCCTTGATTACGTTTGTGTTAAACGTAAATAAATAACAGACCCCCTATTCTCGTAACAAAAACCAATTCTATTACATACAATTCAAGTTCTATCGCTGTCTCACTCATACAAAATAGGAATTGTATGTATGTAACATATTATATAACTTGTGTTTTATAACACGTCCTGTTACTCAACATTGCAACATAAAACAATACTGTACACATTAGAATAACTGTTGCGGACACGAGCCGATTTTGTAAATAAATAAATTGATTATGTTTTAATTATGTTTTACCCTAGTTTTACGGTTTTATTGAACACTTTGATGATCGGAATTATGTGATTATTTAGTTTAAGTTTAAATACCTTTGTTTTACATTAGAATAAGCTAATTAGATTACGTAATTAGATGTAACATGGATATTTTCACTATTTACGTGCACTATTTACGTGTACGATTGGATATACACGTTTAGGTTGAGGCTTTTAGTTCCAAAGTTTTGCCTGAAGCAGCGCTACAGATTTGTCCACCTGAGTTGTAAAATCTTGCCGTGGCGCTAGTAAATGAAATGGGTAATAATTTTGGCTTATGATCTTCAATTGTTTTGTGTGTTTACTGTCTTGAATATGTACGGATAGTTAACAATTAATGTGTAAAAGGTTGGTTACGTCATAGAGTATGTGTGATCAATAACATTAGCGATGTAAACGTTAAGAATACGACGTTATTGATCAATTTCGTATCCACTTTTACGTTTTGCATGTATAATTTAAGGTTTACGTGTTTATTTCGGATATTAGTTTTGTGTAGTTACTGTTAATATATCGCTTATATGGAAACAGCGTGTTAGTTAGTTAGAATAACCACGAATATGGAGTTATAAGTTACTAATTGTAGAATGTAGAGCGCGATGAGCGATATGTGCATAGTGACTTTTTGCCCGAAATGTCGTCGGAAATTGTCGCAAATTACACGAAAATTATCTCGCCTCCGATTGGTCCGCATGAGGGCCAAATATTGGCTATAAATATGTCAGGGTAGCTCGGTACTGTTACAGTCCAACACAGCTCTTCAGAGAGTGAACAACACCGAGCTACACTACCAAGAAAGAAATAGTATTGTTTTAAATGAAGATAGAAATAGTACTCAAGAATAAATACAGTCCATTGATGTTAAAAGAAGCAAACCTCGTTTTCCTTTCCGGTATATGGTTCCTGGTGACCATTGCCTACCCATTGCTGCAGAACCATCAATAACAATGCAATATAACAATGTTATATAACCATTGTCGTTTGTCGTTCTTCGGTGCTATCCACAATGTCGACACGAGAGGACGTTTTGCTGGATCGAGTAGTTAGTTATACATATAACATTGTTGCACATATCAATAACTAGTTTCATAATGTAACATTCAGTGTTCACATTATCTGAAACATGTTATAAAGCAATGTTGTATAACATGTTATGTTATATAGTCTGTACGCACCTTAAAACTAAATTAATATGGTTAACATTTTTGGATGTCTTCCGAAATTTACCTCAAATGGATTTTAATGTAGAACGATTCTTATTTCCTCACAAAGTTCTCAGATTTTATTATAAAACAAAAGAACTCCGCAAACCATGTTATTACGTTTGTGAAAAAAATATTTCTTTACGCAACAAGATTTAATCTATTATTTATGTTGAGTTTGTAAACAGAATGAATACACGTGTAACCGAGTTTAAAATGGTATGTTTCTGTGACTTTTAAATTGGTTTTTCTTAATCACAAATGGACATGGACATAGTCAACTCGTCCCCCGGGACAAGTTCAGATAACCATTACAATGTATTTCTTTTATTTTAATTGGATTCTTTAGACTGCCAATCCCTTCGGACTACGTATTACAAATAGTATGTTACGGGGGAAGAGGAGGGTGAGAGGGTTGGGAATGCATAACGGGTCAGCTAATAATGCTAGAGTTGCAGTTATAGTGTGGTGTGTTGTGTCGCGACAGATGGATATCGGTTTTACACATTTAGTATGGCCACAAATACATAGTCTAACTTGTATTGTGACGTATCGTCACACGTTACTTACCTAGTTCTAATTCTTGTGTCGCGACAAGACACACCACACCTCAACAGGTATAACTCTAGCATTAGCTATAATGAAACAGCTTTTATGGCATATTCATATTTTATAAAATGAACATTAACAATATCTATCATTACTTACAAATTTTTGTGAGTATATTATTCTGATGTTATCAAACACAATATTTTACGAATTAATACATCAATTTTAAATCTGTCATTTACACATTTACAATAATATGTAACTACGTTAACAACATTTTACATTTGAGTAGTTAATTTAAGTTTTTGAATCAATTATGAAAACACTATAGTTGGCGCAAACCTGAATTTTTACCATTTTTATTACTTGAAAATATCTTTTTTACGAAACAGAAATACCGCAGGTAAAATTATTTTGCCGTTAAGTACTAAAAAGCACGAATGGCAAATTTACAACAAATTATATAATTATCGAGACTAATTAATAATTATAGAGAATAGTTGGGTGTAAAAACACCCGACTATTCGACAGAGTTGCCATCTTTTGTCATGAAAATAAATAAAATAAGTACAATTAATTATTTAGTTGTTAGGTTTTTAACCTTATATACATTAAAAAAATATATTTTGCATTGTATTGTAATTACGTAAATATTAAATCTACGGACTAGATAAAAGACTAGTTTTCTATTTTATGAAATGGTCGGTTAGGTAGGTACTAAGTAAATTTCCAAAATTTGCTCAATTTACGCAACTAAAAAGCACGGAAATAATACCATTAAATATGTAAATAATACATATTAAAACAAAAAAGGGAATTTTATTGACCATCTTTATATAATTGAAAAAAAAAAACTATTTTGTATATAAATTTAAGCATAGCCCTTTCTAAAATATTTTATTCAGAATTTTTATACTCAGAATAACAATATCCAACTTTCAAAACGCTACAAACCTAAAATAAGGTCTGAGCCTAATTGTGCTGTTACCAGACAACAGTTAGCAATATTTTCTTTGTAAATAGGTATATTATGTACATATACAGATACCTACATAAAACTCAGATACAAGATAAACTTATATGTTTATCACAAACTTTTTTTTTTGTACGGAACTCGTTCCTGGAAGTTGGTTTACCCAATCGAGTCACTGAGCTGTCAAATAAAACATTACGCTTTTTTCGCATTGGATACTCGTAGTAAGAGTTGACAAAACCGCACTTAAAATGTGAGTATTAATTAATTTCTTATTACTATGTAAATGTTTACATAAATTTATTTTTTTAGTAATAATCTAGTCTTCATCAAATTAATTTCACAATGAAATGTGTGTACAATTAGAAGTAAGATTAATAACAACACAAAGTTACAATAGGTCCCTTCTTTTCGAATATCTTTCTACGCTAATAAAATTTTTCTTATTTACTAAGTTGTATGAAAAAACAATGATAAGTACTTAATAATTATTTTTTTACATTAAATACTGATATTACGACGTCTTTATTATTTAATGACAAGTATATTAATAATTGAGTTCTTGATTTTAGCATTATTCCATTTCGTAGTCCATTAATATAGATATTTAATTACCTAAAAAGGATTTGAGCGAAAATACAGATTCCAAGGAGTTAGCTTACAGATTTATTTCCATCGAAACACATTGCTGCTTCACGTGCGTCGATATTAATTGTATATGGTAACTCAAATCTCAAACTTACTTTGGGGCTAGTTCAATCTGTGTGATTTGTTTTGTCCCTACATATTTATTTAATATTCTGTGCGAGAGTGGTACTTCCCCGGTCTACCTAGCCCATGAAGTTTATGACACACGGTAGCGTGTCAAGCCAAGTTATATAATACTTAAAAACTCGAGATTACTTTCTTAATCCTGTTAATTCCTGTAGGTAACTTCATTTACACTACGTGGAAATAATATATTTTTTTGTACAACTTGTATGTTTACTTAGTAATATTTTTTTAAATTCATACGAGTTGTTATAAATTTACTAACAGGAGTCAATTTAATAGACGACGCAGGACAAAATTGTTAGTTTTTGTCAAATGTCTTATGGCACGAGTCGTTCAAAAATGGTGAGGATTATTATCCAAATAGGATATCTTGTCGAAATATTGCCGCTCTTACAAAATAGACCCCCATGTTGAGATTGATTTATAAAATTAAACAATATTATTAATATTTTAACTAATGTTTCTACTGACAGCTGTAATTACAATCCAATGTAGAAGATTTTACATGAATTACATAATATTGAGCTTCTTCACACTAGCGGCTTTTTAGTGAGTAGTATAATGGCGGCGTCAGATACAGGGCAACATATTGGACCTTACGTATTTTAAAAAATTGCAAAAAGTTTAAAGCCTTTAAAAAAGTATTCACATACATAAGTGAATCTGAATGTAATCTACGACATTAGATTAGACTATGGTCTCCAATAATATGTCTCGATACATCTCATTATACTTCCGTGTTATTACGTTACATCTCCCTTCGTGAGCAAGACACGGCTATACGCGAGACAAAAAAAAACGTGTGGCACTCGGGGACTGCCGCGGTAAAGATATTGCATAGTCGCTCGAACTCACTCGTGGATGCGGCCAAAAAGCACGCTGTCTCACTTAGCATCGTGTCTAAAAGGCATAAATCAGTTATGAGCAGTTAGCAGCTTTCTACATGCATACGTCTAGTCGCACGCACACAAACACCGTGCCGAAATCTGCCGAACTGAAACGACGTTAGACGATGCAGGGCTTTCAACGCCGCGCGGAGTGGTAAGTATATTGTCCGTTCACATGCTATAAAAGTGGTAGAGAATATTGATATGTACGCTAGAGAAATATTGGTGTGAAGGAGTCCTATTACAGCTGACAGTAGGTATAGGAGGAGTAAGGCGCCGACCCCACTGCGCGCGGTCAGAGTTCCGAGTTCTGTCGCGTCGTACTGTGACCGTCGCGGTCCGACTGCTTTTGGTGTATAAGATTCTAAGCCACCACATAGCATAGGTTACAGTGAACGCGGAACGCAGAACTCGGACAGACCGCGCAAAGTGGGGTCGGTCGGCGCCTTAGATGTTAGTAAAATTTATCTAATTAGGCATAGGTGATACAGATCTTCTTGCTTGTAATGCTTTGTTATCGCAATACGATCTTATCTCTTGAATGGATTGTAACAGGAATATGGGGACGTCGTCGTCACGTTTCTGTAAAAAAAATAATTATATAAATGACATTTTTATGATAGCACAAAAGGCAGCTTGAAAAAAGGATTGTCTTAGAAAATATATTTTTTAAACTTAAGTAGGTACTAAGATAAATTATTTTTTGTAGTCAACAGCATATTTATATCTAGCCTTATCTGTCAGATTTCTCCAGTATATTTAAAACCATTGTGTTCAGAGTACAAAGATTTATGGTAGGTACATATATTATTTTATTTTTGAAAAACTCACTTCCAAAACTCACTCGTGTAAAATTACTTCACTTTAGATTCTGTATCTTATTATAGTAAATAGATATAATTGAAGGAATTATTCAATGACAAATTGTGCAATCACGATTTTCATTGTCTTTCAAATTTATACATAAGTCTGTGTGTATTTATAAACAAATTAGCGACCAGTCCCACATTAGTACGGATTTTTCTAAGACTCCATATTTTTTTGGACATATAAAGCCTATATTAAACGGGGATATTATGTACATTTGCCACAGTAAACGAATTTTTGAAATCGGTCCAGCAGTTTTTGATTTCATTCGTTAACATATATAAGTTCTACACCGATGTAACATAAGGAGGATTATTAAATATACTATGGACCTACAAAGTTCTTTCAATAAGAACAACAAGTCACATCCCTACACACTTAATAATATTGGTATAGAATATGCATATATCGATAATGTAAAATTAATACATTCCGGGATGTACGTTAATGTGCATCGTAGTCGTGTGTGACAAGCTTTACTGGAGTTTTCGTTTAGAGGTAAGTACGATATGTCTATTTAAACGTAAGTAAATATTATTCACTCTGTTTATGTCGTTTGTGATCCCGAATTAATATCCCGGAATAAAATAAAGAGACATACTCATAAATATAAGTTGGAGTTGAATAAAATGTGTATTGTAATTGTACGCATATATTCAATAAAGTGGTAAAGGTACGTCGTACATTATTTATCTGTTTACTACATAAAAGGTATATGAACTTTTTCTTGGTAGATACTATCGCAATTTTTTCCTTTGAAGTATAATAAAATGTTACTATGAAGAATTATATTTACGTTTTATATAAAGTAATATTTGGCAAAAAAACTTTTTTTACCACTGAACAATTTTCCGATCTATTTTGAACCGGAAACAATAAGTAGGACGTGCTCCCGGAAAAAATAGCAGCAAATTGTGGAGAAAATTTATTATGTTAAAACAACGAACTTTTTTTTACGTTATAATTTTAATATAGAAATAATGTATTCACCTGAAACAAGACTTCGCCCTCGAAGTATGTCAGGTGATGTTTCCTCGTCCGTAAAAGTAAACCGACAAGTTTGTCATTGATCACTGTGTATATCTGAAAAGAATAAAATAAAATAAACATATTTGGAAACATACTTTTTAAATCTTATATTCGATAGATTAAGCAAAGGCGAAGATAGGCCTTTATATAGAATCAATCTGGCCGAAGTCCCTTCGAACTTTGGACAGGCCCGATGGTCGAGTGGTTAGCAGTGGCTTCATCCCAAGGGCCGCGGGTTCGAATCCTGCGCAAGGCAAACATTTGTGTGCATGAACATGTCTGTTTGCCTTTGTCTGGGTGTTTTCTATGTATAATAAGTATTTATTTACAAAAAAAAAGTATTTAAGTATAATATTCAGCAATCTTAGTACCCATAGTACAAGCTTAGTTGCTTAGTTTGGGACTAGATGGCGTTGTGTGATTCGTCCAAGAATATTTATTTATATATACAGACAAAAAAAAATCAGTAGTTGTTTTATCAAGTTAGGGATCTATTTTCTCGGAAAATGTAAAAGATAGTTCTGAAAATATGAGATTTTCGTCTTTGAATTCATCGCAAATTTGAAAAGCGGCTGTTAGAGAACCGGTCGAATGTACATTTCAATATTGTCTTCCTAAACTTGTTTCACCTTGAAATTATATTTGACGACCTCCGTGGCGTAATGGTTACCACGCCAGACCGCCACCCAGGAGGTCCCGGGTTCGATCCCCGGTCGGAGCATGATGAAAAACGAACTTTTTCTGATTGGCCTCGGGTCTTGGATGTTATTCTATATATGTATTTGTTATAAAATATAATATCGTTGAGTTAGTATCCCATAACACAAGTTTCAACTTACTTTGGGGCTAGCTCAATCTGTATGAATTGTCCCTATATATTTATTTATTTATTTATATTAGAATGAGCTATTGGCTTTAAGGCTTCTAAATGGAAATACAATCGGAACTTTCAAGAAGTTTTATAATCATATCAGATTGGTCACAAGTCACGATGAATAGGCTACGACGTTCTTCCGAGAGTTTTCTTCAAATGAAAGCCAGAAGTTCCAAGAAATTTTCTAAAAACAGGCTAAATCCATATAGGTTTTCTAAGCTTTTCCGAATTTTAATTTATATTGAAAGATCAAATAAATTACGTCGTGAATTCATATAAAATTGTTTGTCTTTCCGGTTTTTAAACCTATATTACCTGTACAAACAATTCAAAATCTCAAAACAAACAAAAAAATCACGAAACAAAATAAGTGTTTAAGAATTTTTTTTTATTAGAACGCTGCCAGTATCTTCGGAACCTTGCCTAATATATTTTATTATATTTTATAAGGTTAGTTTTAGGTTCATTATAATTTATGTTTATATTAATTAATATGTTTAGCTTAGTTGTTATTCAATAGACCGTTATTATTAAACTTATTAAATACAAACTTCAAATGATTTCATGAAAACCTACCTAAGTCATGTTTTAAATCAACAAAATAAAATTAATCAAGTAATTTTCATACACAATTTTAACTATACTAACATTCACAAGCTCTACAAACAATCAAAAATGATTAAAGCATATTTGGCAAAGTGCACAACCATGAAAATATTGATACAATTTTCAGTATGACGCACCAAAGACGCAATTCAAACAAATATGTATTCTACCGTAATATTCCAGAGTTTATTCTCGTATGCACACTTCCACTCCATATTGGGCGGGCATCGTTTCGATTCTGTGGCTAATTGTGAAACCACATTAGTAAACCAAATCCAAATTTAAATCTTGGCCGTGACGGGGCGACGCGGAATTTTCGACGTCATAGTTCGAGAATGCATCACATATGTTTAGAATTATGGCATATGCCGAATGATTTGTTTATCCGGCATTACTATCTTATAAATAGTAATAATGTAGATATCGTACTGTAATACATTAGTAGTTATTTTGTTATTGTATGGTTGTACACGAAGTTTTTTACAGGGTCGGCGAAGCGCGAGTCAATAGGCTAAGGTGACCCCTTACATCTTTGCCACCTTAGTGATATAAAAAAGTCAAAGATGTGTAGTAATTGTTTCGGATTGATTTTGTTGTTCATTAAATACTGCCGAACCAACAATGCCTAGGGTTGTGTGTTGGAAGGAACTTTCTATGACATAAAAAAACGTAGGAACCTAAATTAAATTTACACATTCTTTATTACACAAAACAGTTATTTCATCTTTTATTATAACTTGTGATTTCTTATATTTGTGTAACAAAATTCAAAGAAAGATATGAAATAATATTTTCATAAGAAAATTGAAGTTCCATTGAGATATTAACTGTGTGGGAAATGAAACTAATATTTAGAATACAAAGAACAAAAATGAGTAGAAAAATAATATAAATAAAATTTTGTTTCTGTGCCTTAAATCAAGATTCTGAGAAGTTTTAGTTTCTGTGCGAGCTTTTCATAATATTGTGGTAATACGAATAAAGCCTGCACAGATTAGAAACTTAAGACTGTGGTAAAAGTCTGTGGTATTACGTTGCGAAAGCATTAATTTTTCGTGTTTAATTTAAAACTCATACAACAAACATTAAATTTTAAGAGACAGAACAAAAATTAACGTAGTTCCAGTATTTTTTAAGTCAAATATTTAATACATTGGCAAAACAAAAATCCAAATAAGTGTATCTAGCCAAAAAAAATCTACTTATATTGTTACTTAAGTTACATTCAAAATAATATGCTTCTTTACATTACCATTTGGTCACTGGTAAAATAAAGCGATAAAAAACCCATTACACGAAAAAAATCTAATAAAATACATTCAGTTACAATGTTGTATGGGTTTTTACCACAATGGGTATTGTAATATGATACAATTTGTAGTGGGTGAATCCTTTTTACATGTACTATAGACGTGGAATATCTTTGATGGGTATGAAACAAATATTTGTCCGGAACTGACTCAGTAACAGGCTAAAGGAATGTGTTTAGTAAAACAAAATGTTATCACAATTGATCCGAATATGTTGCCAATTGCCACGTCATGCGATTGGTATTAGAGGAATTACGAAACTACATTGTAATATACACCAACTGGTATTACATAAGGTTAGAAAAGAATTCACTTTCAGCGTTTGTGTTTGCTGTCTGGAGCCGTACCATGGCCGCTTAAAACAAAACAAGAACGGCTGAGTAAGGGAGACAACGCAATACATGATGTAAGGCGACGTCTCTTTTACAAAACCGTTTAAGGATAGTCATAAAAGGTCGTGGTACAGCCCCTATTTAGTGGTAATAGGTATTCACATTGGTCACACTAAGATTTGATCCAGGGACAAAAATATTTGCTTCAGTTATTTTTTAGCATAAAAGTTCACGAACTCCTCTACATTTTCCCCCATTTATTCTGTTTGTCAATGTTTAAAATTTTAATAGACAAAATAATGTGGTAGAAATGTGCCAATTATTTTATTCAGAAAGTTAATATAAATCATTGACCAAGACCTGAAACTTGGACCTGAAACGTGTTCTTTTGTATGACGTAGGCATCCAAAAAGAAAGATTTTTTTCTAAATTCCAATAGTCAACTCTAGTATATTGTACACTTATATAATATAATTTCATATTATACAGTTATATTATATTGAATAGACATTACATTTTTAACAGGGTACTAACTCGTTACTGTCATTAGAATTATTTGCAAAGCTGAAATACTTTTAGTGTGTATCACGCGTACATAACGCTAACGTGCCAAGTTTGTATTGTCACAAACATTGCTAATGTCTTGACCGATGTTATTGTAATTTATAAGCGGTAGCGATTTTCTGACCACAATTGTTGTACCGCGCCCTGAAAAATTAGTGTCGCTGCAAAACGATAACCTAGCGTCTCCAGTTACTCCGTACGGATTGCAAGAGCAGATGGTCTGCTGTACTGCTGCTGATTGAGCGGAGATTGCAAGAGCGGAGCCGCTCTGCCATACAGCTGTGATGTTTACTTTTAAACGATTATTATTATAAAACGACGGACGAGATTCTTAATATTCTTTCATATATATTTTATGCATGACCTTTTTAACAGTAATATGTTTGTAACTTGCACCAAACATGAACATTTTGTCAAGATCTCCACAGGTCTATTTCTACGCGAACCTTGTGACGTAACTGAAAGTAATTATAGTAAACAATGAGATTTACGTAATTGAACACTAATTAACCCAGGTGTCTATCTGCGTAATCCATTCTATTTATTTTTTTAATTTGTTTTTAAAATTTTGGCGATAAATGTGTCCGCCATTGAGGATGTGACGTCACAGGTAGTGTACTCTGATTAGGTGCCAATACCATCAAATATTGTTTTCCTGTTCTTGAAAGTTTGGGATTCAATGTGTTATTTGAACTATATTTAACTTTATTTGTGTAATTTTAAGGAAGTATGGACGAATTTAGTATCTATTTTTATTTGGAGTTTTATCAATATTTAATAAATAAACTTTAGCCTTCTTAACAATAAAAAATATCAATAAAGCAATAACTAAAACTTTTGTTACTGTCATTCTTGAGGAGAAATTAATGAAGTGTGAAAGTGATAAAACAAATTTTAGTATAAACCTTGATTGATCTTTTTTATTACGAGATAGAAACATTTAAGACAGCTTTGAAAACGGATAATTTACTACTCGTTTTAAAACATTGGTACGATATGGAGATTTAAAACAACTGGTGGATGTTTCATACCAAATTGGGAATTGGGAGGTGGTTTCATACCAAATCTTCTTGACAAAACTTTTTTAAACCTCGGTTCCAAATTATTTACAACTAGCGGACAGCCCCGGTTTCTCGCGGGTTTTTACTAAGGATCCCTAATTTTTTTGAAAATATAATATAGCCTATGTTACCCGGGGGTAATGTACCTTTCCAACGGTGAAAGAATTTTTGAAATCGGTCCCGTAGTTTATGAGTTTATTCGTTACAAACATACACACACACAATCAAAAATACAAAATCTTTCCTCTTTATAATAATACTAGCTGACCCGTGCCCACTTCGTTGGGCATAATGTTAAAAGCCTTTTAATTTTTTGGTTTTTTATATAACCTATGACACTCAGCAATAATTTAACAAATACACAAACTTTACCTCTTTATAATATTAGTATAGATTAGTAATAGATTAAAGTCCAATGCCTTAAAAAACAATTCCGAGACGGACCAAACTGAAGATACATAGAAATTAGAAGTGTCACTCGCAGTCTGCAGCTGTATGCGGCGATTTAACCTTGAGATATTTTAAATATAAATAAATAAATATATATAGGGCAAATCACACAGATTGAGCTAGCCCCAAAGAGTTCGAAACTTGTGTTATGGGATACTAACTTAACGATACTATATTTTATAACAAATACATACATATTATACAAGCGAATTAATAAGAACTTACCGTGAATAGTTCACCAAATGAGATCACTTTGGTTGCTCCCTGTAATTCCGGTGGCAGTAAACCTTTACACGGCGGTTTTCCATATTCATTAATTATATCACAAAGTTCCTTCATCTCTGAACACACTCTCGCTTGAGCCTCTGCCCCTCTGAACTCGGTCATTGAACCAGGAATTGGTCTGTAAAAGAATACATTTTCTTATTACATATTATTACATGCTCGTTACATGTCGCCGTCAATACGTGTAAAAAAGATTTTTAATACCACAAAGGTGGGAAACAAGCATACGGTCGGCCTGATGGCACAGAATAATTTTGATGGTAAGCCGTCACCGTAGCCTATAGATGCTTGCAATATTTATATATTTTACTAGCTGTTACCCGCGGCTCCGCCTGCGTGGTCGAGGGAAAAATAACAATATTCTTTCCTATAGGAATCTCTTTATCCCGTGAGAAATAGCCTATGTCACTCTTCAGACTTTGAACTACCCCCCAAAAAATCATATCAATCCGTTCATTACTTTCGACAGCAAGGGAGGACAAACAAACAAACACACTTTCACATTTATAATATTAGTATATTTTAATCTCCCATAGGGGCTTTCGGCCAAACGACAGCGAGTTAAAGTATTATTTCTATTAATTATTTATTATACAACGGCATACGAGTAGACAAACGAACCGAAGGGTCATCTGATGGTTAGCAATCATGGCTACCCATAAACATCCGCAACTTACAGAACCTAATTTTTATCCGACTTCAAAAAAGAAGGAGGTTCTATGTTTCATTGTTTATATAGGTATGTATTTTTTTTGTATGTCCGCCGATTATCTTATATTTAGGACCGTGAGCTATAAAAAAAATATATAGTTAATGACACTCTGTTCCAGCACTCCTGGATAGCTTATTCGTCAATTAAACCGACAGTTTTTACTATAAAACGTTACTCAAGGTTCTACTTTAAATAGGTATTCGAGTACTGAACGCACCAAAAATGCCAACTAAGAGCGATAGATGACGCGCGTATCATTAATCATTTATCCATCGAGGAGTTGCAAGCATTTCATCGTGAAGTTTAACATACAAAGAGCTCAATGTAGCACGAACCGCGTCGTCTGCGCGTTTAAAAGCTCTACCATACGAGTTTGTAACGGTCGATAATATCGGTGGCGTCATTGCGATACAATTTTTCAGTACATTTTGTTTAGATAACCATGAAGTAACACACTGCTGCGATAATAACGCTGCAATGTAAGTAGGACGTTGCGTTTCTCCGTCCTGCGATATTCCGATATGAGTTCTAGAATGTTTTTGTATCAGGACGTAAACAACCGTACACACACCTGCGATAATAAAGCGTTAATACAAGACGCTCTCTCGTAAGAAATATCGGGCGACAAAAACGCAGCTGTGTGCAAGAAATCTGGACGCATTATCGCAATAACGCATGCGATATTATCGACCGATAATAACGCGCCTGTGTGGGGGAGCCATAAATTACGCCGTCTGATGGCGGTGAGAGCCCTACGCTCCCGAAACTGTCCGGTGTATCAGAAGAGGGTGTTAGTACACCCGAACCTGAACATATCAATTAAGAAAAAAAATTGCTAAATGACAAAAAAGGCCGTAACCGGGTTTCTTTCACTATTTCTTTTACCGGTGGCCATTTTGCTTGTGTCCGAAATGGTGGTAGTATATAACGTAGTTTATTTTCTTTATACATATATACAATTTGTAAATGACAAGAAAAAGTGCCTGTGAAGGTCTGATTTCTAAAATAAACGATTTCACATTTCATTCATTACATTCCAAAAAAAAAAAAACTTTAATCTTGCACTTGAAAATAGAGGTTACCAGCGAAACCCGCGCAACTTCGTTTGCATGCATTTATTTATACACAGCAATCTATATCAGGCTTTTCACCAAATCCTACGGGAATCGCGTACTTTTCGGGATAAAAAAATACCCAATGTTATTCCAAGTATATGCTACATACCAAATATCATAAAAATTGGCCCAGCCATTTGAGCGTGAATAAGTAACAAGAAACTTTCGCCTTAGTAATATTAGTAGGATATATACAGTACAGTTTTATGCAATGTTAAAATATAAGCACTTCTTGCACTGAATAAAAAAATCAATACCAAATAAGGCATACGTGAAATTCTCTCTCATAATGCCGTCACATTATTGCAGTCAATCATCTAACGTTTATCGTAACGATATCGAAACGTTATAGTGAGGTTTTTATGAACATTCCGCGGCATCATTGAAATGTCGTTAACATATCATAAATCATACGTGGTATTTCCGACTTTATTGAACATTTTATGGTTAAAATTTATATCTAATAAAATTATTTTAGATCGTATTAACGTCAATACATTGAGTTTTTATTGATAAACACATCCATTGGTAGGATATTATAAATAGTATCGTGGAAATTTTTATGTTGATCGCAAATCTATGAATCAGAATGAAGAATAGTGACTTTTGTTTGTTTAGC
This sequence comes from Endotricha flammealis, assembly GCA_905163395.2. NCBI lineage: Eukaryota > Metazoa > Arthropoda > Insecta > Lepidoptera > Pyralidae > Endotricha > Endotricha flammealis. The sequence continues at coordinate 5,034,189 of LR990867.1, forward strand.
AATAAGACTATGTCAAAGCTTTTCCGGAATCAGGAGGGCTTGTTAAGCAGTCAAGAGAACTCTCACTCTTCCAAGCATAAAGCTACATGGCGTCGCATCACGAGAGAAGCGATGACGATAGACCCGACTTAGACATGACCACGACCACTCTGCCAAGAGTGCACGACTAAAAAGAAGAGATAAGCTATCGGGTCACTGTTTGTAGGAAATGGTAGTCGTTAAGCCAACAGAGTGACCGTTAGAGTGAATACTGACTGAAAATGAATAAACGTTATAGAAATAGGAAGCGACAAACAGGTTATATTTAATAGCGACTACCTGAAATTCAAATCCCTGACATTGTTGTTTGGTCGAAGTAAAGAAAGGTTTAATAAGCTTATAAGCCTTATTTGTGGTCATCATAAAATATGTATGCGGTGTCTACATTCTCACGAAGTTGATCGAAGTATAGCGTAAAGCTAGAAGACAAAGAAAAAGTAAGACGAAGAACCCGTCCACTTTTTCGCTCAACTTTGATAGAGTGTAAAGCTGGCATAATTCTAAATAATACTTACTTCCCATATTCATCTTTTGAGAATGTGGGTTTGTGGTTTTTATCAAACGACCCGCTGAATGCGGTCACCTTTTGTAGATCAGTGTGTGCTTGGGCCTTTGTGTCAAATGCTGAGATCAAGTCTGTGAGTGACGAACTCTGTAAATAAAAATACAGATTATAATTATAAAATCATCTTTATCGAAATCTTCTCTACAGTTTTTTAGAAGCCACTACGTCTGCTCATCTCATTCATTCAGATGTTCCATATTGTTTATTTCTTATACAGCATAACATTTCGTGCTTGACTTTCATGGCCTACGCCTACAATCCGTCTACACACATTTTCAACACTTTTATAAAAATTTAAATCAATATTACTAAATCATAAATCGTTTGTTAAATGAATGGGTATTCTACAGTATACAGCCTTTTCAGCAGTGACTAACAACTTATATTCATATTATCTTCGTCTGTACATTACCTAGAGACCTTTCAACAGTGTCTTACATTCTTATCATTCATTCTTGACTATCTCTTTCAAAGTTAAATACTTTTATTGACATAGGCATTATCTTCTCTTATATTTTCCTCTTTAATCCATCTACATTCATTCCCATCATTTGTTGGCTTAAATCTTATAAACGTTATCAAACCATGACAGAACCTTTTCTCTCATTATTTCATTTTACTTTTATGGTACAGGCGATTTTTTTAATTTTTGTTATTTTGTTATTCCTTTTAAATTAAATGTTCTAGTTTCCCGTTTATTGGTTAATGAAGATTTTCTATTGTCAAAAGCTAAATAAAGTAAAAAAATAATATCTACGTAGATTTAGCATGTTAAAGTAAAATGTAGACATTATTCACATGAAAAAAAAAAACTATTAACACGGATTCAATTCAATGGAAGTAACAAAAATTCAATTTAAATTCTTGCAAAAGCTATTTATTAGCTAATTTATCTATTATATCTACAATTCACATTAGAACATTCAGTGATTCTAATGTGCCGTTTCAACGATCTCTCAGCTATTTAGTAGCAGTGATAAATCAGTAGAACTTGGCAATGTAACGGTAGACAGTGCTAAAATAAATACTGGGTCCGGCTTTGTCTATCCCGCCCGAATAATGTACAAAAATGTAGCCACGACTAAAATAGATGACGGGTGATTGTTTACAATGTCCGCAGGTGACGAGACGTATCCAGTGAGCACGCTTTGTCTTCTCTTAAGATGAAAAGAGACAAATTTAATTAGACGGACAGGCAATTTCAGTGTTTTTTCTATTATAATTAAAATGGAATTTACATTCATTGTCAGTTTATTGTACTAAAAATATTATTCGTCTCTTTTTGCTACGTTTTCTTCTTTAACTCATTTGTCAATTTTAATATTTAAATTTTATAACAATGTAGTTTTATTCATAGTTATCTTTTCTGATCTTGATCTTCTCGGTCTAACTTTTACAAGACAGATGGAAAAGCAGACCACAACCGACAGGCCTTTACAAGGTAAACGTAAACTCTGTTTATCACGAAACTTCATAATTATAGTAAATATCAAGTTTCATCAGGATGCTTTTCTTCAATCCCAAATATAGTAATTTATGTATAATAATTTCGAAAAAACTATAGTAGAAACATGTTTAATTTTGTTATAAGGACTGCGGATCTTTGGAACTCTCTACCGAAATCGATGTTTCCTGAAGAATACAATCTCTCTGGATTCTAAATCTCTCTCTCTTTAAATCTAAAGTAAATAGGTACATTCTAGATGAGCGTAAGCAACGAAGACCATAGCGATGCTACCATCAGGAAAGGTGTGGTCAAACGAAAACATATTTTAGGTAAAAAAAAGACATTTGAACCATTTACAGCTACCTTCATTCACTAGTCTGAAAACATAAATCAACGTGAAAATATATTTATCCACGTGAGAACATTTCTTCCAAAACAATGCTTGATGCGTGTCGTGTCAAATAAATAATGTCTGGATGTCTACCTAATTCGAGAAGGTAGACATACACGCATTTATCTCCGACAACGTTATCATTCATTTGTTTGCTCACTTTATTCCATACCTTGGTGGCTAAATTTTGAAGAGATTCGCACCCCATACACTACAAAATAATTTTATAATTAACATTTAATTTTATGTCAATTTCGTGTTGTCTATTTAACATTTTATGCATAGACGAAGTTGATATTTTAGCAGACAGTGTTCTTCTCCGATAGTCAGTAACTAGTCCTTTTGATAGCTACACTATTTTAAATAGTATAATTAGTCGAAACGATAATTTTGTACAATTATCTAAAGATATTATTATTACTTTTACAATTAAACCGGAATGCTTTAGAGAAGGCCTTGTAAGAAAGTCGAGTAAAAGTAGATATTTTTATTCAAATAGGCCTAATATAAGCTTGTTCGAATAGTTTAATTTTTTACCTACCACCAGTAATTGAATTCTTGAATACTTTGTAAAACCAACAAGATGAGGGAGGACATATAATATGTACGGATGATGGAGACGTATCTTTGTATGCATCCCTGTACCCTAGTCAAGGCTGTATGTAAAAGTCTGAATTTTTACCGAGGCTTTTATGTTACAATTTATTGCCCTTGTTTTTTGCTACTTACGAACTACCTTACTTTACCTACTTTAAGAACAATGTATTGTTCTCAAGTAGGTGCTTATAAAAGGTGAAGTTGAGACAACATAGCATTGGTCTCGGTCATGTTGAGTTCCTACGGTGAGTAAGATCTCCAGAGCACTTTTTAACGCCAAGGTCGGCAACGCCTGAGTTTTACCCCAAGCGTCCATAGGCTTCGGTGACTGCTGCGTACCATCAGGCGGGCCGTATGCTTGTTTGCCACTTAGTGATATAAAAAAACATACATCGATGACAGTCAATAACCATCAGGTGACTCAAACTCTACATTGAGAGAATCTATCACCTGTTAGTCAATTGTAGAGAAAGTGGCAGAGTATGATCTAAAATCATTTCCGTTGAAATGAAACACGTACCTCAAACACCTATCAGTGGCAATATTTAGAAATTTTAATTAGGGCCGTATCATCTCAAAAACTTTCTTTTTCAAAGGCTTTGACAAAATTTTTATAATAAAAACATTTTGATTTGAACCGGATATCCTCATAAAGCATATTGCCGTTTCAATTACAAAAATTTTAAAAACAGGAAAAAAAAACTAATTATTTACACAAACATAAAACAGATGTGGAAATGTAAAATATTTGGGGAAATAAAAAAAAAACATAATGGACGATAAAAGATCTGCATAAAAACGTTCTTTGTAAACATTTTCCTTACATTTGATGTGAAATTCTTTACAAATTCCAAAACAATTGTTATTTTTTGAAGGACTTATTACATCTTTCATGTTTGCAGTAAAGATTTTAATAGCCCCGCTTTGTAAACGATCTCAAATTAAACAGACGCTGTTAATATTAACTGCATTTGAATAATAACAATCGCTATATGTGAAAAATACAGTGATATGAGAACTCAGAGGATTAGAAACAATACAAGTTACTAACATAACTTCCCTGGTTCAAAACCTGGTGCCTATTTAATAAATCTAGTCCATTAATTTAAAGCTCAAACTTATAAATACTGTTTTATTATTCACGCATTGAAGTTTAATAAATAGAACGAATGTACGAGCATTATTTATTCTGAATTTGTATCCTATCATATTAGGTATCATTTAACTACTACTTTTTTTGTAAAGGAATTTCGAAGAAATAGTATTTTTTATTTTCAAAGAAATTGTATTTTGAATGAAAAGAAACTGGTTTCGTTTGTGATGGCAGTAATTCCTCGAAAATATCAGAATCTCATCAAATACTTAGTCTTAGGTATACCAAGCCATTTATGATGGTTTAGCCAAAATAACACTATGAAGAATCAGGGTATATATATACATACAATGGCGTATGTTTTATCGAACTGTATAATTAAAACTGTAAATATAAATAAATTTAGATTAGGCTACTACGAATATGGTTGAGAAAATTCTGTAGTATATTTAAAGCTTTCACAGATCAGTATAATTTTCATATTAATTTTTGTGTTACTTTCTTAGGTCGAATAACAAAAATTAACACAAAAATTAATATGAAAATTATACTGATTTGATCTGAAGCTTTAAATATACCTACTACAGAATTTTCTCAACCATATTCGTAGTAGCCCCTGCATTTTATATACGGCTCAAGATGATAAGAAAAGGTTTGGCTCTTTTAGTAAAAAGTCGACGAGACGTATGTCCTTATTGCACCTTTACCTCTGAAAGATTTCAGAAAGGGTTAAGAGACTATAAATGATTGGTGACCCTAATTTAACCTCCTTAGATGGCTTATACCGATCAAAGCTTTTATTGGAGGACGCCATCGATATTGAATATTCACGATTGAATGAGTTCAGATGGCAGGAATGTGTAATATGAACACATCGAGTACGTTACTCCCATTGACGTTACAAAGAAAAAAAAAAGTATTTGTGTACCTTTCTGTTTGCTTCCATAACGACTAACTTTAATGGGAATTTACTGATTAATATAAATTTAAAAAAAAGTTTTTTTCTGAATTCTTAAGGGTCGGATGACGTTGCGAGTACACTAAATTGTAAAATGTACATCATTTTGTAAATCGGTCCAATTTCAGAGAGTATCTACTGTAACAATTTTCCCAAAATATAAATCCTAATAGAAAGAGTGTAATTATTTATATAGGTACCTATGAAGGGTACAATTTAAATAGAAACTACGTTATTCATCTCTGTCTGAAGCCGTATAAAGAGACATATATTCAAGTCATATATCTCCTTTGAGTCAACGTAGTCGAATAAAAATCTTACAAAGCCGCCATCATAACGCTGAAAGAGAAATCAATGAACCCATTGTAATTGGGTGTGAATGATTCAAAAAAATGTTTCATTTCTTTGTTTGAGAATACTGCGATTTGTTCCGACTGAGGTGTGATATTTCAGCGTGGGTTTATGACTCACACGAAATACACGATGTCCTAATTAAAATCCTCTTGATTTATATTCGACGTTTTGCCAACAGCTGTCAGGATTAGGGCTGTTAATTGTTCATGTTTCTTTGTAGGAATTGCAACTATGTGCTAGACTTAAATACCTTTGCTAATATACGTTATTATGTTGTTAAGTTTGTTCCGGCGTATAGATGGTGCCGCATCCAATGTGGTCACTTTATTTCTATATTTTTTTAGTTCTCCATATTCCACCTAAACACCCATTGTTCCATATCCTACCAATTTGTTTGTCCAATAGAAAGACAATATTTAATTGAACTATGATGTGGTTTCTGTAGAACCTATTTCATATATTATAGAAAATATTCAATAATATAATAGGTCGTGTCTATAATTTTGCGTAAAATATAGTTTGACAATATAATATGGCGTAGACGGAATGCTTCTGCCCAGCAGTGGACTGATGACGGCAGTCGATGAAAGCAGAAGATGATGATGATGATAACAAAAAATTTTAACAAGAATTCGGTACCGGGTGACGCAAAGACCCGTGTGAGCCATGTATTCATGGATTTGTATTGCGTAATAAATAATGGTTAATTAAAATTCTTGCAACTCATGTGACATCCCTGAAAATGACGCTGAAATCCGACGCGAACGTTGTCCATACAACGCCAATCTCGTATCGGAAAATCAAAGATTTAAAATACTCTTTAAACTATTTTAAGTTTTCATGACGGCAATTATTTCGGTGATTGAATAACCCAATCGTCGAATAAAAAATCATTTTTCACCTTTTTTTATAAACGTGTTTTTTTCGTGATATGTACAATTTTTCAGTTTGAGAATAGCAACAGGTTTAAGGAAAACCTAACTTAGCATAGTAAAGATGAAGAGTTTAAATGTTTGAAATCGCTTTTTATTTTATAGTAAGTTATCCGTAAACGATAAATATATGCTATCGCGGACTTTTTTAGAGACATAAATAAGAGGAATATCCTATAATTTTTGTTTTGTTATATCTCAAAGGGTTCAGCCAGCGTTTTCGTCGACAGCTCCCAAGCGGGTTGATTTTTTCCGACCCTCCCAACAATAATCTTTATATTTCAGCCAATTTACACAAAATCCTGACAAATTTTATACATAAACCTTCCTCATGAACCAGGCTATCCGTTGGTGAAAACCGCAAGAAAATCCGTTGGGTACTTTTTGAGTTTATCGCGAACAGACAGACAGACAGACAGACAGACGCGCGGGAGGACTTTGTTTTATAATATGTAAGGATGTAGTTTAATATTAATTCTATATGTATAAGTGTTAACTTTATGTAAGGTATAATACTGTGTGACATTAGAGCAACTAGATTGGTACTTACTCAACTCAACTAGTTTATTTCGAACCAACACGTGGTATATTCAAGCATTCCTCATATTTCTAGGTGAATGACAGTGGCGAGTTACGTGCGTTGGCCCTGCGCCTGCACAACCTTGACTGCTCACTCATTACCATTGAATGATTGGGTGTTTTGACGTACAAAATGTTTTCTGACTCACCCTTCCGTCTACGCTCGGTGGTATTCAGATGAATCTGTATTTATAGGTGATAAAATTTGTTTATTTTCGCTGTTTAGAGTCGGTTACCTGTTCTTGCATAAGTTCTCACTGACTCATGACATTTCAATACTAGAAAATATCATTTTGAGTATGTACATTTTGTATTTAGCTCTGCCCACTCCATATTGAAATTCATTACCGTAAGATTGCCTTGAAAATATTACTTTCAGCAAAAAGAACACCTTGTCTCATTATAGTCTGTAACTTTTACTATTTTCTATCACTTATTTGTGTATCACTTGTTTGTGTATTGCATAAAACATTATTCGATCTATCTATCAATCATAAAAACTGTTCTTCTAGTCGTATTCGGCTGCAGTGACTGTACGTAGGCTCATGATGTTGTGTTATGCCGGCTCTACACGTTGGCCAACACATTGGCCAACACATTGGCGATAGTTTGTGACGACGTCCACACGTAGGAAGGTCGTAGTATATAGTTTGATTTGGTTCGGGCCAATGTGCGGACGATAATTGAGGCGCTGACGGCGGCTGCAATTTATTTATTTTCAGCATACCTACCGTTATTACGTAATAAAATAGACATGGAAAAAAGAAGGTGGTTGATGTTGTCAATAAATCGAAACAAAACAAGGTACAAGTACCTACCTAACTAAAATAATATTATTATATTGTTTATTTTTGCTCGTTGCAAACTAAACACGTGGCCAATAACTCGGCCACAACCACGGCCAACTCCTTTGATCTGTGTCAAAAAACCGACACCACACGGATTTCGCGCCAGCTTGTGGGCCAACACGTACCATCATTCCAACACCTACCATCATTCCAACACCTACCAAACCCGTCTACACGTTGGCCAACATTTTTGGCCACTGTGTTGGCCAACGTGTAGAGGGGGCATTAGAGATCGGTTGTTCGGTCCAGCAACAGGCACGTCAATATAGATAGAAATCTTGTTAGAGAACGTGCGCCTAAATAGAGCACAGGTCAGCACACCGTTAACTGTAGCTGGCGGCGGCAGTGGACGTGACATGAGACCTCAAAGTCGCAATTTTGGTGCACACAATTACGACACTCCACTCGAAGAACAGTAATTTTCTCCCATTAACTCTTAGTTTCCGAAACACATTTTAATTTTAATTCCACAATAAGTTTTAAGCTATCTTTTTTCCTCCTTTAGTTTGACAGTGTCAGTCATAATTTAATACAATATAATACAAAAACTCTATTGCATCAAACAAAAATTACAATAAACATGGACAACTTAGAAATAAAAGTACGTACAATATGCGGCCTTCATCATCATCATCATCATCATCATCTCAGTCACAAGAAGTCCACTGCTGGACATATGCGGCCTTATTGCTATGCAATTTCTATGATTATAATTTTCATACTATGATTACATTTAATATGTCATTAACGTTAAGAACGCGTTTCAGAAACTGTTTGTATGTGCATTCGATGTTGCATAACGAGGAGGAAATACCTAGCACTAGTGAAACCCGCGCAACTTCGTTTGCGTGTATTTATTTATGCACAGCAACGCCATCTATATCAGACTTTTGATCAAATCCTGGGAATCCTGGGAATTAATCCAAGGTATATGCTACCTACATACATACCAAATATCATAAATATTGGCTCTGCCATTTGAGCGTGGTGGTGATAAGAAGTAACAAACATACACATAACCCGCGTTTTAATTTTATGCACAGTAGCGCCACCTACTTTATAAAAATATACTATATAATCCTACGGGAGTCGCGTACTTTTCGGGATAAAAAGTATCCCAGTGTTAATCCAAGGTATCAGCTACCTACATACCAAATATCATAAACGAGCTGTTACCCGCGACTTCGTCCGCGTGAAATGTTCAAATAAGGATAACTCCTTTTCTTGTCATGCGATTTAAATGAAACAAAGCCTATATTCTGCTCCAAGCCGAGCTCTATCTTCCTGCGAAAACAGGATTAAAATCCGTTCAGTAACTTAGAAGATGTGCGCGTTCAAACAGACAGACAGATTTCAGATTCCCTCTCCATTTTTGCCAAATATGTCCAAAGCACAGACATATCGGGGTCTACTGTTTAATTATATGTATGTATAGATAGAATAGATTAGGATTGATATACGTTATAAAATATTAAAAGTAGTTTGTGCTGTGTGTTCGATACTTATACTGAAAAACATTATAATAATATCCGAAAAGAAAATCACTGAATAAAAAAATTCTTCTGCCCTTCGAGATACTTCATTCAATTTTTCAATGCTCCTATGATGCTGCACTCCGTATTATAAACCCATTCAGGATGATAGTAAGTAACGTGAAATTGAAAACTTTTGTGTCCGCCAAAGCTTTATTCGAATTCTATTCACATTGTCAGAGTAGATTCAATTATTTCTTTGTGTAACTCTGCGACGTAGAATCGTCTGCGTTAAGGTGAGTCTAGACTGGTGACATTTGGAGGCACAAACGTAAGTTCACTACACGTAACAGTCATCTCGACCAATGAAAGAGCCGAGCAAGGTAGAGAAGAAAGATTTTTATGCTAATAATGTATGCATCGTTATGAAACTTTGTATGTAATTGTGTACTAGCGTACCTATAGACGACCTCCGTAGCGTAATGGTTACCACGCCAGACCGCCACCGCGACCGCGACTAATTAACACCAAAATTACACTTAAAAACCATAAATTTTGTAAAAATAAATGAGATTTGTTTTTAACATGACTGACGTCAGACCGATATAGGCCGATAGCGTGTATAGGAAGAATGGTCTCCCCTATCTATCTCGCTCTAACAAACGCGTATGCGTATCTGTCTCTTTTGCATTGCGAATCTAACGCTAGTATATAATAAATCTATGGTAATTACATAGTACAATATGAATACTATCATAATAATTATAATAAATAAGATAGTGAGTTTGTTTGTTTGTTATTCCTTAACGGCTTGACTAAGCAGCCGATCATTATGAAAATTTGCATACGTATTGTTAGGGGTACAGAGCCCAACATAGGCAAATTTTTACGCGGGCGAAACTGCGGGTAACAGCTAGTGGATACATAAAAATAGAGTAAATATGTTTACGCAATGATTTTGGTACATTATTTTAATTTTAATTTCCTTCTTTACTAACTTATTTATTATTTTTAATTTATGTTTTCTCTGTTATATAGTATTGTTTATTGTGTTAATTGCCTTTTACAGCCTGAAACACAGGATCATAGCTCAGGCATCCTAATATTGTTTTCCTTTTTATATTTAATACCTAAGTTTAAGTTTATACAATAAATAAATATAAAATAAATAAATATATAGGGACAATTCATATAGATTGTGCTAGCCCCAAAGTAAGTTCGAAACTTGTGTTATGGGATACTAACTCAACGATATTATATTTTATAACAAATACATATATAGATAAACATCCAAGACCCGAGGCCAATCAGAAAAAGTTCGTTTTTCATCATGACCCGACCGGGGATCGAACCCGGGACCTCCTGGTTGGCGGTCTAGCGTGGTAACCATTACGCCACGGAGGAAGAAGTTATATGAATAAAGATTTTATTTATTTATTTTTATTTAATGTTTAGAAAACTTGAATAATATTTTCGGCTCTCTTCACCTCTTTCATTGGCCGACTGAACCTCTGCCAGTCAGTATATGTAGCGAACAATCGGCTGAGGCTTGTATCGCGAACAATTTTCAGTGCATGCTTAGGAATTGGCTCTAAATTTCAAGTGAGTTGAGTCGTATGCATCCCAGGGGCCCATACGAATATATTTAAGACTATGTAAAAACTTTGTGCATGTCTTGTTGGTAGTACATAATTAAATAAATACCTGTGGTTCTAGAACCTGTTGGGGCCTCATATTCGTTTTTAGTATCCCATCTGTACTACCTATATTTAAGGTCCTAATTTATTAATGAACTTCCTTTTAACACATGACTTTATTGGTTACATATTATTATGCTCGTTTAAGCAAGGAAATAATGGATAAAACAAGCATACGGAACTCCTGATGGTAAGCAATCACCGTAGCTTATGGACGCTTGCAATACCGGGAGTATCACTCGCGCGTTGCCGACCGATCTGTGCAAAGTGGAGCTCTGGAGACCTTACTCACTGTAGGAACACAACATAGCCGAGACCAATGCTATTTGGCTACGATTTTCTGGAAGGTGGAGGTCCTTATGTTATTATATCTAATTTAAATTCTATTTCTTTGTGTGGTGTGGCGCGACGCGGTACGGCGCGTTCTGTCAGAATTACACGAAATTTTAGTTTTCCAGACTTTTTATTCGTCTCGTGTGTTACTTTAGGGTGTTTACATAAAGCAGCAACGCTGGTCGGCGCTGGGTTAACTTGTATAAAGTTTGTCGGAACCGATATCCTGTTTCTTTTTAAGTGATCATCACATTAAGATACATGGAAAATGATATTGGCTCGACCCGCGCCGTGCCGTCTTGTCGGCACCGGGAACCTGCCGCTCTATGTAAGGAACCTTAAATCGGGGTGCAGGAAAGAAGCCTCCCCGCGGCACACCCTGGTAACAGACAGATACAGTAACGCAGTATCTAGCCTGGCCAATTCTTTAACCACAATGACTCACTCAACCTATCAAATCAATAACAAACTCTCGACTTAAAATATACACGTCATGCAATAGACAATATGCACGTCATTGCATAAGTTCTATTTTCACAGACAAAAAGTGCGTTATTGATAATCTGTCATCTACTTTGCCCTTAAGATGATTATGAACCTCCAAAACTGTTCCGCAGGCTTCACCTGCGGAACAGTACATTAACAATTCAACATCCGAACCCACTATTAAGCTTGTCATTTACAACCAACTTTGATTAATTACTCTTCTAAATTGATGTTACTGGTATCATTATGTACAGTTAGATAGCTCTTTGAATGGGATGGGACTTTTTTTTTTTTTGGGTGAAATCGATCATACATTTTGTTTGCTTTCCACTTTTAATTACTCTTCTATTACTAGTGTCAATACGTACAGTTGGCATTTGAATGGAATTGGACTGTCGAGTGAAATCGATCATTCATTTGATGTGCCTCATGTAACTTATATCAAAAGCTGATTACCATTACGCCACGGAGGTCGTCTCTAACTATAAATAAAAATCATAAACTTGAATAATATTTTCGGCTCTGTTCACCTCTTTCATTGGCCGACTGATCTTCTGCCAGTCAGTATGTGTAGCGAACAATCGGCTGAGGCTTGTATCGCGAACAATTTGCAGCGCATGTTTCGGAATTGGCTCCAAATTTCAAGTGAGTTGAGTCGTATGCATCCCAGGGGCCCATACGAATATATTTAAGACTATGTAAAAACTTTGTGTATGTCTTGTTGGTAGTACATAATTAAATAAATACCTGTGGTTCTAGAACCTGTTGGGGCCTCATATTCGTTTTTAGTATCCCATCTGTACTACCTATATTTAAGGTCCTAATTTATTAATGAACTTCCTTTTAACACATGACTTTATTGGTTACATATTATTATGCTCGTTTAAGCAAGGAAATAATGGTCTAGTATTCAGTAAAAAAAAAGATTGTATTGTAAATAGTTAGAAAAAGGTTGCTTACTTCATAAACTCATCCATATTTCACTGAATACTAGACCATTATTTCCTTGTTTAAATGATCATATATAACGTACATTACATAGTCATGTTATATAAGGAAGTTCACTAATAAATTAGGACCTTATAGTACTAAAGCATGTAATAGTAATAAAGCATGGTGAATATCCCAACAGTTCTATAGAACTACAGGTGTGGGGTACTACTGGGATGCACCCGTTGAGTCATCCATAAAAACGTTTATAATATCAGTGGGATAAAACAATTCTGTTGTCAGCTCGTCAACGGGATTCCAAGCGGTTTTTATCCTCACTCAACCGTTTTTAGATTAAAAGGTTTTTAAAGTCTTTTGGAACTCTGCGGTTTACCGGCGCAATCCTGTGGTTTCCGTTGCCCGGGGTTAATGCTTCTACTAGTAAAATATACGATGTAATAATTTTAAAATATCATTTGAGTGTAAATAATAAAGGCCTAGATCGCAGCTAAGCATTGGTCTCGGCCATGTTGTGTTCCTTCTTACAGTGAGAAGAGAGGTGTCCAGAGCCACTTGCTGGGGTTGGGAGGGTTGGCAACGCGTGAGCGATACCCCGCTATTGCAAACGTCTATATGCTACGGTGACGGCTTACCATCAGGTCGGCCGTTTGTTTGCCACCTTTGTGGTATAAAAAAAAAGGCGTGATAGAGAAAATATTATTATATACGCTAGCTCGACCGTAGAAAGCGCACAGAATATTGTCGTGAAGCAGCAATGGGTTTGGTTCGATGAATGATAAGCAGCCATGCAATCTTGAAGCCCTAGTCCTTCCCTATCTCTTTTCTCCTTTTTCCTCTATTTAAAAGGTCGGCAACGGCTTTGGAAATCTTCTGGTTTTTCAGTGCTCTATGAGCGACGACGATCACTTACTGTAATGAGTTTCATGCTCGTTTGCCAACCGCCTCCATAAAAAAATCTAGTTTTCACAAGATTATATAGATGAAACAACTAGACCATCACACAAATCTTCAGGTTATTATGAAATCATTTTGCGGCGATCAAAATGATATTGCGAGATGTGAATTTTGGCGTTCTGCCCGAGGCGGTGACACTGAATTGTGAACTATTTTTTATTATTGAAAAACATTATTGAATCCCAGCAATAACATTGTCACTTTATATATTTTTTATAAGAATCGTAAAGAATCGAAAACCGAATCGTAAATGATTTACATTTTCATTTTGTTGAATTTATTTTTTATAGCTAGTCTTACCCCAAGGCTAGTGCGTATTGTTTACTTCTTATAACATTAGGTTAGGTAGCTATTCTTTAACATAATCGGAACATTTAGGGAATGTGCATGTAAATTAAATAAGGTTTAAATATTTATTTATGAAGTTTATTTCTTCAGAATTATGCCTAGTTTCATTATGAATGAAATCAAGAAAATATTGCAACGGGAAGGTGTTTGCCATGCTTGCCGTACATGGTAGTAATCTATTAAATAGTGACCTCAAATGGAAAATATCACGGTTATGTAGGTTACCGAACTATGTAGTTACCGAATAATAGCAGAAAAAACTTATAAAATAAAACATCTATATCTATATCTATATCTATATCTATATAATATAATAAAAGTGTAAAAAAAGTTTGTCTGTACATTGAATATATTTCCAAAAAAATTGTTTAGGGCGATGAAGAATAAGCAATAGAACAAGAATTTCGTAAAATTTTGTTCGTCTGTTTGTATGTTTGTATGTTTGGATGTTTGTATGTTTGTATGTATGTTTGTACACGCTAATCTCAGAAACGGCTGAACCGATTTGGATGCGGTTTTCACTAATATGTGGCTAATTGCTCAACTTAACATTTAGTGTATGTTTCTTTTCAAAATTCCCATGGGAATCCGAGTTATACGCAAACGAAGTTGCAAGGGGATATCAACGCACAGCCCAAACCGCTGGGTCTAGAGATTCCAAATTTGGCACGTAGATTCCTTACGATGTCTAGGGATGTACTAAGAAAGGATTTTTCAAAATTCCCACGGGAAAGCGAGATATACATATGCAAACGAAGTTGCAAGAGGACGCACAGACCAAACCGTTGGGTCTAGAGATGCCAAATTTGGCATGTAGGGTCCATATATGGTCCCGACCGACCGGACCGAACCGGACCGGACCGGATCGGACCGGATCGGAACGGACCGGACCGGACCCGAACGAATCAGACCTGATCGGTCCGGAAGGAACCGCACCGTACCGAGTCCGTGCCGGACCGGACCGAACCGGACCGGACCGTTTTTTTTTTGTCCGTCTGTTTGTATGTTTGTATGTTTGTTTGCACACGCTAATCTCAGAAACGGCTGAACCGATTTGGATGCGGTTTTCACTAATATGTGGCGATTTTCTCAACTTAACATTTAGTGTATGTTTCTTTTCAAAATTCCCACGGGAATCCGAGATATAAGCAAACGAAGTTGCAAGGGGATATCAACGCACAGCCCAAACCGCTGGGTCTAGAGATTCCAAATTTGGCATGTAGATTCCTTACGATGTCTAGGGATGTACTAAGAAAGGATTTTTCAAAATTCCCACGGGAAAGCGAGATATACGCAAACGAAGTTGCGAGAAGACGCACAGCCCAAACCCGTTGGGTCTAGACTAGAGATGCCAAATTTGGCATGTAGGGTCATTATAAGGTCCGGACCGACCGGACCGGACCGGACCGGAACGGATCAGACCTGATCGGTCCGGAAGGAACCACACCGTACCGAGTCCGTGCCGGACCGGACGGAACCGGATCGGACCGGTTTTTTTTTCTAAAGAAATATATGTTAATTGGTATGTAGGTACCTTATCAGGACCGGACCGACCGGACCGGAGCGGACCGACTGGACCTGATCGGACCGGACTATATATATTATATATATATATATATAAATATTAAATTCAAAGTCCTGACTGACTTAACTATACATATATCAACGCACAGCCCAAACCGGTGGGTTTAGAGATTCCAAACTTGGAATGTAGGTTCCTTACGACGGCGACGTCTAGGGGTGTACAAAGAAAGGATTTTTCGAAATTCCCACGGGAAACCGAGATATACGCAAACGAGGTTGCGAGGCTATATCAAATTTGGTATGTAGGTTCCTTACGACGTCTAGGGATGTACTAAGAAAGGATTTTTCAAAATCCCACGGGAAAGCGAGATATGCGCAAACGTAGTTGCGAGAAGACGCACAGCCCAAACCGCTGGGTCTAGAGATGCCAAATTTGTCATGTAGGGTCCATATAAGGACCGGACCGGACCGGAACGGATCAGACCTGATCGGTCCGGAAGGAACCGCACCGTACCGGGCCGTGCCAGACCGGACCGGTTTTTTTTTCTGTAGAAAAATATGCTAATTGGCATGTAGGTTCCATATCAGGACCGGACCGACCGGACCGGCCCGGACCGACCGGACCGGCCCGGACTGACCGGACCGACCGGACCGGATGGAACCGTACCGTACCGGGCTGTGCAGGACCGGAATTTGTTTCTGAAGAAAAATATGCTAATTGTTACTAGGCCACGCGGGCGAAGCCGCGGGCAGAAGCTAGTACCTAATAAAAATGTACAAATATATTTATGACATTGCACTTATTTGCAAGCAAGCAAAGCGTAACGAATACGGAACCCTTCACTTTAGCATAGTATTACAATATTTAGTAACTATGTATTTAGTAATCTGTGACTTCACTTTACATGGCCCGACACAGTAGTAATCTGTGTACTAAATAGTTACTTCGTCAACACCCGGTTTTACTCTCCTAAATCATGACGCGGCGTACGTCCTCATGACGCTATAAGCGGCTGACGGCTTTTGCAATACATTACGGCAACTCACTAACTCGTGGTTATACCTTGACTGAAACTTTAAAACAATGGCCTGGTTGTAAATATAAATTCATTTGTCACAGTTTTAATGGTCCTTCTATTTAAATATAACTGACATATCCAGACTGACGGTCGAAATCGAATCCCGCTACCGTCTTCCGCGTTTTGCTTGAAGAATTGGGGCGAGGGCAATGTATTTAATATGTTGTGTTGTAGTTTTTATTTGGAAGTTTTTTTTTAATGTACGGACAAACAAGCATACGGAACGCCTGATGGTAAGCAGACACCGTAGCCTATAGACGCTTGCAATACCGGGAGTATCACTAGCGCGTTGCCGACCAATCTGTGCAAAGTGGAGCTCTGGAGACCTTAATCACTGTAGGAACACAACATAGCCGAGACCAATGCTATTTGGCTACGATCTTCTGGAAGGTGGAGGTCCTTATGTTATTATATCTAATTTAAATTCTATTTCTTTGTGTGGTGTGGCGCGACGCGGTACGGCGCGTTCTGTCAGAATTACACGAAATTTTAGTGTTCCCTTTTTATTCTTCTCGTGTGTTATTTTAGGGTGTTTACATAAAGCAGCCACGCTGGTCGGCGCTGGGTTAACTTGTATAAAGTTTGTCGGAACCGATATCCTGTTTCTTTTTAAGTGATCATCACATTAAGATACATGGAAAATGATATTGGCTCGACCCGCGCCGTGCCGTCTTGTCGGCACCGGGAACCTGCCGCTCTATGTAAGGAACCTTAAATCGGGGTGCAGGAAAGAAGCCTCCCCGCGGCACACCCTGGTAACAGACAGATACAGTAACGCAGTATCTAGCCTGGCCAATTCTTTAACCACAATGACTCACTCAACCTATCAAATCAATAACAAACTCTCGACTTAAAATATACACGTGATGCAATAGACAATATGCACGTCATTGCATAAGTGCTATTTTCACAGACAAAAAGTGCGTTATTGATAATCTGTCATCTACTTTGCCCCTAGGATGATTATGAACCTCCAAAATGAAGCCTGCGGAACAGTACATTAACAATTCAACATCCGAACCCACTATTAAGCTTGTCATTTACAACCAACTTTGATTAATTACTCTTCTAAATTGATGTTACTGGTATCATTATGTACAGTTAGATAGCTCTTTGAATGGGATGGGACTTGTTTTTTTTTTGGGTGAAATCGATCATACATTTCGTTTGCTTCCCACTTTTAATTACTCTTCTATTACAAGTGTCAATACGTATACAGTTGGCATTTGAATGGGATTGGACTGTCGAGTGAAATCTACCATTCATTTGGTGTGCTTCATGTAACTTAAATCAAAAGCTGATTAGGTGTCCGTTTAGGCCATCTAACAAACACGCTTGACTTAACCACTGTCCACCATTTTCAATGCATGCAAAAGCTCATGATTTTTACACACATCAAAAATCAGGCTGGGTGTAGCCATTATTTAACTTGTGCGATCGGTAATTACTTGAAATATATAATGGCAATGTAACGGAGTTATCTTCATAGAGTTGTTCATGAATAGGACCGAATAGGATTCAGGTATCCCACAACCCACTACAAATATTTTTATATACATATCAAGTACCTATAAAGAGTATTTATAGAGTATAAGCGATTTCGACCGGCAGGCTAATACCATTACAAGAGTAACGAACTGTACTCTCTACGCTGATATAATTTCATCATGCTAATAACGCCCAATGTCTTTGCTTGGGGTAATATTATCAGATGCAAATTATAAATTAACTGTCGGTTAGTCAAGTAGTTTGTTATTCACTACCTTACTATCATATACAATTTGCCAACTTATTAATTGCACAGTGGTTCAAATCTTGGTGTGATTATTGTTTTCAGATTTATCATTACATCATCATTTATATCAACCTATAATCATCCCACAAATGCAGCGAAAAGGGTCTCGCTTCCATCAACGCAGATTAGAGCGTACTTTGCCATGCTATTATAATGCGTATTGGCAGAGACCAGTGGTTTCAAGCCACCTGAAGGCCACCGACTTGGCTTAACGACTGATATTCACCGCGAACAGCCGGGACCGCCCTCCGAAAGATCTAATTAATCCTAGTTAGACGTTAGACATCATACGACGCCCTGGAAGGACACAGGAATTCAAAATATTGAATTTCTAATAAAAAAATATTTTCATTAATTGTGTACACACAAGCTTTTACGTGACGTTTCAATTAATTAGAAATAGAATTTTCATTAATTATACAGAATTTTAAGGGAACGGCATACTGGGGTATTTAATTAGCGCTTTCATTTTATTTATAAGGAACTTTAAAAACTGTTTATTAGATGATATTATATTTTCAAATTTTGTTAGATATTACAATATGGAGTGAATGACAGCTGCTGATATCATTTCCGGAACATATATGAGTCTTTAACCGACAGATTATTATAAAGACCTCCACCTTACAAAAGATCGTAGCCAAATAGCATTGATCCCGGTGATGTTGTGTTCCTACGGTTAGTAAGGTCTCCAGAGCTCTACTTGCGAGGGTTGGGGAGGTTGGCAACGCGTGAGTTATATCCCCGGTATTGTAAGCGTCTATAGGCTACGGTGACGGCTTACCATCAGACCGACCGTATGCTTTTTTGCCACCTTTGTGGTATAAAATAAATAAATCGCCACGCTACTTTAGGCCAACGTTGGTTTGGCGGTCCTACTTTTGAGTCATCCTATCTAATGATACCAGCTTGATTTGTCTCACCTGTTTTTGCTTACATACCTTATTAGTTCGTTTAGGTCGACAGTACAACCAAGTTCAACGATGCCATCGCACATTATGGTGTGTTCCAAGGAATTCAGCCATCTTTTAAGCCAGATTTGTGAAATTATAATCACATACCAGAGAAACATAACTTGAGAGAGATGTTTAAACAGAAATCTACGCGTCAAGCAAAGTTGGAACATAGTTAAGATAAGACAATCCTAAGGTGTGGACCCTGACTAGGTCGCCTACGGATGGTTTTAGAAGTATCTATCCTCGTAAGAAAATTCGATATTATGATAATAGAGGTCGTTAAAACTCTTGACTCAAAAAGGACTTAATAAGTGCTGAAGCCACTTGGAGCAGACTTCATACATATTTACATCGTTGACTCTAATTTTGTTTGACATAAAAAGTTGTGGATTGATTTTCTACATAATATTCGAATTTTTCATACGGTATCCATATAAATATACTTGTACGTATCTTGATGACACGTGGAAATACGACGAAATAATAAAAAAAAACATCAAGAAAAACTAACTTAAGTAGGTACCTATACTACTCTGCGTCTGATGGCAGGTCGCTTCGCCAAAGTGCAGGTAGCTTCGCCAAATCGCTTTTTTATACTACTAAGGTGGCAAACAAGCATAGCGAACCTGATGATGACACTAGACTAACGTAAAATAAACCTTATCCAGGAAGGGCGTGAATTTGCTGCGAATTCGCGCGATGCTTGTGCAAACAAAGAAACCTTGGCGATGGTCACTCGTGAAATGCGTGCAACCATGCGTAGGAATGATCTTACACTAAATGAAGCCAAACAAGTGGTTACAATGTAAAAATAAATGCAGACGTTCTGCCTGGTTTAGAAGCAAAATAGAAACATTGACTGGTTACCATGTGTTCGATTACAATAGTGCGATTCGAGAATTTTTTGACTAATGTATTTCGTGTATTTTAATAATCATCTGTCGATCGAGTTTTTCACGTGTTTCAAATGATATTGTTTTTAGTGAAGACTAGGGAAACTCGCGCAACTTCGTTTGTGTGCTTATTTCCCGCTTTCCCGTGAGAATTCCTAAAAAATATTTACGGTCTCAAACCTATGTCCACAACTCCACAGCCATGAAGTGGTGAAATGTCTCCACTTGAGATCTCATGGTGTGTGGTGTTAGCTTGGAGGCTTGTTATCACTATTATCAATATTTTTTAAATATAAAGTAACTATTTTCAAAGTTTTTTTTTATTAGAGACAAAATATCATCGCATGAAAGAAAATTTTGTTATTTGTTACAATGCACTGTAATATTACGAATGTATTGGAAGGTATTTTTCATGAAATATAAATCCATGTACCAAACTGTCATTCTTAAGATTCAAACCATACCAAACATTCGCAAAAAAGAAAAAAAAATCTTCCATTCATACGTTTCTCTCAACATCACAACCACACACACATGCTTAAAAATATTCAGGCGTAAACTTGCACAAAATAAATGATATACACAAATATAAAAATACTCGTATTATATTATATTTATTTTATATAAAATGTAGAAATTGGAGAATTTCTCTGAATAACGTAGAGTTTTCATGTTGAGATTTGTCCGATGATAAATTAATTGGTTGCACATGAATTCATACATTTCAAATGCAATTCTGATTTTTCACTACTCTATACTTACAATTCTTTTATGTGCACTTTGCACGTTCTTGAAACATTGTTCCTGTATATCAACAAACGTTTGGTAAAAAACACTATGTATTCACAACAATTCGATTGAAATATGTTTTATTGATAAGAAAAACTCATAAAGAAATTCGCTGTGTGTATTACACAAAGTTCAATGATATACAACCCTTTTATTGTAACAATATAGCTATTTAGGTTCAAAAGAAACCTTACCCGTGATCGCCTCTGGATGGGGTCGTCCCCGGGTATAGTCAGGAAATTTCCGCTCATTTTTACAACTAAACACAACACTGCTCTTTGTACTACAAAATTATTTGTACCAAAATAGCGCGCGGGAGTGTTTCTTTTGCGAGCGTATGTTCGCAACCGTGGTCACTTCGCAAATGATGCTTTTCAGTTTATGAATGAGTGACGTTTTGAATAGTCCCCCCTCCCTCACCACCTCCGATGACGTTTCAGTGAGCTGCGTACCCGCTTCACCATGTGGGAGTGTCTACGTTCCATTCTGTTTGTTACTTAAATAGACCGGATCACAATCATTGATCAAGTTCTATGAAAAATACGACATGATTTAGTGAAGGAAAAATGTTTCGTGAAAAAGTGGAATTTTTTCGGAAGCGAATCGGCTATACAAGGTTCGTAGGTGTGCCAATGTCAACCGTCGCTTGTTAATGAAGCTGATTTAATATCCTAAAATATGACTATTGCACAGCTCTTCGAAGAAATAAAGAGTCACAAACGTTCTTGGGATTCCACAGTTAAACTAAATATAAACATATTACAGTCATATTATTAGAATAGGCGGGAACGCAAGACCTCTACGGCCACAAGAAAACAAACAAATAATGAAACGAAACGAGGTATATTTGAAATACGAATATTTATTTATTTTTTCATAAAAATTCTAAATTCAATAATGTGTTTAAACATGTAACATTTACATATATGCATTTATACAAAGATATATGCAATGTTTAGTGATTTTATTACTAAAATTGGAGCGTTACAGACTTACAATGATGCCGATGTACGTGACGATCATATTTTACACTTACAAAATAATATTTACCAAGTATTGTCAAATGGCAAAGGTATACCTTTGAGCAAAGTCGCTCAATTTATCGAATATCGCAGCTGCACATTGTAATCTAATCGACCAAACTGATTATGGAGAAGTAAAGATAAATCCATCGTGAAAGTATGTTAAGATGAATATTTTGTAATACGTCATTTTAGATTATCTTATTTAAAAAAATGGATTTAAGTACGTATAAACACATGGGTAGTTTAGAATAAAAAGTGAATAAAATTTCATAATTACAAGTATAATTTGCTTAAAACATTTAATATATTAATTCAAAGTTTAACAACAAGATTTGCGGAAGAAATACAATTTTTATTATTATAAGTTATGGTAAAAAATAATTTACCGTTTGTCGCGGCACAACGATTGCGGGTAAAATGTCGCTGCGATATAAAATCGGACGATTTGCTCGAAGGCTACCTTAAAGGTTATGTGTCAATACGATTTGATTTGTATATTTTGATGAGTTTAACGAATACTGTGCGCTTCTCATTATCAAATCTCGAATCGCAATATCTTCATAAACGGTGTCCGAGCTTAACTAATTTAAAATATATTTTTAAAGTATAAAAACACTTGTAAAATTAAATATACACCGAAATTAATACTGATATATAGTTGTTTATGTAGATATCACACGAGCCCATCAAAATTGCTGCCCCCCCTTTCACAATACGATGGAAGTACGATTTGTAAGTATTTACAAATGGGTGATTCAATTATGAGTTTATTATCGTCATCAATTGATATTTTTGTAACAATTTTATAGAAAAAAAAAACTATCCGATGTGATGGGTAACTATGTTGCTAATAAAATTTAACAGACGCTCCATTCAATGCATTTATATGTACTGTCGGTGAAAAAAGTTGTTCTCAAAAAATTTTTTACAGATCATTCACAGTATTTCACCTCTGACAGATGTAAAAACAGGTTTAATACACTCAAAAAAGGAGCGGTCCGTGAATGATTGATCAATGGCAACTGACCGAACAGTCCGCATATGTACCTCACACATTATTTCTGCTACAGAATTATTCTTGTGACACTTATTTTGAGTGTTTTAAACTATTATTAGAGGTAAATAACTGTGAATGGTCTATATAAACGTTATCACGATAGAAATTAATCAGGGGCCCGATTCTACTAAACAAATGCACCAATGGACTCTCAATGGTGTCTCAATGGTATCTCAATAGAATGTCGATAGTGTATTTGTGGAATAGTTTTTGATATTTGTTATGGACTTAAAGAATAAGTTAAACATTATGTTATTGTTTAAGTCCATAACAAATGTCAAAAACCATTCCACTGATACACTATCGACATTCTATTGAGACACGATTGAGACACCATTTAGAGTCCATTGGTGCATTTGTTTAGTAGAATCGGGCCCCTGATATACTCTTTTGACCGAATGTACATAATACAACTATTAGTCATTTTGAAATTTTATCAAACAATTTTAAGGGTTAGTTTTATTGCGTGTATATCAAAGTGCGAATATTTGTGATTTGATACATTCAGAGCCGTTTATAATAAAAACTAAAAGAATCTGAATCATAGCTAGACAGTGAACAACACAATAAAACTACCTCATAAAAGAGAGTTTAAAAAATTGTACCATCTAAAGGAAAATTTTTAAAATTCTAACAACCTCCATTGTAAACGTAATAAATAAGTAATGGTAATTATGTTTCTATAATATGCAACTTTTGTTACTTTTTGATATTTTTGTTATTTATATAAACTATATAAAACTTTTTGGTGAACGTTCTGTGTTTTTAATACTTTAAAGATTTAGGGTCAGTTTCACCAGTTTATTCGTTATTAAGCTGACAGTTTTTGACAGATCTACTATGCATTTTCATATCAATTAAAAACAGCAAGGTTAGAATTTTAAAATTGTTCCTATTTATAAATAAAACAGTTAGACAAATGATTAATACATTGAATAGAATACCTAGACACATCTAGTAACATAACATAACTATGGTTGCGATCATTCTAAAAATCTATAGTACATAGATTCAGTCGACTCAGAGATACAAAGTAAAAAAATGTCAATAGTTTTAGACGAGTAAATACATATTGAGATTTGGACTAGACAAACCACATTTTCTATCTACAGATATGTAATCCATGATAAATGCTAATATTTAGAAAATCTAACTCCCGTGTCGGCCTGTGATGTGCTTCTCTACACATCGCGTATATTCTCAATGTCACACAGACTTTAACTTTTAAAATAAATCTTTTTTTTTTCTGAGACAATTTGATGAAATTTTTTCTTTTTCAGGCTCTTTTTTCTTTGGCTCCGACCCCACTGCGCGCGGTCCCGAGTTCTGCGTTCCGCGTTCACTGTAACCTATGTGGTGGCTTAGAATCTTACACACCAAAAACAGTCGGACCGCGAGACGGTCTCACGACAGACGGCAGAACTCCGAACTCTGACCGCCAGACCGAGCGCAATGGGGTCGGCGCCTTAAAAACTTTTTTTCAATAAAAAAAATATAATTTTATATTAAGTGAACTTCTTGTGGCTGAGATGATGATGATGATCTATAAATTTATTCCGAGATCAGCGGTTCCATTCTCGTAACAAAAGCAGTGAAAATCTACTATCATTATCTAGCGCTATCTCGCTCGCTTTGTATTTTGTATGAGCAAGATAGCACTTGAGTTTGAGACTCGATTTTGACTGTTTTTATCACGAGAATAGACCCGCAGGCCTTCTCAGGCACTTTTATTTTTATTGCTTATTATTACAGAGAAAATTGAAGATATATTACGCTTCAACACTGGACAGATAGAATGTATCTTAATTGTTGAATTTAAGTGAATGAATGGGGTAGGTTTTAAGCATTCATAAATTGTTTCATCTTAACTTAAAAAGTGAGAATGATGTTGAATCTTCTAGAAAAAACTTTAGAGTATCGTATTTATGTATTAAAAATTGGTTTTTATGATACGACTTCAAGATGTGACAAAATCAATCGAAAAGAAATTTTAAAGGATTTCTGAATTATATTTAGATACTGGTAATTTAGATAGAATGGTCGCTAACAATCAGCTGAGTAGTCTACCTTATTTTATTAAAGTAATACACTAAAAGTTCTCATTATTTATTGATTAGAAGTAAAACGTATCGTATACTTGTTTCTTAAAAGCCTCAGTGATATTGAAAATATACACACACTAATTTATGTGATTTTTCAAACATTGTGAAGTTTAGTTTTGGACTGTGATATATTTTTTATTATGATTTAATTTATTTTGTTAAATTAAAGTATATTTATTGTTTGCCATACGATAGCCTTAACAAATTAGTTTTTTTGAGCACTGATTATAAAAGTACAGTCTCCATAAATAAATTATTCTCATTTAAAAATATTTGCATAAAACATTTATAATATAACACACTGAAATTTAGAGGAATATAAAAAGTATCAGTGCCCTGTTATTATTAAGAAATGAATTACAAAATGTTACAACAATTAACATCAGATGATTTTACCAGCTAAAACAGATTTACATAAATATCCACGACAGTTAATGATGTATTTAATTTATAACAATATCACAATTTTCAATAATATACAAAAAGACATAGGAGATTTTTTGATTACACTTTAAACAGGCCAAGCGTATAAAGTAAGTGTTTAGATAATAAGATATACATGAAACAACTTTACTGGTATTTACATTGTCAGTACAATACTGAAACAGTGTGGACCACATTACGATGCAGATCGCCAAAACTGGACACAAAAGGAGTTATAAAAGATGACAAGACCGTACATTTTATTATAAACCATAGCTATACCTATTTTAACCCCATTTTAAAACACTCAACTCCTAACATGACTTACGTGCTTCGTATTATCCTATACACCACGCAGTAACAAAAGAAACGCGTCCGACCCACACATTTTCAACACTCAACGACCTTAACATTTTTACTCGTAACACCACATCAGACTAACTCGATAAGAAGCAAAATATAGAAATAAATGGAAATAATTTACATAAGGCCATATATTTATTTACTGTACACGCATAACGAGTAGATGATTAGTTAGATAAATAATGTTGCTTTATTAATAAGGGTTAAGGATTAATGCATCCGTATTTACGACAGTTTTGGTCCATATAAATATTATTACATAAATCGTGTTCGATGCGAACACCAATTTAGGTATCCAGGAATGAGGTAAACAGGACACAAGTCTGAATAAAAATAAAATGGCGTTTGTCATTAACAAAAACGGTGATTCAAAAAATAAACGTATGGAAAACGTCATTGGCTATCGTTTAAAATATTGTCACGTGATTACAATGACTAATTGTGAGATTAGAATATATTTCGTGATGTTTTTCTGAATACCTAAACGTGGGTGTTGCTCGCGGCGCCCGCGGCCGCTAACGGTCAGTCTTTTCTGCTAATGATTACGAATTTGTGCAAAATATTCTACTATAGCACCCGCCACATATAAGGAAACGATGCTATTGAAATGCCAGCTTCCAAACAATACGAAATGCAGCCGTAAACATAATGAGAGAGGAAAAACGAGGCGGAACAGTCCATCAGTCTACGCTATACTATAAGACGCAGAAGTATTAATTAGAATGATAGTTTAGAATGAAAGCGTCAGTTGCATTTTCGCACAATACTTGTTTAGTAACGGGGATATCAATAAGCAATTTTCCTCAGGACTGTGGCGTGTACTTTTCGCGTAACTTAAAACCGAAATTTATTTACAAAACGTCTCGCCAACGAGATTTTTATGAAATTAAACGAGCACTGACCGGGTACTGCCGGAGCGCCGAATGTCGCGGTCATATCTCCGTCTCTGTCTTACGCAGGACGTTGTATAGTTTCATCTCGCTCGCACAGGTGTTCTTTGTGTCTTGTCGACCTCGCAACCGGTTCGATCAGTTACGACTGGTCCGTTCCAATGGCAGTCATCAGTTACCCTTACGGATTAATAGCTATTGCTTAATGTTGTGGCACGCGGGTGAACCTGGTTAGGTTCACGATGGTCCTTGTCCTCCAGCAGGGGCCTCGGCCCTCATTTCTGACTTGAGCTTGACGAATTCTCTGGCCACTTCGTCGCTATGCCTTTGTGACAATATCCTGAGGATTGTCCATCCAGTCTCATCCATCTTGACTCGGGTGCCGAGTGGTAACCAGCAGGCACATGAACCCTAAGAATACAATTATGTTTAAAAAAAATGTAATACACCAGTAACATTAAAGCCATTTCCTTGGTCGATATTAATCGACACTGATCAACATAAGCCGCTAATGGCTGAACAGTCATCCGACCGCTCCTTAGGCGGTCGGATCATATGAACTACTGGCATAGTTCCTACAAATTACCTGTTCAGCGATATCGGCGAGACGCATGACAGCAACGCCAACAAGCCGATCTTCCCGAGCGAAGCAGTAGTCGCGCACGCAGACGTGCAACTCGAACAGTTCTAGTTGTTCCGTCGCACTGACCATGCTGTGAATAATAATAAACAAGATTCTAGTGAAATGGAGAAAGATTATTTCTTTCATATAACGTTCATCTTTAATAGTACATACAAAACAAAAAATCTAATACTTAAAAGTAATTTTATCTTTCTTACAGGTTCAAATGCCAGATCATACAAAAAAGAAATTCAAAACAAGAGATTTGTGTAAAATTACTTACAAATGGAATGTCTCGTTGAATTTGGGACTCCAGTTGTTGCTCTTGGACTTTGTGGCGAACTTCCTCTTCTTGTCTGCTAGATGCGGCCCGATGAGGTTAACCTCTATGAACGGACGGAACATGCCGCTGGCTATCACCCACTTCAAATCATTTGCTGCTACCACTGAAACGAAAATCATTGTGATAAATGGTAGAATTGTACAATTTGTTACGAACTGAAGCAAAAATCAGGTAATTGCAGAAAAATATGTACTGAATGTATAAAATGTAAGCAAATGCCAACATAAAAGTTGAAGTATGGGGAGACTGTTTAATAGAAGACACACACATTATCAATGAAAAATAATCAAAGACAATATATTTTTGGAATAGAATTCTTTAACATACCTTTCACAGTGATCTTATGTTCACCAGTGCCAGGATGTGTAAATAGGTCAACTTGAAGAGATACCTCACCAACGCTACCCTCTTCCGCAACTGCTGCATCTGTGGCATGATACGATAAATAAGTGACATTATTGTCATATGGATTATAAATATTTTTATTATTGCACCTACAGGTTTTACATCTATTCTCGTAACAAAAATAGTTTCAATCTCATCTCAAACTCACGCTTTATTTCGCCCAATTCTTATTTTGTATGAGTGAGTAAGCGCTTGACATTGACATAAGATTGTAGCCTCTGATGCATTTTGCAATGTAACGTACCTTGATTTTGTTGACTGGTGACAAAAGTCCTTATTAGCGTATCTGTGGTCTGAGTGTAAAGACTGAGAGCGTATCTCAGACTCTGCAGTTCAGGACTCTTCTCAAGGAATGTTTTCTTTAGACCGTTGCCACCTGCATGGAAGTATTGCTTGATGGTATCAAGAGCTGCGTCTAGTACTGCACATTGCTTTGGTGTTAAACTCTTCTCCGCCGATAGATGCTGTAAATATATATGTACAACTTAATACATAATCCGTGGAATAATTTTACACTATATTACGAGACTTTATGGCCATAGATAGGTAGATGTGAGTGTGCAAAAGTAATATCTGAAGATAGAAAAGAAAAGAGCACAAAATTTTAACAACAGCTGAAGACACAATAAAATTTATAATACTAGCTTTTCCCCGCGGCTTTGCTCGCGTTAATTTTATGACATAGATCTCGTTTGACAACAAAACAACCCATAGCGCGACTTGTGGCGCCATCTATTGGCCGATACAGCACCCTCTATAGTAGAAAAAATATTTTCCCATTGGAACGGCATACTTTCACGGGATAAAAAGTAGCCTATGTTGGGCTCTGTACCCCTAACAATATGTATGCAAATTTTCATAATGATCGGCTGCTTAGTCAAGCCGTGAAGGAATAACATATAATCAAACAAACAAATAAACTCAGTTTCACATTTATTTATAATATTTAAGGATTAGCGTCATCCATTACACCTAATAAAACGATAAGTAACGTAGGTACTAAAATATTGCTCACTCACAGACAAGACTATTTTCAATTTGAATGTAACATAATGTAATGTTATTGACAAAATATTATAATGCCATGTTCTATTTGCAAAAGCCTCAAGAGATCGAGTTTAAAAAATACAATTTGTTTAAAGAATACGTGATTTTAAAATTGAAATGTACATAGCATACAAAAAATTCATTGGAATTTTATTGTTTACCTCTTTAGAGATATCCATGACTCCGGATAATGCATGCTTGACGTCTTGTTTGCCTACCGTACTCTTGAACAGTTGAGTCATATCCTCGATTTTTGCGTTCGCTGCTAAATTCTTAGCGTTATTTGTGAGGTTCTTCAACATCATCTGTATACAAACATTTAATGATACATCCACAGAAAAAAGTTACAACTCTTTATTAATAGTTTCCTCCATAATATTAATCGTTTCCTCTTACAACTACAGGTCTTATACATAGTTTCATTATCAATAACACTATTATTACATTTAATGATGACAATATTAGTTAAATAGTACCAAAACTTTCAGAGTAAAGTATGCAAATGTTTCGCGAACAACACCTAGCTTAGTTTTGGTGGAAATGTGTAGCTTAAAAGTTATTACAGCTTTAAACATAGTAGGGGAATAAGAACTAAGAAGACTAGAGCAGGATTCACAAGTCCCAGTTAGTCTAACGGAGAGATAAATTATCTTTCGCATTATTGTCGAACTTGTAAATCGGTTCCCTTGTTTAGACTGAAAACTCTTTGAGGCCCCCACCCGAACATCATTGCCCCTACGCAAACGTATTCCTCTGCAGCACATCGCAACCAGATGCACTCAGTGTATTTCCGATTGAGAAGCATTGCAATCAGTCAAAATTATAGTTGAAATGGCATGAGAACGAGTAAAATATTTACCGTCTTGTCAGTCATTGGCGGAAGCACAACAGTCTTTTCAAGTATCTTCATGACTATCTTCCACAATTCCTTGAGCAATCGCTTGAGTACGGTCTTCTCACAGGACTCGGCATACATGGTGAGTGAACCATCCTGTTGAAACAGATAAAAATTTTTAGAATTCTTCAAAGAAAATTAACGGGGTCTGTAGAATATTATTTACTGAGGATAACGAGATTTCAGTTAAGTCTTAATTGAGATTTTAGAAGGCCAGGATTCAATAACAATATCCTTGAGTGAGTGCTTGCCTTGATTTTTTCGTGATTAAATGAAATTTAAGCGCGTCCAAATAACTTCTCTGCAAGTCATCGAGCTATTAAACCCATCTTAATACTGCCCAGGAGCACCGTTCATTAATGTTGGGTGTTCATTGTGTTCCTAGTAGTTGCTTGTATATCCTCAAATGTTTTGTTCGAAGGAGTATGGTATTCGACAACCATAAAATTAGTTTTCAATCGATTGCAAACAATGAAAAGAAGGAGAAGACTTGCCAAGATGTCCATGAGCGGACGCAGGACCTCGTCAGCTTCGTGATGAGCAGGCGGCTGCGGCGCTCCAGGCGCTCCGCCGCCGCCCACTCTCTGCAGAAGCTCACCCAGCTCTTTGACACTGGCTGTGATACGTGTCTCCAGGCTATTGTGTGGACAATCGTTAATTAGATAATAGTGTTAAAATCAGGAATTTTGTATTAAGTAGAAAGTAAAAAAATATATGTTATGTATTCGAGTATTACGTGCCAGCATAATGTGTCTATAGTTCTATTTACTTCACTACATAGTATAAAACAAAGTCGCTTTCTCTGTCCCTATGTCCCTATGTCCCTTTGTATGCTTAAATCTTTAAAACTACGCAACGGATTTTGATTTTTTTTAATTGATAGAGTGATTCAAGGGGAAGGTTTTAAAGTATCATACATTCCAAAATTCCCACGGGAAAGCGGGATACACGCAAACGAAGTTGCGCGGGTTTCGCTAGTATATTATAAAGAGAAAAGTATTGCATTTTTGTTTGTAACTAATAAATTCAAAAACTACTCGACCGATTTCAAAAATTCCTTCACCGTTAGGAATATACATAAACACCGTGTAACATAGGCTATATTATATATTGGTTAAAATTAGGGAGCCTTAGTAAAACACTTCCGAATCCGAGGTGGTCCGCTAGTGTGTAAATAAACATAATGATAGTCAAGTAAACTTCTAACCTGTTAGCAAACATGGACGCCAGTTCATCCAATGTTGTATTGAGGGTTTGCTGAAGATCATTTAGAATGTCCGCGGCATCTGGCTCCAGTTTCGTGCCTCCCATAGCTTCAAACATCTTCTCTAACTGTACTCGGAGTTGTTGGATATTATTCATTAGGATACACGCCTGAAACGAAAAAGAATAATCATCGATAGTCACATAATGATGAAGTTAGAGTTTTGTTTCCTCAGTATTATTTTGTATTGTTATGTATTTATTTATTTTAATTTGTACATTATTTCAAACTATTTATTATGTTTATAATTATAGGGTCACAAGTAGTCACAACCAGTTAAAAGAGCTACTCTTACTGCTAAGACTCTTAAGAGTATTAAAAATATTTGCAGACCTATATCAATGAGAAAACTTGTTATTTTTATGCCGTTTGCAATTAGTGCTATTTATATTATCCATGTCTATGTACTTTTTTACTATTTGAAACCAATTCTCTTTTTTGGTTGTGCTCAAAAGTGTATTAATGTTAATTCCCAAATAGAAATACATACCACTCGTTCTTCTTTCAAATGTTCAGGGAACTCTTTCTTGACAATATCAGCATATGCTACCAGTACTTTCACTATGGTCTTTGCGAATCTCTTCATATACCGTTTCCAGATTTCAGGATCAGGGCATTCTAATTTGGAGACGACGTCGAAGCACTGAGTCAGTTGTGTAAACACGTCTACCACCGAGTTACTGAAGAGGGCGTGTTCGCTTGATTTTTGGAACTGTAATAAAAAATAATTTGATTCAATCAAAATCATATTCTAACAAAAAAAAATTAAGCCTGCAGAAATTATTCTGGATGTTTAGGCAGGAAGAATCAGACAATTTTTAGTTCGAATAGTTTTCTAACATCTTTATGAATACCTAAGATGGACCCTTAGGCGCGACGATAATATCGTCGTGCCAATTAATTCTATACATTGTCTTAGAACGTGTCTGCCACACGGCGATTTCATCGCGGCGATTTTCATACAGACTAGCTCGTGGAGTCGTCCCAAAGTTCCGAAGGGTCTTCAATGTTACTTTAGATATGTGATTTAGATACTCGATCTAATTTAACCATTACTGAATCGTCTATGATTGAACAAACTAGAATGTGAACAAACCAATTTTACTGTCTAGTTACACTGTAGGAATGGTCAATTTGTCAGAATCAGAAATACTTACCCCATCTCTCTTATCCCTGTTGAAGGCTCCATTGAGATATTCTAACGATACGTCATCATTCTCATTGAGCCACTGCATCACGAATGGTTCAAACCATGCCGGATACTCTGGTACAGCGCCACAATATGGTGGCACATCTTTCACGTAATTTGTGTGCAGCCATTTTACCTGGATAATGATAATTTCTGATGAATTCCGTCAATTTAGAAACGATATATGATTTACTTGCACAAAAGTTTTAAGATAAGTAGTGATTGTTCATCACAAGATTAATAAACCAAATTGGATGGTTGTTCTTGTTGTATGGGTGTCATCAATCAAAAATTTATATACTCGTCGTCTTAACAAATATTTCAGTAGCGTCTTCTGGTTATCTGTCTAGAAAGGTTTTTGGCAGTGCATTTCTCTTTATGATCAAACTTGATACAGTATTAAAATTATAAAAAATGTCTTGTCTTAAAATGTAACTATACCATTTGTTATACCTTAAAGTGTAAGTTCATATAAGCGGAAGACTTGCAAAGACGGTGCTGTTCGTGTTCTTCTAGTGCATACTTCATGTCCACTGCGAACAGCGACCACATCGTGGCTGCAGACAACTGTTGAAGAACATAAATCATTAGGAAAATCTAAATCAAAGTCCTAATATGATTCAGGGTTTTATTCAATATCTACAATATTTTATGTGACCCTCTAAGGGTTTGATTACAATATACTTCTGTGACATTTAATTGTAATGTAAATATGTATAAATATTATAGGTGTTATAATTAGTTCTGATTAAGTTCGTTTCGAGTTCCAAAACAGCTTTAGTATTTCCATCAGAACGTCAAAGTACTTTATTGCTTATTATAAATCTGTAGCCCAAAATAAAACTGTATGTAATAGGGAAATTCTATACCTAGAGTCGATACAGAAAATAAGGTCAAGTAACGAAGTTATGACAATTGTCTTTTTTTCTATCTTTTTTTCTATCTTCTTTAGAAGTGACATATTCTTAAAACGACATTGTCCTTTCTTCAATATCCTATGACTATTGTTTTATTTATTTTAGTTTGTGTTCGACTCCTGCGCCAGAGCTTCTCCTAACCACCTTCAAACACCTTATCTTATAACATTACCTGTCCAATATTCAATTCCTGTGGAAATTGGTTGAGGACCGGAGCGTAACTGTTCCTGTCCTCTTCTATCACAGATACAATGAGGGCGATGAGCTTGTGCCAGAAATCCACCGAGTCCAACTGCGGGCCGTGGTCAGACGGGTCGCGCTTGGCCTCGTTTGGATCAACCTGTAAGTGAAAGAAAATAAGGTTATTTTCTTATTTACTTATAGAAGTTCTTAGGAGCATCCTCCACCTTGCGTCGTTATCCTCAGTGCAGAGGGTCGTGACCTCATGGCCTCACTATGGCATGGATGACGCTCCGCCACCTGCTCCTGTCTTCTGCGGCGTGGACTGCATCATGGAAGCTGGTATCGAGAGCAGTGCGGATTTGGTCGGACCAACGTATTGGATTAGGCCCCGCGGTCTTTTGCCGTCCACCTTGCCGGTGACAAAGAGTCTCGCCAGGTTTTCACCGCGTTTCCGGGCAATGTGGCTGAAGAACTCCAGGGTCCTTCGGAGACAGATGGTGGAGAGTCTTCTTGTTATTTTCATTTAATGGATAACATGAATTTATATTCAGATGTTTTTTTGCGTAATTATAACGCAGTGATAAATAAAATTATAGTAATGTATTTATAATAAAATTGTAAGAACATTGCGGCCTTGTGGTAAGTAAATTTAGTCAGATTTACACTTAGATATACATATATTATATAGAAAGTTATTGAAGAAACTACAAAAAATTAATGAAAGTGATACCTGCTTGTTTGCCTATTATAAAAGAGGTAGGTAAAATGAGCATACCTGAAACTCTCTATTGTAGAGTTCGTAACAATTTTCAAATAGAAACTGATATGTAGACCTAAGGCAAGCCTTCACGCAGTCTTTGACTACCGTGCTGGCGCGGGGCGGGCTGCTTAGCTCCTGAACCTGAAATATTAAAAATACTTATTAACTTAATCATCATCTCAGTCACGAGAAGTCCACAGCTGGGCATAGGCCTCCTCAAACAGTATGACCAGTTAACAGCAGCGACCTGCACCCAGCGGCTTCCTGCGTTTTTCCTTAGGTCATTTGACCACCTTGCTAAGCAGCCAACAATTTTAGAATTAATTTCACAATCTTTTTTATTTTATTTCTCGATATACTAAGTTTTCTTATACCTTTAATATTTTGTCATTACGTAAATACATATAGATATTTAAAAACTTTTGAAAAAGAAAGTTATTATTTTAATGCGGTCCCTAGACGATCAAGCATGCTTGACAAGCATTGCAAAAATGTATGCGGATTAACTTTTCATCAAGCATTGTCAAGCACTTAAATGCTTGTCAAGCGCACCAAGCATTACTTCGAAACGGTCAAAACTGCTTGACAAGCACGTAAAATTCATGTGCTTGTCAAGCATTTTTGACCGTCTAGGGACCGCATAAGGCCTCGTTGGCACTTTATGTTAAAAATATTAATAAATTAGGAAATCGTCAATCACTGTTTTAAAAAAATTATGAAACGCCTTACCTTCATTCTAAAGAACGTGATGCTGGTAAGTAGATCGACTGTGGACTTAAGATCCATAAGTTTCTCAGCACTGGATGCGGGGAAGTTGTTTCTATACATTGAGAGGTCGATACGGAGGGAGTTGTGCAACTGGTCCAACAATTTGACGAATTTCTCTTTCTGTTGACAAAAAAAACTTATAAAAGTCAATAAAATGGAACATGGAATACAGACGCTTTTGAGCCTATTAAATTTAAAATATTAAAATAAAACAAATGCAACCTATCTTTTTATCGTATAATTTATTTTTTAATATTTCAAAAAGTCAATTCCTTTTTTAAAAAATCTTCACGTCTATGCAGCCAGTAATTCAAAAAATAAAATATATTTTTTTGTCATATTCACATTACAAAAGATTATAATTTTTTATTATTTTAAATCTGTGTCTATATACTGGCAGTACGTAAATACTGTAGGGTGAAAGGTAAACTTGGTCCAGTCCATGCGTGACTGAGCAACATTGGCATTATTGAGATCATAGCCGATTTGAATTACCTACTTGATATGAAGCATTGGTCACGTGATATAACAATAAAATAAATTTCGGTATTTGCGTATAAACGCTCTCCTATATTACTAAATTGAAGTAATAAATCTCATAATAACAAATAATTGCTTTCATAGTATTTTTTTCTTATTGAATTATTATAACGGCCCTGATTAAATAATTCTTAATTTTTTTTATATAAGGTACCTACCTAATTTGAGGGCTGTTGTAAAGATGTGTTCCATGGTCATCTTTATCATCCATAGAACAGCCAATTAGGTATCTACTTATTTGTTTTTATGTCAATGATAATAATCTACTCAAGTCATATTTCTGTACCAACTCGTCCGAAGTCAAAATGCAAAGGACTAACGACTAGGGACGGTTTAACAGGTTCCTATCTCGTTAGACTAGCATTTTGTATTATTTATCCGACAGATAGATTAACTGGAAATTATCGGGAATCAGAAAATTCGTTCTTTATCGTAAAAAAAATATGTAAAAAAAATGTACCCCAAAGTTAGAAGCAGCGAATCGATCAGACGCAGAAACAGCAGACGACGCTGTAGTATGAGCGTAGTATGCGTTGATGTTGGCCAGTAATGTGGACATGACAGCTGGAACGCCCGCACAGAGATACTTCGTTGAGAGGCAGTGGAAGTGGCTGAAATTGTAAGAAAAAATATATAAAATATATATATTAACAGTGTCCAAAAAATAATTTTAAAGTCAAGGACATAATAAAATTAACTTTTAGATTTTGAATGTCGGTGTACAAATCATTGATTGCTTTTTTACCATTACGCAGTCGTTACCTGCTTCCTAAAGCGCAATGTAAAGCGAAAGATATTGTTCGATCGTTCTAAATTATCGAGATACGGGGATACGTTACAGAGCCCAATATAGGCTACTTTTTATCCCGTGAAAGTGTGTCATTCCAATGGGAAAATACTTTTTCTACTATAGAGGGCACTGTATGGGGTGGGCTATCGGCTAATAGATGGCGCCACAAGTCGCGCTATGGGTCGTGTTGTTGTCAAACGAGATCTATGTCATAAAATTAACACAAGCGAAGCCGCGGGGAAAAGCTAGTAATAGATATCGCTGAAATTAACTATATTGTCAATATCACAGAACTGAGAACTGGAAGTTTTACTTCCCAGTACAAATGTAGAGCGGTTCAAATTATATGAGAACCATGTCTGTAAGTTAAACGTCAAAGAACCACGCCCTCAAAAGAAGCGAATCATTTGATTGACAGTGTATTTTTAAAAATAAGCACCATTTCGCGAAGTCAAAGTGACAGTTTTCAAATGAGATGTCATGAACCTGAGAGATTGCCATCAAGCCCACATTATCTATCTATTGTGATCAGTGGTCGTGGTATCTACAGTGGTGATTTTGCTTTTGTTTCCGAAATAGTAGTAGTATAAAGAGTAGATTTTAAAGAGAGATACAAATCATTTTTTACTGTATGTACAATCTGACAAGAGAACGTGTTTGTAAAAACCTATTCTCTGAATAAAATTTTTGAATTATTTGAATTAATACTTTCTGTTATTATCTAATCTATCTTTTCTATTTAAATAAATAATATAATATTTAAAGTTATTTAATAATTTTGTTTTAATATTTTGATGCCTAAGTGTCTATCATTTTCTTATTTAGTAATGTGTCTTTCTAGCCCTGTCTACTCCATACAGAAATTCGTTACCATGAAAAGTTACTTTGAAAAGATTGCTTTTAGCAATAAGGTCGCCTTGTTTCATATGCAGTAGTCTGCAAGATTGTGATTAATGTATTTTCCTGACGGTGTAATGCAAAAAAGCGTAATCTATCTATACTACATTTCTAGTTCAGTGTACTCACGTCATGGCCTGATAAATGGCTTCGATGCCGTATCTCATTGCGAACTCGTCAACTATTTCCTCGGGGTTCTCATTGAAGTACACCTTCCATGCGTCATCGCCTCTCGCCGCTGGTAGGGTGACTGCACCACCATTTTCTTCGCAGAGATAATGGAATAGATTTTCGTGGAGGCAAGTGTACTGTAACAATGAAAAGGCACTAATTAGTATTTTTATATATTTTTAATGTACTTTTGTTATTTAATAAAATTGCCTGCTTATCGACTATTCGACATGACACACAATAGCAGCATGATACGACTAATATAAATTTCCATACTTTTTCACATTTTCCCATGACACGGCATGCGGGCAAAAATGTATAATGTTGTATATGTCATTGTCGTCAAATATCGGGTCGTGTAATCGAGAAAACGGCAATTTTTCAGTCGCACAATATTAATAATAGTTCTAAATATACGAATATCTATGTCATATTATATTCTAAATATAAATTAGCGTCAACGTTAAAATATTAAAGATGAAACAATGAAGTCGGTTAAAAACATTATCCTTTTTATAACACAAGCTCTACATAGAGCAGTGCCAGCGTTCCCTATAAGTACATACAAAATGAAAGTATTTTTAAAAATTCAAGCCTAAAAGATTACCTCCAAGAATAAAAAAAAAAACAGGCTTAGGTAAGAACTTTTTGTTATAGCAGAGCAACTTCATCTGTTATAGTAGGTGTATTTATTATACAAAAAAAAATAAGGAGCCAAGTTTTTTTTTCTAAAACAAGAATGATATAAAACACCACTAAAAACCAATAAGAATACAATTTGGCAATCACTAAAAAACCTTCAAAAAACAAATTGATTCGGTTTAGTTTTAAATTTTTTTAATTGTTCAAACGAGCCCGCGCGGGAAATCAGATGGCACACGAGCGCCAGACGAATAAATTGAATTTCTCTTGCCAGCCAGTTCTGCCACATAGTGCAACAAAAACTTTTACATGCCGCTTCGATATTCAAATTGGTTTTTTTTTTTTTCGAATTTTCTTCGGTTAGGGGTAAGTGTACTAAAATTGTATTTTATTTTAATTATTTAAAAAATCATTCTTCTTCAGTGAGTTTAAAAAAAATGCTCAACCTGCAACTTTTTACTATATCTATCGTTATCATCAATTAAAATAAAAGCTCAAATGGAGAATTTTCAGAAACAAGTTAACAAGAAACGACGTAGGTTAAACAACGATAACCGCAACCGGTATTTTGATGGGCCTTAAAATCTTGAACTTCTTGCGGGCTCGTTGTGTGTATGTATGGTCCTGATAGAAAAAAGATAATAATTATAGTTTATTTTGGCCAAAAAACATAGGCATCAGATAACGCGCATTTGACACCAACTTCAAAAAACACGCGAAATTAATGAATCAAAATATACGACAACCATTAAAATATCGTAAAGGTTTCCCTTACATTATTATCGCACATATTTACAAAGTACATAATATACTTGTACGAAACCTATAAATCTTCTTGACATGTTGAGAGAGTGCCGCTGTGATCAATAACTTTGCTTAACGCGAATGTTTTCAATTACGCTTAACACGTTTTCTACTTCTGAAACATTTTCTTTATTTATTAACTTTCAACTTAATTATATAGAGGTATTTACTTAACAATTTAAGATAGAAATAGAAAATGATTTTATCCTACTAATATTATGAAGGCGAAAGTTATGTGTAGTTTGTTACCTCTTCATGCTCAAATGGAATATTTATGATATTTGGTATGTAGCTAGCTGATACCTTGGATTAACACATAGGGTACTTTTTATCCCAAAAAGATTGCCGTAGGATGTCATCAAAAGTCTGTTATAGATGGCGCTACTGTGCATAAAGAAATACACGCAAACGAAGTTGCGCGCGTTTTTTTATACCACAAATGTGGCAAACAAGCATACGGCCGGCCTCATGGTAAGCCGTCACCATAGCCTATAGACGCTTGCAATACCGGGGGTATCACTCATGCTTTGCCGAAGTGGAGCTCTGGAGACCTATTAAGAAAATATTCAAAAAAGTCTCACTGCATAAAATAATTCTTTTTAAAAAACGAATAATCATTTTAAAAAACCTTATCATCCATCGTATCGTTCAAAAAAACTTGACGAAATAAACACAAAAGACAAAATTCTTTTTAGAGATACTCCTGTTTTTGTGCGAAGCCATAATGCTTTGTTTGCCCTTCAACGAAAAGTAAACCCAGCGTTTTCTCAAGTAAAAATGTAAATAACAGGCGCAAACTTAACCGTCATGGCGATATTGTTCAACGCGGTCTTGTACCCGTTCTGCCTTTTGTTTCGCTATAAAAGTGTGACTAAACGGCTCTTTTAGGCAATGAACGCGAAATGTACAGGTTGAATGGGTGCGAGACCTTTGACGCCGATCGACGCCGACGCCAATACCTCCAGGTTATTGAACCTTTACATAACTATTCAATTCTTTCACGTTTCAGGTAAACATGATAAATTATAAGGGTTTCATTCTACGTGTTAACTGAATGTTAACATGAATATACATATTATGTCTAATGGACAGTTTCTGAAACGCATTTGAACTTTATAGTCAAATAAAATGTGTTTTATAAACTGTCTCAAACTATCTCTATTTTTTTTCTTTACTTTGACAGTGACAGCCATAATGTCTCGTCAATCATCATACTAATATTATAAATGAGTTTGTTTGTTTGGTATTCCTTCACGGCTTGATTAATCA
Source organism: Endotricha flammealis (assembly GCA_905163395.2). Taxonomy (NCBI): domain Eukaryota; kingdom Metazoa; phylum Arthropoda; class Insecta; order Lepidoptera; family Pyralidae; genus Endotricha; species Endotricha flammealis. The sequence continues at coordinate 5,074,635 of LR990867.1, forward strand.
GCCGATCATTATGAAAATTTGTATAGGTATATATTGTCAGGGGTACAGGGCCCAACCCAACAGCCCAACTACTTTTTATCCCGTGAAAGTATGTCATTTCAATGGGAAAATATATTTTCTACTAAGGGCGCTATATATGGGATGGGCTATCGGCCAACAGATGGCGCCACAAGTCGCGCTATGGGTTGTATTGTTGTCAAAGGAGAGCTATGTCATAAAATTGACCGCGAACGAAGCCACGGGGAAAAGCTAGTAATTTATAAAAATGGTTTCGAATAATTCAAAAATTTTTTTATTATCGAAACTGTTGACTACTTAGGAGTTAAATATAAAGTACCTAACTTTAATATAATATCAAATAAAAATAATGTTTGAATCATTAAAACAATTTGAGTCAATAAATAATTACTTAATGGTCCTCAAACTGTCGAAAGAGAGCAAGTACCTAGCTCTCGAGCCATTTTTAATTAATCTCATTTCGTATATCTGTGGGATCTCATTTCAGCTTCGGAACATCCGTAGATTTCCTTAATGAACAAATTAAATATTTGGGTCATCTGAGTTGTTTTTGAAACTGAGATTTATTTGAATGTTAGTAAGATTGAACTTTATGTGAAAAATTATCTGAATAAACATAAAAATAAAGTAAACCTTACAAGGCTTTACAGGTCCTTGATAAGTCCGTTTCACAAGTTTTAATTTAATCTGATGGATGGATAGGCTAACTAGAACTTATTCAACTTATCAACTAGTAGAAACTGTGTGGAGTGTGTGGCAACTGGCAAGGCAATGACTTTTTATCTAGTAATATTTCGCGCGAGATTCTCTAGTAATTTATGAACTCCACTGGAGCTGCCAAAAATGTATTAAGATTAATAATTAATTTATACAGACAAAAAATGTTTTACAGTTTATATTTACTTAATTACCGACAAAATATAAGTATACTAGCTGTTACCCGCTGCTTCGCCCGCGTAAAAATTTGCCTATGTTGGGCTCTGTACCCCAGACAATATGTTTACAAATTTACGTAATGATCAGCTGCTTAAAGCCGTGAAGGAATAACAAACAAACAAACTCACTTTCTCGTTTCACTGGTTTCTTTAATACTAAAGCATCTATATAATACAAAGGTGCAACATTATTTTCATCATGAATTTGTTAAAAACTTAACGTTTTCACTTCGTTCCCCGTTTTATCACAGTTTAGCTAAGATGTTATTGCCTAGTGTGTTGTAAAAGAATAAATACGAGTATGACTAGGCCAAGGCCGTCTATGAATGTTCTATCAATATTTTGTTATTTTGTATGATCAAAATGCGTCCCACAATTCATAATAAACATTCCCAAATTTTCCTTTTATTGAAAATATTATACAAGTGACAAATATGTACATGTTTATGTACGAGGTATGACAAATTTCAACATTCTCCTATCATAATACATTTCTGGTTTGTGTTTCGACAAGTACGTGACATGATTTGGCAAATTGTGACAATATTTGAGTAGGATATTGTATGTATGCTTTATCGTTACTATTGCATGAGGGATCCCGAAAATATAAACGTGTTATTGCTAGAATAATACTTCTCAATTTTTTTTCAGAACTAGCTGACGCATGCGGTTTTACGAGGACAATCTCATTGTTTCCGTTCCCTGCTTGAATTCCGGTAAAACTATCTTATGCCTATGTGTTGAGGTTAGAAATTACTCGTGTGATAGATCTAAAAATCCGTATCTAATATATTGAACTCTGTCTACGCCTTCACAGATTACACGATGATTGTGTTATGTTAAAACAGTCGAAGAAAATAATACTAAGTTCTACTTATTAAAAAAGGGAGAGTTTGAAAAAATATAATAAGAAATTGAGATGTCTTATAAAGTATAAAAAAAAAATTGAAAAATTCTCTTGAGAACTGAACTACCCGTTAGTTGAGCAAGTAATACCACACCACATAAGCTAGTGTATAAGACAGACAACAGTCTCAAGCAAAGCTAATGTTATTAATAAATAAAGCTCTATCCAACAAAACGTGACTACAGTTTTAAAAATTCATAAACTGCACAAGTTCAAACTCACAATAACAAGTTCATTGTATGCAGCTGCATTGACATTCTGAGCATATTGACGCACAACAATAGATCATCTGCGCTCATGATACGAAATTTATACAGAGCGTGTATTGTGGAACAAAATTTTGAGCTGAGCTGTGTTATTTAGGGATAACTTACAACATTTATGTGATGGCATCTGTGTTTGTTCTCGAATCGGATATTTTCTATTTATTATTAGTATTTATTTACAATAATATATCCGTTGTCCGATACCCTTATCACAGGCAGGATAAGCCTAGTTCACTTTGGGCTGGTCTCAAACATCACAATTTGCAAACTAGGCAAGTCTTGCTACGTTTGGTAATATTGAGCGACTGTGCTAGCTTTAACTAAATACTAAACTAAATGAAATCGAATTGTACACGAATAAATTAGTAAGTATAGTATAAAGTTTGAAGAGAATGAATTAGGATTTGCTGTTAAATTGAAATTGAAATTATACACAATTGAAATTAAAGTCGCAATTTCCTTGAAGGGTAACCTAGCAGGTGGGGTAGTGTGAATTGTGTAAAATCTATTACACAATTCACACTATCCTACCTGCGCTCGCGTTCATCATCATCATCATCATAAACCCTCTAGTGGGTGTGGTTACCGCACTTAGTCCTGTTCTGGACCATTGTACGTGATGCCGTGGGGCTGTTATTCCATCCAGCCCACCTCCCTCCAGAAGCGAATTAGTCCTCCCAAACTGCTCAGTGTGTCCGCAAGAGACATTGGTGACCCAAGTGTCTCTTTCCGAATTTGGGCGACGCCTGTGCACTCAAGGAGCACGTGCGCCACCGTTTCTTCAGTCTCCATGCATGCTCTGCACAGAGGACTATCCGTGATACCTATTGTGTGAAAGTGTTTGTTCAGTGAGCAGTGTCCTGTGATGGTTCCTGTTACCAGGCGCAGGCTTTTCCTGTCCAGGCGCAAAAGGCGCTTGGGCATGGGCAGCTTGTTGTCCAGGGATGGCATTGCCTCCTTGGATTGCCTGCAGCCTGGTGCCGTAGTCCACCATCTCTCAGCTTGTGTGTATGTGATGTTTTGTAACCATCTGCGTAGCTGATTGAATGGGACTGGCATGATGGGCTCGGGTCCGAAAACTGTCGTGTCAGATCCCCTCCTGCGCTCGCGTTAATTTTATGACATAGATCTCGTTTGACAACAAAACAACCCATAGCGCGACTTGTGGCACCATCTGTTGGCCGATACAGCGCCCTCTATAGTAGAAAAATTATTTTCCCATTGGAACAACATACTTTCACGGGATAAAAAGCCTATGTTGGGCTCTGTACCCCTAACAATATGTATGCAAATTTTCACAATGATCGGCTGCTTAGTCAAGCCGTGAAGGAATAACAAACAAACAAACTCACTTTCTCATTTATAATATTAGTAAGGATTTATCAACTTATAAAAATAACGTATTTTATTTGCACGTTTTTGCTTTAGATGAGATGATAAATTATGAAATAACCCTACAAATAACTAATGAGGAGCAAATACCTTTTGTTCACATGTCTAAAATATCCCAGCGAAATAATGTGGCAGAGGTCGAAAGGTTGGCACTTTGGCAGGTACATCGGATCGCTTCTTACTTACTCGCCCCAAAGTTAATGGTTAGAAGTCAATCAAAAGATGGGGCCAAAGTAACTATTTACGGGACTTTATAGCCATTTGGGCAGTTTACACGGGATGGCAGGTTAAATTATTAAGGTCCAATTTGTGGTTGTCTGCCACTTTTGATTACCTGTTGATCTAGGGTTTTCCATAAATATACACTCACAATACTTTAATTTTATTTCAATAAATAGATCAAAGAGATTGTCAAAGATATATTTAAGTTAAGCATTGCGTTACGATCGCATTATTATAAGATACGGAAGTATGTAACTATCATAGGTGACAGGAAAGTTCGAAAGACCTTGTAATGGGTTTATTTAAATAAATAAAAAATTCGAAACTAATTGAATTCCCATTGCAAAAATCAAATCCAATTGCTCTATCGAGCGAAACAAAATTTCATATTTATCAAAAGTCCATACCTATCAGTTAAACTAAAACCGTGGAACCGTGTCACGTTACCAATATATTGTGAAAATCGATGCTTCCAAAGTAATCTAAACTTTAAAACAACGCTTAACTGTACGTCCACGAGTGAAACACAATAGAAAAGTTTCACGTCATCTAAGACAGGTACCACTTGAAATTTTTTTATAGCCCCTCAAAATTGTCATTCAGAATATCGTGCAAAACATTGCTGTAAAAACAAACCGTGTAGTGTTTTAGCTAAATTGAGATCGCCGTTCTGAGTGAAAAGTGCCAAAACCGAGATTTTTAAACTTTCCCCCTATAATTATTTCTCGGAGGCTTTTACGAGGGTTTAATAAAGAAACATTTTGAGTAATAGCCTTTAATGGTCCGTTGCGTTTTTGTTTTGAAGCGTGAAACGCGGTTTAAATATTGCTAGCTTCCGCTCGCGACGTCGTCCAGGCTTTTAAAAATGGAAAACATAGCGAAAATGTAGGTGTTTTGGAGTCGTGGTGCAATTTCCTTTCACGCGCAACAGAGAAAACTCTTGACCAGATTATTATTTCGCCTTCTATGTCAGCATCAGCCAACATGGAAGAATGCTGTTAGCGTAAACTGTCGCTATTGCCATCACATTAATGCCGTTTGTTTAATTCGTTAATAGTGTCCACATCTTATAATTAATTGTACTTGTAGGTCAGAAAAATTGATGTAGTAGACCAACAACTAAGAAAATTAGATGTAACTTAAAAATATATGGTAATTAGGTTTTCACTGATGGGAAACAAAAGAGGTGATCCAAAACAAACCCAGGCTCCGGCGCAAAAATTTTGTATTCCAGATTTTAGAGGATATTTATAAATACTATTCTAAACTATGACTATCTCTCTATCGGGTGGCTAACACTTTTTTTTTGCTCGTAAAGGTTTGTAGGTTCATATTAAAATCTTCGGGTCTACTATGAAAGTGTCTATCCGAAACAACGAAACACGTAATCCTGTCAAAAAAGATATTCCTATATAGTTAGAATAAGGTTCAAAACGTCAGTCCGTATTTTCCCTTTTATGATTGGCCCGCTTATTGTAAGTTTTTCAGGGAATTGTATCACCTCCTTTACAATTTAAGTTGCGACAGTGCATCTGTTCTCTTTCAAAAATTTAAAAAAAAACGTACCTAACACATTATTTATCTTTTATTTCGTTTACAATGCGCTGAACATTGCACAATTGCCAACATTTCGAACGGCACCATATATTTTAATTGAAATAATTAAAAACTGACTACATACCCTGAACGTGTAAATACAGATTTGATCTGACACTATTTAAATTAATTATCACATTTATCACTAATTAATTAACGTGTATTCAAATTGGAATTGAAATAATTTATAACGTTTTTGTATGTAGCTAAATAATTTATGTTTTTATCCCGTCATATTTATGGATTACGCTAGCTCATGTCTTCGGGTTTACCCGCAAAATCCCGTTGTTCCCGTTTACGGAGTTTTTTTTATTTTTTTAATACCACAAAGTTGGCAAACAAGCATACGGCCCGCTGCGGCTCACGTTGTAAGCCCAATAAAATTGACGCGTATTTTGACTAGATAAATTCTCTCTGAACGTCTAGTTTAACTAGGCTGCCCGCGGTGTTACTCGCGTTTAATTTTATGCACATCAGCGCCATCTGTATCAGAATTTTGACCAAATCCAACGAGAATACGCGCACGCGCACTTTTCGGGATAAAAAGTACGCTATGTCTTAATCCAAGGTATCAGCTACCTGCATACCAAATATCATAAAAATTGGTTCAGCCATTTAAAGTTGAATTTATGTAACAAACATATTTACAAACTTTCGCCATTATAATATTATACTAGGATGAAATGAAATGAAATGAAATCGTTTATTTCAGAAATTAGACCTTCACAGGCACTTTTTCTTGTCATTTACAACTTGTTTAAATAAAAAAAATAAACTACGTTATATACTACCACCATTTCGGACACAAGCAAAATGGCAACCGGTAAAAAGAAATGGCGAAAGAAAACCGGTTACCGCCTTTTTTGTCATTTTGTACTTTTTTTTTTCCCTTTTTTTTCCACTCATTAGTTACAATGTAGGTATAAGTACATTAAAATTTATAAGAAAAATACGCGGAATGTTACACAATGGTGTGGAATTAACAAGTCTTAAATCTACAACAATATAAAATAAAGTCAGTACTGACAAGAGTGAGCAGACCAGTCCCCCCAGGCAGCACCCGTTCACGAGTAGGATGCAATGTTCATATCCATACAAATTATTATATACTAGCTTTTTGCCCGCGACTTCGTCCGCATGAAGTTCCGGATCCGTTCCCGTGGAAACCACATTGAATTTCGGGAAAAGCTATAGCCTATGTCACTCCCTGATAATGTAGCTTCCTACTGCTGAAAGAATTTTTGAAATCGGTCCAGTAGTTTCAGAGCCTATTCAATGCAAACAAACAAACCAACAAACAAACAAACAATCAAATCTTTCCTCTTTATAATATTAGTATAGATTTACATCCAGTTTGTTTAAATTAAATGTTAATAACACATTAATTAGTGCGTTATTGAGTTGTTGTATATTAGACTCAATATTATACGTCATTTACAAAAATTATTTCAGTTCAGGTAGCTCTCACTTTCATGTAATTTGCTTATAGCTGGGCCACCTAATATTTTGGACTCCATTTAATTAAGGGGACCCTTAATATATCAAGGAAAGATAAATTGGTTTAAATGGGACCCGTACCTTGTGCGAGTACAGAGTAATTTGAATACGGCCAGATAAATCACCTTCTTCGAACAATTTTGATCCTTATTTTTAATGGGTTTAGAATTATTTTGCATTAATAGATTTAATGTAAACTATTGGTATAGGTTTACTGTGAATCCACCTATTTGTTTTTAGTGGGGAATAATTTTAAAGAATTGATAGCGAATAACATTTAACATAATGTAGAATGTTAAAATATCATAAATTACCAGCGCAATATTTTAACCCTTTTGGAATAAAATTAATATTTGCTTATGAACATAAAACGATTTTCGATTTTATTAATTAATTGTTTTACACATTACTTTACAACCATATTCGCACGACATACAAAGTTAAAAATCTATTGAAGTTTGACAGTAAGTAAGACATAGATTCTGATGTCGAGTACGATTCGGACGCAGTGGGCCTATGTTTTTCGTGCTGCCTCCATTCTATTTCATTTCTGTCTGTATAAAATGCATACCTTACGAAATTCATAACGAATGCATTATGTGGAAAAGTAAGCATAAACTCACTATGGTTTCCATTTGTAATTTTTTTTATTTCACCAAAACATTCTACTAATATTACGTAGTACTATTTATTATTCTGTGCTAATATTATAAAGGCGAAAGTTTTGTATGTTTGTTATTCTTCATGTTCAAATGGCTGGGCCAATTTTTATGATATTTGGTACGTAGGTAGCTGATACCTTGGATTAACACATAGGATACTTTTTATCCCGAAAAAGTAAGGTATTTCTGTATGGTTTGGTCAAAAGCCTGATATAGTAGGCGATGCTGTGCAAAAATTAAACGCGCGCGGGTAACACCGCGGGAAGCAGCTAGTACCAAATAAAAAATTAACATTTTTTTTTTATATTACACAGGTGGCAAACAAGCATACGGTCGGCCTGATGGTAAGCCTTCCAAGTGGAGCTCTGGAGACCTTACTCACCGTAGGAACACAACATGGCCGAGACCAATGCTATTTGGCTACGATCTTCTGTAAGGTGGAGGTCCTTCCCTAGACGGGCTGCTCCGATTTGAGCGGATTATCCGCTGTGCCCTACCTCTCTTAAAATTGTTGATGTTTTATAAGATGGTGTTATCGTATCCTTATGTTTACAACACTTTCAAAGGCGACCATTAGGAAAATTTACAAGAAACACACCCTAAAAGCAAGCAAAGCGTTCCTTCAACATTCTCACGCCACATTATTTACGATTTGATAAACTGCCTAAAGGATTTCGGTGGCATGAAAATACTTTTAAAGCTACGACTGTTTTATTGAAAAGAATAAATAAACAAATATGTATACTTGTTAAGTGTTTAACGTAAATTTCTGCACATGGCGCGACGGAGAATTTAACAACTTTAACGGTGAATTTCTCAAAACCATTTTTAAAGAAAAAAAATTGAGATAGCTAGGTTAATGTGGAATTAAAATGAAAAAGCGTTGCAGAAATTAGCTGTAAAGTTCCATTTAGGGACAAAGGGAGTTGAAATAAGAAAGAAGACTCAACACAAGCGTAAAAATAGATCACAGAACAAGATTTGAACTCGCATCTTCGTTCCGGTAACCAACTGAACCACCGCGCTATCGGAATGTCAAATACAAAAAAAACGTATAGTAAGTCAGTTACCTCGTATCTTTTGGGGTTATCACATTTATTTTCAAACTTTATTGTGACCCAATCTTCCCTTGTTATTCATGAACAAGCACGTTTCCTATAAGGGTACGGGGATGGGACAATACTATATATGACGCACACCTTGCCTCGTCTATATTCATAAGTCGTCGGTGGTGACTTTGGGAGATTTCGGACATTTTACGAATTCGCAAGTTTGCTCTTTAAAAATCAAGACGATTTGCTACAAGAGGATTGATCTATATAAAGTAACTCTACTTTTGGCACCCGAGAGCGAGGTTCGATTCCCGCAAAGGGGCACATATGTTATTGTGTTCACGTTAAAAATATGGTTTAAATATTTTCCTACATGGGGCAAATATTATATGAGATGGATGACAGTTGTGTTCATATTAAATTATGGTTATTTTTTATTGCTTCAGCATTATGTCCAACTTTTTTTTAACAGATTTTTTGTGTAAGTTATTAATTTAAAAAACCAATTAATTTGTACAATTTATACGACCTTTCATTCTAAACAAATTCAGAATAGGTAAAGTATTGTAAACAAAAAGTAAACAGAAAAAACTGCAGATTTTGACCAAAAAAAAATCATAATTTATGAGTAAACTTTTGATTTTGTTTAACAATATTTAACACGCATACACGTCATTAATATCTGCCTTCGCATTGTTTTAAAGCTCGCGTAATCAAGTTTCACGTGAAGTTTTAGGATTAAGGACTGTTATTCACGCACTTCCTGGTTTCGATCAAGGGCATCATTAAAATAACTAAATAAATATCCCTGGACGAAATTACACAACGCCATCTAATCCCAAACTATATAAAAGTATATATGTATCTATATATATATAGTCCTCATTGACGTATCCGTCTATGGCGAACCTTGGCAATTTCTGTTATGCGAGCGTAGGTGACTGGCATAGCTAAGTAAAGCTTGGACAATGGATATTAGATAGGTAGCTGATGTTAAGACAAATAGTTTGAAAACAGGAATACCAGCTGCGACTCATAATACACAATTTCATAATATTCACCCTTTAATTTCATAATAAAGTAACCAAAAAATTATAGAAAATACAGACAAAAAATACGTTTTTTTATGCCACAAAGGCAAACAAGCATACGACCGGCCGGATGGTAAGCCGTCACCGTGGCTTATAGACGCTTGCAATACCGGGGGTATCAGTCACGCGTTGCCAACCATCCCAAGCGGACCTCTGGAGACCTTACTCACTGTAGTAGGAACACAACATGGCCGAGACCAATGCTATTTAGCTACGATCTTCTGTAAGGTGGAGGTCCTTCCCCAGACGGGCTGCTCCGATTTGAGCGGATTATCCGCAGTGCCCTACCTCTCGTCACATACTTTGAAAAAAACATATTAGAATAGATACATAGATACAAAGAAAAATATATGTAGAAAACAATCAGATTTAAGACAAACACAAATGTTCACAACTTAAATGTGTGTTCCTCGAGATCGAATTCGTAAACTCTGGCGCAGTTATGGTCACTTGAGCTACTGGGTCGTCCAAATACATGACAAATAAAATTTGATTTTCACTCTAACGACTTTTCAGTTATAACCTTGAATACTGTATAAATAAACTTTGGCCGGAATGATAAGAATGATCCGAATTGGAGGCTTACCCGACGAATACGATTTTATTGATTCATTTCTCTCTCTCGTTTTATTTACTGGAGCAAAGTTTATGGGTCGTTAAATTTTGTTGGTTAACCCTGGACCTCTTAGTTCCTTATTGGGTATATTAACTATAGCCATAGAGACTCAGAAGTATACTAAATCGAATTGTGTGAGACGAGAACACCGAAATACGGTCGATATTATATTTTTATGATTTTTCTGTGAGATTAAAATCGTTTATTTTAGAGATAAGGGTCTGTTTCATCGCTGATAGCTTATGGTATGCCTATAAAGCTCATAGAACAACAAAAAATTTGTCTTTTGATATCAAACCACTATGCAGTCTCCCTATTCCCTCAGTCGAAGTTCTTAGTAACTAGATGTATCCACGTAGAATGTGGTTGAGTGGCTCGAGTGTGCGATGGTGGACGGATCACAAAATGCCACAACTGGCGCCGGGCTTGGACCGCAACTTGTAGTTCAGAAGCGGCCACTCTAACATGAATATTCATTGATCTATATGTAGTACCTACCGTCAATGTTTTTATGTAGTATGTTATCCCAAGGGCCGCGGGTTCGAATCCTGCGCAAGGCAAACATTTGTGTGCATGAACATGTCTGTTTGCCTTAGTCTGGGTGTTTTCTATGTATAACAAGTATTTATTTACAAAAAAAAAGTATTTAAGAATATTTATCAGCAATCTAGTACCCATAGTACAAGCTTAGTTGCTTAGTTTGAGACTAGATGGCGTTGTGTGATTCGTCCAAGAATATTTATTTAATGTGAATATTACACATAATATAATGCACACTTTGCGTAAATATTTGATACCGTACGAACTCTACTAATAATGTGGTCCATTGCTTATAGCCGCTCGCCACTTGCTTGTTGCTCTCACTGGTCGATTGGTGTAAAAGCGCTTTTCACAAACATTTTCATAAGCCTAAGTAGTTACACATATTACCTATTGTATTTGCATTACCGACTTAACAAGCAAGCATTGCGAATACAAGCAAAATTGTCATGAAAGGTCAGATTTTTAGTTGGTATTTACTCAGAAAATAGATTTTTGTCGCTTCATGTGAATTTTTTTTCTTGAATACGATCAAAAATAAATATATATTATTTTGACACTGTATAAAAGTATCTTACTCTAAATTTACCAACATTTTTGTGTTTATTATAAAAAAATTGGATATCTATAAAAAAATTTTAGACATCTTTCTTTACAAGAAAACAATTTGCATTTTTCATTTGGAAATTACGCACGAAGCATCGTTCCTAGGGAGGGATTACTAAACTCGTGAGGGCGTAAAATTGTAGATATGTTCTTATATAAAGAATGTGCCATGAATATAAAAGTAAAGCGGCTTTGATGTAATACCAGTGTACAGGTGCCTTGTACCCCTAAACCCTTGCGCATGATGGAAATTTCTCATTATGCTACACGAAGTTGTAAAAATGGCGAAATTGATTTTCAAAGGTAATGCTTATGGGCGTAGTTACGAACGCTTTTTTGGAATCATTGAACGCTCAGCATGTTTAGGCACCTACATTTCTTGCTAGATGGAAAGAATTTGAAAATAAAATCGGTGGTACTGAACTGGTATTTACTTAAATCCGTGTTGGCAACTAGCACTACAAATAAAGACTCTTTTGATATATATATTTTTTTCATTTATAAGTACTCCTTTTTTTTATAGAAAGAAAACTTTTACCTCCCGGGTCCCTCCTCCGGCCGAGTACTCCTTTATTTCTGATATGATTTTACGAATAAAAATTTACTTTGATAATACAAGTTACAAAACTATCTATCTGTTTTTTTTAAGCCATTTTGGTGTGATAGAGTAAAAAATATTACAACATTTTCAATTTAGGATAATGGATTTTAAGGCACAGTTTTTGTAGGATTTATGTACCAACAGTGACTTGCACAAAAACATTTTAAATTTAATGACACATAACATTTCACTAATTAATGAAAAAAGAAGATAATTATGTTACTTTCCTGACATGTAACAAAATATGTCTTTTGGTCAAACAAGTAAAATGTATATACTCAATAGTAACATAATTTACTCGACACTGAAAACTCCGCGTCGATTCGCCTTCAAACTTATAATAGCTGGCAAAATACGAAGTACATAATATATACTGTTTTGTCAGTCGGATTATAACTTCAGATTACTTTTCGTAGATTCAGATGAATGGTCGATTTCTGAAGTTGGGAAATTTGAAAAACCTAAGTTATTTCTAGTCGAAGGTCGAATGTCGCCAAAGATGGAATTTCGCACATTAGCAAAATGGTCACTATGTAAGATCACATGAAAGGTTATGCTCGTTTTCAAGTATAAAAGCTATAAAATTATTTAAGTAAATATCACTAAAAACTGTTTGTATAATAAGAGGATGAATGCAGTATTACGTACGTAATTCCGTTACTTTTGAAGTGGTAGAGCACCCGAGAAATGGGTTACCTGGAAAGTACACTCACAGAATATCAACGTAAAGCAGAAATGAATTTCTTTTCACCATATTCCCACCTTCCTTGCAGCGGGCAACTCATTAGGTGTTGCTGAAGGTCATAGGTGGGGGGTCACTTTCAATCAGGTAGCCCGTTTGCTTGTTTGTCTGCTATCATAAAAATAACCGCGTTTTTATGAAACTACATACTATCACAGAATGTAGACAAGCAAAAGAAGCCCTCCCTGGTGTCCCTCGCCTCGCTAAGTCTCTAATAAACTTAAGCAAACAAAAACTAAGATTAATCACCAGCGCCGTGACAGGTCACGGCATCTTTAACAAACATCTCTTCACCATAGGTATTACAGACAGCCTCCTGTGCAGAGCATGCATGTCGGCAGAAGAAACTGCGGCACACGTCTTGCTGGAATGCAGTGAGGTGTCAGCATACCGGGCAACCTTCCTAGGAACCCCAGTCAGTCCCCGGGAGGCTTCCTGGAGGAATTGGGATAGCTGGAGTAATCCAGCTCCCACTTTTCGCACGCACAAAGGCTGCACATAGGCTGCCTATTGCGGAGAAGGCCAGCAAAACAACTAGTAACAACTACAGCTTTTGATTCCACGAGATTTTTTCGAGCTTACGTTGTGTGCTTTCAAATTTTCTGTGGTCACATGTCAAGAGCTTGTTTTTGACATGTTCAGAAACTTGTGAAGTTGCCGATTTCCTTGATTCCCAACCCGGTTATGATACGGCACCTCGTTTAACTACTTTGACAGTTCAAAATTGAGTTCATAAACACGGAACACGCATGAACTAATACGCAGGGTGTAGAAGGGACGCGAGACAGGGACGCAGTGCGACATAAAGGTGATAAACAGAATTACTTCAAGATATCCTGTACTTGCTGCTGCCCGCGATATTACCCGCGTTTTATTATACCTATTCACTTGGCATACGTTTTTAATTTTGTACACAGCAGCGCCATCTTCTTTATAAAGCGCCGTTGACTATCAGACTTTTGACCAAATGTTACGGCAATCGTGAAATTTTCGGGATAAAGGGTTCCCTATGTGTTATGTGGTTATATGGTTAATCCAAGGTATCAGCTATCTATACTTAATATCATAAAAATTGATGCAGCCATTTTAGTCTGGAGAGGTAACAAGCATACTCACAAACCGCCTTTATAATATTTGGCATTAGAGCACCCTAAAGAGATGAGAAGGTGAAATTCGCGGGTCAAAAGAATCGATAAGTTGTAATTTTAGAAAAAGATAGAGTTGGTGTAAAGAGGTGGAGGTTTTTGCCCAGCGCTGGTATCTTGACGGCATTTTTTGTAAAATGTAGTTATACAATATTTTTGTAGTCACTGAGTGGCCGTGTATTCGCGGTTGTATCACAGCTATTATTAAATTTGGATAAACTAAATTGCAATTTTATCTAAAAAAAATCTACAGAGTTAATACAAAAGGTAATAATAATAAGTAGCAGATTAGTTTTGGAACTTAAATAACCCAAGACGAATTTCAGTGGTAACATGTAATTTAGGCATAAAAAAGTCTTTCAGTATTATGAGCCAATCAGGGATATATCTTATAAGCACCCGCTCGGGTCGTATTGCACCAGTCTGCCGAGTGTCCGTTTGGATGCGACATAAAAAGAATTAGGAGTCGGTTCCTTTATGAGAATTTGTGTTACTTGCCCCTCTGACAATTGCTACATTTGTCTTTCGTTGAGATCCCTGAACAATTCACGCGTGATTTTTTGCCAAAAACACTAAGATAAAACTCTTTTTCTTTTGTAAGTGATACGGATAAAGGTTTTTTGCGAGACCTTTGTGAAATACATACGTAGTTATTATCGCATTTATTCCTTTGTGCTTATGGGACAACTTTTTCTTTATTTCGCAAAATTTTACAAGTCAGTAATTCGAAAAAATTTATGCAAAATAATTACTTATATGTGTTTTATTACTTACTAGCTGCTGCCCGCGGTGTTATCCGCGTTTAATTTTATGTACAGCAGCGCCATCTATATCAGATTTTTGAACAAAACCTACGGGAATCTCGTACTTTTCGGGTTAAAAAGTACCCTATGTGTTAATCCAAGGTATCAGCACAACATATACACCTACATAACAAACATACATACAAACAGTCGCCTTTATAATATTAGAATAAGAACGGCTGCGCGTCGCCTAAACGTGTATTAAGTGGTTAAAATAAAAATTTGCTTTCATTATCCACTAGCTCGATGCTCCAGTGGATTCGAGGGCACATTATTCCAATTCAATCCACCAATGGATCTTAGGACACTTTATAAATGTATCAACATTAAAATATTTTAAAGTCAATTGAATATGTCGCTTTGATTGTATTATTCGACGACCTCCGTGGCGTAATGGTTACCACGCCAGACCGCCACCCAGGAGGTCCCGGGTTCGATCTCCGGTCATGATGAAAAACTAACTTTTTCTGATTGGCCTCGGGTCTTGGATGTTTATCTATATATGTATTTGTTATAAAATATAATATCGTTGAGTTAGTATCCCATAACACAAGTTTCGAACTTACTTTGGGGCTAGCTCAATCTGTATGAATTGTCCCTATATATTTATTTATTTATTAAAAATAAGCATATCGATAAAGTGACAACACTACTCAGACATGTCAATTAACCGCAAAACGTGTTTCCTAATTATAAGTCGCCGTCTATTAAGGCACAGTAAATATTAAATCATGGGCGGCGATGCGTTAATTACGCTTCGGTATTGTCATTCCGGGAACGAAGCAATTTCCCCTCCATTATGAAAGCCGTGAAATGTGAAATTGATTTTAAAGCAGACTTTTTGTAAATGCAAGCAGATGAAAAGCGAAATAACAAAACAATTTTTGTCTTACTGACATGTATAAAAATTGAATCTAATTAAGTTACTGAAACGTTTTAATTAAATGATAATTAGGCAGGCTAATTGAAACTTTTTTTTTTTTTTTTTTACTTACAACTTACTTATCAGAAACCTGTGAAACATGATGAAACTCAGATTTCACTGATATTTTTGCGGCGATCACTTTCCATCAGGTTGATAGTATGCTTGTTTGCCTGAAGTATGACATAAAAAAGCCTATGTATATTGTTTAGACAATTTATCACAAAAATTGTTTCGGCAGTACCAAAGATTGTATTGTAAGCATGATGATATATTAGTTTCTGTTATTGATACCGTAATAATTGAATTGATTCCGATACTTGACGCAAAGATTGATTAAGAACTAAAATAAATACTGCCCACTTCGTATCCTTTACTTTACAAATTATAGTCGAAATGTTGCGTAAACTAACTTTTTGTTGAGTCAAAAATCCAGTCAAATTTTCAAAAATAACATACAAAAATTCTTAATTTCAATAGTCTTTGTATCAATAAATATACAAATTTCTGAACAAAGTAGGCTTCTTAATAGTCGGGGATCCTGCTTCGCGCTACATCATAGGTTCGTGGGATCGGAGCCGACCAACCTTTTTCGTTTACATTATATACGGAAAGTAAGTAAAGTAATATGCATATACGTACTCATTTTTGAATGACGGAAATGTATTGAGATGTACCGAGATATTACTTAAATATTTTCACATCTCAATATATTGAGATGTGAAAATATACGTTACAGCTGTCTGGACAAGCTTAATGGAATTGCAAAGGTTAAACGTAGGCCTATGTTATAATGGTAAGTTTCTAGATCGTTCAAATAAGATATTTCATCTCAACCTACGACTTGACCTTTGTAGATTCATTTTTCAACTGGTACATACGTCATGATTTAACATAATTTTCTATTCATGAATTTTATGATTGAGTAATGTAATGTAAGATGATCTATTCCCAAATTCACCTCATTTCAATGTCAAGTCGGGTCATTACTTTCATGCGAATGAGAGAAAATATCTTTATTTAACTAGGAGCTATGTATTTTACACGTTTTTATAACAAAGACAAATCACACAGATTGGGCTACAAAGTAAGTTCGAAACTTATGTTATGGGATACTAACTCAACGATACTATATTTTTATAACAAACTAGCTGTACCCGCGGCTTCGCTCGCGTGGATACTACCATTCCCGTGGGAATTCTATAAAACCCCATCATTATCCTTGTCAAAAGAACCGCTAAACAAAATTCCATCTTTCTAGGTTGAGCGCCATACATATTTTTTGGGTAACTTGAACCGTTATGCAGCGCACGCAACGGAAGCCCTAATAATTTTCACCGTTTTTGCAACATCTTTCACTGATGCCTCGCTCCTATTGGTCGCAGCGTAATGTTATACCTATAGCCTTGCTCGATAAATGGACTATCTAACACAAAAATAATTTTTCAATTCGAACCAGTAGTAAGATCCTCAAATAAACAAACAAACAAATTCTTCAGCTTTATTTATTAGTATAGATTTTTAAACAGCGTCACCTAACGTAATAGATTTAAAGTGCTTTAATTTTCGCGCGTATAGGCGTTCCTCAAGGCTCAATATTGGGCCCTTTTCTTTTTTTAGTATATATAAATGATTTGCCGTACTTAACTGAACATTTATGCGACATTATTTTGTTTGCTGATGACACTTGTTTAATTTTCAAGGTAGACAGAAAAAATCCTAATGTAGATACTATTAATAAAACGTTATCTCAACTACATCAATGGTTCGCAGTAAATAATTTGGTGCTTAACGCCAGCAAAACCAAATGCATAGCTTTCTCACTCCCGAATGTATCCCAATCTATTACATCAGTCATTCTTAACGATGAAAACTTAGAATTGGTCGAAACTACCACTTTTCTGGGCATTGTACTTGATAGCTAACTACAATGGCATCCTCATATTAGAACACTAGCAGGTAGACTAAGTGCTGCTGCTTTCGCTGTTAGGAAAGTTCGACAGTTCACCAATGTCGACACGGCACGACTAGTTTATTTCAGTTATTTTCATAGTTTGCTATCGTACGGCATTTTACTCTGGGGTAAAGCAGCGGATATAGAGACGATTTTCGTGCTGCAGAAGCGTGTAGTGCGTTTTATTTATAAATTAGGTTACCGTGAATCACTTCGCGAGTTCTTCAAAAGCACTAATATTCTCACGGTGGCATCACAGTGCATTCTTGACAGCATTATGTTTGTTCGTAAAAACATTAATGACTATAACCAGGTGTCCGATATTCATAATTTTAATACGCGTAATAGAAATAAATTAGCTGTTCCTAAATTCAGGCTTAGGAAAGCGGGCAAGTCATTTATGATCCAAAGTTTGCATATGTATAATAAAATTCCAGAATATATTAAAAACTTGCCCAATAATAGATTTAAATTAAATGTAAAAAAATTCTTAACCAGCAAAGCGTACTATACTATCAACGAGTATCTAAATGAAAGGAATCCCTGGCCCTCTTGTGAAGGTGAAATGCTAAAACTTGTCGTGAAAAGCCAGTCAATGTTCAATAAACTACATGAATAAAATTTGTGTTCAATATTGTAACATGTACGTCGTAGTGTCATCTAAGTGGTGCTGTTTTTCTTATTATTTACATTTTAATATAAATTAATATATGACAAGGATGTTAATGTGTACGTGCATGTCATGCTCGCAAATTGTCCAAACTGGTGGTGGCGTTGGGGGTCGGGTTACTGTTGTTCCCTACAATATTGTTCATAATATCGTGATGGTGAGCCCAGTAATGGAGGCTGGAAGGCCGACTCTCACGTCAACTCGAAAATACACGAGAACGGTTGCTGCCTTGCGGGCGGTCTGCTCCTATCTTTAACACCGATTTAGCATTTTATATTTTAGATTTAATTTTATGTTGAGACAAATTAATGGCACTATTTATTGACATTCCGCGTACGTAATGTTGTATGTATGTACCTAGTTTTAAATTCTATGTTAAAAAAGAAAAGAAAAAAGAAAAGTACGATATATTTTTAAATGACAAAAAAGGCCGTAACTGGTTTTCTTTCGCCATTTCTTTTTACCAGTGGTCATTTTGCTTTTGTTTCCGAAATGGTAGTAGTTTATAGAGTAGATTAATTTATACAAATCATTTATTACTGTATACTCTGACAAGAGAACGTGTTTGTGAAAACCTATTCTCTGAATAAAAGTTTTGAATTTTGAATTTGCGCGATATTTATAATTTGATGAAAACGCTAAAGTTACATAGCGCGATGTAACTTTCGAATAGCGCCATATAGCGCGGAATAGAAAGAACTTGAATTAATTTTGGCAATCGCGTAAATTTTTTGCTATAACTTCTAAAGTATCTATTTAAATTATATGGTGTAAAGATTATAATAATGTACATGAAATGCTTAAGGTAACTAACGTAGGTAACTGGATAAGGATTGATACCTGTATACGTCAAAATCGGTTTCCAATTTCCGCATTAATACTTGGAAATCGCTTTTTATTTTATAGTAAGTTATCCGTAAACGAGAAATATATGCTATCGCGGACTTTTTTGGAGACCTAAATAAGAGGAATATCCTATAATTTTTGTTTTGTTAAATCTCAAAGGGTTTAGCCAGCGTTTTCGTCGATAGTTCCCAAGCGAGTTGATTTTTTTCGACACTCCCAACAATAATCTTTATATTTCAGCTAATTTACACAAAATCCTGACAAATATTATACATAAACCGTCCTCATGAACCAGGCTATCCGTTGGTGAAAACCGCAAGAATATCCATTTGGTAGTTTTTGAGTTTATCGCGAACGGACAGACAGACAGACGCGGTGGAGGACTTTGTTTTATAATATGTAAGGATACATAATATAGATAAACATCCAAGACCCGAGGCCAATCAGAAAAAGTTCGTTTTTCATCATGACCCGACCGGGATTCGAACCTGGGACCTCCTGGGTGGCGGGCCGGCATGGTAACCATTACGCCACGGAGGTCGTCGTATTACGTTTGTTCGACGACAAACCATCCGTGCCGTTGTCAATATGTCATTATAAAATATTCGCTACAGCTATTTATTATTTAACGCCATTATTAACTACTCCGCCACGCGTTGGACTACTAAAGGCTGGCGTAGTATGATTCATCTCTCGTCTGTTTTCAGGTCATGTGAAGATAAGATGACCGACAGCTTAACGTATCCATGTAATTAAAATAATTTACTAGTCTTAAAGCCTTACAAAAAAAAATTAAGGCCAAGTGCTCCTCTAGATTATTGGAGTATTTAAAGATTAAATCGGCACTTATCTTTAAGGGCAAGGCCCTTTATTTAGGTTTTATCTGAATTTTGTCATCTTAAGTACTTTTATGAGGTTACTAGCCTCAACAATATTGAGACAAGGGACTATTTCAAATATCAAGCTGTTTTTCACTGCAGGAATTAACTTATGGCAAAATTTCACATAAATTTAAAAATGATGTAGACATGTTATACGTATTATTGTAGTAAAGTTGGTTTTTCTATGACTAGTAGGAAAATTTCGAAAATACTTCAAAACACCAAAATGTCGTTCAACCTCTTATTTTCGACCCACTGTTCATGGGGGCTAATTTAATGCATGACAATGAGCTCTAGTATAATCACTTCTAAGGAATTCGAGCAAAAACCTGTCACTTTGATTTATCATTATAAAACATTTATTTTTGTTAAGCAAAATTAAAATTTTACAAAAAAAACATGTTTAATAGGCCGTTTGTGGTAGTAGCATATTATTAGGTCGCAAAAATCATATATTACTATAATTAAAAGTCAGCTCAATCTGTGATTTACACGTTACTTTACTTATAAAGAGCAAATCCTAACGTTATAAGGGTGTTCAACGATAATATATGCAAACGGTGGGAACATTGAGAAAGTTTTATCGTGGGCTTGCGTTCATTTATAGGTAGCCTAATGCTACGTTTACGTCTAAACGTAGCTTGTCCAGCACTTAACGTAAGACTAAACATTACAAGACTAACATAGAAAATACCCTTTAAGTACAATCAATTATCGCCATTCTTACGAGATTTGAGCAAATAAAATAAATTTTATCATTAAATATATTAATGAAAGCCACATCAAAAGTGGTCAATAGTTTCTAATTTTAGCCGGAACCATTGTTTGATTGTCCAAATAAATGAAAAAAAAAAACTAACAAAAGACGCAATTTTTTTTTAATTACTTTTATTGTAAATATTAATTTAAAATGTTACTTGGACATTATTGCACAATATAGTCAAACAAAATTTTATTTATTTTGTATACAATATACAATTTTATCAGTTTATATCAAATATCGCTCATATCCGCCATGTATCCACTAACTATGCTGCTGACAATATTTCGTCCTGAAGTTTGAAAGTATGTTCTGTTACAGCGTGGACTCAACTCGTATTAACATACGAGTACATGTGAACGCAGCATAAAAACTGTGTAATGCCTCAAAGTAATGTAATTAAAAGTTTCTCCGTCGCCCTCTGCCTGTAATTACTATGGTAAGAGGTTATAATGTTTGTCACACGCTGAGCTTGTATGAACCCTGAAAGGGGTTAATGGGATGTTAAGGGGGACTTGTACTAATAATAGAACTTTTCAGTCTGTTACAATCTATATATATAAAATTCAAAGTCCTGACTGACTGACTTAACTATATATCAACGCACAGCCCAAACCGGTGGGTCTAGAGACTCCAAATTTGGACAGTAGGTTCCTTACGACGTCTAGGGGTGTACTAAGAAAGGATTTTTCAAAATTCCTACGGGAAACCGAGATATACGCAAACGAAGTTGCGAGGGTGTATCAACGCACAGCCAAAACCGCTGCGTCTAGAGATTCCAAATTTGGTATGTAGGTTCCTTACGACGTCTAGGGATGTACTAAGAAAGGATTTTCCAAAATTCCCACGGGAAAGCGAGATATACGCATACGAAATTGCGAGGAGACGCACAGCCCAAACCGCTGGGTCTAGAGATGCCAAATTTGACATGTAGGGTCCTTATAAGGTCCAGACCGTTCGGACCGGACCGGACCGGAACGGACCGGACCGGATCGGAACGTATCAGACCTGATCGGTCTGGAAGGAACCGCACCGTACCGGGTCGTGCCGGACCGGATCGAACCGGACCGGACCGGTTTTTTTTTTCATCTATATATATAAAATTCAAAGTCCTGACTGACTGACTGACTGACTTAACTATATATTAACGCACAGCCCAAACCGGTGGGTCTAGAGATTCCAAATTTGGACCGTAGGTTCCTTACGACGTCTAGGGGTGTACTAAGAAAGGATTTTTCAAAATTCCTACGGGAAACCGAGATATACGCATACGAAGTTGCGAGGGGACGCACAGTCCAAACAGCTGGGTCTAGAGATGCCAAATTTGACATGTAGGGTCCTTATAAGGTCCAGACCGACCTGACCGGACCGAACCGGAACGGACCGGACCGGACCGAAACGGATCAGACCTGTTCGGTCTGGAGGGAACCGCACCGTACCGGGCCGTGCCGGACCGGATTTTTTTTCATAGATAAAATTCGAAGTCCTGACTGACTGACTGACTGACTGACTTAACTATATATCAACGCACAGCCCAAACCAATGAGTCTAGAGATTTAAAATTTGAACTGTAGGTTCCTTACGACATCTAGGGGTGTACTAAGAAACGATTTTTCAAAATTCCCACGGAAATCCTAGATATACGCAAACGAAGTTGCGAGGGTATTTCAACGCACAGCCCAAACCGCTAGGTCTAGAGATTCCAAATTTGGCACGTAGGTTCCTTACGACGTCTAGGGATGTACTAAGAAAGGATTTTTTAAAATTCCCACGGGAAAGCGAGATATACGCATTCGAAATTGCGAGGGGACGCACAGCCCAAACCGCTGGGTCTAGAGATGCCAAATTTGACATGTAGGGTCCTTATAAGGTCCAGACCGACCGGACCGGACCGGAACGTATCAGACCTGATCGATCTGGAAGGAACCGCACCGTACCGGGCCGTGCCGGACCGGATCGAACCGGACCGGACCGGTTTTTTTTTCATCTATATATATAAAATTCAAAGTCCTGACTGACTGACTGACTTAATTATATATCAACGCACAGCCCAAACAGGTGGGTCTAGAGATTCCAAATTTGGACTGTAGGTTCCCTACGACGTCTAGGGGTGTACTAAGAAAGGATATTTCAAAATTCCTACGGGAAACCGAGATATACGCAAACGAAGTTGCAAGGGTATATCCACACACAGCCCAAACCGCTGGGTCTAGAGATTCCAAATTTAGCATGTAGGTTCCTTACGACGTCTAGGAATGTACTAAGAAAGGATTTTTCAAAATTCCCACGGGAAAGCGAGATATACGCATACGAAGTTGCGAGGGGACGCACATCCCAAACCGCTGGGTCTAGAGATGCCAAATTTGACATGTAGGGTCCTTATAAGGTCCAGACTGACCGGACCGGACCGGACCGGACCGGACCGGAACGGACCAGACCTGATCGGTCTCGAAGGAACCGCACCGTACCGGGCCGTGCCAGATCGGATCGAACCGGACCGGACCGGATTTTTTTTCATAAATAATATTCAAAGTCCTGACTGACTGACTTAACTATATATCAACGCACAGCCCAAACCAATGAGTCTAGAGATTTCAAATTTGAACTGTAGGTTCCTTACGACGTCTAGGGGTGTACTATGAAAGGATATTTCAAAATTCCTACGGGAAACTGAGATATACGCAAACGAAGTTGCGAGGGGACGCACAGCCCAAACCGCTGGGTCTAGAGATGCCAAATTTGACATGTAGGGTCCTTTTAAGGTCCAGATTGACCGGACCGGACCAGAACGGACCGGACCGGACCAGAACGGATCAGATCTGATCGGTCTGGAAGGAACCGCACCGTACCGGGCCGTGCCGGACCGGATCGAACCGGACCGGACCGGATTTTTTTTCATAGATAAAATTCAAAGTCCTGACTGACTGACTGACTTAACTATATATCAACGCACAGCCCAAACCGGTGGGTCTAGAGATTCCAAATTTGGACTGTAGGTTCCTTACGACGGCAACGTCTAGGGGTGTACTAAGAAAGGATATTTCAAAATTCCCACGGGAAACCGAGATATACGCAAACGAAGTTGCGAGGGTATATCAAATTTGGCATGTAGATTCCTTACGACATCTAGCTATGTACTAAGAAACGATTTTTCAAAATTCCCACGGGAAAGCGAGATATACGCAAACGAAGTTGAGAAGGGAAGCACAGCCTAAACCGCTGGGTCTAGAGATGCCAAATTTGTCATGTAGGGTCCTTATAAGGACCGGACCGACCGGACCGGACCGGACCGGACCGGATCGACCGGACCGGATGGAACCGTACCGTACCGGGCCGTGCCGGACCGGAATTTGTTTCTGAAGAAAGATATGCTAATTGTTACTAGGCCACGCGGGCGAAGCCGCGGGCGGAAGCTAGTGTACATATATATTGCCTTTTTTAACTTTTTGTTGATTCGGTGCGTATTGGTTCATATGTTCACCTGTAATAGGTGACTTTAAAAGCCGATTTTGTTTGAAAATCTTGTATGATTATTACTCAATCAAAGAAAAACTTTTATTTTTATTTTTTTATAAAACCTTCTGAGAAAAACATCTTGTACTGAACACGCTTATTATGAAAAAAATATTCTGGTAAGCGATGCATCTAAACACATTTTTTTTTAAATATAAGACCTGCGGCTCTCATCTCGTAATAAATAATTCCCGCTCAATTCTTATTTTGTACGAGCTGTTACCCGCGACTTCGTCCGCGTGAAATGTTCAAATAAGGATATTTATCTGAAATGCGATTTAAATGAAACAATGCCTATATTCTGCTTCAAGGCGAGCTCTATCTTCTTGTGAAAACAGCATTAAAATCCGTTCAGTAACTTAGAAGATGTGTGCGTTCTAACAGACACAACAGACAAAAAAAAAACAAAAAAATTTTTTGCGCTTTTATTGCCTCTCTCTAACTGTTCCCTCTCCATTTTTGCCAAATATGTTCAAAGTACAGACATATTGAGGTCTACTGTTTTATTATATATATAGATATAGATGAGAGCGACAATGATTGGGATTAACAGGAGATTTGATCGATTTTTGTACCGAGAATAGAGCCCCAGGATCACATATTGTGCGTACGTACAAACATTATGTGAACATACATGGACCTACAGCTATGGGGTGTTACAAAAAAGCTATTGCGTCTACGCGCAACTCGACGCAAACTAAAGCAATATTTCTTTATGAAATGTAATTTACGTTGCTACCAAAATTTTCCCAATGCTGTGCGTTGAGAGGAATTTTTATTAGGAGTGTCTCTAAAAAATTTGATCCCGGAGCCTTACAAAAAAGCCAATTTATATAGCAATTGAAGATAAAATTAAATTTCCCTTAGGTATATGTAGAGTAATCCTTACATAAGTAGGTATTTCTTGATATAGAGTATTTCGGTTCAAATCTGCGTCGATCACAAATGGTCAATATATAAAAGCGAAATATCGAATCCATTCACTGTCTTATTATAATACGACACTGATTGATCTAATCCGAGGGCCTAGCCTAGAGTCTAGACAAATAGCATGATTAACGAAAATGTCAGTAGACATTAGATAATGTATGTTAATTTTGTATGGAGAAGCGTTAAACCAGAGATTACTTAATTTTAAACAGTTTTCACTTATTTTAAACATTGTCTCATTGTAGATATTTTTTTTCTTCTGAGCAACTCATTATTTATCATTATGATAACGACGAGATAAAATTTAAGTAGCGTTGTTTCCATTAATTCAAAGTAAGAGATTAAACACTACTTCGAACTACAAATGAAGATACTTAGTGTCTAACCACAAGAACTTTCCAGAATTTCACTGGCTAAACAAGAATTTACGGAGTTAAATGTTAGTCAGCAACTATACCAGTATAAGTTGAGCTATGTTGACTATGTTTATTGGTAACTATTTAGTTCAGTATAAACTGGTGTTTCGCTTGATCTGTTGCCTGACCGTACACATTATATTTTAAGCTTGTTCGTGATTTAGTTTTTTTTTGAGATTACAGAAATTGTTGTATAACTTTAAATGTTGTTTTAATAAGTCATATTCATAAATTATGCTTACGTTTATTTTAAGTAGAAAAGTTGTTCAAATAAAAATCATTGTGGTGTGGCAATAACCACTAACTACGATTTGATTGTTCTATCTACTCTCTATTCGACTTGTTTATTAATTGTCCGCAATATACAACGTAGTTACTAGTAATATATATAAAGAAAACGTTATACCTATCTGTTACTAGTAAAATAATCGCAACTTTGTTTGCGTATATCTCGCTTCCCATTGGGAATTTTGAAAAATATTTTCTTAGTGCACCCCTAGACGTCATAAGGAACCTACATTCCAAATTTGGAATCTCTCGACCCAGCGGTTTGGGCTGTGCATTGATATATGGTTAAATCAGTCAGGACTTTAAATTTTATAAATATACACTGGGCGTCAAAAATAAGTAGTACAGTTTTAAAATTGCAATATTTCCTAAACTACAGAAGCTAGACCTTTGAGATAAAAAAAAGTTAAAAGACAATTTCATTTTATTTAATAAAAACTTTATGCATAATATCGTCTTTTAAAGATTGATTTTTATTTCAAAACTCTAACTTCTATAGTTTAAGAGTATTGCAATTTTAAAACTGTACTACTTATTTTTGACGCCCAGTGTTGATTGTAAATTAAAAATTAAAAATAATTTTCATTTATTGTATGGTTGTTACCGTATCATATTACATAGGTAAATAAGATAATGCATTGTAAATAAAGTAAAGCAAAAATCTATTCATAAAACAATGCCGTCGATAGTCGTTGACATAGCAAAAATATAGTACAGGCAAAAGTTTCTACGTAAATAAAAGACAAAAGTTCCCTGAACTTTGTTGTTAGCCGATGAATAAAAAATTGTTTTGACTTGTCTAGCCTTCTGGCAGTTTTGTAAACGATTTTTCTTCAAATAAACTTTTACAAAGCAAACTCAGCCTTGTGGAATTAATAACTTTGTTAGTTTGCTGACGTAACCGTTAAACATATTATGTTCTCGCATTACATTTTATATAAGTTTGCTTAATACGTGTACACGGTATGAAACTATTTTTTCTGCCTTTCAAATATGTAAAGTCATAACCAACAGACACAAATCATAACTGATTGCAGTCTGCTGAAACACATAGGGAGACAGTAACAGACTGGCATAATAAGGGTGATAATAACTCTGGTCGATATAAAGATAGATAGGTAGAATAAGCGTTATTTGCAAAACACACAGTTAGCAGTCCTAAAATTAATGTATTCCTCATGAGTCTAAAATAGACTCTACAAGTAAATCCTGCCTAGGTATAGCTGCTATTCTACCGCCTCATGAGTTAAATTATACTTTATACAGCCGCTTAGCCGACTTGGACATGCACCGAAGGAGGACTCCAACTTTCTGCATACATTTTACATAAGTTACAGAACTGCACTTTGTGTGATGGTAGTTATTCCTGCAAATGTAGAGACGAAACATGTCAGAGTGTTTCATAATAACAATTTGAATATTCAGCTCAAACGTCTACCTGTTTTATATTTGGAGGTTCCATTCATATTAAAACAAATAATTGCTCACGGTAGGTACTTCTAATGTCTGTGTGTGCGCTACATATACATTTCCTTCTAAACTACGCAACGTAATTTAGGAATTCTGTATGGTTTTCAACTACGCGCGTCGTCACTTGTGACCCAATCAAAATCCCGTGGGAACCGAAAGACCGCGGTTATGCAGAACTATTTCATTTAAAAAATTATTCATTGATTATTACGGCTTTAAAAACATTTGCAAAACGATCTAAAAATTTAATAAGACTATATTAAACAACAATTTTAATCAAAGAAAACGTCCAGATACACACAAAATAAAACATTTTATTTCGAAGAACGTCAAATTTCTCGAAAGTACTGTTGTAAAGCTTTAAAACAAAATGTCCGGTATTGACAACAATGTTGAATAAAAGCGCGATAAAATCCTCGAGTACCCGCTGAGAACTTAAATTTATACCATGAAATTGGATAGATCCTTTTAGTACTAGTAAAACTGATTGAGATGTAGGACATAAAGGAATCTGACAACACAGCACATTTAATTATCACTAGCGGACGTCGTATCATCCGCGCAATCCTGTTGATCGTGTTCACTTGGGAATTTAAAAAACCCCTTTGATGTCATAAATGAGATTATCCTTGTCTTTTTTTCGAATTTTTTGCTACGGGAACTGAGACTAGAAACATCTTTGCTTATTTCTCACTTCTGATTATCTACGTTTACGTGTAGACGTTCGGGCCGAACAAGTGAGAAACTTAATTTATTATATTATACAAACTATCTTTATTACGCTTTGCTTATGTAATGTGTATCTATCGGTCAGCTGCACAATTTCATTTTAAAGTCAATGCACATTAAATCTGATGCTGCTGTAGTCAAATACAGAGACGGCTTTACTTGTATTGTTAACTTTAAAAATGTTTTTATCCAACAGTAATTGAGATTCCGTTGGCATCGTTACCCAAATAAGAACACGCAATAAATCTTCTTTTAGGCACTAATGAAATAAGGAGTTTGATGGTATAGGGCTACTTTGTTAACAAGGGACATAACGAAATACAACAATAATTTACTGCTTAACATCTGAAATGTTAAAATTTTGAGAAAGTAATACTTAAAATACTTAATCAATTTCCAGAAAAACTGTTTAAACAAACGAGACATATGCATTGAGAAACTTGTATAACAGTAAATGATGAAAATGGTGTTATATATCATGTGGTCCTTAATATCTCCTTATAAATGAGGAGATATTAAGGACCTTATCTCCTTATGATATTGTTAATATGAGGCGACCATTTGTTTAGTTTTAAGTAAAAATACGAAATCAATTACCATAGGTACTTAAATAAATATACAAATAGAAAAATTAAACGACTCACCCAACCATAAGCGCATAACTAGAGGTGAATGTTATTTTATCGCTTTTATAATGTTAATTAAAAAAAGCAAACGACAAAAAGAAAAATCTCTCAGAGATAATCCCTACGTTGATTTACTCGTGCAATGCACACTAAAATGCTCCGCAAAACTAGATAGTCGTAACTGTGCTCATAACTAAATCTTCCACCACAAAAGAGGACAGGTACACAAATACATTTACTCGTAATTAATATTTGCATAACACTGGCCACAAAGGAATCTCGGTGGACCATCCAAATGTGAAAAGAAAAATTATACTTCGAAATTATCTAGCAGTTTTGCTTAGTTAGCCGTCTCGTCCAAGTTTTCACATTTATTCCGAAAACTTTGGCTATTCTGCGCCCGCATCTGGATATTTCAAGGTACAAGACTCGATTGTTAGCGAAAAGAACACGAGTTTGGTTGTTGGAAACGATTAACTTGAATTACAGATATAAAAGAGCAATTCGAGCGAATATTTTCGGAAGGTAAGATTTATTATTATCATGGTTCCTTGTTTTTGTACATACTTATTTTTTATAAGTACAAAAGAAAAGTTAACGAATATGAAGGATTTATTAACAAAATATTAGGAACCGCCATAGAGTCTTTGTTAATATTTGCAACTTGTAGCAGGCCATTGTTTGCCCTACAGGCAAATTCTCTCTCAACATCTCCGATTCCCTTTAATTTAAGCCATGAACATGAATCCCGGAATACTTCTGGGTTTATGTTCATGTATCTGTTCGTTCTTGTGTCTATTTCGATATTGTATTAGAGATTGTGGACCACTCAATCAAAAAAGCATAAAGCAATTGAAGTTATTAAACTGAATATCGTCTACTTGTCACATGAGGTTATTTCGTCGCATTTGATCGTATGGCAATCTGATCATCTGATCAGATCTTAAAATTTCTTATCTACTTAATCTAAAATCTTACGAAATTTTAAGAGAAAGATACGGATAATACAAAACAATAAACTGCACAGTCCTATGAAATGTTAAGTGTAGTAATTACTAAATGACCTTAACGATTTGGGCTGGCTTTAGGCCAGTAGGCTTGGTGCCAATAGCTGTAACCTGTTGATTCACCATATTGACTGGAGTAGCTACAATAATGGTATTGGCAAATAGTAATATCATGGTTCCGCATTGCGTAATTAATAGATAGGTATAATCGATAGAATCTAAAGTTACCCGTAACTATTAAATTTCTTTGCTCAGCTTCTCATTTTGCATTGGATTAAAAAATGTTAAGTGACTTGTTTTATAATAATGAATTTTATTCTGAAACGATAAAGTTTAAGGTAAATTGGAGAAACTTAACCGACTGCCTGAACAATTTTGAAATTTTCAATAAGTAGATAACTGCATTTTCTACAGTACCTATTTTTTGTTTAAATAGGAACTCACTGAACTAAACTTGGCTCCGTTTTAACATTCCTAATTTAACCAAGTTTTTGTTTTAATCATGATGTCTTATTTATTCTCAAGATTGCGGTATACTATAATCCTCAAAGGGATTGTAGGAGCCTATAACATTCTCAGAAGTTTTAAGTCTGTTTTTTCTAGAACCTTTTGTAATGAGGGAATGATTTGAATAAATCGATTTATACCAAAAAGTACACTTAACTTTGCACTTTTTTTGGAGAAGAAATACAGAAATTCTGTCACGACCCTCGGTAATGATACAAACTTACGCATTTCGGTTACACTGCCAGAAATATAAAGTCCTGACGTATCCGTCTACGGCGAATCTTGACAAACTCGATTATGCGAACGAAGGTGACTGGCATAGCCAAACTTCGGCATAGCCAGAAATATACCTACAATGTCACATTCCAATTCACTTACCTGTACATGATATGGTGCCACCTTCTCCTCGCCCTTAATTTCTACGTTGATGTGCAGTCGGATAGCCCCTGAGACGGCTGATTTGTCTGTCCTCTTCTCCAAATTATACCATACGTCCATCTCACCAGACAAAGTGCGCACCTACGAACAATAACAGATCAAATATGTTTTGAATAAGATTTTGCTCGTTGTGGACCTGCCCTTTTGGCAAGAAAAATCGTCAAGTGGTACCGATAACCATCATAATATTTTTTCAATCAAATTCAAGTACACAAATATTCATAAATGCCACAGTAGCTTGACCTTAATTAAGATTAGTTTTATATTTAATCCAAATATTTAACACGTGATAATTTCGTCCATAAACAATAAAATTATATCAATATGGCTTGTCAGAGTGTGTACTTATAAATAGTGCATGCATACCTCGATAATAGTCTGTCCTAAAAAGTCGTCAGACTCTCGCGTCAACTTTTGTCGAAGTTTCGATTTGAGATCGTTGTCTTCGTCCCACACCCTCACTTTGATGCGGTCTGAAGAATTGTGACATTCGCTGCAAAATACATTGGATTTAAATTTGTTGTTAACATGGAAATAGGTATTAACATTTTCTAAACATTTTCTTCCTCAAGAATTGGTCAATGAAATGAAAGTTTTCTTCAAATTCGACTGATACAGCAAGCGAAGAATTTGCAGTGAGATTTTTGACCTGCACAAAATCGAATGTATAAAACGTCACCCTATTTCCAGAAATTTATAGTGTTGTAATAGTTTAGAGTTAATATTACGTTTTGGACGTGGAGATTCGTTTCTATTTGGAAAGAGAACCATTAAAATATGTAGGTACAGTTAAAATGCTTACAAATAAAATTTCTCATTCCACACAGGATTCAGCTCTTGTGGCATGGTTCTCGTTCTCTTCTTGACCTTGCTGACTTGGACGGTGACGTAAGGATCTGATGTTCCACTCTTGTCCTTCGCGATCAAACCTTGAGCACAGATAACTGCCCACAGAGGGCCAATTTAGTACTACAAAAAAAAATGATATTTTTAACATTACATCGAAATATTTTATATTTGTGTGTAGAATTGGGAAATATAGTATTTATGAACCATGGGATAATACCCTTGTATTATCCCATGGTTCAACCCCTTGGTCGTTTCTTGGACGACCTACATTGCGCTCTGATGAATTTTTGTGTACGTATATCTAGTAAATCTCGCGGGAGTAATACACGGTCTTTTATGATTATTTTACGGTCATAATATATCAAACATTTTCACATACTGAAATATTCACGAGCCTCATAATATTTCTTGCAGCAGACGGCTCCCGAGCAAACATTGTACCTAAATATACCAATTTACATATAGCGTTGTACCTAAATAAACTTCGCATATTCGACCAGCTTACCTTATTTTCCTCTACATGACTTACCAAACAAAGCATTCAGTCATATCAGAACTTTGGATGTTCTCTATAGACAGGGTGTAGTGTGATCAGAACGGGCTGGGGTCAAAGAAGAAGACGCTAGCATCAAAACTACCAAACTTTTTATCTATGCCCAAATTCGGTTTCTAAAACAAGTTGAACATAGCGCCTACATTATCGGAGATTCTAATGCAAACTTCGACCAAGAAGAAAGTTTCAAAGAAGAAGTATAAAGATATGCGCGGGAATCAAAATCTAATGGTGTTGGAATTTTCACGAATCAGAAAGTTTTAGAGCAGAAATAATAAGGTACCAGAATTGTTTCAGCTATAAGACGGGATTGTCGTTCATGCGTTCGTTACCTCTAAATGTAATTTCATTCTTTCGGATGCAATTCTAATTTATACCCAAACCACGGGTGCCTTAACGGTCTACGATAGTTCAGCATTCTCTTAACTGTTATTTTGAATTGCAGTCGGGATTCCGATGTTCTGTAAAATTATTACAAATACCAAGTATTCCATTGTTAAATTGTGAAAATCATGCAATATGTGTTTAATTATATTAGCAGACGTGCTGCCGTATTGTGGTTTTGCAATCACCATTAATATAAGTGACGTCAATTTGTGTCATTTGGTGTTAAGGGGTTTACAAAATTCGTGTGCGTGAAAAGATTATCAATATTTCTGTATTATATCAAGTGAAGTGTCAGATTCGTGGAATTTCCTTAGTGTAATGAGCAAATAATACTACGTTTTGTCGATGGTAGTGATTAGAGGCGGTGCATTAACGACCGTGATTTAGTTGGGTTAGTAATTGAAGTAAGGTATGCAATAGAGTGTTTTTTAATATCTGCTGATTACGGGATTGCAAGTGAACTTATAACACGCAATCTTCCTCTTTTTGCGTAACTAGCAGATGTTAAAAAAGCGAGGAATAAAGATTCAGGCGAAGAGTTTCAGTCTAATAGAGTCAAAACTGCGAGCGTGCGGTTCGTAGCCGCAAAAGACCTCCGCAAACCTGTAATGGCGATCTTGCAAGACCATTTTGACGTTCCTTCTATAGTGATTTGCTCGGCTTGTTCGAGACTGTCAATGTGAGTGTCAGGGTCGACGTTAAAAGTCCGCCTGGCCGCCACATGAAACGAAAGATGGAACGCTATTTAGTGTCATGTGTGTCTTGTGTTTTCGTCGTTGTCTGCCTCTGCTGTAGTCACTGGAACCCCTGTTGACTAAAATACGTTAGTACCACGTTACATTTTCGAACCTGTGATAGCGATTTTCGCGCTCCATTTTGATGTGCCATCGAGGACTGATTGCTTCACGGTGCTCATGTGCGCTCCATGCCCCTCTCCTTCGATGCTGAACACCTGTCTGTTACATACACACTTGTGTCAACTTATGTGCATCTCGCCGTAAATATTAATCTTTTTTTATATATTTAATTGACTAAACTTTATTTTAAATCTAGAGAAAACTTTTATTGGATCGAGCAAAGTTATATAACTCACCAATATGTCGAGCAGGTGTAAAAGCTTTAAAATTATTATAGGTCTATAAAAAAATCAATTTTGTGAGTGCAAAAATACTGACGTGATAAAGTTTTTTTTAATAGTAAAACAAACTCTTATGGACTATTACCTGAAGTAGGAATCTGGAAGATTATGTTTGAGTTTAAGAAATATTAATACCTGATGAGTTCGAATATCTCAGGCTTATCCCGTTCCCGTTTTTTCATTCTTTCCTTCATGGCTGTGATGATGGAGTTGGCTTTATCCTCTGCGCCATGTTTGGAAGACTTCTCGGCAGCCCCTGCAAAACACACTACTCAGGCGGTGCCATGTAGTTCTTGGCTATCGCGGGATGCGCCGGGACGGCCCCCCGCCCCGCGCCCACGCACGCCACGGCCTCTCCAGGGTACAACCTGACTAGAATCCAACTTATAAATCCGATTGCGAGGGTATGCGTTGTCAGATCTGATCAGGTCGTTGACCTTGAGTGGCGCTAGCCGGGGCGGACCTGAGCACGGCGCCTGTCAAGTAAATCCAATACGATTCCAAGCATTTATATTTATGATTGTTTTTTACATTGTTTATTACATATTTCAGGTAATATAATATCTTAGTCATTAGAGGATTGTTAGTGTAAATAAAACACTATTAATACTCTAAATTTAAGAGAATTGGTATCGTATTTAACAACCCATTTGTTTCTGTATGTATAAGTATTGTTATGTTATTTCAGTAATACGCTATTTGAACTTGAGTACGCTTACAATTTATTATCAGCGTCATTTCTCTTAAATTAATTCCATCAACACGATCTCGAAGAAATTTAGAGAAAAAACAACATAAAGATAGTGAAATAAACACGAAATTGTGGAAGTCTATCAAACAAAAACAGATCCAAACGAAAGTAAACTAAAGGACCACATATAATATTGAAGTGGACAGTCACTGGATTGCGTGCACACATCGCTAACAGGCACATTTTTACAACATGTGAAATATTGTCTGATCTGTTTGGGCACATGTGTATCTGAAGCTTCTATATTGGATATCAAGAAGAGCGGTGTGTAAGACAGTGTAGAATGTAAAGTAGGGTAGGTATAGAAAGTATAATTTAAGTAAATATAGTTCTAACAAGGGCTGTAACAAATTTCGGCGCTGGGCGGGGCAACCCGAAGGAATGGACGGATGACAGGACCGGAATCCCTATCTACGTGATCTATTTAGTCTACACTTCGAAAACATTGATACCGAAATATTTAGATATACAGACTGTGAGAGTAACATTGCCGTAAACAAAACAAACGTAGACAAAACAATAATAAAATTCTCAATGGGCGGTAACATCGATACGGTTATAAAGGTCATCAGTGGTTTATTATTCGTGTACTCCACGTTTGATGACAACTTCGTATCGATCAGTTTAAAAATATCATTGTGAACAGTTATTTTTGATGAAACCAATTAACGAAATTAAAAATAACATAAATTTGAAAAAAAAATTGAAACTAATATTTAATAATAACCTTTATTCATAAAACATAAACGGGTCTAAAAGATTAACTGATAATTAATTTACAAAATGAGGAAAGAATTATTTGCTTTCCAAGTGTAGACCAGAAATGAAGATGGCGTGCAGTCGACATAAATATATTGAAAAAATTTTTTTTTACATAACCTTGCCTAAGCGACTGCGCGCCTACATGATCGTGCAATGTAACGCTATGCCGAATATTAAGGGATAATAAAATTTTGAAAATGTAATGTTTTTACTGTAAACCGATAGCCATGCACACCGATGAAGCAATGGAGAAAATTATTTAATTGGAAGGGAAAAAAGTCATGCTTATTATATGAGGTCAGTAAATATGAAGAAAGAAATAACAAAATAACCATTACAGTAAAGTAATATTCACACCAATAAAATAAAAAATATCAATGTATTTTCTCCAATATAATGTGGTTCCTTATAATGTTGCTATAAGTGTTTCTTTTGGTTTAGATGATCCTGATTGTGTAAATACGTGAGGTTTGACATTTGATTTACGACCGACACATGCAATATTTACACATGCACATCTAAACAGAGATACACTTGACTACGACGACACTTGTGATCATATTCATTTACCTTCATCACCTAGACAGCAAAATTGTCCCTTACACAATGGGCCAACATAGATTAGTTTTTGTGCCTTCTAATTTGCTAAACTAATTTATATTTCTAATTTGTAATGAAGACAGTGCACGTGACTATGATGGCACATTATGTGTGAACGGTGGTACAAAAACACAGATAAAAGCTATCCTTAAATTTCATAGGTGCAAGAAAGAGCGTCACTTCATAGAATTCGGAATGAATGCAAATGGAAATCAATTATCAGAAGATACAACGAGCTTAGCTGAAGTACGGACACAGAAGATTAAGTTCCTGAAAAATCTAGCATTCCAAATGTACATTTCAAGCTATTTGTGCTAACTTTTAAACTACTTTTAGTTTGACTATTTTGTACAACTTACATTCGCAATTATTGATTACATTCGATTTAACTGCTAACAAAACTAGGGTAGAGCGAAAGTGTAATTTATCTTTGTCTAGACTCTAGATTAAACTTATGCCTAGAAATAATACCAAGATAATGGTACAAGCTACGATTTGTACCGCTGCGTCTCTTGTAGAGTAGAAATGAGAATCAGAATATGCTAAGTCTCTCTGGGGGAACAATCAACTTATGGTTTCGGATTCCACAAAGAATTAACTAATGAAGTATTCTATTTAATCTGACTCTTAATTTTTATGAACAATTTATATTTATCACCTAAATATTGTCATTCAAGCATCTTACGTAAAAGCAAGTAATACGTCAGACGGACGATCCAAAGAAACTAACAATTCGGCAAAGACAAGGCAATCAGCTAACTCGATAAAAGACAGATGCCAGGCTATTACGTAAATAACTCGATTATTCGAACCGAATTTTACTCGCTTTCAGATACATAAAAGGGTTGCTTTATTAGAAATTCCATCGAAACTGTGCATTTAATATTGATTCGGTTGCTCGGAGAAAGATCTTGTCACGATGACTGACCCGTCAAGTACGCCTTGACTCTACTTGAGATTAATAAGGAGACTGCGCTCCGCAGCCACTTTAGAAATTTTATTAAAGCATACCAATTTCATTATTATTTCAATGAAGTGAAGAACTTTCCTTTTAATCATAGTTTAGTACATATTGTGCTGAACTTACCGATGTTCTTGGCAAGATAATAATATTTTTAATTATTTCAAGTCGTCTAAAAATGATAAAATAGTATCAGCCTGATACAGAAATTTTGTTCTAAACTTGATATTACGTCTCAAGCTATTTCTTTTATTAGAGTGACACGGACTGCCATAATTTACTGTGTTAATAATAAGTTTAAAATGTGTTTGTTCAACTCACCGTATGTGACTAGATATTTATGGTAATTTTTTAAAATTACGTTGAATATTTACAGTTTTATTTTATTGTTTCTAATAATTCAAACCACTATTTTATCACTTTGTACATTGAAGATTCCGTATTTAGTGCAAATTGATTTAATTTTTTATTTCAACACATTTTTTTTTTTAAATTTAATCAATTCCCATTAAATACCATGCAAAAATGTTCATTCATAATCGCTAAATCCCACTTACTCTGAAGGCAGTCGGCGTTGAGTAAATCTTTGCACTTTTCGTGGCATTTCACACCACATTCAGTGCACCTGACTCCTTGCCTGGCGATACCCCATAATAAACCTTCACACTCGTAACAATACGTGGGGGATGTTGCCGTCCATAGCACGAAGTTGTGAGGTGTTGTTGACGATATAGGGTAGATGAGCGCTTGCAATGTCTTCTTATACACGTGCATTTTCTGAAAGATACTAGCTTATTTAGAAGAACATTTTAATAGAAAATAATGTTCTTAGCTGTAAACTAAAAAGAACCTGCTGTAAAACATATAATTAGTTACGATTAGACAGTTAAGTGCAGAAGTATTTTAAGTGTTGTAACAAGATCCAAATGTGCACTTAGCAGTGTAGTGCAGTTTACACTTAAGTGTTTCTTTAATTATAATGAATCAACCAATAAATTACAAGTATGTTTCAGACCAAGTGAACTATTAGAAACTATCTATCAAAAAAGGGGAATAGCCAGTGATAAAGACAAAGGACAATTAAGTTACAATTTTTGATGAAAATGAACTCAACTTACCAGTTCTTCATCATTCAATGTAGCACGGTGGACAGCTGATGTCAAACCTGCGTTCCTCTTCGTAGCAGCCATGGTCTAAACATATAAAAATATATTAATACATCAAGTTTTTATAAAATATTATAGTAAGCTCAGTATGTATGCGGTACTGAGTTCTGTGATATAAATCAAAATCTGCATCTTGACTATCACTTCTAAAAGCTGTGTCTCTTGACGTAGAACATAGTTCGGACATTTTAGAGAAAGATTCTTAAGTTAACAGTCTAATCAAACCATGTTTTACGATTAAGAGGTTATTCTGCCTACCTACTGAAAATATTTTTTCTGAATATACTATTGCACTTCTAATGAAATCTCATTACTCAGTTGAACCTCAAAACCTATTCTACTCATGCTTCAGAAGCTGTTTTTAAGCTTGTTGTTATAATTTATTCTACAGAAAGTAATGATGATAAATTTTCCTTTGTAACAATTCTAGAAACGAATTTACATAGGATTATGTTTCAAACAACTTGTATTTACAACGTTGCATTGTGAATGATAGATATTAAAATTTTCCAAGTGCGTGATAAATACGTTTAAAACAAAATAATGTGTTTATGTGTAACAAAGATAGCATTATACGTGGCAACCAATTTAGGTTTTGACTTATAATTGAAACCTTTCATTCATTTAAATAGCTGTGTTTTTAAAGCTGCTTAATGATTTTATATTTAACAAGCACGTGCATTTTTCTCTCATCTTCAAAATCAATTTATATTCTTTTATGTAGTTATAAGACATACTATTACCGCAGTAACCTATTTGATCAATATAACAGTTGGGATGAATTCAAAGCAAATTCATGCTGTCGCCATAATAATATAAATTTTATATTTAACATCAAATGCAAGCAAACTATTTACAGTTAGTGAAATGATAAAAAATTTGACAACTTTATGAATTCTTTATCATTTCACTATTTATTAGAATTGCATGCATAGAAAAAGATAGTGTTATCTTGGGAATAATACCTTGAGAACCTGCGGGTCCATGGTGAGGGGTAAAATGCAATGATATCATTAATTTTAATCAGGAATAGTGTCTTGCTATGGTTCCTCTACGGCAGCTGGTGACCCCTAATATCTGACACGGTTTAGGTCAATTGGAATGGTCATCTAAATAAGGCCATCTAGTTAGTGAAAATTAGAAGGGACACACATAAACTTACAGATAACATAGAGACATCAATGAAGAAAGAAGGGATTGAATAGGCCTTTAATAGTATTTTTATTATTATTTAAATTAAACAATTTATGGTGAACCATACATCAGATAATAATTAAATTTTGGCAGTAGACAATTATATAACAATCGAAAATGATGAGAACAATAAATATAACGATGAATCAGTCAAAGTTTGTTGTGACAATGATATGACCATTATTCTTGATCATGAGTTTCACCAAAAACTATTTAATACACACAATATGAAAATTTTTCGTATAGAAGAAAACATTGATTACGCGCCTAATATTACTAAGCCTCAGGAAGCGACGTTGATGCGAGCTTTTAACATTTATGGCCAGTTTCAAATCACTATCGATTAAATAAGAATAAAAATATTTTTTGCTGTTACCGAAATGCAAATATCAGATAAACATTAGATCATATTCAATAGTGAACTTTGTTAGTTAGTATGATTTGGATAAGATATCGAAGCGATGCATGATAATGGAGACGTTCTTAGTAACTTGACAATTGATCAAAATAATGGATTAAATAAACTATGTTTAATAATAATGTTCGTGTTTTTTTTAAATTACAAGGAGTAGTAACACCAAAAATGGTGACCGAAAAAAAATATTAAAGCAATTAAAAATCTTGATAATGAATTAAAACGGGCCAGAGAAAAAGATAGCTTACTTCCATCGGATTTGTAATCAGAGATAATTATAAGATTTTATTATGTATAATCGTTACTTACAAGTTCCGAGACGAGCGGTATTGATTTCCTTCTTGGTCTAATATCAGGCATACTATCGATATTGCTGTAGAACGGGTTGTCTCCGGGATGTCTATAAGAATTATTCATATTAGCACTGTATTATCTTCTTGCTTCCCGCATTTAATATCAACTAGATTCTGAAATCGTTTACCAACAGTCGATTGATCCATGAACCTTTTATCCAAATAATGTTTTAGCCACGAACGTTTCGCCCACAAAACTGTTAAGTGTTTGTATGTCATCTATCGACACCAGTACAGTAGTGCCACAAACTTATCTGTGCCGGTGGCCAAAACTAGAACTAATGAATACGCCTTGAATATTTTGTAAATTTTTATCTTCATTAGCTTCGACTTTAGCAAGCGCAGCGCCCCCGCAATCGGCACAGATAAGTTTGTAGCACTGTAGAGTAATAATTTGTTTCGGTGGTAACTTAGGTACCTACATGTCTTTTTGTTGTTTAGAATTTTATTGTATAAAAGTTTCTAAGACTATTTTGATTTTGAACACGTTGTTTTTTAATTTGGTTACAACCTACTGTAATTTAAATAATATGTAATTAAACATTATGTTCATAAGATATAAATTAGGTACATACCCATTTCCACGGCCTCCCTGCTCGTTGAATCCTCCAGAGCCATTCTAAAAACAAAAAAAAACAATTAAAAAAAAGAAAATAAAAACAAAATAAAAAGCTAACATTTATTTTAAAATTCAAACGTAACAAACATTCATATAAATACTACTTCGATTAAATTTTCGTACTTTTCATATTATTTTGGTTGTGGATTACAATAGTTAATGATCTTCCTTATATTGAATGGAATTTAATCGAAGTAAAACAAAATGTTTAGTTAATATTAACAGTATGAAGAATTAATACAGATAACATAATTTCACACAGTATCAACCTATTTAACAATTAATATCGTAGACAATAATATCGACTTTCAATAAAAACATTCAAGTGTGTACTCATGATTTGGAAAATGTCCGATGCATTATTATGACAGGTTCGATTAAAAATAACCAGGATATGTATCAAATATGATTAAATAATGTACGTAATGATATCCAAATTCTTCTTTAAAAAAAAGGTTTTTCAATATTGCATTTTTTTACAGTTATCATAGTGGTTCATAATGCGATCTTTTGGTAACCATTTGATAGAATTATCAAAAGTTAGACAAATTACTTTTTGATTAAATTGTCTAGTAATTTGCAAACCAATTTTAATTTAAAAAAAAAACACATTTACAAAGCATCAAGTAGTTAAGACCAATTTAATATTACCTACTTTTCATTGTATACAGTGAATTACGAATTTCCAAGAAACTCAAGTTTATTTTACATTTTGCCCATAATTTTCTTTAGAATCACACCACTGGGATTCTATTGCGGTTGATGTTAATTAATACTCAAGTCTTAAAGAAAACTCGTTTAAAGAACTTAAAAAGACATGGCGCATGACAGTCCATATAATTATTTCTACGTATCATTCAACACCTAAAAACTCCGCTAAATATATTATGTTAATACACAAAGTGCCAGCTATCTTTTATGTGAGTGTAAATAGCTATACGATACTCTAAGCTTCTGTGATTTCTACGTAAAATACATTACAATTATTATTATTTTTTATAAGCAAATATACACCTAAACAAAGATATACCTAATGTAACAAAATAATGTGAATATATACTCTTTGTTTAAGTATCAAAATTATAGTAAAATATTTTAACAACTATCTTTCAATAACATTTTATATAATTAATAAGGAAATTATATATTTTCAGTGTGGGAAAGATGTAAATCTACGTCTTTTACAATCCATATTAGATTGTTCAGAGTGACTAGCTGTAGAAAACTAAATAATAAATAGGTATGATTATTTTATTTCCAAATTGTACTGAAAGATTTCTTTTAGCTATGTTTGTGACGACAACGGCATTTTATCTGAAAATGTCTGCCTCTATTACAACTTGTATCTGAAAAGGTTTGAAGGCCGCAAACAAAAAGTAGCACACTACTGGTTTAATACAATTTATACAAAATTAATTCTGAGAGCGGCATCATTGCCGTCTGCAGCTGCGGCTCGCAATTCATAGACTTAAATCGCTCCGAGAGCTCTGTTGGCTGTCTGAAACTGATGCCTTAAAGGACTTATTATAATCATTCCAATATCCTGGAGTAAGCATCTCAGTTTATCTGGAGTAAGTTATCTCTTGTTTAAAGAGGAGGGGAAATTTTATTAGTTATATCTTGAGTAGTATTAAGTATTTTATGAGGCTCTTTTTTGTCACAAGAAAATAGACGCTGAAAATTCAAAATTAAATAGATTCGTAAGTTTTAAGAGAGGTAGATCACAGCGGATTATCCGCTTAAATCGTAGCAGCCCGTCTGGGGAAGGGCCATATGCCTGTTTGCCACCATAGTGGTAAAAAAAGTCTTTTCATTACAATTATTAATATTTAGATTTCTAGCAAGCGACACTGATATTTGAGGCCATTATGCACTTCCTATACTTAATCCAACATTCGTTGATGTGCCCTAAGAAATAAAAGGAACATTTTTGTGATATGAGATGATATGACAATGAGTGATTTTTGTACGTAGATGTTCCCAAAAACTTTATTTTGTATTTAAATAATGCCAAAATTTTAAAAATAAATAATGCAAATACAGATTAATAAATTATTAATTGTTATTAAAGTAAATGAGTTGAGATAGGATACAAATTGTTAATATTATGGAATTGCTTACTGATTTTC
The DNA here is from genome assembly GCA_905163395.2 of Endotricha flammealis. Lineage (NCBI taxonomy): Eukaryota > Metazoa > Arthropoda > Insecta > Lepidoptera > Pyralidae > Endotricha > Endotricha flammealis. The sequence goes on from LR990867.1 coordinate 5,117,160, forward strand.
GTAAGACTTCACTTTGAAAAAGTAAAAAAAATATTCTTTAATTGAATATTTATAATTGACTGTATAATTAGGTACTTTTAATGAAAAAGGAGCGTTCAGATAGATAGTAATACTTTCTCGTTAATATAATACTTCATAATCATTACACACCAAGTTGTTCATATTTCAAGTAGTATTCAATCTCATAAAGCATGTACCTGTATACTTCCTGTATACTGGTATTCAAAGAACACTAATCAAGCAACACATCAATAATACTGAGAATAATATTTTGCAAAGACTGTATAATATATTCAAGCACGTAAAGATGTTTAAAAATTGTATAATTGTCATTTTTATATTGGAATATATTTAAGCTTTATAAAAATTCAATATAAATAGAAGGTCCTTATGACTATTGCCCAGGTTACATCTAATTATTGCCTCAATAAAATGGAAATAGCATCAATTAGTAATGAATATAATTGTATAATATTGTTTATTATGAGCACCCTATTCTATAATGTATAAAATCAAACGATGTTTGGTTGAAGTGTTGTTATTTATTCACAACCACATTAACTTTACTAAATAGTATAACGCATGTATAAGTTTATCAGAAGCCACATGCTATAGTGCAAGTTATACACGTATTATCACTATAAATAAAATTATAGAAAACTTGTTCCTAATTCATCATTTTATATTATGACGTTAAATTGAAATGGACGACTAGTAATAACGATTATAAATTATTTTATTATTCTACAACTATGTCTATTAATACGGGTAAACTTCATGGGAAATTGTAAAAGCAGGTTATATAATTTACGCGATGGCTTCGAGTAATATCAGTCTAACTATTATAGTTTTATTTTTAGTATTAGTATGAAAGTTACGAGTATCATTACCCTATAATTAATCTAAACTTAGCTCTTAACTCTAATTTCATGAAATTTTTGCATAAGGTAACTTACACCTGCGCTGACTTTGTCCTTCTCTGTAGAAGGCGTTGTGGCTGCAGGTGTTTCTGAAGTCTTCTCTTCAGCTTTGCGATCTTTGAGTGCCTTCAGCAGCTTCCATTTACTGCCCACTGGAGCATCCTGTTGTGGAGGTGGCTCCTTGGCCGGAGGCGGCTCTTCATGGATTTGCGGCATATCGTAATCATCATCGAGCTCATCACCACTAAGGACTGGACTGTCAGGCCCAGAAGTTTCACCTGAACCAGAATCAGCGAATGACTTGTCGTCGTCAGATTCCGCATCAGAAATATCGTCAGGTTTTTCACTAATAACCGGGAACGTAGTAATATCCTTCCAAGTCTCTTTAACCGGTGTCTCGTCATATTTTTGTTTCACCGTTGCCGTTTTCAGTTTTAGTTCTCTCAACACAAACGACATCTTCTCTTTTAAGTTTTCATTTTTCTCGTCTAATAATGCTTCTTCCATTTCTGGTTCTTCAGCAAGCGTTTGTTGCCTTTCTGCGTCTAATTGAGATTGATGTTCCATCTCTTCTAATTTTCTAAGTTCATAACAATACCATTCGTCTTCGGAATCTATACTATCTTCCGTACTTTGTCTTCTTGAAGATACTCGAGAACCACTTCTCCATGAATGTGTACTTCTACTGTCATCATCATCATGTTTGTTTGGAATTTCTAAGCTTTGCTGGTGTCGTGGTTGAAACTTGTTTGGTATCATCCCACGAGAGCTTTGAATTGATGGACTTCGTTCTGGATACACAACAGTATCCTCTGGAACGGTCGTACTTATAATTTCTGGTGTACTTTGCTTACGTATTCTTTTATCTTTCATAAGTGTGAACTCTTCGTTAGGTTCATCTTGTAATTCTGCTTCAGGCTTCGGAGGAGAAACCTTTTCATCTACGTGTTCATCAGATATAGAAGTAGACTTTCGAAGTCTGTATTTACCTAATGCACGAGATACGGCAAATTCTTGTGAACTTATACTGAATGATTTGTTACTTTCACTAAGTCCGTCATCAGATGCCCCTGTCGTCTTTTTCACATCTCCAATTGTCGCGAATAGTGAAGCAGGAGACTGATTATCTTCCTTCTCATCTTCTTCAAATAAATCGACATTTGAAATATCTGTGTCTATATCTAGTTTTTCTAATTCAGATATGTTATTTTTGTTCATTTGACTAACACGAGCAAAATGAAAGTCTATATCATCACTTTTGTCTCGTGGTATAACAGGAAATTTTTCATTTTCTTCAATGATACATTCATTGTCATCATGATAATCTAAACCCTGTTGTTGCAGTTCTTGAATCATTTGCTGTTGTTCCACAATATCTTGATTATTTATCTTTCGTTGTTTAGGTTTTGAAGCAACTTTAGCAAACATGTTGGTTTCGTGAGTTGAATCAGAAAATACACTATCACTATCTTCTGATTGAGCACTCGACCTACCCCCTGACCACTCCGTTTCTGATGTTTCGGGATCAGATAATGACTGATGACTGGCTTGTTGTTTTCTTCTCGCTTTTTGCAATAAGCCAGACATTGAAGCCACTAAATGATATTTCTTTTTTCTTCTTTGCGCTGACAATATTCTTTCTTTCAATGATTTTTCTTGTTGTGGTTGTTCCACCGTATCAACACCAGATGGCAAAGAATGAGATCTATGTTTTTTAGGTAAATGCAAATCAGGTAACCAATGAGTCATAGAAGTCATAGCTGACTTCAGAGATGATGTACGTTTAGGCTTTTTGGGTTGTTTATCCTGTGTTTTACCTCTCAGATTACTTGAAATTGATAAATATCCTGATTCTGATACTAATATTCCACTCGACTCAATGTATTGCTCTTTTCTCATTTTTGCATGTTCTAGTTGTTTTTCATATCCTTCATTTTCGTACATCGCATTCCCATTACGTTGATCATACTGTTGCTGTTTAAAATATTCTTGTTGTAATTGGTTTTGAAATTGTTTTCTTTCTGAAATATTTAGTGAGTGTGATTTAAGGCTGGAAGTTTCTATGGAACTAGTCGGAGATCTACTACTACCGCCTTGCCAAGATATCTGATCTTCCAGTGATGTTCTTTTAGGTGAGTCGTATCTTGTTGATGTCGGGTAGTAAGATAAAGCGTCGGTTAAGTTACTTGGTGGGTAAGCAGTTCGATGGCCTGATTTATTATATCCGTTTTGAAAAAAATGGCTGTCACTGGAACCCATGGTATTAGCTCTAGTTAGACTCCTTTTATTAGTATTTGCTGCAGACATTACAACAGTTTGCGCATGATAACTAGGTTCAGGTGGATACAAATCTACTGCCGGTCTTGCAATAGATTCTGCAATTTCATTTCTATCTAATAATTCGGAAAAACTTCTATCTTCAGATAACATTCCTCTTGGAGTACTATAAACAGTAGTAAATATTGGTTGTCTATTTCCAGCTACAGAATATATTGAAGGAGCATCATTACCATAATAATATTCATTTATATTACTTATTTCAGTATTTTCTACAGCAATTGAATAAGGAATGTCACTTTTAAAAAAAGCGCTGCTATCGATCTTGCCTTGCAAACTGCTTAGATCTCTCGAACTGCAAACATCTTTTGGTAAGTGATCAGCTTTTCGTAGACTAAAATCGCTTTTCATAGTTTTTCCATCATAGACATAAGAGTCTACTAAAGTTTCTAAGTAAGGCTTAGAATCCATTTCATAGGACATTCTTTGAATAGACTGTGGCGAAGAAATTCTCATTTTATGAGAATCATGACTACTATGTGCGATTCGTCCCGTTTTCGGTGACCCAGGACTTTTCTCTAAACTCGACCAGCCGCTCATCGAAGAAAGCCCGGAATCTGACTTAGCGGCTACAATGTTAGTCGTATCTCTTTTCACATGTTTAGGTGATGTTTTTGGTGATTTAGGAGATCTGGGACTCAACCGCATCCCATCGGGAGGTACAGTAGAAAGCATTGATTGATGACTAGCCAATGTTTCATTATTATTTTCAATAGCGAACAAATCGGTCCCATTTGGAGGCGCTGGCGGCGGTGGGCTTGGAGATTTATGTAATCTATTTTCCTCATAACTCATATCGGGCCGACTACTTTCCGCAGGTCCATTATAAATTTCGTGAATCGATAATGGGGAATGTTGTTCTGATTTATACATATCGTTCATTTGATGTGACATACTTTTATTTGAATAATAGCTTTGTCTAGAGCTTTCACCTCCTTGGTAAGTGGAGCTAAATTCAAAACGATCTCTTGAAATTGCGCTGGGAGATTTGTTAGCTTTGGCTGCATTAATTTCAGCGTTTGCAACGGCCGAACTGTAAGCTAAACGACCAGTCACTGTTGTATAGGGCTCTGTAGTTGTTCTCTCTGGTACAAATTTCCGTCGAGGTGAAAGTGTTGGTGGCAAATAATCTATTGCTCGTTCTGTTACAGTATTTTCTGTAAGCGATAATCTAGAAGGAGATTTATCTCTTACCATGGGTTCTTTTGGCATTGTTAACATAAAGTCATCGAAACTTTTCATCATGTCATTTATTCCCCAATTTTCACCACCCGAGTATACGCTTTTTAGTTGTTCATTTATGATATTTCCATCTTCAACTAGTGCTTTAGCTTCAATATCTCTATCGTGTTTTGATGTTAGTTTTGGATCAGGACTAAGAAGCCTAGTTTTCAAGTCTTTTAACTCTCTCGAATCTTTATGTAATTGGGTTGTCAGCCTATCTAATTCATGTAATTTTTCTACTGTGATTTGATCTATTGTACTTAATGTAGATAGATGCACTAAATCTCTTTCGCTGATACCAGGTCCACCCTGCAAACCACAATAGTCTTTATAGTCCGTCGCACTATAGATTTGCCGTGACCCTGCAGGTATAATTTCGAGTTCAGGTTCCTCGGGTGCTTCCCAAATCATATCTAATTGTGACGGAGGTCTAGAAGTTTCATCACATACAAGATCATCTCTATAAGCTTGATTCAAGCTTTTATAAAAGGCTTCGTTTGATTCCATTATTTCCTCTTGAGGATCTAATAGAACCGAACTACGGCCTATATCCATGCCTTCCTCTATGCCATCTTCAACGGTACCATTACCTAATATCTCTCTGATTACTTCGAGACGAGTCATTGGATCTCTGGAGGTAACCGTGCGACAAGTATAGAAGTCTAGTAATGTTGATATCACACCCTGTTGATCTGCTAACAATGCTTCCAACCTTTCCAATCTCTCCCACATTCTTACGTACTCTTGACTAAGGAGGTCGAGTGCTCGCCAGGCGTACTTGAGTTCTGTCTCGAGGATGTTGAGGCGCGTGCCAAGGCGCTCCATATAGTCGCTGATGATGTAGTCGCCGGAGTAGGGGGGCAGGTCGGGCGGCAGCGCGAGGGATCCACATTCGTCCATATCGACCTCGGCAACCCCACTCCCTCCGGCCTCGCTTCCCTCCATCCCGCCGCTTGCGCCTGCCCCAGCATTGTCGTGAATTTCTCGCATCATCTTGTGATCGGATAGTGGGTTGCACATAACATTTTTCACTATGAGTCATCCCATATCGTTTTGTATCTCACACTTCTCACACGAAATTGTCCTGTATTCACTGTCTTCACTAAAACCATTTTATCACTGTTGCTCTCACCACATTACCGTTTATGTAGGGTTCACTTTTATATATCTATTATTATTTTATTCGTCACTTTATTATGTATACTTTGTACTTCGACGGAATTAAATTGATAATTTTACATCAAAAATATAATTTGAGTTACACTTATCACTTGACTGTAAAAAATGATAAATATTAGAAATTTGCCTAAAAATACCACTAGTTTGGACATAAACTAAGTTATGTGCACACCAGTGAGGGAAAAAGGAAGAAAGGAATACCTCAAGGAACACGTAAACTATAAGTCTATAAATCACTGCATATTAGTTTTTTATTGTAAGAAACATTTGGGTAAAATACAAAAAATAATAATTAAGTAATTGTCTTGAAAGTTAACATGTTCCTTCGGGAGGCAGCTAAGCGGTTCGTATTAGATTCCACGTGAGTAAACGTGGCTCAGAGGTGGAAGGCTAGCTCGACGGAAAGGAAATGGAATGAAATGAAAGGAAATTAACGTCGAGTTTCGCCACCGCTTCGCTTAAATTAAGCTAAAGGTTAGGGATTAGGAAGCCATATCGTAATATCAGATAATGGTAAACAAAACTTTGTATCAATGTCGTGCTCAGTTCGATAAATTCAAGCATAAGGTTATCCTAATTTTGTAACAGCTCAAAGGGTAAGTTTCCTTATTTTAAAAAATATTAGTTTTTTTTAAAACTGCCAGTAATTTTAAATTCCCTTCTGAATAGATATATACATTTAAGTTTTGAAGTTACCAAGTCCCAAAATATGAATAATAAATGTAATAAATAACCGAACTGGTTTCTAGAGGAAATATTTAGGGTAAAGAGAGTGCCGAAACCGCGTCCTTTCCTAAGTAAATGAGAAACGCCTATAAGGCTACGTGCGCTGCTTGTAAACGAGGAATTCCTTTGACGTACGCTGAAATATTTCGCTAAGCAAGTAATATTTGTACACGCTATATTAATGTAAATTCATGTAGCAGTCGAAAAAGAAATTAAATAAATTCATGACAATGTCATGTATGAAAAATAGACTACATTCCGATAGTTAAGGTTTAAGCAATGGGAGACTGATGAAAATTACTTTAATGTAGTGAGTATTTTTAATACGATGAAGGTGGTTTTATTTAACTTTTAGTTTATGTCGTTTGTTTACAGAAATTATTTAATTTTTTAAAGTAAACTCCGTTAATTAACTCGTAATCATCATGCAATTGCAGTCATTAAATATAAATACACAGAACGTTTTTTATTGTTTTTTTTAAAGTCGAGATTAGATTATTCTTTTAAAAATACGACTAAATATGAAATCCACATTTAATATAGTTACTAAGTTTTATAAAATTATAAAACCATTTTTTTTTCAACATAATATATTCTTTCCTCCTAAAACTGAGGTTGAAAGAATTTTACCCCAATTTTTCTCCTCATTAACCGCTCTCGTGAATATCTGATTTCCCAAAGGTAGAGTGGTTGATGGCTCTATTAGTATTGTTTGTCCATTGATCTTTTGTATAATGCGATCACATCTATTAAATAACAATACTTTCTTATAAAAGTTGACCTTACATTTGAATATTTGTTGAGATTTGGATTTCTGGTAGAGCATTTATGAAATCGACCCCTCAAGTACGATCCTCTCACAGAAAATCGGCGTAAAGCACCAATACGTTTTTCGTTCAGTGAGTGAGTTTCTTTCTCATTATCCCATATCCTATTCCCGGCCTTGGAGCTGGTAACGCATTGGTTGTGCAGGATTACTGATGTTCAAGGCGGTGGTAACTCTGCACCATGTGGCCCTCTTGTCTGTTTGCCTACGGTATGATCTATATAATACATTTTCTTGTCTAAATATTATCAGTTGCCTAACAAAGCCCGCTAATTAACGTTTTCAACTAAATTACTTATTATAAGAGCGAGACAACGCCAATTTTCATCATTATTTGTTAGGATCGTTGGCTTTTGTTTATCTCAAATGAAATAATTTAATTTCATAAACCTAAAATGGTTTATGAAATTAAATTAATTCATACACAATAAAGGCTTCAGTTGTTTTAATCTTTAGAAAGCTTATATTTCTTTTAAAGTGTTGAAGAATCGTTATCTATACTAATACGTAAAAATATAAAGTTTGTCAGTTTGTAGTGGGTAATCTCTGGATCTACTGATCTGATTTTGAAAATTATTTTACCAATGGAAAGCCACGTTATTTGTGTCATATGCTACGTATAACTCGCTTAAAAAGCCCATGTAAATTAACACATTCAAAGGCGAAGTCGCGGGCAACAGCTAGTTTACTTAAACATTTATATCCTAGATATTAATATTTAATTTAGATCAAAGTTCAGTTATTGAATAGAAGATTTAATTCTGGATCTAAGGTAAGGCTTTGGTTATTTGGTTAATTGGTTTATTTTGCATCATTTTCAGCTGCTTAATATGAGCTTTTTTACGCTGTTGAGAGTAACAAAGGAATGCACTTACCATATATTAAGCTTAATATTTTACATTATGATCTTTTACCTTAAAATCTTCGTTTACCGAGGGAAAGGGTAGTTAAGGTGAGAGTTACACAACTTTAAATATAAATGTTACTTATAAAAAAGTCATTCTCATAACTTTTCCCTGCTTTTATTATTATTTACAGTTTTTTTTATTCAGTAAAATACTAAGGATTCTTGGTTCATACATTTTTATATTTTATACATATTTTGTTAGTTTAAGTTTTTCAAACTACATCGCACCACTGATATCGCAACCGAAATTGTTATTTTGTATAAATATTATTAACAGCTTAGCCTAGACGTTTATAGGAGGCACCTGCATAATTTCGTGGTTTTTAATTGGGATTTGGCTTCTATTTTTATCGGCAGATGACGATGTTTAGGTGCAGCCGAATACAACTATTATTGGCTCCCAAGAAGACAAAAAAATGATTTGGACACCGCCGGTCTGGATATAGAGATCAAAATATTAACTTGTTATTAAAAATACTGCTTATATTTGATTTGTTTACGAACGTTAATAACAGTTTCCTCGAAGTTTCTCGGTTTCAATATTGGTTTTCGATAACTTCTCTACCAAATGTAGGTATGTTTCAGCGAATTATGTTTTAATGGTTTGTATTTTATTATACTTGCAGTTGTTTGTTTTTCCTGAAGGCCACTATTTTTCTTTTTTTTTTCTTTTAGGAAAATGCATTAGGTACTGCATGCTCCGCCGCTTGGCGAGCGACGGGGGTATGACGGACTCCCTCTAACCACTTGGGGTAATGGGGTATACCGACTAAAAACCTGACTGACTGCCACCTCATCTGCCTAGATGGGCGGGGCTGCGGGAACAATACTACAACCGCCTGAAGACCACGTGGCTTATCCACTGTCATCCATCAACAACAGCGGGAATCGACGACTTAATGTGTTTTCCGAAGCACGGAGAAACTCGAGATAACGAAACCCATCCAAACACTGGCTAAGGTCGACGTTACCTGACTTGCGTGCTCATTTTAGACAACACATGCCAAAAGAGATAAAAGTTTTTGTTTGACAAAAAATAACCTAAAGTTATCCGCAAGTAATTAAACAAATTCATAAAGCTTTAGATAATTATTTAGCGAATATATTAACTGATATAAAATCAGCCAAGTTGTGCAAACCCCAATCTTTGGGCAGAGGGTACCCGATAGTAATCAGTTGCCTATTGTCTTTCGCGTCACGCTGCTAAACTAAATTAGTGGCAATGGAATGGACCGTCGTAAAGTTTCCCAGTGGCCGATAGAAACAGTTGGAGTCTGGCCAAAATATACTGAACTTTTGCTTAACACTAATTGGATTTGTTGCACTCCATTGAGAAAAATATTCAGGAAATTTTTCAATAAAACTCCACTTTGTCACAATTTTTTCCATCCTTTTTTTTTCAGAAGTAGGAAATTGTTTTTCCACTACTGATCTCACGTACGCAACACAACAAACTATCCTCTAGAATTAAAAATATCAAAAAACTCACTTGTTACTACTTCGTGGTCAGACGGAACGTAAACCCGACCGTTCCGACTACTGTCGATAGATATTGTTAGTACCTAAATCAAGTTTGTGACCATCTTAATTGACCTGAAAATACACTACTCACCCACAGTTAATGCCAATAGAACAAGTTAACTATTGTACAATGCTCTATATAACTTTCATAAAAGCCAGTAACTTTTAGAATACGCGTTTGGAACATAAAATTAAATACCAACTCCTCCACTTCTGATAGGGAAGAAGTTACCCTTTAATATTACATTTGCAAAACTAAGTTTCGTAAAATTTCCAGTTGTTATCAACATAAATATAACTCGCTACTTTATCTGTTACCAGTCATAAAAGAGGGGAGATGATTTCTACCTGAGAACACTCCTTACCTTGAAGCGACTGGACATAAATTCTTACACAACAGATTTATGGCTACGTTGGCCCATTAATTTTGTTAGAATTTGTCAACCGCTAGTATTATCTGCGAATTTGTTGGATATGTTATAGATGAAGCGGTAATAGAATAGTAATTTGTCATATTTTACTTCTATATTTTATTAATGGTGAGTCTAAAGTCCAGCAGTGCATTTTTTGTGGATTAGATGGATGGATGTATGAGAAATTTGCTGTATCAATGTACCAGTTGTACGCATTTATAAAAAGTACCTATTTCATCATTGGAGTTCTAAATAGGTAATTATTTATTACTTAATAGTTACTTTGTAACCTAAATGGCAAGGTATCGCCTTGATGTGAGTGATCATACAAAATAGGAATAAAGCGTGATAGTGCGTAACTTTGAGATAGGATTGAAACTGTTTTTGTTACGAGGGTGATATCGACTTGCAACAGGTAATATATTAATATAGAAAACAATCCCATAAATTCACAGTAAGACATCTCCGAAACCAACATGACAACACTCAGGAAGCTCCGCAAAAATGAACTTGTTATTGTCCGGGTAAAGCTTGCAGCTGTTGGCATGGATTCAAACTTTTGGCATGTATTGTTTGATAATAGTGATAATGGCATGATTCTTATCTTTTCTTGTGTCTACTTTTTAATATTCATATGAAATATTTTAAGAGTAAATAAATAAATAGGTAAGTCTAAATAAATAAGACCAGCGCCGTGGAATCAAATGACCTCACAGTTTATGCTGAGTAGATGCCTATTTGCAGCTTAATCTATTTTTTTTTATTTAACGTTACTATCAGCGGTGTGCTATGCGTTGATTCGTCAGTCAGTCAGTCATTCAGAACAAAACATTTGATATGTAAAACACTGTCCCTCAAGACAAACAAGATACCTCATGAATATAAATTTACCCTGTGCAGGGATCAAATCCGCGCCCACTGACACAGCAGGTGGGAACACTACCAATTGCGCCACCGGTCTATCAAAGTAGACAACTATATTTCCAATAATGATTCCAAATATTATATAGAAAGTTTACATTTGAAGGCCTAATATATAATATCACGACGAAGTTTTGTAGAAATATCTTCGAGATAGTGAAGTAACTTACAAATAAAATATAAAATGTATGTTAGTATGCCAGCATACATGTGTGGCACAAAAATGGAGTCATTATTACATAGGGAAGAAGCTCGCAGCTGTTGGCACGAGTTCTTGGCACAGATGTTCCTTTTACATCGAGTTTGTTGGTAGCAAACCATGGATAATGAGGTGCTTTCTGCACACTTATAAATACAACAGTGGATTTTCTTACTTTGTTTTGTTTATTATATTAATATGTGAGAAAAATATTGACGTTGTAGTTGTAATAAAACATTGTGTTTTGTTTTCCTTATAAGTTTCATTTTTTTTTATTTTGTTAAAATATTTTAGAGAAATTAAGGAAATAGGTATGTGGAGATTCTTACAAGAAGCTGGTACCTAGTGGTATTTTTATATTTATTTTATCGCTGATCGTTTGACCCCCGTTAGGGTCTGCGAACTGTTCCCAAATTAGTGGTAGCTATGAAGTGCCTGAAACAGGAATGGTTCGACTGATCTATTTAATTATGAAGAAATAGAAAAGTAAATAGAGAATGAAAATGTATTGCAAAACACAATCATTTTTTAAACTATGAATGAGTAGAAAAGTACACGAAATCTCTGTGAATATTTATCAAAGTATTTTGCTATTTAAATAGTACGCATATTATTTTATATTGTGCAAATTAGTCGTTATACTGTAATATTAACCATGACGGAAAATTAACTAAAGCAAAAATGTCAGTGTAAAAAATGTTACAATAAAATTTTGTGTAGTCAAATAAAAACCGCAGAAGTTATTTCATGATAATAACTGAAAGTTAGTTAATTATTACAACTACGAAACGTGGGTAGTTGACAACAGAAAATAATTAGCATCGTGTTCTACTTACAACCTCAGAACAATAAGCCGAGTAAAAATTCTACATTGTTTTGAATATTATAACATGGCGCGACTTGTGAGCGGCATAAAGGTCAAAGCTTCATTTAATTAAACTTTGTTGTAGCAGGCTAAATAAATAAATAGTTAACTTGTGTACTTTCATCTTAACTTGGTACAGTCAACAAATAGGTATCTAGGGTACCTAGAGAACTAAGAGCAAAGATTTTTACTTACGCTCATAATGTAAGCAATGTTAAGAAACTATGTACATATTACGTAATTACATAGTATATAAAAATATTTTTTTTTTATGTCATACAGTAGACAAACAAGCAAGCAGGCCCCCTGATGGAAAGGGGTCACCGCCGGCGGCGCCGCCTATGGACATCAGTAACACCAGGGGCGCTACCAATGCGTTGTCCACCAAGGAAGTTGGAGGAAAGGAAGGAGGACGGCAAGGGAAAGACGGCGGGATAGGGTAGGAGTTGGGCTTCCGGATCTCTCACTCACCGAATGAAACGCATTGCTGCTTCACGTCGATATTCTGTGAGAGGGTGGTACTTCCCCGTTCGAGCTAGCCCATTTCATAATAATTGCTCTACCACACCATAAATATATTATGAATACTATTGATAAACAAAAATTTTAGAAAATTTGAATGATATCTACGACTCTGTATACCTTGAAATGAAATTAAATGAAATCATTTATTCAAATAGTAGGCATTCTCAGGCACGTTCTGTCATGTTGTACACATTCTCTCACATCTTTTCGAAAGAGCAGCGCCCCCACGATTCGAAAGAGCTTATAGGTACTAGGCCTATTTGAATAATTTTGAATTTTTGAAGTTCTTTCTTATGTTAACTGTACTACGATAGATATTGCGACGCGACACAAACTTCGTTAATGTTCACCTTTACCTGGATTAGAGACTTAAATTTAAATATTTATTATTTTATTTTTATTCGTTCTTTCTAACTGGATGTTCAAGATATTTTGACCTGTTAACGCTCCTCTGTTTGAAGTTTTTTTTACATATGCGCACTTTAACTTACATCTACAAATTGGCATTCAATTTTATACCTGTTATATTATATTGTATTTTACATTGACAAGGCTAAAATATATATTATTATCCTAAGTCAACTTAGTGAAAGATTTGGGTCAGATCTGATTTATTTTGACAGACACAAACCTGCAGCGTTTTCGAGTGATTTACAACCGCGAGAAACATCCGAACGACCCTGCGCCGTGCCGCTTTGGTGGCACCTGACATGTACTATCATTGAGAAAAATATCAAATATTAAACTATTCGTGTAAAATAATTATATGTCAAATTAACAATACTATTTTCACAGTTTACTTTCTTCATAATAACAAATGAAAAAAAAGGCCGTAACCGGTTTTCTCTCGCCATTTCTTTTACCGGTGGCCATTTTTCTTGTATCCAAAATGGTGGTAGTTTATAACGTAGTTTATTTTCTTTATATATACCTACAAATTGTAAATGTCAAGAAAAAGTGACTGTGAAGGTCTAATTTATGAAATAAACGATTTCATTGCAATATTCTTTCTACTCATTATCAGCAGCTCTATTCTTGTAACAAAAATAGTTCAAATCTCGTGTTAATTTCAATCGTTTTCTCGCACAATTCCTATTTTGTGTAAGTGAGACGGCGAATGAGATCGACACGAGATTTCGAACATATCTCACAAAATGTTCGGCAGTGTATATATTGAATGAATGAATGCATTCTGCAATCGATTGTCTACCCTACAGTACACATCGCAACAATATATTTATTGTGACAAAATAATTATAACAAAAAAAGTAATACAAAACAAAGCACAGTCGCCGAAGATATTAAAAATTCCATCACAATTTCTCACAAAGACTATTCAAATAGCACGATGGAGGCTCGCGGGCGGAACGAATGTTTGCCGCGAATGTATAAACGTTAATTGTCAACATAACGATTTTGTGTGCGGGTGTACCGCCCTACCGCCCATCACGCCGAGTCACGCTCATTTCATTCAGTGGAGTTTTTTCACACCCCTTTTGTTGTTTTTTAACAAAAATAATAATACCACAGTTAATTAAACAATATTTGAAATAAGATTTTCCAAATACAAACTACAAGTCATTATGTTATCAAGTTGGAACATATATATTTTAAGCGCGTAGGTAGGTACATACAAGACGACATATTTTTTCTGTTTAAACATTTTGACTGATTGTAACATTCTTTACTTATAATAGTGAAAAACTACGCACAAACAGAATAGATTCAGAAACTACTGAACTGATTTAAAATATTCTTTAACCGTTGGGATTGGGAAGCTATACTATCCAGAAGACATAGGTTAAGTGCGTTTTTCCACTACTCCGGCATCCGATTTTTATCGGTCCGGTAATTGCCGGTCCGATGTAGAAATTCATACTTTAGTATACGCGTTTCTCCACTACTCCGGCATCCGGTTTTATGTCTAAAGTATGAATTTCTACATCGAACCGGAAATTACCGGACCGATAAAAATCGGATGCCGGAGTAGTGGAAAAACGCCGTAATGCCCTAGTAACTACGTAGAGTTCAATCAATGTAAGAAAACAAAGGTGTAAATATGATTCAAGTTTTCCAAATAAATATATAGGGACAATTCATACAGATTGAGCTAGCCCCAAAGTAAGTTCGAAACTTGTGTTATGGGATATTAACTCAACGATATTATATTTTATAACAAATACATATACATATAGATAAACATTCAAGACCCGAGGCTAATCAGAAAAAGTTCGTTTTTCATCATGACCGGGGATCGAACCCGGGACCTCCTGGGTCTGGCGTGGTAACCATTACGCCACGGAGGTCGTCAAGGAAGTTATTTTCTATTTAATAATAGAGATCTTAACTAAAACCTTATCTAACCTACCTACCTAATCTTATAATATACAACGTTGTGAGCTAAATTTGACTAACAGCTCATTTAGGAAGCCAATAATTTCAGGTATTATAGTCATGAGTTCATGTTTAACTGCAATATGTAGATCATGGTGATTAATACTAATGAATATTATTACATTACTCTATATTTACAACAAGCTGTGCCCGCGACTTCGCCTGCGTGGAAATGGACTTGTGACTATAAAGATAGACGGATAATTTTTTTTTTTTTTCTTACATAGACATAACTTATTTTCCTGACATCCGATTTAAATGAAACAAAGCCTATATTCTGCTCCAAACAATCTTCCTGTAAAAAAGCATTAAAATCCATTAAGTAATTTAGAAGATGTGCGCGTTCAAGCAGACAGACTAAAAAATCCAAAATACTCTCCATTTTTGCCAAATATGTTCGATGTACAGACATATCGAGGTCTACTGTTTTATTATATGTATATATACGGTCATTTTACATAATAACCTATTAATCACCTAGACAGCAACATACGTTATTCAAATTGAGTCCTTGCTACATTGACTTAAGTAGGAAATACAGTTAAATGTATACAGAGATTGATCAATCAAATCCAATGTGTATCTCAGAAATTAATATACAAAATGATGAATGTATCTTATAAACTTTGCTTAATTTATTATATTAGGATATTTTGAACATTGCGTAAACTTCAAATAATGAATATCAATTTTAATTCAAGACAGCTGGTGTTGATTACACGGGAAACTTTACAATGTGGCTGTAAGTATGTACTACTTACTTACAGCCTGGCTTTACTTAGATTACAAACTTACTGGTCATTTATTCTCGTACCTCAACTTATATTTATAATTATTAGTAGATGGATACCTATCCTATAATATGCTTATTGTGAAAGTTCGAGGAGATCGATAAAGTGGGTTAAGGAGCGCGGCAGAGTACGCCTTAATCCTCTTCAATTGAATACAGACTGTTGTGACTGCTGTGGGATGATTGATATAGATGGAAAGTTAATTTCTATTCATATAATTAAATTAATATGTAGAAATCCGCAATTCTGTTCTCGTTCCTGAATTATTCCCAAGATTAAAATAATGGACAGTTTCTATAAAAAGGAGTCATGTTTATTTAAAATAATGTAACTGTTTTGTAAAAGAAATCGTTAAAAATGTTAAAGAAATTATCAAAACATTTTTATTTAACATTTTATAGTTATCGACTACTTCTCCATGTATCTAAATATTCTTATTTCTCAAGTTAATTTAATCAAAATGTTTTCTATACAGGAGGAAAAGAGAAAATTGAATCATTTAACTCGGTAAACAGTCATTCAATTTAAGACGAATGTTTTTTAGAGTCTACGTATTTTTGTAAAAAAATCTCCGTGAAGAAGATGTAAAGCGTTATTTACACAGAAATTTCATTAATAACGCAAAAAGCCATTCGCAAATCTCTAAATGATGCGAGAAAAATTATGATTTATGCTGATGTTGGCAATAGAGTCCCATGATACAGGCGTGACACTAATATGACATACTGAGGCTTTTAGCCATGATCGCTTTTATGCTATAAATAAACATTATACATAATCAGACTTTTGTAACTAGCGAACACCCGCAAATTTTTATCATTTCAAATGAAAGATATAAATAATTTTTAAAAGAATTAATTTTATTTTACACGCAGTTATAGTATTTTTAAATGACGTGAAAATATTGCAATGCAAGCCAGTTAGTTTTATCATAATATCAAAAATAATATGCGTGTTATTTAACCTCATATAAGTGAATCATACAATTATAGTCCCTCAACCGCTTACGGTCGCAAGTGGGCCGCAGTACAACCTTAGAAAATGGGGCTTCATAGGAGAATCATCCGACATTGCCTGTGACTTGTGCAACACTGGTGCCCCGCAGACAATGAGTCATCTTCAATGTTGCCCGGGTTGTCCTACTGACTGTGCCATAACAGATTTGTGGAAGGCCACGGATAATGCCATCTCACTGGCTGAACATCTTGCCAGTAGGGTGTAGGAATTTTATTTTGTTTGAGTCACTGACACGAAAAGAAGAAGTGAATTATATTGTATGACTTTGCTCTGTGGGAATCTAATAATTTGCGACATCTATGACCTAAACGTTGAAGCGCTGTGATTTGCCATAATAGGGATCTTTAGTCAATATCAAATGGCAAAAAAGAAGCACAAGAAACATTTTGAAATCACAGATAAAATATCCATGCTATTTGAAGGACGCAAAAGAAAATATAAAACAACGAATTACGGAACGGACGACTGCTGATAGGCCAGAAATGGGTCAGATGGAATGGAGTTACTGGAATAAGATAGATGAAGAATTTATTAACATTATATCTATAAAATGAGGTTTTTCTATATTATTTATCCCATTTCCCACTAATATTATAACGGCGAAACTTTGTATGTTTATAACTTCTTCACGCTCAAATGGCTGGGCAAATTTTTATGATATTTGGTATGTAGGGTAGCTAATATATTGGATTAACACATACCTAGGATTCTTATCCCGAAAAGAACGCGATTCCCGTAGGGTTTGGTCAAAAATGCCGCTTTAAAGTAAATAGCGCTTCTGTGCATAAATAAATTTAAATATAAATTTTGATTTGTATTTTGATTTATTTTTGTATTTACTAACATGTTTTAGTTTTAAGTTGTATGTTACTAACCATTGGACCTTTGATGTCAAAATAAATAATTGAATTATTATTATTTTAGATAAATATACGCAAACGAAGTTGCGCGGGTTTCGCTAGTTATACATAAACAAAATGAAAAATATTAATTTTAAGTAATAGTGTACAAAGATTAGCTTATCTCTTTAAAGCCCACCATTCACTACACGAACCCGGACCCGACTCGCGACTCCGGCGTTGCCCATACACTGCACGAACCCTCCACGAACCCTCCACTCGAAGTATGGCATGTGGGGTTCGACAGGCACTCGCAGCTCGCAACTGCGGACCTGCGAGCCCGACGCCAACCCATTTTGACAGTCTGGCGTACCGGTTCGTCGCTTCCATACACAGGCGGATTAGTCCGATGGCTGACCAAACCGCCGGACCAATTTACGTGTGAATGGTGGGCTTAAGAAGTCCGTCTATTGTTTACTTCTGAACTTAAAATAAGAAATTGTTTTATGAGATAATACCTACTTCGGGAGGTAGTTTACATGTAGATTTTCTTCATTAAACTTTTCTTAAGAGTTGTTAAAAGCATTTGTTATGGGCATACTTTTTTATGAGTAAAACAACCATTAACCTTTAAAATACTTTAAGTAAGAGAGGCGCTACACTTATAGGGAATCTTAAGACAACTGTAGCGATTAGATATAACACTATAGGACTAGTTGCGACTTTACTTGTATCTTTTCTTTACGTCATATTCGTACTTTTATCGACCTTTTGTCGATGTGAGAGCCACATTCAGGATATTGTAAAAAAATAATTCAATAAATTCTATCTTGCAACGCTGCAAGCGTTTTGATACGCGGCCACAAGAACGCTGTTTGTTTTAGTTGAATTTTTAGTATGGTTTACTCTTTAGTTTAATTTATAAAGTAAAATATTTGTTTTCTTGCTCTTGTAGTTGTTCACAGAATAATCATGTTAGGAGTTCTTCCGCGAGAACTTGCAGTTGTAAACACGGCCTTGTAATATTATTAAGGGAGGAAAAGTAAATGTGACTGTTACGTTATTATGATAGACAGATACATTAATTAATTTACATCCTCATTCATCATATTAAAATTTTTAATGGCCAATGGCCATATTTTCCGTACACATAATATTATTGAGTTTCTTGTGGCACTTCTTCTCAACAGGCCATTCACGTCGAAGTGCTGGTACTTGCAAGATAAATGATTTTATTTTAATTTATTTATTTTATTATTATAATATTTATACAAAACTAACGGCCCGACCCGGTTTCATAATATGTGTTTTAGTAAGAATACATATTTTAAAATATATAATTAAGTCTTTGTCACCCGTGCCGTGGTTAGTGTAGTTTCCTTTTTATAACCGGTGCATGCAAGAAACATATTATTATCTTTCATTACAATATTAGTATCTAGATTACGTTAAAAATTTCATAATAAAATTACAGTGTACCCTTGATCTTTTACCATAACAAGTCGTGAGCCCACCTACTCTACGTCATCACAAATTCATAGGCGGTCCGATTCACGAATACCATTAATTTATTCAACAAGACAACCTTGTTTCACGTGGATGCTTCTTGTAACGGGCTTGACAAAGCAATTTTGACCTAATGAATAATAGCAAAAGGGCTTAGTTTGAATTGGTGCGTTCTTTGACGTGGTCCCTAACACACCCTTTGTCGCTATCTTCACGGGTTCCTAGTATCCTAATTTTAGAAATCAAACCTTATATTAGGCTAAAGGTTGTTAATGTATCTGAAGTTAAGAATTAGTTTACTCTCTCATAGTTTTAGGTATTTCTATAGATAAAGTAAAAAAAATATTATTTTTACATAATTTCTCATGAATTTCTCACATGTGTTTGAAAAGTTCAAAATTAAGATAGCAGAATACACGCAAACGTAGTTATATAGTTCACTAGTTTTAGCATAATACGCTAGTACTATTTATTATACTGTGGCATAAATATAAGAGTAAAATATATAAAAAATCAATATGTGAAATGATTAACCTCTGCCTAGCCTATCACAGATAACAAGCGTAACGATAAGAAGAAATACTTAATTCACAATGCAACTTGTGCCTCCTTTTCAAACCAAAAAGAGTATTATTAAAAAAGTTAACTCAAAATAAAACAAAAATACACGATGGACTATTTTCAGTAGCCGCTAAATTCTTTTGCGGTCGTAGAGGGCAACTTTTTAACGGTTATTGTACACACTAACTTATATTACGTGTCGAGAATCACGCCAACGTAACTCGCCTTTACAACTAATAAAATTTCATAAATGCTAGATTTTTCGATGTTGATGAAAGTGAGCGTTAAACACGCGAACAATACGCAACGAAACGCAGTCAGTTGCATATAAACGTGGAAATTAAAGTGTTTCGTTTATTTTTCACATTACAAAAAGCCTCTTTTTTAAAGGTTTTTAATAATACATTGTTTTTTGTTTCGTATCTCAAGTGAATAGGGTGAAACGTCCAATTTATCAACCTTTTTTTGTTTAAAGTCAAGAAAATGCATTACTGCATGTTCCGCCACTTGGGCCCCCTACCTCACAGAGTTCTTATGTATTATACTTAATTGTTAACACCCTAGTGCCAAATTATTAGCAGTAATATTGTAAAATCTATCGGTTTTAATTACAAACAATATAAATTTATTTAAAAAAAGAAAACGATATTAAACATTACAGGTTCAGATATTAAATTCAATTGAAAATATTAAAATATCAAACACTAGATAACTTAAATAAAAAATGTCATCACTGATGATAATAATTGATACCTATCAGGGCATTTAGGCCTTTCACTCTATGCCCGTAAATTTGAATAGAGATATATATCTCTATTCAAATCTTAATTTAACCAGTAACGCATATGCGTTACTGGTTAAATTAAGAATTACAATGAACTTTTATATGAATACAAGAGAAAAAGCAAACGTTGAAAATAATAGTGGAGAGTTGTAAAGAGCATAAAATGTTTTGTTTTATATGACAGAATATATAAAAGCCTTAGTATATGAACATGAAGTGCTGTGTTTTATTCAATACGTGAGTGGGAAGGTCTATTTCTATTTTTTAATACACATATAATTTTTTGGTTGGCTCCTTAATATATCTGCCTTCTGCCTCCCTTCCACATGCTGCCTGTTTGACTCAACAGGCAGAAGTCATTTATAATTTATGACCAATATTTAAAAAAAATTACGAAAAACAAGGTTGAGGAAATTTTCCTTTTACTTGCTTATTTATTCGATGAAAACTATAAAACATTGTCCAAATTTGTAAACTTGTTATAGATGTCTATGTATAGATTGATAGATAGACAGGTCGTAAAATGGACTCTGGTGTTTTAATTCAAACTGCAATGACCTAAGGTAAAATTCATTTACTCTTTCGTTAAAGTTTATAAAGCACCAAAACATTAATTTCTCTCCCTGGCGCCTCTTATATTTGGGTCAGAGTTTCCTCCTATTTTATTCTAAGTGCTCTCGATGCATTTTCGCGTGGAAAAGCAATGTGAATGCACCGCCGGCGGTTGTATATTTTAAGAGAAAATGCCACGATTTTGAGGTATATTCTGGGTGTGTCGTACCTACGTAACAACGTACCGTCTGACATATTCGTTCTGGAATTTCAGTAGCTTCGATAACATTAATAATTCATGTCGCCTGCCGATAATAAAATTAAAAGCGTTTGCCAATAAAATCTTTCAATAATATTTTATATTTTAGAACAAAATATTATATGTTTTAACGCTGCAGAGGAACTTTGTTTAACTTTTAATATTAGTTTTAGTCTCGTTTCCGTATAATTTTTAATATTAGTATTCTTTTTATTATAAGTTGTTTTATTGTGTATTATATTTCAAAGATCGATAAACTAAAAACTATATACCAAAATCATTTTACGTAATAACTAATACAAATCTTTCTCACGAACGTTAGCGGTAACGTATATCAAAACCAATTTAGAAAACTAGTACGTTTTTCTGATAATTTTCAAACTAGCTGGGCCGATTACCTCTACTTACCAAAAACTAATCATTTTAATTAAATAAAGTACCAATACCGACATCTATACATATAATAAAACAGTAGACCCTGATATGTCTATACATTGGACATATTTGGCAAAAATGGAGAGGGAATAGTTAGAGTAAGGTAATAAAAGCAAAAAAATTTTTTTTGGATTTTTTTGTCTGTCTGTTCGTATCTTCTAAGTTACTGAACGGATTTTAATGCTGTTTTCACAGGAAGATAGAGCTCGGGATGGAGCAGAATATAGGCTTTGTTTCATTTAAATCGCATGTCAGGAAAAGGAGTTATCCTTATTTTAACAATTCACGCGGACGAAGTCGCGGGTAACAGCTCGTGTGCTATAAAAAAGATAATTACTTTTTCACATTTTTTCTTCCAAAAAAGTATAAATGTAAAAATATATCTATAATAATTAAGGCCGAAGTGGTACGGTTAGTCGTAAATGATTCGTGACTGCAACTCATTAGTAGAAAACCGGAATCAACCAGTTACAACACAATGCCCACCCTTAGATTCTGCTAGAAACCTTTCTTCCAGCTCCAGGCAATAGTTAACGAGAAAACGGACTGACATTTCAATTGTAGACATTTGAATTTCTGCATAATACGAAGGGAATAGGTTCCAAAATACGTCGTATTGAATGAGACAGATTGAAGTTACTCTATTTTTATCTTTGTTTATTCATCTTGGGATAGTTTGGGATTGAATTTATACTTTTCTTTTGGTTCAATGGTTACAGATCATCAGACAATGCAAATATTAATTTTGTTTAAAAAAAATGTATGTGATGGTGTGTCAACAACAGAAGTAGGTCATCACTCTAGTACCATACAAGCTTTTTCCCGCGGCTTCGCTCGCGTGAATTTTATGACATAGATCTCGTTCGACAACAAAACAACCCATAGCGCGACTTGTGGCTCCATCTGTTGGCCGATAGCCCATCCCATACAGCCCCCTATAAAGTAGAAAAATTATTTTCCCAAAGGAATGACATACTTTCACGGGATAAAAAGTAGCCTATGTTGGGCTCTGTACCTCTGACAATATGTTTACAAATTTTCATAATGATCGGCTGCTTAGTCAAGCCGTGAAGGAATAACAAACAAACAAACATACAAACAAACTCACTTTCTAATTTATAATATTAGTATGATCATTAAAAGGAACCGAACAACTGACAAGACAGGTCTATATTGGAAATAAATAAATTCTTTTGATTCTTTTTAATGTATGGGGACCAGGTAAAGAAGCAAAAGACAGTTATGACGCTCAGTCTGTTGTCCAGTGTGTCCAGTCCAGTTATGAATATTTAAATAATATTCAGACGTTACAAATTCATGTACAATTTCTGCTCACTCGATCGAGGATAACTGCTTTAAAATGGTCTTTGCAGGATTCGAACAAACATTGCAAATTGAAAAGCTTGTAATAGAGGCCATTTTGGTTTCCAAAACATGATAGATAATTCATGACAATCCTGACGCCATTTATTATTTCATTCCGATGTGAACTTTAGCAGAATGACTTGTGTTTGTTGAGCGCGTGCCACTAAACGATTTTCGTTGAATGTTTACAATATACGTCATATAACATGATATGTAATAATGGCCTGACCTAATAAGTGGTTTTTGGTTGACCTACTTGAATTAAAACGTGATAAATTACTTTCAGAGAAAGTGTATGCTTATTTATAATTTACGCATTCGTTGCGCTCCCACGAAAATTATTAATAACTTCGAAATGAGGTTTTACTTGCACAAACTCTTTGTTTCCGTTCCAACAGAGTATATTTTTTAAATTACCCACTGCTGGGCAAATGCCTCTTATCAAACTGCCTTTTTGAAAAGCAACAAGAATTATAATTTATCTTTTTCTTATTACTCTTATATACACTTCTTATATATTCTTCTTATATATTATAGACTTATTTGGAATAAAAACGTATGTCGATCTTTAAACCATCTTCTAATCTTTTATTTTAATATTATACAAAAATAATATTTAAAAGAAAACATTTAATCCTAACTAATATTATAAATGAGAAAGTGAGTTTGTTTGTTTGATAATCCTTCACGGTTTAACTAATCATCCGATCATTATGAAAATTTGTATACATATTGTCAGGGGTACAGAGCGCAACATAGGCTACTTTTTATTCAGATTTAAGACTTGTTCATTCCACACCATTGTGTATTCTTCTTATAAATTTATAATGATAACTTCTAATAACATTCCGCGTATTCTTCTTATAAATTTTTATGTACTTATACCTACATTGTAACTAATGAGTGGAAAAAAAAAAAAAAAAAAAAAAAAGTACAAAATGACAAAAAAGGCCGTAACCGGTTTTCTTTCGCCATTTCTTTTTACCGGTTGCCATTTTGCTTGTGTCCGAAATGGTGGTAGTATATAACGTAGTTTTTTTTAATTTATTTAAACAAGTTGTAAATGACAAGAAAAAGTGCCTGTGAAGGTCTAATTTCTGAAATAAACGATTTCATTTCATTTCATTTCATTCCGTGAAATTATGTCATTCCAATGGGAAAATACTTTTTCTGCTATAGATGGTGCTGCAATTCGCAATTGCCGGCCAATAGATGGCGCCACAAGTCGAGCTATACGTGATCTTAATCATAAAATTAACCGCGAGCGAAGCCGCGTGCAAAAGCTAGTAATAATATATGTTGTGCTTTTAATAACTCATCTTCTCTCTTCAAAAGACCTCACAAAAAACTACTACAAGTTGACGATTATATTTAGTTCATAATAGATTTGTGTTGTGCTAACTTTCATGGCAAAATAAATTATTGAAATTAAGTTAATATTAAATAAATAACTCAGTGAAATATAGTTACAAAGATCTTACTGTAAGAATAATCTTGATAACACTTTGAATGAGATTTCCAACATAAAATTCCTACTTTTCTCAGAACCAAGTCTTCAAACTACACAATAGCCAACTTTCGACGAAAAACATCGCCTTTTATAACGGAACGATGTTTTGAATTATGCGAATGAATTCCCAGAGTGAAGGAAAGAAAAAAAGAAATGGTTCTATTGGAATTATGGCAAGGAGATAGGGCTGTGTCAGGCCGATAAATATTAACCAGTAAGGAAAATTCGTCAACTGTATTCGTCTTATTTTTTTCAGGAAAATAAAATATAACAGTTTCATAATGTCCTGATATTGTGCAGATAGCCTATTTTATAAGGACAGTTTTTTTTATATATTTCTTACAGAATCGTCAACCAACAGAATTTAATTCTTCTAACCATGCATTAATGTAGAAAATCTATCAGCTAACTACATACGTACATTTTATAAATCAAATACAAAAACTGTATTTAGTATTAACTTCTAAAATATAATTTTATGCCTACTCTGTGACGTAAGAAATTCTCACCCGTCTTGTTCCTTTAAAATAAAGCGTTTCTTGATATCACCGAGATTCAAGTTGCAGAATTAAGACAGTAATTTCTTTCTTTGTGCATTAAGTCGACGTCAAATTGCGTTACACCGTGTAATTTTGCTGAATCAGGATGTAGTGTAGATTTCAGTGTATTTACGTATTTATTCGATGTAAACCTTTTAACTAACATTATTTTGCCGTTTAGATAAAGTTTTTTGATTGCTTTGTTAAATTTGTTTGTTTAAGTTGTAGAAAAAAAAAATGTAGAATGTATTACCGTTTAGTTGTGTGATGTGTCGCGAAAGATGGATCGGTTTCATACATTTTACTCGTAAAATATAAGTACATAATGTAACGTTTAAGTTAGGCTTCCAACTCATCTCTATCTAGATTCGCTGTTGTTCACATAATACCTACCTTATAACTTAATAAAAGAAAATGGTGTCAGATACCCTATTATAGAATGACACTTTTAACGACAATCAACAACCAGCAAGAATATTTATCCCAGTAAAGAGTGTCAAAAGACTTTTATAAACCTTAATATTTTCCAAGCTGTAATTCGGTATCGTAAACTTTCGGTTAGGGTATAACACAATTTTCATCTTAACCTGTTTTTATTAAGACATGAAACTACTTTTATGATCGTAAGCAAAAAAATCGTGACAACCCAATTATTTCATCGAACACATTTACACTGGGCGTCAAAAATAAGTAGTACAGTTTTAAAATTGCAATTACTCTTAAACTATAGAAGTTAGAGTTTTGAAATAAAAGTCATTTTATAGCAAATTTAACAAAGTTTTCTAAAAATAATACTTTATTTAGCATTAGTAAAGTTTTACACTGAAAATTAGGAAAAAACTAAAAAGCTAACCATTTTGAAGGAACTATCAAGAACTTAATTTTTACGTTTTGGGCCTTGTTCCCACTTTAGTAACTTGTGTTGCCGCCTCGGGCTCTGATGACAGCTTGGAGCCGGTTTGGCATGCTGAACACTAAGTTTCGGAGGCGGTGTTGGGGAATATTCACCCATTCTTCTATCAGGGCCTGTATTAGAGCCCTGAGGGTGGCGGGGGGTGGTCTGAGTCTTCTGACTAGCCTCCCAAGCTCATCCCAGGCGTGTTCAATCGGGTTAAGATCTGGGCTTCTTGATGGCCAAGCCATCAAGCTGATGCCAACCTCCTGAATGTACTCTTGTACGAGATGAGCGGTGTGTGGCCGGGCGTTATCATGCATTAGTATAGCTCCATCACCCATATTTGCTAAATATGGCCCTGCATACTCGTTAAGGATCTCTAATGCATATCTTTCACCAGTCAGAGTGCCATTTTCTATGACCACTAGCTCTGTGCGACCCTCTGAAGAGATGCCAGCCCATACGTGTACAGAGCCCCCGCCGTATTGAACTCTTTCCGAGATGCAACCTTGAATGTACCGCTCACCAGGTCGCCTGTATACTCTCCGCCTTCCATCGGAAGTGAATAAAGAAAACCGAGACTCATCTGTGAACAAAACTCTTGTCCATTCTTCTTCGCCCCATTGTACGTGTTGACGCGCGTAGCGTAGTCTTACTACTCGATGCCCTGTCTCAAGTTTGGGGCCATTTGCTGGCCTGTACGACTTCAGGTTGGCTTCAGCAAGTCTTCTCCTCACTGTACTCTCACTAACGTAGTCTCTTCGGGTCTGAAGAAGCTGTTGCTGGACCTCAACTGCATTAAGGTGACGATTTCTTAACACAGTAGAGACAATTAAGCGGTCTTCTCGGGTACTAGTGCACCTGGGTCTGACATTACTTGGTCTCCTTAGATGGTTTCCAGTCTCTTCGTATCTTCGCTTTACTTGCTGGATCGTTCTTAGAGTTACACCCACCGTTCTTGCAGTACGACTGATGCCTACTTCGAGAAAAGTTATGATTCTTGCACATTCTTCTGGTGAAAGAGGCATGATTAGTAAAGTTTACTCGCTGAAGACACATTTGCTTTTGAATTGCAATTGATTTAACAGCAATAAAGAAAACAATAAAAAACAAAAGTACAAGCCAACAGTTTAAAAAAATAGTGTTTTTAAATATTAAGTTTTTTTTCAGTCAATCTTTAAAAAATGATATTATGCATGAAGTTTTTATTAAATGAAATGAAATTGTCTTTTAACCTTTTTTTATTTCAAAGGTCTAGCTTCTGCAGTGTAGGAGATATTGCAATTTTAAAACTGTACTACTTATTTTTGACGCCCAGTGTATAAATTCGATGACATGATTTTATTTTCAACAATTCCACTAATATTGTAAAGCGAAATAATATGTTTATGTTTATGTATATGTGTATGGCTGAGCCATTTATGATATTTGGTATGTAGGTAGCTGATACCTTGGATTAACACATAGGGTGCTTTTAATTCCAAAAAGTACGCGATTCCCGTAGGATTTCATCAAAAGTCAGATGTAGATGGCGCTACTGTGCATAAATAAATACACGCAAATTGCGCGGGTTTCACTAGTCTATATATATATATATATATATATATATATACTATATATATATGTATATATATACTGTATATATATATATATGTATATATATATACTATATTATAAAGAGAAAGATTTTGTATTTTTGTACTATTGGACTGATTTGAAAAATTCTTACACCCTTGGGAAGGTACACTTATCCGCGGGTGACAGCCTATTATTATAATATTTTGATAAAATAGGGATTCTTACAAAAACCTCGTGCGAAGTTGGGACGGGGCGCTAGTTTGATATTAAAATGAAATTGTCGGCCATGATTTATTAGATAGATAGATAGAATAAGCTTTATTTGCAACACACAATCAATTAATACAGTAAACAGTAAAAGTTACAAACTAGTGTATATGCAACAAGGCGGCCTTATTGCTCAAAGCAATCTTTTCAAGGCAACCTTAGGGTAACGAATTAATGTATGAAGTGGGCAGGGCTAGCAAGATGTATAATAAACAGCAGGACATAACAACATATCTACAATATTATGATATATTATATTGTACTTCTACGACTGATTTACCGGGCATAGTCGGCATCGCATCTCATCATCATTTCAGCCCATACTAGGCCACCGCTGTACATAGGTTTCAGTTACGGCACAGAATTAATAGTAAGTTACGGTTTTGCTCGCGCGTCCCAATTTACAAACCCCGTAGCTCACTTTTAGCGACACTCGGTAACGTACAGTCAGGTGCACGTCGAGCTTTACAATTGCAGTACAATTTTGGTTCATAAGACATAGAACTTAAGAATGGTATAAAGTCCAATATGTAAAGGTCAACCTGCTCTTGACTGTACAACGGAACGAAAAATATAAATGATTGCTTTGAAATATTACAATGCATATACACACAGAAATTCTATCTCACGAAGAGCTATGAATGCTGCAAGGTATGCATGCATATGCACATTGTTTTATAGTGTGTGACCGAGTCTATGAGCGTTTCCAAAGCTACGCACACTAAAACAATGTGCATGTGAAAGTTACAATATTCTTAGCCAAATGCACTTCATGAAATGAATATCTGTTCACGATTCGTTAACGACTTCATTCTATGTATAATTAAGTAACTTTAATCCAGAGTGTGTTTATGCATGTACCAAACTAAGCATACATACTATATCAGCTAATTGTCAGTGGAGCGGTCATGGGGCATTAATTATAGCCTTCGGGAATCGCTCATCAATCAACCCTTAGACGTCTCCTATAACTACCAACCACGCCTTGTCTCTGTCGCACCAACCCCGGAATAATACCCATCAGTGTCAATTTCATCTTGTAAGAGTGAGATAGACAAGTTTTTAGAGAATTTAAATACAAACTTTTTAGGAAATTCCGGGAAACTTGATATTTTTTATGGTGTACCTTTTAATTTTTAGGATGTTTTTAAGGAGAGGTTGTATTTTGATTGTTTAGCAAACTGGATCGAAAGGAAATGATTTTTTTATCGTGCTATTCTATCGTTCTATATAAATAAATTTATTGTTTAAGGCGCCATAGGTGCAGCGACCCAACCGCGAAGTCGACCCCGCCGCCCCTCGCGTCACGTTGCGACAACCGAGCGTCTTTTCATATCATTGCGCACATAGTGTAAAAATATGCAGTACCGAAACTTTAAGTTTTCTAATTTGTAATAAAATAATAATTGCCTACAATTATAATATGAATGAATATAAAATGAACATTATGAACAACTTTTATTAGGAACCAAATATGAAAAATTAAATAGACATGGTTTTCAGATGGTTTTGGTATGGTTTCGGGATGATTTTCAGATAATTTTCAGATAATTTTTGGATGGTTTTTAGATGGTTTTTGGATGGTTTTGTGATGGTTTTCTGATGTCTTTGGGATGGTATTTCAATAGTTTTCGGATGGTTTTTCAATGGTTTTGTGATGGTCTCAAGATGGTTTTGGGATTATTTTCGAATGTTTTTGGTATGAAACTATCTGAAAATTGTAACTAAATAATGCGATTGTTTACTTATGATTTTAGTTATGGTCACTTATTTAGGTCTAACAGGAAATAATGATTGAAAAATCATTATTTCCTGTTGGACCCACTGCTACGCACAACTAATTTTGGCACAACTAAAAGTATTCCTATTGGCACAACTATGGCACAACCAGATAATTGTCATTAAATAGTTCCCTTTGGTACCACCATTCATTAAGGAAGTACATTCGTGTGCAACACTGTATAAGAGGCATGTTATGGGGTGACTCAGGAATGGTTTTGGGGTGAGTTAGGAATGGTTTTGGGGTGAGTTCGGAATGGTTTTGGGGTGAGTTCGGAATGGTTTTGGGGTGAGTTTGGAATAGTTTTGGGGTGAGTTTGGAATGCTTCTGGGGTGAGTTTGGAAAAGTTTTGGGATGAGTTTGGGATAGTTTTGGAGTGAGTTCGGAATGCTTTCGCACCAAATGGCACTGATATAGTCGTCGTCGTCACATAGTGCAATCTTCCCACCTTTATCCTTACATATTATAAAACAAAGTCCTCCCGTGCGCCTGTCTGTCTGTCTGTTCGCGATAAACTCAAAAACTACCCAACGGATTTTCTTGCGGTATTTACCAACGGATAGCCTGGTTCATGAGGAAGGTTTATGTATAAAATTTGTCAATATTTTGTGTCCTTACATATTATAAAACAAAGTCCTCCCGTGCGTCTGTCTGTCTGTCTGTTCGCGATAAACTCAAAAACTACCCAACGGATTTTCTTGCGGTATTTACCAACGGATAGCCTGGTTCATGAGGAAGGTTTATGTATAAAATTTGTCAATATTTTGTGTAAATTGGCTGAAATATAAAGATTATTGTTGGGAGTGTCGGAAAAAATCGACCCGCTTGGGAGCTGTCGACAAAAACGCTGTCTAAACCCTTTGAGATATAAGAATACAAAAATTATAGGACAATCCTCTTATTTAGGTCTCCAAAAAAGTCAGCGATAGCATATATTTATCGTTTACGGATAACTTACTATAAAATAAAAATCGATTTCGAGTACTAATGCGGAAATTGGAAACCGATTTTGACGTATACAGTATTAATCCTTATCCTGTTAACTACGTTAGTTACCTTAAGCATTTCATGTACATTATTATAATCTTTACACCATATAATTTAAATAGATACTTTAGAAGTAATAGGAAAAAATTTACGCGCTTGCCGAAATTAATTCAAGTTCTTTCTATTCTATGCTAGATGGCGCTATTCAAAAGATACATCGCGCCGCTATGGTTATACCTAAATATCACGCGAAAATTAAAGCACTTTAAATCTATTACGCTAGGTGTCTCTGTTTAAAAATCAAAACTAATATATAAAGCTTTTGAAGAATTTGTTTGTTTGTTTATTTGAACACGCTAATCTCAGGAACAACTGGTTCAAATTGAAAAATTATTTTTGTGTTGGATAGTCCATTTATCGAGGAAGGCTTTAGACTATATAACATTACGCTGCGACCAATAGAAGCGAAGCATCAGTGAGAAATATTGCAAAAACGAGGAAAATTATTAGGGCTTCCGTTGCGTGCGCTGCATAAACGGTTCAAGTTACCCAAAAAATATGTATGGCGCTCAACCTAGAAAGCTGGAATTTTGTATAGAGGTTCTTTTGACAAGAATAAAGATGGGGTTTTATAGAATTCCCACGGAAAAGGGAGTAATAGGACTATAAGTGTATTATCGCAGGCGCACAACCTAGAAAGCTGAAATTTTGTATAGAGGTTCCCTTTTTATGATGTTGACTAGGATAAAGACGGCAATTTATAGAATTCCCACGGAAAAGGGGGTAATAGGACTGTAAGAGTATTATCGCAGGCGCTCAACCTAGAAAGCTGGAATTTTGTTTATGGGTTCCCTTTGTGATGCTGGCAAGAATAAAGACGGCAATTTATAGAATTCCCACGGGAAAGGCAGTATCTACGCGGGCGAAGCCGCGGGTACCGCTAGTTATAAATAATTTCAAAGACATGATGAGCTTAGTAAAATAACAACTTCTTGTCTGTCAAATAATAAATCCGTTTGACATACACAATATCCGCAGTCGTCATTATACTCATCTCTTATTACAAGTATACAGTGATATCAAAGAATATTTTAGTATAAGTACTATTTTTAAAACGTTGCAAACGTAAGTCGTCTTTGTAGATATAGTACATCGTTTAATTCGCCACTTCCCTAAAATGTTATTTCGCCTAAAATATACATTATGTAGTTCAAACCCTTAAAGAAACCATCGGATAATAGAAAACTACCCCAAAACTGTAAATACTATCCAAAAACAATTGTAAAGCTATACCTATAAATCGAACCTATAAACCAAAAACATTCGAAAATAATCCTAAAAGAATATCTAATTCATTCTAAAAACATTAGAAAATAATGTTAAAAGAATTCCTAATTCATCCTAAAACATTCGAAAATAATCCTAAAAGATTTTCTCATTCATACCATAAACCATCCCGAAACAATCCCAAAAACATCTTGATACCATCCGAAAACCATTGGAAAAACATCAGAAAACCATCTGAAAGCCACTCAAAAACCATCCCAAAACCATCCAAAAATCATCTGAAGACCATCCCAAAACCATCCAAAAACAATCTGAAAACTATCTAAAAATCTTTCGAAAACCATCCAAAAACATCTGAAAACTATCCGAAAACCATCCAAAAACCATCTGAAAACCATTCGAAAACCATCCAAAAACCATCTGAAAACCATCCAAAAACAATCTAAAAATCATTCGAAAACCATCCAAAAACAATCTGAAAACTATCTAAAAATCATTCGAAAACCATCCAAAAACATCTGAAAACTATCCGAAAACCATCCAAAAACCATGTGAAAACCATTCGAAAACCATCCAAAAACCATCTGAAAACCATTACGAAACAGCAAAAAAAGTAGTTGTGCCAACAGGAATACTTATTTTGTGCATAATAGTTGGTCCAACAAGAAATGGTTCCACACTGTTTTTCCTTTTTTTATTGCATTTGTTACCCATTTTCACCAACAATTATTCTACGTAATCGAATTGCGAGCGCGGCGGTGATGGCGGAAAATTTGACACACGTCCGACGTCGATAAGGTCTGCGACCGGACTGAGTAACGCGAACTCACGCTTTGACTCCGTATTTTCGTGTATAAAATATGATATAAAAATGCCATGTAATCTTTCTAAAGTTATTTTGCATGAATTGACTAGTTCTATTAATAACTAAAAGGATAATTAAGTTTCAAATCTTAAAACGTGTCAGAAGTAAGTTTAAAATAAGTTATTTGTTTTAAAAAAGTGGAATTTTAAATAATTTTTTTTATCGAGTGAAGTAATTCTAATTGTGTATTGAAGATATGATTTAACTAGACAAGGTACTCAAGAATACCTATTATTTTTTTGATTCGTTATTTTGAAGAACTTCATTAAAAAAAATTGTTTTTTCTAGACCTCTTCATAGGTATTTTACGAACCGGTAGCGTCTTAAAATAACAATTTAACATGAATAATATGATATATTTTATATTCATATAAAATTAATTTTGACCAATTTGTATTGAGGGCAGGATTTATTGAGGAAAAAGAGTTATTTGCCTAAAGCCCAAAACAGACGGGTGAAGCCCAGTAAAACAAATTGAAACTCACAATTTCAAAGGGTTTTGTTGCAGTTGAATTTCAGTTGCGTTTTGATCCAAACATTGTAAAACTTATGATAAGATGCCTAATAAGAAAAATACACCTGCATCAGTAGGTAAATATTTACTAGATTAGTTTCAATATAATTAGTTTGCAAGTCAATAATCACTAACAATGAGATTAATCAACACCAAACAAACGTAAATTTAAATAAGGTCTATTACAAAAAAGGAAATGTCAAAACAAGGAGAATAATTTTTATTACTAACTTCCGTCTATAACGCGTAATAAAAGTCGTAATTTGGAAAATTTTTACTCTCAAATACAACTTGGTCACAAAGGGCAAAGCAATTAGCAACTTAATTAAATTACTTTTGAGTAGAATCAGCGTGCCCTATAAAATTAATAATTTCCTTTTTATATTTTACTAGCGAAACCCGCGCAACTTCGTTTGCGTGGAACCCGCTTTCCCGTGAGAACTTCTGAATGTATTATTTACCTTTCTCTTGAATCACTCCGCCCATTCCATAGCGTGATCTATTTTTACCGTAAGGTTGCCTTGAAAAGATTGCTGTCAGCAATAAAGCCGCCTTGTTACAAAAACACTAATCCGTAAGTTTTTTATATATACCTACTGTATTGTTTTATTTTTCTCTGTGTTTTGCAAATAAAGCATATTCATTCATTCATTCACTCTTTCTATTAGAAAATACTGCATCAAATTCCGTTGCGTTGTTTTAAAGATACATAGGGACAGACAGGCAGCGTTGCGACTTCTTTTTATACTATATAAATGAAGATGCGTCTCGTCTATAGGACACCCTGTCGTTGCTGGTCAGACGACATTGTGTGGGTGACGGAACCACAATGATTGAGATTTGTACAGGACAGAGTAAAGTGTCGTGAAGAGAAAAATGGGTAAATGTAGATTAAAATTTCCATTTACTTTTGGTATATTAACATATGTGTCGTATGATAGATTGCCGCCCGCAA
The DNA here is from genome assembly GCA_905163395.2 of Endotricha flammealis. Lineage (NCBI taxonomy): Eukaryota > Metazoa > Arthropoda > Insecta > Lepidoptera > Pyralidae > Endotricha > Endotricha flammealis. Next base: position 5,151,403 of record LR990867.1, read on the forward strand.
GGTGGTTAAACAAGCGAAGGTAAGGAAAGTCAAAACAAGATGCAGGCCGCTGTTAACAGATTTGGGAGAAGCCTATTGTTGTAGCTGATAGAAAGACTGCAGTTGGAATACTAGTTTATTTAGAAAATAATTAAATTAATTTTATAGTCGGAAGACACGTTTCGCGTTCATGGCTGCGAGAGGAGAGAGTGTTGCCATGCACAAAACCACAGATAATAAATGTGACAGTTGTATGATTACAATACTCAACACCTATGTGAGTAGACTTCTTAAAACTGAGATAATGATGATAGTTTACTTTTCAGAAATCACTTCATGAACGGTAACAACGGGTTTGCGCGAATGAATCCGCAGGCATCCACTACTCTACTAATAATAATATAATAAAATAAATAACTATTTAGCCATACGTTTCTACATATCTAATACCAACGTTTTCATATAAGAATGACACAGCTTAAAAATAGTTACGTGATCGATCTTATGCCAAATGGAGTGTTACTGAAACGTCCCAAACATTACCATATTTTGTGGTTAAAATGCTTTATTATACCTACAGTGTTATAGTTATATTTGAGAGGGTAGACAGACCTCACATATTAATACTTCGCTCTACATTTAGTGTTAAAAAAATTGTGATAAGTAGACACTTATTGCAAGACTGCAAAGCTCGGTGATTGGTTAGGTGAAGAATTTTTTTTTAAAATTAGAAATCTTAAATCATACTCATATTTACGGCCCTGGATGCCTCTCTCTTTTGTAGACTGTACATTCAACCTTTCTATAACAACTTAAGAAAGAATGTATGTGCATCTTATTGCAATTAACGTGTAGTTATACCAAAACCTCATGTAAGAATTTCTAAAGAGATATTTATCAAAGAGATATTATTTCCGTAAAGAAATAGAAGCATTGTCTCATGAATAGAACGGGGTAATAATAGAGAGTATTTTAATTGGCTTCGCTACAAAATACCATTATAATAAGCCATACTAACAAAACATCTGCGTGTGTAAAACACCAATACATTCAACTATGTTTTTATGTAGACTGATGTAGGGTTGAAAAGAGATTTCCGCAAAAACTCAACAGGGTTTTTTTTGTTATTTTTTGTAAACGATTATGGTACAGTCAAGAGCAGGTTGACCTTTACATATTGGACTTTGTACCATTCTTAAGTTCTATGTCATAAGAACCAAAATTGTACTGAAAATGTAAAGCTTAACGTGCTCCTGACTGTACAAGGAGGTCGACGGCGCGTGTTGTTGTATGTCGCCAAATACTATAGACGAGTAATACGCACAGCTCTTGACGTTTCTCATACAATGACTTGGCAACCTCCGTTCACCTCATGCCGCTAGGGGCGCTATAACATTTTGCATACAAAACGCACAGTTCACCTCATGCCGCTAGGGGCGCTATAACATTTTGCATACAAAAGTTTTGAAATCGTTCACCTCATGCCGCCCTCATGCCGTAGGGGCGCTAGTGTCGCGTCTTGCCCGAATTCTTTCCAAGCTGTGCGTATTACTCGTCTATAGTATTTGATGTCGCACTATAAGACGAGTACGTCAGTTAAGCAATGTCGATCCTAGCCAGTGTTTGGATGCCGTGCTTCGGAGGGCACATTAAGCAGTGGGTGCTGGCGGTTGTTGATGGATGACAGTGGTTAAGCCAAGCCTTCCGGTGGCTTTCAGGGGGCTTGATAACACTGGCCTTCGCCAATCCGCATTAACCCTTTCTATTGAAGGGAGACGCCCGTATCCCTGTACTGGGATGATTATGGGTTGATATGATCATGATTAGGTACATGAATACATATTAATTACTGACTCAAATTGACGTAAGTTAAGTTTAATCGGTATAATTGCTAAATATTAGCGCAGATCATGTCGTTATTAATATTAAATGCCAAAGTGCGTCAATTACAAATCTTCACTTTCATACTTATAATAGTGCCGAGTACTTACTATAATATGTTACAATTAATTTACTAAAAAAAATTAGTAATAAGACGAAAAGCTTAAACTACTTACGTAAAAAAATGACTATTCAAAATAAGCAACCCAAGTTTTAACAAGAAAGAAGATATTTTTCAAGATAAAAACGAGGTGAACTCGTACAATTAGATGGTATATTTTAAAAAGAAAAGCTAGTTCTTTTAAAAGGTTCCGCTGTGAACAATGTTATGCAACAGAAATGCAACTGGTAAGAAACTTCACCTTTTAACATGTTACACACAATTATACAGAACATAACGTTTCACGTTTGAGAAAATACTCTAGAAACTGCCATACACAGGAGTTAAGCGGTTGGAAATAATTTACGGTTACATTCTAGTAACATAATGTGTTTACAGAATGTATACGTTGTAATGGAAGCCGCTGGATGCAGGCCATTGCCGGTCTTAAGGGAAGCATTAGGGGCAGGCCATGTACCTACAGCTGTGGACTTCTTGTGACTGAGATGATGAAACGTTAAGTGTATCACCGAGACTTGAGCATCCCTTCCACGAAAAACAATGAATGCTCTACTGCAGGTTTGGTAACAAAGTCTAGGAATTTAGCACAGTTCCTGATTTTTACATAGAACAGCTATTAGACGTCCTCAACCCAGAAGGGAAACAAACTTTTTTAGATATTAATTTTGCATATTGCCTGCCAACACTTTAAAGATTAATGAAAGTTTAACGAGATTAAGAAGAAGAGAGTGTAATTTCGTAGGAGACATAAAATGAAATCGTTTGTACAGAGACTAAGACCTCACAGGTATTAGATAAAGTGAACTTTATGAAACTGTATAATCTACTCCATTTGTGTAGAATCATTTTATTAACAATAATATTAAAAATGTTTTTATCTCTCCAAAAATAGGAATAAAAACAGAATAAGCTTACAAATTAAGAAAATCTATGTCCTATAATTTGTGAGAGACTGCAGGTGCCTGAAGTAGGCTTTTGAAAAAGCCTGATTTTACATCTACCGGTAAACATTAGAATCTACGCCAACGGAGATTATATGCGTGATGTTAAGTTACGTAACAATTTAATTGCACCCGCTATACATATTCATGAATAAACGGTTTTCGTTTTATTTAGATGCAAATTGTCGTTGACATAAGGAATAGTTTGCGCGGCGTGACCCAGTCAGGATAAAATCAATGAAATCCATGGTTTTGTTTATTCAACACCGTTGTTCTGTCACCTTTGAATAATACAATAAACTATACATAATTATTGCGATATTATTAGAATAAGATAACCAGAACAGTATATTATTCAAGTTTTCTAAATTTTATGTGAAGGGATTTCGTTTTTTATTTATCAATGCATTTAATATTTTTATACATACTTAAAAAAATGTGATTTTCTCGAAAATTTTATATGGACATTGAATTTTAATTGAACTACTAGTAAAACCCTCGCAACTTCGTTTGCGTATATCTCGCTTTCCCGTGGGAATTATTAAAAATCCTTTCTTAGTACACACCTAGACGTCGTAAGGGACCTACATTTTAAATTTGGAATCTCTAGACCCAGCGGTTTGGGCTGTGCGTTGATATATAGAAGCCAGTCAGTACTTTGAATTTTGTATACATATACATATAGATGTATTTAAACTATGTATGTATGTAGAAAAATTCAAAAAGATGCTTACATTATTAGCATTAAAATCTTTATTCTTAGTTTTCTACCCTGCTCACTCACGTCTCAAAACACTTTTACGTCTTCGTTAGCGAAAGTTTTAAATACCAACTCATGCAGGAGCGTGTAAAGCCAAAGGCAATAAGTAACTTGTTACAATTATTATAAACTTCTAAATTTAAATTTTTCATACAAGATAAAATAGGCTTAAATAAAACGCACAACATAGCAAATTTATATCATCGTTGTGCCTAATCTGTCGAACAATAAAATCAACCTCAATATATTCGCTTTATTGGAAGGGATTTTATGTCATTTCATATTATGAATAATTTATAGCTATCTTACGTCTAGACCGTGTGATGTGAGTAAATATGTACATATTGAATAAAAGGAGATATGTGCCATGAAACTAACAGCATATTTATTTTTTGTATAATGGGCACACAAAATGTATGCACATTTTACATACCTTCACACTTTATACATCATATCAACCCATAATCATCCCACTGCTGGGATACGGGTGTCCCTTCAATCGAAGGTGATTAGAGCGTACTCTGCCACGCTGCTCTAATGCGAATTGGCAGAGGCCGGCGTTTTCAAACCGCCCTAAGGTCACCGACTTGGCTTAACGACTGTCATCCATCGAAAACAGCCGGGACCGACGGCTTAACGTGCCCTCCAAAGCACGGAAAAGCTCGAGATAACGAAACCCATCCAAACGCCTGCTAGGGTCGACGTTGCTTAACTTGCGTGTTCATATTAAACGACACACACCGACGCCATCGACCTCCTCACACACACTTTATACATGTTCCAGTCTATTGTCAGTTGACTATCGACACTTCTCAAGCATTAATAATTAAAATCACTACATACATATTATGTAGTGATTTTAAACATAATTAAATTAACATATAAACATACACATTACAACTAAACTAAACATATTATTATAAACATATGATTATGTAGTCATATGTCACCCCGACTTCATATGTAAGCGACAAATAAAATACCGAAAGGTTTATCATACGGTCAGATTTTCAACACTCTTCTGACATAGACTGATTTGAAACTGGGGCATGCTTATGTAAGTGAAAGTGAAACCAGCTTTGTCTTAATTTTTATTTACCATCTACTTTCTTTTCATAATTAATATGTAAACAGGTTCATTAGGTGTGATTTTAAATAGGTACCTATTGGGAAAAAATATAAAAGAAACAAACAAATTTTTCTAACATAAACTTTTACCAAAAATATATTTTTTACTAGCTTTTGCCCGCGGCTTCGCTCGCGTTAAATTCGGGGTAAAAATTGCGAAAAGTCCCATATCAAATTTCACCCCCTATTTTAAGGGGTTGGGGGCAGATTTCAAAAAATGATGCATTTTTTATTAGTTACATACCAAATTTTAGCTTTCTACCTTGAAAATTGCGCAATGCTCCATACAAACTTCCACCCCCCATTTTAGGGAAGTGGGGGGTTAGAAAGAGACAAAAAGTAGCCTATGTCACTCTCCATCCCTTCAACTATCTCCACTTAAAACATCACGTCAATTCGTCGCTCCGTTTTGCCGTGAAAGACGGACAAAAAAACAGACACACTTTCCCATTTATAATGTTAGTATGGATTATTTGTTACGAGTTTGGTTGTTGCATAATTTAATGACATCGTAATGTATTGTCATCAGTACAAAAATAACATAACTTGAAGACGGCTTAAGCGAATGCTTATTTTATTATTTAAAGTTCAAACACTAGCATTACATTTCATAGAAACACATTAAAGACTTCCTTTCATGGCAAATTTATTTCGAATTAGCTGGAATTACTATTAAACGTACTCGTTGACTACACGTGTTTCATTTATCCTTCTCTAACGTGTCCTAGAAGAGTATGAGTATCAATCAAACATTAATCTTACAAGCTAGCTCGTTCATTTATATTTTGTATGAGCAAGATAGCGGAAGATAAAGAAAAAAATTACTTTGACTATTTTAGAAAAAAAGTACCTGCTTAGAAAAGTTTTTTACCTGTTACTTTTACAATTAATTCTTAGTCATGTTTCCTTATAAGCAAAAACTTTTAGATATACGAAAGTTAGCTACAAAAAACCTAAGGCTATTTCATTATTGCCCTACATTTGGTCAGAAACGACGTTTGATAGACTCGGGTGGTTATTGAAAGAGAAAGCCTTTGGCAGTGATGCGTATATAGAAGTGTTATTTTTTTTAATAGCCATGTTACGTCCCACTGCTGGGCAAAAGTCTCCCCTCCACACGTCCCTGTCCAGAGCTGTCATGGACCAGTCTTTATCAAAGGTCCCGATGTCGTCCGAACATCTCATCCTTGGTCTACCCTTCTTTCGGTACGTAAAAGTGTAATTACCATTTATATAAAGATTTTAATATAGTTTATACCTACTCGAAATGATTTTGATTTTAGTCATAAAGATTGCAGTGATTATACTAATCCAATAATGCTGTAGCTTTGATTACTCTGATTAAGTTTGATGATAAAAGATAACACAAAATTTGCTCCGATTTCGTCTAGGTTTTACGGTTCTCCCCCTTCTCCTGAACTTCCGAAAAGTAAAACACTTTGACAAACCTCGTGTGTCCCGGAAATTACCACGTATCCTCTACGTACATATACAGAACACACAAAACTTTCTTTCTGTTTATATGAAGCTTAATTTGGATTCATTCTCGAATTAGACCATTCGCGTGGTCCATTTCATTGTATCAACCGTTTCTTCTTTACAGACTTTAAGGTTCATATTCTTGATAGCTGTACCTAAAAACAATAATCTGCTGAGCTAAACAGGAAACTAAACCCTACCTATAAATAATCTGTACACGCTACCTGTTAATATTCTGGAATTTAACTTAAACTGTCAATTTATTAGGTAGAGTGCTTAGAAAGATATTTTTAAATGACATTGATATTTAAAGAGGTGTCTCGGCGTCTTTAAATATCAAACTCCAAACGTCCTTTTTGACTCGGTAGAATGATTTTTAGAGGCAAAAGTAAAGTGCGAATACGATTATTGTCGATTATCATAGTCTCAAGAAGACAAAAAATTGGTACGAAAAATAGCTTTGACCGATACCTCTAGGTATTTAATGTAACAGTACCCAATCTCTAGATTGAGTAATGTTACATTAATTAACAAGTTTAGTTATACTAAAATCTTAGCAAAACTTTTAAGCGTTCATTTGCAATAATGAAGCTATAAGAAAACTAGCTTTAGACTAGTATTATCCGTAGCTTTCATACCACAAACAGTAAAAGCTCGCTCTTAACTTCTAAGCCAACCCTCTAACTAGGATTACTCTCCCTCGAGCAAATAACAGAATCTCTTTAAGATATATTTTTCGGGGGAATTGGGTCAAATTATTTGGTGCATACTATGTTTGTATGTAGGGAGGATATATTAAATTTTCACGTTTCACCCTTGGGATACGGAGTGCCACTTCCAATAACCCAAAGGGGCTTTGTTTGTGACTGTATAAGTATGGTTGAATTCAAAGTTATTTTACGAATGCCCTTTTCCCTTATCTTGGAGTGACCAAGCATTTAGTATGCTGAGAAGTGAGTAATGCCACACCCTACCTGATGGTAGGTGTTAGTTTATTTTTTTCATACTTTTTCAAGCTAAAGAGTAAAATAATATTTTACTTTATACCTATATTATATTTTATAATAGCGTTTACGCTAAATGCAACTTCCGTGTTTTTTTTATAATATTATAAAAGTTTAACTACAAAAAATTATTTATATGCATATACGTTTCATTATTAATTCACGTAAGAATATTTTATGAAGAAAAGTCAGCACTTTATCAATCGTAGCGTTCTCGTAGCAAACGTAGCATGTGCTACGACATGTCTACGCTACCGTAACTTTGAATGAAATTTCGTGTTGGCGTTGGAAAATGTTAATGTTCTTTCATATAAATCGCCAAAACTAACTACTGGCAAACAAAGTTACTACCAGGAAATACTTCATTTCTGTAAACACTACAGCCAATAATACTTTGACGTTTGTTCGCTAATACTAAAGTTTGTTTTGTTCGACTTAGACCTACTTGGATTACACGAATACCAATAAGATTAAAGATAAAAACTTTGAGCTGTTACTTAGGCTAAACTTAGCTGAACATTTATAATCCAGGAAATGAGCGCCGAAATCGCTACTCCAGGTGGTTTCAGGCGCGCGACCGAAACGGACAAAAAATGGTCTCACGAGCCGTAACATTACTATAATAGTAATGCCGCCGTGGACCTTTGTCACGAGTTACATAATTGATTAACTAATTACACTACACGTAATTAAGTTTGGTACGTGGTTTTGGTAAAATCACTCGATTCAGAGCACTACACTGTCACATGTCTGATAGTTTTGTTTACCACCTAATATGTACAGGAAGGGATATGGGTCGGTTGTCGCGGGGCGGTCGTGCCGCCGCGCGGCCGGCTGTTTTTGTGCCGGCAAAGATCACATCTGAGCTGCCGACGCGGGTACCCGAGGGCTCGTCGCCCGCTGCACTGCGCGCGCCGGCCGCCGCGCGCGCTCGCTCGATACCGTCCGCCCGACCGCGCCGCGCCCCACTCGCGCTCAAACGATACCTTACCACCTGTACGCTCCGTCACAACACCACGCCATGGCTTTTTGTGAGGCATGGTTCTGCCGCGTAAACAACGTTTGTCTTTCGGATTAAACGGAATGTCGCGTTCGCCGGGGATGTCGTCTAGATAAAACGTTTTTATATTGTGCCGAGGTAGAGTTGGCCTGCAAGAAATATGCGCATGACACTGATATGTGATGACATATAGCTCGGGGTTAGTAACATTCCTTGCGCGCTGAATAATGAGCTTCGTAACAATTCTTTACAAGGATACTTGTCATTCCTTTGATCGAGCCTAACAAAGTAGGATGTACGTTAAGTACACTTTGAGGGAAGTCTAACAATGTACAGACGTCAAGTAGAGCATATCAAACGTTAATTTACGTGACGTTCTTAACACACTTTTTAAACGTTTTATGACACGTCGGAGCATCCAATCGGGATTTTATGTCATCCTTTTGAGTTCTAAATTAATGCTACGTTTTGTATAGGACCATTAGGACCCTAAAATATATTTTACATAACACAAAGCGTTAATCACGTGGATGATCTCACGGCTTAGAGCGAGGTGTCTAATATTAGGTGGTAAACAAAATTGAGAAAAAAATTATCTTGTATGAATGTAAGAAAATACTACTATTTTCAAGCAATACATTGATGTTTTATATTTCAAAATATAATAATATTTGTATTTGACTTTTTATTTTCTAATTATGTAGAGCCACTCCATACAACGCGCGTGAAATAATTACCTATTTCTACTACATAGGTCAATGTCGTCTGTACACGTGCACACGTATGCGCACACGTCTACACATTCGTTCACTAAACGCACACCTTTGCGACTGCACCCGCCACGATACCCGCCTGGGGTTGAGGAAACGCGATTCGGTGCGGGGCGGAGAGTGGCCATTGTACCTCGGGTTATTACTTATTCTATGGTAGAGCTTAATTATCGAGGTGTTAATAGTAACAACTTATTGAAATTATATCCAAATAACGAAATAACGATTAAATAGATGTACGACCGTCACACAAATTAAATTATTCATACAATAATTTATAAATAGAGTAGTAGTGGTTAGTCAATTGTAATTCCATTTGAAAATCACATTATTCTCACAGAGACAAGACATAAGGTCATACAAAATGTATAATTAAGTACAATTTGTAGAAATAGCATTCTTTTTGTCTGCTTCGTCGTGTGTTACTCGTAGTTATATAGATTTATACTAAATGTGGAGAAAAAAATAATTATTATTATATCTTTTAGACATTTATCGAACCGATAAATTCAATAAAATCGAAATATTTATGATAAAAAAACTCATGCAAACAACACTTTAAACATAAAACCGATAACTAACGATTTTAAAGTCGGTTTTATAGGTTAAATTTCGCCAGAATGGATCACGTTTTTTCATAGTATCGACAGTATGACGCAAAGCTTAGTTAATCCACGGATTATAGTAAATGGCAGCGTGCGACGCTAGCAGAAAATTGTGTCCTAGATAAGAATAGAAATAAACTAGAACTATCACGAAATGCAATAGACAGACGCTCAGTCGGGGCTGGATATAAAAAGGTTAGCTTCTTTAATACCAACTTTAGTTTTTAACTGACGTCAATTTTTTTAAAGTAGGTTAAACGAACTTACTTTCTGGTCTCTTTTCTTATAAAAAGCAATCACCACTACCCATATAGAGTACACAGATTAATAGTTATAATTACTAATTTATATTTAGTATTTTTCTAGATAAAAGTTGATATTACGTTAACGAATGATCTCTTAATTAAATTTTAAAAATAATGATTTATTATAAACTAGCGAAACCCGCGCAACTTCGTTTGCGTGTATCCCGCTTTCCCGTGGGAATTTTGGAATGTATTATACTTAAAAACCTTCCTCTTGAATCACTCTATCTATTTAAAAAAACGCATCATAATCCGTTGCGTAGTTTCAAAGATTTAAGCATACAAAGGGACATAGGGACAGAGAAAGCGACTTTGTTTTATACTATGTAGTGATTTAGCCCGTTCGTACACAAGGCGATACAAGTCTCCGATACTCGGCAATTTTAGCATCCAACGACGCGAGTGTACGCACGAACCTCAATGGAGTAAACACTAACCGACTAAGTCCGATGGACTCGCTGACCAACGACGGGTGTGGTCCTCCAGCATTTCGGGAGTTGTGCGGCGGGTTGACACTTCGCCCACGTAAAACCAATGTTGCTGGTGAAGCGTATCCCGTTAGCGCTTCACTAGCTTGGACAACATCGTCAAGAAAAAAAAAATGGTCTTATAGCGGTAGTCGCTTGGATACTAAAATCGCCGAGTATCGGAGACTTGCGTCGCCTTGTGTACGAACGGGCTTAGTCTACGCAGACACTTTTCCTAGTCAGTGTAAATTGATATAATGATATTTATAATGAAGAATATACAATAAGCTACAGGATTTTCATTTAGCCAGAAAAAGTGACAAAAGGAACAAGTCACAAACATATGGTGGTATGGGGTATATCTACCAGGTTGAGTCGAAAATTGTGTTAAAAAGAACACATAAGGTAAAATATTAATATACCAGTATTTCACTGACTGGCAGCGACAAATCATAAACAGAGTGAACGCTCGGTATATTGTACGTCGTAAATTGCCTGTCGTTCGGAAACTAGTCGGGCAAAAATAAACTAAACGCATAACTCAATAGAGTATGTTTCTACTTTGGCTCGTTATTTCTCCGTATGAAATTTTATTCGGAAAATCAGTTGATCAAACCTCATTTGAACTTCTGAGGGTCGAACATCGTCAGTTCATCACAAAGCAATCAGATACCCCTATTTATGACTATCTACATAATCATGTAGCTGAAAAATCCATGGGTTCGATTCGCTTCGGACACGAAATTAGGATTCTTTTAGGATGACACTAATCATAATAAAAGTAGAAATTTTTTACTTGGACGAGACGATCTGGGCATCATTTTGAAAGATTGGGAGAAAAACAAGGAAACTGATAGAAAATACTGAAAAAATGGAGAGGCTTTACCCTGCAGTGAGACATGACTGATTGATAATAATTTTAAGATTAACACGTTATTTATACTAAAATATGAACTCCATCCCTCTATTAATGAAAAAAGATAAGTCAACGCTTTAATAAAATTATTGTCAAATAATTATTGTCACTTTCACACTTCATTTAAATCTTCTCAGGTAACCTCTTAACTAGAAAGGTTTTAGTTCTTATTTTGTAAAACTTTTTTTTATTAATAAAAGGGTATATTTAGTCTCTAACCCTGTCTGTAGCTCTGTTACTTCTACTTAATTTAAAAAAGGACTAAAAGCATTTCGAAGAGTTTAGCGGTTGTCATATTTTCACATTTTCAACGTTTCACATGTCACATTTTCACGTTACATGTAAAATGTTATGAAATATAACACTTTTAAAAGTCATATTTGTTACAAGGAGTAAAATCAGACAATTTTATTCGGACCAGGGACAATGGGTGTACGCACAAAACCAAAGTTACAAATTTCTAACGGCGATGTTGAAATGTGTTGTAATATTTATATGTCGAACAGGCCCCCGGAAACGTGGGGCGGATTACAGACAAATGGGGACACATAGCTGATGGACCCCCATATTATGTTTCCGTTCTCAAACATACCCGTACATATAAACATGTACACATTTCACAATGTCATTTCATAACACAAATAGGGAATATTACTTAAGTTATATTTCTCTTTAGCTTTTTTCTATTTACCTAACATCGCTCTGTTTGTAAGACAGTGCCGATGGGATTTCCATGAAAAAGAACAATCTATTATTTTATTTCCAATAGAATATAGAACATATATTCTTTATTTCTAATAGAAACTGAAGACTAGTTAGTAAAGTTGTGTCGCGACAAATGGATATCGGCTTCATTTATTAGGGTTAGAATCACATAACTTTTGTAACTGTAGCGTTAGTTTGAACGCGTCAAAGTGAGAAATTACCTAATTGGATAAAACAATTTAAAAATTGATTTTGCAATACACAGCCCAATTATTAAAAACTATTTTTTTTGCCCGCGACTTCGTCCGCGTGAAGTTCCGGACCCGTTCCCGTGGAAACCACATTGAATTTCGGGAAAAGCTATAGCCACTGTCACTCCCTGATAATGTATCTTTCTATTGGTGATAGAATTTTTGAAATCGATCCAGTAGTTTCGGAGCATATTCAATTCAAACAAACAATCAATCAAATCTTTCCTCTTTATAATGTTAGTATAGAAGTATAGATAATTAGAAACTATTTAGCTTTAGGCTACGATAATTAAGAAACTTAAATCGAAAGTGAGAGACGTCACGAGAAATTGCTAGTATATCAATTTCTGTTATTTCAGTTATTTGACGATTTGAAGATTGAAAAATGAGAATCCATAAAAAAATAATAAAGTGATCTTAATTTAAAAATTTCCAACAGAAACAGCAAAAGAACATAGGTACCGTCTCGTCGATACGGTAGACTTAATTAATATTCTACCCAACTAGCTGAAGACGTTGATCAAAAAAATTAGAACTTAGTAACGAGGAAGCGAGCTACCTACCAATAGCTGATCATTTTAAAATTTTAAATTACCTAGCTGCCGGACGTCAGATGAAAACTTTAAGTTCTAAAGACTCTTTATAATGATCGACTGACATTTTCAATATTCAACCAGTGCGGCAGCGGACGTAGGATGCCAGTATGCAACTTCCAACTTATTTGAAAGAACATCAAATTATTTTACCTAAAGTGGCAAACAAGCATCAGGCCCGCCTGATGGTAAGGGGTCACCGTAGCCTATAGACGCTTGCAATACCCGGGTATATCACACGCGCATTACCGACCAATAATATAACGGATTGACGTATTTACAACGTTCATAATACGCGGTTAGAACTCGTAGCATAAACACAACATAAATTTCGTATTTTTGGAAAATCATTCAGGAGGCTGCAATAATGTCGAGTAAAACCTGAAAAAGTAGCTTTGACATTTCTTCTCATTCCCATTCTTATTTGGAACGAATGGTAGTTTCAAACACTGTTATGTAATAATTGTATTTTGGATACGTTTGTTTACATGTAACAGTTTTTGGGTTCCCGTTAAATTAAATAGTTATTACGCACCTTAATATTCACTGTAGTTCCGTATGAAGCTGGAATTACCTCTATTTGGGCTAATGCACAGTAAGATATGGGTCATATAACAGTTTATATGTTAATTGGATAATTAAACTATTTTGCGATATTGCGTTTTACCTTCAGAATTGAATTTTATTATATTAAAATGTTACATTGTTAATTTAATTGTTTTATGCAATTATGTATTAAATTTGTTAAATTAAGGTTGCCTTCAAAAGGTTGAATTCAGCGATAAGGCCTCCTTGTTTCTCATACACTAAACTGTAAACGTTGCTTCACACTGCAATACACAAACACTTGTCATCTTGTGACAGCACAATACACAAATACTGATACAATGAAGAAAGGCGGACTTTAATCCTAGTTTCGTGCGTTTTCTACCATTGGGACTTCATAAATTCACAAAATTCACTTGTGTCTTAAATTAAATATAAATATTCCTTATTTACGTAATATTATTGTATTTTCTTCTGTATTTTTTATACCACGGCGGCGGTGTCAAAAAGCTTACGGTGCGTCTGATGATAAGTGGTCACCATACCACATAGACGTATCACCATAGACGTACCTTAAAAATATATTTCACTCCTTTTTAAAGCACCTCATTTAAAAAAAATCATTACAAAATACACAACTATGAATGGTAGGTATAATTTTTGTAACTATTAACACTCAATATTCATTTTGCACGCAATGACAGTGCAATATGAAATGCAATTGGAAACGATAAATGCAAAATGCGAAATGTAAATAATATTGTGAAACGTACGATTTTTAACCTGCACTGTGTGGAAGCTATTTTCGCGCGATCCACAAAGATTTTCATGCATAAAAGTTTGTAACTGAAACGTTACGTATATTTTATTTTTACTTTTTGTTATTAACTTTTAAAATTTTACTTTTATATCGTAACTTACATGAAATAACACTTCGTTTGTAGAATCATAAAAACCGTTATATTTATTTAGTTTTTCTGATTGAGATTGATTGAGATACCTAAATGCCAGCCATGACATGACATACCTCGAAGACAAAGATATTATGTAAAATTTATATTGTAGTGGTAATTTGTCATTCAATAATAATTATTTTTTTAAATTTATTGACAGGTACCTAACTAATTGTTAAAATTTGCATGTTAATAGTTTGAATATGGCTTGGCTACCTGTACATATCATATTAACCAACTTTGTGTTATTTACCCATATTTTGCAAATAAAGAAATTGAAATTGAGTTTGAAGAACACATAGTATATTGGATACTTTGAATAAAAGTTTTTTTTTACAATTCACACAGAGCCACCTGATCCTAAATAAATCTAGACTTATCTGCTTGTGTTATGAGTACCAGACGGACTCAAAACAATACCAAAAACTTATAACTCTACCGGTCTTAATAACTTTTAAACTTTCGCGTTGCATTGTTATAAATTAATAATCAACCGGGAATTAACGCGATCATACCTTGATATTGCCTGACGTTTCAACCAGGTTGCACCGGCCATACGCGAACTCTACCGGTCTTGCCTTGTTCTAGAACAAGCCAAGACCGCCTATGGCCTTAATTTATGAATAGACAGGATTTTAAATTGGGCAACTTACATTATAAGGGTGTATATTATCACTCCATGCTAAATAAATACAAAAGCCTTTACTAATATGACGTCTTAGAATAAAAAATAAAGGAAAAATTGAATAAGCGACCTTCGAAAAAATTCATGAATACCAGTTTCCTATTAAAAATAGACCTATTTTCCTCATTTTATCAGAGAGTAATATCGTCCCAACGTCCACCCGAAGGGATAATTTCCCTAACCGTACGTTATCGGCCAAGTACACTCGATTTCAACATCTGTTCGTCGAGATCAAACGCAGGGACCGCTGTATCGGAATTATGATAGCTAAGGGCGAAAGGTTAAATTAAATTTTCATGATGATTCGATTCTATGGGGCATAATCTTGTACAGTACAAGATTATGGGTATTATTTATTATGGTGAACTATTATATGATGTCATGATTTATGAGGGGTATTTTGGTTTGTTTCAGTTGTTGTATTTTGGAAATTATGAAATTAAAATTAGAACTAGTAGAAAAGCATATAAGCTGGCAAAAAGAGCAATTTAAAAAACAATAATTGAAAAGTGAAATAACTTTTTTTTATTTCTGGAATATTGTTTAAAAAAACATATCTTGAGACTTAATGGTGCAGTTAAAATGCGTTGCAGAAACATGCTGTACGATTTAAAAAAAATAAAACAGTTAAGAGAGATAGCAATTGGAATACGAATCAAAAGAGGAAAAAATATGTTCCAATGGAAAATACGCCTGTCCAATTTGAAATATCGGTGTTGACGCTGCATTTCTATGCTGCCAACAGAGACTGCATATAAATCAGTTTACCGTCACTGATAGCGTCAAAAGTTGATAGAGAAAAAAAACCAAGCTAAATGCATGCAAACTCGTTTTAAAAGGAATGCGTACATGGACTACACATCTGAAAATGTATAGTCCTATTCATATTAACTTTAGATTCATCATCATCATCATCATCACATTAGACACAAGAAGTACACTGCTGGACCCAAGTCTCCCCCAAACGGTTCTAGTATGACCGGCAGCGACCTGCATCCAGCGACTTCCTGTGACTTTCCTTAGTTTACTAAAGTATGACCATTTTGTTCGGTGCGTGAGTAAGTGTCAGACTTTACCCAATCTCCTTTGACGACCTCCGTGGCGTAATGGTTACCACGCCAGACCGCCACCCAGGAGGTCCCGGGTTCGATCCCCGGTCGGGTCATGATGAAAAACGAACTTTTTCTGATTGGCCTCGTGTCTTGGATGATTATCTATACATGTATTTGTTATAAAATATAATATCTTTGAGTTAGTATTCCATAACACAAGTTTCGCACTTACTTTGGGGCTAGCTCAATCTGTATGAATTGTCCCTATATATTTATTTATTATTTATTTTATTATTAACCTCCCGTAAAAGGTGATGCACTTTTATGCAGTCATGAACATAATCAGCTGTTATAGCTTACTATCATGTCACCATACCGCTCATTTGTCCTATTCTATCTTATAGAGAAATACTTCAATAATGTACATATTTCAGTTTAACCAACAAACGTTTAATATTTATAAACATAGTTCAAAATTTCATAGTTATAATGAAAATAGTTAGTCTGAAGTAGTTTGAAATAGTTTCAAAATGTTTCCTGAAGAGTTGCTGTAACTATTCTGAGATTTAACTGTTGGTACTTAATTATATACATCTACAGAATGAATATGAATTGTATGATTATGAAGTTAAAATTGCTATCGATGTCAAATATTCAAGTAAGTAGGTTTAATAATTTTTAAAATACATTGCTATTTTCATTTGTTTTTTGATACTAATTACCAATAGAGCACATAGGTGTTCACACTTCAGTTATTTCTACCAAATACTATAGACGAGTAATACCCACAGCTTCGGAAGAATTCGGGCAAGACGCGACACTAGCGCCTCTACGGCATGAGGGCGGCATGAGGTGAACGATTTCAAAACTTTTGTGCGTTTTGTATGGAAATGTTCACCTCGTGCCGCTAGGGGCGCTATTTCGGAGGTTGCCAAGTCATTGTATGAGAAACGTCAAGAGCTGTGGGTATTAGTCTTCTATAGTATTTGTTTCTACTCCCTTGGGAATTTCCAAAAATATTACACATAATAACCACAATCTGTGGTTTCGATTGTTTTTATAAGTCAGTCAGTTATTTAACTTTTCCTTTTATAAAAGAAAGCTGGCATGCAGACTTTAAATGTAAAAGATAAAAAAACATTTTAAAATGAGGGAAGAATGCTTCATCACTCAAAATCCAGTTTTATATTACGAATGAGGAGTGTCGAAAATATTATTTAGAAACACGAACTCTCAAGAATACGGTGACAAAAAGCGCGACCTACTTAAGGTGCCAAAGTAAATATTAAACATTTTTTAACTCATTTTAGGTGGCAAGAGCTACTTACTCGAAAGATTTTCTGCTGTATTTTTGACCCCCTGATAACCTTTTGATAACTTCTGGAGGAAAAAATCACCAAATAGGTACAATGCTTCTAATGTTTGACGACCTCCGTGGCGCAATGGTTACCATGTCTGCCCGCCACCCAGGAGGTCCCGGGTTCGAATCCCGGTCGGGTCATGATGGAAAAAGAAATTTTCTGATTGGCCTCGTGTCTTGGATGTTTATCTATATATGTATTTGTTATAAAATATAGTATCGTTGAGTTAGTATCCTATAACACAAGTTTCAAACTTACTTTGGGGCTAGCTCAATCTGTGTTAAAAAAAAAGAAGATAAAATGACGTAATAATATTGGTAGACTTTTCTTCTTTGCACATCACTCAGGTTCTTCGCACACCACTCAGCTTTTTCGCACACTGCTCGGTTTCCTCGCACATCTCTAGTCAACAAGCAGTCTTACATTATGTGTTCAGATTTGTAAATAATATATTTTAATGTTAATTCACAAGAAGGGGTCTATAGTGGTTTTGTTCTCTATATTTATTGAAATTTCTACAGAACAAAACAGTATTAAGATTGCAAGGGCGGAAGCCGCGGTCGTTTACTAGTTTCTAATTATAAATCCAATTTATTTATTCGCAGTTAATATGATAGGTGGTATAATATACTGTGCGCTCATATTTACCTGAACAATATTGATCTAACAATATTGCAAAATACATACTAGTGTATATATTACACAACTAACTCCGCCCGCGTGGTCAAGCGAAAATGCCAATAATTTCGTTCCCGTGGGAATAAAAAAAAAAACGACTTTATCCTTGTCAACATCATATAGGCAATTTCTATAAAACATTTCAGCTTTCTAGGTTTAGCGCTCCCGATAATACACGTGTAGTCTTATTATTCCAAATCCTGTGGGAATTTCAAAAACCCCATCTTTATCCTTGTCAACATAATAAAGGGAACCTCTATTATGTTGACAAGGAGGTTGAGCGCCTGCGATAAAACACTTACAGTCCTATTCCCTTTCCCGTGGGAATTTAAAAAAATCCTTTCTTAGTGAGCAGCTACGCCCCAAAAGAAACCCCCATGCAAAATTTTAGACTCCTGGCACTTGTAGTTTCTTCAATTTAAGTGAATCAGTCAGTGATTTTCTCGTTTATATATTAAGATCTATACAAAGAACGTATATTCATTACACAAAATGTTTACATATAAAATGGAAGATATCATTTCACTTAGAAATATTTCATGATATTAAAGTCTATTTGGTTAAAACAAATTTATATACGTAATTAAATGTTTGATGGAGGCAAATAAGTAGGTAATTTGTTTATATTTTTCCTAAGAAAAAACGTTATGTTTTTTTAATAAGACACGTTCGCGAAAAATCCTTGTACCCACTCACTGAAGCGTATGAGTGACTGATGAGAATCGCGTGTTCCGAAATACAAACTTAATATTAACTTGGCGGAAAAATACAAGAATTACGCATTGTTTTGTATGTACGTGTAGTCCATTTGTTTGTGAAATTAAATTACGGTTATTCAGATATGTTTTTGTTTACTTCTTGTGAAGAGTTATTTATAACTAGCGAAACCCGCGCAACTTCGTTTGCGTGTATCACAATTTCCCGTGGGAATTTTTAATTTTTTCTCTCCGTAAGAACCATCCCCGTACTTCAAGAATATTCTAAAAAAAGAATTAGCGAAATCGGTTCAGCCGTTTGAGATTTGCGCTTAGCAACACATTTAGAGATTCATTTTAATATTATAGATCATATTTATATTATAGCTTACTGTTACTTTATCATAGCTTACAATGACATTTGATACTAAAATGAAAATAAAATTGGATCTTTTAGACTAATTTCTCAATCACGCAAAGATAGGTTCAGAAGAAACGTTAAAGAAAAAACTGTTATTCCTTCGGTAACTTCAAGTGATCCTAACCATTTATATAATAATTTATTCGATGTCATCAGTAGGGAATTTAATGATACATTCCCAATTAAGAAGGTTAAAATTCGCGATAAAATAAAATTTTGTGACTGGGCAACGACGGGTATATATGTTAGTAGAAGAACTCTTTATGATTTATACGATCAGCGTAAATATAATCCTAGCCCACAATTTAATAAATATGTAAAGGATTATTCCAAAATATTCAAACTTGTATGCACGACCGCTAAGGCGCTTCATTTAAGTAAAAAGATCAAAAACTCCACTAACAAAACAAAAACTACGTGGAATATTATTAACAAAGAAACCGGCAAGTCGAAGCAGAGTACTAATGAGTACTCGCTCCTTGTAAACAACCGTATTGTTTCCGCGGACGATGAAGTAGCTGATGCTTTTCAGGAATTCTTTGCAGATATTCCTATACATACAACTAAGTCCTTGAAGTCTTCCCATACATTGGCTGATGAATTTCTTAGGTCGAACGTTCCCGAACCTACTTCGGATTTTTCGTTTAAATTTGTTAATGCTGAAACGATCCTCAAAACATTTAAATCACTCAATATAAAAAAGTCAGAGGATATTTGGGGAATATCTGTAGCTATCTTAAGTAATATTATAGACATCATAGCACCTTATTTGGCCGTAATTTTTAATGAATGTGTTCCAGCTGGCATTTTTCCTGATTTGATGAAAGTGAGTAAAGTCATACCACTTTTCAAGAAAGGGTGTAGTAAGGATCCAAATAATTTTAGACCAATATCTATTCTGCCAGCACTTAGCAAAATTTTTGAAAAGATAATTCTGGACCAACTACTATCCTATTTCCAAAGTAATCGATTGCTTCACCCGCGTCAATACGGTTTCACTAAAGGTAGATCCACTACAGACGCCGCTGCCATGTTATTTAAAGTTATAATGGAGGCCTGGGAGGACAGCAAGAACGCTGTTGGTGTTTTTTGCGACCTTTCCAAGGCTTTTGACTGTGTCGATCATCAGACCTTAGTAAATAAGTTAAAATTCTATGGCTTGGACAGTTCCTCAATCAATCTTATGTCCTCTTACCTTAATGCCAGAATTATGAAAGTGAGAGTAAATGAAGCGACCTCTGTAGGTTGTCCTGCTAGTATAGGCGTTCCTCAAGGCTCAATATTGGGCCCTTTTCTTTTTTTAGTATATATAAATGATTTGCCGTACTTAACTGAACATTTATGCGACATTATTTTGTTTGCTGATGACACTTCTTTAATTTTCAAGGTAGACAGAAAAAGTCCTAATGTAGATACTATTAACAAAACGTTATCTCAACTACATCAATGGTTCACAGTAAATAATTTGGTGCTTAACGCCAGCAAAACCAAATGCATAGCTTTCTCACTCCCGAATGTATCCCAATCTATTACATCAGTCATTCTTAACGATGAAAACTTAGAATTGGTCGAAACTACCACTTTTCTGGGCATTGTACTTGATAGCAAACTACAATGGCATCCTCATATTAGAACACTAGCAGGTAGACTAAGTGCTGCTGCTTTCGCTGTTAGGAAAGTTCGACAGTTCACCAATGTCGACACGGCACGACTAGTTTATTTCAGTTATTTTCATAGTTTGCTATCGTACGGCATTTTACTCTGGGGTAAAGCAGCGGATATAGAGACGATTTTCGTGCTGCAAAAGCGTGTAGTGCGTTTTATTTATAAATTAGGTTACCGTGAATCACTTCGCGAGTTCTTCAAAAGCACTAATATTCTCACGGTGGCATCACAGTGCATTCTTGACAGCATTATGTTTGTTCGTAAAAACATTAATGACTATAACCAGGTGTCCGATATTCATAATTTTAATACGCGTAATAGAAATAAATTAGCTGTTCCTAAATTCAGGCTTAGGAAAGCGGGCAAGTCATTTATGATCCAAAGTTTGCATATGTATAATAAAATTCCAGAATATATTAAAAACTTGCCCAATAATAGATTTAAATTAAATGTAAAAAAATTCTTAACCAGCAAAGCGTATTATACTATCAACGAGTATCTAAATGAAAGGAATCCCTGGCCCTCTTGTGAAGGTGAAATGCTAAAACTTGTCGTGAAAAGCCAGTCAATGTTCAATAAACTACATGAATAAAATTTGTGTTCAATATTGTAACATGTACGTCGTACGTAGTGTCATCTAAGTGGTGCTGTTTTTCTTATTATTTACATTTTAATATAATTAATATATGACAAGGATGTTAATGTGTACGTGCATGTCATGCTCGCAAATTGTCCAAACTGGTGGTGGCGTTGGGGGTCGGGTTACTGTTGTTCCCTACAATATTGTTCATAATATCGTGATGGTGAGCCCAGTAATGGAGGCTGGAAGGCCGACTCTCACGTCAACTCGAAAATACACGAGAACGGTTGCTGCCTTGCGGGCGGTCTGCTCCTATCTTTAACACCGATTTAGCATTTTATATTTTAGATTTAATTTTATGTTGAGACAAATTAATGGCACTATTTATTGACATTCCGCGTACGTAATGTTGTATGTATGTACCTAGTTTTAAATTCTATGTTGAAAAAGAAAAGAAAAAAGAAAATTTCGATATATTTTTAAATGACAAAAAAGGCCGTAACTGGTTTTCTTTCGCCATTTCTTTTTTACCAGTGGTCATTTTGCTTTTGTTTCCGAAATGGTAGTAGTTTATAGAGTAGATTAATTTATACAAATCATTTATTACTGTATACTCTGACAAGAGAACGTGTTTGTGAAAACTTATTCTCTGAATAAAAGTTTTGAATTGAATTTTTTTTTTGATACAAAATATTTTTTGACGGATTTGTAAATTCAATTTAATTCAATCTAACACTTGTCTTCCATTGTTTCTATAAACTACTACTTAAGAAATTAGTGTTGTTAACAATGAAAAAGCCTATTTCACCTCTCACCCAAACAGGGAATACAAAATAAGTAAACGTTACGGATTTCTCAAATAATAATATGAATTATAAATATACACGCAAAGCGAAATTTATGTAATTCATGTCACTGCCATACAAGGGCAGTATTACAAGTAGTACAAGGTTATTGATTAAATATTTCATTTTATTGTTAAGCTCAAACCACCAAGCAAGGCCATGGATAGCTAAATCCGCGTAGTGATAGAAAGGTGCAAGAGAAATAGCTGGATCAACACCAGACGAACTAACGCGATCCAAATTTGTCCGGCGGGATCTCGATCCTATGGAGCATAAATTGGATCGAGATCCTGCCGCGCACATTTGGATCGCGTTGAATCGTCTGGTGTGGATTCCACTATTGACGAACGCATGACGAGACGCTGATGCAGGGTTGCCGCTCTGCGGACGTAGTTTCGTCTTACAATCGTCAATTGACGAAAGCGTATGACGTGTGGCTTGAGTGGACAATTGGCCTTAATTTAACACAACGCATTATGCAAATTTGTAACAAGGATAGACTTCATATCGTCACAATAAGGTAGCTAAGCCATCTGATGTAGGTGCCACAGTAAAATATCAAGTAGTCTCTATTGATTGAACACTTAAATACTTTATGTCGTGATATATGGAGATTGAAATCATGGCGTGTTTGGCCTGTCTATTAACATATTTAAAAAGTGCTATTTCTAAAAAAATATTAATATTCGTGTCGTATTCGGCCGTTGTAAAAAAAATATATCATATCAGTTTGTATTTTTAATACCAAACCAAAAGTGTTTATTGAAATTATTTAATGTAATACGCGAAGTTGACTGAGGTTGAGCGAACATGAGCGTAACTGAAGCAAAAGTCCACTTATATCATAATGTCACTATCCCATCATATTCCTAGTGACATGATTTACCCAAGAATCAAATACATATTTTATTTGGAGACTAGGCCTTTACATCTGTAAAAAGGATCTCCTTTCTCTCCATATACATCTTTAATATTAAATAATTAATTCTATTTAAAATACATTATACGTAAACTATTCTATAAACTATCACCATTTCAGAAACAAAGCAAAATGACCACCGGTAAAGGAAATGAGGAGCTCGATGGCGTCGCTGTGTCTCGCACATATGAACAAGCAAGTTAAGCGACGTCGACTCTAGCCAGCGTTTGGATGGGTTTCCTTATCTCGACTTCTCCGTGCTTCGGAGGGCACGTTAAGCCGTCGGTCCCGGCTGTTGTCGATGGCCTTAGGGCGGTTTGAAAACACAGGCCTCTGCCAATCCGCATTGGAGCAGCGTGGCAGAGTATGCTCTTATCACCTTCGATTGAAGAGAGACCCGTATCCCAACAGTGGGATGATTATGGGTTGATATAATGAAAAGAAATGGCGAAAGAGATACAATTCAATATTTTTCCTCGCACTGTATCCTGGCACATATTTGGATAAAAAGTAGCTATAACACAGCTAACGTTATAGGATGTTGTAAATTCTTAAGAATAGAAAACGTAGATCACGCTATGTCGGACGGCTGCAATGTTGCACTGCAGAAATGTAGCTTTGCGGTATTTGCAGCATCTGTGCGAATGCGGTATCGCAATAAACATAATATGTATCATGTAAATTAGGTGATCTGTGGTAGGTTCGGTTTGTGTTTTGATTTAGTTAGAAGACAGACAGAATGTTTTATTTGTATTACACAGTCAAAATAGTAATACAACGATAACAGATAACTTACAATATAAAGTGTATTTGCAACAAGGTGGACTTACTGTTCAAAACAATCCTTTTGATATCATATCATCATTATTATCATATCAACTCCTTACCATCCCACTGCAGGGATATGAAGGATATGATCCACTTAAATTGAAGGGGACTAGAGCGTACTCTGCCACGCTGCTCCAATGCGGATTGGCAGACCGGTGTTTTCAAGCCGCCCGAAGACCACCGACTTGGCTTAACGACTGTCATCTACCAATAACAGCCGGGACCGACGGCTTAACGTGCCCTCAGAAGCACGGAGAATACGAAGATAACAAAACCCATCCAAACACTGCCTAGGGTCGACGTCGTTTGACTTGCGTGTTCATATTAGAATGCGACACACAGCAACGCCATCGAGCTCCTTTTGATATCGAACTAAGGATATTCGATTGGAGTGGGCACTCTAAACAAACGTCTGATTTAAAGTTTAAATCGATGTGAAATAAACATGAATCGATTAAAAATCACTTTAACAAAGCACGCATCATTATGTTACCACAGTAAGGTATAGCAAGCTAGTTCAGATATAATCGTTGAATTTCACTGAAAAATCTTGTACCAAGTTTGACGACCTTGACGACCTCCGTGGCGTATTGGTTACCACGCCGCACTGCCAAGAGGTCCCGGGTTCGAATCCCGGTCGAGTCATGATGACAAACGAACTTTTTCTGATTGGCCTCGGGTCTTGGATGTTTATCTATATATTTGTTATAAAATATAGCATCGTTGAGTTAGTATCCCATAGCACAAGTTTCGAACTTACTTTGGGGCTAGCTCAATCGTGTGATTTGTCCCTATATATTTATTTATTTATATTTAAGTGTATTGGAATGGAATATATAAGTGTATGGGAAGCTTTAAATTCCAATAAACCCGCAAATACCCATTCAATTATAAAACCTCATTGTATATCGTTATTAATCATTCTGTCCTCCATTCTTTCATTAACCTTGCGGCTGCAATTAATTTAGCTTCAATATTATGTCTGACATCGATTCAACAATTCGCCATTGTGTTTGTAATCGATTTTAAATAAACGATTAATTGATGTTTTACCAGCGATTTTCCATTCTCTGCCGAGTTATAACCGCAATGATAAACCTATTGTCTCTACCTATTTTCTTACATAAATTCTATCTCAGTCAGTCGGTGGTCAGCGGCACAGTCAACTTAGTCAGTGATAACGCCACCACTGAGAGTCAGGGAACAGACAGTCAGCTGTTAGTGATCTAAGACTACAAATGAAATGAAATGAAAACGTTTATTTCAGACCTTCACAGGCACTTTTTGTCATTTACAACTTGTATATAAAGAAAATAAACTACGTTATAATATATGCTAGGTACTATAAATTGTAGATAATCAAATAATTTGTAACTTAAACAATTTGTACTGTCTTCTATCTTCCATATCAGCTGATCTTTGTTCTCTCGACTAATCACTGGGGAATAGTTTGCAAGGAGCGTGACTGTTTTGTTTCAAAGAGATAAGAATTCTGGAGTTTCCCTTACTTTTCTTTTGAATAAATTTATCTGGGTCACGAATGGGATCAAAGTAAGATGCAATGATGTTGCTATTTTTGATTAAATAACTTATTTATTACCCTTAATCCACAAAGTATCTTAATTACGTTGATTATGTCTTGTAAAATTTAGGTATTGTTCATGGGTTATTATATCCATCGTATGTTGATTTGTAAAGGAAGGCTTCCACCAGCTGTGTCGGATCGTAGCGATTTTTTTGCTGACCAGACCCACGCTTTAATTCATTATACACAATTTTCTATGAGTTGTTTTGTTTGAGTGTGAGGAGATTTTTGTGACAGCAGAGAAAGAAAAAATGGCTACGAAGCCTACTCTTTGAATATTTTTTTTCGTTTCGAGATGTATTTCATTAGAACCCCGTAGGGATATTCAATGAAATTATAATTCAATGAAAATATACCCTAGCGACTGGCCGTTAGATTCAATATTGTACGGCTCACTTGTCATTTGTCTCTCTATAATTTAGGCCATGGCATATCTTTTATTCATAATCAAGAGCAGTCATAGCTGACAGAATAGTCTCGGCATTTCTAATCCATCTAGCATAACATCTCATATTCGTCATGCGTTGTACTGGCCTTAATTTCTAGTTTGTATTCATTTGTCTTTTGCATTTAATCGGATCTTGGGTTAAAGTAGCCATTGCTAGCCACTCGACTACCGGCCTTGTCTGTGTTTTTATAATGATATTCTTTTTACTAATGAGTCTGACTTTCGATAGTTGGATGTGCTGAACATTGATATGTATCGGACTCTTTTCCGAACAATAGTATATCTGTTACCGGAAATGTATGTAATCTGGAAATGTATACAATTCCTAGGAAATGTGTTATTATAAAGAGGGCCTCACTCCCTTCGGTCGCTCGGCTTTTGATGGTCACAGGCTAACCCTAACCTAACTAACCCAGCTTTGTCTGATGAACGTGTTTCAATTATTTTATTTACAGATATTTCTGATTCACTAGATTCAATTCAAAAGCCGAGCAATCGAAGGGAATGAGGCCACCTTTATATTATGATAACACATTTCCTAGGAATTGTATACATTTCTAGATTACATACATTTCCGGTAACATATCTACCTCTAACAACGCACATACATCACTAATTTAAAATACCAATTTTTTTGACAAATAATATTTTCAAACTTTATAATATGGATTTTATTCTAGACCAAGCCTTTCTAATAGAGTCTAACTCGCGGTGACGTCACGTACGTGTCACGCTCGTCACGTCCCAGTCTCCCGTCACTCGGATGCCTCAGTACCTCTGACACCATTTGCACGGTTTCTCCGTTCACGTCCTTACATACCAATGTATTTCTTAGATACCTATGTTAGATATATATTCAAACAAGAGCACAGATAATTATGTTAAGATAACAAAATTGAATGAAAAGTTAAGCAACTACAATCCCAGCCAGTATATGGATGGGATTAAAACTCACGAGCTTCTTGCGTTTTCTGTCTTCTTTATGTTGTTGTCTTGTCTTGCCAGTTCTTAGCATAAATCTGCCGTCTGAACTGGTGGTAGAAAAAAATTGTGAAGATTCGAAAGAGTTCATTTCAATAAAAATATTTGACTTTGATTTCTATTCGTGTTTCAAAGTGCACCTTAAACCGTCGGTCTCGAGTAGTCCTAATTGTTGAAGATAAATTATAGATGTTAAGTCAAGTTCTGTCTCGTGGTCTGAATGGTCTGAAAACACTTGACACCAGTTAACCTAGATTTGATACCAATTGCAAAAGAAGAAGAAACCGACTTTAGTGACAAAGATAAATTACAGACGTTAAGTTACTGTCATGTGGTCTGAAAACACTGACACGAGCCGACTCAAATTTGATACCAATTCCAAAAGAATTAGATTGAACCCTTTCCTATAATAGAAGGGATTTTATAGACACACTGCTACACTGCTTTAGTGCCAGTCGGCAAATTAATTTCTTCTAGGTTAGTAAAAATAATACGTCTAAAGGAGGATCCGCACCCATCATTGTTCTAGACCAATGATGAAATAGCAGAATAAACAGCAGATTTGCTATTTTCGTTGTGCACCGTACATTTCAATTAGCCGCGTAAGCCTGTTACCGGCCTTATCTGCAGGTTGACACTCCACTACATTGCCTAAAGCATAGGCGTCAGCGATAAAATAGATTCTAAGCTTTCCTTTGCTCTGGTGTTAGCTGAGTACAATATTATTTATATTTATATTACGTTATATTATAAGGAGTATAACCTAATTATATTGAAGAAAAACGTCGCAGTCACAAAAAAACCACTACAGAAATACAAGTTTATTTCAATCGATACATTCATACAGCAGCATTTTTATCACTGATGTCCATAGACCGGTAAACACTTTCTATTGTACATCGCTTGCTTGTTTGTCATAAGTCATAAAAATCATTGATTTTGATTGTGATTGTTGATTCAGTCCTTTGATACTTTGTTCGAAGCAATTCGACATTGTTTTGTCTTCACAAATTAATAATATTATTATTATTTTTGTTTGACTATATAACAATTTCTCTAGCGCAGTTGTGTGTCTCATTCCTATCACTTAATTTATCTTTACCATTAACTGTTACATTTCTCAGCTTTGTTATCATATTTAAAAGTTCTCACCATGTAAAAATTGAATTCATAACTAATAATATTATGTAAACTACTTTACTGACACTATTAGGTCTATATACTGTACCAAATTTTAAAAATAGCATTGTACCGACTGTTTGTACCATAAATAAATGAAAAAAAAAAGAAGTTACATATGCTAGCATGTTTTAAATTAAATCATCAATAGGCTACCTCCTATAACTTATACCATAGTATTCTTAGTCGGGGCCTTAAATAACGAGTGGAGCCGGCCGCGAGGTGTCTAATCGATAATGCCCGTATTAAATTAACAAGTTCCTAACTTGACTCTATTTGTTCAGCTATTCATAATACTATTCTATGGTAGATTTAGTTCCCTAGGCTTGTATCTAGTTACCTTTGGCTAGTTTAAAGTTATTATGTAACACTATGTGTATATTTAGGTACGTCATTGCTTTATTCTGATTAAAATTGTTGAGGATATAATTATGGTCAAAATGATATATTACTTCTGAAGCTAACTCTTTTTTCTACCTTACAATGATATCTCAATAACTTTAATATATCTTCAACTCGTCGAATATGTCATCTGTTCTATAGTGTTTAAATTACATCAAATTTTACACCATTCACACAACAGCCATGAACATCAGTAACATCAGATGCGCTATCAATACGTTTCCCGATACATGGAAGGGAAAGAAGAAAATGGGTACCAATGTACTTGGGCTTCCTACTACTCTTCAATGGAAAAATAATATTGGTAGGTTAGTACAATTTAAAAATTATTTTTATGTATTCAGGTAAGCTTGTTCTTTTTTTTTGGAAAATGATAGAATTGTGTTCACAAAACTGAATGATGTCTTTACTAAATTGTTTTGGGGTTCAATAAAATTGGGGCAAAGTCAATTACAGATTATTGATCGTCCCGTTTGTGAATGACTGATTTATTGTTATGGGATATAGAATTGCTTAGACTACACAAAAACACATTTTATTGGATATTTATGGAATATTTAGACGGATTACTTAAAAAAAACAAAACCAATACAAAAGATGTATGTTTGTTTTCTGTATACTCCTAAACCATTGATCTAATTGTACATTGTGACATCACAATGTACAATTAGATTAAATGTACATACATTTGGTGGGACATTGTGAACTTATAACATTTCGGTAAAACGTATCTACATTTATCAAAAAAAAAATTGCATAACCAATGCAGCTTCGTTTGTCTCTTAATCTTTCTTTCTGGGAGTTTCAAAAAATACCGTCAAATACATATCATAAAAATCTGGCCATAATTTCAGCTCCTTAAGACTTGGACTTGATAACTGAGGACTTATATTTACATTAAACTGATTCAATAAAAATATATCAGTTTAATGAAAATATTTAACTTTCCATGAAATAATTACTATTTCAGTTTCCTTGTTTAATGTCCAGATTAAATGCCTTTACTCTTGTGAAGGTCTCTATAGAAGTTCGTTAATTACACGCCTACATGCGACCGCGGTAGGCTGAGGACAAAGTAAATCCCACCGTTCTTATCAAGGCACTAACTTGTGTAAGTAAGGGTTTACGCGCTAATAAGTATTGTGTCTTAGTAACAAGGTAAATACGAAAAAACATTCCATGTTTTGCTAGTTTAGACGTTGGATTATCTTAGACTTACAAAAAAAATTACTAAAGTGTATCAAAGTGGTTCTAAGCATGTTGTGATTACGTTAGCAATGGACTCCTTGTAGCTGAGATGATGATGTAGGAATAGTTTACGTTCGACTTGGATAAGCTTTTAAAAGACATCAAACATGAAAATTCTAAGTCAACAATTTTACATAAGCAATCACTTGGAAAGTTAATGTTGATTGTTTTACTTAAAATTTAACATAAATTTTCATAATCCTCAATACAAATTATAAAGCGTAAACAGAATTATCTTTGAATAGCAAATGTATTTTTAGCATGAAGATTAAATTTTTAAACAAGCAAATCTCTGCTTAATGATCAAGGAGAGCGGCTCTCTAGAGCGGAGAGATCTATGTTTAGAAGTGGTGAAACCTCCACTACAATTTTAATGGGTTTTAGAAAAAATATTTTTACAAACCATCCGCAAAAATATATTTAAATGATAGTAAAACTTGTATCGGTTGCCTTGTTTAGAATTTAATAAAAAGACAGAAAGTCCACTTTAACAAAGAAAAGATGATAGATCGATACGTGAGGATGAGCAGGTGAACGTAGATGGAGAAGAAGAGGTACTGGAAAGTCTGGAAACCCCAAATGATGGGAGCAAAGTGAATAATAAAAGTCCACTTAATCTACATCTTTTTTCTATACTTAATATATTTTTTAAACCACAAAGGTGGGAAACAAGCATACGGTCGGCCTGATGGTAAACCGTCACAGTAGCCTATAGACGCTTGCAAAACCGGGGGTATCACTCACGTGTTGCCAACCCAACACTCCCAAGTGGAGCTCTACTCACCGTAGGAACACAATATGGTTGAGACCAATGATATTTGGCTACGATCTTCTGTAAGGTGGAAGTCCTTCTCCAGACAGGCTGCTCCGATTTGAGCTGTTTATCCGCTGTGTCCTACCTCTCTTAAAAAACTTCGGGACAAGCCCACCACACATTCCCACCACTGTGTCTCCTGTGTAGCCAGGATCAACAACGGCGACCTCAGATAGACAATAAGCAATGAAGCTTATTGTCTTATTACTTCCCGGGGAATAAACTACAGCTGTCTTGGAACTCACAACGAATTTAATCAGAAAGAAGATAGTCGGAGTAGGAAGTATTGAAAGGACTTCCCTCCTTAACAACTACGTGAGAAACAGCAATTTGAAGCAAAAGGCATTATACCCTAGAGAGATGGCAAATCAAGTGAGGCTCGATTGCCGAGCACCACGGTCTATTGTTACATTACTATTGGGACCTAATGCTATGAGCTGTTGTTTACTATTTTGATTCCAATAATATGTATTGCAAAACCTTCTAAATGCCTGATAATTCTCTCTGCTTGCTACGAGATCAGAATAATAAACTACGCCCGAAGTGACATGTAAAGAATTCAACATGATTACGCGTTCGTCATGCCAAAGATCACACTCCCACAGAACGTGATGAGCTGTTTGTTCTACTCTGGTATTTGCGGTAGAACACTCACAGAAAGGAGAAGGTAACTTAAAAAACTTGATTGATTTCAATAGCAGTTTTAACAATTGATGTCAATAGCACTTTTAACTTGTGAGTCCAAACGTCTACAGTATTAGCTAGACCCAAAAGAACTGAAAAGATTAACGTTTATTGAAAAATTCGCACTTTTACTATCAAAGTTGACTAAGTTGGCACTGCAAATCTAGTGTTGGCAGCGTACCACCTGTCACTTGTTGCACTTCAAATACAACATAACGGTGCTCAGCAAATATCAGTGCCAACAAGACTGTGCAAATAGAGCTGGCACATTGTTTAACTCCATTTGAGAACTTGTCGAATCTACTTTTAAATTTGCTTGTTGAAACTTTTTCCTAAAAAAAATATTCTAAGTATTTTTTTATTGACGAGTATTGATTATCACTGAGTAATGATATTATTCTATGACTATCATTGTTGCAAATACTGCCTTATTACATATTTAGATGAATCATTTTTGGATGCTCCTCCTATTTTCATTTCAATAATATTAAAGATTTCGTGGATTTCTGGTTAAATAATATTGTGATGCTCGTCTAGAGCGTATAAGATAAATAAATAAAAAAATTACCATCCCATTCATGAAATAAAATACACGTATTCATCCCCATTTATGACAACTTCTGTGTCAAGGGACTCGTCCTATGATATTATGCAACAAGTCACTTAAACTCAGTTACCAACCGGACTACCTTTACAATTTTATTGTACTTTTAATGGCATTGTAAATAGGGTGGATTTTACGAGGCCGTATTGTTGACAAGTAATAGTTCCGGGGGAGATAAACACGACAATTTTAACTGTTGGTGCAGGTAACTTAATCAGGGTTAGCTTGACAAATTTAATGTTATTACGTGTTTAATCATACATTACATAATGCGTTTCCACTACGCCCGTTTGAATCGTGTGGTTATAGAAAATGTGGCAGGCGCGATTTAGGTCGAATATTGTGCATTGCGCGCCTTTACGAATTGCTATATACTCTACTAAGCTGAAAATCTGAGCATATTTTTGTAGTAAAGCGTTTCCATCTTATCGCTCATACGTTTATTTCAATTCAAAAATCATTCTTCATTGCATAGTTTTATTTTAACAGCAATTTTTCATAGTGAAAACGATTGCAGATCAAATTGCGCGAAAAAAATCGCTCCTTGTCTCAGTCTAATGTATAATTTAACACAGCATTACAGACACATTTCAGTGATTCTCTTTGTGAATTCACATTTAAAATAATCATTATCCAATTCAAAGTTAAAAGTTTAAAAGCAATTTCCTTTGGTACGCGCACATAAAGTGATATTCAAAAGTCAACTGAACGGTTGGAATCACAGAATAACTAGAGGAAGCGTGTGACATTGCTCGCATATTCTCATTGTTTCTATTCTCGTGTGAGAAATCCCTTCTTACCTAACACCTCCTAACTTACTAGACCGATTTTCTCACTAACTTAATCCTACTTATATTATGAATGCGAAATTTAAGTTTGTATGATTGTTTGTTACTAAAATTAAATAATAAAAAATAATAAAAACACAAAATTTTGAACTCCTACCAACCGCAAGGGCGTTATTTTCTATTGCTACTAAAAAGATCTAAAACCACTCACACGAAATATGAAATAAATGAAGGAGATAGTGAGTGAGTTTGTAAAGAGATTTAAACTGTTAAACTATAAATAGAGGGTTACAGAATCTATTTGGTTTTATGTGTCTGTTAGGTATAAAGAAGTCTCTAAGTCAGGTTTACCGCTTCCACTGAGATTATCCCGTTTATGGTCATAAAATGAGTATAATAAGATTGCAATAGAGTAAACGCGTGAGGTGGTAATTTATTTGCTATAAACTTGTAACATTCATATTTTAATATTGTATTTTACTAGTTACAGCGTATATAAGCAGGTTTATATAAAATGCTGATGTCCATAGGCGGTGGTGACCGCTTTCCATCAGGTAGACCGCTTGCCTGTTCGTCTGTCGTATAAAATAAAAAAGTATTCTTTGAAAACGTGTAGATAGATATGTATGTACATAGATAGATAAGGTCGAATTTATATTTCTTTAAGAGATACACAGCAGATAATCCGCTCAAATCGGAGCAGCTCGTCTGGGGAAGGACCTCCATCAACCTTACAGAAAATCGTAGCCAAATAGCATTGGTCTCGGCCACGCTGTGTTCCTACGGTGGGTAAGGTCTCCAGAGTTCCACTTGGAGGTTTGGGAGGGTTGGCAACGCGTGAGTGATACCCCCGGTATTGTAAGCGTCTATAGTCTACGGTGATGGTTAGCATCAGGCGGGCCGTATGATTGTTTGCCAACTTTGTGGTAAGTATAAAAATAAAAAATAATTTGAAGTAAAAAATTAAATCAAAGAGTTTGCCGCGATGACAATTTGAAATATTCAAATTACAGATCACAGCTGTGAGTAATACAAATACAACAAATCGAAATTCAGTTTGGAATTAATCTGAAAATCGAGTTAATAAAGCAGTGCAAATAAAACACTCGGATGTCCGGAATCGCGCGTCCAATCGACAAATACGGATTTGCAAGGGCGAATTAAACTGTTTTGCTCACCGCACTTTTGTTCTTTATTGATACGCGTCATGCCTGCGGTTTTCTCTCATGCCAATATTTTCTGTGAAGTGATTTCTAAACTAGAAATTTTAAATCATTTTTATATTTACTATTGTGAGTTGCTAGTTACACTATAATGGATTTAAAAGAATGATGGTAGTTAACTGCAGTTAACACTATTACAAATTAAATATAAAACTTTGTCTAAAAATAAAAAACCGGGCAAGTACATGTCGGGCCACGCACAATGTAGGGTTCCGTATTTGCTACGCTTTGCTTGCTGGCAGATGAGTACAATGCCATATTCTATGACATTTGTAAGTTTTCATCAAAGAAATTTTAATTTAGAAGTTCGTCGGCTATTACTCGGTAATTAGTACAACCCTATAGAGAGGACCACCGTGCAAAACGAAAATTGACACGTTAAATGAAAATAATTCCGAAACAGATTATTGTATCGAAAAATGATCTTCCCACACCTTCAATGTTTTGAAGAGACCTATCTAACAATATCACGGGGTGGCGCGAAACAATTTTTTCATTTCCACTTTACATGTAGGAGAAAAATATTTTTCAAAATTTTGTTCAAGCACTTTGTTAGCATTGATAATATGTGCATCCAAACCAAATTACAGTTCTCTAACAATAAGCATCTAGGCGCTAGACCGCGGACGGACAGGCAGACAGACAGACAGACGGATATGGCGATACTATAGTATAGGAACCCTTCCTTGTAGTTTGTTACGGAACCCTAAAAATGGAGTGAGAATCGTCAGGCTGAAATGGCATTTGTCCAGATGTAAGATGGTCGATAAACGTAGACTGTGACGGAACGGTTGCTAAGGTAGGGTGAAGATAGGCTAGCATACCATCCCTCTTTGATCAGATATTGTTCTGATGGCGGGACCCCACTGAATGAGGACCGAGTAACTTAAGTGGAGTTCGAGTGGAGAAAACAGAAATCTCTGTGAAATAATAACAAAAATATTTTTTTATATTTTTGTTATTATTTATTATTATGCCGTTGCGTGTACGTCATTATTTATCTTGATCGATCACAAATAAAAGGACAATAGCAATGATTGTAATCAACCGTCCAGTGCGCCCTTTCGTGATTTAGTTTTTATTTAATTAATTTGAATACTTAATGAAGTAGATAACAGAGTTTTAACCCGAGTGCTGCATAAAAAATATGTAATTGTTTTAACTACAAAAAGTTGTTTTTTTAATGAGAAAATAAATATTCTTTAACTTTAAAAATTATTGACCTCTAGGTGTCGCTCACCTGCCTATGATTTTGCTGGGCTTCTGTGGGCTGTACCCGTGTACCGTTTGGAAGCCTAAAAACCTTTCTCAAGAATTGAAGTAAAAATAATTTGTAATCCGATTGGGATTGAAGATTTCTAAGTTCTAAATTATTTTATTATATTAGTATACAAGGTTTCTCAAACTTTTTCCAGATCCGTAATTATTTTCTTCTCTGTTTTAAACTTGTAAAGTATGTCAACACTGCTCGTAAACTAATCATAATTACATGAATAATTGCTGTACTACTTCCTCGACATGGCACATGCCGCAATTGCATACATTGTATGCATACAGAACAGAGGCATACTGCAAGTTTTATAATTATTATGGTAAATGTTTTTGCTAACTACTCAATCACTACACGCTATGCCTATCTAAAAATACGATACTCAAGTTTTTAAATCCATTTAAACGCGAAAGAGTTGGTTTGTTCTTCTTTGACGTCGAAAGTAACAAACCGATTGACGTGATTTTTGAATGGGGATAGGTTAAGGTCTGGAGAGTGACATAGGGTACTTTTTATCCCCAAGAAACATCTTACTCCCACGGGAAAAAACCCACGCGGACGATGATGAGGGGGAAGACTTTATAAATCTTACGAAATCACGCCGTGCACCGATGCTTTTTATAACAGTGTGTGAACATCATACGGATGACAGTTGAGACGCTGAAGTCGGATTTTGCTAACAAAGCCTTCCAGAACATAATGTTGAATTTTTAAAATGTTGAGTCTCAACATGTTGAATGAATCTCAAAATGTTGAATCTCAAAATCAATGATCCTTTTTCATTGAAAAGTAGCCTTATTGGTGCAAAAAAGAGTTTTGTGTTCTCTCAGTTATTATATTTTGTATACTTTCCTAAAATATTTTCCCTTGCACTCAATTTTCCCGTGTTTGCCTCCCAGCTTTGCTGTACTCAAATTTAATACGCAATAAATTTCGTGGGCCAATTTACATAATTATCGTTCGGGTTAAATAGATTTTCACGATAACAGCGACTCAATAATATCAAACACCATTTTATTAAGTGTTAAATAAACTTATTCATAGAATAACTTGTAACAAAAAGATAATTTTGTCAAAGAAATCCTGTAGCTGTCTGATGGCTCCTTATAAAATATGTATACCTACCGATATAGCGAACTGATTGCTTTTAGTATTTAATTGACGAACATAAAATTAATTTATTTGCTATCTACATATTACATATATAGTGCAGTTGGTGTGATTTAAGGCTTCATATAATTCGACCAAATGATATTATTTATACATAAAT
This sequence comes from Endotricha flammealis, assembly GCA_905163395.2. Lineage (NCBI taxonomy): Eukaryota > Metazoa > Arthropoda > Insecta > Lepidoptera > Pyralidae > Endotricha > Endotricha flammealis. The sequence continues at coordinate 5,188,032 of LR990867.1, forward strand.
CCCAAGCATGAAAACTCCACACAACCCGGCATTCTCATTATTTATTTTATAGGACTCACAGTTGACAAACAGCCTAGCTGAGTGCTAATTATACCGCCCAGGTCTTAGTGTTCTTATGCGATATGAATAAGTTATTCATACAGACGTCTTATCTTTTTTACTCAGAAAACGTTATATAGTGTACGTTATTATTATGTCAATTTAGTAAGTAAAACCCTATATGTTACTTTCAAAGCCCATTTAAAAATAAAGATAAAAAAAATGTTACTTACGTTTGAAATTCTATTAAGTTTTACGTTGTATCGAAGCCAGAACAGATCTCTCGATAAAGCCACACCTACTAGTGTTATAAATAAATGTGAAAATATGCCAGTCGTATATTGCATTGGAATAAAGTTGAACCCTTTGAACGTGACTTGTGACGCAGTGATTGAATGCAAATAGTATCAAAGCACACGAGAGTGCGTCAGGTCAAGTGCTCGTAGAAATTGTGCCATTTATTTTTATTCTCGTTTTTTACGTTTGTATTTTAAATGGAATTTCTCACAATACGGTCACAAAATACAATCAACATTTTGTGAAGTTCTAAATTAACTATATAAGTACCTAATTTATTATATTTTACCTTCTCTTATACTTACCGCAATTGACAGAAAATGCGGGTAAGATAGTGTCAGTGTTTTCTGTCAGACATTGACGTGGTTTAACGACAAGAATCGAGACTTAAATTGCTCTCCGAATTACCACGGAGGAGTTCGGGGTTTTAAAAAATCCATCCAAATACTGGCTATAATATCGTTGATAGCGAGAGTTCATTTATTTTTGACACGAGCAGCGTCGCCATCGGTCTGCTTAATATGTATACTCCATTAAGTTAAATTAAAAATAGGACGAGAGAACCTTAAAAATACAATGTTTCACGCAAACGTCCACTAGGCCATCACTTTGATACATTAAAATGGAATTGCACTCACACTGCGGCTCTATAAAGGGCTTTCGCGAGAGAATAACATTCAAAGAGACCGCTGCGCAACTTCGCAAAGAATGGTTACTGGCGTAATTAAAATTTTAGGGACCCACAAGTTGTTAGGAATTCCTCGCAGTATTTTGAAATATGACCCCAAGAAATTCCGCCTGTTTTCGTTAAGCCCACCCCTTATTTATATTTCGAAGTCCATTTACGCTGAAATTATGAATTCTGATTCGATAAAAGTTGTGGAGTGTTATCTCTTTTGTATCGAAATTTATAATTCCAAATCTACGCTATTACGTAAAAGGGAAAAGTTGAATTGTTTGCTATAAGATAAACTCGGGAAATGTTTGACTAATTTGTGCCAAGTTTCTTTTGTTGACTCCAACGCCGACGCGAACGTTTGCACCAGTTCAACCGCCATTGAGGAAACTTTGAAAAACCTTTAGCGTGAGTACAATTTATTAGGTTTCTTACCAAAAAAATTTGAAACAAATAATTCACTATTCTCTGAGATATTTCATATACTAATGCTGTTAATATATTAATACTGTAAGCCACAGAAATTTCAATTCTGAATATAGGCCTTCCATATAAATCTACTGGTTGAATGCGGGCAGGCTGCATTTACTATTTCGTTACTTTTAGTACAAATAAAAACTAATTTAATCAATTGTTTATTATTCTTTGATGAAGTATTGAATATAATGACAAATATAATTTTAGTGCTTTTAAATTATTATCTATTTTCAAAAACTTAAAATGCTTATTTTTTTAAACTTGACAGTCTTCAAAAACTAAAAGAACTTGGTATGAACAAAACGGCTAGGTTTTCTTCATTTAACACTACTTAAAAGGAATCATAACTAAACTAACTATTAAATTAATGTTTAATAAACTTAATCTGTATTATATTACGTTGTATGTAAATTATACACAGTTTATAGTGCTTCTACTTGTGAAAGGAATACTTAGTTAGCAAACTTGGTAGCAATAACTAAAACTTACTCTTTCTGATTTCCTAGTAATATATTTCAGTCAATGGTGCTAATTCTGTTAATCTGTTGTTACATTTAACTAGACTAAAGGTGTTGTTGTCCTTCCTTGGTTTACAATTAGTGACAAGGATAGCAACACTTTAGTCCTATCAAATTTAGTTTAGTCTAGTTAAATATACAACAGAATTAGTACCATTATAAACTTTTCAGAATATTTATCCTAACTTTTATAAGTAGGTACGTGCTAACAAGTATTGTGTTGTGTTTCTTGACCAATTTTATTCAGCGTAAGTGAAAAACTACTTCTCTACTACTACGTAATATACTGTAGTACTTACGGGCAATACAATTAATAGTAGATTTTACAACAAGTGCGCAAAACGAATCATTTCTATCCGAGAGGGGAGGGCCGATAGTAATGTCGAGGATAAAAATGGTTTTGTGGACGAGCTAAAAACTCTGCTTTTCACTTCGATTGCGAGGAAATAAATTAATAAATGCACGAAAAAACAAGACCTGTTTCCCGCCGCTTTTTTTCTAATCTTACGACATTGATATTAGGCTTGGGCTGCAGACCTATACAGCCTACTATTAAATTAATTTTGTAATAAAATTATTTTCTTAAATTAATTAAATAACCTACCGTACTTTAATTTAAATTTTAATATCTTTTATGACTTAAAAAACACATAAGGCAAATAAATTAAAGTAAATATTATAAAATAACAAATTCTATCTCTAAACTTTTTATTGTGTTTGGCTGTATGGCTCATTTCCTTTGTCTTAATATAGATACATTTATGAGTAGATACGTTTTTGCCCTTGTGCACAAAATTCGATTTTGTGCAGCCTATATCCTGCGCAAATAAGCATTTTCTGAGCATGAGAAGTGAAAAATATTTTACTAGAGGTTATTGACATCCCGTCTCGTGTATTCAAGAGGAAAGCAAAAAACAAAAACCATAATCTTTACTTTCCGAAAAGTAAGCACATTTACCAGTCTGACCTTCTAAGCTAGTTAACAATAATTTACCATTTCTCAGGTCTTATATGTTTTACAATTAGTAGAAGTTATGCAACTGTAATATTTCAATTTTCTTTGATGTATTACGACCTGACCTGTGACTAAATTATTGCATGGCGCTTCGGATGTAACAGTTTCCGCGCGCTCCAGCACATTTCCTCTCTGTGTCCGAATGTCACTCTCTATGCATTAACCTATACCTACAACAATAATTTTGTAGCAAATAAAAGATACATTGTTTTTGTTTCACAGGGGAAAAGTTAACGCTATGCATACCATGCAAACATGCATGTTTAGCAAGATTAACTCGTGCTCGAATGAATTTATCTACAAAATCTGGAGGATCACCGTAATTTTGAAGCTGTGCTTCTCGACAAGTAGCCGTTAAGTGATCATAACACTAGAACTTGATATCATCAACCTGCTATTGACATAATTGGCATTAAAGAAAGAGAACAAAAAAAAAATAGAGTTAGTTATCTGTGTTAAAAAATTGGTAATAGATTTTTTACATCAGCCAATGTATCCGCAACGCTTAGCTTATTCATTTAACCCTTGTCGAATCCCTATTTTTGGTGGAAATTTCTTCATGCGTAGAAATTTTGCCCTAAAATACTGCGGTTAGATTCAATATCGTAACACCATTTATAGACAATCGTGCTTCAACTGTTTTATATTTTAATTAAACCATCTTTTACATCATTGTATTATTTTGATTTTCGTGGATTAGCAGATAAACAGGCAGATGTGCAAAGCGACTGAGTATGAGCGAAAAAATATAAGATATCATAAAATTTCCGGCACGTATGACGCATATGACCTCTTACACAAGAGAGTTTTCCCAAAAAGCAGCTAAAAAATTATGGGAATGCCTTGTGTATCCTAGTTACCGAGATTATCAAATATGTAACGGTTTGCTACATTGTAAAAATAGGTAACATTCTGACAATCTAATACACATAAAGCCACTCTGATAGTCGTTACCTCGTTGTCTCAATGTAATAAAATAAAATATATCTTACATAAAATTATTACTATCCTTTTCATTTTAGTAAGGTGTGAAAGGGACATACAATTTATATAAGGAAACGTGCCGAGTAATTTTAGTGTCCGTTTTTCGTTTTTCTTCGGCACGTGTCCAGTAAGTTGTCACGAATGCGCACATGTCACCATAACTAACCTGGCTGTTTACATAACATCAATGTATCGAATTCTTACTCCAACATTTTATGTATTTCATTGAATTAATTTAAACAACTTCAACGAATTCATAACAATTTTGTATTTATGGTGATTTTCGGCACTCATTGTCTGTTTTAAAGTTATACAAGATTAATGTAACATATTATACATGTAATGGCTGTTTTGTGCCAAAATAAAGAGATAAGAAGTAAGTAAGCGTGTGCTTGAATGGTAACTAAAAATAGATACATCAATGTTTAGTTACCATATGCTTCAAAAAATGTCACAGAAAAAATATTTACAATTTTAATGGGTACAGTTATAATGGTAGATGCTGTAAACCGGGATAAATAAGGATGGACAGTCAGTTTATAGCTGCGTGCTGTACATCTAATCTAAAACACTAAAACAATTGGTAGACTTAGCTTCATCTCTTATCAACTTGTCATTGAATAACTAAAAAACTAGCAGAAAAAAAGTGTTATTAAAAAATATATATATACATATAATCAGACCTATTCTTTGCTTACGTGAAATTTGAAAATGTCAGAAAGGGTCAACGGTCCGGTCCAAGAGCGATATAATCAGCCGTGTTTCAGATAAAACCTTTTTCAACAAGGTATACATACAACTTTCTATACATTAGCCTATGGATTTTATAGAGCAGGAGAAAGACCTTTATCCAGCAATGAGATTAAAACATTAAATAATGGCACACCATAAGATTAGAAAACATACGTCTTTTAATTATCGAAAATGAATTATTATAATACTCAATAATTACGTATTATTATAAAACTGAAGATTCAATGCAAACAAACAAACATACAATCAAATCTTTCCTCTTTATAATATTAGTATAGATGATACTAACCATTAATCGCAGGGCAACTGGTGTAAGCCTAAATGTTTAAAGGACACACTTTAGATATCCCAAACATAGGCAGACGAAACTATAGCGTGCACCAAGTTTTAGATACTTGACATCGTCATGTCTAGCCTATAAATTTGAGAAACAAAAGGTCACGTCTAGTCTTCAACGTGACCCAACGCATATAAATTTTGATATCAGATCACTGATAATTATAACAGTTATCTATAATGACTCGATTATGGAGACGAGGCCCGATTCTAATGTATAAAATATTAGAACTCTACAACGCTCATAAACCACTTAGTTTAGTAACTTGGTGGTAATACCTCTTTATATTTCCGTAGTATCGCAGTTTGAGGAAACCTTAATAGTTTTGTTTTGTCTCTCTGTTGATTCAAGGTTAAATTAAAATTTTGAACAAATATACGTTCGATATGCGCTTGGCCAGTATTTTTATGTTTCATTGTATGAAAGCTATTCATCTCGAATCACATTCGGTCACAAAATCGTTCGAGCATTCAAAATAATTGTGGGGTCTAAAAATATTTATACTGTATCGGTTTGGGTCACGTAATAAATATCGTAAATATAAAAAAAAAACTGTAAACAGACAGCAATAATAAAGGCATTTTTTTGTAGTAGTAACCTGTTTAAAAAAGTTTATTTTTATTTAAAACATAAATTTATTCGTGCAATATTCTCTAGTGCAGTCAATCTCCGTGCCACCTAGTTAAAAGCCAGTCAAATACATCACTTTGGCCTGTAGTAAAGCTGCGCATCCACTAAAATTTTCAATATTAAATCATCATACACCCTCTTACTTATTCGACTCATAAATACTGTTATTATTTACTAAAAACGTGGCTTGAACGCGCACTTAAACTTACTTGTTTTTTCACCCAACGTTTAATTTACCCGTAGTTCGTTCAAGCCCCGTTTTTAGTAAATAATAAAGTTTTCAAAACGCGAAAGTTTAAAATCTTATATATTTTAAGACAATAGATAAATCAATGAACATTATTATAACTACTTTAATAAACGTCAACTTCTTTTACTTCAAATTTTCTATTGTAAATTACTAGATTTGTAATTACTTAAGATGATTTCTAAACAGTACTAAAGTACCTATTAATAATTTCTTTGGTTAATTATAAAGTAAATTTTGTAGTGGTAGAGCATTTTTTTAATTTGCGTTAACTCAACGACCATTCTCAAAGAATATCCGCGAAAAGCAGCAATGCAAATTTCTTTTTAGCGAAAAGAGCATTCGTTACGCCTATGATGTTTACTGTTATTCTTAGACGGCTAACCACTTTCCATCAAGTAGTCCGCTTGCTTGTTTGTTGCTGTATTTCATAAAATAAATAATACTTTCACGATAGTCGTTTATTTCAGGTATAATCCATATGAAAAATACAATAAAATTAAAATTAAATAAAATGAATTAAAAAAAATATTATATATGATAATAAAATATATTAATTGTTGGTCAAGGACCAATGTCCTTGACCAACAATTTATAATATTAGCATAATGAATATAAATAACTTAAATCCTGTTCGGTACACAAGAATATAATTATTCCAATTATATTTGATTGCTTATTGTGTGTCATGTCAGTCATGTATTGTGAATGTTGCGTTGGTGTTCACAACAATTTACCAAATGGACGTCGAGGTTTACCCTTTGTCGGCCGGCGGTAGCATTTACATCCACGCAATTGCCCTTTTCGCTTTGATACTCGGCTGAAATACTGAAAATGTCTGTATACCGGACGAATGTATTTTTTTTTGTTTTCACAATTTCTAGTTTAAACTCCTTTATACTAGTGTATGATACGTATGGGTTTAATAAGAGTTTTATTCAAAACGAATGAATATTACTGCACTCCGCCATCGTTTGTTTGTTATGCCAATTTGCTGGCTATATTTTATGGTATTACAATGAGAATTTTAATGAAAGTCGAAATCCACAAAATGGTGTCAATTTCCATAAAAAGTAGTTTTGAAATAACAATAACACTGACGACGTCCGTGGCGTAATGGTTACCACGCCTGACCGCCGCCACCCAGGAGGTCGCGGGTTCGAATCCCGGTCGGGTCATGATGAAAAACGAACTTTTTCTGATTGGCCTCGGGTCTTGGATGTTTATCTATATGTATTTGTTATCCTTACTAATATTATAAATGAGAAAGTGAGTTTGTTTGTTATTCCTTCACGGCTTGACTAAGCAGCCGATCATAATGAAAATTCGCATACATATTGTTAGGGTCACAGACAGAGCCCAACATAGGCTACTTTTTATCCCGTGAAAGTATGTCGATCCAATGGGAAAATCGCGCTATATGGGTTGTTTTGTTGTCAAACGAGATCTATGCCATAAAATTAACGCGAGCGAAGCCGCGGGGAAAAGCTAGTAAAATATAATATCGTTGAGTTAATATCCCATAACACAAGTTTCGAACTTACTTTGGGACTAGCTCAATCTGTGTCAATTGTCCCTATATAATTATATTAATGGTTTGTAACAACTATAAAAATAATCTTATTAGATTATTAAAGCTCAAAATTAAATATATCGCTGTATAAAGAATATAATGGGATTTATTTTATATATAAGCTTATACATATAATAAGTGACCCTATTTTCAAAGAATCTCGTCAAAATAGGTTGTTGTTTCGAAATCGTAAAATACAAGTTACTTTATCGTTTCATTTTGTTTTAAATACGGTGTGTAGACTCCATTTAACTTCTATAAAGCTCTATTATGCTTTAAACCTACCCCTACGCATTCACCTAGCTTTGAGCTTTTTATTATTTGCCCAGCCCCTTACCTGTTACCCCACTGTACATAGTAAATGAGCTTTCGTGAACTTAATTTCATGGTAAATTAAGTTTCACTTTTAATTGCATTAACTACGTTGATCCAGTTTTGTTTTCTGTGAGTTAACAGAATTTTGAACTTTAATGAAAAAGGTAGAGAAAATAAATAAAAATATATTATTATCTATGTCAAATAAGTTTACTTACATCAACATTTCTGTTTATATGTGTCACGTCTGTATAGTTAATGTATCTACTTAGTACTTACTGCTCCACTAGTCCTAAAAATAATCTTAAAAATCAATGAGAATCGCTCGCTATACAGCGCACTAGCGAACGGATCTTCAAGTATCTTCAAGTGAGCGATTTGCTATAATAATTTTTTTTTTCGTAAATATTACATCATTATACAGCGCTCTTTTATTCCACTAACGGACGAATCTTCCAAGTAAGTTAATCGATTTGCTATTATTAAAACTATAGTTCACTAGCTTTTTTGCCCGCGACTTCGTCCGCGTGAAGATCCGGACCCGTTCCCGTGGGAACCCCATTGAATTTCGGGAAAAGCTATAGCTTATGTCACTCCCTGATAATGTAGCTTTCTACTGGTGAATGAATTTTTGTAATCGGTCCAGTAGTTTCAGAGCCTATTCAATTCAAACAAACAATCAAATCTTTCCTCTTTATAATATTAGTTATATATAATTTCATAAATGTTAGTTTGAATGAACTAAATTGTTATTTTTATCCCTTGCAAGCGAAACCCGCGCAACTTTGTATGTTTGTATCCCGCTTTCCCGTGGGAATTTTTGTATGTATTATAGGTACATATAAACCTTCCTCCGCTTTCCATGTCTGTCTGTCCTGTATATATATTTAAAGATTTAAACATACATAGGGACAGACAGCGAAAGCGATTTCATTTTACACTATGTATCATAAATAAATATTTATTTTTAAATCCAAAAAAAATATTTTCATAGAATATTATAACCGCATTCAAATCGTTTCGCTCTCCCCACTTCCATCATATTACTAACATTATCTCAATGCGTGCAGTTTGAAGAGAAATCAATTACTTAAAGATTTATTCGTAGCTTTGCGTATCAGAAATAAATCCATCCATCAAGTAAAATGAAACTGAGACTCACGCCATTCTACAAGTTACAATAAATAGCAAACGTATTCACAAATGAAAGCACGCTTTATGATAATACGCACAAAGTCGTAAATTGAAGGGACAATCATTATGTACAGGGCCGTATTGAGTAATTTGGTTGAGTTATTATCGGTTTATGAGTAGATGGCAAAATAAAAACTTAGCTGAATACAAATCGACTGTTTAACAGCATTATGGCGCTTCGGTGCGTAAAAAATGGGTCGTTCAATAGAACTATGCTATGTAGAGATGGTGTATAATATGATTGAGAAAAAACATAAAATCTTAGATACATCATAAGTAGGTACGTCAATCCATCAAATAAAGGGTTCACGAAACTATAAACCATGATAAAGCCGTGTTTACAACCATAAACATCTCACGTCGTACTAATAAAAGTTTATGCATTTCGTGTTCAAACCAAGCATTCAAATACGGGACAATAAGATACATTTCGCGTTGCCATAACACGGAATAGGTTTTATCTCCGAGTCCGTTTTCTCGCTTCCCGCATGCCCCCGAAAGTCCCGCCTCCCCGCAAGTCCCGCTTCCCCGCAAGTCCCGTTTCCCCGCAACCTAGTTAGAGATAGGTGGTAATAAAACTGCACCGCTCCAACTCGATCTCGAGTTTTCGCAATTCTCCCTGCATTCAACAGTTTCAAGGTAAAGGAACTAAATTAAAATGGTTAACTCCGTTTGCACTTGTACATAATTCAAAATATCTACCGTAGAGTAGGGTTATTTGGATATCACGAGAAATGGAAATCAGGGTTTGAATTGAATTTGGAATGAGTAAAAGTGTTAATTTTTATATTTTTTATTTATTCAATTAGGACAAAATTACAAATATTTATTTTATTGTACCTTTCAAACCTGACAAGGTTTGAGTAAGATACTTACATGTGAGAATAGTAAGAATATTTTACTACTAACTGGGTATATTAGTTTTTTTTACCATACCTAGTAGATATAAAAACACAAAATAATCTTTCAATTCGAAAATATCAAACCTCGTGATTCAAATTCAAATTCAAAACTTTTATTCAGATAATAGGTTTTCACGAACACCTTCATACATTTACATATATATATACATATATGATTTGTATTTATATATATATATATATATATATATATATACATTTATACAAATCATATATAACTGACCTTGTCAGAGTATAATAGTCAGTAATATATGATTTGTATAAATTAATCTACTCTATAAACTACTACCATTTCGGAAACAAAAACAAAATTACCACTGGTAAAAGAAAAAGCGAAAGAAAACCAGTTACGGCCTTTTTTGTCATTTAAAAATATATCGTAGGTACCAAATTTTTTTTTAACATAAAATTAAAACTAGGTCCAATTAATATGTAGGATTGGATATCCAATTAACCCCACTTTACCGGTACTTATTTCTAATGTTACGTGTGGGTTACTTTTTTAGTTACTCCCATTTCAGGCAACATATAATTAATATATTTATATAAATATAAAACTAACCTTGATTCTAATAAAAGAGTAGATTAATTACACGAATCATTTTATTTACTCTTTGAAAAAAATTCACAGATTTCGTGCTTTACACGACTATCGTGCACATTGGAAATGAATCTACGGAATTCGAAAAAATATTGTCGCTGAGCGACGAGAAGCTCGATGGCGTCGGAGGAGCTCGATGGCGTTGCTGTGTGGTGTGTCGCACTCTAATATGAACACGCAAGTTAAGCAACATCGACCCTAGCCAGCGTTTGGATAGGTTTTGTTATCTTGAGCTTCTCCGTGCTTCGGAGGGCACGAGCCGTGGGCACGACCCTTTCTTTATAAGGCAGCGGGAATATATTTCCCACAATTTTTTTTTGGATTTTTTTTGAAAACGACTCTAGTGATCGAATTTATTCCTATGGCAACAAATTGTGTATTTCATTATTATTTTTTTTAATCTAGGAGTTAAGAACGGACGTCATAAGATTTTTTTTTATCTGTGACATTTACAATTTTAAAAACAACGAATTTCGACATCTGCTGTTAAATCTTTATGCATCTTCAAATTTTGCGACTTTCGAAAGATAAGTTGTTATTAAACTTAATGTCTAATGTATATTGCATTTGGAATAAGTTTAATTTTTCATTACGAGGCTTTTCTTACACGCTTTTTTTGTGGTGTAAAAATATTCCATTTGCCCGTGGGGTGACCAATTTCAAATTCAAAACTTTTATTTAGAGAATAAGCTTTCACAAACACGTTCTCTTGTCAGAGTATACAGTTGTAATAAATGATTTTTATAAATCTCGCGACGAGCCAAGCGGAGCGCTAGGGCACTACCTACCTTTTCTCGAAACGTTTCGTCGTTTTTTTGAACCTCATAACTTTGTTTTGGATGATGCTAAATAGTTAAAAATTTCAAGATAATGTCACCAGTACAATCATTAAACATAAAGTTTGAATGTCGTAGCTATTATACTTTAGATTTTATTAATGTCTTAAAACCCCCGATTTCGTCACTTGAACGTGTAGAGTTTGTGAAGTTAGGCCTTGTAGAGGTAGGGCGTGTAGAGTTAGAAGCTTGGCTCTACATGAGATCTGATAACTTTTTGACAATGCGAGTCATAATGATCTCGTCTTGGCAACATTTTACATGAAAATGTTTTTGGTGGGATTAATCTACTCTATATACTACTACTATTTCGGAAACAAAAGCAAAATGACCACTTGTAAAAGAAATGGCGAAAGAAAACCTGTTACGGCCTGTTTTGGCATTTTTAAAATATCGTGTTTTTTTACCATAAAATTTCAAACTAGGTACATGCAACAATACGTCAATAAATAGTGCCATTAATTTGTCTTAACATAAAATTAAATCTAAAATATAAAATGCAAAATCGGTGTTAAAGATAGGAGCAGACCAGGCCCGCAAGGTAGCAACCGTTCTCGTGTATTTTCGAGTTGACGTGAGAGTCAGCCTGCCAGCCCCCATTACTGGGCTCACCATCAACAATATTGAAGGGAACAACAGTAGCCCGACCCACAACGCCACCGCCAGTTTGGACAATTTGCGAGTATGACGTGCCCGTACACATTAACATCCTTGTCACCAATTATTTAATCTAAATTATATTAAAATGTAAATAATATAAAAAACAGCCCCATTTGGATGACACTACGACGCGTGTACATATTATAATATTGAACACAATTTTTTATTTATGTAATTTATTGAACATTGACTGGCTTTTCACGACAAGTTTTAGCATTTCACCTTCGCAACGGACCAGGGAGACCTTTTATTTAGATACTCGTTGATAGTATAGCATGCTTTACTGGTTAAGAATTTTTGACATTTTATTTGAATTTTTGACATTTTATTTTACCTAATATATTATTTTTATTTTTATTTATTATTTTATTATTGTTATTTTGTTTATTTTTTATTTTTGACATTGTAATTTATTTTATTTTATTTTATTTTGAATTTATGATATTGTGTTCTTATTCCAAAATTGTTATTATTATTATTATTTTTAAGATCTGTTACTCTCATTGTTTACTGTGCGTGATGTCTTCACCTATAATTGTAGTGGCACTTGATGATGAATATTTTTGTTGTGTTTTATGTTGTAACGGTGTACTCTATGTTGGTGAACTAAATAAATAAATAAATAAATAATCGATTATTGGGCATTTTTTTTAAAATATATTCTGGAATTTTATTATACATAATGCAAACTTTGAATCATAAATAACTTGCCCGCTTTCCTAAGCCTGAATTTAGGAACAGCTAATTTATTTCTGTGACGCGTATTGAAATTATGAATATACACACCTGGTTATAGTCATGAATGTTTTTACGAACAAACATGATGCTGTCAAGAATGCACTGTGATGCCACCGTGAGAATATTAGTGCTTTTGAAAAACTCGCGAAGAGACTCTCGGACCACGTTAATCCTATTTCCTTTTTTGCTTATCACAGACTATCTGGCAAATGAGTAGGAGTAGAAGAATACTTAACGACTAGCTGTGCCCGCGGCTTCACCCGAGTGGAATTGGGCTTATGACTATTAATAGTATAGACGGATTTAACAGTCTCCTATTACTACAGCTATAGTTTTTCCCCGAGACGTCAGTGTTCTTTATTGCTCATTGTCTATTTGCTCGCCGCTGTGTTTTATTTAATTTTATCGTACCTAATCAAAATACCTAATGTAAAATCAGTATGAAAAATTAAAATTATATTAAAATTGAAATCGTCAGTTCAGTTATACTAAAAAACTTTCATAGTGCGATTCAGAATCTAACAGTACCATCTAGTGAATTTGAGAGGAACAAAATTTTAAATGGTTAACTCAAGTAAAAAAAAACTTTCTAGAATTAGAATTTAAAAAATATATTTAAAAACAAGCTTTTATTTAATTGCGCTAAAAATAATAAAATAAACCTTTCTTTTAAATCTTTCACTATCAACTTATAACGTCATTACACAATTTATATGACATAAAAGCTTGTCGCGAGATTTAATTACTAACATTTACTTGTAGTACGAGTAAATATTAGTTCGATAATTATGTTTTCTTATACAGGTAAATCTCGCGACAAGCTTTTATGTCATATAAATTGTGTAATGACGTTTTAAGTTGATAGTTAAAGATTTAAAAGAAAGGTTTATTTTATTATTTTTAGCGCAATTAAATAAAAGCTTGTTTTTAAATATATATTTTTTACTTTTAATTTATTTTTTACTTTTTAGTTATCACTGGACAGGTTTCGCAGTGCCATCTATTGTCGAGAGGCGGTACTAGTCTAATGAATTTATTTGTTATAACTAGCACCAGCAATTTGAATACCTATATAATTTCCTGATTTTATACTACAGTCACCCTGCGACAAACTAAACGGGTTTATGTATCCATCAAAAATAAAATACCGACCAAGGGCAAGTAGAACTCGCGCATGAAGGTTCCTTACCATAATCATACATACTAGTCATACTATCATACTAATATTATAAATGAGAAAGTGAGTTTGTTTTTTTGTTATTCCTTCACGGCTTGACTAATCAGTTGATCATTATGAAAATTTGTATATATATTGTCAGGGGTACAGAGCCCAACATAGGCTACCTTTTTACCCGTGAAAGTATGTCAATCCAAAGGGAAAATATTTTTTCTACTATAGAGGGCGCTGTATGGGATGCTATCGGCCAACAGATGGCGCCACAAGTCGCGCTATGTGTTGTTTTGTTGTCAAACGAGATCTATGTCATAAAATTAACGCGAGCGAAGCCGCGAGGAAAAGCTAGTAATAGATAAAATACATTTTAATTCAAAACCGGTATAAAAAGAGCCATGTACCAATGTAAAATGTACCAAGGGTAGGGTCACATTATATTGGTTGCTTAAAGAAGAAGAAGTAACTACAAATTTACGATTTTCAGATTTATTCCTGTACTTGTGCTACATCATCTTGCTTCTTGCCAAATTTCATGATTCTAGGACAACCGGAAGTACCCTATAGATTTTTGGTCGGAACGGTTTTGTACGAAAAACGGAACACAAACGGCTGTATCGTAATTTTGTTATCATAATATTGTATTGTCATCTGATCTACAGTTTTAAGCAAAATTTCAGCTCAATCGGTCCTCGGGAAGTGGTTCAAATTTTCGTTCCAAGATTCCACCCTTACATACATACAGGTCAAGTTAAATAAAAGCTTTTAAAATGGTCGTTATGAGATATCGAGCGATTCCGACTCTGCAGTGAGTGACAATTTTAAAATTTTTAGGCTGTTGAAAATTTAAATGAGGGTAACTTCTATTCCTGACATCCGGTTCGATTCGGTTCGGTCCGGTTCGGTTCGGTTCGGTCTGGTTCGGTCCGGTCCGGTTTAGTCTGTTGTCGGTAGTTATGGTGTGCCAAGTCTCAAGTTTGTAAGTGCGAGAAATATTTTTTTTCTTACATAGACAGGGTAGAGACCTTTAAATGACCATAACTTATTTTCCTGACATCCGATTTAAA
Organism: Endotricha flammealis; assembly: GCA_905163395.2. Taxonomy (NCBI): domain Eukaryota; kingdom Metazoa; phylum Arthropoda; class Insecta; order Lepidoptera; family Pyralidae; genus Endotricha; species Endotricha flammealis. Next base: position 5,203,080 of record LR990867.1, read on the forward strand.
TGCGAAAAACCTATATTCTGCTCCAAGCCGAGCTCTATCTTACTTAAGTTAAAACAGCATTAAAATCCATTCAGTAATTTAGAAGATGTGCGCGTTCAAACAGACAGACAAACAGACAGACAAAAAAAATTTTTTTTTAGCTTTTGTTACCTTTCTCTAACTGTTCCCTCTCCATTTTTGCCAAATATGTTCAGACATATCGGGGTCTACTGTTTTATTATATGTATATAGATTTACAAATAGTCAACGAATTGGAAGACATATTTTGTCTTCCCGATGTATCTGATGATGGTTTTGATACTGTATTGAACGATCCTAAAAAACTATGACGAGCCTAATGACGGGCCTATGGCACCGACACCTGATCCACCTAGCAGCATAATACCTCTCGAAAGTCAAACCTAGCAGTTCATCTGTTGATTTTTCATCTAGCCCTCCGTCCTCCGTCGTCCCATCCCAACGCGATCGTTCTAGGCGGGCAGCAAGATTTGAAATTTTACCCAATATATCTGGTACTCAGCAGACCTCAGAACCTCAAGCCACACGGGCAGAGGGAATATTTTTACCACCGTGTTTACATTACATAAAACATTAAAAAAAACAATCTAAAAACATAGTTTTTTTTATCTACCCTAGATGCTTATGTCCTAAAAAGGGTTAAGCCATCGGTCCCGGCTGTTATCAATGGATGACAGCCGTTAGGCCAAGTCGGTGGCCTTAGGGCTGTTTGAAAACACCGGCCTCTGCCAATCCATCATTGGAGCAGCGTGGCAGAGTACGCTCTAATCGCCTTCGACTGAAGGGAGACCCGTATCCCAGCAATGGGATGATTATGAGTTGATATGATGATGATGATGATGAGCGACGATAAAGTCGGGATAAGGAAAAGGTTACAAAATAAAACTATAACGTTTTTGACTTTGTTCAAAAAGGTTAAGCTACAGGGCAGACCCTTAACCCGATCATCTTTGTTTTAGGCTCAAACTATAGCTGACTAAATTGTCCAGACGAGTTTTTCTCAAATTTTTGATATCATTCTTCGTTTCCAAAATATCGAGCGTCAAAATCAAAAATTCGGAAAGAAATTATATTTATTTTCACAATTTCGGCCATAACTTTTTTCGTTTTTGACTTTCTCAAATAGTTCTTTTTGCACCTTACAGCTCTCGTGAATACGCGTCTTTTGAGCTTTTTATGAATATCATATCTTCACAACTCTCCGAGATATAAGGGGATCGCACTTTTTCGTGAAATCGAAGCCTATACTGAAGCGAACGAAAAGACATTTCCAATGTCAAAAAGAAAGTGTTTGTCTATACTCTGAATAAACGTTTTTAATATTTGGAAGAATATCATAGCAAGTTTACCATTTAAATTATTAATTTCACTTCTGTTTTATTTTACTATTTTATCGGAGTCTCCGTTCCGGTCCTGTAAATTTTAAAATATAGCCAATGTTACTTTGGAATAACCCTCGACCTCCGTGGCGGAATGGTTACCACGCCAGACCGCCACCCAGGAGGTCCCGGGTTCGAATCCCGGTCGGGTCATGATGAAAAATGAACTTTTTCTGATTGGTCTCGGCACGGGTCTTTGATGTTTATCTATATATGTATATGTTATAAAATATAGTATCGTTGAGTTAGTATCCTATAACACAAGTTTCGAACTTACTTTGGGGCTAGCTCAATCTGTGTGATTTGTCCCTATATATACATAATTAAGCTTTCACCAATAAGGCCGCCTTGTTGCTTATATACTAGTATGTAATTTTTACTATTTACTGTATCACTTGTTTGTGTATTTGTAAATAAAACATATTCTATTTATCTTTCCAGGTACATGGTAAACACATGGTAAAACATTTCCAGTGAAATTCAACTATAGTGTTCGAACTAGTTTATACCACACAGGTGGCAAACAAGCATACGGTCGGCCTGATGGTAAGCCGTCACCGTAGCCTATAGACGTAAGCAATACTGGGGGTATCACTAACGCGTTGCCAACCCTCCCAACCCCCCCAAGTGGAGCTCTGGAGACCTTACTCACCGTAGGAACACAACATGGCCGAGACCAATGCTATTTGGCTACGATCTTCTGTAAGGTGGAGGTCCTTCCCCAGACGGGCTGCTCCGATTTGAGCGGATTATCCGCTGTGCCCTACCTCTCTTAGTTTTGACCTTATGTGGTGAATGTTGTGTGCATTGGTTACGAAACTTTAGTTTACCAAAGTGGAAGAAGGGAAAATGGCCTTGTGACCGATTAATGTTTATTTCAAATCGATTTATATTTTAATTCAGACATTGTTTGGAGCTTGGAATGTTTTAAAAATAAATAATAGATTTTATTTAAATAAATAAATATACATCACGAAAATCTAATGTCTTCGTTTTATAATTATATAAGAACTTTCTAATAAAAATAAGTTATTAAAATTTCATCTCTTTGGTTCATTTTAATATTTCAAACCAGAGTTTTGACTTTCTTTGTTACGAGCTTTGTTCAAATTTCAATAAAATGAAAATGGAAGCTTATTGTATCATTATCATAAGCCTAAAAACACAAACTAACCAAAATTGTATTGTAAAAGCATACACAAAAGCTCATACATAATGAGGGATAATTTTAATCGAAAGAAAATAATTTGAAACATAAACATTATTACTTAAATCCGGTCTTAAATATTTTAATCATACGGCCATTTTAGATGAATAAAATATATTTTTTTATCATTTAAATTAATTAAATCGTGTCTCGTACTAATATCGTAAATGTGAAGAAAGTATGTATGATTGTATTATAAAACGTAGAGGATTTGTATGCGTTCCATGACACTTTCAATCTGGTAGTGCAGAAGTGCCACGGAGTATAGTGGGTGCGATTCGTACAGAGGCTGCTCCGTCAGAGTATTGTGTAAAAGTATAGGTTGGTTAGAACCATTGTAGTTGACTCTAGACAGTCACACTGATCTTGCTCTGATGATCAGGACAAGCCAGTGAGTAATGTAGGTACCTATGCAGTTAAAGGGATATTTCTGATTCAGGCTATTCTGTTCTGCGTCGAGAACCAGCCGTAATATGAGAGAAACGACATTTACTCGAGCAAAGATACCTACTATTCTTCAGCTAGTGTAAATTCCCAAAAAAAACAAATTCGGATAAAACCATTGTATTTCAAATTAATGGATGTAAAAACGGTTGAACAATGGTAATCAAGGAATGAGAGTTCAATTCTTTGAGGCTCAATGTTCAAAAGTTGCGTTGTCGACGAAAATTTTAATTACGCTGAGTCTTTTTTAATGAAATAAGTTAACAGTCTGACCTGGTGATAAATCAGTGTTGCTTTTATGAGTATATCTACCTAGCTCAGTGGTTAAAATTTTTAATAATGGATAAGTTACAGATTCGATCCTCGTACTATGTCATATGTTATACTATAGACAAAATATTTATTTTCCGAAATCGATACACCTTTATAAAATTTTAGAGAGGTCAGGAAAAGAGAGAGTGAGAGAAATGTACAATGACGTGTAAAAAGATGAAGATGAGTGACAAAGGTAAAATAGACGTATAAAACCATAAAGAAATAGGAAATATAAAAATAGATATTTATAAAAAGAGTTCGGTTTGTAACAACAGTTTTGATGTGTGAAGTGGCAGAAAAAATTATGTGTATTCAATACTTATTTATTTCTTTATTGCATAAACATCTTAATGTCCTGTATACTACAATAACATTTAAACCAATATAAAGCAAAGCAAGTTGACCCATTGCTGCAATTTCCTCTAAATAATAACCCTCTTATAACTTATGGCCTTCCTTAAAATCTTATTTTTCTTCCGGAAAACAGAGGACAATTGAGAAAAGTGGCCTATCTATCTAAATGACGTTTATTGAATCTGTCTCTTCTCCAAATAAAGACTCCCCATTAGTTTTGTTTATAGTCAGAACAAAAGCTTTTAAAAATGCATTACTTAGCGGGCCGCTCTAGGAAACCAAGACTGCAGTGTAACATGGTAGTGATCAGCAAATCATCTTTTGCTCCAGAATCTAGCCTATCCACTATAAAAAATAATACATAATAATAAACAAAATGAAAGAGAATTGGAGAAGTTAGGAGGACTTTTCTTTGCGGTGGGATACGACTAGTCGATTGAAATGTCCTTAAAAAATCAAACCACATTTTCCAGAAAATCTAACCATTCCGGATTCCATATCCAGTAATTTCGGATTAAAGACAAACATTCAAAGCATACAAAGATTTCGAATTCCACTCTCAATATTTAAGGGTAACACTATGTTAGCGTAACTTTAGTAGACGTACCGAAAGGGATAATTAACAAAGTTCAGGGACTTGGTAAATGCCCTGCAGATCGTCTTACTTACATGCAATATGTATGTGGATATTAGATATTCAACTATTTGGTGACGACGGGCAGTTTGACGTAATTGTTATACCTGTCTTTAACAGTTGCGGGTCACGTGATGGAAAATCGTTTCCTCCACCTATGTACACCAGTAATGATATAATAATACCAGAAGTGCTACCAGTGCATTGCCAGATACAAGGAACGAAGGGAGAGAAGGATAAGGAAAAAGAGAAGGCAAAGGACAGACGTTCGAATCTCTATCTCACTCAACAAAACGCATTGCTGCTATATGCCGATATTTTTCGAGAGGTAGATACTTCCCCGGTCGACCTATCCCATTTCATACTACTCTAACTAAAACAGCTATTTACAATATGACGTGATCGATATTATTCCAAATTTTGATTAAAAGTTGCACATAACGTAAACTTTGCAATAAAGCAATATTCCAAGTATCGATAACAAGTTTGCAGTAACTGTTTATAGTTAAACAGTTGCTGCAAACTAGTAAATTATGAGAAGCCGTTGTAACAGCACAGAAACAAGCTCTTATAACACCTTGTGTAGGTACAGATAATAATTTGTGCAGAATTTTGCAGAATAAAATATTTGCTAACCAAAGTTGCCTTGAAAATATTGTATTTAGCAATAAGGCCGTTTTGTTGCGAAAACATTAATAAAACTTATTCTCTCTATCCATCTAATAATTAGACGAATGGTAGCTAATATCGCTGATATATGCTTGAAGTAAAGTACAACTTCGTGTAGAGAAACTGCCGGAGTATGCCTAGGCTCTGAGTAAACGTTTTCATTTCATCCTACAAGCTCAAGTAAACAAAATAAGCATAAAACTCATTAATTTTGCCAAATACAAAAGGTTAAATTGACAAATACAACAAGTACCGTCGCAAATCAAAATAATTCCATGAAGAACAAACACGAACTAAATGGGATGTCTTATTAACGTCCTAAAACAACATTTTGTGTTGTACAAGGTATTTTTCCAAGGGGAATATAATACTAGGAGTTCAAGACATCTAAAGGATCAAAGGGAATCAATTGGAAGAACATAAAAACGTTAGAAGACAAAAATGGGCTTTGTGTGAAACCGAAAAACCGGAAAAAGTTGAGGTTCGAGGGATGAGTAATTAAAATTGCCGACAGATACGGACGACAACGGAATTTGGGATTGTTAAACCCCCAATTTCAATATATTAGTTAAAAATACTATTATAAAAAATACATGGCGTTTTTTAGGACCACTCAACTAAAGGAAAGCGTACATTACAGTGAACCGCGGCACTGTTCCTGCGTTACTTGTATAATTTAAAGTAGGAATATTCCTGTAATAATATTCCCTATAAGAGCACGGTTTAAATTTTTTAGGCTCAAAATTCGCACTTTGTGCCCGAATTCGATCCTTACTAATAACCGCCTTCGTATGAATAAATTATTAGAAAATAAAAGACTGTTCATGTATTATTTTACAGATAAAAACCACAAGCAACACTGCGGAGCGGAAGGTTGTGCCTCATTCACATCAACGTGGCGTGTCCGTCCTAACATATCGTCAATAGTTAGAACAGACAAAACATTGTTCTATTGTGCAGTTATGATTACTTACTAACTGAATAATTTAAGAAGGTAAATAGTTTATTCGTAACAAACATCGTCATTTTTAGGGTTCCGTATATTGAGGTGCCTCCTATACACGTAAAGTGATTTTTTTCCCGTATAAAATAAAACTGTATTTAATGAAAACATACAAATGTGATAGAAAAGCGTAGACTTGCTCAAAATTTCAATTGAAAAACGGAAACAAGAGGTTGGTCTTTTCCTCAAATTACACGTCTTCTAAACAATAACGGTCGTAAAAAAGAAATTCTTACATTAATTACTTCTACGTTTTCAATCAGCGTCAGAGTTACGCATATCTGACAGGTACGGGATCTGTAGATATGAATAAAGGTTCTCTCTTCATAAATACGAAATAAAGGCAGACGCAAAAATACTCGCAAAAGCGTAATAAACGACATCCTACTGAAATTCGGTTCTTGTGTGTTGAATATACGATCTAAATACGCACATATGAAGGCTTCAATAAATCCGCACTCCGGAATCTGAAATATGTTCACCCTTACAAAGTGGGACAATTTATTTGATTATTTAACGAACAAATTCTTACTGAGAGTCAAAAATATTGGGTAAATTGAATGGTTTGAATATCATATTGTTTGAGGAATGAGATTCTAATGATATTTAAACATATTATTATGTAAGACTCGACTTGTCTAGTATCTATGGCTATTCGTATTCCTATACATTAGGTATTATGTTGTTTTATCTTAGAAAATTTTAAACATTTACCTATGAAAAACAATTTTTTCAATTTTACTTTTAAATTTAATTTTATTTAAATTTTACAAGTTGCTTGAGAAGCCATAGTCTCTGAATAAGTTTGAGTTTGAAAGAAAAAACTATGAAAAAGTTAACATTTTTATTATTATCAAATATTGTTGACGTCTATAATAATATGCATTGCTAGGTAAAACCACAGAATAATAAATAGTACTGGTAAAACTGAGAATGAAACAAACCTTTGATAAATATAACTGCAATAAAGGAATACAATCACATTATAAAACGCTCACAAACTAAAACGAGAAGCACTCGAAACTTCAAAATGGAATCTTACAAAGGTAAAATTAAATTTTCATTATGCCAGTGCCGTAATTGATGGCTTTTATCATATAATTAGATCTGATTGCATTGGCAATTTGCTTTCTGTCGTGCACTTCAGTTGAAAATCCGGTGTATGCGTTCAGCCGTGAAACTAACGAACAAGGTTAACCCTCTGATATTAGGAACGTTAAAGTTTGCTTTACGGGTCTTGTGTTAAAAATACTACTTTCGCCTATAACGGTAATTATTAGTATGAAGAATGGAAATTTTCTACTTTTTTTTCATCATCAGAAATTGCAAATATTTTGTTTTATTTTTATATTTTCTGTCATTGTAATTGTATCTTATAAATACCATTTTAAAAGAGCAAGTGCTAAGTTTCTTGCCAGTTTCTTCTATAGGTATGGTATGGCTATGGTAGGAAAAAATTGTGATTCGAAAAAGCTTATATTAGGCCTATTTGAATAAAAATATTTTGAATTTGAAATTCATTCTTCGAAATCAGAATTTTAAAGAATTTCTAATTTATACAACCTTAAATCATTATTAACGCGATTAGTAGTCAGTGTAGTCTATCCATGAAACTTTGAAATGAAAGAATATAGGCCCATGGTAGTTAAAAATCATTTGTCGCGCAAACTGTGTCTGGCAGCCATTGTGTAACCAAGTCTCATGTAATTGCATCCCTAGCACTGAAAGTAAACTGTGGAATGCACTTTTATTACGATAACGGGAATGGGGTCAGCAGACACCCCCGGGAAGAGTATTGTCATTGATTTATATTATCCTGGATAGTTTACACAAAAGAATTCTGCGATTGAAATACAAAATTCATTTCTATAGTGTTTTACTTCTTAAGATTTGTTCTAGGCACTAAAATACTTACTTAGGTTAAAATAACAGTAATTGAAAGTATTGTCATGAACTACCATGTTACTTAAAATGTAATAGTATATTTGTTAATGTCGGTTTTTCTGTAATACTATAGATTTACTATTTTTTTGACGTGAGAAAAAAAGTAAGAAAGTTAAAAAAAAAACATATACAGATGTACCTACAGATGTACAAGGATGTTTAGGAACGTGAGTGACGTTTGTAGGAGGGCGTTACTGTGGCATATTTTCATACATTTTGTCAAAGGCGAACTGTCAAAAAGTGACATACAATATGAACGGGAGTTGTAGTTCCAATTTCGGCCACGTTCTTATAGACCTTTGTAGCACTATAACGCCTATTTTTATACATTTTGTCAAAGGCGAACTGTCGAAAAGTGACATGCAATATGAACGGGAGTTGTGGTTGCCACGTTCATAAATAGTCTTGTAGCACTGAAGGAACAAGATCTAGTTTCTTCTACTCTTAAAACCGCAAGAATGCAGCTATATTGAACTGAAAACAATCTTTTCAGGGCAACTTTATGGTGCTAACACCGGTGTTATATTAAGTTATTGAACAAAAAGTACAGAAAATAAAATGTTTCAATGTAAAAATAAATAACACCAGTGTGCGCTCATTTGACGACCTCCGTGGCGTAATGGTTACCACGCCAGACCGCCACCCAGGACGTCTCGGGTTCGAATCCGGTCGGGACATGATTAAAAACGAACATTTTCTGATTGGCCTCGGGTCTTGGATGTTTATCTTTATATTGTTACAAAATATAGTATCGTTAATTTAGTATTCCATAACACAAGTTTCGAACTTACTTTGGGGCTAGCTCAATCTGTGTGATTTGTCCCTAAATTCGTATTTATTTAGGGTAACAAAATTCTGTAAGTATGGACTTTTATTCAAAAAAATCAAAAGAAATAAGTTTTATAGTCACTTAACCGATGATACTAGACACTTTTTTGTTGTATGAACCCGGGGATAACGACGGTATAAACTTCAAAGGAAAATAAACTTAGTTTAAAAACCTCATTCAATTTGTTTTCAGTTTACGAGCGAGGCCCAAAATGGAATGTTTTAGATTTATATAAGATATAAATCTAAATAGATTCCGCAAGTATTATATAGTATTATATATATATTCCACATCTGTATTGTTTATTAAAGACTACTATCCACCAATAAATTGATACTTTTCAGTTTTGTACATACATGCAAGCGAGTTTTAAAGCAAGAGTACACCAGAGTACGCAAGAGTATGCCAGAGTACGCCAGAGTAAGCTACAGTATGCATGTATACGCCACAGTACGCAACAGTACGCCAGTATACGCAAAAGTACGCAAGAATAGGCATGAGTACGCCACAGTAATCAAGTGTACGCAAGACTACTCAAGAGTGGTTCTTTACACCCAGGAGTTTCACGCGTGGGCAATGACCTTCCACCCAGGGTGGACCTTCCACCACGTAATGACCCCCTTTCTCTTCCATTTTGTTATTAAGATAGATAGGACCTTGGAAAAGAAAATAAACTACTCAAAGTACTAATCCTGACCAGACGAAGTCGCGGGTACCAGCTACCCACGCGGGCGAAGCCGCGGGTACACCTAGTTATTTATAATAAGAGGATGACTAAACCAAAGAGTAAGAGAATAAAAAATATTGTAGTACGTAAGCTTCGATGACGACGTAAGGTAAGCGCTTAAGAGATTTTAACGATTTTTAAATTGAAAATAAACAAATGATAAAATAGAAATAAATGAACAGCGTTATAAACATAATGATTCATGACTATTGTGTTAAATCTCTTTATATAGATGACTCTGATACTCTGATGTTACATATTAGAGTCATCTATATAAATTTACGTCTGTGATTTACGCTGAGTAGAGCTGCTGTCAACTATATTATCTCAGATTAATCTTACTATCGGAACGTAGTTAGGTCGCCCGATTCAATGTACCTAGATTTGTCGTACAGTAAAATCCTTCTTTGTTCTAGATTTATAGCTTCACTAGCGAAACCCCCGCCACTTTGTTTGCGTATATCCCGCTTTCCCGTGGGTATTTCGGAATGTATTATACATATGAACCTTCCTCTTGAGTCACTCTGTCTATTTAAAAAACTATATCAAAATCCATTGCGTAGTATTATAGATCTAAGCATACATAAGGACAGACAGACAACTTTATTGATGGTTCTGCAGCAATGGGTAGGCAATGGTCACCAGGAACCATATACCGGAAAGGAAAACGAGGTTTGCTTCTTTTAACATCAATGGACTGTATTTATTCTTGAGTACTATTTCTATCTTCATTTAAAACAATACTATTTCTTTCTTGGTAGTGTAGCTCGGTGTTGTTCACTCTCTGAAGAGCTGTGTTGGACTGTAACAGTACCGAGCTACCCTGACATATTTATAGCCAATATTTGGCCCTCATGCGGACCAATCGGAGGCGAGATAATTTTCGTGTAATTTGCGACAATTTCCGACGACATTTCGGGCAAAAAGTCACTATGCACATATCGCCTATCGCGCTCTACATTCTACAATTAGTAACTTATAACTCCATATTCGTGGTTATTCTAACTAACTAACACGCTGTTTCCATATAAGCGATATATTAACAGTAACTACACAAAACTAATATCCGAAATAAACACGTAAACCTTAAATTATACATGCAAAACGTAAAAGTGGATACGAAATTGATCAATAACGTCGTATTCTTAACGTTTACATCGCTAATGTTATTGATCACACATACTCTATGACGTAACCAACCTTTTACACATTAATTGTTAACTATCCGTACATATTCAAGACAGTAAACACACAAAACAATTGAAGATCATAAGCCAAAATTATTACCCATTTCATTTACTAGCGCCACGGCAAGATTTTACAACTCAGGTGGACAAATCTGTAGCGCTGCTTCAGGCAAAACTTTGCAACTAAAAGCCTCAACCTAAACGTGTATATCCAATCGTACACGTAAATAGTGCACGTAAATAGTGAAAATATCCATGTTACATCTAATTACGTAATCTAATTAGCTTATTCTAATGTAAAACAAAGGTATTTAAACTTAAACTAAATAATCACATAATTCCGATCATCAAAGTGTTCAATAAAACCGTAAAACTAGGGTAAAACATAATTAAAACATAATCAATTTATTTATTTACAAAATCGGCTCGTGTCCGCAACATCCTCCCCTCGGCGAAGGACTCCGCAGCCCCTTTCCCTCGTTGGGAGGACTATGAGCCGTCTAACAGGTCGCCTGAAGATTCCACCACGCGTGCGCACGTCAACACTGCGAACGACGCCGTCTGGTCCCGGGTAGACCTTCTCTACCTGGCCCCGTGGCCACACGTTGCGAGGCGATTGGTCGTCGGCGATTACGACCACATCTCCGACCTCTATGTTCCTGTTTTCGCGGCGGATGTCGTCACGCGGTCCCAACGCGGGCAAATACTCCTTAATCCAGCGTGACCAGAACATATCTGCTAACGCTTGTGCCGCGCGCCACGCCCGTCGGTCGGCCAACTCGCTCCTACCTAAAATCGGTACACCGTTCGCGGTGCCTAACAAAAAGTGGTTAGGAGTGAGAGCCTCCTCGTCGTCTGGGTCGACTGATACGTGTGTGAGTGGGCGCGAATTTACTGTATACTCAATTTCCGCGAGGAGCGTGGACAATGCTTCCTCTCGAGGCGCTCGCTCGTGTAAAACGACCGCTAATGCCGTCTTTACACTACGTATCATTCTTTCCCAGGCGCCGCCCTGATTCGGACCACCGGGGTCAATAAACTTCCAATATACCTTCTTCGCGGTTACATATTCGCCTAACGTTTCGCGCCATTCTTTCATCGCTGCATTGAGTTCTATGTCAGCGCCGCGAAAGTTAGTACCGTTGTCTGACAGAAAAGTACTTGGCCATCCCCGGCGGGCCGCCATACGCCGCATCGCCATAATTGCGGAATCCGTACTCAGAGACGCGATCATTTCCACATGTATGGCGCGTGTCACCATGCATGTGAAAAGCAAGCCCCATCGTTTTTCGCGTCGCCTACCTATTACGACCCACATTGGTCCGAAAGCGTCAAGACCGCATTTACTAAAAGGCCTAACATACGCCGCGAGCCTATCGATAGGCAGGTTTCCCTTCACTGGGACGGGGGGTCGCGCTCTTCGTAGCGCGCATATTCCGCATTTTGCTGTAACGCTCTTTACAGCTGCTCGTACCCGCGTTATCCAGTACGCTTGTCGCATATTGTTCACTAGGTGTTCCGTACCTATGTGACCATTGGTTTCGTGTTCGCGCTTGATCAATAGCTTCGCGAGTGGGTGCCTACCGTCTAAAATAGGCGGATTCCGTAATCCCGCTGGCAAACCGCTCGTTATGCGAATCCTACTGTTCAAGCGCAACAAACCATCTACATATACCGGGTCTAACTTTCGGATGTTACTCGACCTATCAATTGCCGTTCCCTTTTCTAGTCGACGCATCTCGTTATAGAAGCTTTCGTTTTGCGCTTCGCGAGTTATAATCCGTTCCGCTTCAGCTAAATGGTCCGCGTTAAGACACGTGGCCCGACGCCTACATTTGTCGCGAAACAGCAATACGTATGCTATGGCCCGCCGCAACCTCTCATACGATGAGAAACGCTCAAATCGTATGAAAGGGTCGGCAGATTCGGACGCGTGCATTACAGTTTCCGTCGTCGAGTCCGTGCTCGGTACGGACGACTCAATCGGCCACTCGGATTCGTCGAGATAAAGAAAACTCGGGCCCCTAAACCACCGATCGGCATCCGACATATTCGTGTTTCCAGTCCTTGTTGCATCATCCGCTACGTTATGGCTCGTAGGCACCCATCGCCAATGCTCCGGGCTCGTTAACTCCGCTATTTCGCCCAAACGGTGAGCCACATATGGCATGTACCGAGCCGAGTCATTTCGTATCCAATGCAAACAAGTTTTGGAATCGGACCAATAAGTTACGTTCGTATTCGCTTTATGTCCCGTGAGTACATCTTTTGCTAAACGAGCGCCTATTAGTGCCGCCTGCAATTCCAATCGTGGAATGCTTTGCGTCTTTAAAGGGGCCACTTTGGCCTTGCCGGCTACCAACGTGACGCCTATTGATCCGTCCAAGCGTGTCATACGCCAATACGCTACCGCGGCGTATGCCTGCTCGCTGGCGTCGGCAAATACGTGTAACTCCCTATTCGTCACGTTATGAATTTCGTAGCACCGCGGAATCCGTATGCTTTCGACGTATTTCAAATCGTCTATCCATTCCCTAAAGCTACGGCCTTCCTCCGCGGGTATGGGCTCGTCCCAACCTACGCTCTTTTTCCATAATTCCTGCAGCATAATCTTAGCAGTAATCGTGTATGGACTAAGTAACCCCAGCGGATCGAACACGGACATAACCGCCCCGAGCGCCTCTCGCTTCGACGGCGTGCGAGTCCCATCCCTAACTTCAGCCGGGACGCGCGGCATTGTGGTATTGATTTTTAATTCGTCCGCTATCGGTTCCCACAAAATACCTAGCGTTTTCCCGTATGGATGTGCGCCCGCCCCTAATTCCTTCAGGTCGCGCGCCCTGTCCGCCGCCGGTATAGGCTCCAATAATCGGGCTTCGTTCGCGTTCCATGCAGCGAGTTCGAAACCTGCGCCCATATGTACCTCGCGTACCTCCTTTATGGCGCGCGCGGCCTGTTCGGCATTATCGAAGCTAGCTACCCAATCGTCCATATAATGGTTTTCCGTGATTTCCCTAAATGCAAGAGGGTGAGTTTCCCGGTGCGCCTCAGCATTCCTATTCCTTACACTGTGCGCCATAAACGGTGAACTCTTTGCCCCGAATAGCATAGCCGTCATACGATACTTTCGTGGCGGAGACGTGCGTTCGTTGCCGCGCCACAGAAAGTGTTGAGCCGCCTGATCTTCCGTTCGTATTCGAACACGCAGAAACATTTCTCTGATGTCCGCGGTCACGGCGACCGGGCGCTCCCTAAATCGGTATAAGACCCCGTTCAACGACTGCAACATATCCGGTCCCTCTAACAACGCGTCATTAAGGCACGTGCCTTTGGACTTAGCCGCCGCGTCAAATACCATTCGAATTTTATCCGGTTTATGCGGGTTAACCACCGCAAAGTGCGGTAAGTACCAAAGTCGCGGGTTGTTCTCGCATTTGTCATTACACGGAACCGCGTATCCCTTGTCTAATAGTCCGTCTACCTGACTAGTATACGCAGACCTAAAAGTTTCGGATTTGTCCATGCGCCGCTCAATATTCTTCAATCGCTTGTATGCCATATCGTGGCTGGGGGGAAGGGCTATGTTTTCGTTCGCCCACGGTAAACCGACCTCATAGCGTCCCTGGACCCTCGTCACCGTAGACTCAAACATTTCTACGGCGCGTTCCTCGGCTTGTATCGGTTTCCGATTTAACGCAATTCCCAGCGAGTCAATAGCGAAATGTCTTTCAATAATGCTATTCAACTCGTCATCACAACGCGACGCGGTCCGTGCATGCATCACTCTCAAATCCTCATTCATAACCCACCTCGGTGCGGTCCCATGAATCACCCATCCTAATTTCGTGAGCGACGCCGCGGGCTGCTTTGTTCCGTTCGTAAGCAGTCGGCGTGTCACTATTAAGTGCCAATTATCCGCACCTATTAAAATTCCCGGACTCGCGTTTGCGTAACACACGTCGCTTTCTGACAGCTGTTGCAGATGCGGGGTAAGTAAAACGTCCCGCCGAATAGTTTGGCTTCCCAGGGATAGGTTACGGACCGTTCGTGCCGTTACCGAATAGAAATTATTTTCCGCCTTTCCCCGTATCGCTAGGGAAACTACCCTACTGGCTGGCTCCCGCTGTGTCGATGTTACGCCGTGTATACGCAACGCCCTCTCCGGCCCTGTGGCCCCGATCGCGGTAGCTAACTCGTCGTTAACGAGTGTGATGGTAGAGCCCTCATCAAACATGGCAAACGTATCCACGTCTCTACCATCTTTGCCCCTAATCACGATCGGACAAACTTTAAGTAACACCTCGGTGTTCCTACTTAAGTGCGTGACCGCGGTTATTGCACTATCTTCTTCTTTCGCCGCGGGCGCGTAAGTCACGTGTAATAAAGCGTGATGCGGTGATCGGCACTCGCCTATACCGCACCTTTTCGCTTTACACTTGACTCTTCTGTGTTTGTCATTCAGACACAGGAAACAGACGCCTACTTCCTTCGCCCACTCCCATCTTTCATGCGTCTCCATTTTTACAACTTTTGGACACCGGAACGTATCGTGTTTAGCGCCGCAACACAAACATTCACGTTTGCGAACTTCGTTCGCGTTCGTGGTCGCTCGGTTTGCGTTCGCGGTCGCTTTGTTCGCGTGGACTTCGTTAGCGTTCGCGGTTGCATACACCCTAACCCGTGATCTGTCCGCTCGCCCGCGCGGAAACGCCACTGTCGCGTTCCTGTTGGCCGGCGTTGCTACTGATTGCGCCGTTGTCGCTGCGGTCGACGGCGAATATGAGTACCGCACCCCTTTATTCGCTTCTTGCATTAGATAGCGTGATAATGCTACTATCAGCGGTACTTTAGAGTCATTGTGCTTGGCGGCGTGATCGCACCACCGCATCCTAATGTTCTGACCCAATTTGTCCGTAACCTGCCGCGCTAACATTGGATTTTGCAGGTATCCGTACTCATCCACGCATGACAAGACCGTTACGATACTCTGAAGGCGTACTGCAAAGGTGTTAAGGTCACCTGCGGTAGTGCCCAGACGCGGCAACTTTTTAATGTCCTCAAGTGCCCTATCAATAATGGCTTCTGGTTGCCCGTAACTCTGTTCCAGCGTCTGCATAACGACCTTCGGGTCGGTCGCCGTATAAAGTTGCGCGGCAACTTCCTCACGCGCCTGCCCGCGTAGGCACGATCGGAGCCGATCTAGGTTTTCTGCTTCACTAATTCGGTGCAGTTTTGTCGATTGTTCCATCGCGGCTTTGAAAGGCATCCATTCTACAATGGCGCCGCTGAATATCGGCAAGTCCCGCAATCGTGATGGAGCCCTATCCCTAGACAGCTTCTCCAAAACGTCAGCTAACCTATCTGCCCCGAAGTCCCGAGAGCGTGCCGGCGTCGGCGGCTCGTCTCTACGCGGCATTGCGTCAAAAGTTACCCGGTTAGGTATAGCTCTATCGCCCGATCGGTCGCGCCTATGTTCCTGCGCCGTCGGTGAACTATCCCGATATCCCGTGGTTTCGACATCAACGCGCTCCCCTCGTATGTGAGTGTTATGTAACCACTCCGAGAACCGTTGTTCAGCTTGCCCAGTCATCGGCTTGGGATTCTGCTGCAACCAGTCGGAAACGCGACGTTCTGCGTCCGCTGGTTCGTTACCGCCTACACTATCGCGGTCCGTCTCCTCTCTAATGGTAGCGACGTTCGCAGCTAACCGTTTCTTAATCAAATCCGCTTGTAACTGAAATTCCCGACGCTGTAGATCCGCCAGCTGTTCTTCGGCTTCCAACTCGGCTTGCCTTATTCGTGCAACCGCTGAAGCCGTGGAACGCTGTGATCGCACAGAAGGTGCCCTACTTTCCCTACGGACTGGGCCTATATCGGTCGCGGTTGTAGTCATCGCGGCGTTCGTCCGCGCATCTTCTACGTTCGCGATGTTACCTAACGCGGCGGTCACTGCGGCATTCGCAGTCGACGGCGACGCGGGTGGATCCTCATACGCTCTCATACTACGCGTGGTTGGCATACCCGTGCCACCTACTACCCTAACACTTGACAACTAACACTTAACCTTACTACACTACGTGACGAGAGTCTTGCACGGCGGCTCGTAGTCTCGTCGATCCGAAGTACAACGCAACCGTTTGGCTGCCTGTTGCTCGACGTCGTCGCACCGTTGGGTGATCTTCAATAAAACCCGTCGGTCGCACGTCGCACCGTTCGGTGTTCTTCGGATATACCAGCTTCGATCGTAAAACGACCCAAGGTCGACGCAAAGTATACGTGCTCGCTACACCTAACGGCGTTCGGCAAGACACATATCAGCGCTACGTTCTGCGCTGTGTGCGTCGCCAATATGCTTCGCACAACTTTACGTCGACGGACGACTTCGATCGTAAAACGACCAAAAGTCGACCACAAAGTATACGTGCTCGCTACACTTAGCAGCGTGCGGCAAGACACGTATCAGCGCTGCGTTCTGCGCTGTGTGCGTCGCCAATATGCTTCGCACAACTTTGCGTAAAGATCTTCACGTCGAAAGACGCCAGGTTTTTCACGTCGAAAGACGCCTGCGTCTAAAGACGCCTTGTCAAACCTCGAACCGTGATCCGGCTCGAAGGACAAACTGATGGTTCTGCAGCAATGGGTAGGCAATGGTCACCAGGAACCATATACCGGAAAGGAAAACGAGGTTTGCTTCTTTTAACATCAATGGACTGTATTTATTCTTGAGTACTATTTCTATCTTCATTTAAAACAATACTATTTCTTTCTTGGTAGTGTAGCTCGGTGTTGTTCACTCTCTGAAGAGCTGTGTTGGACTGTAACAGTACCGAGCTACCCTGACATATTTATAGCCAATATTTGGCCCTCATGCGGACCAATCGGAGGCGAGATAATTTTCGTGTAATTTGCGACAATTTCCGACGACATTTCGGGCAAAAAGTCACTATGCACATATCGCCTATCGCGCTCTACATTCTACAATTAGTAACTTATAACTCCATATTCGTGGTTATTCTAACTAACTAACACGCTGTTTCCATATAAGCGATATATTAACAGTAACTACACAAAACTAATATCCGAAATAAACACGTAAACCTTAAATTATACATGCAAAACGTAAAAGTGGATACGAAATTGATCAATAACGTCGTATTCTTAACGTTTACATCGCTAATGTTATTGATCACACATACTCTATGACGTAACCAACCTTTTACACATTAATTGTTAACTATCCGTACATATTCAAGACAGTAAACACACAAAACAATTGAAGATCATAAGCCAAAATTATTACCCATTTCATTTACTAGCGCCACGGCAAGATTTTACAACTCAGGTGGACAAATCTGTAGCGCTGCTTCAGGCAAAACTTTGCAACTAAAAGCCTCAACCTAAACGTGTATATCCAATCGTACACGTAAATAGTGCACGTAAATAGTGAAAATATCCATGTTACATCTAATTACGTAATCTAATTAGCTTATTCTAATGTAAAACAAAGGTATTTAAACTTAAACTAAATAATCACATAATTCCGATCATCAAAGTGTTCAATAAAACCGTAAAACTAGGGTAAAACATAATTAAAACATAATCAATTTATTTATTTACAAAATCGGCTCGTGTCCGCAACATTTATATTATACTATGTCGAGAAGTTAATGGACTCTAACATAAGAGTTACACCAAACTTACCGTGCCAAATAAGTCATTCCTCGCTTATTTGGCACAGTAAGTTTGGTGTAAGAAGAAAAGTATCAAATTACATAAAACATCTTCATCTTTTTGAAATTTTATACCATTAAACCACAAGAATATCCTCTTACCAATGCACATGACCTCATCAATCATCATACGATCTTAGCTATTTTCGAATGATGACCCCTCTGACTAACTAGAATCAGAGTGGCGGAGCATGCTCTTGACTGAGAAGAGACTTACGAAAACAGTAATTAACACAGTACAGCAATTTCCCACGAAGGTACTATATAAAGTTTCCTTTCTGAAGGCTTTAATTTATTGGCAGTCTGTTACATTTTCGATATGAAATATTGAAGTTATGAGGTAATTTAAAACCATTTAATTAAACAAAAGTATCTATATACACAAGCTTGTTGTTATTTACTTATATTACTATCTAGCTTTGCATCGATTTCTCAACGCGAATTTTGTCGAGAGAATTCTATTAGAAAAAATAATTAGATTAATAGTTTATTGCACCACAAGCAAAAAATAAAAACATACAGAATAAAAACACAACGGATAATCCGCTCAAATCGGAGCAGCCCGTCTGGGGAAGGACCTCCACCTTACAGAAAGAAAACAATAAAATTACAATAAGCAATAGGCGGCCTAATCGCAGAGCAATTTCTTCCAGGCAACCTGAGAGAGAGAGAAATCTTAATTGTATGCTTTAGTAACTGCCCAGCCTTAAGGGAGTGATTGTATCTTCCTTAGAATGTATATTATAATATCCTAATAAGGGTTACGAACTAATATGTGCCTATTTTGAAAATATTTTTGTAACAAAAATTTCACCTCATCCCAGGTAGGATTCGGACCCTAACAACAGTAAAAAAAACAATCATATCTGTGCATAATTGTATATAAATCTGTTAAATACACAGAACAAAGGGTTTAGTATTTTTTTCGTCAACAAACATTCAAACTTTCATGGTGGATTATGGGATTATGTAGTAAGCGGTGAGAGCCCTCCGCTCCCGTAATGGGCCGGTGTGTAAAAGTACGCAGTCGGACTCACTCTGCAAAAAAAGATAATATTTTGTTTTGAAAGCGCTGCCCAATGGACTAGGTGGGTTACCCCAAAGGTTATAAAAATTTATAAACTATCCAGTAAATGAGATGTCGCCTTACATCATGTATTGCGTTATCTCGCTTACTCACTCATCTTTTGACTGCTATAAGACGTCATGGTAAGAGGGCTGGTCTTGAATGGAAGTAAGTTATAATATTTATATGAAACAATTTTTAGAGTGTCAACATTATCTCTGTTACGTATATAATATACGATGTATGCAACATATTTACATCCTGAGCTATATGAAATATGTGTTACACTAAGTATATTACTTATTTACATTAAGAGAAAGTTGTACAAGTCTTTTAGCTAATATTTTTCATGGTATGTGAATGTTTCATAAGGTAATGTGAGCATTATGTGCATTTTAAATTACAGGAAACACAAATGCATGCTACAGTACATTCGATACATTTCTAAACTTTGCAGAACACCAATTTACGTCACGAGATAGGAATGTTCCATTTATGAACTTAGTGTTACACGCTAGTGTAATAACATTATCCGTATATGTATTTTGTTTGTACCTCTGTAGAATACAATTTCTCAAGGATATTAAGTGATTACTGTGATTAATCATATAATAACAGGTTAAGAAAAGTAACAGATTAACTAGTATGGTGGTTATCTATAAATCTTCAATATGGCTACTCGGCTATAACTTATAAAAAAATTACTGTTTTATGATTTTGACGTAAGCATTTTTAGCTGACAAATCGATATTATCTGTCAATCTTCTAGATAACGCCTTTATGTTTACTCATCAGTGTTAGAAAAAGTTAAAAAATTCGAATATGTCAGAAAAAATCATCGTATTTTATCCAAGAAAAAAAAGAATCCCGCATGCTAACATATTGGTATAACATTAACTGAGATCAATACCTCAGTGAACTCTATTATTGGAATGGCGAATGTAAATAGGCAATTTGTCACCCCCAACCGACTCGTTCCTGAACGATTAAGTGGATCCATTACGAGGAGCACTGTGGAACAAACTTCTATCTCAGTTAACGGGGTTGAAGTTTTTTATTCACTGAGTTCAATGGCCATAGTTTTCGTATAGGTACTACTGTCTTGAATGAAGTTTAGTGAAATCAAGGACGGCAGAATGATAAAAAGCTTCATAAATGATCGCAGAACCATTTTTAATGTTAATGACACATTATATTCAAACTAGAGAAGAAATATTAAAATGTGGAATCAAAATTAAAATTCATCTGGATATATAGATTACTTTTATAAAGGTAAAGGTCAAAATATTTAAAGAGATATATCTGTTGTGACCTTCAACTTGATATGTTTTTTTTTGCAAAACAATTAAGTAATAACCAAATGATTCACCACGAAACATTAAATGTGCTCAAAGAGAAAAAGAGGCCTCCGAGGCGGGCAGAATATAGCATTAATTTAATTTCGCTTTATTTATTCCTTTGAGGATTTTTTGCCTTTTAATGTAATTGGTAATCATAGAAGTAACAATTTCAGTGATAACGATAATTACAGAATTGTTACCAGGCTGTTATAAAGGTACGAAAGTAGGTGTCAAACCCACTACAATATTTTTAAAGCCTGCGCTACACGCTTTGAAATTGTGGAGTGAAAATTAGGTCTAAAACAGTGTGTAGACAATAGGTTTATATTATGAAACCTCTTGTCTACACTCACTGTGGAAAAAAAAATTATTTAATCGTGTTTTGCTATAGATTCTATTAATTTTATATTGTAAAGTAAATTTCACGTATACCGGCCAACGACATTTGGCTTCGAGGACCTTCTGCTCAGAAATGGAAATCCATCGAACCATTTTGACATTTATAATATTAGTAGCATATTCTTTTGTTTCTTATTCCAAGTCCGTTTACAGTTTATTGAGAAAAATAGATCAATTCCAATTGAAATACTAGTTTCTCTAACATACGACAATTTAAAATATTGTACGTATCTTGCAGGTATTTTAGAATCCAAATACTTAGAAAGCATCGAGTGCGTCACGTTTACAGCAACTGTGTCCTCCATAGAAATGGCTGACAGTCCATCTGTGCGTAAAACTGAACATGCAAAGATGTTCGTTTCACTTCTCAAAACCGTGCCAATTTTATAAAACCAGTTGAAAATGAAAATGGACGTTCTCTAGTCATGTTTTACATATCGGCCAAAAATCAGTAGCAGGGAAAAATTGATGAATTTGTAATAATTTTAAAGGATCCATCATGTTCTTATACATTAAATAAATAAAATTAAAAATCTGCAGTCTAAATGCCATGAAACTACAATTTTGGTTCTTGGAGTTACGTCCGATTTTTATGCCAACGATATTATATAAAATATTTAATTAGTCCGACTGGGAACTTTTACTTCTACACCGCCATTTGTGAATAAATGAAATAAATCTATTAGTTAGAAAGCATTCTCATCATCAACTGCTATCATTCTACTGGAATCGAACCCTGCTAAGTGCTATACATTTTATTATATATTTACATAAGTAGTATACAATAATCGCTTCCCTGTCTGTCTGTGCCATGTCTGTCCCTATGTAAGCTTAAATCTTTAAAACTACGCAACGTATCCTGATACGGTTTTTAATAGATAGAGTGATGCAAGAAGAAGGTTTTTAGGTATACCGAAATTCCCACGGGAAAGCGGGATACAGGCACACAAAATTGCGCGTGTTTAGCTAGTATTATATAAACTTGGAAAAACTGCTGAACTTCATATCACATCTCGCTAACCCGTACCAATACCAAAAAATCCAATCTTATCCCATGTCTACCTCCATGAAGGAAAATTCTATACAACATTTCAGTTCTCTAGGTCCAAGAACCTGTTGCGGAAGTATCACCAGTGCCCGCGACCCCGCCACGTGAAGGCGGAGAAGGTGGCAGACAGTCAGGTTTTTAGTCGGTATCCCTCATTGGCTAGAGAGGCGAGCCCGACAGACCCCCGTCGCTTCCCCAAGTGGCGGGACATGCAGTAGAGCATTTTCCTGACTTTAAACAAAAAAAAAAAGGGCCAAGAACCTGGGTAGGGTGATGATTAGTCAGTAATGTCTTTAACTTTTGTAAGTGTAGACTAGCGGAAACGAACCCCGCAACTTAATTTGCGTGTATCCCTCGTGAGAATTTCGAAAAAACACTTTATTATCGGATGCCTAATCATACAAAGACATAAGTACCTTCCAAGTTTCAGTTCTCTACGATCAGCGTTGGCTGTGTGCTGACCCATCAGTCATTCAGGACAAAACATTTATGTATAGGTTATGAAACTGAAGATACATCGCTCGTCGTAAATATACAGGCAAAGTATCTTATAAACTTATCGATCCGAATTCCAGTTAAAGTTTAACTACTATTCAATATATTTACTTTCCATCTGGATTCTCTCAGCTATGTGGCGGCATTCGGGAAACACAAGACTCGCAAAAGGCTTGCATTCTCAGAAAATCCAGCTCAGTTTAGTGTTTCTAGTCTTGTTATTTTAAATTGAAACGAATTTCGGGTGAATTTCAAGTAAATGTTTAAACAATCTTACATGCAAAATGGTTTTATAGCACCTAGGTATTTTAAATTATTATGTAGGAACAAAAGCGTACATTTGCAAAACTAATTTATTTAGAAAGCTTCATTACAAAACTTTAGTACCATTTGCATAATCTTTATTCTTCTTTCTCTCTCTTGCATACTTGTTTACACCTTGACTGCTAACACATTTTACATACAAGATATTTTTACAATCTTACTTCCAACATTTTAATACATAGTTTTATCTCTAGAATATTCATAATACTACGCTGTTATCACAAAAATATAGTGCTCCAGCTCGTAACTCGGATCTTACGACCCATATTAATATGGTGATGGTTTCTTCATTTTACGATTTCATGAGACTGCATCCTATAAAAATTCACGTCAATCTAAAAATGCGTTTTAAAAGCACTGCATTCAAGTACTATCGACGAATCGTCTTATTACAGCGAATGAATGTTTATTCTTGAATAATATGATTTACACTTTTGAACTAAAAAATCTTTTAAATAATACATTTGAAACAAATCCTTTGGGAAAAATTCACAGATTTCGTGCTTCACACGACTATCGTGCACATTGGAAATGAATCTACGGAATTCGAAAAAATATTGTCGCTGAGCGACGAGGACCTCGATGGCGTCGGAGGAGCTCGATGGCGTTGCTGTGTGGTGTGTCCCACTCTAATATGAACACGCAAGTTAAGCAAGATCGACCCTAGCCAGCGTTTGGATAGGTTTTGTTATCTTGAGCTTCTCCGTGCTGCTTTCGGATTGTGGATTTCATTTTTTTTTTATCTAGGAGTTAAGAACGGACGTCATAATATTTTTTTTATCTGTGACAGTTACAAGTTTAAAAACATCTGAATTTCGACACCTGCTGTTAAATCTTTATGCATCTTCAAATTTTGCGACTTTCGAAAGATAAGTTGCATTTGGAATAAGTTTAATTTTTCATTACTAGGCTTTTCTTACACGCTTTTTTTGTGGTGTAAAAATATTCCCAAATTCAAATTCAAAACTTTTATTTAGAGAATAAGCTTTCACAAACACGTTCTCTTGTCAGAGTATACAGTTGTAATAAATGATTTTTATAAATCTCGCACGAGACGAGCCAAGCGGAGCGCTAGGGCACTACCTACCTTTTCTCGAAACGTTTCGTCGTTTTTTTGAACCTCATAACTTTGTTTTGGATGATGCTAAATAGTTAAAAATTTCAAGATATAATGACACCAGTACAATCATTAAACATAAAGTTTGAATGTCGTAGCTATTATACTTTAGATTTTATTAATGTCTTAAAACCCCCGATTTCGTCACTTGAAAGTGTAGAGTTTGTGAAGTTAGGCCTTGTAGAGGTAGGGCGTGTAGAGTTAGAAGCTTGGCTCTACATGAGATCTGATAACTTTTTGACTATGCGAGTCATTATGGTCTCGTCTTGGCAACATTTTACATGAAAATGTTTTTGGTGGGATTAATCTCCTCTATATACTACTACTATTTCGGAAACAAAAGCAAAATGACCACTTGTAAAAGAAATGGCGAAAGAAAACCTGTTACGGCCTTTTCTGGCATTTTTAAAATATCGTGTTTTTTTTTGCAACATGCAACATTACGTCAATAAATAGTGCCATTAATTTGTCTTAACATAAAATATAAAATGCTAAATCGGTGTTAAAGATAGGAGCAGACCAGGCCCGCAAGGCAGCAACCGTTCTCGTGTATTTTCGAGTTGACGTGAGAGTCAGCCTGCCAGCCCCCATTACTGGGCTCACCATCAACAATATTATGAACAATATTGAAGGGAACAACAGTAACCCGACCCACAACGCCACCGCCAGTTTGGACAATTTGCGAGTATGACGTGCTCGTACACATTAACATCCTTGTCACCAATTATTTAATCTAAATTATATTAAAATGTAAATAATATAAAAAACAGCCCCATTTGGATGACACTACGACGCGTGTACATATTACAATATTGAACACAATTTTTTATTTATGTCATTTATTGAACATTGACTGGCTTTTCACGACAAGTTTTAGCATTTCACCTTCGCAAGGGGGCCAGGGAGACCTTTCATTTAGATACTCGTTGATAGTATAGTACGCTTTACTGGTTAAGAATTTTTGACATTTTATTTTAATCGATTATTGGGCAATTTTTTTTTATATCTTCTGGAATTTTATTATACATAATGCAAACTTTGAATCATAAATAACTTGCCCGCTTTCCTAAGCCTTAATTTAGGAACAGCTAATTTATTTCTGTAACGCGTATTGAAATTATGAATATCCACACCTGGTTATAGTCATGAATGTTTTTACGAACAAACATGATGCTGTCAAGAATGCACTGTGATGCCACCGTGAGAATATTAGTGCTTTTGAAAAACTCGCGAAGAGACTCTCGGACCACGTTAAGCCTATTTCCTTTTTTGCTTATTACAGACTATCTGGCAAATTAGTAGGAGTAGAGAATACTTAACGACTAGCTGTGCCCGCGGCTTCGCCCGAGTGGAATTGGGCTTATGACTATAATAGCACAGACGGATTTAACAGTCTCCTATTACTACTGCTATAGTTTTTCCCCGAGACGTCAGTGTTCTTTATCGCTCATTGTCTATTTGCTCGCCGCTGCTGTGTTTTATTTAATTTTATCGTACCTAATCAAAATACCTAATGTAAAATCAGTATGAAAAATTAAAATTATATTAAAATTGAAATCGTCATCTCAGTTATACTAAAAAACTTTCATAGTGCGATTCAGAATCTAACAGTGCCATCTAGTGAATTTGAGAGGAACAAAATTTTAAATGGTTAACTCAAGTAAAAAAAACTTTCTAAAATTAGAATTTAAAAATGGTCGTTATGAGATATCGGGCGATTCCGACTCTGCAGCAAGTGACAATTTTAAAATTCTTAGGCTGTTGAAAATTTAAATGAGGGTAACTCCTATTCCTGACATCCGGTTCGATTCGGTTCGGTCCGGTTCGGTTCGGTTCGATCCGGTTCGGTCCGGTCCGGTTTAGTCTGTTGTTGGTAGTTATGGTGTACCAAGTCTCAAGTTTGTAAGTGCGAGAAATATTTTTTTTCTTACATAGACAGGGTAGAGACCTTTAAATGACCATAACTTATTTTCCTGACATCCGATTTAAATGCGACAAAACCTATATTCTGCTCCAAGCCGAGCTCTATCTTCCTTAAGTTAAAACAGCATTAAAATCCATTCAGTAATTTAGAATATGTGCGCGTTCAAACAGACAGACAAAAAAAATTTTTTTTAGGTTTTGTTACCTTTCTCTAACTGTTCCCTCTCCATTTTTGCTAAATATGTTCAGACATATCGGGGTCTACTGTTTTATTATATGTATATAGATTTACAAATAGTCAACGAATTGGAAGACATATTTTGTCTTCCCGATGTATCTGATGATGGTTTTGATACTGTATTGAACGATCCTAAAAAACTATGACAGCCTAATGACGGGCCTATGGCACCGACACCTGATCCACCTATCAGCATAATACCTCTCGAAAGTCGAACCTAGCAGTTCATCTGTTGATTTTTCATCTAGCCCTTCTTCCTCCGTCGTCCCATCCCAACGCGATCGTTCTAGGCGGGCAGCAAGATTTGAAATTTTACCCAATATATCTGGTACTCAGCAGACCTCAGAACCTCAAGCCACACGGGCAGAGGGAATATTTTTACCACCGTGTTTACATTACGTAAAACATTTAAAAAAGCAATCTAAAAACATAGTTTTTTTATCTACCCTAGATGCATATGTCCTATAAAGGGTTAAGCCATCGGTCCCGGCTGTTATCGATGGATGACAGTCGTTAGGCCAAGTCGGTGGCCTTAGGGCGGTTTGAAAACACCGGCCTCTGCCAATCCATCATTGGCGCAGCGTGGCAGAGTACACTCTAATCGCCTTCGACTGAAGGGAGACCCGTATCCCAGCAATGGTATGATTATGAGTTGATATGATGATGATGATGAGCGACGATAAAGTCTGGATAAGGAAAAGGTTACAAAATAAAACTATAACGTTTTTGACTTTGTTCAAAAAGGTTAAGCTACAGGGCCAACCCTTAACCCGATCATCTTTGTTTTAGGCTCAAATTATAGCTGACTAAATTGTCCAGACGAGTTTTTCTCAAAATTTTGATATCATTCTTCGTTTCCAAAATATCGAGCGCCAAAATCAAAAATTCGGAAAGAAATTATATTTATTTTCACATTTTCGGCCATAACTTTTTTCGTTTTTGACTTTCTCAAATAATTCTTTTTGCACCTTACGGCTCTCGTGAATACGCGTATTTTGAGCCTTTTATGAATATCATATCTTCACAACTCTACGAGATATAAGGGGATCGCACTTTTTCGTGAAATCGAAGCCTATACTGAAGCGAACGAAAAGACATTTCCAATGTCAAAAAGGTTCAGTGACTCTCTCTTTAACTACATAATATAGATATAGTCAATATTTTTTTTTATTTTTTATTATTGATAAGTTCACTTCGGGTTTACTAACACCCTTTTCTGAGACACCGGACTGTTGCGGGAGCGTAGGGCTCTCACCACCAAAAATTTACAGTGTCATATTCACTAGTAGTCACTACTACTCTATGGTCATACTACTTAATATTGGATGGGTAGTAAGTAACCCATGTAGGTCGTAGTAGTCAGTAACCGCTTAACATAAAATTGTATCCATGTCCTTTAAAATCGCCAGAGTGCTTTAAAAAATTCATGAGAAAATCCTAAAATTTCATTTTGAAACCTTCATTTTACACAAACAATTCTACCCAGCTCCGCTATATTCCCTTTGGGGAAGATCTCTTGTATATTGTACTTCCTTACTGAACTCATGAACTAAAAGTAAATGTTTGTGTTACCGTCTTTGAGTCGATTTTACCGCGTGTTATCATCTAGTTGGGAATCTAGATGTATCTATATGTTTTTATGATCTTTTTTTTAAGAGTTCTTTACGAAAATAGGGAAAAAGACACCATAATGATGGTAGCTATACTGATAACACCATATCTTAAGTATTATTATTGGAACCCAAAAAACGTAACCAAACAATTGTTCTACTATGATGTAGTATTTGGAACAATGAGGTGTGGTAGAATAAATAGGGTGAATGAAAATTTAGTAATTATACTACATCAAAATATAACGAGTCATATCTTTAATTGATAACATAATCTGTAAATTAATCAAAGTAATAACGATGAAATTACTTAAGTAAATAAAAAATATTCAAAAACCAGGCCTCATAGGTTAACATGTAGAAATAACATATATTTAAATAAACTGCTCTATAATTAAGTTACCATTTTCAAAATTAACGGAAAATGAACATTATTAAAAGAAATATCGGTAGAAATCTACGTCAATGAAAAGAATCGTGCTGTTTGATAGCTAAATTCGAGAAAAGCAGCGTCAAACTTGTAGTATGTTTATAATAATGTGGTTATACTAAATAACCTATTCCATTAAATGTATTTACCGTCATTAGTCCAAGTAAAGCACACTTGATTCGATGCGGATCAGAGTAAGCAATACTGCGCAATTTACTTAAGTACAAGAATTAATTGATGAGATGGTGCCTCGTTGATGGCTGTTTATTGAAAACCGATACAATACCTATAAAGCTTTACTTGGATAATGCTTTAAGAATATTATGTTTAAATATTAGAAGTCTTTAAATTTTTATAGTAACACTAGCTTCCGCCCGCGGCTTCGCCCGCGTGGCCTAGTAACAATTAGCATATCTTTCTTCAGAAACAAATTCCGGTCCGGCACGGCCCGGTACGGTACAGTCCCATCCGGTCCAATCAGGTCCGGTCGATCCGGTCCGGTCCGCTCCTGTCCGGTCCGGTCCGGTCGGTCCCGTCCTTATAAGGACCCTACATGACAAATTTGGCATCTCTAGACCCAGCGGTTTAGGCTGTGCGTCCTCTCTCAACTTCGTTTGCGTATATCTTGCTTTCCCGTAGGAATTTTGAAAAATCCTTTCTTAATACATCCCTAGACGTCGTAAGGAACCTACATGCCAAATTTGATATACCCTCGCAACTTCGTTTGCGTATATCTCGGTATCCCGTGGGAATTTTAAAATATCCTTTCTTAGTACACCCCTAGACGTCGCCGTCGTTTCCAAATTTGGAATCTCTAGACCCACTGGTTTGGGCTGTGCGTTGATATACCCTCGCAACTTCGTTTGCGTATATCTTGCTTTCCCGTAGGAATTTTGAAAAATCCTTTCTTAATACATCCCTAGACGTCGTAAGGAACCTACATGCCAAATTTGATATACCCTCGCAACTTCGTTTGCGTATATCTCGGTATCCCGTGGGAATTTTAAAATATCCTTTCTTAGTACACC
This sequence comes from Endotricha flammealis, assembly GCA_905163395.2. Taxonomy (NCBI): domain Eukaryota; kingdom Metazoa; phylum Arthropoda; class Insecta; order Lepidoptera; family Pyralidae; genus Endotricha; species Endotricha flammealis. Next base: position 5,232,538 of record LR990867.1, read on the forward strand.
CCTAGACGTCGCCGTCGTTTCCAAATTTGGAATCTCTAGACCCACTGGTTTGGGCTGTGCGTTGATATACCCTCGCAACTTCGTTTGCGTATATCGCGGTTTCCCGTAGGAATTTAGAAAAATCCTTTCTTAGTACACCCCTAGACGTCGTAAGGAACCTACAGTCCAAATTTGGAATCTCTAGACCCATTAGTTTGGGCTGTGCGTTGATATATAGTTAAGTCAGTCAGTCAGGACTTTGAATTTTATCTATGAAAAAATATCCGGTCCGGTTCGATCCGGTCCGTCACGGCCCAGTACGGTGCGGTTCCTTTCAGACCGATCAGGTCTGATGTGTTCCGGTCCGGTCCGGTCCGGTCGGTCTGGACCTTATAAGGACCCTACATGTCAAATTTGGCATCTCTAGACCGGTTTGGGCTGTGCGTCCCCTCGCAAATTCTTATGCGTATATCTCGCTTTCCCGTAGGAATTTTGAAAAATCCTTTCTTAGTACATCCCTAGACGTTAACAGGAACCTACACGAAAAATTTGGAATCTCTAGACCCAGCGGCTTGGGCTGTGCGTTGATATACCCTCGCAACTTCGTTTGCATATATCTCGGTTTCCCGTAATAATTTAGAAAAATCATTTTTTAGTACACCCCTAGACATCGTAAGGAATCTACAGTCCAAATTTGGAATCTCTAGACCCATTAATTTGGGCTGTGCGTTGATATATAGTTAAGTCAGTCAGTTAGTCAGTCAGGACTTTGAATTTTATCTATGAAAAAAAATCCGGTCCGGCACGGCCCGGTACGGTGCGGTTCCTTCCAGACCGATCAGGTGTGATCCGTTCCGGTCCGGTCCATTCCGGTCCGGTCCGGTCCGGTAGGTCTGGACCTTATAAGGACCCTACATGTCAAATTTGGCATCTCTAGACCCAGCGGTTTGGGCTGTGCGTCCCCTCGCAACTTCGTATGCGTATATCTCACTTTCCCCTAGGAATTTTGAAAAATCCTTTCTTAGTACATCCCTAGACGTCGTGAGGAACCTACACGCCAAATTTGGAATCTCTAGACCCAGCGGTTTGGGCTGTGCGTTGATATACCCTCGCAACTTCGTTTGCATATATCTCGGTTTTCCGTAGGAATTTAGAAAAATCCTTTTTTAGTACACCCCTAGACATCGTAAGGAACCTACAGTCAAAATTTTGAATCTCTAGACCCATTAGTTTGGGCTGTGCGTTGATATATAGTTAAGTCAGTCAGTTAGTCAGTCAGGACTTGGAATTTTATCTATGAAAAAAAATCCGGTCCGGTCCGGTTCGATCCGGTCCGGCACGGCCCGGTACGGTGCGGTTCCTTCCAGACCGATCAGGTCTGATCCGTTCCGGTCCGGTCCGGTCCGTTCCGGTCCGGTCCGGTCCGGTCGGTCTGGACCTTATAAGGACCCTACATGTCAAATTTGGCATCTCTAGACCCAGCGGTTTGGGCTGTGCGTCCCCTCGCATCTTCGTATGCGTATATCTCGCTTTCCCGTAGGAATTTTGAAAAATCCTTTCTTAGTACATCCCTAGACGTCGTAAGGAACCTACATGCCAAATTTGGAATCTCTAGACCCAGCGGTTTGGGCTGTGCGTTGATATACCCTCGCAACTTCGTTTGCGCATATCTCGGTTTCCCGTAGGAATTTTGAAAAAACCTTTCTTAGTACACTCCTAGACGTTACAAGGAACCTACAGTCCAAATTTGGAATCTCTAGACCCACCGGTTTAGGCTGTGCGTTGATATATAGTTAAGTCAGTCAGGACTTTGAATTTTATATATATAGATACTAAAGGAGTTTTACAAACCAGTCGTTGTCCGCGCCTTCTCCCGCGTGGTGTGGTGTGTTTTTTCGGTTTAATATAAAACATGGGACATTCACAAATAACGCGACTTTCTATTGGCAAAATAATTTTCAAAATCGGTTCATTAGGTTTGGCAACGCGTGAGTGATACCCCCGGTATTGCTTACGTCTATAGGCTACGGTGACGGCTTACCATCAGGCCGACCGTATGCTTGTTTGCCACCTGTGTGGTATAAAAAATAAAAAAAATAAAAAAAAATAAAAAAAAAAAAAAAAAATAAAAAAAAAAAAAAAAAAAAAAAAAAATTGATCCGAAATGTAAATAATTAAGTCGATGACCTTCGATGAACATTATAAAATATAAGGAAAAATATTCGGTTATTTTCCACAGTATTCAGTTAATCTGTATAGTTAGAAACTAACAAAGCTCTTAATTAAATTCGGATCATGTAACAAAACTCCAACTTAATAGACTAATTAACGAAATTGGGACTTACTTTTTATCTAGATCATAATGAATAATATAAATACGGTCTATTCGAGACTTGCCGGCTATAAATTGGGAATACTTTTACGTAGTATTTTGTATCTTCATAATTCTATCATAATAGTTTGATAATTGCTTTTTTCTAAAATATAAAACGATACTACAATATAAGTCTTAACTACACAAATTTTTTTTATGTCATACAGTAGACAAACAAGCAAGCGGGCCACCTGATGGAAAGCGGTCACCGCCGCCTATGGACATCAGTAACACCAGGGGCGATGTCCACCAAGGAAGTTGGAGGAAAGGAAGGAGGAAGGGAAGGGAAAGAAGAAGGGGGAAAGAGGGGATAGGGAAGGAGTTGGGCTTCCGGATCTCTCACTCACCGGACGAAACGCATTGCTGCTTCACGTCGATATTCTGTGAGAGGGTGGTACTTCCCCGGTCGAGCCAGCCCATTTCGTAATAATCTAATTTTGTAATATCAAAATGAAACTGAAACTTTATCCGACATTAATATCAAATCACCAATTTTATATACCACAACATGCCACAGCGCAAATGTTTTATGGGGTGAAAGTAAACAGTTCGACAACCTCTACCGTGGCGTAGTGTTTACCACACCAGACGGCCACCCAGCAGGTCCCGAGTTCGAATCCCGGTCGGGTTGTTTTCGATTCTGGGTGTTTTCTGTATATCGCTTGTCTCAATTCCCGACGCAATAGGTGCAATTGACTCATTAACAGCGCACGTGCAGAAGGTGGTTAGCGATTGCTCGCGCCGCGTCCCAGTGAACGCTCATCGTCGCTGGGAACTGCCGCCAGATGCCCGTGCTCTGTTAACTGAGAAAAACGCAGCTCAAAGGGCTTACTTCTCTTTTCCCTCTGAGCAGAACCGTGTCCGCATGCGCGCTGCCCAATCAGCGGTTAAGCGTCGCATTAGACAGCTTAGGAACGATCAGTGGGACGAGACACTTACAAATATGGTCCCCTCTCAACAAGCCTTCTGGAACCCCACCAGAGCCCTTAAGGCAGATACAGTGGCTGCCACCCCCTCGTTAGTACAGTCAGATCCCTCCCTCCCCCTCGCCTTCGAGGACGAGGAAAAAGCTGAATGCTTAGCATCCAGTCTTGAGGCACAATGTGCACCTAGCACACTCCCCGTTGATCCAGATCACCTACTCGAGGTCGATACTGAGGTTTTCAACAATCTCGCGAGCCCTCTCACAGATGCCGACCCGCCGATAGAGCCGGTAACCCCCGATGAGGTAGAGTCCCTTATCAGAGATTTACATAATAGGAAGGCCCCGGGGCCTGACGGGATTTCTAATAGAGTCGTCAAGCTCTTCCCCGCGCACCTTATTCTCCTTCTGACCGCCATTTTCAATGCGGCATTAAAAAACAGTATTTTCCCCAAATCTTGGAAGGAAGCCACCGTCATTGGCATTCCAAAACCCGGCAAGCCCAAGGATCAGCCCTCGAGCTATCGCCCAATCAGTCTCCTTAGTTCGATAGGAAAGATCTATGAGCGCATTATTCTCGCTCGTCTCAAAGATTTTTCCCTTGCTAATAATCTTTTACCTGACGCACAGTTTGGTTTTAGAGCCAAACACTCTTGTGTCCAACAAGTGCATCGCATAGTCGAACACGTGTTGGACCGGAGAGCGAACAGATCCCGCCCGCACAAAACGGGCGCTCTCTTTTTCGACGTGGCAAAGGCGTTCGACAAAGTATGGCACAACGGGCTTATCTATAAGCTCTACAAACTTAATGTGCCAAACCGTCTCGTGCTCATCATACGAGACTACTTGTCGAATCGCTCTTTCCGCTATAGGGTGGATGGGGCACTATCCCCCCCTCACACCATTAGAGCCGGAGTACCACAAGGATCCGTGCTCTCCCCCCTCCTATACACGCTTTACACAAGCGACTTCCCTCAATTTAGACCCAGTCCACTTGTGACTCATACTGCCCTTTTCGCAGATGATACAGCCATCTATTGTTCGGCTTCTAGTACACCCGCCATAGTAAAGTCCCTCCAAGCCGCCGCCAACTCCCTTGGCGACTGGTTTAGGAAATGGCGCATAGAAGTTAATCCAGATAAAAGCGCCGCTATCCTCTTCTCCAGAGGTACTACGCCAAATCCCTCCACTAAAGTCAAGATGTTCGGACAACCGATCCCTTGGGAAAAGAAAGTCCGTTATTTAGGTGTCACACTCGATAGGGGACTCACCTTCGAACATCATATAAAGATTGTCCGCGACCGCGCTGCTTTCGCGCTAGGCCGCTTACATTGTCTGCTTAATGGGCGCAGTAAACTCTCTCTTAGAAATAAGGTGAGAGTTTACACAACGTGCATTAGGCCGATAATGACATACGCAAGTCCAGTTTTCGCTCACGCCGCGCCCTCTCATATCCACAGGCTGCAAACCATTCAGAATAGGTTTTTGCGCAAAGCCATCGGTGGGCTTTGGTTCGTTAGGAACAAAAACCTCCACATTGACTTAGGTGTGCCGACCATCTCGCACCACCTAAAGCAATGCTCTGTCAAATACTTCGACTCGCTCAATCATCACCCAAATCCGTTGGTGAAAGCCGCAGGGGATTATTCCGCTCCGGCTGGCACCAGCAGGTCCAAACGCCGTCCGCGGCACGTCGTCAACGACCCGGACGACTCCATTACAGTCGCCATCGAGGCGTATAAACAATTAGATTCCGCGACACAAACTAGACACACACGTCCGTCATATCGGCCCCGCCGGCGGGGCCGCGCGTCGCGCCACCTTCCTGTAGGGACTCGGTTTTCGCGGTACCGGCACGTGCCCGGCCGCTTCTCTCCAATCCGTTCGCCTTCCCCCAGTGTCGCCATAGGCCGAGGTTCGAGCCCCCCTCTGGGGCGCCCCTAGGCAGACACTATAAATTTTTGGCGGTGAGAGCCCTACGCTCCCGCAACAGTCCGGTGTCTCAGAAGAGGGTGTTAGTACACCCGAACTGAACTTTTCAATTAATAAAAAAAATACTCAAAAAAAAAAAAAAAACCGAGGTATCAGCTACCCACATACCAAATATCATAAAAATTAACGCAGCCATTTTAGACCGGAGTTCACCAACTGATGTTTAAATTTTAAACAGATGTTTAGACCCTAACCGGCTGTTTAACCAAATTTTGCTGTTCACCGTGCACTAAACATTGGTTAAGTGTCGTAACCGTCTGTTTAATTTAATGGACGGAATAGACGTAGTTTAAACGTCGGTTATTTGAGTGACGTGACCTGACGTGAGTTGTATTTCACTATATCACTGAATTTATTGAGTGCACAGCCTAGATAACACCATTTAATCACTATTAACAAAGTCACAACAGTAGGATAGGCATATTCAAAGTATTTCAAACATAAAAACGATCAACAAACACGGATATAAAGTAACATGTAGGGAAATATTTAGAAACTGGATGTGGCATCATGCATCGTTGAGCTGTTTTTATAATTTTAATAATTATGATATTTATGTAATGATATGATAGTATAATATATTTGCATATAATGTAAGTAAGTATTCATATTATTTACGTAGTGATTTAAAATTTAAATAAAACTAAAATACATTTTAGTTTTATTTATATTTAAAATATTTATTTACATTCGTTCATACATATAAACGCAGTGCAGCGTAGACTTTTTATTTTCTACTAAATCTCGGTACTTTAAAACCCATCTCCATAACTGATACTTTTATATTACATATTTTATGTATGTAATATGTTATTAAATTATGTATTACAATATTACAAAAATAACTTCGAGGTGAAAAATGTGGTAAAATAAAAATATATACATCTGGCACATCAAGCGAAACTAAATCTATGGGCCACATTTTGACTATTGACTGCTGACAGTGCTGACTGATTAGACTTTGACAATAGAAAAAGGATGTTTAATAAGAAAGACGTTCCCATTACGGACATGGCATTACCTTAACAGATTTTGAATTTTGTAGTATAATAACAAAACCATACCATTTATAGATGCCGTTCGGGTAAAGACAAAAGTATGGAGGTACACTGCCATCTTTACAAAGTAGTATTAAACTATTCATTCTTTTTCGGCTCATTCATTCAAAAACGTTTGGTTAGTTAACCGCCAGATAAAATTGAACGGAGAACACAAAAAAAACGCAGCTTGTTTATACAACGATTAAAATATAACCGTGCGGTTACGTAAACATTGGTTATGTTGTAGTTGGCGAACTCGAGCCTTAGTGTGTAGAAGTAACAAACAAACACATTCGCGTTTATAATATTAGTAGGATTACAACATGAAATCAAAAAAAATACTTACATATAGAAATTCTACACTTGCTTGGTAATCACAGTTCATCAGAAGTATCAGAACCTTTCTCAGATAACGCCAAATAAATCCCAATGTAGGTATATTGTATACATATAAGTGTAGAGCAGTTAAAGTACTTTCAAACGCTGCCATCCGCAAACAATCTCAGTGTAGGGTTTCTGAGTAACAAACAAATTTGTAGAAGGCCAAAGCTCTCGAGGAAATCTGTGCACACAAATAAGCTTATACACTTGAGTTAAAGCTTATTTCTTTTAAATAATATCAATGAAAAAGAACATGAATATGTTTCGTATAAAATTCACGTTTGAAATAAAATAATAACTATAATATATTGTCTCATTGCTACAAATTTTGCCTCGTTTTAGACATCTAGTCTAGGTAATGTGTATTTGTCCAGGAATATTTAATCGTTTGGAAAATTAACATTTGCATTTTTTTTTAAATGACAGATAGTTTATTGACTTGATAATCCTGATATGGATACTTTTTATTTCAGAAGATACAGCTGTTTCTCCAGATCCTCGCGAGCAAAGCCACGGTCAGTCAGTGTATTTCAAATGTTAAATGGTGAGAATTTATGAAATTCAAGTTTTAGGTCAAATTCGTAATATATACAGAACACAAAAAAGTATTCTCCTTAGAAAAACTATTTCTACCCTGACTTACCGATAATTGTGTTTGCAAGTACTAGCCCTAACACGAAATGTAATCTAAGGTATAACCCCTGTAATCCCAAAGGACAAGATTACTAACTTTCAAAGAAATCACCAAAGAGAACTCTTAGGTTTTCTTTCCATTCCAATTCTTATTCTTTAAATGGAGGACTATCGCATTTTCACATTAGCATGTTTTTAATAAAAGTTTCTTGAATTTCTGAATGTTGGAAATATAAAAGATTTTTATGAACTAAAAAACCTGTTAATCCTAGTCGAGCATTATATGAAATAGGCTAACTCGACCGGGGAAGTACCAATCTATCACAGAATATAGGCTTAAAGCAATGATACGTTTAATTCGTTTAGTAGGAGGTCATCGACTAGAAATTATTGAAATACTAGCTGATTCCCGCAGTTTTTTCAGCGAAATCCGTATTAAAAACAATTCTATGTACTTTTATTCTCATTCATGTTGTAAACAAACAAGCTTTGTAAGTAAGTTTATAAGATGCGTAAAAGAGTGACAAACATCCACACATCCTGCCATCCGTACAAACCTACGCATTTAAAATATTAATAGGATTTTTCTTTGAAATAAATGTAAAGAAAAATATTATCGGAAAATTTAACACAAAAAAGCCAATACGAATGAAATGTTCCTTATTTAAAATAATTGCATTCGATAGGTTTCAATGAAAACTCAAATAAAACAATTTCCTTCATTAAAAATTTAAATTTCCCAATCAGCTGGAGCAGTAAAGGGTTAAATTTATGATAGGTGCAAAATTTTAAATGTGAAAAACGATATTGGAATTTATTTTTACATTGGCTTTTATTTCTTAATTGGCAATTTGGCTACGATGCAGCAATAAGCCCGTAATGGTATAGTCATTGTGCATATCTAATTGTACTATACATGTACGTGCAAAGTGTAGGCCTTTCTGCTTCGACTTTAAGAACGAATGTGTATTGGCAATAAGGTTGCTTTGATTGTGTTTAATGTATTTCTTTCTTGTTTGTATAATGGAAATTAAGCATATTCTAACGTGTATGTATATAGTTTCATCACATGAGTAAATAAACTGACGGACAGAGGCTTCACTTCCTACAACGTCGCGCGCCGAGGACACGCACACAAGCATGAGGCGCGTGTATTGCGTGTCCTCAAAGCGCTCGTCACGTACACATGCTTGTGTGCGTGTCCTCGGCGCGCGCTATTGTATGGAGTGAAGTCTCTGTTCCGTCAGTTTATTTACTCATGTGGTTTCATTGCCCAACTGTACATGGTGATACTAGCCCCAGTTTTCGCGGATAATAGTCTTTTCCACTCATTTCGATTCGCATGAGGCGCAAAAGAGAATGAGGCTTAGCCTGCTAGACCCGCATAGCAACAAACATATTTCGTAAGAAAAAAAATTAAAGTTGCGTTTTCAATGACTTCTCTCAGAAAAACATCTTTAGGTACAAATAAAGCAGTCAATTATAAATTGTAACATTAGTTCAATTGTCATAAAATGTAATAAATTCTCGATTGAACTGAGCGAGAAAACTGTGTGATTTAACGCCGCTTCCTGAATCTTCATTTGACACCTTATGTCTCGTGAATACAGTTGATTTTGGAATGAAACTGAGTTTCAAAGAAATATTACTCTTTGGCTTACATACATTTTCCACATTTCTCACGCAGAAATATCATCGAAATAAAAATCGCTAGATAATAATGTAGGAAACGATTCCTGGAATTTACATCGTGGAAAAAATCTCGTGACTCTTTTAAAATTATATTTTTGCTTAGAAAAATTTACTCTTCCAAATTTTTATTTTTTATTTAACATATTCATATTTAATTCCATGTATATTGCTTGCTATGTTTGTATAATCTGTGGCTATGTTAACATTTTATTACTTACCTACGTGTGATGAGACTACATACATACATACATATTATAATAATCAAAGTAAAAGAAGAGTCGATGGAAAAACCATATTATTATTAAATTTATTTTGTTAAATAAGGTTGTAACTTAAGTAATATTCAAGCTAATCATATAAGAACGAGAGTCGATTTAAATTGAAGTCTATTTTCTAACTTATCATAAGCTTTTATCAAATTAAAACGATAACGCTTCCAATCTCGCTGTCAACCTTTCAGATTAACTGAAAACTGAGAAAATTGCATTATCTCAAAGCCGCTGCATTTTAGATTCCCTTATTCTTTGCGATATTACTTCCATCTATATATACTAACATTATAAAGAGGGACACCGGGACCGATTTGAAAAATCATTTGACATTGAATTATTATTTTTTGATTTGACTTGAATGTTATGATAATAAGTTATCATCATAACATTCAAGCGTCACGGAAATTGCAACTTACTATAATATCATTGATATTGATAACTAACAATTATCATTGATAACGTATTGAAGTGGCTCATGTACAATGTTGTTGTGTGACCTGTGTGACCTGAGAGCCAAAAAAACATAATTTTATATTATTACTAGCTGACCCGTGCCCACTTCGTTGGGCATAATGTTAATAATCCTTTTTTAGTACAGGCGTTCGTAAGAAACGCTTTCATTCGACCGTTTTTTTTCCGATTCACTTTGCAAAACCGACTACCACATAAAAGCCTTTTCATTTTTCGTTTTTTTATATAACCTATGACACTCAGCAATAATGTGGCTTTCTATTGGTAAAAGAATTTTTAAAATCGGTTCAGTAGATCCCGAGATTACCCCTTTCAATTTAACAAATATACAAACACACAAACTTTACTTCTTTATAATATTAGTATAGATGAATTTATATATATATATATACATGTCAGATTTCAAAGTTCATTGAACCGCTCATCGAAGTTAGATCACATCCAAAATTTAGCTATCAAAACAAGTTTACGCAATCGATACAAGGTGCGAGGACGTAAATAGAATCAATCCGAAATGTGCCCCTAATATTGTTCCCACCTGAGTACATCATACTTCATTTCACATATCAGAACCTGTCAACAGTTTGACAGCCATGCCCTACTTTACTAACGATGTCCTAGTTAAAATAATATGTGTATAATTTTCCTTATTGATGGGAACGAGTGGATAATTAACAGAGTTACAAGGTCAATCGAGCACGGTCCGAAGAAATTTATTAAGGAAAATGGCACTTTTATATATAAGTAGTCTTTTTACTAGCGCGATTTTTTTAAAGCTTCGGTATAATGTTTCTGCTGCCATGTGTGCAATACGTATTACGTAGTTCATTCTGTTTAACTACTGTCTTTTAGGGATGAAATCACATCTTTTAACATCAGTCAATTTAACTGACAAGTATATTAAAAATCAAACTAAATTTCCAAAAAGTTTTTTTTTCAATGATGTTGATGATGATGAAAGTGAAAAACACATTCCAATCAAGCCCGGAGCCAAAATTATTCATTACTAGCTTTTCCCCGCGGTTTCGCTCGCGTTAATTTTATGACATAGATCTCGTTTGACAACAAAACAACCCATAGCCCGACTTGTGGCGCCATCTGTTGGCCGATACAGCGCCCTCTATAGTAGAAAAAATATTTTCCCATTGGAATGACATACTTTCACGGGATAAAAAGTAGCCTATGTTGGGCTCTGTATCCCTGACAATATATGGACAAATTTTCATAATGATCGGCTGATTACTAAAGCTGTGAAGGAATAACAAACACACAAACTCACTTTCACATTTATAATATTAAGTTAGGATAGGATATTTCAGTACCAACTGAAAAATATCTCAACTGATACCAAACATAAAATGAAAAAATACCTGTCCTTTAGATACAACATGTACCTATGACTAAACCGAGAGAAAAAAGAAATGTTTGATCTTTAAACAATAAAAAATAAAAAGATTCTACGTAGTAGTTTAGATTTTTTTAACATTTTTGTAAACACCCACTGTTTGGACAGGAAAAATATCCTGAGGCAGTGTCCTATGATACGCGCCATTGGAAAATACTCTTGATATTTTTGGGACCAGCTAAACTTTTATTTTAGTGGGTAAACGTGAGCTCAGAACTTTTTATTTATGTATCAGTTTGATATTAACAGTTTATCGAGCCTTAATCGTCGAGTATGTATTGTATATATTATTATAGATATTAGTATAGTGCATAGTAATTGGAGTTTATGATCAGGAACTACTTAAAGTGCATTATCGTGGTAACTCCAAAATCTGCCAGAAAATTTGCTATCATCTTTCTTCTAGGCTTGACTCAGAGACTGTATACTGAGTGGAGACAATATTATGAATACGCAGCTTTATCTTATAATGTTAGATAGGTGCTGGCTGAATAGTAAAGAATAAGAATGTAGAAGCCATAATAAAAAAAAACAACATTGCTGGTATGATTTAAAAAATCTGTTTTTTTTAAACACGGATTAATTTTTTTTATTCAAAAAGGTGAGTAATTAAATCATCAACAATATTTTATTTGATAATATTCTTATCTGTAATGAACACTCGGCAATTTGTTGTGGTTATACTCTCAATATTATCTACGAAGAAATCTTTGTAAGGTTTTCCTCATAGCGCCAGATTGCGGGGAGGGCGTCCTGTTGAGAGCACTCATCACTGTTTTCAGTATACCAACTTTCCAAGTAGGTAGCGTTAATGATTACTTTGTTTCTGTTTATGTTTTACTTTTTTTTATTGACAGCCCCAGATTCTCAGTGGCCTGTACTTACAAATTATTTGTGTATCATAAAACATGTGAATTGTTTAAAAATCGTATAAATAAATATAAAATATACTTGGACGAATCAAAAACTGACGATTTATCATTATATGTAAAGTTAAAGTGTGGTGTATCGTGTCGCGACTCGCGCTACAAGAACACTGGTTCCAATTTAGTTTATTTAGATTTCATGTAACGTGTGTCGCGCCACATACACGTTATATTATGTTATTCTACTACACTAAATATATTATGCAACCGATATCCATCTATCCCGACACAATAACAATACTTATGGCCGTTTTCACCAACGCCTCCTAGCTTAAGTAAGAATAATCTTATGTCATTTATTTGACAGGCCCCGTGGTCGAGTAGCTAGCAATGGTCACTTTATCTCAAGGGCCGCGGGTTCGAATACTGCGAAAGGCAAACATTTGTATGCATGAACATGTCTGTTTGCCGTGCTCTGTGTGTTTTCTATGTATAATTAGTATTGTACATAGAAAACACCCTATTTACTTAAAAATAGTATTTTAGTATAATTATCAGCAATCATAGCACCTGCCTAGTTTGGGACTAGAAGGCGTTGTGTGATTCGTCCAAGAATATTAATTTATTATTTATACAAAATGTCATACAATTAGTTCCCAATAGGTTATTCCTACCACTAGGGGCGTTAAACTGGTATAACACTAGCATAAGACATAAACTGCTTGGATAAGGATATAAATATCTATATAACTCCTAACGAAATATTGAATTTACGACGTTGTTTATAATATTATTCGTATGTACCTTTATGAAATACTACGTGGCTTTCATGCACTGCATCGCTATTAGAGCAATGTGTCCTTATCATATATTTCCATTGCAATGGATATAGTGCTTTAAAAAGAATTTATGGGGACATTTTTGTGCAGTAACCAACTGTTATTACGTGTAAATGTTAAAGTTAAAAATGTTACCCACGAATTTAGACGAAAATATACGAAATAAGCTTTTAATATATTTTTGTAAAATACAAGAAATCTATGACGTATCGAAATAAGTTGGACGAAAATAAGACATTTTTTACAAGGTACGGAATCAAATAATATAAATTCCTATTGTATGTGTCATGAAAATACAGATAAATAAATATATATAGGGACAAATCACACAGATTGAGCTACCCCAAAGTAAGTTTGAAACTTGTGTTATGGGATACTAACTCAACGATAATATATTTTATAACAAATACATTTAAAGATAAACATCCAAGACACGAGGCCAATCAGAAAAAAGTTCGTTTTTCATCATGACCCGACCGGAATTCGAACCGGGAATGAACACCTCCTGGGTGGCTGGCGGTCTGGCGTGGTAACCATTACGCCACGGAGGTCGTCAACAAACACATTTTGTAAAATATACCTAGAACTTGTGGCACAATGGTGAACGCATTGGGACACCACGGGCTTTCTTGTACCAGAAGCGCCGGCCGCCTGTCGCGTCACGCTTCTATCAACGACATAATCCGTCGGTCTCTCGTCACTGTCAACGTGCCTGCTATTCTTGAGCCGAACGGCATCGCACGTGACGATGGTAAGAGGCCAGACGGAATGTCCCTCGTACCGTGGAGTATGGGACGGGCCTTGGTGTGGGACGCGACATGCGTTGACACACTTGCCCCGTCACATCTTCACGGTACGAGTAGGAGTGCGGGAGCGGCGGCGGAGTCCGCCGAGAAACTAAAAGCAACAAAATATCAGCAACTGACTGGTTCCTACGATTTTGTGGCTTTTGGTGTAGAAACATTAGGCCCGTGGGGTACCAGTGCGTTGTCCTTTTTTAGGGACATCGCAAAAAGGCTGCGACAAACCACTGGTGACCCAAAGGCTGGCAGTTACTTCGCTCAACGGATATCTATCGCCGTTCAGCGAGGTAACGCTGCTAGCATTTTGGGCACCCTGCCACAGGGACCATGTCTTTTTAATGCTTAGTTTTAGTTTTTATTGTTAGTTTAGTTTTTAATTTTTATTGTTAGTTTAGTTTTAATTAATTTTATTGAATTTCATATTATTTAATTATGTATTTTACCAATAAATCTTTCCTAGAACTAATACATCAATCTACCACAAAACAAAACAATCAATGTTCCAAAAAATTCAACCTAACATCTACATATCAATTTTACTATTAACTCTGTTCTTCATAAAATAAGGACATGTAAACTATTATATTTTTCCAAATAATAGATTACCTATCATTCTATGTATCACAAATAAAAGATCTATGCATATATACTTCACAAATAGAATAATTACGTTATATCTTGAACATGGGCATTATATTCGTGAAGAAATACCCCGAAATAGGATTACGTACATTCGTCCGCTTCCGGCGCAAACCCAGTATACGTATAAATTATTCACAGCTCCGCCTTATTCCAGGCTCACTAACTTTAAAACCGATCGATCGTGTTTAACGAGAGTGGCCCTACTGAAATAATAAACAGTTTCACGCTCGAAATGTTTCAAAGGATTCACTGAATTATTTTGTTCACAAACAATAGTTAGGTATATGATAATATTATGTTTTGGGTATTTTGAGTTCTTCGTTATAGCGCACTGCAGGGCAGAATCATATCTTTTTGTCAAATAATCTTTTACTCTTGGTATTAGTTTGTGTTTCTTGTACATATGAAATTGCTTCGAAAATATTTATCATTAAAATGCTCGATTATTATGTTGGTGTGTTTGTTTATCTACTGTTTTATCTGTTCTGAGGTTTATCGACCCAATGTGGCGCATCTTTCGTCAGATAATTAAGGGGAAAGTTGGTAAATATCTACGGGCAATACCCCATTTTTTGTAACCTAGCTACTACTTCTAGTGAGGTGCATGGAAGATGGAAGGATCCTCCCCGCGGCGCACCCTGGACAGCTAGCACACGGTAACGCAGTGTCTACCTGACAAATCCTCCCACCACAATGACTCAAAATAATTCCGGAAACTTCTAGTATTACAAAGAAATGATGATCATGCAAAATCGTCATCAACCATTCATCCCAACGCTAGAATCAGATCTCCCTTTAACCGAAAAGATTTAGACCATAAGCCTCCATTCATCTTTTCTGGGGTTTTCGGCGAACGATGTATAATGTAATTATTTTCAACATCATACTTTCTTTATTCTTTCAAAACAATAGAAAGCAGTTTATTTGAATGTTCGCTTTTAGCCACCCATTTGTTCTATAGACCTCCGTAAGCCGAATGTTCCGTGTAATGAGATAATGTGGGCAATGGTAAATCGTCCGTTAAATGTTATGTAGTTAAGTAAAAACAAAATACTATTTACTACTGAAGAACATTAACGACCCACTGTGCTATCATAAAATGTCCCAAACTTCTAATCTATGAAAACTTTGCATTAATAAAATATTTTACGTACACGCTTTTATTATAGGAGCTCGATGGTATCGCTGTGTGTCGCATTCTAATATGAACACGCAAGTTAAGCAACGTCGACCCTAGCCAGCGTTTGGATGGGTTACGTTATCTCGAGCTTCTCCGTGCTTCGGGGGTGCACGTTGAACCGTCGGTCCTGGCTGTTATCGACGGATAACAGTCGTTAAGCCAAGTCGGTGGCCTTAGGGCGGTTTGAAAAACACCGGCCTCTGTCAATCCGCATTGGAGCAGCGTGGCAGAGTACTCTCTAATCACCTTCGATTGAAGGGAAACCCATCGATCGATGGGAGACCCGTATCTCTGCAGTAGGATGATTATGAGTTGATATGATGACACGCTTTTATCAAAGTTAATTATTTGATGATCTCAGTGGTCATACAATATTATACCAGCGTATCGCGGCTTCCACTCATCAGGATAAAATATTTTATTAGCATATACTTAATGGTTTGATTTTGAATTTCCTCTAAAATGACAAAACAAGTTTTAGTTAAACCTCATCTTTGATGCAATTTACTTATTTTCAAACGTTTAATCCTATCAAACCTTTATAGGAAAATAAATTATATTGAAATTACGATTTAAAACGATTTTGAGTTTTTCGCGAACCAAGTCACAGGTAATATCTAGCGTGTTAGGAGGTCAAGATGATAAAAGTATGATAAAATATGACCATTTTCGCAGAGAATATATCAAAGCCATTTTCACGTAAGCGGGTGGCAGTGAGATATATTTTATTCAGATCATATCAAGGTACACGTCAGTTCCACTAATGCTACCAGGTAATGGATATCCAAAACATGTTATGATATACTAAATCGATGTACTAGAAATAACAGTACTCCCAGTCCCAATATAGACATACTACACCGAAGACGGTATATTAATGATAAACAATACTTCCTACACCGTCTATTTTCTTTCTAATTAAATTCGTTGTGAGTTCCAAGACAGCTGTAGTTTCTCCCCCGTGACGTCAACAACCTTCGTTGCTTAATGTCAATCTGAAGTCGCAGTTGTTGATCCTGGCTATACAGAAGACAGCGATGGGAATGTGTGGTGGGATTGTCCCGAATATAAATACAATAGATCACAGAACAAAAATAACCATAAATAAATAAAATGATTTTTAATTTTTATCCTGAAATGCAGGATTTATCCTAGCTTAGGCTCCAGTCCACCCTACTTCAATATACACCTCCTGTTGTCACCTGTTTAATGTTCTGTTAAATTGCTATTGTAACGTTGGAACAAAATTAAATATACATTAACAATAAACTACTAGGTACCTATACTACACGAGTAGTACTTAAAAAGTACTAGAAAGAACTTATTTTATTATGTATCGCTAAATAAGCAAAATTTAATGAGCATATGGTAAGTAATCGTGAAATCTCAACAGCTACATTAACAGTCCACTTGTAAAGTGCCGTAAAGATAAGATCTCCCAAACCAAACGTGTTAACTTCATTCAGTAAAAAGTTTTTATGGTTGTGTTGTCTTTGAATACTTATACTTCAAGTTTCCTTTGACTCCAAGGAGTTATTATGCGAAAAAAAATAAAACCCTTCATTCGTCGTCATAATTGTAAGATTTATTATTTTTAATTATTTATTGTACAGTCCAAAAAATTGGACTGTAGATGGCCAGGATCTTTCTGAATTGCCAAAAAAAATGAAAAATAAAATCTATATTTATTACAAAAAAATAAAATTTGCCAGCAGATTTTGAAAATAGAATAAATTATTTCTACCAGTCTAAACTAAATATTCTATTTTCAGTAGTAATACAATTATAAATATAATACAATCCAAATATTATTTTATTTATTCAAGAAGAAGCGTTCAATTTATTTGATGCCAAAATGGCGATAAATTTCGTTTTGTTTGCTACAGACACGTAATTAGTTGTCAAACCAAACATTGATTTATTGCTAGGTATATTCTCATAATTGCAATTGTTTTGTTTTGTCCAAAAACTAAATATTGTGTCAACTATAATTTTACTGCAATAACTAGGATTGACGTTTTTTTTTTCTTATTGTGTATCATCACCATCATTATAGCAGAACCACGAAAGGGTTAAATTTAACCCAAATACTGGCTGGAATAATCGTTGCTTAACTTTCATGATAATTTGATATTCACATGCGCACAGCGCAACGATATGGTTTCGTTTGAGCTCCTCGAATTTCAAATTTACCGAATGCCCTTTGAATTGTACTTTCTCCCTTAACCGTTTGTAATCGGAAACTACTTAGCAATACATTAGTTTTGCTTTAAACGGATATAAATATCTCGGGGAGGACAATGAGATAACAATAGTGACAAATTGAGGTCTAGAATTAATTAGGCGAAAATTTGTACGAGCTGTTAGTCAATTAGATAAACCTTATAAAACATACTGCTCCTGCCGGATTCGCTTTCTCCTTTTTTCTCCTAAATTTACACCTTATTCGTAGTTAAAAGAACAAAATGTTATAAAATAAGAGAGGTAGGGCACAGCGGATAATCCGCTCAAATCAGAGCATCCTGTCTGGGGAAAGACCTCCTCAGGGCCTTACAGAATATCATAGTCAAATAGCATTGGTCTCGTCCATGTTGTGTTCCTACGGTAAGGTCTCCAGAGCATCA
Source organism: Endotricha flammealis (assembly GCA_905163395.2). Lineage (NCBI taxonomy): Eukaryota > Metazoa > Arthropoda > Insecta > Lepidoptera > Pyralidae > Endotricha > Endotricha flammealis. The sequence continues at coordinate 5,250,653 of LR990867.1, forward strand.
CTTTTCGGTTGGCAACGCGTGAGAGATGCCCCCGGTCCATGGGTTACGGTGACTGCGTACCATAAGGAGAGCCGTGTGCTTGTTTGCCACCTTAGTGGTATAAAAATATGTTGAAAAATATTTTTTGAAGCTACTTCTCTTACCTGTAAAGTGGGAACGGTTTTTTTTCGTGTGACATGACCCAATCTTTCTCAAGAATCTGGACTAAGTTAAAAATATTTTTCTGACCCGACTAAAGTTTCAAAAATTTGTGGGGTCATAAAAAGGGTATTTCAGCTGTATTAGTTGACGGGCCTATTTATGTAAGTTATTAAATAGCTTTTTTATTCTAAAGACTTTTTTCACATAATACTGTCAAAAAAACAAATAAATTTCAAAAAAATATTGACAGTAAGGCGGACTGGTAATGCTAGCTTTAAGAACATTTTATTTTTAAATCGGAGGACCGATACCAAAAGATCATAAAATAAGGTCACTCAGTCGTGACAGTGACTGAACGACAAACAATTTTAATATTTAACATAGTGATTTATGGGAGCTTTGAATTTTGGGAACATTTACAACGTTTAAAATTGAAATTTTTGAAACTTTTCGAGAGAGTTTTGAAATTGTTCTCGTTGAAACGAACTTGTAATTTCGAATAGAATCACTTAAGTAATATTCGAAAGATCCAAAGAGGTGAGTTTTCCTTTTATTATGATTAAAATTTCCTTTCAAGCGTTAAGTAATTATTAACCCTAAAAAATTACTTTATCTCATATCAAAAAAAGTATTACAACCTCATCACTACAAACCTCATAATTTATTTTATTTTTCATTGCCGCTTGCCCAATGCTCATTCAGACTAAAATTACTATAGATTTAAAATAAATTGTACTTACTCCAATTAAAGAAATTTATAAAATTGCAAAAAATATAAAATTAAAAAAATAAAGAAAAATCAAAGAAATTGAATCGGCTATAAACTTTGGAAGACAATTGGAAACTACACGAACAAGATAAAAGTTTTCCGAACGTTAAACAAATATTGTCTATAAGTGCGATCAGTCACTCGACCCCTTCTCAATATCAGCCAAACACAATTAATAACAAAGCGAAAATGTCCCAACCCTAAACCACAAACTAACGGTCACTTTGACCCAAGTTGCATACCTGACGGGAGCCATCAACCCTTACTTGACAATAAATCGTGTCCCCTTTCATTTACTTTTGTCAATATCGGCTGACCTTACGATTATCTACGCAGTTTCCATGTTAACATCTCAAGTACGTCCTTTTTCTTCTCCGTTCAACTCTTTTCCTCATTTGGATATTCTGTCGGCTCAGTTTGCAGACATTTCTGCAGTCACTCAAGCTACTTCTATGTCTTTATCCAGTCATTTCATCTCGTTTTCGGTTATCACAATATTAAAATACTCATCTTTCAACTTAATCTATTTAATCTATTTAAAAACAAACAGTTCTTTTTCATATATCGCTGACTGGCACATATACGCAGGCCTTAAATCCTCATTTGAAATTCAAATTTCTGTTTCCTGTACTGTGATCTGGCACAATGATGACACTAATTACGTCCAAACCTTGACTTGAATAAATATTTGCAGATCATACATTACATTTAACCCAATGCAATTAATTTATTTCAGGCGCAGTGCTTCCTACAAATTGTTGTCAACTGCTTTTTGGTACCTACCTGATGGCAGTATTATCCGCTCATCTGACTTAAAAACAAATATCTTACTTCACTAGCCTAGTGTCTGTATTGAATAATAATTTATAATGAGTTTCTAGAACTAGTTAAATGGGCCATAATGATCAATCTAGACTATCGAAAACACTTGATCTATCTACTTCAAAAAAGGCTTTTCTCTCATTTATTTTTTTGTAATCATTTTTTTTTATATCTGCACATTATCTGCATCATAAACCCTAAATGGAATTGGTTATTTGTATGTACAGATTTCAGGCATGTGTAAATTTTATCTCTTATTTCGCGGAAACATCTACTCGCGGGGACAGAAACGAGGCCATGTCAATATTCAGTTCAATGTCAAGGTCACCAGTACGAAGTTCAGTTGAATATACGTTCACACTCAAATAACAAGTACTAATCCAATGTATTATATATAACCCTTTATGACCCCGAAAACACATGATAAAAAAATCCACACATCAGTCGGGTGTTTTGGCAATGGGAGGAGTCGACCCGGGCTGTCTATTGATTTTACCCCCCGCCCCGCGCTCCTCTTACGCATCTCAACTGTTGCTCGAGCTTAACCACAGAGCACAAATTCAGTAATGCTTTTGCATGCTTATCATTCTATTCTGTGTCAATAGTTCGATAGTGTAATTTAATCATACGCAATGATTCGTAACGTTATACGCCACCAAATATGAAGCTCATTTTAGCGCTTCTCATTTTCATTTTAACTTTTACAGTTTCTATATTTTGTGCTAGTGTATCCGTTGTTTTCTTTTTTTAATTTCTCAGTGATTCCAGTAGTATTTTACGACTTCATTCGTGACAAAACAATTGAATTAGCACATTTTCCAGTACCTATGTTCCCCGACAATTTACGTATCTTTTGGATCTATTTGTAAATTAGATAGGTAATTTTGTAAAATAATGTTTTGTAGCTAACATAAAACTACCCATGAAAAATTGCCTGACTTCAATAACGAAAATTATGTGAACTAATTCAAAATTTCGTCTTGAAACTTCATTTCATTTTCCTTTCCCATTTAACCTTTATTCATTAAACTTTATCCAGTTCTAACTAGTTCCATCCACTTATAACCACCTGGTTGCACTGTCAGTGTATTTAAGTCTGTGCTCACTGTGGATTTTACTTTGTAGAGATTTATTTTATTGAAGCCTGTTAGCCTTGGAAAATCTCCACTTGCTTTTGATTAATAGTTTAACGGTGAAATTGTTCAAAACCAATTTTAAAAGTTAATGACATATTATATTACGTCTGTTATTGACAAACAAATGAAGAACAAAAAAAATACTCGCTTGACTGTGGAGTTAAAATTTTAATGCGTTTCCGAAATAGCAATTATGAATAGCATAACATGCTACGGAGAGTAATATTTTAAAATATAAAACAGACAACTCATTTTCTGTTTAATTTTCTGTAATGCAACTGTATTTAAATATAATATTATAGTAAAACAAACATTTTTATGCATATAATATTTTTTAGGTTACCTGTTCTCTTTTTTTGTCTGTGTATTCCAAATAAGACATGTTCTATTTATCTATTTAATAATGTAATATCATATTATAATAAATTTACTCTTTTAGAGTTACAACAAAGAGAAAAATCATCAGATAAAGTTTCAGAATAGCTAATCTCAATGTCGAAGTTCTCAACATTATCCATTACATACGAATCTTGTTAAGTAAAGTTTATACAGGAATAAGAAATCAAATTATTCGATTCCAGGAAGTCAGAGCCATATCTGAGATATCTTCAAACAAATTAGACGAGCAATTTATTTGTCATAAAATTATGTACATAATAAATATTGTTTGTTATTGTTTTTATTGATAAATGAAGAGGAAAACAAATGTGATTGTTTATAAATTATTTATTCTGTTGAATTCATCAATCATCAATAAGGTTGATCAAACATTCTAATATACCAGTTCTTCTTAGTACAAAGGAGGTGGACCAAATCCACAATGTAGCATGGGATATATCATATATACCTATATTTATCTACAAATAAATATATATCCCATAAAAGAAATGGTAGGAAAAAATATGTCGATTCAAAAGAGCTTATGTAAAAATATGTGACATCGACTTTTTTTTCGTCACTCAAATAGAAAATATCTTATCACGAAGCTAAAGTTTAAGGCAATTTCACACAAAATAATTGACGTTTAAATAACGTGACTTGACTAAATTCTACTGAAACTTTCGACAAAAATAATACTTAGCTGGGAGGCATCTTGCCCTGTCCGCCATTACGCTATGTAAATATTAAATTAAACACTACAAAAGACCATGGCTACAACGGTCGAATCTTTAGTTAATAATCGGGAATATCAAGACGTTACTTTAAGCTTTATGTTTTATAAATATTCTTTCAGACAGCTAAGAATGGTTTTAAGTCTGTAATTAATAACAAATTAATTAGGACACGTGTACTAACTAGATTTCTTGACAATTCTTTAAAAGAATTATACTAATTTACCATTAGTCGCAATCCTATAGGATAGGACGACAAAGTTATAAGAGCCAGGGACGTTTAACGAGGGTTGTGTCTAAAAATAGCAATAAAATTTACTTTATTTTTATTTTATTTAATATCAACTAGTGCCTATACAGTCTCAAATATACTAATGACTGAAAAAATCACGATTTTTGATATTAAAACTTGTATAAGTTACAGTATTTTGAAATATAAATTTTCACTATACAAAAATCGCAGTTCAGAAATATAAATAAAAATGTCATTGAACATTCCTCATATCATTTCTTCAAAAGAAAAAGAGGTTATAAATTACATATATTTACGGTTCAAAGATCGAGTGTAATGTCTCACTTACGTTATGAATTCTTTTGAAATAAATACCTAGAGCACGAGATTTGAAACCCTTTTTGTTAATGTAAAATGGTTTTCTGTAAATGTTAAGGGTAGTCGTAAACCTTTTTTGTAAATACCACCGTAAAATGGTGCCCCGCGGGGGGACATTCATAAACTCAGGTTTATGCTGTGATCAAAGACGTCATAAAAGGCTTTTTTGCTGTGGAACGTCAATTAAAAATAATTGAAATGGTTTTTTTTTGTTTCAATTAAAATTAAATTAAATTCATAGCGGGTTTTAAAATACACGTAAAAGAAAAGGGAGAAACCCATCCTTAAACAACCATGAAAGGTTTCCATTTAAAGGCTGACAACTCATCTTGAACTGTGATCTTGGGATCGTGTGTGTTTCTGGGTAGCGCTGATTACTTACTGTCAAGTGAACTGCAAGCTCGTTTGTTCTCCTTGTATATCTATATATGTATATGTATGTGTATTTAAAAGAAGCGGCTGACTTACAGGTCAAGTTTTGGCTATTCGCAGATCAAAACATGACCTAAGAAGACCATAACTGCACAAATCCGCGGGTGCCAACTATTTAAGTAACAAAAAAAAACTGTTTAAAATGTCACTTATAAAAGAGAAAATCTCATTGGTTTAGTGTCGATCTAAAACTGTAAAAAATGGTTCTAGGAAGCCGATCCGTTTTATCCCATTTAGAATAGAGTGACGGACACATAGCGACCCCCAGTTTGGATAGGGAGATGTGGAGATTTACATCGGCCTCAATATACAGGGTTTTCATAGGCGATATAATGCCGTGGTGATATATTTTCAGAATAAACTGCCTATTTTTTTGGATTTTCTTGCTGTTTTTGTTTAACTATGCAAAAAATTCGGGATAACGAGGGTTTTGAGTATAAAATGAAGTTAATCAACTACAATCGTAAACTATCTAGAAGGGTTGAATAACCTTGAGCTCGACAATCATATTACTAGTAGCAACGGACTATGTACAAATGTAAATTTATAGATAGAATAAGCTTTATTTGCAACACACAAACAAGATATACTTACAGTAAAAGTTACAAACTAGTGTATATGCAACAACAAGGTCATAAGACTTTATTTATTTTCACAAAAAAATATTTTTATTTCCGTTTGACATTAGTTTTAGCAACCTTTTTGTGATTTCCTGCAAATATAATAACAGTGGAAGCAAACTAAAAGTTAGACGTAATATTACGAAATCGCAAATATATTTGAGCGGAAACACGTAATCGTTTTTCGTAAGGCAATTCGAGAAGGCGAAAATCTTTCATCTTAAATTGAAATTCCTTTCACGGAAACTTCGCTCTACGTTAAATACCTACAAAAACTATAAGTACGTATACAAACTAAATGAGAAAATGTGTTAATAGAACATTTTTCAAGAGGTAGCAGAGCAAGTATGACTGGGGAAGTACCTTCTCAAAGAATATCGGCGTAAAACAGCCATGCATTTCGTTCTTTGAGTGCGAGATACGAAAGTCGAGCTCCTTTCTGTTTGTATGTGCGTTTGTGTAGTACAAAGGATAGATTTTTATTCAACAATCACTCCGGGAACATAAGACAACGTGATTGCGTTCGTTAGTCTATTATAGTGACTAGTAAAATACTACTTCGTTTGCGTATATCTCGTTTCCCGTGGGAGTTTTGAAAACTCCTTTCTTAGTACACCCCTAGACGTTGTAAGGAACCTACATTCCAAATTTGGAATCTCTATACCCAGCGGTTTGGGTTGTGCGTTAATATAGTTAAGTCAGTCGGGACTTTGAATTTTATATATATACTTAGATAGAAAGTAACCACTGTAAAATATAAAATGGAAACAAATAATTCTAGACATTCAACAATTTATAATAAAACCACTAACTATCAACAAATTATAGGTTTGTCTACATCGTTGGAATGAACCGTCCAAAAAGTAAATTACAGTAATTTCAAGACAAAAACAAACCTTAAAATATGTCAGGGTTAAGTAAAAATATCTTTGAAATGGCCGTTTACTGGTATGTTATTTCTTATTTTGTCAACTAATTATAGGAATATTACTCAATAGATTCACTCCTGAACTAAACTACATAATTAAAATCTGTTTTATTTGAAGTCGGACGTCGCGTACACAATTTATAAGGAAACTAAAGTTTTAGTCAGAATCAGGACTTATTTTTATAAGGAAACTTGACGTTAACACACGTATAACATTTTATTCTAAAAGACCTGCTATTTGGTCTAATATTGTAGGGTATTACTCTGACATCGCGTTGTATAAAAACCTAAGCAAGCTTATAAATACGAAATGAAATGGTCTGGGACATTTCAGATAATAACCTCTTGTAAGACCACATTTGTGTGGCATATCTGGAACTGAGCTGAATATTTTTTCTTGTATAGTTAGTACTAGTTTAAAAGATAAAATGCTAAATTACTTGACAGTTCATTGTAGTACGAATTTGCCGTCAGAGTGTTTAATACGAGTTTTTTGATCACATTCGATTCGTTGACGTGCAACGTAATAAACCGACCAAATAGAGAAAAATCATGTTGCGAATTTATAAGACGAGTGTTACATATCAAAATTATGTGTCTTACTTGCTCTCATTTTGAAGTGAGTAACCCGGCTAATTTGGATATGTAACACGCGTCTAGTAAATTGACAATATGAAACTTTTTTTTCAATTCAGTCGGTTTGTAAACGTTAACACGTTCGAATGTGATCAAAAAACTATGACATTTTTTTAAATCAAATCAAATGTTTAATTGCGAACCAAGTGTACAAAGGGTTTTAAAGATAACATTATTAGGACAGTGCTTACATACTTGTCGCCTTTTCAGGCACAGCAGTAATAGTAGAAAAAAAATATTTTAACGTTAAATGATCATGGCTAGGCAGAAGAAATGAAATACAATTAAAAATATTTCGCTTGAAAATATTGGCATTCCAATGTTATAACCTTTGAGAAAATATTCAAAACCCTTACAAATTTTACGAAAAGGCAGCGGCTTTCGGATATTTTGGCATTTCTAACATATTTCCTTAAGATCAGATTAAACGTGGCGAACAAAACAGCGGGGATAAAGAATATTAGCCCGGGCCTTGCCTCCGGGGTAAGTGGTTAAGTTTCTGAATCACATTTAATTTGGCCGCTGTTTTCCTCCTTGAAAGTTTCCGTCCTAGTATCATTATTAACTGTGAAATAACCAAATATTTTATAATGCAAGTACACTTTCGTGATAATACGACTGTACGACGATTTAAAGACTAATAAAATAAACTATAAAATATACATGTAGTATTTTATTTTACTTCAACATTTAAATAAACATCGATTCTTTTTCCTATAAGTACTATTGGATAGATCAATAAATAGTTGATCAGTAATAGTTGTACGATACAATAACATTTTGTTTACTTGAAAATCGAATGCAGTTAAAAAGATCGTGTATTTTACCATTTTTACCACTAACAAGCAATTACTTTGTACAACAGGGATTCTTTGAAAATCTCTTCACATTTCTTTGTTACTAGCCAGTGTGCCTTTTTGCTTTAGTTCTACAGGATGATTTACTATTGTTATTTTCATTTCTATAGCGCTTTATTGCTTGTTACAGCTGATTTATGAAACTAAAAGTCTAATGTCAAGTCGTTAACGCGGTGCTGTTTATCAGTGTTAAAGCGCTTTACGAGCTGAAATTTCAGGATTATGAAATTCAATTCTATAAATTTTTAATACGTAGTTCTAAGATAAAACTAAAATAACAATAAATTCTTGTACCAAAAAAATTTAAAGCTATTGACACACTACCAACAAAGAAATAGCGAATTGTTTTATTTTTATTTTATTAAAACAAACGAAAAAAAAAAATATTTTGTATTTTTCTATTCAATATCGGAGTTTCACTAACATTAAATTAACGGATCTGCGTAGATAAAATATATTCACGATATAAAATTCAAAATTTTCTTTTTAATTTCATGAATAAATTCCAATTGAAATGTTACGCAATCTAGATGTTTTTGTGAAAATTAAAACACAGCAAGACAACGTGTTAACGAGATTATACCCATGTTTACTGCAAACACGGAATATCATACCCTCATACCACGGAATAAATTTTCAAGAATCCACATCGAAAATTGTTGTCTATATTTTTATAATATTTTCAAGAAGAGACAGAATAAAATTCTAAAAAAGACATAATTTAGAGCAATTGAAAATATGCATAGTTATTATGCATATTTTAGAAGAAATATACAAGTATTTTCATAAAGAAAATCCAAATTCACCATTATTTAGAAAATTGAAAATATGCATAATAATTGGAAATTATAAATAAATATATGGAGAGATTTTTATTTTATACTGGGAAAAGTGTTTTAATGCAATTTACTCGTAAATTGTTATTATTATGAGAGAAAGGATCTAAAACACATTTTTAAATTTGATGCATTTTTGAAGTTATAATGACACATTAAAATATAGCTGTCACTATGAAATTAAATAGAAAAAGAGTTAGCAAAAAACTTAATGTGGAATTAAAATTTAAATGCATTTCAGAAATTGATTGTAAGGAACGTATTCATAATTAGCTACTTTACGCACGCGTGTAACAAATAACTGTTAAAATAATTTTGTGAAGATTTATATACAAAAAAATATAATTACTTTATTTTCTATAATTTTTTTGGTAATTTATTACTGCGATTAATTTTCGTCGCGTGTGTCAAAGTTCTAGGGCTAATCATGTTTCGCCCTTTTTATTCGACGTTTCAGGTAACAATTTACATACTATCAAGATTTCAGGACATGCAACACATAACCATAAGGTATACAAGCGCAAGAAATTCTATTCTAAAAGTTATATTTTCAACCAAAGACCGCCACCCAGGAGGTCCCGGGTTCGATCCCCGGTCGGGTCATGATGAAAAACGAACTTTTTCTGATTGGCCTCGCGTCTTGGATGTTTATCTATATATGTATTTGTTATAAAATATAATATCGTTGAGTTAGTATCCCATAACACAAGTTTCGAACTTACTTTGGGGCTAGCTCAATCTGTATGAATTGTCCCTATATATATATATAAAAAATCCTTTTAGAATATAATTATTTTCGGCACTATAGGTCTTTTATAAAAAAACTCGTCTCGCGCGTTGTTGTTCATGTCATAACCTAACATAACCAAAATTTTCAAAGTTGATTTTCTCGTAAACTATAAACCTTAGCAAAAAACGCAAAACAATAAAAAGTGTTTCTAGATCATATGTAACCAATTCAATCATAAAAAACAAGTGTTATTATAGAACGCAAAAATCGACGTATTTTTTTCAAGTCTTTTTGCCTTTGTAATGAAAAATTTTCAAAGTCGATTTTCTCGAAAACTATTAACTTTAGCAAAAAGACGAAAAGGTAAAAAGTGTTCAACTAGGTCATATCAATCATTGAAAAAACGCACCCTTTGCTATAGTCCAACAGTAAAAAAAAATCAAAAAGTCCTGCGCACCCTTTCATATTGTCCAACCAAAAGTTTTCTTAATAATTTATTGTTATGTAAATGACTGTTGCCAAAAAAATGTTTTTTTTATTTTTTATTCTTTCGCTTTTGTTTTACTGTATTCGTTCACAGTCAACGAGCAAACATGAAAGATCGATTTAACACTTTCATTATTCAATCTCTTTAAAGTAAGTAAACCTTTTGAGTCGCTATCCTATTCATCATGACGACAGACAAAGATAATGAAGTCCAAAGTTTTATTTATAAAGTCAAATATTTGAATAGTTATTCTTAACTATTTGTTTTTAATGTCTCACCGTATTCGGTGAGAGACAAAAAAGTTAAATCGCAAATTATAAATATTTTATTGAATTTAACTGGAATGGAATTGATTTGAAATGATATTTAGAATTAGAAATAAACAATATGTTTTAAATAACATTATTACTGCATTATTATTATTATATTGTATTATTTATATTATACATAGAAAACACCTAAACTCGTGGACATCTAATGCCATCAATGCCAATCCGCATTTAAAAAGGCTTTGTTATTGATAAATGATAAATTATTTATTTCTCTCAAAAATCTTAAGTGTACAATATACTATTATAACAGGGTGGGTGATTAAAATCTAAGATTATGAGAGACTGGTGGCTGAACTAAGCATGAGCTTGTATCTCGGCACACTAGCCTTTCCCCGCGTGGAGTTATGTAATAAAGTTAGAATTAAATTAAATGACAAACAATAAAGTAGGTAGTGGACTAACTAGAGAAAGGTTTTTTTTTTATTTACAAAATTAACAAAAATACTACAAGTAGAGTGTAAATGTCTCTCTCTCTCTCTCTCTCTGTATGTGTGTGTGTGTGTGTGTGTGTGTGTGTGTGTGTGTGTGTGTGTGTGTGTGTGTGTGTGTGTGTGTGTGTGTGTGTGTGTGTGTATTATTGAAATACAAAAACTTAGTTTGTATTCATAGAAGCCCTGAGAACCCATGAAAATATACACAGACAAAGTCTTTAGGCTTTCTCGCACTCGGTGTCTAATGTAATTTTCATGTGGTTTTGGTTTCTCTGTACCCAATTACGATTATTATCGTAGCCACTTGCCATTCCTATGAATAGTAATATGGGTCTGAAATTATTATCATACGTATGTATGTATATAAACAAACATTTTATGCTTATCGTTTATTTGACGATAAAGGTTTTCATTTTGACGAGATTTAGATAAAGTAATTGATTTTATTTAAACTTTTAACATTGCATCAAATTCAGGCAATGCGGAAACAACTAGAAAATAATAATAAATTATTTATTTCTCTCAAAATCTTAATTACAACATACTGTAATATGGTAAATAACTCAATAACAAAGGTGTGTTTATTATGTAGGTGCTCCTTCACCGCGAGCATTCGCGTGTAATGTAACATTTTAGATTCGACTTTGAGCATTACATTACAATACTACCTCCCTCACTGACGAGCATTCGCGCATAACAGTATAACAGCAACGCATAACAGCGCAACTGTAACATTTAGTATATATTTGAAATAGCTTCTGCCCGCGGCTTCGCCCGCGTGGCCTACTAATAATTAGCATGTTTCGCAAATTGTTAGTAGGTCGGTCGGTCGGTCGGTTGGTCGGTCGGTATGATGTCGGGTGCAGTAATTTTCCTGACTTAAAAAAAGAGGGGTTGGGAGGGTTGGCAACGCTACCCCCGGTACCCCCGGTATTGCAAGCTTCTATTGACTACGGTGATGCTTACCATCAGGCGGGCCGTATGCTTGTTTGTATATTGGTATTAAAAAAAACGTAGACTTGACTCAAGTGGCTTGACCGTCTCTTACAACATTACAAGTGTAATGCTCGGTTCTCTTCCCTCGCTGATGAAATGCTCGAAACTGAAAGTTACATTACACGCGAATGCTCCCGGTGAAGGAGCACCTTAAGATTATGGTGGCTGGGCTAAGCGTGAGCTCTCACACCAGCCTCTCCCCGAGTGGAGTAATAAGGGAAAATGAATCTAATGGCAAACATAAAAGTAAGTAGTGGACTAGTCACTAGAGAAAAAATATTAGCAATATTCGAAACCATATTTTTTGATAAAATATTTTAGAAAATACAATAGGGAACATCACGTACAAACACGAATTATTTATTTTAGAACAAGATAAATGTAGGGGTAACACGCGAACCGTATATATATTTGTACTCGTGTAGACATGCACTTAACTGGTGTTTCTTGTCAAGTTTTTTAGTATGTTCTTTTAGGCAGATTAATGTGTTTTTCCAACCCAAGAGCATTTTGTCATCATTAGCAAAAAATTTAATAATTTGTAAAACATTGCTTATGGCTGAGATGATGATGATGAAAATGTTGGTGAATCATTGTTGTGAAATTGTACCAGGCGCGGGACATCTATACATTTAAAATGTTTCGTCATTAATATCTGACTGACGGATCAACATACAGTCTTAATAAGTCTAAATCGCTGATCAATAGGGACCTGAAACTTGGCGTAGGCACCCGATAACAAAGGATTTTCTGAAACTCCCACGGGAAAGCGGGCGCACGTAAATGAAGTTGCGCGGATTTCGCTAGTTTTATATAAGTGGTACGGGTACGGCGGATATATAATATGTCACGATCTTATGTATTACGATGTAAAATTAATTATTCCCTATTCGAAGTCTCATAAGATTAGCAAACATTATTAAAATACCAGATAATCAATTTATTCAGTTGTTCAAAATACATGTAAAGCTAGAAACATACTTCTTTGGTGTGTTCCGGTGTGTTAAAAGGGCGTCAGAATCTGTTAAATCAATTTAATTATAGTTACCAATTGATTTGTTAAGAGATAGAGACACATCATTACCAATGTGTTGTGTCATAGAATGATCTGACGTAAAGCGGACGTCATAGCGGGCACTAAAATGAGACATAGGTGTGCACACACAACCCCATCGTCGCATCAGACGTTGCGCAACAACACACCAAAGAAGTGTGTATCTAACTTTATATTGTAATTGAAACGCTTAATTAATTTGTTTGTGCCTTAAGGTTTTCCCTGTCTCCTTAGATTACTTTCCTGCTGTTCACACAATTTTGGATTAAGATTTGTTCGGATAATATTACATTTCCTCTCAGAGCTTAACAAATGGAGCTATATTTTCATTATTATAATCCATAGGTTCATTTTTAAATCATTTTAATAGACTCAGCTCTGGGGACTTTGTAAGTATAGTAAATTAAAATGTCTACCTACTAAGATTTTATTGTTGTTGGTAAAGGTATTTTTTCATACATATGTACACATTTTAACACCTAAAACAAATGTATATGTTATAAATGTATAAAAGTTATTCAAGTACAAAAAGTGTAACGAGAAAAACAAAAAAACATGGCCCGTTTTAACTCGATTATAAAAAGCAACAAATCAGCATGAACGCACCATACATTACAATACTAAGCCCTTCATCTCTTTTTTATATGTTTACACACGGACATGCAAGATATTCTATGTTTTATGTATGTTTAAATACCTGCTTTATTACATTTTTACACAATTTTTTCATGTATTCGCATTTTTACGAATAATAAAATATATCTTTTTACAAAAAAATGTTGAATCAGGTTAATAAAATTTTAAAGCGGAAAATTCTCGACGTAGCATCAATATCATAGCGTTGTTCACTTGTATATTTTGCAATAAATATATTTATTTGGAGACTAGGCTTTTTTACATGTTTAATTAATTAAAATAATGTATTTCAATTCCTGTGAGGATTAAAGCTTAAAAAATGCGTTTAGGGTTGTACGATATATTATACAAGTGAGATGATGCTAATTTTGGAACACTCTCGTAATTATAATACGTGCATTCGATAAATAACCGATTTTGTACGATCAAAACATCGCACTGAATCGACGATCACTCGAATGTGCGATAAGTTTCGCACCATGATACGAGCAATAAGGAAAATAAGGACACATCTATAGCTCTTATCCGACCACTGTCGAACTCAGTATAATTTTGCACCTGAAATGCCAATTTTCGATCGCATATCTTCAACACAATTAGTTAGCCATAAAATCATAAACCACCCAAAACTATGCCAAATCCACTCCCATCTCAAAATCGTCTGAAGACTATGCTCTGGTTACGTAAATGGAAATAGTTTTGATATACGAAAAAGGTAAAAAAATCTTTCACAACTTTTCTAGTTAAGAAACAGTGAAAAAAATGCTTTCATTAGGAACCTTAGTTACGAAAGTGGAAAAAGAGATAATAAATCCTACAAATAGAATTACTTGAATATGTATTTGTATTTTAAGTTAAATTACAGGATAACAGTTGCAGTACGAAAGCGAGACAAGAGTTGTTACCAAGTTTGTCGTTCGTAAACTCGAGTCCAACAATTAGGAACATGCAAGAGACAGTTCAACTGTAACATTAAATTTTAATAACATTTCGGGAAAAAATGTGTTTAATGTTTGAAATTATCTTTTCGTGTTATATTTTTGAAATAACTGTGCAATGCTTTTTATGACCCACATCAAAAATTTCGTTCTGTTAAATAAAAGTGTATTAATATAAGAATGTGGTTCCTGAAACACGTCGCCGCCGTGTCCGTTCCGTGGTTATTTCTTATTCGACTCACTTAAATGGCGAGTTGCACAAAACATTTACTCTAAATAACAAAAAGATTTAATGTGTAATTAAAATTTTAGGTCTTTTAATCACTGAACACAGACGGGGGTACTAAAACTGTTGACGATCTACTACAAAGCTTCATTTCTTGAAGACGAGATGCTGCCCGCGGTGTTATCCGCGTTTATTTGATGCACAGCAGCGCTATCCATTTCAGATTTTTGACCAAATTCTACGGGAATAGCGTACTTTTCGGGATAAAATGTACCCTATGGTGAACCAAGATATCAGCTACCTACATACCAAATATTTAAAAAAAATGGCCCAGCCATTTGAGCTTGAAGAGATAACAAACATACACACAAGTCTTTCTTATTTAGATTTGAGCATACTGTACGTTGTTCTAATACGAATTGTCGGAAACTAGTGTTTTGAAACCGCCTGAAGACTGTAATGGCACACGAGGGGGTGTGATAAATCAAAGACGTTCGTTGGTTGTAACTGACTGCGTTGAATGTCTCCTTTATTGTAAAAGACATGGGTTTATATACATTACTGAAATAGGTTATTTGTACATAGTTGTATGGAGTTTAGAGCAAGGATATTAATATAGGTATAACTTGTAATGATGACAAGGTTTAAGTACAAGGTTTAAGTAAGGTTAAGGTAACAATAGTGAGGAAGTGTGTCGTCACACTACACCACCGACGTCATCCAGCAGTCCCGGCTGATGTGGCTTAACGTGAGCTTAACGTTCCCTCTATTAAGGTTTAAAACATTAATTTTATCCATGTGAAAATGATAGTACGGTGGCCTCGAAGATAGGAGGACCATTTTAGAAAAAAATCGCTTGCACATCTTGTATCGGATCTTTTGTCAGCTCCGTCCTTTTCTTTGTTACCAAACAGGGTTTTTGTTTATTAGAGCTACATGTGTCCACTAGGATGTTGGATGTTGCAATCAAAAATCATCCTAGAGATGGTCCTACTTTCCTCGAGGCGACTGTACATATCATATATACAAGGGGGGTCAGTCAATTCCTTTGTTGTAACAAGTAAAATATATAGAATCCATTTGAATATTATCGAAATACGATTAATATATAATTAACTTTTTTTTTAAAATAAAACCGACTTCAAATGTTTTTTTATTATTAAATTTAAATGGGACCACCCTTGAGGTATAAGCCGAAAAAAGACTTGTTCAAATCGGTTCATAATTGGCGGAGTTATCGCGTAACAAACATAGAAAAAAAAAAAAAAAACATACGGGTCGAATTGAGAACCTCCTCCTTTTTTAAAGTCGGTTGAAAAACATTGTAAACACGTTCTAATCATTAAAGAGATAGAACCAAGTTCCAATGCAATCAACCGTGATAATCAGCGGTAAGTTTGTTCAAACGTTAAACTCTGTTCAAGTTAACTGATACCTTGCATTTAATTAAGTATAATTATCTGACACGTTTCACGGTAAAACACACTTTGTATTTAACATGGATACATACTGATTAGTACGAAACAATTTTGATTGTAATCTACGGTATTTATAAAAGCATTATTTTTAATTGTATCCTCTTTACTAATTATTAGGTACTTGATAAATCGCTCTGGCTTGTTACTACTAAACGGGCTAATTATGAGTACAGTCAAGAGCAGGTCGACCTTTATACTTTGGACTTTGTACCATTCTAAGTTCTATGTCATAAGAGCCAAAATTGTACTGCAAGTGTAGAGCTCGAGGTGCTCCTGACTGTACACATTTTATAGATTTTTTTACTGAAAAAAAATCAAGTAGGTATTTATAAATTCTACTTAAAAAATTACAAGTACAAAGAAATCAAAAATAACAAAGACAAAAGAAAGAAATAAAAATTATCCTTACATAAAGAAGCAGGACCATAAATATGACTCAAGTTTTCAATATTGCGTGAAGGGATTTATACGAATTTTTATTTATCAATAGTACATATTTATTTTAATATGTAATTACATAGTTTTATAACGATGTTTACATTAGAATTGAAATGTGTGTTCTTACTTCCATCAAAACTTCCATTCTATCAAAAGTGAATCAGCTCTTGCATTGATTGACACACACCATTATTTATTGCGTTAAAAAAATCGCTAGTAAAATTAAACTAGCCACAAAGTGATAAACTACAGGGTGTTTTCACAGCGGGGTGATAACAAGAATGGAACAGTATCGTAATTTACGGGCAGCTCGATACACTGTCAGCGCGTAATGGCGTCAATACCCCTTTGTCTTGCGATATTAAAACCGGAAAATTGATGTTTGTAACCCTTTGCATTTTATTAAACTTCAAATTAATGAAAGTTTAATAAAATATTTTATGAGTTTTATAGCAATTTTCACAATATATACGTATTCTTAGATGAATTGACAGATTTTGGTAATTTATCTGTTAGATAATCTATCGGGAACTTATCTGGAAATTCCTTTGCTTAAAATAGCTCTTCTAATCATCAAGCAATATTAACCCTTGCCGGTTACTCTTTTAAAATCATATTTCAGGTCTGTAAATCATTCAGGCAACTTCTATGTTAAAATAGGTTTTACTTTGAATAGACTAGAAAATCGGATTGAATTTAGGCCCCATCTAACAATGACAGCTGAGCTGTGACGTCAATCTTCGATCGTCTTAACTTCAGTCCATTAATGCAGAGAACTCGTTTCTGTATTAATAATACATACTAAGCACGAAATTAATAAAAAAAATATTAATCATGGATTCAACTCGAAAGAAGTATAAAGCTTACAATAAAAACGTACCCTATAATAAGATTTCTACTTAAAAACTCTTGAGAACAATGAAAATATAATTTAAGTTGCATTTAAGCTTACTTCGAGTTTTTAAATTAAAATACAAAAATATTTACATAATTTATACGGGAATTCTCAAACCTTAACAAAAACTCTCCAAGCTGTCTCAAAGATTAGAGTGGAGAATGAATATAGTATACATATAGTTTCCTTTTTATCAAAAAATTATAATTATGTTCAAGCATTTAATAGTAAACTTTTTGACGATTCGAGATCGCTGCCTTGTCAACGAAGGTCGTCAAGATGGCGACCTCGGATCCTCACCGTACCACGTTGCCCTTTTAAAGTGTACTTTTTTGTTAAAAAGTGTTCATTTAAAATACTCGACATTGGCGAAATTGTCTATGTGTCGTTAAGACACGACAGAAAGGCCATTAATTAAGAAAGAAGAAGAAGAACTTTTTGACAACTAGTTTGTCCGTAATTCTTACCCTTTATTTTTGAATCGCCCAGGCTTTACTAAATATTTTTAGACACAATAATGTAGAACACACTCAAAAAATCGGTAATTTTTATGAATTGATAATTATATTCAATACCAAACCATTAAAAGATTTTTACTGTGTCGGCAACGCGAGTGATACTCCCGGTGTTGCAAGCGTTAGGCTACAGTGACCGCTCACCATCAGGCCACCCTATGCAGTATACCACCTTAGTGGTATAAAAAAAACACTGACTCACTTGACACGTACCTTCGATGCTCACTAACATTAGACACCACTGAACCGGAAAACAATGTAGAAATTGTGCTTATCACCAGAAATCCTTTCCTGGCTTTACAATTCCCTTGAAAAGTGAATGTGTATGAATAATATCACGAGTCACATAGAATTCAATATGAATTATAGAATTATTGATTCTCAGTATCACAATAATATTTTAATTTTGTCAGAGTGCAAATACGCCTACAGTTTGTTTAAGGTTAATTAACACTCTGTAGATTAGAGCAATAGTACTTGAGCTGAGCGTACTATCCCGTGATTTATGGTTGAATGAGATATGCATCGAATCAATTAAGCCTAGCTAATTGTTGGCACATTCTGGGTAAAATTTATGTGCCTTTTGTGATCGTAAGATTGTATTATCTAATTATGTAATTAAGACCTCTTTTTTACTAGCGTAACGGAAAAATATTTGTGTTTAGTTTAAAACTGAAAAGCTTTTGGAGAATTAAAATGTCTTTAGTTACCAAGTTACCAAGTCAAATGACTATCCATGGAGAATCAAAATGTCTTTGTTACAAAGTCAAATGACTATCCAATCCATCAAGGAGGAATTGTAGGTTCGTGCCGTAAAACAAATATGTCGTATTTTCATGTTATACGTTCCTGAGTTTGAAATTTTAATGTCGAAATATTGTTCCAATATTTTAGTTACCAAATAAAAGTGTACCTAACAAAAAATACAAATTATTATAATAATTCTGAACAAATATTATAAAATAACATTGTATAGTAGTTGATTGCATAATATTTCTAACTTGTTAAACTTTCCTCTCTAACTCTTCAGTGTGGACGTGACGCAATTTACTAAGATAAGAATTTTAGACGAAATATTGTTATAAGTTAAGAGACTATACGAAGATAAGCATTAGGTTAGGTTATGTTTAGAATATCTAACATTATGATGATTAAAGAAATCGTTTAATATCTTAATTTTACCAGTACTATTATCTATTTTGTGATTTTACTAAAGAAGAAAGTGATGTGATGTTATGTTATTATTAAAATACTAACTTTATGACATAAATCTCGTTTGACAACAAAACAACCCATAGCGGGACTTGTGATGCCATCTGTTGGCCGATGCAGCGCCCTCTATAGTAGAAAAAATATTTTCCCATTGGAACGACATACTTTCACGGGATAAAAAGTACCCTATGTTGGCCTCTGTACCCATAACAATATGTATGCAAATTTTCATAATGATCGACTGCTTAGTCAAGCCGTGAAGGAATAACAAACAAACAAATTCACTTTCTCATTTATAATATTAGTAAGGAGTAAGAATGTTGTTATAAAACCAATAAAAACATATTTTCATATTTTAATATGTAGGTATAACATCTTTGATTTTATGTCTATCGTTAAAACAGAATATAATTTCTGTGGTGCTCTACGCATTTATTAAGTGGGCTAGCGGCTAGCTCAACCGGAGTACCTACCACCCTTTCACAGAATTCAAATATATTTAATCTAAATGCCACAATATTGTAATAAAACTTTGTTATCTATACTAATATTAAAAAGAGGTAAAGTTTGTGAGGTTGTAAGGGATAATCTTCAGATCTTACTGATTCAGAAAACACCCAAATCTTACGACGTGACATTGAAAATTCTTTTACCAACAGCAACAGTGCTACAATGGTTTTTATGAACGTGAGTGACGTTTGTAGGAGGGCGTTACTGTGGCATATTTTCTTTCATACATTTTGCCAAAGGCGAACTGTCGAAAAGTGACATACAATATGAACGGGAGTTGTAGTTCCAATTTCGGCCACGTTCATAAATACCATTGTAGCACTGTACGTTATTTGAGTGGCAAAGACTAAACATATATATGTATAGGTACGAAAAAGAAAAACAGGGGTGAAGCCGCAAGCAACAGCTAAAATAGTTATGTATGTATACAGTTGGTAAATATCAAAATATAATATTTAACAAGTACACAGTGTTTTCAACTTCAGTGATCACAAAACGTTATAAACGAGCCGTGGGCACTCAAGTGAATGGTGAATGGTTAGCTCTTCTTACAACTAACTTGGCTTAAAGTTGAACTAGATAATTTTGAAAGGAAAACGGTTTACATGACAGAATTCTGGATTAATCTTTATATTTTTCACCTCACAAGCTCGGAAAGAATCTGTTTGTCATTCGAAATCTGAGCGCAAAAGTGCTTTTTGCGCTCTAGCGTGGAAAGAATTTTTAAAATTCGAACCTTTCTATTCTATAATTTTTTATACCGCTAGTCCTCTGAAAATGCATTAATACTTATTTCATGCCAGTGTGCCAACCATCGAAATAATATTACTACGTATAGAAATGACAGCGCCTTCAAATTTTGGCGCCGTGTTCGGCCGTGAGGGGCGCGCCCCTCCCTGGCCCCGCCCCCAACCGAGTCATAGAATACGACATTACTACGCAGGGGCGACACTTTGTTTATATTCTGCCTATTGGACATCCAACTGATTATTTTATTTTATTACAATATTTTATTTTACTTAATAGATAAATTTAATAGAAAATAGGTATAATATTAGCTTTATAGGTAGGAAGCTACATTACATTTTTGTTCTTAACTTAATATTAGTCAAAAATAAACTGAGATTAAATCAAAACTAACTTTATAGTGAAGCTATTTATATATTGTAGTATTTTGTAATATATGCAATAACCAGGAGACGGTCGCATGCCAGACAAGAGGAGTTGTGTTGAATTTCAAGAATGGTAACGTACCTTTACTCCGAAACTTGTTTGCCCGAATTTCATTTGTTCGAAAATGGTTGGTCGAAATTTAAAATGCTGTTTCGTTTTCCATCTTTTTGTTTTCTAGAAACTTATTTTTTTTACTTAGTTAGTAACTTTATCCACATTTACGTATTTTACCTAGTATATAAAAATATTTTGGAAATATAGATTAAAAAATCAATATTTAAATTACATATTATTTTTAAAAAAGAATGATTAAAATCGGTCCAAAATTGAAGGAGTAATCCTAATAATCCTAATAATAAATAAACCTCCAAAAAAAAACATAGAACCTCCTCCTTTTTTGAAGTCGGTTAAAAAAAAGCTACAAAAAATTCAGAAATACCTAAATTATGTTATAAAATTGACTGACGCTTAGTACCTACGTATCCCATCTGTACGATTAATTTTTGATAATCTATGATTTTCACATAGAAATGGCGGATGCAATCATGATGCATTAGAAAATAATGAAAAAAAATTGTTTTGGTTGGTTTTACTTAATTTTTTGTATACTAAGCGATGATAAGTTACGCCGCTATCTTTCTTCCTTACTGTTGAACGGTTTTTACAAGTTTTTATTGAACATGACGGCATTTTCCAATTTTTTTTTTGACATAAATCCGAGGACCAATCACGATGAGCGTCGGCAAGTTTCTAAACGAGTTGATGTCTATTGGCCTCAACGTATGGGGACAAAAATTTTGTTCGCGGTGTCCGTTCTATACGTAGTAATATTATTTCGATGGTGCCAACCTTATTTTTAGAATAATCGGACTGGCCAGCACGACACCGCATGAAAAAAAAAACACTTATTTAATATATTATTTGCGTTTTTCTTGCACCTAGGATTTTCCTCGCTGTAGTGAGGTGAAAAATTTTGTGTTTCGCTCGGCAGCAAAGTTATTCTGCGTCTCGTACCTTTGAAACCCTCGCTACGCTCAGGATTCAATTTAAGTACTCGCGCCAAAAAACAACTTTGCAGCCTTGCATAACAAATAACTATTGTTTTTTATAGTCCTACTATTGGGAGACATTTTTCCGTTCAATAGAAGTTTGAGATGCCCGTTGTCACCAACGCCTCCTAGTGGTAGGAATAATCTAACTGTGACAAATAATTATTGTATGACACAATGTTATTTCTACGGTAAGGGCGTTTTTAGTGTCACGCGGATTTGCTCACGCACGCGGGATTGGCTCGCATGCGTAGCACCCGCAAAGAATAATTTCATACCTATAAGGCGTACATGTAAGGCGTGATAAACGCACGCGGGACGCGGGCCATGTGCGGGGCGTCACCCCGGTTCGGGGCATCCGCATGCGTGAGCGTGCCTACAACTTCAATGCCCATTTTAGAGTCGGACGGGACGCACGCGCCGTGCACGCGCCTTATTGTACTACCGAAATAACAACGTAGTACGATACCGTTACGCAGCCTGTAGAAAACTGAAATTCAAAACTGCGTACCTATGATCCGCAGCGTGAAATTTTACGCCTGCGGGCCAATCCCGCGTGCGTGAGTAAATCCGCGTGACACTAAAAACGCCCTAAGTGTCATTGTCGAAAACGGGTATGAGAAACACAGATTTATAGGTAAAACTGAATACAACAATCAGTATAAAAGTAGTTAAGTATTAAGGAACTTGTATTGTAGTAAGGAAATATGACCTTGAAAATACTTCTTTACCTTCTTTCTCTTTCTAACTATTGAATGAAAAAAGAGTGTGAATCCAGCCAGTGGTTTGCATTTTATGTTTGCATTAAAAATACGATAAAAATCGAAGTCATAAAACATGTTTTTCTTTTAATTTTTTCTCGGCCTTTAGAAACATTACCGGTCGTCAAATTCTAATTAAATGGGAAAAGTTAAACCCCAATGGGTTGGACGTGACGCCTTTAAAAATACCTCACTTCCCTGGTTGGACCCATCAAAAAGATAAGCAGACGTTCAATAACTTTACAATTTTTTAGGGAAATTCTTTTGGTACTGAACAAAAAAGTGTGAGAGTGGATTTTGATTTTACGGACGGAGACTTGGTTTATTTTGTTGATCTATACTAATATTATAAAGAGGAAAGATTTGATTGTTTGTTTTTTTGTTTGCATTGAATAGGCACCGAAACTACTGGACCGATTTCAAAAATTCTTTCACCAGTAGAAAGCTACATTATCAGGAAGTGACATAGGATATAGCTTTTCCCGAAATTCAATGTGGTTCCCACGGGAACGGAACAATGATTACACCATTAAGTATTCGATTGGGTTTCAAAATGCTCTCTGTGTGCTTTCGTAGGTGCGTTGAATGTACGTATTCACAGTAATCCGAACAATTCTGTTGTGTTCATTCCTTCTTGTCCTCGTGTTTCATGAACATATATCTCACTGATCATTAAAATCTGTCCATTCAGAAAACAAAATTTTGAAACATACAGGAAGAAATAGCGATTCCAAAAATAAACAGAATGAAATATTATTTTATTTATTGCACATACATTTAAAACACAGTAACAGTAATTAAAAAAACAGTTTACAAAGTAAGAGACTTTCAAAAACAGACACTAGGAAACCAACAAACGACTTTGAGAAGAAGAAAATAAATGTAATAACGGTAAAGCGATCGTCTGAGACTTAATTCGTAGGGGTGACGACCCACAACAATGAGGACCAAGACTCAAGGACGAGGATACATCCCCAGAAAAAGCTAATATTATACATATAAAATATATACTAAAATGTGTTTAGGGTCGGCAATGCACGAATGATACTCCCGGTGTTGCAAACGTATAGGTCACGGTGACTGCTTACCATCAGGTGCCGAGTGCCTGTTTGCCACCTTAGTGGTATAAAAAAGTAAATTTTCATAATATACCTTAACGTAATAAAACTATTCAAAACTAATTTTACACTATAATATGAAGGCTAATATACCTTAACGGCCGGATATTAGTACCGGGCTCAGAAGCACGTAGTGTACGTAAATTAATTGACAAAATACTATTAGCGAACTTTGTGCGAGGTAATCACAGACATAAATCTGAATAGATTACGAAAGTGTCTAACAATACAATAGCGTTTTAGCTGTTCTTATTAAAAATACAGCCAAAGCACACCTGTTTTATCACATTCGTACTTTATTTAATTATCCACAAGAATGACAGCAATTCAGTTTGTAAAACCTAGGCTGATTTTTGTTTGGTATTTAGTTTTTCATTACACAAGATTATTTTTTCCTGTAAACATTAAAATCCTTTATCACTTAAGTCATCTATTTTGGTTTAATATCTTGGCGAAATACCATTAGCAAACTGTGAGAAGTAAACGTTGCTACGATTTGCTGTGGTAGTTACAGGCAACTTGATAGCTCCAGATTGATTTATTGAGGTTAAGCAACAATGGCTCGCGTTAAACTTTTCCTTTTTAGCCGACCTCAAGAAATGAGGTTCTGTGTTCCACTGAATGTTTTTTTCATGTGTGGTAGCACTGACTTCAAGGATATTAATGAACGTGAGTGACAATTGTGAGAGGGCGTTACTGTGGCATATTTTCATATTATTTTGTCAAAGCCGGACTGTCGAAGAGTGACATACAATATGTTGTAGGAGTTGTAGTTCCAATTTCGGTCACATTCATAAATAGCTTTGTTTGTATCAGACAGTAGATTTTTTAAATTATTAATAGACTTTGAAAAGAATGGACACACTGATTATTTTACGCTTTTCAGTGTGTTTGGGTTAAGTAATTTCTTTGGTTTGTGATTTCAAGTACAGACTTCTTCTTTTCCATTACGGCAACCATTTAATATTTTTCTTTAAAATTTACGATAGATTAAACAACATGACTGTAGATTGAACTCCACGCTAGCGTTGTAAGTAGTAAATTACCAATTTGCTATCCGCTTTATCTATCTTTAGTTAATCCCAACACGTAATCAGGGTAAGTAGATTTCCGTTAAATTATACTTAAGATAATTAGACCTTCTTTAGTTACAATAAACAAGTAACAAAGTTAATTCAAGCGTAAATAAGAGACACATTTGGGTTAATCAGAGCAAATAACATAACGTATCTCCAAAGCTCTTCGAGCCAAAGCTTTATTAAATTTGCATTGGATCCTGTACTTAAGAGTAGGATCTCGTCTTCATAACACCTGTGCACTCTTTGCCGAGTTTAAACGAGTACAAAACTAGACATTTAAAATGACGCACATGCTAAACGGCGCAGATTTTTATATATTTTTTTTTATATCAAATAATTATAAAATAAATAATTTTGGATGTTAAAAAAAGAATTTTATCTTACGAAACCTTGATCTAAAAAAAAAAACAGAAGTTATTTTATTTATTACGTTTTGAAACAAAACCTTTATGAAATGAATACCTAATAGAATTGCGAAAACCTAAATACGATAAATACCATGGACACGATAAATCATTTTTCGATATCACGCCTAACCTGATATTTATTTTGGACCAGTATTTATAACACACATGCGGATAAACATTATAAATTGTTTATTGCACATAAACAAACAAACAAAATCCAAAAAAAAAAACGTTTAGATAAGTGTTCAAAGGTGAGTTTATCACTTCAAGAGATCTCTTCCAGCTAACCCAAAACGGGTGTAATATAAATTGTACAAAGGCGGTAAAAATAAAACATGTGCCAAAGTTATTGGCATGCGACAATTAAAATGTCAGGTCCATACCAACGAAACTGTTACTTCGGAAATAAAATAGAAATGTATTACGAGCGCCTCCTGCAAAATGTATCTTGTGCTCCATTTATACACGTTTTCCAGTTGCTAGAACGTATTCTGTAATTTAACACTGAAAAATATATTTAGAATAAACTATTGGCAATAAGGGGAAATAGCACGTACTTTAGCTACGATTTCTTTACTAACTACCTAAGTAATTATATTTTTTCTGACCTAACAAAAATCTTTGCCTTGTTTTAGAGTTAAACCTTAACTTTTATACTTATCTTTACAGCATATTAGTTATAGTATGAAAGAGATAGACTATAATATTTATCGGCCTTTTTTATCTATGTTTAAGTTGCTAGGATTTCTTTTTGTCAATTTCAGATATTGACGAAAATATAATAAAAACGCCAATTTCTCACAGAACCATCCCTGGCCCAGTTTTCATCAAAACGGAGAGAAGAGGAGATGTCTAATTTTTCTATAGAATCTTGTGACGCACGCGAGCACGCGGCCGAGTGGAGATGTGTGCAGCCGAGCGGCGCATCTCCTGTCCTCTCCGCTTTGGTGGAAACCGGGCCTTTATGTAAGCTACAAATCGAATAGCTCGTCAGCCAATAAAACTATGTTATGACATTAAAAATAAGTATTGTTATTTTAATTAACAAAGTTAAATAGCCCTCACGAGTAAGTTTTAACATTTATTGCTTTAGTGGTACAATTTATGGGTTATTCTAGTTTAATATTTACCTGTTTAAGTTTTTATTAGCCATTACGAATTTATCAAAAAGTTAAAGCTATCAGACTAATTGCCCCTTAAAAAAGATATTAATATTTTTTTTTGTCCAGTAAATTGGATAAAGGTTTGAAATTCAATAATGTTTTATACCTTTTATGAAATTTGATTCTAATAGTCGTTCGCTTAGTTGGAAGTCTTCAAGAACTGTTTCGATAGATCTGTTTGATATTTCTTGCTTACTTAACAATTAGAATGTCAATAAACCGGGTGCGTGTTGGGGAATATTATTCATATTATTTTAAAAAATATGAATATAAATAAATATATTTATATAAATATATTTATGGTCCCTATTTAAAACGTTTCTGATATAAACATACATTTTAATGTTATTTGTTGTACACATTATATCATATTATGTCCTAATGCAAGAATCTAATTCAAGCCTTCTTAGTATCCTTAAGATTTGCTCTCGATCAAAAGAGGGTGACACCGTTACGACTGGCTACCCCACAGTCTACCCTCAAGAATCTCATAATAATGTAGAACTTAACCCAACCTAAATAATTAAAGATGTGAATAACCCTCTCCGTGACTCATAATATATGCCTTTTGTGCGACATCATTTACCAGGCGGGCTAATTCTGAAACAACAGTGAAAGCGGTGACGTCATCAGCGAGCATTAAATACAGCCTGAAAACAGGGACAGCTAACTATATGCGGTCCTCGTCTAATCCCTATAACGAAGGTATGAAATAATAATGTAAATTCACGTTACATAATATCAAACTTTTACGCAGCAGTTGTTGCCAAATTACAAAAAAAAATGCAACTTTTTTACCTTAAAAACTTTTAAGTGTTATAAATGCATGCTATGCAAATATTAGGTCGAGTATGCACTCGATCTCGAAAACAATCTAAATAAAGTGTCTTTTAAAACAAGTTTCAGCTTATATTTGAAACAGATGTGCATTAAATACTAAATCAGAAGCCGGTTGTAATAACACAGCGTGTGTTTCCATGAAATGGGTATATGCAAATTCCTAAACGAAGCGCGTCCGCAGTGCACATTTTGCAAACTTGCTCTACCACGATGCCATAATGTTTTGTCAAGGACAATTTAGAATATTCAACTACCGAAATTTAATGGCCAGTTAGGTCAATAGAAATTCAAATTGTTTGTTTCCGTTCTACATTGTTTAAGACTAATTCTCTTAACACAAATTTTCTAAATCAAGTTTCGTTACACGCTATCTCGCTCATACAAAATGTGAAATTAACGAAACTAGAGATTTAATTAAAGAATAGATCTTCAACTAACAAATGAAATATAACCGAGTAAGAAAATAATATGAGTGAAGTTACGCGCTTGTAATACAATGTTTTGATTGAGAAATATTGGTGACTGAACTAAGCAGCTAAAAAAGAAAATACAACATTGTAAAAATAGGTAAAATTCTTAGTAGAGCTTAGATATATTTTTTCTTTAATCCAAACTGTTAAAGAAATAAATCATAATGGTCAGTTGAAAATAAATAACATTGTAAGGACTAACTTTAAACTACAATGATGAATTGGAAAAGGGGAAAATTTTAAATGCTGGGTTCTAAGTCTTTTTTCAGATAGAGCAAGGTATTGTAACATCTGTTTTCATATGATAATTGAGCAGACAATTATTATTACGATTATTGGGTATTTACTTAACTATAATATACTATAAATAAAACAAGAAAGCATCTACCCACGTATTATATTCTATTGGTTTAATAAACAAAGTTATTGTGGGGTTTATTCTTGACGATAAGCGTAATAACTACGAGCCGGTTACTGCTTCATACTGAAATGTAAGGAGTTTACATCAACTGAGAAACGACGTAATTCGCGGTCGAAATGAGGTTTTCATTACGTATGCTCGCAAACAATGAAAATAAACAAGCAATATAATCTAGAAGCGACTTTAAAACAGGTTTAGATTAGAAATTAGAACGTGTTTTAGATTGAAAACTGAAGCGTTGCGGAAATATGTAGATACAAATAGTGCTGTAAATGTACCAAGCCCTTTTTCCACGCCAGACCCGGCATTGAGTTAGTTCAGTGTTAGTGAGTGGAAAAACCATCAGTGGTAAATCCGATATCTTTTTTTAGCTTTTAGCTAGCGGGTCACTTATTTGTAAGCAATCACCGATGCCCATGGACATCCCTGACCGTGAATCATAGATGCGTGGCCCACCTAATGGATGGAGAAATAAAGGAAAGGGGTAGTAGGACGGGTATACTAATATAACATTATTCCAAATAATATAAATTTCCGGAAAGCGCAGCGTAGGACGGCAAGGTCGCAGGTGCAAGCTGACAACCAGTCATACTGGAATCGTTTGGTAGTTCAATGTCAGGCAGTGGACTTCTTGTGGCTAAGATGATTATGAAATTTTCCAAAATATTATTTAAGATTAACAAGTGCTGATGAAAGACTTTAATGTATTTTAATCACGTCTAGATATCTTGTATCTCTGACAGCTTAATTTGTGATTAAACATCACATAAGATTGATGGTAGGCGAATTTAATAAACGATAATACGTTTTACTTTTGAAAGAAATGTCTAGTGTTAAAATTTGAGCTTATTTACTATCAAATAAAATAAATTGTTTTTTAGAGGATTAATAATTGTCAGCGTGAGTCGATAATTAGAATTATTTTTTTACTAGCGAAACCCGCGCAACTTCGTGTTCGTGTATTTATGCATAGCGGCGCCGTCTGTTTTATAAAACGCCATTATCAGTCTTTTAACCAAATCCTATGGGAATCGAGTACTTTTCGGGATAAAAATATACCCTATGTGTTAATCCAAGGTATCAGCTACCTACATACAAAATATCATAAAAATTGGCCTAGGCATTTGAGCATGAGGAAGTTATGAATATAATTATAATAATGGGATTTCGAAATAATAATTATTTAATGTACAGTCAGGAGCACGTTGAGCTTTACACTTGCAGTAGAATTTTGGCTCTTATGACATAAAACTTAAGAATGGTAAAGATATGTAAAGGTCCGATATGTAAAGGTCGACCTGCTCTTGACTGTACTTAATATTTAATTGGGTTAAATAAACTTGACATGTTTGGGTTAAAGTAAAATAAAATGTACAAAAAACGAAACGAAATTAACCTTGATCCCGAAGTGAAAAAACAACTTTGTAAATCTCTGAGACGCCTTTAGTAGTCTAGTCTTCAAATAGTTTTTATACTGAGTATTTATTTACTATTGACCTAACTTGGCAGCAAAGCAAAAACACTTCATAAACTATTTTATTACAGTGCCACAACAATCGTAAAACTTTAGTTTATTTTGATGGTAAGCTACTGTACATAGATTTCGTTTTTATTTAAATCTTTCAATACTATTTGAAATGAGGAGATATTGCTTGCGTTTTACAATTTTTATTATTTATTTTTTTCACCTTTAGATAGATCTTATCACTACATAGTATAAAACAAAGTCGCTTTTTCTGTCCCTATGTCCCTATGTCCCTTTGTATGCTTAAATCTTTAAAACTACGCAACGGATTTTGATGCGGTTTTTTTTAATTGATAGAGTGATTCAAGGGGAAGGTTTTAAAGTATCATACATTCCAAAATTCCCACGGGAAAGCGGGATACACGCAAACGGAGTTGCGCGGGTTTCGCTAGTTTATATAATAAAATAAGATATCGAAAGATCTTGTAATAGGCCTATTCCAAATATTGACGTTGACTTTCAGTTTGTTTAGCAATCTATATTCCGACGAAAAAATCATCTCCTCCAACCATCCCCTTTTCAATAACAAAATTCTTTACTAAATGGTTTTTAGGGAGGAACATTCTTTTGTGAGAACTACGCACATAACTCAGTTATTATACTACTAAATCAAGTCTACTAGATACAGAGGATTCAAACACCTTATGCATTTGACAATTGTATAATATTGTTTGTCAAATAAATGAATGAATGAATCATATAAGCTCCGTTTGTGATAAATTTCGTCTATATTTTAGTTATAGAGTAAATTTTACTTCAGATCCCTGATTTCAAATATATATAATACTAGGAAAACACGCGCAACTTCGTCTGAGTATATTTATTTATGTATAGTAGCGCCATCTATATAAGACTTTTGAAGAAATCCTACAAGAATCACGTACTTTTCGGGATAAAAAGTACCCTATGTGTTAATCCAAGATTTCAGCTACCTACATACCAAATATCATAAATATTATCTCAGCCATTTGGGCGTGAAGAAGTAACAAACATACACATAACTTTCGCCTTTATAATATTAGTAGGATTTTATTTGTCATATTATATGAACTATTATTATATTGTAAACTACACAGAGCGTCAAAAATAAGTAGTACAGTTTTAAAATTGCAATATCTCCTAAACTACAGAAGCTAGACCTTTGAAATAAAAAAAAGTTAAAAGACAATTTCATTTCATTTAATAAAAACTTCATGCATAATATCGTCTTTTAAAGATTGATTTTTATTTCAAAACTCTAACTTCTATAGTTTAAGAGTAATTGCAATTTTAAAACTGTACTACTTATTTTTGACGCCCAGTGTATATTAAATTTATTCGTGTCCTCTTATCTGCTGTTTATAAAGTAATATTCACTATATTTTTGTTTTAGGGCAATGTAGCTTATTAATATGCATGTGCTGACCGAATTGGGATGAGATAGAACAATGAGGTCGGGGGTACGTGAGCTGGGTCGCGATCAGAGTTTACTCAGCTCCATGTACCTGACAGTTTATCGCTTCGTTACCCCCCTAGTTCGGAAATCAATGCAGTTAGTAAAGTACCAGTGAGTTAAAGTATTTCTTCTCCAAGAAATACTAATGATACCTGTGATTTATTTCGAACAGACACTCAATCGTGTATGTATAATATTACAATCAGTTCGTAAAAACAAATCTAATAATCACAAGAAAAGTTTTTACATTTAAAATATAAGTTTTACAGTTATTCATGATATATATGTCGCATACGGTCATGAGTATGGACATGAACACTAAGCAAAACGAGGGTGCGCCATCTAGCGGCGTGTTGAGAAAACGTTGCTTTGGCGCGCTCCGGCAGAGTCGTGATACGGAAGGCGGGCTCGACTGAACACTTCGTTATCGGGCGCCACCGAGAGTTGTACTCGTAGTCACGGAACTGTCGCGTTTTACCTAGTGTCTATTTTATATTGAGAAACTGTACCTAATAAAATGTGTGTTGTAACAGCGATTGAAAAAGAGACCTAGACTGAGGTTTTTCTTGCGGCATTTCTTTTCCATCAGTGGTCATTCCGAAGTGCTAGTAAATTAAATAAACATTCTTTAAGTAAAACTAAAACTGTTGTTTCTCTCATATCACGACTACCCTCGTTACGCCCTTGTGATGTTGAATTGCAAATCGAATTACCGCTAGGCTATCCGACATCAGAAGTGGGATGTAAGTCGTGGTATTGAGAGTTTAACAGATCAGTCTGGTCTCACTAATGTAAAGCGTGACAAACTAACGTGACAAATTAAGAAAATGCGTGTTCGATGCACGACGGACAGTCTGCTGTTGTTGACTACGAGTAGCGGAGTTTTGCGGACTACCGAGTACCGGCATTTAGTAGCGCAAAGTGTATCGTATGGTGGGTACTTAACCTCAAAACGAATCCAAATTCTAAAATAGTGTCATTTCAGGTGTATGACCGTGCGATACTCGACGATGTGTGACGGGTAGCGGAGGCTGAGCCGCGACGCGCACCAAGCGGTGGCGGTACAACAGCAGCGTAGCAGCGACGCACCCCGAGTCACTGTGAGTGCAACAAAGGCAGCGACGCGCCCCGAGTCGCAGTGCAACCAAGGCAGCGACGCGTCCCGAGTGACACGGGTGTGTGCCCGTGGTGGACTGGTAAAGTGTACCCTCCGATATTATAAAAAAAAAAAAAAAGGTCAGTGTTGATTACGTATGATGCTAAGCTTAAAGTGTTAAGTTAAGTTGAAACTGTGTAAGTTTGAGCTGAAACTGTGTATGAAGTTAAGCTCATTGGTCATTTAGCACTATTCATTTAAAATGAATTATTTAGAGGTCAAGGTCATTAAAGGTCAATGTGAGGTCAAGGTCATTAAAAGGTTAATGCACACAATGATTTAGAGGTCAAGGTCATTTAAAGGTTAATGCACACACAGAATAAAGTATTTTTGGCTTTAACTTTGACTTTGAGATTTTTGACTTTGGAGGTCAAAATCAAATGTATCACGTTTAGAGTGGGGTTCTTAAAAGGGGTTCAAAATTTTCATCCTTTTATCGCTAGGACGCACCGTTTTCGAGATAAACGTTTTGTTTAAATTATTTTTACTTAGTAACTTCAATGAACTCTAACAGTTGTTTTATTTTCGATTTCCGGACAATGGAACGAGACGAGAATCAGCGGGTCAGCGGTGTGCGAACTCTGAAGTGAACCAGGTCTGCTCGTGATGGTGGCGAGCTGGCGAGGCAGATGTGACCACCTGCGCGGCAAAGTGCGGACCGCAGCGATCGCGCTTGCTGTCGAGGTTACTGCTCTTCGCGGGACCACCGGTGCAATCGAGGTGTCTGTCCGGGATGTCTTCAGGAGAGTATTGTTTGATGATATTGAAGGAAGACTACTGAGCAATAATGTTGAATTTA
This sequence comes from Endotricha flammealis, assembly GCA_905163395.2. Classification (NCBI taxonomy): domain Eukaryota; kingdom Metazoa; phylum Arthropoda; class Insecta; order Lepidoptera; family Pyralidae; genus Endotricha; species Endotricha flammealis. The sequence goes on from LR990867.1 coordinate 5,283,826, forward strand.
AAGTTATGAATTTAAAAAAAAAAAACTGTTTTCATGTAAATTGAGAGACATTTTAAATTAAATGTTGAGAAATAATTGCTCAATGGTTTCGATGGTGGAGTATAATTTAAAGTATACTTAGTTCGAATTGTGCTCAGAAAGTAATGTACCAGTTTAAGTTAACGTACCATTTTATAATGTTGAGTAGAGTAAGTAATCTATGTAGCGAGAGACCAGTGGGTCTGTGAGATACCACACGGAGTTGTTGGTCAATGTTGAGTTGGCAATGGTGATTTGTCGGTCGGCTGGTATTGCCGTGGATATACAGCAATTTCAGACAGAGCTATTTGAGATAGAGCTATTTGAGATAGAGCCGTTTGAGATAGAGCTATTTGAGATAGAGCCATTTGAGTAGAGCCATTCAAAGTAGAGCCATTCAGGATAGAGCCATAGAGCCATTCGAGGTAGAGCTGTACGAAGTAGAGGTATACAAGGTAGAGCTGTACGAGATAGTCAGTTGAAATAGAGTTATTGATAAAACGAAGGCGAAACTTTAAGGTTTCTATTCTCGAAATGGAGACAAATGAAAGTGAGTAATGAGAAAAGTTTAGTTGATTTAATTACGAGTTACTGTATTGAAATGTAATGTAATGACTGGACGTTTTGTGTCCGATGTGTCCGATGGACTGGAGGTTTTGTGTTCGATGGACTGAACATATTTTGTGGCTCGATGCCTATGGATAGGATTGAGTTTGTGTGTTGGAACAACACTGTTGGTATGAGGAGTGATGCAATGCAGTGTTGACTGTATTGTATAATGTTAAATTAAGTTTCTTTAAGTAAAGTTTTCTCATTACTACAAACGATCCCTTTGTTGTTAAGGCCAAGAGAACTGAGTAGACATGTAGAGTATTGGCAAAATACATAAAGACTAAGTACCAATTTCATTGTCGTGACGTGAGTAATGACGAATTTTGTAAAATTGATCGAAATGTTTGTTGTGTAAGTAAGTACTCAACAGCAAGGGACCGCGTGTTTTCAGTGAGAATCACAGGGATGATTGCCAAACAAGGTCACAGGGATGATCTGGTGGTTGGTCACAGGGATGATCAGCTGTAACCACGGGGATGGTTATGGCACCTTGCTTTTGACGAACTCTGTTATATTCGGTTGTTATTGATTTTATTTTCATTATTGGTACTAAGCTCTTCATGGTTACGTGCTTGATTTGTTAAGCTAAGTGTGTTACTTAGAAGTAAATTGGACTTTATATTGAAACTTTTGATTTGAGTTCGAGAGAAAGTCCTTAGCATAGAAGTAAATTGGACTAGATATTGAAACTTTGGATTTGATATTGAAACTTTGGATTTGAGTTAGAGAGCAAGTCCTATATGTGTGGTCAGGAGTGACCGAACGTTGTGATGCTGTGTGAGTATTGATTGTTTCAGTTACACGCGAGGACGCGTGTCTCGCAGGATGGCCGTGTCGCATACGGTCATGAGTATGGACATGAACACTAAGCAAAACGAGGGTGCGCCATCTAGCGGCGTGTTGAGAAAACGTTGCTTTGGCGCGCTCCGGCAGAGTCGTGATACGGAAGGCGGGCTCGACTGAACACTTCGTTATCGGGCGCCACCGAGAGTTGTACTCGTAGTCACGGAACTGTCGCGTTTTACCTAGTGTCTATTTTATATTGAGAAACTGTACCTAATAAAATGTGTGTTGTAACAGCGATTGAAAAAGAGACCTAGACTGAGGTTTTTCTTGCGGCATTTCTTTTCCATCAGTGGTCATTCCGAAGTGCTAGTAAATTAAATAAACATTCTTTAAGTAAAACTAAAACTGTTGTTTCTCTCATATCACGACTACCCTCGTTACGCCCTTGTGATGTTGAATTGCAAATCGAATTACCGCTAGGCTATCCGACATATATAATAATATAGAATAAGCTTTATTTACAACTAGCTTTTATGCCCGCGACTTCGTCCGCGTGAAGTTTCGGACTCGTTCCCGTGGGAACCACATTAAATTTTGAAAGCTATAGCCTATGTCACTCCCTGATAATGTAGCTTTCTACTGGCAAAAGAAAAAATCTTTGAAATCGGTCCAGTAGTTTCGGAGCCTATTCAATTCAAACAAACAAACAATCAAATATATCCTCTTTATAATTTTAGTATAGATACACAAACATTAACTCAGAAAGAGCCCATTCACAAAAACAACCCCGTCAAAAAGAATTAAAAGTAGTATAATGAAAATGCAGCACTATTTAGATGACACCACGACGTGTGTCCATTGATATTATGAGAAAAAATATGATAACGAACATTTATTATTTATGGAGTTTATCGAACATTGACTGGCTTTTAATGACAAGTTTGAGCATTTCATTTTCGCATAGGGGCCATGGAGACTTTTCATTTAAATACTCATTAATAGTGTAATAGGCTTTACTGATTAAGAATTTTTTAACATTTAATTTGAAGCTATTATTGGAGATGTTTTTAATGTAATCGGGAATTTTATTATACATACGCAAGCCTTGAATAATAAAAGACTTTCCCGCTTTTCTCAGCCTAAATTTAGGAACAGCTAATTTGTTCTTATTACGCGTATTAAAACTATGAACATCGCACACCTGGTTATAATCATGAATGTTTTTACGAACAAACATGATGCTGTCAAAAATGCACTGTGATGCCACCGTGAGGATATTGGTGGCTTTAAAAAACTCGCGAAGAGACACCCGGTAACCAAGTTTATAAATAGAACGCACTGCACGTTTCTGCAGCACGAAAATCGTATCGATTTCCGCTGCTTTACCCCAGAGTAGAATGCCGTACGACAGCAAACTATGAAAATAACTAAAATAAACTAGTCGTGCCGTGTCGACATTGGTGAACAGTCGAATTTTCCTAACAGCGAAAGCAGCCGCACTAAGTTTACCTGCTAGGGTTTTTATATGATGATGCCATTGTAGTTTACTGTCAAGTACAATGCCCAGAAAAGTAGTCGTTTCAACCATTTCTAACTTTTCATCGTTAATAACGACTGATGACTGACTAATAGCTTGGGTTGCATTCGGGAGTGTAAAGGCTATGCATTTGGTTTTATTGGCGTTCAGTACCAGATTATTTACAGTGAACCATTGTAGTAGAATAGACAGCGTCTTGTTAATGTTATCGACATTAGAATTTTTTCTGTCTACTTTAAAAATCAAAGAAGTGTCGTCTGCAAATAAAATAGTGTCGCATAAATTATGAGTTACATAAGGCAAGTCATTAATATAGACTAAAAAGAGAAAAGGGCCCAGAATTGAGCCCTGGGGAACGCCTATACTAGTAGGACAGCCTGCAGAGGTCGCTTCATTTACTCTCACTTTCTGAATTCTGGCGTTAAGGTAGGAGGACATGACACTGATTGAATAACTGTCCAAGCCATAGAATTTTAACTTCTTAACTAAGGTCTTGTGATCAACGCAGTCAAAAGCCTTGGAAAGATCGCAGAAAACACCAACAGCGTTCATGCTTTCCTCCCAAGCTTCCACGATAACTTTAAATAACATGGCAGCTGCATCCGTTGTGGATTTACCTTTAGTGAAACCATACTGACGCGGGTGAAGCAACCGATTATTTTGAAAATAGGGTAGTAGTTGGTCAAGTATTATTTTTTCAAAAATTTTACTGAGGGCTGGCAAAATAGATATTGGCCTAAAATTATTAGGATCCTTACTACACCCTTTCTTGAAAAGTGGTATGATTTTACTAACTTTCATTAAATCAGGAAAAATGCCAGCTGAAATACATTCATTGAAAATTAAAGCCAAATGTGGTGCTATGATATCTATAATATTACTTAAGATAGCTACAGATATTCCCCATATATCCTCTGACTTTTTGATGTTCAGAGATTTAAAAGTTTTGAGGATTGTATCAGCATTTATAAAATTAAACGAAAAACTTGTTGTAGGCTCGGGAACGTTCGACCTAAGAATTTCATCCGCAAGTGTGTGGGAAGAGTTCAAGAATTTAGTCGTTTGTATAGGAATATCTGCAAAAAAGTCCTGAAAAGCATCAGCTACCTCATCATCAGCGGAAACAATATGGTTATTTATAAGGAGCGAGTACTTATTAGTGCTCCGCTTTGACTTGCCGGTTTCGTTGTTAATAATATTCCACGTAGTTTTTGTTTTGTTCGTGGAGTTTTTGATCTTTTTACTTAAATGAAGCGCCTTAGCGGCCGTGCACACGAGTTTAAATGTTTTAGAATAATCCTTCACATATTTATCAAATTGTGGACTAGGATTATATTGACGCTGATCGTATAAATCATAAAGATTTCTTCTACTAATATATATACCCGTCGTTGCCCAGTCACAAAATTTCATTTTATCGCGAATTATAACTTTTTTAATTGGGAATGTATCATTAAATTCCCTACTGATAAGATCGAATAAATTTTTAAATAAATGGTTAGGATCATTTGAAGTTACCGAAGGAATATCAGTTTTCTCTTTAACGTTGCTTCTGAACTTATCTTTGCGTGATTGAGAAATTATTCTAAAAGATCCAATCTTATTTTCAGTAATACATTTGTCAAATAAAGAGATTTGTTGACCACAATGGTCCGATCCCAAACAGTTTATTATTTTCTCACCAGTGACTGCACAGTTACAAAAGATGTTATCAAGACAGGTGGCAGAAGTGGGCGATATTCTAGTTGGCTCAAGGAATACATTTTTCAAATTAAACGATTTAAACAAGTTTAAGAGCCTCATGCTGTTCGTTGACGAAACCAAAATATCTACATTAAAGTCACCACATACCACTACAGGTTTGCTAACCTTAGTAGCACGCTTTAAAGCCTCTTCCATGCAATTTTCAAATTCAACATAATTCGCAGATGGCGGTCGATATACACATATAATTATATATTCAGCAAGATCGACACATGATATTTCAATAATGCGCTCAATAGAAAGAGAGGCAATATCTTTACGTTCCTTATATGAAATATTATTTTTTAGTAAAATGCAAGATCCTCCGTGTATAGCCCTTTTCCTGATGAACGCACTAGCTAGAACGTGATTGCTCATATTAATTAATTGATTTTTATTAAGCCAATGCTCAGTGACGCATAGAATATCTATATAATTTGATTCTAAAAACAATTCTATTTCTCGTTGTTTGCTGGTTAAACCTTGTATGTTCTGATGAACAAGATGTAATTGTGATAAAGGTTTTACCATTGTCCTACAACCTAGTTTTTTAAGTCATTAGTACTTATACTAATGACTGTGTTTGTAAAATAATTTGTAAATTGTATATTATATGCTAACAATTTAGCAATACTCATCCTAAATCTATAATGGAGGTGTAAATTGCCTCCAGTCGAAAAACAATAACTAATAAATTTATTAGTGTCTAGATATAGCATCCTACTATCAGTATAAGTCATATTATAAATATGCAAGTTCAAATTATATATGTTTTTATTTAATAAATTATATTTGTTGTTGTTTATATATGGCAGAGCACAAATAATTATTTTACCTGCCCCAAGCTCAACAATTTGTCTGAAGCCATCTATGAGATCTTGTTTAGATGTATTACAAGAGTTACCTAAAGCTATAATAATCGTACAAGATTTGTCTAGTGACTCATGCTTAATACTGGCAAGTAAACTAGTTAAGCTGGCACCGGGCCTACAATAATTACAAATTTGATGGTTTGTTAAATGTGATAACATACTACCTAAGCCCCTTCCCATTTCGTCTGATAGGACAATTGTCTTATGAACAATTGTTTGTTGTGTCTGTATGTCAGTAGTCGCAGCCTTCACTAGAGAATGCTCGTGGTCACCTCCATCAGTGGGGGGGGACAAGATTGGTGACTGCTGTGATGGAACACTGGGAGATCCTACAACAGAAGGCACACATACATTAATATGATTGTGCTTACTGGTCAGCGAGTCAAACCTTTCTAAGTTGTATGTGCTAATTCCTATCAGATTGTCTATTGCTAAACTATACTCTTTTATTTCATTTTGTGAAGAGTTATATTTGGTGGTCATGCTATCGAGCGATGCCTGTAAAGAAGTGAGTTTTTGTTCGAGTATTGAAATTTCTAAAGATTGTTCTTCAATAATTTTTTGACAAGATTCTAATTCATTACTTAGATTTATTTTTTGTTGATTTAGAGGTAGTGTTTTATGATTAGTTTTATGTTTTCTTACAATATTTTCTGATTTTTTAATAAATTTATTTAATTTAACATATTTTTTAATTTTGTTCGAGCCATTTATTAAAATTTTACTGCTACTATTGGAGCTAGGTGTAGCAGGAGGTTTGTGTGCAGTAATTTGATTACTATTCATAATTTCAGAATATAAATTTAGAGTGTTTTGATGTTCATTTATCATATTTTTCTTTTGTAAAGAACTAATTTCTAAATTTGCCGCAGCCAGCTGATGTTCTAGAAGGATGACGCGCTGTAGGGTAGCTTCATACGTATCCCGGCACTGATCCTGAGAATCAGCAATAAGCTGAAGTTGGTCGCGCTCAAGAACGATCTGCTCGGACTGTTTTTCCATCGCTGCCAGTTCAGTTTTGAGCGATGTGTTCCTTTGTATCAGATCAAGGAGGTCCCTCTCAGCGGTCTCCCTCTCCTCCAACAGCTGTCTGCATGTTTCCTTACTGGATTTAAGTTCAAATAGAACATTTTTTAGTTTTGACTCAAGCTCGGCTCTGCGAGTTGATGCCATTTTATCTGAAAGAGTTTTTTAAATTAATAACACTTAGTGTAATTATGTTTATGAGATTGAGAATTAATTACAAGTATGTACCTGGCCTAAATTGACTATTTTTTAAAGTATTGTTTGAAATAAAAATATTAAAAATTATTGGGGGTAGTAAATACCATTTACTTTTTATATTATGGATAAATTCAAAGAGATAATACAATGTTTGATTATGTATTTTGTTTTTTAAGAAAGTTAAAGTTAGTAAGAAGTAGATTAATTGCTATCTGCATGAAAACGTTACTGTAATAAATTCAAAGTCTGATCAAAAAGTTTGTTTTTGTTTTTTTTGTTATTACAATTAAGTAATATGATCGTGGATTTTTATAATAGAAAAATAGAAAAAGCACTAGGGGTGTAAAAAATATAATAAAAACTAAATACTCCCCGGGTTTTAATGACAATCCTTCCGTTTCTTTTTCAAGATATCCGTTGCGCTGACAGTTGCGAGTCCCGTTACAATTTCATCAATTTGTTGTCGTTGTAATAATTCACAAATATTTTGTATGATTAAATAACGATAATACTTATTAATTAACACAAATTTATTATAATATTTAAATAATTTGCAAAATTCTAAAATATTATATTACACAGCTGATTTTTTGACGTCTAGCTTAACTCAGTTGTGGTTGTCATCTTGGGGGACTGGTCTGCTCGCTTTATTAACATCTACATATTCGACATATTTAGGATTTGACCATAGCGCTATTTGGATCGACATCCCGCGTTTTTAGCTTGATTTCTGTATGTACCTGGATCTGTATTTTATTTATTCTTATAAATGTACTTATACATTGTAACAAAAGAGTGAAAGGAAAAAAAAAATTGCTAAATGACAAAAAAGGCCGTAACCGGGTTTCTTTCGCCATTTCTTTTACCGGTGGCCATTTTGCTTGTGTCCGAAATGGTGGTAGTATATAACGTAGTATATTCTCTTTATACATATATACAAATTGTAAATGACAAGAAAAAGTGCCTGTGAAGGTCTAATTTCTGAAATAAACGATTTCATTTCATTTCATTTCATTTCATTACAAACTAGTGTACTTATATGGAACAAGGCGGCCTTATTGCTCAAAGAAATCTTTATATTACATATATCAATATTGTTATATTACATACAAGTTTTAAAGTTATATTACAACTATTACAAGTAATTTCTTATGACAGCGAACACCAGCAGTGTATCAGTCACGTTACCTAATTCTGAATTTAATGTTATTTCCAAAAATCCCTTGCTCAATATCAACATAATTCTCTAAGCAACATTTCGTCATTCTAGATCCAGTGTTATAGAAAGTGCTTGGAAAAAATAAACACAGTCCTATACAGCATTTAGTAAAATGCTTCTAATGTTCATAAAACATGGTGATAATAATTACAGAACTGAAAAAGACAGACAGAAAATACCTACAAATATTTGGCTCGTAAATAATTTGTTTGTTAATACTTTTTCGCGAGTTTTCATGTGCCTGAAGCCAACATCACATGTTTTAACTTCAAAGGTAAAATAATTATGAAACACAAAATCTGAATGTAATCGTACGTCGAGGTTTCAAGTAAAGGAAAATATTAAAATGAACTGTCACTCTACAAATGGAAAGGAAGCGTTGAAAAATTAACCATATATCAAAAAGGCACTGAAACATGGGCTTTTAAAATAGCGGCTTGAAACAAAAAACGCAAAATATTCGTGAAATATTACCGTAAACACTGGAAAGCTTCTGCAGACCGCTTTTTAGATGAAAATACTTTCTAGATTCACTGAAATCCTGAAAATATGAATAACTGAACACAGTTGGCAACTTTTTATGTAGAATTCACCAAACAAGTTAACGTTATGTTTTCAGTGTATATTCAGTGAGAAATAAAATTATTCTACATTGTTTTGTAATTTCAATAGCTATTCAAAAACTCTTCATTTATCTATTCAATCTCATAAATTATAAAAACTACAGTAGTTCTGTCTGTCTGTCAACTTTTCACGATAAATACATAGAATTTTTTGTACTTGAAAATTTTAACTTTGTTTTTTAAATTCTTAGCACTAAATAAACTAATTTTCCTACAAAACTATGACACTCCTTCAAAAGTATACAAAGGATAAAATATTAAAAAATATGTGTATGACGTCATCGCTTTCCCCAAAGATCTATTTATCGCCCGGGAGGATTCTGATATGAAACAACAAAATATTCCGAAATAAACTCGATGCTCCTCGTTTCGCGAAAATGACGGTTTTTCGGATTGATGGAATGTCCCATGCCCACGATAAAAGCCTACATGTGTTGTATCTAAGCCTGTTAGCACGATTCGGAACGAAAATTGATTTTTTAACCCTGTTAGCGCCCGTCACGTTTCGAATTGTGAATAAACTTTTATAAAATCAATTACACAATGCTTGTGTAGAAAATATTCGATAAAAGTGATTTTTTTTTATAGGTATAGAGAAAAATATACCAAAAATAAAATTTTATATAAATTCTTACAATTCCATATACCTACAAAAGAAAAAAAATCAACATTAAGAAGTTATAGGTATAAAAAACCGAGCAAGTACGTGTCGGGCCGTCGGGCCACGCACAATGTAGGGTTCCGTATTGGCTATGCATTTATTGCTTGCAGATGAGTACAATGCAATTTTCAATGACATTTGTACGTTTTCGTCAAAGAAATTTTACTTCATAAGTTCGTCGTTTATTACTCGGTAACTATTAGTGCCTACTTAACCATTATAGGTTTCCTTATAGGTTCACTATATGGACTACTACCATGAATTTTTAAAAATTTCTTAACTCAAGATTTTCGGAGATAGAGGGGGGGGGGACCACCGTGCAAAACGAAAACTGACACGTTAAATGTAAATAATTCACAAACGGATCATTGTATCGGAAAATGATCTTCCCATACCTTCAATGTTTTTAAGAGACATATCTACCGATACCCCACAAGATAGGGTCGGTGCGAAAAAAAAATCGGTCCCACTTTACCTGTAGAGGCACCCCAAAAAAAATATTTTCCAACATTTTATTCTACCACTTTGTTAGCATCGTTAATATGAGTATACATACCAAATTACAGCTTTCTAGCATCAAGCGTCTAGGCGCTAGACCGCGGACGGACAGACGGACAGACGGACATGGCGAAACTATAAGGGTTCCTTGTAGTTTACTACGGAACCCTAAAAAGAACAAATAATTATCAAATAAAGTAATTAATAATAGTAAGTAAAGAAATATTAGTCTTAAAGTGCACCTGAATTTAGCCGTCTTAAAAAAAACATAACACATGACGATAATAATTTTCCAGCTCTGTAACACTACGTGATCGCAATTTTCATATATATTGAAGATATTGTACAAGACCGTAGTCAAAGAATTAAACTTAAAACGTTACTTGAATGTTTGTTACAGCTTAAACTATAAAACGGTAGGACTTATTTGGACAGGACGTTTACTGGCAGATATGAGAGTTTTCTAGGCTTTTATTTGCAACTTTTCCGTGACAAGGAAAAATATAGACGCAAAAACCGCAGCTGTCCGCTAGTGCTACAAAAATACATGGTCCGTCTAATAACGCGTATCAAGCAGCGCCATCTTACGACAGATAAGGCTTACTTCACAGCTCATCTTTGTAAGTCGTAAAAACAAAGTAAAAGAGGTCAAGCCTTAATATTTTGTAATTTTAATATCTCCATGTGAAGTGTTACATTTCCCTTTATGACGCGCCCGGTACGGAAATGTCCACTTTTATGCGATGGTCCGAATAGCGATAAAATATTGTTAAAGGAATATTATTATGTATAGATACGGGATTATTATGAAAATGGGATGTGTAATAGTTTGGGAATGTCCTTGACGATAATTCAGGGGGCTGGTGGCTGGTGACACAGTATCGGAACTGTACGTGACCTATATTTCTTTATTTTTTCGTATGTAAAAAAATACCAATCACATTTTGTTTATACAATCCTTGAGCACCGGTGTCTTGGTTGTGTTTTTCAACTTTTAATATGTTTTTTTTTAATAATAATGTAGGGCCTCCGTATCATGGAACGATCGTTAAAAGAAAACATAGAAACGGTTACAGGAAGGATGAACAAACGTGTTCATCCTTATCCTATACATAATGGTGTATCGAGGTTTATATCCAGCATGGGTGATAATGATAATACAATCTAAAGCGATTGAGAAAGCGTATAAGTAGTCGTCTAGTTTTAAGAAGGAATAGGAAACAAAGACTATAGATAAGTAATTAAGTTAAAGAAAGTCTGTTTTAAGCAACATAATTAATCTGTCTTTAAAATACGCGAAAAACTCTACTTTTACGAAATTTGTGATTTAAAACAATCACAGCGAGTGAATAATTCATCCGTTTGGCCAAATTAACATATTGTTTCATTTGTAAAATTGTTTTTCGAGTTCGGACCTTCTAATTATAAAGTACACAGTGACTGGTTTAACTTATTTAAATATTTCATGAAATACCTTAACTAATAATTAGCGACTTGACTAATAACATTTATTTTTAAAATTACCCAGTTATTATAGAAAAATAATAATAGTGAATGGATGTGTTGTGTATGTTTTAACTTGTGACCTAATTGTAGGGTTTTAATTAATTATTATACAAAACAAGAGTTAGTTTAAAAATATAACTTAAAAAAAATTAATTCGGTCAGTGTTTTCTCCATATAGTAGTCACGGGCAAAAGAAAAATGGTGTAGGGACGTCAGTTTTAATTTCTGGTTTCCATACCACCTCTAAAAACGATATCATTCAGAAACATGAGTTTGTTATTTTTCTCAAATAACCAATGAGGGACTTATTTTCATTATGTTAATAAATTTATCTAATTCAAACCTATTTCTAGATAGACACTAAGTTTTATTTATAGTCATATTACCAAAGGGATAGACGGCTCATGTTACCAAAGTCTAGCAATGGACTTCTTGTGACTGAGATAATGATGATGAACCAAAGCGATAGAAAAATAAACGCATCTTTACTTCGAACAGTGTGTTTCATTTCTATTTTCATTCATCATACACTCTTAGGATACCCTGACAGATGATGGTACTTTAATATGCGATCTGAAGCGTTTTCCCGAATTCGCATGAGCTCTTGTGACGTCACACGGCATTTTCAATATCTCGAACGTAACTCTTGTGAGAGCTGTTACGTAGAGCAACCCGACTGTCTGCTTTTATTTGAAAAGTTCCACCTTTGCGATGTTGCGGGAACACGCTTTAGCTTGCGTATTATGTACTTTAGTGTTTTTAAAGTCATATGTAGTTTTATTGCTATAAAACTTTTGTTAGACCCCGTTACTATGCTATGGAATAAATTACCAGTAACTATTAGATCTGCTGAGTCTTGTCTTTAAAAAACAAGTTAAAAATCAAATCGTTAAAAATCCTTCCTCTATCTTAGTGCAACGACACTTTGACGTATATTGTATGTTTACTCTGTAGTTTTGTGTATAAAGTAAATGTTGATACCATAATAATATTTCTGACATTATTATGTTCGCGATTCATCATCATCATCATCTCAACCCGTTTCTGCCCACCGCTGAGCAAAGGCCTATCTTTTTGTACGCCATTTTCATCCAGGTACGACCTGCGTCTTCAACTGTATCGTTTGCCCATATTCGAGTTTAATTAATGTTCCGGGATAAAAAAATATTCCCAAAATATCGCATGAAATATACGAAAAGCTCAACAAGCGTGTAAGATTAGCAATACAAAAGAAAAAAAAAGAAAAAAGAATTTCAGGTTTCACAAACGTAAAACCAACCTAAAACTTGTAGGATTAAGCACATTTTAACTGCACAGTTTGTAATACCTATTCCCCGAGGTGCAATCGATAAACGTCCCTAAAGTGTCGTAATACGGTTGTGCAATTGCCAACAACAATTTGCTTGGTGTTGTGCTTTGCAAACGACTATTACCCCTTGATAAATGTCGATATATTACACTGAATAATTAAACTGTATTTATGAGCCTTCGATTTATATCTACGGTGTGGCATGCTCCATCGCTGGCTAATGTTTACAACGTCGGAACTTAGAGCAGTTAACTAACAGGAGATACTTAAACACTTATTGCGTTTAGAAAATATTTACGATTTGTCGGGTTATTTACGTTTAATTACCTATAACGGTGATGTTGTCAGTTCGTGCACTAACATTATTTGAGAGAACTGTTGACAACCATAAGATTTATCCTTCATTAAATTGATTAGTGACCATCAATTTGGTGATTTCATGTAATTATTTCACTATTAATATTCCGGCAATTAAAAAACTATCTACTTCAATATTAATGTGTAAATTGGAACAATTGTGAACGTAAAAATTTTACTGTTTGATCGTAGTGGGTTGCGTACATAATCGAGGTTGCAGTGTTATGTTGTTTTATGACCACCAGATGAAAAGTAGTCACCGCCGCGTATAATGCGGGTTGCAGATCAAGAGCTTAAGCTAAGTTAGTTTCCAGTTAGTTTTACATATATTACGCGTTGTGGTCTGCACCTAAGTATGAAATACCAGGGGTATAGGAAAAGGGGTAGGAAAGGAGTTGGTTCTTCAGGTTTTCCATCGAATCACATATTTTTAAAGTATAGTAAGTGTATGTGTTTACAGAAAAAATACTCCGATAGATTAAATACTCTAAATGAGCTCAGGTATAAGCGTACGAATATAGTGCGTACGATACACTTAAGTATGTACCCGGGCTTTATAGCTATGTATGGAAGAGATTTTCTCTGTAACGAGTATCGTGATTAAGCTTGCATAATACCTGAGGTTAAGGTTACCAAGAATTTGGTTTTTATGCGAAACATCAAAGTTTTATGATATATCTACACCAACGCAATATCCCACCCTGTAAAATTTTAAAGGGTTTAGGTTAGTATTTTAGAGTAGGTCTCATTTTAATCCTATGTTGGTTGGGAGAGGATTTTATACCTGATAAAATCAAAATCGTCGCTTAAGTTCTCACACCGCGGAAGTCTAAAAATTTCATTTTGACGTTTGGACGTAAAAACAGTAACATTCAATGTTACTTTGTTATTTTTTAACTGCATTTATTAAAAATTTTACTCAAAGCCAACATGAATCACATGTCATTCGAAACAAAAGACGACCGTCTTTAAAACTTTTTTTACTTTTGTATTTAGCCAATTTTTATGCATGATACTTTTCGGTGGACAGACGTCACAATGTATTAAAAAAGGCGAGAGTTTTGAAAATAATATACATCATATTAGACTCCCTGTTCAACGGAGCAATGAAAATTCATAGAGATTAATTTATAACTAGAATACAGGTGATTTTGAATGTACCTTATTTTAAAGCGTTGAAATTAAAATCTCCACCTTGTGTAATCCACTTTTTATCTACTAGTTAAACCTTAGAGTCTACAGTGAAACTGTAAAGTTCGCTTTAATTGCAGGATATAACTTTACGTTTATAACTTTACCTATTTAACATTTTATGTAAGCGCTGAAAGCACATGACGTAGTTTTTTATAAACTCGCTTTTATTTTTCCTTTAAAAAAAAAGTACTGCACTAAACGACTGTCTTGGCACACAGTGTTTTGCAAACTTGTGCAATAAATAAAATTAAATACGTGAAACCAAACAATTACTCCACCACTTACGGCCCCATATAATTTAAACTAAATTACCAATACCACAGTTTATTACCGAAAGTTTATTCATCCTAAACAAATGCCGTCCTAAAAGTCCTAATTAAACGACTAATATGCAAAATTAGTTATATCACTGCTGACAAAATTGTATAAATGATTTAATTTTAGCAATTTATGATAATGCGGTTAATTCATTTATTGTTGCCTGTGGTTTTGCACATGTGAAGTGATGTTTTTAATTCATATACACTTCTATGTATTCCGTCTCTTAAAGTACTCTCCTTAAATACTTTATAATGGTTGTCATACTGTTAACAAGGCGGACTGCCTGCAAACACACAAGGAAGTACACGACAAGAAGAAAATATTTTGGGTATTCGAAAAAGTAAATTAATTAAAAAGCCGTTTGAGAAATAATTTTCAATTTAGTTCTAGTGTTTATAAAGCTCTTTAAACACTGTGCCAAAGCTAATTCACTAATTCTCATTACCTTCAAATTTTACTTAACATACCCTTATTTTTTATGTTAACTGGTTATAATGTAAACGGTCTGTCCTTTTTAAATCCGAGTTTATCCTGTGCCTAAATAAATAGGGCTGCGGTGAGACCCACCTGCCTGTAACTTAGACAGGTATAGGACCCTATTTATGATACCCTTGCTTTCCAGGGTAACCCTTTATATTTTAAATTGTAAATAATTCTAATTACCTGTCAATTTATATACAGAACCCTTATATACCGACATATACAGGCATCTGCAGAAGACCACCGTCATGGAGTCAGACGATCCCACGGTTTATGCTGAGTAGATGCCTATTTGTTTTTTTAATTTACGTTAGTTATTTTTTAAATTATTGTATGTAAATTAGTAAAACAATAAATAATATTTTTTTTTCTTTTATAATCATAAATAACTATCTACGTGTTTTGATACAATACAAACGTGGTAGAAAGTTACTTGTAAACTTGATTGCTGAGTTAATAATTTGAAAAACTTCAAAGTACCATTTCGTCGAGATTGAAATTCTATTTCCCTTTTTGTACACTAAAGCTAGTAGATTTTTTAGTTAATCTTGTATACTACTTTAACTTTTCCTCGGAGCAACAGATAAAAACCATATACGAAGACGAACCGTAAGATTTTTTTCTGTGAACGGCTTGACAGATTTTGATGTGACTTTTACTGGAAAAAATAGCATGTTATAAGGCATAACTGTTTGTGTTAATCAAGGCATCCCTTTTTCAACTATACTTAAGTGAAAATTGTATCTCTCATACATGTAAGTTACTGCTTTTTGTGTCTTTTGAGAATAAAGAATCTTTAAACCGAACTCTTCTTTGTCCAACGTAACGCCGTACCAATCCTATTATCTATTTCATTCCGCAATCTCAAGTGTGGTAATTTAAGTTAATTTTATGTTCGTGAATTTCTATAGAAACTGAATAAAATAGCACAAATGTCCACTAAAATATTCATATAAACATTCATTCATAAAACTCGAGTTATCATAATAAAATATATATTTCTCACACGTCCAATGCTCTGGTGTAAATCACAGATATCAAAATGGTTCTCATAAACAGATCGGGCTAGATCGTGGATGCCAATATATTGAACTACAGATGCTCCTAATATATATGCGAGTAGCACAATGCTTTACATATATCATGCTCCTGTTTCCACATACTAAGTTTTATTGCCTTTCGTTGGCACTCTTTTTTCCAACGATTGTTGTGTTTTATTTTATTGTTTTCTTCTACAGTTACTACAGAATTTTATGCTCATTCTTAAATAGAATTCTAAAACTTCATAAGGACCATATTCTACTGAAATCCGTACTACGCTCTGGAAGCGCAGACGATAGACTCCACTTAAGCGGAGAGACGATACATTGTAACAATATATTTTGAATTAAATTTTATATATCAAGAAGAAACATGGAATACTCTTCTTAATTTTACTGGCTACTTAGTACTTACTTCAAATCAGCGGAGTATGTTTAACAAAAAAATTCTCCAAATCAAATCATTCCCATTCAGAATCTGTGATCCATTTACTCATTACACAACCGTGTGTTTAATTAACGAACTTTTAGCGAGATTTTAATTGAATCATAAAATGACTAGAACTTTAATGATTTATGATGTGCTTTTTCGTCGTACACCGGTTTCATATAAAAGCTCTAGCATCTTATTAAAATATGTCAAAAATTTCAAGCTTCGAAAAGCACGTTAATGAGTACCATCTATTCTCGTAAGAGAAGTCGTTAACCTAAATCGGATGGTTTAAGTAGTAAGCTACCTAAACACTAAAAGACTGTTAGAAAACTCCATACTTTAGCAAGAAGACGTGTACATGTTTTAATTTTTTAATGGCGTACCTCGCAAACTGTATTTTCAACTTCTTCAATAAATGAAATATATTGAAAGTAAAACTTTACATTTGTAGATCGAGTTTGGTGTTATGGGGTGAAAAAAAATTTATATCAAAACCGCTTGATGTAATCTTGAATTGTACCTATATTATGAAAACTAATTGTCAAATTCAAATTTCAATTCGTTATCTCGCTCATACAAAATGTGGAAGAGATAGCATGTTCGAGTCAAACTGTTTTTATTACAGTAATAGATCTGCTAATAAAATCTATATCTAAAATTGTCAGCAGAAAATAATTTATGTTTTTAATTCTCATAAAAGTGTACTTATGCAAAATGCACATCGTTTAAAACATGTCGTATTTTCAAGCAAAAATTTTATATGTACTACACAAAAAAATTAAGAATTCATTTTATCCATTAGCATTTTGTGTGCTGGCGTATTATCCGTATTTTCCCGGGTAACGTCTGAGATAATTTATGCTACGTGCATACGGAAACGAGCAACTTCGGTAGGTGGTTTGTGTAGTTGTACATTTCGAGCAATTTTAATTTTCTTTCAAGTCACACGTTGAATTTAACATGAGTTTTGTAGGTTTAAAATTAAAAGAGAAAGGTAGGCCCAACGGATAATCCGCTCAAATCGGAGAAGTCCATCTGAGGAAGGACCTCACAGAAGATCGTAGTTAAATAGCATTAGTCTCGGCCATGTTGTGTTCCTACGGTGAGTAAGGTCTCCAGAATTCCACTTGGGGGGTTTGGGAGGGTTGTCAACGCATGAGTGATACTCCCGGTATTGCATGAGTCTATAGGCTTCGGTGATGCTTACCATCAGCCGGGCCGTAGGCTTGTTTACCACCTTTGTGACGTAAAAAAATAAGGTTTTAAAAACAATAAAATTTAAGTTTGTTACATGACATTTAACTAAATGTTTCCCCCATAGACCTATAACGCCACCAACAAAAAATAAACTCGTTGCTTCAAAGGTAAGACATGTAATATAATATTTTCTATGCGCATAAAAAGTTTCGTTTATTTAATTAATCACTTCGTTTGTATTTAAAATAAATTTATGTTCCGTATAGACTTGTAACTAAAAATATCTATTTTACTTCTGGAACAATTTCATTGTGTAGTGTCGAAGCACATTGAATTGTCAATCTGAAACTTTAACATAGCAAATTCACCTTTATCTCCTCAACAAAGTAAATCTTACGAGATAAAAAAAAGTTGTGCTAATTCGAGCGCATTCAACAATAGGTAGCTTAACAAATAGATTTAGAATAGCTTAATCGAACTGAAATGCAAAAGTTACGCTGCTATTCTGAGACTATACCCTCACTTTGTCGCGTATTTTTAGAATATTTTGTTACTTAAAACAAAACTACATTGTGTAAAATATTGCGATTTAAGCGAAAGCGGAGTTTGCTTCAAAACTCATAAAACATTTTCATTTCGTCCAAAATAACAGTCTGTTTCCTTGTTATCTGTTTGGCCAACAAAAATAAGTCTCACAATAGATCCGCTTGCATTTCAGTCATACCCATGAATAGAGAAAAAATGTTCCCGAAAGAAGAATATGCGAAGGACATCGCTAATATTCCTATTGTACGAAACTCATTTTTGTTGTTGACAGATGAAAGAGTGGTTTTTCGTCCTTTTCATTTAAATTATGGTGGTATATAAATAAGGTTTAATTTTAATTCTTTCTTAGAATTTATTATGGAAACCAACTTTTAGTAATAAACGCCGGATATTCTGTGAGAGGATGGTTATTTCCCAGTCGAGCTTGTTTTACTCGAAAACAACAAAAGTCGACAATCTAAGTAAAATCAACTCTATATCAATTCACTTCATTCGATTCTAACTGGCACTAAAGCTTTTTATCAAAGAGTAGAAGCTTAAAGCTCAGTCAACCGCAACCAGCGTAAGCTCTTTCGTAACAATAAACTTATTTAATTCAAAAGACTAGTTGAATAGCCACTTTAATTACATCAATTACGTTTAAGCTTGAAATAGCTCACATTTACGTTACTTAAATGTTGAAAATTTAATTCTAGAATGCATTCTTTAATATTCTAAAGATTTTATTTACAACGAATTGCACAATAACTTTTAAAGATTAATGAATATTTGACTCTCATTCCCATACTTATTTGAAACGGATAGTTTCTTTGAGGGACTTAAAAAAAGCATATCGTATACTGGTTATCCTATTGCAATTAATCCGTTTGCTAACTCCTTTACCAATAAACGGAGTTCCGTTGCGAAACTGTTAAACCCGTTTTTACGGTCCCGTCAGCTTAGCTTAAGTGCAGATAAAGCGAAAGATTAACTTTGCTCTTTTACCATTTCCCTCTAGGGACTCACGGAGGAAACTACAGACTACATGTAATAACGTACGAATTAAAAGTGGTTTTTGATGTGAAAAGGGCAAGCCAAATCTTGGTGGACATAAAGTATAAGTAGTAATGCCTATTCAGCTAGAAACTTGAATACAAAATACCAGACCATTATACATTTCACTAAAATTTAGTTAAAATACAGTCTCGATTGAGTCTCACTGGTGTCCTAAACGAATGAATTGAAGCTGAATACAACCTGTATTCAGCTTCAATCCATAGAAAAACAACGATTTTTCGATATGCGTACGCATCTTTTCGGCTTTCCGCATGCCTCTCATATAAACTATGTTTTAATCTCATCCAAAATTTTCTATAGACAACATTGGATAAATTGTAGTTTTGCATATCGAAAAAAGGTTAATTCTATTCTTCACGATTGAGACTTTATCGACATAATATTTACTTAAGAAAACAACCATTTTCCGTTCATTATAGTCAAGTTCATATTTTATCTCAATTCATTCCGTGTTAATTAATTAGGGAATCTGTAGGGGAACTCCTTGACCTATTTCAATACATGGAACAACAAAACATTTCGTTAGCATTCAAAGTCCACCTCAAAGCTATCAAATTACACCTAAATTGGATTTTCATATGAATTTATGCTGCCCGTGTAAATTCAAAGCGTTGGATGCAATATCCAGTGACCACTGAACACTGAGGGCCTTCGCACGCTCCCAATAGAATTAATTATACAAAACAGAAGCAAAAGAGGGGGGCAATTAGTTTAATGGCCTCCGAGCTTAGACTCTATTAATTTGTGAATCGAAATTACTAAGACTTATGGAGCAAATACTTCATAATTGGATATTGAAGGTCTTTTAGTAACTTTCGGAATGTCCTATTATTGTATCATTAGCGGACGATCCCGATATTAAGGACCCACACAGTCTTATTCGAATTGGAATTTGAAATATTCTACCCATGCATGCTTAGAAAATCAACTCTGACTCAACCTTTGATTTAGAGATGAGTAAGCATTTTTTTCTGACCTACCTTTGGATAAATTAAATGTGAAATTCTGGGTAAATATCAGAAAACCCTAAAAACACAAATATCTTTAAAACATTAGACTTTGCCCATACAATTTTGTTGCTTTTGTGCCCTCTAATAAGGACGTTATGTGTATACGTCGAAATAGAAGTAACCCTGTGTAATACGATAGAAAGTTCATAAAATATAAGATTAAAATGTGTTTAACAAAACGTCTACATTCTGTTATACTCGCATTTTAGTTTTATGAAAGCGACAAAGTGTGAAGTTCTGAGTAATTCAGACTACAAATACAACATTGTTCATGATTTCAAGATGAGTTTATTTTTGTTATTACAGCTATAAACTTGAAGCGAAGTAAGTAATTTGTTTAAGAGCTTAACACTGCGTAGGTGTTATTAAACGTTATGGAAAATCATGGAAAATTAGTTAAATTAAATAAATAAAAAATAATCATTAAATTAGTAATTAATCCTAATTTTCACATGTTACTAAATTCATTTAGCGAAATTGATGGTGATATGCTAAAACAAAATCCAATCAAGGGGATTTTTAACAAATACTTGTATTATATACATACAAATTATTTTGACGAACGCCATCTAGTGATGATCTTTTGTTTCTTTCTACGTACTACCTTTTTTCTGTTTGTTCAGACTCTTTCTGGCTGAACTTCCGCAGACACGATTTCGTTAGGAATAAGTTTCCATAGGCATAAAGACAATTTCGTAGATAATTACGGATCTGATAAAATACAAAATCACAAAATAATATTAAAAGTAAGCCATCATTAAATTATCTTACACGAAATAAACTTTATTAATTAATATATTATACAAAAATAAGTACCAATTTTAATTAATTTTAATGCTACATTCTGTGCTTGAGATAAGTTTTATGCTGCACTATCTCCATCGCTTGTATTGCAAAAGTTAAATACAAAATGTAACGATTAACTTATACGCAGTTCATATTAACTCGCTGCTTAATTTACCGAGAGAAAATAATATTCTGAATTGCAGCATAATTTAATAATACGATCATTTTAAACGAATTTATGCAATATACAGGTTGTATATGCACAAAAAATTATTGTTTCTATTTCATAGTCAAGCCACAGTCAAGCTGAGATGGTCAGCGCTCGTTATACAATAGCCTTCCACGCCGCTGAGCGTCATCAGCACAGAAGACTGACAACGGTGAGTGTCGGTGAGATCTCGGTGACCATTAGACGCTGACTTCGGCGTATAAGTGTTACAGAAAACTGTTGTTACATTAATACTGAAGTTGGACGCGTACAGCGTTTATAGAAGAACATAGCCTAAATCTGGCCTAAGGGTAGTGGAGTTGTCTGTGGAGAGATTATGCCAATACACTGAAATTAACTTATTTATGATCGGCGTAATGCAAATGCAATTTCATCCTCGTGATATTCGGCTAACAAATGGACATTGACTAAATTACTGTTGTGATAGTATGACATCCTTGACTAAAATCATGTCGGAAACACTGCAATGATTGTCAGTTTCAAATTGGCCGTTACATTTTGAACGAGGAATGTAGTTTCACGTACATTCTGCAGTGTAAAACTAGACAAATGGAATTACACGACATAGTTAGTAGAAACGCAAAGCAATAATCCGCCTCCATCCTGATTAAATTCCTAACCTGTGGTCACCCCGTTCGCTTTGCCTGTCGCACACTTGCTTTAGTTAAATTCTTTAAGTGCGAACTTTTAGTTCGTTCATTTCATTTTCTTTTATTAAGTTTCTTTTGTATTATTATTATTTATTTAACCTTAGGTATATAAACGACATGCACGAAGCGTACCAATATCGGCAAAATATTCTGGACGAGCAATCGGTGACGGCAAGTTTCAGTGGGCATTCTTTTATATAAAATTATACAAACTAAATTTTCTGTGGCTTTAGGTACGGTTATGGACGTAATATACGGTCCAATGAGCAGAGTCCTTAATAGATATTTTTTATCATTGTTTTATTATCTAAATTAATAAAGCTTAAGTTCCACAGCGCATATAAAATCATCAACACTACAAAAAAGCATGATATCGTAACAATTTTGCTTAAGCGCGCTACACACCTTCAGTTTTATCTGTGCGATTTATCTGTACAGTTAAACTGTACCGATAAATCGTAGGTCCATACAGCCTACACACTTTCGACACGACGACCTCCGTGGCGTAATGGTTACCACGCCAGACCGCCACCCAGGAGGTCCCGGGTTCGATCCCCGGTCGGGTCATGATGAAAAACGAACTTTTTCTGATTGGCCTCGGGTCTTGGATGTTTATCTATGTATGTATTTGTTATAAAATATAATATCGTTGAGTTAGTATCCCATAACACAAGTTTCGAACTTACTTTGGGGCTAGCTCAATCTGTATGAATTGTCCATATATATTTCATTAAAATATAAAGATAAAACTGAAGGTGTGTAGCGCGCAATTAGTCTGCGAGTTTTGTGTTATTATGTCCCATTGCTGGGAAAAGACCGTCTTCTGTCTCCACTAGTCTCGGATAATACAGTGCCGTCTAACAACACTAAAAACGTCCCGCTATCTTTCCTTTGTCTTGTTTGTCTTATATTATTATTATATAAAAGCAATTCTCATTCCGCGTACCAGCTGATTGCACAAGATTACAAGCCCGTTAAGAACAGCTGCATAGTTCGCAGCTGGTTTGCATGAACGTTTGAGATAGCGAGAATAATTAAAACCGATAATACAGCAATATAGTCATTAAGTAAACGTTATTTAAGCTTACAAGAAGCTTGGAAGTTTCAACGATAGTTTCAGATTGTGTGCTTTTATAAAAGTTTAGTGATCTCTTCAAGTTTTTATAATATAACTTTTTCATTCATCTTTGCGAATATAATAATTCTGAAGAGTTTGTTTGTTTGTAGGCACTAACTTCTGGAGCGACTAATTATCATCGTTAACTATCAGTTATCTATTAGTTATTGTACAGCGACAATCCCTGGATTAATACAAGTAGTTCTTATTTACAAAATGGCATTTCTGTCGTTACAAAAACATGGAACGTAATATAGAGAGCAAAGGGAAAAATTACCTTTGCCATGCAGTGGAACCTAACCTATAGACATAGAAATAATAATAATTTCCATTTCAATATTTCATCATACTCACAGAATATTTAAGCGTGAAATGGCGAAGATGTAAAGAACCCTTAAATATTATATAAGTGAATAAAAAACTCCTTTAAAAATGATTTATTTTACATCGTCTTGAAAGTTTTATAGCCGCCACTGTCGCCTTAGCGAGAGCCTGATTTGAGACGCGCCATCTTTTTCAATATTCTCAGTCAAATCTTCTTTGGTGAAACGAAAGCAAATTTATTTTTAATATGAATGTTGTTTGGGAATGGAAATGCTACAAAAATAGTTTAATATGGATTTTAACAGCTGTGTCTTGTCGGTGTAGCAGTCTCTATTTTTGTCTTGTGCCAGCTCTTCCACCTCTCACAGGCAAAGACTTTAAGAGAGGGCACAGCGGATAACCCGCTCAAATCGGAGCAGCCCGTCTGGGGAAGGACCTCCACCTTACAGAAGATAGTAGCCAAATAGCATTAGTCACGGCCATGTTGTGTTCCTAATTCCTACGGTGAGTAAGGTCTCCTGAGCTCCACTTGGGGGGGTTGGGAGGGTTGGCAACGCGTGAGTGATACCCCCGGTATTGCAAGCGTCTATAGGCTACGGTGATACTTACCATCAGGCAGACCGTATGCTTGTTTTCCAACTTTGTGGTATAAAAAAAAACATGACGCCAGTCTTTAGTACGAATATCTTACTAAAAATAATACATACAATAAATCATTTATTTTTCTAGTTCTAAGTACATTGTTTAGAATATAAAATAATTATACCTACATACAACAGTCAAACTAAATAATATTTTGTTAAATTTTTATGTAATCTATTTATTTTATAACTAATCGCAAAGCTAAATAATTTAATATAGCGAGATCAAGAAAATCTAGACTGAATTTTGTTGTATAGAATACTAAACTGTCCTTAATTAGAACAAAGATACATAGAGTTTAATAGGCATTAACTTGAATTGTCTAAAAGAAAATAAAAGCTAGAAATAGATTTATGTAAGACATGACCTAGACATCTTCAATCTGACAACTTAATCCGTCTCTGGATGGATTGAAAATCTTGATTCTAGTCACATTAATGTCTGGATGTTGTATAAAGTCACTTAATACGACTAATCATTCTTAATGAAATGTCTTATTACTTAGGAATTAAGTCTTATTTAAAATAGCATTGTTAAAATTAACCCAAAATCATCCCACTGCAAGGATACCGGGTCACTCTTCAATTGAAGGGGTTTCGAGCTCTGCACGCTGCTCCAGCGGATTGGGGGAGGCCGGATGTT
Organism: Endotricha flammealis; assembly: GCA_905163395.2. Taxonomy (NCBI): domain Eukaryota; kingdom Metazoa; phylum Arthropoda; class Insecta; order Lepidoptera; family Pyralidae; genus Endotricha; species Endotricha flammealis. The sequence continues at coordinate 5,308,458 of LR990867.1, forward strand.
TTCAAGCCGACTAAAGGCGGTTGTCATTTGTCATGTAGGGTCCTTATTAGGACCGGACCGACCGGACCGGACCGGACCGGACCAGATCGACCGGACCTGATAGGACCGGATGGAACCGGACCGTACCGGGTCGTGCCGGACCGGAATTTGTTTCTGAAGAAAGATATGCTAATTGTTACTAGGCCACGCGGGCGAAGCCGCGGGCGGAAGCTAGACTTGGCTTAACGACTGTCATCCATCGATGATTGTGATTACGAAACCCATACAAAAATTGGCTAGGTTCGACGTTGGTACAATATTTGAAGTTAAGTACTTATTTTTTTGTATTATAGCATTACATAATGGCTAGTAAGCCAGTCATAGTAATGAAAAACCGACGCCGGAACTAACAATGAACTTTATCACGAAAATATATTCCAACTGAAATTACTACTACCGCCCTCTAACTCTTTCAGGTCCTATCGGCAAAGGACGGTGTTGCAAAATACATGAAGAACGGCGTACTCGATAAAGTGTTCCGTGCCGGACTTTGCTGATAATTCTGTATAATGTCAACAGATGGCGTTATATTGAATATTTTGAACATAGGAAATATGGAAAAAATATTATTTTTCAGCAAATCGATGTTTAAAATCTTTTTTTGTTATTATTATAATGACATTTTCAAACTTTTCAATATTTTATAGGGGCATATAGCGTATTTAATATAGATTCAAAAAATAGGCTATAAATAATTGGACATGGTTACAAATTAAAATAATAAAATTGCACGTTATTTCCACATTGTAAAAATAAAAGAATTAACTGTCTTTTCCGGGGGGAAATAAAAACTTTGATTAGAACACGGGGAAGCTGAATAGGTTATAATATTTCGTTTTGATTACTCCCGTAATTAAAAAGTATATTGTTCACAGCATAATTAACAATACATAAATATTAAATAAATATTCTTGGACGTATCACAAAACTAACACTAAAACACTAGTCCCTTACTAAGCCACTAAGCTTGTACATACTATGGGTACCTACTAGATTGCTGAAAAACATACACAAATACTTTTATTGTAAACTAGGTGCTGCCCTCGGTGTTACCCGCGTTTAATTTTATGCACAGCAGCGCCATCTATATCAGATTTTTGACCAAATCCTACAGAAATCGCGTACTTTTCGGGATAAATAGTACCCTATGTGTTAATCCAAGGTATCAGCTACCTACATACCAAATATCATAAAAATTTGTCAAGCTATTCGACCGTGAACAAGTAACAAACATACACATAACTTTCGCCTTCATAATATTATTAGGATAAATACTTATTATATATAGAAGACATTCAAACCAAGGCTTGGTTTGGATGTCTTCTTCTATCATGTACGCCTTGAGCAGGTTTCGAACCCACGGCCCTCGGGATAAAGTGACCATCGCTAGCCACTCGACCACCAGGACTGTCAAATAATATAGGGCTCACATCGTTGGCTAGGGTGACTGAGAGAGAAAAATCAAACAGGACCGTGAGAGAGAAACGTCAAACAGGACCGTGAGCATCCATTCAACTATCGTCAATAAATTGAAGTTCACACGAACACCTCCAAAGCGTATTTAAATACGAAGAGGATATTTAATATTCCGTCCACTATTTAGTAATCGTCACTTCAACGGAAACCAAAGCAGGTGAGTTAAAGGAAAACAATTTGACATCAATTATAAACTAATACAATCATCGTATCGCTTTCGAGTTTGGGTCATAAACATAACAATGAGCATGTTGCAGTCAAATTATATTATAGTCGGAATATAATGTTTCCGAAAAAATTAAAAACTTGTTTAATGTTATCTTCAAGTGGCGCGTTGGTAATGATGTAGATGTAGATACCTTCGGCGCCAGAAGGCACGGGCCAAACATTTATGTGATAGCATTTTTGTGTTTGTCTCGATCTCGAGTAGATAGATAGAAAAGAAAGAATTATTTTTAAAAAATATGTTTACAATAATATACCCGTTGTGTGTGTGGTATCAATAAAAGCAGAAGCAGGTTAAGAATAGCTTATTATTATTATTATTGTAGGGTAAGTATAGCTTACTTTGAGACTAGATGTAGTATGAATTGTGTAGAAGAAAAAAAAACTCAATGTCATCTAAAGGTTTTTCTGAAATTGGGCAATGAAAGCCAGAGATATTGTGTATAAATACTTGTTCCCAGCAATAGGACTTAAAAAGTTAATAGCCACGTGAATTCATATGATGACCAACAGATAGCATGACAAATCACGCTATGAATTGGCTTTCTAAAAACGAATAATGGTTATAGAATAGACCTTAAAAATACGATTATTTTTCTTAATAAAGATGTAAAGAAGTAAAAAAAGTTAGATTTCAGTAGGAAAAATGTGTTTAAACTAAAAATGGCATGTTTTTAAGTTGTTACCGTAACACACATATGAAACCAAAACAACTGATTAACAAGCGGCGTCCGGACATTAGTATTCAAACAAGTTGGACTGACGTACACTCTCCAAGAATTGTGGGACCTATTCTCAGAAAATTAAATTGAAAGATGTTCTGTGAAAAGTTGTTATGGTGATATTTAAGGACGGAAATGAATCATTATAAATTATTTGTAATTTTTACGACAATCGTCGTAATTACGCTACAGGTGGGTTCGTTTTTAATTGAAGTGAATTTTTCTCCGCACTTTTTTTTCAGTTACATTTCTGTTATAATTGTTGGTAAGTTTAAGTTGTGCTAGCTTATTTTGGAACAATAGTATAATAATACTGTATACTAATACTACATACTTATGTTGTATATTATTATTATTTGAAATTTATAATTTAGATGCCAATTATTTACTGTCCGTTACTATTATTAAACCAGTGAAAAACGGACGGAATTTGATCATGTAGATAGTTTGAAAAATATTTATTATACTTTTTATAGTTTAGTTTTTTTTATTGTAGATTTATATTTTACGTTGCTAACTTTTCGCATTTGCCTGTTTGTCTATCTAAATATAAAAACAAAAACTCGATTGCCCCTTGTTCTTATTTCCTCATTCAGAACTTGTCGAGTCTCGGGAGCACTCTAATCTTTTCTCACACGAGCTTCACGGTATTTTTTTCTCTCACAAAATGCGTTCATTCGCTTTCAGCAAAAGAAAAAATCTAGTTTTACTGGGTAGTTTTGTTCTTATCTTTACTCAGCTCTGTATTATGCGGTTTTAATACTATTTTTAGATTTAGTATTTTGTAATAATAACTACCTATTTAAAATAAACTATTAAAACTAGCGGTTGCCCGCAGTTTTGCCTTTGCTGTCCCCATTATTCTGGTACTCAGTGTGATTTTCGGGATAGAACTATCATATATCCTTCGTCAGATTTCAAACTATCTCAATGTCTAATTTAATTTTATATACTTGAGGTGTTTAAATAACATCGATTACAATTATGTTAATCCTAGACAGGCTTGGAAATTAACTAACCTGCAGTTAAAAGTAATTATGTGAAGCAGAAGAAGATAATCATGTTTTATAATTTGACTAAAATATTTTCGCCAAATCAAATCATTCACTGACGTATTCTTTTTTAATGAATTCAAGCTTTCTACTGTTATTTTAAAAATAGTTTCCGCTTTTTAATTATTTTTTCTATCCAGCTCTGAGTACATACTAAAGCGCGGCATCAGATAGTCGTTAGCAGAGCATTTAGACATTTAGACCGACTCATTAGTTCCAAGTTTTTTTTTGCTTTTCGCTTTGTATGCCAGCATTTTTACAGCGTAACTTGGAGAAATGTTTTTATTTCTTTTTTATTTAACGTAGGCTCTTGTTGCTATGGTTATTCACTCTTTTACTTTGTTAAGTAATGTAAGTAGGTTGTACTACAACGTGGATAACGATTTTTTATATTATGATATCTTCGTTGGTGTATTTCTCTTCGTCTTCCTCTACTCATATCCATTACTCTCTAACTCACATGACTGTTTTTTCATCACATGATCAAACTATGATAGCCATAGCGCCAACCGTAACCGCAACCCCTCCCGCGGTTGCGGCCACGCGGTCGCTTCAGGCGACTAACCGCTATCAAAAGTATGAAACCGTTACGCGATTATGTGCACAAGCGATTGCATACTAAACTAGAAAAGCGGTCGACCACGCGGCAGCGATCTGTCTCCGGGTAACCACTTGTGCATATATGTCAGAGAGATTTTATATTAAAATCTCTATGGTATACGCTTAGGTCTCGCAACTTGTCGATCACAGGGGCTACTTTCAAGATTCAGTCAGAGAGTCGCCTTAGCCCATAAGTAAAATAATATGGGATTTTTTTCATATCTTATAAGACATACAATCAAAAAAGTATAAAACCATGATTTATAATATAAAAACATAATTTACGATAGCGCTACTACGACGTCAAAATATTTTTCAATGTCACAATGTCGTATTATGATTAATTATCACAATAATTGTTTTTGTTCTAAGTGTCGAGAATTTGAGAGACTAGTCCCTTTTGTTGTTCTGTTTATTTTGTGAGGCGTCATTAAATTTCATGATTAAGTACTTTTTAGGAATTCGAATATCTTTTAGCTTTTTTTTGTTTTGGCAACCTTTTTTATCTGTAATATTTCAATAAATTACTCTATTTATTTTACCCGAAATAGGAACTTTTCCAGTCTTGGCAGATAACCTATCAGTATGATAAACTAACAGATGATTTTGACAGTATTTTGTTTGACAAATAAACTAACTAAGTAGCACCTGGTGAAATCGTTAGTGTAATATTTAAAAATGATTTTATCTAAAAAATCTTTAACAATATAAATGTCTTTGTCCAGACGACAGATTTTCAAGACAACCTGATAAATGGGTACCGGGCGCTCATCGCAGACATACAAGTCAGAACTCAAAAGTCCCGGGAGGACATGGACACACTAGTGTCACAAATAAAGCTTTTAATGAAAAATGAAGCTGATAAAGCTATAAATTATATGACCGTCTACCTGGAGCAGATTTCACTATACTTTCAGGTTAGTTTTTTTAAGCAATTTCAAAAAAGGAGAAGTTTTTTAAATTATACATTATATGTTCTTGTCAAATATGGAAGTAAGTTTTATTGTTAAACTTAAAAAAAAAAAGAAGTTATCGATTCATTTGTACAGTAATTCTAATTATATTAGATACTATAAAATGTATGTGTGTGCATGTGTGAGAGAGAGAGAGAGATTTTACATCACATAATATATAATATCTGTGTTCATTGGTTTACCTCCAAAAAAAACTATAGATTAAAAGAGTTTACAAAAAAAAAACACAATATCTTTATCCATGAACCAAATTGTTTCCGTTTTCATTGAATAGGCTATAGTGCAAAACTGCAAAGTATAGCAATCAATACATTTTGAGCTCTGTAAACGATGAAACAAGATACAAGTTGGGAAACTATTGCTTGAAAACCATAATACCTATATATACAGTGACTACCAAAACGTGCAAACGACCAAGAGGGATACACGATATTCGTCATATTTCCTATGAAATGGGAGCTCTCCTATGGGAAATCAATAATACAACGAACGGTATTGGCCAGAACTTGCCAGTATCAATATTTATGATGTAAATACGAGTTATTTACATAAAGTCATGTATTCTTATACTTTGATTTATATTTTTAAAATATCGTTTTTTCATATCTTTTAATTCGAATCTGTCATTAACTTATAGATGAAGTAAAATTAAACTAAATTTTAAGCAAACGCGTTTTTTGCGAATCGATTTTTTTCTATACCTACTTAGAATTAACTATAATGAATTTCAAGTAGGTTATTATTATATTTAATTAATTAATTATAAAAATTGCATATGACTAGATAAAATCTCTGAATAAACGATTTTCAAACTTTTACTTTGATTTTCATATCCATATATAGTATAGGTACTTATATGAGAATAAAGCATAGATACGTGAAAAATTTCAACATTTTATATCATTCTAGGTAATAATTCACGACAGAAAACCCCGTAACGGAACATACTGCAAAGAGAGTATCGTTAAGCTACTCGGTGAAAATCTACAGCTTGCGGACGAAAATGTTACATTGTGTCTTGCACTTGGCTACCAGAGAGTGCAGAGGCTACCAGGTAATATTACCAGGCACACAATTAAGTTAGTTGTTACTCATGAATTTGCTTGTCCTTAATTCGAATCGCAGCGTGATATTAGCCCTCTTTCGCACCAGCAGCGGCTAGCCTTGGAGGCGGCTCTCTAGATTGCGCGCGGTTAACCGCCATAAAAATCAGAACTGCACCGCGCTCTGTTAGCTGCTCCCGCGGTTAACCGTTACAGCCGTTACAACCGGTACATAAGAGGGCTTACACTTTTAAAAACGCTCCGACAGTGATCATAACATGTCGATGAGCCAGCAAGGGAGTTGAAATTACCTATTATTGCGAAAGAATCCAACTGAACTGAACATTTAAACAAACTCTTCAGCTTTTTTTTATTAATAAAAATAAATTTATTTTTCATATTAAAATAGCTATCTTTCGCCAGAAACACATGAATCTGCTAGCTCGGGCATATTTATTTGATCACATAATTTTTATTTCTAACTTTCATCAATAAATTTATTTTACAATAAGTGTAATTTTAAAATCTTGACAATATTCAACCTTGAATGAAATGCTGGAATACCTCAATATGGTATTGACATAACAACAAAGGTAAACGAATTGAGTATGAAACTTTCTCCAAAACATATCAAATTACTGCCGTATACAGTCATTCTCACAGCTCGTGATGTTTGCGGAACATGTCTTGAAAAAGGCATTATCTTGCTACAAACTGGCTTTTATTTTGCGATTCTCTTCCTTGTTTATCCTCAGTCAATAACGTAGGCTCAATACAATTGTACGTTGTTAATACTATCGCATTGCGTTAAAGAAGCGAGAGAGGTATATAGATTGGTTCTGTCATACTGATCATCAGCAGTGTGATACGCAGGATATATTAAAGGCCTCTCGGCGCTGACCGATCAGTCTGACTCAGAAACATTCCATTTTGGGCAATTAGCTACAGCAACTTTAATGTATTAAAACCCACTTTAAGTTCACCAAACAATAATTTTTCAGACTTATAAGCCAAAATTCTTAAATTTAAGTTATAACTCAGTTTTTGTGCAATGATGTAAAATAAAGTTTTAAATCAAAAAAAACTTCGTAGTAGTTATTAAAAACTTTGCTTTCAGAAAAACTCCAAGTACACTTCGAGACATTGGAAAATCTAAAAAAATACTCGGCTTCAAAATTATTTGAATGCCAGAAACAACAACAAGTTGGAGGGAATTGTTCTCATGAGAGTCAAGATTTAGAAAGGACGGTGGTAAGTAATACTTTAAATAAAAATATTATAGCTAATGATAATAATTTACCAATTGCTATGTAAACTAACACATTTATGACTGACTTTTGTTGATTTATAAAATATTATATGCTTATAAAACATTAAACATATCTTCAAGTAACGTTTCTGCTATGATACGACATTCGTGGTGTTAATGATTGCCATGCCGGACCACCACCCACCCAGTCGCTCCCGGGTTCGAATCCCGGTAAAAAACGAACTTTTTCTGATTGGTCAGGGGCTTGGATGTTTATCTATATATGTATTTGTTATAAAATATAGTATCGTTGAGTTAGTAGCCCATAACACAAGTTTCAAACTTACTTTAGGGCTTGCTCAATCTATGTGATTGTCCCTATCTATATGTTTATTTATTTTATGATTGGTGGATTCTTCGCTCACCTTTTAACTTCTACGTATATCTTTGGTCGATAAGCAGCATTAAAATTAGCATTGGTTTATTGGGACATCTACATGATAAAAATAAAAGAATAGATAAAAAAATATCCTATATTGTTATTGTGCTGCCTTTTAAAGAAATGTACCTATTGTGGGATGACTTTATTGTGTTTGTTGATTGAAACAGCAATGTAAACAACAAACTGTTGGTAAAATCAATAATAACACAACCAATTGTTAATTGAATCATTGTAAAAAATGTAGTCATCCTGGATTTTTTTAACATCGAATTTTAATTCCATAGAATAACGACATTGCGTCAGTTCACCATTAAACTCATTATAATTATACTCTATAGTCCGATTGATATCAGCACAAAATATAAATCGCGTCATCACATCAACCCATAATCATCCCACTCTGCAGAGATTTCGGGACAAGCCCACCACACATTCACACCGATGTGTCTCCTGTGTAGCCAGGATCAACAACGGCGACCTCAGATTGACAATAAGCGATGAAGCTTATTGACGTCCTGGGGGAGAAAACTACAGCTGTCTTGGAACTCACAACGAATTTAATCAGAAAGAATATAGTCGGAGTAGGAAGTATTGAAAGGACTTCCCTCCTTAACAACTACGTGCGAGACAGCAATTTGAAGCAAAAGGCATTATAGGCCTAGAGAGATGGCAAATCAAGTGAGGCTCGATTGCCGAGCACCACGGTCTATTGTTACATTACTATTGGGACCTAATGCTATGAGGTACGCCACTCTGCAGAGATACTGGTCTCCCTTCATTCGAAGGGGATTAGAGCGTACTCTGCCACGCTACTCCAATGTAGATTGACAGAGACCTGTGTTTTCAAGCCGCCAGAAAGCCACCGACTTGGCTTAACGACTGTCATCCATCGACTGTCGTCATCACCTGTTATAGACTATAAAACAGGCAACAAATCAATGCAGCCAATAGTGTTTATATAAGGAGTCCACCAGTCTTAATCTTTGCATTTCTTTTTCAGTTCTTATATGAAACATCGCCATTCCCAGTTGTGATGGCAGAAATAGCTATCCACGGCTTCAAAGAAGTATCAGACCTTAGTGTGTGTCTCAAGGATATCATATCACGGATGATGACGCATTCAGTAAAAGTGATAGGTGACTTCAACAGATGCATCCACAATATCGAGATGCCAAAACTGAAATATTTACTCAAATTCATGAAGAAATACGCCTGATAGATGTAATAAATTTTGTAAAATACGTCATGTTAGAAAACTTGAAATGTGAATGGTTTCTTGAAATAGAAATTTTTATTGATGGCCTTGGTTAAGACTAGATTTTTTAATCCAAATGTCCGATAGCAGACACGGCTCCTTATTCGGCTTACATCGTTTTAGTTTTAATCATTTCATCACCAAAAACAGAGGAGCAGAGATGAGGATATTTTTGCTAAACAACCAATACATTATTTTTCTGACATTATGACATAAAATATACAGTTCTATTATTACACGGTTTAAAATATTGATTTGATGTAGAGAATTCAAACCGTGTAAACAGTGGTTTCGTACAGAATCTTCTTGTCAGCACAATTTTAAACCTCAGTTCTAAATCAATTTTTAAACTTTGTGCAGACTTTAGTCAGAACAGCCCTCTCCTATCTTTGCTTTTATGGATCATGAATCTTAAGGAGCCCCACGTATATTTTGTCCTTATCTCTGCAGAAAAGTTCAATTTATGTTGCAACTATTTGGCTTTTCAATTGAGCAAAAGCAGAGTTTGAAAAAATATACAATTTGATACGGTTTCACATTAAAAAATCTTACTTTGATCAGTGGAACTTGACCTGTTAAGAAGATTTGAATTCGAAACCCTAGTCAAAGGTCTAAATCACTTTGGAAACACGAAATTGTCCACGTCTATTTATTAAGTATCTGCTGACTTATTGTAAGATATGATGCATGTGTTTGGCATCAAGAATCCAAGACTTGAAGCTAAATTTTAAAAATACTAATTGTGTTTAAATGTTTCAACGTGTATATTAGTGTATAATACTAATAAAAATTGAAAAATCTAGCTCAATTTCCAACTAGATTTATTATATAGAGGTGTAAAATATTTTCTAGGGGTAATAAAAGTCTAACGAGCAAATATTTTGCGAAGTAATTTAAGTTCTTGATAAGTAGAAAAGGCGTTACAAAAATTTAATAAAATGTTTACTTGACTCTTTGAAAGACACTAAATATTTGTTTTTACTGTAACGCGTATAACAATTTTAGAAGAAAAGAAACGAACACCCACGATTACTGGCACAATCATGTTATTCTCGTCCCCTGGGAATTTCCAAATTTAATTCTTACATCAGAAAATAAATCTTTGCGTAAAAAAATCAATTTAAGCTACACATTGATCAATCAGTCGATCATCCTGTTTTACATGTTAATATTATTACTAACGTGCATAACTACTACTGGGCATAACTTCTCAATTCCTTAGAATTCTTCTTGCCATTTCTCGGAATAGGCGTCATCGGGGAAGGCTCTACTTTTAAATTTTAAAAAACGAAGTTCGAAACTAACACAATATTGTGTCAGTTTCGAACATCGTTAAACGTCACCGCGAGTCAGACTTGGTGGCGTAAACTATAGCCTGCGCAACTTCATCTGCGCAACGTGCCTTCCTCAATAAAAAGGCTATCTAACACTAAAGATTAAAAGATTTTTACAGGGTCGGCAACGCGCGAGTGATACTCGCGGTGTTGCAAGCGTTCATAGGCTACGGTGACCGCTTACCATCAGGCGGGCCGTAAGCTTGTTTGCCACCTTAGTGGTATTTAAAAAAAAGATTCGGAATATTATTTTATTACAAGTTGTTTAATTTAGTTCTTATAAAAAGCCTCTGTTTTCCATTTGCTATAAATATGGCAACATTACATGTGTACGAGAATGTGAATAGGAAGTTTGGGCAAAAGAGAATACCTCGATAAAGAAATATATGGATTACCAGAGGCTTCTCGTTGTATCCGTACAATTCCACTCTTCCTGTTATCGAAATAGGGAATTTAAAAAATCTTCGCTTATTGTGAAGAGTACTTACATAAGCCATTCTTTCAACTTTTTGTATCATAAACCTTGCTGTTTAGATTATTTTTTTAATTAAAATGATGTATACAATTCACACTTTTAGGACCTGTTTCACAATGTCTTGACAATTTACAGATGCAATTTGTCAGATAAAATCAAAACAATATATTTATCTGACAGATAAGCATATCTATTTGGAGTTTTAAGGACATTGTGTCATTTTTGTACACTGTTTTTACGATCAGCGGTTTAGGCTGTTCGTCGATACGTCAGTAGTCATTCACAAAGTATTTTTATATGAAATATTTTTGTTTTCATTTTATTTTTGTGATAATATTTCGCGGAGACATATTTTAACGACATTTGTATAAAATAATAGTGCAAGTAATTCGAGTACCTAACGTTTATGTGTTAGAAATAATACCTAACGAGTGTAATTTTTAAAATAAACTTTATTTTATACGAGTGTCTTTTATTACATCAATCATCCTCAAAGTTTTTTGTACTTTTAAAACTACTTCGAAGCGTGGAACTGCGTGTTAATGAGTTTTTAGCAACCATACGTCACGTAGTATAAGAGAAAGTAGTTTTCCACGTGTACCTATTTTTCCGCTAACTTACAGCTAATTAAAACGATTTCATTTTTTTTTTTACAATACGTCGTGAAACCTAACTTTAAGTCTGGTTTCCCTGTGAGTTGTAATGTACGATACAATACAAACAATTACACAACAATTGCGCTTTAAAAACATTATGTTCTCTAAATCATCATTTTAGCAGTGGAGGAGGTAGCAGAAGACCGAAGCAGATCAGCTACTTCGTCCATTAAAAAAAACATCAGGCTCACATGACGCAATTAATTCAATACGAATCAATTATGAAACGCGATTGATAATGCTGATGTAGGCGCCAGACAGCTCAAATATTTGAGGGCAATTGCAAAGTTATGTACAAACTATGTCACACAGAACCATAAAAAAATGATCAAATAAATGACGTTGCATCTGGCGCCATCTTTAAAGGACATTACAGAATAATAGTTATTGACAGGAAAGTAATGTATATTGCCTCATTCTCGCCCTCATTTCAGATGCAAATGGAACTGTTTAAATAAAAATGCACTAGTTGGAAATTCATGAAATCACCAACGCTGCAGCGGTGCTATGCCAATGCAGCGCTTCCTTATGCATTGCTTTCGATTCATCGAGTCAAGTATTACATATATGATCGCGCCTGTCATCCTCATGAGAATAGACAGAGTTAATACAGTTGACAACTCCATCTAGTCTCAATTTTGGGAAACTTGTATTTTTTGCATTACACACTCGATATTTGGAAAATAGATTAAAAAAACTTTTTTTATGTAAGTAAAAAGTTCTTATCTATTTTTAATTTCTAACAATAGTCTTTGATATAAACTCATCCAGGCATCAACTGGGTACTACTTAGCTCTTTATTCTGTACAAAGTAAATAATCTTTCCCAAACCAATGAGCCCAATATCACACAGTCCCTTAGCTAATCTTCCGATATGAAAAACAGGAAACATGTACTAAATCTATAATATTGCTGAAATACACGCTAATATGAAGGAACTTCCTTATTTTCCAATAGGACCTACACATGTAACTCAATTTATACGGCACTAGCTGTTGCCGGCGGCTTCGCCTGCGTTTTTCGGGCCTTTCTATTGATGATACGAGTAGAATTTTCAAAATCTGTGCAGTGGATCCAGAGACTACTCCCTACACCCTCACAAACTTTAACTTCTTAATAATATTAGTTTTTTTATGTTCTACGGCAGACAAAGAGGCAAGCGGGTCACCTGATGGAAAGTGGTCACCGCCGCCTAATGACATCAGCAACACAAGGGGCACTACCAATGCGTTGCCTGCCCACCTCTGACGAGACCTCTAATGTACCACTTAAACAGTCCCATGTCATAGTCCGAACGAAACACAGAGGCTAGAGCTCATTCCATAACAGTAAAGTGCGAGCGAGAAATGTTCTTTCGAACGTTCGCGTGGACATCAAAAGGGGGTCAACGTAGTATGGCATAATATGGGACAATAGTTACGAATTTAAAACATTTATACAATTATTTCAGGCAATGATCACCTACCCCTAGGTACATCACTGTTAGTCAGTCTACTCATCCCATCCAAATACTGACTGAAGTCGCCATTGCTTAACATAGTGATTCATTAAATTAGACACAACAAATCGAGCTACTCATACATTATGCATAAATATTATCTCTCAAAACCATTTGATAATGTTATCTCTAGGTAAACCTATTAAGATAGAATGATATTTTTATTGGCACTTAAACACTAACATAGGACTTTTATCCCACTTCATCCTGCACAATCAAAATGTATAACATTATAACCAAACTTGGTGGTAGTTTACAGAGTAGATTTATTTATACAAAACAGTATTATTTGTACACTTTGACTACAGAAAAGCCTAGCCTTGAGTATGTATCTACACACTAGATGGGGTCAAATCTCTGAATAAACGTTTTGACTTTGACTTAAAATTATTGCAAATATTTGCGTTGAATTTATTTCTTATTATTTTACAACAAATTAACACAATATTTTTTTTTTATACCACTAACGTGGCAAACAAGCATACGGCCCTCCTGATGGTAAGCATCACAGTAGCCTATAGACGCTTGCAATACCGGGAGTATTACTCGCGCGTTGCCAACCCTCCCAACCCCCCCAAGTGGAGTTCTGACAATAAAATAAAATAAATATATACTTTAATTAATTTGTAAATTAGAAAAAAAGTTATGTAAGTACCTAATTATAAAAATTTAGATATAAACTCACCAATATTATTGGGATATCAGCTGAACACGGTTGGTATTTCAATAATCTGCTAAACCTCAACGTTCTTTGAGCCATTGTCAGTGGACCCACGGGTCGGGACACGTGGATGAGCGGAGAGGGAGGCGGATGAACGGGCGGAGCTACCATCGGCGGCGGCATATTACGACGGACCGTCTCTAGAGGCACTGTCCGAGCGACCAATGTATCACTACCCACAGAATTAGCACTACCACTAAACATGTTCATCAAGTCACCTATAGAACCGCCACCGCTCGAGCCACCGCTGCATCTCAACTTATCTAAGTCCGTCAAGCTGGAGCCGCGACGGACGCGGAGGCGAGAACCGGTATTGCTCGTCCGATTCTGAAACGTCTGGTCCCTGCGAACGTCCGCCTCGCTCGCCGCTTGGACCTTCCGACTTCTCACTAACTTGAACATATTCACAACACGACACAACCACGAACGCACAACCACTGAACATTAGCACCTGAAGTGATCGGAATTAGCATACAAATGGCTGATAGGTGCGCCGGCGTCGAGCAATCAATAGGGCCATGGTCGCCCGCAGGATGTCGCTATCGCAACCTCGCGCGTTTCCGCTGCCATCGCTTGCGCAATATTCACGAACCCCGAGTATGTTCGAATTTCTTCTATTTTCTAAGTCTTAATAGAGGATGCGTACGGTCCAGAGGTCGTAAACGTACTGAGTGGGGAATGCGTAGTTACGTTTGTGCGTGGAAGGAGGAACTCAAGTGAACTAATGAGGTGATCGGGTTCAAAGGCACTGTGGGTCTCCGCAGGCGGCGCCTGCCACTTAGCCTACCGACGACGGCGGGATACAAGCACACTTAAAAAAAACATTAATTCAATCACAGCATAGCGTGAGTGGACGTTGTTTATCTTTTATATAAACGTAGAGAAATTCAAAATGATATGTAAACATCGTTTCGTGAAACGGCTGTAGGCAAAATATAAAATGAATCGAAGTTATTTCAGGAAGAGTGTTTTTATTATGGATCCAGCCACAAAATTATTATCTTCTGTATGTTGTATTTAATACTTTACCGGCCATTCATTTAAATATAATTATTATGAAAATAATATGTAAATTGTTGTTTTCTCTTAAACATTAGATGATTTCCGTTGTCAATTCCGGGTAGAGAAAATTCAATTTACGTCAAACAACTATAATGAAACCTTTGAAAAACATTTTCAAACGAAGATGATAAGTTACTAGTTAATTTAGAAGTCGTAAAACTTCATTGGCTTTTATTTTATAGTTATCTTAACAAATAATAGTAGTCACAATAAAATTTTATATGATAAATCGACAGTAAGTCCGTAGCACGATTGACAGGCTCGGTGGGTGAGCGAGTAGGCTTATTATCTATACTAATATTATAAAGAGGAAAGATTTGATTGTTTGTTTGAATTGAATAGGCTCCGAAACTACTGGACCGATTTCAAAAATTATTTTACCAGTAGAAAACTACGTTATCAGGGAGTAACATAGGCTATAGCTTTTCCCGAAATTCAATGTGGTTACCACGGGAACGGGTCCGGAACTTCACGCAGACGAGTCGTCGGCAAAAAAGCTAGTCGCTAATAAAAATAAGAATGCTTAAAATATATTTCACAAAAACCATAAATGTAAGACATGAATAAACTAGTGCAACAAACAGTTACTTTAATGCTCACAATTGTCTTATACGGAATTCGAACCCCGTACTGTGGGATAAACCATTGCAAGTTTTCGACTTCTTATTCTGAGCAAATTATACGATAATCAAATATTAAAAAAATACTATATACGTAAATTAACATTACATTAGTTCGTAAAGTCCTAGAGCTGTGATCCCCGGAGGCTAATACATATCATACCGTTTAATCGCTGTTTCAAACTAGGTTATACTTGCTAAGAACCCCGTTTAATATTCCAGTTGACCATAGTTTAAGTAGTTTAATAAATACTGTTTCATATGTTTCTGCAGAAAACGTGATACATGTTTTTTATGCTAGAAGAGCAGTGAACCTGTAGAAGAGACATAGGAATCTGCGTATCACTTAATGATAAATGATTATTCATTCATCCGGAATACAAACTATGCTTCAATCCAGATTATAAATTGTCTGTAGAATACACAGATCAAGCCGTTTTGCATGAAAGAGTAGCAAACATACACACACCAATCTAAAAATTCCATCACTTGCAGATAAGGTCCTAGTTAGTCTATTTTCCAGATAAAAATTATCAAAGAACAGCTAAAATCATAGCAGTCTTAATCGAGGTGAAGTAAAGTCGATACGCGAACGAAAAGCTTTATAGAGTATAAAGTCATGTAATGTATAAAAAACAAAATACTAACAACAAGCCTTCAAGGTCAACACACTAAGAATTCAACACAAAGAGGTCATAACAGCGTTTTCCCATTTCCCAACAGTAGATTAGGTCGTGATCACACTGGGCGCAGCGGGGCGCAACTACACTTTGTTGCTGTATGCATTTGTCTTATTGTATAGCTGAAAAAGCTTTTGAAGTTCTTTATGATAAATTTCTCTTGGGTTTTGCGTCGAATGCGTATCTTTCTTTGTTTGCTACAGTAGTAGTAAGCTGTATTCAGTAGATTAGTGATAGTACACATAATTATCTAATGTTATTTTTGTACATTTTGGAAAGAGGCTTATAAGTAGAAAACTATAATATTGTATTGTAATATTGTTATAATTTGTGCACAAATAGTTTTTAAACAAATGTACAGAAAAACCTATTAGGGTTTATATGACATAGATGTTACGTAATTATAATGTTTGTAAGTCTAATTTTGGGTCGTATAACGAACTTCAAAAAATACGAATGTAAGGTATAAAGTTATTGAGAAGAAAAACGATACAATTAAGTCTGTATAGTTCCAAAATAATTAAGAAAAAAAATATAGAAATTATTAGAACGTGTTACGTGTAAGGATATAACAATTATTTTATCGGTCAGCAACGCCATTATTTCGGACCCCAACCGGGCGAGACGGCCATAAAAATAATCCTATATAGGTTTAATGTGTGGATGTAATTGATGGCCAGATCGTTGATAGCTGATTGATAACCAAGGACTTTCAAAATTATTTCTAATAATATTGCTATATCTTTACACTTAGGTCGTCTGCCCAGAAAAGTCGCAGGAAGCCGCTGGATTCAGGCCGCTGCCAGCAGGTCGCACTGGAGACGTTTGGGGGAGGCCTATGTCCAGCAGTGGACTTCTTGTGGCTGAGATGATGATGATCTCTACACTCCCGAAGTTGAGGGATAACAAGAGTGTGGACGAGCTCTTCGTCCTACTTCATCGTCGCTTTTGTCTCCTAACTTCACTTCACTTCAACTTCGCGGAAATATAGACCATATTTTTGAGCAAGGTTTTAAACTTTTTTCTGTTACGAACAGAATTCAGACATCTCTAACGAACGGAACGAATGTCGAATTACAGTTTATGAAGAAAGAAATCCAAGTTTATATTCCCAAAGATGCCCGATTAATACATTGTAGGAGAATACAGCACATAGTAACACAGAATATGTCAATAAACGTTATTGCTAGGCAATCTTGAGCGTTCCATGAAAATATATTGATATTAGGTATGTCTCATATTACGCTCTATAAATCGAGAACACTTCTCAACCTAATAAGTAGTTGTAGTTTAGTGAAAAAATATGGATGATACATAAAGTAACAGATCTTTTGACATCAAATCTTGACCGAGGTGAAACAGTGGTTAATCGCTGACTAATAATACGTAAAAAATATTTCAATGATAGATTTTTGTAATTATACGTTTTTTCAAGGAAAACTTATGTTCAAACTTATTCATATCTTCGGTTAGATTCTTACTTTGTTTAATTTTTTGTCTGTTATAAGTTTTTAAAAGGTAGAATTACGTCACCACAATGTGAATTAAATACGAACGTGGCTTCTCTTGACTCGTTAGTCAAGCTATCTTCTAAAGTTCAGGTTAATGTAACGTAAGTAGACGATTTTTGTGTAAATAAGTTAAATATGGTGAAAATATTGATTTGCTTGTAAATTTATTTCCTTAAGTAAATACAAACAATAATTAAATTTTATAAGGCATCCGTAGAAAAATTCCGTACAATAATTCATATTACTTAAAAAAATTATGGTTAATACCGTGTGAAAGATGGTTTTCTTGTGTTTGATAGTAGCGCTGATCTATATTATAATAATAACTTTGGAAAACAGCTTACCTGCTATTATACACATTTTATATTAATTCTCCATACAAACGTAGATATAACACAGAAATATTATAAATCAAATTCATAAGAAAATTCTGAAATAAATTATTAACTTGGACGATGACAGCACAATAAAAAACATCACACACGTATTTAAAATAAATCATGTTAAAAGTGATTCTACCAAATAAAAAAAAACATCAAAATAAACACATAACAAAATAAACAAACAAAAAAAGAGTTAAAAAATAAAGTAAAGGTATAAAATAACATATAAAAATATCAATTGAAAAAAAAATTTGTAAATTTAAAAATAAAATAACTTCAGAAATAATTAAAATAATTATTCGAATGCCACCAAATAAAGTCTGCTGTCACCGTCAAAAATGGAAAAATGACTCACATTCAGCTGCATCACGACTTTGTTGTACGCCCGATGCCACCACTGCTTCGGCGTCAACTTCGGCTGTTCTGGTTGAAACTCTATTTGCTCCTCTTCCTGTCTCTGATCCTCATTAAACACACTATCTTCATGATATTGCTCATCCTGCTCATTCTCTTGATCCTCAAACTTTTCATCTTCTTCACGGAATTCATCCTGATCTTGGTATTCGTCATCACGGTACTCATCTGCATGATCATCAAAAGATGTCTGTCTTTCATGAAAATCATCAGTTTCTGGTACCTCATGGTATGTTGTACGTTCATCTTGAAATGTCACTTTTGATTTATCTATTATTGTTTCTGAAACAATTGAAACATATTATATTCATTATAATCATTAATTTACTATAAAATAATTGGGGTTGCACGATATAAGCCCGTCAAAGCTAGAAAAGTGGCAAAAAGTACATTTTTTGTGTAATACTAACAAAATCCCGCAAATTCGTTTGCGTGTATCCCGCTTTCCCGTGGGAATATTATAGAATATATAATAACTTGTAGTATTTTATGAATGCTGTTAAGATACAGTTAGCCTATCTGTCAGTTAAATTGATAGTAGATCAAAATCATGACAGTTTTTAGCCGATGATGGTCAGCTAAAAACTATAACTGAAAGAGCCATTACGTAAGACAATCTCTTGCACATATTCTTTTGTAGATAGTTTACTATTAATTTTATTTACCTTCGTGAGTAGTTGGAACAGTGATTTTCTCTTCTTGATGAAAAGAACTTTGTGAAGTTTTGCGATCAATTATTGACGGGGTTTGACTGTGATAACTGTCCACAGAAGGTTTTCTGATCTGTGTGACTGTTCTTGTTGGAGACGCAGTCTTTTGCAAACCAGAACTGGGTTCATCTTGCATATGTCTCTCCTCAGCGATATCTTCATGGATAATATCATTAGAATAATCATCATCACGATACCTATCCAAGGATGTCCTGTCAATAGATTGATCATATTCAGTCTTATGGTACTCGTCCTCGTAGGCACTTTCGTCGTAACCCGACGGGGGAAGATCCTCCGGCGCGTCTGGCAATGTACGTGTTCGACGCACAGTAGGTCTTTGTATTGACTCCTGTCTTCTCAATGACGGAGTACGTGGCAAAGCAACCGGTGCTGATGAAGTCACGACAGACACTGGCACTGACGGCGATACTCCTGGGACGGATGCAGTGATAGGTACAGTGGATGCGCTTGTAAAAGGTGTAACCGGAACTACGGCTGAACTGAATTGACTGACGGAGGATGTTGTTACTGGAGCTATTGCAGCAGGTTGACTTACAGCTGGAGCACCGACGGCTGCCGCTGCAGCACCAAAGAAACTTCCAAGTTTCTTTGCTCCACCAGCCATCAATGATCCTAATGTTGCTGCTCCAGTCATAACACTTGACTGAAGTTGCTGAGCTGGTAGTTTTTGTTGCTGCTGTTGATGTTGCTGCTGCTGTTGCTGATATTGCAACTGTTGTTGTTGTTCTTGTTTAAGTTGCTGTTGAGTGTATTGTTGTTGTTGCAGTTGCTGTTGTTTTTGTTCTTCTGTATATTGTTGCTGATACTGATCCTGGTAGGGTTGTTGAAACTGATAATCCTGTTTATCCTGATAGAAGTTCTGTTGATCCATGTATTGTTGATCCTGTTGATCGTACTGATACGGTTGTTGATCGTACTGCGTATCATATTGCTGATAACTGTCATGATAAACATCTTGCTGCGTAGTTACAGGCG
This sequence comes from Endotricha flammealis, assembly GCA_905163395.2. Taxonomy (NCBI): domain Eukaryota; kingdom Metazoa; phylum Arthropoda; class Insecta; order Lepidoptera; family Pyralidae; genus Endotricha; species Endotricha flammealis. The sequence goes on from LR990867.1 coordinate 5,328,595, forward strand.
GTTGAGGCAGAAATGAGGCGATGGTTGATGGAATAGATTTAGGTATTAAAGATTCTTGTTCAGTTGTGGCAGGATATGAAAACTGCGTTGTATCGGTATCAATCCATGATTTTTGAGCTGAAATTTTAAAAATAATATTAATTGTATTGAATGTTAAATTCTCACAGAGTGTATAAATGAACTGGCACGTCATTTCTCTGGATATTAATTAAAAAAACTGACGCGATACGTAATATTTAAACGCAGTTTCAAAAGGAAGTTGTTATCAAATCGTGTACCTATTATGCTTTATATTTTTATGCATTGATAATGATAAATCATTATGTCAAGGTCATGATGCTATATTTATTACTGTTGAGGATACTCAGTTATTAAATGATAATAATTTTTACACTAACCAACAGCAGGTGGAGTGGCATGTGGAGTTTCATCAAAGAAGGGTTGCATACCATCTTCGTCATAACTGAAACAAAACTTTGTTTTAATATTGATACATTAAAACCTCAAGAAAGCTCTCCGTGCTTAGGAGGCACGTTGTTCCGTCGATGCCGGCTGTTGTTATTGAATGACAATCGGTGGTCTACAGGCGGCTTCAAGACCTACCTTCGCTAATCCGCATTGGAGCAGAGTGCACTCTAATTTCAATTAAAGGGAAACTCGTATCTTTTTAGAGTTTCATGATTACGGGTTGAAATTATTAAAAAACAAAATCTAAGTTTTATTGTAATTTTTGATTAAAAAAAGCCACTGTGGGCTATCGGTTAATAGACTGATTTGTTATTTATATTATAATTTATTTTAATTATAAATAAATAGTAAGTATACTTTACCTCGTATTGTAATTGGCATCATGATACTGATCTGCGGCAGTATCTATATATCCTTGCTGATATTCAAAACTATCGTAACCGTAGCTCACGTCGGTTATTGTCTTTTCGGGTTCTGTTAAAAAACACAAACATTAATTATTAAATTCAATTCCGTCTAAGTAAAGAACTAATTCTGATATATTTTATGTATAAAAGTTCACGAAAAAATATCCAACAGACTGTGATTTTAAAAAGATTTATAAAGAGGAAAAGTGATAGACAGACGAGCAAAAGAGACTAAAAATGATGTTATTAAAAGCAACAGAAGATTTCAAATAGTATTGAAATCATGCAGCATGCATAGGTATTTTAAAAAAAAAAATCAGGAAATTACACCCATATTAATTTGTTTTACATTTCCTTCAATTCATAGCGCTTAATTTCTGTACTTTCTTTCATTATAATCAGAGAGCCACCTACCCTACACAAAACTGAACGATAATATTCACTTTACTTTTTAGGGGTGCTATTCGTGTGGGTTGGTATACGTAACCGGTATACCAACCCACACGAATAGCACCCCTTTAAATAAGTTCTTACAGTAAAAAGATAGATGGCGTTTTACCAGGAATGTAGTTTAGTAGAGGGAGGACGAACAACAGATGGCGCTATTACTAAAATAATTTTACGCCATCTAGGGTACGTGTGTTTCACTATTTAAATTTTTTGGGTAAGTACAACTTATCTGTCACCAGTTTACTCACGTCATCTTCCTAATGAAATAATTAATGGACCTACGTCTAATCATTTAAAACCACTGAGCATCCGATTATTCTAGCGACATTATAATAAAGACATACGTGCTCGTGGAATGAGTTGTACATTTTTTTTTTTATATTTATGTTAGTGGAGTTCAATAGCGTGGTTTTTTTTTCTAGACCCGATTTCAAAACTTCCTAATGAGTTTCAGTTAGCTTTTCTATCATTATGCCGACATTTTTTCGACAATATATCTGACAGAACTAGAACTTATCAAGAACTAGTCGGATTCTCAAGCGGCATTTGCCAGACAGTATTTGAGAGTTATCGCGCACTAAACGTATATGCGAGATGTCACGACAGTTCTTGATTTATCTATTTGGTTCCGTATATTTTTTGCACTGAAGCTGTTTGTAATTATATTACGCAAAACTTCCGCAACTATTGTAGACTCGGAATTATTCTTATTATATATATTTTTTTGTATGAAATAACTGATTATTATGTATTTACCGGGTATGTAAGGCACGTGCGTGTGCGCGGGGGGTGCAGGCAGTGCGTGGTGTGCGGCAGGCACGAGCGGGAGCGGGGGGCGCGGGGCGCGCGGCAGGCGACGGCTGCGCCCGCGCAGGGAACCCGACTCGCTGCTGGGGGGCACGGGGAGGGCGCGCCCGCGCTTCGGCGTCGACGAGGGCGTCGCTAGAACAAGCCAAGTACTCCAATCAATAAAGTAATTGTAGAGGTGCCTGAGCGGGAACTTAAGCGATTTCTCCAGAAACTTAATCAGGGTGCTTAGGGAGAAAACATACTAAATCCCTCCGGCTCACCTCTTAGACGTCAGAACTCTGTACCCTCTTTTGAGTCATTCGTTACTCCATTCATACTTCGTACTAAAGTTAAATGAAAATTATAGTACAGTAATGTCTTGATACTAATCTGTTAGATACAGAATTTTACTTTCAGTCGAAGGAGTTTGGCACACTACTTTAGTGTTTCCCGCAAATGATGTCAAGAGCAGATCAGTTGGTGTCAATATTTTCTGTTCTAAAGACAGGCACTGAGTTGGCTTTGAAATTTAAACATAAGTCACAGTCTTACGATTGACGACTATCTGTGTTTTCAAACCTAAAGATATCCGATCCAATATCAATAAGTCCTCCAAAATAGTGGTCTTTGTTTCCTTCTAGCGTGTTGATCCAATTTCTTTGCTTTTTGATTTTATAATATGGTTATTTTAGTAATTCCTTGAATTCTATCCATGAAATACCTTGTACTTTAAGGTTATTTTAGTAGTTCATTGAATTATAATCATGAAATAACTTGTACTTCACGGTTAAAAATCATCCGATACTTCGGCCGAAGTATCGCATTTACGTTTCGTAGTAGCCCTCCTGACTATGTTATTTAACCATGCGCAGATTTATTAGTTTATAGTCACTATTGTTTTTCACTTATATACTTAGTATATTGTAATGTTTCTTCTAAAGTAAATAATGTCATCTCAATTAATCTTACCAGGAAGACTGGCGGCCGTACGTCTCGGCCGAGGTCTGTACGGCGCCATTTCATTATAATCCGAGTACCGGGATGATGGCGGTAACTGAAAACATAATATGAATAAAGTTTCTTTCTTGCGATTTCATTGTATGTACAGTCAAGAGCAGGTCGACCTTTACATATTGGACTTTGTAACATTCTTAAGTACAATATCATAAGAGCCAAAATACTGCAAGTGTAAAGCTCGACGTGCACCTGACTGTACAATAGACGTGACATGTTTATAAATAGGTATAATAAGATTCTTGGTTGACACCATTGAATGCATTGAAAGAAATATTTAAGGTATATGTCGGTTATTCTCGCCTATCTTATAAAATGATTTTGGATTTGCGGTCATACCAAGTTCTTACTACTTATACCCGATCAGTGATAACTCGACTCTATCATCATATGTATGTGTCCGAAAAGGTTAAGTTATTTTCAATATTGTGGGATTATTAGCGTTGTCACTGGTAAACAATTCAGGTATAACCAGCTTTCGCATTATGCATAAAAAATACAACAAACTAAGAGCAAAAAAGACAATTTCGCACCTGTTTAGGCGGTATTTGAGGCAGCTGTACAACCGATGATCTGCGTTTGTTAACAATGTTCTCATATTCCGTAGGCGTCAGTCCGTAACCATCGTCAAAGAAGTACGTATGCCCCCCACTGTCCCATTGTCTCGAGTCGTCTCCGACGTACGAGGTTTGGTATGGATAGCTACTAGAGTCAAAATACTCTTCATAGCTTTGCTGTTGAGATATTTGTGTATGGTCCCTGAAATAAAAGCAATTGCAATTTAAAATAAGATAAAGAAGGTAACAGATTTTATTACCATGATCAATACACAATTTATATAATTACAATAGGAAACTAATTTGAAGGAAAAACAAAATATTAAAGAAGGTAACAGATTTTATTACCATGATCAATACACAATTTATATAATTACAATAGGAAACTAATTTGAAGGAAAAACAAAATATTAAAGAAGGTAACAGATTTGATTACCATGATCAACACACAATTTAATTAATTACAAATAGGAAACTAATTTGAAGGAAAAACAAAATAAGTTGACATCTTTTTGTGCTAATTACCTCTCAAACACTTTACTTAAATTTTGAAACGCACTTTGCTTTGTACTTGATTGCAAAATATGATGTCAAACTTATTGGTTGTTGACGAAAGATGACAGTCTTTAAGCCAATTCGGTTCAGGCAACTTGATGACTTTTACGTCCATCTGTATGACGCTCTGACTCTATGAAGTACACGTAACATTTGTTAAGATTGAGATGTCTCATGGTATTTTTACGAAATCTTTATCCCACGATTTCTGGAGAAGTTCACAAAATAAATAATACGTAGACATAAATAATTACCTAATGTGCGTGCTAGTGGTGAAGGCTTCATACCCGTAGCCCATGCTCTCGTCATATAGGGTGTTCTGACGCTCGAGACTTGGTCGCCGCTGTTCCTCTGCAATACAAACATTTCATTTATTACATTAACAATTTACATTACATGGCTCTCCCCTCTTGGATGTCTAGCGGACTAGACGTGTTCATAGTCGTCCCCATATTAGTTAATTTCAAAATATACATAAATAAATAAAAACCCAAAAATTAAATAATTTTGTTAAATTAATTGCTCGAAACTACCAGGCGCCAAGAAACGCGAGGATATCTCATTTAAGCAGCGCGCAAGACAAGGACGGCATCAGTGCGTGAGTGTGACCTACATAGCCTTCGCAAGAACCTATTTATTGAGACCCGCCCGCACTAGAAAACGCTCAGAACTACTAGGCGCCCAGAAACGCGAGGATACCTCATTCAAGCAACGCGCTAGACAAGGACGGCAACTGTGCGTGAGTGTGACCTAAATATTTTCGCAATAACCTATTTATTGAGACCCGCCCCCACTAGATACAAGGCCGCATTGGCTCTTTTACTGCTACGCCTACCTGCGCACGAGCAAGAAATTTAGGGGTGTTCCCAATCTGTCAACCAACCGTAAATTAATAATTACGACTTGCCTTTTATCTTTATTATAATAGTCCTAGAGAGTGTGTACAATGATTCATAGTCCAGTGAAACAAGGGGAACATTACGGATCTGCCCCTAATCTTAATATTGATATGCCCTGCACCAGCCCGACTGATAATCTTATAACTCAGCGCTCGAAAAGGCGGAGATGTGAGTGCGGTGGTGCTCCCCAACAGGAGTCAAAATTAGACAGATTCATTGAGTCACTAACCATATGGAGACAGGAAACTGATGAAAAGTTATCTGGCATACACTCCTCTATGCAGGACATTTTGCGGCAAAATGCTGATATTCTTGCCTCGCAGTGTGAAACTGAGAAGTCGATTGAGTACTTATCGGTGAAGTATGACGATTTGCTACAACAAATGGGCCAGCAGCAAAATAAAGCCCAGCAGCTTCAGGAACGGCTACTTAAAGTGGAAGCAGCCACTGAAGAGATGGATCGTCGCTCCCGCTCCAGCTCTTTGGAGTTGCGCAACATACGTGTCCCAAAAATAAATCCCACTCAGGACGATCAAGTCAACCTGGTAACACGTATCTTTGAGGAACTTTCAGTCCAGGTGACCTCTGCCGACATAATATACGACATCCGTCGGCTGCCAACCAAATCCGAGGGCATCAACTTAGTATGTTCTCTAAACTCGGTCCTGCTTAAGAACAAAGTCCTCGCTGCCTTCAAGGCATATAACAAGCAGAACACCAACAATAAGCTGAACTCCTCCACCCTGGGTGGCTCGCAGCTACCAATATACATTGCTGAGCACCTGACAGCGCATTCCCGTCGACTTTTCTACTTAGCCCGCGAGTACGCAAAGAATGAAAACTTTAAATACTGCTGGACCTCCAATGGCCGAATACTTCTGAGGAAGACTGATAACACGAAGTACTTCGTGATCACTTCGGAGAGTCAACTCTCCGGCCCCCAACCACCTAGTACTGCCCTTGCCGGCCACCAACTCGTCGGCCCTCAACTCACTGGTCTGCAATCAAAAAACTAGAATTTTCTTGCCTTTATATTTTGATTTTGTTTTTAATTCTATGCTTTTCAATGTATATGATAAACACATCCCACACATACACCCATACATACTCACTCACATACACAATCACACGAACTCCCATATCATATCCTTCTTTGGTTACGCTCACTACTGCCACTGCTTGCACTCCACGTTTTCTGCTACCATACAACGCCCGAGTTGTCATTTACCTTGCACTCAGCCACTGCACTTGTCCCATGCTTCTTCTACCCACAAACAATTATAACACTCTTCGGTCTTGTTCTCACACTCACTCGAATTCATATTTACTGATCCTAGCGCTCCTTAATCATTTTGCTACTCTGTTAAGCCTCCTTGATTTCAAAAATTTCTGCTTCTACTTTACTCCAGTCTGTCGCATCTTGCTTTCGACGGAAGTATCACAGTCATCTCCATTTCCTCTATTCAAATTCGATCCTAATACCCATTTAATTCAAAATATTGATAATGTCTCTATTGCGTCTTCTTTCACCTGCTACCCTCATGAAATTTCTGATTACCTACCCAAATATGACAAGCCTTTACGGATACTTACACAGAATATTCGCAGCCTGTCGGCTAACTTCTCTAAGTTCGAAGTTTTGTTAAACAGCTTTCCGACACCCCTGATATTATCATTCTCACTGAATGCTGGCTACCTAATAATCCAATAATTCCATCCCTAAATGGCTTCTCTTACTACCCGTCCCGATATCCAATTAACAAAAGTGACGGTGTCGTAGTCTACCTCGGTGACCATCTAACCGGAGCCAAAATAGAGGAGCCTACGCTGGTTGATGCTAGTGCTTTACTCATTAGACCTTTCCCTGATACTGCTATCCTAGGCGTTTACCGACCGTCTACCTTCCGTTTTAAGACCAACTTTATAAATTCTCTCAGTTCACTTCTCGAGTCACTACACAACTGTAAAAATATTATAATCATTGGAGATCTAAATATTGACATATTGTCAGACAATCTTGACACTGATGCTGAGAGCTACCTGAATGTATTAGCACATCACGGTCTTCTTCATGCTCATTCTTTTCCTACAAGATTTCCATCTAAAACCTGTCTCGACCACATAATGTTAAAATCACCCCTCGCTGCCGTTGCCTTGGTTATCGAATCGACTGTTACGGATCACAGCTCTGTATTTCTGTCACTCGATATTCATTCACGTTATCCTTCTCCCACAAAAAAATTAACTAGGGTGAACTATGAGGCCTTATCCAACACACTATCCTGTACTGACTTTTCTTCTATTCTAGCTTCTTACGACCCAGAGATCGCCACCAACAGCTTTATTAAAACTATCCAAACAGCGATTGCTTCCCATTCCTTTTCGGTCACCTCACCTCGTCGTAGTAGATGTGTAAAGCCCTGGATTACCCCAGGACTTCTAAAGTGTATACGCAATAGAGATCACATGCACAATAAGTTAAAACTGCAACCTCAAAACGATACTTTACGTACCACTTATCGCAGATACCGTAACTTCTGTTCTTCCTTATTAAAAAAGACAAAGGAGAATTACGAAAAGTCACTCCTAACCAATGCTGGCACTAATATAAAAAAACTGTGGGAAGCCATAAAAAATGTCACTAACCTTAATAATAAATCTCCCAGTCCGAGTAACCTCCTTCACTGCAAAGATACCCCAATAGACTCAACGAATTACGTTAACTCGTTCTTTTCAAATGTTGGTAGATCCCTTGCTGAAAATATCTTGACTACTTACAACCCGCTCCCATCATCCAACTACTCCAACTCCTCTCCTCCTCTTCATTCCTTCGTTCTTCTTAGCACCTCCACCGAAGAAATAGAAACCATTATACTATCCCTTAGAGACAACTGCGCGGTGGGCTGGGACAACATATCCTCTTCCTTACTAAAGCAAAATGCTAGGGCCCTAGCTCCATCTATCGCTCACATCTGCAATGTCAGTTTGAGTTCTGGTGTCTTTCCCTCAGCCTTTAAAAAAGCTGTTGTTCATCCCATATTTAAAGCTGGTGATCGTGGACGTCCGAACGACTATCGCCCAATATCAATACTTCCTGCGCTGTCCAAGATTCTCGAGCGCCTGATCAACAAACGTCTAATAAAATACTTAGAGGACAAATCACTATTATCCCCCAACCAATTCGGTTTTCGTTCTCATAAATCGGCTACAGACGCAATCCATTCCCTTGTCGACCATGTAGTGGGTGACTTGGATAGTGGCAGGAAGTGTGTCGGCATCTTCCTCGATCTCGCTAAGGCGTTCGACACGGTATCTACTCACATCCTGCTTCGACGGCTAGAAAATATGGGCGTTCGGAGTACACAATTAGCACTGTTCCAAAGTTACCTCAGTGACCGTACCCAGTGCGTCACTATTGATGGGTACTCTAGCTCTTATCTACCTGTACACTATGGAGTTCCACAGGGCAGCATACTGGGTCCCACACTTTTTCTAGTCTATATCAATGACCTCTGTTCTCTTGCTCTCTCCAACTGCAAAATAGTTTCCTATGCGGATGACACCGCTCTACTGTTTTCCGCCAACTCATGGAAATCTGTTTTTGACCACGCACAGATGGGACTGGACCAAGTGTGTGACTGGTTGCGCTCTAACTTGTTAACCCTGAATACGTCCAAAACCTCCTACCTAACATTCTCCATTCATTCCCCCCCTAATAATTCAATTCCTTACTCTATCACTGCCCACTCTCATTCCTCCTCTGTCCCACCTCTCCCCTGTTCCTGTTCTGCCTTGGCTCGTTCAAGTGCGATCAAATATCTAGGGGTCACCGTAGACAGCAGGCTCTCCTTCCAGACACACTTAAAAGCCACTGCTGGCAGAGTTCGAAAACTCATGTTTGTTTTCAAAAAGTTGCGCCATGTCGCGGAACCTCATACTGTCAAAATGGTTTACATCGCACTCTGTCAGTCAATTCTCACTTATGGCATCACGACTTGGGGTGGAGCACCCAAAACCCATCTTCTCACTCTCGAACGCGCTCAGAGAGCACTATTAAAAGTCTGTATGTTTAAACCCATCCTATTTCCCACTGAAGACCTTTACCAACTCTGTGGCGTCCTAACGGTTCGACAGCTTTTTATTGTACACACAGTTCTAAAGCAACACTGTAATAAAAAACATATCGTCCATTCCTCTCGCTCCGCACGTTACCCTCCTAGCATTATCTCCCGCTCCCTAAACACTGTATTTTCAAATCGGTTTTACTGCTTCCTTGGTCCCTTCCTTTACAATAATCTAAACCGCCAACTTGCACTGCACAAGCTTACCAAGTTCTCTTGTAAAAAGATTGTTACAAACTTTCTTCTGAAACTAAATTATCACTCCACGGAACTTATGCTTCGACCTAAAATTTAATTCTTCATCTGTTATTCCCCACAACAACAATTCACGCAGTTACAAATTATACTCATCCACAACACGCAATCACACACACACACACACACACGCACTCTGACATACACACACACACACACACACACGTACACGCACTCACAAACACACACACACAACCTTACACTCTACATGTATAATCTTCTAGTATTTTTGTTAATTTTGTAATTCCAAAAAAAAAAAAAAAATACTTTTTCTCTAGTTACTAGTCCACTACCTACTTTATTGTTATTTAACTTAATTCTAATATTATTATATAAATCCACGCGGGGAGAGGCTGGTGTGCCGAGATACAAGCTCATGCTTAGTTCAGCCACCAGTCTCTCATAATCTTAGATTTTAATCACCCACTTTGTTATAATAGTTATATTGTACACTTAAGATTTTTGAGAGAAATAAATCATTCATTCATTCATTGTCTCTAAATTAAATACATAGCACAATAAATTAACAAATTATACGTATGAATAAGGAGCACTCCAAAATTCTAGAAAAAAAAAATAAGTCCGAATCTTATAAGACTATAAATAGCTCTCCGATCGTACAGCTGAAATGATACAGCCCCTAACCCATGGGATTGATATATAATTTCAACAACAAGAAACGATCCACTTGATTGTGTTACTGTCCTTCAATACTGCTGAAATATTTCTAAAGGAGTAGATCAAGCAGCCGAGACAAACAATGCGCTATTACTCAAAAATGTCAAAACGTGTAGCAGGTGCATACTGTTAGTACCTCGTGTATATTGCAATATGTTTTGTCCAATGCCCAGCGGGGGGTCAAGCACCCTGGACATTTTGTCTAATAAGTCCCTAAAGGCGACACTAATAAGTATAGAGATTCAATTACCAGTAGACTGCCAGTCGGCCGCTGTTCGCCACGATATGGCAGATTCAACGCTTGCCTGCGTGAGCCGCTGCGACCAAGTCTCTATCCTGAAACATAATAAAATTGTGTTTACTTAAAATGTGATACAAATAAACAGTAAGATAAAGATGCCATGACATAATAAATTTAAGACGAACAGCTACTCAATATTCATACTAATAACATTTAAGAGTTTAACTCGCTCTGGTCCAGTGACCAGTGTATCAATTATGATACATTTTCATGTACACACATACACTACCTATGACGTTGTCGCGCACAATAGGGTCTATAATCGCTGAGCACTACTTTGTAAAGAAAACGAACGTGTAGTAGCTTCAATGTCTTTATTGGAACTAACAAATTATATTAAATTAAACATTCTTAGATATTGTTGTATATAGTAAATGAATGTATGTTCTACGCCCTAACATGCCGCCCACCAAAAGGGCAACCCTTTTCCTAATACCGATTTTAACCATTCAGGCAAATACAGAGAACGTAGAATATACATGATAACATTTCTTACTTATATTATGTATTAGAACGACATCCTAAACTTAATTACAAAATTCTTAATTTCACTTTTTATTGAGATCAAATCATTTATGAATATATTTAATTTTAGTGAACAAAAAAAATAAATTGCATGCATGACACGACATTAAGTTTAATTTTCACAATCTATTGGCAATAAACACAATTTACTAATGGACCGATTGACAATATTGTTTCCACTCTTTACACTATAAACACGTGTAATACCATCTAGCCCTGGGTGTTTGTCGACGACGCGTCCGAGTAACCATTTACCTGGCGGCAGATTCTCTGTTTTAATGAGTACTATCTGTCCTATTTTAAATTCTTCTTGCTTCTTTAACCACTTAGGACGTTGCTGTAGCCGCGATAAATACTCTTGTTGCCAATTGTGCCAGAAGTCATTTAACATCTTTTGGAGGCAACGCCATCGGGACAGGTGAGTCATAGAAACATCTTTTAACGAAGGTGAAGGGACTGACACTGGAGCTTCGCCAATGAGGAAATGACCAGGTGTCAGTACTTCCAGTTGATCTACATCTGTGTCGTCAATTGGGCACAATGGCCGTGAATTGAGGCAAGCCTCGATCTGACACAGAAGGGTACTCATCTCTTCGAAGGTCCTGTGGGCGTTTAAAATTCGTTTAAGGTGGTGTTTTATGGACTTCACGCCAGCTTCCCAAAGACCTCCAAAGTTAGGGCTATATGCCGGAATGAAATGCCACTGTGTCCCTTCCGCTGCCAACGTTTCGGCGATAGATCCTTGAAATTCTAATTTGGCTTGACTCAAAGCTTCTGCAAGTTCCTTATTTGCCCCGACGAAGTTACGTCCCTGATCACTCCACATGTTGCTGCATCTTCCTCTGCGGGCTACAAAACGCTTAAAAGCTGCAATAAATGCTTCAGCTGTTAGGTCACCTACAAGTTCTATATGGATGGCCTTAGTGGCCAAGCATATAAATATCGTGATGTAGGCCTTATTTGTCTTTGCGCCTCGATTCCTAGACATGAGAATGTCATATGGGCCAGCCATGTCGACACCGCAGTTTAAAAAAGCTCGAGCAGGAGTCACTCTCTCTTTTGGTAAGTCGCCCATAAGTTGTGTTCTTGGAAAGGCTCGTTGTCTAGCACAAATTAAGCATTTATGCACGTGAGACTTAACTATCTTCTTAGCCTGTACAATCCAGTATCGGGATCTAATATAATTTAAAGTCAATTGCACCCCACCGTGGAGTGTTCTCAGGTGAGCATCGGCAACAATTAATGCAGTCAATCTATTCTTTGCACATAATATAATTGGATGTTTTCTTTCAAATTTCAGATAGGAATTTCGAATTCTGCCGCCCACCCTGAGGATTTGATTTAAGTCGATAAATGGATTAAGCGACTTGAGTGTACTTCTTTTCTTTATAACCTTCTTCTTCAACAAATCTGTTATTTCTTCCTCAAAAGTTTCTCTTTGTACTATTTTAATGCATTTCTCTAAAGACATTTCTAATTCTTCTGTTGTGACGCTTGTTCTAATTTCCTTATTTTCTTTTTTCAGGTTCAAGAATCTTCTGCAGTACGTGATTGTCCTTAAAAGTTCCGACAATGTGTCAAACTCTTCAAAATGACGAGACCAATTATCTCCGACTTGGTCAGCAATATTTAGATTGACAGATTTATGAACTGTTTTAGCTTCGAGTTCTGTTGTAGTAACCTTTGGTTTAGTTAGTTTTATATTCCCCCTTTTTAGCCATTCAGGCCCATGCCACCATAGTTCACATGTTTTTAAATCTGGTAGCGACATACCCCTTGACGCGACATCAGCTGGATTATCAGAAGATTTCACGTGAAACCATTTTTTCCCGACGTTTTCTAAAATAGTGACAACTCTGTTCCTAACGAAGGTTTGCCAACGCGATGGATCACCTTGCAGCCATGACAACACGATGGTGGAGTCCGTCCATGCATATATTTGGTTGGTGGGTATGCGTGTAGCTTCACTAATCTGTTTCAGAAGTTTGGACAGCAAGACCGCACCACACAGCTCCAGTCGTGGCAGGGACATGGGTTTCACAGGAGCTACACGTGTTTTCGCAGCAATAATACCAGTGCGATACTCTCCTACCTCGTCTGGAACTCGCAAGTAAGCCACTGCTCCATATGCCTTTGTGGATGCGTCACAGTATCCGTGAATAGTTACGCCTTTCATATTTGCTTCAGAAATATGTAACCACCTTTCTATTTGCACGTCCTTAAGATGTTCAAAACCTTGTCTTATATTTAACCATTCTCTTTCTGTTTCAGGTTTCACCGAGTCATCCCAGCCTACGCCTTCCAGCCACAACCTCTGCATTAAGATTTTTGCAGTTATCATCGCAGGGGCTATCCATCCGAGAGGATCGAACAGTCTTTGTACTTCAGCTAATATATTTCTTTTTGTGATTCTTGCAGGTAGCGGTGGAAGATTGATATGATACTGGAGAACGTCTTCGCCCATGTTCCAGGATAAACCTAGAGTTTTGATAGTTCCATCTAGTTCAATATCTACCTTGACTCTAGAACTTCTTTCTGACGATGGTAAGTGTTTTAGGAACTCGATGCTGTTTGAAGCCCATTTTTGTAATTTAAATCCCCCTTTTTTCAGGATTGCTGACACATTCATCGCCACTTCGACAGCTTCAGGTACAGTATCTTGGCTCGACATCAAATCATCCATGAAGAAATCATGTTTGATTGTTTCTGCGGCCAGTGAGTGTTCTTTGCCTTCATCATTTGCAAGTTGATGAAGTGTCCTTACCGCAAGATACGGTGCTGCAGCTGTTCCAAATGTTACACGAAGCAAGCGATAATCTTTGACGGGATCAGAAGAGTTGCTTCGCCACAAGATGCGTTGGAAATTAGCATGGTCCTTTGTCACAAGTATCTGCCGATACATCTTCTCTATATCGGCCACAAAACATATTTGTTTTAATCTCCATCTCATGACAAGGTATCGAATGTCTTCTTGCAATTGTGGTCCGACTAGAAGTTCATCATTAAGAGAAATGTTGTTCGTCCCCTTACACGATGCATCGAAGACCACTCGCACCTGAGTTGTCTCACTGCTATTCTTTATGACTGCGTGATGTGGCAAATAAACAGCTGGATTTTGTTTCTCCTCTTCCGGTATCTCTTCCATATGTTCCATGTCAATATATTCTTGTACAACCCTGGTATATTCTTTCTTCAAATTGGGATCTCTGTCAAATCTTTTTTCTAAGTATTGAAGTCTTCGTAATGCTATGCGTCTACTATCTCCTTCACGACATTTAAACTCTTGATTCTTGAATGGCAATTCCACTATATATCTTCCTTCGCTATTTCTAGCGTGTGTTTCCATATATATTCTTTCAGCAGTTTCTTCTTCTTGTGTCAATTTATTCTTTGTGTCAATATCGACCTCCCAGAGATTCTTCAGAAGATTATCCACATCTACCTGGTGATGCATGACAACTATATCTTCGGAAGAACCATGCTCATTTACTTCTCCGAAAAGTATCCAACCAAGGCTTGTGTTTTGTGCGCAAGGAGAACCTGGTGGACCTTTGATAATTTCGTTCTTCATTATTTGTGCATAGGTTTCAACACCCAATAGTAAGTCTATTTGACCACTTTGAAAGTAATTTGGATCAGCTAACTCTAAACCTTGAATATGCGCATAAGCGTGTGCAGCGATCGATTTTGGCGGCAAAAGTGATGTCAACCTCTTCGGCATGACGTATGCTTTCAGCGAGAGCTTGAAATTAATATCAACACGCGAACGCAATTGTAATTGTACTACTTGATTAATTGCGGTTTGCGTAGCTCCCACTCCACTAACTGTGCCCTTTGCCCGCTCTCTCTTCACTCTGATATGTTGTGCTGCTCGTTCGCTAATGAAATTAGCTTGTGACCCCTGGTCGATTAGGGCGCGCAATATTGTGAACTGGCCGTTGACATCTTCCACAGGAACCAGTGCTGTTGCCAGCAAGGCTGTTGACCGTTCGGTAGCAAAATGAGAGGATATTGCGACTTCCGTTTCAGTACCTTCAGTACCTTGTGTACCATCTTGTTCTTGTCCTTCGATATGACTGTAGTGAGTTTGTGTATTGTCTGATTGCATAGGTCTCTTTGATAAGTGCAACAAAGAGTGGTGACGGCGCTTACATACATGACAGGACACCCGCAGACGACACTTCCAGGATGAATGCCCTGGCGTCAGACAATTGTAACACAGATTATTGTTCTTAGCAAATTCACTTCTTTCCATAGGTTGAAGCTTGATGAATTCTTTACAATGACATAATGTGTGAGTTCCGTTACACATTTTGCACTCTTTCACCGGAGATGATGTAGAAACGTGAAATGCCTTTTCTCGAGCAATTCTCTCTTTCGTATTTGTTGTAGACGGCGTAACTTGCTCCATAATACGAAACTTGGATTCTAGGAAACGCGTTAATTCTTCTAATGAAGCTAAGTCATTTGAATTTGGTGAATATGTGTGCTCCTCCCAAGCCTTATGTGTCTCCGGGTCCAATTTCTGCACAACCAGAAATATAATTATTGGATCCCAGGAGTCAATAGATACGTCTAAATTCTTCAAGCTATTCAAGCATTGGGTGGTCGTATCCAGCAAACACTTAATCTGGTTTGCCGTAGGGTTTGTTACTTTACGCACGTAAACAAATCTCTTTAAAATTGAATTGACTATTGCTCTTCTATTTCCGCATCTCCTTTTCAGTTCCTCCCAAGCTTGGTCATAATTTTTCTCAGTCACCTTCACATGTCTCAGCAGCTCTTCAGCTTCCCCGGTGACAGTGGACTTTAAGTAGTGCAGCTTCTGTACCTTGCTTAATGACGGGTTCTCATGTACCAAAGATAAAAACAAATCATGGTAGGTCATCCAATCTTCATAATTACCATTGAACACAGGGAGTTGAATCCTAGGCAATTTTACGCTAGTGTCCGCTTTATTACTCGTGTCTCCAAGATGTGTAGTACTCGTAGTCTCGGAGCAATTTATCATATCCTTTAAGTCAGCTTGAATATACAGGTACACATCTTCTAAGCGGAAATATTCTTCATTGACAAAATATGGTATAGTAAGACGTTGCTCCTTAGTTGTAAGTTTAATTAATTCTTGATGTGATGTTCTAAACGTGTTCCAGTATTGTTCCACGCTGTGTAATCGAGTCTCAATATAACCCTTTGTCAATCGTTGCTTTGGACATTTTTTCAAGTTTATTTGTGCTTTCTGCAGTAAATTTGCCGTTTCTTCTAATAGACTAAGTAACTGGGAGCTTGTTGTACTCATTTTAATAATTTTTAACTTTTAAAAACACTCACAAAGTCTATATTTTAGTCCATCAAAATAAGTTGCAATTCAAAGTTATAAGTCCGTCATAGTTAAAATTGCAATAAACAAGCGCATTCACTGATAAGAAACCCGTTCCTATTGTATTCACGGCGCTCAGGTAGCCGGTCCCGTTTTTTATGCCACACGGCCACGATCCGGACGAATGACCACTATGTCGCGCACAATAGGGTCTATAATCGCTGAGCACTACTTTGTAAAGAAAACGAACGTGTAGTAGCTTCAATGTCTTTATTGGAACTAACAAATTATATTAAATTAAACATTCTTAGATATTGTTGTATATAGTAAATGAATGTATGTTCTACGCCCTAACAGACGTATTTTTATTTCTTCTTCTTATCGAAAAATCTACAATGGTAATAGTAGTATTATCATTAAATTTGTATTTTTTTTTCTATAATAGCTGAGTACCTATGGCTTCACTTCGCCTTAATCATAAGTAAAGTCTTGATGGAATTGAGTGAAGAAACGTGTGATTCTATGTATATAATTATGATAGGTTAATACTAACCTATTTGTTCTCGGCTGACTGTTATAGTAAAGCGGGTCGGTGTCCCCGTGTATATGGTACTCGTCTCTCTCATACGAGTTTTCCCTAGACACCTCCAATGACCTCTGAAAGAATACAAGAGGTTATTAAAAATGAGGGACGAGAAGTCAATGTTCTATTAATTCCTATAGAAGGCGAGTCTCAACAGGCACTTCAGAATCGCGTGCAGCATGACATTGCTATTCAGAATGAAATGAATGAAAAGGACCTCTACCACTGTTCGATTCCTGCGACACTTCCACGCACTGAAAAGATCTGGAACCAAATCCCGCCAGCGGTGTTTCCGAATGACTATGACTTGGGAACCTTCAAGAAGCGAGCATACATGCACTTAAACGGCCTGCAGCGGCTCAGGGACTCCCCCGGTGTTTTCTCCATGGGTGTCGGTGATCACATAACATCCATCAGGTGACCTGCATGCTCGTCTGCCAACCTTATACATAAAAATTCAAAAATCGATCGACTCGATCGATTGAGCGACTTTTCTTGACTCCTTTAGTGATAGTGGTGGTAGTTAGAAATTATCAGTACGATCGTTGAACTACATAGTCATAATTTTTTGGAATATTTTTTTACACTAGTTCAATGGTCTATTACAGTCAGGTGCACGTCGAGCTTTTACACTTGCAATACAATTTTGGCTCTTATGACATAGAACTTAAGAACGGTACAAAGTCCAATATGTAAAGGTCGACCTGCTCTTGACTGTACCTAATAATGAGAAAAAATATAAATTAATAAAATACTCCATTCAGAAGTTCAAAAAATACATGATCGTTTTATAAAAATAAATGACCTGTTCCCAGCGGCACAACTTTTCTGAGACTACGCTTAACAAGCGTGTACAAGCGTGTCGATATATTATGTAGGTATAAGTAAACAATACTTTACCTGCGGCGTATGCATTTGATGAGCTGCAGTTCGGAACTGCGATGCACTGCAATTAGCATGTTGACCCACTGGGTAGTTGAGGTCGGACGTGTAGTCAGAGTCCTCTGAATAACCCGCTGAAAATAATTATTGTGGTAAAATACATTTTTAGCTTGTACGTGAGACATTTAATGAATGTGTGATTTTCGATAATTTTTGTTTGAATATATCTACTAATTTTATTATTATTTGTTGCTGTGGGCTCTAAAACAGTGCTTCGACCTGCTGATATTTTGCATATATCTCCTAAACTAAAAGATATTTTTAAAATTTTGTAGATGTGAAAACTACTTCAGTTTGTCGAAGTAGTCATATTTTTCTCAGTGAAAAAAATCATAGTTGCCTCTAACTTACTTGGTGCTCATGTTTCTTTTTTGTAGTAATTATGTGTCGTAAGAAGGGGTAAAGCCTTAATATTGTTCGAAGATATTTTCAAAAAAAGTCATAAATATTTTATTCCGTACGTCCTCGCGGACACTTAGACACGTATGTTACAACATTTATAACTATAAAAAAGATAAGCTACTCTATAAACTACCACGATTTCGGAAACAAAGCAAAATGACCACGGTAAAAGAAATGGCGAAAGAAAACCGGTAACGGCCTTTTTTTCTATTATTTCTTTCCAAATAAATATTTGAAAAAAATTGAGATTATGCTGATATGACAAAGTTTAATATCGAGTTCATACCAAATTACACTGTAAAACTAAATAAATAACTTAAATTAAACACCAAATTCTATACATACATAACACAATGTACATAGACTTTGAAAGTTGAACCACAGGCACTTCAACACTGAAGGGCAACAGAGAGAAAACCACAGGGGTAAAGGGGTTCATACTATTGTACGACTGCTTTGTTGGCGGTGAAGTTCATTATAAGTTTGTGTATTTTATTTAAATGTTGGAGAGTGACAAACAAGTTTATGAATGGTGCCATCCAATTATCTCTGACCCTGACTCATGAAATCGTGAAATCGTTTATTCAGACACTAGGCCGGTAGTTTCTGAAACGCGTTTTAATTTTTATTCCATATTAAGAATGTATCTCTTCTTTTTCTTCGTTATACGATCGTACTTTGTTAAATTTTTGTGCAAGTTTTGTCACAGTCAGCCGGTCAGACAGTCAGTCACCTTTTATTTCATACTAGCTGACCCACGCAACATCGTCTGCGTAGCATTTGTATGGGGAAATTAAATTATCGTTTTTACTGTTTTCCTCACAATTCACAATATTTTCTTACCGTTTAAATCGTCTCTGAACTTCCACAAATGTTTCAAGATCAAAATAAGCCAAATTGGTCCAGCCATTCTCGAGTTTTACCGAGACTAAACGCACAGCAATTAATTTTTATTTATTGAAGGTAGATTATATTATCATTTTTACTACATCAACACAATAGACGCCAAATACAATATTACTACGGATTCTGTTAACAATAGTTCTTACTCTAACTCAACCATGTATGCGCAATGCGATTAGCATTATGAGAAACAACATCTGCTTAGTTATAATAATATCAATGCATGAATAAGTCTTCTGTCTGATATGTATAATTTAGAAATATAGCATAATGTATTTCTAAATTAAAGGGATTTTTATCGATTTGTGCTGTAGGTAGACTAATACAACATTATGTACTTATTGCTTTGTACATACAAAATTAATATTTTCTACCTAAGATTTAAGATTTGCTATTTTAAAATCGCCAAATATTGGGTGATGAACTACGAAATAATTCTAAGAAAAAGAAAATTCCAACATATGACAAGCGAACAGTGAACACTTCAAGTTTCACGATACTAATGAAATAAAAGAAATAATTTGAGACAATCTAATATCCTTGTCCATCCCTGGTCCCGTTATTTGGGGTCCGGTCTCCTCACTCTACAGCGCCAGGAGAGTCTGTCCTGGGTTGTTGATTTTGGCAATTGGGCTGTCCTAAGGTCTCTCTCTATATTTGATGATTTGCCATCTCTCTAGGGCGTCTAGAGTATAATGCCTTTTGCTTCAAATTGTTGTCTTTCACGTAGTTGTTAAGGAGGGAAGTCCTTTCAATACTTTCTACTCCGACTATCTTCTTTCTGATTAAATTCGTTGTGAGTTCCAAAACAGCCGTAGTTTTCTTCCCCGGGATAAGCTTCATCGCTTATTTTTAATCTGAGGTCGCCGTTGTTGATCCTGGCTACACAGGAGACACATCGGTGGGAATTTCTGGTGGGCTTGTCCCGTATATTTGACCACCAGGATAGCTTGAGACTTAATGTTAAATTAACTTTAAAATGCTGTTGTGCGACTATTCTAACAATATACTTACAATGAGCTATGTATTGCATTTGCCGCCTGGCCTGCTCCGCTCGCTCAGCGTCGAGCGCGCCGTTGAGTAGGTCCAATTTTCGCTGCAAATCTGCACCGCCCGTGCCTTCCGCATCTGAAACAATGAAGCATAAAATTGAATATTTCTATATATGAATATTAATAAAACTATAGAACTAGGAGTGATAGAACATTTATGATATGATGCAACAAAGACGCCTTATTGCTAAAAGCAATATTTTCAAAGCAACCTATGGTAACTAATTCTGAATACATGTATAGGGTACGCCATTTTTCAATATAATTATGAATTGAAGTGGTAGAGTATTTTTGAAGAGGGCTCGCTCGATCGAGGAAGTACCACCATTTCATTGAATATCGGTATGAAACAGCGTTTCAGTCGGTGAGTGAGATATCCGGAAGTCATCCGGAAGACATCACCTATCCTTTTGCTACTTATTTCTCCGTTTCATTAAAAAAAACTCCCTATGTCATAAAAAACAATAAAAAATGTTTGGTGGATCCTTTTCAATCAATTTCACAAAAGAAACATTACAGACACTATCAACCTGTAACATAACATTACACCTCGACGACCTTCGTGGCGTAATGATTACCACGCCAGACCGCCACCCAGGAGGTCCCGGGTTCGAATCCCGGTCGAGTCATGATGAAAAACGAACTTTTTCTGATTGACCTCGGGTCTTGGATGTATAATATCTATATACGTATTTTTTTTTTTTTTCCTGTTACCTCCGACGTAATCGGAGTTTTTATCTATCCTCTTTCATACCAGTTCTCGCTCGTTTTCTTCTCGTACTTTCATTCTACATACTTTTCTTTCTTACATTCGTCATCTTTCTTTCCTGGTTATTACTGCCTAGCCTTATCTAATGGTGTTGGGGGTTCTTTATTTAAATAAATAACGCATTAGTTTTATTTTAGATTACAGTTTGTACTTATTGCTATGTTCTTAAATACTACACATTTTTTATACCTTTTTATTTTCTTTATATTTTCAACATTAATTTAATTGTCGATGCCTGAGTATTCTCAGATACTTGGCTCACAATTCTTATTTACTACTATTTAATTTTACGACTTTATTTGCTAATTTACAAAAATGTTCTAAAATATCTTTGCAGTCTTTTTTACTACCTATGTGCTCATGTACATTTTCGGCTGTTATTTTAAAGCCTATTCTGCTCTCGAGTGTAAATCGATCCAAATTATACACAGGGCAGTCGAAAAGTATGTGCAGTATGGTCTGCTCCTTATCAGGCTCGCAGAAGCACGACGGGTTCTCCCTGCACTTGAACCTGGCCAAGTACGCGGCGAACCCCCCGTGCCCCGTCAAGACTTGAGTCAAAATTCCCGCGGGTTTAATGCGTTTAATGATACTGCAAGCAGCTATCGCGTCCGGGAAAAACACTTTCGTCACCGAGGCTGTACCCCCCGTCCTATATCTCCGATTCCACTCGTCAAGCGTCTCCCCTCGGAGTTGACGCTTGACGAATGAGACCGGACACAGGTCGTAGTCGGGCCTCCTCCGTGACGTCAGTGCCGCCTCCTTAGCGAGATCATCCGCGCGCTCGTTCCCTGGCAGCCCCGCGTGTGCTTTGACCCAGAACAAAGACACAGTTTTGCCCCGGGCCAAGGCTTCCTGTAAATTACGACGTGATTCGACTGCCAGGGGGTGGAGAGAGCTGTGGTTAGTGACGGTCTCCAGTGCTGCACGTGAGTCACTGTAGACACCAAAGCTTTCCTCCTTTCGTCTGATGATCTCACCAGTAGCCTTACATATGGCCCTCAGCTCCGCCTGGTAGACCGTGCAGTACGCCGACAGGCTAATCTTCCGGGAAGTGGTTTCAACCTCGCTATTCCATATGGAAAGCGCGGCACCCACCTTAACCTCCAGTTTGCTGCCGTCGGTGAAAATTCTCACCGTCTGCACGTTATGGGCATCCACTGATGCTTGGTCTTCCAGGTTTGTGAACTGAAGGTCTATATGTTCGGCTGGATGCGGAGTCTCTACAAATCTTACCGGTCGCTCCACCTCTCTGTCCCCCAGTACCGTCCCGGATGACCCCCTTCGTGCCTCGTACAGGGCGGCTGCTTCCTGTATTCTGAGATCCAGGGGAAGTATCCCAGACAGCACCAGCGCTGCATTGAGGGAGACCGTACGGTAAGACTTGCAGATCTTCTGTGCGAAACCTCGCTGAACCGCGTCAAGCTGCTTGCGTACCATTATCTTTTTAGCGGCTGGAGCCCATACACTTGCGGCGTACAAAATAACCGGTTCAACGACTGCCCTGTACATGACCCGGATTACCTCGGGGTAAAGCCCCCAACTAACCCTTGCCGCCCTGGACAGCTGTTTGTGGAAGTTTAGCGCCTTCCTGCATACATTGGCCACGTGAGTGTTGAATGTAAGGCGGTCGTCTATCGTCAGACCCAGGAGTTTTACCTCCCGTGTCATGGCTATATCCGCACTGCCCATGTGTAGGTGTGGAGTGTTATATTTCAGCTTGCGCGTTATGACCATGGCGTTGGTCTTGTGTGGCGCAAACCTCAACTTGTTCGCGACTCCCCACTTGTGGATGTACTCCAATGCAGCATTCGCCTGCGTCTGAACTCCCAGTGCCGTATCGTGGTCGAAGAGTAGCACGATGTCGTCCGCAAAGGCTTGGCAGTATACTCCTGTCTTCTCTAGGCCGTGTAATAGTGGGTCCAAGAGCAGGTTCCACAGGATCGGACCACCTATCGATCCTTGTACGCATCCTTGGGTCGTGCTTTTGGTGTACTCCTCCCCGGCATATCTAACTCTGACCTTCCTGCAGTCGAGATAGCTGCTCAGTAGCCTCCTGATATTGACCGGACACTTTTCCTCAGCCAGTCTGACTTTGATAGCCGGCCACCAGGCGCTATCGAAGGCCCCCTCTATGTCCAAAGACACCAGAGTAATTAGCTTCTTCAGCCGCAACTTACTCTGTACGTGTTTCATTAGGGCATAGAGGGCGTCCTCGGTGCTCTTCTGGGGCATAAAGCCGTACTGACGAGTACTAATCCGCGGTACTAGGTGCCATCTAATTCTTGCTACCATCATCTTCTCCAGGATCTTCCCGAGTACAGGCAACAGTCCGATTGGCCTGTAGGACTTTGGATGGCTGTAGGTGTTCTTGCCCGGTTTTCTAAGTGCTACCACCGTAGCTTCCTTCCAGATGTCCGGGAAGTGGCCTATCCCTAGACATTTATTCGCCAGGGCAAGGAATGTCCTCGGGTCCTGGTAGATCGCTCGACTGCAGATGTCCGCTGTGAAGCCATCCGCTCCGGGAGCTTTCTTTGGGTTAAATCCTTCCACAGCTGTTTTTAGCTCCTGCATCGTGAATGGTGGGTCGTGATGTTCACCATCCTGAGCGTCATTCACGTGTTTAGCTGCTTCTCTGATGAGCCTGTGGTCGGAGTTGTCCGCATTTTCCTTGTCGTCCGGGTAGAATGTCTCTCTATATACGTATTAGTTATAAAATAAAGTATCGTTGAGTTAGGATACTAACTCAACGTCAACATTAACACAAGTTTCGAACTTACTTTGGGGCTAGCTCAATCTGTGTGATTTGTCCCTATATATTTATTTATTACAATGTTATTGTGAACGTTAAATAAAAGTAGTTGTTTATACATAGTAGGTATGAAATTACTAGCCTTAATGTTTTGAGTATAATTGCTTAGTATTATTGACCTGTATAACTTAAAGAAATAATAACATAATGTAGGTCCATTACAGCGTGTACTACATAAAATAATTTTAATTCCGTTTATGCATCCCAGTGCAATTAGGTGAGCGGATGAGCCAATTTCTTCACTAATCTGATAAAGAACCAGTAATAACCAAACTGCCTCGCATTTACACTGTTGCTGATATTCCCGGCCTGAGCTGTAGCCGACTGGGAAATAAATTTAATACAAGAAATTAGGTCGAAGTACGGTCACAAGCAGAATTACCAGCAGCTTATTGACTACAGTTCCTTGATTGATCCTATTTTAAGAGTAAGACCGACTTCCCTTAAGGCCAGCCCCCTTACTTTTGAAGATAATTCCGCACGATCGCCATTGGATGGTTAATTTTAGGTACTCTTTACAGCTAAACTAGCGCTAACTAAATGAAATCGGATTGTATGCTAACCAAATAGTTAGTAAAGTATAAAATTTCAATGGTACGAATTAGGATTTGCTGTAAATTTTGCATTTGAAATTAGACAGAATTGAAATTAAAATTGCGCGATTGCTATGCAGAGTAACCACTCTGCATAGCAATCGCGCAATTTTAATTTAGCGGGTCAGGCCTTACACGCATATAGAGATTGTAAGGAAATACATCAGACAGTTCACATGATCGTGCGTCGCCTCATGTTAACGGCCTGGGTCTATACGCGCGTAGAATCACGCAGCAATCCAAAAGCCATCATATAAATGTTTCTCCCTAGCGTTAATCGAACCCGCACCCTTTGATGCCGAAGGAAGAATTACTACCAACCCACCATCGGGTTATCTATTATATTATGTTATGGTGCTCCAGAATGTATATAGTATCTATATAGGACAGTGATCGAGGTGAATAGTTTTTATTCGTCGAGGAAAAAGTCAAGGCGACTATAGGCTATTATTACAATGTTTTCCGATACTTTAAACGTGGGACGGTTTTGGGATAAGTAAATAAGCATTATTTTACCTTCGTCTGTTATCTTTCTAACATTCTATTTGACATTATTTTAGATGGGAGTTAATGGTTACATTAAATGAATTGAAATAAACTTGTGCGCTACTGTGCGAGGGTCTCATTTAAAAATATTTGTCGTTTTATATTTTGAATAATCTAAATTAGTTTCAAATAATACTAGAAATTATGAAAATATCGAAGTTCCATTTACTTTTGCTGACTTTTTTTATAAAAGTAAAGCGGTCGTAACATAAGTTTTGTAAAAACGCTTAAATGTTAACATTCCAAAATTAGTTACTATGTAACGGTAAAAACAATGCAGTCAAGGCTAGCTCCGCGTTTAATAATTTCCTGTTTGTTATAATTAAAAAAGCTTATCATTAACATCGGCCTGTATATGAAAATGTCATTTCCAGTAACGAGCTTAAAGCTTAACTTTGTAATAGTCGTAATATTAAAAGGCGTTGCATTTTTTGCTTTGGGGCGGCAATTTGCATACTTGAACGCCCCGTGAATCACTCGCAAGCACGCCCTATATGACGTGCGGTGTAACCTTGCTGAATGGCTGATAATTTACGCCTACCGCAATATTCTGACTCTATATGTATAAGATGTTAAAAATCTAAAGATATTTTTTTTTTATATCACTATATCACAGTTTGAGCTAGCAAGTTCGAAACTTGTGATATGGGATACTAACTCAACGATACTATATTTTATAATAAATACATATTATATAGATAAACATCCAAGACCCAGGCCAATCAGAAAAAGGTCATTTTTCATCATGACCGCCGGGATTCGAACCCGGGACCTTCTGGGTGACGGTCTGGCGTGGTAACCATCATTAATGCACTAACGTATGTATTCTTTAACGGTTCTGCTTATTTTTTGGGCAAACGAGCAGGCGTGGTGTGTAAGTGCGAAAGCAATTACCACCGCGAATATGCGTTACCGGTCTTTGAGAAAAGAGTAGGCTCGATTCTTGAAAATCCCTCGTACCGGTCCGAAAATACAGCCGTTGCTAGCCGATTTCACAGAACGATGTAGCGGGGAAGAAAGTTGCGTGAGAAACGAACAGTAGTCTACCGCCAATGATAATAAGCAGATAATATTGAAACTGGCCACTTTTATTTTCAAAACTGCAGACTACAACTAACTTTTTCAATATTTTAAATACTAGCAAATGCCATAATTGTGTTCGCGTGACAAAACGGCTATGTCAGCACAGTTAAGTGTTTTTACCTTCGCTTTATATATTAAAAACTTGAGCCAAAAATAGTGATGAAAATAAGTTAGTGAACGGAGTAAATAACAAGTCATTGAACTGCCAAGTTAATAATTACGAACATATAACATGTAAATTTCTTAGTAATAAAGTAAGAAATTAAACTAGCAAATATTACCTTCATAGGCTTAAATAAATACGTAAACTTATGCTGTGGTCGTCAACACTAGAAAGCGCTTAATTTTATGACATAGATCTCGTTTGATAACAAAACAACCCATAGCGCGACTTGTGGCGCCATCTGTTTGCCGATAGCCCACTACATACCGCGGCCTCTATAGTAGAAAAAATATTTTCCCATTGGAATGACATACTTTCACGGGATAAAAAGTAGCCTATGTTGGGCTCTGTACCCCTGACAATATTTGTACAAATTTCTGATTAGCCAAGCCGTGAAGGAACAACAAACAAACTCACTTTTTGATTTATAATTTTAGTTTTTTAGTTAGGATGCGGTTTAACAAAGAGGTTTTTTTTAATGCTTCTCCTACATGTAAAGGGGAAAAGGTTTTTTCACGCCCATTATTCCATGGTGTTTCGTCTTGGATTGACTATAGATACTACTATTCCGTCGTTCACGTAGGAATATTCCATTTGATAATCAACCTGCACTGGAATATACCTCAAAAACGAAACGTAAAAACGAATATACAAAAATAATTATTATAATAAGTTTTTTTTTCCTTTAAATTAAAATTCAAACAACCGTTTATAACACCTTTAAACGTTACCAATAAATTTTAACGGCTGAGTGATAATCTCATTTTATTTTATTGCTCTTTTGTGAGCTGAAAATTACTAAGCGCCATAAAAATTATTTTATATTGGAATATAAAAATATCGTAAATTACATAATGTTACTGAAAAACTTTAATTTATTTAATAAAATAAATTATATTACATTTTGGATTCTCTTGATAATATAGTGGTAAATATTATAAATTATTATCAGGATGAATAAAATTGTGTGATAAAAATACAGATTATTTTTCTTAATAACACAATAAACTTAGTACCCTCACTAAATTAACTAAAAAAATCACTCTAAAAAAACTCACTCTCTATAAAAACAAAACATTACTATTTTTGACGATCTTACTATATGCTACAATTTTGCAGATTTTGTTTGCTCTTCACTGTCTACGCCGTAGAGAGCTACGCCGTAGCCTCTACGACATAGTTGCACTAACGTGAGAGTTATTAATAGAACGCGGGTCACTGTAACAACGCGGACGGCCGCACTCTGTCGTAAAACAACGACCACTGTTACATGAGCCCTGAAAATCTCCAACATCTCATATGACCTCACAGTAAAAATATTTCAAGAGGATGGAGGTCAACTTTTATTGGTTCTAAAAACAAAAGCACTTCAAAACTTAATGTGATTATAAAACACATGTTTCCTCCTTTTGGTAAACCGAAATAATTACCCATAAAATGAGTTTTAAAATATATTTTTACTAGAATTAGAGACTACTAATTCTACTAGTATTACCACCAACTAGATGCAATCTCGTAAATTTAAACTCTTCTAAACAGTTTTTTATTTTCTGCTCTCTAGAAAATGAAGGTTTAAGTTGTGTTTATGATTTAAGTTAGAATAAAAATATCTTGATTTACAGGTTGTTATTCTGCACAGAACTACCGAACCGCCCCACATAATTACTCTCGCAACCGCGAGTTTCAAAACTTGAGAAAAACAAAACATTCATGACTGTTCTTGAGACAATGCACTTCACATGTTCGCATCGCTATAAATGTGAGACACAAACTGCATTTCTTTATATGCATAATAATTCTTCATATTGTTTTTTTTATTAATTATTATTAAATTAAAATTTAAAAAGCATTTCTTTCTAAACAGTACACTTAAAATAAATAATAATAGCAAATTTAAAATATTTACTTAAATTTAACTAATTGAAGTCATATTGATTACGAAAACAAAATGAAATGTATAAAACAGATAAGTACAATTTCAAATCAAGATTGTGGGGTAATGATTTCTGACAGCCGCCAATAAATTGGTTGTAAGGAAAAACCTAAACAAAAACAAAACAGATTAAGGGTGAATGACAGTGAGAAATCGAAGTTCCGTGAGACTGATTTATAAATAAACGAAAAACACGCGGGAGATAACGAACAGAGGGAAGATAACGTAAGGGCATAGACACATCAACGCACGAAGAAAGTTTAAAAAAATGTTAAGAATATTTTTGTGTAATTATTAGACATCGGATTATATGCACTATCAAAATGCCAAAATATGCATGCAAATATGCACTAAAAAAAAGGGCGAAATATGCACAAAATATGCACAATCAAAAAACCATTTATTATTACAATTTACGTTTATTTTAATATGTTATACATATATTCATATTAGTTATTGTTATAATTCTTGTGACAATAAACAATAACATATTTTTCCAGGTTTTCTACGGAAACCTTGTGACGTTTGTCACTTAATATTAATATAGAGGCTGAAAATGACCTTTCGACGTCAACTGACGTTACCGGACAGAACTTGAAATTTGGAGCCATTTCTGCAGAGACCTCTTCAAGCAGAGTTTATCCGGTGCCGTTGATAAATGCGTCAATTTTCTTTCCGCCTAACACGTATAACTACTGAAATATGCACTATCAGTGAAAAAGTACCAAAATATGCAATAACGCTATAAAAATTGAATTATATGCATTTGCATATGCAAACATGCAAATGCATATAATCCGATGTCTAGTAATTATGCATCTCCATTGGATTTTGTTACTCATAACACCATAGTTAACACAAGATGTTCAAATATGTAGAAATAAAGTTCGTAGTTTTAAATTGATGGAACTTGGTCATATTTTTCAACCGTATGGACCAACTGCACAACTAATTGTTGCACAATTAAATGCTGATTCACGCTATGCTTTGCATATTGTTATAAGATGTAAATCTCACTCAGCTGATATTTGTTTGGCTGTCAATAAAACCCACTAAATTCACATTTGAGTTTTGTTTGTAATCAGTTCCTTTGTGTGTGTATCAGTAAGAATTTTTCTGCAAGTAAATATTATCTTTCTTTATTTTTAAAAGCATTTTTTCATTATTATCTCTCTCGCACGCTCTTACTTCCGCTGGACTCTTAACATCTTGGTAAGACCACTTTATCCAATACTAGCTTCATATCAAATCTTATTTTTACTCTACACCCTTCTATTTTCTCTTCGATAAACATGATAAGTTATGAATTAAATTATTTACCAATCGTGGATACAACAGATTCATCGTTTACTTTAAAAGTTCTATGATATCTACCATATTATTAGGTATTCAAATATTTACACAATATTAATATTTATAATTACGTCTCTCCGCTTTGAATAAATAATACAAAGCACTATTTTAACTCTCAGCTACTTGTATTTAACAACGTCAATATGTAATCAATTATTTCTATACTTATTATCAACCCATAGATAATTAATATAAACGTCCGGAAATGTAAGCCTTTAACAAAGTAACCGACGTGAGTACATTTACACTATCAATAGTCAATATACGTGCCACTTTGGTAATAAACCTTTACAAATTACTTACCTACATATATTTATACCACTATAAATCACGAACAACCAACTTAAATAACCACTATACATAATATAGCCACAGTAATTACGAATCGAAGAGCGTAACATGAAACACGGTTTCACTTATACGCTGACGTACACAAACTGAGCCATGTTCTCTGGCCGTATCATTTAGGATGACATTCCGAATTGAAACTGTGATACTATTCCCACGTGTGCCATATCGCTCCGGCAAAATTCCCACTGCACCACGAAACATTCCACTAATCACTTTAGATGCAAGTTTTCAATTCAAATTGGGTAGATTCCTAGGACGAAAATATCTTGTATATCTTTTTATTCAATAAATATAGTCTTCTTAAAAAACATATTTTTTAATCCGAACAATATTACACTCGATGTTAGAGCCGAGCGGTGATACGTACCTATTCTGTTTCCTATTGCAAATTTTGCATGGTGGATATAAATAGCAGAAAATTCAATCCAAACCTTTACATTTACATAAGGATTTCAACTAATCTTAATGGATTTAAAAATAGGTCAACAACAAAAACAAAGGAAAAAGATGCAACTGTTAATTTTAAAGATAAAATCCTTTACTTTGCGTAGACGGCTTTACAATATCAGCTAATCGGCATACAAAGACTTCATGCTCCTATGACGTCAGGAATCGGGAAAAGAACAAAATATACGTGTACTGACGACGAGTTTCACGTCCTAAACCTTTAATTGCGAACAAAGAGTTCCCTCCATAAATTGAACCTGCCGAGACAAAGTTAAAAATTATTGAAATGATAACTTGACACGTCAAACTGCATTTGTGTTAACTAGAAGCTTAGTAGTTTAACCACGTGCAAACGGTATCGTTTGCTGGTAGTATTACCAGTATTGAAATATTTAATGCTTATAAACCGCTTTACGGTCTACGTAATCGTTTCACATCAAGCGATCCGTATGGACGCTAGTCAAGCGAGATAAAAACATGGCGACCGATTTAGATCACGTCTCGGATATCTTAGACAAGAAGCCTTTGCCCTGCAATATAACGACTAGCTAGTTAGTGCCAATAGCTGGATATAATTTCTAGGTTTAAAATATTAATAAATTAAGTTGTAACAATATATTCAGAAGATTGTTTACTAATCCAAATAAAATAAGGGCCACACCAGAAACATAAAAAACACAACATCAACCTGTATAACAAAACATACCAATGTTAAATTTTTAAAAAACTTAGCATTCTTTCTTAGCATTGTTTGTACACATTTTCCAATACTGCAATTAATGGTCCATATCAGGATATTTATCTACCATTTAAGGTTCATATAATAAAATTGTGAATCCTAAATGGTAGAATGCCATTTCGTTTCATAAGAAAGATAACTATCCAAAAGAAATAATAGTTTGTTTTCCACTTGAAATTATTAAAATTCTTAAATATACATGCAATGTTTCCAAATCTGTATATAACTTTACCAAATATAAAAGTCTGCTTCAAAAAACAATACAAATAACATGCATTACTTTCCAACGAACTGGTGAAATTTAGGGCCGCTTTCCTAAATTCTAAGTCAGTTATATCAGGTTGTAAAGTATTTTGTAAAAATGTTTTTTAGGCGAGATGTTTGACGGAGCTTTTGTAGATTAGATCCAAAGCCTGGAGGCTTCGCTACCAGGTCCAGCGTCACAAGTGACTTAATTTACATAATTCTTTGTATCTTTATGTTGAATTTTGCCAGTGATATTACAGTCCTAACTTACTATTCATGACGTGTATGTAATAAAAGTATTTCGCTGAAAAATTATTGTCATTTTTATCTTCAGTGGGATTTAGCATAATATTATATG
The DNA here is from genome assembly GCA_905163395.2 of Endotricha flammealis. Taxonomy (NCBI): domain Eukaryota; kingdom Metazoa; phylum Arthropoda; class Insecta; order Lepidoptera; family Pyralidae; genus Endotricha; species Endotricha flammealis. Next base: position 5,360,209 of record LR990867.1, read on the forward strand.
ACAAGTAGGCGTACTATTTCTGAAACCGTTGTATGCACTTATAATAATTGAGTGAAATATACAATTTTTCCCTTCAATAAAGTTGCTCTTAGTGCACTAAGCGCACGTTAATTCTATTCTGTATGGCATTCCCGTTGTATATGCCCTATTGGCATCCCGATAGGTAAAATACACTGGGCGTCAAAAATAAGTAGTACAGTTTTAAAATTGCAATATCTCCTAAACTGCAGAAGCTAGACCTTTGAAATAAAAAAAAGATAAAAGACAATTTAATTTCATTTAATAAAAACTTCATGCATAATATCATTTTTTAAAGATTGACTGAAAAAAAACTTAATAAATAAAAACACTATTTTTTTAAACTGTTGGCTTGTACTTTTGTTTTTTATTGTTTTCTTTATTGCTGATAAATCAATTGCAATTCAAAAGCTAATGTGTTTTCAGCGAGTAAACTTTACTAATCATGCCTCTTTCACCAGAAGAATGTGCAAGAATCATAACTTTTCTCGAAGTAGGCATCAGTATGCGTCGTACTGCAAGAACGGTGGGTGTAACTCTAAGAACGATCCAGCAAGTAAAGCGAAGATACGAAGAGACTGGAAACCATCTAAGGAGACCAAGTAATGGCAGACCCAGGTGCACTAGTACCCGAGAAGACCGCTTATTTGTCTCTACTGTGTTAAGAAATCGTCACCTTAATGCAGTTGAGGTCCAGCAACAGCTTCTTCAGACCCGAAGAGACTACGTTAGTGAGAGTATAGTGAGGAGAAGACTTGCTGAAGCCAACCTGAAGTCGAACAGGCCAGCAAATGGCCCCAAACTTGAGACAGGGCATCGAGTAGTAAGACTACGCTACGCGCGTCAACACGTACAATGGGGCGAAGAAGAATGGACAAGAGTTTTGTTCACAGATGAGTCTCGGTTTTCTTTATTCACTTCCGATGGAAGGCGGAGAGTATACAGGCGACCTGGTGAGCGATACATTCAAGGTTGCATCTCGGAAAGAGTTCAATACGGCGGGGGCTCTGTACACGTATGGGCTGGCATCTCTTCAGAGGGTCGCACAGAGCTAGTGGTCATAGAAAATGGCACTCTGACTGGTGAAAGATATGCATTAGAGATCCTTAACGAGTATGCAGGGCCATATTTAGCAAATATGGGTGATGGAGCTATACTAATGCATGATAACGCCCGGCCACACACCGCTCATCTCGTACAAGAGTACATTCAGGAGGTTGGCATCAGCTTGATGGCTTGGCCATCAAGAAGCCCAGATCTTAACCCGATTGAACACGCCTGGGATGAGCTTGGGAGGCTAGTCAGAAGACGCAGACCACCCCCCGCCACCCTCAGGGCTCTAAAACAGGCCCTGATAGAAGAATGGGTGAATATTCCCCAACATCGCCTCCGAAACTTAGTGTTCAGCATGCCAAACCGGCTCCAAGCTGTCATCAGAGCCCGAGGCGGCAACACAAGTTACTAAAGTGGGAACAAGGCCCAAAACGTAAAAATTAAGTTCTTGATAGTTCCTTCAAAATGGTTAGCTTTTTAGTTTTTTCCTAATTTTCAGTGTAAAACTTTACTAATGCTAAATAAAGTATTATTTTTAGAAAACTTTGTTAAATTTGCTATAAAATGACTTTTATTTCAAAACTCTAACTTCTATAGTTTAAGAGTAATTGCAATTTTAAAACTACTTATTTTTGACGCCCAGTGTAGATAGATAGAATAAGCTTTATTTGCAATACACAAAGTGATACAGTAAACAGTGAACTGAATGAAAATACTATGTTATAGAGTGGTAGGGCACAACGGATAATTCGCTCAAATCGGAGCAGCCCGTCTGGGGAAGGACCTCCACCTTACAGAAGATCGTAGCCAAATAGCATTGGTCTCGGCCATGTTGTGTTCCTACGGTGAGTAAGGTCTTCAGAGCTCCTCTTGGGGGGGTTGGGAGGGTTGGCAACGCGTGAGTGATACCCCCGGTATTGCAAGCGTCTGTAGGCTACGGTGATGCTTACCATCAGGCGGGCCGGATGCTTGTTTGCCAACTTTGTAGTATAAAAATAAATAATTAAATTCTATTATAATTATTTATTTATTTATTCAGACGATTTGAGTCCGTAATGTTGTTAGTTACAGTAATACTTAATAGCTATGTTAGTAAAAATATAATAATTTCAATTTATAATCCGTCGGTCTCTCGTCACTGTCAACGTGCCGGCCATTCTTGAGCCGAACGGCATCGCACGTGACGATGGTAAGAGGCCAGACGGAATGTCCCTCGTACCGTGGAGTATGGGACATGCCTTGGTGTGGGACGCGACATGCGTTGACACACTTGCCGCGTCACATGACTGGCTCCTACGATTTTGTGGCTTTTCGTGTAGAAACATTAGGCCCGTGGGGTTCCAGTGCGTTGTCCTTTTTTAGGGACATCACAAAAAGGCTGCGACAAACCACTGGTGACCCAAAGGCTGGCAGTTACTTCGCTCAACGGATATCTATCGCCGTTCTTTTAATGCTTAATTTTAGTTTTTATTGTTAGTTTAGTTTTTATATAGTTTTCAATTTTTATTGATAGTTTAGTTTTAATTAATTTTATTTAATTTAATGTATTTTACCAATAAATGATTAGAGAAGAATAAAAAAAAATAAAAAAAATATGCCAATTTCAATCAATTTATAATATGCCATTGTAACAGAATTCATACTTTTTTTTTATAAAAAATTTATTTTATAAAATCAATTAAAAATATACACGACAAAATAATTTATTATTCTTAATGTCATGCTATCAGTTCTCCAATTTTATTATTTTTACAAACAAAGTATGTAAATGGTAAGCAATTTTCATGCACATAAACAATTAAAACATTTTATTTATTAGAGTATTACCGCCTGTTTATGTTGGGATGGGACCCACTACTGGGCAAAAGCCTTCTTCTCTGTCCCCAATCTAATTAAACTATTTTATCACAATGTCTTACACTCTGTGAACAAATAATTCTATCAAACTCGCCCGATCCCAAAGGTGCTTAGCAGGAATTAGGACCAGTGGTTTATTAGGCAGAAAGATAATAACGGTCAACGACTTGCCGTCATTTATCACGTCTACGTACCCTATGTCATAAATCTCCCTTCCTGTCTCCTGTCCATGACTTGTAGTTACCAATAATATTTTTATTTTTAGTCATCATTACAGGTATATATCAAATCAACCTATAATCATCCCACTGCAGGGATACGAGTCGCCCTTCAAACGAAGAGGATTAGAGCGTTCTCTGCCACGCTGCGAATTGGCGGAGGCCAGTGTCTTCATGGCGCCTGAAGGCCACCGGTTTGGTTAATGACTGTCATCCATTAACAACAGCCGGGACCGACGGCTTAACGTTTCCCAAGCACGTATGAGAATGAGATATCAATAAACCAAAAAAATCATAATAAGATATACAGTTTTTAAAATCCAAATACTAAGGAAAGTTTACCTCTTTAGGTCTAATGCTAGCTCAACAATCTTGTGAAGTTAACGAAAAGAATAATGTTGTCTTCGTCCCACTTTACTTGCCTAACTTTATTTCAAATGTTTAGATGAAATCCCATATTATTAATGAAACGTCATATTTCTCAAAGTAATTTTAAAATGAGATTGTTGTTACAATGGTTCTAGTTCTTTGTAAACTCGTAGTATATCATCTGTTCTAGACAGCTAACTGAAAAGGGCCAGTAAAATGATACGAAATTAAACCGCGTCTATATTATTACAAGCTAGTACAAGAGTTGGTATGATTTACGTGACACCTAGCCTAATGAGACGCGGTATTCGGTTGGATATTATAATTAAATTTTGATTTATTGCAACCTTAAATATAATCTTTTATTTTATGGAAGAGGCTCATTTCACTTGTAACTAGCCAAGTTTCAGTTGCAATTAGCTTGTGTCAAATAAGAAACAACAACGTATTCATATAATATGATAGTATATCATTCAACGTAACGTTAATACAGTCTTCAAGTCAAGACGCCCCGAAAAAGGAGAAAGTGAATTTTGAAATCAACTCGATAATGGACGGTCAATACGGGTAGCAGATGGTAATAGATTGTTGTTGATCTGTTTTAGTGGGTATGGTAGAACGTATCGTACTTTTTACGTGCGTGATACGTCCCTTTTACATAACAATCATGCTATATCTCCAGTGAGTAGAGTCCTTCTTTTTATATAATTTTTTGGACAAATCACACAGATTGAGCTGGCCCCAAAGTAAGTTCGAAACTTGTGTTATGGGATACTCAACGATACTATATTTTATAACAAATACATATATAGATAAACAACATCAGAGATGCCAATCAGAAAAAGATCGTTTTTCATCATAACCCGACCGGGATTCGAACCCGGGGCCTCCTGGGTAGCGGTCTGGCGTGGTAAACATTAGTCCTTTAGTTAGCGACCTCGCCAATTATGGGTTAGGAATTGGCATGGTGATAGTGAAGAAGATTTTTATCGTGATCACGTATACCTCTGAACCAATTACTTTATTCATAGGAATAGGTAATATTAATTAATTATAAAAGCGGTCACGTCCCAAACGGGTCCGTACGATCGCCGCTTTCTACCGGTATAATTAAGAATGAGATGACCAAGCGTTCTGAATTTTTATACTGTGAAAATACTGAAAGAACCAGTGTGAAATTAATAAAATCAATTAGCAGTAACGTTGTGTTCATGCACCATAATATGACGTAGTAATATCTATGACGTCATAAAATATAATAAGTTTCTTTTTCACAGGTTGCCTGGAAGAAATTTCGTAGCATTAAGGCCGCCTATTGTACTTTTATGTTAATTGTCGGTGTTTATTTTATTTTTTGTTTTGGGCAATAAAGAGTTTTTTATTGTATTTGTATTGTATTGTATTGTAAAGAACTTTTCATTGCCGTTACAGGTCGCCAACGGCTCAGGGAGGTAGTATGTATTCCATGGGCTGTGGTGATCACTTAGCTCTTGCTCGTTTTTTCATTAATCACCCTTAATTATTAAGAACATTATAAAAGAGAACTACTCTACACTTTTTCTAGCTACGGAAATAAATATTATATTAGTGCAACAAAAAGTATTTTGATAAATTCGAAAATATTCACGGCCTTTGCACATCTTTCTGACATCACGTAGATAAATTTCAAAGGTCGTACCTTCCTGTGGTGTCAGACTGCTCAAAATTCAAGACATGACTCGGAGTGAAAATGGTATTCAAGTACCTAATTCTCTTTTATTGCAAGGATAACGCCAATTAAAAGTGTACAGGGGGAACTTTTTAGAAGTATTCTACGAAATACTCTTGTCAATTCTGTCACGATCTTTGTTGCTACATTCGACAGGCTTGATACTTCAGACTGCAATGCAATTTATAATCAAGTTTCTTGTCTGTTATTTATTATTTACATTACTGATCACAATAGTGTCAACCTATATTAAAACTATTGCAAATGGAAACACGAAGAGAAAAATATTGACAAAGGAGATTATGTATAATATACTTAAAAATATAGTTTTTAGGGTTCCATAATAAACTAACAAGGAATCCTTTTGGTCCGTCTGTCCGCGGTCTAGCTCCGAAACAATAAATATTAAAAATGTTTAATTTAACATAGACTTTTATTGACTACAACTCTAATCATACAAACATATTGTAATAATGCCCGATGCAACGTTTTTATTCCACATTATAAACAAAAAAGATGACCAGTAGATCACAAAACGTGTTAGATACACATAAAAGAACAAATAAATAAACATCAAAGGATGACCCATATTTTGCACTCCAGAGAACACAGCAGAGTGTATTGGATATACTATCACAGACTAAACGTTCGATGGAGTCGCGCCAGTCGATAAATTAAAAGAAAAGTCAAGCAACGCCAACTAGTATTTTAATGGGTTTACAAATTTCAAGTCAAGCAACGACCAATCACAACTAGTATTTTAATGGGTTTACAAATTTCAAGTTTCTCTAGGCTTCTGAGGGTGGTGGATATCTTATTAAGCAGAATCTCAAATAAAGTAAGTCTTAAAAACTCTACCACAAGTTTACTCATAATTAACACCATAGTTATGCAATGGGACCAGAGAAGTACTTCCCTCTCACAGAATATCGGCGACAAGCTGCATGCGTCTTTAATGAAAGGTACGGAAAACCAATTCATCCCATATCCTCTTATTTCCACTACCATTTTAAAGGTCGACAACGACTCAGGTATTCCCCTGCTGTCATGGGAGGCGGGTATCATTTACCATCAGGTGACACGGATTCCTGTTTGCCAAACTCTTCCATAAGACAAAATATCATAGAAAAACCCCGAGTTTGTCTAACTGAAAGGCTATGTTGTCTGTCTGTTAATGATCTGTCCACCATTTTATTCCCACTAAACTCTTTATTAGTTCCTTTAAAGGAACCACCAAAGGCACTAGTGCGATTAAATATGCAATTGTCAGCTATCAGAAAATAATGAAAGCCTCTAAATAAATAACTCATTGTATTGAGATTTTTAAATCAAAGCCAACCAACTTCGGCTTATCTTTATGCGACACTAATCGCGACAGGGGTTCATTTATCATAAATACTCGAGTAAAGCCGCTTGATGGCTATAATCCATCAATTCTGACGTTGCCTACAGTTACTTTTTTATATTAGTTCGTTGAAACATAAGCCTAGCGTTGGTACCATTATCAACACTTTTCAGAGTCGAAAAAACGACAAAACTAAAATGGAACTGACTGTACGGATCAATGCTGTCACACATGATCGAAAAGTCTACTACACATTCCCACTACAGGCTCCTGTAGCCAGGATTAACAAGGACGACCGTCATACAAAAAGATGTCAATGAGCATAGGTATATTATTTTATATAGAAGACTTTTGTTTTTAGTTCGGCGTCAGTTTCATCACTTGCTAAAGTCCTGAACATGCTATTTGCCAATTAGGTACGAAATGTCAAATGCATACAAGAATTGCCAAAAAATTGACAATTTCGACGAATAAGCTATTCGGGACTGTTGAAGCCGGCCCTAAATCTAGTTTAGTATAGAGCAGTGATAGCCCAGTGGATAAATAACCAGTTTTATCACCGATTAGTCCTTGATTCAAATACCTGTGGTAGAGTACTAAAGAATTTTTAAAAATCTAGTTCCTAAAAATCTAGTTTAAGATATTTATTTCTCAAAAGAACACGTAAATTCACTTACATGAGAAAATTTATTCACTCAGCATACCGAACTTATAGTTTTGTCAATTAAGAACACTGCACTGTTAAAAATAATATGCAAGTAAGTACGAAAATATATATGAAAACTGTTTGCCCGTATACAAATATAGAATATTATGGGACATCGTATAATATAGGTATTCAGGCCTCAGGCCCACGTGGGTAGTAGCACCGTGATATAAAGCAGGATGGAAAAGCTTATTTCCAACACTTCCCACGCAGGATTACTATCTGATCTGACACATACTTACGGATGAATGGGAAGTAATATTCATGGTACACAATGATTTTATATTTTTAACTAGCGAACGCCCGCAGTTTTGCCTGCGTTGTCACGTTGTTTCTATTCTCTGGATGATTTCTGGGAATGATAATGGGAGATTAAGAAGCTTATCTTACTTTGGCTCGGCTCATATCATTAGCATACCTACTTAATAATATAAATGAGAAAGTGAGTTTGTTTATTTGTTATTCCTTCACGGCTTGACTAATCAGCCGATCATTATGAAAATTTGTTTACATATTGTCAGAGGTACAGAGCCCAACATAGGCTACTTTTTATCCCGTGAAAGTATGTCATTCCAATGGGAAAACATTTTTTCTACTATCGAGGGCGCTGTACGGGATGCTATCGGCCAACAGATGGCGCCACAAGTCGCGCAATCTATGTCATAAAAGCTAGTTATAAAATAATTATAAATTCTACACAATTCAGAAACATAGACGAAAGATTCAAATACTGTTAGTGTAAACTGACGATACCAGTTGAATATTTTGTTCCCAAAAAAAGCTTATCAACAGGAAGAGCGTCTATTTATTAATGGGCAAAAAGGCTTTTAGTTACACTCCATACATTCTTGTCACCTGTTCCCGCCAAATAGTCTACAAATGTTGAGATTCATTCATTATTGTCACGTGACCCGCCGCCCTTGAGCCGCCCACCATCCTCGGCCCGCCCAGACGGCGCCCAAGTCTTGTTTGTGTCAGTGAAAAGTAAAAAATATCACTTTCTAACCTCTTTAGGGATGTCGTAAAAACGTCAATGGTATGGAAAATAAAAGTCATGAGGATTTGTCGGTATAAAGAAGAGTTTAACAAAATATTAGTATTACGTTCTAGGCGCGGTACGGCCCGTGATAACGCGAGCCAAGCCGGATCCTGCTCGCGGTGCGCCGCGCCACGCGCCGTTTAGACCGCCTGGCTCGGCGCGGCTCGGTGCGGCTCGGCAAACTTCGCATGATCCATCGCTTGTCGGTTTTTTGACACGGATCAAAGGCGCGCGCGCCACCGTCGTCGGCTCGGCTCGTGTTAATGCGCGCCGTCTAAACAGATGATACAGAGCCCGCCACGCCTTGTATACAAGTATGCTTGCGGAACGGAATAAGCCGAGCCGATCTTCACGGACGGCGCGGCTCGCGTTGGCTCGCGCTATCACGGGCCGTTTAAACGCACCGGCCTGCGGAACGGAATAAGCCGAGCCGATCTTCATTTTTTTTCGCTTATGCGTTTGATTTTTTTTGTTTGTGAGTTTGGCATTTATTTAAAACATTTTTAACTTTTCGGAAAATAAACCTAAATTAGTCCAACATTTGCCGTGCCTTCGAAATGTTATACCAAAGGTTAATGAATATGATAAAATGAGTAATGGGCCTATGAACATTATGGTAGGTTTTCGAATGATCTGTCCTTCTACCAAGAAGGACAGATCATTCGAAAACCTACCATATTTATTTATTTAAATTTAAGCTTTATTGACCACGATATTTGTGTACATAGGCGGACATAATGCTAAAAGAATTATCTACCAGTCAACTTTTGAGAAGTGTAGATACATGTTCATGCTAAAATGGAGAGTAGGTACAAACTTTCTTTGCCGTTTCTTCGGCCTACATAGTATTCGAGGTCATCGGCAACTTTATCTTTCTGGCCGACTTTGTGAACTTCTGATGATCGAACTAAATTTCCTCACCCAAATTGGTCGCATCAATATCCGATAGCAGTAAAGCAAACACGAACAGTTTTAAAACAGTATTTGTAAAAAGCAAACAAGACATACGTATCTCTCACATTTCAAAGACACTCTGAGCTAGAGGAATAAGTAATAAGACAATTATATTACGTCAGAAGATTAACAGCATAACGATGGTTTCGTATATCGAGTCTATGGGCAGTAATAACAGCCCACTGCCATCACGTGGGCAGTTTTATTTGTCTATCAAAAAACGTGTTAAGCTGCATCCAGAGACGAAGACTCCCCGAGTCAAGCCGATTATTCCCTAATGTGTAAATGAGCGCTCGCAAATAACCGAGCAGTGAATTTAAGTGTCCAATCTCGTAATAATATGTTATTAAGTGAGCCGACTTCACCACTTGGTAGCCCCGAATAGAATATTTTCCAATTATGTCAAATGCATACTATGTAAATAAAAATTAATTATTAGTTTATTTCAAAGAAAGAAAACTTCGGGAGTGGTAAAGCCGGGACTAATACACTCAGTACAATGATCGCCGATCATTTGTCACTAGGCGATTAATCAGCATTAGACGAGTTCTGCACGTCTGGACGCGGTATTAGACATGACCACAAGCACTCGACCCATGACAAGTATCAAGTATATTTAACTTTGAATGTAAAACGAAAGATACGAGAGTAGAAAATGCGCTATAACCTTGCAAAATAGTACCGCTTTCAATCTAGATAGTTGAGCGACATAACATTTTCTAAATCCCATTTCTCGTCTCAGACGTATTGATTCATTTTTATATCTTTTGAATTTGAAACATTCAAACTGATTGAGTTTATTTTGTTATCTTACAAAATAACTTGGACTACATATCGAAATAACAATGGATAAAACTAAAACTCTATGATTTTTTTAAAGTGAGTTTAAGAAAAATTACTACTTTTTTATAACATGTTGGAAAATAACTAATTTACATAATAAAAATAACCATAAAGGGTTCTGGTTTTACTTTGTACATATACAACCGTACATTGTTTGGTCCTTCAAGCCGGATAGATAGATTAGAATTCTAAAAGGTACGGCTGAAATCATTTAGGTCTGACAGCACAACATTGTCAAAGTAGCCAGTAAACATTCATACAAAATAATGCATTCAAAAAATATTAAATGTTATATTGCAAACTAGCATTTAAATTTTTAACTGAACAGATTTCCTTTTAAGAAACATCTTTAACGTTAAATGAGGTCTGAAAGTGAACTGACTCTCGAGATGTCAAGTGCCAGGTTTTTATGACAGCCGTTAGTAACAGATAACCGTAAAGGTTAAATGCTTGTTCACCCTAAGTCATTAAGCAAAATGTGCATTTTAATGCAACCAGCTTGCAGACAAATAAAACCTGATGAGGTTTGAGTCACCCTTTTTTAGAACACTGTATTTAAAAGTATAATTACAATTAATTAAATATAGACACAAGTCAAGTTCAAGTCAACATATCTGGTGAGCAGCACCGTGTGTAATATTACACAAACCACAAATCATACAACTACCTGGATTCAAAATGACCTAGACTTGAGTTGACTCTGCTTGTGTTATGTATGGGTACGGACAACGGGTTCTTTTTGGAATTATGTCTAGGAATACCCCGTGAAGATAGAACATGTCTCAAAAACGCAGCAGTTTTACCCTTTTTCGGTTAAGGGGGTTACTCGTCCGCGTCTAAACGTCTAACGAATAACGGGGTGTCCACCTTCCCATAGATAAAATCTGTAGTCTTCATAGATAGTATCCGTAAATAAACAAATTATTTGACTCAAACGATATGACTTCAATTTACATAAACAGACTTACAAAATAAAATACAATAAACATGTAATATTACAATTAAATAATGTCACGCGCCAAGTAATGCGCAAGATGGAACGAACACCGTCGAGAATGTTTCATGCAATATGAAACTTTTCGTGTCTCACATGAAATATTGCCCGTGAAACCTTTGTTTCACAACTGAATTTATTATGAGGTAACCCAAGCTAGGTTAGTGCCGTAAAAAATATATAATGTATAAAGCAAATGACATTGCTCATACGAACTTAAAATGTATGTGTTTATGTTGTATGTATATATGTTTTAAAATGTGCCATATCCATCGTCATAACAGCCTCAACGATTTTTCAGCTGAGATGAAATTGCAAAACGACCGGTTGCGTTAGTTAATATAATATGAAGAGTTGTTAGGATTATGGTAAAAGGACCTGCAACTAAATTTGTTATATCCGCTCATCTTGTGATAAGTAAGAAAACTGATACTGATAAATAAATAAATAAATAAATAAATAAATAAATAAATAACGAAGAAATGATATATCTAGATCTTATATTAATTAATTATGCCTAAATAATTAACTTTTTGTGAAGTTTTCTTTTAATAAAAGCTGAACTAATTTTGATTTGTCATTTAATTTGGATTTTTTTTTTTATTCTTAAGATTAAATGATAAATTTTGTATGCCTCATAAGGCGGGTCATAGAGACCCTTTTGTTTGTTAACATCCCTTAATACCTATGTTCACGAAAATTTAACTATTTTTATATAAATTGTAAATATCTTTAAAAAACAACATATTCAAATATCATAAACAAATCATTGTGAAGTAGCACACTTTTCTAGGTCTCTATTGTGCCCCAGTTCACCCACAGACCTTCAGGTAAGCCTATAAATAAAGGTCGGAGTATTTTTAGTGAGTTAGCTGACGTTAGGTAGGGGCACGGAGTCCATTATAAGTTTGAGAATGAAACCTAAACTACTTTCCGTCACGATCTGCTTAGTTTCCTTCATTTGCTGAAAATGTTTATCCTCCAATGAGGAGGCGCGTAACTAACCTAAAATTATAAAGGCCGAGCCACACAGTTAAATTGTAAGTTCCACTTTTAAACTATAATATTATGTAAATGAGACAAATCCGACAGCTATTTGTAATTCTAGTAATAGTCAGATACAATAATACTTAGATATTCTTTATTATTTTATTTAAGTAAAGGAAGCTCATAAACTACTACATAATAAGATTATTTAACTAAAAACTAATCTTACATTAAAATTTAATGTAAGTAAAGTATGTCAAAAAGGTTACTAAGTTTGTATTTTAAGAAACCCGGCCAAGTGCGTGTCGGGCTATTCACAACGTAAGATTCCATATTTGCCATTGTCGACTTTCTTGCAAATGAGCGCATATCCTATAAAACATTTTGTACGTTTTCATAAAAGAACATATTTGATATTAAGTTCGTCGACTAAATAGACTTAACTCAGTAACCAATAAAGTCTACTCATGAATGATAATTTAAACTTTTGTTTTTGCAAAATGCATGTCTCAATGAAAGTGTGCAAAAAAGTGAAACATTCCTTACTTCTTCCTAGTTCGAGAGGAAGCCTGTTCTACATTTAGAATAGTGACCATGGAGGTTGACCGGGTATTATCCCAAACCAGGACATAAGACTTGGCAAGGCTACAGGCGAGACGACTTGGCGCCGTTCTGACACACTCAAGACTTGCCAACTAGGCTGTAGTATTACATCCTTTATTTTATCGATGTACGCTCTATAACATAATTCTATCGTAATATATAAAGATAAAAAAAATATGATATCCTTTATCACTCCATTTGAATATACTTAGTACTAGCACTCGTCCGCTAGAATAAAGATTTTTAGAAGAAAGAATGGCTCTCTATTAAGAGCATACTACTTTACACATACAAACGTAGGAATCTACGTTTGGAAACTATTATAAAATCAAAAGTATCTTTGGAACCATTTTGTGTTAAAATACCTAAGACAGATTCTGGTCTTATTTTTATATTAAACATGAAGCCAGCGTTGTCGTTTTCATGTCGTGTGGTCGAAAAATTACATTGTTATTTGAAAAAAAATATATAGATGGTACTCACCAAAGGGCGGTTCGAACCTGCAGTCCAGCAGCAGCGCATGGCCGGTGGGCCCGGTGGTGCCGACCACTGCTCCGCCACGCATCATCAGCTGCGCTTCTAGTTCTACCCAACGTCCGCCGCACTCTTGCTACGATAATAAAACAAAGATCAAATTAAAAACATAAAACTTTCTGAGAACCCAATAACTACACCGGAGCAGTACCACCTACCATGATAAGCTGTACAAACATGAGTGCCGACGACCGTCCGGTCCCTATCAACATTTCAAAAGAGTTGTAAAATACTTGGTACTAGAAAAACATAAAAATCGTGGGGCATTGAATGAAAGTGTATTAAAAGTTTACCATAAAAATGTGTTTAAAATCTTTAGCTGCAGCAAGCAATTCGACGCATTATCAAATATGTGATTTGAAGCAACACGAAAGTCGTAGTTTACAGCGACGCGCGATAAAAACAAATGTACTAAAATGTTGAACGCCGCACTCGGTGATAGCGCGAGCGTTTTTCGAGGGGCGCACTTGTAAAATGGTACTTGTACAAACCAATCATGATAAATCATAAATATCAATTGAATACTAGAGCAAGGCAAATATCGCAATTTGACGTTAGTAAATTAACAACCCTTAATCTAAAATGGTCGCTGTTTCATTAATGTTTTAACTAGTAATACGATAAATAGGCGTCCAGCCAGACGGTCGCAATTATAGTCAACTAGCTGACCCGGCGAACTTCGTATCGCCTAAAGAACCTTCATGCTGAATTTCATTCGAATAACTTCAAAACGGCAAAGTTTCATACTTACTTTGCACCCTCGTTAACCCCCTAAGGGATAATTTTTGAGAAAAATATTTTACTCGTGTTTCATTCCTTTCAATAAAGAACCTTCATGCTGAATTTCATTCGAATAACTTCAAAAACGGCAAAGTTTCATACTAACTTTGCACCCCCGTTTAACCCCCTAAGGGATGATTTTTGAGAAAAATATTTTACTCGTGTTTCATGCCTTTCAATAAAGAACCTTCATGCTGAATTTCATTCGAATAACTACAAAAACGGCAAAGTTTCATACTATCTTTACACCCCCGTTTAACTTCCTAAGGGGTGAATTTTGAAAAAAATATTTTACTCATGTTTCATGCTTTTCAGTAAAGAACCTTAATGCTGAATTTCATTTGAATAACTTTAAAAACGGCAAAGTTTCATACTAACTTTGCACCCCCGTTTAACCCCCTAAGAGATGATTTTTGAGAAAAATATTTTACTCGTGTTTCATGCCTTTCAATAAAGAACCTTAATGTTGAATTTCATTTAAATAACTTTACAAACAGCAGAGTTTCATACTAACTTTGCGCCCCCGTTTAACCCCATAGGGGATGTTTTTTGAGAAAAATATTTTACTCGTGTTTCATGCCTTTCAATAAAGAACCTTCATGCTGAATTTCATTCGAATAACTTCAAAAACGGCAAAATTTCATACTATCTTTGCACCCCCGTTTAACCCCCTAAGGGATGAATTTTGAAAACAATATTTTACTCATGTTTCATGCTTTTCAGTAAAGAACCTTCATGCTGAATTTCATTCGAATAACTTCAAAAACGGCAAAGTTTCATACTAACTTTGCACCCCCGTTTTACCTCCTTAGGGGATGAATTTCCAAAAATCCTTTCTTAGTGAGCACCTACGCCCCGAAAGGAACCCCCATGCAAAATTTGAGACTCCTGGCACTTGTAGTTTCGCAGATTTCGTGATGAATCAGTCAGTGATTTTCTCTTTTATATATATAGATTACTAACTAAACTAAACTATTAGAGCTATTGTTAGAACACAATAAAATTATTATTTCCCTGAATGTTGTCCAATCTAAAAATTTGTGTTTTAGTAATTTAATTAATTAAGTACCCTTTTATTAGTAAAGTTATAAATTATTCTGTCACAAAACATTCGACATAATATTTTGAAATGGTTTTATTAAATATTATTATTATTATTGGCTCCTTTAGATTTTTTTTATAAAATTAGTACTTAGTTTTAGATTTTTTTTTTCCTATGTAACGGTATTATCGGTTAGTCTGTATGTGAGTCCTAAACGGAAGAACTTTGATACAATTTCTTTGAAAGGCGTCGATCAAGCAAGAGTGGTTATTTTTGGTAATAACTTTTTTATGTTTAATTTAAATTACTTAATTACATGTTAGAACTTGTGATCTGTTGGTACCGTCTCTTTGTTTTTTTTTGTTGTTGTCAACTTGTGCAGGTTGCCTAGCATATTTTATCTTTATTTCTAGTAATATAATACTTAAATAGGAGAATTGAGTAGACAAAACAGTGGTAGCAAAGAAGAATATATTAATTAGAAATGTGTAAACTTATAAATTAGTAGAAAGAACAGTACAGACTATAGACATTATACAAGTGTCAATTTCGAATATCGAAAGCTATGTTTTTATTACCTGCCGGTATACGCTTTGACACCCCCCCGTAATAAAAACACCCTGTATGTATATACAAATGTACAACAAACAAACACCACACTAAAAATATACCTAAACACTACAACACCTACCTACTAAGAACATGTACACACCTAACCTAACCTAAGCCTAGGGAATTTGTACACTTACAGTGTTTTAATTTGGCCAAAGATTTGGTTAGAATGTCGGCAACCATGTCATTTGTAGGAATGAACTTGATGATAAAATGGTGCTGTGCAAGTGCGTCACGAATGAAATGATGTCTGACGTCGATGTGTTTGGTACGCGAGTGATACGTGTTATTATGAGCGAGTTTTATGGAACTTTGATTATCAGAGTGGATGACAATGGGATGTGTGACAGCGAAGACTTCAGCGATGAGAGTTTTGAGGTACATTGCTTCTTTGCAAGCTTCTGCTAAGGCCATGTACTCTGCCTCCGTGGTAGACAGGGCTACTGTGCGCTGTTTACGCGCTTCCCACGAGACAGGAGCTCCGCTCATCATAAATACATATCCCGTAAAGGAACGTCTGTCCACTATATTATTCCCATAATCAGCATCACAGTAACCAACAACAAGTTGGTTGTCACCTTTACAAAAACGAAGACTGAGATCCTTAGTACCTTTTAGGTATCTAAGAACTCTTTTAGCCGCCTTCCAGTGTACTCCCCCGTAATGTGCATTGAATTGGGACAGAACTGAGACTGCGTGTGCAATGTCAGGCCTCGTTCCAATGCAAATGTACATTAGAGAGCCAATGAGTTCCCTGTAAGGTACATCAATTTCGTCTTCTTTTTCGGGTAAACTAAGTTTAAGTCCAGGTTCCATAGGAGTTGTGACAGAAATCGCATCGCTCATGTTGTATTTGTCGATTATTTTTTGAATATAATTTGATTGGTCGAGTGTTATGCAGTTTTGAGTTTGCGTAACTCTCATACCAAGGCAATCTTTGACAGGGCCTAAATCTTTTATTGTGAACATTTTCTTAAGGTCCTCTTCGAATTGCATTTTGAGATTGTCACTATTTGAAAGGATAAAGAAATCATCAACGAATACTGCAACGATTATGAAATCGTTACCGACCCTTTTATAATATATACAATGCTCTGTTGTGGCTTGTTTGAGCGAGAGGCCAGCCATAGCTTGGCAAACCTTCTTGTTCCACTGGCGTGGAGCTTGTTTCAAGCCATAAAGTGCCTTTTTGAGTAGACACACTTTATTCTTAGGGTCATTGGAGAAGCCTTCAGGTTGCTCCATGTATATTTCTTCATCTAAATCGCCATTTAAAAATGCTGTTTCCACATCTAGGTGGTCGATTTTACAATTTAAATCAGCAGCAAATGCCATAAGTAGTCGAACCGAGGAAAGTCGAGCAACGGGCGAAAAAGTTTCGCCGTAATCTACTCCTGCAACTTGGGTAAACCCCTTGGCTACTAATCGAGCTTTGTATTTCACAACATTTCCACTTGTGTCCTTTTTGAGTTTATATACCCATTTGCACTTTGTTGTTTTTCTATCTTTAGGTCTGTCAACTAGTGTCCAAGTTCCGTGCTTCAGCAATGAGTGAAATTCAGCATGCATGGCTTCGTGCCATTCTTCCTTTTGAGGATGATCTGTAACCTCCTTGTTTGTTTCAGGTTCCATATCACCACTTATACCTATATTTACATTACATGCGTATCTGTCAGGGGCACGCCTGTCCCTGGCAGGATACCTCCGTTCGAGTATGGGTTCTCCTGTAGCTTCAGGTTGTGAAGATTCTGGTGAAGGAGCCTGTAGAGGAATATCATCACATACAGTGTTAGGAGCAGGATCGTCCAACTCTGTGGATGTTACTGGTTGAAGGTCACTAGAATCAGTATTCGGTTGCATTTGTGGAACTTCTTCAATAATGGGTACTTCTGTCGATATGGGGGTTGGAACTGAGGCGGATTCAGAAACCGACGGCGTTTTGTCCTCAATAAAGACAACGTCTCTTGCGACTATTAACGCTCGTGGATTCTGTGAATCTACTAGCCGATACCCTTTGCTGTCTGTGGCATACCCTACAAAGATGCATTTTTGCGTCTTGGCATCAAGTTTCGTACGTTTTTCTTTTGGTACGAGAACATGAGCTTCACATCCAAAAACTTTCAAATGAGAAAGATTAACTTTCTTTCCAGACCATAATACTTCTGGGATTTGATTGTTTAGGGCCTGTGTAGGTGTATGGTTTTTTAGGTATATGGCAGTATTAACCGCTTCTCCCCAGTACGCTTTCGAAAGTTGCGAATCTTGGAGCATACATCTAGCTTTTTCGATAATAGTTCGATTAGCGCGCTCTGAAACACCATTTTGTTGGGGTGTGTATGGAATCGTAGTCTGGTGGATAATTCCGTTTTCTTTTAAAAACGTAGAAAATTTGCAGTTTACAAACTCTCCACCATTATCGGTACGCAGGACTTTGATTTTTCGATTGGTTTGGTTTTCGACTAAATGTTTAAATTCTACAAACTTACTAAAAACTTCGGCTTTTGTTTTTAAAAGATATCCAAAAGTTTTACGACTGAAGTCGTCAGTGAAAGTTAGGAGGTATAGGGCTCCGCCCCACGAGTGTGTACTCATAGGACCACAAAGATCCGAATGTATGAGTTGTAGCACACAACTCGACCTACTGGTAGAATTGGGAAAAGGCTTTCTCGAAAGTTTACCTTGTAAACAAGAAATACAAGGTGTGCTAAGATTTCCCGTAAAGTTAATACCAATATTTTTATTTTTTAAAATATTTAAGGTATTGGCATTCAAATGCCCAAGACGTCTATGCCATAATATTCCAGACTCTCTGGTTGAAATCTGCATGGCATGCGGGTTATCGGAACTTACGTCTAATTTATACAAACCTCTATGTACAGAGCCAGTGGCGATGACAGAACTTGTCACCTGACAGCCACCCTTCGGAAATATTTTGACTCCGTCAGATGTAAATAAAACATCCAAACCGTTTTGGTTTATTTTATTTACAGATAGTAGATTTGTAGCTAACCCAGGAATATACAAGACGTCGCTAATTTTATTTACACTATTAGATATATTCATATGTACAGTACCTTTACCTTGGCTCAACAGTTCATTGTTGTTGGCAACTGTAATAGGAATGATGTGTGGGGATATAGTGGAAAAACATTCTTTCCTATTACACATATGGGAAGTTGCACCAGAATCAATGTACCAGTTTTGAGAATGAGAACCTGTGGAAGAAATATTAGCAAAACAAGATGAAAGTGTGAATTCGGATGTATTAATAAATGAAATGTTTGCCGAATTTTTCTTGTTCTTTAAATTTCTACACTGTGAGACTACATGCCCTAACTTTTTACAGTATTTACAAAATAGTTTATTCGTTTGGGTATTAAACACAGTGTTACTAGGTCCTGGTAGCGGTACTCTCTGTTCTTTGCTATTTTCCTTTAAGAGTGCTGATACTACATTTTCCGAAGTTAAGAGCATGCTGGAGTGTTCTAGAGTCATGACGAGCGGTTTGAAAAAATCCGGTAGTCCAGCCAGGATGATGATAGCCAGAAACTCGTCATCAACTCCAGAATTCATAGCCAGAAGTTCTTGTTGGGTATTCAACATGCTGGTGATGTACTGCTGCATGTTATTTTCCGTATATTGGATGGCCAACAGTTTCTTCATAAGAGACAGTCGTCTCGTGAGGCCACTGTCAGCGTACGCCTTCTTCAAACAGTTGAACGTGTCAAAAGCATTTTTGGCTGACCTTATTACAGGATATATGCTTTCATCACAAGCCAGGCATATCTTAGCTCTCGCCTTAATGTCTTTCCTGACTTTGGCCTGATTTTCTGGATTATGAGGATGCTCAACGACATCCCATAGGTCGAGGTCTTGTAAAAGACATTGAATACTGAAGGCCCACATATTAAAATTGGTACCTATTAGCTTCTTGAAACTGCAGGGTCGTTCACTGGACGAGCAGGCGTCTGAAGAATTTGTCGCAGACATTTCACTTTTTAACTTCGTCGTATCAAATGTTTGCACTTATATGGTCTGGGCCCATAACCACTTAAATAGGAGAATTGAGTAGACAAAACAGTGGTAGCAAAGAAGAATATATTAATTAGAAATGTGTAAACTTATAAATTAGTAGAGAGAACAGTACAGACTATAGAGATTATACAAGTGTCAATTTCGAATATCGAAAGCTATGTTTTTATTACCTGCCGGTATACGCTTTGACAATAATATTGTTTATAGTCCAACCATTGCAAAAATCCTTTTATAAATCCAACAATGTCAAAACTTTTCGAATTTTATGGCTTTGCCTATAAAAGCTATGAATCTATATGAGTTAGCTGACAGCTACCAAGCTTTCGGTTACCGAATAGGCTGGAGATGTAAAAGAGTAAAAGGCTATATCTTGTCGATAGCAATTAAAAAGGCTATTGTTAAAACCTCTCTAAAAATCGAACGGAGCATTCTCTGCCTTTCCATACATTGAGCATTTTTTTTTCTTTTTTTTATTAGAATATGTTTTTATTACCAGCCAGCATATCACATTGATTTTTCTGGAGAGTTTTTACTAATTTTAAGTAGATTATGGATTTATTTTCTTTTTAATGGAACATGTTTTGTTAACAGCCGGCACTGTTTTATTTTTAGTTCTAAATTAGATTAAACCTTTTTAGCGGTTATTTATCCTCTTTCCTTTTATTTAGGTCATTTCTTTGTTTTTAAATTAACCTAAAGTTTTCATATAAAGTTATGATACTCGTAAATGGTGACCTCATGCATAAAAATTATGCATGAGGTCACCATTTACATCTCACACTTATACGACAATTTATCAAAAATATTTGAACATTTTGCCAAAGAAAATTTTTGTTTTAAATATGAAGTGTTTACGATTATTTACATAGAATAAGGTCGAATAGGGTCTGAGATGTTTGGTGACAATCACCTACTCTTTTGGCTGGCTCTTTTCATAGATACTCGTAATAATATATATACAGGGTGTTTGGTAGAGGATTAAACATGGGATAATGGCAGAAAGGTGAGATGGTCTGCTACATGCTGAGCGAAAAAAAATTGACCTAGGGCCCATAGTTTTTTTTAAATGATTTTTTTTTAATTTTCACCAAACTTTCTTCCTTCGTGAATTTGAAGTACTATAACTTTTTTTTTATTGAATCAATCGTCCAGTTTATTTTTTTATTCTTATCTTAACTGAATGTAGCTTGCTTTTAAATTGATATTTGTTGGTTAGAGTTACCAGGAAAAATAATATGAGCCCTCAAACATCAAAAAGGCGAGAAGTCCATGCCGAGCGTTCAACTTTGGACTGCAGTTAAAAAAAAACTAAAAGTGGTACAGCAGTTCTAATTATAGGAAAACAGCTCTAGTTCATGCCCTTTCGAATGGTATGTAATTTGTATAGTTTATATTTTTCTAAGTAGTCTTTCTCGTACTTTCTACATGAAATTTACCATTTCTGACAAAAATACTTTAATGAAAATAAATCAAAAAAATGTTACGAAACATAGAGCGGGATGGTTACGGTTCATCATTATCAGTCCGTTCTTCCTTTTTCACTCTTCATAGGTGGGCAATGCATCCAAGACCTTGTAGTGGTGAAGAGTGGTAAGTGGTAAGCAATCACTGCTGCCCATTGACATCTACGATTTTTTTATGACACGAAGAGGACAAACTAGCTAGCAAGTCACCTGATGGTAAGCAATCACCGCTGCCCATAGACATGCACAACTTTTTTTTGACACGAGGAGGACAAACAAGCACCTTATGGTAAGCAATCACCGACTACAATGAAAAAGGAAGGACCGGGGAAGGAAAGTTAATAAGGGAGTAGGAAACAGGAGGTGTATCAGGCTTCCGGCTCTCTCACTCATCCTACGAAACACGGGGGACATACGAGGTACTGCCCCGGTCGAGCCTTTCGCATTTACGAGCTACTACTAGTTCATAGTAGTGGCTACGCTCTACCACTCTTCACCACTACAAGGTCTTGGATGCATTGCCCACCTATGAAGAGTGAAAAAGGAAGAACGGACTGATAATGATGAACCGTAACCATCTCGCTCTATGTTTCGTAACATTTTTTTGATTTATTTTCATTAAAGTATTTTTGTCAGAAATGGTAAATTTCATGTAGAAAGTACGAGAAAGACTACTTAGAAAAATATAAACTATACAAATTACATACCATTCGAAAGGGCATGAACTAGAGCTGTTTTCCTATAATTATAACTGCTGTACCACTTTTAGTTTTTTTTAAACTGCAGTCCAAAGTTGAACGCTCGGCATGGATTTCTCGCCTTTTTGATGTTTGAGGGCTCATATTTTTTTTCCTGGTAACTCTAACCAACAAATATCAATTTAAAAGTAAGCTACATTCAGTTAAGATAAGAATAAAAAAAATAAGCTGGACGATTGATCCAATAAAAAAAAAGTTATAGTACTTCAAATTCACGAAGGACAAGCCCACCACACATTCACACCACTGTGTCTCCTGTGTAGCCAGGATCAACAACGGCGACCTCAGATAGACAATAAGCAATGAAGCTTATTGACGTCCCGGGGAATAAACTACAGCTGTCTTGGAACTCACAACGAATTTAATCAGAAAGAAGATAGTCGGAGTAGGAAGTATTGAAAGGACTTCCCTCCTTAACAACTACGTGAGAAACAGCAATTTGAAGCAAAAGGCATTATACCCTAGAGAGATGGCAAATCAAGTGAGGCTCGATTGCCGAGCACCACGGTCTATTGTTACATTACTATTGTGACCTAATGCTATGAGCTGTTGTTTACTATTTTGATTCCAATAATATGTATTGCAAAACCTTCTAAATGCCTGATAATTCTCTCTGCTTGCTACGAGATCAGAATAATAAACCACGCCCGAAAATTCACGAAGGAAGAAAGTTTGGTGAAAATTTAAAAAAAATCATTTACAACAAACTATGGGCCCTAGGTCAATTTTTTTTCGCTCAGCATGTAGCAGACCATCTCACCTTTCTGCCATTATCCCATGTTCAATCCTCTACCAAACACCCTGTATATATAGTTCTATATACATATACTTCGAGGCAAAAATGTTTGAGAATTATGTATTGGTCTCGAATTATTTTGTCGCTGTCTCTTTCATACATACCTCGGTATATGCGACGGAAGTGAGAGGAAGGTAGTGGTAGCCTAAAGCGCGGTCCCAGATGACTCCTTTATTCCACACCTCGACTAGAAGGCCCTGGTTGATGTCGTTTGTTTCGCTGTAACAAGAGAACATCATGTTAGTTTTCATCGCATATAGTGAGTTGCACAAGAATACTTTAAAAACACGTTATTTTATGGTTTTTGTACCTTTAAAAAGAAACTAAAAATATTAATTTTACAAAACAAAACTATGTATTCGTTCCTCAAAAAACGCTCCTGAAGTGATCAAGCCACAGAACACGCGCGCCAGCCTGGCGCCATCGCCGCCGCCCGCGCAGACCCGCTGCCACCTCAATGTATGGCGCTGCAGGGTTGTTCATCATTTGATTTCAATAAGCATGCTAGTTTTGAGCCAATTTGTTCACACGTGCTCAAAGCACGCCCCCTTTCACCCGCGCTACACAAGTGTGCTCAAAAATCGAACGGCATGCGATTTTCGATAGCGCTCGAAATAAGCATTCCTATCACTAGCAACTCATGGACACTTGCTACTAAGTGGCATTTGCTCATTAATAGCTTGCTTTCGTGCTATTACAGAGCAGGTCTATCTGTAGCTTTACAATTTTGCAGTTCATAAAAGTTATTAATAATATAACAAAAATGCCGTAACGGGTTTTCTTTCGCCATTTCTTTCACCAGTGGTCATTTTGCTTTTCTTTCAGAAATGGTAGGTAGTAGTTAATAGAGTAATTACACAAATAATTTATGTTATTACTGTAATGTTATAGATAGATAGATAGAATATGCTTTATTTGGAACACACAGACTGTAAACATTAGAACACAACAAATACAACACGATATGGTAAACACAAAAAAAATTACTGTTATCTTTGACGAGAAAAAGTGTCTGTAACCACCTACTCTCTGAATAAATATTTTGAATATTGAATGAAAAGCTTAATACGCTGCCAGTATTTTTCTGGGTACGGCTTGCCCGTTCCTTTTTTTTATGCCAGTCTTTTGTTCGTTAGCCTTTTGTTTTTTGTGACTGGTATTCTAAATTGCTTTAAATAACTCTTTTGCGTCAGTCAGGTACGTTGAATATAAACAAAATGTAATAGGCGAAACACAGCTTCAAAGTGACCATAGGCAAATACTATAGAAGGCTAATACGCACAGCTCTTGACGTTTCTCATACAATGACTTGGCAACCTCCGTTCACCTCATGCCGCTAGGGGCGCTATAACATTTTGCATACAAAAGTTTTGAAATCGTTCACCTCATGCCGCCCTCATGCCGTAGGGGCGCTAGTGTCGCGTCTTGCCCGAATTCTTCCGAAGCTGTGCGTATTAGTCTTCTATAGTATTTGATGAAAGTCAAAGTGTTTTACATTGTTACTCCTAACGAACTATTGAAGTCATCAGTATCATATTTTTTTATATTTTAGAAAAGAATATCATTTATTCAAAACACAGTTTGATAGCAGAGAGATGTTTTAACTACATAATTTAAAGCAAAATATTTCAGCCCTGAAACAAATTTTAAAAGCTCATGCAACGACCATCGAAGTACATGAAGTGAAATCCTGACATAACGAGTTAATGACATTAAAAAGACCATAGAGTGTTAATGAAAATATTTCATTCGCTCATTGAGAACCAACCACAGACATAAATCTATTAAAATAAAGCCTAGTATCTACATAATAGCGATTCATTTACGTAATCCCGTGACATATAGCGGGAATAACAAGCGACAACGTTCCGTATTGCGGTGACGCGTGTAATTAACAATAATTTCTGTGTCAATCTAATATATCCTACGTACATGACCTATAATTATTGAAGTGTTACTGAAGATTCCCTATCATATTTAACGTAACATATTTTAAAACCATTCGACGAAAAATTATAAATGAAGAATGAGATGGTCTGACGAAAAATATTTACCAAAGAGCTAGTAGACTGTAAAAACACTAGATAGAGATGTATGGAAAAAGTATGGGGTGGTTTTTACACAACAGTTCAACAAAAAAATACAAAGTACAAGCTTGACTTTGGGTTTAGATGGCGTTGCGTAATTTGTTCAGAAATATTTATTTTCTTAATTTATTTTTACTAAGTAATGCCCGCAGTATTACCCGCGAAATCCTGTTGTTCCCGGACTTGTATCATACACTGTAAAAATTCATCTTGAATCACTCTATCTATTATCTATATCTCTATCTATATATAGTATATAACGAAATGGTGGTAGTATATAACGTAGTTTATTTTCTTTATTTAAACAAATTGTAAATGACAAGAAAAAGTGCATGTGAAGGTCTAATTTCTGAAATAAACGATTTCATTTCATTTTATTTCATTGCTAAAACTGCATTAAAATCCGTTGAGTAGTTTAAATTAGTTTAAAAGATCTAAGCAAAAAAAGAGTGAAAACGACTTTATTTTATTATATGTAAAGATGAACCTATGATTTGAATTTGGTTCTATGAAATTATATAATTAAATTCGATCCTTTACTAACTGAACACTCATGAGATTCACTTGTTATCGTACCCTTTCCCATCTCTCTCAAATTAGTACCTACTTGAAAATTCCCCAGTGCCCCACCATAAATAAACTTAGGGGCTAGACGGGAACAAATGCTTCAATCATCAATCGCTGGAGGTAATTTACCAGCTGCGTCACACCTATTATAATTTAGCCACTAGATAACCATATTATACATAGTGTAATCAAGTAATGCGAGCTAAATTAACAAGCAAACTCTGCGTAATTGATCAACGTAAGAGGCAACCCACAACTTGCTAACCTTATATATTTGGTCCTTCAAGGCACGAGTTTGTCCGGAAGGAATTCGAAAACTTTCAGTTTCAACCCGTTACGAAAACGGGTTAAATCGCTGTGGGAGATTATGAAAATGGCCAGTTAACTTAATAAGATGTGAATTTTGATAGACGATGGTAAATTTTCGGGAGTTCAACAGATTTCGGACGCTTCTTACTGTTTGCTAGAGATGACTATTGAGTGGTAGAACATTTAATGAAATAAACTTGCTCGGGGATGTATCACCCTCCCAAAATATTGACGTGAAGCAGCAATGCGTTTCGTTATATGAATGAGAGATCAAAAAGTTAGAATTTTCTTACTATCTTTCCGTATGTTACTGAGACTGAGTGTGACGTGATGTGTATAAAATATTTATCTAAATAGTTGGCCATTCTACTAATATACACCTTACCGGTAAGGCAGTATATCTGTGGGTGAGGTACCGACCTTGAAACTCGAAGCAAAGTTCAAAAGTTTCCCTTTTGTACTGCAGGGAACGTAAAGGGGAGAATCAAATCTTTTATTTCTTTTTGACGTGATAGATCACCGTGACAAATGGTCACTACAAGTAGAAAAATGTTGGATACCGAACATTGATAAAAATTTGCAAAAACTGGGGCAACTTCGACGACTTTTATCAGATGTAGTCGGCAATAAAATGTTTTAACATTGATTCTTAATTTAAGGTAACGGAGTTTAAATTTTTAAAACACAATACTACAAAAATATTATTGCAGTTCATCGTAAACTCAAGTCCGGGTATCGAGAGTTCTTTTAATTCATTGTAGATTTTGATCAATACAAAAAATATATACTTGGACATACAAAATTAACGCACCGGTGTGAAGTTAGCGGCCAAACTTAGCAGCCGCCAATAAGCCGACCAAATTGAGAAGTCACTTTTTTCTTTTAAACAAATTGACTCAGAAAACCGCTAAAACAGCTACGGACGCCTAGGTTCACAAACAAAACATGTCTAACATAATAACAAATCGACTACAAACATTAATTTAGTTCGGCCGCGGGACTCAAATCACTTTTGGGCACAAAAGCTAAGATCTCGTAATGAGACTGGGCCAGCAAGGAGGTTTCGAAATATAGCTTGTGTTGCTGGATACACCTGCTACATAGCTGCAGTGAGCAAAAGGTATCACCCGTTGTTTAACGGGGTGAAACGGGGTGAACAAGTCATGTTCATGGCGATTTTCAGAAAACTAGCAATTTTCACACATTTTCAACCAGAAAGACGGCAAGCAAGGGGTTTTGGACTTCAGAATTATTTAACCAGTCCTTTATGCAATATCAAGACACAAGTTGTCAGTTGGCACTCAATCTTTTAGACTATGCAAATCTAGTTCAAATGAAAAAAAAACAAGATTTGGCTGCTGACTTCCCACCGGTGCAGAACGGCAAGCAAGGAGGTTTCGAACCATGGTTTGTATTGCTGAATAGACCTGCTACATGGCCGCAGTGAGCAAGTAGTGGCACCCGATCTTTTAGACTATGCAAATCAAGTCCAAACAAAAATTCAAAATTTTCTTCTAAATATTTATTCTTGCTTGAAACACGCCATGTAGAACGGCAAGCAAGGAGGTTCCGAACCATGGCTTGTATTGCTGAATACACCTGCTACTTCGCCGCAGTGAGCAAGTAGTGGCACCCGATCTTTTAGACTATGCAAATCAAGTCCATAAAAAATTCAAGATTTTCATCTAAATATTCATTCTTGCTTGAAACACGCCATGTAGAACAGCAAGCAAGGAGGTTTGGAACCATGGCTTGAATTGCTGAATACACCTGCTACATCGCTGCAGTGAGCAAGTAGTGGCACCCGATCTTTTAGACTATGCAAATCTAGTCCAAACAAAAAATTCAAAATTTTCTTCTAAATATTTATTCTTGCTTGAAACACGCCATGTAGAACGGCTAGCAAGGAGGTTCCGAACCATGGCTTGTATTGCTAAATACACCCGCTATATGGCCGCAGTGAGCAAGTAGTGGCACCCGATCTTTTAGACTATGCAAATCAAGTCCAAACAAAAAATTCAAAATTTTCTTCTAAATATTCATTCTTGCTTGAAACACGCCATGTAGAACGGCAAGCAAGGAAGTTTCGAACCATGGCTTGCATTGCTGAATACACCTGCTACATGGCCGCAGTGAGCAAGTAGTGGCACCCGATCTTTAAGACTATGCAAATCGAGTCCAAATAAAAGACTCAAGATTTTCCTCAATATATTCATTCTTGCTTGAAAAGCGCCAAGTAGAACGGCAAGCAAGGAGGTTTCGAACCATGGCTTGTATTGCTGAATACACCTGCTACATCGCCACAGTGAGCAAGTAGTGGCACTCGATCTTTAAGACTATGCAAATCTAGTTCAAATGAAAAAAAACAAGATTTGGCTGCTGACTTCCCACCGGTGCAGAACGGCAAGCAAGGAGGTTTCGAACCATGGTTTGTATTGCTGAATAGACCTGCTACATGGCCGCAGTGAGCAAGTAGTGGCACCCGATCTTTTAGACTATGCAAATCAAGTCCAAACAAAAATTCAAAATTTTCTTCTAAATATTTATTCTTGCTTGAAACACGCCATGTAGAACGGCAAGCAAGGAGGTTTCGAACCATGGTTTGTATTGCTGAATAAACCTGCTACATCGCTGCAGTGAGCAAGTAGTGGCACCCGATGTTTAAAACTATGCAAATCGCGTACAAATAAAAAATTCATGATTTTCTTCAAAATATTTATTTATTTATTTATTTAAACTTTATTGACCACAATATTTGGGTACAAAAGGCGGACTTAACGCTAAATGCATTATCTACCAGTCAACCTTTGGGAAGTGCAGATATTCGCGAATGCGGTTTTAAATTATATGACATACTACAATAAATCTTAGATGTAAAAAAGAAAAAAAAAACAATGTATTTCCATAATACTAATAATTACATAAACTAAACACAATACACACATAAATAAATATCACATAAGAATACATTACTAATATAATACTGACTATAGATACAAAATATTATATAATAGACTACGTTGACGACAATTACTGCATTGTTGAGAGAAGGCTAGCTTTAACTTTCCTTTTAAAATTAAATTTATTAGAAATTGTCCTCAAGGGCACAGGCAGTTTTCTCCAGAGACGAGTAGCTTGAAGTGAAAAGGACTCGGAAACAAAACAAGTGCGGTGACGAGGAGTAGCCAGAGCGAGTGAATTATGAGATCGAAGGTGTAGCTCATGTGTGTTGCAGATGTATTGGAACTTGTCTTTTAAATACTGTGGACTCAGAGGATTTTAATTTATGCTTGAAAAGCACCATGTAGAACGGCAAGCAAGGACGTTTCGAACCATGGTTTGTATTGCTGAATAGACCTGCTACATCACCGCAGTGAGCAAGTAGTGGCACCCGATCTTTTAGACTATGCAAATCAAGTCCAAATGAAAAATTCATGATTTTCTTCAAAATATTCATTCTTGCTTGAAAAGCACCATGTAGAACGGCAAGCAAGGACGTTTCGAACCATGGTTTGTATTGCTGAATAGACCTGCTACATCACCGCAGTGAGCAAGTAGTGGCACCCGATCTTTTAGACTATGCAAATCAAGTCCAAATAAAAAATTCATGATTTTCTTCAAAATATTCATTCTTGCTTGAAAAGCACCATGTAGAACGGCAAGCAAGGAGGTTTTGAACCATGGCTTGTATTGCTGAATACACCTGCTACATGGCCACAGTGAGCAAGTAGTGGCACCCGATCTTTAAGACTATGCAAATCAAGTCCAAATAAAAAAATCATGATTTTCTTCAAAATATTCATTCTTGCTTGAAAAGCGCCATGTAGAACGGCAAGCAAGGAGGTTTCAAACCATGGCTTGTATTGCTGCATACACCTGCTACATCGCCGCAGTGAGCAAGTAGTGGCACCCGATCTTTTAGACTATGCAAATCTTGTCCAAGTAAAAAAAACAAGATTTGGCTGCTGACTTCTCACCGGTGCAGAACGGCAAGCAAGGAGGTTTGTATTGCTGAATAGATCTGCTACATGGCCGCAGTGAGCAAGTAATGGCACCCGATCTTTAAGACTATGCAAATCGAGTCCAAATAAAAGACTCTACATTTTCCTCAATATATTCATTCTTGCTTAAAAAGCGCCATGTAGAACGGCAAGCAAGGAGGTTTCGAACCATGGTTTGTATTGCTGAATAGACCTGCTACATCGCCACAGTGAGCAAGTAGTGGCACTCGATCTTTAAGACTATGCAAATCGAGTCCAAATAAAAAATTCAAGATTTTCTTCAAAATATTCATTCTTGCTTGAAAAGCGCCATGTAGAACGGCAAGCAAGGAGGTTTCGAACCATGGCTTGTTATTTCGATTTGCATATTCTAAAAGATCGGGTGCCACTACTTGCTCACTGCGGCCATGTAGCAGGTGTATTCAGCAATACAAACCATGGTTCGAAACCTCCTTGCTTGCCGTTCTACATGGTATTTTTCAAGCAAGAATGAATATTTTGAAGAAAATCTTGAATTTTTTATTTGGACTTGATTTGCATAGTCTAAAAGATCGGGTGCCACTACTTGCTCACTGCGGCCATGTAGCAGGTGTATTCAGCAATGCAAGCCATGGTTCGAAACCTCCTTGCTTGCCGTTCTACATGGCGTGTTTCAAGCAAGAATGAATATATTGAGGAAAATCTTGAGTCTTTTATTTGGACTCGATTTGCATAGTCTTAAAGATCGGGTGCCACTACTTGCTCACTTTGGCGATGTAGCAGGTCTATTTAGCAATACAAGCCATGGTTCGAAACCTCCTTGCTTGCCGTTCTACATGGCGTTTTTCAAGCAAGAATGAATATTTTGAAGAAAATCATGATTTTTTATTTGGACTCGATTTGCATAGTCTTAAAGATCGGGTGCCACTACTTGCTCACTGTGGCCATGTAGCAGGTGTATTCAGCAATACACGAAACCTCCTTGCTTGCCGTTCTACATGGCGTGTTTCAAGCAAGAATGAATATTTTGAAGAAAATCATGATTTTTTTATTTGGACTCGATTTGCATAGTCTTAAAGATCGGGTGCCACTACTTGCTCACTGTGGCTATGTAGCAGGTGTATTCAGCAATACACGGAACCTCCTTGCTTGCCGTTCTACATGGTGCTTTTCAAGCAAGAATGAATATTTTGAAGAAAATCATGAATTTTTTATTTGGACTCGATTTGCATAGTCTAAAAGATCGGGTGCCACTACTTGCTCACTGCAGCGATGTAGCAGGTGTATTCAGCAATTCAAGCCATGGTTCCAAACCTCCTTGCTTGCCGTTCTACATGGCGTGTTTCAAGCAAGAATGAATATTTAGATGAAAATCTTGAATTTTTTATGGACTTGATTTGCATAGTCTAAAAGATCGGGTGCCACTTCTTGCTTACTGCAGCCATGTAGCAGGTGTATTCAGAAATACAAGCCATGGTTCGAAACTCCCTTGCTTGCCGTTCTACATGGCGCTTTTCAAGCAAGAATGAATATTTTGAAGAAAATCATGAATTTTTTATTTGGACTCGATTTGCATAGTCTAAAAGATCGGGTGCCACTACTTGCTCACTGCGGCCATGTAGCAGGTGTATTCAGCAATACAAGCCATGGTTCGGAACCTCTTTGCTTGTCGTTCTACATGGCGTGTTTCAAGCAAGAATAAATATTTAGAAGAAAATTTTGAATTTTTTGTTTGGACTTGATTTGCATAGTCTAAAAGATCGGGTGCCACTACTTGCTCACTGCGGCCATGTAGCAGGTCTATTCAGCAATACAAAACATGGTTCGAAACCTCCTTGCTTGCCGTTCTGCACCGGTGGGAAGTCAGCAGCCAAATCTTGTTTTTTTTTATTTGAACTAGATTTGCATAGTCTAAAAGATTGAGTGCCAACTGACAACTTGTGTCTTGATATTGCATAAAGGACTGGTTAAATAATTCTGAAGTCCAAAACCCCTTGCTTGCCGTCTTTCTGGTTGAAAATGTGTGAAAATTGCTAGTTTTCTGAAAATCGCCATGAACATGACTTGTTCACCCCGTTTCACCCCGTTAAACAACAGGTGATACCTTTTGCTCACTGCAGCTATGTAGCAGGTGTATCCAGCAATACAAGCTATATTTCGAAACCTCCTTGCTGGCCCAGTGTCATTACGAGATCTTAGCTTTTGTGCCCAAAAGTGATTTGAGTCCCGCGGCCGAACTAAATTAATGTTTGTAGTCGATTTGTTATTATGTTAGACATTTAGAACGGCTAGCAAGGAGGTTCCGAACCATGGCTTGTATTGCTAAATACACCCGCTATATGGCCGCAGTGAGCAAGTAGTGGCACCCGATCTTTTAGACTATGAAAATCAAGTCCAAACAAAAAATTCAAAATTTTCTTCTAAATATTCATTCTTGCTTGAAACACGGCATGTAGAACGGCAAGCAAGGACGTTTCGAACCATGGCTTGCATTGCTGAATACACCTGCTACATGGCCGCAGTGAGCAAGTAGTGGCACCCGATCTTTAAGACTATGCAAATCGAGTCCAAATAAAAGACTCAAGATTTTCCTCAATATATTCATTCTTGCTTGAAAAGCGCCAAGTAGAACGGCAAGCAAGGAGGTTTCGAACCATGGCTTGTATTGCTGAATACACCTGCTACATCGCCACAGTGAGCAAGTAGTGGCACTCGATCTTTAAGACTATGCAAATCGAGTCCAAATAAAAAATTCAAGATTTTCTTCAAAATATTCATTCTTGCTTGAAAAGCGCCATGTAGAACGGCAAGCAAGGAGGTTTCGTACCATGGCTTGTATTGCTGAATACACCTGCTACATCGCCACAGTGAGCAAGTAGTGACACCCGATCTTTTAGACTATGCAAATCAAGTCCAAATAAAAAATTCATGATTTTCTTCAAAATATTCATTCTTGCTTGAAAAGCGCCAAGTAGAACGGCAAGCAAGGAGGTTTCGAACCATGGCTTGTATTGCTGAATACACCTGCTACATCGCCACAGTGAGCAAGTAGTGGCACTCGATCTTTAAGACTATGCAAATCGAGTCCAAATAAAAAATTCAAGATTTTCTTCAAAATATTCATTCTTGCTCGAAAAGCGCCATGTAGAACGGCAAGCAAGGAGGTTTCGAACCATGGCTTGTATTGCTGAATACACCTGCTACTTGGCCGCAGTGAGCAAGTAGTGGCACCCGATCTTTTAGACTATGCAAATCTAGTCCAAGTAAAGAAAAACAAGATTTGGCTGCTGACTTCTCACCGGTGCAGAACGGCAAGCAAGGAGGTTTCGAACCATGGTTTGTATTGCTGAATAGACCTGCTACATCGCCGCAGTGAGCAAGTAGTGGCACCCGATCTTTAAGACTATGCAAATCGAGTCCAAATAAAAAAATCATGATTTTATTCAAAATATTCATTCATGCTTGAAAAGCACCATGTAGAACGGCAAGCAAGGAGGTTTCGAACCATGGCTTGTATTGCTGAATACACCTGCTACATGGCCGCAGTGAGCAAGTAGTGGCACCCGATCTCTTAGACTATGCAAATCTAGTCCAAGTAAAGAAAAACAAGATTTGGCTGCTGACTTCTCACCGGTGCAGAACGGCAAGCAAGGAGGTTTCGAACCATGGCTTGTATTGCTGAATACACCTGCTACATGGCCGCAGTGAGCAAGTAGTGGCACCCGATCTCTTAGACTATGCAAATCTTATCCAAGTAAAAAAAACAACATTTGGCTGCTGACTTCTCACCGGTGCAGAACGGCAAGCAAGGAGGTTTGTATTGCTGAATAGACCTGCTACATGGCCGCAGTGAGCAAGTAATGGCACCCGATCGTTAAGACTATGCAAATCGAGTCCAAATAAAAGACTCTACATTTTCCTCAATATATTCATTCTTGCTTAAAAAGCGCCATGTAGAACGGCAAGCAAGGAGATTTCGAACCATGGTTTGTATTGCTGAATAGACCTGCTACATCACCGCAGTGAGCAAGTAGTGGCACCCGATCTTTTAGACTATGCAAATCAAGTCCAAATAAAAAATTCATGATTTTCTTCAAAATATTCATTCTTGCTTGAAAAGCACCATGTAGAACGGCAAGCAAGGAGGTTTCGAACCATGGCTTGTATTGCTGAATACACCTGCTACATGGCCACAGTGAGCAAGTAGTGGCACCCGATCTTTAAGACTATGCAAATCGCGTACAAATAAAAAATTCATGATTTTCTTCAAAATATTCATTCATCCTTGAAAAGCACCATGTAGAACGGCAAGCAAGGAGGTTTCGAACCATGGTTTGTATTGCTGCATACACCTGCTACATCGCCGCAGTGAGCAAGTAGTAGCACCCGGTCTTTTAGACTATGCAAATCTTGTCCAAGTAAAAAAAATAAGATTTGGCTGCTGACTACCCACCGGTGCAGAACGGCAAGCAAGGAGGTTTCGAACCATGGTTTGTATTGCTGAATAGACCTGCTACAACGCCGAAGTGAGCAAGTAGTGGCACCCGATCTTTAAGACTATGCAAATCGAGTCCAAATAAAAAATTCAAGATTTTCTTCAAAATATTCATTCTTGCTTGAAAAGCGCCATGTAGAACGGCAAGCAAGGAGGTTTCGAAGCATGGCTTGTTATTTCGATTTGCATATTCTAAAAGATCGGGTGCCACTACTTGCTCACTGCGGCCATGTAGCAGGTGTATTCAGCAATACAAACCATGGTTCGAAACCTCCTTGCTTGCCGTTCTACATGGTATTTTTCAAGCAAGAATGAATATTTTGAAGAAAATCTTGAATTTTTTATTTGGACTTGATTTGCATAGTCTAAAAGATCGGGTGCCACTAGTTGCTCACTGCGGCCATGTAGCAGGTGTATTCAGCAATACAAGCCATGGTTCGAAACTCCCTTGCTTGCCGTTCTACATGGCGCTTTTCAAGCAAGAATGAATATTTTGAATAAAATCATGATTTTTTTATTTGGACTCGATTTGCATAGTCTTAAAGATCGGGTGCCACTACTTGCTCACTTTGGCGATGTAGCAGGTCTATTTAGCAATACAAGCCATGGTTCGAAACCTCCTTGCTTGCCGTTCTACATGGCGCTTTTCAAGCAAGAATGAATATTTTGAAGAAAATCATGATTTTTTATTTGGACTCGATTTGCATAGTCTTAAAGATCGGGTGCCACTACTTGCTCACTGTGGCCATGTAGCAGGTGTATTCAGCAATACACGAAACCTCCTTGCTTGCCGTTCTACATGGCGTGTTTCAAGCAAGAATTAATATTTAGATGAAAATCTTGAATTTTTTATTTGGACTCGATTTGCATAGTCTAAAAGATCGGGTGCCACTTCTTGCTCACTGCGGCCATGTAGCAGGTGTATTCAGCAATACAAGCCATGGTTGGAAACTCCCTTGCTTGCCGTTCTACATGGCGCTTTTCAAGCAAGAATGAATATTTTGAATAAAATCATGATTTTTTTATTTGGACTCGATTTGCATAGTCTTAAAGATCGGGTGCCACTACTTGCTCACTGTGGCCATGTAGCAGGTGTATTCAGCAATACACGGAACCTCCTTGCTTGCCGTTCTACATGGTGCTTTTCAAGCAAGAATGAATATTTTGAAGAAAATCATGAATTTTTTATTTGGACTCGATTTGCATAGTCTAAAAGATCGGGTGCCACTACTTGCTCACTGCAGCGATGTAGCAGGTGTATTCAGCAATTCAAGCCATGGTTCCAAACCTCCTTGCTTGCCGTTCTACATGGCGTGTTTCAAGCAAGAATGAATATTTAGATGAAAATCTTGAATTTTTTATGGACTTGATTTGCATAGTCTAAAAGATCGGGTGCCACTTCTTGCTTACTGCAGCCATGTAGCAGGTGTATTCAGAAATACAAGCCATGGTTCGAAACTCCCTTGCTTGCCGTTCTACATGGCGCTTTTCAAGCAAGAATGAATATTTTGAAGAAAATCATGAATTTTTTATTTGGACTCGATTTGCATAGTCTAAAAGATCGGGTGCCACTACTTGCTCACTGCGGCCATGTAGCAGGTGTATTCAGCAATACAAGCCATGGTTCGGAACCTCCTTGCTTGTCGTTCTACATGGCGTGTTTCAAGCAAGAATAAATATTTAGAAGAAAATTTTGAATTTTTTGTTTGGACTTGATTTGCATAGTCTAAAAGATCGGGTGCCACTACTTGCTCACTGCGGCCATGTAGCAGGTCTATTCAGCAATACAAAACATGGTTCGAAACCTCCTTGCTTGCCGTTCTGCACCGGTGGGAAGTCAGCAGCCAAATCTTGTTTTTTTTATTTGAACTAGATTTGCATAGTCTAAAAGATTGAGTGCCAACTGACAACTTGTGTCTTGATATTGCATAAAGGACTGGTTAAATAATTCTGAAGTCCAAAACCCCTTGCTTGCCGTCTTTCTGGTTGAAAATGTGTGAAAATTGCTAGTTTTCTGAAAATCGCCATGAACATGACTTGTTCACCCCGTTTCACCCCGTTAAACAACGGGTGATACCTTTTGCTCTCTGCAGCTATGTAGCAGGTGTATCCAGCAATACAAGCTATATTTCGAAACCTCCTTGCTGGCCCAGTCTCATTACGAGATCTTAGCTTTTGTGCCCAAAAGTGATTTCAGTCCCGCGGCCGAACTAAATTAATGTTTGTAGTCGATTTGTTATTATGTTAGACATGTTTTGTTTGTGAACCTAGGCGTCCGTAGCTGTTTTAGCGGTTTTCTGAGTCAATTTGTTTAAAAGAAAAAAGTGACTTCTCAATTTGGTCGGGTTATTGGCGGCTGCTAAGTTTGGCCGCTAACTTCACACCGGTAATTAACGCTTGGTGGTCAATATGAACAAAGACTATGTTCGGTGATTAAATATGAAGATTTATTTTATTAAAATATTATCATACTAGCGAAACCCGCGCAACTTCGTTTGCGTGTATCCCGCTTTCCCGTGGGAATTTTGGAATGTATTATACTTTAAAACCTTCCCCTTGAATCACTCTTTCTATTAAAAATCAAATTCGTTGCGTAGTCTTAAAGATTTAAGCATACACAGGGTCACACAGACGAACAGACAAACAGCAAAGGCGACTTCATTTCATACGTAAAGATTATACTATAATGAAGCCTATCCTGCGTCATTAAAAATATCAGTGCCCCTAGAAATAACCAGAGAATATGCCATAATGTTTATAATATCCGCATTCAGAAGGCGTGGCGTTGTTTATAGGTGGCGCACCCAGTCGGCAATGACAGGCGAAGCAAGCTAAAACTTATCAAAATAACCAAATATTTGCACTAGAAGCCTCCTCCGTCTGGACGTTGTTTTTCGTTTTAAATTTGTTTTCATTGCCTACGACATTGCTTCCATATTTTTCCTTTGAATTTCTAATCTTACGGTAGGCTAATATTTTATTTTAATAATGGTCATATTATTAGGTTTACTTTGTCTCATGATAAGCAAGTTTTCTTACCAGTTCTTCTTAGTATAAATCTGCCGTCTGAACTGGTGGTAGGATAAGAAAAGACGATTCGAAAGTGCTTTTAATAGGCCTATTTGAATAATAATATTTTATATTTGTATTTTTATAAATGATCAAAAACAAAGTCAAAGTTTCTCTGTGCATCATGGTGTGTTTGTTTTTGTCTGGGTGTTCTTCCCAGATCGGCTATATAAATGCTCAACCATTTCATTTTTTTTTATTTATACAATGACCTTATAAATAAATAAATAAATATATATGGACAATTCATACAGATTGAGCTAGCCCCAAAGTAAGTTCGAAACTTGTGTTATGGGATACTAACTCAACGATATTATATTTTATAACAAATACATAAATAGATAAACATTCAAGACCTGAGCCCAATCAGAAAAAGTTCGTTTTTCATCATGACCCGACCGGGGATCGAACCCGGGACCTCCTGGGTGGCGGTCTGGCGTGGTAACCATTACGCCACGGAGGTCGTCAACTATAAAGTAGATATATAAATTATTAATACATAAAAATTACGTATTTAAATTAAGAGTTTAAACTGTTCATATTAACGACAATATTTCAGAGCTGTTAAAGAACTCGTCGGTCCCACCGCGGAGTGGAATTAATAGGTCTTTTTGTTTGCAACTCTGCTGACTTTGACGGATTTATCGCGGCTTTATTGCATGGTTTAGCCTTTATCCGTGTCCATTGGGTAAATATTCAGTAAAACGTTATTTCAAAGTTATATCTTCAATATTTAATGCGGATTCGCTGAGTAAGATCACTCATACTACATACATACATTTATACGTTGTATTTTTTTTTATACCACAATATCGGATAACAGCATCACTGTAGCCTATAGACATTTCGAAACCTCCTTGCTGGCCCAGTCTCATTACGAGATCTTAGCTTTTGTGCCCAAAAGTGATTTCAGTCCCGCGGCCGAACTAAATTAATGTTTGTAGTCGATTTGTTATTATGTTAGACATGTTTTGTTTGTGAACCTAGGCGTCCGTAGCTGTTTTAGCGGTTTTCTGAGTCAATTTGTTTAAAAGAAAAAAGTGACTTCTCAATTTGGTCGGGTTATTGGCGGCTGCTAAGTTTGGCCGCTAACTTCACACCGGTAATTAACGCTTGGTGGTCAATATGAACAAAGACTATGTTCGGTGATTAAATATGAAGATTTATTTTATTAAAATATTATCATACTAGCGAAACCCGCGCAACTTCGTTTGCGTGTATCCCGCTTTCCCGTGGGAATTTTGGAATGTATTATACTTTAAAACCTTCCCCTTGAATCACTCTTTCTATTAAAAATCAAATTCGTTGCGTAGTCTTAAAGATTTAAGCATACACAGGGTCACACAGACGAACAGACAAACAGCAAAGGCGACTTCATTTCATACGTAAAGATTATACTATAATGAAGCCTATCCTGCGTCATTAAAAATATCAGTGCCCCTAGAAATAACCAGAGAATATGCCATAATGTTTATAATATCCGCATTCAGAAGGCGTGGCGTTGTTTATAGGTGGCGCACCCAGTCGGCAATGACAGGCGAAGCAAGCTAAAACTTATCAAAATAACCAAATATTTGCACTAGAAGCCTCCTCCGTCTGGACGTTGTTTTTTGTTTTAAATTTGTTTTCATTGCCTACGACATTGCTTCCATATTTTTCCTTTGAATTTCTAATCTTACGGTAGGCTAATATTTTATTTTAATAATGGTCATATTATTAGGTTTACTTTGTCTCATGATAAGCAAGTTTTCTTACCAGTTCTTCTTAGTATAAATCTGCCGTCTGAACTGGTGGTAGGATAAGAAAAGACGATTCGAAAGTGCTTTTAATAGGCCTATTTGAATAATAATATTTTATATTTGTATTTTTATAAATGATCAAAAACAAAGTCAAAGTTTCTCTGTGCATCATGGTGTGTTTGTTTTTGTCTGGGTGTTCTTCCCAGATCGGCTATATAAATGCTCAACCATTTCATTTTTTTTATTTATACAATGACCTTATAAATAAATAAATAAATATATATGGACAATTCATACAGATTGAGCTAGCCCCAAAGTAAGTTCGAAACTTGTGTTATGGGATACTAACTCAACGATATTATATTTTATAACAAATACATAAATAGATAAACATTCAAGACCTGAGCCCAATCAGAAAAAGTTCGTTTTTCATCATGACCCGACCGGGGATCGAACCCGGGACCTCCTGGGTGGCGGTCTGGCGTGGTAACCATTACGCCACGGAGGTCGTCAACTATAAAGTAGATATATAAATTATTAATACATAAAAATTACGTATTTAAATTAAGAGTTTAAACTGTTCATATTAACGACAATATTTCAGAGCTGTTAAAGAACTCGTCGGTCCCACCGCGGAGTGGAATTAATAGGTCTTTTTGTTTGCAACTCTGCTGACTTTAACGGATTTATCGCGGCTTTATTGCATGGTTTAGCCTTTATCCGTGTCCATTGGGTAAATATTCAGTAAAACTTTATTTCAAAGTTATATCTTCAATATTTAATGCGGATTCGCTGAGTAAGATCACTCATACTACATACATACATTTATACGTTGTATTTTTTTTTATACCACAATATCGGATAACAGCATCACTGTAGCCTATAGACGCTGCCGGGGGTATCACTCAGGCGTTGCCAACCCTCCCAACCCCCAAG
This sequence comes from Endotricha flammealis, assembly GCA_905163395.2. Classification (NCBI taxonomy): domain Eukaryota; kingdom Metazoa; phylum Arthropoda; class Insecta; order Lepidoptera; family Pyralidae; genus Endotricha; species Endotricha flammealis. The sequence continues at coordinate 5,400,105 of LR990867.1, forward strand.
TAGAGCTCTGGAGACATTACTCACCGTAGAAACACAACGTTATATTTGATAAATAGACAATTATATTTTTGTAAGACACACACATATATTATTTGCTTATTTACTATAGATATTAGCAATAAATATGTGCAAATTTTTTATGTCATACAGTATTCAAACAAGCAAACAGGTCACCTAATGGCAAGTGGTTGGTTACTGCCGCCTGTAAACATCAGTAGTACTAGGGTACAAATGCGTTGCCTGCTGCAAAGAAGGGTAGCAAGAGAAAATAACTTTAGCGAAAGAACGTGTTTGAAAGAGTACAAAATTTAAGTCATATTGTTGTTGACCTTACATTTTACTGTATGTTTATGATTTAACAAACTGTAGGGACACTGGACACGTCCCCTACTTGTCCCATTATAATTATTATCTGTAATATATAACACGTATCTGCTACTCAAGAGCAATTTAGCGGTTGGAAACTAGTCGTACCATTAATTTCATCCGCCCTATATTAAGGCGGCACTTAGTGGCCTATATCCCGAAATACCTAATCTATATACTTTATATCTAGGTAACCTATTTACTAAATTAAGTTTTCTAAACCTACCCGAGTAAGTTACAAAGTTTTATTGTTAAACTATAAAATTCGACTACATATTTTATAGTATCGAGGCCAGGCTACCACACAATCTAATATCTCTTGTGTACGTACATAGATAATAAATATTTGAGTCCCTTGGGAAACTGCCATGCCAGCCGGATCGTCATTATTTAAGATTAATAAGCCAAATTCGGGTTAGGATGGAGGAAACAAAGAAATGACATTAGCCATTGGGGAAACAGCAATATTTTATAAAAAAATACTTATAAAGAGTGCTCACACCAGAGTACTTAGTTTATCTTTCTCACTTTAGATAGGGGAATGATCCCTAGCGGTCACCCGGCGGCGCTTTAACTTTACCATACTAAATTCGTCGCTCGTATTCGAACGTGAGGTTAAAAAAACGCACCCGGAAAAACAGTTTATCATACTTAGGTCAAGTTGAAACTATAGGTTACTTAACGCTTTCACAAACAATTAATAAAATTTAAAATTCTTTTAACAGCTTTCTTCAAGATTTTTTTTGGTTGACATAAAAAATTATCGATTTTTTAAGTTTTATAAATCATACAAATACCAAAAACAAGAATTTGACAAAAAAAAGCTGATACGAGACTTTTAAATTTTAGGATTTGTTGGTGAAAAACGGGCATTACCTTTCTATACATTAATTACCTATTTGAACTGTATATTTAAAACAACAAGAAATAACAATTATTGTGTACACGAAAGGGCCAAGTTCAACCTGTAATTATTTAGGCCCATTAAACTTTAAAATAAACCCTGAAACGATTTCAGTAATGTCTGGATTATTTAAATCACACCCTATTTGTTCATATTAGAATATCGTCATTATGTTTTAATGGCACCCAGTGTCGTTTTGTTTGGAGCTCAATGGTGGCTATTAGCTTTGAACTGGGAGATTTTCGAGCCAAATTGTACCAAACATGAGGCTAATTGACGACAAAGGATTAATGTGAACACACCTAATTTTATACCATGTCGACTACCCTCCTTTTTTTTTTTTTTTTTTTTCATTTATTACCGTTTAAACAATTGTTACAAAAATATAATTCATTCACATATAAAAAACCATAAAGGTTTGTGAGTTGGAATGAACCGCTCGACGTTCATGCTGCTTAAGCTAACTAATTACTATATAACAAAAAACAATAACAAACATAACCAAGTAAAAATAAAAATCAAACAAAAAACATACCAATATGACATTTACATAAAGTACCTACAAATAATACCCAACATTATAATATTGCGAACTACGGTAGGCGCAGGTAATTTAACATTTAGATACAGGCTGTTTATAATTTGTTAATGAAGAAATTTTTTAATTTTTGTTTTAAATTGATTTGAGTGATTTTTTCCCTGGTTTCTAAATCAAGATTATTGATCAAACGTGGTATCAAATAAGAGCTAGTACGCTGACCGTAAGTATTATTTGCTTTTTGAATTTCTAATTTTTTTTGTGTTATTTGCCGTGTAGTTATTCGGTGATCTTTTAACGTTTGAATTTCTGTGTTGAAAAACTGTTCCTTTATTAGGTTGTACTGAATTTGGAAATGTATGGGGAGGATCTTACAGAGTTTAAATAACATATTATCGTCGTTGGCGCTGTTAAGTTTCATACTTGGGGTGATGATATGTTTTAGTATTCTTATTTGCAGTTGTAGAATTGAGTTGATATATGTAGGGTAGGTACGTCCATAACTGCTCAGACCATAGGATACTACCGACTCAACAAAAGCGTTGTATATAATCAATCGAGTGTTAAATGGTATACGATTTTTTATCACAGTAATATTGGCCAGGAAAGCCCTTAATCTGTCGCAAACACGTTCAATATGGGGTTTCCAGTTTAAATGACTGTCAATTACAAGTCCAAGATATGTGTGATTGCTTACTACCTCAATGGGTTGACAATCGCTTCCACATGTTCTAGGAATTTGAAGGCTGTGTAAACAAGAGTGACAATGAGAAACGAGGTCCAGCTGTATGGTGTCCCTTTTATAGGGTGAGCTGATATGGACCAATTTGGTTTTTTGCGCATTGAGTACTAATCCTGTATCGTGACACCATTTGCACAGGTTCTCGAAGTCACTCTGAAGTTTTTTTAATGCTTCATTTACATTGTTGTCAGCAATGAGCAAGCAGGTATCATCCGCGAATTTGTATGACTTGCAGTATAATAATATTCTGTCTATGTCATTGACATAAGCCAAGAAATGTAGGGGCCCCGCAACGGATCCCTGTGCAGTACCTTCGGTTACCCTAATGTCTTTACTGTAGCTATCCTGTATTTTTACACAATAAGACCGGTTTTGTAGGTAATCTTGGCACCATTTCAGCAGTGGACCCTGCACCCCGGTACCCTCTAGACTTTCTATAATTCTCTCATGGTCCAATGTGTCAAAAGCCTTCGAGAAATCAATAAATAAAGCAAGGACCTGTTTTTTACTATTTAGATAGTGGTTTATATGATCTGTAAAATGCGATAATAGAGATGTAGTGCTTTTACCTGATTGGAATCCATATTGATTTTTGCTAATTATGTTATTATCTTTATAGTAATTATGGATCTGACCACACACATATTTTTCTACAATTTTGTCAAGTGATGATAGTAAAGTGATAGGGCGGTAATTGCTGGCGTCATCATGTTTACCTTTTTTAAATACTGGGCGTACACACCCTTTTTTCAGTTCATTTGGATATATACTAGTTGTAATTGATGTGTTAATAAGGTTTGACAGGGCTATCGCAATTTTTTTACTAATATTTTTTATGTCAATTGCCCTAATAGCGTCTAATCCGGGTGCTTTGTGTGTGTTCAAGTTTCTTATTATTTTGAGTATTTTATCCGGAGTTGCTTTTATGAAGCGCATTGAAGTATCGGGTTTTGGGATCGTATTGTTTGTAATTAATTTTATATTGCATTTGGAAATAATTTTTTTAACAGCGGTATTAAACTCGCCAGCAAATTTATCGGCAATTACCTTTGGCTCAAGGTTTTGGGAACTAAACGCCTTTAAGATGGCTTGGTCTACTGATAAAGTCATTCTGCCATAGATTTCATTTATTATCTGCCAGACATTTCTACTATTGTTGAAGTTTTGTTTTATTTTATTTTTATAGTACATATTCCTATAATATTCTGTCACCTTATGAACTTTATTTCTAATTTTATTATATTCATATCTCACACTAAGGTTATTTACATCTTTCTTCCATTTATTAAACATTTTGTCACGTTTCTCACACAGATTTATAATATTATCGTTAAGCCACGGAGCTATGGATTTATTAAGGTATTTATTATTTTTCTTTTTTATTGAATTCTTATATGCATTATGAAAGGTAGTTTTAATAAAACTGTGTATTTCATCAGGGAAGTGCATGTTGTTTGTGCTACTCCAGTCCACCATGTTTAATTCCTCTAGTAATATTTTTTTGTCAAAGTAAGTTGTCATATTATTCATACGATTTTTATGAGCAACATGTATATGGGATCTGCGCCCACCGCAGCAAGCAAGTACAATAGCGCGATGGTCGGCCAGTGTAGTATCAATCACGGCGGTGACCGGTTCTTGCGACGCTGGGCGCACGAAAATGTGATCAATGCACGACTTAGTTATATTATTCATTCGCTTGTCAATGCGTGTATAGTCAGTTATACCGCATAGCAGTCCATTGCTACTTAGCATGTCAAGATACGATTCTCTATAGTTTGAAAAGGTGCTTAGATCTATATTAACGTCGCCCATCATCACAAGATTCCCACCGTGATTAGTTCTACTTAGTAACGTATGTAGTTCTCTGACAAACAACAATATATTTGTGGACGGTGGCCTATAGACAGCACACACAGTTACGGTATTATTAAATGCAGTTTTGATTGTGCCAGTGATATTTTCAAATGTATGAGTTTTTATTAATTGTGGAGTAAATTTTAAGTAATTTTTTACATAAATAATAATTCCACCGCCTTTTTTATTTTCCCGCAACTGTGTGTACATTGTATAGCCAGGAATATTATACAAATTACTTATTGAGTTCGATATACCTACTTCGCTAATGATTATCATATCTAGGGGGTATATACAACTGTGTACCATATGTAATAATTTTGGAAAGTTTTTGACTATAGAACGTATATTAATATCGACAGTGGAAAGGCAAAAAGACTAAAGCGCCACTTTGGACAAAAATGAGTTATTTATATCACTGAACTGGATTTTTTTTTCTCTTTCGATCTGTCAAAGTTTCGTGTCGATCCGAGCACTTTTTTGGCGCTTTAGTCAGCTGAAATATCAAACGATTCCGTTTAAGTTCAACACTAAAGCGACACTTTTTTGGCATTTTTGTGAATAATGTCACTTACGCACAAAATTTTAAGATCACTACTACGTTAGTCGTTTATATTTTTGTCAAATTTCTCATATTATCATATTATCTCATATTAGTCTATTTATTTTTTTACATTTCGTTGTTTTCGGGGTGGTTAGTCTTTTTCCTTTTACAAAAAATAACATCAACGGGCGCTTTAGCGTTTTTTCTATTTTGAATTGGCGGTGTGAATGGTGCTTGCGCGTTAGTCCTCTTTTGACTTGGGACCAAACCAGAACTTAAGTATTTTTTTTATCACCTTTTTCACCGTTAAAATGCTAAATTAAATAACATTGTTATAATAATTTATAATAATTTAGGTTCTCCAATTTTTTATGAATCTTTTTCTGAATATATTAATAATTCAATTACTAAATTTCAAAATTCTGCTGACCGTCTCCTTGAAATTAGTTCACATTATGCACTTTGCATCTTAAAATTCTGTCTTTTCGTTCCAAAACTTTACGTATGTGCTTCGTTGCTGCTCCTTTTGGAATCACCCAGATCTTTTGACACAAGTAGATGACTTAATCAAAATTAGCTTAGAATCAATTCTTAATATGCAGCTGAACGAGTAATCTTGGACCCAAGCGTCCCTACCAATCCGTTATGGTGGTTTAGGGATTCGCAAAATTTCCAGTGTCACTTTACCAACCTTCCTATCTTCTGTCCATAGTTCAGCAAATCTCATAAGTAAAATTTTAAGGGCATCCCCTTCAAACTTTGAGACTGCTGGCTTGGAAGAAGCTAGAAACGCTTTCTTAATTGCATGCCCAGGTCAAAATTTTCCAGTTTCTGCAAATTCACAGAGGAGTTGGGACGACATAAACTGCAAATTGACTTATGACAATCTTTTGAGCTGTTGTACAGGTTCGGCGCGTGCTAGGCTTTTGGCCGTGGGTGCGCATGAGGCCGGCTACTGGCTTCACGCGTCTCTTCTTCAGCCTGTTGTTGCCACCCAATGCTGAGTGTAGGGCTCTTGCATTGCACGCCAGTCTTTACGGTCTTGAGCTTTCCTCATCCATAAATTCCCCGCGACATTAGCGATGTCATCGGACCATCGCATCGGTTGTCTGCCCACGTTCCTACGACCAGATCTGGGTCTCCACTCCAGTACCACTTTACCCCATCTCTCGTCTTGTGTTCGGCATATGTGTCCTGCTCATTTCCACTTTCTACGGGTTATGATTTTGGCTATGTCGGTGAGTTTTGTTCTTCTTCGGATATCTGTATTTCTTACTTTATCGCGAAGAGAAATACCTAACATAGCACGTTCTATTGTTCTTTGGGTGACCTGCAACTTGTGGATGACTTGTTGCGTGAGCGTCCATGTTTCGGACGCATAAACCACGCTTCACGCGTACCCTTCGTCAAATACAGGAACATTTCTTGAGCCTGACACGCTCCGAATCGCAACTTGTCTACGGCTTGGGGTTCCGGTCTGCGTTCCTCATAAGTGATGTCGACAAGCTAGGACATCACGGACTGTCATGCCAAAAAAGTGCAGGCCGCTTTTCGAGACATGCCACACTTAACGATATCATACGCCACCGTCAACGTGCCAAGTCTATTCGAGTCGACTGGTATTGCAAGAGACGATGGCAAGAGACCGGACGGTATGAGTTTGATTCCATGGAAGATGGGCCGGGTGCTGGTATGGGATGCAATCTGTTCAGACACACTGGCCCCTTCCCATCTACATGGAACCAACAACAGAGCTGGTGCGACTTGTGAAGCGGCCGAAAAATCTAAAGCTTGTAAATACAGGGGTCTAGGCTCCGAATATGATTTTGTCCCATTCGGTGTTGAGACCGTTGGTCCGTGGGGTCCCTGTGCTATAAGACTTTTTAAGGAAATTGCAAAAAGGTTAATCGACATCACAGGAGACCGAAGAGCTGGCAGCTACCTCGGACAAAGAATTAGTCTAGCTATTCAAAGGGGGAACGCTGCCAGTATCTTCGGAACCTTGTCTAAAGGGACTCCTTTTAATAATATATTTTAGTTATTTTATTATATTTTTTAAGGTTTTTAGTTTTAGGTTCATTATAATTTGTTCTTAATTATATCTTTAGTTTAGTTTTAATAATGTTTATGGTCACTTATTAATAAAGTTCTAATATTATAAGTGTTTTAAATAATTAATTGTACCTCAGTATGAAACAACAAATTTTGTGAAGCCAAAATACAAAAGCAAAGCACTTTGAAGAGGATTGTATACAGATAATCTATGGATAATTTATAAGTTATTGTTACGACATGCCAAAGGACTGCGGAAGACTGGTGTTATTTGATTAGTTAAAAGTGATATTCTTTAATTATTGTTTATAAAATATAGTGCAAAATGTCGGAAGTTAACGATAAAGTTAAGTTTAATTGTTATTTTTAAAGCAAATATAAAAAATTGGAGATTTTGAAAGAAATGTGATAAAAAGTTGTTTTAATAAAAGATTCACCTAACTAAAGACTAAATCTGAAAAAATAATTAAGTCTGAGACTGGCTAATGATTCTGAATAGGATACTCACCAAAAATAAACGATTTATGATTTGGTTTCATTTCAAATTCAACCAAATTTGTCTTGTATTTTGTTTACTACTACTATGAGGAAAAACCTATAAAGAATTGAGGACTCTTTTAATTTGAAAAATCGTTATCTAGGTCCACAATTCACAAGTCTCACAAATAAACTATTTATCTCATCTATCATCTCTTCCATGATCTACTACGATGTCGTTGCCTTAAGTCCAGCTAGTTGAAGATTAGGATTTTCTGGTTTCTCAAATCCATTCTCATAAGGCCTCTACATACTTTTTATACGCACTAAAATACAAGTTATTTGCTTAATAGCAATTATCTGTATTAATAACAAAAATGCAGTGGCGGTAGTGCTATTAGTCTTTCATGTTTATTAAAACTTTGACCTTCATTAGTATTTTTCAATTACGCTGATTCCAATTTTTGATTCCTGTTAGAAATTACGCTCTACAAACTTTTAGAAATACAAAACTTGTACGTTAAATTTAAATCTATAAAATTCACGTGTTATTGCTTATTAGTCAAATTTTATTTCTGTAATTTATGTGATTTAGGGTGATAAGCGTTTTTTGGCTGACTGTCGTTTTTTAAAATTTATTTCATTTTGACTAAAGCGACACCTATCTCGCAAAATAAAGGCTCTAGACAGTCAAATTTAGTTTCTAAATTTGAAAAAAAAATTAACATATATTAAGTGTGAGTTTCATTGAGATACATTAAATAGCATAAAAGATATGAATTTTTTTCTAAAAAAAAAAACTTTAAAATTCGCTCCTGTAAAGTTGCAATAGTGGCGCTTTAGTCGTTTTGCCTTTCCACTGTCGATATGGATGCAAGCCAGGTTAATTTTATTTAAAGTAAGTTTATTAAAAAATGAATTGAGTGTTATGCAATCTATTAGTTCTTTAACTTGAAAATTATTATCCATAATTTATAAATAACAAGACTAAATTAATAGTTATTAAACAAGGTATCGTATGAGGTTAGTCAGAGATTTTAATTGACAAAGCACTTATATCGCTATGAGAACGTACTGTGTATATTTTGCTAGTATCTGATTTACGAACACATATCCTACCTGCCTTGCACCATATGTATTTGTATGACTCACGGAGGGCCTGCTTAGTATCATACAGAAGGGATTTTGTTTGCTGTGTAAGTGATTCACGAATGTAGATAATGTCTGCGGTCTTTGAAGCATTTTCTAGGACATCGCCTACAGTAAGTCGCGCTCTTCTGCCTGCCGCAATCCATTGTTCACAAGCAGCCCTGGACTTCATTTCCACCACTATGGGTCCTGGTTGTTCCTTGCGGCCGGATGCACGTCTGGCTGACTGTATGTCTTCATGGTCAACATCTAATTTTTCCGCAATATTTTTCATTAGAGGTTGAACGTTCTTATTAGCAGGAGATTCTGGAATACCTGTTATTTCTAGTGTTGTCTGTAGAAATTTCTGGTTCATTTCCTGGATTTGCTGTTCCATACTTGCGACGCGGAGCTCAAGATTCTTGTTTTTATTTATAAGGTCAACGTTCTTATTCTCTAGTGCCTTAATTTTACTCTCCTGGTTTTGAACTGTTTGATCCATGGCACTGACCTGCTCATTTGTAAACTCAAGTGAGGATTGAATGCTACCCAATTCAGCTCTGATGATTTTCTTCATCTCACGGCCCATGTCTTCTAGCAGTTTTTTGACATCAATAGTCGCAGCTGACATATTAGTAATAGGTGCACAGTCCTCTTCGCTATCAGAGTCGTCTCCAGGGACGAAGAATGATGATCTCCTGGAGACGTTGACAATGCACTCACTGCAGCTCCATTCTAGTGAATTGGTATTACGAAGAGATATTATTTGTTTATTACTAATCTTTGCGCATTCAGGGCTTGCGTGTACAATTTTATTGCATCTGCTACACTCCAATCCAGGTTGTTTTTTGGTGATATTTTTTCTACAGTTTGCACATTTCTTTAGAGCCATATTTGTGTATAATTCCGTTTAAAATTATTATTTCACTTTTTTTTTTTTAAATATGTGGGTAAGTACTATAACAGTGTGGTTAGACACAAACAAGACGTATCGTTCGGACAGCGCATGAACGTGAACTGAACCTTCCAGTTGGATCCATACCTCCTTCCTCAATACTATACTTGAAAAGTTTGCTGTCAGCAATAAGGCCGCCTTATTGCAAAGACATTAGTCTAGGTTAAGTTATCCGTTCGTTGTGTGCCTTTGTCTGTGTACTACAAATAAAGCGTATCCTTATATTTTGTCTTATTTCTAGGAGACAGAGAACTTCATTGGTTTGATTATTGGCGGCAGACATCGCCATTGATTACGGATATTCGACGACCTCCGTGGCGTAATGGTTACCACGCCAGACCGCCACCTAGGAGGTCCCGGGTTCGAATCCCGGTCGGGTCATGATGAAAAACGAACTTTTTCTGATTGGGCTCGGGTCTTGAATGTTTATCTATATATGTATTTGTAATAAAATATAGTATCGTTGAGTTAGTATCACTTAACACAAGTTTCGAACTTACTTTGGGGCTGGCTCATCTGTGTGATTTAAAAAATAATATAAATATTTAAAAAATCCTCGTGAAATCCAATGCATAGTTTGTTAAAACTAGAAGAAAGAGAGACGTGGAAAGCGGTTTGACTAGTAATGTTGTTACTGCACTAAATAATACTTATAAGATTTAGGTATGATTTGAACGGGATTCTCGTGAATGGTACTATTCTGAAAGTCTGAAAGGAATTTAGAGTGTTCATTGAAAGGTCGTTTGAAAGCGCAACAAGAGCGGTAGACGATAATTACGGTTTGAATGGGCCAAAGACCTGGGCTCATAGTGTGCACTGAAATTTAATGAGGCTCAACAGAATCGTAATACAAATAGGTATTCACGTCTTCTATGACGTTGTCTTTGAATACGAAGTAAACTCTTATATTATCTGTGTTTTGAATGTCGAAGGTTATATTGTATCAGAAGTATCAGAACCGATCGAAAACTCAATGGTTTCATTTTAAAGTAATTTTGTAGCAGCAATGCGTTCGTCCTCTTTTCATATCCCTTTTCTTCCTAACCCTTCCTCTACCAGTAGTAGACACGGCAGTGTCAAGGATTCCATCACCGTACAAGACGAACATTTTTTATGACCGACATAATTATAATATGTTTGCATTGAGTTTGACTTTTTTATGTATTATGTGTGTTAATACAACAAAATGACATTAACGTTTTAAAAGCATATTTTAAACTTGCTTAACTTTAGATCAGATAACACTTTTTGTAGGGTACACATAATATACTTTATATTACTGTAAGTGTAATTTTGTTACTTTATAAGTACCTAGTAAATTTTTTTTTTTTTTTAATAAATATAAATAATAATAAATATAAATATATAGGGACAATTCATACAGATTGAGCTAGCCCCAAAGTAAGTTCGAAACTTGTGTTATGGGATACTAACTCAACGATATTTTATTTTACAACAAATACATAAACATAGATAAACATCCAAGACCCGAGGCCAATCAGAAAAAGTTTGTTTTTTCATCATGACCCGACCGGGGATCGAACCCGGGACCTCCTGGGTGGCGGTCTGGCGTGGTAACCATTACGCCACGGAGGTCGTCATATCTCTGGGGCCGACATAACAAAAGTCCTTGAATATGTAAATAATATAACAAAAAACTTGTATTTGTTGTGCACAAACTCGAATATTGTTTGGAAATGCGAGTAATCGCTAAATCGATTTAAAACAAAAGATATCAAAGGGAATGAGATTCTGTCAGTATGTTTGAAATGTTTTCAATTTACGCAATATACAGTCAGTCAGTCCGTTACATAATTCACGAATGTGATGCTCATATTTTGTACGAAATTTGATAAAGAATTGACGACTCAATTTGATAAAATATAGTTATGGATATATGATCATTCAAGGCAACATCGACTTTGTTTTATTCTTCATCATCATCACCATTTGTCAGGTAATCCACTGATGATGGTTTTGTTGATTTTCACCTGTGTTTGCAAATATGCATTTTACTCAAGAATATATTTTTTTACTCAACATGGAATTTTTACTCAATATACTCAGTATGGAATTTTTACTGGAATGGAACTTTACTAAGAATGGAATTTTCCACCCAATAAGGAATTTTTAGCTTTTATAGTAATAAAAAAAAATTGTGGTCATATCGGTGTACTATCAGTGTATGAGTAATGAATGTTATGATCGAAATATATCATTCACATTTGACACATTTTTTACTATGGAATTTGCCATTTGTCTCTGAAGTTTTTCTCATTCCCTTTCAAAATTGAAACAGACAGTATCATGGCTTACACAGTAGGTATTACAGCGGTCAAAAGCTTATAATAAAACATCAAAATATCCATTTATTCTGATTCAAAGGCTCAAGTGGTCGGATACTGAAGACAAATGCTCAACATCCAATGTTATAACGGCAGCATTCGGTGGGCTTAACGTGAACGTACGTTGAATTCCAAGGTTCAGGGGCCCCACTCAATCTCGGGAGATTACGTATCTATCTAGCATTTGTGTAATGCCTATGACACTTGGTTAAAAGCCTATCTAGTGCATGTGTTTACCTTGTATTGTACTCAGTTGCACTTAACTTAATTAAACAATTGTAATGCTACGAATATTATAAATGCGAGAATTGGAAAGATGGATGCTTCTTTCACATGAAAACCTCTTGATAGATTAGCTGAGCAAGTGCTAAGTTTCTTGCCAGTCCTTCTTGGCACATATCTGCCGTCTGAACTGGTGGTAGGAAAACATAGTGACGATTCAAAAGAGCTTGTAATTTGAACTTAGGGGTATTAAGAGAACGAGCTTGGCCTCAGTTGAATTAAATGTTAGGAAGCACAGGAAAAAGTAAAATACTACAGCTTTTTTTCGAAGTTATCACGATAATTTCCAAACGCCTAACGAGTTGACATGTTTATTCCAGTGTCGATGACTTGCCTGGCGAATTGTGAAATGTATGGTGACACTGGGGAAACATTATAAAAATCGTGGTAGCATGTAGGTAATAATATGAATAATTCATAATCATTTTTACTAACGTCAGAGCGAAAATAATCACGATTTATCTACGTAAAATTCATATCGAGGTGCTCGAGATCACTCCAATGATTACGTCACTGGCATACAAAAGTAATAAACAATAATATTATGAAATGTTTACTATTATTTATTACCTATATATAATACATTTCCTTGGAATTGTACCTATACATTTCCGGATTTCATACATTTGCGGTAACATAGATATTATTGCAATTGTTATGAAAACTAGTAAAACCCTCGCAACTTCGTTTGCGTATTTCTTGCTTTCCCGTGGGAATTTTGAAAAACCATTTCTTCGTACACCCCTAGACGTCGTAAGGAATCCACATTCCAAATTTGGAATCTCTAGACCCAGCGGTTTGGGCTGTGCGTTGATATATCGTTAAATAAATCAGTCAGCCAGGACTTCGAATTTCATATATATGTATAGATAAATAAACTAATTTCAAATTTACGAAACTAAATTCCACAAACATAATTAGAAATTGGATTGCAACCTAACTAGCATTTTAAATTATAATTAGGTGTGTTACAAGTTTTCTAATTTTCATATTTTAAACGACTGGCCCGAGTTCGCCAACTACAACATAATCAATGATTACGTAATCGCTCGATTACATTTTAATCGTTGTTTAAACAAGCCGCGTTTTTTTTATGTTCACCGTTCAATTTTATCGGGCGGTTAACTAACCAAACGTTGTTGAATGAATGAGCCGAAAAAGAATGAATAGTTTAATACTACTTTGTAAAGATGGCAGTCAAGTGTACCTCCATACTTTTGTCTTTACCCGAACGACATCTATAAATGGTATGGTATTGTTATTATACTACAAAATTCAAAATCTGTTAAGGTATTGCCATTGCCAAACTCTAATCAGTCAGCAGTCAATAGTCAAAATGTGGCTCATAGATTTAGTTTCGCTTGACGAAAAGGACAGATGTTTTTATTTTTATTTTACAACATTTTTCACCTCGATGTTATTTTTGTAATATTGTAATACATAACTTAATAACATATTACATAAATTTTAACAATTATTTTACCAGTGACGAGCAATCCGTACTCATGGAGATGGGTTTTAAAGTACAGAGATTTAGTAGAAAATAAAAAGTCTACGCTGCACTACGTTTATATGTATAAACGAATATAAATAAATATTAAAAATCTAAATAAAACTAAAATGTATTTTAGTTTTATTTAAATTTTAAATCATTACGTAAATAATATGAAGACTTACTTACATATATGCAAATATATTATACTATCATTACATAAATATTATCATTATAATAACAGCTCAACGATGCATGATGCCACATCCAGTTTCTAAATATTACCTACATGTTACTTTATATCCGTGTTTGTTGATCGTTTTTATGTTTGAAATACTTTGAATATGCCTATCCTACTGTTGTGACTTTGTTAATAGTGATTAGATGGTGTTACGCTGTGCACTCAATAAATTCAGTGATATAGTGAGATACAACTCACGTCAGGACTCTAACCTATGTTTAAACTACGTCCATTTATATATATATATATAAATCAATTAAGTTAAACAGACGATTACGACACTTAATCAATGTTTAGTGCACGGTGAACAGCAAAATTTGGTTAAACAGCCGATTAGGGTCTAAACATCTGTTTAAAATTTAAACATTAGTGGGTGAACTCGGGTCTGATAGACGCGCAGATTATTATAAAAAAATATTTTGTAAATTATTTGTAATGACGCTATTTATTTAATAACTCCAAGGGCACATCGCCCACGACATGCCTTCATTCCTGGAAAAGTCCAGGTTGATACACGAGGATTATTATTTTGATTGAAAATTCTAAAATTATATTTATTTCTCAAACTTATTTACAGGCTTTTGACATAGTTTAATTTTTAATGTTAGTTTAGTTTTTTTTTGTAATTCAAACGAGAACAAGCTAGACGAAATATTAAAGCTCGTGTCGTCATTTGATGCCCGCTTGAAAAAAAATGAAAACAGCACGAAAAGTGCTACTCCTATTGCCAAAAAATGATTGACCACCTTAAGATCATGGCCTGGAACTGTAACGGACTACTGAACCACCAGAACGAATTGCAAGTAGTCCTAGATATAGAAAACATTGATGTGTGCTTAGTGTCAGAAACACATTTCACAAAACAATCCCACGTGACATTCAAAGGCTATAAAGTCTATCAAGCATTACACCCAGCAAATAAAGGAAGAGGTGGCAGTGCTATCATTGTTAAAGAAAAAATCCAACACCAGGAAGATATCAAACATGAAACACCAGAGGTTCAATGTATAGCAGTCCGCTTGAACACAAAACAGTATTCCTTAACTGTGGCAGCTATATACTGTCCACCTCGTTATACTATTCATAAAGACGAATATATCAATATATTACAAACACTTGGTGAAAGATTTATATTAGGAGGCGACTTCAATGCTAAGAACACGCATTGGGGTTCCAGACTAACGACATCAAAAGGAAGAGAACTTATGCATGCCATAACAGAAATGAAATGTGACGTGGCGTCAACAGGATCTCCTACATACTGGCCAACGGACCCAACAAGAGTCCCTGACCTTATAGACTTTTTTATTTATAGAAATTTATCGTCTAATTATTTAAGAACTGAACAGAGCTTTGACATGAACTCTGATCACTCAGCTATATACCTAGAGATAAGTGAGTAACTAAGGAAACTAATCCACGTTTAGTCAATAAATATACTGACTGGGAGAGTTTTAAATTAGATTTAGATAGCCACATTGACCTCAGGGTACCGTTAAAAACTCCGGAGCAGTTAAATACAGATTTGGAGAAATTTGTTACTCTAATACAACAAACAGGTTGGAAAAATACTCCTAACATTAGAAAGAGAACCTCAAAAAACATCTACCCAAGAGAAATCAAAGAATTAATAACAGTAAAAAGAAGGCAGAGAAATGTATGGCACCAAACTAGATCTCCAGAAGATAAAAGGAAGTTAAATAATCTAACCAAACAGCTGAAAAGACTAATTCAAAACTATATTGACGAGTCTACTAGTACTTATCTCCAAAGATTAAGCAATGATCGTAGCACAGATTACTCACTCTGGAAAGCTACCAAGTGTATGAAAAGACCAATCAATCATATACCGCCTATCAAAACTGAACAAGGGTTGTGGGCTGTTAGCAACGAACAAAAAGCTACATTATTCGCAAAACATTTAGAGAGCATATTCCAACCACACGAAAGCGAAAACAATAGCGAATTGGTTAACGATATCATTATAAATGAAAACAGCGATAAAACCAATGAGCAAACAAACATCAGACTGGTGACTCCAAGGGAAATCCGACGTGAAATTCGTCAACACATTAACCCAAAAAAATCACCAGGTTTTGATCTCATATCTGGCGAAATACTACATAACCTCCCGAGAAAGGCATTAGTAAAATTAACAAACATTATAAACGCAGCATTAAGGCTAAAATATGTACCTGACTTGTGGAAAGTCGCTGAAGTAATCATGATAGCGAAACCGGGAAAATCGCTGAATGAGGTTACGTCATACAGACCGATCTCCTTGTTGCCTATTATGTCAAAATTGTTTGAAAAACTGTTATTAAAAAGACTGAAACCCATAATAGAGGGGAAAAACCTGATCCCAGAGCATCAATTTGGTTTCAGAGAAAAACACTCAACAATAGATCAAGTGCACAGAATTACGAATGTAATCGAAAAAACTCTCGAAGATAAAAAAGTGTGCTCTACTGTCTTCCTAGATGTAGCACAAGCTTTTGACAAGGTATGGCACGAAGGACTCATTAAAAAACTTAAGAGAATGCTACCCACACAATACATAGATATAATAAAATCATATATATCGGATAGAGTATTTAGAGTAAGGCAAGAAAATGCATATTCAGAAATTAAGAAGATAAAAGCCGGGGTACCGCAGGGAAGTGTATTAGGTCCGGTCCTGTACCTATTGTACACGAGTGATATTCCGGAACTAGATGATAACACTCTGGCAACCTTTGCTGACGACACCGCTATAATGGCAGTTGGAAGCACTCATGAGGAAGCAGCAGAGAAAGTTCAAATAGCTGTTACTAGAGTTCACGACTGGACAAAAACATGGAGAATCAAACTCAATGAAGCTAAATCAGTTCACGTCAACTTTACAAATAAACACGATCAATATTACCCAGTGTACATTAATCAAAAGCGTATACCTTACGAAAATACAGCCAAGTATTTGGGTATGACGCTCGACGCGAAGCTTCGCTGGAAAGCTCACGTCAAAAAGAAAAGATGTGAACTTGATATACGGTTCAATAAGATGAATTGGTTACTAGGAAGACACTCCACCCTGTCGGTTCGAAACAAAATACTACTGTACAAACAAGTCCTAATGCCAGTATGGACTTATGGCATACAGCTGTGGGGCTGTACCAAAAAGAGCAACACTAAAATAATTCAGAGATTCCAAAATAAAGTACTGAGGGCTATTGTGAATGCGCCATGGTACATAAGAAACGACCATCTACACCGGGACCTTAACATACCAATGGTCAACAATGTCATCCAAAAAAATGCAGAAGCACATGAGAATAGACTGCTTCATCATGTGAACGTAGAGGCGATCCAGCTCCTCGACAATACGGACATAGTGAGACGACTTAAAAGAACTAAACCATTTGAATTAGTGTAGTGATTAATGACAATACTTATGTGTTAATATAGTGTAAACAAAGACACATGAACAAAGTGACTTCCCCTTAATAGAGACAGTAAGAAAAGTGCCGATGGACACATTCTTATATTACAATTTTATAAAACTAGGTCAATGTAAAATTACTCATTAGTCTATGTTTAGGCTAGATTGTAATTATATTAGCGTATTTAATAATATAATATTAGTATGCTACAAACAAAAAAAAAAAAAAAAAAAAAAAAGTTTAGTTTTTAGTTAAATTTTATTGATTAGTTTATCTATTTATGGAACCCCATTTACATGCTAATCATTTTGTTTGTTTATTGTCCATTCAAAAAAAAAACGCTATCGGAATAAAACGTACTTTTTAGAAACAATGTGTAAAATGTTTATTACAAAAAGGCTCATCTCAGCTCACCTCCCTGGCGGAAATTCCTGGGAATTGGCATCGCGGCAATTTTCCGGAACGCCTGCGAAAGGTACTACTAACTAGAGGTTTATCGCTGAGAACGATTTACAGACCCAATATATACCTTCGTACATAATTGTTTTATGTTAAATTTTTCCATCTTTAAATACACACACTATTATAACAATTTATTAACGGGACATGAACATACACGTAAACTAAGGTTGCCTTAAAAAGATTGCTCTCAGCAATAAGGCCGCCTTGTTGCATAAACACTGTCTGTAACTGTTACTGTTTGCTTTATCACTTGTTTGTGTTCTATCTATCTATAAACTCATAAACTTGTTTGTTTCTACATCCGACGTTTCGACTGAGTTGCGTCTGCCGTGGTCACTGGGAGACGGAGTACTGCGGTGCATAGGTTGATGACGGTATGAAATTGTTTAACTACGCACTTTATTGTTAATAAATCACTAATTATAAAGTCCTACGAGTTCATAAAGTTAAATATATTTTAAATACTTCGAAGTAATCAATTTAATTGGTTGTTTTAAATAAATCTGAGCAGGTGTTAAACTAAGGATCATTATTTTTACATAAAAGAAAATTCATTCGATCGACAAGTAACTGTTTTCGCTAACAATACCCACACTTTTTCTCGTTATGAAACGTTTCTCAGAAACCACCAATTATTTCCATGAAATATAATGAGTTACCTACGTTTTATTAAATGATTCCGAAATCATAAAGTAGGTTTTCGGCAAATTACCAACTTTACAAGGCAAGATAATGTTACATAATTAATATTAAAAATATTAGAAGTCATGTATTAAATATTAATATAGTATGAGTATGTAGTATATTTTAATAACTGAATTAATATTTAGTAGCAGATGTACTCAGCGTCGTTTGCCTTCATAGCTTATTAGAAGCAACTTAGCTGGTCTCCTATCCCACGTGAATTGTAGCAAGAGCTTTGCTTACTTGCTGACAAGGGGGAAGAAGCGGTCAATAATTCTAATAAATCTGCTTACGTAATACTTAACGTAACAAATACTTACGTCATACGTAACGGCCCCTAAGAACTGTTACTTATTTTCTATGGTACATAAACTGATATAAACAATATTAAGACATTCACATCATGTACGTACTCAGGTGATAGATACATCTCTAGGACTGGTCTCCGACGAAGTAGAGACATTATACATACGTGGCTAATACACGTAATGAGTAGGTAAAATAGAAGGTAGGACTCACCGTTTGATCTCTAGGCCCCGAGTAAGGTGTGGTCGAGTGGGGAGTTGGGATACCTCCACGCGGTCCACCCTGGTAACGTCGGCGAGTAATTCCTTAGTTTCTGGACCCAACTCTGGAATTACTTGCCGACGGCCAAATTCCCGACGCGGTGGGTCTGCTCCCCGTGCTCCTACCTTGGATGGAGTACGTGGGATGCGGACAAATCCGCTCCCCCTTGCATCCGTACTGGTGCTGGGGGTGGAGCGACTGAGGAGACAACCTCGTTAAAAAACAAGAGGTGGAGCCGGCCGCGCTTGGCTCGGCCGGCTGTATGATGAGCGGTGGTGGACTCGTTCGCTCGCTGATCCTCCCCAAAAGCGTCTTCGCCCCGACTGGCGTCCGGGCCTACTCCACCCGTTGATACCGGGGGCGACCTCCGTATGGTGGAACGCGGAGGCCCTGCAGACACTGGGTCTCGCCAACCCAGACACTGCGGGGGGCGTTAAGGGTTGGGTCACATGGGCGAATGAGACCACCCTGGAAGAGGGAGTGCGCGGTGGCGCAAAGTGTCACAGAGTCCACTAAGTACGTAGTGGACGCTGTGGCACTTGGAGTGGCGCAGGAGGCGCGGTGGAGGAAGAAAACCTCGTTAAAAAATTGAAGAAGAGGGGCCGGCGGCTCGCTGAGCCCGGCCAGCGGTCGCACGTTGTTGCGACCGCAGAGATGGAGGGGACCCTTGCCCAGCCGAGACGGCGAGCCGAGGAAGGCCCGTCGTCTTGAGGGGGCAATGGTCCTCGGTGTCGGCAGTGCACCTGGATGCGGTGTGCTGCTGACGGGGCGTTCCGGGGAGAGCGGGTCCGGCCAGTTTAACTTTGGCCGGACGGCCCTGGCGGGGTCGCGGATGTATCACAGTACCCGTGGCCCCGTCACTTAGGGGGCGAATGGCATCCCGTCAGTTTTTTTGTGGTAAGTCCCACAGTCCCCACCGCATATTCCCCGGGCGGTGGGGCTGCTGCAAAGCATTTTTCTGACGATAATATAAATAAAAAATAAAAAATAAAAAAAAGTCCCCGAGTAATAGCTTAAATGGTGGCTCAGAAAAACGCTAAACTGTATAAACTCTTAACACACATTAGCAACCAATCAGAAAATTAATAATGGCAGTATGCAGCCTTAATATTGCAGAATTTTCCGATAATATGGAAATCAAGTCAAGCCACTCGATAAGTATTCCTACAAAATTCTAATTGCAGGCATTTTTATGTAAATTGGAGCTATTAGATTGCTGGCTAAATCACTGGTTTAGAAAAGGGCCCTTTAATGACGGAAAATGTAGAAATGACCTTATAATAAAATCCCTTTAATTTTCGCGATTTATTGTTCTGATAGGTATTCTATGTGGGTTACAGAAGAAGTCAGAAAACGAACATGTGGATCATCTAACGGTAAATGATCGCAGACGCCCATTGAACACAGACACCAGTCACTCGGCCGTTGTCGACCTTTAACAGGAGGAGGCAATATATAAGAACAAAAGGAATGGGGTTGTACTTTCAGATCTCCCACTCTATATTCGTCAGAGTTTGGAGTTTAGAGAATTTCACTTCAATTCAATCAATTTTCTATAATTTGAGACGTTCTCTTTTAGTGAATCACTACATAGTATAAAACAAAGTCGCTTTCTCTGTCCCTATGTCCCTTTGTATGCTTAAATCTTTGAAACTACGCAACGGATTATGATGCGGTTTTTTTTAATAGATAGAGTGATTCAAGAGGAAGGTTTTTAAGTATAATACATTCCAAAAATCCCACGGGAAAGCGGGATACACGCAAACGAAGTTGCGCGGGTTTCGCTAGTACTTTATAAACTGGAAATCATCTCGAAAAGAGTAAAACTGCCATCGTTCGCTTCATATTCTTGTATGTTTAGATAATATTCGTAGATGGCCATAACTCTTACAAAAAATGAAAGTTAATCTTCTGTATCATTCTAACCTTTTTATAGATATTAGGGAGTAAATGTCAAAGGTAGAAAAATGTTTAAAATTCGGGATAATACCTCAACGCTGTCGTCAATAGAATGTTTGACATAATCCAGAATATAAATACTGTTCATTAGTACAAAATAAAGACACGGAAATCTTCTCGTCGGCTTCTTATTTAAAAAGATGATGTATTAAAGTATACGTGAAAAACTTATTTTATTTAATAAAGATGTTATCATTAGTTGAAAAACTTATTTTAATTGTATCGCATTTAAAAAAAATACAATTACTTAACTTGTATATGTTACAGAACAAAATTAAGTGCTGACTATTAATATAACACCAAAAATTTTCGAAATACGTTCATAATTCGAGGTGACTAATTTTATCTATTTTCTAACTTGAACAAGGAAACAAAGAATAGCCAACAAAAAAGTCACGATTCAAGTGTTGCAAACCCGACAGTATTTTTAGAGAGTACGCGTAGGGAAGGAAACATCACGATGAAACATTCACATCTAGATAAACAGATGTAGGATGGGTGTACGGAACCACAGTATAATGTACAGTATGACATCTTTCAAATAGTAAAGACTATTTCACAATCACATTAGCACGCCATACTATGTAATGGTAGTATGAATAAAATCCTTATCCTTACTAATATTATAAATGAGAAAGTGAGTTTGTTTGTTTGTTATTCCTTTACGGCTTGACTAAGCAGCCGATCATTATGAAAATTTGCATACATATTGTTAGGGGGGTTTTATCCCGTGAAAGTATGTCGTTCCAATGGGAAAATAATTTTTCTACTATAGAGGGCGCTGTATCGGCCAACAGATGGCGCCACAAGTCGCGCTATGGGTTGTTTTGTTGTCAAACGAGATCTATGTCATAAAATTAACGCGAGCGAAGCCGCGGGGAAAAGTCAGTATAATTATAAATAGAAAACCAATAGAAAGAAAGTGCGATTTGTTTATTTAAAGTCGGGTCCACAGCGCGTGTTTTGCCCTACACAATCAACAAAAACATGTCAACATTCAACAAAATCGTCTACACAGAACTTTGTTTCAATACACATTTTTGTGTACATCAACAATGTTTTTGTTTTCCATGCCCGATGGAAAACACGTATACAAAATACCCCCCGCGCGGGTCGAGGAGCAGGGTACTGTCATGTCATCCGCCATTTTTGTCGTGATTTTGACAACTCTCTCGCCTCGCTACACAATACACAATCTACGCGACCACCAGCCTCTATGGACAGCATGTGTAGAGAGAGAAACATGTTTCAAAAACAAACTTTTGTGTATGTGTTTTTGTTGAATGTTTTCAATAAACTTTCGCTGGAGACTCGGCTTAACTACTTTAACTAAGTAATCAGATTGGTCGTCTTACTATGGGCTACGTTGTCCCCAGAGCGTATCAAGTTGAAACATTATGTCAATTTAAGGACGTTTTTCCACTACTCCGGCATCCGATTTTTATCGGTCCGGTAATTGCCGGTCCGATGTAGAAATTCATACTTTAGACATAAAACCGGATGCCAGAGTAGTGGAAAAACGCTGTAAAGATCTTAATGAGGGCGTGGTTATTGCTCTAATACCTAGACTCGAACAGGGTAAAAACTATGTCGTCGAGTCTTTGAATCATTGAAAACTTTGTATGAAAAGACTAAATCTAAGTAATATTATCACTTATCATTTAATATATTCCATTGATAACTCGTGCGGGGAGAGACTTTGAGGGCCGAACCTGCGTCACACAACCGGGACCCGTCGTCGCGGGTTCATACAAAATATACCGAAACTTTGAAACTTTTAAGACTCTCAGTTCAGTAAATGTAATGTATTCCTCCATAAACAACTATCAAGATGCATTAACATGCGTGAAACATTTATATGAAGTTGTCCTACTGTTTTTATACTGTCTGGGAGAGGGGGCAATGACAAACCACCCCATTACATCCGGCAAAAGTCTGTTGTATGAAACATGATATGAAGTTATCAAGATGTATACCGAGTATACCTGGCACCAACCATTATTAACATGTCATCAGTATTGAAGCTACAACTGAGCCTTTGTTAGGTTTTATGGGTAGAGCCTACCATTATTTCATGTAGTATCACAAGGTACTCGCGTACAAACAGCTACAGGCAAACCTGACCTCCCGAAACGAACTAAGAATTAAGTTTTCCTATGTAATTCTCAATGTATTTAAACTAAAATTAATAAAAATGAACATTTTGATTACGTCTAGTATTTTATGTTTTCGTTGAAATCTGATTAGTTACCTAAAAAAAAAAAAAATCTTACTTTCAGGTTTTTTTTTTTATTCATTGATATGTTCAGGTTCGGGTGTACTAACACCCTCTTCTGATACACCGGACAGTTGCGGGAGCGTAGGGCTCTCACCGCCAACTTACTTTCAGGTTTCTCTGAACGTACATTATATGTAGCACATGGATATGGATTACATGGCAAGCAAAATGTGCGCCAACCGCGTTGGCGCCTGTCGAAACTAATGTTTTTTTTGTGCGCACACTGGCGAATTTACACAGATTTTTCGTGCGCCAGACTTTTTGCGCGTCGTAGGCGTTACTACTTATATTTTGTGTAAAGTTTCTATTTTCACAGACAAAAAGTGCGTCATGGATTGTCTGCTGTCTGCGTAAATATAAAAGTCAGTTTATTTGTTTATTGCAGTTTAACTTCAGTAAACAATAAATTTGACTGCTTTTTATCACGAAAAAAAAAACGATTTGCTGAGTGATAAAGACAAACTACATGATAATCAGCCAGTTTCTAAAACGCATTTTAATTTTAAGTCCACATATCTCTTTTTTCTTCTTCTTCTTTAATTTGACAGTGACAATGTGTCATTACCTTCAAATGCGTTTCCGAAACTGGCTGCATATACACTGTAAATAAAATCTCAATTTGAAAAAGCGTAAAACCAAATTCAATAAAAAATAAAGGTTACATTTTTAAAAAAAAGTTAAAAATACTCACAAAAGGAAGTCTTGTTCCCAACATGGAGTCGGGCCCTTGACTGTCACCGTAGTCGACTTGACATTCTGTAGCTTGAGTGTCACGTATGTGTTGAATTGTGTTGCTGCAAATAAAAACCAACCTTAATGAAATAATTCATACAATTTAATATCAATTAACTATGAAAGGGTACATCGAAAACAAGTGATAGTATTTTGTGCTCTGTACATTCAGTAGTTAGAAATACCATAATAATACAAAAACCATTTTAAATACCTTTATCAATCTTTTAAATAAAGTTTAAAGTTTATTTAAAAGTTTGAAAAATTAAAATTTTCCACCTTCTAATAATACTTTACTTTTATTTCTACTGAATTTTAACCCCATAGCGAAACAAAACTAGAAGGCACACGATTTCAACTCACTCAAAATTTTTAATTTTAAAAAAGTCCTAAATCGTCGAGCTTGTAAAAATAGTTACCACCAAAAAACTTAACTGCAGAGATAATGAAAACGATTCATATCACACATATCTACCAATTATATTGTTGAATAAAACTACAAACATATTATAACAATACGAAAAAAAAAACAATTTATGAAAAAGACTCACCTTGTATACCAACATAGCGCGCTTTTTTCACTGTAACAAACAAAATACCATTAATTAATTAACATTGTTCACTGGACGATATTCTTATAGACAACGCACATTAAGGGCAGGCTACACTTCACATCATACCTATAACCAAAATTTCTCTATAATTACAAAAGTGACTTTCTTGAATTAAAAAAAAATTTACATCGTAGTGTGCTGGTATACTTTATTTAACTCGTTTTGTCTAAATCAAGTGGATCTCTATTCTAAAACATACAACAAATACATAAGTTTAAATTAATGATTTCGAGAAGGAGGCTTCAAATTCCATGTATACCTAAGGGCCCTGGTCTTCTAAAGACGTCTCTGCTGATAGGCGTGCTGATAAGTTTTTTTTGCGTAAAATTTTTACCACTTTATAGTATAATTTTGAAGGAAACATTTACACTGGCTGGCTAACAGTCGCGTGCCACACGTCACATTCAAGAATAAACCTTAAAATCGATGCTTGTAACTAATTTATACAGCCTTCCATTGCAATGAAAACTACGTTTGGTACCAAAATAGAAGTATATTAGCTTTATAAAATGCTTAAAAGTTAAAATACGACATCGTAAAAGATATTTAACTTGGCTCACAGATTACCGCGGGTCGGTTGGTTCATTCATTTTACAATAATACCGGTTTAATTTTTTTATTTTATTAGGTTACAATTTACGCAATCATACACAAAAAATAAACAAAAATAAATTAAAATACAAAAAACATTCGTTACACAAATTAATGGTAAACCGAATTCGTGAATTTGTACCGTCAACACGACAATCGTTCTGTACAACACTAATGAATCGATTTAAATATTCTACAATCACTCTCGAACAATCAATCACTCGATATTTATTCCATCAACTCAATTTACGTTTAAATATTTTAAACAACAGATTTGATTTAAAGGGAATGGCTTAAAGACTACAAACAGACGTTCGATTTCATAACCTTCAAAAAGTCTATTATAGTTTACCCATATAAGATAATTTTAGCATGTAGTGTAATAACCTCAAAACTATTACCACTTTATTCAACCAGATTATCTCAGGATGTTTTCTGCAACATTCGCTCGAAAACTAAGAATATAGTATACATAAACCGACTCTCACGTCAACTCGAAAATACACGAGAATGGTTGTGTCTGCTCCTATCTTTAACACCGATTTAGCATTTTATATTTTAGATTTAATTTTATGTTGAGACAAATTAATGGCACTATTTATTGACATTCCGCGTACGTAATGTTGTATGTATGTACCTAGTTTTAAATTTTATGTTGAAAAAGAAAAGAAAAAAGAAGAGTACGATATATTTTTAAATGACAAAAAAGTCCGTAACTGGTTTTCTTTCGCCATTTCTTTTTACCAGTGGTCATTTTGCTTTTGTTGGTAATGAATGAATGGTAGTAGTTTATAGAGTAGATTAATTTATACAAATCATTTATTACTGTATACTCTGACAAGAGACCGTGTTTGTGAAAACCTATTCTCTGAATAAAAGTTTTGAATTTGAATTTGAAATACCAGCAGAATCGTGAGCTAAGTAAGTACACAAATACTAAATACTGGCTTTAGAATACAATTGAATAGGTTTTCCTTTTAAATGTTTTTATACTTTGGATGAATATTTTAGCCACTAGCACAAACTTAAATATACCTAACCTACTTATGTAAAATAAATTATAAAGGGAAAGTGCAATGTGAAATAATATAATGTGGAAAGAAACCTATATATATATAATTTGTAATAGCATATACTTAGTTAGTAATAAATAACACAGATAATATAATACTCGCAGCATATAGGTAGTGATAGTAATTAAGTTAACTTTGTTAATAGTATATAAGTTAATTATTAATGTTGCAATGCCCTTGCAGGGCTCATGTCAAGGAGCTACTTTTAGATGTAAGACCAAATTGTATTTACCACATGAAGCAATAAATAAATGAATATGAATATGAATATGAATAAAATTTAACAAAACCAGTCCACGTACATTTAACAAACAAAAATAAAACTAATCTAATTCCGTTAGCACAAGTTAAAAATGCAAAGTTGTGGAACGGGGCCGAATGTAATAATAAAATGTCTGATAATATTATTATTATACGCTAAAATGTTACAATTTTATTTTACAGCAAAAATGCTTGCAGCTTCTGTTTTTTATTGTATTTTTCATAACATTCTAGGTATTATACGATTTAAAGACTTTATTTAATCGTTTTTTTTTCTCTCAACTACTTACCGTTAAGTTTCGGTTTTACTCGAGCAGTTCCGTTCCTGAGAAATTTTTTCTTAATACAAACTATCGTATGACTAATAACATCGTCATTATTATCTCATCTTGTCTATGTTACTAAGTACCTACT
Organism: Endotricha flammealis; assembly: GCA_905163395.2. Taxonomy (NCBI): domain Eukaryota; kingdom Metazoa; phylum Arthropoda; class Insecta; order Lepidoptera; family Pyralidae; genus Endotricha; species Endotricha flammealis. The sequence goes on from LR990867.1 coordinate 5,427,082, forward strand.
TGCCTGAACACCACTTACAACAAATTAAAGCCATTACTAAATTATGCAAAACTCGTTCAAAGTAATGTTTCTGTTTGTTTGTTAAAATAAAAATACCGACATACATCGCACAAAGGGAGAGTCAAAAAGGTCTGTAAACTCATCCTTTGACGACTAAGTATGAACAATGTGTTAAATAATACTGAATACTCGGAATTTCGCACTCATTAATCAAATTACCATTGAAGTTTAAGCAAACAAGAAAAGGTTTCTTTGGTCTGTCTGAATGTACAGGACTTTCCCACCACATGTTTACGTCCACATTCCTGATGTCATCTACTGCGTCCACAACTACATGGAGATTGGATATTATTTCTTCGTATATGTCAGCGCTTTTCCAAGGTTCATCAACAAAATTAAAAGAATTTGGTATGTGTACACATATTAACAACTAGCTGTGCCCGCGGCTTCGCTCGCGTGGAATTGAACTTGTGACTAATTAAGTAGTATAGACGGATTTAACAGTCTCCTATTACTGTAGTTTTCCCCGAGGCGTCAGTGTTCTTCATTGCTCATTGTCTATTTGCTCGCCGCTGTTAATCTTGGCTACCTACTGTGTACAAAATCCTGTTGTTTTATTATTTTAATAGCTGTTACCCGCGGCTCCACCCGTGTGGTCAAGCGAAAATGCCGATAATTTCGTTCCCGTGGGAATTTAAAAAAAACCCGACTTTATCCTTGTCAACATCATAAAGGGAATCTCTAGAAAAAAAAACAGCTTTTCAGGTCAAGCGCTTCCGATAATTCACGCGTAGTCTAATTATTCCGAATCCTGTGGGAATAAAAAAAAAATCCCGTCTTTATCCTTGTCTAAGTACTTTATAAAGGGAAGCTTAATACAAAATTTCAGCTTTCTAGGTTGAGCGCCTGCGATAATACACTTGCAGTCCTATTACTCCCTTTCCCGTGGGAATTTCGTAAAACCCCGTCTTTATCCTTGTCAACATTAGAAAGGAAACCTCTATACGAAATTTCAGCTTTCTAGGTTGAGCGCCTGCGATAATACACTTGCAGTCCTATTATTCCCTTTCCCGTGGGAATTTAAAAAAATCCTTTCTTAGTGAGCACCTGCGCCCCAAAAGGAACCCTCATGCAAAATTTGAGACTCCTGACACGTAGTTTCGGAGATGTCGTGATGCATCAGTCAACTTTGCATCCCCGTTTTACCGCCCTTAATGGATGATTTTTGAATATTTTACTCATGTTTCATGCCTTTCAGCAAAGAACCTTCATGCAGAATTTCCTTCGAATAACTTCAAAAACGGCTAAGTTTCATTCTAACTTTGCACCCCCGTTTAACCCCCTAAGGGATGATTTTTGAGAAAAATATTTTACTCGTGTTTCATGCCTTTCAATAAAGAACCTTCATGCAGAATTTCATACGAATAACTTCAAAAACGGCAAAGTTTCATACTAACTTTGCACCCCCGTTTAACCTCCTAAGGGATGATTTTTTAGAAAAATATTTTACTCCTGTTTCATGCGTTTCAATAAAGAACCTTAATGCTGAATTTCATTCGAATAACTTCAAAAACGGCAAAGTTTCATACTAACTTTGCGCCCCCGCTTAACCCCCTAAGGGATGTTTTTTGAGAAAAATATTTTACTCGTGTTTCATACCTTTCAATAAAGAACCTTAATGCTGAATTTCATTCGAATAACTTCAAAAACGGCAAAGTTTCATACTAACTATGCACCCCCGTTTTACCCCCTTAGGGGATGAATTTCCAAAAATCCTTTCTTAGTGAGCACCTACGCACCAAAAGGAACCCCCATGCAAAATTTGGGAGTCCTGGCACTTGTAGTTTCGGAGATTTCGTGATGAATCGGTTAGTGATTTTCTCTTTTATATATCTGATTCTGCACAGTGCCATCTAGTGAATTTTTGAGGAACTAAATTTCAAAATGGTCAGCTCAATAAAAAACTTTCATACACAGTGCTATTGAATATTAAAATGGTCGTAATCAAGGGTCGGGCGATTCCGACTCTGCACAGTGACAATTTTAAAATTCTTTGGTTGTTGAAAATTTAAATAAGTGTAACTTCTTCTTTTTCTTCTCCTGACATCCGGTCCGGTCCGGTTCGGTCCGGTCCGGTCCGGTCCAGTCTGTTGTCGGTAGGTATGGTGTACCAAGTCTCAAGTTTGTAAGTGCGAGAATTTTTTTCTTACATTGACAGGGAGGAGACCTTTAAATGAACATAACTTATTTTCCTGACATCCGATTTAAATGAAACAAAGCCTATATTCTGCTCCAAGCCGAGCTCTATCTTCCTGTGAAAACTGCATTAAAATCCGTTCAGTAACTTAGAAGATGTGCGCGTTCAAACAGACAGACAGACAGACAGACAGACAGACAAAAAAATCCAAAAAAATTGTTTTCGCTTTTATTACCTTTCTCTAACTGTTCTCTCTCCATTTTTGCCAAATATGTTCAATGTACAGACATATCGGGGTCTACTGTTTTATTATATGTATAGAAGATAAGAAGATACTAACAAAGTGCTGGAGCAAAATTTTGAAAAAAAAATTTTTTGCGGTGTCTCCCTTACATTTTAAGTGAGAATGAATTTTTTTTTTCGTTCCGACCCTATATTGTGGGGTATCGTTAGATAGGTCTCTTCAAAACATCGAGGATGTGGGAATTTAATTTTTTGATACAATTAAAATAGAGTTTACATTAAATCACATCACATCACATGTATAAATAAAACAAAACATTAATTCTGGTTCGAATATTCGTGCAATTTCACACAGCGATAGCTCTATATGGGATTGCGCCTATATATCTATCGATAACTAAATTTAAAATTAAATGTAAATTGAGTTTACATTTATTTATAACAACACATAATACTTCTATTCTAATAACCGTTCTAATTTCACACAACAGACGGCGCTATGGGTTTGCGCCCGTATATATGTAGGTACATATAAAAAAATGTTTTCATTGTTTTATCAGACTAAAAAAATAATTAAAAATCGTATATAATTGATGGTGACCTCGTTTGTTAAAAAAAATATTCTATCATTATCTCCATCCACATAATAGTTTCATTTAATCAACCAAAATTCATCATACATTGTATATCCACAAAATGAAAATACAGATTTTCATTAACGAAATGCTTTTCTAAGGGTCAACTACGATGGATATCTCAGATACAAACGGAGGCTCCCTTTGAAAATAGCTTCGGCAATATAGGACTCTACGATAACATTTAAATTCATTAACTAATGAATGAATTATCAAGACACCCTTTTTTCTATTAAAGATTATGATTTGCAACATTGACTAAAATGAGTCCTATTTGCTACCGACTAGCCTCAATTGGTCGATTTATAAGCATTTCGCGTTACACAAGAACACGCTATATGAGGAACTTATGGCGTTTTTGCAGGTGTTATGTGAACACGAATTTCGCCGGTGATAAGCAACGAACCTCTGTGCTCGAACTCTTACGTGCTCCTAAATTGATGCGTCCAGAATGTCAAATTGTTAGTTGTCATTTCTTAATAATCTTTTGGTGGCTTGAAAAAACTGTTCAGACATGACATGTATTTATAATAATTGATGTAGATCCATTTATCAGCATGGGATAATAATAACTGGTGACGAAGACTTTTCTCTTCAAACGGGACGATTTGTCACAAAAAGCACAATACTTTTTTCAGAATTTCAGAATTTTTCATGATCGAAGTCTCAATCGTGAACGCTGTTATATCGTATATCGTAAACAAAATAGTCGTACTCCAAAACGAGTTTAACGAGTTTTAAATGTGTTCTGTATACGTTTATGACGTTACAATGCTGCAATGAAATGCCACCCTAACGTGTGGCATAAAGGCTTGATGACAAAGAATTAGGAAATGTCTACAGAACACACTGAGGTCGATGTACGAATGCCTATCTATACAATATATTATTGCTCTATTGCAGATAAACTCTTATTAAACTTTTATTAATATTTTAACATTATTTAATCTGTGCTGTACTGTATGTAGAACTATTTTTATAATCTGTGCAAATTCACGCCAATTTTGTTTGCCATGTCTATGGCCCTCTGCTCTATGACATCGAATAACGAACTACTTTTTACATTATTAAACCCATTTTTAACTGCAATCATAATCATTTTATTTCAATAATCTAACAAATGTATTTCCAAAAAATAGTACAGTAATAGTTGTACCAGCTTTTCCGTCTTTAGTGCTGGATTTAATTGTGTAATTTTACTTTGAAAAGAGCATTATATAGAATACTAGCTTTTCCCCGCGGCTTCGCTCGCGTTAATTTTATAACAAAGATATTGTTTGACCACAAAACAACCCATAGCGCGACTTGTGGCGCCATCTGTTGACAGCGCCCTCTATAGTAGAAAAATTATTTTCCCATTGGAACGACATACTTTCACGGGATAAAAAGTAGCCTATGTTGGACTCTGTACCCCTAACAATATGTATGCAAATTTTCATAATGATCGGCTGCTTAGTCAAGCCGTGAAGGAATAACAAACAAACAAACAAACAAACTCACTTTCTCATTTATAATATTAAGTAAGGATGAGCAAGATAGCGTTTGAGATTGATATTATATTGTAACAGTATTTTGTAACGAGAAAGGGCCTAATTCGCGTCTTGGCTCTCAAGCAAGCAAAGCGTATCAAAGCGTAGCATAGCGTAGCAAAACGTAGCAAAGCGTAGTTACGTTACATAATAAAATTTAATTTTATATTTGACTAGAGAAACCCGCGCAACTTCGTTTGCGTTTATCCCGCTTTCCCGTGGGAATTTCAAAAAATTATTTCTTATCGGTTGCCTACATCACACACCCAAATTTCAGGTCTCTACGGTCAAGACAAAACATTTTCATATGTATACATGATTATTTTTCTATTTAAATACTATTTACAATCTTTGGAGTGGGCGTTTATGAAATAGGCTAGCCCGAACGGTGAAATACCACCCTTATACAGAATATTGATGTGAAGCAGCAATGCGTTTCGTTCGGAGAGTGAAATATCCGAAATTCTTGTTTGCCACCTTTGTGGTATAAAAAAAATCTACTTCCTTATACTATTTCTCGCTATATATCCTGTCTTTTCCTGTTATAGGTCGGCAACGGGTCAGGGACCCTAGAATCTATGTGCTCCATAGTCGACGGTAATCACCTAATATCAAATGATCCATATTCCTGAGCTTGTTTTCCAACCACTTCCGTAAAAAAAATGTATAAGTATATGGGTATTTCAATACCTACAACCTCAGCCTACAACCATCCCTACAACAACACTACGAAATATTAGAGCGAGTCGACGTAATGAGATTTCCTATAAGTGAGAAAGAGACAATATCAATATGCCATTTAACCATTGACCAATTTAACTTGAACCCTGTCAAATATTATAAATTTAATATTTAATTACTTACTGTTTATTATCGATGAATATGATTCAGTCCGCTTTATACATAGTTAGAATTTTAGCTGTTTTCCGAGATCACAAACAGAATAAATAGTACGACGACATTATGAAATCATTTTGTTTGAATATTCACAATTTATAAAAATATTCTTTGACAGATGACACACTTCACTTCACGGATGTGTCAAAATGAAATGTAATTGAATCAAAAGCACTAAGGAGTATGAGTATTGATATCAAATCGAAGAAAATTACCCACAAAATACATTTTTTTCAAGAATTTCAATAAAATAAGAATCACGTCTTCCATCAATTCTCTTAAACAATTTTTATGCAAAATTTGAAGTAGATTGGACAAAGGAATCAAGTTGTCCCATAGTAACTTTACCCCCCTTTTTCACCCCCTTAGAGTTCGAATTTCGAAAAATGCTTTCTTATCGGACGCCTACGTCATATAATAGGTCCACCTGCCAAGTTTCAGATTTTTGCGAAGAGCGGTTTAGGCTGTGCGTTGATTCTCAGTCAGTCAGTCAGTCAGTCAGTCAGTCAGTCAGTCAGTCAGGACAAAGCATTTTATATATATAGATTTTCTCTTTGATGGTATGAGGTGTGTTCTTCTTTTACTTAAACATACTTAGTGGATGCCTGTAGTTATTTATACGTAATATTCCAACTTCCAGAGTGATTTCTAGAATAAAAAGTATACTACACTCCCTTCGAGTGTTTCGTAAGTATAACATTAGTATATTTACATTTCTATTTCTCATGCCATTTGTACTTTGTTTTTACGATAAGTTATATTCATAGATCTGAGAGAGTTCCTTCGAAGCCCTTTCAGTTAAATATATATCATATTACCTGTAACTTTGAATTATAAATAACTTTGATTTATTTACTCAACCCTCGTATAACTTCCAAATAACTCCATTAATGTACACAATTCAATTAGAATAAGAGAACGTAGGCAGTTTCTTAATTTACCAATGAATAATATATTAAATCCTTCATACTTCTCATAAATTTCTAATTAAATTGAGTTCCAAGATAGCTGTTTGTTTATACGAGCACGTCAATGTGTCTGACGATCTCCGTGGCGTAATGGTTACCACGCCGGACCGCCACCCAGGCGGTCCCGGGTTCGAATACCGGTCTGGTTAAGATGAAAACGAACTTTTTCTGATTGGCCTCGGGTCTTGGATGTTTATCTATATATGTATTTGTTTTAAAATATAGTATCGTTGAGTTAGTAACACAAGTTTCGAACTTACTTTGGGGCTAGCTCAATCTGTGTGATTTGTTCCTATATTTATTTATTTATGCTATGCTTCACTGGTTAAATTGTCAGTCTGTAGTAGTCGTTAATCGGAGTTGGACAGCCAAGCGGAATTTTTATTTATCGAAAATTTGAACAAATTACATGACCTCAATTTTGTGAAAAATAGCATTAAATTATGGATTCTAAACCTTGAAGTTATGGTCTTATCAGGTGAGACTAATTCCAATGTACCATTTCAACGGTTATCGAAAACTACCGCGGACAAATTATTATATTGTAGTGGGTATCACTTCTGTTTACATTTTTGTTCTTAAATTCCGTCTATGCCACTTATAGACCGTCGTAATTTTTCTCGCTTGACAGACGAAGATTATTAGGTGTAGCAATCGAGCGGCGAACACAAATAATATTATCTTAAGAAAAGACGATATTGGTACGAAAATGCGACTATGCTGATGTTTTTACTGTAATTCTAAAGTCGAATTTGTAAAAATTGTATATCCTTTTTTTTATTGTACTTAAAAAGGAGACAATGGTGGCTATGTGTGGTGAGCTATTTATATACTAATATTATAAAGAGGAAAGATGTGATTGTTTGTTTGTTTATTTGCTTGTTTGCATTGAATAGGCTGCGAAAGTACTGGACCGAATTCAAAAATTCTTTCACCAGTAGAAAGCTACATTATCAGGGAGTGACATAGGCTATAGCTTTTCCCGAAATTCAATGTGGTTCCCACGGGAACGGTTTCAGAACTTCATGCGGGCCAAGTCGCGGGCAAAAAAGCTAGTTCTTTAATAAAATGCCAAGTAAAATATTCCATGTTGACCTTACAACACTTTACTCCGTCTAATATATTTCTGATTAAATTCATTGTGAGTTCCAAGACGGCTGTAGTTACTTCCTCGGGACGTTAATAAGCTTTACTGCTTATTATCAATCTGTGTTGTTAATCCTGGCTTTATAGGAGACACAACGGTGATAATATGTGGTGGCTTGTTCCAATTTAATATTGACTTTGAATCAAAAATATAAACTTAACGTTAAAATAATCAATATTTTCATAGTTATAAATAAGGCTACCTAATCGACCGATCGCTTACTCCTACCAAGTCGATTCTTATAAACCACAGCCTATTACGTTCGGTATTTCTGAATTCTAATATAAACGGAGTCTAGCACGCGAGCTGAAAGTTATACATTTGAACAAACAATACGAATATAATCTGTTCAAAAGTTCCGTCGCTTAGCTTATGATATTCATTGGAATAATTTTTTAGCTTGCATAAATACTTACTACCTATCAAAACATTATACGAGTTATCATAACTCTCGTAAAAATATTGGAAACTGTGATAAATTTATTATAGTTATCTTTATAACTTTTATAAGCCCTTTATAAGGCTCTTCACAAATCTTTAATACGTGAGAAAATAAAAATAAAAAACGAACATGAATTCGCCTTAATTTTTATAAAGTTATTCGATAAATTACATTTGGTATTCTAGGGCTGTATGGTAAATAATAAATGTTCTAAATAATCCTAACAAAAATTCTTAAAACACTTCAAAAAATCGCCAATTCACCACAATAACTTTTATCAGAAAGGGACACTCATTTTACAACAGTAATAACTTGGAACTGATTCGTCAAATCGCCGCGGCCGGGCCCGGGGTGGATTTATAAAAAGCGCCTCTTTCACTTTATAAATGGCCTGCGTCGTTACACGGGTTGGTAATTTGGGAGCCGCGACGCCCCGAATACCTTTATCACCCTTTTCATCTTGTGCACGCTGCAGGCAATTTTCAAGATTGTAGTATTGTTATTTTAACACAATTTTAGCCATTATTATAATGGGTTGTGGTTTTTATTGTTTAAGAGAAGCTCGATTACCTTGTTGCGGATTGCCCAAGTTAAGCAACAATCCTAGCCAAAACTTGGATAAGTTTAAGAAGTCTCGAGCGCCGTCAGGCACGACGACAGGACTGTTGTTCATAGATAATAGTTGCTAGAGTTGATTAGAACATTTTTCCAAATAAAGAAAACACAACAATTAAACTATTTATTAAAATCTAAGCGACATTAAATTAACTTGCATTCCAGTCAGTCAGGCTTATAAGAGAAATCTTATTAACTTTATAGATAAGTGCGCTATTTCAACCTGAGATGAATGTAGCCTTTATACGCCATTATTTCATTTCACCTCGAACTTTGAGGCATTATGTGCGACATAAAATGAAGGGTTTAGTACGTTCTTTAATAAAACAGACTACACGCTTTTAAATGTCCGACTAAGCACATACCGATCATTAAATTTATCCTCCTACGAATGCGTTGTAATAAAACGGCGTTTTAATGTTTATTCACTAGAATTCTTTAATGTTATCTTTTAAGGGTTTATCATAATATTAAAAACGGGGAAAAAATTAAAAATGTGTTTATGTATGTTTGTTTCGATTTCACACACACTGGATATTTAGTAAACCTGAATACATTTTATACTGGTATACAATACTTTCCGCGGGATAACTATTAACTTACGCAAACGAATCATCGTGCTCAACTAGTATTGTCATCATCATCCACTTTTCATCATGCTAGTAATCAATCAAAAACGCTGAACAACAGCTAGTCACATAAATAAGATTAAGTTTTGCTTATTTCATCGGTATAAATATTATTTCTTCTTTCAAGTAAATCCCCGTATCAATGCTGGACTTCGAGATAAAAAGGTTACCTATTCCCGGATAAGAAGATAAATTTCAAAGTAAAAGCAAATTCATTCTAAATCCATTTAGCTTTTTGTGCAAATATCAAATAATTTTGAACTTAGCCAACGACTGTCATCTCTTGAGAACAGCCGGGACCGACTGCTTAACGTGCCCTCCAAAGCACGGAGAAGCTTGAGATAACGAAACCTATCCAAACACTGGTTAGGGACCAAGTTGCTTAACTTGGGTGTTCATTTAGAATGCGACAACAGTGTCGCCATCGAGCTCCTCCAAATTAAGCAAATCCAAATTAAATATCTCTAGCTGACGTTAAATATCGTAACATAATCTTGATAAATTTGAACATAAAAAACCATCACGGCGAACAAAGTGGCGGGACTTTTCTTTCCAACAAAAATTAAGATCGACTTTATATGGTAATGAAATGTCGTTTTGTCGAAGTTAGTACGCAGTTTGACCATTTTTCCCTTAAATCACGTTGATGCCGGTATCCACACAGTCAAAGACCCAACATTGTAGAAACGAAGAGCAAGGTCCCAGAGCTACCAGATGTTACTTGATTTCTCAAAAATATTTGTGGGTTAGGATGGTGTTAATTAACACTTTCAACTTCCATTGTTTTCTAACTCAGATCTAAGCGAATAAGGCCATTTTATTAAGTATATATTTACTATGCGTAATTATCGACTATTAGCTTTGTGAATAAAATTTAAACCAATATAATTTGAGCTTTAATTGTTATGGGCATCCGTAATATCAGAGCTGAAGTTATGTTGGTTTAATACTTCTACAAATTGGCGTTTAGCCCAATTAGCAAGTATTCGCATATGTTTAAAGTAGTACCTAACTAAGACCAAGTCACCCATTCACAATTATTTTTTCAAATGAAGCGAGAAAGCAGATTTTATTTATAGTGAAATAAATTGGGCTTCCGGAGATCTCACTAATAAATAAATAAAATAAATTTATAATAACAATATATAGGCACAAATCACACAGATTGAGCTAGCCTCAAAGTAAATTCGAACTTGTGTTATGGAATACTAACTCAACGATAGGTACCTACTATATTTTATAACAAATACATAAATAGATAAAAATCCAAGGCCAATCAGAAAAAGTTCGTTTTTCATCATGACCCAACCGGGATTCGAATCCGGGACCTCCTGGGTGGCGGTCTGGCGTGGTATTCATTACACTTGATTACACCACGGAGGTCGTCCATCTCACTAACCGAATGAAAGGCATTGCTTAATACGCCGATTTTTAGGATTTCATAAATGCTCTACCTCTCAATTTAGAACGATATATTGCATTTTTTATCTAACAGGAAGCTTGCACAATGACCATCGTCTTAAAAATATATTGAATTTCAGCACGTCATAAATCAGCACGTCACAAATCTTATAATACGTCTCTTAGACTACGAGGAAGCGAAAGGTTACAAAATGTTCATGGTGCCTACTGGTTCGATAACATTGTATGATACGATTCCTTCAAGTATATAGAACGTATCGGAAAACTTTAAGGCTTGTTTTATGAAACCAGATAAGTATTCTGACTTCATTTAGTTTTCCGGTCTTGGGTTTCCAACGCTATACTCAATATATTCAAGTTCGAAATAAAAATAGCAAAATATAGTGTAAAAAATAAATGTTTAAGGTTTAATTGAAAAGATTTATTTAGTGAGAATGAGAATTAGTATTGCGTATAATAGACTCCGTAGTCAAGTAGCTAGCAATACCTAATTTATCACAAGGGCACTGGTTCGAATCCCGCTCAATCCCTTCAGATTTGTGTGCATAAACATACTGTTTGTTTTGGAGATGTCATTTCTTCATGAATTATTTATTAACAAAAATTGTATTTATTACATAAATATATCCATTATATATTAGTTACATTATTTATCAACTAACGTTTTAGTATATTGATACTAAAACGTTAGTTGATACCAATTTTTTTTTCTCTCCCTCTTGAAACCTTTTTTTCTCTCCCTCTTGAATTGTCAAGAGGGAGAGAAAAAAAGGTTCAAACCACCGCACCGTACTTGTGTTTTGTGTCTATCATTAATATTAAGTGAAAAATTTTTCTCATGTAAGTGACTGCCTTTTGTGTCTATGACAATAAAGAATCTTTAAACCGATTTGAGTGTATCTACGTACACTTAAAGCAGTCTTATGGTAATCTCAATCTTGTATAAGTTTTAATTAAAAATAAACTGCGCAATTCATTTCTATATAACCGCGTTATTGGACATGACAATTTCAAATTGGATTTCAAATCCTTGTCTGTCACGACAAAAGTAAATCTGGAGACCTAATTCTTTTAATGTATTTTAGTAACGATTTATTAAGACAAGTATACTGGAAAATCCAAGTACATATCGAGCAATTCTGGGAACAAACAATTCGAAGATTTACGAACGGTTTATAAAATAAATGTGACTGTAGAATGGGAACCCGACAAAAAACAAATAAATTAAGGTTAGCGAAAGGTCGTAAGACATATTGTGACCGAACTTATTGCAATTGAAAATTTAATATCGGGGAAAAGAATTATTATCGGGCTTATACACTTGATCCTATGTTTTATATACTAGTGGGCTACCAGCATAATAAATAAAGAATAATAAGAAGTTCGAAACTTGTGTTATGGGATACTATCTCAACGTTACTATATTTTATAACAAATACATATTATATAGATAAACATCCAAGACCTGAAGCCAATCAGAAAAAAATCATTTTTCATCATGACCCGATCGGGATTCGAACCCGGGGCCTCCTGGGTGGCGGTCTGGTGTGGTAACCATTACGCCACGGAGGTCGTCATCCTATTATTCCTATTTTCTTTCATAATCCTATTATTCTTGTGAAATTAGAAAGTACAATGTAAAAAAGAAACCCACGTCGGCCCATGCGGCAGGGATGCCACTTCAAGCGCTTGTAAATATGACCCTATATGGACTCCATCACTGATATCACACACCACACTAAAGTCCTAAAAAGATGAAAACGAAAAGAGGTTCCTTAAGAGCAGCGTTAGGTTTTTTTTTAATTTTCACTTTAAATGGAAGTAAAGGGCGAAAAGTCATGTAAATGTATACGTCTGAATGAAGCCACGAGAGCCAGTTATTAATATTGGAAGACATCAATCAATCACCTCGAGCTTATTTCCTCCTGCTTCAAAAGTGTCGAACAGAAAATTGTGGAACTTTTATTACCAGACGTCGGCGTCGAAGCGTTTTGTAGATTTTTATTGTGATGAAATAACAATTTTATTGTTGCATAAAAATATGTTGCATAAAGTTTTGATGATTTAAAACCTACCAAAGTAGGTCAAAATAAAAATCAATATGAAATGAAATGAAATGAAATGAAATGAAATGAAATGAAATCGTTTATTTCAGAAATTAGACCTTCACAGGCACTTTTTCTTGTCATTTACAATTTGTATATATGTATAAAGAGAATATACTACGTTATATACTACCACCATTTCGGACACAAGCAAAATGGCCACCGGTAAAAGAAATGGCGAAAGAAACCCGGTTACGGCCTTTTTTGTCATTTAGCAATTTTTTTTTCCTTTCACTCTTTTGTTACAATGTATAAGTACATTTATAAGAATAAATAAAATACAGATCCAGGTACATACAGAAATCAAGCTAAAAACGCGGGATGTCGATCCAAATAGCGCTATGGTCAAATCCTAAATATGTCGAATATGTAGATGTTAATAAAGCGAGCAGACCAGTCCCCCAAGATGACAACCACAACTGAGAGTCGGCCCGCCAGCCTCCATCACTGAGCTCACCATCAACAATATTATGAACAATATTGGAGGGAACACAGCGACCCGACTCCCGATGCGACCGTAATCCCGGAAGAGCCCATTCACAAAAACAACCCCGTCAAAAAGAATTAAAAGTAGTATAATGAAAATGCAGCACTATTTAGATGACACCACGACGTGTGTCCATTGATATTATGAGAAAAAATATGATAACGAACATTTATTATTTATGGAGTTTATCGAACATTGACTGGCTTTTAATGACAAGTTTGAGCATTTCATTTTCGCATAGGGGCCATGGAGACTTTTCATTTAAATACTCATTAATAGTGTAATAGGCTTTACTGATTAAGAATTTTTTAACATTTAATTTGAAGCTATTATTGGAGAGGTTTTTAATGTAATCGGGAATTTTATTATACATACGCAAGCCTTGAATAATAAAAGACTTTCCCGCTTTTCTCAGCCTAAATTTAGGAACACCTAATTTGTTCTTATTACGCGTATTAAAACTATGAACATCGCACACCTGGTTATAATCATGAATGTTTTTACGAACAAACATGATGCTGTCAAAAATGCACTGTGATGCCACCGTGAGGATATTGGTGGCTTTAAAAAACTCGCGTAGAGACACCCGGTAACCAAGTTTATAAATAGAACGCACTGCACGTTTCTGCAGCACGAAAATCGAATCGATTTCCGCTGCTTTACCCCAGAGTAGAATGCCGTACGACAGCAAACTATGAAAATAACTAAAATAAACTAGTCGTGCCGTGTCGACATTGGTGAACAGTCGAATTTTCCTAACAGCGAAAGCAGCCGCACTAAGTTTACCTGCTAGGGTTTTTATATGATGATGCCATTGTAGTTTACTGTCAAGTACAATGCCCAGAAAAGTAGTCGTTTCAACCATTTCTAACTTTTCATCGTTAATAACGACTGATGACTGACTAATAGCTTGGGTTGCATTCGGGAGTGTAAAGGCTATGCATTTGGTTTTATTGGCGTTCAGTACCAGATTATTTACAGTGAACCATTGTAGTAGAAGAGACAGCGTCTTGTTAATGTTATCGACATTAGAATTTTTTCTGTCTACTTTAAAAATCAAAGAAGTGTCGTCTGCAAATAAAATAGTGTCGCATAAATTATGAGTTACATAAGGCAAGTCATTAATATAGACTAAAAAGAGAAAAGGGCCCAGAATTGAGCCCTGGGGAACGCCTATACTAGTAGGACAGCCTGCAGAGGTCGCTTCATTTACTCTCAATAATCTTTGGTATAATCATAATATTATGCAGCATTATTGAAGGATGTTTAAAATTTAAAAACATAAACAATATTATAAAATATCTTTGCACATACTATACTGTGAAATAGATTAATTGTCTTGTCGAGTTTTATTATAAATTCTAATAAAATAACTGAAGAATAACTCAAGTTATTTTTAAATACTTTAGTTGGAAATATTTTCTTGGAAGCATTTGCAATTACGATACTCAATTTAATCATGAATCATTTTTCTTTAATAATGTATCTTTATTAGTTTACAGTTAGACTACCTGAGCAGAGCTAGCAAGACTCAAATCTGTATTTGAGTCTTGCTAGCTCTGCCCAATCTATAACTTTTTATTTTCTTTACTTAGAGGTTGCCTAAAAAGATTGCCTTCAGCATTAAGACCGCCTTGTCGTAATTACACAAGTTTGTATATTTGACTAGGTTCATTTTTTTTTATTTGGGAGTCTTACAGCTTAATTATACAATACACATAAAAATAACAAAAACAATGCCAATTAGAAGTCTCCACCCATGCATATGAAAAAAGAGCGCCAAAACAACGTAATATTAAATAAAGTTAAATACTAGTTACATTTTAAGAAAGTAGATTTTGTGGTGTGTTGTGGTACAAAAAGAAAAGAAGAAATTCATACTAATATACAAAATTATAAAATGGAGAATCAGTGTTATTAACTTGAGAAGAATCTGTTGGCGTAGCAGTTTTTAACATAAATGTTACCGGTACAAAATAAGTCATTATCTTTTCACTGTCTGTGTATTGCTATTAAAGTATATTCTATTATCAATTTCATGTTTTTTTACATTTTGTTCAATTCAATTTAATTCAATTCAAAATGTTTTTATTCAAATAGGCCTAATATAAGCTCTTTCGAATCGTCACAATTTTTTCCTACCACCAGTTCAGACGGCAGATTTGTGCTAAGAAGAAAATGGCAAGAAACTTAGCACTTGTTCTTTTAAAATGGTATTAATAAGATACAAATTACAATGTCAGAAAATATAAAATTAACACAAAATACCTGTAATTTCTGATGACGAAAAAAAAAATTAAACAAATAATTATGTATAATGCATGCTCAATGCATCCGTAATGTGATAACTGATTATAGCAAACAATAAAATCATCTACAAACAACACGTTAAGGTTATTCATGCTTAACTGATTGATGGACAGACGAACTGACGCTACTTGATAGCAATTTTAAGGAGGAAACAGCAGAGAGGGATAGTTGGAGAAGGAGAGGAGAGGCTTTTCCCCAGCAGTGGGACATAACTGGGTACCTAGGTAAAGACTTTTCCACTAACATTAATTTAATTTAATTTTTTGGCAAATCACACATATTGAGCTAGCCCCAAAGTAAGTTCGAAACTTGAGTTATGGGATACTAACTCAACCATACTATATTTTTATAACAAACTAGCTTCCGCCCGCGGCTTCGCCCACGTGGCCTAGTAACAATTAGCATATCTTTCTTCAGAAACAAATTCCGGTTCGGCACGGCCCGGTACGGTACGGTTCCATCCGGTCCGATCAGGTCCGGTCGATCCTGTCCGGTCCGGTCCGGTTCGGTCGGTCCGGTCCTTATAAGGACCATACAAGACAAATTTGGCATCTCTAGACCCAGCGGTTTAGGCTGTGCGTCTGTGTGTGGGAATTTTGAAAAATCCTTTCTTAGTACATCCCTAGACGTCGTAAGGAACCTACATGCCAAATTTGATATACCCTCGCAACTTCGTTTGCTTATATCTCGGTTTCCCGTGGGAATTTTGAAAAATCCTTTCTTAGTACACCCCTAGACGTCGTAAGGAACCTACAGTCCAAATTTGGAGTCTCTAGACCCACCGGTTTGGGCTATGCGTTGATATATAGTTAAGTCAGTCAGGACTTTGAATTTTATATATATAGATAAACATCCAAGACCCGAGGCCAATCAGAAAAAGTTCGTTTTTCATCATGACCCGACCGGGATTCGAACGCAGGACCTCCTGGGTGGCGGTCTGGCGTGGTAACCATTACGCCATGGAGTTGTATATTGGATCTGTACATACATTTACAAAAAGTTGAATTGTACAAATTTAGGTTGTATCATTCGTACCAGCCTTATACTCGCGTGCGATATAAAATTTCAAGTCTAACAAGATTTAGACACGCCTAGCTCACATTATGATATCATACATATATAAAAGTGAAAATATCACTCGCTGTGTCAAAAGAAATATGTAAAAAATTCATAAATGTGGTCAAAATAAGTAGTGCTTTTTTGGCATACTCAACAATTGGAAGATTGCATCGCTGTAGATATAATTCAAGTTTTGTGAACACTGCATGAAAGAATTTACTGGAGTTTTTAATTATCAATAATAGGTATTCATGTTGAAAAAGGTAATTACAAAGTTTCATAACGACATTTTAAAACTTCCATAGCATTATTAGCAAAAAACTCTTTGTTCTCAGTTTTCTAACCTATTTTAATTTTGTTGAACAACGCGGAAAGAAAAAATCAATTAAAAACTACAGCGTTTGACACACATATACAAATTTTACTTTGTATTCCGCTTTTCAGAACAGCTATGTATTGTGTGCTGTCTTAATTAAGGCAGATTTCAGTAAAAAAAAACAAATTACTTAATAATTTGTAACAAGTATTTCACTTAAATTGTAAAGTAACTTGATTTGAATTTATAATATATATAAAATAGACCATGCAGACAAATGATCATATGCAGACATTATAATACCGACAAAGTGAGTCAAATCAACGCTCAGTCACGAAAAATGTAATACGACCTCGCTCCTAACCGTCAAGTTAAAGAAACAAACAAAATAATAAAACCTTGAACAGAACGCAAAAGTCATGGCTTTCCGTGGAAACCACCCCTCCCGAACTCCTGACAAATAAGCGAAACTACAATTGGCAACACTCCAAATACTTTCGGTTCTGTTAATATAGAACATAAACTATTATTTGGCTCTACATAGTAGACGTCTCCTATAATAATTATGTTATTGTGATGCTCTTTTTTTTATTAGGACACGGCATGTGACGCCAGCGCCTGCCAGATGGGCTGCAGGTCACTGGGGTCCAGGAATAGGAGCGACGAGACATCCTTTAGGTGCCTCTTCACTCTCCGCATGAAGGACACCATGTCGTACCTACACGTGTGGTGCAGGGAACACATCGTCTTTATACATTTCGGAACTTAATATTTAAGTCTCACATGAAATTCATAGGGAAAATTGGAAACTCAGTATACCTACTGGTAAGGAGAGTTCTGAGAATTTGACAGCCCAATACTTTATGCACCAGAGGGTGCGGTTTTGATTCCCGCTCGGGGCAAACAAATTATGTGATGGCTATTGTATTTGTTCTCGAGTCTGTGGGTGTATTTTCTATGTATTATAAGCATAATTCTATGTATTATAACATTGAAGGATGTACGATTGCGTGCTCCATCCAGATATACCCGAAGTCGCATGACTCCGCTGTATCCGCCCTTGCGCAGAACTGTCTTGGGCTCGAATTCTCCAATATATCGGCTTTGAAAAGCCATAAATGCTTTTCGTGATATTGTTGATGTGCACTGTGATCCCAAAGGAAATTTTCACAGGCCCGATTGTCGTGTGGCTAGCATGCGCCGCGGGTTCGAATCCTGCGCATGGCAAATATTTGTGCGCATGAACATGTCTGTTTCCCTTATTCTGGATGTTTTCTATGTATAATAAGTATTTATTAACAAAAAAAAGTATTTGAGTAGGTAAATTTATCAGCAATCTTAGTACCCATAGTACAAGCTTAGTTGCTTATTTGGGACTAGATGGCGTTGTGTGATTCGTCCGAGAATATTTATTTTATATGAATTAAGTAAACAATATTAAATGTAGATCCGAGTAACTATATAACCACTAAGGGATACTTACTATGGAGTGACTATAATTTTTATTTTATTTTTTTTTTATTTTTTATTTACTAAAAATACATTAAACAAAATTAACAGATATTTAAAGTATCACAAAAACCAGTGATTCGGTTTGTCCGGATACTTGAGTGTCGTCTACAAACAATATTATAAACGCTACTTATCTAAATTACTAAACAATACCAAATCTATTATAATTTTAATTAGCCTAAACTGTCCCATAGCTGGGGAAAAGGCGCCACTACCCTGCTTCCATGAGTACCTTATATATATAGATTTGGACGTGGACTGCTCTATATAAAATTCATAACATTAAAACATTTTTGTTAATAACAATTATACAAAAGATAATACCATCTTTCGTTCATCTCAAAAGTTTTTATAGCAATTACTTTGATAAAAACCTGAATAATTGCCCAGTTTATATCTCACCATTATAATGAGAAACATAAAAAGAGGAGAATTGAATAATAAGAAAATATAATGGAGCACAACATTTCTTAAACCGTATTAAATTTCCTTTGAAGAGAAATATTCGTTTCATAAAACTGCCCATTGTACGTATTAAGAGAAAATTAGTGTTAGTGTTGGAAATAAAATGTATTATTGTTATGAGATTTTTTATTAGGTGGCCATACTAAGGGACACGCCTTTTTTCCCACGTCTGTCATATGTCCATGAACTGAGTGCTTAGTACGAGTTTTTTGGTCACATTCGATCATGTCAACGTAAATAAACCGACCAAATAGAGAAGAATTCTCTAATTAAAATTATGTGTCTCTTGCTCACATTTTGAAGTGAGTAACCCTGATAATTTGGATATGTAACACGCGTCTAGTAAATTGACAATATGTTTTTTTTTTCAATTCAGTCGGCTTCAGAGAGAAAAATAAGACAAATTACTTGTAAACGTTAACACGGCCGAATGTGATCAAAAAAATCGTATTAAGCACTCTGGTCCGAGACTAGGACCAATTTGGACGCGGACGAGTAGCCTCCTAACCCGTTAAATCTCAAAACATATTAGTAGTAAACACTTGTCATCTTCTTTACCTTAACAACGACTTGGTGGCGGGCACTAGCGATACTGTGTATTTTAAACTATCGCGTTTTGAACACATTTACACTTTATTAACGAAAGGTTATGTGCGCGCAAGCCCCATTAATAAGTGTTATAATTAAGGTATAAGTAAAGAAAATTTTAATATTTATTAATGCATATATGAAAATCATCGTGTATAGGTATATGGTATGTCATCGTATTGTATTCCCATATTATTTTTTCTATTTTTCTTTAAATTCTTAGCGTATCTGGTTTTGATACGTTCCATATTGTGTGGTCTAATGAAAAAATATTCCTTTGTTTTATGATTCACAAAACAAATGCCAAAAAAAAAACAAAAGCCAACGATTCCCAAATAAACAAAGCGCTCTATTCAAAAATATAATATTCGTGAAAATACAAATGATTATTTTCCTTACGTGTGTTTTTTAAATCCCACTTAGTCAGATATTAGGTCCCATTGTTAGACCAAAGTCTCCCCTTTCCAACTTCCTTTGAAATTCATCTCTAGTCCCATAAAACCCCACACATGCCAGGCTATATTTTGAGAAAAAACAAAAATAAAGGTATTCAAAACTCCTATTGATTGCACTCAAAAGGCTAAAAATGTAAATTCTGATATTAATTTATTTTAAAAATTACATAGTTTTCTTAAATTACCGCTATATTGAGATTTTAAGAGCGGGTGTTAACGCTTTGGAAGACATTTTTCCTTACAAATGACGCAATTAAAGTGATGCTGTTGGGATTCGAAACTTTCAACAATTTAGAGCACAGCCGCTCTTGGAGAGTTCATTAATTACATCTCCGGGGCCGCGTCTTATTAATCTGCTGTAGCGTTTTAATTAATATATATTTTTTTTTACAATATTTTTAATATAACCAAAATTATGTAGTCTATATGAATGACGTGGCATCAAACCTCGGAAAGACTGGACGAATTTTGTGAGTAGACTTTTTGGGAAAAAATTATGTTCACATTTTTGTGAGTTTCTGACTTTTATGATATTAATAATAAATAAAATAATTACATGCCCTCTTTAATCCAATTTATCTTAATATTTAATATTACTCATTTGCGCATTCACTTATGCAAAATTTTTAGTTAGTGTGGGGATTTTGAAAGTAAGCATTTATGATTATCAGTTGAGTTGAAAACTAAAAACATAACACAATATAAAAATAGTAACAATTTTAAATAGGTATAAATTGTGATTTTTACTCACATTGTAAATAACTTAAGCCATAACCAAAATTAAACGTAGAATCCGTTGCCTAAATCGCACATACAAAAGTTAAGACACGCGTGCTAAGACGTGAAACATACAATTTTAAGTTCTACAGCCATTATTTTTAGGTTGAATGTAACAGTTGGTTTTCAGGAAGTTTTCGTAATATGGGTAGGGTGAAATGGCGTGATGCCAGCAGTTCGGATGCCCGTCGGGCCTGCTCGAAATTATGCTTCCATTATGCAACAGATACGGCATAAAACTTACTATTAAGCGTAAATTTAGTGTCTAATATCTATAGAAGTGGCAGCTTTCGTCAAATATAAGTCGTTACTTCAAGAGGACCGAAATCGAACCGAGAACGAAATCAGTTCTTCAATGAAATGTACTTTTTAAATAGACCAAATGAAACTTTATTCACAAGTGGTGATACATGTGTTAAAAGTACTGCGTACTATCAATGCATTGAAATCATTAAATCGTAGTATACAAGTATTTAAAACAAACAAGGGATCAATTTTGGCAGGTCCTTGTGTCCGTAGACCTTAACAAAATAGTGTTTTTTTATATCAAACATCTAAACATTTTACATAGATTTCTTGATAAATATTCGATGATCAATATTCCGAAATTATTAATATAAAACATTATGAGGATTTTTACTGAATTTCATTTTAATGACGCCATTTGTCATAAAAGTTATGACGTTAATATAGAGCTCTCATTGGCCGAAAATAATTTTACAAATGGATTCATCAACATGTTTGAGAAATTATTAAATTCCAGCCTTAGGTGAAATCAGTGCTGATACCTCCAAGTAGTTAGGTACTGTATGTACAACAGCCGTTATAATAGTTATAATATGCTGATGAAAAAAAAACTAAAACAAGTACTATTTTTTTTAATACATATAGTCCGAAACAAGCAATTCAAACTGCCACCATTTTGACATGCCTAATTTGACTATACAATGTCATGTGAATATTTTTTTATAATGCCACAAAGTTGGCAAACACGCATACGGTCCGCCTGATGGTAAGCATCACCGTAGCCTATACACGTTACATCCGCGCAAACTGACAAATGACGGCGTTGCGTTTATGACGCGTTAATTTTTTTTTTACTTAAACGAAAAAACATTCAATGAAATAAAAATTTTGCTGTGCATAAATCCAAAGCAATAGATTCTGCAACCGTTCCCCTAAATCCTATTCGCCATTGGACTGTTCGTCGACAATACGATTCTTTTATGCAATAAGCTTTAAATTACTATAAAAACATAATCGAACCTTTTCATTTGGATTGTACTATAAAATTACAAAAAAAAACATTATAGTTTTCCAAACTTGAAATAAAACAATTTAAAACTTTACAAGTACCTAATATTAAGTTGTTTGTGAACACAATAAAAGTTTTTAATGTATACATCACTTAGGTATCATCAAAAACCACACTCAAAAATTTCAAGAAAAGTTACTGAACTTTTTGTAAATCTTTTTACCGTAACCTTGTAAGTACGCAAAAGTTTTGAAAACCATAAAAATAAAAAGAAACAGCATATCATAACTTTTTAACAATAAAACTTTAATTGTAACATTCGGAGCAGCCCGTCTGGGGAAGGACCTCAACCTTACAGAAGATCGTAGCCAAATAGCATTGGTTGGCCATGTTGTGTTCCAACGGTGAGTAAGGTCTCCAGAGCTCCACTTGGGGGGGTTGGGAGGGTTGGCAACGCGTGAGTGACACCCCCGGTATTGCTTACGTCTATAGGCTACGGTGACGGCTTACCATCAGGCCGACCGTATGCTTGTTTGCCACGTGTGTGGTATAAAAAATATTAAACAAATTAAAAAAATATACAAAAACGACTTTTTTCCAAACGCACAGAAATAATTTTTAACACAGATGGGAAACCTTTTTTCCATAAAACACCAGTTTCCGGTGGACACCGTTCAATGTCTACTGGAAATTACTGGTTTTCCTTTACAAATAATAATTAAAAAAAAACATAAAAAAGTAGTTCTATAACCTGCCTATGCAATGTTGCTTGTGGGAATCTTTAGCTACGTCGTCATTCAACAAAATGCGTATTTTAACCCAAACGCCATTTGTGACGTCATATCTTTCACTGCCTCTAAAAAGGTCACTTTATCTATGTACCCAATGGATTAGAGTTCAATAAACTTTAAATGCTAGTAAACGTGCATTGAACACCGGCGTCGACCTTGCTCGCCATTACTGTTAGTAACAATAATATCCCTAACCAAACACAACTTTACCTTGATGACTTACGAGATAAGTTTAGATAGACTGAAGGTCAAGTGGCTAGCAATAGCTGTGTTATCCCAAGGGATGCGGGTTCAAATCCCGAATAAGATAAACATTTTTATATTTATGTTACTTGATGATAAAGCCAGGTATTGTACATAATATGTACTCAATTGCCTAAATGGAATTCAATCGATTTATTTCAGAAATTAAACATTATTAAAACTAAACTAAACATATTATTATAAACAAATTATAAACCTAAAACTAAAAACCTTAAAAAATATAATAAAATAACTAAAATATATTATTAAAAGGAGTCCCTTTAAGCAAGGTACCGAAGATACTGGCAGCGTTCCCCCTTTGAATAGACTAATTCTTTGTCCGAGGTAGCTGCCAGCTCTTCGGTCTCCTGTGATGTCGACTAACCTTTTTGCGATTTCCTTAAAAAGTCTGCCTAAATTGATAATGACATTAAAGTAACCAAATTATCTTGATATTATATGTACAAAATAACTAGGCGGGACTGATCATAGTTATAAATACAACTCAACTGTTAAATTATTATGTATACCTAATATCAAGTTATTTATTGAATGGCAAGTTCTCCAATCACAGACCACTATAAAAAGTAACAATAATTATAAAAGTTCTCAATAAATACATACGATTGTGTTCACGCTCAAGGCGACGCAATCGGCCTTGGCCATTTCTTTGCGAAGGCCATTGCTTGCCGGGCACTGACATAAAACGAAATAGATACTGCACTACTCTCATTTTATTCTAACCTGCCTTTGCAATATCTCTGTCTTGTGGGGAATATTAGCTACGTCGTTATTCGACACTGAAACAAGCATGATGCGTACTGCGTATCATATCATGTCGTATTAGCCGTAACCAAACACCGAGCCCGGCTTGCGAACCGAATGCATCGGCTAAAGAGCCGACCATGAGCCATACATTGTCCATTTTTGTCGATTCTCAAAAATGACTGAGATACACACACCGGACATTCGGCTCGAGAGCCGGTCCGCGTGGACACAGCTATTGACAAGAACGTAAGTTTTTATCGAATGTCAAAATTTACAACACAATACGACTCACCTAGACATTTTCTGATTGAAGATTCCTAGATATGAATGTCGAAAAACATTCTCTATCACTTTTTTTACCGGGAAAAACAAACATTTGCGTCATCTGTCAATATTTAAGTCTATTCTATTCTAAACCTTACTACGCTACGATGCCATCAAATACGTAGTATATTAGCGATCCTTCTCGGAAAGGATATAAAACCTAGTATGTTAGTATGACATCATGCATAGTGGACATGATCTAATGAAGGTATACGTTTATAAATTCTATAAAACAGTAATCTTTAAAAATAAATTGTATTTCCCGTGGTTTGATGATTTTGATCAGCTTGTTAGAGTAATAATAGCGTTAGTTCAAAAATCTGCCTACCTCAAAAATAAAGCTGACTTTAAAAAAAAAACGACTAGCTGACCGATTCTCCTATGGGTATTTCAGTTGTGTCTGTCTTCGATGAGTAATGGCGCTGCTCCACTCATATATGACGAAGTGAGACTCTAATACCGGGATTTTTTAATTTCCGCGGCTTATGGGAACATACTTGTTTTAATACATGTAGAAGGTAATAAAAGGTATTCAGTGACATGTATTATTTATATAAATATTTCAAAAACTTATTTATTAAGTAAGAGTTAATTCCGAGGCTGCACAATAACAAAGAAAATCGCCTTCATGAAAACAAGCGTTTAATCTTCGAAATCCTTTTTATATACCATTTGTATTTAAGATTTAAAAATTAATCCGTAGCGTACCGAAATACGCAAATTGTAACCTTGAATGAAACCATTTCGCTCCTCCGTTTAACTACTTCCCTGTTGTCTACTTGTAGAATAGGTATTACTGAGGGTAAGACGTCGTTTCTAGCCTCAAACTGACTACAAATTAACTAATCTAGATACATTATTTGAAATACAGACGGAGACTTGTACTTGAATATTCATTTTACCACTCCGGGCCGGGGTCCCGGAATAGTCTGTACCCGATCCTTACGAAGTATCTTGTCAGTGAAATGAATATTTCAATATTAGAACAGAATTTACAATAACATTGTACACGTAGACCTATTTATATGTATAAATACAATTTAAAAAAACTATTACTAGTAAATAGTGCCTTTTAGCGCGTAAAACAATAATTTATTTGAATAAATAGATTTGGAATAAAGTTGACACACTGATTATTTTACGCTTTCAGTGTTCAGTTTTTTTTTATATCACGTCACCCCAGTACGGTGGATTGTCTGTCATATTATATCTTTTGTCTCCTTCCCACGCTGTGCTTCAACTGGGCTTATTAAACCACTTATTCGGATCAAGACCTGTTTCATTTACCGCCTGACAAAGAACCCTACACTATAGTCTGTTTTTTTTTTGTTTTTTTCTATTATTTGTTCATAAAAACAAAAGTAGTACTGTTAATTTTCCAACTGGTTTATGTTGACTAATTTAAGTTGACTAACTTACAATTATAATTCATATTAAATATGCTACTCTATAAACTACCACCACTGAGTATAGAGTTTACAAATTCGATATTCCCATATTAATCAGGACCATCGAGTACGTAGCCCTACCGGACAATGGGTTTGAACGCAGTATATTTTTTCGTATAGAAACAAATGAAATCATTCTACTTGTGCAATTACGCAAGAGTACGCAACCCGCGGCCTTGAACCGTATCGGGAGCTTTCCGTTCCGCCTGCCCAACGTTCATGCCCTTCGTTGCTCCATTTTATTTTTAGGATACCACTAAATGACCAACCTGTATATTTCTTAACCATTTATGTTATAGACGGTGTAATTATTTCTTAACAACTAACACTTCGACCTTCGTGGCGTAATGGTTACCACGCCAGACCGCCACCCAGGAGGTCCCGGGTTCGATCCCCGGTCGGGTCATGATGAAAAACGAACTTTTTCTGATTGGCCTCGGGTCTTGGATGTTTATCTATATATGTATTTGTCATAAAATATAATATCGTTGAGTTAGTATCCCATAACACAAGTTTCGAACTTACTTGGGGGCTAGCTCAATCTGTATGAATTGTCCCTATATATTTATTTATTTATTTACTTAATTTACAGTCAATAACGGAATTTCGTTTCCCCCTAAGATATCGATCCAAATTGTAGTTATTTTGGGTTCTCAAATGTTGATGAGAAGTACAGTTTTATAGATAAATGGGTGATGTTTATATAATAAATAAGTAAAATTCGTTTTTTTGTAACTGCATCACACAATGCAGGAAAGTAAAGTATGAGGCGTACTAAAATGATTGTCTATTATAGTATAAAAACATTATTCTGACTTGTATATGAAAAATCTAAAACTGTACTTGTAAATGAAAAAAATGTAAAAAATAAATTTTATTTTATAAGTTATTCGACTATTACTCGGTAACTAGAAGAGCCTACTTAACCGTTATAGTTTTCATTGAAGGTTCAGCCTTATATGGTCTACTACCATGACTTTTTTTTAATTTCTAAACATAAGACTTTCGGAGATAGAGGGGGGAGACCACCGTGCAAAACGATAATTGACACGATCAGTAATTGCAAAAAAAACCGAAACGGATCATTGTATCGAAATATGATCTTCCCACACCTTCGATGTTTGAAGAGACCTATCTAATACCAACCCAACACGGGGTTGGCGCGAAAATAAAATTCTTTTTCCCTTCACATGTAGGGAAGGCACCCCAAAAATAATATTTTTCAAAATTTATTTTGTTTCAGCACTTTGTTAACATTGTTAATATGTGTGTGTGTACACATACCAATTACAGCTTTCTAGCATTAAGCATCTAGGCGTTAGACCAAGAACAGACAGACGGACATGGCGAAAGTATAAGAGTTCCTTGTAGTTTACTACGGAACCCTAAAAATAGTAATTTTTTTTTCGTGTGTTTTCGAGTGAAGTTACGTGGAGTTGGAGCTCGCTCCCAGATATTTGCGATGCGATGCAAATTCGTAGTTATCCGCCCAATCTCAAAAATAATACATATCATTTATTAAAATCCTTGTTCGTAACCTAAAAGTGATTGAGAATGAACGAACGCCCTACTGAAAAATAACTGCTCTCCTTAAAGAATTATTTCAATCTCATCGTAGGCTTGTGTTATCATTCGTCTAAATTACATCTCTCATTTGTTACACGGAAAGAATAATAGCTTATTTACTATTAATATACCCATTTTCCAAGCAATGTTATTCGTAAGAATAACTGTCTAAACATTCGCTGAATTAATTTCAGAAATTATATGGACTGTATTTTTTTCTTCTACTTGTATATAAATTAGGTACATTGTGGTACGTTATAGGCTGGTTTACCAGTTACCTTGATAGAAGGTGGCAAAAATGCCGACGCACTACTCAGTCGTGTTTACTTACTTTAAATTGCATGTAATACAGACCTATCGATGCGCAACTACAGACTTACGTCGTACGTTTTAGTCAAACCTATTTTTTGTATCAATTGTGACTTTTTGGCAGACTAATAATAGTGTTAAAACCTAAAAGTCATAATCAGAAGACATAAAGGTGGTGACATCAAGTCAATCAGGTGTACTTGCTGCCTACAAATGTTATGGAATTTAGTCGCTGATTTAATGATGTCAGTGTTCTAAGAAATATTTTTTAACATTGATATTCCATGCTTCAACTTCCACTCGCTTCTTTGGCTCGACAGAAAATCAATTTTTATTTGCAGAAATTAAGTACAATATTTATTCCCAAGAATTTATTTTGCACAATTTTATGAAACACATAGATCATTAATATTTTGGTTTATCGTTGATAAATTACATAATAAATTATGAATGAAATGTCCAATTGCTGTATAAAATAGTGATGGTAATAGTCATCGAGTACAAATAGTCGATCTATTTTTTATCTTCATAAATTATTATTTGAAACACCAAAAAATAAAAGATTTTGACGATCCTTCGTAGCAATGTGCTACGTTCGTAGCAATGGGCTACGTTCGTAGCGGTTTCGTAGCAACGACATTGAAAGTTCCTTTATGTACGGACAAACTTCTTTCATATGTAAGTACAAAATTGCTATTGCAAGTCCGTGGTTTCTTCTTAGACTTTAGTTTAAAATTATCAACCTATTCGCACATTCTGAAATATATTTTTCTTACGGAGAGGAAAAAGACAATGGAGAATGTCTTCAGATTATATTACTGCACTGTGTTCATTCACAACCTCTGTGGAGTCAAGGATGCATCTCCCGTGGAGTTAAAAAGGGAAGAGGGGATCCCCATGCCATGCCCCCCCCCCCCCCCCCCATTAGAGAGAGACAACTAAGGGAGAAAGGGAGTTAGTGTGTGTGTGTTCACATAAATGCCCGGCTACAGCCAAGCGGTTTGTTGAGCAAGATTAGCTGTTTGGTTGCATTTAAATCGTTGAGTCTTCTCGGGCCCTTAGTAAATACTTAATTATTAAATCATACTAATATTATAAATGAGAAAGTGAGTTTGTTTGTTATTCCTTCACGGCTTAACTAATCAGCCGATCATTATGAAAATCTGTATATATATTGTCAGGGGTACAGAGCCCAACATAAGCTACTTTTTATCCAGTGAAAGTATGAGAAA
This sequence comes from Endotricha flammealis, assembly GCA_905163395.2. NCBI lineage: Eukaryota > Metazoa > Arthropoda > Insecta > Lepidoptera > Pyralidae > Endotricha > Endotricha flammealis. Next base: position 5,455,816 of record LR990867.1, read on the forward strand.
ATATTTTTTCTACTATATGGGGCGCTGTATCGGCCAACAGATGGCGCCACAAGTCGCCCTATGGGTTGTTTTGTTGTCAAACGAGATCTATGTCATTAAATTAAACGCAAGCGAAGCCGCAGGGATAAGTTAGTTTTGAATAAATATATGTATGAATAGAACAAAGGGAAAACTCAAATCGGTTACAATGCAGTTCACTGCCAGAGCATATGGTGTGATGTATAAATTGGCTAACATCCAAACAATACCGAGTTGGAACAATACGAAACGAACTAATTATTAATGCCAATAATTTCAACAGGGTGGACAAAGTTCAATAATAAGGGAACTTGTGTTAACTAACAATCTTGTTAATTTGAGAAAACCAAACCATAGCACGATTTAAGGCGCCATGTTGGCCAACATATGTCGACAATTGTTAAGATTTGGGATTGCAGCGCCATCTACAGATTAAAATAAAATCATTTGGCTTTACCGTTGGAATGACGTATTTTCACGGGATAAAAAGTTCCTAAAACCTTTTCTTCACGATGATTATGGTATTTGGTATTCGTAATATATTAGCTGACCCAGCGAACTTTGTTCCGCCTTAGAGGTACCCTACCCTCACCTTTTAAACCTTCCCTGGACTTCCACGAATATTTCAAGACTAAAATTAGCCAAATCGGTTCAGCCATTCTCGAGTTTTAGCGAGACTAAGCATTCTCGAGTTTTAGAACTTAAGGTGATCCGTTTCGGTCAGCGCGGGAAATTCAAATTTTTTGGGGTTTTTTACAAATTGCATCTCAATCATTGATAGAATTTTCGTAAAAATTGATTTGACGACAACAAATACAATATGTCTACTGACTAAATAACAAATAAATTATAAATATTAGCTCTTCCTATTATGAATGTCCACTATGCATCTTTTTCCCTATAAACGTGCATTATGCACATTCATGATGAGAAGAGCCAATATTTATAATTTATATGATAATATTCAGTAGATATTTTATATTTGTTGTCGTAAAATCAATTTTCACGAAAATTCTATCAATGATTGAGATGCAATTTGTGAAGACCCCCCAAAAAAATTGAATTTCCCGCGCGGACCGAAACGGATCACCTTAAGGGCCGGCAGCGGCTCAGCGACTCCCCCGGTGTCTCTGTGCTCCATGGGTGACGGTGATCACTTAACATCAGATGACACGCCTGCTCGTCTGCCAACCTCTTACACAAAAATAAAAAAAACTAACGAACAGCAATTCATTTTTATAAATATAGATTTAGTTCAAAATCTAAAAATCTTTTCATAAGAAACCCCTACTAAAAGATTATTTTTTATTTTGGCCAAAAAGAAGAAGAAATTGTGCCATTGTTGCGTCACTTGTAGTGGACCACTCTTTACCGACTGCACGAAAGAGAGTAATGTTTTTTCTGATAATCGGCTTCCACTCGGAATCACTTGTTTTACACTTTACTTGCATTTGTGTTATCAGCCGTACTTATCAGTGCGTTTGATATGTACTATAATATAGCTTGGCAACAAATCGATACGTTAGCAATCATTGTGACATCACTAAATCTTTGTACTGAAGGCAGGTTAATCAATCGACTAAAATGAAGGCATACAAAAAAAAACAATTTTTAGGAAAATTATCAAATGATGAATAAATATTTTTTCTCTGCAACTTGCGTTGGAGCAGCTTGGCAGAGTACGCTCTAATCCCCGTCGATTGAAACCCCTGCAGGGGGATGTAGACCCCCCTAAAGTGGACGATCTACAAAGAGAGGCAAAGGAGGTGGAACTCAAAATAAACACCCGGAAGACCCAGGAGATGAGGTGCGGAGCGACAAGTTCTTTGCCGCTTCTTATTGGCACAGAGGCCGTGGAGCGAGTCCACAAACTTACATAGGTACCTCGGAAACGTCGTGTCAGAGATCGTCGTCGAGTCGTTCTAGGATCGCCAAAGCCCGAGCAACCTTCGCACAGGTCTGCCCCGTATGGCAATCACGTAAATTGACACGGATCACGGATTGAAGGAGCTCAAGATATTCAGGTCCAATGTAAAAACCATATTGTTGTATGCCTTATTCCTAATTTGATCTTGTGGTAATGCTAACCTTTTCATCAGGCGGTCAATTTCCATCAAGGTCTGTTTGCTTGTTTGATATAAAATAGATCGTTTCTAAATCAAAAGAATATCACATAGCTTTGTAAAAGCGTGCTTTCCACTTTACGGTAAATTATTCCGATTTGTAAAACGTTCGCTTATAAAATTGTGTGATCGATCGTACTGCACAACAACCTCGTTATCTGAAAACAAAATCTCAAATAGAAATCTTTGTTTTACAAGACTTATAATCTTATTATTCAAATTATCTCTAGACGAATTGATTATTGAACGTAATCCTATTACGCTTTTGTATCACTTGCATATTTTATATTATGCTTAATCACTTAAGCACATTATGTTTTACATTCAACACGTATATTTTAATTATAAAATAGTGTAGAAAATGTGTAAATATTTGTGTTTGAACGGAGATTGACTTGTATATCCATTGAACGAAAATTTCACAGAAAAATAACTTATGTTTTAATTTTAAGGCTTTAATTTTCGAAAGAAAGATATTGTGCACGAATTTTTAATAAACTAACTGAAAGTTACAAAAACACAATAAAAGCATTTGTGTAATCTATACGTGCATCGAGCATTTAACACAAGTCGTGTGCGTAACTTTTAGCTTAGCGACAAACGGACTGCGAATTGACGGGCGGCGGGTGCTGTAGCGTAGCATCGGTTCGCGCGTTCATTTGTTCTCCCCGAAAAACGCTTGCGCTCCAGCTGTGTCCGGCGTCACGTAGCGTCATTCAATATTTTAGTACACTTGTTTTTATCGCACGCCGCCCCGCTCTAAAAGCGCAGCGGTGGTGGCGTGTTGATGGAACTGCCGAAACGATTAGGTTAACGTAAACAGTCATGTTTAAATACAACTTTAATTTCTCATTACATTAAATAATGTTGTTATAATAAGTGTGCACAAAATAAACACTATTTTAGAATACATTTTCGAGTTCTGAAAACGAGGTTCATTTCACGGTTGGCGACGTTATTTAGCATTTAGTATTTTGAATACGCTACTCTAAATCTCATTTATAGAGCTTTTATGCAGCATAAACACTAGAATATGGGGAAAGGCGGAGAATTCACAATAACAAAAATAATGGCAACTAAAAACGAAATGCTCGGCTACAATGAAATCGGCAGTACATTTTCTCAGCGAACTGTATAAATTAATCTTGGATTCAACCTAGTTTTATCTACTTAATATATTTTATAGTAAGTAGTGCGCATTTTTGTAATTCTATACAAAAATATGCTATAAACAAAATAAAAAGTTACGGAAATTTTTTCAGTGTTCTAATCATAGAATACTAAAAGAACAATGTTACATAGATATCTTTATAAGGATTCCGAGAAGTTGTAGTTAGCGTATCTGTCAGATAATTTGTCAAAATGTTATTCAAAAACTGTCAATTTAACTAACGATTAACTATCACACTATGGTGATCTGTGAAACTAAAAGAAAATCAAAGTAACAGACACGGATGGATATTCAAATATTTAATCCTCTCTAAAGAGTAAGTGATGTATTTGGCTTTCCAAGCAAACGAATGAGCAACATCTACAAGTAAAAATTGCCACCTTCATTAAGTATGCGGAGTGGTGGTCGGTAGGCATTCGAGTCGATATTGATAACTCTCCATATCACGAATCGTACGCCATATCGTTCCAAAACCTCCCTAACAGTCGACCCGGGACGGGACGTGACTCTTCGAAAGTCGCTTTATAACTGGTAAAAGTTGATAACTTTGCATTTTTGCATATTATGAGTTTTAAACATTAGTTGGCAAACAAGCCTATAATGACTTTATAGATCTAAAAGACGCGAGGAAGAAGAAAGAATATATTATTTTTTGACTCATCTCACTTAATTTTGGACATTACAGACCTTCTTTACAATTTTTATTTATTTAACTAACAACCCAACAATTGAATCAATGTGTGTTTACATGCCAAATTACTTCTATTAAGCGTCTAGCCGCTAGGCTAGACCGTGGACGGACAGACAGACGAACATGGCAAAACTATAAGGGTTCCTTTTTAGTTTAAGTACTGCAGAACCCTAAAAATGCACAATAGAAAGGATTGAAATGATACGTCGTGAATCAATCAAATATAGCTTAACAAGCCAAGTAAGTAAGCCTACTAGTATTCCAGACTAAATAACTAACAATTATGTAGAAGAAATTATAAATTTACAGGAATATAGTTCAGGCAAACGATTGCTGTAAACTTATAATTATGTTAATAAACTTTACAAAAACGAGATCAGTGACTGTAAAATACTGCGCAGTATGACATTGTACTCAAATGGCACGCAATGTTAACGATAAGGTCGTAAATTACATACCCTGGCATTATGGTTGTAACATTTTTAGCTAATCACAGTAGCCGTGACGTGCTTAACAATTTTTTTATCTTAGATGAAGGAAATTGTTATTTCTTTAGCCATAATTTACTTTCAAACACATTTTATACCTAACTTCTGGTGTGGGGCCTGGTGACCTATGATACATGCTTTTTGGATGCCTAGTTCAGACGCCAGGTCTCTAAACTTTACTGTGTATAAAAATGATGTACCTACCCTGTTTTTTACGCTACGTTAGTTGAGACGGATGAGAGAATATTTCTTTGCGTCCATTAACATTTTTCTTATAAATCTACAAAATTCCCCTCCTATACCACACCTGCGACTTGCATTTCGCATTCATGAAACGTCCGAAGCGTGTTCATCAATTTCAGGTACCCTTTTTAGGACATTGCTAATATGGTCCGCACGATATATCCTTCTAGGTCCTCTCTGACCTCATTCCCTCGTCCCAAACCATTAATTTTATTTTTAGTATGCATACTAATCAAAATTCGAGTTCGTTTGTATTCTTTGAATAATATTAATATTTATAGCCTGTTTTTCTTAACCCATATAGTAAACAATCTTAGCGTGTCTTTTTATTCAATTATCCATTGTGTAAAATCGACAAATCGCCAGAATACTAAGAGTGTTGTGTTAAATGCTATTTCTAACTACATATATTATTATTATTTGGGTAAGAATGATTATTTTAATTGCCTATTTTCGTTAAAAAGACATGCTAAGATTGTTTACTATATGGGTCAAGTAGAGAAAAACAGGGTTTAAGTCATACTACGACAGATAAAAAATCGGGCCACCTAATGAAAACTGGTTACCGCCACTTTTGACTATCAGGTGGTGCTTATTTCCGCAAGCACAATAAGAGAAAAGTTATGATTTTTCCCCAAAAAAAACTGACCAGGAAATCTACTAAAATGAAACATATTTCATAGATTCTAAATGTCTCCTCATTAGCCACAAGCCATTGTTATGCCATGTCTATCGAATCTTATTTTTTAACTCTAGTATATCCTTTGAATTATGAAACTCTAACAACAGTATGTACAGTACAAACCAAAATTTGCTTCGCTAAATCCCTGAAATGAGATAGCGAATCCCGTCTCTCATAATGAATTAAGAAACAAAATAACGGTATGAAGAGAAATGAGCATAATATAATCACTTTCTTTCAAGTTGTTTAAACAGATTAGACTTAATCGTCTAGAAGTTGCTACTATAAATACATTTTAGGTGTCTCTCGAGCTAAATCAGTCTATTTTATCACTTCAGTGTCTATTTACCTTATCTACAAATTAGCTCTGCGGTGGAGATCTACAAAAAAATGGTTGAGGCAAAAAGATAAAGTATTACCAACCATGGATAATAGACTAAATAGTTACAATTAATTAATATGTAATCCAAAAAAATTATACATATTTCAAATCTTGAAAGGATTGCCAAAAAATCTCTTACTGTCTTAATTTTTTTTTATCTTGTCTTGCAAGATCTCTTTACGTTTAGCGCCAGCACCGCAGAAGCTGCTTGCCGCACCGCTTTTCTAGTTTATATAGCGGTGAAAGCCCGGTTTCCACCAAAGTGGAGAGGAGAGATGTGCCGCCCGCACACATATTTCCGCTCGGCCGCGCCCCGCTTGCTCACGTGCGTCACAAGATTCTATAGAAAAATTAGACATCTCCTCTCCTCTCTGCATTGGTGGAAACCGGGCCTAACTATTCCAACCGCTATCGAGTCGAAACCGCATGCGTTAGTTCGTAAAGAGTGAAGCCCAAATAGCATTCAATTAGTCGTAAGTAATGGAATATTGGATTTTCACGTAAAGAATTATTTAATTCGTCGATTCAAACGTCGCTCACAAACACGCAAAAATTACATTTATTTGGTAACCAATTGTAGATGGGGCAAAACAGGCATTGAGGCGACGATTTACCGTAGATCCTACAATTATGTTCTAGAAATTGCCTTACGTTCGAGCCATCTGTATAATGCGTAGTACAGTATACTAGACTCGTAGACTAATCTGTGCTGAGTGACGCAGGACGCTAGAGATCTTGAGTTAATTAAATCTGTCCATCCCACTGTCCGTCTGATAATTTGTTCACGACTTTTTACTTGATGGAGTACAAATGGCTTTTTTTATAGAACTACTTAGGGGCCGAACTGACACGGTATTTTTAGCAGCGGCATTTGGCGCTTACTATATTGATTAGCTTTTAAAAGCGGCTAAATTAATAATAGTTCGATTAAAAGCTCAGTGTCTGTTCAGGACCTTAGAAATATATAAAGTTGTAGATACATACAAGTATTTTATTTTGTTCTTAAAGGAAAAACGCTCATACTTTAACTATTCAAAAATCACCTGACTTCACAAAATTAAACATTTCTTATAAAGAAATAACTCATGACTTTGTGAAAATTTGGTGTTCAACTACAACACTATAAATTTATATCTATGCAAATATTATTAAAACTGAAGGGTTTGTTTGATTGAACGGGAAATCTCGCGTGGTCTTCAGGATCTACTAATTCCAATTGGATAGGAGGAAGGCTTTATAGCTGGACTGACACTACGCAGACAACGTTGTGCGGATCGGCTATTAGTGAATTTACAAACAGTTAAATTACCGCACCATCGTCATGAATTTTCACAGGCCAATAGGGACTATACAAGAAATAATTCAAATGTTGAATCTATCCTTGCATCCCATAGGAGCGGTAACCACGCGAGATGTGCCCCTGTTCAATATTAATAGGGAAAAAACTCTATTGTGGAGGCCGACGAAAATAACATTTTGCCGTTTTAATAAAATGTAATGGTTACCAAAATAAATCTGTATTCAATAAACGGAAAAATAATTCTGAGAAACCGTCGTTATGTTAAACCGATATTCTAAGGAATGATCAAAACGAGATGTGCCATTGTAAACACGCATTTCTTTCAACGAAGTAGAAGCCATGGGCCATCTCTAATTGTACAGTGACCGACGGTAAATATTGCAATTCGGCAATCATTTCCGAATACAAACGAATCGTCCATCAAATATTATATTTATCGTTTATCAGAATTTGAAATCCGAACTAAGTTCTTTGTTGTAATTTAAATAAAACAACAAAAGTTTCTAGTTTTTAATAAATAAGACAATTGGCGATAGGTGTATTATCATTATATTGTGTTTATTAGAAACTGTATTTGAAAAAAGGTCAACCACAACACCCCAACACAAATACCTCAGTCAAACCTCAGAATTATTCGCAAATTCCCTGTGAAAGACCACCTGTTCGGATAACAGGACAAATCCGAGTCCCCTTAATTCACTTAAACGCCTTAGAAACCATTTATCAACTACAGCTCAGTTTCAATGTAACCATTCTAAAGAATCATCCAATGTGCCTAGAAATAAGTAAGTGCTCGAATCTGCTGACCTATTTGGCTTTGAAATGAAACGTACTGAGCACAAAGAATCGCGAAAGGAAAGCCTGAATGCGAAATGCTGACTCAACGCCTCTTCTATCATACCTACACGAAATATCGCATTGTACGTTTTTGTATAATACTATCCTTTATGGAGTTTTACAAACTTGCTTTCGATGTAGTTGTGTTAATGCATTCAATTTATTTATAACAAAACAAACGGTGCTGCAAAACTAAAAGGCGCCAGTCAACCGTCTTATTTTCAAATAGTCAAAAGAAATATATAATTATTTTTTTATTGAAACATCAAAGTATTTTTTTAGATTGTGTCGTCATTAAGTAAAGAGTATGTGGACATCTATTCACGTTTAATTTCACCTTCCTATATAATTTAAATCGAGTCCACAAACTACGTAGTACAGTCAGTTGTATAAAATGTGTTGTACCTTGAATATAACTACTTTTGAGCGAACATGTCAACGATGTTTATGTAACATTTCATAATTGAACTGTACATACCTGTGGTACGCAACTAAATATTAAGATAAGATGTATTTTGCTTGACTCTACAGATAGGTAAGTGCGCTATACGCTCTTGTAGTCATCAGCTAATAATAATAAAAAACAGTTCACTACTTTTCATAAAAAGATAGCGAATCTTTTAAAACAATTACTTAACCCGTCTAATAGAATGCACTTTTCTGGGAAGTAACATAATATTCGTGTTATGTTGTCATTAGAGAATCCTGCTAAGTGCCGCACTTACAGCGTCACGTTTTAAATGTTCCCTCTTGACATAGTTCTTGGAGTACACCTCAATAGGGGTGTAGTTATTAAGACAAAGGCGAATATAATATACTTATGACGGTTTTCACCAACACCCTATAGCGGTAGCAATAACCTTATGACACCAAATGTCAAACAAATTGTTCCAGTAAGGTTATTCCTAACACTAGAAGACCTTGGTGAAGACTGTGATGAGAGATATTCGTATACTCATAAAAAATAGATAAGAAATGTCGTTTGATTATTGACAAAATTAAGATCTATTTCTCTGAGTAAACAATCACATTTAATTTTTCAATTCAATTTCATTCGATCAAGTACCCATACATAATACGAGCAGAATCAGAGATCCGGCTCGAAGAATCATAAAAATGTAAGTGTATGGAAAATGATATGATAAAGGGGTTGATTTTAATTAATTCCTTAGTACATCACACACTTACAAATCACTCGACATATAGAAACTGTTCGAGATTTGTTGCTGTACAAGACTTTCTTGACTTAATACAATTAATAATAATTTATTATTTTCAAAATAAAACTAAATTAACAGTAAATATATTTGTAACAAGCTGCTACGTAAACAGAAATAAATTCAATGCTTTTAATTCCTTTCATAATACATATTGTATGGGAATTGGGTTTTATGTTATCTTGCTGCACACATATTTACAATTTGTCAGTACGCCATATGTAGTGCACATAGAACAAAACTATACGTCGAAAATGAAATTCGAACTATCTCTTGGGAAATCTAACTTCGTGCTTGGAATACGAAACGAATTAAATCAAAGGAATTTCATAAGAAGACATTTCTTGATGAAAAATAATAATATCTATCAGTAACTACGAGTATGTTACAAATGTGAAAACCGAAAAACTTCGTTTTTTTGTAACACACTTTCCAGTGAGAATTTCGGAATATCGATATATTATAAACCTTACTCTTGAATCAGTCTGTTGCTGAAAACATCATTAAAATCCGTTGAGCAGTTTAAAAGATAAAAAGTAAGGCCGCAGAAGCGACTATGATATTAATTAATTAAATAATTATTTTAAATATGTACAAGTAAATAAATAAAAAAGCCTTATATTTCTTGCATATGTACAGTCAACAAAGGAATTGACTGACCCCCCCTGTAAATATGATTTAAGATTTCTAAATATTGCGTGAAGGGATTTATTTGAAAATTTGTAATTACATAGTACAATATGAATACTATTGATAAATAAATTTTCAAGTAAATCCCTTCACGCAATATTTAGAAATCTTTAATCATATATACAGAGGGGGGTCAATCAATTCCTTTGTTGACTGTACATGTAACGATATGAAATTGGATATAAAATCAAAGTAATTTTAGAACCGGGCAAGTATTGGCTACGCTTTGCTTGCCTGCAGATGAGTACAATGCCATATTATATGATATTTGTAAGTTTTCATCAAAGAAATCTTAATTTATAAGTTCGTCTGCTATTACTCGGTAACTAGTAGAGCCTACTTAACCGTTATAGTTTTCATTGAAGGTTCAGCGTATGGACTACTACCATGATTTTTTTTCAAATTTCTAAACACAAGATTTTTGGAGATAAAGGGGGGCGACCACCGTGCAAAACGAAAATTGACACGATAAATGTAAATAATTCCGAAACACATCATTGTATCGAAAAATGATCTTCACACACCCTTTATGTTTTGAAGAGACCTATCTAACGAAATCCCACATTATGAGGTGGGTGCGAAAAAAAAATTTATTTCCACTTTACAGGTAAGGGAGGCACCCCAAAAAAAACTTTTTTTCAAAATTTTGTTCCAGCACTTTGTTAGCATTGATAATATGTGTATACATACCACATTACAGCTGTCTAGCATTAGGCGTTTAGGCGCTAGACCGCGGACAGAAAGACAGACGGACATGGCAAAACTATAAGGGTTCCTTGTAGATTACTACGGATCCCTAAAAACCGTCAAAAATATCAATGTTACTTTTAAAAAATATATATATAACGTTTTCTGTCTAACATTAAAAGCCAAGAATTTCAAGACATTTACAAGCAGCACCGCAAGACAAACGATCGATTTCGATCTAAATATTCTATCTTTTGTTTAAGAATTTAATGAGTCTTACATTTTGTTTCATGTCGCTCGCGCGTTTAATTTGTACTGTTTTTATATTGCATTACTATGTCAATGCTTAGCTTAGAGTAAGCAGTGGTGACAAACAACCCAGGGCGAAACATAAACATAGAATTATTTGCATGGAGTTGATGTAGTTGGCTTAAATTTTAAATTGTTACTTGTTTTGTTTATTTACGACTACAAATTAATTAATAACGCTATTTAGTCCCAAACCAAGCAATGTTTGGGCTCATATACAGAATTAAGCAAAATTTCGTCTTATTGAAAAATGTGAAACTGATTCGAGATGATATTGTCATTTTGGATTACAAATACTTAAACCGATTTTCAGTCAATTTAATTCATTCTAGATTCGATATCAAGTTCTTTTCAGCGTGTAAAACAATTTAGAATGATGAGGACTCAGATATTTATGTTATAATCTATACTATGTTTATTTACTCAAGAATATAAACAAGATGGATCCAATCAAGAAGGGGAGAAAACGGCATTTTCCTGAGGACTGATCGTAAAGTGACTTCCGCTTCGTATAACCTTCGACGTCCGTATTTTATTTCAACGACGGCTTCATCAATACCAGAAAACAATAATCTTTTTTCCAATAGCTAGTTAAAAATTAAGATGAACTTAATAAGATTGCATTCTACGATACATTAACCTATGAACGAAGAAAAGGTTTTGAACATTTGCTAAAAACAAAATAAAAGATTAAAAATATTAAAAGAATAAGGGACGGTTTGGTTCCAGTTAAGTTCTAGTTAGCACATTTGATAGAGTAAATAATAGTCTTATAATATTATGTCAATTTATCTATCTGATTAAAAATCAGGATTATGTATCCTAAATCAAAATGACACGGTGATTTCAAAACGACGCATTTTGTTTTGAGATCTAAATAAAAACAAAATGAAACTAAACCAAAAGTCATAAAATAGAGAATAAAAAATATAGATCTTTCTTATCTTTCTAAAATCTTTCCTTTTAAAAGATTGAACATGAACTTTTAAGTGGAACTCGGTGTGGAATAATGTTACCTCTTTCGTACACCCCTTATTTTAAACATAACCTGAAGAAGCTTTTTTTTAGCAGCCCGATTTATGATAGTGACTCATTGGAAATACAAAAATCCCGTCTGTAGTCTTGACTTATGTTTAAACTGACAATGCATTACTAACTTAACTATGTAGGATAAATTACTAAGCTCAAATAGAGGCGAATCTAATATGGAATAAACTATGAAATATATGAGTTAGATTCACAGGGAAATTTATTTGCCTTAATTATTTTACCTCTGTGCATAATTCGAGAAAAAAAAATAGGTACCTACATGCCAACCGGTCGCGCTGGAAACGTTTGGGCCTATGTCCAACAGTGAACTTTTTGTGACTGAGATTATGATAATAATTTTACGTGACTCAAAACCAAATTATTATTATGATTGTTTTAATATGCAGTTCGCGTCCATATCGCAAATTGCCGCTTGACAAATATGAGCAATTTGCACCATTCGTTACGCTTTTATACAGCTTACTTCACCTAATCATGACACAGCCCAGTTATAAATACTGTAACAAGCGAGTGTACGTTCAGCGAGCTCTGCCACTTTATATAATTCTCATATGGCAATACGTAGGGGATACGGAGGGAGATTTACGACTGACATTCCCGAGGAAGAATGTTCTCAACGATTTTGACCATATGTTACTGTAAGTTATTTTCTTTGTACGTTACTCTATATACATATATGAATTACACACGATACTGAATTTTAATATATAGCATTTTTAACATAATGGAAACCAACCTGTATAATATTGCCATAACCTGTAATATTAATGTGAGGCGGATAGGATAACCGATACAGATTACAGTTTATCCAAATGTGTATATGACAGGAACTTTTTATATTATTCCAATTAATTAATAAACTAAAGCTTTTGGTTATATTAAATGGTGTAAAAAGTAACTTTACAACGTCTTTTAATAGAGAAACAATAGAAATGTTCATGCCCCAAGTGTCCACTAGATACAGTTATTTGAAGCACAATGTGTCCGAAGTATGTATACATTTACATTATAGCACACTAACAAAGAGTTTAGTTGAAAACTAAACCGAACGTTAACAGACAATGGATTAAAAGATCTTATAAATTAATTAAAAGAAGTTGCAAGTTTGATCTCTTAAAAGTTCTTTAATTATCCAACACCTGCGCCCTAATAACTAGAAACAGGTCAAAGTAAGAATCACGGTGCAAACTAACTTCAAAATAAATGTTAAACTTTGTGATTATAACAATCAGATGCATTAAATATAAAGCTGATGTTATTTTAAAACTGCATTTTAAATTCATTTTAAATGTTAATGCTTATATCGTAAGTTTAAGATTTAATTAAGTATGCATTACTTAGAGTGTACTGCTCCTGACATTAAATCATCTATTTATATATAAAAATGAAACCCGTTCTCCGTTGTCACGACATAACATGAAAACGGCTTGACCGATTTGGCTGATTTTTTTTTTGTAGTTTTCTAATACTCTGTACAAGGTTCTTACGGAAAAAAATATTAAGAAAATCTCTCAGAAAGATTGAAAAAAAAACGAATCAGTACCCGGGCGAAGCCGGGCCGGGCAGCTAGTTTTATATAAAAATATATACGAATTTTCTATATTTTATTTTTGTCCACCAATTTTCATACTGCTTCCTTGTCTTTTTTTCTGTCAAACGGCGAGCAAATAAGCAAGTGGGCCATGTAATGTTCATTGCAGCCTATGAACATTAGTAACACCAGAAGTGCTAAGATGCTTTACAAGGAAGGAAATAGGTCAGAGAACATCACAGTACCGACCACTTCAACAACATGATAAAAAAGGTTTAGGTAAACCTTGGCTAATCTTGCTGTATCATAAAGGTTAGTATTTTTTCTTTACTGTCTAGTAGTCTGAAATAAATGCATTTTTTTTACAGTGAAGTCGTAGCGAACACGTGACATGCGACTGCAGTATCACAGACAATGTACAAATTTATTTGCGCACCATTTTCTACTATTTCCATTTACTTAACTCACCGACTTCCTTCCACATTACTTCCTACATTTCCATTCTTGTATTTGTAAAACTGAATTCTAGTTTACGAGGTAATACAATTTTCAATTCATATACAAGTTTGGACTTTACAACTTCGAAATTAAATGTGATTTTGCTGTGGCTTTTGTCCAGAAAATTTCTGTGGAAACTAACGTACAAATAGACAAAGATGCCGTTTACTTATAGGTCATTCAACTTGATTGCTCCGTTTATTATTATTGGTATTAGCTTTTATCGCGATATCAATATGATTGTGGGAAATATTGAAATTGTAGCCATGCATGTGAATTAGTATTGAAATTAATATAAAAGGTTTCTAGATCGATATAAAGTGCATAATTTTTATGATAAGTGCTCCGAATCGAATAAATCGATTAATTAAAAACTTCACGTTTTATGGTTCAAGTTGTGGCGACAAAGTTTTCCAACGGTTGGTTCGGTTAACTAAACTGCGAACAATATCGGTAACTTAGTGGTTCCCATGATTTCTTGGCTTTTTTGTAGAGTTTGTCCTTTATAAGAAAATCGCTAAACGCCTAAGTGAAACCACGGGTGATCTGCTGGAAGCATTTTAGTCTGCCCTAGCGTCTGTTTAATTTCTAATTTTTTTTCTGTTATTGTTAAATTTTTTGGAATTTTTATTTTAATAACGTTTAAAAAGATTAATTAAAATAAATTTGATAGTTCAACTTTTTTAATAAATCATCTTATTTTTGACATGATGAATGTCCATTTATTTATTATATACTTAGGGAAAACTGACTATAGCCTTAAAATCTCGCCTATTACATAAGTAAGGCGCATGTCCGATAAAACGTATCTTTCATTCATTAATCTTCTGATATAAGGTTTATTTACTTTACACTCGAACTGCCTAATATCGGGCTTTCTTGGAAGGCCGGCAAGTAATTGTGGCTGCGTCAATACTTGAGCAGAGTGTTTTACGTAATTGCTACCGTAGTTTGTTATATGGCCAATTGTCCTGATTTAATGTGATGCTATATGGTGATACATTTAACACGTTAAGTTTTGTACCATGTTAAAGCCGATTGCATAACAAAACGTACGTTTATTTTGCACCTTGACTACGAAATTGCGCGATGCTCGTAGATGTAATGTATCGATGGGTATATCTCGCCAAACGTACTTGAGAATTTGCAGGAAAATCCTTTACAGGCAGAGACTTAGATTACTTTACGTATGTATTTTGCACGGTCTAATTGAAACGATACGAAACGAAATAAAATTCCGAAAATAGGGACTGACGTTCCGTTGAATTCTGACCAGTTTTGAACCTTATTCTAACTAGTAATGTCTTTTTGACAGGACTACGTCGTTTCGAATGAACACTTTCATGGTTGCCCCCCAGATACCAAGTTTATAAAATAGTATTTAATATGTTTATGGTCCAAATAAACGAACCTATTGAGATAGCTGGGGCTATGCCAGCAAAAACTAAACTATAACCTGTTTTTCTTAACTTGACCAATGTAGTAAACAATCTTAGCGTGTCTTTTTATTCAATTATCCATGTGTAAAATCGACAAATCGCCAGAATACTAAGAGTGTTGTGTTAATTGCCATTTCTAACTATATTATTATTATTTGGGTGTAAATGATAATTTTAATTGCAAATTTTCGTTAAAAAGACATGCTAAGATTGTTTACTATATTGGTCAAGTTAAGAAAAACAGGGTTTACGTAGTTTGTTGTCAATTGCAATAACTATGTTCTACGTCGTAGCGCTACTCGTAGACCATACGTAGAGTCGTAGAACTATCAGCAATTCTACAATTTATTATCAATTAACAGTGTAACACCCCACCACGCAATGGTGCTAATTCTGTTGTACATTTAACTAGGCTAAACTAATTTTGACAGGACCAAAGGTGTTGTTGTCCTTCCTTGGTTAACAATTAGTGACAAGGATAGCAACGCTTTTAGTCCTGTCAAAATTAGTTTACTAGTTAAATGTACAACAGAATTAGCACCACTATTAAATTATATTTTACACCTGCTCACCACTTTTATGGCTGTCTGTACCTACAAAATTATAATTCATGGCTTATTAATGCGATTTTACTGATGATATTATTTATAATTTTATTATATGGTTCAGCAGTTTTTTTCTAAATACCGAAACGTAAACGTTTGAAAACTCACATTGGTATTAAGATAGTAAGTTGGTTGGTAGTAAAATAAACACTTTAAATATTTTCTAAGCTAAATAACTTATAAAGGTGTGAAAGTTCAACTAAAACTTGTACGAGGTGTTTTAATCTTTTTTCATTTTTGTTAGTTTTTAACAAAATGTCAACAGCTATGACCTATAAAACATAAAGTTCGAAATCAGAACATGTTTCGTCTTTTAGAAAATGTCTATTAATAATAAAAGTAATGACTGAGTGACTGGCCGACTTATCAACGCCCAGCAGAAACTTTGTATATTATACATTTATTTATACTTTTTGTAGATTTTACCCTTTTTTTTGTAGCGAGCTCAGGTGATTAGTAATTGAGGATGAATCACCTCAGTTACTAATCACCTGCGCTCGCACTAATCAAAGTGAATACAGGCCTTTATACGAGAACTTAATCATTATTATCTGCTGCAACCATTCAATGTATTATTCCTTTCTTAAGAAACGATTAAAAATAAATATTAAGCAATAACTAGGAAAGCCATAATAAAAAACCTGACGTGATGAAATTTTTCGATTTTTTTTTATTAGTAACCCAAAATCTAAAAACCCATAGCAGATTTGTGATACCATATAGACAAGAAGTAATATAAGGTACTTCGTAGTTCGCAAGGGATTGTGGGTTACACGCAAACGAGTAAACAAATTATAACTTATACGTTCTCTAATTTATTACCAAAAGATGGTTTACGTCCATAATAAAGGTTTCCCCACGTAACGTTAACCCTATTCGACCTACATTCATGATTAAATGGAGCAGAAGATCGTAAATACCTATACGTAGGAAACAAGTTTGATGCGTGAGACGATGCGCCGCATGAGACTGCACTCATCTATTGATCTATATATATATTCATTGATATATATATATGCACTCCTCTATTAAAATCTTCTATTTATTAGTATACATAACGACCTCATGGCGTGGTTACCACGCCGACGGACCGCCAACTAGGAGGTCCCGGGTTCGAATCCTGGTCGAGTCATGATGAAAAACGACTTTTTCTGATTGGCCTGGGGTCTTGGATGTTTATTTATATATGTATTTGTTATAAAATATAGTATCGTTGAGTTAGTATACCATTACACTAGTCTCGATCTTACTTTTGGATATCGGTGTGAAATAATAAACATAATAACAATGCTAATAAAGTTGTAGAACAAAATTTTGAAAAATATTTTTTTTTGGGTGGCCCTACAGGTAAAGTGGGAGTGAAAATTTTTTTTCGCACCGACCCCTTCCCATGTTGTGGGGTATCATTAGACAGGTCTTAAAAACATCGAGGGTGTGGGAAGATCATTTTCCGATACAATGATCCGTTTGCGAATTATTTACATTTAACGTGTCAATTTACGTTTTGCATGGTGGTCCCCCCCCCCCCCCATCTCCGAAAGTGTTGTGTTTAGAAATTTGAAAAAAAACATGGTAATAGTCCATTTAGTGAACCTACAAAGAAAAAAGTAGGCACTACTAATTATCCCGTAATAGCCGACGAACTTATGAAGTAAAATTTATTTGACGAAAACGAACAAATGTCATAGAGAATGGCATTGTACTCATCTGCAAGTAAGAAATGCGTAGCCAATACGGAACCCTACATTGTGCGTGGCCCGACACGTACTTGCCCGGTTTTTTTCTTATTCTCACCTTCCTTTTAGGGGGCAACGCATTGGTAGCGTCCCTGACCGGTGTTGCTGTTGTCATAGACGGCGGTAACCACTTTCCATATTAAGTAGTTTCTTGTCTGTTCGTTTGCCAATTTGCTTTCGGTAATTAAAAGGTATAAATAAAGATTTTTCATTTTCATT
Organism: Endotricha flammealis; assembly: GCA_905163395.2. Lineage (NCBI taxonomy): Eukaryota > Metazoa > Arthropoda > Insecta > Lepidoptera > Pyralidae > Endotricha > Endotricha flammealis. Next base: position 5,473,732 of record LR990867.1, read on the forward strand.
TTTCATTTGCTTTCGGTTTCAAAATGGTAGTAGTTTATAGTGTAGATTTATTTAAATGTAATATGAGGATAATTAAATAACTTCTAAATTATGTATTTTTTTAATCACACAGACCATTTGCAATAAAGGGTTTCGCCATGTATGCAAGTCTGATATTGAAAGATTTTATAAAAAGGAAAACGTTAATGGTAGCAAAGTTGCCTTTCTGTTGAGATATTTGTTGCCATTTTCTATTTATTACATAGAAATTGAGTTATGAAAATAAAAATGTACCTATTTAGTATAAAAGTGCATATGTAATGTACACGAACGTTTGTTAAATATTCTGCAGGACTAAACATACTATAACATAGCTCTAAAATACAAACAAAACAATAACCGGTAACACTTCAATGTGCACCAATCAACTGCAATTGAATTTACTAATCAAGCTTATCTCTATATACTTTCAATTTAGCTTTAAGTGTGAAACGATTGTATATTTGACAAATCCCAACCAAGTGCAGGTTTAATTAATGTCGTTAACACACGCTGCTTTGACCTTTGTCTCGAATGCTGATAGGTTAGGATTATGACAGGGCCGATATTTGCGCACGCAAAACAAACGAGCACGCTTGACCTAACCAATTCTGAATTAACCAATGTATCGTGTAGATACACGAACTATATACAAAACAAGTGCTTCGTTGACATTTTCCGTATCTTAATTAATTCTAGTAAATTGTTAAATATCAATACATAAAGTATAACGTAAAAGTTGTTGTACAAAGTCTGTGTGCCAACTCTGATTTCGTGTACTAATATTGTTGTAAATAATTTAGGACAAACCCGAACTGTGAGCCAACATAAATACCTGTACACTACGGTACGCGTCCATAACGACCACAAATTACTGCGTAACTGAAATCTTAGCACAAAGCGAAGTAGCACCTCCACAAAACTGGCGGGAATCACAACACTACCTGTGACGCTGAGTAAGGACATGTTGGTCCGTGCGACTGGTGCTCGCCCGGCTGACCCGGCTGGCCCGTCGACCCGGGGCGGTCGGCGGGGCCGGCGTCTCACCGGCCGCACCGGGCGCGGGGCGCCATCTCTCTACGCGCGCCCGGCAGCTCGCGGCCGGCGACCGACTGACGCCCGGCGAGCCGCCGCTACCGCGCGCAGCCGCACCGCGTCCTAGACCCCACAGAGCGGCGCTTCCACATCAGTAAAGCTGCGTACACTACCACCAGTTATTTATTATTACTCTATGTTATCAAAGGTACATACACTCATTGTATACTATCACATTAATCCATTTGATAAATCCTTTTCGAAACTGTAACACATAGTTCTCCGTTAACACAAGTTATAAATGCCGCACGTAATTTCGGTGTGGCCGCGGCGTGCGGCTCGGCGGCCCAACTCTGACATCACTAGCACCGGATTATTTTCGCTCGGCGAGGTAAATACCCTCCCATCGATCGCGCCCGGTTAAACTTGATGCAATTATTGCACTGCCCTAGTCCTTACTGTTGCAGCTTTGATGATCGCTAACGATCGCGACTTCCCTGTCCGCAGCTCTGGCCGACGACCCCGCCGCCATCGAGGTCACTCGGCGTCTGAGCCTTTTCTTTCTGTGCAGCTTTTTACAGAACGAAGCTTGCAAATGTTCTTACTTATTTCGTTCGTGTTTTAACCTCATCTTTTCTGATCCTATAGAAACTTGAGTAAATTTGTTTTGAGTTTACATTCTTTAGAAGGTATTGTTGAAAGAAAACAATATATTTATACAATGAATCGGTTACATAATCTTATCCTTACACGCCTGGCGCCAAAAAATATTTACGAACAATAGGCCCCATTCGTGGCACGCGAAACGTTCATTTATATAATGTTTTAACAAAAGTCAGATTCGATTTCCATCTCGAGACATTAATTAAATTTTCATGTCGCTTTAACAAGAAAGTAGGACAAAGGTAGAAATTGTCACGAATTCAAAGAAACGTTGACACCATGTTGACACCATGCGCCTTTTGAGTTTTTTCTTTATTCATACTTGTACCTACAATAAACAAAAACAAACTTTAAAAAAATACCACAATAGACATAAAACTTTTTAAAATTAGAAACTACGATCATATACTTACTACATAAGAGGCCTGTCGAGCTTACAACAAAGTAAAGTAATGCGTACGCACTGATAAACGAAAGTCTAACAGTTTTATTGAGAATGGTATGGAAATGTACCCAACTGTTATAGATTCGAAATCATGTCTTCCAATTTCATATCTACATAATGTTTCGCTGTTCCCATAGTTACGTAACGAAAGCTATTATGTACAGTATCTATCTAAAACCTATATTATATTTAAGTACCTTAAATAATAATTTAATGTAATCTCATTGTAATACTGGTAATTCTATTGAGGACAATCCTCTTAGATATCTAATAAGAGACGTAATATTTTATCTAAGGTATATTATTAGACTCTTAATAAAAAGCTTATCCTACTAATATCATAAATGAGAAAGTGAGTTTGTTTGTTTGTTATTCCTTCATGGCTTGACTAAGCAGCCGATCATTATGAAAATTTGCATAAATATTGTTAGGGGTACAGAGCCCAACATAGGCTTTTTATCCCGTGAAAGTATGTCGTTCCAATGGGAAAAAAAAATTCTACTATAGAGGGCGCTGTATCGGTCAACAGATAGGGCCACAAATCGCGCTATGGGTTGTTTTGTTGTCAAACGAGTTCTATATCATAAAATTAACGCGAGCGAAGCCGCGGGGAAAAGCTAGTTGGATATAAAGCATAGGTAGAATTGAATTGAAAAGAATTCACTCTACTTGTCTGCATCTGCATAATATTATGGTAAAGCCAATTTAATATTAGGATCTGAGTAGACATGCTATTTTTAGTTAAATATATAGGACAATTCATACAGTTAGAGTGAACGGCGTTGCGACTCTATGTTATTTAGTCGCAGCATTTATCTTCTAAAAGAAGCTAAATCACTGATTGCCTTAGAGTAGCGTGTCCACTCTGGTTCTATACGTCATTACTCCGTATTCTAATTAACTGTTACCAAAGTTAATAAATGAAATTGGGAGGCTTTATTATATTCTTGATCAAAATTTCAAAAAGCAGGATATGTCACTTGGTAGTTACAAGTGCAACCGATTTCTTCAGTCCGTTTTGACGTGAAAGACTACTAAAGAACATGTTTTACACTTTTTATATTTTGAATTTTAATCGATCGTATCACATTCTGTCGTGTTCCAAACATACTGCCTACGTGAAGAAGTCTGCAGAAAAGCCGGATAAAGCGATCCACACTCGGTTTGCATTTTAAATAGACGTCGCTGTATGCCGCCTGCGTAACAATTCTGATATTGTAAAGCTATTTGCTATTACGTTCCCTTATATTATATCGACGTTGTTGAAATATCACAAACGTATCACCACGTCTAAATAATGATTGATTTATAAACAAATCATATAAGTAATTGTTTGTAAAATAAGTTGTTGTAAGTTGTCGAGAAACATAAATTAAATTGTCATTAATATGATTAATATAGATTTTTTTCAAGTGTTACGGGTAGAGTTGACTGGCGTGATGTGTGGAGTCCGTCGCCCGCCGCCGCTCAGCATGGCTTCGTTACACAAATAATCTTTGTCAATGAGTTGTACCATCATTGCGTAACACCACGTGGCGGAGCGCCGCTGCTCGCAGTCCGACTCCACACGACACCTCCCGAATCTGCGAACGAATATCGATCGAAACGAGCCCGCGAACGCGCGACGGTCGTGACGTCACGATACCACGAGAATTACATAATGTCATTCACCCATGCCAGCACAAGGGAAATTCTACTATAACGCGACAAAGATAAAGTTTGATGTCGTATCGGGCTAAAAAGGGTTTTATACGTTTCGCAACAATAGGGGATTATAGAAGGGGGAACCTCCTGACCCACATCCAAGTAGTGCTGGAGCCAATGCGTAATGCGTATGCACCTGTTATGTACTCAGCTGCTACGTGTTTTATGCATTTATGCATATATCTGTACACACCCATCGCAACCTTGTTAGTGCTAGACTACACGCGAGCACTACTCATCTCAATCGGATTATACGAGTGCGCCGCTAAACATGATTACCTACTTATTTACGTTTGAGAGTTATCTTTCTGTAATTTGTACAAAAGTCAATATCTCAATCATATTCTTTATTGTTTTATTAAATTAAACTCATTGAACTCCAAAAATAACAACGGTGGAACATGAGGAAACATAATTTAAGAAAGCCAATATCCAAATAATACATATTATTCAAAAGAAGAGGCTGATATGATTGACTTTATTATCGCACAGGCGAAACCACTTTGACTTCGACCTTTTTTTGGTGACTGGAAAAAGCGTCACCGCATGATCCGTCGCTTGAGAACTAGAGAATACAATATTACACAAAGGTTTCTTGTCTTGATAAGAAGGATTTTTACAAATTCTCATGGTATTATTAGTATTGTTATGATGTGGTTGCATTTTGTCTTTTCACAAGAGACATTGCTTCGAGACTTACTAAACATCTTTATTTTCGTAGCACACCGCTACGAAGTGCTACGAGCCGCTACGTGCCTGAGCTTACATTACCTATAGCAAATTATAATGACCTCGTTACATTGATAACTTTTTAAGGAACAGCGGGTCATGTGTTTGATTTCCGCATCGGTACAAGTAATATCTTGATATTACCCATCGCATTTATGTTATCGATTCTGAAAACACACCCTTACAAAAAGAAAATCCTACGGTAATAGGTGAGGTGATTAAGAAAATTGCCTAATCATTGATCGTTTCTAGTCAACGAAACGACCGACTACAAAGGCGATGACCCGACAGCCGTAATAGCAAAATGTATGAAAATATACGACATGTTTTTCTCGTCTCGTTTTCAGAGTTCCATAGTAAACTACAAGGAACTTATATTTACAAGGATTTATAGTTTCGCCATGTCCGTCTGTCTGTCCGTCCGCGGTCTAGCGCCTATACACTTAATGCTAGAAAGCTGTAATTTGGTATTTATACGCATATTAACAATGCTAACAAAGTGGTGAAACAAATTTTTAAAAAACATTTTTTTTTGTGCTTTCACTACATGTAAAGTGGGAATGTTTTTTTTTGCGCTGGTCCCATTTTGTGGAGTTTCGTTAGATAGGTCTCTTGAAAACATCGAGGGTGTGGGAAAATCATTTTTCGATATAATGATCCGTTTCGAAATTATTTACATTTATCGTGTCAATTTTCGTTTTGCACGCACGGTGGTCCCCCTTTTGCGAAAGTCTTGTTTGGAAATTTGAAAAAAAGTTATGGTAGTAGTCCATATGCTGAACCTTCAATAAAATCCATTACGGTTAAGTAGGCTCTACTAATTACAGAGTAATAGCCGACGAACTTATGAAGTAAAATATCTTTGATAAAAACGTATAAATGTCTTGGAATATGGTATTGTATTATCTGCAAATACGGAACCCTACATTGTGCGTGGCCCGACACGTACTTGCCTAGTTTTTTTTTTTCAATTTCCGACGCTAACAGCATGGTCGGTGTCATTTGACATAACCTTTTTGTATAGAACCATTTTGGAACTGATGTCTGTGTCGTGCCAGTAATATCGAGGTGGTGTTAACAATGTTTAAAAATTAATAGTAGGCTAAAGTATGATTCACACTTACAGAGTCGCGTCGAAGCGCAGCGGAGCGTATTTTACAATTTGCCAAAGAAAATTGAAACATCCATAGAATAGTTAAGTGTCACTTAAACTTAAGCAGGAGCACATAAACTTACTCCTCCTCCACCTCGAAATAATGTTCAGAACAGCAGCAAGGATGCTCAATTTACATAACCAGTTTCATGAATTACGATTCAGCGACTGGTGACAGACAGACAAATAAACAGAGCCTAACGGATAACGAGTAAACGATGTTTTGTCATTTACCGTAGCATACTGCTACGATGCGCTACAAACTGCTACGAGAGCACGAAACTTTGAACAAATACTGGTCAAAATTTCTGAAATTTTTGAACGATTTGAGGTATAATAAATAAAAAATAAAATAAAAATAAAATGTCTTTTATTAAAACGGCTACAACAATAAAACAAGCAAAACAAAAATATACAATTAACTGACTTTATATTTATTTCATTGTTAAAATTCAATTATAACTAATGCAATTATGGCTTTCTAGCATTAATACAATAGCAGATTTCATATGAATTAGGGCTTATACCAAAAACAGCGATGCTATGACGCATCTTGGGCATTGTCCTAATAGGACGCGAATCCGCGATCATCGCGCGAGTAAACGATGCGACCATCGCGTGTTCATAAGCGTGCGCCTAAGCGTCGCGCGATTTTCAGTTAGGACACCTATTCGAGTTCAATATGTTTGATCGCGAGTTCGTACGAGTAAAATTCGCGCGAACCAACGATGATCGCGAATTCGCGTTCTATTAGGACGATGCCTTAAAGGCTAGTTTTAAAGTCGCGCTGACCGCACGCTTACTGTCGGCAATCTGGCAGAAAATGTATGAACCGTCCGCGCTGATAACTACGCGTTAATCAAAAACGTTCCTAGAAGTTCTTACATTTTCTTCTGTCAGCGCCGACGGTCATCGTGCAGTCATAGGTCTCTTAAACCAGTCAAATATTTGATTTGGTAAAAATAGATCCGCAAGTGTATGTTTTGGTCACCTCCGGGGAAGGGACATTATATCGTTTCTTGTCGCACGATTTCACATCGCCGCGCCGAAATAAGAGTCGTTTTATTCTGAGGAGTAAATTTAAATAACGTTGCAAATATGGTGACTTTAGCTGGCGTTGCGAAGCTCACGAATTCACGTTTATTGCTAAAGTTAGACCATTAAGCTACTTAATTAATCGTATAAGGGCATTTCATGACTGGTCTGTGCGGCTTCAACCAGTATTGTATTCGTTTTAGTATCGATTCTGTTTATGTATACTAACATCGAATGTTCATTCTATTCCAGAAACAGAATTAGTCCATCCCGGGGCTTTAACCAACGTCTATTAATATGCCCTTCGTTATAGAATAGCTTTAGGTCGATTTATATTGTGACCGCGCTCATTTTAGAAAGTATTTTAGAGTTGAACCGTGTATGTGCAGGGCCCGTAACATTTTGCTATACTTGGCTCAACGATCATCCAACGATGAATCTTTCTCACAGCGCTCCCGAACCACGCCAGTCGCAAAGTACCCTTTGATTACTATGATTTGAGTCTTTAAAAATCTTTTATTTTTACACCGATTTGGCACAGTACACGACACGGCACTGTGGGGCAATTCACGTAACTAGAACCGATTCTAGTTCGATTCAATGATACTCGCTGTCTCACTCATACAAAATAGGAATTGAACGGGACAGCGAGTGTCGTTGAATCGAACTAGAATCGGTTCTTGTTACGTGAATTTCCCCACTGGACGCCGTGTGTTACGGGGTACCACGAAACGGAAGTTTGTTTAATACCGCATGCTATCGAAATATCATGATGGTTGGTTATACTATTACATTCTAAGTCGGAATAGGTATTCCCACTAAATCGCCTCAACAGGCAAAATACATAATTAATAAAAATAATATTCTTGGACGAATCACACAACGCCATCTAGTCCCAAACTAAGCAACAAAGCTTGTACTATACCATGGGTACTAAGATTGCTGATAACTATACTTAAATACTTTTAGACTTGTAAATTTACATAGAAAACACCCAGAACAAGGCAAACAGACATTTTCATGGACACAAAACCGCGGCCCTTGAGATAAAGTGATCATTGCTAGCCAGTCGACCACCGGGCCTGTCATTACACACGATTTGCAAAATAATTTTGATGTTAAAAATATCATCGACCATACAGCTGTTTCATAGTCCTTATCATAATAACAATGAGAAAAGGCCCATATGTCAATATTTGGCAACGCTTTTCATCCCATCTCACTTGGAAAAAGCCACTTCTGTTGCTAAATCAATAAGAACTTAACTTTAGTAGTTAGAAACAGACTTCTGTGGTGTATTGTGACGTTGCTCTTTCTGTAACGACGATGAGGATGACGTCAGTTGGCTTTTTTTTGTTTTACGAAATGAATGTATTAACGTGAAATTACATGGTTCAGTTACCTTTAGTCTACCTGGGCGAAGCAACCCAAGTGATCCACGTAAACATAATAAAAATGCAGCGTTTCTGTTGAATTCTTTCTGAATCATTTCACTTCTGCTCCATAATATGCCACATGAGTATGTAATGTATATAGTGTATACCTTAATTTAGAAGATGCAGTAGTGTTATTTTTATAATACAAAATATACACATCAAGATCGAGAAAAGTTAATAGCTATATCAAATATTACTTTTTAAAAGTTCAGACATAATCAATGTTCATTCTGCTGCATGTTTGTCCAAAAGTTCATATTATAAAATTGATAAAAAGGTATTTAATAAATAGGGGTACATATTCACATTAAAATGCTTACAAATCCTGCATACAAGATCACAGATAATTAGTTAATTACTAAAAATAAAACTATTTAAAATGTCATTTCGAATCTAAAATAAATCGTGAATAATTCTAGTTTATGACCTCAATTATTACATTATAAATAGCATTATTAAATACTTGCAAGTTTAAAACTTATTATTTGAGAAATATCATAAATTTTTCACCACTCCTAAATAGATATTCGTCAAATAAAATGACAGTTTTTGAAATTTGTAGTACTTTTTATTCCGTTTCTTATTTGATAGCCTATTCAGGATTTGGGAATTTATTAGCAAGTGGTGAAAACGCTTTAAAGGAGATTACAAAAATGTCTTACTCTTAATACAATCACAATTTCAATTCAATACCAATTCCGACGACAGTTAATGTCAAATCGCAATTCAAACTCTAGCTGGAAACATTAAACATTACTAATTTCATTAGCATACAATCCCATTTCATATAATTCGTTAAAATGACAACGCAATAAATTATATCTATTGGGATGACTTTTAAGAGTAAGTACGTTATTATATTAACCTTCAATAAACTGCAAATATTTCTGATGTCTCTCTGCATATAAATCTCCATCACTTCGCCTTTCCTCAATAAATTTCTTTTCATGACTTATTAATACATTGAAAAGGACACTGGAGAAAAGTCTATTACTATCATACCTTACAATCTTTGCTTGTTGTTGATGTAAATCATCATTATTACATTTCCCGCAAGACTTTTTTACAAGAACTCCGTTCTGTCTTATTACACCAAAGTGGTCATACAAAATAGCCATTATTTCGTGTACTATAAACCGTCTATGATACCACAACGTCTCATGATACTTGTAAAACCTCAGAAACTCATCATTTAAAATTAATTCATGAAACAAAACCTCCAATTTCCTGCACACTAAAATATTGTCTATTGTACAATTACAATTTTTATTTGAGTGACATAATAGAAATTTCACTAGATTATCCTCAGAATATGATAACAAATCGGTTTGCGATGCCTGAATGTTACTATCATTTGGGATATCAGATGCCAATATTTGAACAAATTCTTTTCTTAGACTGGTGTTAACGTCAGCAAAAGATCGCCATTTCTCATTGTCAACAGTGATGACGTTATTGATACAAAACTGTCGGTAATGGAAACAGCTATGATCGGATACATTTTTGGCTGACCAGCGTTCTGAGAATTCATATTCTTTTATATATTGATAAGAGAGATCATATTCTTTTGGTATTCGGAGCATTGTTATTATCCAGATACGGTGGTTCCAGCTGTGGTAGTTGTTGGGGATGCTGCTGGCCGCACGCTCGCAAATAGCCCGCTCAATATTTACCATATTTTGAAGTTGTTCGTTCTGAAGAGATTCATCTGTAAGTTTTTTTAATAAAAAAATTTAATGATGTACACAATATTTTAAATACTTATCACTTAAATTATAAATTATCTCAAAATATCAAACAACACAACAACTCAAAATCATGAAAGGGATAAAAAATACAGTAAAACCAGTTTTTCTTTATACAAATCTACCCATTTTTTTAGTTGCCTGGATTTACCTGGGTCTCAAAAAAAAACACTTCAAAAAAGCTGTTTTGCAGGAATAAGTTTTACAACATTTTTTTTTACCTAAAATACCCGTTTGACCACAGCCTGCCTGAGGCATTGTCCTAATAGGACGTGAATACGAGATCATCGTTGGTTCGCGCGAATTTTACTCGTACGAATTCGCGATCAAACATATTGAACTCGATAGGTGTCCTAACTGACAATCGCGCGACGCTTAGGCGCACGCTTATGAACACGCAATGGTCGCATCGCTTACTCGCGCGAATTCGCGTCCTATTAGGACAATACCTGATGGTAATAATCGCTGTGGTCTACGATATAACACGCTCACCTAGAAAAAACCTTTTTACTTGAGATATAAAGACCTCTGGTTTGTATTTTTCAGGAAACATTGATTCCCGTAGAGAGTTCCTTAGTCCTTACAATGATGAATGAGTAATTTTTAGAGTTCTAGAGATTAGTGGATTCAAATAAATTCCTTTGCTTTATAGATTATAGTAAACACTAGAAAAAGTGTACTGCTAAACATTATAACCTATTTAGATAATATGAATAAAGTTAATTACCTTTTATTATACTCTCCAAAAGCCATTTTCTGTGCCCAAAAGCTTCATTACATTTTGGATGCCTTGACAGTACTAATCTGGTAAATCGCAGTTCTGATGTACCATTCAGAAAAGACTTGAGTACCATCACTCTCCTCTTGTTCCACAATGACCTCAATTCTGGATTGATTAGTAATGTGATGTTCAATAATTTTGAGAACCGGTCAGAATTTACAGAGGTAAGTTTGAGAGCCTTGCGTTTTGGCTTCGCGAAGTATTTATCCATGATTTCTGAGTAACAATACATGTAAACATGTTTTACGCACCAAGATTCCAAACCAAGACAATTCTCCAAATGTAAAACTGGTGATTTGTTTTGAAAATTTGTGTCTACTGGAATAATGTCGAATGCGGATCTGAAAATACAATTTATTATTTTATTATAAACTTGTAATTATTCGAATAATTTAATTGTGTTGCTCCAAATATAAATATTTACAACTCAGCATTTTTTTCCATAACACTGTGGACGTCCAGAATAATTTTTTCAACCAAAGCGAATTTATCTTCATCCATTTTTCAATTAATTGATATATCCTTTATATTGATAACTTTTACGATAATAAACGAAACGCAATCAATAGGAAATTAACTTCTCTTTGACGAAAATTGACGAAATCGAAATCGTATCATGCGTTGCAGCAGGAGTCTTTTTTTAAAATGCTGCTGTCATGTCACTGACTGCAATGAATGACAGCTGTCAATGTGCAGTGTTGCCGTAGTAAAATTTATTGTTGCCGTATTGGCTATCTAAAAAAATAGAAAAACTTTTCGTGCGTTTCAAAGTTTGATTATTTGACCCTGGCTAATGAGGTTAAAAACTGCCTTTTGCTCACTTCAGATGTCGCTTTGTTGACTGTTCCAAACATTTGACAGCTAGCTGTCATTTTCCATACTATTTTTGTAAACATCATATTTGTTTTCTAAATAATTCCGAAATATGACTCATTGTGCAGCTATCGATTGTAAAAATGTTCCAATCTATTTATTTTCCAAAGAAATAAAACGAAGAAAACTGTGGGAACAGGCTCTTCGAAGGAAAAATTGGAAATCCAGGAAATGGTCGAGGTTATGTGCTGCCCAATTTAGATCTGAAGATTATAATATTAAAAGTAATTAACAGACAATGAAAATTTATACCGAACATTAAAGAATTTGCGTGGGTAGCTGTGGAACAGTATAGTCGTAAATTCTACTCCTCTGTTTTGAAATTTAATTAAAAATATTTACTTTTATTTTCCATTAAGAATTTTATGCATTTCTCATGCTAAGTGTGTAAATTACCTGCTAGCAGTTATTTTCCTCTCTTTTTTTTTACTAACTTAAAATGGAGACAGCACAACTACAAAAAACTATACATGACACCATGGCGCACTTCAACAGCAAGATGGCAGATTTCCAGGCGCAACTACAGCGGGCCACATCATCAACTCCAACACCATCACCCACAGTTGTGACACTGGCCGCTAGCTTTAATACATTCCAAACATTTATGATGTCCATGATGAATTCACTGCAGCGTCAGATGGAGTTGCTCTCCCAGCAGCAAGATAATATGGAGATGCGTACAAGGCGAAAGATCCTCCTCATGCATGGAGTCCCCGAGGCGAACCAGGAGGATACACCGAGCACCGTCGTCAACATAGTCAAGGACAGGTTAAAGATACCAAATGTTTCATTAACCGATATCAAGCGGAGCCACAGAATGGGCCGCGCTTCAGATACTAGGCCACGGCCTATTCTCATAAAATTTCGGGATAATGCAGTGAGGCGAAAAGTTTGGTCTTCTAAAACTGCCCTAAAAGGTAGTGGCATTACTTGTTCCGAGTTTTTAACGAAGCCGCGCCACGAGGCATTTTTACTGGCTCGTAATCACTTTGGTATCTCGAGGTGTTGGACTATAGACGGCGTTATCTTCGTGGTTGGCAGTGACGGTGAAAGGCATCGAGTTCAAACGGTTGCGGATGTAAATCAACTGCTGGAGGTCCTGCCGGTTGAGAAGGACGCATCTGAGGCTGCTCCCTCACAGGCGGCGTCCTCCCCAAGCAATGCAGTTGCCAAGAAGATACCGGCAGCGCGCCCCAAACGCATCATAAAGAAATAGCTTGGTGGGTGGTGCACTGCGGGCGTCGGCTTGTAGTGAAGGTAGTTACTTTACACTTGTATTTAATTCATCTTTCCTTTCTGCCGTAACTTTCGGGTATTTTTTTTCTCTAAAAATCTAAACGACATTTTTATTTACCCTACACACGCAAACTTAATTTTTTCTTTGACAAACCAAATGTCACTTTGACAATGTACTCGAACTCCCCGGCTTCCATTTTAGTTTTGGCAACCGTCATTCAATTTCAGTGCACTGACCACCATGCATCTTGTTGTTTTTGATTAATAGTGTTTCAGCTGCAATTTATTATTTTTGGTCACTTTAATATTATAATTTATTTTTTCATTGTTTTGCTGTTAAATTATTCACATACTAATATTGTTTATGTTTTTATTTTATTTATTTTTTGTTTATTTTGCTGGCGGGTAATAATGTACCGCACAAATTTTTATTTTATTTTATTTTTCTTTTCTAGACAAGTTTTTTTTTTTTTTTTTTTAGTGCTTATATTTTGTTAATTGTTCATGTCTGAAAATTCTTTTGATAATAGTTTTTTCTCACTTTCTCCTTCTTCTAGTGATGATAGTTTTCACAGTTTGACTTTGCCGTTAAATGAATCTATTGATAATGCTTTCGCTGACGTACCAAAAAACTTTAATGCAGTTCATATTAACGCTCAAAGCATTCCCGCTCATTTCCCAGACTTACTAACTTCTTTTGATTCAAAGCATATTGACGCTATACTAGTATCCGAGTCCTGGCTAAAACCTTGTCTCCCCTCCACGTCGTACTCCTTGCCAGGCTTTCATCTTATTCGAAATGATCGTCTCGGTAAAGGTGGGGGCGGGGTTGCGATCTACCTTCGAGCTCATATTCCGTACAACATCATCTCCTTCTCCAATGTTCAGCACCCGTCCAACGAAGCTGAGCACCTGTTCATCGAAATGTTTCTTTCCCATACTAAGATCTTACTTGGCGTTTTCTATAGTCCTTCTCCTACCATCAATTATTTCTCCTCCTTGGAAAATCTTCTCGTAAGTCACCTCCCCTCTTTCGATAATGCCATTATAATGGGTGATTTTAATACCTGTCTTTTAAAGACAGATCACCGTTCTTGTTCCCTTCGTTCCGTCATTGAATCCTGCGATCTTTCCTTTCTACCTCTCCAAGCTACGCATTACTTTCCCGGCTGTAAGCCCTCTCTTCTTGACCTCATTGCTGTCTCCTCTTTGGACCTCGTTGCCAAGCACGGCCAACTTGTTGCTGATGCCTTCTCCTACCACAACCTTATATACCTTTCCTTTAAAGTCCGCCCTCCTAAATCCAAACCTAAAATCCTCATGCGACGTAATTTTGGTGCGATCGATGTTGCTGCTTTACAAAGGGACGCTGAAATTTGTGACTGGGCCGCTGTTTCCGATGCACCCACGGTAGACGAACAAGTTGCTTTGTTCAACGCCACTCTTCTTCAACTGTACGATAAGCACGCGCCTATTCGCCCTGTCCGTGTAAAGCATCTCCCTGCCCCGTGGCTTACGGACGAGATCAAGGCAGCGATTCAGAAGAAAAATAAATTAAAAGGCAAGTTCAAACGGGACCCAGTCAAATTCCGAGATCAATATGTCTTGGCTCGCAATCGCTGTAATAGAATATGTAGAGAGGCCCAGCGTAGGCATTTCCATTCTTCCGTAGAGAATGGTGACCCAGCTAAAGTCTGGAGATTTTTGAAGTCTTTTGGAGTTGGAAAAAATCGTCACAATAATCCCAATAATATTAACTTCGATTGTCTTAATAGGCATTTCTCTACGTCCGCTGTTTTCGATAGCGAAATCAAAAATAATACTTTAAATTCACTTTCTTCAACACCAACTCCTGACTTTCCTTCCTTTTCTTTCAGCGATTTCACCGTCTGTGATGTTAAGAAGAACGTACTTGCAATCGCCTCGAATGCAGTGGGTGCTGATGACGTTAGTCGTGCTATGGTCTTGCCTATCCTAGATATTCTTCTTCCTACAATCACTAATATTTTCAACAATTCCATCTGTAATTCTGCTTTTCCCACCATTTGGAAAGATGCTCATATTACTCCTCTACCCAAGAAATGTAATCCTTCTTCTTTTTCTGACTACCGTCCCATTTCCATCCTCCCTTTTTTGTCCAAAGTTCTAGAGCGTCTTGTCCAAAAACAACTGAATAGTTTCCTCACTAAAAACAACCTACTAAATCCTTTTCAATCTGGCTTTCGGCAGGGTCATAGCACCACTACGGCTCTTGTAAAGATTACTGATGATATTCGACAAGGGATGAACAACTCCCACGTTACTGTACTGACACTTTTAGATTTCAGTAATGCTTTTAACACTGTCGACTTTGACGTACTTTTATGTTTATTGCGTTCTCTTAACATATCTCCAGCGGTTATCGACTGGTTTCGTAGCTACCTCTGTGGTCGTCGCCAACGAATAAGAATTGATGATAATATTTCCTCTTCTTGGTGTTTCTTATCGGCCGGCGTTCCGCAGGGTGGCGTTTTGTCTCCTTTACTGTTTGCTCTTTTTATTAACTCTATTACTCTTCGCCTCAACTCTTCCTTTCATCTCTATGCAGACGACCTGCAGATTTATCAGCAAGGGCATATTGACAACCTCCCTGCAGTTATCAGTGCGGTAAATTGCGACCTTCTTACCATTTCTGATTGGAGCAAGTACCATGGCTTGGTAGTCAATCCTACAAAAACGCAGGCCATTATCATTGGTAGTCCCTGGTTTATGTCTAAAATTAACTGGTTGAATGTCGCACCCATCATCTTCGATGGCGTCATTGTTCCATATGGTGATAGAGTTAAAAATCTAGGGATTTATTTTGATAAAACTTTTAGTTGGACTAACCAGATGAGTGAGGTTAGTAGGAAGATGTTTGCGGTTACGAGCTCTCTCCGACGCTTGAGATACTTTTTGCCTACGGATACCAAAATTATGCTTGCACAATCCCTACTTCTTCCAATCCTTGACTATGCAGACTGCTGTTATCTTGATCTCACTGAAGCCCAACTTAATAAACTTGAGCGTCTACAAAATCTCTGCATTCGTTTTATTTTCGGTCTCCGTAAATACGACCACGTCTCTCAATTTCGCTCACAGCTCAAGTGGCTCCCTATTCGTAAACGCAGAAACCTGCACATCCTCTCCTTACTTTATTCCATTCTATTCCATCCTTCAACACCTTCTTACTTAAAGGAACGGTTTAAATATCACAGTAGCATTCATGGACCTACTCTTCGTAGCACCTTCAACCTTCGTCTTGTTACCCCTTCTCACTCCACAGATTTCTATTCAAATTCCTTTTCTGTCCAAGCAGTTCGCCTTTGGAACTCCCTACCTCTCTCTATTCGTCAAGCCCAGACTTTGATTAACTTTAAAAATTTGGTTAAGCGGCACTATCTTACTGTTTAAATTGTGTCACCTTTTGTAATTGTTCATTACTCTTTTTTTTATTTTTTTATTTTGTTTTTCATTTTTATTTTTATTTTATTTTTTTATTATTTGTCATTTTACTTTATATGTATTATTTGATTTGTATTTGTAGGTACATTCTTTATTTGTCTTTTTTTTTGTTTTTGTCAATTTACTGCGCCACCTATCCCTTTATTCTATGGCAATGTTCCTTTGCAATTAGGTTGCCTGGAAGAAATTGCATAGCGATAAGGCCGCCTATTGCGTTCTCTTTTCATTGTTACTTTTGTTTTTTATGAAAATTACTGGTGCAATAAAGAGTTTGTATTGTATTGTAAAGAAAAGTGCTGTGCCCTCTATATTAAATCAAATCTGTTAACCTACTAGCACAAGAACGCTCAGATCGATTGCTAAAAAGAAGTTGCATGAAACGGTGCATTGAAACGTCTCGTGGTGATCCAATTCCAGGACCTAACCGGATCCAAACTCAAAATGAATGTGATGCCAATGAAACTTCTTTTACTGATCCTCCTGGGTCTAGCGGGGTCCAAACTCAAAATAACTTCAAAAACATGTTTTGTGTCATATATGCTGTAATTTTAGAGTGTATTATGTAATACTCATAGGTATAAGAAAATAAAACTATTTAATAGGTATTAATTTTGTTTTATTACACTGTCATAATCAAAAATCATAATTTTTATATAGATATTTGTTAAAAGTAGTGGTTTAAAAATAGGTTTAACAAAAACTTTACAAAGGTAATACTCATAAGTATAAGAAAATATTTCCAAGTAATCATGGTCCATTTCAATAGCATATGGATTGGCAGCTTTGATTACTTGGAGATAAGCCATTTTACTACTAGTAGTACAGGAGAAACTGCTAGGATTTTGACATATCCTTCATAATTGTCAATTATATTTTCCTGGTAAAACGGGATTGCATCGGGGAATTATAGAATACTTTATTCGGTTTTTTAAATGTCATCAATTGTTCTGTGCACATTTTGTACAAAATTATAGTTTTAGTAGGCACTATATCTTCTATGCCATGGAGAACTGTAAAAACATGCTTACAGTGTGCTTCTACTCCTTTTCCAGTTGCACATTCGCAGTGACTCCACTATCATGCCACTATTATCCATTTTTAGCAGAATGATATTTAAAGAAGCTTCTTCATTTGGGCTTTGCATTGCGCATGGAAATAAATATAACTTTCCTCATAGGCAACTCTCACGGTTATTAAGCCTCTACTTTCATACAGTAGTGTATCTCCCGTTCAGTGTTGCTTGAAATCTGAAACAACATGTATGTCATTAAATGTCTAATTCTATCTGAAACATTAAAATAACAAGGAACAATAAGGAAATCATGAATGTATGGTTTGTTACCTGTCTGCAAACTCTTGAATGTGTAGTTTATAGAGTGGTGGAAGATTATTGCTGGAATTAATATCTCTGAACTTATCCATGGTAGAAATTTCAGAAATATCATCCTCAAGTTCGTCTTCAACTTCGATGAGGTAATTTCCATCGTACGCCTCCAGTCTACAAAAAGAAATTGAAATAAATAAAAAGAACACAGCAAAACCTACAATTCACAATAATGCCTGTAAATTATTTACCTTTCGATTTATAAGGCTTTTTTGCTAGTGGTCTTGGCTTTCCGTTTCCGCAGTTCCTCCTTCAATCGTAATTACACTCCAGGTCGCTTACATTTCTATGATTTTTAGCAATTTACTCTCACATCAAACTTAAACAATGAACCAATATGGCGGGTCTTGGAACAGTCAACAGTGACGCCACCTACGATGAGCTTTGAGTTTTTAACCTCATTGCAACGAACAAGAACGCAGATGCCAAATAATTTACTGTCTGTCATAATCATGCATGTCATTCATTCATTGCAGTCGGCGTTTCTTTATGTCTTATTTTTCTCTCTGAGTCGGCGCTACGGCGCTGTCGCTGTCATCACTGTCATCCACATCCAACCAAAGAATAATGCTGTCTGTCATCTGAATGGTTTTGTTGTGTTGGAGCTAAATACAAAAATGATTTTTCTGCGATTCCTTTATAAATAAGTTGTATTCCTCTACATTTTGCATTTATTGTGTATTTATTTTAGACAATAAATATAACTTGTGTGACACACTTTGGCGTCAATTAATCGAAATGGTAATATAGCCTACACTAATCCTAGTACTTATTCAAAGAAATTTCGGAATAATATTTAGATAGTAATAAAATTCTTCTTGTTTCAGAGCGCACTATTTAATTTCCAAAGCTTATTAAGTGTAATCTTACTTTTAATATGTACTTGTGCATATTTAAGATCATTTTTCCCAAGTATAATGGACCGCAATAAGACTGGGTAAGCCTCGATCATGTCATGATAAAGCTGTTATCCTTAAAAATTGAGATCAGACTGCTTCCCTAAAGGGCTTCTAGACAGGTCATATTTTCACGAAAATGTGTAGTTGCAATAGTGTGGCTGGTAGGATCAGCCAGCATTTACAGCTAGACTATGCAATACTCGGCAATATTTTTAGTAAGGCCGGGATATATTGTCACATGTTTTGTGTGACTAATTAATGTTAAGTGACCCAGCCATATGGCTGGAACGATCAATTTGCAATTGAAAATACTGAAATATTTCTCAGCCATTATTATTGTTGTCCGCTTTAAAGCGACTAAGTGTGTCCCTTTTTCATGCTACATGGAAGTACCAAATGCAGCCATACTAGTCAAGCCATATATGTAGACATGTACTGTACTGCCGAGCCATATATACTGTTGCAGAAAAATTTCTAGATTTTACAGCCATAGGTATGCTACATTAAAATGTAGTCATTAAAAGTGTAGCCCCTTTAGTTGCACAAATTCATTTCAAAATATAGATGTTTTTAATGTAAGACATGTTATTTTTAACAAAATAACCCTTTATTTACAGATTATTGGGAAGTTTTTGGAAATGTGCACGTATTGGAGAGAGAAAATCACCCTATGTTGCTGCATGTTGCATTCTTATGGCATTTTCAATCTTATTCCTCACTTGAATTAATATTAATAATTATATTGTAAAGTTATTAATAAGAAATAAATTCAATATGAAAATACTTAATTAATAAACATATTTACCATGTTACTTTTGTCATTTTAAGTTATCAATAAACTCATTGGAGGACTGGTTTTACAATTTCCAGACACGTTCCAATTAGCCTATCTGTTAGATAAAAGTTTCTTATGATATTTCGACAATATAACTAATTTACCTGGAACTGTGAAATAGAGAAGGAAGAATAAAATAAAATAAATGTTGATTTCTATAATTTTATTTTTATATGAGATTGGATTTCTAGCACAGATAAAAATTTAATAGAAAACAGTACACACTAAGGGATAGAATATAAAGAGATTACAAAACAGTCACCAAAATCTAGTATAAATACTAATATTTACTTTTTTATATTGAAAAATAATAACATAATTGTGTAATATTGTGACACAACTTGAAAGTAGCAACAGCTCTGTTTATACGCAGATAATAACGAGTGCATTGTGTTCCTGTGCTATAGTATATTATGTGTTACATAAAATCTTATGAAATACTGCATTGTCAGTCAACCTTCAAATAATAAAAAATCCTATTGCCTGTTTCACAGATTTCTGACATAACTGTTGAGTATAAAGACAGTTTAAAGTTTTCATAAGATTTTTATTAGGCCCACCCACTAAAATACAGAGACATCGGTTATCGTATCATTTAACCCGCGAAATCTTGTTACATGTCATTATCCGGGAATTGTACAGATTCATACTTCATAGTGTTGTGTATCATCTGACGGCTAGGCAAACATCAGAATTCTGTGAAACGGCCTTTCATAAAACGTATTAATAGGCAGTATGAAGTGTACTTTGCAATTCCAACGCTGGTCATCTTTAGTTTAAATGAATCAACCAAAGCGACGGTAAAACGTTTCAAAATGTTAACAGTATTTTAATCTATGTTTATGGATAAAGTCTCTGAATTTCCGTATCAAAATTTTTCATATCAAATGGGCCAAATATTGCAATATTATCACTTTTTGTTATAATTTAGTGGAAAATCTAGTGCATAACATTAACACTAACACGTCTAATTGGAGCGTAAATCAGTCTAGACATTGTCCCTATCGTAAGCTAAATAAACACACTTAAATACGGCGACACATCCACTAATAGACCTACAAGCTAGCTAAATAAATAGATGAACATTATTCGATGCATTGATGCGCATTACTACTTCAATTACTGTTGCAACCTACAGATACTCAAGACTTAACCCGATTCTTATCGATAATTTTAAAGAGGTTGATCAAGAAATGAGAATTTTATAAATATTTCAGTCCATTAGCATCTAGAGCGAGATTGAGCTTTTGGGTGACATCGGTTATATTCGTATAATAAAAAAAAAACAATTACACTTACCATTCATCCTTCAGCGTCTCTACGCTGCCAAAATTTATGAATTTGAGTCTAGTCTTTCAACTAATAAAAATAAACTTTAGTAGATAAAGCACTCGACCACACGACGGAAGACGCCGGGTAAAATTATGTTGTCGTATACCCGACTTATCGACCCGACAAATTAATGTCACATCATAGACAGTATTCCGGACACCATTCTTTTATATTATCCTAATATAACCATATAACCGATTACAACGACAGCTAAATCACATTTTAAACGCTAACACACTAATTGTACTGTATAAGTTTCCCAAACTTATTACCAACATAGAAAAAGTTACAAATAGCAGTGCATTAAAAACTAGCAGTAATAACCGCGTAGAGCTCCTACAATCTACCTTATAACAGAGTTAAGCAACAGAAAACCATAAAATCTACACAATGTTCAATACGAAAATACTAATTATAGAAAAATGTGTTCAAAGCTCAATATGCAGTGGTATTAATAAAAATAAGTACAGAATTATGGCACTAGAAATATGAACCATCAATTACAACAAATATTTTGAGCAAGGTAAACAAAGAGAGACAAGGACAGACAACTAATTGCCTTCATTTAGTAGGGACAGTACGTTGACATTGAAGAAACAGATGCACAACACAGTATTATTAAGAAATAAAGTCACAACGAAGGCTTGCGCAGACGCGACGTAAGAGTACGCGGACTTTTTGTCCACCAAAATATTGTTTAATAATGCAACTGTTGTACGCGGTACTTTTAGTCCCTCATGTGCATTATTCCATACAGTTCAATTCCGATGAACGAAAAAGTTCACGCACAAATATCCCTCGTTTACGCAGGGTTTAAAAAAATAAACTTCAATTATAAATTTATAAATACAATGTGACTTTACAAAGTAATGTTTATGATTTTATAATAAATGAACATACCAAACAATCTACGATCGACTGAAATAATATTTAAACAATTCAATAACATTATGGAAGTATGTAAATTCAATATAAATCACAGTAAAATGCAATCATTAATCAAGAAGGAATAATTATCACAGAGAATTAATAATTATAGTCACGGTGCACTGCAATAATTAAGTGCATTGTCACAAAGATCTTTTTTTTTTTCAAAGAACACCATCCTACGCTTCACGACTATCACATTCCTACTTCACTAGTACGTTTTTGGTGTCTCCATAGTGATGGTCAATTACTAATCTAATAATAATATCTAGGGTTACAGTTACGCTTTATCTCAGTAATGTAGCAAACACACTTTTGTGTCGTGATGTGTCCGAAGAATATCGGCTTCATGTATTTTCACAGATTGCGGACAACGAAGGTTGTTTCTATCAAACTGAGACGTTTCCGAGCTTTAAGATGACGGTTTTTTGACAATTCTTATATGGTTTTGACAGTTTTTATCTAACTCGTAATATTTTTAGTCAAAATAGACTATCTGGATCTTATCCGCAAGTTACAACACACGTTCTAAGTATGGTTAGAAACAAACGTTTGAAACCTTATGTTCTGATGGGCCACGCCACACAGAAGTGTGTTTCCCCCGGTTTAATACTCCAATACAAAATTCTAAATAATGTCGTAAATATAAAATGATTACTTTAATGTTACAATTGTTAAATATAAATTAAAGCATTACAGGTTGTATAGGTTCGATCGAAAGGGTTGCCTTTCACTGGCCTGGCAGGCAATTATATACTTAGGTATATAATTCAGCCAAATTATCTTAAACATTTGTAACTCCTATTTTCTGTATTCCGAGCAAGAAAAAATAAAATTACTGTGTTTAGAACAAATAAGGTCCTGGAAGATTCTACTATTTGTAGATGCCTCTAATAAATTCTACTCTATGATATACGATAGAATTATAGTTCTTCGTATTGTGTTCGTTTATTCCGTAGAAATGAGCTCAGTACGCATTGTAACTGTCTAAACCACTGACTAAATAGAAAACTAAATTTATAACGTACAGTCGCCAAAGTCGTACTTAACTTATTTTTACCCGAGGACGTGCGTATGCGCACTGAATATAGAAAACCATATTATATTTTGCTACCAGGATAGGGTAGAGTGTTTCATAATGTAGTGAAGAAATTTAATTCCGATACTATTTTAATATTCACGACATTTCTGCAAACAATTCGTTTACAATTTAAATAATTATGCTTAATAAATCTAACGAATAACAGCTACAAATAAATACTTTATATGTGATACTAGAGAGCTATGATTAATACAAAATATCAAATTGCCAATAAGCATACAAAATTCGTAAATTATTAGGCTTTAGTATTAAATCAATAATGAAATAAATACTGATTGATAATAAAAGAATTAGAAGTACCTTTGAGTCAATGACTTTTCTAAAGCAAGCGAACATGGATGGCGCAGAAATCGCTTTGAATTAAAACACCTAATTCCGACACATTGATTCGGAATATTGTTTCGTAGAAGAATACGACTTTTCCGCAATATTTTTTGCGCATCGTCCTTATACGACACGACTACGCGATCGTCCGAATATTTCACGTACGAATCTGCAATTAAACGTACAAATCGCGCTACTTGAATTCGAAACTACCACAAATCAAAATTGCTAAATCAATGGATGTTTTTTTATATTAAAATAAGAAGAAATACGATTGTTTTCTTGCGTTTTTTTTTTAATTTTAAATACAAAGTCCTAAAATCTCTTAACAAGGACACCTATTTATGTTTATTTGGAAATTCGTACGAGATTGCGTAGACGCATTGTAATAGGACGACGTACAAGAACAACGTAATTTCCATCAAGTTAAACGCTAACATAAAATCATAGTTACGGTTATCGATTCGCTTCATTTCTCATGTAAAGCCCAAACCTTTGGCACAAGGAAGCCCAAAAAAGAATAAGTATTAAATGCGTAATACAACTTAATGTAAATAATAGGCTAAAGCTAACAATGACTACGCGAATACGACTAAAGGATACAGCTTATCCTATGCCGGACCGTTGACTATTTCCTACCGCTTGTCCGCTGGAGTTACCCTGAAACAAGATATATCATGATATTGATTGCTTTTAGCAATAAGGCCGCCTTGTTGCGTCACTAGTGTGTAAGATGTTGTTGCGTCACTAGTGTGTTATGTTTACTGCGTCATACTGTTTTGAATACTGTATTGTATAAAGCATATTCTATATACATTCTATCTATCTATCTTCTTAATTATTTGGACTATAATATGGGGTTCTTCAAAAGGGTCGTTAAAAGATTTTTACAGGGTCGGCAACGCGCGAGTGATACTCCCGGTGTTGCAAGCTTCCATAGGCTACGGTGATCGCTTACCATCAGGGCCCTATTTCTCGAAACTATTAGTTTACTAGTATATTAGTTACTAGTTATTAGTGTAAAAATTACTAGACCTAATAATTCCTGTTTCTCAAAAACACGAACTAGACTAATAACTAATAGTAGCCGACTAATTAAAAATATTAGGCCGGCTTGGCTGAATACACATAATATTCATGCCTCTTTACTTATTCATAAAAAATGCGGGAAAAGTTTCCGCCACTTTTGGTTCCGTTTGATGTTGTCATTTGCACATATTGGCGGTAAAAGCGGATTGTTTTGTATAATGTAAATTAATTTCAATATATCATGGATCTAAAGTTAATGGTTTTGAGAAGTATATTAGAAGCAAATTAGAAGCAAAAGGCATTCTGTTTGGGGGTTTCTCAGACGTTTTATCGAAGCAGGATAAGCGGAAAAAGTGGGAGAAAATTACAAAACTGGCCTTGGCGGCAGAAACTACCCCAAGAGAATGACAGTCTCTTAGGGTAGTTTCTGCCGCGAAGGACCTACGTACGAGATGCCTACTGGCCGAATATTAAAAAAGCCACAATGGTAAGTGAACATACAATAATTCAGTATAAAATATAAACACCTGTCTCAAGCAATGTTATTCTTTAAACAATGTAGTGTAATGTAATATCTGCAGATTTAGTTAGCTCGATCAAACGAACGAAACTGAGGTCTAATAATTTTGACAAATTTTTTTTACAAGACTTCTGAGACTAATAGCTCTATCAGCGTAATTTACAAGAGTATTTATTATCACATTTTTTAATGAAACCAAATTGAATTTACTCAGGTAATTTTAGCTAATATTTATTAGTTGGCAACTAGTAACTAATATTTTACTACCGTAGCTTCGAGAAACGCACACTAGCAAACTAGTAGAAAATATTAGTTCATGTACTAATATTATTAGTCTAATAAGTTTCGAGAAATAGGGCCCAGGGGGGCCGTAAGCTTGTTTGCCAACTTAGTGGTATAAAAAAATAAAAAAACTATATCTACCTAAACAAGATATATAATATTATTTTACAAAATTATATAAATAAAATAAAACTGTAAATGTATTTCGGCCTATTTGAAAGCATTAATAACTAAAAACTTGTTTTTGACACACGACAGACAAACAAGCTGGACAGAGAAATAGAGATAAAAGATAGGAAGTTCGAGATCTTTCACTCACTGTACGAAACGCATTGCTGCTTCACGCCGATATTCTGTGAGAAGGTGGTACTACCTTGGTAACGCTGCCCAAGTTATACATAAAATAAAATGTATTATTATCTATACTAATATTATAAAGAAATAAAGTTTGTGTATTTGTTAAATTGTAAGGGGATCTACTGAACCGATTTTAAAAATTCTTTCACCAATAGAAAGCCACATTATTGCCGAGTGTCATAGGTTATATAAAAAACCGAAAAATAAAAAGGCTTTTACGTGGTAGTCGGTTTTGCAAAGTAAATCGGAGAAAAAAACGGTCGAATGAAAGCGTTTCTTACAAACGCCTGTACTAAAAAAGGATTATTAACATTATGCCCAACGAAGTGGGCACGGGTCAGCTAGTTATAAATAATGTAGCGACAAAAAAGGCTATAACCAGTTTTCTTTAGCCATTTCTTTTATCGGTGGCCATTTTGCTTGTTTCCGAAATGGTGGTAGTTTATAACGAAGTTATTTTCTTTTATTTATGTATTCAAATTGTAAATGACAAGAAATATGCCTGTGAAAGCCTAATTTCTATAATTTCCATTAAATGATTATATTCTGTTCTGTTAATTACTCTCATTTGGTTACCTGTGTTGTGTGTTATATCCTATCTGATCATCTCCAAGTACTTGTGCTTATGCTTGGTGAGCATCTCGGTGACCGTGACCAGCTTCCTGATGGAGGGCTGGCTCTTGGACAGGGTCTGCAGCTCCGACAGGTGCGACACGCAGATGTGGTGGAGTGTTGCTAACTCTTTAGCTGTGGAGTCAATTAAAAACGTACAGTCATGTATAGTGTGCTTACATTTTTTTACTTATTTTTATTAATTTTCGTTTAGAGGCATATTTATAGGTTTTCGCATATATAATGGACGCACTTCAAACGGGAGAGATAGCGTGCAAACGTCTTTCGCGATACAGCAAAAATTAAGATAAAGTAAATAGCTTACTTATTAATTTGACTAGAATAAAATAAAAAACCGTACAGCAATAGATACTGTACTGAACAATTTTATATTTGATATAAGTTATTATTTGAGTTTTGAAAGAAATTTTAAACGTATAGTCAACAAATAAATAGTTTCCAGGGCTATGGATAAATTCAAGTTTTAAAAAACTGCATGACGAGATTTATTTGAATTTTCCTTTATTGTTTTCATGTTAGGTTATGTAATCATGTTTCATAAGCGATATTTACAAAATAAACATAAAAATATTGTAAAAGTTTATAAAAAGAAAAAATAATGCATACCAATATCGAAGTTATTGTTCGTAGCTGGAGGCGGATTGCCGGGGTCCGGCACTGAACTCAGTTGGTCCAGAAACACAACCATGCGTTCCTTGTTCTTCAGTATAAACGGGTTGACTACTTCCATGTAGGGTTCCTGTAACATATTATTCGAAATCAGGAACCTCCTCTCCTATAAAGAGAACACATGCGGCCTTGACTGGCATATATATGTTACAGCCAAAGTAATAAATTATATATCTTCGATGATTTGGTTAAAGTAAAAACCAGTAAATTAATCACTTTGTCTGGACACATCGGGTCAAGTTAGCCAAAGTAATAAAACGCGGAATCGTAAAAAAAAATTTGGTGTTATAATCACAAGATAACCCTAACTTAACCCAATGTCTGTTGGTATTCAGACAGACATTAGATAGATCAGATTAATTTATCACATTGTCTAGACAAATTGGCAATTATATATAATGACTAGTCATTATGTATAATAACAATTTAATCACTTTGGCTGTAATATATAGACCGTTTAATGTAAGATGTCTTCTGCCGCGATGATGGTATTATTACTTGGACATTGGTGAAAGGTCTGTACAGACAAGCAATAGTGCCAACATCATGGCTATTACGGGATGGGACACCTTATGCATCCAGTACATAATCGGCTGTATTCGCCCGTGAATTGTCGGTTTTTTGACACGCATGAAAGGGAATCGATCTGTGTGTGCGTACCTTGGCGCCGAACTCGACCAGGTTGGCGAGGTTCTGCAGGCACTTGGCGACCATGAGCAGCGAGCGCTGCGCGTGCGGGGGCGGCGCCGCCCCCAGCAGCCCCCAGGCGCGCGGCTCCACCAGCGCCGGGCAGATCAGCCGCAGGAAGATGAAGCCTGTCCCAATAGCAAGCCTCACTTGATTTGCCATCCCACTAACTTATAATGCCTTTTATTTCAAATTGCTGTCTCTCACTTACTCCTACTCTGTCTCATATTTTCTGATTAAATTCGTTATGACTTCCAAGACAGCTGTAGTTTCTCCCCAGGGACGTCAATAAACTTCATTGTTTGTCCTGTTTAATACATCTGTCAGAGGTAAAATAGCTGTGAAGGGAGAGTAATGTCAAATATAATGAGCAGTTTTCTTTTAGGTATTTTATAGCTTGTCTAAACACTCGATAGATGGCGCAGCCTGGCACTCTTGGTAATAAAGGAGTGACCTTTTTTGCTACAAAGTCGTCATTTATTTTAACATTTTAAAAAAAGTTCGAAGAAAGTATTACTACAATGTATTATTAATTAAATTATGTAAGTAACAACTTTTTGAGGTTACAATGTTCATACAATACAAAAAAACTTCAATCAATGCTTCAGAAATGATAAATGACAGAAACAGAAATTAAACAAAATGACATTCGGTCAGTTCTTTCTAGCCACAGACTAAATATTTGGCCTCAACAATACCAAAAAATAATGCTAGCGCCATCTTTTGATGATTTTAAAAACAAACTGATTATACCTAAAAGAAAACTGCTCATTGTGTAAAATTTATTATTGTTAAAATGAGTTGTGTGTAACTGTATGTATGTATTAACCAGAGACGACGCGCGTGCGCACGAAGCGCTCGCTGGGCCACTTGGCGACGGCGGCGCGCTGCAGGCAGCCGCACAAGTAGCGCACGGGGCGCGGACACGCCTCCGGAGACGTGAAGATCGACAGGGTTATCTGCACACAAACAATATACGATCCTTACAAACTAATTCAAATTATTACATATACTATGTAAGGGTGTAGGCGGACAGATACGAGTGGCGCTGATGAGATTTTTGATTTAAGAACTTTACACTACAAAAATCTTACCTGATCCAGAATCATTAGTAAAAATTCAGCATTGTTGCAAGCATCATCGGGGGAGTCCATTTTGGTCGGATTCAATTCCGCAGTCTGTTTGGCGTCTATTAACTTCTGTACCGTTTCTGCTATTGCAGCCTGTAATATAAATAAAATACGAGCGCATCAGTTTATCGATCGATTAGTGACGGTGACGTTTCGTCAAATTCGAACGTTAGGTTCCCTTGTTTGTTAGTTCACCTGCAGGAAGGGCTTGCACATCTTGTGCATGAACTCGTCGACGACGGCGGTGGCGAGCGAGGCGGCGCGGAAGAGCGCGCGCGGGTCGGCCTCGCGCGCCACCTCCGCCGCCGCCAGCTCGCGCGCCAGCTCCGCGCCGCGCCCGCACTCCACGAACGCGTGCAGCACCGCTGCAACGACACACTCATTCGGAAATGCTGCCGATGTTTAAACAATGTTTTGTGCAAAACATGGAGCTGCAGACACGGATTAATAGGTCATCGAAGATGTATCGATTACCAAAAAAATTTAAACTTTTTTTCCAAAGTCAACTTATAGTAAGAATCGTAACTAAACAATATTCGTTTAAAATAAATTAAATAAAACGATTTTGTACAAAAAAAATTTCCTTGGGTAAAGTGGAGTCAAGCAGTTGGTATATAAAAAATAAAGTAAATAGAAAATAAGCTAAAGTGTTTTTCAGATAGCATGGGGTACGGTGACGTTTGAGTTATTCCATTTCACGCACGTTTTATTCGAACCAAAAAACCGCGAAGTACAAAAAGAAATGGAAAAAGAGTGAAGAATAAGCGACTACAAAAAAGTTGTAAATTCAAATTTGCATTAATAATGATACATTTATTTTTAATTCTCTGTAAATTCCCTTCAAATCCCAAATGTCACCGTACGCATGCTATCTGAAAAACGTTGTAACAGTAGATAGATAGATAGATAAAACATTTATTCGTTTGCCACGGACAATACAATTTACATAACACAATTAACACTTATTACTAACTTACAATAACACAACAGCAACTTAAATACAAACAGTAAGTAGTACAAACAGTAGTGTTTAATTGTTCTAGAACGCATTAACCCTCTTTTACATGTTAAACATATTAAAATATAAAAAGTAACTTACAAGTAGCCAAAGGTTGTCGATCAGTACGGCACAGTTCAGCCAAAGCCTTGACAGCTGGCAACCCTGGCTCCAATAACAGCTGACGTAACGGATTATATTCTTCGCGCGGCATCACCAACTCTTGCATATACCTAAAACGAACGGATAAGTTATAAAACGAATATTGAAAATCATCATTAAATGTAAGTTAGTTTGGAATGGTAGAGCAATTATTATGAAATGGGCTAGCTCGACTGGGGAAGTACCACCCTCTCACAGAATATCGACGTGAAGCAGCAATGCGTTTCGTTCGGTGAGTGAGAGATCCGGAAGCCCAATTCCTTCCCTATCCCCTTTTTCCCCCTCCTACTTTCACTTCCCTTCCTCCTTCCTTTCCTCCAACCTCCTTGGTGGACAACGCATTGATAGCGCCCCTGGTGTTACTGATGTCCATAGGCGGCGGTGACCGCTTTCCATCAGGTGGCCCGCTTGCTTGTTTGTCTACTGTATGACAGTTAATAGGAGAAAAAATACATTTGTCACAAATACAAAGAGACTGCGCTACTATTTGTAATTTATATGGTGATTATTCAGTAGATATATCCATACTAATATTATAAATGTGAAAGTGTGTTTTTTTGTTTGTTTGTTCTCCCTTCACGTCAAAGTAATGAACGGATTTATATGATTTTTTTTATTGGAGATAGTTTAAGATCTGGAGAGTGACTATTTTTCCCACGGGATAAAGAGATTCCCATGGGAAAATTTATTGACATTTTCCCTTGACCACGTGGGCGGAGCCGCGGGTAACAGCTAGTTGTGTTTATATTCGGGAATCGCATTCTTATGAATGTGCAATGAAAGATTCGAGTTGCAATATGTTAAAAACGTAAGAAAATTTTAATTTCTCAGGCCGTGCAATTAAAGAATGTAAAGTACCTAATACGCAGTCTTAACGATCCCCACTCTCCGATCGGCGTCATGCCGGCCAGCGGATACCATTCTTCAGTCTCTTCGCCATTGGCAAGGTTAGCTAATTCTATAGTCAATTCTGCCACCTGTGAATAAAATATAACTAATGAATATAGTTGGAAAATTTTGAATGAATTACGGAGTAATTAGTTGCAAGCGTGATAATTTTTATATGTGCATTAAGAAAAATAAAATTATTTACCTCAGATTCTTTACCCCTCTTGCCCGTATTGTGCACGGTAATCGTGAAAGAAGTTACATCTGGAGGTACGTCACTAAAACAATGAACAAAACATAATTTGTCTATCATACACTCCGGTTTAATACGGCCCAGAACAGACGGTGAAACGAAACTGCATAGTTACATTTGAGTTTCTGCCATAGAGGTAGTGCTATGAGAGACCGCACATGGCGCGACCATTTTGAAACCGGTTTGAAACACATAGCGAATTAGTTCAGTGCATGAAACTCGTGTTGGCATTCCATCGGTTTGGAGTCTTTTTCGGTACTTATTGTGATGATTTCATAGTTTTAATACGATTTAGGTTGCGGCGTGTATGGAAAACGATTGAAACGAATAATTTGAAAAGGATTTCGTTACAGCTGCGTTTAATTGGCTGGGCCTTATAAGTGCAAATGTGATGTTGTACTGACTCGAAGACGAACTCGTCGTCCCAGTGCGGGTCGGGCGAGGGGCGGGCGCGGGTGCGCGCGACGGGCGCCGCGCCCAGCGCCAGGCGCAGGTGCGGCCGCGGGGCCAGCCGCGCCGGCAGCCGGTGCGCCGTCAGGCAGCGCACGCGCAGCGCGCGCAGCCACACCACGCGAGACACCTGCACATAACAGCTGGATGTCAATCCAAATAGAGCTTTGCTTAAATCTTATGGTTCCTATTATAGAAAACCTATGAACTTAGGAAGTGACGGTTTGGCATGGCATTCCCGTGACAACTAGGTTACGTGATTGGCCCAAGATTACTGCATCCGCTGTGGTGCGGATAAAATAAGGTTGAATATGTCACACTGATAGTGACGTAGTCTTGGGCCATAGTCAAGGGAAAAGTATACCAGGCGCAGTATATTATTGTACCATGGTTAAATACATACTTTGTTCTGGTGACGCGCCTGTTGCGGCACGCAGAGCGGTCTCAGCGCTTCGAGCCAGGCGCGCTCGTCGTTAGCCGTATTTGCAGCCAGGAACGTGTGCGTCGAGAGGCACGGTAGAGCTCGCTCTACCAGTTGGAAGCAGAACTCGCGCTCCCAGAGTGATTCGTGTACCTGTAACATTTTATTATTATTAATTGGCTATAGGCAAGCCGCATTATGCTGATGTGTCTATGTCACACTGTTGAAAAAGTTCACTAAAGTCAGATTTTTAATTAGACGAAGCTATCTGACGTTTACTGTGTTGTCAGTTTTTGATGAAATAAAAATAGTGTTGTGACAAAATGAATGATTGAAAAAACTCCTGAATGAGTGTGTTAGTGTGCCGAACTGCCGATATCGGGTACGGGGTTCGAATTTTAGGCGTGCTTAGTACATACCAACGAGTTTTCGACGACTATGTTCCTATAGTATCTACCTAATACTGAATACCGAGTGTTTTAAACATTAAGGAAAACACTCAGACCAAATAAGAAGTCAAGACGGAGCGCTGTCAACAATGATGTGAGGCCGGTTTTGTAAACATGTGTGCAGCGAGTAGCGATGGCGCAAGGCGTAGTTACTTTGTAGGTACGTATGTGTGCGTGTGTATGTATACGGCGAGGCGTATTTTGTGAATCGCCTCACTTTGCTGTTGGCAGAGTTCCATCTATCCTTTTTATTTGGTCTGAGGGAAAACATTGCGAGGAAACTTGTAAGACTGTCCTATTTTCAATACATCATGTAGTTGAAACTCTAGATGTATAAAATATAACAATTATACTTAAACTCTGTTTCTTCTAACTTGACCAATGTAGTAAACAATCTTAGCATGTCTTTTTAACTAAAAATGGCAATTAAAATTGTCATTCACACCCAAATAATAATAACAATATAGTTAGAAATGGCATTTATCACAACACTCTTATTATTTTAGCGATATATCGATTTTACACATGGATATTTGAATAAAAAAACACACTAAGATTGTTTACTACATTGGTCAAGTTAAAAGAAACAGGATTTAGGTAGGTAATAAATAAATAAAAATCGCTTATTACATAATTAATGATTAACTATTCACACTCATTGTTCATTCATCTGATTGAACGAGAACTGAACGCATCACTATTACTTTAAATATGGCAACATTATTTTACAAAGTGACATTAGCTACTGTCAGATAGCTTCGTCTAATTAAAAATCCGACTTTAGTCAAGTCACTTTGTCCATTAATTTAATTTAAACTTTATTTTATAATGTACATAATATTAACTCATACATTAATCCTGAAATTCAGAGAAATCATATATAAGGTTACAAAAAAACCTTTAATGATACCTCTTCACTAAAAAAAGAGCTAGTTACAGCATGCTAAATTAATACTACATATACAATTTAGAAATATTGGCAAAACCACATTGACAAACATACCTGATAAAGGTAAGCGCACGACAAATCAATGAGCCCCTTGGGTTTAGTTCGCTTCGGCGAATCATAGAAATACAAATGCGTGTCTGTACCCTCTTGTAATAACACAAAATACAGTGCCTTCCACTTTTTGGCACCCTTATCAGATTTCTTATTCAAGTACCCTTGGTGTTTTATTCCCTTCATCTTTTTCAACCCGATTTGGTCTCGACATTCCCGCAATGTTGCATAGATTTTCTCTGCCGCTGCACCAGTTGTGTTCTGCTGTGGTTCGATTTGGTGGCCTTCTGCTATTAGCTGTGGAACCAAATTTTAAATTATATAATCTGTTTATCATATTGTTGAACTTGGCCTACTGAGGTGACCTATGATCGGTTTTTTTCAATTTCAAAAGCTCACTAAAATAAAATTTTCATTAAGATTCGGTTTTTTAGGTTCCTGTTAAATTCCAGATAGTCTATCAGTAAGAAAAAAAAACGATTAAATACTTTAAATGCAATAAGAAAACTAGAATCATATTTTACGACCCTGGATATCTCTTTCTACCTGTAATTTATAACTAACTAGCAGTTACCCGCGGCTTCGCCCGCGTAAAAATTAGCCTATGTTGGGCTCTATACCCCTGACAATACGTATACAAATTTTCATAATGATCGGCTGCTTAGTCAAGCTGTGAAGGAATAACAAACAAACAAACTCACTTTCTCATTTATAATGTTAGTATGATTACTATCTGAATAAAATCTCTGAAAATAAAACTTTGTTAAAAACCTATGTTGTTATGTCATATAAAATGTTTTACAAAAACAAACAATATGCAATAATCCTTAACGAAATCTCTGGAACTGACCGAATTTGCAGATTAGCGAGTGATAATAATAATGTACGACGCATTTATCTGATAACGAATTATTATTTTATTCCGTCGCGTGACTTAGTCTGTGTGTTTAGTATGTAATCTATAATATAATCTAAAGATGGCGTGGCATACCCTGTTTTTGTACTGAAAAAGATTTTAACCAATCTCACACATATTTCAACAAAACCGTAATGTTTTTTGAAATATATTAGACTTGCTAATAAGAACTGTAAACAAAATAACGGACAAGTGTATTGGGGTTACTTTACGTCTTAAGTTTTGTTGCAAATTATAATTTTTAACTAATAACCTATACGGTTCTTAAAAAATAAAAAATATATTTTTGAGCAGCTATTTTTTCAGCTGTAGTTTAAAAAAGGTCATCAGTGCTGTGCTAGTCGAGGAAGTGCCTTCTTGCAAAATATCGGCATAACGCATTTCGTTCGGTGATTGAGAGATCCGGAAACAGAACTGCTTCCCCCTTTTTTTTTACACCACTAAGGTGGCAAACAAGCTTACGGCCCGCCTGATGGCAAGCGGTCACCGTAGCCTATGGACGCTTGCAACACCGGGAGTATCACCCGCGCGTTGCCGACCCTTTAAAATCTTTTAATGCCCCTTTTGAACTAATTAAAAGAATTTTACAGGTTCGGCATGTTATAGGCTAAAGAAGACATATCCCATTTCTCCTAGTTTCCAACTTTCTATCTTTTCAAGATCTGAACTCTGATCTCCTCATCCGTATTGTTTGTAAGTTAACTCTTTTGAAAATTACTGTTTAAATTCATTTTGCTTCTCTCGTAATATAATATTGTGTCACTATATTTTAAGAAATTGTAAAAAACTCACCGGTTGTCCAAGAGTATGTCCCTCTACAATCTGTTCCTTCCTGTATCTGTTTATGACCGCATCCAGGCATTCAAAGGTTCTACCACCCATCAAATACCTGACACCTTTCTTCTCTATCCTGAACCTTTGTATCTGGTTATTAATATGGAAGAACAAGGAGTAGTCTCCTGGGGAATTATCAGAGGGTCTGACGAGGAAACTCCCCGGTCCAGCCTTGACTAGCATGTCCACTGCTTCACTCTTGGTACAGTTTGGATGAAACCATGAGAAGACAGTGTTTGGATCGATAGATGGGTCCAAGTCCTCCACTAACTCCCTAAAGATCATTCCTTGTTCGCCCGTCCTGTTATCAAATAATATATGAGATTATTAATTACAAATTTAATTAAAACTGTATAAATACAAGGACATTTTTCCGCATATGAATTTCTATTTATTTAGTTACTTCTAAACCAGAATTTTGATGTGGTATTGCCTCTTTTTTTTTACGGGTATATTATTTATTTCATTATTATTTATTAGACAAAATCAGCGAATTGTATGCAAGCGAGTAAACATAGAAGAAAATCTTTTAGACAATAACCGAATATGATTATTACAATGATTAAGTTACCTGTAGGTAGATTAATAAAACTAGCTGAATATAATTGAAAACAAGTGCTAATTCTGTTGTACATTTAACTAGACTAAACTAATTTTGACAGGACCAAAAGTGTTGTTGTCCTTGGTTTCCAATTAGTGACAAGGATAGCAACACTTCTAGTCCAGTCAAAATTAGTTTAGTCTAGTTAAATGTACAACAGAATTAACACCAATGTTATAAAATTGTAAGTCTTACATACATTTCAATAATCCAATTTGTTTGCACAAAGTTACGTGACAAGTTTACAATAACAACAATCAATTAGTTATATTCCAAATCGATAAAATTGTAAACAAGATAAGCTCAATAATAAATATATTTTTTATGTCAATATTTTGTGGCGCAGACGATTTAGTAGGAGCCTGATAAGTTATCACATATTACAACGAGTTCGTTATATGCTACTTTATATGCATTGACTTTTATAAATATAGCTATCAGATTAACTTATTTTTATGTGTAAAGGTCTCTGTATGCTCAACGGGATAATACCTCGGACGGGACGGGGACGTGACTTTTTGTTCGACACGGCCACGTTCCCGGCGCGTCCCGTCCGTGTATCCGCGACATATGCATATTCACATACATTTTGTATGGAACTATATTTAACTTCCCGTCCCGTCCCATCCGGGAAAAAACACGTTACGTATACAGCAACCTTTAATGAATTTAATCATACTTATTATAATGTTATTTAGTATGGATCTCCTACCTAAATATTGTTTTATACTGATACTAACGTCTAACGGACTACCGCATGATGCCGTCGCAATTAAGTCTATCATATCATCATCTATCACCCATAATCATTCCACTGCAGGGATACGGTTAATGACTGTCATCTACAGATAACAGCCGGGACCGACGGCTTAACGTGCCCTCCGAAGCACGGAGAAGCTCTGGATAACGAAACCCATCCAAACACTGGCTAGGGTCGACGTCGCTTGACATGCGTGTTCATATTAGAATGCGACACAGCGACGCCATCGAGCTCCTCTCAATTATGTATATACATGATAAAATGCGTCGTAACGTAAATGACTGGAGGATCAATGCACAGACAGCCTAAACAGCTGATTTACTGCTGATACGGCTGATTCTAGAGGCCTGAAAGTGAGAGAGGAGGTGTGTGTCACCTTTGCGATTTAATTCTCTTAAGGATTAACCAACATCTGTTTTGTTGTCATTCTTTAATAATAGGAGTTTTGGTATTATAACAGAACTAGCGAAACCCGCGCAACTTCGTTTGCGTGTATCCCGCTTTCCCGTGGGAATTTTGGAATGTATTATACTTAAAAACCTTCCTCTTGAATCACTCTATCTATTAAAAAAAACCGCATCATAATCCGTTGCGTAGTTTCAAAGATTTAAGCATACAAAGGGACATAGGGACAGAGAAAGCGACTTTGTTTTATACTATGTAGTGAAGAGGAAAACAGCAACAATATTATTTTAAAACTTTAAAATAGAACCACGTTGTACCAATGGTCTGTCAATTCATTACTGGTTACTTAATAATTTTAAAAAATTAGTTTGTTTAACCGCGGATCGGTAAGCGTAGCGTAGGACGCCCTCAGACTAGGTGGAGCGATGATCTTTGCAAGGTGGCTGGCAAGAGCTGGATGAGAGTGGCCGAGGATCGTGCGCGGTGGCGTGCAGTTGGGGAGGCCTATGTCCAGCAGTGGACAAATGTAGGCTGATGATGATGATGAGTTATGCAATAGCGACAACAATACGATATATCAGGGCGAAAGGATCCGCCTTTTTACTAACAAGGTTGCCGACCTCATTGAAGCGTGCATTTAACTTGTTTCTAACATTATCACATGGCGTAACAAGGAAGTTTGATTAAAAATAATATTATAAAGTTATTAAAAGGAACAAAACATTATTTTTGTTGATATCAACTGTACTTTTTTTTTCAATGTTATAAGAACATAACAGTAATAATATATCAAACTCTTTAAAGATTTGTATACCTTAATGTCTTTGTGCTATGCATTATTAGCAACAAGCAAAAAAAAAATAACACAAAATAAGTAAATATCCATTTTAACGTGTATTTTATGCTAATCATAGTAGGCGCTCAAGGTCATCCCTTTATTTTCAAAACGAATACTTTTGGAAATACCTAGGCAATCCAAAGAAGGCGCCGCGCCAGTCCAATGATCGCAACCTTACCCTACAGTAAAAATATGTCGATCTACGTAGAGATTTATGTACACCTAATTGTCGTTGTGCTTATAAGCAAAATAACAGAAAATAAGTAACACAACAACAATCCGTATTAACATGTATGTTAATTATAATTTCCGATATACCTTTGTCTATGACCTGAAAAAAAAATATCAACACGACCTGAATGCCCGTTATCACAACACAATTGGCAAGTCACAAAGTGCAATGACATTAAAAAAATAGATTAACAGACATTTTTATTCACATTGTATATGTACCTCCTGTCCTACATATTGAGTTGAATGTTCGTGTGTACACATCCTTGTTTAACAAGTATATACTAATTTATACGTCAAGGTGATTAACATGTTAATTTTAAGTATCAAAACATGTTAATGACTATAATAAATGTATGGGCAGCAAGAATAATAGTACCATATCATTCTAAAGATGATAATTATGCGTAAAAATTAAGTAAAAGTAAGTAAGAAAGTAGAGAAAACCTCGCACACAACTTTTTTTATATTTGTTTTTTTTATACTACAAAGTTGGCAAACAAGCATACGACCCGGCTGATGGTAAGCATCACCGTAGCCTATAGACGCTTGCAATACCGGGGGTATCACTCACGCGTGGCCAACCCTCCCAATAAAGTGGAGCTCAGGAGACCTTACTCACCGTAGGAACAAAGCATGGCCGAGAACAATGCT
The DNA here is from genome assembly GCA_905163395.2 of Endotricha flammealis. Lineage (NCBI taxonomy): Eukaryota > Metazoa > Arthropoda > Insecta > Lepidoptera > Pyralidae > Endotricha > Endotricha flammealis. The sequence goes on from LR990867.1 coordinate 5,512,037, forward strand.
AAATAAATAAATGTCTATCTTGTTATATAAATAAATTTTACACAATTCACATAGCACCTAGTCCCAAAGTAAGGTAACCTGCTTCTATTATGGATAACAGACAACAGATATATTATTGTAAACATATACTTCTAATACACAGAAAACACTCGGGACTAGACAACCACAAATGCCATACGTTTGCCTCGTGTGGGATTCGAATCCACGCCCTCTGGCGTCGAAGGTCAACGCGCCTGTCAATAATACATCTGGAGTCAATAATATAAATCCTCCTCAGTCGTTCACTCTTGTCAGAGTGCTCGTGGTTTCTTGATGGTGTCTTTGGATAACGCGCTCGCAATGCGCCTCCATTCGTTGCGGTCTTCAGCGTTCCGGGATGCGGATTAAGTATTTTATGCCGACGAGAACCGTTTTTGCTGTAAGTCACGTCGATGACGCAATACTAGTGTTTGTCATACAAATTGTTCAGAAGTGTGACTTTTAAAAGAATGATTCAAATTTTTTGTTCATACCCAAATCTAGTAAATAATAGTGTCAAACTTACCTATGTGCAGTAACCCAGAGCCAGCCATCACCCATGTCGTTATGAACGAAGAATATATCGCCTTTTTGAAAGGTCAGCTCATCGGTATCAGGCATCTTGGTGTACGGAAGTATTGCAACAACTCTCTGTAACAATAGTCAAATGTGAATGAATTAGACCATACTAATTGTCGTCAACACTTTCATACAACTATGGTTTACAAACGCCACGCTGTACGCTACATCAAGATATGATGTATAAATGTATTTCAAATCAAATAATTTTTAATCAAATAGGCGTATTACAAGCACTTTCGAATATTGGTACAAAAGTCGGTATAAGATCGCTCGATCGTCGTACAACTCGTACATACATCTATCGAATTTACGTTGAAGACAAACGTTATGTATTGCGTATGTCACACCATAGCCCTAAGCTACTGAAAAAAAAGTACTGTTCTTTTATTTTATCAAGACATCAAACAAAGTTTTCACTTTGAGATTTTTGACATTTTCTGGGACTTCTAGAAATTAATTTATAATTTATATTAAAAACAATAAAATAAAATTGATTGACAAAAAAGGCCGTAACTGGTTTTCTTTCCCCCAGTGGTCATTTTGCTTTGTTTCCGAAATGGTGGTAGTTTATAGAGTAGCTTATTTATTTTTTATTATTACTTTATAAAAGACAATATGTTGTAAAATGACGTGTCTAAGTAGCGAGGGCATACAGAATAAAGTATATTTGATTTGATTAAAAAGAAAAATCAAAGAACTTTTGACATACTCTATTTTACATGACTTAATAAAAAAAATTACCTTTTTGTCATTAACAGGTTCAGGTGGTGGCACAGGTTCAACTAGTCTTTCTCTCTTCAACAAATCTGAGCAATGGCTGTAGAAGCCAACAAGCTCAGCCAGAGAATCGAACTGACGACCACCGATGTAATAGTCGCCGCAGACAGCAGTTATCCTACACCATATCAAACAATTTAATTAATTTGCAGGACATTTATTATTTCATATCCTTGACATTATAGTATTTTTAGATCAATTTATTTTCCAAGGACGATTTAAGGAGGAAGAAAAGAACGTAAATTATATTTACAGATATTGCATATTTAAGTATATTGCATTATACATATTATTATATAACATCCATTATGCACCTGGTAATTTTCTATTGTATGATAGTTTGACTATCTCACTAACTAACTAGTATATTAAAGAAATTCTACGGTTAATTCGACAGATAAATAAGTGTGTTGTTAGTACGATAATTGATCAAGAAATCAAGAAATAAAATGTGCAGAGATTACCTGAAGTGATTAATTCCAGTGCGACCCAAATAACTCAAGACATATGACCCTGGTTTTCGGTCACTCTCACGAACTGAAAAGTATATTATTTACATATTTATCTAGGTACATAAAATTTGTTTGGTTGACCACGCTAATCTGAAGTTCACTGGTTCGAATTGTAAACATCTTTTAGTGTTGAATTTTTGTCCATTAATCGAGGAAGGCTATTAGTTAGGCTATATAACATCATTACATTATCCCTGAACTATAAATGTATCCCACAGAAGAGCAAAGTATAAAAACAAAAATGCCTAATTCATAACCACGCAAGCGAAGTCGCGGGCACAGCTAATTACATATGTTTCGTTACGCAAGAAAGAAACAAACTAATAAATAGTAGGCCTCATTTAGAAAATCTCACTTTCACGATTCTAAAAAATATTGTGGGAAATTTGATGCGTTCATTCTATTGTCTTGTGGGACTTTGCATACAATACTGTGATGCATTCAACAAGTGAATTCAAATCATTTATTCCATTCTCAATAGGAAGTACAATGGTCTTAATGTTACACCCGTTTTGGACAACAAAACTGTCATACATTAGATTTTATAATTTATGCAATGCATAATAAATTGCAATGCCCTGTCCATGGTCTTAAGTGTAGTTCTTTGATTTAAGCTACTTTATTATATGTGCAATTTAAATAAAGAAATATGCAAATGTTCTATTAATAAACATTATAAATTCACTACTAAATCAGTCCTTTAATTTGTATCACAGACTATTAAAAATAGATTTCTTACCCAAGTAACTTCCCAGCTTGCCAGCAGCCCACAGCCTTTCTTCAGATGTATACCTATCCAGACGTCCGTGGTACCATTCTGTTTCTGGTGGAGCCAGGACTGCTTGTCGTTCACCTAATTTTTATTTCCATGACATTACATTTAAATTTATTTACAACAAGAGAAAAGATCTTAACCTCCTGGTTAAGATCTTTTCTCTGGCTTGACCTCCTAGTCTTGCCCCCTTAGGGGCGAGTTTGAGATCTCTCTCTTGACATCCTAAAGGAAGCATAATGAAATAATTTTATGTTTGTTGTAGTGAAAATATGGCAGATCATGAAAATAATATGCATGTTTTTTTTTATACAACTTAGGTGGCAAACATCATGTCATGTCATGGCGAAGCCCTGTTATACAGCACAAGTTATGGAAAGCTTGCCCCTAACACTCTGACCAAAGATTGAATTAGTGTCATATTGAAAACTTATATGGTGAAAAAAGAGTGGTATCGTGAGACAAATTATAGTTTAAAGTGGGAGAAGCATACATGTTGTACAATCGAATAGGATAAGGTATGATACAATATAAAATAGATAGAGGAATTTATTTAAATTTAAAATACAACTGTTATTGATTGATAGGTATGTATGTGTTGTTGAACGGTAAATATGAATGAAATTAATTTTAAAAAATATAACTTCAGATGATTTGTAGGATTTTTGTTAGCAAATGCTGCTCTTAATGTGTTATGGCGTATTTTATATTAAGTTTAGTAGGGATAAGAGTCTCAGCTTCTTGCTAAAGTTCCAATTAAGTTTGTTAGATAAATTATTGAAAACAGATTTTAATTTAGGTGACCTGACAAACCAGGCTTCAATATTGAAAAATGTTATGGTTATACAATTATTATTAGAAATCATTTTGGTCAGTAAATTATTATGGTAGGTACCTAGTTTATTATTAATAAAAATTCATATTTTAATGTACAATTAATTAAAACCTTTTTTAAATTAATTTCATCTGTCTAGCAATATTTTGTGATGATACTATGTGTGTAAACTTCTTCTTATATACTTTGCAAAACATATGTGTAAAATAATACAATTAAATACTATATCTAAACAGGAAGAGAAACTAATATTTTGATGTTATTTACCATTAGTACTGGGTCCATCTGCCTCGTCAAGCTCTAGATCTGCCGCTAGTTCTGCTATATCGCCTCCACCTTCCTCAGATTCAGTCGATGGCGAACCCAACTTATCCTTTACAGGGGGTCCAATTGGGGCCCCCATCGCACGAATCAAATCAGCCATTTTTTTATATTACAAACGAAATTATCTCAATCACGAAGCTCGAGAACACACCAGTGACTCATACTTTTGATAAAATTCATATAAATTGTAACTCCGCACTGTTTACAAAAGATACAAAAATAATTATTATCTACCGAATCTTCTATTGAACGTCGAAAGATAATGTTATATATATGTAGCTATTATTATTTCAAACCGCAAAAACATTTTTCTAGTTCTATCCAGAAGAATAGAAATAATAAATTTAATAAAATCAAATTTATTTTAACACAATTTCATTAATTCACGTATTTATCCAATACGCCCCCGCCGCAGATAAAAAAAATAAATTTCATTCCCATGCATGACAGCGGTATTGATTGTTGCCATATGAAAAATAAGCTTTGCAATACTTTGCATAGTTCAAGCACGAAGATAAAAATAACTTCGGTTCAATATGTCACATAATATGTGACTTGAACCCACGAAGTTATTATGTGGTTCAACTTGGGTTCAACATTACATTAAATCTTGCAATCATGACTTGTGTTCCGTCAGGTCTTTCATGCATGCAACTCATCAATAGGCATGATTATTCAATTTTTTAGGGTTCTTTATAGTAAACGTTCCTGATACTCAAGGACACACACAGATTTGTATAATGTATTGTCTGTTTGTTGTGTTTTGATTTGTGAAAAGTGTCATTACCTTTGTTATTGTTCTGAGTTAAGTTAAACTACATTTACACTCTCGCCTCGTGCATCGTCTCGCGCCTCGCGTGATCGATGGTTTTTGAGTTGTCTGTTCACACTCTCGTGGTGAGTTCAGTTGTGTTCGAGCCAGCCAGAATGGAGGACGTCGAAGTGTTAGCGGCAACAAGTCTTTGCTTACTGAGTTTCTACTGCTATGCAAATAATTTAAATAAAAGAAACGGAAAAGAGTTTTATTTTTAAGTCAGTTGAAGATCTACACATTTTTTCACTTAATCTTACCCAACAAGCATCGTTCACTTTTTGGCTATTTTTATGCAATTTGTGTTTGGGATCCCAAATTATGGGTTCTTTTTGGAATAGATAAATTAGCCCTTCCCGAACCTAAACTCGAAATGTACAAATCAGGCCCTTATTATAGATCTATTTTAATTTATAATACATAAATACGCACAAATATAAAAAAAGAACAAAAATGCAATTTATTCAAAAAACTACTCAAAACCATCTTAGAAGAAAAATGATAGTACATACACAATAAGAGTTTTTATGGAAGATAGGACGTTAAATGTTGATGGCTTTATTATGAATGTGAATAATATTGTTGTGTTTATTAATTTAAGTATGTTATTTATGCTGTATAGGATCTGATCAGCGCCACTCTATTTATCTGCCTACACCCTTACAGGGTATATGTAATAATTTTAATTATATACATTTAAATATATATATTTTTATATTGTTACATGTGCCGTTTAATAAATAAAATAGTTCCAAAAACCGAAACGTTTCTTCCTGGGACCACTCCATTTCGGCACTATTCAGCAGTTTGCAAGCCACAACCTGCGCGGCACAAGGTTAAAACTCGAATGAAGCGAGAGCGCGAGTGTGACTCGTGCCCAAAAAACCGCTCCGGATCCGGACGCGAGCGCTGCGAGGCGCGAGACGAGACGCGAGGCGAGCCGCGAGTGCGTGTTTACATTCGCGTTTTGCGGCTCGTCTCGTAGCTCGCGCGAGAGTGTAAATGAGGTATTAATTGTTTTAAAAATATTGCCAGATATAAAAATAGTAATTTTGCTTTTAAGTGACGAAATTGTTTTTTTTTTATTGTATTGATCGTTGTGCATCGTGACGTGATCGTGAATCGTGAAACGAAAACGAAACGACAACGAGCGAGTTCGTTCGTCTCGTCTCTCAGTTCAGTGCCCCACTGTGTTTAATTAAGATTTTTACGTTGCTTATTATAGTTTTAAATTACTGCAAATCCAACACGTTTTATTAATTACTACTGTTAAGAATACTGGTGAGTTAATTTAATAATTTTGTTATCAAACGTCTTTGTCAAGTGCATAATATTTGCTGCGTTGTCATCATTCATGGCTGACGCCATTTTGTTAACTATCTGGAAATTTCTTTGTTCTTTGTCTCCCAACTGTTTCCATTTTCATTCTTTTTGCCTAAATTATTAGTCTCAGTTTATAAAAAATACGTTTCTGTTGTTATAGATTTCAAAATGCAGATATTTGTGAAAACATTGACTGGAAAAACCATCACTTTGGAAGTTGAACCTTCGGACACTATCGAAAACGTAAAAGCTAAAATTCAAGATAAAGAAGGTATTCCCCCAGATCAGCAACGACTGATCTTCGCTGGAAAGCAGCTAGAAGACGGTCGCACTTTGTCAGACTACAATATTCAGAAGGAATCGACACTCCATCTGGTACTGCGTCTCCGTGGCGGCATGCAAATCTTCGTCAAGACCCTCACTGGTAAAACCATCACCTTAGAAGTCGAGCCTTCCGATACTATTGAAAATGTGAAGGCAAAGATTCAAGACAAAGAGGGCATCCCCCCAGACCAACAACGTCTTATCTTCGCCGGTAAACAGTTGGAAGATGGCCGTACGTTGTCCGACTACAACATTCAGAAGGAATCCACACTTCACCTTGTACTGCGTCTGCGTGGTGGCATGCAGATCTTTGTTAAGACCCTCACAGGAAAAACCATTACTCTCGAAGTTGAGCCCTCTGACACAATTGAGAATGTGAAGGCCAAGATCCAGGATAAGGAGGGAATCCCCCCAGACCAGCAACGTCTGATATTTGCTGGTAAACAGCTCGAAGATGGCCGCACCTTGTCGGACTATAACATTCAAAAGGAATCTACACTTCACCTTGTACTGCGTCTGCGTGGTGGTATGCAGATCTTTGTCAAGACTCTCACAGGAAAAACCATTACTCTCGAAGTTGAGCCCTCTGACACAATTGAGAATGTGAAGGCCAAGATCCAAGACAAGGAGGGCATCCCCCCAGACCAGCAACGTCTGATCTTCGCCGGTAAACAGCTTGAAGATGGTCGTACCTTGTCCGATTACAATATTCAGAAGGAATCCACACTTCACCTTGTACTGCGTCTGCGTGGTGGCATGCAGATCTTTGTCAAGACCCTCACAGGAAAAACCATTACTCTCGAAGTTGAGCCCTCTGACACAATTGAGAATGTGAAGGCCAAGATCCAAGACAAGGAGGGCATCCCCCCAGACCAGCAACGTCTGATCTTCGCCGGTAAACAGCTTGAAGATGGACGTACCTTGTCCGATTACAATATTCAGAAGGAATCCACACTTCACCTTGTACTGCGTCTGCGTGGTGGCATGCAGATCTTTGTCAAGACCCTCACAGGAAAAACCATTACTCTCGAAGTTGAGCCCTCTGACACAATTGAGAATGTGAAGGCCAAGATCCAAGACAAGGAGGGCATCCCCCCAGACCAGCAACGTCTGATCTTCGCAGGTAAACAGCTTGAAGATGGTCGTACCTTGTCCGATTACAATATTCAGAAGGAATCCACACTTCACCTTGTACTGCGTCTGCGTGGTGGCATGCAGATCTTTGTCAAGACCCTCACAGGAAAAACCATTACTCTCGAAGTTGAGCCCTCTGACACAATTGAGAATGTGAAGGCCAAGATCCAAGACAAGGAGGGCATCCCCCCAGACCAGCAACGTCTGATCTTCGCCGGTAAACAGCTTGAAGATGGACGTACCTTGTCCGATTACAATATTCAGAAGGAATCAACACTTCACCTTGTACTGCGTCTGCGTGGTGGCATGCAGATCTTTGTCAAGACCCTCACAGGAAAAACCATTACTCTCGAAGTTGAGCCCTCTGACACAATTGAAAATGTGAAGGCCAAGATCCAGGATAAGGAGGGAATCCCCCCAGACCAGCAACGTCTGATATTTGCAGGTAAACAGCTCGAAGATGGCCGCACCTTGTCGGACTATAACATTCAAAAGGAATCTACACTTCACCTTGTACTGCGTCTGCGTGGTGGTATGCAGATCTTTGTCAAGACTCTCACAGGAAAAACCATTACTCTCGAAGTTGAACCCTCTGACACAATTGAAAATGTAAAGGCAAAGATCCAAGACAAGGAAGGCATCCCCCCGGACCAGCAGCGTCTGATCTTTGCTGGTAAACAATTGGAAGATGGGCGAACATTATCAGACTACAATATTCAAAAAGAGTCAACCCTCCATCTGGTGTTGCGTCTTCGAGGTGGTATGCAGATCTTTGTTAAGACCCTAACTGGCAAGACTATTACTCTCGAAGTGGAGCCCTCTGACACTATCGAAAATGTGAAGGCCAAGATTCAAGATAAGGAAGGCATCCCCCCAGACCAGCAGCGTCTGATTTTTGCTGGTAAACAACTGGAAGATGGCCGTACTTTGTCCGATTATAACATTCAGAAGGAATCCACACTTCATCTTGTACTACGTCTGCGTGGTGGTATGCAGATCTTTGTGAAAACTCTCACTGGCAAAACCATTACTCTTGAAGTTGAACCCTCTGACACAATTGAAAATGTAAAGGCAAAGATCCAAGATAAAGAGGGCATCCCCCCAGACCAGCAGCGTTTGATCTTTGCTGGTAAACAGTTGGAAGATGGTCGTACCTTGTCTGATTACAATATTCAGAAGGAATCCACACTTCATCTTGTACTACGTCTGCGTGGTGGTATGCAGATCTTTGTCAAAACTCTCACTGGCAAAACCATTACTCTTGAAGTTGAACCCTCTGACACAATTGAAAATGTAAAGGCAAAGATCCAAGATAAAGAGGGCATCCCCCCAGACCAGCAGCGTTTGATCTTTGCTGGTAAACAGTTGGAAGATGGACGAACATTATCAGACTACAACATCCAAAAAGAATCTACATTGCATTTAGTTTTACGTCTGCGAGGTGGTATGCAGATTTTCGTAAAAACATTGACTGGAAAAACCATTACCTTGGAGGTTGAACCATCTGACACAATAGAAAATGTTAAAGCCAAAATTCAGGACAAAGAGGGTATTCCCCCGGATCAACAGCGACTTATTTTCGCGGGAAAACAATTGGAAGATGGCCGCACCCTCTCTGACTACAACATTCAAAAAGAGTCGACCTTGCATCTGGTCCTCCGTCTCCGCGGTGGCAACTGAATCTTTCACATTTATTCAATAATTCTAAATATGTGATTCTTAACTGTTTTCAATTTCTTTAAACATTAGTCATTCCAATCTACTATTGTATCTCAATAGTCTGCTAGGTAATTGATTCAAATAAATATTCCGCTTCAATGAAGTTTCTTTTTTATTTTCTACCCTCACTTTAAAGAAACAGAATTATAAATATTTTAAGAATGGGTAATCTTTGTTAGATAAAACTTCAACTGGGAATGTTAACATTTATATTTTTTTTATTTGAAATGAAGTGCTAAATATTCTATTATAAGGCAGGTGATTTAAGTGGAACAATCCACGTATAAAGCTGTAGCACGGTGCTTTTTTAGGGTAAGGGTTCAAGTATCTGAAGGGTGCATACGTACTTATGTATGTTCTATGGCCACTTTTGTCAGTGTATGTCTCTTACCTGTACAACCCAGTACCTACACTACAACCATACAATAAAAAACACAACAACAAATAGAGTAAAAGTTTAGGCTAGGGCTAAGTTTACAATACGCCGGACTCGAACCGGTGTATTCCCGTAATGCTAGTGGAGTAATCCCATTATGGGATTACTGGTATTTTTTTCCCAGAGGTTCCATTAACTGGACTACTTGTACTTTTAACCCCAGAGGTTCAACTGGTTTCATTTTCATAAACAGGTCCTAACCTACAAAAATACCAGTAGTCCCATCATGGGACTACTCCACTGGCACTACTGGAAATAAAATAAACCCACGAACTGCACAATAAAAGCACATGGTTATATTTTTAATTAGAAATAAAACAACAGTTTGTGTTTAATTGTTAACATTTTATTAGGAGGCGAAAACGAGCAATAAGTTTCGGGATAAAATTTAATACAAACCAATAATATTTGTATTATAGTATTCAATAATTCCTCAAGTTAATCTATGAAATTACAGTATTTAAGATTACAGTAACATGAACAAGTATACACGACAACAGACGTACCTAATGTAATCGCACCAATTATAGCAAAGTAGGTACCATAAGAGCCCATATAGACCGGCCTCCGATCGACGCAATTTCAGACAAACTTTGTAAAAACTGTTACAGATGTTTGAGATAACAATTTTAGTTTTAAATAAAATTTAATTATGCGCAATATGTAGCGTTCCCATTTTGTTTTGTCTTTCACAATGAATCTGAAATTTCGTCTAAAGGCGACCGTTATGAAAATAGTGAATGGCCGTTGGGATGTATAAATGCTTGCAGTCATATTAAACACAGCACATGATGACTTGTAATATTATAATGTTAACAAGTACCTACATAAATTTCAATTTAAAACTAATTTATCTCATCGAGGCTTGTGACAACAAG